>OY728140.1:496738968-501738968 GCA_963277665.1 Viscum album
ACCTTGACTCATAGATTTGATTCAAATAAAACATGATTTTTATGCTATCTTTGATCGCAACAACATATTTTAATAAATAAATATACAATAATTACATGAATTATTTCAAATTTTTAATTACATATATTACAATTAATTTTTCAGTATATATGGTTAGATAAATATGAAAAAAATAAAGTAATAAATCATATTTCCCTATAAGTAAATGGATTTTTTGAAAAGATATATATAATTATGAAATCCATAATGTGACTTCATTATATCCTACAAATCTTTCTATGTGTGCTATAATATTATACATTTCAATTTTACTAATTTTAATCATTACTTAAGGAGTGTGATCTTAATAATAGTGTAAGAAGAAATACTTAGTACGAGAGACAAATGACTATAAGTGTCAAAAATAGAATAAAAAAACAGTATATGGAATAAATAAATAATTTCAATAATAATATAATCAACTAATAAAAAACATGGTATATCCAAGATAATAAAATAAAAATGGATATCATTAATACACATCTGATACTAATGGAATTTATAATTTGAGACATTAAAAAGATTTCTCAATGTGTTTTGCAAAATAAACTGTACATATATGGAAAGAGGTAAGAATGAAAACCCCAAATGATTAGTCTCATGAGGCCTATAGATTCACCGAGGGGTTATATGATACTGAGACCCATATATTACACTTTTAAGTTTAATTCATTCTTCATATTAGATATTTTTTAAACAATACCTGATCACATTTTCCAATAATCATATGTATTAGAATAAAAATATTCAGAATTCCAATACATTTCTCCATGGGAATAAAAGTTGTAACATGATTATCAACCATTTAGAAAGAATTTAAGATGGCCAGATTATACATATTAAAAATTCCAATATTCAATCTTATTTTAATAAAAACATAATTAATTCTATAACATTTCCTAATGTCAATAAAAGGTATAACATGATCACATGCCATTGTGAGAAAGAAGGTAGATTGTAAAATAATACATAGTGAACATTTAAATAATCATGCATATATGAATTAAAACATATAAAATACTAATATATTACTTATTTCAAATAGGATAACATTATTTCTAAGTGATCTTCATCCAATCTCAATTTTGAAAAATTTGATGTTTACATCAAATAGTGAAACAATTTTATAGGTAAGAAAATAATGGAATGAAATGATCATATGTCATAAAGATAAATAACGTGGGTTTTTTCAAAATGGAATATACCTAATACAATAATGGAACCCTATAAATATATTGAGATAGATAAAAAATGACATTGTAAAAGAATGCTTCTAAAGGTTTCATGTCTGAAGGGATAAATAATCAATTAGTTTTAAACAAGGATTTTAACCCACAAAAAGATAAATATATATTAGAGGATAAATAATGAAACATGAACCCCATGAGTTAATATAATTTTTAATGTTATATGGAAAATGGAAGTGGAAAAAAAAATATTTTTGAGATAACATTTTTAATATTTTCATAAAATTTATGTTCAAGTCAGTTGCCAAACAATTTTACAAAGGATATTTGAATATTTATTGAAAATTAGTATTTTAAAAAATTATTTTGAAATAATAGTTTTGTTAAAATACACACATATTGTTTTGGAAAAAATGTATATGAATACAAAAACATATGTAATTGATATGAAAATACCATTTTAATTTCAAAAAAAATACTATTATTTAAAATTCACATTGTAAAAAGAGTATGAAAATAATATTACCAATCAAAATATATTTTTCCAAAATTGGTAAATGAATTTCCAAATTATTAAATATTACTGTAGGAGGATAAAATATTGGATGAAATAAGCTTCTGAAGATATAATATAACTTATTAAATAGAGACATATGTTATGAATATTCATTACAATAAATATTTTCCAAGAAGTGACATATATTATTTGAATGGTTTATCCGGTAGGAATGTGTATCTAGTAAATATATAAGATAATTACACATATAGAAATAAAATTTCCTAATACAAAAAATCTATATGTAATAGGATCTAATGAAACATCATAACTCAATGAGAAAAGTTGAGTTATTAAAAATAAATAAAATTAGGGAAAAACAATATTAATAGCCACCTAAATAAAGAAACATAATTTTTCAAATAAATAAAATAAAATTAAAATATTAGGATAAAAATATATCTGTGTTATATTAATTTTTCATACAAAGAAAATTGGGTTCCCAAAATTTCTTACATCTAAACTAATTAGATGTGGGATAGAAAAAACCCTCATGATATTAAAATATTACAAGGAAAAATCCTTGAATTAGGTATAATTTAATTAATATTAGAATACATTGGTTAAAATATAATTCAGGATATGGTTTCTCAAATATAAATTTTTTACACCACATAAATGAAATTATGATCATAAAACAAGACATTTCTCAAATAAATAGATTTCATAAAAATACCCTTAACTTATATTCCATATTTCCATATTATTCCTTAAACATTTTTATAATTAACATAATTATCATAATAACTTATGTTATAACCTTAATATAAACATAAAAGTATTTATTAAATATTTTTATCACAACATATTCCAATATATTATGTGATTATAGTTTATTTTAATTTTCAGTTATTAGAACATTTGGTCTCTTGTTTCATATAAACTTCCTGAAAATTTGTTGTATTTAGGATAATTTGACTCAATAACAAAATTAAAAGTTCATTTAAGATTGAATATTAAATTTTTAAAAATATTACATAGGTCACATTTTGTAGCTGAATGTCATGAAATCAAAATTTTGAAAATGAAAATCATGTGGAACTAATATTCGATGCATTTTACAATAGAATATTCATCTATATATTAATATATTACATATTAACAATAACATTAAATAATCATTGACATGTATTAAATATATCAATATTAAACTATATTACTATTATATGAAACTAGTTCTCCTTTATGACATAATCGTAATAATGTCATTTATATAATTGTTAAAATTAACCTATATTAGACTATGTAATAAAAAATTAATGAGAAAGAGATTTATGAAATAATATTAATTTTATGTTTTTAAATTATTAAAAGTTTTATAAACATAATATATCCTCATTAAATCTATTCTTGTAATTATAAATTATGGTTGGTAATGACAATGTTAATTTTTTTCATAGTGGTGGTAGCCTTACGTACTCATGTATAACGGTCCAATTTTTAAATGATTTTATATGTAAAATACGCATTGAATATTTTTTTATATTGAAAAATATTTATTCTTTAATGAAAAAATTCATACCACCCTTGAGAAGTACTGATAAAAAATCTAAAACATCGCTTTCTGGAGGTTTTAGTCCTTACATATTATAGATCAATGTTATTTTTTATCTTAAATGATATAAATGATTCAAAAACATTTTATAAATTAATATAATTAATTTTTTAATAATTAATTTCATTTCATTATATTTTTATGGTTATTGAAATTTATGATAATAAATATAAAGATATAAACAATATAACGAAGCAGATTCTCGAAGCATGCAATTTGATTTTTTTCCCAAGTACTTCTACATTGAAAATAAGTCACTATTATGATTGATAGTGATAAATTTATTTTTTTACATGATAGGGTTCAGGGAGGGGATAATTTTTAGAGTTTCATGGATAAATTATATGAGATTATGAGTCTTTAATTGGTGTATGTGGTATCATTTATAAGTGAATTGGAATTTGGTTTTGGTAGTCACACTTACATTATAAATACATTTAATGCTACTCTTAATTATATAATGTAAAAACAGATAAAATAAGATGTAATTTTTTTAGAAACAAAACACCTCACAAACACATTTTAGAGAAAAAATGAGTTTTAAGTGGATTATTATTTAAAGATGTTATCTTTAACCCCAACATACTTTTACCCATGTATTTAATTTTTTTACCAAAATATTTAATTTTAATTTTAAAATTTATCATTGAAAATTAAATATAATATATTCTTTATATAGTAAATTTTTACATATTTTTATTATATATATGTTCTATAAATTTGAAATATTAATTTTAATACTACTAAACCTTATGCTTATAAACATTTTCAAAAAAAAATTATTTTTAAAGAAATAATTTATTATGTAATCCGTAGTTAAGAAAATTGTCCATATATAGGAATAAATATTTTTTCTTATAAAATATTTATTGTACTTATGATTTTAAATTATTCTAAAACCGAATCCAACCTAAAAAACATTATTCAATGAACAGATGAATACAGTTTTTGTTCAAGTATCAATTTAAATTGGTTCTAAAAAAGTTTGACACGGGTTTTATAGGTTCGAAAATTAATTTTAAATGGATAAGTTTTCTACATAGAATTATATTTTATCACCTTCAAAGTCTTTTAAAATTAAATACCATTCATATATAATGATAATTCCATAAAAATTAGAATATTTTTAGACACAATATTTCTCAACAAGAATAAAATATTTTCCAAAGAATCCCAAAAATTCCTTATATGTAAATTTTTATAACATTGATTAATAATATATTCAATTTTTAGAAAATTAATATTCCAAAATTTAATACATTCACTTTTTAAATAAATTTATGATATATATTAATGAAAATAATGCTTTGTTGAAAAAGAAATTTTTTAATAATAACTGTTATTATTCTTATTTCATATAATTTAGCAACAATTTTTGTGTTAAAATATTATCAATAAAAAATATTATATATCACCATTATTATTACACTTCATAAAATATAAATTCATATCCTTTAGAAATAATTTTTAGAAAAAGTACTTCTCTAAATAATATGTAACGTAATTAGTCATTTTAGGTTAAATTATTGGATTATGATAATATTGAAAGTTGAATTTTTTTTATTTTCAATGATATTTCGTAAATAATATTCTCATACTCATTATAGTTAATTTAATTACATATTTTTAATGTCTAAAATATTTTTTTTTCAAAATATAGTATGTTTTCTTCTGTGTTTGGGGGTGTGTGTAGAAAAACCTATCAAAAAAATAAATTATTTCAAGGTGATCACATATTAAAATCATTGGGTAATGAAATAAAGTATACTTTAGGGTTAATTTAAAATTAATGTTAATAAATTTATCAAACACCTCAAATTAATGATGTAGAAAACAAGCATCCCTGAGGATAGTCAAATCAAATGTGTAAGGAAAGTGCTATGACAACATTATGATAGATGTGTATAAAATGATCATATATCCAAATTTTTTTGAAAATAATGTATCATTTAAAATAATTCTAATCTGATTGAAATACAATATAGATACAGCTGTATCGATAAATTGAATCTTTTCAACCCTAAAATGTATATAGCTATAATTTTGAGATCCCCAAAAAATTATAATTACATATTATGTACCAAGGTGGTCGATTCATTGACCGGTATAGTTCATATGATTAGCCTCATAATATATCCATGTGTTTGTCGAATCAGTATAAATTCATCAAAACCATCAGAAATCTATATAAATTCCACATCATGAAATACCATATATAACCAGGAACCCATGATGTCATGGGGTTGTCTAATGATTTAAATAAGAAGAAAAAAGTATCACCCCACACTATCCTCTTGTATTAAAACTCATAACATCATTCCCACATAAAGGTATACATAGAAAGTGTGTCACATCCAATAATTTAACATTCATATCCACCATTAGGAAAATGTAATATGTATATCTCTAGTATCTATCAATTGACTAATAGAGTAATCAAATGTTGATCTATGGTCTTTAACTCACTAATGGTGACTCCATAAAATATAATACAATTAATGTATAGATAAATGGATCATATAGGTTCCTCATGGTATAAATGAAAAGAAAAATGAACCAAAAGATATCAAATTGGTCATCTCACTAACACCTCTCATGATATATGGACAGTTTGGCTTATTTGGAAACCTTTTACTACTAAATATATAAAAAATTTCAAATTATTTTCAAAAAATAGTATTTAACATATTTCAATTTTTGAAATATATTTTTTAGTGACTATAAAATAAGTTACACATATTTTATATGATTTAATGGTAACTGATAAATAAAAATTATGTTTTGTTTAATTAAAAAATTTAATTAATTTCTTTTAAATACATTGAAATTCATTAGAAAATATTAGTTCAACCCAATGGAATTTTCTATGATCACTATATATTTATTGTTCTAAGTGTATAGGTGTTACCTTCCAATATAAATAAATCACACCACAATGATGTTGTCGATTCACTAGGCAAATCCATATAATTTTGAATACATGACTTCTTCAAAATCCCTCTTGTACACACAATATAAATATTAAAATTAAGAATGGGGTAATCAAAAAGAAGACTAATGTTTTGGTATTCCCGTAATGAATCCATATGAAATTGTGATAGTCACTAATACTCTGTAGTGGATACACTGGATCAGTGCATTTCTCCAGAGATATGAATATAGAATATCATGTTGTGATATCATATGCATAGATATACTATAACTCTTATATATTAATGATTTCATTGAAAAATAGATCTATAAAAACAAAAAGCACAATACCATAGCTGCAAATCAAGGTTTAATGGAAATCTATTACAAATAATCAATGCATGGAACAATTAAACAAATGGACTTGAATTGTGGACACCTCATTAAGAACATGGTCAATCCCAATATCAGAATTGTTCTAATATCACATCACACTATATGTACCATCTTCTCTATATTTTTCTTTTCATTAAACTAATTTAATATGACATAGATTGTTTCCTATTATAAATTTCCATGTTAGTTTAAAAACATTACATTAAAATTTTATTATAACCATGGTCTTTGTTACTAATAATATCAATAGATATCACTTATTGTGTTCCTATTGGAGTAAAAAAGTCATCCTACTAGTATACGTTAGGTAAAAGTCCTCATATTTCCATGGAATGTGATCAGTGTGATGACCTCCAACCCATAGTTTTCATAAAGAATAAATAAATAATTATTATTAATGAAAAGTATGTTTAATTTTTATTTTGAGAAATCAAACTAAACACATATAAAAAATATTACATAGTGTGAGTCTGGTGGTGTAAAATCTATCATCAAGCTGCTCATAGTATAGGCAAAATCCCTAGATCACTACAATAAAGGTATATTCTGATTTTACAATACAGATAGTGTTCATAATAAACATTTCTATGGAGACAATTAAATAAGAGAAATATTACAATTCCTAATAACTATATAATTTAATATTTTTGATTATATGTGACATGTAGCTTCTGAACACCCCTTAAAATCTATTGATACATTTGAAATTTTGGTTTTAATGTGTCCAAATCTTCTACCACTCTCACATGCTATAATAATTATATCTTTTAAAATTATTATCATCAAGTCATATAATTTTTTATTATCACATAAAATTATTACAAAGGATCCTCTATCATCTGCTGGTTATTTTTTTTACAAAAAAACTATAAATAAAAGAGAACGCATATAATATAATTCACCCAATTATGTTTTTTTAAAACATTATTAAACCGAAAAAGAATAATGATCCCATTTTATATAGAATCATCCTAGAAATTATTCAACACATTTCATTAAATGTTTCTAATATAGTATCAATTATAAGTATTGGATGGTATCGTTCAATGACCATGAGACTGTAGAACCACCTTCATAGTTAAATTAAGACAAAAAATAAGAAATATTAAATTATCTCCCACAATATATTTTCATATGAAACCATGGAGTCCACTTCAATATGAGAAGTTCTCATTCTCATAAATTGAAAATTATAATGGTACATGGGAATAATTTAATACATTTGTGATGAAAATCAAATTTGTGTAAGTATAGCTTTCATTAAAAAAAGATCCAAAAATCATGATGTAGTAATTAAAATTAATGAATATGGTCACATAAAGTATGAATTCCCAAAATAATATATATGTAATATCCCACCTCATATTCCACTAAATAGTTCCATGAGACGATGGTTATAGTACCTCGAACTCTTGTCTATGAATTCTATAGGCTTCCATCTGCCAGCGAAGGCCTTGGGAGTGTATGTAGGAAGACTATTCCATTATATATTAGATTATTAATAATGTTAAATGATAGATAATAAATAGTGTAATCATAGTAAGAAACAAACAACAACCAAAGATAGTATAAATTACCATGTAATAAAAATAAATAACTAAAAATATCGGAAAAACAATTTTAGATACAAAATGATGCTCGTGTTTTCATATTTCTTTAAAAAAATGGTGACTATGGGGAACTAGGGATACAGTCATATACTAAATTCTATAAAAATAATACAAAAAAAATAATTTCTACAAAAAGCATCTCGATTATATGATCAGACATTTTCGTCGTACTCTATGCTAAAGATGAAAATATATCAAGCATCAGAAGCTGCATACCTCATTTTTTCCATAATTTTGATCATAAATCCTACTCAGGTACCAAACAGTGCTCGAGCATGGTGTGAGATATAAATATCAGTAGTTTGGAACCCATAGTTTCTATGATTATCCATATTAGGAAAAATATAATAACAGTGATCCATGGTAATAATTAATGTGGAAAAAAATATATATATAATAAAATTTATGTTCGGTTTCCAGAATTTGCACTGACCAATACTAACTTCTTCAAAAAAAATTGGATATCTGAAGCAGGTACCTCTATAAGTTGTAATATGTATATAAGGTAAAATACTACTAAACAACCAATATATAAGAAGATCTCAATATTCTTCTTTTGCATGGAAGTCATATTTCAATGTCATCATATAAGAATACTCATAAATTTTAAAAAAGAAGACATATTAGGTGCACAAGCTCACAATCATTCCATACATTTCCTTAGTGGTTTCCTGAGACCATTTAAGGCGATCAAATAGAATTGAAAATAAAATATAACCAATGTCTTCAAGTCCATCCAGGAAAACTCATACAACATCCATTGTATCAAACGGAACATGGTGACACTAATTCCAGATAATGTATCTCATATAGGGGATCAAGTATTACCTCAGGCATGGATTATCTATATTTCTTAGGGTTTTATCCTTTATTACACTCCTAGGGAACCATTGTCACTCCCAAGTATATAGAAAACCACCTAAAGAGTCCTAACATGGAAAGGAAATGTTTTTCTCTTGATGCGTCATGTAAACCCAACTGAGCATGAAAAGTCTATCCATGACATAAGTAATTTGGGACCCATGATATCTCATGAAACATATCAAGTGAGCCATATGAAAAAAAGGAACATCATATGATAATTCATATATTTATATCTACATGTCAATTAAAATAGCATCTCAAAAACACATGTTCGCCATCTAATCCAGAAATAAAATTTCAACCAACAAAATTAGCGCAATTTATATAGAAAGTGCAAGGTATTATAATTATTTAACAAAATTTCACCCAAAATCATTAAAATAGCTAATGATACTGAAATAATCAAATAATAAATTTCAATCCATTGACATTAAATAAGGAATTTATCATAGGAATAATCTATAGGATCCAGGCATGATCACTAGGAAACATGCTATATTCCTAAGACATTAGAATGCAAGTATAAGACCATGATTTTGGCATAACGTGAGGGTATTCAGTAACATGCAAGCACATTTAATTATAATATGTGCAGTATAAATCTCAAGGACTGACCATTCATCTTAATTCAAATTATAAATAAAGTTATTTAATCAAATGAAAATCATATATGGTAATTAACCAGTTATAGCATGGGGAAATACCAATTTATTATGGGTACAACTGAAGGGGTGGAAACTACAAGGTGAGAACCCTCGAATGGGTTTATCCATAGGTTATGATAACCGTAGGGATAGAGAACCATATAAAATAATTTAATATAAATTCTAAAAGCCTTGTCAGAATATTTAGATGAGTGCCACAACAACGTGACATCTAAAATGAGACAAGATGATGAGAAGGAGAATATTCCCCATGAATCAATGCAGTATCACTCCACTCATCCATTATAGTGAATTTATTTTACCTAAATCTGAATAAATCAAAGTTTTTTTAAAATCCTTCAAAATAGGGAAAGAGTCGTCATACCAAAATGGAACAATGAAAAGAATATGAAACAAGAAATAGAATCATGGAGGATGCAGAGCTTACCACATGACTTTCTATTTCTTCTAAGGGTGAGTGTATCATTATAGAAATAGATATGTTGTTGTAAAATCCAAGAGGTGGGAAGAGGAAGCTCCATGCATGGAGGAAGAGTGAAATTCCACTAGAATTTGAGAAGAAAGAAACAAGGAGATATCAGACATTTCATTAAATAAAAAAATATTAATTTTACCTACATTTTGTAGAAATAAAGGGTTGGTGGCATGGTTTCAAAAATGATGCACAAACTATGCACCATTCAGTTCTTAAAAGGGGAATATCGCAAGGTTACTGTTTTACTAGTAGTTCACAAACAGTGTGAAACATCTCTTTCCAAATACTTATTGTGGTTATATGGCCATGTGCTCTTCCTCAGACGATTATAGACTAAATGTGCTACCTAGACATTCCCAATTCCAGCTACCAAAAATTTCCAGAAAACAGTGTGGGCAAGGCTTCATTGTTTTCTCTAACCATGTGGACTAGTTTCCATCTTCCCATTTTAATGATTAAGGATTCGAAAAATACAAAGTCCCACCTAAGACCACATTAAATCATAATGGAATAATTATTTGGGCTGTTTAACATTATTTGAAGAAAACAATTTATGGTTTATACCTTTGATAAATTCAGGACATTACGACGTCCAATCTATAAAACAACTCTTCCTCAAGCTTCCATTAATATGGTTATATGAAATCATCTAAAAGGCACTCAAAATACTATGGACATACATCATCCTCCCTCTCAGAGGTCTCATCCTAAACATGTATGTGCTTCCGTTGCACCTGGATTATAGGAACTAACCAACCAAGGAGACCCATTATGCTACGATCAATGATACTATTTGGATGATAATTAATGATCACATACCCCTTTAGCTAAAAATACTAGGGGTCAAATTAATGAGACAGTTCTAGATGGTACATTTGAAGAACTGATATGTGGTAGACATCATTCATGGTAGGGTTTATTTACGGTAACTTAAATTTATAGGATACTGGGCTAAGTCACCCCACTACATCAAATGTCCCAACATATCTATGAGACAACATTCCCTATCTTTTAATTTTTCTCTAACCCAACCTTGGTGAAATAAACCAAAATACATATTGTCCTGCATGACACTATATATTTCTACATTGATTATCGATATAAGACTTCTTCCTAGAATAATTTATATCCATACAATTTTGAAATAGTTTAAATTTATATGATGTCTCCAATATAAGATGAGGATGAAGTAATGTTTCCTCAATTTCCCCAAGCTCTCATAGAGGTGAATGGAATATTCTACAATAGACAGCCTGATGTGGATCCATTTTAGTTGTTTCATGGAAACTATAGTTATAGAAAAACTCATCAAGAGGAATATGCATTCCCAAAAACATCCAAAATCAAGATGTAATTATCATAACATGTCCTATAAAACACATATGGTCCATTCAAATATCTCTTTGGTCTGATGATAATATGTATTACTCAAGAGAAAATATGAACCCAGTGCATTCAACAAACCTTTCATGAACCATGATGTGAACCGAGATTCAATGTTATAAATTATTTAATGAGGTATTTTATGATATAAAACTATCTAATTTATGTATTGTGTTCCAAGATCATCGATATAAATAGATTCCATAATTAGTAGGAATTTCATAAATTTTGTCAACATATCAATGATCACCCATAATTCATTTTTTTCATTGATGAGTGCTTGATAGGACCATTATAAAATCAATTGTGATGTCATTCCTTTTCTAATTAGTAAAAGATGCAGTATGTTGATGTCAAGAAGTTCAATGGTCCTCTTCCTCCACTAGATGATAAATGGAGCCTCGAGTGATGAATCATGTTATATTTCTCTTCATACCTATCCACTAGTATTGATGATGTATATCTCTCTAAATCTTGGTAAATATAATATATACATCACAATAAGTGTCTTGATATTCACTAAACACTCTTCTAATAAATCTAATGTCACCCAAGAAATGCCATGGTAGAGCAGTTTTTCAATGTGATGCACAACCCAAACTAGTGGTGGGTCATCTCTTGTAAAGATCACCCTTAGAATAAGGTCCTCAAAATATGATAATTTATGCTTTCAAACCTATTTTGGAAGAGAGGGCATGACAGCCAAAGGTTCCGAGACTTGTTTCTCAGGTTGTTCTTAAACATCCAGATTTAACTCATAAAACATATCGACCATATACCAATCATTGTTGACCACCATTATTGGTTATATTTTCATTATATGGCTCAAGTAATAATCCACGGTGTTACCCTTACCTGTTTTTAAGAATGAAAAAATTCGAAAAAAATGGATATTTATCCCACCTGCATTTCCTCATATTCAAGTCACGTTGAGTGGAGATGTATTTGAGATTTTATGAAATTTTTAAATAATTAAAATCTCTTCCAATTGGTAGTGTCTCCAATAGAAAAGAACATGAACCATAACTACATTCTCAAGGTCATTATCTGGGTAACTCCACTCATGTGGCCTTTGTAAGCTTGAACCGTATTCCATAACTCGGTCACCCTATATAATAACTACACCAAGAATGAATACTAAAGTATCACAATACATTATAAAATGCATGGTTGACTCTCGAAGAATAAGAATAAGCACTGTGGAGAGTCTTCATTTTAATTACTGAAAATATTTCTATGATGCTTTGGACCATAAGATCTACAAAACCTTCTTTGTCAGTTCCATAAGTAGAGCTACTTAGAGGGATATATATAGGATAAAATGCATATAATATCCACTCATACCTATAAATATACGTATGAATAACACATTCTTGGGATTCTCCTGAGAAACTACAGTGCTAACCCAGTCTATGTTAACAAATACACCATCCATAGATATGACATTCCCCAAATAGTGAACTTTACTGATTAAACAATTTAATTTATTGAGATTTTAATATATATGGGGGTTTCTTATTATACTCATAACGATCTCAAGATGATTGGAATAGTTGTTTCTGGTGCGTGAGTACACCATGATGTTTTCTACAAAGACTACCACAACAGAATCAATATATGGGTGAAAAAATGATTCAAAAAATCCATGAATACTATCAAAACATTAATCATACCGAATGACATAACCAAGTACTCATACAAGATGTACCTACACGGTGACATTGTACACGGTATATCTGATGGGCTCACTTGAACCTGGTGATACGCCAAGCCCAAATTTATCTTAGAGATAATATTTCATCCACAGATCTAGTCTCAGAGGACATCAATATGTGTTAGTGGAAGATAGTTCATCATAGTGAGATAGTTCAATAGTCTATAATCCAGATACATATGAAGGGTACCATCTGTCTTCATTGAGAAATGGACTGGGGAAACCCATTGGGATGAGATGTGTGTTATGAAGCCCTTAGCATCAAGACCATTGAGCTAGTTTTTGAGTTCCCAAAGCTCTAGCAGTTCTATCCTATACAATGGATTGGATACTAGTGCTACACCGAAAAGTAGCTCTATGGTGTACTCGACCTCCATATGAGGATGTAAGATAAATAAATCATTAGGTAACACACCCCTAAAAAGACCCATAATAGGATGGAACTCTACTAACTATATTCCATAATAACTCATAATGAGACTCGAATATAGAGTTGGAACTCTCCCAATACCAATACATTTGGGTCCATCTTGAACATCATGGATATCAAATTTTCCCAAGTGTTAATACATGTTACCCATATTTGATATGATGGAAACTCAATAGCAATATGAATCCACTTGGGAACAATAAGGAAAAATCCATTAAATATTTATAATAATGTTGAAGCTGGTCATCTCAAAGAATATGAAATTATATAAGAAATAAAACCCTCATATTTCAATGGGAAATCATATAAAAAAGTGTATTCCATTTATTCTGACCCTTAATGTATTTTCAAGGGGAATGAAACAAAAAATGTAGTAGATTGAAAGACAAATACATCAGAAATAACATCATATATAAAGGAGTGTGAACCACCTCTACTGAAAAGGGAAGAAACTAAGGTGGAGGTTATCATAGGAGTACCTCTAAGCATATATTCTTTTTGAATATTCTCATTAGTAATAGGCTTCATGTCATATATATGTCCTAAACCGTGTCCTTGAGATAATGCCTAACTATCCCAAGCAGACCCAATATACTATAACTAAATCTATGGGGCATGACAACCTCATCCACATCCATCATTACCTATGCCTAATTGGTTAGTAGAATACTATCTCCCAGCTTGATGTGGTGTCACATATAATGGTCCTCAGATATTTTCTAATATGGGTACCATTCTATTGTATTATGGAGGAATAGAATGGTAGAATAACTAATGTTGAACCAATATGCCACAACTTCGGAACTTGATTGGCATTCTCATGAATTGGGGTTTCATATGGTCTTGCATAAAAAATTGGTGACACACTATAGAACTCTCAGTGCAAGTCAGCTATATGGAACTACCCCAACATACACTCTCAAAATGGTGATTTTTACTACCAAAATAACATTTACCCTTCCTTGGAACTAAGGTTCCCCGGCTCACATTTCTAGCTTCAAGGGAATTTTGTTACTTAATTAGGGAATCATTCACTATATATAAAACATTAATAGACCAAATATGTTAAATTTTGGAAAATAATCATTCTCAATCCCATCCTTAACGCACATTAAAGTCATCAAATCATCACCAGTAAAAGAAGGAGTGAAATTATGGATCTAGGTGAAATGGGAAAAATACTCAATCACATCCATAGTTCCCTGCTAAAGATGAATAGACTCCCATTCATGACCCTCTATCATATTTTTTTGAGAAAATTTTGTCAATGAAATCCATTTGGAAGTGTTCTGAGTCCATACCATGGTAATGCTCGGACTGAGATATTATGTCCCACCAGTGGTTGGGAGAGTCATGTAAAAGATATGTGGAAAGCTTAACCCTCCACTCTACAAGAATCTCAAGATGGTCTAAGATAAGCACCATTATTCCTAGTTAATAATATGAAACATTAGGACTTTCATCTCTCGAGAACGAGGAAGTTTGCAACTACTGGATGTCTCAACTCAAATCTTATATAGCAATGAAAGGTCAGTGGGAAACCTGAATATAGTACATAAACCTATGAAATATATCATGGAACTGAGAATAACTGCCTATTGCATTATCAGCAGGAGGTTCCACATGTGGAACTATGGGAGGTATTAGTGGTGGTTCATGGCCAACTACCTATGAATTGTGCCCATCACCACTCTGTTGGAATACAGTAAGAGGATGTCATGATGGAATCAGTCTCCAATTTCTAAATTCATGCATCATAAAATATTTAAATAGATAATTAAATATTATAAATAATGTGATAAATGGACAGGTACAAATCCTACACGAACCATAATACAACACACAACCTTTTCCAATAACAAGGTCTATATAAAAAGGAAAATTCCATAGAAGGATCATAAGAGACAAAACCTACAGTCCATTTCTATAGAACATTCAATGTCATGGTTTTATGATATTCCATGTCTATATTCTATTTCATTTTTTTAAAGGTGGATTAAATTTTAATCCAATTATACATTTAATCCATGTTTTACTATTTGCAGGAGTTAGGTAGATCAGTATTCCAATTCATAAGGACCGAAACACCTCATGAGATGAAATTGGTGTCCAGGTAACCTAAACCATATGACATACCAGCTAGATGGATTTGAAAACTTATATATTTATAACAAAATAGGAACTGTAAGGCACAACTAGTAATCACATGAAAAATTGAAAATACATGTGTAAAGTTGATATAGATTCGAATAATTCATGGAATTTAATCCTATGGTATCTCGTATAATGCATTATTTTAATATTCCCTCATCTAACTAGCATAAATTATAGAAATCGTCATTTCAATGGAGTCAATATGATAACAACCTAACCCAATCCTTCCACCCAATGGTGAAGTCATACCTAAATTAAATGGAACAATCATTAAATGCAATTTCCGATTATAGGGGATTTGGGTTTCCCCTATACATGTGTTAACTACGTCCATGTAAATGGTTAGTTAAAAATATTGATGTCCAAGTATCCTTTCTAAACCCAAATAGTATGTCAAAAAGAAAAGTGATTTGATACAACTATGTAACATCCCACCCTAGATTCCACTCAAAACATCCCTAAGATGGTGGCTACAAGAATTCATACACATCTGAAAGAATTACAAAATATTTTGACTAGTTGAAATGGCCTTGGGAGTGTCTATGGGGAGACTATGTCCCCATAGATCAGATTATGCATGGTGGTAAACAATATATAGTTAACATAATATGAATAAAAATGAAACAAAAAAATGAAATATAGTATAAAAAACTTTTCATTTAAAGTAAATAAATTGACGAGGATGAATAATAATGATAGATACAAAATTATGATCATGTTTTAATGTGTTTATACAAAAAGGTGAGTACATGGAACTTGGCATACAAGCATATACAACGTTCTAAAAAAATACGAAAAAATTCAAAATAAATCTTCAATATGAATCTCAAGAATATGCCCAATCATATGTGACATGGACCATACTAATGATAAAATCAAATGATGAATCAAAAGATACACAGAACCCTTTGTCCATAGATGTGATCGTATAGTCTACTCGGGTACCAAACGAAGCCCGATAAGGGTTTGAGAAATAAATATTAGTATACAATAACTCAATATTTCTAGGACAATCATTTTTATGCAATAAATTAAAAATAGTATTCCATTTTAATAAGTAATAAAGATGAAAAACATTTAAATAATAACATCTCATTCCTTGTTCCTAAATTGACACCCGACCAATACCACCTTCTTCAGCCTATGCCGAAAGTCATAATGGGGTACATGTTCAAGTCATAATATGTACACAATGGATAATAAAATAAAAAAACCAATATAGATTAACTCCCCGATCTTTTGATTCATCTTGGAGTTCACATTTCAATGTTATCACATAAGCATACTCATAATGTAAAAAATAAGACATCACATGTGAACAAGAAATCAATCAAACCATCAATTCCAGTAGTGGAGTCTAGATCACATACAATGAAATCTAAATGAATTCAAGGGTCTCTATAGGATCATATGATACAACTAATTTCATCTATTCCATCCACGGAATCCCATATAGAATAACCTTTAACACTCAAGACATGGTGACACTAACTCTATACCAAGCATCTGACAAAGGGGCTGAGTATCACTAGAGGCATGAAGTATACATTTTTTCAACATCTACATCCTCAGTAACTACCCTAGGGTAAGAGTGTCACTCATATGTATATGTAAATCTTCCCTGTAATCCATTACCTCGAAATCCAAAGTATCACTCTGGGAGTGTCAAGTAAAACTAATAGATCATGTTGACTCCATCCTTAGAATCCTAAAATTGGTTCCCTTCTTCTCTCTCATTCTGTAAAAATTGAGTTGTATCATAAAAGTCACGTCATATGTGAAGGAGTATATTTTTAAATAGTCACAAAAAAAGAGAATATAAACAGTATATTCTCACCACCTAACCAGGATATACAATTTATTCCAAAAAAGTATAACAATTTATATGTAAATCAAAAGGAATAACAATTATATAATTACATGTCACCATAATGAATTGTAATATCTTATTCTACCAAGTTATAAAAAATACATCTAAACCATCAACATTGAATAATGACTTAGCACATGATGAAGCTCAAGACATCATGCATGATTACTAGAAAAAATAAAATAATCGTAAGTAATTGGAAAAAATCTTATGCCCAAGCATTTTTCATAATTATCGGTGTTCAACCAACATTTATTAGAATTTAATTTTAATGTGTGGGGAATAATGTTCAATGGATAACCATTCATATTAATTTATGTTTTAATTTTAATCATTTAAGGAAATGAATCACAAATTTGGTAATTATCCATTTAATGCATGAGAAAGCGCACATCAAAATGTGTGAACACCGAAATGGGTAGACAACGATGAGGTGAGTGACCATCAAATGGGTTTCTGCATAAGGTAACGTCACACTAGGCTTGTATAACCACATCAAATAATTTTATTAATAGGAAGGAATCCATGATGAAAGATTATGGTGATAGACACATTGGCGCAACATCTAAAACAAGAACAAAAAAATTGAAAAGTGAATAAAACCCCTACATTAATGTAGAACCACTATAGTCATCCTACTTTAGGACTTGATTCCACCAGAAAAAGGAATAAATCGAAGGATTTTCAATATACTATAATATATAAAGATATATGTCAAACCCAAATAGCATAAAAGATGAAATTGGAAACTAAAAATATATTCATGGATGATGAATTAATTTTCTAGGGGGTTAGGTTGCTTTGGATGGGGAGAGAATCAGTCCAAGGATACAAGAGCTATCAAAAAACCTAATATTGGGGAAGAGGAATCTCCAAGTGTGGATGAAGATATAATGTTTCTATAATGGGAGTGGAACAATTGAAGGGGAGATAAAATATTTCATTACTGTAAAAAAATGAAATTTCACCCACATTTTACATAACACATCATTTGGACCCATGGTTTCCATATTAGGCACAAACATTGTGACAATCACTACATCAAATGGGAATACCACATAGTTTGGAACCCAATTTTACTAATATTGCACAAAACATATGAAACCTATTTGTCCAAAAACCAAAGGTTCTCACTTGTATTAATACCACATATCACATGGTATCAGTCTAACCATGAAATCTATAGGTTATTATATTCACCTACCACCCTTTTTAGTGAAAGTGTGTGGCATCGACATCATGATCCTCTCTAACCATCTTGCACATTCTTTCTCTTCCCATTGTCGGTTTTGGGCTTTGAAAGAGCTATGGATTCACCTGAGACTACTTTGAAGCATTAAAGAATATTTATTATTGTTATTTAAATGAATTTGAACAATATATATATATTTACAACCCTTTGAGAAATTAAGGACGTTAAAATATCAAACACAACCTTTTTACACCATTTATTAATTATCTAACAAACTCAACCATGTGTAAGTGATATGGAAGATGATTTTTTGGGACACAAAAGATCCATATGTTGTGGAAAACTTTTATTTTAGTGATCCTAGTCCCCATAAATACCCATGGTATCCTTGTTCAGTTCCACCGATTCCTTATAGTAGGAAAAATGGTGGCCAGAATTCTATTAGATTCTCTCCACCATCAAAAATACTAGAACATGTCCACATTCTATTATCATTTAAATATTATTAGTTGAATAACATTTTTCACCTATAGATACATATACCTATTGTAGGATTGGGTTTATACATATATGTGGTGAAAATAAATATATTCCCTAAAAGTTTAATGTTTTATCATGTAAAACTCAAATAATCATCTTTAAATCCCAATCATACTTCTCAAAATTAATCATATAGTTATCTATATTTTTTTCTAACATGTAATAAATATAATTAAATGTCATGTAATATAGTTTCCATATTATCCATGTATTTTTTTCAATAGTTCACACTCCCAATATTGGAAACACTTTCACTTTCCCTAAATTGTTGTTTCATTAACTATTGCATGAAAGTGTATGATGATATTACTCACTTTATAATAAAAATAGCAAAATAATTATATTCCTTATACCAAAAATGATATAAATAGTGGTTAATGATTCAAATATCAATGTAACATCATATAAAACATATAAAATATTCTTCGAAATTCTATTTTTAATTTTTTATCTTCAACATCTTCTTATTTTTTGTAATATTCTATATCCTCACAATTATCCAACATAAAATAAACAAGTGGTGTAGAATGATCTAAATAACTCCACAATATATGTGCTATTTTATAGAGATGATATGATATTGTATCTTGATCTTACAATAGTCTAACTTCCACTTTGGATGGAACATATTTGACAGTAGATATAGTTAAAAATAACATTATCAATTTGTTTTCATATTATTCCTTAACGTGTGATATATATATTACCAATACTCATCATCAATAATTGGATTGACTATATGAAAAAAACAATATTTATATTGTAGATGTCCATATATCATGGAGGGTTTCCACTAGTTAACAATTAGTTTTTTATTGAATGACTTCCAAATCTGTACAATCACTAAGTATTATACCTTGTTCTTATTTTCCACTATAATTAAATCCTTTTTCAGAATCAGTTATCTAACTATTTTAACTAATATATTCATATTTGTTTCTTATGTATTAAATTTTAATTTTAATTGACCAATGAAACATTATATAATTTTGACAAATTTTATTATTTTCCTATAATTATGGGTTGTATATCTAACATTATCAAAATATATTACATGAGTCTTATGGAGTAAACACAAGACATAGTAACATTATTAATTATGGTATATACCCATAAACTTTATAGAATATGAATAAATTAATTAATGGCTACTAAAAGTATTCAAGATAATTAAATAT
Source organism: Viscum album (assembly GCA_963277665.1). NCBI lineage: Eukaryota > Viridiplantae > Streptophyta > Magnoliopsida > Santalales > Viscaceae > Viscum > Viscum album. Next base: position 496,759,687 of record OY728140.1, read on the forward strand.
AAAGAAACAATTAGTTAATTTAAAATTTAATATGTATATTATAACTGGTATGGGAACAAGCTTAAACATGATGTTTAATTTTATTATTCATAATAATAAATTATTGAAACATTGTTTAATCAATTATACAATACTAATATTAATCATGTAAATTATTATTAAACAAGTAATTTACTAATATTAAAAATGAAACTCAATAATATTCATCATAATATGACCATTAAAATTAAAAAAACAGTTATAAATAAAAATACATATTAATAATTATAAAATTATTTGTATAATTAAGCATGAAACATTATTAAATAGAAAGATCAAAATTAGTAATCAGTATTTAACATAAAACTAATTAATATTCTGAATCATAAATATATTATACAAGTAATTACAACATTATAATAATAACTAAACATCCAATATTATTAAAAATTATATTTCTAATTTATAATTATTGTTAGACATGTAAATTATCAATATTTTTTGTAGTTAAACAATTATATTGGAAATTAAAACATTATAATAAAAATTTAGTAATCTAAAAAAATAATACACATGAAATATATTAATATTATGGTTAATTAATGCAACATAATGAAAAAAATTATAATTTGACATCTAATTTACTAATCATTAATTAATAATTAATATGATGTAAATTTTACACACATTAATTAAAATATTACAATAATAATTAACTAATATTATATTAAATAATATAATACTAAATAAATAACACCCATATAAGAAAAAGGTACCTTAAAAGATTATAATTTGCAAATGATCTAAGGGCTGAAGGAATTATTTTACCTTTCAGAGATTGGGAAGGAGTTGAATGAAGTATATGAGAAATTTAGGTCGGGGGATTATATTTTATTAGAAAAAAAGTTGAAACTATGAAGTGGTTTAGTACTCTCTGTTCTGGAGTTGAAAAATGAGTTCCACGTTGTTTATCCATCTTTGGTTAGAAAAAAATTGATAGAGTCAAACCATTCAATGCTCATTCTAAATGAGTATGTTTATCAAATGATTTGATTCTTGTCCAACCCAAATTTATAAATTTTAAAAATCTAATCCCAATATATTGAAAATCAATTTTAAAATTTAACCGTTTCATTATCTATAGGGAATAAGTGCAGATTATTCAAGTAAAAAATATTATTCTCCTTTTGGTACAATATATTACACATCTAGATTATCGTTATAAGGTGATAAAAGAACTTTCCATAAGATATAGTTATCATTTTGTGCAATGTAAAAAACATATAAAAGGTGTATTTTTATCTTTCATTAATAATACAAGTCACTTCTCATTGTTTTTCAAGACTTTATTATAAAATATGATCACCCAAACGTTAATGATGTAAATTGTTCAAGGAAATAATATTTAACATAGAATATAAATTTATTGAAGATATAATTTAAAACAATGATGACATATAAAATCTTCTTTCAGGTCTACATTGAGTCTAATTTTTTTCATTTGATTTTCATTTTAATTTTATTTTTCAATCTATTATAATTATCAACATATTTTTTATTTATTTATATACTTTTAATTTATATATTAAAATCGAAAAAAAAATGTTAGCCTATTTTGGTGGAATTTCTATCTTATCAAATCTCTTTGAGATATATCATCCATAAGTCACTAGGATACAAATAGTGAGAAAAAAATTCTATAAAGGTGGACCTCACAAAAAAGTCCAGTCAACATTTATAAAATGGTCGGTGATAAATCTTGGGGATACTACCCATTGGTGTTTTCATTTGGTGCCCAATCGAAAATAATATCCACCTTGTGTTCTTAGACTATTATTTCTCAGAATCCAAACAACCCAAATTCTACTTGTGACAACATTCAACACCTTAATCCTTTGAAACATACACTATAAAATAATTAAATTAATTCCCCAAATATCAGAAAAACTAATCTAAATAACCCCAATGATACCCCAATCTCAAATTCCATAAAAAATAAAAATTAATTAGAAATTAATTGCACATAAATATGAGGTTAATTATACAAAACAACTACATTTTTTCAACAATGAATCTAGTCCCTAATTGTTCTCCCACTTCTATACTGAAATAGTATGTTTTATTACATAAGATCTGTAAGTGACTCTATAGTGGTTTTTTGGGGTTTTTATGGTTTTATTATACTATAGGGTTTGCACATGGTTATTTTTTCCATCACCCCATAATGAGGTAAAAATCATTAATTATTTTTCATATCTAGTTAAATATTTTAAATATTTAATTAAGGGTAAAGAAGTAAAAAAATTTGGTGTTGAGCAGTTATTATACTATAATTAATGGTGATGCACTATTTATTTTTAAGATTTTTGTGGGTGGTGATTCACTTAAGGAATTATAATGATACATTATGATGGCCACTAACAAATTCCAAGAATATTTCCAAAGATAATTTTTTCAGTTTGAGGAGAATAATGAGTGATCACACTTGATCCATGACTAGAGGCACATGATTAGGATTATAGATGATAAATACGTATTTTGATGGTTCATTTAATCAATATTATACCAATGATAAAAACAATATACATACTCCATTCATTTATTCCTGTAGATTATTAAATTTTAATTTATATTGTCATATTGAAACTACTAATCAAAAATGAAATTATCAGTCGAAAAATATATATATTGAACCATTAAAAAATATTCTATTCTATGTAATTGTTACTCACTCAATATGTTTAATCATAAATTATTCACCACCATACTCACTCATACAACTTATTGGACACAAATCATTCACCTATAATTAAATATGTTATTATACAATGAATTTATCTATTTTATTGAAAAAATTGTAAAATAATTCCACAAATAAACAAGTTAAAATTTATCCCAATTACATAACAAGACAAGATAGTTCTAGAGAACTCAAATAGCATTAGTTTTGAGAATAATGGAAACACATTTTTTCTAACCCAAAGAATATACACAATTACTATATTATGATAATTAAATATTAATAAATTTGAAGTGTATGATATTGAATACTTGATCATCTGAATATTTAACTATTATTTTAATACTGAGATGCTAAAAAACATCAAATATCATGATAAAATTATTTCATTCATCTATTGTTATAATTTCACTAATCTATATTTCCTTATGTTATTATATATTATTAATTTTATATGAAATTAATTATGGTGAACTATTACAACTTTTAAATTTTTCAAAATTAAATGGTTCTTCTATATAATAATTCATCTGGGTGTTTTTATTATACCTATAATATAAAAGGAATGTTATAATTGGTTATGATTGACTAAAAAAATGCATGATCCTTTTAGTGAAAATCAATAGATCTGATGGATGTATAGAAGGTATGTTGACTGAATTAGGATCATATTTATAAGAATCACTATAATTATGGTGTGTCACATATGTTTACATTTTAAATTATTATACTATTACGATTTTGTGTTAACCCATTATATAGAGAACTATTATTTTCAACTTGATAAGAAAATTAGATTTATAATATTTACTATGTGGCTTATATTTTGTACACTAACATTAATCCTAAAATATTAAAAATATATGTTAATTGTATATAAATTTGGTTTTTCTAGGAAGTATTGATAGTTAAGGAAAACCTCAACCACCATAAAATTATGTGAATGACTAAATTTACAAAATAACAATAATATGGGTAATCTGAAAAAAAATCATAAATACTCCCTAAAATTAGTTGGTGATTTTTTTTAAAATTCATGACATTGATCTTGATACTCTATATTTTAATGAAAATATGAAACTTATTTTTAATTATAATGTCATGAATATTTTAAATAGAACCATTAGTATTAATGGTTTTTAACCATGATAAATCATTAAAAATAATGTATCAAATTTGAGGTATCTTTTAAATTACAAACCAAAAAAGAATATAATTCAATTGATTGGAATTTAAATACTAATATGAGAATATTAATACAAGAATATATATGAATATTTTATTTGTGAAAAAAAAATTTAAAATTGATTCATAACTATATTTAATGGGATTTTTAGACAATAAGAAACCTAATAGGACAAAGTAATTTTTTGAATAATTTTTTTATCCAAAAAAAAGAAATGGAATTAGAAAAAGGTATTAATTGATAAAATAATTTATTTTATAAATTATATTATGGATGAAATATTGAGGTAATGAATAATTTTCATCCATTTAATTTTGAAAATAACAATAGGGGTATATTTGAATATGATTTTTCATTGAGATATTTATATGTTTTCTCAGTAACGTATTGAAAATTTGGATAACCTGATTATTTTAAATTTAGCCTAAATTTTAGATAATGAAAATATAGATAAATGATATTTTATATAAATTTTTTATTAAATGATGATGGATTGTTGTAATAGTGAATATTTAAGTCATCAAAAGGTGCAGAATAAATGCTGAACTCCGCAAATGATTAAGGTTTATATATCTAATATGGTTACAATTATACATGATGTTTTTAGAATATGACTATTGGAGTTTTGTGTAAAAGTAGATTAAAAAATTCTATAAAAATAATTATAAATTATAATATTTAATGAGTTTTATTATGGGATATGGTATTCACTTGTAACTATTAAAAATATTTTTTAGTTAAATTTTTATTATAATATTTTTTTTAATATTTTTACATATAGTATATGTTTAAAAGGTTCTCAATGTAATTTCATTATGTTAGCATATAGAAATAACTTTATTTATAGTCATTCTGTTGAGAAACTTTCAATGTGTATCATATATGATTTATAAACATTACAAAAAATAATTACTAGAACTATGATGTTGGTTATATATTATAGTTTCTCATTGAGATTTGATGAAAGTAATTTTCTGCAAATTGTGGTTTAAAGGAAGCTTCTAGTTATGAAAGTATATTGTTTTTTCATTTTTTTTGTTGATTATTTATATTCAGATAAGGTAATATCAAGATTAATATCATGTAATATACATTCTCATTAGTTTAATTTAATGACCTCCAAGAAAAGTGGGTGTTTGAAATTAAGAATTTCCGTTCAAGTAGTGAATGTTTTGAAAAGAAATTAATTATTTTTTGATTTAATTTCTAGTATTCATATTGATCCATTTAAATTTTTACTATTATTTTGTACATATTGGTTTAAAAATTCATTAATTTTCATTATATTCATATTTCTATACAATAATAATTCTAGAGTGCTTATACATAAGGTAATCAAAATCATCGAGTGGGATAGAAATTAGATGTTTATATGACAATACACCCCCAATATCCTCTTATAAATTTATCTAATATATTTATATGGGATAATATTTGATATTATATTTGGTGATATCTTATAGAATAAAACATTTTTCAACTATATATAACATTAATGTAATTTCATTTCTCGCATTTCGTTTTCAAATTGCATGGTAGTTAAATGAATTCTTTGATAACATATGTGTTATTGATTAAATTCCAAATAATTTGAATACTATTCAACCATTATTTTGGGATCATGTTATCTATGGATATTAGGGAGTTCAAATGAATACATCAATTATAAATATTACATTATAATATTTTATTATGATTAAAAAACATGAAATTTTGGAGAAATATATTTCAAATTAACTCATGAAATATGATAAAAAACAATAAATTTATAATTTAAAAAATACATTACATTTTTATATGACATGAAATATCTACACAAATAGTTATTCACGTGATATTGGTAATTGATTATAATGAAATTATGAAATTAATTTCTTAGTACATTAAATGTATTGATAATTCAATGAGTCATATTAGGGGACTACTATCAGTAATATGGTTTTCTACTAAATGTGTATATAGAAAAAAATTATTCAGATATTTATGAGAGTGGAAAGTTGGTCTCAATCTATTGGTTAGAAGGATTTATTAAGAGACATGTTTTTAGTGGTAATCATTGATATACTTTTGATGATGTGGTAATTGAATATAATAACTATACATGAAACTAAGAAACATAAGAGGTTAAATCCTTATAATATTATTGGTATTCCATATCCTAATTAGTTTTATTTAAAAATATATTTTGAGAAATATAAAATTGGGAATGTAAATTTTTTCTAATTATTGTGATATTACATCCAGTATAGTTAATCAAGGTAAAATAACATCAGGGACAATACTTTAAAAAAATATGGAACCGTCACTCAGATTGATGTATTTATATTGTTAATGGAGATTAACAAACTCAACAACAGAAAAACTGTGAAAAAGATAATGGATATAAGTTTACAATTCATGATTAATAAAGGGATAATATATATAGAAATGATAATAAAGACACTTACAAAAAATTTTATGAACATAATAAACATAGTGATATTAAAAAGGATGTATAAAATTTAATGACAAGAAATAAAAAATAATATATATTCTACGTTTAGAGTATAGAAGAGAGTAAAAGATATTGATACCTATAATGTTGATTGTGTAAACACTAATTATAATTGTTTCCTTGAGGAGTTTTATAATTATCCGATATTTTTTGCTTTTATGAAAGTGATCGAAAAACTTAATGGTGTATTATGGTTAGGGTTAAAGTGGAATACCATATGATTTTAACATTGAAGACTAATTTTCATCGATCTATGGATGATAAATATTCTTCATCTTCTTTTTATGATGATTTCTTAAATTCATTTTAAGATGAGATATCTACTATAGCAGAAGTTACGGGAGACATCCCTATGTTTTAAAAAAGTGACTATACAGTGAAACTTATTGGAAATAAAAATCTTAATTTTTTTATAAGACAATTTATGTGATATGGAATATATTTATGAATAAAATAATAAATTTCAAAACATAATTCATAATTTAAAAACATTAAATAGAATTAAATTATAGTTTTACATCTTATTTAATTTCATATTATTAGAATTTTTGATCGAAAAAACTATGATACTAGTTTTCTTATAATAAATTTATATAATTTATATTTTTGTATGTAGTATTTGGATATGAAATATAATCAATTTTACCAATTGAAAAAATGTTTCATAATATAATTTAGATCATGAAAATAACAATTTTTAAATATTTTGGATCTTAAAAGAGCATTGTTTATGAAAAATTCCAAATATCAGGTAACTGAGAAAATAGGTTTTCATTATATAAAATTCACTCCATTATGTTTGTTAATAAATTTATTTAAAATCACATTAACATATAATAATTAGTGATGTGTATGTTCTTAAAATATTATTTTCTAATTTTACTAGTGCTAATAATATTTGGGTATTATGAACATAATATTTCTTTTCTTTTCGAAAAAATGGTTCATTACTAATTCTCATAGTGAGTTTTACAAGGAAATAAATTATTCCCTCTATTTGGAAATACAAATATCTAAATTTGAGATATTATTAAAACTAAATGATGGATGAGTAACATCTAGAAAAAAAAATATAGTAAAATTATAATATTTCATGATATATTATCCTTTAGAAACAAATTCAATTTTACTTTATTATATATACTACAACTTATACAAATCCATACCAATATTAGTCACCTAGGTGATGAGAGTTACCTTGTAAACTTCAAGAAAGATAAATATTTTATTTAACATTAAAAATGTATATTCATTCTATTTTTATTATTAATGACACTATATAATTTTGAGAGGGATAAGAACAAAGGAATAATAATTTTCCATGTTTTTGTAAAATTATAGATTTATCTAATAATTTTTATAGAATAAGTTGATAATGTAATTTTAGGATTTTATCAAATATTTTTTAAGAATGTTCATACACGATATCTAAAAAAACTTATTTTTAAATCTTTTATAATTCTAAATCGTTATCATATTGTTCAGTAGGATAAATTTAATTTTAATTGTATTTTTGAATAAATTACTTCAAGAGATTTTATTTTTAGTTTACATGGATCTATTTGATCCCACAATATCATTATATTTCATTTTAAAACACATTTTGTATTCACTAAATAATTATTGTAGTAGATTTCTTTAAAACTATTTTATCACAAAATAAATTTATTATTAATTTTTTACATATTATTTAATATATATGGTTAATAAGAGACAAATCTACCTTTCATTGCATTATAGGGTTATCATGGGGGTGTGTCTATAAAAATTATCATTTTGAAACTATTTGTTGCAAGATTTTTCTTTCTCAAAACATCTCATCACCGAAAATACCTCTGAAATTATTTTATTGAATTATGATAAATAATTTCTTATAAAATTACTAAAAAATGTCAGGTGAAAAATCTATTGCTAAAAAGTTTGTGTTTGATGAATTAATTTTTCATTTTTTTATACATTAATTTTTTTAATTCATATTGATCTTAATAAAACACATTCTGGTGTTTGGACTGAGGAAACCCAAAACCATCTTACATTGACGTCATTTGGTAAAAAAATTTACTTTTAAATTCTAAATATCATCTTCCAAAATTTGTACTAGAGAGGGAAGTGGGGGATATTATATTGTTATTATAAAAATATTATTGTCTATTTATTTTTTTAAGAAATTTACAACTAGATTTTATCAACAAATACATATAAAATTTAATAAAGGTGATCCTTAAATTATAAATATCTATAATTTATTCCTCAAGATTTATATATTTTTATATCTTATGTAAATATACCAAAACCTATATAATAAAAAATTTAATTGAATTAACTAGAATTTATATCATTGAAATTTGAAGTTCTCAAAGTATCTTCAATATAATTAGTGAAATAAAAAGTTTTGGAACAATTTTCCTTTCAAAAAAACACAAGTTAATCATAAAATAGCAATGAATTAGAAATTTAACTATAGATATAGATCAATTAAAAATCATAACTTCTTTATAAATTAATGTGAGCATCAAGAATTCATATCCATATAGGAACCTCCAATCAAAAAATATACCTTGGGTGATGATGGTGTTATAACATAAATGAAATAAGATTATATTTATTTTGAAAAGAATTATGATTGTAATATAGTTAAATGTCATTGATAATACTTAAAATTTGAGTAAAAAAAGGTTTTAGAAATAATTGAGATTTAAATTCAAAAAATTTATGTTATAATAAAATGATATTTGATAAGTGCAATTTTTATGAGGAGGGAAACAAATTTGGAGAATTTTTTAATGAATATCATGGATCAAGTATATTCAATTACCCTTATCCATTATAGCACATACAAATGTTACAACATTTTAAAAGGACAATAAATGTTATTTTTTAAAATATATTTCTAATAACATGGTTTCATTCAATAACCTATATTTCTGAAAATTTTTAATTTCCAAAATATTTATATTTACATACTAAATAACTATATAGAGTTAAAAAATTATTGATCTTGGTATGATATATTCTCTTATTGTTTTTTAATAATTTTTAATTAAAATTAATATATGACTATCTATATTGATTGTTATTTTAAATACATAATTGTTGATCAAATTTATACTAATGAAATTTTTTTCACTCAAATTTTTTTATTGGTTTTTTCAAAACCTATAAATAGTAAATTTCAAACGTGCATGATTTTTGAGATTAAATTTCTCCTTGGAAATAAAATTTAATCAGTAATTAGAAGGAAATATTTAACATAACATAAATATGTTATTGGTTTTTTAAAAAAATTTATATTTTAAATTGATTAATGTAATAAATAATCTAATAGAAACTTATATTATTCGTTACCTCAATGAATCCTTGAATCAGATTGATCAAAATTTTATATTGGTCTGATAATATGATTACTATACCTAATAGCTATCCAACCTGAAATTATTTTTATAATGTTTTTATGTGAATTATGTCAAGAAAATATGATTGAATCAGATATTATATAAATTATGTGAATTTTAAATTTTCTAGATGGGACTTTGGAACATGGCTTGTTTTTTATTCCAATGTTGATTTTATTTCTAGATGAATCATATATATTGATTCATTAGGATTGAGTTTCGATATAAATTGTCCTTCTACAACATGTCATTATCTGGGAGACGATTTCAGTTTTTTTCCTAATTAAAAATACATCTTTTCACTCATAGATTATAAATATGAATATGTTTTAGTAGAGTATTTTTCTGTTCATGTTTTTTATATGGCACAGAAAATAATGGGTTTTGGTTTTGGCTTCAGTCAAAAAAATATTATTTTTTATATCACGAATACTATTAGTAAAAACCACTACACCAGTAACTCAGACCTAGTGACTATTTAATTACATTTGTATAAACACATACAATATAATCACAAATGTCCAATAATTTTAGTTATCATAGATAAGCCAATAATAATATTATACCCATTTTAAATTGGGAATAAAATATAAATCGTAACAAAAGATAATTTTCAAGATCATCAAAAATCATTCAAATATTTCTTCATATTTTCGTGTGGAAAGGAAACAAGAAATAAGGGTATCATCGAATTATATGTAAGTATTAATTAAAATGGAAGCTAATAAAATTAAACAAAAAATGATTATTATGGATATTTATATAATTAGAAAAAATTCCTTTTAATCAACACATTTATCACGAAATGCATCCAAAAATGTTTTCAACTTAGTATTCCAATAGATAATAACATATGAATCATTGATGATGAAAATTAAGAATATTTGATGTCATGATCTCATAAATAATGATATATCTACCTTTATGGACTTTTTACATTATAGTTTAAATATTTGGTTTAAAAACACTATGAACACACATAATAATTTTTCCTAAATGATTTATCTCATGTGACCTATTGATGAATTGAGGGGATATAATTTTATTTTCCATAATAACCACTGATTTTCTAAATCATTTATCAAATATACAATGATAAATTTAAATCATGAACAAAATATTTTCTTAATAAATCTCTATGATTACAAATAACACGGAATAACAATATTTCCCAAGTCAATCAAATAGTTTTGAATAAATAAACCATATATAGAAATGGTATAAGCATTAAATAATAATTATATCAATAATAAAAATAATATAGATATTTAAGATAAATATATTGTTAAATGATAAATTGATTGTGAATGTTTAAATATAATGATAATGACCATAAATTTAATTGTAGATAAAAGATTGGAATAAATTCATTAGAAAAATAGGGTTTTTGTTAAAATCATGTCCTTTAGAGAAACAAATAGAAGAGAAATACTGAAATTTATTTCACAAAATATATTTATTTTAAAACCCAATAAAAACATTTATATTAAGTTAATGGTTTTAATATTTTTATGGTGTTAGAAAAGTCCATTAATGTTGTATTCTTTACGTTGAAAATATTACAGTATACTTTTTAAAAAGAAAGTTGAAAACATTAATTTTAGGAAAACATTAGAAATATTAATTTCATAAATTGATAAAATTAAAAATAATTCAAAAAGTTCATAAATTAATAATTTTATTAATTGAAATTCCTTTTATTGTTAAATTTTTAGAATTAAAGATGTAGGAGAAAAATTTACACGATAAAAAGTGAAATAAGATTGTATTTTTTATTACAATTCATCTTGAATGATTTGGAGGAATTGAATAAAAATATTCATAAATGAAGAATTATTAATGTTAAATACCTCAATGGGTGATTATATTCACAAAATAAAAATATATATTTTCATAATAATAAATATATTCTAATGGAGTGGAAATTTAGATAAATCCCTTACAGTGATCATATCATTGATATGAGAATTAATAATTAAAACGATTATGCATAAAAAATTATCCATATAAAAATGATCTTAGATACAGAATAAATATATCAAATATCCTTTCATATATAATCATTGAATAACACAGTTAACGATGTTTAAGTAAAACCTAATGAATTTAAATTGAATTAAAAACCCCCTTATCTCATGTTTTCCATTAGTTGAACATTATTCAACATTATTTATAACAATTTTACCATGTTATTAATTTATTATAGAACCATATAAAAAACATTAATATCTTATTTTATCCTACAAAACATTTTATCATGTTTTAAATAATAATTCATTAATTGCTTCGTTTTGAGTGTTAACGACATTATTTTATTACGCATGATTCTACATGGATGTTAGGTGACAATATATTTTTCATTTTAAGATAATTTGAATGTTATAAATATTGATATAAATATAATATATTTTCATTAATTAGATCCATATATTAATAACTCATGTATGGAAGTGATGAGAATAGAATTACATCTCTATGTTGACTTTCCAGTAATATATACAGAGGATAAACATTTTAACATTTCATGGGATGAAAAGACACGAGACATAGATGTTCCATAATAATAATAATTTCTTAAAATATTTAAAATATAGTCAATATTATTCAATTTGGTTATGTTATATTTATAAGATGTTTGATATGAATTTTTTTTGAATGATTCAGAAAATAAAATTACCTCTTCTTCAAAATAGATACTTTAGATCTTCTTTTACGATACCTATATATTGTCAATTTATGAATACTATAACCAAAATAACATAAATATGTATGTTTATAAGATTTTTTGGAAAGGTTTTTTCAATTTAAGTTTCTCTATGTGGTGTATAGAAGTGAGGTTAGGTGGTCCGTTTATAATAAATAAATTAACACACATGTAAATAATAAAAAAATTTAAGTATAATAAATTAATTATCTTCATAATGTTTCATAGACATGAAAAAATTCCAAATTTAATTTATGATATGGTTCGTATCCTTAAAACCAAAATATTTTGACTAGTTTATGCATCATTTTAACTATTTATATTATTTTAACCCCTTCATTAATCATTTTTTACCTGAACCACAGTAAGGAAAATTTCAATATTAAATGGTTATAATTTTAATTATACGCTATTAATTTTCTCAGAAATGGAATGGGGACAAACTTTTAATCCCAATTTAACAATACATTTCCTCTAAATTTTTTCAATTTTATAAATAATTTTGTAAAATATTACTTTTCATAAAATATCAATAATTCCATTTTTGAATCAATTCATCTGATTTTAATTCATAAACACCGAGAAAATTATTTCTTTCAAATATATAGGTATAAAACATCAATAATATATCATATATGTCAATAAAATTTGTTATTCATTGTATGTCACAAATTATTTTTACTTTTAATGTTATTAAAATAATTTTTTTTATTAATTCAACAAATGTTGTATTAGCTATGAATAAGCATTTATGATAATTATTCAATCACAAATAGTTATAAATAATTTGATATTATAAAAATAGATAAATTATTTTTAAAATAATGTGTTTTATTTATTTATATCATGATAGTAACCTTTTTTGAACATATAAAACAAGTCAAAAGAACCATAGTGGCAATTTTTACTTTATTATTACCTAAAATAGTGGAAATGTTTTTATCAAAGGCATGTGGAAGGAAAAATAAAAATTTCATGATTAATTATTTTCTAAGTCAATACACATTTATCGAGTAAGATAAATACATGGGTTATTATGACATTTAGGCCTTGTGATATAAATGTAAACCTTAATTACCCAATTTACCCATTACCTACGTGATAAATATTACCACGTTATATATGAACATTTACTAAAAATTGTAACTATTTAAAAAAATTAAAAATTTTTATAAATTGTATGTTAATTTCCTTTTTCATTTTATTGATTTTGAAGAAAAGTGTAAAACGCAATGAATATTTTTTTAATTCGTTTTTAATTTTTAAAATTATCCTCTATCAAAATCCGAAAATTAAATTATCTAAATTATATTATTATATCTAACATGGATCATATTTTACATAAATAAAAAATCTAATATATAAATATAAATTTAAATCATTTTATTTATCGAGAGTATTAGAAATATAGATGATTTTCACTATTCATTTAAATATCATACATTTTCTAAAAATAATAAAATTTCACTATAATTTAGCTTTGATACGATGTTTTCAAATATTATGTTCATTTTATAATATTGAATTTCTAAAGGAAGAATAAATTTGTTATAATTTTTCCACATGAAATTCAATATAAATAAATATTTTAAAAAATTTATTTTAAAACGATAAAATAATTTTACAAAAATTTATAAACTTACTTATTATTAATAAATAATAAATATAAAAAAATTATATTATAATAATTTGGTTAACCATATAAATACCCATATGTTTAATTTATAGGTTATAACGGTCATATTAATGTAATTATGTTTTTTTGTTTAAGTTTAGTGTTGTGTGTTGTATACACTATCGAAAATAATGTTCTTTTAAAATATCAGCGTGTTACATCCACCCAAAATAAATTTCATCAATGAAATATAAAATATTCTCATTATCCAAGGATTTTAAATTTAAAAATTACTTTGTGGAAAACCCACATCGTACTAAGGGTTAATGAAACACCCTCTTTAAATGTGGGAAAGGGAAATAAAAAAGACATATAAACTAAAAGATAACTATGTTATTGGACATTATAACATTACTGGGATGATAAAATAAGAAAATTTATAAGAAAACTAATACACAAATAATAATATCGATTTATATTAATCATGGTCAAAAAAAGATAAAAATTAATAAATAATAATTCTATGATGGGTGAAAAGACAAACAATTCATCATGAATTATCATAATAGGATAAAATTTTAATTAATTAATATTTTCCATATATTTAATAAATTATCTTTCTATATATAAAATTAACATAAGTAAATAAACATAATTCAATTGTAAAATTTCATCCTTTAATCAAATTTAACATGATACCATTATTTATTCAAATGATTAGTATTGAGGGTAAATTTTCTTGCATAAAGTACTAAAATTAACTAAAAACAGATCACATAAACTAGAATAGGATAACATTATATAGCTATTATAATTAATCTTTATACAATACATCATTTTTTAATAATAGGTAAAATAATATAAATAATATATAATCCCTAATATAGAAATATAAAACATTTTAATACAAAATTTCTTTAACAGAAAAAGGTTAAACATATATTATTCCAAAAATAAATAACAAAACATAAAAATTATCCTCTATAACATAATCAGAAAGTTGTTTTTAACCTCAGTGGTGTTTTTATTCCTTTTAAATTGCATTCCAAAAATTCAAAATTACTATTCCCATAAAATCATTCATATTAAGCCACATGTTATACCTAAAAGACAGACATACTTGAACCAAATGATGAATCCCATAAATATCATTAATAACCTTGTTAATGACAATATTTTCATATAATATAATAAACTACTCAAAAATACCTACAATTAAATTGAGGTATAAACCCTAATGGTAATCCTTAACATGACTGTAAATATCAGGGAAATAATGGATTCCTAATGAATCTTATTTTCAAAAATAATATTATATATAACCCATTATATAAGTTAGAATAAAATATAATTTATGAACCCAAATGTTTATTTAAACTTCTATATAGAAATAATTATAAAACATTGAAAAAGTTCCAAACCACCTCAAAATCAATTCACATAAAACCTAAAATGTTGTTTTTATGCCTTTCAACATTTATAAACATTAAAATTATAAACACATGATTATATATATAGCTATAAACGTAACCCTAAATGAAAACAAATTTCATTCCAAAAATTAATACAATCCTTATTCAAAATAAATCCTACATGATTTCCATATATTCCAAAATGAAATAAAAATAATCCAATATCCCTTAAGTAATTTTTGTTCACCAAATAACAAAAAAATAACTTAAATCAAACATTTACCAATTTTCATAATCATGGTAGATCATCCCTTCACCATAATATATAATTACATTAATCATTACTCTAAGATGAAATGAATAGTATATGCATTTCCTTTTACTACGATTTAATTCTTACAATAGGTAATTGTCTTGGATAAGGACCTTATTTCATATATATAATACATTAAATAATAAATGGTAATTTGGGATGAAATTTATATCCCTCCATAAAGCTATTTATTTTTCCTCGATAGTCATTTAATAAATTCCCATCCTTAGATACATTAAAAATATCCCTTTTTTTTCATGACATATCTAGTTTTTATCATTTCACATTTACCACATGATGAAAATTAATTTTTATTTTCCCCCATAGAATCCAGCACATGATAACATAAATAACAATATTCATTGTAAATTTTGTCGGCCTTAAAGTTAGTTAAGGTTTATATTGTAAATCATGTATCTTTATATCTGATTACACAAACTCAAAATATCATTAAATATAGTATAATTTTATTTTTCATAATCAATGAATTTACCATCACATTATTTGTTAACCTAATCCCTCATGGTTCTATCAATTGAATGCATATATAGATAATAGTACCAGTAAAAAAATATCAAAATGGGAAATGATATAATTTGTACATTAATTTTTTTATGATGGTATAATATATATATATTTTTTCCCATTGAAAATTAATTAGTTTTGATCCCTAATTTACAATTTAATAAATCTATTTCTGAAGGATTATGTTTAACTTAATTTGATACCAACTATAACAACACCTTCTAATATAAAGAAAGTTCGATGTATACATAATTTAATTGGAATTGACATTAGGGATATAAAACCAAAGGACTAATCAATTTAGTAGTATTTTAAAACCATATACATACATGATACCTATATTAAATTTGGAATAAAATATAAATGTTAATAAAAAAATTAAGAATCATTAAAACAAATTCAAATATTTATTAATAATATCTTGGTGAAATAATTCAAAATTATGAAGAGAACCAACTGTATATAACTAGTATGAAAAACAGAGTCTATTATGAGTAACAAAGGTATAATTAATATGTAAAGTTATATAATTCTAAATTCAGTCCATTTATTCAATAAAATGATCATTAAATGCATCCATTGATAATATAAAGGTAGTAATGTCGTGATTAATAAAATAATAATTCTAAAAAAAGTAAACTCATTCTATTTTACTTCATTATCTCATTAAATATGATATATCTATATTCAAGGACTTTTTCATGTAAAATATAAACTTTGGGTAGAGAAACACCAAATTCAAATTTGGTAATTTTGGTCCCCAATTTTTTTTAAGAGGCCTGCCAATGCATCGAGGGGAACTATAATTACAGTCTCTCACCCGTCACTTTGTAACCAAGGAATTCCTCTTATATTCAATGATCTATTTAATTCAATAATAATATATCTTATTAATACATATCAATATTTAATAAAGAATATGGAATATAATTAATAACCTTCTAAATCAAATTAGGTAAACCAGCTAGGTAATAAATGGTATACAATTTAGATAATAATTATATCAAGGATATAATAAATTTGTATTTTTATGATAAATTAAAGATCCAATGGCAGCAAAAAAGTGAATGTTTCATAAGAAAGATAATAACCACAAATTTAGTAGTAAATAAAAATGTCCATCATTTCATTGTAAATATTGGATTTGTGCTAAACTCTTTTCTATTGAAGAGATAATGAAAATTGAAGATATATATAAAAATAATAATTTATTAAATATTTTTAATTGTAAAACCATTGAAATATTATAAAATAAGATAAAGGGTATAAATTGGCTATGGTAGTGGGAAATTACATTAATTGTGTATACATTAATAAAAAGAAAACAGACCATTGAATCTTTTATAATATTAGTTATAAATTTACCTTTCAGAAAAACATTATAGTGATTGACATTAAGAAAATTAAAAACTCAAAGAAAACATAAAATTTATATCATAACAATATTATTAATATATTTTACTTTTCTATAATTTTTTTTAAATACATGGATATGAATGAAAAATATACCTGATCACAAATGTTACTAAAATCTGCATTATTTTTAATTATTCATCTAGAAAGATTAGATTCTCTTGAGAAATTTAATTATTATGAATAATTATATATTCATTTCAAAAAACTCTTTGGGGAAGTATATAAACCATATAAAATAAATAGGTTATCACGACCCGTCCTCGGGGCCCGTTCCGTGACTAGCCCAAGCCGGCCTTCCATAGGCCAGGGGATGACGACTAGCACCAAAGGCGTAAATCCTAAAGCTATCAAGACATTTCATTTACAAAAGTAAAAACACACAACAGAGTACACAAGTGGAAGAAAATCACTAAGTAGAAACTGTAAACAAAAAATATGATGGAAAGTAAAAGGGACATGAAATATAAGCCCAACTGTAAAGTACAAGGAAAAGACAAACAAACTCAACTAAAAAGACAAACAGCTGGAAGGTGTCTAGTAGCTCCTGGATCGTCCACCATGGATCCTACCTGAAGGGTAGGTACATATAGCCTCCTAATTGCTCCACGTCCATTCATCTCTTCCGGGTACCGACTCGTCCTGAGATCCACCTATGTGTAATGTCTAGTCCTTGTACACTCCGTCTCGGTCAGCGCTGTAGGTCGTCTGCATCCAAAACAACGAGGTGCGGGCAAAGCCCATGCAAGGGTGATTATAAAGATACTCAGTAGGGATCCTGAGACCCTAAAATTCTCACAATATCCAACAAGGATAAACCACAAAGTAAAGGATTCAACGGATAACCCATACTTAGGTATATGCCCATACATATACCTAAGTTATCTAGTAACCCATCTCAATCATGAGGAAACACAAAATTCATTGACTCAGCTCAAAAAAGGATTTTCATTATCGAAAGCACGGCTGCTGGAGAACTCCTACTCTATAATGAATATTGGGCATGTCCTGACACCGAGGCACTTCTCACTAACATTAGACTGCTGAGGTACTCCTCCTATCGAGTACCGCAGGTCTGCTGCCAAATACCAGGCGCTCCTCTACTATGGGTCTGCAGCCAAATATTTGGTGCTCCCCCTAATAGCCTGATATGGAATCCTCCTGTCGAGTATTGTGGGTTTGCTGCCAAATACTGGGCCCTCCTCCGCCATGGGTCTACCGTCAAATACCGGTCACTTTCCACTGGGCTAGTCGAATCACTCCGAGTCGACTAGGTCAAGCAGTCTTCAGGTCTATCAGCTACTAGGTCTCTGCACTATGTCTACTAATCTCTGAGAGGATCTACTTCACAAGCTACTGGTAAATACTCCAATTATCACGAAGCCTCACGTAGAAGCATCTCAATGGTCTACCAAATCATAGGGGTCTCAACACAAAAGGCGACGCATCAATCGGACGCCAAGTCTGTGAGTTATTATAATTTTAGTCCCGAGGACCCGGTTGGATTCATGTATGAACCAACCCAACTGTATCTCAACAATACCTCGAACTCTAGTGGGGTATTTTCAAAAGGTCCATCTCTAAACGAGATTACCAGCGCCCCTAACGGTTTGTCAAACGGACGTCCGGTGCCAAAGATATGACCAATGTAAGAAAAGGGGTTGGTAGTGGGCCCGGGTCCGGTCCGACCCAGTCGGACCGGCTCGGCCCATCCCAGTCTATGCCAACCCGCTTTGGGTCAACCTGGACAAACTCGATGGGACTGACCCAGCCCGTTGGGTGGGTCAGCCTGCTATGTCAGGCCTGGTTCGCTGGGCCCGACCCAACAGACTGCGGGGGCGGTTCGGCCCGGAGGTCACCACGTAGGCGACTCGGCTTAAAGGATGGGGCCAGTTCGGCGAGCACCGCGAGGGGATTTTCTCGGGAGGACAGCCGCTAGGAGGCTATGCGAAGGCCATACGGGGCGTGGGCTAGCCGGCTGGACACCGGGCAGGCCGCGGTTGCACCGGGCGGGGCACCGGGTAGCAGATCAGCGCATCGGGGTGCCAAGCAGTCTGCGGCAGGGGGCCGTAGGGGCATCGGGTAGGGCGCCGGGGTGCCGGGAAGGCCGCCGACAGGGGTCGGGAAGGCCACCGGCCGGGTGTGGGGGCGCCAGGAAGGGTGCCGATCAGGGCCGAGCAGGCCGTCGGCAGGGCGCAGGTGCCCCGGGCATGCCGCCGGTAGGGGCCAGGCAGGCCGCTGGGGGTGCGGGCAGCGTGCCGAGGCAACGCACCAGGGCGCGGGTAGCGCACCGGGCGGTGCGGGGGCAGCACGGTTCACGGAGGCTATGGGTAGCATGGCCTTTGTTCGCCGTCTTCATCATTATCACCTATTTTCCATGTCGTCGTCATCAAATGAGAACAAACAAATGGGTAGGGTCGGCCGTGTTTGTGCGGTCCTAACCCCCCACGTTATGTTCATATCATATGGCATAACATACTCCATAAATTGAACGTCAGAGAAAGGGAATAAAACGAACACAAATCCCCCTACCTCACTTGTCAGCGATCCTTTGACGGAGCCACGGTATGGCGGACGTCGTTCTGTCAAAGTCGTAGGAGGAAGAGTCCCGAGAAGACAAGTCGAATATGATGTCGTCAGCATTCTTCAAGGATGGCGATGTTTCCTCATATTTCCCTGATTATAGGGAGAGAGAGATGTCCATCTTCCTTCGTTGGTGAGGGGCGTTCTTCATGGGCGATGAATCTTCTTGTTCTTCGTTGAGAGGATAAAGTTCTCTCAAAATCCTTTCCCCTCCCTAATTCTTACAACAATGATTATTCCAACACAACCATAATAAAGTATCGCACTATAATAAAATGTTGGCATAAAGAATTCAAAAAGGGCTATTAATTAAGGGGGGCTCTACCTAATTAATTCTTGTGTGTAGGCACAATTTAATTAAGGGATTTCAAAGCTTTCATGGGTGGTGGCTCCATAAATGGGGAGTCCAAGGGTCTCCACACATAAATGGGGTGTTAAAGGGGTAAAAAACCTCGAGCTGGCCCCACTAAAATAATATCTTCACAAGGGAGGTTATGTGAGGGTGGGCCGCACCCCTAACCTCCACTTGGAGGTTTTAACCAGCAACAAATAAAAATAAGGCTAACACATTATTTTTATTTAACTGAACTGATAACCCCAAAATCTGACTTCCACTCTCGTTAGAACACAACTATAGTGAAGATCTCACTATGAAATTACCGGTGCTGCAAGTTCAACGGTGCCCTAAGATTTCAGTTCCGAGCACCGGTTTAAAAGTTACAAAATTCCGCTCGTGAGTTTACTAAACGTACCCGAAAAAATGATCGGAAAATTATTATCAGTCACCCTCGACCAACATTCATCGAGGTTAGGCTCTTCCTAAGTGAAACATGGCCCAAAGTACCCGACGCTACTCTCGGATTTTTAGTCCAAGTTACTGTTTAAAAGTTATGAATTTTACAATAAAATAATTGTCACTTAATTATTTTATTGGCGGCCAAAAACTAACTTTTTCTGGTGGCCTGTGCCGACCAAAGTTAGTATCTTCTAAACTAAAGTATTCCCTCATGAGTTTAGTGGTTGTCTAGTATTTTTAATTCGCGCTACTCTTTGCTAGTTATAAGCATTTGAAAATTAAATAATTTATTTAATTATTTTATTTACGGTTATACGATTTTTGGGATTTCTTGCAGGAGGCCCGCGCTGAAAAATATTAATTCGCGCCAAGGGTAAACCCACCATCCTGAGCACAACGGTCCCCTCATATTTTTTATTTGAGTTACCGTTTATGATTTATTCCACTTTTTCAGCAATACTACTTACACGCATTAACTTAAGAGTAACAAAAACTTTGACGAATCATTTCTGGAAGTTTCGGCCTCGGAATCGTGTACCCTCAGATTTTGCGGACCCATAAAATTCCCATTTAATTATAAAAAATGACATGGATATTCCGAGTCTTTACATTATCCACACCTCAGAGCTCTACATCCCCGTAACTCACAACTCAGAACTAAGGGAACAAGTGGGGGTACTGAGCATACATCTGAGCCTCCCCCTACCATGTGCTCTCATGGAGGTTCCTGTGCTTCCAGCAAACGTGAACCAGAAGAATCGACCATCTATGAAGGAGCCACTCTTATCGATCCTCAATATATATTGGATCCTCCATAAAAGCCACCCCATCATCAACGTCCAACTCGCCAAGGTCAATGATGTGGGAAGGTCCGTGCACCTATCTCATTAGTTGGGATACGTGGAAGACGTCATGATCCCAGTGGTACTGAGGTGGAAGATCTAAGTGGTATGCCATGTTTCTAGCTTTTTTGAGGATCTGAAAAGGTCCAATGAATCTTAGAGATAACTTGGCTCCTCAGAAAAATATTCGTAGACCTCGTCGAGGTGAGACCTGTAGAAATACATTATCGTTATCCTCGAACTCCAGAGGTCTCCATCTCCTGTCAGCAAAAGTCATCTGTCTTATCTGTCTAGTCTTCATCTGCTCTTGGATTATCTTCACCTTCTACATGGTATCACGTACCATCTCTGGTCTGTAGGAAGTGGGCCGACTAGGTGAGTCGGTCGACGATCACCCAAATCGAGTTGTGCCCCCATGATGTACATGGAAGACCCATCACAAAGTCCATGGATATCCTATCCCACTTCCATTTTGGGACCCCTAATGGTTGTACCAAGCCTACTGATACCTGGTGCTTCGCCTTCACTTTCTGACAAGTGAGACATCGAGAGATAAACTCTGCTACAGCCTTCTTCATACATGGCCACCAGTGCTGCCGTCTGAGGTCCTGATACATCTTCGCCACACCTGAATGTACCGCTAGAGGGGACGTGTGGAACTCCATCAAAAATTCCTCTTAAAGTGACATTGGCACCATAATACGTCCTCTGAAGAGAAAGACGTGCTCCCCACCTTCAGAAAATCCATCAGGTGCCTGCCATGTGGATATCTGTGCACGTCGTGTCTTTCAGTCAGCGTCCCCCTACTGTGCCTCCATGGCTCGCTGAAGAAGTGGGGAAGTGACCATAAGAGACTGTAGGAATGCTTCTCCATCTCTATCCACAAAGGATATTTGTAAGGCTGGAAGCTGCTCTGTCACCTCTTCTAGAAGCTATATACCAGTCCTCCTGCTGGGTTCATGTAACACCCCGAGATTTTATGAAAAATATTATTTTTAATTAATGTCTTGTGTTTTACGCTACACCAAAAGGAGCTTTCTCAACACGCATCCTTGACTGGCCTTTCATTACATGCAATCGCGACCTTCCTCGATAGCGTGTGTAGTACGCAATACCGAGTTTCACTAAACAACGATATGCTATTAAAATATTATTAAAACTAGCCGTTATGAATAGTACTAACCACTTTTTGAAATTTTGTAAATTTTATTTTTCAAAATGGACTTCATTTTTGGATTCGGAATATAGAAATTAGCTTAGGGTGAAATTTTGGTACTTTTCGGATAACATTCATATTCTGATGAATACTGAAAATTACTAAATTTTAATTAAAAACAACTTTTTAATAGAATTAATTAATAGTGATAAATTATTAATTTGAGTGGTTTTAAAGTATATTTAGAATATATTTTTACAATTTAATACAATTATGGTCATTGGATGTAATTTCACATTTAAACCAGACATAAACAAATGTCAATCTTTTGATAGTTATTATCTCTCAAAAACACGCTATTTGTTTTGACGACGGGAATTAATTTTTAAATCAATTAATGTAACTGATATGTTTTGAATATGGTAAAATATACTTCATTTTTGAATTCATAATATCAAATATAGCTTAGGCCTAATTTTTTGTACTTTTCTGGAAACGTTCATTTTTTGATGAATAGTGAAACCACTAAGTGGTAGTTAAAAAAAACTAAATTTTTCATAAAACTTAATTTTACCACTTCTGTGTGTGGAATTTTGAAAATCTGAGAGACACGGTTAATATCAAGGACTAAAATATGGTTCAATGAGATAAAAATAATTTTTGGTGAATAGTAACTTTTTACTTTTTACCACGGTTAAAAGTAAATAGGGTAATTAAGGGTAAAAATTATATTATTATTATCCTAACACATGTCCTAATTCTATTGGATAAGTGTAATTCGACCACAAACAACCTTAGGAACAAAATATGACCATTTAAGTCCACTTGAATTCGATTAGGACATTTATTATTAATTTATTTAAAGAAGTGTTAAAATAGTTAAAATCAATGTTTAATAAGTAAATCATTTTTAATATAGGGTTATACATAAGATAAATTCGACTATAAATATTAATTAGAAATCTAAAAAGATTTCATACATAATGATATTTTATTTGTAATTTTTAGACATTAAATAATTTAATTTATTTATGATACAACGATGATACAGTAATTACCTTTTTAAGAAAATATTAACATAATTGATGTCATAAATGCCCAAATAAATGTAATTTGAGACTTTTTATGACTTAAAATTATTTTATAGGTTAATATGACATGTTATTGTTGATTTAAGTAACTTGATTCGAACTTATCATTCTGTTATGAATTTCATAAAAATCATGTACCAAATAGTGTCAAAATTGACATAAATTAGTTTTTAAAACAAATATTATATTATTAATTGTTATTTTATTCCTAAAAATCAAAGGTTTGGCCAAATGACATATATAAGATTTAATACATTAATAATAAACAACTTGGGGTTCGTTTGGCTTGATATAGTATGTTTATTAACCAAATAGTGTAAGAAAACAAAAAGACACGGTAAACGTTAAATTATTTAACTTAGAGTTAAATATAATTGATAAGGTTAAAATAATAACCTAAACTTGTCTAAATCCTATTGAATGAGATGAATTCGACCCATCCCCACTTTATCTTCGAAATAAGACCCTTTGGAACCATTATAAACCGAATTTGACCTTAATATAAAATAATATTTTGAGATTTTCCTAAGGTGCCCCTCTCCCCCCTTATAAAAGGGCACCTCCTCCCTCTCCTCCTCACACCAATATGAGCATTCAAGCTCGGAAAACCCCTGCCAAAATCTCTTCTACACTTCCCTAGTATAATACTATAGGTCCTGGTCTTCTTCAAAGACCATCCTTAGTTCTTTAAGTGGAGGTTAAGAAAAGGCGCGTCAAAAAGAGGTAATATCCATTACTGATCTTTTTCAATTTCATTCTTCTTCAACTTCTTCTTCTTTAGTTGTTTCATGATAAAGTAATAACATCAGTATTTCTTATATAATGATATGTTATTATAAATATTAAACAAATCTAATTAACCTTCTATCCATCCTACGGAAAAAGGAAATCACCGCACGTGCGTACATACGAGAATACCGTCTCCACGCCATGGTGTAATCTATTTTCCGCCACCACCTTAATTGGATGGGTATAATGGTGTAATGAGTAACTATATATGATTATTATAAAGTGATATTAATACTGAAATAGTATACATACACTTCAACACAAGTTCACAATCATGAGAATGATATCATCGCTCGTGTGTACGTACGGAATACCGTCTCCACGACGCGATGAGATTAATTCTCCACATTAACCATTCATGAATGATTATAATGTATATATAATGAATAATAATGAAATATATGACATGTTAAATCTACTGTATATATATATATATATATGTGTGTGTGTATGTCATCTACTTACTTCCATTCAAGACAATAAGGAAGGGAAAACAACGTTCATGCGTACGTACGAATTACCATCTCCATGAACGGTGTGTTCCATTTCATTTATATATCTATTATATATATATATACTGAATATATATGATATATAAATCATGTTGTATATTCTGGAAGTATGTAAATCATGATATAAGTAATAATAATTTCAAGAACAACAAGTCCAAACACCTACGATAAATGAAACCATTTTACCCAAAATGCTTCTTTAACATGGAATTTACAAAAGAACGGGTAATATAAAGTCATAAGTGAACCTTATATGATATCATAACAATGAATATGATTCTGTAATAAGTTAATGAAATTATTTAAATCATTATACAGGAGGTTCGGATACGTACAAAGCATATCGGACATAAGGTAAGGGAAATATCACAATCTCATTTTTATCCGAGATTGTTTATACTTTAGTATTTACTGGGGTGTATTTTATCATCCACATCCATGTTTAATCAATATGTAATATTATTTCCATCCACCTACAATTATTTAAATCCAATTTTACCCTTCGGTGAGTTTTAGTAAAAGATATGAAAGCAATCTTTTGTCATTTTTCGTTCGAGGTACTTTTTGACTTTTCCGAAAATAGTACGAAGAATGTTTTTTTTAACTTATATGGCATGAATGGATTTTTAAAACATTATTTCAAAGAATATTCCTTTACAAGTTTTCAATTATATTTTTAATCAACTTCTTTTAGTTTATAATTGTATGACATGTTATGAAAGGAAAAGTGTTTTTGAAGAAGAAAGGATATTTCCCTCAAGAATGGAGTTGAAGTGTTTTATCAAAATTATTTTCCATCTAAGATAATAAAGGGTTCTGTTTATATCACTATTATTACATTGATTTGATTATGTTGTGATGGAATTATTTTTATGAATTCTTTTATCTTATATGAATTGTTTTGTGATGTCACAATGTTTAAGAATCCCATTTTTATTACATGGGTTATGCAATGATGTATGGTTTATGATTTTGTGGCACACATAAGAATGGTATCATTATGATATGGGTGGGACCTATATCTCCCTCCAATGCATTGGGTAATGATTTTATATCTCATGATATAGACATGGCTGGAACGGTAGGTTATACCGGTTCAGTGAAACAGGACTGAAACGAGGAATGAACTCGGTTCAGAAAGGGACTTTGTCCACTAAGATAGTCTTGGCAATGAGTTTTGACTAACAAGAAATGATTATCTATGATTATGTGTGTATGCCACAAAGTTTCATGTTCTACGTTATGATTATTGGGATTAAATTTCACTACTATTATTTATCCCATGTTATGAAATTATGATCTCTTTTGCAGGTTAAGATTTCCAAAAGATATGTTCTTATGAATATGAAGTAATTGATATTTCTTTTGTTTACCCTTACTGAGCATTTGAGCTCACCCTTTTATGTTTTCTTTTCCCCATGACATAAAAGAAAGGATTTAGGTTTAAAAAAAAGAAGATCTTTATGAGAGATGTTGAAGATCTTTCACCACGATTTGAAGATTATATTCCGAGTTTCCAAAGACACTAAACTATTACGGTCCTTGTGTGTCTATTTTTATTATGTGTTAAGTATTCCGCAAAAGTAATGTAATGTCCATGTATGTCAAGCGTTGGGTATCTACAGTTGGTATCAGAGGAAAGGTTTAGTCAACCTTTGGAAACTAGGATGTGAGAACGTTAGTGAGATCCTTAGAGATATTTCTAAGGTATGTCTAGGGATGTCTCTAAGGATAAATATACGTATAGGATATTGTCCTAGAACTACAGTAACGATATTAGAATTTAACCTAAGATGTTAGATATTAAGGGTACTCCCCCTTTATTATGTTGTTTTCCCTATCATGATTTTTTCCTCTCACACTATTCTTTTTGGATTTTAGACAATGCCTGGAACCCGAAGGAACCGTGTTGATCACTTTAATAGAAAATTCAATGATTGTCCTCCTGAAAAAACAAATGTTATGGGAGATGGAGTGAAAAATCTTATTGCTATACTTAAACAAGCTATGAATCATTCTGGACATCCAAATGAGCAGAGAAGGGAACAATATTCTATTGAGTCTTTCATGAGGCAACATCCACCTTCATTCAGTGGGTCTTCCGATCCACTTGTTGCTGAACAATTGATCAGTACCACTGAAAAGATATTTTCAGTTCTTCAATTTTTTGAACATGATAAAGTCATCTTAGCAGTATATCGTTTCGAAGGTGAAGCTGATCAATGGTGGAATTTTATCAAGAATACGAGGCCAAGAGATGAAATTGAGTCCATGGAATGGGACGAGTTCAAGAACTTGTTTTTCAGTAAGTACTTCCCTCATATTCTTCAAACAAAGATGGAAAACTAATTTCTTGAGATGAAGCAGAATGATGACGAATCTGTTGGAATATACGAAGCGAATTTTACAAGACTTTCAAGGTATGCATCTGGCATTATCATCCGACCTGAAAGTAAAGTTGATCGATTTTTCAGTGGCTTAAAACCAATTCTTCGAAGGGAATTAGCTATAAGAGACTTCAGTAGCTATGAAGAAATTGTTCATTGTGCTATCAAGGTAGAAATGGAAGTTGGTGTTACATATCCATCTCATGGTTTTGATAAGAAACGAAAGATGGAGTTCAAGGAGAAATCTCAGAATAATGGTGAAAAGAAGATGAATGTTTCCTTTTGCACAAAGTGTGGAAAGAAGCATGGTGGAGATTGTCTTAAAGGGACTAGAAAATGTTTTAAGTGTTGAAAAGAAGGTCATCAAGCAGATGAGTGTCGAAGTAATAGAAAAAGGGTTTCTAATGATGTGAATAAAGAAAAAACTACATAGAATGAACCACCAACACTTCAATGCTTCAAGTGCAAGGAAATGGCGCATTATGCTAATAAATTCCCTAATCCAAGGGTTAGTGATGATCGACATGAGCAACCGCTTAAGGAAAAGGACAAAGGGAAGTCACATGCGATCACTAATGGCGATGTTGAATATGACAACGATGTGGTGGAATGATTAAGTGTTTATGTAATGGGATTTCAAAAAAGTATCATGTAATCTCATTTATGGTGTTATGGATTTTTGGAATATCTATGTATTGGTTTTTAATAATTATATGATACTGGTAACCAGGGAAAAAAAGTTATTGAAATATTTTTGGAAAGTAGATGATATGCGCATAATGAAGGGACAAGAAGATAATGAGATGTTTGATTGTATTCATGAGCTCATGATTGATATTAGGACTAAGTATATATAATTTTGAGGATTTTGGTATGTGGAAAGACTTATTTTTTGACAGCACTCATGTTTTCAATAAGGTTCAATGGGTATTCAATAGAATACATGATTAAGGCCTTTGAATGTTTGGAATGTGACCAACAAGACATATCTTATGATATATGGGGATCAATGATGGTATTAAATCACTGGTAATTGTTTTCACTATATTATGAGAGTGGACTGCAGTATTATGGATAAGCTTAAAGATTGGAATGTATTATGTTGGACATAAGTTAGTATTGTTTAAGGATAGACGTTTTTTAGATATTATTTATGTGATGTTATAGTAATGTAGTTTTAGAAAAAGGACAACATGCAGGACGAGCGACGGCCCATCGCATCGAACAACGCCGTGGGAATCGAACCCACTACTGAAGTGCGACTGGCCTTTATCGCCTACCACAGGCCTACAGGAAGTCCCTGTTTCGTAGAAACTAGTTTTATTATATTAATAAGTATGATATAAGAAGTATAAGTCCATTTTAGAAACCATATACGATTAATCTAACTATAGATGGACTTATGTATTTTTTTGATAACTTTTCTAACCTTTGGTTTGAGACATATGGAATGACCCATCATTCTATCACATCATCTGCTAACACATCACAAATGACAAATTCAACTTCATTTATTTAAGAGATGAAGTGGAAATTGTCCAAAGAACGACAAACGTTGAGACTATACAAAAATCACGAAAGTATTTCTTCTAATTCGAATTTCATCAACTTTAGGGAAATGATCTTGAAAACCAGAAATGTTGTCCTAGTGATCTTATATCTGATGAATCAGATGATACCCTAGATCATCACAAATTTATGGCTTTGTGATTGCTGGCTTTTCCATATCCATGTACTCTACCACTCTCCATCAGAACATCATGGTTATATTTCTCTTCCATATCCATATTTTCACCTATGTGGAAACCCAGTGATTAGTTTATTTGTGTAACCGTTACATTTCATACTTTTGTTTTTAAAGATTGGTTTTGGTATTCCTTTTTACGATGTGGGTTTCTATTAAAGAAACTTTCGAATAGTAAACCATTTATAACCCCGACGAATTTCGAGGGCGAAATTCATTTTTAAGGGGGGTAGAATGTAACACCCCGAGATTTTATGAAAAATATTTTTTTAATTAATGTCTTGTGTTTTATGCTACAAAAAAAGGAGCTTGCTCAACACGCATCCTTGACTTGACTTGCATTACATGCAATCACAACCTTCCTTGATAGCGTGTGTAGTACGCAATACCGAGTTTCACTAAACAACGATATACTATTAAAATATTTTTAAAACTATCTGTTATGAATAGTAATAACCACTTTTTGAAATTTTGTAAATTTTATTTTTCAAAATGGACTTCATTTTTGGATTCAAAATATCGAAATTAGCTTAGGGTGAAATTTTGGTACTCTTCGGATAACTTTCATATTCTGATGAATATTGAAAATTACTAAATTTTAATTAAAAAAAACGTTTTTAATAGAAATAATTAATAGTGATAAATTTTTAATTTGAGTGGTTTTAAAGTTTTTATATAATATATTTTTACAATTTAATACAATTATGATCGTTGTATGTAATTTCACATTTAAACCAGACATAAACAAGTGTCAATCTATTGATAGTTATTATCTCTCAAAAACACGCTATTTGTTTTGACGACGGGAATTAATTTTTAAATTAATTAATGCAACTAATATGTTTTGAATTTGGTAAAATAGAGGTCATTTTTGAATTCATATTATCAAATATAGCTTAGGCCTAATTTTTTTGTATTTTTCTGGAAACGTTCATTTTTTGATGAATAGTGAAACCACTAAGTGGTAGTTAAAAAAATGAATTTTTCATAAAACTAAATTTTACCTCTTCTGTGAGTGGAATTTCGAAAATCCGAGAGACACTATTAATATCAAGGACTAAAATGTGATTCAATGAGATGAAAATAATTTTTGGTGAATAGTAACTTTTGACTTTTTTTACCACGGTTAAAAGTAAATAGGGTAATTAAGGGTAAAAATGATATTATTATTACCCTAACACATGTCCTAATTCTATTGGATAAGTTTAATTCGACCAAAAACAAGCTTAGGAATAAAATATGACCATTTAATCCCACTTGGATAACATTAGTACATTTATTATTAATTTATTTAAAGAAGGGTTAAAATAGTTAAAATCAATGTTTAATAAGTAAATCATTTTTAATATAGGGTTATACATACGATAAATTCGGCTATAAATATTAATTATAAAGATAAAAATATTTCCTAAATAATTATATTTTATTTGTAATTTTTAGACATTAAATAATTTATTTTATTTATGACACAATGATGATGCAGTAATTACCTTTTTAAGAAAATATTATCATAATGGATGTTATAAATGCCCAAATAAATGTAATTTGAGACTTTTTATGACTTAAACTAATTTTATAGGTTAATATGAAATGTTATTGTTGATTTAAGTAACTTGGTTAGAACTTATCATTCTGTTATGAATTTCATAAAAATCATGTACCAAATAGTGTCAAAATTGACATAAATTAGTTTTTAAAACAAATATTATATTATTAATTGTTATTTTATTCCTAAAAATCTAAGGTTTGGCCAAATGACTTAGATAAGATTTAATACATTAATAATAAACAACTTGGGGTTCTTTTGGATTGATATAGTATGTTTATTAACCATATAGTGTAAGAAAACAAAAAGACACGGTAAACGTTAATTATTTAACTTAGAGTTAAATCTAATTGATAAGGTTAAAATAATAACCTAAACTTGTCTAAATACTATTGGATGAAAGGATTTCGACCCATACCCACTTTATCTTCTAAATAAGACCCTTTGTAACCATTATAAACCGAATTTTACGTTAATATAAAATAATATTTTGAGATTTTCCTAAGGTGCCCCTCTCCCCCCTTATAAAAGGGCACCTCCTCCCTCTCCTCCTCACACCAATATGAGCATTCAAGCACGGTAAACCCATTCCAAAATCTCTTCTACACTTCCCTAGTATCATCCTAGAGGTCCTGGTATTCTTCAAATACCATCCTTAGTTCTTTAAGTGGAGGTTAAGAAAAGGTGCGTCAAAAAGAGGTAATATCCATTATCGATCTTTTTCAATTTCGTTCTTCTTCAACTTCTTCTTATTTAGTTGTTTCATGATAAATTAATAACATCCATATTTATTATATACTTATATGTTATTATAAATATGAAACAACTCTAATTAACCTTCTATCCATCCTACGGAAAAAGGAAATCACCGCGCGTGCATACGTACGGAATACCGTCTCCTGGCCGTGGTGTAGTCTATTTTCCACCACCACCTTAATTGGATGGGTATAATGGTGTAATGAGTAACTATATATGATTATTATAAAGTTATATTAATACTGAAATAGTTTACATACACTTCCACACATGTTCACGATCATGAGAACGATATCATCGCTCGTGCGTACGTACGGAATACCGTCTCCACGACGCGATGAGATTCATTCTCCACATTAACCATTCATGAATGATTATAAAGTATATATAATGAATAATAATGAAATATATGACATGTTAAATCTACTGGATTTATATATATATATATGTCATCTACTTACTTCCATTCAAGACAATAAGGAAAGGAAAACATCGTTCATGCGTACATACGGACTACCGTCTCCATAAACGGTGTGTTTCATTTCATTTATCTATCTATTATATATATATATGTATACTGAATATATATGATAGATAAATCATGTTTTATATTCTGGAAGTAAGTAAATCATGATATATGTAATAATAATGTCAAGAACAGCAAGTCCAAACACCAACGATATATGAAACGATTTTACCCAAAACCCTTCTTTAACATGGAATTTACAAAAGAATGAGTAATATAAAGTCATAAGTGGATCATATATGATATCATAACAATGAATATGATTCTGTAATAATTTAATGGAATTATTTAAATCATTATAAAGGAGGTTCAGATTCGTACAAAGCATATCGGACATAAGGTAAGGGAAATATCACAATCTCATTTTTAACCGAGATTATTTATATTTTAGTATTTACTGGGGTGTATTTTATCATCCACATCCATTTTTCCTCAATATGTAATATTATTTCCATCCACCAACAATTATTTAAATCCAATTTTACCCTTCAGTGAGTTTTAGTAAAAGATATGAAAGGAATCTTTTGTCATTTTTCATACGAGATACTTTTTGACTTTTTCGAAAAAAGTACGAAGAATGTTTTTTTAACTTATACGGCATGAATGGATTTTTAAAAAATTATTTCCAAGAATATTCCTTTACAAGTTTTCATGTTTATTTTTAATCAACTTCTTTTATTTTAGAGTTGTATGACATGTTATGATAGGAAAAGTGTTTTTGAAGAAGAAAGGATATTTTCCTCAAGAATGGAGATCAAGTGTTTTATCAAAATTATTTTCCATCTAATATAATAAAGGGTTCTGTTTATATCCCTATTATTAGATTGATTTGATTATGTTGTGATGAAATTATTTTTATAAATTCCTTTATCTTATATGAATTGTTTTATGATGTCACAATTTTTAAGAATCCCATTTATATTACATGGGTTATGCAATGATGTATGGTTTATGATTTTGTGGCACACATAAGAATGGTATCATTGTGAGATGGGTGGGACCTATATCTCCCTATAATGCATTGGGTAAAGATTTTATATCTCATGAGATAGACATGGCTGGAATGGTAGGTTATACCGGTTCAGTGAAACAGGACTGAAACGAGGAATGAACTCGGTTCAGAAAGGGACTTTGTCCACTAAGATAGTCTTGGAAATGAGTCTTGACTAACAAGAAATGATTCTCTATGATTATGTGTGTATGACACAAAGTTTCATGTTTTAATTTATGATTATTGGGATTACATTTCACTAATATGATTTATCCCATGTTATGAAATTATGATCTATTTTGCAGTTTAAGATTTACAAAATATATGTTCTTATGAATATGACGTAATTGATATTTCTTTTGTTTACCCTTACTAAGCATTTGAGCTCACCCTTTTATGTTTTCTTTTCCCCAGGACATAAAATAAATGATTTATGTTTAAAAAAAGAATATCTTTATGGGAGATGTTGAAGATCTTTCACCACGATTAGATGATTATATTCAGAGTTTCCAAAGACACTAAACTATTACGGTCCATGTGTGTCTATTTTACTTATGTATTAAGTATTCCGCAAAAGTAATGTAATGTCCATGTACGTCAAGCTTCGGGTCTCTACAGTTCATCTGCAACAATGTTCCCCTTCCCAATAATATAGACTATCTCGAAGGCGTAGTCCTAGATGAACTCAATCCATCATCATTGTCTCAGGTTCAGGTCCTTCTAAGAGAAGATATACCTGAGACTCTTGTGATCAGAGTCCAAGGTAAAACATTTGCCCATAAGATAGTGCCACCACATCATCAAGGTGAAGACAAATTCTAATATCTCTAGGTCATGGGTAGTGTATTTATGCTCGTGTTTTCTCAGCTACTGAGAACCATATGCGATCAATGCTTTCTCCTGCATTAAGACACACCCATGTTCGGCCCCTGATGCGTCACAGTAAACTACGTACCCAACACCCTCCTCTGGAAGCCTCAAAATGGGGGCACTAGTCAGCCTCTGCTGGCATCTCTCTAACCACACAAAGGGTTTCCCCTTCTTCGTCAAGGCTAATAGTGGTGCTTCAACTCTGGAGAAGTCTGGAACGAACCTCTGGTAGTATCCAGCCAAAGAAGACGCCCCTCCCCCTTTGGGTGGGGGGGGGGGTTATCCTGGAAACATCTTTTGAAAAGATTTCCCCATGTTCTGACACTACAGTTTGGTACTGAAAGATGAAAACTCATGCTTCCACGAGGGTAAGGCTGGATGAATCAAGAGTGATTGGTTGCACCCTCCTATGTATGAGTTTAACCTGCGTTTCCAGGGTTTCCTTTTTCATCGACTAAGGAAAACCTTATCTCAATGTTTTAGATAAATCACAAACTTTTTTCCTAAAATAGTCAATTTGTGTATGAACTATGGTTTCCCAATCCATACACAAACTAACATCGTAAGGCCTCAACGCTGCAACTTAGACGTTCCAACCAAAACTCTCACCTCAAGGGTCAGATCACACCGTCGGCATAAGTATGATTATCGTGTCTCCTCCCAAAGGTATCTCTAGACGTGAGGGTCAAGTCAACGGTTTAACCTGTAACTCTAGGTTTGGGACAAGATTAGTGGAAGGAAAGAATGATTGGGACCTATTTCTATTGATATGACAGGTAGTAGTAGACACTGACCATACCTTGAATCATTCATAGAGTCCTTGGGTCGCACACCTTGACAACATGTAGCTTCTCTCTTCCCCTACCCTCCAGCTCTCTGAGACTAGCGGGGACTAGAAAGGCAGGTTATTGTAACATATCTAAATGTACACCACCTCATGATTCTCTCCTAGCTCTACTTCTATATCTGCTGCCCTGTAGATTCATTTATCCTTAACACTTCCTCTTCTCGAAACTTTTTACACACTCAAGTCTCTAGGACTGGCACCGGTTTCATGCTTTCCCACTATTAACGTTCACTCGTTGTATCTTCTCATCTAAGGAACATTCAACTACAAAAGTACTCACTAGCATCTAGAGAAAAGGTGATGGCTTGGATGTTCTAAAAAACACCTCCCTCGGTAGCCTGAGCCCCAAAGTACTGATTGAATCATATTCATCGAGTATCAGAAATGATCGGTACGCCATGATGTATACTCAGCTACCGACATGCCATCCTGAAGAAGTTGTACAAGATCTAGATAACTCTCAGCCACCACCTCAGGCCTGTCCTCAGCCACCTGTGAATCAGGCTTGCCTCATAACCTGAGGTGTATATGATGTTGAAACACGTGTAATGTACCAAGACTACATGTGTCATCTACCGGTACTGCCGGTTGTAACTTATAACCCATAGGAAATGATATAGCCGACACACTACCTGAAGGTACAATCTCGGGAAATAGTCCACGTACAGATGCCTCATCACTATGCGGACCAACCTCATGGTCAGTCACTAGAAAACACTAGTAACTAAGATCACTGTCTGCTCTAAGAGTTTCTCAAATAGGCGGAGAACTCTAGAAACTGCCTCCAGCTAGCCCTCAGCTGTGCGGGGATCTGTCTCGCCTTGAAACCTCGGAGGCCTCTGCTACTGAAAATCATGAAACGCACTCATTCGGCGTGTGACTTCCTCTAATGCGGATGGTGGCATCTATTTACCAATAGGTGGTGGTGCTGATGGTACACCACTCGAAGGTGCCAACATAGTAAGAGGGCCCTGCACTGAAGACTCGTCGCTCGGTGGGCTGTCACTGTGTACTCTCTCGGAACTCTAACTGGATGTCTTCATGGATTCATCGTGAACAGATGCGACACAGTCAAAATGTATACCTGGTGAGCTGACCTAGTTGAGATGACTTAAATAAAAACTTTTTAAAACACACACACAATCAGTGTTTTCATGCCATGAGTCAAAAATCAGTAGTCATGGTCCATGTGTATAGATACGTCGGCCACCGCACCAACACTGGACTCCCTGAATGGAAAACCACACTCGGCACCTTAACACTATGGCTTCATAGAAAAGAAATATCATAGTCCTAAGTTCTGCAGTAGAACCGGCTACTCTGATACCAATTTTTAACGACCCTTCCTCGGGGCCCGTGCCATGACTACCCCAAGCCCATCTTCCATAGGAATGGGGATGGAAACTAGCACCAACGGCCTAAATCTCTATGCTGGGAAGGAATTACCTTTATAAAAGTAAAAAAACACAACAGAGTACACAACTGGGACAAAATCACTAAGTAGAAACTATATACAAAATATATGCTGGAAAGTAAAAGGGGTCGTAAATACAAGCCCAACAGTAAAGTACAAGGAAAAGAAAAATATGTACAACTAAAAAGACAAATAGCTGGAAGGTTACTAGCAGCTCCTGGATCTTCCACCACGGATCCTACTTGAAGGGTAGGTACAGATAGCCTCCTCAGCGCTCCACATCCATCGGTCTCCTCCGGGTACCGACTCGTCATGAGGTCCACCTCAAGGTACCGTCCAGTCCCCGTACACTCTACCTCGGATAGTGTTGTCTTTCTTCTGCATCCAATACAACGAGGTGCGGGAAAATCCCATGCATGGGTGTGTATAATGATAAATATAATTATCTTAGGGACACCCCTTTAGCATTTTAGGAAGGCATTTCCACCATTGCGGATGAGCTTAAAGAAATAAATCTGTGTATAGAAGAAGATCCATTCCCCACTCTAATTCATGGGGCAATGAAAACTAAAGATTAATAGATTTATACATCATTTTTAAAGAAATATCGAGTTATATTTTATTGTTAATATACAGAAATGGCATGTTGTAATCTCAATGTGGCCACACATCATTTGGGTTTTCTTGAAGGTCATTGAGGATTCAAGTAGGAAGCTAGAAGAACACACCCAACTCATGACTCTAAAATTGAAGCTGATGTCGACTAGAATATATATACTAACCTTATTATAGAGGTGAACTATCGAAATGGATGGACAACATTTTCTGAGTGAAAAATATAAATGAAAAAATTAGAGTTTGCATTGATTTCAAAGATATTAACTGCATTGTCCCAAAGATGACTTTCCAGTTCTGATCACAGAACATTTAATTGATGAGAAATAATCCAACGAGACTATATATTTTATGGATGGATACTTTTGGTACAATAAAATATGAATAGACCTTGAGTATTTGGATTATACAGCCTTCAGATCCCCTCAAGGAGTTTTTTTCTATTGAGTAATACCATTTCGCTTAAAGAATGGAGGTGCAACATATCAATGTTCCATGCACCATATCTTAAAACCATTCTTTATAGAATTTTTTGAATGTTATTTGGATGATATGGTAGTTAAATACAAACAACATTCCAATCACATGGCTGATCTGGAAACCATATTTAGTAAAATTCAGAAACATAATTTGATGATAAATCCATTGAAATGGGATTTTGGTGTAACCTCAGGAAAATTCCTCAGTTTTGTTATATTCCAAAGTGGCATAGATTTTGATCTTGAGAAGAAAAAAAATCAATACTTGGAATGTCACCTACTCGATATTTCAATGAATTAAGAGGTCATCAAAGAAACTTGGCATATATTTGGTGGTTTATCACCAATTTGGAAAGAAAGTGTTTACCCTTCACCATATTAATGAAGAAGGGAGTCACCTATCAATGGACCAACAACTTCCAAGAGGCATTCTATAACCGTATGCTATATCTCTTGAGTCTACCAGTATTGATGCCACATGTTGAAGTAAATCAACTTATTCTTTATTTTACAACTCTCGAGAAATCACTAGGTGCCTTCCTTTCCCAAAAGAAAAATGTTGGGAATAAAAAAAGCATTTACTATATCATTAAAATTATTCTTGACACATATATTCATTATTTACCTATCAAGAAGTGATTCATAGGATTAATCATTGCAGGTCATAAATTAAGGCACTACATACAACATCAAGAGGTTCACTTTGTATCTTGAAATAACCTACTCAAATTTATCGTCAGTTGTCCTATGCTGACAAGGCATTTTTCATGGTGGGTAGTTATTCACAACAGTTCCAAGTCCAGTTCCGGACATATAATTAAATTAAAGTCCAAGCCTGGGAAGACATTCTTACAGAGAATCCATCTGCAGAAGATCCCTCATTGAATACTAAACATCTGAATAAAGAGGGATTTTATATTCTAGATATTCCCAAAACATAGTAAATGTACATTTATGGTGCTTCTAGAAGCCCAATGAGGAAGATAATGGAGAACCCTAAAATCAAAAAAGTTTTGTTAAGAGTTGTACTTGTCTCCCCAGAAAAGGTAGTGTTTCCATATTCCATCCCTTTTCTAGAAGTAGGTACCAACAATGAGGTAGAGTATCAAGCTCTCATTACAGACCTAGAATTGGCCCTCTAGGTACAAGTGAACCACCTTAAATTGAATGGTTATTCAGTGTTTGTAATAAAAAACGAATGGGGATTATGATATCAAAAAATTATATTGAATCCCATTGTGTGATTACCTCATAGGGTTAATGGCTTCATTTACCTAAAATCCATCATAGTCCTATGTCCCGCAATCACAAATAGCCAAGGAGATTCACTGTCTAATGAAACCACATCCCCGAAAGATCAAAACCGGGATGAGATAATAATCAGTATTTCCCATCATTATGTGGTTTCACCTTTGGTTGAAACTAGAATTGAGGATGTTAATGAAATTAGACCTATTTCCGAGTCGTATGGTCTTACCATGGGATTGATGACACCTATCATGGAATACCTTCAAAATGGAGTACTTCAACAGAATAGATTTAAAAAAGAATAGATCCAATGATTAGTGGCCAATTTTACTATTTATGATAGTTCATATCACTAGAAGATCTTTTATAGATGAGGTTTTGATGGAATCCTCTTTTGGTGTATTGATGAAGAAGAAGCTTCATCTGTAATGAAATATGTACATGTAGGAGTATCTGGTGCTCACTAGTTAGAGCATAAGATTTATGATAAAATTTGAAGGCTTGGATACTTTTTTCCGTAAATTATGGAGAATTGCACAGATTTCACCCTGAAATTTCATCCCTACTAAGTGCATTCTAACTTCATTCATCAACCACCATAGGTTTGACATACATATAAATACTCGAGGACATTTTCCACGTGTGAAATGGACGTATTATGACCTTATCCTCTAGCTATGACTAAGAAGTTGAATTATATTCTCACTGCATTAGATTTATTCTTCTAATGGTTTGAAGCAAATACCTGTCAAAGAATTTGGAGCCAAAACCATTGTTAACATTTTCATAGCTAACACCATCACCAAATTTTGTGTCCCTCGTAATATATTAACGAATAATGGAACCAATTTATTATTTTTAGAAGTAAAGAAGTTATAATAGTATTACAATATCAAATCCAACCATTGAAGTCAATATCATACTGTGGTCAGTGGAATGATACAAGATTTCAATAAGTCTCTTTCAAATATACTCCATATGATGGTGAATATAGTAAACAAATCATGTCCTGATAAACATTTCCAAGCTTTATGGGCTTATAAAAATACTATCCATACCACCACTCATGAAACTCATTATTCCTTAGTATATAGCAAAACAACTTTTTTCCCGTTTTAAACTCAGTTACCCTCACTCCGAGTTTCAATCTGTGATCAGTTATCCATAGATGAACAGTCCCATAAGTTATTTGATGAGGTAAAATGATTATAAGAAAATATATTGCATAATTTACATCATTTGGAATTATATCAGAATATAATAGCATGTCCTTTTAATGAGAAATTTCAACTCCACTCATTTCTTGATGAAGAATTTGTATCAGTCATGATGACTCCAATGATACTAGGAAATAATCCTCCAAAACATGAACCAAATGATGGAAGGACCTTACGTTGTACATAAGGTCTACTCAAATCGAGTTTATTCCCTATTCTCAGTGGATGGAGAACTTATTACTACCCCAAACAATCAAATATTGTTGAAGAAGTAAATTTTTTAGTTTCACATCATTTTCCTCGATGTATGAATTTAAACTGCATAGGAGAAAGTCTATATTGCAAGACATTAAACTGCATAACAACCATAATCGTCCACATTGCACGATGAGAAAATGTGTCTAATATTATTCACTGTCTCACAACATTAAACTGCATAATATCATTTTTCCTCACTGAATGAATTTAAACTGTAGAGAAAAAAGTCATAGTTTCAATACATTAAACTTCATAACAACCATAAGCATCATTGATGCATGATGAAAAAAAATTTAGCATCTTTTTTCCTTGTCAGATGGCTTTAAACTGCATGACATCATTTGTCCTTGCAGCATGACTTTAAACTGCACTACACAAAGTCCTAGTTGCAAGATATTAAACTGCATAATGACCATAAGTATCCATGCTGCATGAGGATAAAATTCCTAGAATCTTTTTCATTGTCGAATTACCTTCAACTGAATGACAACATTCTTCCTCATTACATGATATTAAACTATAAAATTAATGTTGTAGTTATTTTATGTCAAGAGTTTCCATGTTCATGCATTATTGATGTCATTGTTATTCCTTAGTGGCACATGAGTTCCATTTCTCCCTCTGTCTGAATCAGATCTATATTGGGGAATAATGTTTCAATAACTATGTGTGGATTGATTCTAATTTTCAATTAAATACATATAGAAGCATCGATCTCCAATCTTGGTCCCAACTGGAACCACAAAATTATTTATTTCATTTTTATCCCCCTCTATATGAACCAAATCTATATAAGGTGAACTTTTAATATAATTGGTTTGATCTTAATACCATTTTGTGTATTAAGTTTAAAAATTCTTTTAGATGCTGTTAAAATCCCTCGTCTCCCACATCAAACTCAATTAGTTTGGGAAATTATTGTTTGAAGAATGTTATGACCAAAAGGGGCATAGATGCCCAGAGGGGTGGCGGTGAAACAATGTATGAATATTTTTTTAAACTTATTCTTCATGCCCCACTAGATCATGAACTCATTGTTATAATCATCAATTATTTTTCACATAGGTTTTTATGCAATTCATATTAATTTCTTCTTTATATCGTTATGATTTTTTGAATGCAATTTAGAGAAGAAAGCAGGTAGACACAATGACTTTTACATGGTTTACCCTCATTAGGCTACGTCCAAGTGGTATACAAAAACGACGTGCTGATGTACCTAATCCACTAAATCTCCCTTCCAAATTAAAATGTTTGAGATAGATCACTTCTTTTCCCATGCCTGTCACCTTTACAATGTTTATGGTCATCTCACTACTCTCATAAGGGTCACTCCCTATTTGTCTCTTTTTGGCTCACTACCTTGGAGAGGATAAACTTCTTCCCCTTCCTTTTCTCACTCCTGTTAAATGTTTCCACTCACACTTTAAATACTTTTGGGTCCCTTCATTATCAAAAAGGAATTCATATTCCACTATATGTAGATGCTTTGTTGAAGTCCAAATTTCACACGTACATGAATCTCTCTTTACACCAGATGAATAGGGAAATATTACAACTTTTGTGTAGCCTTGGATTTCCTATCATGCTTATTTATGCCAGGCATGCCTCTCCATGCCAAGAGCGCTTCTCTATTCCTAGCATGCTTCTCTATACCTGGTGTGCTTTTCTATGCCTCGTGCGCATGTGTCACCATACCTCTTATGGGAAACTCCCTTCACCAACTCAGTACATGGGTGAATCATTCCCTTTTATGCAAAAAACCATATTTTCGTGCAACAATCATCTAACAAGAAAAATTAGTATAACTCTTTATTTGCATGTCTAAAACACCACTTGCACGCCCAGACCTACTTGTGGGACTAGAGATCGACTTCTCATGATTTATTGAGATCTCTGTAAAATGATGAGGGGTAACCCTGTATTTATAGGACTTTTGGAACCATGAGTTCCACACAAAATTGTCTTTCCAATGCACAAGTCCAGCCACCTAATCCTCTATCACCATAGTCACCTTGCATGCCCAAACAAAACATGGTTGCCTCTCTTTCCTTTTCTACATTTTCTATTCTGATATTGAAACAAAATATGGTTAACAACATTCGAAGACTCCATGAAATTGGCACACATATCCATTTTCCAAAAACACTTTTCTCCATTTGTCGATTTTGAGGCACACAAATTTGGAAAACACGGGAAAATGGAACCACCTTGTATCAAATTTTTATATACCACCTCGAGATCATCGATTCCTTTGTCGAGGTTCTTCTGTCAGTCATGGATTTTCAACAACGTCTCTTACACATGACAAATCACCT
The DNA here is from genome assembly GCA_963277665.1 of Viscum album. NCBI lineage: Eukaryota > Viridiplantae > Streptophyta > Magnoliopsida > Santalales > Viscaceae > Viscum > Viscum album. The sequence goes on from OY728140.1 coordinate 496,802,445, forward strand.
TGCAAACCAACCTTTGTCAACAATTTCAACATTGTTGTATGATTTATCAAAAAACACATTAGGAAGGCCCGCTTTGTCCATAGACACAATCACTTCAAAAATGCTTCAATGATAACTTGAGGGATTTTTTCACAACAATATCAACCAATGGGTTTGTTGAAATCTCTATCATAAAATTATACCTCTTTAATGCTTCAACCACCATTCACCTTTTTTGAATCAAATAGTTTTCAAAGATTTACTCAACAAATACTCTAAGACCACATGATCAATGATTGATGTGAGAAACAAGAGTAAATGAAAATTTCATAAATTAATAATTTAACATTTGAAATGAATTGTTAATACGAAACAAATACTAGTAGCTGATAACTGGAAACCATCTAATACAATTCCAATTCTACTCTTCTGATTTTATCATGATCTTCAGCTATCTTGATATCTATTATTTTATCGATCACTTCTTTCATCATCATATTTAATACTCTCTATATTCACTTCATGGGATCTTGTTTTATACAAGATACATTATGTCTGATCAATTGAAACATCATAGAATTCCCATCATGATGCTTCCCCTATCATTGTCTTCACATGACTTGATAAACTCCCCCTATCTCGCTACACTACCTGTTAACATCCCCCCGTGTCTTTAAAAAATACATTGTATCCTTTATTTACCCATAGTTTAACCCCCATAAAGAGTCACTATTTTTATAAAACTTTGTCAAAAAACCCAAATGTAACTTCTTTGGTCCACATCCACACTTTTTTCAAGTGTGTGGAGTCGACTGGACTCCCAGATCCAGTCGATGCCTCTCAAATGCATCTGTGGGTAAGGCCTTTGTCAGAATGTTTGAAACCTGTAGCACTATAGTCACATACTTCAACTTCACTTGCACTTTCTCCACCTTATAATAGATAAAATATTATTTTATCTCAATTTTATTTTTCCTTGAGTGATGGACTAGATTTTTTCGATGATTGATAGCACTCGTGTTATCATACTGGATTCTAATCGGATACTTCACTTCAACTCCCATATCATCATGCTTCTGCTTCATCCAAAATAACTATGTTCATGCTGTAGTTCCCACAATATAATCAGCTTCTACGTGCTTAAAAAATGAATTCTTTATTCTTTATTATCTATTAAATACACAATTCAGCTAGATAGAGATCATCTCCTGACATTGATTTCATGTCATCTGTTGAACCGGCCCAATCTGAATCAGTATATCCTAATAACTCTGATTGAGAATTTTCAGTATATATCAAGCTAAAATACATCATTCCCTTGATATACTGAATTATTTTTTTCACTGAAATCATGTGGATTTCCATGGGATTGCTTTTATATCACACTGCTTGTCATGTGGAGAAAACGATATTAGTTCATGTTGATGTTAGGTACAACAAACATATAATAACCTACCTATATTCTATTATATTAAATGCCTTTCCATTATCATCTTTTGATGATTTCATCAGGGTTTCAACCTGAGTCTACATCTCTTTGGAAATTTCCATTCCAAATCCTTCTCAATACCTCCCTAGAATAATTATATTCTAAAATCAATGTTCCATTCATTCCTAGTGATCTCCCAATATCAGATTCTTCTCAATTTGTTCAAATTAATCATTCATAGGATAAACCCAATTTTTATCTTCATCTCCTTATTCAAAATATTCTAGGCTCTACCTATGGTAGGTATCATTATTGTTGTAGAGTCCTCATTTTATTGGTGTGTTCTGACACTATACGATCAACATTGATATTATGCCTATCAATTTCGGGTCGACTGTCTGACTTGTTCATAGGTATAGAATTGACTTCTTCAAGTTCATTATCTGTATCCTCTTTTGAATCAACATTTTCACATCTTCTTCTGATGATTATCCTACCACATCATCACTTTCGATAAACATATTGTCACTGTGACATTGTATATTGATATCATTTCCTTTACGTACTTCTCAAAGCTCTTTATTGAAACATTGTTGATATTCTTTCGCAGCTCCTTGGTATCTTAAAAACTGTCAGTTGATAACAAATTCTAAGAAAAAAATAAATAATCATGAAGTGCCTGATTTTTGCAGCTTCAATACAATCCGTCTTCTCTCAGTGGATTACTAACACCAAAACTGGGGCATGATACTGATGGATATATATTCAATGTAACTCATAACCATGGTATTATCCATTTATAGCATTGCGAGATCATCATTTTCAATGTTGACTCTTTATCATATCATATCCTATTTCTATAGAAAAAAACCATTTGATACATATTTTAATGATATAACTGTTGTGTGATAACACATGTTGAATATGATATTATATTCTACATTTAAGTATTTTTATCATTCTCTTCTCACATAATTTCATCAGAAATCATATCCATTTGATAAATTTCATCTGATAGGAGATAGAATCCTCCCCCTATGATTTATCGCTATTCCCATTACATGTTCTATGGTTTAGACCAATAAAAATTCTTCTTCTCCTCGATTATTTCTTCACATGTGATTTCATGTTAGAGAAACTTCTCCGTCTTAATTACATCAATAATATCATCATTAAGAGAATTAACCACATTGCAATGAGCTATCAACAAAATATCTATGCCTACTAAGTTGGAACTCAGTGCAAGAAATAGTAGAGAAATTCAATAACATAATTAGTTTCTATTGTGCTTAGTTTATCCGTTTATTTTTCAAATCTTGTTACAGATTTGAATCAATTGAAACTCTGGAGCATATCCGATTATCACTATGTATCTTTTGAGGCCACTTCCTCTTGGATCATATCTCCCTAAAACCTGAAACACTTGAAAATTTAGTTAAAAACATTTTATATACATAGGGAGAGGGGATCTTCTTTAATCCTCATTAAGAGGATTGTGGTTTCTCTTAATGGGTCTACCCTTCCATTCTTTATTAAAAAGAATCACATTAATTCCTTTCCTACTCCAATTTCCAAGACAACTTCACCTATTCTGACCATACGACCATGCATTCATTGTCCACATGCTATGTTTTTTTAGATATGCAGCTTATGTGGGCTTGGACTTTCACAGACATTGGGGGTTTAAAACCACTAGTAGACATTTCCTTCTTTGATGTTCTGCCAATATTCCACTTCCCTTGATTACTTCTCTGAGTAGGAATCTCGCCACTTGTTTTCACTTCTCAGTACATGGCATGATATGTGGTTTTTATAAGATAATCTTTATTCATTGATATTTTATCAGTTGTTAGAATCATTCTACCCTTTCTTGTTGGGGTTTATTTTTCCACTAATTTTAAATTCTTCTTACTCGCAACTAGAGTATATCTACCTTTAATCTTGTAGGTTTTTTCAGATTATCTTCAATAGATTTGGTGTTAGTGTGACATATATGTTGATTGATATAACCTTTTTTCATCTCCTTGTGATTCCCTTGAAGTAATATACCAATTTTTTAACTTATCACTTTGTCTCCCAATATAATATTTCTCATTATACATCACTGGAGTCAAGAATATCCTTCTGGATTCCTTATCCTTTATCACTTTCTCCATGCAGCAATATCTTGCAAAATTACCATGATCAGAACATATAAAACATCTTCCACCAAAGGAATACATTATTTCATCATTTTATAATCAATATTTCGATGCATCTTGAGTTCCTCTTCTGATATTGAGCTCCGGAGCATCCTAACACATGCTCATAGTGTGTCCCATTCTTCCACACTAATTGAATCTAAATAATTCTTTCTTCTGATAGGTTTTCCTTTCATACTTTCCATGGTGCTTCTTATTATTCACATATTTAGTTAAATTTTTATCTTTAAAGTATTTAATGTATTACTAATATCTGAAAAAAATCTTGATATATGACAGTGAATCCCACATAAATAGAACATAATATCATTACTTCTTGTAACATTCTTTTTAGGTCTATCTACTGCACCTACAATGTTTTTCTAATCTCTATAACTCTTCACTTCTCTCTTCTAATCGTTCATATAAAGGGGATCATCATATAAAATTCCAGAATTTCTTATACTATGTGTTATTTGAGATGATAAAATGATATCTTGATACTCCTCATAAATAGAATACATTCTCTTCATTTTAACATCACATATCGAAGGGTAATTTGATTGTATCATTTGAAAAAGGCTTTCCTTTGCAATTTCATTTCTCCATTTCTTTCTTGACCGATCTTATCTCTTCCTCTAGTTTTTGAATCTTCTTATCTCTTGTTTTTAGTTGATAATTGAGTTCTCTTATGATATTTCTGGCTCTACTTATAAGGCCCCAGCCCTAAACATTACTTAATCTTGAGATATATCAAGAATACACCTTGAGGATCTTTTTAGGTTTAGAGTTTTAGAGAATTAGATCATAAAACATGCATTACATCCCACATTTAAACAAAGTGGTTACAATAAAAGATACTATTGGTTTTTCCCCATCAATGGAAACATATTTAAAATAAAACATGGTTTCTTTCTTGACACATCCTTGACACTATCATAATATCATGCACCTTTCACTTGACCTGTGAAAAACATTTCAAAAACATGGGATTAGCATAAAAAGCTCAGTAAGGGATACAAAATTACGAAAAGAAAACATTAGTCCATGTATGGAATCATACTTTACTCATAAAACATAAGCATTTTAACATATCTCATTAAATCCTGAATAAATCATAGAAATCATAAGGAATAATGGTAACATGAGGCATTCGTAACATTCTTACGAAGGGAGTAACCCTCTTGGTTATGTTTGGAATACCCATCATAGTATATACCTTAAATCTCTTCAGAGAAAACTTAACGTTTAATTACTTCGTGTTTCCCAATGCATTGGAGAGCTATATCGGGCTCACCCGCCCTTTGTTTATCACGGAACCACCCGTATTCATAACAATGCCCAAGAACCATAACATAATCATAGCAGATAACTTAAGTATAAACGAAATATAATATTCCCACATTGCAATAACCATATAACATTTTAATATATTGAAATAATGAATCCATTCTAAAAACCATTTTCAAAACCATTTAAAACATTTAATAAATAGATTTTTAAATCAAAGTGTCCCATACCATATTGAATATTTTAAAATTTTAAACCATTAATATCCATATAAATAAATCCTTAAAACCATTTTGAAAACATGGATATTAATGAGAAATATTTATAAGAATAAATCATTAAAACATTTAAGACGATATTTTAGTTAAAGTGTTTTTAACAAAATGAGAGACAATTGAATACAATAATTGAGGAATAACATTTAATAATATCATGAGAATAAAGGGATTCATGATATAATATTGCAAAGGACATTATATACACCATATAAGAGTGAATTGGTGCATAACAACAATGAAGTCTCAATAGAAATGTAAATTGAGATGAAATCCATTATAATGATGGTATCCTTAAATTAAGGATAAATCAATCTTATAATTATGTGTGACAAATATAAATACACCCAATATAAGTGGATATTATGTGTAAAATAATCAAAGGCCATTCACACATATTCAAAGTATGACATATTCAATAAATACATGTTTAACCCAAAGAAATCGAAATTCGGTTAAGAAGTTCCCTTGACAGCCTAACGACATCACATCAAATTTTCGAAAAAGAGTTGATGAGAGAGATAAAGGGAACCTCATCACTTGGACATAATATTTATGGAAAAAAGGATATATAATAACATATCCCCACATAATAAGATGAAAATTGAAAGACATAACAAAAGAAGTATTTTAAAAAGAGGAGGGTGAAAGGTTCCCTTACCGATTTGGGTATCTTTCGAAACGTACACCCCATTAAAGAAGGACTATACAAAATTGATGTAAATACTCATAAACTAAAGTATGTTACACAAAGAGTAGAATAATGTACAGTACATACACCACTCAAAAGTAAATATTGGAAAATGTAGCATGAATCTCATGAAAACACAAAGTGAGATAGAAAGCCCCTTACGAAATTCCGGCAGCCTAACGACACCAATTAAAACTTCAAAAAAGGATTGATGAGGGAAAATAGGGTATCTCATCATATGAACATAAAAATTATAGTAATATTAATATAAAATAACATCCCAATCATAAGAAAGATGATCTTAAAAGGAATGACATAAAAGAGTGTACTTAAAAAGAAAGAGAGGGGTAGGATCCCTTACCTTGGGTCCGACTTTACTCGATCGTTCTTTAACCTCCTAAATAATAAACATGAGTTAATTTCTACTTTAATAAGAACCTTTTCCAAGTTCATTATTCCTTTTATATCTCTTACTACCATGCTATGAACACTTTGTAATTTTTTTAAGTTAATAATGGTCGTTTTGTAGATCATTTCTACTTGAGTCAAAAATAAACTCTTTATAATTACAAGTTGTTCATGTGGTAAAATATATATTATATCCAGAAGTATATTAATTATTTATATATAATATATATCATATATCTATCCATTATATACACGAATTTATAATATTACATAACATTTAGAGGTAAGAAATGAAATGCACCGTTAATGGAGACGGTAAGCCGTACGTACGCATGAACGCTACTTCCATTTCTATTTCTTATTTAATGGAATTAAAACATAATGATAAATAATAGTATTATAATTCCAGTATGGTATCATATATAATATCATTAAATTTATCCTCTATACGTACCACATATGGTGTTAACGAATCAACTCACTTTGAGGGGCGGTAGTCCGCACTTCCTAAAATGAAGATATGGCATTTACCCATAATGGAAACCATAAAGGTATGCCATAAATGAAAAATACAGAATCATAAGTAAAAGATAAAAATATTATATATCATATATAAATATAGTTTCATCTTAATATCCACCTTTTAACGTGATAGAAGAATATTGAACAATCATCGTTTCGTGAGGCCGAAATTCACCATCCACGGAAATAATATTCTCTTTAACCATTAGATGAAGGTGTGTGTAAGTGTAACTCGAATAATTATTTTAACAAAATCCTAGTATATTTAAGATACTTGATTTGTTAAAAAAGAATTTAATAAAAAGATTTTAGGGGGCTGGAAAAGCAAAATAAAACAAAAAAACACAAGTGAAGATGTTATCTTAAAATCGGGTATCTCTCTTTGATTTGAGCTCAGAGGCTTCCTTGGGAAGACATCTGCCCAAAGTGAGGCTTATAAGAGTAATAGAGGGATGTGGAGATAAAAAAATAGGAGGGGTTGGCCTATCCAAAGGCTTGAGAGGTGTGGTTAAGGTGTTAGAGGTGGGTGCCTTTTATAAGATCAGAGGAGGGGCACTCTAGAAAAGTTACAAAATGTTACTTTATTTTCAAACGAGTTTAGGATTTTAACGGTCCCACATTGATTTATTTAGAGTATAAGGTGTTAAGGATTCGAAATATACTCATACAATAGGTCATTTACAAGTTTAAGTTATAGTTTTAACATTATCTTTTCATTTTATTTAAATCCTTTATTAATGAGGTAATCGCTGCATCATCATGATGTCATAAATAATATAATTTATTTAATGTCTAAAAATTATAAAACAAATATCATGATGTAGGAAATATTTTAAGATTTCTAATTAATATTTATAGTCCAAAATATGTCTTGTATAACCCCATTTAAAATTTTTTTTAGTAAAACAACTCATGCATGTGACATTTTTATTTTAACTTTAAATAAAAAGTTATTTATGTCATTTTCCAACCAGAGTGGCTCCATGGGGTCCCCAAGTTGACCCATGGATTTTCTTGGACGTCCATGACACATCCAATGAGGTTAGGACATGTGTCTAGGTCATTTCATATTATTAAAACATTATTTTTATCTTAAATTACACTAATTACCTCTAATCACGATTAAGAACATAAAAGTTACTATTCACCAAAAAAATTATTTTCATCCCATTGAACCACATTTTACATACTAATGAAAACCATGTATGTTGGATTTTTTAAATTCAAATCACAGAAGTGGTAAAGTTTCATTTAAACGAAAAATCAGTTTTTAAACTATCACTTAGTGGTTTCACTATTCATCAAAAATTGATGTTTTTCAGAAAAATACCAAAAATTAACCCTAAGCTATATTTGATATTCCGAATTCGAAAATGATGTCTATTTTACAAAATTCAAAACATATATGTTGCATTAACTAATTTAATAACTAATTCCGACTATCATAACAAATAGTGTGTTTTTAAGAAACAATATATATTAAAAGATTGACACTAGTTTAAGTCCAATTTCAAAGTGAAAATAATTAAAATGACCACCATTAGAATAAATGGTAAAAATTTAATCTAAATAAATTCTAATATAAATTAAAAACATAATATATCCATATAAATAAATCATATTAAAAAGAGGTTTTGATTTAACATGCAACATTTTCAATAAAAATGATCTTTATCGAAAAAATAACAAAATTTTACACAAAGTAAATTTTGATGTCCAGATTCTAAAGAAGGATTTTATTTTGTCAAATACAACATATAAAATTGTCAAAAGTATATTTGAAAAGGGTTCTCCATCAAAAGGCGGTTAATCGACCTTTTAAAGAATATTAGAATATTTATGCTTAAAATTGGATTCATTTGCATTTTAAGCCTCCAAGATTTATTGGATAAAAGTAAAACATTTTGAAAAACATATATAATCATTTTGTAGTTAGTTCCATTCATTCATGCCATTAAAATGGCTAGTCGTTAACTACCTTTTAAAATAATATTATTTCATTATTAGAGTGCAACATAAGATTTCAATGAAACTCATTGTTGCGTATTAGGTACGCTCTCAAGCATAGATTTCCCTTTAAAGTAATATTAATACTTTATTAAAAAATATGTATGAATATGAAAATCTCATATTCTTTACTTACCTGGGGTGTTACATCCTTCCCCCCTATTCAGAATTGCGTCCTCACAATTTTAAAGTTGGGCTTGGAAGCTTCATTGAAAATCCCACATCGGAACAAGAGTCAGTAAAACTATCACTTGAAAAGAATGGGGAGAAGTAAAAATGTCACCCGAGTTAACCCATAATAGCATTCCAAGTATGAAAATATGGATATGGAGGAGAAAACAAAGGGTCATGTTCTGATGGAGAGTGATAGTAAACATGTCTAGGAGAAATTTAACAACAAGAAAATCACAAACTTGTGATGGGTTAAACGGTATTTGATTCCCCAGTAGGAAACATTAACAGACAACATCTTTGTTTAAAGTTACTTTTCGTTGAGGAATTTATTTTTGAGATTAACTAAAACATTAGGAAGCATACTTAATAGTAATTTATGCTTTCAACTTTTACTAGATTTCTCACATGAACTCATATTTTCTCCAAAAGACGAGTATTTAGGATGACTTTTTCACATTAAGAGAGCTATAATCAACATCATGAGAATCAACTAATCCACAAAAGAGAACTATATACTTCCCATGTCTTTAGACCTTAACCAAAACTAAAACCCAGAGTTCAACAAAGACCATTCAATAAACATATATCCATAAAATTCTACAAAGTAATCCAAACTAATATTGAAACCCAATTCTCTGAAGGATTTAATCACATAGTCTCCAAAGATAATTTTTAACATTTTTATCCAAAATAACATCAGTTACTCTTACAGTCTCATACTGAAAAGTAATTAACCTAATCACATATCCTCCATGATAGGCTAATCATTTCCATTGATAACCAAAAAAACAACTTACTCTTAATTCATAAAATCATCTATCTAAAAAGAATCATTCAAACTAACCAAGGACTTCACATAGTCCAGTTGTAGGCGATAAATACTAGTTGCACTTTGGTTGTGGGTTCGATTCCCATAGCTTTGTCTGACATGACGGGTTGTCACACGGTCTGCGTGTTGTCCCTTTTCAAAAACTATATAATTTTATAACATTCCTCAAAAAGAGATAAATTCATCAAAAATAACCATAACATATTTTAACCACAAAGGTTATCTGATAACTTCCATTTTGCAACCCAAAATGTATTAACTAGTAATTGCCTCAAATTCAAGGATCATATAAACCCAAATTGTTCTTTATAACTATATCCACAAAAGAAAGGATAATTATTTCTTGAATAAAATTTTCGTATATCAAACATCAGGGCTACTATAAAAAGTCATCTAATGTAACCCCATCATAAAAAAAGACTAAATACATCTAAGAATTTCACCATCCTAAAATCTATCATAAATCTTGAATCCCTTATATGATGACTTATTACTCATTCAACATTCGTCATGATCCATTAGCCATTCCTTTTCAACTTATTCTGAAATACTTCTTTCCTACAAACAAAATCATGAATCATATCAAAAGATTCCAATAATAAGAAAACATATGTTAAGAAATAATCCATACCTTTCATTCATCATTGTCAGTTTCTTCATCCTCAATCGGAATGGCATTAGGTATTGGTAAAAGAATATTTTTACGATCTTGGTGACGCCATTCCTGAAACTTCTTCGTAGGACATGTGTTTACATAATGACCATGCACACCACATTTAAAACATTCAATTGATCCTTCAAAAAGAACTTCTTTCCCTTTCCTAGAGTCAACTAGATTCTTCCTTTTTCTGTGGCAGGTTCTTGCTTTATGACCTTCATTTCCACATATATAGCATTTTCTGTCCCATTGAAACATTTTCCTATGTGTTTCTTTCCACATATTTGACACATAGGTTTTTGAACATACTTACCTTTATGATTATTACATGAACTTCCGTAGGGATTTGTTTCTCGCATATACGATGCCTTATAAAAATCACTAAGGTTCAGGTGGTCAATAATGACTCCAGATAGTTGGTTGTGGATAAACACAAGAGTTCTCATTGCAGCTCCCATATCATTCAGTTGTTCTTTCATAAAATCATCACAGTTTTCTTCAAATCCATTGTTACTATGGTGCCTGCTAGATCCAGCCATTTACTAAAACCAAAAAGGCCAGTGTGAGTATATCAGTAAAATCATCAAATAAAAAAGAGGAAGATAAACACCAAGATATACTTATCCAAGTTATCTCAAACTAATTCTAACTTTCAAAAAAACAACTACTCCATCTAATATACTAACCATTGTGGTTATACATAACTTGTGACTTTTTCTTAAACAACGCTCTAACCTCTAAAGTTATCCAAACCCACCTCTGATACCAACTATAAGGCCCCAGCCTTAAAAATTACTTAATCTTGAGATATTTCAAGAATACACCTTGAGGATCTTTTCAGGTTTAGAGTTTTAGAAAATTAGATCATAAAACATGCATTACATCCCACATATAAACAAAGTGGTTACAATAAAAGATAGTATTGGGTTTTCCCCATCAATGGAAACATATTTAATATAAATCATGGTTTCATTCTTGACACATCCTTGAAACTATCATCATATCATGCACCTTTCCCTTGACCTGTGAAATTTTTTTCAAAAACTTGGTATGAGCATAAAAATCTCAGTAATGGATACAAATGTACGAAAAGAAAACATTAGTCCATGTATGGAAACATAATTTACTCATAAAACAGAAGCATTTGTACATACCTCATCAAATCATGAATAAATCATAGAAATCATAAGGCATAAAGGTAACTTGAGGCATTCATAACATTATTATGTAGGGAGTAACCCTCTTGGTTACATTTGGAATACCCATCACAGTATATTCCTTAAATATCTTCGGAGAAATATTAACGTTTAACTCCTTCATGTTACCCAATGCATTGGAGAGCTATATCGGGCTCACCCGCCCTTAGTTTGTCACGGAACCACCCGTCTTCATAAAAATGCCCATGAACCATAACATAATCATAGCACATAACTAAAGCATAAAGGAAAGATAATATTCCCACATTTCAATAAAAATATAACATTTTAAGATATTGAAATAACGAATCCATTCTAAAAACCATTTTCAAAACCATTTAAAACATTTAATAAAAAGATTTTTAAATCAAAGTGTACCATACAACATTGAAGCTTTTAAAATTTTATACCATTAATATCCATATAAATAAATCTTTAAAACCATTTTGAAAACATGGATATTAATGAGAAATATTTATAAGAATAAATCATTAAAACATTTAAGACGATATTTTAGTTAAAGGGTTTTTAAAAAAATGAGAGACACTTGAATACAATAATTGAGGAATAACATATAATAATATCATGACAATAAAGGTATTCATGATATAATATTTCAAAGGACAGTATATACACCCAATAAGAGTGAATTGGTGCATTACAACAATGAAGTCTCAATGGAAATGTAAATTGAGATGAAATCCATTATAAAGATGGTATTTTTAAATTAAGGATAAATCAATCTCATAATTATGTGTGAAAAATATAAATAAACCCAATATAATTGGATATTAAGTGTAAAATAATCAAAGGTCATTCACACATATTCAAAGGATTTCATATTCAATAACTACATGTTGAACCCAAAGAAATCGAAATTGGGTTAAGAAGTTCTCTTGATAGCCTAACAGTGTCACATCCAATTTTAGAAAAAGAGTTGATGAGAGAGATAAAGGTTACCTAATCACTTGGACATAAAATAAATGGAAAAAAGGATATATAAGAACATATCCCCACATAATAAGATAAAAATTAAAAGACATAACAAAAGAAGTCTTTTAAAAAGAGGAGGGTGAAAGGTTTCCTTACCAATTTGGGTAACTTTCGAAACATACACCCCATGAATGAAGAAATATACAACATTGAAATAAATAATCATAAATGAAAGTATGTTACATAAATATTAGAATAATGGACAGTACATACACCACTCAAAAAGAAAATATTGGCAAATGTAGCATGAATCTCACGAAAACACAATGTGAGATAAAAATCCCCTTACGAAATTCAGGCAGCCTAACGGCACCAATTAAAACTTCAAAAAAGGATTGATGAGAGGAAATAGGGTATCTCATCATATTAACATAAAAATTACAGTAATATTAATATAAAAGAACATTCCAATCATAAGAAAGATGATCTTAAAAGGAATGACATAAAAGAGTACTTAGAACGAAAAAGAGGGGTAGGATCCCTTACCTCGGGTCCGACTTGGATCGATCATTCTTTAACCTCCTGAATAATAAACTTGAGTTAATTTATACTTGCTTAAGAACCTTTTCCAAGTTCATTATTCCTTTTATATCTCTTACTACCATGCTATGAACACTATGTAATTTTTTTATGTTAATAATGGTCGTTTTGTAGATCATTGCTACTTGAGTCAAAAATAAACTCTTTATAATTAAAAGTTGTTCATGGGGTAAAATATATATTATATCCCGAATTATATTCATTATGTAGATATAATATATAATATATATATCCATTATATACATGCATTTATAATATTACATAACATTTAGAGGTAAGAAATGAAATGCACCGTTCATGGAGACGGTAAGCCGCACGTACGCATGAATGCTACTTACATTTCTATTTCTTATTTAATGGAATTAAAAATAATGATAAATAATAGTATTATAATTCCAGTATGGTATCATACATAATTTCATTAAATTTATCCTTTATACATACCACATATGGTGTTAACGAATCAAATCACTTTGAGGGGGCGATAGTCCACACTTCCTAAAATGAAGATAACGCATTTACCCAAAATGGAAACCATAAAGGTATGCCATAAATGAGAAATACATAAGCTTACATAAAACATAAACATATATATATATATATATATAGTTTCATATTAATTTCCACCTTTGAAGGTGTTAGAAGAATATTGAACAATCATCGTTTCGTGAGGCAGAAATTCGCCATCCACGGAAACAGTATGCTCTTTAACAATTAAATGAAGGTGTGTGTAAGTGTAGCTCGAATCCTTGTTATAAAAACATCCTAGTATATTGATGATACTGGAGTTTTAACAAAATAAATGGATAAAAAGTGTTATGGGGTTGGAGAAGCAAAATAAAACAAAAGAACACAAGTGAAGACATTACCTTAAAATTGCGTATCTCTCTTTGATTTGATCTCAAAGGCTTCCTTGGGAAGACTTATGCCCAAAGTGAGGTTTCTAAGAGTAAGAGAGGTATGTGGAGAGACCAAATTAGTAGGTTTTGGCCGAGCCAAAGTCTTGAGAGGTGTGGGTAAGGTGGTAGACGTGTGGGCCTTTTAGAAGAGGAGTGGAGGGGCACTCTTGGAAAGTTACAAAATGTTACTTTATTTTCAAATGAGTTTCGGATTTTAAAGGTCCCACATTGATGTATTTCGAGGATAAGGTGGTAAGGGTTCGAAATATACTCATCCAATTGGTCTTTGAAAAGTTTAAGTTATAGTTTTAACATTATCTTTTAATTTTATTTAAATCCTTTATTAATGAGGTAATCGCTGCATCATCATGTTGCCATAAATAATTTAATTTATTTAATGTCTAAAAATTATAAACAAATATCACGGTGTAGTAATTCTTTTTATCATTATAATTAATTTTTATAGTAAAAAATATGAGTTCTATAACCCCTTTTAAGAATTGTTTTAGTAAAACAACTCATGCTGGTGACATTTTTATTTTTACTTTAAATAAAAAGTTATTTATGTAATTTTCCAAAAAAAGTGGCTCCATGGGGTCCACAAGTTCTCCCATGGATTTTCTTGGTCGGCCATGACACATCCAATGAGGGTAGGACATGTGTCTAGGTCATTTAATATTATTAAAACATTATTTTTACCTTAAATTACACTAATTACCTCTAATCGCGATTAAAAACTTAAAAGTTACTATTCACCAAAAAAATTATTTAAATCCTATTGAACCAAATTTTACATCCTAATGACAACCATGTATGTCAGGTTTTTGAAATTTAAATCACAGATGTGGTAAAGTTTTATTTATATGAAAAATCAGTTTTTAAATAACCACATAGTTGTTTCACTATTCATAAAAAATTGACGTTTTTCAAAAAAATACCAAAAATTCACCATGAGCTATATTTGATATTCCAAATTCAAAAATGATGTCTATTTTAAAAAATTCAAAAAATATATCTTTCTTTAATTAATTTAATAATTAATTCCCACTGTCAAAACAAATATCGTGTTTTTAAGGAACAATATCTATTACAAGATTGACACTAGTTTAAGTCCAATTTTAAAGTGAAATTAATTCTAATGGCCACCATTAGATTAAATGGTAAAAATATATTCTAAATAAACTATAATATAGATTAAAAATGTAATCCATCCTTATAAATAAATCATATTAAAAAAAGGTTTTGAATTAAAATGCAACATTTTCAATAAAAATGATCTTTATCTGAAAAATAACAAAATTTTACACAAAGTAAATTTTGATGTCCATATTCTAAAAAAGGATTTTATTTTGTCAAATAAAATATATAAAATTGTCAAAAGTATATTTAAAAAGGGTTCTCCCTCCAACATTTATTGGATAAAAGTAAAAATATTTGACAAGCATATATAATAATTTTTTAGTTAGTTCCATTCATTCCCACCATTAAAATGGCTAGGCGTTAACTACATTTTAAAATAATATTATTTTATTATTATAGTGCAACATAAGATTTCAAAGAAACTCATTGTTGCGTATTAGGTACGCCCTCGAGCATAACATTCCCTTTAAAGTAATATTAATACTTTATTAAAAAATATGGATAAATATGAAAATGTCATATTATTTATTTACCTGGTGTGTTACACTACTCATATCATCTTCTAGTTCTCATTTAGACATATCTACCATATCATATTGCTCCTTTATTTTCAATTTTTCTTAAGAAATAGAATCAGAGAAAGATGCATTATCTTGTAATAGAATTTGATTATTCTAAACTAGTTCAGATAGATGTGTTTCAAGATCATTATTTCTAGATTTCAGATTTTGAATTTCGTCTGAGTTCAGATTCTTTCCCTTGGCATCAAATTTGAGTTTCTCTCTCTTTATAGGCATCTTTTGCTGTTCTTCAGGTTGAAAATCATTTTTCTCCCTTATGTCAACATAAAAATAAATAAGACTTGGATTTAAACCTCTTATCATGTTGACCTCAATATCCAGTACTTGGATATGGATATCTTTAGAGTTAACTTCTTCTTCCAATTTCCTATTCAATTCATTTTTCATGTCGACATCATCTACTGGCAGCCTCCAAGAAACTTCATCATCATCATTAGTTTTACCATCACATTGAATTTCTTGGTTCTTCACTCATTCCTTGTAAATCATTGAATGAGTAATAGTTTCACTTTATGATTTATCCAAATCAATATTCTATTCACTACATGAACCCTCGACTGAATCACACTCTTTCTATAGACACTTACACTCAGATAAATATAACCCAACATCTTCTTCTTCATTAAAGTTCTTCACTTTCCCATGCCATTAAAAGATAAGAATAGAATAAATCTTTTACAGTAATACTCGACTAAACCAAGTCATAGGGAAAAAATTTGATAAAAGAAACCTTCCCTCCGATACCAATTATTTGGACCAAAAGGGGCCTAGATACCCAGATGGAGGGGGTGACACAGGGTATGGATATTATTTTTCAAAATATTCATCATGCCCCAATAGATCTTGTCCACATTGTTATAAGGGTCACATTTTTTTTAGATAAGTGTTCATGAAGACCATATTCCTTTCTTCTTTATCTAGTGATGATGATTTGAATGCAATTTAGAGAATCAAGCAGTAAGATATAGAGACTTTTAATTGGTTCACCTTCACTAGGCTACTTCCATGGAGTATACAACAGTGATGTGCTGATGTACCAAATCCATGAATTCTCACTTACAAATTACAATGCTCTGGATATATCTCTTTTATTCCCAGACTTACTATCTTTACAATGATTAGGGTCATCTCACTATTATCCCATGGGTCACCCCCTTTTTTCTCTATCTAGATCATGACCAGTGGAGAGGATCACATTTATCCTATTCTTTTGCTCACTTCACTGTAACGGATCCACTCACAGTTTAATGAACTGTAGGTCCCGTGATTTGCACAAATGAATGCATCTTCCTATGTATGTAGATGCTCTATCCACTTCCAACTTTCACCTACATACTAATTTCACTTTTCACCCGATGTACAAGGAAATCATCCAACATTTGCGTAGCCATAGAATTCATGGTGCACTTCTATAATCCTAGATCACTTCTCTATTCCCAACTCCCAAGTGCATCCTATATACTTGCGTGACACTCCCTTCACAAACTCAAAACATGGGCGACTCACGCCCTTATACTCCCAAACCATTATGGGCGTGCAAAAATCAACTGGTGCACAACATCTAAATAACTCTATATTTTCATGCCCAAACCACTACTTGCATGCCCAAACCTACTTACACAACTATAGCTTGAATTATCTCAATGTGTTGAGTTCTCTGTCAAAGAGGAGGGGAATCCCTCTATTTGTTGGCATTTTGGGCACTAGGAGAACCACGTGCAAGTCTCCTTCTAGCGTGCAAGTCCATTCTCCTAAGCCTATGTCTCCCTAGTCACCTTGCTGGCCCAAAAAAATAGGCACCTCACATTCCTTTTCAGCATTTTGATGTTCTAATCATGAAATACAATATTGATATCAACATTCCAAGCTTCCAAGAAACTGGAACGCAAGTCCCTTTTCCAAAAAACACATTTCTCTATTTGTCGATTTCAAGTCCCAAAAAATTTGAAAACACTGAAAAATGGTGCCACCTTATATATGCTCTTTTTATACCACCTCTAGATGTTCTATTCCTTTATATAGGATCTTATTTCAATCATGTATTTTCAATAACATCTCATACACTCAAAAAATCACCATTAAAACCCTCCTTTGACAAAAATTTAAACATCGCTGTCTTCTTCATCAACAAACAAATCATGAAGGCCCTCTTTTTCAACAGACAGAATCACCTAAAAATGATTTGATGATAACATGACAGATTGTTTCCCAATAATGAACTATGTTCGGTTTCATTATTATTTCAATGAGATACATAGAGACACCTAGATCTCCAAACATAGGCCCAGTAACGATAAAACCCCCTTTACTCCTTAAGTATGAATCAAAACGTACATAGGGAATATTCAAAGAATTTTTTAGCCTTGATTCTCATCCATATGGGATATGTCATGAATCCTAGGTTTAATTATATGGTCCAACCACAATATTCCTCTCTCACATTAGTATCACATCATGTCCTTGCTGCACGACTCTGAACTCAACATCATAATTTCTTCACTACATGACATTAAAATTCAATGCACCCAAATAACTATGAATGGCTTGATTGTCATCCCATTGAGATACATAGTGATAACTAGGCCTTATCTTCAAGTCACAACCACAAGATAATTTTTTATTTATCTTCCACATATAATTAAAAATCAATGTGGGGGTTTTTTTTATTTTGGGTCCTCTCCTTAGAGATCCCACCAAGGAAACAAGAAATGTATCCATTTTATATATGAGTTAGATATACGTATGGGAATCCAAAAATCATGGCCAATATTGATTCAAATATTTATCCTCTACATTAAGAGTTACACCTTTCATATTTCTCACCCTTAATCTCGAATATTTTCAGATCTTCATAATCTTTATTATGGTTTAGTGATAGAGTTTTGGTTTTGTAACAGAGATTCTAATATTTAAGAAATATTTTACCTTACTTTCCATTACCTTCCCCTAGGTAGCCTTTCATAAGTTTCGTACATAATGGGAATATCAATCAAAATATGGTAATGTTTGGCTATGTAGAATATTCCCTAGTTGGACCTTTGTAATACAACCCCCATAACAGGTTTGTCAAATAATGTTACCTTTGTTCACGGTTAATGTGTCTTTTGACCCCTTCAAATTTGATGATAATATACAAGAATCTATATTTTCAAGCATTCATCTATGTATATATGACCACATACATTTATCATGATATGAATGTCTTTAATACCAAGGTTTACACATTTCCCTCTCTAGGAGTTCAAAGCAATATGATTTGGATCATTTGACCACATATCATATATTATTTCCATATTGGTCTTAGCTGTGTGACCTAAATCTATAGACACCATACTTCCTACATTTTGGTTAGACCTCCGTAGAAATACTATTCGTCAAATTCTTTGGAAATCCTGAATGGAAATAGTCTTTCCGTATTTGGTTACCTTTCTCCATAAACCGAACTATGTGATTTAGAAAATATGAATATATATAGATATTCATCATCTTTCAGAAATAGAATGTCAAATTTTTTAGAGCTATTTTTCCAGACTATGCAGTACGCGCCTTTAGATGGCCTCGCATAAGTTTCTTTCATAATGAGCTGGTCTGTAAAACGATACCATTATTTAGATATGCAGCATATACCCTATCTGATACTACATAATAAAATCCCCATAAGGGGTTATTAAAATAATGTTAACTTATTTATTTGGAAGGAATTCCTCTAATGCATTTATCCCCTTTCCCATATAATTTTTTGGATTCAAAATTTTCGAAATCACAGTTTACAATTCTTCTATTCCATACATAAACATGGTAGTTTTTTTCCAAAAAAAATATTAAGAATTTGTAGAGTCTTAAACCATTGGTCAAAGATAATGACCTCAAATTAATTCCAGCCAATGTCCTCACTAAATGACATAAAATTTCAAAGTACAATGTCCTCATAGCATGACTTAAAAATGCATAGTAGAATGTCCTCACACAAGATATACAAATGAAAAGCATTATATCAGAAAGACCCCCTTCTATAAAAATCTAACCATTCATCGTACACAAAATTTTTCTAGAAGTGGTTTTCCTATATGTGACATATGTTTTCATTGATAACCATTTATTATTAAAATCTATTTCAATCTAAAAAACACCCATTTTGGTCTTGGGTCACCGAAATCATATTTTAACTTGTCAATAAACTATAAAATGTTATAATTCATAAGATATCTTTTTCTTGACTATGCAATACCTACCCACAGAGGCCTTTTATAAAATTTTCCTACATAATAGGACTATCAATAATGAGATTCTACAGTTTGGCTATGCAGTATATGCCCTAGTTGGACCAACATAATACAACTCCCATAACGGAGCTGTCAAATAATGGTATGTCTGTTCATAGAAGATACCTCCTTCATGTTTATACAAGTTTTAGATTTGGTGACCATACAAATATGTTGAAATAGTTGGTACCCTAGAACAAACTATGTAGTACTTTTGATTACATATCATGTGTATAGTTAGATATTCATGATGATATCTTACCATTATAGTACAGTCTTTTCTGTGTCCACTATAATAATGGTAATGTCCAAAGGTTAATTGTTATGTCAAGAGGTTATAGTAGATCCCAGGCTTTAATGAGAACCTTGAGATACAAAGACATTGATCAAAAATATATGTTCTATAGTCTATATACATCTTACTAACTGAACACAGTAGATGTATGACTATCATGTGATGGGGGCTCATAATCATTGAGACTTCTTCTCATGAAGTTCTCACTTGGTGATCTCTAGTAGTGATATCATGAGGACAGACCCGCCAATGGGAACACCACATGTTTTGGGTGTCATTGGTTGTTCCTATCTACGGACATGTGTATTGGTCTCCTAAAATGAGATCATTACCAATGTATATCATTTAATTAAATACTTCGATGTAAGGAGAAAACCAGATCAGTAATGCCATGGAAAGATAGTTTGTGTCAGGTGCGTCATTAGTGGTATGACGTTGGTTGAATGGTCAAGAGAGGACTTTTCACTTCCAAGTTTAGGAAGTTGTATATCTCAGGCCTGGTTGATCAGGATGGTTCCACCTTCATAAGTCATTGGCCAAAGCAGTAGAAAGGATAATCCATCTGATTGGATCTACAAATAATAAAGCAAGATAAGGACGATGACACAAGAGTGTGTTCAGCTTTATGAGATATTTAATGACAAAGAGACTATAGTACACAGTCAGTGTTCCTAGGATGGTAGTCTTTGCAATGTCTATCCTTATCCCTTTAAGGGCCATGATGGGTTTCTAGACCCCACTATTGGTCTGTGAATTTTATTCACTGCTATCGAGATAAGGGCCTAGAGAGTCACACACAACAGCATATTCAAGAATCTGCACCTATTCAGTGGAATAGGAATATAGACATAGTGGACCCCGCCACAGGGTCTGAGCGTTGTCCGAGTTAAAGATCACCAAATGAATTAAATAAATTCATTAATATTCAAGTTATGAATAATTGGGATTGTATTTATTTAATGTATTTACGAGATTAGTAAATATGAGAAAAATATTTATCGAATGAAAATTATTTTAATATTCAAGGTTCATTTAATATTCTGCGGGACAGTGAGTCGAGTTAAATGGATCAGATTTTATCACGTAATATGTTTCATATATATTACAGGTATGTAATAAAATAATAAATAATATTGGTGCAATTAAGTCTGTCAAAATTATTTATTTAGAGAAAGTTGATATTAACGGGGGCCGGGGAACCCTACCGGGTATTTATCAATGTCTCTATAAATAAGAGAGGAGGATCTCTCTCTTTGGTGTGCACATAACTATTCATTCATTTATGGAATGAAATTTGAGAGCCTCTCTCTCCTCCCGCTTCCTAGAGATAGAAGATGATGATCCAAGAGCTCGGATCATGTTTCTCCTCACGCATCGCAAGATCGACGATGCGGTGATCATCGGGACATTGAAGATATTGTTGAATCACCGTGATAGCAGCCAGAGTTTGACAATTGGCATTCCCGCAGATTTTTGAGGCGGGTGTGGATGATCTAGAGGGATCCTGCTATGGATCCTTCGTGTAACGATCGACGTCGACAAGTAGCTGTTGACAACATCTACAGATATGCAACTGGTATGTTTTTCTTTTATTTTTGTGCTCTTAACAATCTATGCGAGATCCCCGTACCTCTTTAGGGATCGGATCATCGGCAACGACAATTACCATTGTTGTGCCAACAAAAATTTTAAAATCCCCAGCTCACTGGCTTTCGCTGCGGGCCCTGGAAACCTAACAGTGGTATTAGAGAGAGTAGCATATATTTTCTGAGCCAAATGAAATTAATTTGCATAAAAGTAAGTAGGGGGCTTAAAAACTGTCAAAATGGATCGAACCGCATTTCAATCTGATTTGGGGTGACTAATATATGGTAATTCGAAATTTCGGGAACGGATCATGTTCGTGTTTTTACTCGGGTTTTAATTTTTGTTGATTGTTTCCGTTTATCAGAAATAATATATGTTTTTGGGAATTGTAATTATTATAATTATAATTATTATAATTGTAATTGTTATAATTATAATTATTATAATTATTATAATTATAATTATATATATATTAATAATAATATAATTAATTATTATTATTATATTATTATAATAATAATAAATTATTATTATATTATAATAATTTATTTATTATTATAATAAAATGCTATTATATAGCCTTTTGGAATTTTTTTTAAAGGGAACAAAGGCTTAGAAATAAGTCTTTATTTAAAAAAATGAATAAGACTTAAAAAAAAGTCTTAAAGAGAATAAAAAATATTAAAGGTGGAATGTGGGAAACAATGTGGAAAACAGAAAAAAAGGAGGGGCAAGGGGGCGGCCCGTGAAAAACTCGCAACACAAAAAAAAAATGTGTTGCTACAGGGGGTCCGAGCGGACCCCATCCCTCTCCTGTGCGACGCACTGTAGCGCCACTGGGAGGCCACCCCGGTGCGATGGCTAGCCCAGGGGCCGCCGCACCCCAGCTGCCCAGCAGGGCGTCTCGCCTGCTCCGACTCTCGCATAGCTAGTTCCGCCAGCATCACCCTTCTACACCGTAGTCGTCTGCCTCGCCCAACCCCGCACGACCGCAACCCTCTCCTCCGCACGCCAGCAGCCTGCAGCTCCCTCTCCAGTGCGGCGCATGCATCGCACCGCCCAGTGACCACAACCACGGATCGCCAGAAGCCATCCCCTCTCCCGTACGGTGCAGGACACCTGCATGCCGCCCCCACCATGCTCATCATGTTCCCTCCAGCCTTCCGTATCGTACCGCCTCTGGCGGAGCCACCTCAACACACCACCGCCCAGTTCCCTCTGACCGCACCGCCTGTGTGCCCAGCCGCCCTCTTCCCTCCTCCATAGACAGTGCATCAGTACCAGTGAGTCACCGCTCTGGGTCGCCGCATAGAAGGGTGCCCCCCCATGCAGGAGTCACTTGCTCCTGCAGCACACAGCTGAACCGGCCGACCCCTGCCTCTGCTGGACGTGGCGCCGAAAATCCATGCAGGCACCACACCAGGCTCCGCATTCCACTGCAGGAGGTGCACCCTACTCCATGCCGCTTCCCTTACTGCATCCTGCAAATTTTGGCGTTTGAAGCCTGTCCACGGTAGACTCTCGGCCGACCAGCACCAGTTCAGGGCCGCCGCTCTGTCCGCTCCAGCCTCGCCTTGCCCCGGCCGACCCTCCCTGGACCTGTGTGTGAACCCTCCTAGCGCATGCATAGGCAGCGCATCCGTGACCGGCCACCTGCCTTGGCTCTTCCCTGGGCGCACCCTAGCCAAGCCTACCCGGCCGCCGTTCGATCCTCCTAGCGGGCAGGTAACCCCTCATGTTAAGATAAATCAATTAATTTAATTAATTAATTTAATTAAATAAATAAATTAATATATTAATTGTAGTTAAATAATTTTTAAGACCCGATAAGAATTAATTTAATTTAGATATTATATTAAATTAATTAATTAATTAAATTTTATGCATTAAAATTAAATTAATTGATGGACCAATAATTAATTAAATTATTTGAATTATTTAATTCATTTAATTTAATTAAATAAACCCTCGTACTTAATTATTTCATTATAATTTTTAACGCGCAATATTTTAAATTACCTGTCGTCTGGTCTAGAGCATCGACCCATGCATGTCTGCTTTTAAATTATTTATTTAATTAATTATTTAAACTGCGTGCGATGATTGTAATTAATTAAAGATGGTCTGCACATCATCTATTTTCGGTTAAAATGTATAATGTCTTGCATTCCCAATAAGTATATGATGTACATTTATTCCCGAGTTCCCCTCACCTGCGCGCAAGTATATTTGTACTTCGGACAAATATGACGAGAAACGTAGACCCCTCCAAGATGAGGTGGTGTACGATGATGCAAGAAGACGCGTGGATTCCACCATGGCAAGGTGGTATTCCAAGAAATGATGTCGACCCCACCAAGACATGGCGACACTGCAAAAGACCAGCAAAAATACAAGACAAGGGGCAAGATGCATTTTGATTCAAGCTTCGACTCAGGTAAGATGCGCTTAGGTCGTTTAGATGCTCAAGACCAGTCTGGTAGTGGTTTACCTTTATGAATTTATTTATTATTTTATTCATTTTATAACAACGGAAAAAATACATAAAATGATAAATAATAAAATGCATAAATAAGTGACGTTTGATTTCTATTACAGTTCAGTTGTGAGCTCGAAAACCTAGATGAACAAGATTAATATAAATGGATGACATTCGTTGAGAGAAAAACATAAAACCCTCAAAGAAAATATTATGTCACAAACAGCCTTCCATCATTCAAGTTTGAACAAAACCGGGTGTTCAAGGTATTGGTTCATGCCTTAGCGGAGGGTGCCTCTTACTACCGGGGAGTTCTTATTTGTGTGGTGGGTCGACTTAACTAAGATTGCTGCAAAGATATAGCCTAAGCTAGTTTGTTGTAATTTTAGAGGAAAGCGTTGAGTAAATCAGTAAATGATTTTTGAATGTGGGACTTCACTCACCAGATCAAGGAACCGCGAACTAATGCGGTTGGCCATCAAAAATCCTACCTTGGACCCTCCGAGTAGTGGCGTAGCCCTAGCTTGTAGGCTATGAGGGAGGTTCAAGGATCCTTTCCACTGGAATACTCAAGAGTATACCGATTCTAGTATAGAGGGTTCCTCGAATTCGAAAAATTAGTGGGAGACATTTAATGATTAAATAATCAGTAATGTCACATTAGGTAATCACATAAAAGTACAATCTGCTAAATTATATTTGTAGATAATGTCAAATAATACCACAATAAAATTGCGATAAATATTAGACAAAGATAATGTCTAAACTAATAACGAATTTCCTAAATGTAGTATAGGTGCTTGCGCACATTACTACTACAATGGAAATTCAAGGTGCTTATGTGCCAACCTGTTAAGACAACTCAGGAAGCAAGGGTACAAAACTACTTTCAGGAGACTCATGACTAAAGAATATGATGGTTCTGTCATAATGCTATCATCAAATTCTGATGTTAGTCATGGTTGCTACATCAAGACGTGGATGATGTTATATGTAGTCTCATCTCCAAGAACCTTTTGAGGAGAAAGTGAAGCAAGATTTAAATGTGATGATTGCACTCAGATCATGTAAAGTGAAAGAGAGTTCACAATCCTTCACGTCATCCCATTGTTATACCTTTTACACCCAATTACTCTAGGTTCGTTTAAAGGTACAAACGAACGTCATAGAGTAAGCGCTTCATTACAGCTAAGTTAACATTTCTCCAAGTAATAATAATATTTGAGATAACACCATCTTTTATTCTTATGGCGAATACGTTGAATGACAAGGTGAAAAGGCCTATGTCATGTTACTCCAAAGGGACCTTCATCATGTCCTTCAAAGAAAAGTGTTTGGTTATTTAACAGGAGGTTATTTTCATAACATAATGAAATGAAATCATGGATGTTTAAAAACTGAAATACAAGAAGCATGTTCAAGCTCATTGTTCAGTTAATATTCATCAAATAAAAGTATTGTTTTCTCTCATACTTCTTGGGTATTGAAATAAAATATGCTTTTCACATATTTGTATTGAGATACAACAAACAAGAAATTAGAAAAACATAACTAGAAGTAAAGTGTCTTCTCCAAGCAGCTGAGAAAGGGTGATTCCTAAGTCAGTAGGGAGAATCACATAACTTCTAATTGCCAAGTGATTGATTCAAATTGAACAATTTGTAGAGTATAACCAAAATCATTTATCTCATGTTCCCATTTGGACATTATGAGACATTATTCCATGTTTTGGAATGAATGTTGTTTGAGGTGACATACTCAACAAATAGTTTAATACTATTTGAATCAATGTAAATACATGATGAATATAAAATTTAAGACCTACCCAGTTGTGGCAATGTAATTCATTGTCAAGTAAAACTAAAAGCGGACGTCAACTATATACCCAGTATGGTATTTAGGCTCGGCATAGATAAACATCTATTGTATAATTGACATCTTTAGTTTAGACAAAGAAACATTTGGAAATAAAGGTACGCCACAAAGCTTCTGAGGTTAGTTCAACACGAGAGTGTGAAATGTTCCAAAGAAAGCTAGAGGTAAATATACTTCATAAGATTCCTTTAAGTCATTAAGGAATGTACCAATTATGTATAAGTTTGCTCAGAAGATATGAGTTGCTTCAGTTCGGAAGGACGAAGAATATCTTGACCAAGAAATCATCAATCCTGATAATGTAGCGTGGAGTAATTCCTAAATGCATGTTACCTTATCTACATCACCATATTGACGTTAATAAGGAGGATCGATTATAAAGTCTTACATATTAACATTTATCAACAAACATGAAGCATGGAGTAATTCCTAAATGCATATGTTATACATCAAAGTTATGATGTATGTTGTATCAATGTTGCAACTTGCGGAAACTTCCATCATATTTCAAAATGTGATTTTCAAATAACAGTGTAATCCCATAACCAATATGCCAACTAAAATTACAAATGGATATCATATGATTCATAGAATGATTGAAAACCCATTATGTCATAGGACGTGTTCAGATGCAAAGTATTTGTTAGGATTTAAACAAACATTCATCAAGTTAAACACTTTGTGCATATAAGGTAATTATCCTAATAGTTGCTTAAGATATTACCTAAATCCCAAATATAGAAAATATGTAGTCAAGAATTAGACTACATTTCTATACAAGGGTGCACATCTCTATTAGAGATAGTGGGAGATGAATTGACTTGGACTTAGTCAATGCTCGAGATGCACAAATGGTTGGCATAGTGAACAAGTTCCACAAGTACATGTGGAATAGGCATGTTCCAGAGACACATACTAAGTAGGAAGAATGAAACCATGGTGATGGTTTTATATTCACCATGGCCTGTGATAAATTATTCATTGAGAATAATAAATCCTATATGTAAGCATTATAAGTCAACGAGCTAAGATTGAAAAGATAAACTAAAATTCAATAATGGATTACATGTATCAAATTGCAAAGGGGGTTTATAAATTGATTGCTTCGGTGGGTATTCAAATGAAATGATACATGGATGGTACATGTATGGTACCAATAAGGCTCAATTGGTTATACCAAGTCGGTATACCTAAATCTATTAGAATTTTACTTGTCATAGCCAAACTTCTAAGATCCTTTTATTGTTCATTCGATGTCAAGTTCATCTTTTGTGGAAGGTGTCTATACGACGCAACCATAAAAAGATGATGACATAAAATGATGCCAATAAGGTTTGCAAGTTACTGAAATCCAATTCCGGATTAAAGTAAGCAACAAGATCTTAGAGCAAACATTATAAATGAATCTTTGCCTTGTGTCTACCAATGGATAGTGAGACCACCAATGTTTTCCATGTGATATATGTTCGAAAACATATGGAAAACAGATTTTGATCATACATATAAATATGATCAGGTAAAAATAGTTCTCCAATGATTAACTTCAAGTAGCAACCTAAATTATAGGGAATTGGATCCACTCTGGTAGATCCAAAGGCTGCTTGGTCCTAGTCAATCGTACATATAGTGACATTGTATTGATTAAATACAAGTTGGAACAATTAAAGTTCATAATTGTTTCCTATGTCACATGGATTAATCTCTCCAGGTAAAAATGTCCGGAGTATGTGTAGAGAATAATGTTGTGAATTCATACCACATGCTTTAGCGATGGATCAATCACATATGCCAGAATATGTACAATAATTGATACTACCAAGATATAATTTATTATAGGAAGATATCAATTATTTCCTAGAGCACTGCAAGTGATGCAGTCAGAACTATCATCTTGTATTTCGGAAAGAACAAATGATATGTACCTAGAATATGGAGAGGAAGGTATACTAGTTTGGGTGGGACACAAACCAGTAATCCTTAGATCAATTTGATCTAGAATTGGAGTTAGGTAAAGGATATGAATGAGTCAAGCTCATAAAATATTGTGGTAGCCACACCTACAAATACCGAGTACATTATAGCTTCTAAAGCAGCTAAGAAGTAGTTATAAATTGCAACGAGTTATTCCAATTCTTGGATTCACACCTAGTGAGAAATGTTTTATCATAATGAGGATTATGATATTCTTACTAGCCAAGTTGTCAAGTTATGACAATGGAAAAAGTAATATACTCGGAGATACCCTGTCTTGAGAAGTTTTACTCAAGTCGATGAGGTTTCATATAGAAGATATGCCACACAGCGAAAATGAGGTAGGCCTAGAAGTTAGAGCCATTACTCAGCAGAAGAATGGTATTTATCATGTGAGTAGCTAAGAAGTTTAGTTAGAAAGTCGAATGAAGTGCAAGTGGTAGTGTTGAAATAGTGGGTTCCAAAGACCCAACTATGTAGTAATTTTGATTACCGTATCATGTGTACAGTTAGATATGCATGAAGATATCTTACCATTATAGTGCAGACTTTTCTGTGTCCACTATAATAGTGGTAATGTCCAATGGTTAATTGTCGTGTCAAGAGGTTATAGCAGATCCCAGGCTATAATGAGAACCTTGAGATACAATGACATTGATCTTAAATATATTTTCTATAGTCTAGATACATCATACTGACTGGACACAGTAGATGTCTGATTATTAGGTGATGGGGGCTCATAAGCATTGAGACTTCTTCTCATGATGTTTGCACTTGGTGATCTCTAGTAGTGAGATCATGAGTACTGACCCGCCAATGGGAACACCACATTTTTTGGGTGTCATTGGTTTTTCCTATCTACGGACATGTGTATTGGTCTCCTGACTTGAGACCATTACCAATGTATATCATTTAATTACCTACTTTGATGAAAGGCAAAAACCATGGAAGTAATGTCATGGAGAGGTAGTTTGTGTCGGGTGTGTTGTTAGTGGTATGATGTTGGTTGAATGGTCAAGAAATGATTTTTCGCTTCCAAGTTTAGGAAGTTGTATATCTCAGGCCTAGTTGATCAGGATGGTGCCACCTTCATAAGTCTTTAGCTAAAGCAGTAGAAAGGAAAATCCATCCTATTAGATCTAAGAATAATAAATCAAGATAAGGACAATGACACAAGAGTGTGTCCTGATTTATGAGATATTTAATGACAAAGAGACTATAGTACAAATTCAATGTTCGTAGGATGGTAGTCGTTGCTATGACTATTGTTATCTATTTAGGGGACATGACGGGTTTCTAGAACCCACTCTTGGTCACTGAATTTTATTCACTGCTATCGAGATAAGGTCCTAGAGGGTCACACATAACATCTTATTCAATAATCCACACCTATTCAGTGGAATAAGAATATGGACATAGTGGGCCCCACTACGAGGTCCGAGCGTTGTACAAGTTGTCGATCACCAAATGAATTAAATAAATTCATTAATATTCAAGTTACGAATATTTGGGATTGAATTTATTTAATGTATTTACGAGTTTATTAAATACGAGAAAAATATTAATTGAACGAATATTATTTTAATATTCAATGTTCATTTAATATTCAGCGGGACAATGAGTCGAGTTAAATGGCTTGGATTTTATCATGTAATATGTTTTATATATATTACAAGTTTGTGATAAAATAATAAATAATATTGGCGCAGTTAAGCCCATCAAAATTAGTTATTTAGAGAACATTGATATTAACGGGGGCTGAGGAAACCTACTGGGTATTTATCAATGTCTATATAAATAAG
Organism: Viscum album; assembly: GCA_963277665.1. Taxonomy (NCBI): domain Eukaryota; kingdom Viridiplantae; phylum Streptophyta; class Magnoliopsida; order Santalales; family Viscaceae; genus Viscum; species Viscum album. Next base: position 496,832,507 of record OY728140.1, read on the forward strand.
AGAGGAGGATCTCTCTCTTTGGTGGTCATATCATTATTCATTCATTTATGGAATGAAATTTGAGATCCTCTCTCTCCTCCCATTTCCTAGAGAGAGAAGATGAATATCCAAGAGCTCGTATCAGGTTTTTCATCACGCATCGCAATATCGACGATGCAGTGATCATCGGGACATCAAAGATATCATTGAATTGTCGTGCTAGCACTAGGAGTTTGACGATCGACATTCCCGTGGATTTTTGAGGTGTGTGTGGACGACCTAGAGGGATCCTGCTATGGATAATTCATGAAACGATCGCCGTTGACAAGCATCGGTTGACAATGACATAAGATATGAAACTGGTATGCTTTCTTTTTATTTTTGTGCTCTTAACAATCTATGCGAGATCCTCGGACCTCTCCAGGGCTTGGATCGTCGGCAATTGAAAGTACCATCATTGCACCAATGAAAATTTTAAAATCCACGGCCCACCGGCTTTCATTGTGGGCCCCAGAAACCTAACAAAATCATGACTCATGATTTCCATTAGATGTATTTAAAGAATATTTGAGCAATTACTATGCACTATGGTTGGTTTAGGATCAAATTGAAATTTATGTTCAAAGCTTTTCGAACATAAACATTATGCTTTTTAGTCTAACATGCAAGAATGTTGGGAAAAAATCCCTCATGGTATCTTTGAAGATTTTTTGAGGTGATTTTGTTTGTTGAAAAAGTAGGCCTCCAAGTTGTGCTTATTGGAAAAGTATACCATGTTGTACAAATTTGTTGACAAATGGCGTTTACATGGTGATTTATCGGGTCCAAGGGATGTTGTCAACAATTCATGATTTATTAAAGAACCTAGACAAAGGAATGTAATATCAACAGGCGGTACAAAATATTTGATAAAAGGTGGAACCATTTTCTAGTGTTTTCCAAATTTTTGGGCCTGAAAATCAGAAAATGGAGAGATGTGTTTTTGGAAAATAGATTTGTACAAAAAATGAAATATGTGTGTAAAAATAAAGTGGTGCACGAAATATTGGCGTGGTGCGTGAGATAGTAGAATGATTTTTTTCATGAAAGTGGTGTTTCGAGATCATATGCTTGAAAATTGTAAAAAGAATGAGATGCACGAAGAATTTGGGAATTGTGTAAAATATGGGGTCGCAAGAAAGATGTGTTTTTTCTCTCAAAGAGTATTACACACTGAATTAGGGTTTTTGCGCATGGGTCAATTTTTCTTATAAATATGAAGTGACCCCATCATCAAAATATCTAAATACTTCGAGACTATCTGAGCTCTGGCATGTGAAATTGGAGCACGCAAAGGAGTTTCACATAAACAACATGTTTGCGCGAAAAAGGAGTGTTTGCACATAAAGAAACAGTTTCACTTAAAAACTAGTAGATGCATGTAACATCAGTATTTGTGAATAAGGAAAAGGATTCATGTAAAAGGATCAATTTTGTATAAAAGAAGTCATTTGTGTGTAAAAGAGGTGTTTCGCAAAAAGTGGATTTTCTGAAAAATCAAGAAATTATACGCAAGGTCCAGTGAGGTTTACGTGTAAAAATTGGGGTAGCCTGGAACACCCGGTGAAAATTTAGATTCATTTATGGGTGAACGTTGGACGTTAACAGAGCACCTATCAATAGTTAATGATGCAGATTTTATTAGAGATAATGAAGATACATACAGGGATATAAACTGTGAGTTGTTAATTTTCAAAGCGGTGAGAAATGGAAGTGGAAGAAGGTGATCCTCTCCACCAGTAGTGAGACAGAGAGAGATAAATAGAGAGTAACCCTTTGAAAAGATGTGAGCTAACCCTAAACTTTGAAAAGGAAGTGAGCATGGGCATAGAAGTGATGTAGCATAATCTTTGTAAACATCAATGCGCTTTTAGTGGAATTGGTGCATCGGCACATCACTAGTGTATTCTCCTTGGACGTTTCCCAGTGAGGGTGAACCAAGTATAAATAATTGTGTCTTGTGCATGATTTAGTTTCTATTTATACTTTTCTAAAGGAACATTAGAGAAGTGAGTTTTTCTTAACAGCGAAACAAGATCAATAGGGGAAGTTGTTTAATCTTTCATACCCTGATTCACCCCCCTTAGGGTATCTAACCCAATGGACCTAACAATTGGTATCAGAGGGAAGGTTATTATTAGTCGTTCTCTCTCTAATGGAGGTCACCAATCATAAAAGGGTTCCGATCTTCAACAGAAACAATTTTTAGCTGTAGAAGAATCAGTTGTAACACTACTTCTGATCTTTTGGAAGGGATGTGTTTACAACAGTAATACATGGTATAATAGCCAATTTTAATAGTGGTGCTTTACCGGAAGCCGAGCGTTGATAATTTGATGCTGATGCCAAGGGAATTAGTGCTCTAGGGGGGGAGATCTATTTAATTCTATATATATAAAGGTGATGTCATGGAAAACATCACATGCCATGTGGGAAAAGCTATTGAATATATATGAAGGAGACACAAAGGTTAGAGAGGAAAGCTAGAAGTTTTTTGTAACAAGTATGATGATTTTAAAATGAACCCAAATGAGACTTTTGATTCATTCTTTGATAGGGTAAATATTTTTGTGGAAGATAAGATGGGTCCTGGAGAATTCATTGAAGACATAATGATCATAAAGCGCATCTTGAGAGAACTTCTACCTCGGTTGAATCCAAAAGTTTCAGTACTGGAAGATAAAGATCCAAAGGAGCTAACACTGGACAATTTGCACAGTACATTGGTTTCATATGAAATGAGGAATGATGATAATGATGCATTGGAAAATGGGAAATCTAAGGAGGTGGCATTCAAGGCCATAAAGAAGCTCACCATTTCAGTGTATTAGGAGGATGAAGAGACATATGAGGTGATGTCATTTCATTCATCAAATCATTATAGAGGAAAATAAAATATCAAGGGGAAAATTCCACTAGCTTGTTTTCTATGTGGAATGGTTGGTCATCTTGTAGAAAAGTGTCCAAAAATGATACAAGAAGATGATGATGCCGATGAAGTCAAAATTCCAATGAATAAGTCTTCACCCTATGGGAAAGGCAAGAAGCATTTCAAGAGAAATTTATTTAAGAAAAAGAATCTTCATTAACAAGATTGTGACAGTTCATATGAGTCTAAGGTTGAGGATGTTAAAGAGATAAAGAACTTCAAAGATCTTGGATAGAATTCTATGGTGACTGTTGTCGGTAGTACTTAGAAGAAAGAAGAAACTGAAATTGATGAAGAAGAAGATGTTGAAGGAAGAGTTGATATGCAAGATGAGTTAGAGGCTACTCATGAAGAGATAGTTGTTTGGAGGACCAAAAAATGAAAGAAAATGAAGTTGTCCATGAATCCAAACTCTCTATGGAACAACAAATAGAAGATAAGTCTAAGTTAATGGAAGAAATTGAGAAACTCAGGTCATTAGTGCCAGAGAATTTAGAATGAGTTAGTGAGTATAAACACAGGATTTAATAATAGAATAAGGAGGCCGATGGTATTAATATAACAGTGAAGGATCACGTCAAGAGTATCGAAGAGATTGAATAGGAATTTATTGTTCTGTAGTGAAAAGTTAATGATCAGGAAAAACCTTTGATTCCCAACAGGTTCTTGGGAACGAAGAATCTTCTGAATACTAGAAAGATGAAAGAGGAGCCTATTAGTTCAGAAATAAAGATGTAGTAATCAAGAACAGACGTTAAGGATGATTTGAGGATTGAGCAGAAATAGAAAGCATTCATGGTTGAAGACAGACCACAAGCGCCCTTTTGGAAAATAGAAATTGATATGGGTGAAAAGTAGAATAAAAAAATACAAAGAACCCAAGGGACTACAGATAGTATAGAAGTGACACATATAAATGTGCCTTTCATTATTTGTTATTACTGTTGAAATATGGGACACTCACAAACTGTTTGTTCTATAGCCAGAAGATATCTAAGGGCACAAGAACAGAGGTGGCAGCCAAATAGGGAACGGTTCTCTAGAACACATTTCGGAGGATGTTGTTTTTGGTGCAGATGATTTGGGCACATGGCTAAATACTGTGCATCGACCATATAGAGGAATATACTAAAGAAGAATCAAAATCTTCTTAAGCAACAGATCAATGAACCTACAGGTGTGTTGAAAATGAAAAATATATTTTCAGCTTTGCAAGATGAAGTCGGTCTATCATACTCTATGAAAGATCAGAAGTCTCAATCTATGCCGTGTGAGAAGACAAAAATATGGGCCAAAAATAATAGAGTAGATAAGGTAGTGTTTTCTAAAATTTTACTTAATGCATCTGACCATTATAGTGTGTGGATCCTTGACAGTGGTTGTACATATCACATGATAAGAAACAAGGATATAGTTATTGGCTTAAAATATGAAAAAGAAGGAGTTTTCGGGTTTGCGAATGATGAAGGGCTGAAGATAATTGGATTGGGAAAGGCCATATTTTTAGGCAAAGAAATATAACGTGCTGATGTTTTGGTTGTAGAAGGTCTCAGTCAAAATTTGCTCAGTGTTGGTCAACTCTGTGACTTAGGGAATTCTCTACGGTTTACTAAGAAGACATGTGTCGTCAAGGGAAGAGATGTTTCAATGATCCTATAGGGAAAAATGAAAAATGAAAATCCTTACATGGAAAGTGGATGAGAAGATATGTAATTTTTTTCTAGAGATGAAGAGAACAAGCTATGGCCAAAACAAATCATCCATCTAAGCCAAGAATCCTTAGAAGATCTGGTGAAGTGTGATGAAACTAGAGTACTCCCTAATCTATCACGTGATTGTACTCATATATGAGATTTATTCCAATAAGGTAAGATCAGCAGAATGACGTATAAGGAAAAAATAAAAGAAGTCAAGAAGATTTCTAGAATTTTTGCAAGCTGATGTTTGTGGGATTATCACACCAAGAGAAGTTGATGGAAAGAGGTACTGTGTTCTTTTTATTGATGAATATAGCAAAATTGCATGGGTATTTGTTATTTCCCATAAGTCTGATGTTTTTATCTACATAAATCAATATCGGAGGGAGTGTGAAATGATTCTTGGAAAGAAAATTCTAATGTTTTGTATGGAAAATGGTACCAAATTCAGAAATAGTAAAGTGGAAAACTATCTCGAGAAACATGGGATAAGGTATCGTGTTTCCTCATTAAGAAATCCCTAATAGAATGGAGTGGTTTAAATGAGAAATAAGATCATCAACAACTTGACCAGAACCATGCTTATAGAAAAATAGCTACCAGAGAGTTTCTGGAAGGAAGCAGTGTTGACGTCGGTGTACATTTCTTATAGAGATCTGTTGTGTACAAAGGAAAGAAAGACTCCATATGAGATGTGGTATGGAAGGAAACCTACAGTGAAATAATTTAGAATCATTGGAATTAAGTGTTTCATCCTAAATAAGGAAAAACATGGGAAATACGATTCATGAATAGATGAGGGGATATTCCTAGGCTAATCATAAAAAATAAAAGCATATAAATTCATTAAAAAGGGATCAGAAATGGTGTTGAGTGCTGTGATGTCACTATAGTGGAGAATGAATATAGAATTCAATATCGCAATGAACAATTTCATGATGAATGTGATGAAGAGGAAAGTAATTCATGGGGAGGAAATGTGGCTAATGTTGATTAAGAAGAAGATACTGATGATGATCATGAGGAAGTAAAATTCTTATCAACACAGAAGCTAAGGAGTCGAGCTGAAATTAACATAAAGAATACCATTGGTGATTAGTATGCAATTGTTCAGATGAGAATAATTAAATCACTACAGAAGACATATTTCCTTTCTCAGGTAGAGCTGAAATACTTCTCTAATGCAGTTGGAGATGAAAACTGGCTTTAGGAAATGAATGAAGGGCTAGATCATAATGAGAAAAATCAGACATGGGAGATTGTTTCATGGAAAGCTGATAAAAATTTCATCGGGACTAAATGGGACTATCACATAAATATTAATGAATTTGGTGCAGTGATTTGGAACAAAGCACGACTACTGTGAAAAGGATTCTCCCAGATACAGGTATTTGATGTAGATGAGACATTTGCACCTGTTGTGAGGCTAGAGACAATCAGTTTGTTCATATCTATTGCAGAGCAACATAAGTTCAAATTTTTCTAGATGGAATTCAAATCTGCATTTTTGAATGGAGTTCAGGGTGAAGAAGTGTATATCATGCCAATAGATAGTTATCTCATTCATGAGGATGAGAACAAGGATTTTCTAAAATAGAAGGTACTATATGGGCCAAAACAAGCACCAAGAGCATGATACTGGAGGCTCGATTTGTATTTAAAGAAGCTTGGTTTCCAGTGTGGTGGGATTGATTACAATATCTATTTCAACAAAAACAATGATCAAAGGATGATGGTGATGGTTTATGTCGATGACATAATAATTTGTGGATTAGATAAAGCTCAGTGTAGATAGTTTTCCAAATTCTTGAAAAGTGAGTTTGAAATGTCAATGTTTAGAGAGCTGACATTTTTCCATGGTTTACAGGTGTCCCAAGGAAATAATGGAAAATTAATTTATCAATACAAATATTCCTAGGAGGTTCTAAGAATATTTGGAATTGAAAATTCTAAGTAGACGAAGACTCTGGTGTCCACTCGGATGAAAATATCAAAAGATGATAATGGTAAAGTAGTTAATATCACAGAATATAGGCAAATTATTGGGAGTTTACTATACCTGAAATCAATGTGACCAGATATTATTTTCTCCACATGCCAAGAATCACGATAACAATGCAGTCCAAAGTATAGACACATGCCTACAATGAAAATAATACTTTGTTTTATCATGGGCATGGTGGATTTCATCTTGATTTATAGTGAAAAATTTCAGTCAGATTTATTGGGATATACTGATGCAGATTGGGGTGGTTCAGTGGATGACAGGAACTCAATGTCAAGAGGTGCTTTCTATCTTGGTGAATTGTGTATTTCATGGATATTAAAGAATCAATATTTCATTTCATTGAGCACCGCATAAGCTGAGTATATTACGGCCACTCAAGTTTACACACAATTATTGTTGATGAATTAGCAACATGATGACATGGGCGTTGAAGTGAAGTCTCTGATCGGAATCTATTATGACAACTCAAGTTCTATAAATCTGAGAAAAAAACTTCTCCATCACTAATGGACCTAGCACATTGAGATAAATTATCATTTTATCAAGGAGAAGGTTGAGCAGGGAATCATGAAGTTGGAGTATGTGCCTACAGAGCTATATCTTGAATACATTATGACAAATTCCTTACCCGAGGTAGCTTTTGAGAGGTGTCAACTGGCTCTAGGATTTTGGTCGACTCCCCTACCATGAAAAAGTATGGTTGTGGGAACACCCCCTATCCCCAAGGTATGGTGGTTTTTTCTCTACTATGTTAATCTGTGTTCTTTCCAATTTCTCAGACCTTAGAAGATTTCCCTTTGGGTTCATTGACAAAGGGGTAGAAATAGTGATTCCTCATGGGGGAAGAACTGTGGATAAGGAAGGGAGAAAATGTGTAGATACCCGAAGCATAACGTACATGGACATTACATTACTTTTGCAGAATACTTAGTACATAACAAAAACACACACACAAGGACCATAATAGTTTAGTGTCTTTGGAAACTTGTAATATAATCTTCTAATCGTGGTGAAATATCTTCAATATCTCCCATAATGATCTTTATTTTTTTTACCTAAAACCATTATTTATATCCCGGGGAAATGAGAACATAAAAGGGTGAGCTCAAATTCTTAGAAAGGGTAAACAAAAGAAATATCAATCACATCATATTCATAAGAACATAACATTTTGGAAATCTTACCCTGCAAAAGAGATCATAAATTCATAACATGGGATAAATCATGGTAGTGAAATGTAATCACAATAATCATAACTTAAAACATGAAGCATTTTGGAATACACACATAATCATAGAGAATCATTTCTTATTAGCCAAGACTCATTGCCAAAACTATCTTAATGGACAAAGTCCATTTCTGAACCGAGTTCATTCCTCGTTTCAGTCCTGTTACACTGAACTGGTTTAACCTGCCGTTCCAGCCATGTCTATCTCATGAGATATAAAATCATTACCCAATGAATTGGAGTGAGATATAGGTCCCACCCATCTCATAATGATACCATTCATATGTCTGCCACAAATTCATAAATCATACATCATTGCATAACTCATGAAATAAAAATGGGATTCTTAAACAACATGACATCATAAAACAATTCATATAAGATAAAGGTATTCATAAAAATAATTCAATCACAACATAATCAAATCAATGTAATAATAGGGATAGAAACAGAACCCTATATTATCTTAGATGGAAAATAATTTTGATAAAACACTTGAACTCCATTCTTGAGAAAAATATCCTTTCTACTTCAAAAACATTTTTCTTTTCTTAACATGTCATACAATTTTAAACTAAAAGAAGTTGATTAAAAATAAACTTGAAAACATGTATAGGAAGCTTCTTGGAAATAATTTTTTAAAAATCCATTCATGCCGTATAAGTTAAAAAAACATTCTTCTCGTACTTTTGTCGGAAAAGTCAAAAAGTACCTCGTACGAAAAATGACAAAAGATTCCTTTCATATATTTTACTATAAACTCACAAAAGGGTAAAAATGTATTTAAAAAATTTTAGGTGGATGGAAATAATATTACATATTGAGGAAACATGTATGTGGATGATAAAATACACCCCAGTAAATACCAAAGTATAAACAATCTCAGATAAATACGAGATTGTGATATTTCCCTTACCTTAGGTCCTATTTGCTTCATAACTGTCCGAACCTCCTGTATAATGATTTAAATAATGTCATTGACTTATTACAGAATCATACTCATTGTTATGATATCATATATGGTTCACTTATGACTTTATATTACCCGTTCTTTTGTAAATTCCATGTTAAAGAGCGTTTTCGGTAAAATCGTTTCATTTGTCGTCCGTGTTTTGACTTGTAATTATTCATATGATTACTTAGATCATGATTACTTAATTCCAGAATATAAAACATGATTTATATATAATATATATTCTGAATATACATATATATTATAGATCATTAAATGGAAAGAAATACACCGTTCATGGAGATGGTAGGTCGTACGTACGCATGAACGCTGTTTTCATTTCCTTATTGAGTTGAATGGAATTAAGTAGATGAAATAAATATATATACATACATAAATCTAGTAGCATTATTATGTCATATATTTCATGATTACTTATTATATATACTTTATAATCATTCATGAATGGTTAATGTGGAGAATGAATCTCATCGCGTCGTGGAGACGGTAGTCCGTACGTACGCACGAGCGATGATATCATTCTCATGATCGTGGAATTGTATTGGAGTGTATGTATACAATTTCATAATCAATATCACTTTACAATAATAATATATAGTTATTATGTACACCATTATACCCATCCAAGTAAGGTGGTGGTGGAAAATAGATTACACCACAGCGTGGAGACGGTATTCCGTACGTACGCACGCGCGGTGATTTCATTTTCCGTAGGATAGATAGATGGTGAAATAGGGATGTTTCATACTTATAATAACATATCAGTATATGAGTGATACTGATGTTATTACATAATAATGAAACAACCTAAGAAGAAGAAGTGGAAGAAGAAATAAAGTTGAAAGAATCGGTAACAGACATTACCTCTTCTTTGAAGCGCCTCTTTGAGTCCTCCTCTAAGGAAACTAACATTGGTTTTAGAAGAAGACCAGGACCTCTAGGATGTTTCTAGGGAAGTGGAGAAGAGAATGTGGCAGGGGTTGGCCGATCTTGAAGGCTCATAGTGGTGTGAGGAAGAGAGAGAGGAGGTGCCCTTTTATAAGGGAGGAGAAGGGAAGCTTTGGAATAACTAAACATATTATTTTATTATAAAGCCAAATTCGGTTTTAAGTAGCTCTAGATTGATATATTTCAAAGATAAGGTGGGTATGGGTCTACAAACTCTCATCCAATAGAATTTTTACAAGTTTAGGTTCCTATTTTAACCTTATCATTTAGATTTAACATTAAGTTAGAAATTTTTACTTTTACCAGGTCTTTTTGTGTTCTTACACTATAAAGTTAATAATAATACTATAACAAGCCAAAAGAACCGAAAGTTGTTTATTATTAATATATATAACCATATAGAAGTTATTTGGCCAAACTTTAGATTTTTAGGAATAAATTAACAATTAATAATATAATAATTGTTTTAAAAACTATTTTATGTCAATTTTTGACACTATTTAGTAATTGATTTTTGTGAAAATCATAACAGAATTATTAGTTCGGAAAAAGTAACTTAACTCAATACTAACATGTCATATTAACCTATAAAATTAGTGGAATTCATAAAAAGTCCAAAATTACATTTATTTGGGTATTTATAAGATTAATTATTTCAATATTTCATTAAATTGATAATTAATGCATCATCGTTGTGTCATAAATAAATTAAATTATATAATGTCTAAAAATTACAAATAAAATACAATTATGTAGGAAATTGTTTTATATTTCTAATGAATATTTATAGTCAAATTTATCTTCTGTATAACCTTATATTAAAAATGATTTAGTTACTAAACATTGATTTTAACTATTTTAACCCTTCTTTAAATAAATTTATAATAAATGTCCTAATCTATTCCATGTGGGCCTAAATTGTCATATTTTATTCCTAAGGATGTTTTGGGATGAATTACACTTATCCAATAGAATTAGGACATGTGTTAGGGTACTAATAATATCATTTTTACCCTTAACTACCCTATTTACTTTTAACCGTGGTAAAAAAAGTAAAAAGTTACTATTCACCAAAAAATATTTTCATCTCATTGAACCAAATTTTAGTCCTTGATATTAACCGCCTCTCTCGAATTTTCTAAATTCTACTCACAGAAGTGGTAAAATTAAGTTATATGAAAAATTCAGTTTTTTTAACTACCACTTAGTGGTTTCACTATTCATCAAAAAATGAAAGTTTCCAGAAAAATACCAAAAATTAGGCCTAAGATATATTTGATATTATGAATTCAAAAATGATGTTTATTTTACCAAATTAAAAACATATCAGTTACATTAACTAATTTAAAAATTAATTCTCGTTGTCAAAACAAATAGCGTGTTTTTAAGAGAAAATAACTATCAAAAGATTGACACTTGTTTGTCTGGTTTAAATTTGAAATTATATCCAATGAGCAACATTGTATTAAATTGTAAAAATATATTCTAAATATACTTTAAAACCACTCAAATTAATAATTTATCACTATTAATTATTTCGATTAAATAGGATGTTTTTAATTAAAATTTATTAATTTTCACTATTCATCGGAAAATAAATGTTATCCGAAAAGTACCAAAATTTCACCCTAAGATAATTTCGATATTCCAAATCTAAAAATGAATTCAATTTTGAAAAATAAAATTTTCAAAATTTCAAAAGGTGGTTATTACTATTCATAACGGCTAGTTTTAATAATATTTTAATAGCATATCGTTGTTTTGTGAAACTCAGTATTGCGTACTACACACGCTATCAAGGAAGGTCGCGATTGCGTGTAATGCAAGTCAAGTCAAGGATGCATGTTGTGCAAGATCCTTTTGGTGTAGCGTACAACACAAGACATTAATGATATTAAAAAGAATACTTTTCATAAAATCTCTAGGTGTTACATTCTACCCCCCTTAAAATGAATTTCTCCCTCGAAATTCGTCGGAGTTATAAGTAGTTTACTACTCGAAAGTTTCTATAATAGAAACCCACATTGTAAAAAGGAATACCAAAATAAATATTTAAAAACAAAAGTATGAAACGTAACGATTACCCAAATAAACCATATAAGTGAAAATATGGATATGGAAGAGAAATCTATCCATCATGTTCTGATGGAGAGTGGTAGAGAACATGGCAATGGAAAAGAAAGCAATCACAAAGCCATAAATTTGTGATGATCTAAGGAACCATCTGATTCATCAGATATAAGAGCACTGGGACAACATTTTTGGTTTTCAAAACCATTTCCCTAAAGTTGATGAAATTGGAATTAGAATAAATACTTTCGTGATTTTGGTATAGTCTCACTGTTGGTCGTTCTTTGGACAATTTCCACTTCATATCTTAATGAAATGAAGTTGAATTTGTAATTCGTGATGTGTTAGCAGATCATGTGATAGAATGATGGGTCATTCCATCTGTCTCAAAAAAAAGGTTAGAAAAGTTATCAAAAAAATACATAAGTCCTTCTATAGCGAGATTAATCATATATGGTTCCTAAAATGGACTTATAATTCTTATATCATACTGCTTAATATAATAAAACTAGTTTCTACTAAACAAGGACTTCCTGTAGGCCAGTGGTAGGTGATAAAGGCCAGTCACACTTCGGTTGTGGGTTCGATTCCCACAGCCTTGTCCAACGAGATGGGTTGTCGCCCATCCGGCATGTTGTCCTTTTTCTAAAAATACATTACTATAACATCCCATAAATAATATTGAAAAAAATACTTTTATCATTAAACAATACTAACTTATGTCCAACATAATCCATTCCAATCTTTAGGCTTATCCAAAATAATGCTGTCTAATATCATATTATAGTGAAAATGATTACTAAAGAGTTCATACAACTAGGATGTTAATACCATTGTTGATCCCCATATATCATGAGATATGTCTTCTTGGTCACATTCCAAACATTAGAAGGCCTTAATCATGTATTCTATTGAAAAAAATGAATACCCATTGAATCTTAGTGAAAACATGAGTGTTGTCAAAAGTCAACTCTTTCCACATACCAAAATCCTCATAATTCTATATACTCAAACCATGATATCACTTAGTCCTTATATCAATCATGAGCTCATGAATACTATCAAACATTTCATTTTATCTTTTTCCTTTCATTATGCACATATCATCTTTTTTTCCAAAAATATCTCAATCACTTTCCACATTTACCGGTACCATTGAAAACCACAATAGACCAATACATAGATATTCCAATATTCCACGATACTATATACAACTTTACTTAATCATTCCACCACATCGTTGTCATATTCAACATCGCCAATAGTGATCGCATGTGACTTCCCTTTGTCATTTTCCTTAAGTGGTTGCTCATGTCAATCATCACTAACCCTTGGATTAGGCCATTTATTAGAATAATTCCCCATTTCCTTGCACTTGAAGCATTTAAGTTTTGGTGGTGCGTTCTTTGCAGTCTTTTCTTTATTCACAGCATTAGAAACCCTTTTTCAATTACTTCGACACTCAGCTGCTTGATGACCTTCTTTTCCACACTTAAGACATTTTCTAGTCCCTTTAAGACAATCTCCACCATGCTTCTTTCCACACTATGAGAATAAGGAAACATTCATCTTCTTTTCACCATTATTCTGAGATTTCTCCTTGATCTCCATCTTTCATTTCTTGTCAAAACTATCAGATGGATAAGTAACACCAACTTTCATTTCTACCTTGATAGCACAACACACAATTTCTTCATGGATACTGAAGTCTCCTATAGCTAATTCCTTTCAAAGATTTGGTTTTAAGCCACTGAAGAATCGATCAACTTTACTTTCAGGTTGGATGATAAATCCAGATGCATACCTTGCAAGCCTTGTAAAATTTGCTTCGTATATACCAACAGATTCATCATCCTTTTGATTTAGTTCAAGAAACTCCTTCTCCGCCTTTGTTCAAAGAATACGAGGGAAGTACGTATTGAAAAATAATTTCTTGAACTCGTCCCATTCCATGGACTCAATTTCATATCTTGGCCTCGTATTCTTAATAATATTCCACCATTAATCAGCATCACCTTCCAAACGATACACTGCTAAATGATTTATGATGTTTAGAACATTGAATAACTGAAAATATCTTTTCAGTGGTATTGATCCATTGTTCAGCAACAAGTGGATCAGAAGACCCACTGAAAGAAGGTGGACGTTGCCTCATGAAGGACTCAATAGAATATTGTTCCCTTCTTTGCTCATTTGGAAGTCCAGAATGAATCATAGCTTGTGTAAGTATAGCAATAAGATTTTTCACTCCATATCCCATAACATTTGTTTGTTCAGGAGGACAATCATTGGATTGTCCATTAAATTGATCAACACGGTTCCTTCGGGTTCCAGCCATCGTCTAAAACCCAAAAAGAATAGTGTGAGAGGAAAAAATAATGATAGGGAAAACAACATAGTAAAGGGGGAGTACCTTCAATATCTAACATCTTAGATTTAATTCTAAGATCATTACCGAAATTCTTGGACTATATCCTATACTTATATTTAACCTTAGGGACATCCCTAGACATACCTTATAAATATCTCTAGGGATCTCACAAAGTTCTCGCATCCTAGTTTCCAAAGGTTGACTAAACCATTCCTCTGATACCAACTGTAGAGACCCGAAGCTTAACGTACATGGGCATTACATTACTTTTGCGGAATACTTAGTACATAACAAAAACACACACACAAAGACTGTAATAGTTTAGTGTCTTCGGAAACTCAGAATATAATCTTCTAATAGTGGTGAATGATCTTCAACATCTCCCATAAAGATCTTCCCTTTTTTTACCTAAAACCTTTATTTATATCCTGGGAAAAGAAAACATAAAAGGGTGATCTCAAATGCTCATTAAGGTAAAACAAAAGAAATATCAATCACATCATATTCATAAGAACATACCATTTTTGAAATCTTACCATGCAAAAGATTTCATAAATTCATAACATGGGATAAATCATGGAAGTGAAATGTAATCACAATAATCATAACATAAAACATAAAGCTTTGTGTCATACCCATCTAATCATATAGAATAATTTCTTATTAGTCAAGACTCATTACCAAGATTATCTTAGTGGACAAAGTCCATTTCTGAACCGAGTTCATTCCTCGTTTCAGTCCTGTTTCACTGAACCTATTTAACTTGTCATTCCAGCCATGTCTATATCATGAGATATAAAATTTTTACCCAATGCATTTTAGGGAGATATAGGTCCCACCCATCTCATAATGATACCATTCATATGTGTGCCACAAAATCATAAATCATACATCATTGCATAACCCATGTAATTAAAATGGGATTGTTAAACAACATGACATCATAAAACAATTCATATAAGATAAATGAATTCATAAAAATAATTCCATCACAACATAATAAAATCAATGTAATAATAGGGATAGAAACAGAACCCTATATTATCTTAGATGGAAAATAATTTTGATAAAACACTTGAACTCCATTCTTGAGGAAAATATCTTTTCTACTTAAAAAACATTTTCCTTTCTTAACATGTCATACAATTTTAAACTAAAATAAGTTGATTAGAAATAAACTTGAAAAATTGTAAAGGAAGCTTCTTGGAAATTTTTTTTAATAATCCATTCATGCCGTATAAGTTAAAAAAAACATTCTTCTCGTACTTTTGTAAGAAAAGCCAAAAAGTACCTCGTACGAAAAATTACAAACGATTGCTTTCATATCTTTTACTATAAAGTAACCAAAGTGTAAAAATGGATTTAAACAATTGTAGTTGGATGGAAATAATATTACATATTGAGGAAACATGGATGTGGATGATAAAATACACCCCAGTAAATACCAAAGTATAAACAATCTCAGATAAAAATTAGATTGTGATATTTCCCTTACCTTAGGTCTGATTTTCTTCATAAGTGTCCGAACCTCCTGTATAATGATTGAAATAATGTCATTGACTTATTCCAGAATCATACTCATTGTTATGATATCATATATGGTTCACTTATGACTTTATATTACCCGTTCTTTTGTAAATTCCATGTTGAAGAGCGTTTTGGGTAAAATCGGTTCATTTGTCGTCCGTGTTTTGACTTCTAATTATTCATATGATTACTTAGATCATGATTACTTAATTAACAAATATAAAACATGATTTATATATAATATATATTGAGAATATACATATATATAATACATCAGTAAATGGAAATAAATACACCGTTCATGGAGACGGTAGGCCGTACGTACGAATGAACGCTGTTTTCATTTCCTTATTGAGTTGAATAGAATTAAGTAGATAAAATACATATATATACACATAAATCTAGTATCATTATTATGTCATATATTTCATGATTTCTTATTATATATACTTTATAATAATTATTGAATGGTTAACGTGGAGTATGAATCTCATCACGTCGTGGAGACGGTAGTCCGTACGTACGCACGAGCGATGATATCATTCTCATGATCGTGGAATTGTATTGAAGTGTATGTATAATATTTCATAATCAATATCACTTTAATATAATCATATATAGTTATTATTTACACCATTATACCCATCCAAGTAAGTGGTGGTGGAAAATATATTACACCACGGCGTGGAGACGGTATTCCGTACGTACGCACGCGCGGTGATTTCGTTTTCCGTAGGATGGATAGATGGTGAAATAGGGTTGTTTCATTCTTATAATAACATATCGGTATATGAGTTATACTGATGTTATTACTTAATAATGAAAAATCCTAATAAGAAGAAGTGGAAGAAGAAATGAAGTTGAAATAATCGGTAACAGACATTACCTCTTCTTTGAAGAGCCTCTTTGAGTCCTCCTCTTAGGGAACTAAAATTGGTCTTTAAAGAAGACCAGGACCTCTAGGATGTTTCTAGGTAAGTGGAGAAGAGAATTTGGCAGGGGTTTTCCGAGCATGGAGGCTCAAAGTGGTGTGAGGAAGATAGGGAGGTGGTGCCCTTTTATAAGGGAGGAGAGGGGCACCTTTGGAATAACTAAAAATATTATATTATTATAAAGCCAAATTCGGTTTTAAATAGCTCCAAATTGATTTATTTATAAGATAAGGTAGGTATGGGTCTAAATCTTATCATAAAATATAATTTAGACAAGTTTAGGTTCCTATTTTAACCTTATCATTTAGATTTATCATTAAGTTAGATATTTTTACTTTTACCGTGTCTTTTTGTGTTCTTACACTATAAGGTTAATAAACAAACTATAACAAGCCAAAAGAACCCCAAGTTGTTTATTATTAATATATATAACCTTATCTAAGTCATTTTTCTGAACCTTAGATTTTTAGGAATAAAATAACAATTAATAATATAATAATTGATTTAAAAACTATTTTATGTCAATTTTGACACTATTTAGTAATTGATTTTTGTGAAACTCATAACAGAATGATTAGATCTAAAAAAGTAACTTAAATCAATACTAAGATGTAATATTAACCTAAAAAATTAGTTTATTTAATAAAAAGTCTCAAATTACATTTATTTGGGTATTTATAACATTAATTATGTCAATATTTCATTAATAAGATAATTACTGCATCATCGTTGTGTCATAAATAAATTAAATTATTTAATGTATAAAAATTACAAATAAAATATCATTATGTAGGAAATCGTTTTAGATTTATAATGAATATTTATAGTCGAATTTATCTTATTTATAACCCAATATTAAAAATGATTTATTTATTAAACATTGATTTTAACTATTTTAACCCTTCTTTAAATAAATTGATAATAAATGTCCTAATCTAATCCATGTGGGCCTAAATGGTCATATTTTATTCCTAAGGTTGTTTTTGGTCGAATTACACTTATCCAATAGAATTAAGACACGTGTTATGGTACTAATAATTTCATTTTTACCCTTAACAACCCTATTTACTTTTAGCCGTGGTAAAAAAAAGTAAAAAATTACTATTCACCATAAATTATTTTCATCTCATTGAGCCACATTTTAGTCCTTGATATTAACCACGTCTCTCAGATTTTTGAAATTCTACTCACAGAAGTGGTAAAATTATGTTTTATGAAAAATTCAGTTTTTTTAACTACCACTATGTGGGTTAACTATTAATCAAAAAAGGAAACTTTCCAGAAAAATACCAAAAACTAGGCCTAAGGTATATTTTATATAATGAATTCAAAAATGATTTTTATTTTACCAAATTCAAAACATATCAGTTACATTAACTAATTTAAAAATTAATTCCCGTTGTCAAAACAAATAGCGTGTTTTTAAGATATAATAACTATCAAAAGATTGACACTTGTTTATGTCTGGTTTAAATGTGAAATTACATCCAATGAACTACATTGTATTAAATTGTAAAAATATATTCTAAATATACTTTAAAACCACTGAAATTAATAATTTATCACTATTAATTATTTCGATTAAAAATGTTTTTTTAATCAAAATTTTGTAATTTTCACTATTCATCGAAAAATGAAAGTTATCCGAAAAGTACCAAAATTTCACCCTAAGCTAATTTTGATATTCTGAATCTAAAAATTAATTCCATTTTGAAAAATATAATTTACAAAATTTCAAAAAGTGGTTATTACTATTCATAAAGTCTAGTTTCAATAATATTTTAATAGAATATCATTGTTTAATAAAACTCGGTATTGCGTACTACACACGCTATCGAGGAAGGTTGTGATTGCATGTAATGCAAGTCAAGTCAAGGATGCGTGTTATACAAGCTCCTTTTGGTGTAGCGTACAACACAAGACATTAATGAAATTAAAAAAAATATTTTTCATAAAATCTCGTGGTGTTACATTCTACCCCCCTTAAAATGAATTTCGCCCTCGAAATTCATCAGAGTTATAAATGGTTTACTACTCGAAAGTTTCTTTAATAGAAACCCACATCGTAAAAAGGAATACCAAAACCAATATTTAAAAAAAAGTATGAAACGTAACGGTTACCCAAATAAACTAATCACTGGGTTTCCACATAAGTGAAAATATGGATATGGAAGAGAAATCCACCCATCATGTTCTTATGGAGAGTGGTAGAGAACATGGCTATGGAAAAGCCAGCAATCACAAAGCCATAAATTTGTGACGATCTAAGGTACCATCTGATTCATCAGATATAAGAGCACTAGGACAACATTTTTGGTTTTCAAGAGCATTTCCCTAAAGTTGATAAAATTGGAATTAGAAGAAATACTTTCATGATTTTGGTATAGTCTCACCATTGGTCATTCTTTAGAAAATTTCCACTTAATATCTTAATGAAATGAAGTTTAATTTTTCATTTGTGATGTGTTTGAAGATCATGTGATAGAATGATGGGTCATTCCATCTGTCTCAAATAAAAGGTTAGAAAAGTTATCAAAAAAATACATAAGTCCTTTTATAGTGAGATTAATCATATATGGTTCCTAAAATGGACTTATACTTCTTATATCATACTGCTTAATATAATAAAACTAGTTTCTACTAAACAGGGACTTCCTGTAGTCCAGTGGTAGGCGATAAAGGCCAGTCGCACATCGGTTGTGGGTTCGATTCCCATAGCCTTGTCCGACGCGATGGGATGTCACCCATCCTGTAGGTTGTCATTTTTCTAAAACTACATTACTATAACATCCCATAAATAATATCGAAAAAAAACTTCCATCTTTTAATAATACTAACTTATGTCAAACATAATCCATTCCCATATTTAGGCTTATCCAAAATAATGTTGTCTAATCTAATATTATAGTGAAGACGATTACCAAAGAGTTCATGCAGCTATGATGTTAATACCATTGTTGATCCCCATATATCATGAGATATGTCTTGTTGGTCACATTCCAAACATTCGAAGGCCTTAATCATATATTCTCTTGAAAAAAATGAATACCCATTGAATCTTAGTGAAAACATGAGTGCTGTCAAAAGTTAACTCTTTCCACATACCAAAATCCTCAAAATTTTATATACTCAAACCATGATATCACTTAGTCCTTATATCAATCATGAGCTCATGAATACTTTCAAACATTTTATTTTATCATTTTCCCTTCATTATGCGCATATCATCTTTTTTTCCAAAAATATCTCAATCACTTTCCATGGTTACCGGTACCATTGAAAACCACAATAGACCAATACATAAATATTTCAATATTCCATGATACTATATACAACACTACTTAATCATTCCACCACATCGTTTTCATAGTAAACATCGCCAATAGTGATCGCATGTGACTTCCCTTTGTCCTTTTCCTTAAGTGGTTGCTCATGTCGATCATCACTAACCCTTGGATTAGGGCATTTATTAGAATAATGCCCCATTTCCTTGCACTTGAAGCATTGAAGTGTTGGTGGTGCATTCTCTGCAGTCTTTTCTTTATTAAAATCCTTATAAGCCCTTTTTCCATTACTTCGACACTCAGCTGCTCGATGACCTTCTTTTCCACACTTAAAACATTTTCTAGTCCCTTTAAGAGAATCTCCACCATGCTTCTTTCCACACTTTTAGCATAAGGAAAATTCATCTTCGTTTCACCATTATTATGAGATTTCTCCTTGAACTCCATCTTTCGTTTCTTGTCAAAAATATCAGATGGATAAGTAACACCAACTTCCATTTCTACCTTGATAGCACAACGCACAATTTCTTCATAGCTACTGAAGTCTCTTATAGCTATTTCCCTTCGAAGATTGGTTTTTAAGCCACTGAAGAATCGATCAACTTTACTTTCAGGTTGGATGATAAATCCAGATTCATACCTTGCAAGCCTTGTAAAATTCGCTTCATATATACAAACAGATTCATCATCCTTTTGCTTGAGTTCAAGAAACTCCTTCTCCATCTTTGTTCGAAGAATACGAGGGAAGTACTTATTGAAAAATAAGTTCTTGAACTCATCCCATTCCATGGACTCAATTTCATATCTTGGCCTCGTATTCTGGATAAGATTCCACCATTGATCAGAATCACCTTCCAAACTATACACTGCTCAGATGACTTTATCTTGTTCAGAACATTGAAGAACTGAATATATCTTTTTAGTGGTATTGATCCATTGTTCAGCAACAAGTGGATCAGAAGACCCACTAAAAGAAGGTGGACGTTGCCTCATGAAGGACTCAATAGAATATTGTTCCCTTCTCTGCTCATTTGGAAGTCCAGAATGATTCATAGCTTGTGTGAGTACATAAATAAGATTTTTCACTCCATCTTCCATAACATTTGTTTGTTCAGGAGGACAATCATTGCATTGTCCATTACATTGATCAACACGGTTCCTTCGGGTTCCATCCCTCCTCAAAAACCCAAAAAGAATAGTGTGAGAGGCAAAAATCATGCTAGGGAAAACAACATAGTAAAGGGGGAGTACCTTCAGTATCTAACATCTTATGTTTAATTCTGAGATCATTGCTGTAATTCTCGGACTATAACCTATACATATACATAACCTTAGAGACATCCCTAGACATACCTTATAAATATCTCTAGGGATCTCACTAAATTCTCGTATCCTAGTTTCCAAAGGTTGACTAAACCTTTCCTCTGAAACCAACTGTAGAGACCCAAAGCTTAATGTACATGGACATTACATTACTTTTGTGGAATACTTAGTACATAACAAAAACACACACACAAGGACTATAATAGTTTAGTGTATTTGGAAACTCGGAATATAATCTTCTAATCGTGGTGAAATATCTTCAACATCTCCCATAAAGATCTTCCTTTTTTTACCTAAAACCTTTCTTTATATCCTGGGTAAAATAGAACATAAAAGGGTGAGCTCAAATGCTCAGTAAGGGTAAACAAAATAAATATCAATCACACCATATTCATAAGAACATAACATTTTGGAAATATTACCCTGCAAAAGAGATCATAAATTCATAACATGGGATAAATCATGGTAGTGAAATGTAATCACAATAATCATAACATAAAACATGAAGCATTGTGGAATACACAAATAATCATAGAGAATCATTTATTATTAGTAAAGACTCATTGCCAAGATTATCTTATTGGACAAATTCCATTTCTGAACTGAGTTCATTCCTTCTTTCAGTCCTATTTTACTGAACCGGTTTAACCTTCCGTTCCATCCATGTCTATCTCATGAGATATAAAATATTTACCCAATGCATTGGAGGGAGATATAGGTCCCACCCATCTCATAATGATACCATTCATATGTGTGCCACAAAATCATAAATCATACATCATTGCATAACCCATGTAATAAAAATGGGATTCTTAAACAACATGACATCATAAAACAATTCATATAAGATAAATGAATTCATATAAATAATTCCATCACAACATAATCAAATCAATGTAATAATAGGTATTGAAATTGAACCCTATATTATCTTAGATGGAAAATAATTTTGATAAAAGTCTTGAACTCCATTCTTGAGGAAAATATCCATTCTACTTCAAAAACATTTTCCTTTCATAACATGTCATACAATTTTAAACTAAAAGAAGTTTATTAAAAACAAACTTGAAAACTTGTAAAGGAAGCTTCTTGGAAATAATGTTTTAATAATCCATTCATGCCGTATAAGTTAAAAAAACATTCTTCTCGTACTTTTGTCGGAAAAGCCAAAAAGTACCTCGTACGAAAAACGACAAAAGATACCTTTCATATCTTTTTATATAAACTCAAAAAGGGTAAAAATAGATTTAAAAAATTGTAGGTGGATGGAAATAATATTACATATTTAGGAAACATGGATTTTGATGATAAAATACACCCCAGTAAATACCAAAGTATAAACAATCTCAGATACAAATGAGATTGTGATATTTCCCTTACATTAGGTCCAATTTGCTTCGTAAGTGTCCTGAACTCCTGTATAATGATTTAAATAATGTCATTGACTTATTCCAGAATCATACTAATTGTTATGATATCATATATGGTTCACTTATGACTTTATATTACCCGTTCTTTTGTAAATTCCATGTAAAGAGCGTTTTGGGTAAAATCGTTTCATTTGTCTTCCGTGTTTTGACTTGTAATTATTCATATTATTACTTAGATCATGATTACTTAATTACAGAATATAAAACATGATTTATATATAATATATATTCAGAATATACATATATATAATAGATCATTAAATGGAAATAAATACACCGTTCATAGAGACAGTAGGTCGTACGTACGCATGAATGCTATTTTCATTTCCTTATTGAGTTGAATGGAATTAAGTAGATGAAATAAATATATATACACATAAATCCAGTATCATTATTATGTCATATATTTCATGATTACTTATTATATATACTTTATAATAATTCATGAATGGTTAACGTGGAAATGAATCTCATCGCGTCATGGAGACGGTAGTCCGTACGTACGCACGAGCGATGATATCATTCTCATGATCGTGGAATTGTATTGGAGTGTATGTATACTATTTCAGAATAAATATAACTTTAAAATAATCATATATAGTTATTATGTACACCATTATACCCATCCAAGTAAGGTGGTGGTGGAAAATAGATTACACCACAGCGTGGATACGGTATTCCGTACGTACGCATGCGCGGTGATTTCATTTTTCGTAGGATGGATAGATGGTGAAATAGGGTTGTTTCATACATACAATAACATATCTATATATGAGTGATACTGATGTTATTACTTCATAATGAAACAACCTAAGAAGAAGAAGTGTAATAAGAAATAAAGTTGAAAGAATCGGTAACAGACATTACCTCTTCTTTGAAGCACCTCTTTGAGTCCTCCTCTTAGGGAACTAAAATTGGCCTTTGAAGAAGACCAGGACCTCTAGGATGTTTCTACGAAAGTGGAGAATAGAATTTGGCAGGGGTTTCTAAGATTGAAGGCTCAAAGTGGTGTGAGGAAGAGAGAGAGGAGGTTCCCTTTTATAAGGGAGGAGAGGGGCACCTTTGGAATAACTAAAAATATTATTTTATTAAAAAGACAAATTCGGTTATAAATAGCTCCAAATTGATTTCTTTCAAAGATAAGGTGGGGATGGGACGAAATAATCTCATCAAATAGAATTTAGACAATTTTAGGTTCCTATTTGAAACTTATCATTTAGATTTAACATTAAGTTAGATATTTTTACTTTTACCGTGTCTTTTTGTGTTCCTACACTATAATGTTAATAAACTTACAATAACAAGCCAAAAGAATCCCAAGTTGTTTATTATTAATATATATAACCTTATCTAAGTCATTTGTGCGAACCATATATTTTTAGTAATAATATAACAATTAATAATATAATAATTGTTCTAAAAACTATTTTATGTCAATTTTGACACTATTTTGTAATTGATTTTTGTGAAACTCATAACAGAATTATTAGTTCGTAAAAAGTTACTTAAATCAATACTAACATGTCATATAAACCTATAAAATTAGTGGAATTCATAAAATGTCTCAAATTACATTTATTTGGGTATTTATAACATTAATTATGTACATATTTCATTAATAAGATACTTACTGCATCATCGTTGTGTCATAAATGAATAAAATTATTTAATGTCTAAAAATTAAAAATTAAATACCATTATGTAGGAAGTCTTTTTATCTTTCTAATTAATATTTATAATAGAATTTATCTAATGTATAACCCTATATTAAAAATGATTTAGTTTTTAAACATTGATTTTTACTATTTTAACTCTTCTTTAAATAAATTGATAATAAATGTCCTAATCTAATCCATGTGGGCCTAAATGGTCATATTTTATTCCTAATGTTGTTTTCGGTCGAATTACACTTATACAATATAATTATGACATGTGTTAGGGTACTAATAATATCATTTTTACCCGTAACTACTCTATTTACTTTTAACCGTGGTAAAAAAAAGTAAAAAGTTACTATTGACCAAAAATTATTTTAATCTCATTGAATAAAATTTTAGTCTTTGATATTAATCGTGTCCCTCGGATTTTATAAATTCTCCTCACAGAAGCGGTAAAATTAAGTTTTATGAAATATTCAGTTTTTTTAACTACCACTTAGTGGTTTCACTATTCATCAAAAAATGAAAGTTTCCAGAAAAATACAAAATATTAGGCCTAAGAAATATTTGATATTATGAATTCAAAAATGATGTTTATTTTACCAAATTCAAAACATATCAGTTACATTAACTAATTTAAAAATTAATTCCCGTTGTCAAAACAAATAGCATGTTTTTAAGAGATAATAACTATCAAAAGATTGACACTTGTTTATGTTTGGTTTAAATGTGAAATTACATCCAATGAACAACATTGTATTAAATTGTAAAAATATATTATAAATATAGTTTAAAACCACTCAAATTAATAATTTATCACTATTAATTATTTCGATTAAAAAGGTTGTTTTTAATTAAAATTTAGTAATTTTCACTATTCATCGGAAAATGAAAGTTATCCGAAAAGTACCAAAATTTCACCCTAAGCTAATTTCAATATTCCAAATCTAAAAATGAAGTCCATTTTGAAAAATAAAATTTACAAAATTTAAAAAAGTGGTTATTACTATTCATAACGGCTAGTTTTAATAATATTTTTATAGCATATCGTTGTTTAGTGAAACTCGGTATTGCGTACTACACACGCTATCGAGGAAGGTCGCGATTGCGTGTAATGCAAGGCAAGTAAAGGATGCGTGTTGTGCAAGATCCTTTTGGTGTAGCATACAACACAAGACATTAATGAAATTAAAAAGAATATTTTTCATAAAATCTCGGCGTGTTACAAAATGCCTTTTTCAAAGACATGGGGAGATGTTGACAAGTGGAGCTGCGAGATAGAAGAGAGCAAGAAGATAAGGGTAGAGTATTAAATATGACGATGCTATAAGTGATCGATCAAAGAATATATATCATGACCTCTAAGGATCGTGATAAAAGAGGAAGCGTGGTGTTGGAATGGTGTTTGATGGTTTCAAGCTATCACCAATTGGTAGTAGTGTTGTATCATGAATTCATATAATTTTTGCAATTGGTATCTATTTTTTGTCAAAAGTTTGTGTCTGAAATTAATTGATTCATTGATGGGATTTTCATTTAATATTGTTTCTCAAGGTGAGGATTCCTTATGAGGGATTATAGTATGTGTTAAGTTAATCCTTGAAAGATGTCAGAATCGCAAGAGGTGAATGGTGGTAGCGGTTGGTAGAATCATTAAGGAGGTATAAAAGTGTAGAGAGTTTTTTATGAGAGGTGTTGTCAACAAACCCATAGGGGGAGATTTTTGGGAAAAAATCCCTCAAGGTATCATTGATCCATTTTTGAGTTGATTGTGTTTGTTGAAAAAGTGGGCCTCCATGATGTGTTTGTTGACAAAGTATACCACGATGTACAAATTTGTTGACAAAGGGGGTTTAAATAGAGATTTTTAGGATCAAGGGATGTTTTCAACAATCCATGATAGATTGAAAAACCTCGACAAATGAATGGATGGTATGGAGGTGGTACAAAAAGAGAAGATACAAGGTTGCACTTTTTTTGGAGTGTTTTCCAAATTTTGGGCCGAAAAATCGGAAAATAGAGAGATGTGATTTTTGAAAAGAGAGGTGTGCAAAACATTAGCCTGATATGTGAAAAATAAATCGGTGCACAAAATATTGGTGTGGTGTGAGAAATAAAGGAATAATGTTTTTCACGCATCAGGTTTTTTGAGATTAGAAGCTCATAAATTGGCAAAGGCATGAGGTTCGCAAAAAATTGGAGCATTTCACAAAATATGGTGTTGCGTAGAAGATGTGTTTTTTGCTATAAAAGAGGATTACCTGCGAAAGGAGTGTTTTTCACGTAGGGGTCAATTTTTTCTATAAATATTATTTGTCCCTCTCATTCAAAATAGCTAAAGACATAGAGAGTATCTGATATCTCGCATGTGAAATTGGAGTATGCATAGAGTTGCGCGTAAACAACAAGTTTTCACGTAAAAGGAGAGTTTACATGTAAAGAAATGGTTGCGCGAAAAAGCTGGAAGTTGTTCGTAATGACAATATTTGTGTGTAAAAATAAGGATTCACGTAAAAGGAAAAGTTATTCATAAAATAAGTCATTTGCACATAAAAGAGGTGTTGTGCAGAAAGTGGATTTCATGCAAAATAATAAAATTACGTACAAGGCTCGGTGATGGCTACGTGTAAAAATTGATGTTTTCAGGTACTCCCGGTGGAAAGTGATATTCATCTATGGGTGAAAGTTGGACATAAATAGAGAATCTAAAAATAGTTAAGGATCCATATTTCATTAGAGATAATGAAGAGACCAACATGTCTATAAACATTTAGTGGATCCTTTCTAGAGTAGTGAGTAAAGGAAGAAGAAGAAGGTGATACTCTCCACCAGCAGTGAGACAGAGAGAGAGAAACAGGGAGTGACCCTTGGGAATGTTGTGAGCTAATCATAAACTTTGTAAAGGAAGTGAGCATGGGCATATAAGTGATCTAGCCTCAACATTTTAAACAGTAGTGCACTTTTAGTGGATTTGGTACATCGACACATCAATAGTGTATTATATTTGGACGTAGCCCAGTGAGGGTGATCCATGTACAAATCATCGTGTCTTGTGTATGATTTTTTTCTATTTATACTTTTCTTCAGGAAGGAGATAGAAGAGATATTATCTTCACAGTGAAACAAGATCAATAGGTGAAGTTGTTTTAATCTGTCAAACCCGGATTCACCCCCCCCCCTCTCTGGGTATCTAACCCATTGGAACTAACAAATAATACAAACTATAAACAACTAGAGATGTGTTACTCACTAGATTAGAAACCTACAAATGGTACTCTGGACGAAAGTCGAGTCTCATCTAACAAAACGTACATTTTTTAAATATTTTAGGTAATATTGAGAAATAAAATGTCAAAAGATACAAAGTTAGTAGGTTTTGTCTATATAAACCTAGTAAAAATAGAAATTTTCTCATTAATCCCATAAAATTAACAAGAAAATTCGGATCACCTCCTTTCCTATTATTCTAATTGTGATTATATGTCATAAATATTTAATGTTTAAAAAATCATTATCATTACCTTTTAATATTGAAATTACAAAAAGAGGGAATGAATACATATATGATTGGAGACAAAATTCCTTTCATTTATATAAAATCATAGGGACATACACAAAATTATGTCTCTCTATCATGTGATAAAATATTCTCTCAACATGACCCTTCAGTTTTTTAACGGCCTCATGAGCCCTATTGACTTCCTGTTGAAGTTGGGACAGTTGGGCGGCTTCAGCCTCCTCGGTATGACAAACAGATTATTTGGCAGTTGAAATTATGGTTATCCATTCCAAATATGATTATATAAATAATTGGTTCAATTTATTGAGATTTTATTGAACAACATCCATTTTCTGTTGAATATATTTCATATCCTTTGTTTCTTCTTCAATTTGTTGACTGACTACGGTTGACTTCTTGGTATGATCGGCCTCTGCCTCAGGAAATTGATCTTGGAAGATCTAAATATTAATAAGTCATTTAGCCTATTCATGATCTTTACACAGATTATGTTCCATCACCCATTGGCGAATGGTCTATTTCGTTGCATCGTATACTATTCGATAATTAAATCCACCAAATCCAAAAAATGAATAATAGTGATAGATGTTCTCTAAAATGGGATATAAGCTCATCAAAAGGAATATCGACAATTATTTTCTATATATATTTCCATGTCAACTTAAGTACCATTACAATAGCATACTACATATCTAAATCTGATTTTCAGTCTCTACAATGGGGTATAATATACTCTGGAAACATATCACTTAAACAGGTTCCTTGTTCTGCTTCTGTTGGAATAATGGATGCTTCACTGTCTATTGATATTTGAGAAAATAGAAGAGCATCACCTAGTGATCTAATTATGGGAGCAAAAAACCCAAAATGATGAATCAACCTCCTTGTCAGTTTCAAAATAATCGGAGAAATATAGTAGGATCTAAACAACTGATAAAATTTACACAATGATATGTCGACTTCTTGACTCAATTCATCCCCATTCTTCTCAACTTCAAAAACATGAGTAGCTATTTATTGAGAAGGTTCATTCCCTTGAGTATTCTCAGTGTCCATGATTGAAGGCTCTTGAACATCTCTCATCATGGGTTCCTTAGTAAGTATTTCTCTAGCTTTAGAAGAAGAAGGATTGATTGGAATACCCCATTATTGAAGGGGCTTTTCAACAGT
Source organism: Viscum album (assembly GCA_963277665.1). Taxonomy (NCBI): domain Eukaryota; kingdom Viridiplantae; phylum Streptophyta; class Magnoliopsida; order Santalales; family Viscaceae; genus Viscum; species Viscum album. The sequence continues at coordinate 496,861,593 of OY728140.1, forward strand.
TTCTGTAGAAAAAGCTATATTAGTTGAACGTTTATGGGAAATATAATGTAAAATAAGAATAGTTATGTATGAAATAAATTCTATAATGATAACATATGTCTATGAAATTCCTCATGAAAATCCCCAATCTCTTTGATTGAACTAGAATATCAATGATTGAATTAAGGGTTTCCATCATTTCAGTGTATGCGGCTTGGAATGTTATAGCATCCTCACCATTTAAGGTATCTAAAAAATGTTGCTTAATGCCCAAATTGGTTATGGTGAACTTTTTTTTCTGTTTCTTCAACTGGTACATCATCATCAGATCTTTTCATGCTAGTATCAACACCAATATCTAATTCAGATTTCCCTGGATCATTATTCCTTCTTTCCGGAGAAATAAGAATATCAACATTGATTAATGGAGGATCCATTGGCAAGGTAAACTGATCTAAGTAATGTTGATGAAAAGAATATTTGATAAATATTTAATATTCAAGAGAAATTTATTTGATATTACCAAGTCCTTTTTCTCTCTCTCAATGGAACCAAGAGCAGATACTATTGTGCATTTAGATGTCTTATCCATTAAAGTAAGAGATTCATCAACATGAACATGTGTTTTTCCTGGGGTTAACTTCTCTGGTCTTGAGGGATCAACTCTTAATCACTAAAGAGAGGAAAGTTATGCATATCCTTTAGGAGGATAAAAATGATTACAAAAGTGTATTAAAAAAATAATTCCATAGGATAGTATAAATACTTACTTCTTCGATTTACACTTTGGATCACTCTAATTTCTCTCTTAAGTTTCCTTTCATAAGTTCACGGAGAAATTGAAACACTATTTGCGGAAAGAAAAATCTGAGGTAATGGATGTGTATTTTCTATCACCATTACCCCAGTCCTGATTCTCGCTCTTAGATAGTGTTCTGGAGACATGGGAGGTTAATTTTATGTGTTGATGGGAGAATCTATAGGTCCATACCTTGGTGACTTTAGAACCTGTTTGAAGGTTCCCTCCATTAATTCAGGCTGCAAAATGAAATCTCATCATGATTAATGATGGTGAATGGAAAATAAGAATTGATAAAAGATGAAAATAAAATTCTCTCTCGGTATTATCATAAATTTACCATTCCACCACATGGTTACTAATTAACCATTCACATATCTCTAGCTCCATCATACAACAACTCGTTTAGAGGTTGGTTTTTTCATCAGTTACATATATAAAGGTCTTCCCCTCTACAATATACTCTGGTACTTTATCCAAGTTATTATTTGGATGACAATCAAAAGGTTCTTTAATGTCACCCACATATAGTATCTGAAGTCCATGGTGAAATAATTCCCACACATCACTAAGTTCAAGAGTCAAGCTCTCCCAAAATTTAATGGTTGAAGGCCACACATATTTTTATCTAGGTATGGTTGGTTGTTGAGAAAACTCAACACCATATTACTATTGAACCTCTTCAGGTCTCCCTTCTTCTTTATAAATGTCAAAAAATGGGATGAAAATCTATTTTTGATGGAGGAAGATGGATTTCCTTGGTGTCAGATGTATTTTTACTCTAGCCCTGGTCTTCCTCGTATACCTTCTGTGATGATTTTTTGAAGGATCTAAAACATCTGAAGCTTCTACATCATCCATGGAATTAGACTTCATACCACAATTACTCTTCATAGCAGTCACTGTGGACACCACCCGATATATACCTTTATTCAAAGACCCCACAGGGTATAAAGAACTCAAGCATTGGCATATCCAGCTTCTAATCTGATCGATGCCTCTAATGGAGGCAACATAATTAATAATTTTTACATCTATAATCCATCAAAATCCAAAACTATCTCGCTACCATTAGGTGTGTCTCATGTAAAACATATGTGGGAGTAAAATGTTTTGATATTTGAAGACATTTGAACAGGAGAAGAAACCTATATGGGATATAAGGATCACATATAATTTCACTATCAATCCTGGTCGATAATACACTGTCATTGAATTCCATCTGATAAGACCTCGGCTCATAATTTTCATCCTTACCGTCATCAATAAATGTTTCAGTGAGTGGGCTACTAAATGTAATGAAGTGAAATTTACCTGAGGCATTCAATGCCATTAGCACTGCATCAGGTCTTAGGTTATGAGGCCAAATACCTAAAACATGGTATAATGATTGGTTGAATTGACTATTGGGGACTCTAACTGAATTCAACACTAAGTATGATGAAAAGTGTTCTGAAATCGATCCCCAAAACACTTGGAATATCCCTTCATGTCTAAATAGAGCCTTATCATTTTATACATGAAATATGGAATAATAAATTCCTTGTAATACAAGAATTTTTAATCTAATATACATTCCCTCAAAAAATTTAGATTCCATAACAAAATTCGGTATCCTTACACAGCCTCCAGACTCATGGACTAGAGCAAGTAAATGCATATCCACATAGAAAGGAAGATAGCTAAGAGATTCTTCTCATGAATATCAGTTTTGAATTTATAGACCCAGGGCTTATAGTCACCTCTCTCTAATGTCAGAAAATATTTGACTGAACTACCCCAGTTATCTACTAAATGAAAAATAGTATGATGCCCACAGGTGGGCCCTTTCTTAGTTTTTGGTTCTAAAAAGGCTTCCATCCACAATCTTTCATGAATATCTTCCTTGTCTTTAGGCAATTTCGTCGATATTTTGAATAATTCATGAGCTAGTGGTGGTGTTCTGGTAACATCACCCCATGTTGTTTCTAGAGGAATAATCTAATAATACATTTCCACAATAATGGGATCCCCATATATTTGATAAATATCCAATAAATGGATGTCATACTCACCATGTGTAAAGTGGAAGGTATTCATTTATGGACTCCATAGGCTCAGAAATTCTAGAATAAAGTCCTTATTATAAAAATGGGTTTTACCTATACAGAAATATTCATAAATATGAACATCTGATAGCTCATTCACGAATTCTTCACAATTACAGAATAGCCAAAATGCCCACAACCATTAAGGTTTGACTCCTCATCCAAAAGCAATATCCCAATCATCATTCCAACTATTAGTCTAATCTATTTGTGAAGCACAAAAGGATGAATCATACCAATGTGGCCCTGGTTCTGCAACATGATATTTCATATCTAGAGTACATCCACTATGGTGCAGGATGAATCCAATAGGGATTCTTCCCTAATGAACTGCCATACCCCATGCAGTAATATTCATGCAATTAAAATTTGAGTACTGGATAAACAAATTCTGTTGGAAACATTTTTAATAGATGGAATGTGGAATCTTGAAAAAGCTGATGCCCATACAGGGGAAGTTAGTGACTCTGTGGGTAATAATTTTGATAATGAATTAAATCACTCCATAGTCCATGATGAGTACATTCAACCATGACATAATAATTTGGACCAATGTTTTTCATCAACTCATTTTGATCAGTATCAGCTTCTTATGTGACAGTAACCAAGTGAACCATTACATGAAAAAGAATTAACAGGTTCCCCCTATTCGGTCGATATATTGACTTAAGAAAATTCAAATATCAATAAAAAGGGATTTGAAAGTTTGGAAAAGTATATTCTTTGTGTAGGTCCTTTGACATGGTCATTCGAGTAGGTCCTTCGACAAGGGTCCTAGAGAAAATCCTTCAATGAAGTCTACTTGAATAATTCTATTTCTAAAATGGTTTCACCTTGAAACAATATCAAGTAAATTATGCGGGATAACAACATGACGGGGATGGATAAACAAGCTATGTGACAAAATATGAAACTCTAAGAGGACATGTGAAGAAAATCGCATAGGAATAGACCTATTTATTCACATTAGAAAACCTACGCGACATGACTATTTGAAATGGATACATAGTATAAATATGCAAAATAGATATGCGGAAAACCTGTGCAGCTCAAAAATGAATCCATAGTATTTTTCCCATCATTTTACCTTAGGAATTGACCCTCTCTCTAATCTAATCCATTCCTGTGAGGTGGGGGGTGATTTTGGACCCTCCTTAACAACAAAAAATACTATGAAGGTGGCCCTCAAATATTTCAAAATCTCATGATGATGCTCAATGAACTAAATGGAAATATAGATTTTTTAGAACTTGTACGGTGGACCTACGCAGCAGACCTGCACACTAGGATACTTCTTCCCACATACCCGGAAGAACTATGCTGAAGGGTTTTCTGGCCAACCTACACTACTAAAATGTTTTTGACCATCCCCCTCCTAGACAATAAATAGGACACTTGGGCTCCTCAATATAAGACTGAAAATATTGAACGACTTCTTGAATCCCTCATGATGTATATTTTTTCCAGGATCCCTCACACTGTCTTAGGTTTCTATCTAAAAAAATGATGGAAGAGATAATTAGATGGGATAATTATGTTGTGAAATAATTTTATAGTTAGAAGCTTTCATAGGCTAGGTTCCCCAATTTAAATCATTTTTTTAGTCATCGCTAAGACCTACGCATCACACCTTTGTGGGGAACCTACGTGGGACACCTACATAGGGTACCTATGCGGCACACCTATGCACAGGGCCATCACATCATCTAGTAAACCCTTATCAAGGCCACTCATCGAGGGTAATTTTATTCCTTGTCTCCCTTATCTAAAGAAGACTAAGTTGAATCCTCCACCAAAACCTCCTTACTTATCAATCCTATGGAAAAGGCACATTAGAGTGTATTTCATTTGGGTCTGTATACAAAGTCAAAGGTTTCACACATCTATTTTTCAATGGGGATAAGAATCATGGAGTGTCTGTGGGTTTTTTTATCTGTAGTGACATGGACCTTTCTCCTTAAAATAGCGTTTTGATGTTCCAGGTTTGTAGGATTATGGTTTGGGTTATATCATATCGTTTTCATCTCTAAAAACATGAACTTCGGGTCTCTGGTGGGGAAGGTACGATTCACACATGATTTTCCATTCAAGCAAATTATATGTCTCCCTCCTCTCCTGAGATATAGTAGGGAAACCATCCTGGTGTAATCCCCTAACCTTTGAAGTATGAGGTTGCAGTCATTCACCTTTGTACTTCCATAAGCTTCACTCATTGCTTACATTGAACCTTTGAATATTGTAAAGTGAACGGAGGGAAGGCTCTTCGCCTCGCCCTCTTCCCCAGTCACCTCGGTATCTTCTAGCATCACTACTGTAGGCACGTCCTCATCCACCAACAGAGGTGGAAATGTGTGGGAGCCTTGGTTGAACCTTTCACATCCTATTTGTTCTCACATTAAGCATCACTCATAGGGGATTAGATATTTTTTATTATCACAAAATCTATACAACCCATCATTAATGAACTATGATAAATCTAATTCCCCCCATATTTGGGATACATAAGAATCCTTCATCAGTGACTGAGATCATTGGGTATCCTCTTCAGGAATCAAACTTCAATTCCCTTAATCCATGAATCCTTCATATGAGATATCCCCAAATTAATACCCCAAATCACCAAGGTATCCTTTTCAAGAAGTAAGATCAAACTCATTTCTCCAAAAGGACTATAACCTATTATACGAATCACTGAAATATGTGGGATTTGATTCTCATCCAAATTTGATACGTAGGAAGCCTCTTTGAGTCTAAAATGAAGAAATTTAAATCCACCCTATTCTTTCTGGTCCATGCTCCCAACATAGTATCATCTTACTTGGAAACCAATATTATTTCCATGTTACATGGGATTCTTAGGGATAATCCCCACACAAAAACATGACTAATAAACTTTATCTTAGATATACATACCACATGACATTAAAATATACAGCTAGGTCCTTATCACATGACCTTAAAAGGTATGATGTGTCCCATAAAGTGGAATCAAACAATTAGGGTTCAAATCTCTTTCACAAGGACACGTAGGTAGCACATTATGGGTAAGATCCCATCATCAAAAAAAACCTTCATCGCTCTGGATGACAATTAATGTTAGAGTGCCACACTGATTGGCCTAAAAACACATATCATTATAATTATGGTTAAAAAGTATATATAAATAGTATATGAGAGGATACCATTGATGCAGAACGTCGAATACATACATATGTCTCTATTAAGGAAGAACCTTGAATACACATAGATGATTCTAAAATTCAGACATGATAATAATTGATTGAAAATTCCAAGGGAAACTTATTTTATACTTTTTTAATTAATAAGGATTCTTGAAAATATCTAAAAATTATAAGAGTGTCTTGGAGTTGACAATAATTCTGCCCAAAAGGGTATGATGAGTCCAACCCCCCATATTCTCGACCAATGCATGTTCTTATGTTTTGTAAGTTCAAAATCAATGACTCACTACCATTGGAATGAATGTCCCATTTGAAAATTGAACTATTGGATGTTTCTGGTTCCATTGATAAATACAATCGAAACCACCGGGAAGAAGGGATTCTTAACTAGAACACAAGTACCAAGGAACTACAAATCCTAGGTCGACAGTTATAATGGAATGTGCAGGTAGAGTGGTGGAGGGTTTCTTCCTATGTTATGAGAGGAGTAGCTATGTGGGATGGGGTGGTCTATGGTAGTGAAAGATGTCTTCCAACCCATGAACAAAATCAATAGTGAGTGAAAGAATTTCATTAATATATAGAATGTGAAAATATAAAAAATCAAGAAAACTATTGATTATCACCATGGTAATGCTTCTAGTGTTGATGCATTCATGTTGTCAGAAGTGTAAGAAGAAAAATTTGATATAATTTCATATTGTAGGATAGTGTTTTACTAGGTCCCCCTATTTTGAAATGATTCTCTATTATCTACTTACATAATCTAATTTCCCTAAACACTGCTTTTTTTTATTTTTATTCATGAAATTAAATTAAATTTTTTGTTTTTTCTAAATAATAATAAAAAATGATTTTAAAATTAGCATAAAATGAGAAACATAATGAAACTAGAAATACTGAATTGTGTCATATGTTCAATTTCTAGGTATATAATTATTATATATTATTTTTTAAATTGTTCTTGATGATACAGTCATGAAATATCATCCATGGTTTACTACGATAAGATAGAAGTTACTATATGAAAATAATGATTATCTCCCATGTAATAGTGCTTTTTTTGATGCATGAATGTCGTTAGGTGTAGCATAGGAAGATTTCTAAAAGTTTTCCTAGTCCAACACAATATATAACTAGGTTTTTTCACTCAAGGAGCTTCTTATTTCATCTACATACATAATGTAATTCTCTAAAGATAAACCACATTTTTGTTTTAATTATTCAATGAATGAAATTTAAATTCTTGCTTTGTATAAACAATAAAATAAAATAAAATTATAAATTACCATGACATTCTAAACATAATGCTATTAGAATGAATGAACTAGGGCATATGATCAAGTTTTTGTTTTATCATTATTAATCATTAATTGTTTTAATTTAGTTTTATAATTCAATAATTAAATATCTTTCAAGAATTACTCTCCTTTTATATAGATGTATTGAAATCTTGAATTCCTAACAAACCTAAAATCCTCCACCTCCTATAATAATGGTTGATGAAACATCAAAATTGGGATAATGGCTTCTTCCTTCACCAATGTCCATAATATTTTTTTTATCCATTGATTATCTTAACTCCATCAAACAAAGTGATGATAAATAGAAAGGAGGAAAATTAAATAAATAAAGTATTATAAGCAGATATGAGTTTCATATTGTGGGGGAAATAATATCACCCAAGCATGTAACTCGCACTTACAAATAACTATTTTTAAACGTTGAGGATAATTCAAAAACACCTAACCTACCAATGGCCAAACCTCAGGTAAACCCCTCATTATCGAGGGAAAGAGAAAACATGGTTAAAATTGATAAGAGATAAAGAATAATAAAATAATTAAGAACAAGGGAGATAAAAAGAGATAATAATAAAATAAAAGCAGGAAAGAAAATTATAATACAATAAGAATAATATCAAATAATAATATGGGGGAAGAAGATATAAATAAAACCAAAGGTAGAAGAAAAAATACAATTATATGAACATGTTTATGATGATGATGATGAATAAATTTTGGTTGTAAAAGGTAGTTGTTGAGTAAGATAAAAATTCCCATGTTATATTAAATAAAAAAATAAAAATACAAAACATTAAAAATATATAAAAAAGGATAATAGTTTAGAATCTGAGCCATCAGTCTATCTCCATTTGGTGTTAAACTTATGCCTTGAGAGTGGCCAAGACATTCTTTTATTGGAAAATAATTACCCTTCACCAGTAATCAAATGAATCCACAATTGAGGACTAATATTAATAAATGAATTCAAATACTGAATATATATAATTCCTTAAACCACAGTGAGACATGATTGTGGATTCTTTAGAAATAGATGAATACTTCAAGTTATAAAACATTGAAATATATAATAATGGGTGAAATGTAATTTCATGGGGTGTTCTATGTTGTGAAACAAAAAAGGATAGTAGACATGGTGGTGTTCTTGAGAGCCTTGTGTTGTTCTTCCTCAATCTCTATGGCCTTAATAGTGGCTAGAGATAGTTCTCATGGGAATGAAGGGAATTGGTTCCTCTTAAAAATGTTCCAATGGTGGTCGTCTACATCTCCATATATGATCCTGATTCATCCTTGCATTCTACAGTGGCATTTCATCTCAATATAGATCTTTCAACTGTTAATTCTTGGTGGTTCATCGGTGGTTTTATAAGGTGGTGGTGTCGAGAGGGTGAATTGGATGGAGGAGGTCGGTATCACCATGTGTCTAAGAAGCGGGGTCATGGGAGCGTGAGGTATGGGATTGATTTGTTGAATAAATTAACAGAAATCGTGGGAAGGACATCACACATCATAGTGTAGGGGAGTGATATAATTTATAATGAAACACATGCCTTATGATTGTCAAAATCCCACACTAGAGTAGGAATTGGGACACATTGAAAAATAATACACTGGTCAACCATCATTGTTCGATATAAAGAAGCCTAATAAAAACCATGCAAGTGGTACCTCCCATAACCCCCTCCACAATAAAGACTAGTTTTGACACAGTCATTTCGGGGTATTTTTTCACATATAATTGTAAAATTTGGGGAAACTATCATTTTTAATTAAATTAATATATTTAGATTTTCAAAATCCAACACTGAGGTGCGAACCCAGATACATGCACACAAAATACATTGGTTAATCCACACCACTCTATTCATGTTAGTTTAATCCCAATCTATGAACACGGTACCTCTAACAAACCAATTACCACCCCTGACCCATGCAGACTCTCCTGAAGTTTTTCTTGTTCGTTCATCCCATACTTGTTCTAGAAATGTAGCTGTGGGCCTCTAGTTTAAGGATTTATAAATCTTGAAACATTTTATTCAAGACACCATAAAATTAAATAACATTCAAAACATCAAAAAATAATCTATAATATAATAATAAAGAGAATACCAGTATTTGAATCCATTTTAAATATTTAATTCTAAATCCCAAAATTTTATAAAAAATTTAATACATTGAATTGTTCAATGAAAATAATTTCATATAATTGTAAATTTCATTAATATATGCCTCATAAAATGGGTGTGTCAAATACCACCATAGTTAAACCATTTTTTCCTCATTTATTAAATACGATCATTAAAAATACGAGTAATCTAATGATTCTATTATTAAAATTTTAATGCAATGAAAGAAAATTATTATCATTTTCAAATAAAGATTTCAACAATCTATATAATATATCAATAAAATTTTACAATTTTAAAAGGAACAATAAAATAATTATTCTAGTTTTTCCTTTTGGGAAATTATGGAACATATTATTTCCTCCATTAAATATCCTTAATTAATTATTATTAAAAATTATAAATCTTAATTTACCTAACATGATTATTTTCTCTCATATATGATGATATTAATTCTAGTATATTTTTACTCATATGATATGAACATGCTCTTTGTATATAGTATTATAGAATAGCTACATTCTCTACTTTGTACATAAAAAAGACACATGAATTCATGTGGGCCTTCAATCATGGGTCATATTACTCTAATCCCAATGGTATGTAAGAATTTAGGTTTTAAAAATTAAATCTAAATTTAAGAGGCTTATATCTAAAGTGTAAATCATGATAAAAAATGAAAAAATATAATAACATTCCCTCATTCAAAGTAGGTAATAATATTTTTGGAATGTTCAAAGCATGGTTAGGATCAACATACATATTAATGAATAACTTTTTATTTTATGAATTATATCACTATATTTTTTCTTTTTAATTTTTTCATTTATTCACTCTTTTAAATTTCTCAAAGCTATTCATTAAATGTTTCTCAAATCCACAACCTAACCAAATATAATAAATATCATTGGCCTAATGATGGTATGTTTTAATAATCCCAAGTTAGAACCCAAACATTATACATATATCTTCATTTTATTTTAATTTTAATTTTTTTAAATGAAGGGAAAACAATACAACATGATGAAATAATCAACTAACCTTTACAAATAACCAGTATAACACCAACACACTTTTCCATTACAATGTATATTATACATTTTAGTAAGACACCCTACTCCCCCACACATCGACCCTAAAATATCATGAAAATAATATGAGTATTGTAGGAAGGGATAAAATGGATTGAAACATCACTCATTTATGAAAAGTGAATTCATGATCTCTATGAGATTATAGGGATTAGTTGTTTAGGGGGTCATAAAGCTAAGGTCTCATCAATAAAAATTATCCCATAATTATGAATAGTTTTTTATTGTCATATATTTTAAATGTTTAGAAGTATGTTCTATAATGTTTCATGTCCCATGATCAGACATGAAACATGATCAAGAATAATTATGAGGAAATGTGATTATAAATACACCCAGGGATGTAAATATTATATTATAAAATCACCATTGGAATAAATAATAATAAAAAATCATTTTATATGAATTCTAGAAATTCATATAATGAAAAATATTATGGAAATTTAATTTACATTAATAAACTAATTCACTCAATTAACGAGTCCTCATTTTAAAATGTATTTATCACACTAATAACTTAATTATATATTTTACTCATTTCATATAACCATGTTGTTTAGAAACTCATATATTCTGGATATTCCAAGTAAATAAATGATTCATCTTTTGGCATGACATCTCTGATTTATAACTCAAAAACAAGTTTTTAGACAAAAAATCTTGGAGTTTAAATGTAGTAAATGAATAGAGTAACTCATTGTCACATGAAGCATAATCCTATTTCATTCTTGGATATTTTGGAAATTCTTATTCCATAATTTTCCTAGAAATTTAAATGAATCAATTAAGGACACATATCATATAATTTATGTTTAAAATAACTTATGAGGAATGGGGTTTTTTAGAAAATTAATTCAAATAATAAAATTTAAATCCTATAAAGAATGTAGAAAGATAAATATTGGGTTGAACCCCTCTGTGGTCCTTTGATTTTTACTCCCTATAGAGGGAATTACCACTTTTTATCCATAATCTGTTAGTGGGTGGATTTTAATAGAGTTGGATGACAACATGTTTTTTTTTCTAGCACACACATCTTTCTTCTGGGTGAGTAATAATCGATGGATTGGGTATAATAGATCCATAAACTTAACAACTAGATATATCTTGATTGGTGGGGGTAGGATAGTGTATGGATCATCCTCATTGGTTGAAACTTGTGTGTCCTCATCCTTGAGGTCTTGTTCTTTCTCAATTTGGGTTGTAGGTGTTAAATGACCGAAGGGAAGGAAATAATATATTTTCAATTAAATAAATGTTAAATATTAATTTTCAATAATAATATTATTCCTTCAAAATGCGTAGCTTGTGTCTTGTTTATTCTCAGGCTCAGCCAGTAGGAATTATCACTTAGCCTCATCAAATGCTTATTCAACAAAGAGGGGTAGCTCCATGTATTACTAAAAAAGTGTCTTATACCTACCCAATTTCATCATCATCTTTTTATTCTTCTTACGTTTGTTATTATTTTTTATTTTATTTCACTCTTCTTCCCCATACATTTTATTTTATCTTATTCTTATTCTATTCCAAATTTCTTCATTTATTTTATTTTATTAATCTCTCTCTCTCTCCCTTAATCAATTATTTATATTCTATTTTTCATATTATCTTCTCACATTATACTATGTGATCATATTCCCTTGGAAATTAGGTCCTAAGCTGAGGCTCGGATAGTGGGAATATATGTTCTCATGAATTTTTTATTATTGTTTATTTTATTTTGATAGTAGATTCATGTAACATTAAAGGGTGTGGTTTTTATCTCAAACAACATGAAAATCAACTATAATTATATTATTTTCATTATTTATATTACTCCCTTCTATTAATCATACTTCCCATGATGGAGTTGAGATGATCTATGAATGAAATAACATATGATATAGCCATGTCGAGGAAGAGTTGACACTCCCAATTGTGGTGTTCCATCCAACATGATTAAAGAAACAGGATTATATTTTTATTTAATGGGAATTTGGTATTTTAGTTCATATGAATTATATTATAGTAATTCATGCATGATATTTTTATTATTGAATTATCAAACTAAATCTAAAAAAGTAAAAAAGAAAAATGATAGAACTTAACACTGAACCTAGAATCTAGTTCTTTATTTATAGTTTATTTTTTTTAGAATTTTATGTTATTCTATTGTTTATAAAAAACCAATATTTCTCATTTCAATCATAGAATAATAAATACAAGAAGACATAGTTATGGTTTTGGTGAATTAGATTATGTAGATGATCATAAATCTTCACAACTTAGACGTCCTTTGTTAAAAACTATTGATGACATCATAAACAAATAGATAATTTCATTTTCTATGCTCCATGAAAGAAACGAGTGAAAAATGGTTACATTTCTCAACAACTAGTCATTATTTATCTTACTTTTTCTATTTTCACATTCCAAATAGTTTTCACTGATTTCTTTAAAAGAATTACTGACCCTCATCTATAGAAGATAGTCTTGTTCTATTTTCATGATTGATCATGGGATCCTGATTATATATCATTTTAGAGATTAAATTATGGGACCTCATCCGATAATATAAATAGACCCTTCAAAAAACCATTATTCAAAGGATTATCTTGAGAAATAACCATACATGAGTAATTCCCAAAGTGTTATCGTGATATTTTCAAGATTAAAATTGATCAATACATTAATTCTCCTAGCCTTTATAAAGAACCCAAACATGAATGTTTTTTGGAAAAGTGTATAAAAAATCTCAAATATGATACTCAACTACTTTATGATATTGAAAAATATATACAGGGAAAAATTGACTAGTAAACTGATCATTTGGATGCATTCCATTATCAACATAAACCTAAAATAGAAGATAAACCATTAGTCTTCCTTGATTTCATTGAAAAAACAAAATAATATGAGGCCATGATATATTAGAATCCATTGGCCAACAGTTTATGGAACTAGATCTAGGATGACCATGATAAGATGGAGTGGATTCATGACGAGAAACACTTTCCGATTGAGTTTTGTGTGGAAGATAAAAAACATCAGGATGGATTCTAGAATAATTGTGAGTTACAAATTCTTCTTCCCATTCCATATAGTGTGGAATATTTAGTACCATTATATATCTATATATCCATGAAAAAAATAAACTACCCATATTGTGGAATTTGAGGTAATTATAGAGGAGCGTGACTAACTACCTTCAACTTTTACCATCCAAATCTAAAATCAATACACCATTAATAAATCGATTAAAGCTGAACCAAATAAGGAAGTTTTTGGGTATTGAAAATTCCACATATAGGAAGAAGAGACTTACATCAAAATCCAATGAGTGATGAATCAAACACTAAATAATATTGTAGAAAATGCGTTCAAGGTGGATCCATGAATGGACTATTGATTCAGTGAAATACAAAAACATCGCATACCACCTCTTCATGAGGTTCCCCCTGAATGAAATAGTTCATGGGAGGAGGTGGTACCACCATCACCTGTAAAACAAAAAAATGTATTTTGTGGGGTCATTTGGCGATTTCTTCCCCTAAAAATGATTATACTTAAGAACAAGATCGTTAATGGGATAGTGTGGTACCACCAGTGTCCATAGATGAAAAGAAGTCATTTTTATGGTCAGGTAGTGAATTCCTCCCCTATTAATGACATCCCGCATTAAATAAATTGCGTGTGGGTTGGGTTTCCATTCCAATATCCTAGAAAATAAGTCATATGGTCTTTCGTGGATGATTTCCCATTTTGGTACAATGTCCCTCCATTACTTTATTAAATAACCCCAAGGGAAACCAAGGAGGGGTGATGAAATGATAAGGAAAAAAGGAGATAGGAAGAGGGAATCCCATAATAGAGAGAAATAAAAGATATTTCTTTTCTAGTTAGGATAAAACAAATCACATAAATTTATGGGTGAAATAAGAGAACTTCAAAACATCAATAAACATAAATACATTTGTTGTAACCATTCTATAGGGAAAAAAGATATGTCTGTTTTTGGGCTGATACCGCATATAGAAAATTGATATGCTGGAGGAACCCTACCCCTCATTGAAAAATACTATGTGGGAGTAATGTTACCCCTCATAGAAAATTACTATGTGGGTAGAACCTATTACAATGTAGACACACACTACACAGGAAGAACCCTAGTCTATGTAGCACCATTCTATGTAGAAGGTACCATCACCCTCATAGAAAGATGATATATAGAGGTAACCCCATTTTTCATAAGAAAATTCTATACTGAGTGGGGGATAATATGGTGTTTTTTGATCCATATACCATAAATCCCTTCCATCACATCATTAGGACCTATATTTGACCCTCTGTTAACCAAGTTCAATATCATCTGACCCAGGCCTCATCCAAATTCTTTTCACATGTATGATAATACCTTCAGACACATTAACATTTCCTCTTGATTATACATACCCATTTTATGCGGTACCTAATTTTTTACCCCAAAAATAAGGAAGACCCTCAAAATGTCTTCAGATAAACATTACCCTGGAAATGAGGGTCAGACCCCATGGTTCTCAAGTGAACCTACCGATTCCCCGGGGGGAGGGTGAGGGTCACATTGTACATTCCCTTTGATATAGAATGGGATTTTCCCCCAAAAAGAATTTTAGGTAATCTCTCGTAGAGTAAGCACATTGTCTTCCTTGTGATTGGTAGCCCTCTTTCTCCTCTTGGCCTCACCCCAAGTCATAACTGGATAGACCATTATATGAGACAATCTTGGTTACCAAAATAAAAGAGGATACATGCACATTCTATTCCATTTCTATCTCTCTCTTTGTCTCTCTCCCTTTGGTCTTAGGCACCTCATCCATCAGCAGATTGAATGAATTGTGTGATATTCACACATGATGCTTCCTCTTGTTCCACACACCAAGCATGAATCATGTGGTCTTCGTGGTTATAAGACATCATGACAAACTTATAATAGTAATACAAATGGGCCTTCGCAATAGATATAATCCCCAACCTCTATTCGACGGGCCTCCAATACTATATAATCATTAATCGAGCTCATGGGAATCCTTTCTAGTGAAACCCTGATAAATTCCCCTGAAATGGGCCTCCAATATAGTATATTCCCCAATTTTGTACACTAAAATGTGCCTTCTCCATAAATGTAACACCCAACCTCCATTAAAATGGGCTACTTCCATGCACAAGCCCAAGACAGATTCTTATCTGGGGCCTCCCATAAGGTGAAATCCACAACTTACCAGACAAATTTCTAATTCATTTCAGAATAACTAGGATACATAAGAAGCATCCCCAAGGTCTAAACATAGTGTCCAAATTTACGCTAATGTTCTCTGGGCCATGTTCCTAGTATGTTCAAGTCTATATGGGAAACACCATCCCTTACATGCCTCCTCAGTGTAAGTCCCACACCATCATTGACAATGAAAATTCACCTATACATATTTCTATATATCATTGAAATTCATGGCTGGGTCCTTGATACATCACATTAAAATTTGATGTTCCCTATTAGGTATCAGTAACATACATGGGTTAAGATTTCATTCACATGGATATGTTGGAATTCAATTTTATGTGTCTGGTCCCAATGTTAATACAACATTCCTCTCATGGATGATTGAAAAATCTAAACTACCTCACCACATGGATTAAAACTAGTTTCAACCAAATAAATGGCCATAGAATCTCTAATTAATCCTTAAAATGGTACCATTGATGGCGAACCCCAGATACATATAAATGTCTCTATCAATGGAGGACATCGAATACATATATATGATTTTGACCTCATGCAATTTTGAAATTGATAATTATATTAGGTTGATCCACATATACATACATGGGAATTAAAAAATGATTCACAAACATATATTAAATATATAAGGGAGTCCTATAATATTAAATAGTTCCCCCCAAAAGGGTGTACGATGAGCCCAAAAACCCATCCTCTTGAACAATGTGAGTTCTTTAAGTATCATTAGACAAGTTCCACAATGAATGCCATCCTATGGAAAGTAGGTCCATGAGTTTTCATAAAAATGAGATTCATTCCGCTTATCTGGCTATATGAAAAAACTAGTTGAAGACCATTCGAAGATGTTGTGCATCACATCAATTATTTCACACAAATTAACCACTAAAATTAATCATTATGTTAAAATGATAAATCTTCATAAATAAATTGTTGAAAATGAAATGAATATTTGACCAAGGTGGTCATGTCACCCCGCCTCATACCCCATTCAAATCTATAATGGAAACATGATAAACAAAACCACAAGTTACACATGTGGGTATGAGATGATAATTTGAATAAGTTTTTTCATTTGTATTTATCACATTTATTTTTGGAAAATTTCACTAGAATTCTCATCAATCCAATGATGTCTCCTAAATTATCACAAACACATACATTAGTGACTGCATAATCCAATTCGTTAACCAAATGAAGGATGTTTTCACCCTCACACTATCTTCAATGATAGAATTAAAATTCAATGGTCCATAAGTACCACCACAATAGTACATTACCCACTTTGGACAAAGATTGAAAGGCCCTCCAGTCCATTAATCCCCTCCATCCATCTTCCCAATGATGGTTGGTGGTCCAGAACCAGGAATCCCTATTACCCATCTCAAACCCTTTCGGGATAATTTCCCTCAAACCAGATAATGAATTACTCCCATGCCATAGAAAGACCAATGAAGTGTCTAAAAATGACTGTATCCCATCATCACTGGGGTGCACCTAAGGGTCCCTATCAAAAAATGTTTCATTCAATAATGTGTGGCCTATCATCATCACCATGAATAGGTTAACACTATGTGGGCCCAGCTAATGTGATGCGAACCCACACCCCAAGGTGGCCACGAGGAGTGATGATTGAACAATAAAGAATAGACCATCGTCTTTATTCTGGATGAAAAAGCATGCCATGTAAATACATCAGCAACCCATGGGAAATCCCTCTATGAAAATACAACATAAAACTATAGGAAATTTCATATACCTTGTCAATTACCTGAATCCTTTCAGTCAAATTTGATTGAACACAGTGAGAATATGCAAATTATTACTCATAAATATCAATACCAGCAATCAAATATAGTTGAAATAAATGACTAGATAAAAATCATTGATACTTCACATTAATCCCACCATGAAAATATATATACAAATGAATAAATTAAAATCCCTACATGAAAATATTATTCTGGTTAGTTTAATACAGAGAAAAACAAGCATATGAAAATCCCAACTCAAAAATTGAATTACTATCACAGAAATATGATGTCTTGTGAGAAGATGAGTATTCCTTATCATGAGTATAAATAATTTAAGTCAACTATGATTGTGAACCAGGAGAAGATGAAAATTATTTCACATTCACATCATGACTACTGTGTAAATTTTGAGGAAATTTAAAGGCAGTTTCATGTCCCTACTTATGCACATGAATCCTGTCAGTCAAATAAAATGTCAGTATTTGAGAAAAATAATACTCATAATGATGAATATAATGTTCATCAACCAAATAATGTGGAAAATTTCCATAATCATATCCCTTCACGGCAATATGAATCCTACTTGGAAAATAAATTGGCTTCAAAATAAAAGAAGATGGAAATTACTAAAGATTCATTTCAAACCTGTCAGAAAAATATGGTGGAAATTGATATGAGGAAAATACATGCATCAAAATACAAATCCAACTATGAAAATACAGCTATAGCTAAATGTAAGAATATATAAATTCATATAGATACAAATAAATGAATTCATTAAAATATGGTGGAAATTAGAGAAATCATCAGGCGTATCCTAGTTCTATGTCATGGGAAGACTCATATATATTCCCCTCCACATGAGAATAATTAGTACTTACTAGATGATAATGGAGGAATGGAGCACACACATATCTCTACTCTGACATTGGAATGGGTATATCTCCTTGTTCCCCCAAATTATGTTTCTCACTGCATCATAGTTTTGATGGACGATCAAACATCAATTCCTGACCATATCCTATAGTCTTTCCATGATGAAATCATGTCTCTGGTAATTTGGAGGAGTCAATCCCAGAACCCACCTCCTTAAGTTGGGTGACTTATCCACACAATGGGGTAATCACTCATGAGTAAACATGCATCCCTCCTCCCATCTTGGATTGTTTCCTGAAATATTCAATTATAAATGGACATCATGATTAGGCACAAATACTTGTTCCAACAGTAGGACACTAGTCCACTTTTGTGGCTTTTCAAGGGAAGGAATATATCCCTACAAATATTGCGGGATAATAACTATATATCCCTCAAAGGATTGCAGGAAGCAGTTTAACATGAACCCATATTTGAAAATTATCAGTTATTACAAGCATATCTAGTCACCTACAAGAGAGAACCAAAAATTAATCATTCCAAAGTAAAATACAAAATAAAGAGAAATCGTGTGTCCCTGATATGATGGAATCTATAGTCCTTGAGGACATCAAATATAAATAAATAGTGGATTTGAATCCTACAAATTCATAACCAAATAACTGAAGTTGTATTAGTAGTTGTGAAGGTCCACCCCGCATCATTTTTACCATCAACTCTGGATGTCCTCCCCAGAGAACATTCACTAAAGTCTTCTTTCATTGTAACTAGTTGATTGATCGTAAGAGCATATATCTTTGTGAGGATCACTATAACCGTCCTTATGTCCAAAAGATCAAATAGTAAAAGGTCCTCCACTTTCCTTCATTCAACCTTAAGGTCCTCCCTAATTTATAAAATATATAAATTCTCTAGGAATTGAAACATTGAGAAATGATAGTAGTCCTCTCCATGATAGAAATTGTTGTGAAGGTCCTCCTCATAGTTACATTTTATTTCCGAAAGAAGTTCCTCCCCTTGACGTCTTTCACTTCGAAAGTCATCCTCAAGATATACACAACATTAACTCTCCCTACATTCATACATAAAGATATGATGGTAGTCTTCACCACGATAGCATTCTCCGTGAAGGTCCGCCCGATTCTGACAGCTCATGTGGACATGGAGGTCATCCTCATATCGAGTAAAATAAAAAAATCCATCATAATGTAAGGTTCTTGGAGGGATAGTGTAAGAAATTATGTAGACCCTATTAATGAAAAGATACATCCTTTCTCAACCTAGAGAGAACATTAGACAACACTCATCCTCCTAGCCACACGCATGCCATTCCCATAATAACAAAACCCCTACTAGCCCTGCTACTTAAGAAAGAAATATTCTATAATCACCCATGTTGGGATGATAATGTAGAGGAGTCACTCAAAAAAGAAATAAATTACACATTTATCATAAGAATACAATTTTCCAAGGATGAAATACCCATTTTGTTTTGTCCCCGACTACTTAACAGGTTGATATTACCAATAATTGTTAGTAGAATGAAAACACAAAATCCATATAAATCTCTAGACAATGATCCTCTACCAAAAAGTATAATTATTTCCATATGATGGGTATTCATACCTTTTAAAAATATTTTCATGGATTCATCAATAAATTGACTTGGAATCTCTTCTGTATGCATGGTGACCATGATCGAAGAATTGATAAAGAAATCTTCAATTGACATGATTGACAATGATTTATAAGTTGTGTCATTTAATTTTCAATGTCCCACCTTGTGTTCATATCCGAGGGTTGGTAAAATATAGATCATTTAATTTCACCTCATGACCCATTTAGGAAAGCCAATTTGAAATTAAATAATATAATGTTGTTATTCCAGGGTGTCTATTAATAAAAAACCATGGTCATGAAATATTGCACACTGGATAAGAGTCGGAATTGAATAAGTCACAATAGATTCCAGTACGATGAGAGAAAGACATCAAAAAATATTTTGAACTAGTAAATAGAGAACATTAATTATGATTATCACCTTGGGAAAGATATCAATACGAACTAATAATGTCCTTAGAAATGAGTAGTTCACATACATACTATACATTTCACTCGGCTCACACTCAAATAGCTTTGTAAGAGGTAAAGAAAGTGTTGACAATAGAAGTATCTTGAAAAAACTAGCATCATCCCTATCCCATAGGGTTGGGGAGAATTTTACAATAAAAACCTATAAGATAGATTACATTATACTGAGGAAACAACAGAGAGAGAATGAGACCAACCCCACCATGTAGTCATGGGGGAATTTTTATCCCAACCACCCATTCAATGGAAATCAATATATTCATATTTAGAGATGATAAAAAAAAAGTAAGGACTCTCGGACTATCTTGTCTCATGGAACATTTCCCACATAATATATTAGTAAGACCAAGATACATAGAAGTTGAATCTGAGTTAAGCATCACCATGAAACCTAAAGATGATCTTAGAAAGGAAGGGAGATGTCTATCAAAGTACACAAATATGACTCCAATAATTTAGCTACCAATATGACTCCCACCTTGAATTTTTTATTAACATTGTGGAATTCAATCCTATAGATGAAACTAAATATTATAAAAATAAATAAGAAAAAGGATATGATGGTTACAATCGTAATACAATCCATACTGAGAATAACGATGTGCATAACAAGAACTAGGGAATCGCCCAAAATTTGTATGATACCTCAATTGATCACCCATTTCCTCTTTAGTGAATCCCAAATAATAATAATGTCAAGGCCACCAAAAATAAACCAACTCCCCTCCATGAGGATGAAATCCCTATGATATGAGAAATATTTTCTCAGTGGGAGTAGAAAATGAATGAGTTGAGGAGATTGAATCCTGCATTACATAGGGATTGAAATACTATCAAATATTCCCCTAGAAAAAGCCTAAAGGTACACTTCATATAGGTTATTCTCGTAAAAAATTATTTATATCTTTGATGGAAGAAATTCCATGAAATACACCCACCTTAGTACTAATACCATTGATATTGCAAAACCTAATCATGGATGGAAATTTAGATTTCTCACCATTTAAGAGACAATAGGAGTAGGTTCAAGAAATCCATAAAAGATGACCCCAGTCAAATTTTCTCCTCATGTTGTGGTAGAACTTGTACATTAGATCCTTTTCATTTCTAAACTTATCTTAGCTCATATACAACCAAACACACATCAATGTCTTGTTGACAACATCAATTCAGTATTCACTCAATTGTAACCTATATAAGAGAGGCATGCAATAGTGATGCAAAAATTAAAACCATATCTGAAATGGGTGAGAGAAATCATGACACCACAAAACATTAAGAGTCATATATTCCATAAATTAAATGGATTAGGATATCTACATTAACATATGACACACTGTACACACAATTTTGATCTTATATGGGATTCCCCTAAGAATAAAAAAACAGTGAAACTCATATTTTTTGTACAAACGTAGAAAGGGAGTTATTTCATATGGTATACTAGTTTTATAGCTTGGTTGAAAATGGGATGGAAATTTCTATATTAGAAATTCCCCCTTATGTTTACCTCAATTATTAGCAAGTGTTTACAATCAATGAAATCTTAAACTAAAAATATTGTGAAAATGAGTGATTCTCATATTTTGTTATCAAATAGAACGGGTTGACCAAATCCTTAAACCAACCACTTCCCCAAGTGGTTATTCATTCCCTCTATATTGATAATCTTCATGTTCACATATCAATTATGCTCATACCGAGGAAATATACAATTTTTTTTGGTATTTCCTTTTCTTTGCCCAATCAAAGGAAGATTCCATTCAAAAAACTAAGGGCATGTTTCATATAACACCACCAGTCTTCAGGAAAAGAGAACAAAAGGAAGAGGTATAATACATAATAATTAACCTATAATTTTTACCTCCTATACCATGGAAAACAACACCATATAATGAAACACCCCACAATGGTGAACAAAACCCCCCCTCAACGGCCTGATGAGTGGAGGAGACCCATGTGGATTCATTTCGTTGAGTGATCAAACAATGTTTACTCATTTTGAAAAGATCTTGTTTATAAAGACCCATACTTTACATACATTATTAGTACTTAAAAATTGAAGTACACTTATTACAACAAATAACAAAACCATGAAAGGACCGTATAGGTATAGTGTCTTTAGAAACTGGGAAACATAAACAAATGGATCATAAAGCGTCTACACTGTCTCCCATTTATATCATTATATCTATAGTCCCTTTTGACATATCTTACTTAATAACCTTCTTACTGACCTGGGGAAAGAAAACATACAACAGGGTGAGCTCAAATGATCAGTAATGGTAAACAAAAGAAATATCTATCACATCATATTCATAAGAACATAACATTTTGTAAATCTTACCCTGCAAAAGACATCATAATTTCATAACATGGGATAAATCATGGTAGTGAAATGTAATCACAATAATCATAACATAAAACATGAATATTTTTATAATACACACATAATAATAGAGAATCATTTCTTATTAGTCAAGACTCATTGCCAATACAATCTTAGTGGACAAAGTCCATTTCTGAACTGAGTTCATTCCTCGTTTCAGTCCTGTTTCACTGAACTGATTTAACCTACCGTTCTAGCCATGTCTATCTCAGGAGATATAAAAACATTACCCAATGAATTGGAGGGAGATATAGGTCCCACCCATCTCATAATGATACCATTCTTATGTGTGCCACAAAATCATAAACCATTAATCATAGCATAACCCATGTAATAAAATTCGGATTCTTAAACATCATGACATCATAAAACAATTCATATAAGATAAAAATAATTCCATCACAACATAATAAAATCAACGTAATAATAGGGATAGAAACAGAACCCTTTATTATCTTAGATGGAAAATAATTTTGATAAAACACTTGAACTTCATTCTTGAGGAAAATATCCTTTCTACTTCAAAAACACTTTTCCATTCGTAACATGTCATACAATTCTAAACTAAAAGAATTTGATTAAAAATAAACTTGAAAATTTGTAAATTAATCATCTTGGAAATAATTTTTTAAAAATCCATTCATGCCGTATAAGTTAAAAAAACATTCTTCTCTTACTTTTGTCGGAAAACTCAAAAAGTTCCTCGTACGAAAAATGACAAACGATTCCTTTCATATCTTTTAATAAACACTCACCTAAGGGTAAAATTGGATTTAAACACTTGTAGGTGTATGAAAATAATATTACCTATTGAGGATACATGGATGTCGATGATAAAATATACCCCATTAAATTACAAAGTATAAACAATATCGGATAAAAATGAGATTGTGGTATTTCCCTTACCTTAGGTCTAATTTCTTTCGTAAGTGTCCGAACCTCCTGTTTAATGATTTAAATAATGTCATTGACTTATTCCAGAATGATACTCATTGTTATGATATCATATATGGTCATATTCTTAGCTTATTATTAGTAATATTTCATTGCTACTTGTTATTCGGATGTTTATTACGTTTTGTTCTTATGGTTGTTTTGTCGAATAAATTCTTATTCTTATTTTTAGGTTATAGATACCTCATTTACATAATAGTATTAGTGTAATATATATCACATTTATTCACTCAATTAATTTATGTAATCATTATGAAATGAAAATCATGTAGAACGTGTCGCATCACATCGTGGAGACGGTATTCCGTACATACGCACGAGCGATGATATCGTTCCCATGATCGTGGAATTGTATTGGAGTGTATGTATACTATTTCAGAATAAATATAACTTTACAATAATCATATATATTAATTATTTACACCATTATACCCATCCAAGTAAGGTGGTGGTGGAGAATAGATTACACCACGGCGTGGAGACGGTATTCCGTACGTACGCACGCGCGGTGATTTCATTTTTTGTAGGATGGATAGATGGTGAAATAGGGTTGTTTCATAATTATAATAACATATCAGTATATTAGTGATACTTATGTTTTTAATTCATAATGAAACAACTAAATAAGAAGAAGTGGAAGAAGAAATAAAGTTGAAAGAATCGGTAACGGACATTACCTCTTCTTTGAAGCACTTCTTTCAAAACTCCTTTTAGGGAACTAAAATTGGTCTTTAAATAAGACCAGGACCTCTAGGATGTTTCTAGGAAAGTGGAGAGGAGAAATTGTCAGGGGTTGGCCGAGCATGAAGGCTCAAAGTGGTGTGAGGAAGAGAGGGAGGATATGCCCTTTTATAAGGGAGGAGATGGGCACCTTTGGAAAAACTAAAAATATTATTTTATTATAAAGTCATATTCAGTTTTTAATAGATCCAAATTGATTTATTTAGAAGATAAGGTGGGTATGGGTAGAAATAATCTCATATAATAGAATTTAGACAGGTTTAGGGTTCTATTATAAACTTATCATTTAGATTTAACTTTATGTTAGATAATTTTACTTTTACCGTGTCTTTTTGTGTTCTTACACTATAAGATTAATAAACATACTATAACAAGCCAAAAGAACCTCAAGTTGTTTATTATTAATATATATATTATTATATAAGTCATGTTTCTGAACCTTATATTTTTAGGAATAAAATATCAATTAATAATATAATATTTGTTTTAAAAACTATTTTATGTCAATTTTGACACTATTTAGTAATTGATTTTTGTGAAAATCATACCAAAATTATTAGTTAGAAAAAAGTTAATTACATCAATACTAACATGTCATATTAACATATAAAATTAGTGTAATTCATTAAAAGTCTCAAATTACATTTATTTGGGTATTTATAACATCAATTATTCCAATATTTCATTAATAAGATAATTACTACATCATCATTGTGCCATAAATAAATTAAATTATTTAATGTATAAAAATTAAAAATAAAATACCATTATGTAGGAAATATTTTTATATTTCTAAGGAATATTTATAGTAGAATTTATCTTATCTATAACCCTATATTAAAAATTATTTACTTACTAAACATTGATTTTAACTATTTTAAACCTTCTTTAAATAAATTAATAATAAATGTCCTAATCTAATCCAAGTGGGCCTAAATGGTCATAATTTATTCCTAAGGTTTTGTTTGGTCGAATTATACTTATAAAATAGAATTAGGACATGTGTTAGGGTAATAATAATATCATTTTTACCCTTAATTACCGTATTTACTTTTAACCGTGGTAAATAAAAGTAAAAAGTTACTATTCA
Source organism: Viscum album (assembly GCA_963277665.1). Taxonomy (NCBI): domain Eukaryota; kingdom Viridiplantae; phylum Streptophyta; class Magnoliopsida; order Santalales; family Viscaceae; genus Viscum; species Viscum album. The sequence goes on from OY728140.1 coordinate 496,887,310, forward strand.
TCAAATATTATTTTTATCTCATTGAACCACATTTTACTTACATACATGAACCGTGTCTCTCGGATTTTTGAAATTCCACTCACAGAAGCGGTAAAATTATGTTTTATGTAAATTTGGAAATTCTCCTAGGAGGTGGGTAAAAGACGGTGAAAAGTTCAATAAAAGTTTTATATATCTAAAATTATTATAAAATTACTCCAATGAATTACAGTGAACATATATAGGTATTATGTATCAATTTTGACCTAAAATAAATGTAAATAAAATAAATAATTATTTAAATAAAAAGTTGTTTTTTAAATAGTAACCCAGTGTTTTCACTATTCATAAAAAATTGAATGTTTCCATAAAAATACCAAAAATTCACCCTAGGCTAATTTTGATATTCGAATCGAAAAACGAAGTCCATTTTGAAAAATAAAATTTACAAGATTTCAAAAAGTGGTTATTACTATTCATAACGGCCAGTTTTAATAATATTTTAATAGCATATCGTTGTTTACTGAAACTCGGTATTGCGTACGACGTAAGCTATCAAGGAAGGTCACGATTGCGTGTAAAGCAAGACAAGCTAGTGTTGTGTGTAGTGAAGGATTCCTTTGATTATTTATATAAAAACAAAATATTTCTTATAATAGTATCAGGTGTTACATTATACCCCCCTTAAAATTAATTTCGCCCTCGAAATTCGTCACATGTAACAAGCATATGAGGATACCTCTCCCTCATCATATCCTCAAGCTCCCATGTAGCTTCTTATAATTGGTGGTTCCTCCATAAAACTTTCAACAAGCGAGTGGTCTTGTTCCGTAGGACTTTTTCACTACGATCGAGAATCTCTATCGGCTGTTCTTCATAAGAAAGATCTTATTCCAGTGTTATAACTTCTGAGCTGAGTACATGTAAAGGATCAGTTATGTACTTTCTCAGGAGAGATACATGGAACACATCGTGAACTTGAGAGAGATTCAGTGGAAGCGACAATCGGTAAGCTACCTTCCCAACACGATCCAGTATTTCGAAACGACCGATATACCTAGGGCTCAGCTTTCCCTTCTTTCCAAATCTCATAACTCTCTTCCAAGGAGATATTCATAAGAACACTTTATCACACACTTCATACTCTAAGTCTTTTCTTTGGTTGTCGGCATAACTTTTTTGTCGACTCTGAGCTACTACTATGTGTTGTTGAATAGATCGGACCTTTTTTCCATCTCATCAACAAGATTATGACCTAATAGCTTTCTTTCCCAAACTTCATCCCAGCAAGTTGGAGTCCTGAATTTCTTTCCATAGAGGGCTTCATAAGGATCCATATGAATACTAAAGTGAAAGCTATTATTATAAGAAAATTCCACCAACGGTAGGTGTTGATCCCAACCATATTTGAAATTCATAGAGCAAGCTCTCAACATATCTTCTAGAGTTTGAATTTTCCTCTCAGACTGACCTTCTGTATGAGGATGATAAGCAGTGCTGAAACTCAACTCTGTATCCAGAGTATGCTGAAGACTTCGCCAGAACATTGAGGTAAGCCTCAGATCCCAATCAGATATTACAGAATGTGGTACTCCATGCAATGTTACCACTTCCATTACATATATCCAGGCAAGCTGATCGAGAGAGAAATCCTATCTAATAGCAATGAAGTGTGCATACATTGCAAGACGATCAACTATGACCCAGATAGCATTATTGCCTTTGGATGTTTTAGGAAGTCCGATGAAATAGTCCATAGTGATGTTTTCCCATTTCCATTAGGGTATGGGTAATGGTTGTAACATTCCCTTAGAATTCTGTCTCTCAGCTTTAACTTGCTGACAAACCAAGCATCGAGAGACATAATCAGCAACATCCCTTTTCATGCCATCCCACCAGAAGTACTCTTTCAGGTCCCTATACATCTTCGTGCTTCCAGTATCAGTAGAGAATGAAGAACTATGAGCCTCATCCAGCAGCTCCTTATTTAATTCAAGTATGGGAGGAACACAAACCCAATTCTTGAACTATATTGTCCCATCACAATCAAGGTTGAATTTAGGAACATTTCTCACCTTCTTTTGTAACTCTACATTTTCCTTCTATGCCTCTTTAATCTTAACATGTATAGATGGTTGAACATTCATTTGAGAAAGATATGATTTTCACCTTTCATTATAATTCCAAGATCCAACCTTTGTAAATCCATAAATATTGGATCTTTTGTGATCCTCATCATGGATAAACTAGCATGGTCTTGTCGACTTAATGCATCTGCCATCTTGTTTACTTTCCCAGGGTGGTAATGAATTGAGCAGTCTTAATCCTTAATCATCTCCAACCATCTTCTTTGGAGCATATTCAGATCATTTTGTGTGAAAATATACTTTAAACGTTTATGATTAGTATAAATGTCACACCTTTCTCCATAAAGATAATGCCTCCAAATCATTAATTCAAATATTACCGCAGCGAACTCCAAATCATGATTTGGGTAATTTTGCTCATGGATTTTCAACTATCGTGAGGCATAAGCTATCACCATATCATTTTTCATAATAACACACCCCAATCCATTCTTGGATTCATCACTGTAGATTACAATCTTTTACCCACTACAAGGCAGTGTGACCACAGGTGCACTAGATAACCTTCTTTTCAACTCCTTGAAATTTTCTTCACATTCCTCCAGCCAAACAAACTTAAATCCTTTCCGAGTATACCTGGTGAGTGGATTAGATAATCATGAAAAATCTTTCACAAAACGTCGATAATATCTAGCCAAGCCAAGAAAACTTCGGATCTCAGTTACTGTTGTTGGTCTCGACCATCTTTCGATAAACTCTGTTTTTGCTGGATCCACAGATATCCCCTCTTTTGAGATTATGTGACCAAAAAATGAAACTTTTTGAAGCCAAAATTCACACTTGGTAAATTTAGAATAAAGATTCTCCTTTCTCAGGGTCTTCAATATAAATCTCAAGTGATCTTCACTTTCTTCCTTCCTCTTTGAATATACAAGAATATATTCTATAAAGACTACCACAAACTGATCAAGATAGTCTCTAAAGACTCTAGTCATTAGATCCATGAAGATAGCAGGGGCATTAGTAATACCAAATGGCCTCACTATAAATTCATAGTGTCCATACCTTGTACGGAAAGCCGTCTTTGATATATCCTCCCTTTTGACCCTTAATTGATGATACCCTAAACGAAGAACAATCTTGGAAAAGTATTGAGCTCCGCGTAGTTGGTCAAATAAGTCATCATTGCGTGGGAGAGGATATTTGTTCTTGATAGTGATCTTGTTATGTTCTCGATAATTAATGCAGAGTCTCATTGATCCATCTTTCTTCTTAACAAACAGAACAGTTGCTCCCCAAGGTGACACACTAGGGCATATGAATCCCTTATCAAGATTCTCTTGGAGTTGCTTCTTCAATTTCTGCAACTCAATTGGGGCCATTCTATAAGGTGTCTTTGAAATAAGAAAATAACCCGGAACGATTTATATTGAAAACTCAACTTCACGATTTGGTGGAAGACCCAGCAACTCCTCCAAAAAGACATCATCAAACTCCCATACAATGGGCATATTCTTTATCGTGAGTTTCTCACCAACCATTTGAGAAAAATAACCTTCACTTAGTGGAATCAAGACCCATAAGATGGAAGAAATTTCCACTTGAAGGTTATGTTCATCCTTGCATCGATAGACGATCAAATATTGATCTGGAATATGAAATGTGACTTCCCTTATTTGGAAATTGATATGATATCCATATAGAGAAATCCAATCCATGCCAAGAATCACATGAAATTCTACTATAGGGAGGATCACAAGATTTGCAAGAATCACTTTCCCACAAACTTTAATAGGAGAAGAATTATAAACTTTTGATGCGACTATTGTGCCATTAGGGGTTGTCACAGCTAACTCAACATCTAATTGTTGAGGTAATATGATGATACCCTTAGAAAATTTTTCAGAACTAAAGGAGTGGGTGGATATAGAATCTAATAAAACATTTTCTTATTTAGAGTGGATGGTAAGTGTACCTTTAACCACTTCGTTATCATACTCTACATCGCTGATAGAAATAACATGTGACTTTCCTTTGTCTTTATCCTTAAGAGTTGGTTGACATCGATCATCATTAACAACCCTTGGATTAGGGGATTGATTGGCATAATACCCCATTTCCTTGCACTTGTAACATTGAAGTGTAGGAGGTGCACTCTTTGTAGCATTTTCATTGTTCGCATCACTAGACATCTTCTTCCCATCATTGCGGCATTCGAATGCCCAATGACCGTCCTTTCCACATTTGAAACATTTACTTTTCCCTTTAAGACAAATCCCTCCATGTTTCTTTCCACACTTTGAGCATAAGGGAAAAATCATCTTCTTTTCAATGTGCTCTTTAGATTTTCCTTTGAATTCCATTTTCCTCTTCTTATAAACCCATATGACTGATGGGTTACTCTAATATCCATCTCAACTTTGAGAGCACATCGAACGATTTCCTCGTAGCTATTGAAGTCCCTTATGGCTAACGCCCTTCAAGGACATGGTTTTAATCCACTAAAGTATCGATCGATCTTACTCTCAGGTTGGATAATAATACCAGAAGCGTACCTTGAAAGTCTTGTAAAATTTACTTCATAGGTACCAACAGATTCATCATCCTTTTGCTTCAGTTCAAGAAACTCCTTCTCTATCTTTGTTTGGAGAATACGAGGGAAGTACTTATTGAAAAATAAGTTCTTGAACTTGTCCCATTCCATGGACTCAATTTCATCTCTTGGCCTCGTATTCTTGATAAGATTCCACCATTGATCAACATCACCTTCCAAATGATAAACTGCTAAGATGACTTTATCATGTTCAGAACATTGAAGAACTGAAAAAATCTTTTTAGTAGTACTGATCCATTGTTTAGAAACTAATGGATCAGTTGACCCACTGAATGAAGGTGGACGCTGTCTCATGAAGGATTCAATAGAATGTTGCTACTGCCTTTGCTCGTTTGGAAGTCCTGCGTGATTCATAGCTTGAGAATGTTGTGTGAGCATGGCTACAAGATTTTTTATTCCAGCTCCCATAACGTTTGGTTGCTGAGGGGGATAATCACTGCATTTCCCATCGCATTCCGCATTAACACAGTTCCTTCGGGTTCTATCCATTGACTAAAACCAAGAAAAATAGTGTGAGAAACACTAATTATAATAGGAAAACCACATAATCCAGAATAAAATTTCACACTTAAGGTCTTATCATCGGTTATTCAGGGCCATTTCTAAAACACTAATATTGTGATCTATACTTAGACTTATCCTTAGGGTTCTTACTAATGATTTCATGTCCTAGTTTCCAAAGGTTGACTATACCTTTCCTCTGATACCAACTATAACGACTCATACTTTACATAAATTGTTAGTACATCAAAATTGAAGTACACTTATTACAACATATAGCAAACCAATGAAAGGACCGTATAGGTATAGTGTCTTTAGAAACTAGGAAACATAAACAACAGGTTCATAAAGCGTCTACACTGTCTCCCATTTATTTCATCATATCTATAGTCCCTTTTGGAATACCTTACTTAATAACCTTCTTCCTGACCTAGGGAAAGAAAACATACAAAAGGGTTAGCTCAAATGCTGATTAAGGGTGAACAAAAGAAATATCAATCACATCTAATTCAAAAGAACATAACATTTTGTAAATCTTACCCTGCAAAAGAGATCATAATTTCATAACATGGGATAAATCATGGTAGTGAAATGTAATCACAATAATCATAACATAAAACCTGAAGCTTTTTGGCATTCACACATAATCATAGTGAATCATTTCTTGGTAGTCAATACTCATTGCGAAGACTATCTTAGCGGACAAAGTCCATTTCTGAACCGAGTTCATTCCTTGTTTCAGTCTTGTTTCACTGAACCAGTTTAACCTGCCACTCCAGCCATGTCTATCTCATGAGATATAAAATCTTTACCCAATGCATTGGAGGGAGATATAGGTCCCACTCATATCATAATGATACCATTCTTATGTGTTCCACAAAATCATAAACCATATATCATAGCATAACCCATGTAATAAAAATGGGATTCTTAAACATCGTGACATCATAAAACAATTCATATAAAATAAAAATAATTCCATCACAACATAATCAAATCAATGTAATAATAGGGATAGAAACAGAAACCTTTATTATCATAGATGGAAAATTATTTTGATAAAACACTTGAACTCCATTCTTGGAGAAAATATCCTTTCTACTTAAAAAACTCTTTTCCTTTCTTAACATGTCATACAATTCTAAACTAAAAGAAGTCGATTAAAAATAAACTTGAAAACTTATAAAGGAATCTTCTTGGAAATAATTTTTTAAAAATTCATTCATGCCATATAAGTTAAGAAAACATTCTTCTCGTTCTTTTGTCGGAAAAGTCAAAAAGTACCACGTACGAAAAACAACAAAATATTTCTTTCATATCTTTTACTAAAAACTCACCGAAGGGTAAAATTGGATTTAAACAATTGTAGGTGGATGGAAATAATATTAAATATTTAGGAAACATGGATGTGGATGATAAAATACACCCCAGTAAATTCCAAACTATAAACAATATCGGATAAAAATGAGATTGTGATATTTCCCTTACATTAGGTCCGATTTTCTTCGTAAGTGTCTGAACCACATGTATAATGATTTAAATAATGTCATAGACTTATTAAATAATCATAATAATTGCTATTATATCATATATGTTCATATTCTTAGCTTATTATTAGTAATATTTCATTGTTACTTGTTATTCAGGTGTTTATTACTTTTTGTTCTTATGCGTGTTTTGTCGAATAAATTCTTATTCTTCTTTTTAGGTAATAGATACCTCATTTACAGAATGATATTAGAGTAAAATATATCAAATTTATTCACTCAATTCATTTATTTAATAATTATGCAATGAAAATCATGTAGAACGAGTAGCATCACATCATGGAGACGGTATTCCGTACGTACGCACGAGCGATGATATCGTTCCCATGACTGTGGAATTGTATTGGAGTGTTTGTATACTATTTAAGAATCAATATCAATTTAAAATAATCATATATATTCATTCTTTACACCGTTATACACATCCAAGTAAGGTGGTGGTGGAAAATAGATTACACCACGGCGTGGAGACGGTATTCCGTACGTACGCACGCGCGGTGATTTCGTTTTCCGTAGGGTGGATAGATGGTGAAATAGAGTTGTTTCATACTTATAATAACATATCACTATATTAGTGATTCTGATGTTTTTAATTCCTAATGAAACAACTAAATAATAAGAAGTGGAAGAAGAAATAAAGTTGAAAGAACCGGTAACAGACATTACCTCTTCTTTGAAGCGCTTCTTTGAGACCTCCTTTTAGGGCACTAAATTTGGTCTTTGAAGAAAACCAAGACCTCTAGGATGTTTTTGGGGAAGTGGAGAGAAGAAATTGGAAGGGTTTGGCCGATCTTGAAGGCTCAATGTTTTGTGAGTACGAGAAGGAGGAGATGCCCTTTTATAAGGGAGGAGAGGGGCACCTTTGGAAAAACTAAAAATATTATTTTATTATAAAGTCATATTCGGTTTTTAATAGCTGAAAATTGATTTATTTTGAATCTAAGGTAGGGATGGGTCAAAATTCTCTCATCCAATATAATTTAGACAAGTTTAGGGTTCTATTTTAACCTTATCATTTAGATTTAACTTTAAGTTAGATAATTTTACTTTTACCGTGTCTTTTTGTGTTCTTACACTATAAGGTTAATTAACTTACTATAACATGCCAAACGAACCCAAAGTTGTTTATTATTAATATATATAACCTTACCTAAGTCATTTAGCTGAACCGTATATTTTTAGGAATAAAATAACAAATAATAATATAATATTTGTTTTAAAAACTATTTTATGTCAATTTTGACACTGTTTAGTAATTTATTTTTTTGAAAATCATAACAGAATGATTAATTAAAATAAAGTTATTTAAATCTATAATAACATGTCCTATTAACCTATAAAATTAGTGGAATTCATAAAAAGTCTCAAATTACATTTATTTGGGTATTTATAACATAAATTATGTCATTATTTCATTAATAAGATAATTATTTCATCATCATTGTGTCGTAAATAAATTAAATTATATAATGTCTAAAAATTAAAAATAAAATACCATTATGTAGGAAATACTTTTATTTTTCTAATGAATATTTATAGTCGAATTTATCTTATGTATAACCCTATATTAAAAATTATTTACTTATTAAACTTTGATTTTAACTATTTTAACCCTTCTTTAAATAAATTAATAATAAATGTCCTACTCTAATCCATCTGGGCCTAAATGGTCATATTTTATTCCTAAGTTTGTTTTTGGTCGAATTACACTTATCCAATAGAAATAGGAAATGTATTAGGGTAATAATAATATCATTTTTGCCCTTAATTACCCTATTTACTTTTAACCGTTGTATATAAAAGTAAAAAGTTACTATTCACCAAAAATTATTTTTATCTCATTGAACCACATTTTACTTACTGACATCAACCGTGTCTCTCGGATTTTTGAAATTCCACTCATAGAAGTGGTAAAATTATGTTTTATGTAAATTTGAAAATTCTCCTAGGTGGTGGGTAAAAGACGGTGAAAAGTTTAATAAAAATTTTATATATCTAAAATTATTATAAAATTACTCCAATGAATTACATTGAACTTGTATAGGTATTATGTATCAATTTTGACCTAAAATAGATTCAAATAAAATAAATAATTATTTAAATAAAAAGTCAGTTTTTAAATAGTAACCTAGTGTTTTTACTATTCATCAAAAATTGAAAGTTTCTAGAAAGATAACAAAATTTCACCCTAGGCTAATTTCGATATTCCGAATCCAAAAACGAAGCCCATTTTGAAAAATAAAATTTACAAAATTTCAGAAAGTGGTTATTACTATTCATAACGGCTAGTTTTAATAATATTTTAATAGCATATTGTTGTTTAGTGAAACTCAGTATTGTATATGACACAAGCCATCAAGGAAGGTCGTGATTGCGTGTAAAGCAAGCCAAACTAGTGTTGTGTGTAGTGAAAGATTCCTTTGACGATTTTTAAAAAAACAAAATATTTCTTATAAAAGTCTCGGGTGTTACAAAGGTCGTGGATCATATATAGGCACCAGAGAAAATGATTTTTTTTCTTCTTAATAGATCCAAAGAGGATCAACCCTGTAGGTATTGAGGACTAGATGGATTACATCCCATTACACCTAATATAGGGACACAGACTTAAGTAATTTCTCATATTCAAACCACTGCAAAACAATTTATATTTCGAGCAAGTAATGTGGGGAGGACCACTAGTATAAGTGGAACATGATTCTTCCACATCCCTAGATGAAGGAGGTGAGTGGAAAGAACGTGTTAGTTTGAGGGAACATAAGTTTGATAGTTGGATGAATTGAATGAAAATCAATATAACCCATGGTATTCTCTATGATCAGTTAAAATGACCAAAAATTAACCTAATCACTCCTATAACACAACTTATTTCATGAGCCCCAAAATCCTTTAAAAATATGCTTAAAATAATTGGCTTGACAATAATGGTTGGTAGAAAACAACAAAAAATGAAACTACCTTATGGAACAAGTTATATTTGATCCCCTCATATTGTATGCTCTCATATCTAAAATCATGGGAACTGCCTTACCAAACAAGTCCACCAAAAATGGGAAGACTGGAAAAGTTGTCATCAGAATAGGAGTTGATCATTGGTTCCATTAATGTCCTTCACTAATGGATCCATTCTCTGAAAATGAGTATAACTATGAACATGAGCTCCATGAACCCAATTGGTGAATGAAATAAAGAGGAAACATGAACCAATGTTACCGAGGATGGCGCAACAACAAATGATGTTAGACTTCTAGGAGCACCCCTTCTCAGTCATTCATTGTTGAAGAAACCCCCTAAAGTCCCTTAATTGAATTATATGTTGGAGGAAAAATCCTCTAGAGTTATAAAAGAATCACCATGACCAATAAATATAGAATATCAATTGATAGAGTGAGATGTATCATATCACACTCTGTTGGTAGGGAATCCTACCTAGACAATCCCACCAAGGACAAGAGCACCCACAACTACTATTTTGAGGGCCTCTACATATATATAAAATTTTGAATCCCCTAAAGTGCCTTCAAAAGAGCATCCCCATATTGGTAATATTAGCCCTTTATACTACAAGTATGACATCTGGAAATATTTATCCTTAGTACATGCTATTTTATTGATTCATGATGCCCTATGTTTGTGAAAAGTCATAATTTAATCACTCATAGAGGTTTTTCTCAACCCTGAGGATCTTGAATTCATTATTTCCACTGATGAGGTTTGTTGGAAAGAGTATGATCCTATGTAATTCCATGTTGTTATATCATTCATCAATTAATATCATGATTATACTGACCGGTCTTGATATACATGGATATTACATCATTTTAGATGAATATTCATTACATTAAAATAATATTTGTTTGGGGACCATAATAATTTTGTGTCTTTGGAAACATGGAAACAAAATCTTCTATCATGGTGAAATATCTTCATCATCTCCCATAATGATCTCCACCTTTGGAACATATACATAAAACATTTACTCGTAACCTGGGGAATATAAAAATAAAAAGAGTGGGCAGAAATTCCCAGTAAGGGTAAACCAAATAGATACATAAACATATCATGAGCATTAGGGTATAAGAACGTGATCATAACATTCGAAGGTCATTCCATACATTTCAAAGATGAACATGAATCATAAGTAAATCAAATAACATAATCCATAAGAACATGAAATTGATGTAAGGTATGAAATTGTCTCACACACATAAACTTATGACTTTGTGAAATTTTTTAAATAGTAACAAGATAACTCATTAAATTAAGGACTTGAAATAAAGCCCTTACATAAACATATGGATATGAAAATAGGTCGATGAAAAAAAATTGAAAAATAAATATGGTCCACTCATAACATTTTGAACATATAGTCAAGTTCACGCATAACATTGTGAACATGTAATCTGGTTCATACATAACATTATGGTCATGAAAACTAGGTCCATATATATAATTATGGACATGAAGAAAAGGTACATTAATATAATTGGGAACATGAAATCATACATACATATATCAAAATATCGTAAACAATCATATCATAACTCTTGAAATTAAATGGGTATCACAACCATGTAATAATATTATAACTTGTGAAAAAGAGATAGGATTCATAATAATTTCATTAAAATAATATCCCGTGAAAAGAAGTGGATTTCGAAAACATTATGCCATCAAAACATAAACCATTAAGAGAAATACTATGAATGGTATTCTTTAACAATTACATAGTATTTCACCATAGGTGGGGAATGATTTTAGAAGATCACATGGAACACGTATTTTCCTAAACAAAATTAAAAAAAAATTCAAAACCCATTTCCTCTCAACCAATTTTAAAACATATTATACAATTATGAAAATCAATTAAAATGGCTCTTGATGAAAATATCATTTCGTTGTTGAAATAGTTTTCTTTTGTTAAAATGCCAAACAATTTTTAAAGAAATCATTTTATTTCAAAATAACCTCATAATATTTTATGGTAATATTAATTGTAATAAGGTGTCATGAAAGTACAAAAATCCTTTCATTCCAAAAAATTTAAAAAAATTATTTTCATACCTTTTCTGAATAGGTAAAAAATTACATTATTTGGAAAATGAAAGAAAGATTCATTTCCATCTGTGAAGTAAATATTTAAAAATCGAAAAACAAGTACCATAAAAAATACATATCCAGATATTAAAAAATTTAATGAAAAATGTTTTATAAAACATGGAAATGGATGATTAAAATTACCCAATTGATACTTAAAATAATACAATCCCAAATATAGAAGATATTGTCAAATCAACACTCATCACTTAATAATCAATAGAATAGTATGCCCCATGTAGAAAGAATATTATAATAAAATTGAAATACAATAATAATTTCGAAAATACTCATAAACTACATTAATGGTTAGTATATACACTGATTATAATAAATTTGTATCGTTTGAGGCTCGTGTCTCATAGAAATAAAGGTGAGACAAAAAATACAGATACTTTTGTCTTGACTCTCTCCGTACACAATCAAGCTTCTGGTATAATAAATATAAGGTTATTATACATAATTTATATAATCATATTATTATAAAAAATTCCATATATGGTTTTATTATGACCTTATATTACCCTATTATTAAATATCTTATGTTAAGGGTTCAATTTTTGGTAATATTCACTTTGTACTTCACGTGTGTCTTAATTTGTTATACCATTACTTATTATAAGTATATCATTATTCCAAAATGTAAATAATGATATAAATATCATATATATCCATCATATTTCTATTAAAACAATATTTATCATAAAGAAGTATGAAATTGAATACATCGTTCATGGAGGCGGAAAACAGTTCGTATGCATGAATGATGTTTCCGTTTAAATAGTCGTATTGAATGAATGTATGTAAATGATATATATATATATATGAATGTATATATATATATATAGATTATAAATAATTTATATTTATTATATCATATATTTTATACAATTCTTCTCAACCAATCCTTAATATATTCAATGTGGTGTGTGAACGAATCTCATCGCTTTGAGGGGGTGGTAGTGCACACTTCAAAAAATGAGATTATAGTACTAACACCAAATAGAAATTAAAAAGGTATGTGTAGTAAAAAATAATAAATAAGTTTAAATAAATAATAAATATTATTTATATAACCTATATTTATTGATTTTCAATCATAATTTCCACCATGATTTGTGCTAAAGGAAAAATGAGCATTCATTATTTCCTGATGTAGTTGTTTTTCGAAAAATAAAAAAATATGTTATGTTTCCAATAGATGGAGGTGAGTTTATGTTTAGGTAAAACCTTAATAATAAAACATCCTAATATATTTATGATACTATATTTTCATAAATTAATGGAATATAGAGAGTGTGTGGGATAGGGAAGGAAAATAAATGCAATGACATTGAGAGAAGACGTTACATATAAATCGGGTAACCCCTTTAGGATTGTGCCAAACAGATTCTTTGAGAATCCTTATGCCCAAGGGAATACTTATAGTGGGAAGTTAGGGATTCTTTGAGGATAATGGTATGGGTTTTCATGAGCCAAAATGATTTAGATTAGTGAATAAAAGAGAAGGAGATGTTTCCTTTTATAAGAGGGAGGATGGAAACTTTTGGAACTCCAAAACTATTACTTTCTTATAAAATGATTTATGATTTAAAATATACCCAAAGTGATTTAATTCTATTATAATATGATGATAGTTCTAAATCCTCTCAACTAAGTAATTTTATATATGCTTAGTTCCCAATATTAATCATAGATTGTTTCATTAACCCTTAGTTTAATAATTTACCTTTTACCGTGGCAACTTAATTTTTTACACTGTAGTGTTAATATAGGTACTATAAATTTCCAAAGAAACCCCAATTGTACCATTTGTGAAATATTATACACTATATATGATAGTTTTATGAAACATATATTTTTAGGAATTTTATAATATCTAATTAAATATTATTTATTTTAAAATTATATTTATGTCAATTTTGAAACTATTTATTACTTGCCATTTTTTAAAATCACAACAAAAATATTCTATAAAAAACAATACATTTATTAATCTATAAAAATTTATATTCATACAAAATGTGTTTTTATGGCATCAAATATCTCAAAGGATATTTTTTTACATTACTAGTATCATTTCTTTGATTCTTCCTTTAGTAAATCTTTTACTAGATCATCATTGTGTCACAATTAAATAGAGTTTTTTAATGTATAAAAATTATAAATAAATTATTATTATGTAGATAAATATATTATATTTATAATTGAATTATATAATTGAATTTTTCTTATGAATAACCTTATATTAAAAACTATTGAGTCATTAAATTTTGAATATTACATTTTTGACTCCTCTTTAAATGAAATATAACAAATTTCCAAATCATACACAAGTGACATTAAAAGGATCTTACATTTTTACTAATATTATTTTCGGTTGATAAACACTTATTCAATGAAACTAGGACTAGTGTTAGGGTAATTTTAGATTATTATAATATTACTTTTAACATTAAATGAAATATTTACCTTTAATAACGGTATATAAAATTCAATAAGTTACTATTCAAAAAAATGATTTTGATCCCATTAGACCACATTTTTCATACTGATTAAAAACATGTATGTCCATTTTTGAAATTCAATTCATAGAAGTGGTATAGTTATGTTTACTAATAATCCCTCAAATGTGCCTAGGAGGTTAAAATATACTTTCAAAAGTTCAATAATTTTTTATATCTAATAATATTATAAAAACAATTCAAATTTACTAAATTGGATAAATATATGTATTATTTATATATTATGACGTTAAAATATTGTTAAAGTAAAAAATAATTATTTAAATCTAATGGTTCGTTTTAAACAACATTGTAGTATCAGAAATTGAATCTTTTCAGAAAAATACAAAAAATTAACCCTAAAATAATATTAATATTTTTAATTAAGAAATAATTTTTATTTTATGAAAATAAATTTTTATGACTGTATAAAATTTATTTTATTATATTTCACAATATTACATAAATGTAGTTATTTTAAGAAAATAGTTTTTTAAACATATATAGACATTACCAAAAATTAAATATTTATTTATCAAAACCATTATAACAATTATTTAAAAAGTAGTTATAACTGTTCATATTCCATGTTTAATCCCTAGGTTATAAATATCTTATATAATTAATTATAATAGTAATGTTTTGTTTTGTAGAAAATCAGTGTTTTATGTAACCCAGGCCAAGTCGGTGTTGCGTACAGTGCAAGCATACCACAGTGTAGCGTATACCATAACCCAAAATTTGTGCTACAATAAAAAAAATTTCCTTATTGTATGAAGTGAAAATTTAGAAATATTATTTTAATTCGAATGAAAATAAATTCCCAAAATATTGAGGTGTTATATTCTACACACCTTAAAATGAATTTCACCCGCAAAATTCATATGGGTTATTAAATATTTAATAATTAAATGTTTCATTCAAAAAAATAATATCATAAAAATGAATACTAAAACATCATTTCAAAAATGAAAAATTAAAACACAACAATTATCTAATGTAACTTATAATTAGAATGTAATATAAGAGAACATTGTTGGGAAGGAAAAACATGGATATGGAAGAAAAATAAAACTATCAAGTTTTGATTGAGAATAATAGAGATAATCATTAAGAGAAAGTTAACAATCAAAATCCATGAATCTACAATGATATAATGAACCATGTAATTCATAAAATATTAAGGTATAAGGATAATATTATTTATTTTCAAGATCATTTTCCTAAAGTTGAATAACATGAGAAAACATTACATGCAAGAATTCATTACAATCTCACCATTGGTCTTGCCCTGAACAATGTACACCTAATCTCTTATTCTAAGAAATGAAGTTAAATTTTTCATTCCTAAAATGGTAGAAGATCATGTGATCCATAAATAGAATTATAGGTCATTAGATTTATCATTATCACAATAAAAAGGTTAGTAGAAGTAATGAAATATGAATAATTAAACCTATAATGAGATAATAATTTAATCTCACAAACAAATCTAAATTTTAACTTTTACTTCCCATAAACGGATAATCCCACAGTCCATCTGAAATCATAAAATCCAAAACATTATAATTAATTACACTTACTTGATATAATATTTATCACTCAGATATCAAATGTTAGTTCTTGGTTGTCAGAATCCAAACATGTGAACACCTTCATCATGAATTATCTTAAGTCATGGAAATAAATGAAATTACCCAATATCCATATTGAAAACATGCATGTTTAATAGTTCCAAATATTATTGGACATATTAATTATGTCCCAAAAATCATATATACTTAATCCAATATACCCTAGAACTCTTGAAAATAAATCCATAATTAGTTCCCAAGAAACTAATATCATCTAAATTACTTATTCATATCCAATATATCTTTTTCCAGACATCAATATATGGACATAAGGGAAATATTAAGGGTTATACCTCCCTTAATCACGTGTTCTATAAATATATTATCTTACCCTTAAAAAAATTTCAATTTACTTAAAACAATTTACCATATCAATTCCAATCCTTAACGAAAGAATTATACTGAAAACAATTTTATGTATCATATTTATATAATCATTGAATAATGAAACATATACATATCAATCATATTACTTTATACATAAACCATTACTCAGGATCCATAATCATTGTCTCTCCTAAAATATGAAACATGTCCTATTGTTCCTCAACCTTAATCTAACCATGATTTGTAGGAATAATGTAAATAATAATGCAAGGACACACCATAACTTTCACATGTTGAATGGAGTCTCTGTATCCTTATATGTATAACCAATAATACTACCACATTATTGATTCATTCATGATAATTCCACTTTTTGAAATTGAGTTTCATAATTTCCATACTTTTCACATCTTAAAAATTCATGGTTAACTATGTTTCATCTACTTCTGGCTACTGACTACGACCAGAAAGAAATGTGTGATAAATACAAATCAGATATACAGAAACACATTAGTATGGTCAATTACTTATAATAATTCAATCTATTATATATTAGGTCTAATAATGTGTTATTTATGATTATCAAAAAAACTGTTGGATTATAACCTCTACTTAGATTTATCATTACGACATCCCTAGACATATCCTTCAAAACATCTCTTGGGATATGACTAATTTTTTCACATCCTAATTCCAATATTTTGACTAAAAATTTCCTCTAAGAACAACTATAATAAATCAAGCATAACATACATGGAAATTATATCATTTTAGATGAACATTCAGTACATTTCAATAATACATGCATGATGACCATAACCATTTAGTGCCTTGGGAAACATGGAAACAAAATCTTATATCCATGTTAATGATCTTCAACATCAACCATATAGCCATCCACCTTTAGTACATCTATCTAAACCCATTCTTCATATCCTATGGATAGAAACATAAAAAATGGTGAGCAAAGATGCTCAGTAATGGTATACAATGAGAAACATAAACATAAAATGAGTATAAGGGCATGCGAACATGATCAAAATATGAAAATCTCAATACCTGAATTTCACAGGTAAACATAAATCCTAATCAAATTAATGAACATAATACATAAGGTCATGAAAATCACAAGAGGCAAGAAATTGTTCCTTAAAAAACTTATGACTTTGTAAACCTTTATAGATAGTGATAGGTTCACTCATTAAATTAAGGGCATGAAATCAAGACATTTTATGAACAAATGATCATGAAAATAAGAACATTCATAACATTGTGAAAACTACTTATGGTTCACTAATGACAAGGTTAACATGTAATCAGGTTAACATATAACATTGTGAACATGTAATTAGGTTCACAAATAACATTACATACATGGAAACCAGGTTCATGCATTAAATTATGGACATGATAACTAAGTCAAAACATATAATTGTGAACATGAAATCATTTATATGTGACCCCATGATCATAAACAATCATTTCAAAACTTGTGAAATGAAATAGGTATCATAAAAATGTAATCATATCATAACATATTAAAAAGATACAAAACACATAATAATTTCATTAAAAGAATAAAACATGAAAGTAAGTTGGTTTAATTAACAGTATTACATCAAAATGTGTACCATTAAGTTAAATAATATGAATGGTATTATTGAATAATAAAATTGTATGTTATCATAGGTGTGAAATAATTTTGAAAGATCAATTGTAACATGAATTTGCATAAAAATAAATTTTTAAAACATAAAAAATATTCAAAACCCTTTACTTTTAAAACACATTGAGAACATATAAAGAAATCATGAAAATCATTTAAAACAGTTGGTGAGGAAAATATACATTCAATGGTGAAATACTTTTCTTGTTGAAATGCTGCACAATTTTAAAAAGAAAAATTTTATTTTAAAATAACCTATGAAGATTTTAGGGAAAACAAAAACATAATAAGGCATCATGAATGCTTTAAAACACATTCTTGATTTATATGTTAATAAAATTCTTCTTGTACTTTTTTTTGGAAAAGTCTAAAAGTAACTCATTTGCAAAACCTAGGAAATATTTTGTTCCTACTATGAAGTAAAAAAGTCAAAATTAGAAAAAAAAATCCTTTAAACATCCATAGAAGAATGTGAAAAAACTTTTTGAAAAAAATTAGAAAACATAGAAATGGTGGATAAATATTACCAAAAGTATACTTAAAATGAACCAATCCCAACTATGGAAGAGACTGTGAAGTAAACACTCATAACGTAATAATCAATAGAACCATATGAACCTGGTTAAAATATAACTATAAGAACATGGAAATATTGTAATCTTCTAGATAAGACTCATAAAATACATTCATGAGCAATATATACCCTATATAGAAGAAAAAATTAGTTTTTGAGGCTCATTTCTCGTAGAAGTAAAGGTGAGACAAAAATCCCATTACCTTGTGTCTTGACTCTCTTCATACTTGAACAAGCATCCTATATGATAATTATTAGTTTGGTACATATATTTTACTGAATAATATTATTATATGTAATTCCAGATATGCTTTTATTATAACCATATATTACCCTTGTCCTAACTATCTTATGTTATGGTTTCAATTCGGGTAATATTCTTCTTGTTCTTCGCATGTGCCATAATTTGTTATATCGTTGGTCTTTATACATATATCATGATTACAGAATTTAAATCATTATATAAATATTATATATATCCACTATATTTATATTAAAACAATCAATATGATAAATAATTTTGAAATGGAATACATCATTCATGGATATGGAAAGCCATACTTAGAAATGAAGATAATTGCTGTTTAAATAGCCATATTGAATGAAAGCATGTAAATTACCTATGTATATATATGTATATATATATATATATCATCATCATTCCAGTAGAGTTATTATATAATATATATCATGTATGTTCACTAAACCCATCCTTAGTACATTCCATGTGGTGTGTGAACGAATCACATTTATTTCAGGGGTGGTAGTCTACACTTCCTCAAATGAGATTATTGTGTTAACAAAAAACGAAATATTAAAAATATAAATGTTGAAAAAAGGAATATAAATCCCAAATAAAGGATAAATATTATGTATGACATATATATATATTGTCTATTAAATGAAAAATGAACAATCATCGTTTTTTGAGGTTGATGTGCCCCTCCTTCCACTTATAAAGGAAATGATATTAAAAGAAGATGTTACCTCTAAATTGGGTAACATATTTTTGATTATTCCAAAATTCATCCTTGAGATTCCTTATGCCCAATAAATGGATTATAAGAGAATTTAAGGGAAGTTGCGAAGATATATTGTTAGGTGTTTTCCGAGCTAAAAGGATTTAGATGTGTGAATTAAATAGAAGGAGATGAGCCCTTTAATAAGGGGTGGAGGGGCACTTTGGAAACTTGAAAACTATTAATTTATTATAAAATGATTCTCAATTTAAAATATATCTAAAGTGAGTTATTTAAAGGACAAAATTAGGATATGTCAACATCCTCTCATACAGTCAATTTTAGACGTATCTTGGTTTGAAAAGTAACCTTAGATTTTGGCTATAACCCTTAGTTAAATAATTTATCTTTTACCATAACAACTTGTTTTTACACTATTGGGTTAATATAGTTACTAAAAAATTCCACACAAGACCACAATTGGATCATCTATTACATTATTTACAATATCTATGTAATTTGGATGAACCATTGATTTTTATGAATTTTATAACATTTAATTAAAAATTATTTATTTTAAAATCTTATTATGTCAATTTTGAAACTATTTATTAAATGACTTTACATAAAAATAATAATTTTTTTCCATTAATCAATATACATTAACTCATCTATAACATTTCATTTTCCTCTAAAAATTTCATTTATGGCACCAAATAGATAAAATGATATTTTTTTAATATTATTAATATCATTTATTTGATTCTTCTGTTAATAAATCTTTTAACACATCATCATTATTACCAAATTATATAGAATTATTTAATTGTCAAAAATTAAAAGTAAATTATCAGGATCTGAAATAATTTATTTTATTATTTATGAATTTTTATAGTTGAAATTTTCTTATGTATAACCCTATATTAAAAATTTCTTAGTTATTAATGATTGAATATGACATTTTTAACTCTTTTTAAAATTAAATATAATGAATATCCTAATATAAATCAATTGGTATAAAAGGATCTTATTTTTTGACCTGTTATTTATTTGGGTTGAAAAAAATAATCAAATTAAAATTAGGACATGTTATAGGATATTTTTATATTGATATAATATTATTTTTACCTTTAATTACACTATTTACCTTTAATTGTGGTAAATAAAATTCATAAAATTAATATTCACCAAAAATAATTTTGATACTATTATACTAAATTTTTCATATTTATTACAAGAATGTATATCTATTTTTCAACATTCAATTTAAGGAAGCTGTAAAATTACATTAACTATTATTCCCACAAATGTGGATGGAATGCGGGTAAAAGAGACGATCAGAAGGTCAATAATTTATTATATCTAATTATATTTCAAAAATGATTCCAATGGACTAAATTGGATTAATATATGTATTATTTTTCTATTAGGAATTTAAAATCAATTTAAATATAAAATATTTTGTTAAATTAGAAAGTAGGTTTTTAAATACAATGTAGGATTAAAAATTGAAAATTTTCATAAAAATACAAAAAACTGAACAGAAGATAATTTTGATATTATGAATTTTGAAATAATGTTTCTTTTATGAAAATAAATTTCTATGAGTTTCTAAAACTAATTTTGCTTTTTTCCACAGAAGGATAAAAAAAGTATCTCTTTTTTGAAAATTTTTTTTTAAAACATATAAAGACATTACCCAAAATTATATATTTCGTTAAAAAACCAATATCAATATTATTTTAAAATTAGTTTTTAATTTTTATCCTAAATTTTTAACAGCTAGGTTATAACTATATTATTTAAATAATTATAATTTTAAAGTGTTGTTTTGAAGAAACATAGTGTTCGTGTAATGCAATCCAAGTAGTCGTTGCGTGTAGTGGAAGATTCCCTTGGTCTTTCAAATAACATTATCTAATGTTTATTCTATTATATAATAATATATATATATATATTTAGTTTTTCTTGAAGTGAAAATATAAAATTATAAAATTAATTCAAAAAAATAAATTCTCAAAATCTTAGGGTGTTATATTCTATGACCCTTAAAAGAAATTTCACCCTCAAAATTAATTTAGGTTATGACAGATTTAATACTAAAATTTTTTATTTGTATAAACCCACATCTTAAAAAGTAATAATAAAGCATCATTTTAAAAAATGAATGTTATAAACACAATGGTTACCCAAATTAACTCATCACTGGAATTCCACATAGACGAACAACGGTGGAATGTGAAACCATATATATTGATGAAAAATAGATCTATAGAGTTCTGAACAAGAGTGATAAATAACATCATTAGGAGAAAATTAGAAATAAAAAATCCATAAATCTATGATGATATAAGTAACCAACTGATTCATTGGATAAGAAGGCCCATGTATAATGATTTTGGTTTTCAAGATTTTTTCCTAAATATGAAGAACGTGAGAAGAAATATATACTTGATTTCAACACATATATCGCCATTGGTCTTTCCTTGAACAATTTCCACATCATATATTATTAAAATAAATAAAGATGAGTTTTTCATTCCAGAAGTGTTATCAAATCATGTGATCCTTAAATAGGATGATCATCCATTCTATCTATCATCATAACAACAAAAAGTTTATCATAAGTAATAAAATATGAAAAAGTACACATACGATGAGATATTACTTCAGTCTCACAAGCCTGTCTGAATATTAAATTAAGCATTAAATTAATGGATAAGTCCAAAATCCTTTCTAAATTTGAAAATACAAAACATTATAAATATGCCCACTAAATCATCTCAACATTGGCCTCCCATATATCCAAAGTTAGTTCCTGGTTGTCACAATCCAAACATGTGAAAACCATCATCATGTATTATCTTGGGTCATGGTAATAACCTTCATTACCATATATACTAATTAAAAACATGCATGTTTATATATTCCAAATTTTATTAGATATATTACTTATGTCCCAACAAATATGTATACCTCATTAATTATTGAATAACCCTCTTGGAAATAAATCCATAATTAGTTCCCCAGAAACTAGTATCATCCAATTTACTAATTCATTTCCAATATATCGTTATCCAAACATATTTGTCATAACATAATGGATATTATAAGGGTAATATTTACCTTAATCAGGAGTTCCAAAATATATTATCTTTCCATTAAATCAATTTTCTTGGAATTAAGAAATATTTACCTTATCCATTCCAATCCTTACCAAAAACATTATCCTTAAAACACTTATATTTATCATTAGTAATATAATCATTTAATTCTGAAACATTTATACCTCAATCATCCAATTTTTTTATTAAAATCTTACACTGGATCCATCCTCTTATTATTTCCTTATGGTTACCTAATCATAATCATACCAAGAATCTTATGCTTAATGTAAACAATAATACTAGAAAACACATACCTTTCACATGTTTTTTGCATTATCTTTATCCGTATAATTATAATAAATACTCATACCACCTTATTTATTCTCTTCATGATATTTCCACTTAGTAAACTTATTTTCATAATTCCCATAATTTTCACATCTTAAACATTCAACTGTAACTATGTTCTATCAAATTATGGCTACTGACTAAGACCAAAAAGACATGTATTAGAAATACATTACAGAGATTAAGAAACACATAATTATTGTAAAATACTTATAATATTTTAATCTATGATATCTTAGGTATAAAAATAGGTTATTAATGATCATCTAAAAAATTATAATATTGTAACCTATGTATAGATTTATCATTACAACATCCGTAGACATATCCTTAGGAAAACTCTTAAGATCTCATTGATGTTTTCGCTTCCTAATTTTGAAAAGATGACTAAATTGTTCCCTTGATACAGTCAATAATGACTCAGGCTTGACATAAATGGATATTACATCATTTAAGATATATATTCAGTACATTACAATAATACATTCTCAAGGACCGTAATGGTTTAGTTACTTTTCAAACATGGAAATAATATCTTCAATACCTGTGAAATATCATTAACATCTCTTATAAAGATAACCACCTTTAGAATATCTACCTAAATCATTTTTTCGTATCCTGTGTAATGGAAAAATAGAAAAAATGGTGAGAAAAAATTCTCAGTAAGGGTAAACAGAAGAGATATATAAACATAAAATAAGGATAAGTGTGTGAGAACATGACCATAAAATTAGAAGGTCATGACCTGTATTTCAAAGGTAAACATGAATCATAAGGAAATCAAAGAACATAAACCATAAGATAATGAAATTGAAATAATGCATGAAATTGTTTCATACACATAAGCGTATGACTTTTTGAACATGAATAAAAAGTAATAGGATGACTCATTAAATTAAGGGCATGAAATCAATCCCTTTCACAAATAAATTTCCATGCAAACAGGTCCATGAATTAAATTTCAAATGATAAATATAGGTCACTCATAACACTGTGAACATGTGATCATATTCACATATTGAATTGTGAACATGTAATTATGTTCATGCATAACATTATAGACTTGAAAACCAGGTACACACATAGAATTATGAACTTGAAATCCATGTCATCATATAGAATTCTAAACATGAAATCATACATATATGTTCAAGAATATCATAAACCATCAAATCATAACTCATCAAAAGAAATGGGTATCATAAACCTATAATCATATAATAACTTGTGAAAAAGGGATAAGATTAATAATCATTTCATTAAATATAATAACCCATGAAATGAATTGGGTTTCTTAAAAACTATGCTATCATAACATTAACTATTCAGAGAAATAATATGAACAGTATTCTTAAACAATACCAATGTTTATCATAATTGGTGGGGAAGGATTTTGAAATATCACATAGAACATGAATTGTCTTAAAAATAACTTTTTAAAAAATAAATAAATTTCAAAACCCTTTTCTTTTAAAGCACTTTGAAAACACATAAAGTAATCTAAAAAATAATTGGAAACAGTTCTTGAGGAAAATATACTCTCTTAGTTATAATGTTTTTCTTTTACTAAAATTCCATAAAATTTTAAATGAAAACATTATATTTGAAAATAACATAGTAGTCTTGCAGTGTAATATTCAATGTAATAATGATTTTTGAAAGATTAAAAATATGTTCAGGTTATATAAGTTAAAAAACATTCTTCTCCTACTTTTTCTATAAATGTCTAAAAGTATATCTTTATAAAAATAATTGAAATGTTCCCTTCAACCCATGAATTAAGAAGACCAAAATCAGAAAAAAAAAATTACCTTAAAAACTCATATAAAAATTGTAAAATATTTTATGAAAACATTTTTAGTACGCATCGACATAGATGATAAATAATACCCAATGGATACCAAAAATTAAATAATCCCAAATATGGAAGATATTGTTAAATCAATACTCATTACATAATAATCTATAAAATCTTTTGAAACATGGAAAAAGAAAATTATTAGAATATGTATATATCATAATCATATGGGTTAAAATCTTAAAATACATTCATGGGAAGTATATACATCATTTTGAATAAAAATTCATGTATGAGGATATTATCTCATAGAAATAAAGGTGAAACAATCCCGTCACCTTGTTTTTTGACTCTCTTCGTACTTGAATGCTATTAATGTATAATAAATATAAGTTTATTATAAATACTATAAATAACAATATTATTATATCTAATAACACATATATTTTGATTATGACCTTATATTCACATCATTTTAATGATCTTATGTTAGGGTTTTAATTCGGGCGTTATTAACTTTGTTCCTCGCATGTATTTTAATTTGGTATATCATTGATCATTATACATATATCATGATTAAATAATTTAAATCATGATATAAATATCATATATATCCAATATATTTATATTAAAATAATATTTTACATAATGATGTAGGAAATTGAATACACTGTTCATGGAGACAGTAAGTCATACGTATGCATGAATGTTGTTTCTGTTTAAATAGTCATAGTGGAAGAAAGTATGTAAATGACATATATATATATGTATGCATATATATATTATCATTACAGTAGAATTATTATATCAAATATATCAAATATTATCACAAAACCCATCCTTAATACATTCCATGTGGTTTTTGAATGAATCACATCGCTTTGAGGCGGCAGTTGTCCACACTTCCTCAAATAGGATTATCATATTAACACCAAATTGAAATTAAAAAGTTTTTTGTTGTAAAATAAATAATTATGAAAAATGAAAAATATATATTATATATAACATATATATATATATAGTGTCTATCATAATGGCCACCATGATTGGTGGTAGAGGAAGAAATGAACAGTCCTCATTTCGTGAGGCAGTAGTTCGTTGTACACAAAAACAATATGTTCTGTATCCCTTAGATGGAGGTGTGTGTAAGTGTTGGTTAAAGCCTTGGAATAAAAAACATCCTATTATATTTTGGATTCTATTGTATTCATAAATCAATGAAATAAATATAGTTTAGTGGGTTGAAAAGGAAAATAAAGGGAATGATATTGTGAGAAGACATTACCTCTAAATCTGGTAACTCCTTTTGGATTATTACAAAAGGATTCCTTAAGAATCATTTTCCACGATGTAATAATTCAATTATGAAAAAATATAATTTTGGAGGTTAAATGGGTAGTGTTTCTTCGATCCAAATGTCTTTAAATTTGTGAATAAAAGAGATATGGATGTGACATTTTATAAGAGGGATGTGGGGCTCTTTTTGAAACTCCAAAAATATTATTTGATTATAAACATAATTTTGATATAAAATAGCCCCAATGTGGGATAGTTTTAATATAATATGGTTATTATTCTAAATCCTCTAAACCAATTAATTTTAGTCATGTTTAGGTTTAAAATTTAACCTTATATTTTGGATTTATCCCTTACTTAAATAATGTATCTTTTATCGTGACAACTTTTTTTACACTATAGGGTTAATATAGTTACAATAAAATTCCAAAAGAACCCCAATTGGATCATTTATAAATATTATAACACTATCAAAGTTATTTTGTTGAAATATATATTTTTATGAATTTTAAAAAACGTTATTAAATATTATTTATTTTCAAATAATATTTATGTCCATTTTGAAACTATTTAATACTTTTATTTTTATAAAATCCATACAACTTTATTCAATAAAAAAATATACATTAACTCATATATAAAATTTCATAGTTATACTAAAAATTCATGGATGGTATCAAATAGCTCAAATGATATTTTTACTATTATCAATATCATTTATTTTATTCTTCTTTAAAAAGATATATTACAACCCAATTATTGTGTAAAGATTAAATAGAGTTATTTAATGTGTAAAAATTATAAATAAATCATAATTATGAATAAAAAAATGTTACATTTCTAATGAATATATTTAGTTAAATTTTTATTATGTATAAACCAATATTAAAAATTGATTATTTATTAATTTTTTAATATGAAATTTGTATCTCTTCTTTAAATGAAATATAATAAATATCCTAATCTAACCCAAGCAGAATTAAAATGACCTTATTTATTACCTATGATTAATTTTGGCTGAAAAGTACATAACCAATTAATTTATTTCAAGTGTTATGGTAGTTTTATATTATTATAATATTTCTTTTACCTTTAATTACCCTATTTATCTTTAACCATTGTAAATAAAGTTAAGAAATTTATTATTCACCAAAAATTATTTTGATACTATTAGACCACATTTTAATACTGATTACAATCATATATGTCCATTTTTTTGAAATTCAATTCACGTAGGAAACAAAATAATTTTTTTGATAATCCCTCAAATGTGGCTAGAAAGAGTGTAAAAGAGACGTTCAAATGTTCCATATTTTTTTATATCTAATTATAATATAAAATTTTTTTCCAATGGAATATATTGGATTAATGTATGTATTATTCATCTACTGTTAATTTATAATCAATTTAGTGTAAAAATAATAATTTAAATGAAAAATTTAATTTCTAATTACTATGCGGTATCAAAAACTGAAACATTTCAGAAAAATACCAAAAATTTACCCTAAGATATTTTTGATATTCCAAATTCAAAATAATAATTGTTTTATCAAAATAAATTTTTATGAGTGTATAATGTTTTTCCACAAAATGAAATAAAAAATTTGTCCTTTTAAGAAATTAGTAGTTTTAAGCATACAATGACTTTACCAAAAAGTACATTTTTAATTATCAAAACCATTATAACTAATATTTAAAAATAAGTTATGACTATTCATATTACATGATTAAGGACATGATTATCAATATATTATTTAAAAAAATTAATAGTAAATTGTTGTTTCCCAGAAACACAGTTTTGTAATTAACACAAGCCAAGTATCTATTTCTGGTAGTGCAAGCTTCCCATGGTGTTGCGTATAACATAATACAAACATAGGGGTATTATATAATAAAAAAATATATATTCAGTGTTTCATAAAAATGAAAATATAAAATATTAAATTAATTGTAAAAAAATTCAAAATAGCTTGGGTGTTACAGTGATTTTGTTATATGGGGACACATTAGAACCTTCTATTTTTACACCATGATAAATGGTGCCAATGTATGAAAGGATTCATTGGAATTAATCTTAAGTTAACCTCATTACAAAAAAATCACATCATTATCTTGAAATTAATGAGGATAACCTTTCTCCCTCTATTAAAAAATTCTAGGGATATGAAAAAACTGATGAGAATCCATTATGCCGAATCAAGATCAAGGCACGGTTTGGAGACCACATAGGCAACTCTAAATATTTTCTATCATGGTAGAAAAAACTTATTATTCTTTCTAAGAAGACCCTAGTTGAATCATCATGATGAAATCCCACAATCATACCATAAGTGAGTCAAAATAATTCATTAATGGAAAACTCATGACTTTTCGCATCAATAAGGCCATGTTCGATTCCGATGACATTCATTACATCCATCCTGGATTGTATTAGTGGATATAGAAATGACCCCTAGTTGATAGTGTTTTCTAGGATATCCCCCAAATAGTCTAGAAATGATCCCATCTGACCACTTCAATTAACTAATTGAATATTTCTGTTACCCATCAATCTATATGAGTATATCATTTTAAATAAGGGTTTATATTCTAAAATTTTTATGATTTCATACATGACCAATGATCCCAGTAGCGTATAATAGTTTTCAGAATTCTTAAAAAATGGTGAAATATCATATGAAAATGAATTTATTCCATTTGCAGAGCTCAAGGAAATCAATTCGTCACCAGTTGTGATAGAATAGGTTTTCCCTTAACTCAAAATGTACAAAGATTCTAATTGATCCCTCACTCAATCCTATACAGATTTCCAAGGAAATCCCATGATTTAATCTTGGTTATATTAATTCACTTGATACATTTAGTATCAAGATATTTTATCCTCTTCTTATTCATTATAACATATCCCAAGACTAGATTCCACGATATAACAAGAGGAATAAGATGAAAACATAGAATCTGGGGAGGTGGAGGTCAATAGAGATGACCCTATAACATTTTAACAGTGCAACTATACCACTATTGATGATCACAGGGAAATAATATTGGGTACAAAATAAGACACACAACCAACCTCGATCAGTGCGGCCATGTCTTCTGGGGAGAAAGAGTTAAATACTTCTTTCATGATGTTGATTGGGGATGTCTTCACTAGGATTTACATTGAAATACCGAACCTCTATCATGAGGTGGTCACTCACCACCTCTTCCTACAATTAGTTAACTTGGGTTATAAACAATAAATCGTAAGGATAAACCCAACACATGATGCCAATATTGAGGCTTCACATGAAATGATAATCCATTAAAACATCATTCGGGAGGTCCATTATCCAAAGTAGTAGGCCAATATGGTATTTATCAAGAAAAAGAGTGGTCAAATTGGATTGTGCATCAATTTTAGGTATTTCAATAGACACTACCTGAGGGATGATATCCAAATCCCAATCACAGAGCTACTGATCCACACAATAGTTGTATATTAGGATCTATGCTTCATAAATGACTATTAAGGATATAATCAAATATAAAGATCCTACAAATATAAATATCCAACTACCATCAATGAACCCCACAGAGTATATTTCTATCATTTAAACCCTTTATATTTAATAATTCTAGTGTTACACACTAATTTTCCATTAATCAAATATTCAAACAATTCTTGATAAATTTTTTCAAATGTTATGTTCATCACCTAGTTTTTAAATTATGAGAATGATCTGACCACCTAGAAGATCTAAAAACTGCCTTTAAAAATTTTTTACAACACATCCAGAAAACAACCTCACCCCCAAAAATGTTCTTTTAGTGTTACCTAAAAAACATTCCTCAACATAATTATAAACCTATGTAAAATTAAAGTTCACCCCAATGAGAAAAGGTTATACGTGGAATTTCACCTCCTCACAACCTCACAATATTTAAATGACTTATAAAATAATTATCCTATATCTAGAACTTCAAATCCAACCTTTCTAGAAAATGTTTTCCCTTTGAAAAGATGATGAACATGGGGGATCTATATCATTGGGTCAATGATTTTCATGTAGAATTTTAATATCTTTAGAAACATTTCATGATCCCACTAGTGTTGATGCCTCTTATCAATGGAATGGAAGTTATTTTAATTATTAACACTTTTGAGCGATCACTAGGAACCTTCCTAGAGAAATAGAATGATACTAGTAGAGAAAAAAACCACTATTACCTTAACCTCACTATGATTGATGATGAATCTTGATATTCAGATATCTGGAATAGGTGACTTGTGGTAATATTTGTAGTCTTAATGTTGAGGAACTACATATAGCATCATGATATCTATTTTCTTCTCTTTGAAACCCACCCACATACATTATCATCTTTGTTATATTTATAAGATGTATGTCATAGTTTTCTGTCATCTTGTAGTAGTTTGACATTCAGTTCATGATTTATAAAGTGTTCAATGGTCAGGTGGTGGACGATTTTATGGAAAAGAAACCCTTGATATATTTATCTACATTGGACACTAAACTACATTATTAAGAGGTTTTATAAATTCATGATGGCCCCCAATTATGGTGTATTTATTTTGATGGTGCATGTCGAATCCTTATGGAAAAGAGGATGGAGGACCCGAAGCTCAAAAAATTGGGGTTGGGTGTCATGCTCATGTCTCACAAGAATGTATACCAAACATCATTTTTCATACTATTGGAATGATTCAAAAACAATGAATTGTAATATAAGGCTTTCAATGAATGACTATATCTAGAATTTTAGGTATAATTAATGCACTTGAGAATAAAAGGAAATTCTAATATTTTCATTGAGATTGTTAATGGTGATTACACTATCAAAAAGGAATAACTAATCAAACTATTAAGACATGCCTAGTGTCCGATGATGGAATTACCTTTCGAACAGAAATTTACTCATATCATGCGGTATAGAAACCCAGGATTAACATAGATGTATATTACATTAATTTAGATGAATATTCATCCCATTAAAAAATTACAAACTCGAGGACCATAATTATTTAATGTATTTGGAAACTTGAAACACATTCTTCCAGTTAAGTGAGAGTTATTCAATATCTATCTTCAAGATGATCCTCTATAATACTCATACTTAATACCTTTCTTTATAAACCATTTAAATGAACCATATGAAACGAGTGATATCAAAATATTAGTATGGTTGAATAGAGAAAATACATAAGTATTTAATGAAAATAAGGGTATAAGGACATTATCACAACATTTAAATATCGTATGAATCATATCAATGAATGAAAACATGGTACCTGGAATAATGATTAGATGTTCATTTGAAATGAATCATAAATAGATCAAGATAATAAGTCCAAAAACATAATATATTCATAAGACAAGGAATTTTGGAAAACACATAATCACAAAAAAAAAATAGATTCTATTGTATTGAAGGTATCATTTCCATGGCCATATTAACAGTATGGATTCACTCCCCATACTATCTTGGAAGTCATGGTTATCCCCCATGACCATATTAGTATTCCAGGTTCATTCCAAATACCATATTATTAGTCAAGGTTCACACCCAAGACTATCTTAGCAAATAATGTTCTTTACTAAACAATGTTCACTTCCCATTCCATCCATGTATATCTTATAAGATATAAATACATACCCAATCCATTGGAGTGAGATATTGATCCCACCCATCTCATAATGAAATAATACCAACATGTTCTAAAATATAATAAATAATCATACCATAACCCCTAAAATGAATTTTGTATCATAACAATGTCATTATATCATAACTCATTGAATATATTGTTTTAATAATCATTTTTAAAATTAATATCCCCTAAATAGAATCTGGTTTCATACGAATATAACTAGTGATACAACAATGGGTTTCAGATGCCATAATTCCATCAAAAAATAAACCATTCAAATAAATATTATAAATATATTCATTGGATAATTTCTAAATAAATTAAGGAGTAACACCGATTGATGTCACCTTAGGTGGAAAACAAGTTTTAAAGATATTTTGAAAACATTTATTGAAGAAATTATCCATTATTAATTAGAAAATATTATGTAAAACATTAAAAAAATTAGCCAATTTTCATCAAAATAAACATAAAAACATAAAATAGAATATTTTAAAATATTTTTAAAACCATTTCATTTGAATCATAATAAAAAATTATTATTAATTATTTGAAAACAATTTTCCTGAAAACATATAAAAGAATTTCTAAATTTTTTTTAAAACCATTTCATTGAAAACAATTTGAAAATATAAAAATAAAGTGGGAAAAAAATTAGAATTTTTTTTTCTATTCATTACTCTGAAATCATATAAATTAATCTTTGAAATCTTTTAAGTAATTTTCTTTTGAAATAAACTTTTGTAAACATATAATTGATGATTTGAACATCTTTTAAAAAATATTTTAAATATAATTTTTTTTGGAAATCCCTTTCTCATTAAAAAATATTTTTATAAAATAGGCATCAAGAATATAATGGATATAAATTTCACTAAAAATTAACATTTTAAACGTAAAAAGGGGTATCATGTAAATAACTGCCATGATGATGGTTAAGTTAGTACATGTTTAACATTACTTTCTCTCGTTAAAAGATTTAAATATTTCCTTCATAAAAAACGACATTAAATTTAAAAATATTTTTAAAAAGGTAATAAATGGTTAAATGTTCCATTAAAAATCATCGGATAATAGTAAAACATTTTAAGAAAACACAATTTTGAAATAACAGAGATTTCTAGTTGAAGATATGGAAAAAGACAAATTTTATTAAAAAGTATTAATTATATTAAGTAGAATTGAGTATAAAAATGATAAAAACACTATTATATCATGAATAATAATAAGAGAATATAAGTCAAGATTTGTCACGAGATATTGATCATATTATTTCATTAATTGAATTATAATCCTAAATAATCCTGATAAAAGATGCAATTATAGCAATAAACTAACATAAAATCGGTGAAGTTGACTCATAATAACCCTGAGATAGTAAAATTAAAAGAATATTAATGTATCATTAAATAATTATATTTATGATACAACATTTCTATGAAAGTGGATTGACCTTGTAGAAGAATATAGGTGCATAAGAAGGCATGTGTCTTTAGGAAGGATATTTTCAACTAAATTAATTTACTGATTTGGATAATTTTGAAAAATAGACCCCATGAAAGAAATATATTAAATTGTATATTTTAATACCCATAAATTTATTTATAATAATAATATAATACATCAATGGGAATTAAAAATTCCACATATATGAAAATAGGAGATGAACGTGGTTTGTGTCTCACGGAAAATCAATATGAGATGAGAAAACCCTTACTTTAAGTATCAAATCTCATTGTAATCTTGAGAGAATATTATATAATAAATAAAATATTATTATAAATATTAAATAGAAAAACAATGTTATATATTATTATATTATTAATTTATATTAACTTTTTATCAACTACCAAATGTTAATGTTATGTTTCAGGTAATAATCGCTTTGTTTTTCTATTGTGTTTTCATTTGATGTTTTTTCCTCATAGTTATATTGTGATACCTTTAATTTAAAATGTGTCATAAATATAATATATATTCAGTATATATGTTTTTATATAAATTAATAAATGATAAAAATATTAAATGAAATATACTGTTCATGGAGACGGTAGAACGTACCTTTGCATGAACATTGTTTCTATTTTTCTATTATAATGAAATAAAGAATATAAATGAAATAAATATTAATATATATATATATTCATTAATTTTTAAATATTATGTCATATATATAATATATTTTCACTAAAACAATCCTTAATACATTCAATGTTGAGTGTAAATGATTGACATTGCATTGAGAAGGCGACAATCCACACTTCCCCAAACGAAATTATCATATTTAAAAAAAATGGATGGCATGAAGGTATGTGTTGTATAATAATTAAAAAATTATAAATATATCATAAATATAATATATATCATATAAAATCATTGTTTCCATCATAATTCCAAACCATTATAACTAGTAAAAGATAAATTAACAACATCTTTTTGTGAGATGTTACCTCTACGTACATAAGAATGGTATGTTCATTACCCATTACATGGAATTGGGTGTATGTATAGGTAGAAGAAAATGAATAACAATATCTCAGTATATTTAGGATAATTATTTTATTATATAATACTGTAATAAGTTAGTCTGTGGGTTAGAAAATGAAAATAAAACAAAAGAGCTCACAGAGGGGTGTTTCTTCTTCTTTGGGAAACTTCTTTTTGTTTCCACCAAAGGGATTCATCAGTTGGATTTATAACAAAATGGAAGATTATAATATTAATATATGTATTTTTGGAGGTTATTATAGAATATTTTGGGTGATAAAAAGTGCTTTATAGGCTTGAAAAAGTGGAAGGGGTGAGTGAATTTATATAATTGAGGATGGGTTTCATTCATGTAATTTTTTTAAAAGGGAATTCTAGCCATATTTTTCCAATATCAAGTTCCATAAATAATGTATAAATTTATATAATAGGGATTATACGGTCTAAATATGTATATCCAATGTATTTTGGTAATGTTTTTATGTCATTTTGGCCCAAAAGTTTTTGGATTAGTCTCTAGTTAAGCTAAATTTTATCATAAGAGCTATACTTAATTTTATTTACATTAAATAATATTTTTGATCAAAAAGTATGTTAACATAATTATAAATAATATATTATATTGAATAAAAATTTGGAATCCATTTTTTCAAAATCAAATCACATATGTGGGAAATATTAATTTAAATTTATTATAATTGAAGTGGTGATAATGTGAGATTTTATAGTAAAAACGTTCAAACATTGGCTTAGTTTTTAATCTAATTTCTATGTGATATTTATTCATATAACCTTAATGAGATTAATTTTTTTTATAATTTATATAATTAAAAATTAAATACATTAAACAATATAATTTATCTTAATAAATAAATTAAATTATAAAAGCAGTTTTGAATAAAAATTCAGTGTTCTTCACTATTCATAAAAAAATAAAACATTTTTTAAAAATTTAAATACATTCACACAAAGTAAATTTTTATTATTCTATTGAAAAAATGAATTTTATTTTGAAAAATGTAAACTAAAAATGTGTCAAAATTCATATTTTATATGGTTTCTCCCCTACAAAGCTATAAATTTTTTTTTTTGAAAGATACAATTTTTTATTCATAATAGTGGATTCATTTTTATCTTTTGAATATATAATATATTGTATTGGTTTAAACATATTTTATTGAGTATATATAATTTTAGTAACATTCATAAATTATGTTTTGGTTAATTTATATATATTAAATGATGTTTTCACATTGTAATTATGTTTTTATGGAAAACAAATTATATTATTTTCAAATTGTTTTTATATTCAATTCTAGCTAAAAGTGTCAATTTTATTCACATGTTTAAACATTTTTTTATTAATTAAATACATATTATTGGCTATGTGGATACTTTAGTAATATTTTCACATAAATATTAATATTATTTTATAGTTTTTTTTAAATTAGTACTTGAGTGTAACGCTGGAAATCGAAGGAAATAAACATTGAATGCAACACAAGAAAAAATTTCTGTTGTTTATACCACAATCCTGTATGAGTGTTTCATGTTTTCAAAGATTAACTTGGTGTTTCCAAATAAAAACATTGTTTTATCATGTAATAGATGTTATAATTAAATTTTTTTAAATTAAAAACATTAAAAATATTGAATTAATTCAAAAAATATATTTCAAAAAATCAAAGGGTGTTATATTCTATCCCCTTAAATTAAGGTTTCAACCTAATTTAATTTGCATTATTAAAGTATTAATACTATACATTTCCATTCACAAAAACCCAAAACATAGAAAATAATACTAAAACATATTATTAAAAATAATTTTTTTAAACCTAATGGGTTCTTAGTGAAACACATAACTAGTATTCCACATAGTGGAACATTGGTAGAAAGAGAAAATATAGACTTAGAGGTAAAAGTAAATATTTATTGTGATCAATTGAGGTCATCATTCACAAATTAGTGAATGATCAATGGAATGGTGATGGCCTGAAATTCATAATAATGTGACAATTTTGAAGTCGATTACTTTAAAAAACATTTAGTAATTTGGAAGAAAATTTATTTCTAGATTGTTTTCCAAAAGTGATAAAATTTTGTGAAATGATGTAGTTTCTTTATTTTAGGACAACCTCACCCATTTTGTTCCCATATCAAATTACACATTATTTATTATTTTATGAAATGAAGGTAAATGTTTCATTCATAAATCATTACAAGATCACAAGATCCAAAAATATAATAATAGTTCATTCCATATATCACAAAAAGGTTGTCACAGGTTATCCAATATTAAAAAATCTATATATAGAGTTATAAAGTCTCATACACATTTTAATATAAACCATTCTATAAATTAATATCATTATAACCTTTATAGGAGAATAATATACAACTCATTAAAAATATGGTTACATAATCATCTTCACACTGATCCCCCATATCTAATAAAGTAGGTATTGGTTTTCATATTACAAACATTAAATACCCACATCATATATTCTCTTGAATAATGGTAATAACATGAATTACCAAAAATAAATTTGAATAAAAAGCATGATTCCATATTCCAAATATTACAGGATATTTTCCATAAATCTAAGATGTTGTAAAATTAATTAATGATGACATAGATCACATTTTCAAAAAGTAAATAATTCGTTTTGGGTTAAATAGTAATTTCCAATCTTCTTTATTAATATTAATCATCCATTTATCCAAGCTATAATTTTTCCCCACTATTAGGAACACATTAAGGGTTATATTTCATTAATAAAATTACCACATTTATATTAAAAACTGTTTCTAGTTCATCGAAACCATTAAATATATATTTTTAAAATCTTTAATAGAAAACATATACATCATAATTCATATAATTTAATTTATGAATTAATAAACATATGCACACCAATCATCCAATATTATTCTTCAACCACTACTCGGGATTATTTATCATATAAATTAATAACCCAATCCTAGAATAAGAAATATGAATCATGTATTAATATTAATCAACCACAATATAATCATTCTTATTATGTTTAGTGTAAATATCATGGGAAGACCATCCCATACCTTAAAATTTTATTTGTGGTCTCCAAATCATCAGCAATATAACCAATACTCATGGACCTTCTTGATTCTCCTCATGAGAATTCCACTTTGGAAATTTATTTTCATCAAGAACATACCTTCCACATCTAAAATATAAAATTTTAATATAGTTCCTCCTATTTCCAACTATTGACTAAAACCATAAATTATAGGATGTGAAACACTTATCACTATATAAAACAACATAATTATTAAAATTTAATTATAATATTTTAAAATAATGAGACATACTTCTTTAATATATGATATCATAGTTTTTTCCTAGGGTATTCATATTCATTTTCAATTTAAATTCTTCATTATGGATCAAAAAGAGTTTGTGAAATCTTATAGAATATCCCCAATTAGTTTCAGACCATGTGTATAGCAAGGTCGATTATTGTACATCCGTTCCCAATTTATTCAAGATCAATAAAGTATTTTTGGGTGTTTAACACTATGTAAATATATTCCAAATCCACATTCACTTGTATTATCCTAATGGGTATGTATTTATAATAAGCCAAACATTATATTAATTAACAAAATTCGATGAAATGTTAATATATTTTAACCCATCTTTTGTCATATCCTTAGAGACATCCCTATACATATCCTTATAATTATACCTAGGGATATCACAAATGTTTTATCATTCTAGTTTCTAAAGGGTGACTAAAAAATTATTTTAATACCAAGTGTAGATTCCTGGGATTAATATTCCGGGATATTACATAAATTTACATGAAGATTCATCACATTAAAAATGTGAATTCCTAAGGACCATAATAGTTTAGTGTCATTTAAAACATGGAACAAAATATACTTGTTTGGTTAGAGATGAATAAAATCTCCATTAAAGATCTTCTCCTTTATTATTCATACTATAAACCATTTTTCATCACCTGGGGAATTAAAACATAAAAAACAGGTGATCTTGAATGCTCTGTAAGGGTAAATAAAGTAAATACGTAAGCATATCATGAAAACCAGTTATGGAGGACATGATAATAACATTTTTAGATCCAACCATGAATACCAAATATAAAAATCATGAGGCAGAGAATAATTATTTGAAGTACATAAGAGATGAATTATAAGGTAATCCATAACATTATCCATGAAATCATACCATTAGAATAATAAATAGAATAGTTTCAGACACATAATAAAATAAGTTGATTCCCATAAAAGTCAAGGAATCACTAACTATGCCATGTTAATAGTATCAGTTCAATCCCCATACCATAATGGTTTTCATGGTTCTCTCAGATGAAAATTTTAGTAGTCAATGTTCACTCTCAATTCCATATTAGTAGTCCATATTCACTACCACAACAATATTATTAGCCAAGGTTCACTCTCAAGACCATCTTAGTTGAAAATGTAATTTATAGAAATAAGTTCACTCCATGTTACATCCACGTATATCGCTTGAGATATAAATATTTTCCAAATTAATTGGAGGGATATATAGGTACCACACATCACATAATGAAATAATACATACATGTTCCACAATATCACATACAATCATATCATAACCCATAAAATTAAATGGGTAACAGAAACCTGTCATCATATCATAACCTATGAAAAAGATATTAGTTTCATTATAATTTCATTGATGCATAACCGGTGAAATAAGAAGTTTTCATAAGCATATAACCTGTGAAATATAAATGAGTTTTATAATCCATCATGCCATAAAAACATAAAAAATTTAGGGAATTAATATGAATCAAATCATTGAAATATTTACCAATAATGGCATGAGTAACTCCTACAGATGTCATCTTACATGGGGAATAATTTGGAAATATCGTTTTAAGTCATTTCTTGCTGAAATTATCCTTGATTCATTTAAAAATATCATTTAATGCATAAAACCTTTGTAAAAACAAAATTACTGAAAAAAGAACATCAAAACATATGAATGAATCTTTGAGAACCTTTTTAAAACCTTTTTATTTAAATTGTTATAAATAAATCATGAAAATATTTTGAATACAATTTTCCTAGAAAAATTATAATATATGCTTGATAAAAATTTGAAATCTTTTTCCTTTAAAAAACATTGAAATATTATAAATAAATCATGAAAACATTTTTCTTTGAAAATACATTTAATGAATATAAATAAGGCATGAAATAAAATTAAAAGTTTTTTATTTTAAAATAATTTGAATACATATAAAATAATAATTTAAATCATTTAAATACACTTAATATAAAACAAACTCCTGAAATCATACAAATAGAGATTTTAAAATCATATAATACTTTTTAAAAATAAAATGATTTTTGAAAACCCAATTTATTTGAAATAATATTAAAACTAAAAAATCTACATAATATTCAGATAAAAATTTTAGTCAAAAAAACCTTGTGAATATCCAAAATAAATCAACAAGGAAATGATGGTCATGGTAAAGTTTATGTCCATACATTCTGAATATTCCTTTTCCACCATAAAAGATTAGATAAGTTACTTGATCAGAAAAAGACAAGAATATTTCATTTAAAACTATTTATTAAAAATAAATATATGTAAAAAAATTCCTTTAAACATAATAAGAAAATATTAAACCTATTTTTGAAACATTTTTAGAAAACATGGTTTTGAAACAACATAGATTTTCGATAGAATAGAAAGTTAAATGTCGATTTTATTAAAAACAGTTATATTAATTACCTTATGTGAAAAATATTGGAAAATGAAACCAAAACATGATGTTATCATGAATAATGTGAAGATAATAAAATTCAGGAGTTTTATTGAGATAATGATAAAAATATTTCAACAATGAAATCATAATCATAAAAAATATTGATAAAGGATTAGATTGTATCAATATATTTTAAAACATTTGGTGAATTGGACTTGTAATAAACAATAGAGAATAATATTACAAGACACATAAAGTATCACTAAATATGTATATTCATTATATAACATTTAAATGTGTATTTTATAAACCTCAGATAACAATATATATTCATAACATGGCTTTTGTCTCAAAGAAGAAATTTAGAGACAAAAAAACATAACCAATTTGTTAAAATTTAAAACGAAACCCCCATGAAATATAGATCATAAAATTGATATGTAAATAGACATAAATTATGTATAAAAACAATATAATACACCCATGGAATGTATACATACCACATATACCAAATTAAGAGATGAATATTGCTAGGGTCTCATAGAAAATAAAATTGATAGGATAAAACTATTACATTAAGAATTTACGCTCTTCATACTCATTAAAAAATATTTAATGATAATTATATGTTTATAGTAGATCTAAAAAATAAAAATATTCTTATATATGATTTTATTATGACTTTGTATTACCCATTTATTACGAACTCAATGTTAATGTTGTGTTTGGGGGAATAATCACTTTTTTCTATAGGGTTTTTTTATATTCTTGGTCCTCATAGATATATCATGATCAAAAGAATATAAACCATTATATAAATATCATAATTATTTATTATCTCATTTTTTATTTTAATATATCAAAAATAAAAATATTAAATGAAATACACCATTCATGGATATGGTAGGTCATTTGTTCGTAGGGATGATGTTTCTGTTTTACTATCGTATTGAAAGAAATATGTTAAATTAATTGAATATATATTATTATTGAAATAGTATTATCATGTAATAAATATAATATAAATATAAATTCCATGTAGATTGTGAAAAAATCACATTTCATTGAGGAGGCGGTTGTACACACTTCCCTAAATGAAATTATTGTCTTTACAAAAAATGGAAAGAATAAGGGTATGATCCATGTAATAATTAAAAATGTATCTATATATATATTTTAAAAATATCATATATATACTATAAAACTATGGTTATATAAAAATTTTAAACCATGATAGGTGGTAAATGAAAAAACGAACATCATCTTTTTTTGAGGTGGTAGTTCACCGTACACATGAACGGTATGTTCGTTACCCATTTGATGTATGTGGGTGAAACTATAGGTCAAAAAATATAATTAATAGTATAATTATATTTAGGATACTATTTTTAATATATTATATTCTAATGATCTGTTTTTAGTGAGTGGAGAATGAAAATAAAACAATAGAGCTTGAGGAATGATGTCACCTCTTTTTTGGGAAACAACAGTTGGTTTTCACCTAAGGGCTTCCATGGTTAGATTCATTCCCAAAAATAATAATTCTATGAATAAGGGATGGATGTTAGGATAATATTAGTATTTTTTGGGATAACTAAAGGTTTTGATATATGTGAATTATTTATAAGGGTGAGTTTTTTTATAATGGAAGAGGAGTGCTATTTATATAAATTATTGCAAAGTAAATTATAACCACATTTTTCTCATGTAAATTATCTCCTATAATGGACCCAAATAGATTAAAATGAGGTTAGGTTCTATATTGTTTTAAAAAATTTATATTCGAACAGTTTTTAGGTCATTATTTCCCTTATGATAATGGTTTAGTCCCCTTTCAAGCGTAATTATACCTTAATCGATGTAATTAATTTTAATTACATTGACTAATATTTTTTAGAAACTAAGTGGAAATAATTAACCACTATAAATTATGATGATTATAATATGGAATCAATAATTTCAAATTTCAATTAAATATTTAAATGAAATTAATTTAAATTTATTCCCACATATATGGACAACAAGGTGTGGTGTTATGGTAAAATATGTTCAAAAGTTTCTTATATTTTTATTCTAATTTCAAAGTGAAATTGATTCAAATGACCATAATTGGATAATTTTTTTTATATTTTATACTGTTAATAATTAAAAAAAATATGAAATATAATATAACCATATAAATATTTTACATGATAAATGCGTCTTTGAATTAAAATTCAATGTTCTTCTCAATTCATCAAAAAATGAAACTTCTCAGAAAAATACCAAAAATTCACCCAATAAATATTTTGATATTCAATTTTCAAAATGGATTTTATTTTTTGAAAAAAATATAAATCTAAGAGAAAAAATATTTAAAAAGGTTTTTCTATTAAGATTTGGTAAAATTACTTTTGTGAAAAATACATATTTTCCATCATAAAATTATATTTATACTTTTATTGTTCATATCAAATCTATTGAATGAGTGTAAAAATATTTTATAGAATATATAATATAATAAAATCATTAATAAATATTTTTTAAAAAAATTATTATGATAAAATATTCTTTGTACATAGAAAAGACGTATTCAAAGAAAATGAATTTATTTTTTTAAATTAGTTCCTACATTCATTTCAAGATAAAAGTGTTAATTTTATTCACAGTTTTATATTATTTTTTATTAATAATAACCATCATAATTTCTATGTGAAAAAAATAGTAGTATTTTAAATATAATATTAATTGTATTCAATATTTTGATAAAACTATGTCCCACATTTAATGATTGATATCGATGGAAATTAACATTGTGTATAACAAAATAAAAACAATGTGTTACATGTACAACAAGATAATTTAAGTGTTTAATATAGCATAATTATAACATGGTGTTTCATAATAAAAATATATTTCTTTCATATAAAATAATCTATATTATTATATTCAATAATTTAACATTATCAAAAATATTATTTTCATTCAGAAAAAATATTTCACAAAACTCAGGGTGTTATACATGGTAAATATATTCCAACACCAATGCATTGGAAAATGCAGCTATAAAACTAGATGATCTAGAGTGAGATAAATTTGTCATCATCATTCCACACTACCATATTTTCTCACCATTTTATTAATATTAAATGAAAGATATAAATTATATTTTTCCCATCCCAAATCTTCATGGTCCTACAATGGGTTGGATGAAACCCATTCACCTTAAAAATAGAGATATCCCACCAAACTAATCTGAGATAGAGAAAATTCAATGATGAGAAATTAACAATGTTCTATATAACGAAATATATCACCAACATGTCCTCTATAAGAAGATATTTGATGGGGTATTTATTAGGTTCATTTATGGAGAAGGGACCACCGAAGTCCTGAAGAATGATCACACAAGAGTTTGTGGCACTCAATAGTCTGGACTCATGAATTCCCACCAAACCTGAAAAATTGGGTACTACAGTCCATCTCTAATGTAGAAGTGCACTATATTCACTATAAAAGTGTCATTAATTTTTTATTCATGCCAACTTCATTCACCAAGCACCTTAGTTTCTCCAAAAATCCATGTACTCTTGACTATTTTCAATTTTGGGAATGGATGTCATTGGACTATATCCTCCTACTGAATCCAATAAGAACATATATATTCTTACTAGAACTGATTTTTTTTCAATGTGGGTAGAAGTTATACCATTCAATGATGTTGGGTAAATGACCATCTTTATATTTTAAAAAACCAACATCATCAACATATTTGGTGTTACTCATTCAATAATGATGAAAAATGGAGCC
This sequence comes from Viscum album, assembly GCA_963277665.1. Lineage (NCBI taxonomy): Eukaryota > Viridiplantae > Streptophyta > Magnoliopsida > Santalales > Viscaceae > Viscum > Viscum album. The sequence continues at coordinate 496,931,045 of OY728140.1, forward strand.
AATTATTATTATGCTAAATTTGATAAGTAGTGTCAATAGTATGGAATTAATTCCATCTATTCACCCTAATATAAAGTAGTGTCCAAAGGACATATATAAGACTTCAAAAATAACCTATCAAATATACTCTAAGAGATATTAGGGATTGATAAAAAGTCATAGTGGACTTTCCCTTACATGCATTGTAGGATTACCAGACATTGACCTGCACTGCCACATAGGTGGCCCCATAATCATTAGTATACAAGGGAGAGGAGGTCATTACCATCGAGGTTTGGTTTCTTTCTATTTACATTACATTTTTTGATTAGTTATCTACATATTATCAATCCTATGAATATATGGAAGAATTAGATCAATTTTATGAGAAACAATTGGATATCATTTATCATTTGTATTTTAACCAAAATAGAATTGCGTGAATTTTTGACACATTGTTTTACCTCTGTTATTTCATTAAAAGATAGATGGTGTTATTCATTAGGATGCTGGTGATATCCAGAATTAAACATTTAATGTTTGAACCAAAATGGAATGGACATTATGCCTTACATACAGTCTAATTTAAGAAATCTTAGCTATTGATTTTGATGGAAAAATATCTGACCATGTCTCCCACCAAAAAAAGATTAATGTAAAATTATTTCATGTAATCAAAGTACATAATCATAATGCTCACATTGCATTAAATTTCTTGTTATATCCTCAAGTTTTCATGACATTAAACTTCATAGTACATCATTATGATCACATGTAGTTGAACTGCCTGGTAGATCATCCAATTTCCATGACACTAATCTATATAATATATAACATATAAGAGAAATGATGAAAAATTGTCTGTCCACTTCTAGGTAATATGACATTATAACTATGCATAAGACTCATCATAAATATATATGTGGTGTGTGGGAATCCTTGGCCCTCATGCACAATGGATTTATTATTCCCCGACATTTCACATGTCCCCTTATAGAGTCTCCACCCATTAATATGAACTCTATGACCATAAAAATGATGTTACCGTCCTCACTACCTGAAATTAAAATGAAATAGAATCATTATATAAATAAAATATTCTCTACACATGAGCTAGGTATATGTGAAGAAATATATGAAATTCCCCTCTCTAATTATGAGCGTTTTGTCAATGATGGGTTTCAATTTCTCAAATAACATTGTGTGGATTTATTCCAGTGAACCTATGAAAAATAGTGATTCATAGAAGTCTTTAATTAGGCATAGCCTCAAATTTACAACAATTCATAAGATTATTTCCCTACCATCATATGGCTTTAATTCCACTTTTCATGTCAGGTTTAGGTTTCTCATTGGTCTATGTGTTGGGACCAAGGTTGTTCTTTACTTGAAATAGAGTGTGGTTTTTTTCTGTTGAAAATCCTCTCATGGAAGATCATGTATAATTCATATAAATGGATCATATAGTACAATCATAAATAAGTACTTAAGGTGGCATAATTTTCTAGTTTCTTCCATATTTTGGGGTCCAACATGTGGAGAATGGAAAGCATTTTAAATTATGTATTTTCTTGAACACGTTATAAAAATATGGAAGAGGAATGTGTTTCAATAATATAGGATTCAAGATTTGTGTTTCATAAAGGATTAATGAATTATGAAGATGTGCTTTGAGATTATGATAATTATAACTCTGTAGCGGTGTGTAGGGTTTGACAGAGAGCATCATGACAATGTCAAATTATTGTGGCGATTTACAAAGTGAGGATCATTGTGAAGTTGTTTTTGAATAATTTGGATACTTCTTTAAATGTAGTAGAGATTTTTTATTAGTAAATCTTATAATAAGAGGCTACCCTCTTCATTTCTTTTAATTTTTTTATAGAAAATCCGGAATCACTATGATTTTGTGTAGCATGGGGTGCTCCGTGAAACTAGGATTCAATGACAACATCAGATTCGTAAAAAGACTATTATAGTCTTGACTGATGATAATGATTATAATTATTGAGTGCTCCATTAATATATTATGTTCTATATTGGCTTATTGAGCATCATAAATAAAGGTTGTTCCACAATGGTAGTGTACTTTGTGATGACAGGATGTTTTGAAAAGATGAAGGAGCATTGCGAAGTGGTAAGGATTGTGATGTAGTGATAATTGTGAAGGAGTAAGGTCTAATAATGAGCGAGATATATAATGGAGTGATCTTTGTGAAAGATCAATGTGAATGGATGTTTCTGAATATAATGGTTATGTGGACAGGGATTTCAATGGACATCAAATCATTTCTACGGTTCAAGCAGTGTCTTGTGCTAATATAGGGACAAAGTAATTAATGAAAAGTTAGTTATGTGACCTTAAATTTAATAAACTATTTTATAATTCCTTCAAAATAGTGATCTAGGAGGAGTTAGAGGAACAGTTCCTATTGATCTAGTAATCTGTCCCTAAAATCATGTAAAGTAAGTGTTCCTAGAATATAGTGAGGTATAAAAAACTCTTGTTTTCGACATCTTGTGATGATTAGTGGATTTTGGTATGACTGAATCACTGTTAGTGTATGTCCCTTGGACGTAACCCTAAGCGGTGAACCAAGTAAAAGTGTTGTGATGTCCCCTAATGCATGTGATTATTTTAATACTACCATAATCTATCTTACATGTTTTATGTGTTCCTACCATCATGGTCACAAGATAGAATATATTAAAAGAAAATATTGACACCTTGATTCAACCATTCCCTCTCAGGGTGTCTGGTTGTCCTATTAGTTATATCATAGTGTAAAGGCTGCTAGAGTTAAATCTAATATTTTCATTCATGGAGAATTCATTAAATGTTAGGGGTCACCATATTCTATAAATGTAACATTTATATTTGGAAGAACATAATGAGATATCATCTAAGAGCTCTGGGAATGGAAGTCTTATTTGCAACTGTTCAAGGAATACAAGTCAATGATCCTATAGGGATGTCAATGGCTGAAATAGATAGTAAAATGCCAGATGTAGACACTAAAGCATAAAATTATCCCACTGAATCACTTTCTGAGTATATCTATCAAAAGTTAATGAGATTCACATCTTCCAATTCAACGTGGGAGGTAAATGAAAACATATATGAAGGAGACAGTAAAGTGAAGGTGGCGAAACACTATGTTTTTTACAACATGTTTGATTATCTAAAGATGAATCCTGATGAAAATATATATTATTTATTCAATGAAATTACAAAATTTAAAGGGTAAATTTTAGTAAATGGGGAAGATATTAAGTCATTTATATTTTAATGAAAATACTGAGAATACATCCACCTATTTTCAATGAAATGGTGTCAGTTCTTGAAGAATGGGATCTCTCTAAACTTTCTCTAGATGATCTGTTGAGAAATCAGGTGGAATATGGGATGAGGGTCAAGCCAGAAGATGCAATTACTAGAGTACATATGATTTTTTTTTTAAAATACATGAAAAGAATTAAATTTCAGGATATAGTACTAATAAATATTGAGAGGAAAACAAACTTCTTTATCTCATTTATATGAAATTCAAGAATGGAAAAGGGAAATTTTATAGTAAACTACCATAGGCTTATTTTAATTATGGAATAGTTGGATATATAACCACATAGTGATCAAGAATGTTTGATGATGAAGATAGAGAATATGGAAACATTGAGAATCCTCGAAAATGGGTTTTCAAAAAGGGACACTTCAAATATGGAATTAAAGCACAGAGGAAGAGTTTTTTCTATAAAGAGGAAGATAATAAAAGTGAATTCTTTGAGGAAGAATAAATAGAATTTAAATTTGGATCCCATGCTTCCATGATGAATATTATTAAAAAAGCATAGCTATCAAGAGATTATTGTAATGATAATTAGCTGGCCACTGATGCCAATCTCAAGTTGCAGCTTAAGAATGATCTTGGTAAGCTTGAAAATTAATGTATGGTATGAACAAATTTTAAATAAGGTGTTGATGAATAATCATAATAAGTTAATCAAAATGAAGATGAAATTGAACCACTAGAAGAACTAGAGAATGCTCAATCATCAATCCATAGAAGCATAGAAGAGGTCATGGAAATAATACTCAAGATTGAATAATAGGAAAAGGTCATTAATTAACTTACCTCAAGACAAGGGGAAGCCCAAATCCTTTGATGGACTCTAAGATGAAGTTGTTAGCCTAAGGAGTAAACTAAAAATTGAATCAAATTCAAAATAACCATGGAAGGAAATACAATTTGTAAAATAATCAGATGTTGATTTACTTGAAAGAGATACGAGTGGTTTTTATGGAGTTGAAACAATTTTGAATGATCAAAGTCATAAGGAAATGGGTAATAGTGGAATCAGTTGTGATTTCAGGAAATAAAATAATGTATATAAAATGAGCCAGAATAAAGGCAATTTAAAAACTGGACATGTTGAAAATCCAACAGAAGACTTTAAAAAGAAACCCTCAACTCAAAAAGAATATAGAACCATCAATATTCCTTAGTAAACTTGAAATTATAAGAAGCGCATATACCTTCCTAAGGAAAATGTTGTGGGTAGGAATATAATTGAGAAGGAATTTCCACTTATGAAATGTCATTTATATGGATATATAGGTCATACCATGTCATATTGCGAAGAGGTGAGGAGAAATCTAAATGGAGAAGATATATTATTTCAAAAATGGAGAAAATATTCATATCCTGCATCTTATAGAAGAAATAATTTATATGTATATTATTTTCATTATTCTAGCTTTGGCCATAAATCTAGTAATTGTAGGTAGAGGATAAACATGAATAGTACATAAAAAACTCATAGAAAAGTCAATCCTCATCGACCAAATAGTTTTTCTCTCACAAATAGGGTTTCTCCCCTAGAATAAATGTGTGGGTATGAAGAAACTAATTATGTGGAAGAGATAATTGAAAGGCCCTTAGTGTTTTACATTTAATCCAATATCATATGGAACAAAAATAATAAAATTGAAAAATCATACCTTGGAGAAGTATCTCTCAGATCCAAAAAAGAGAAGAATCACCTTGATTATAGATATTAGATTTTCATATCATATGACATGAAATTAATATCAGTTAAAGAATATTAATAAAAATGATGATAGAATATTAAGAGTCTGTAATGATGGTGCATTAAAGAATAATGGATGTTGATGCACTGAACTAGATAATGTAAAGAAAAGAAATAATTATGTTCCATGTATGGATGGTTTATGTCACAATATCCTTAGTGTTAGTCAAATCTCTGAGTTAGGACATAGTGTCATTCAAAAAAATGCACTATAAAAGGAATTAATAGGAATTATCTTATGAAATATTGTAGAAAAATAGAAATATATATTATGTTAATAGTATAGAAAACATTTTCTATATGATCATTGAAAATAATAATCACTTTTAGCATAAAAGATTGGAGAACATCAATCAATAAGAGATGAAAAAAGATCTCTAATCTAAATATAGTCATGGATATCCCCAATTTTATGTATGAATGGGAGTTATCTTTTGATGATCGAATATGGGGGAAGTTGTTCGGCAATTCCTATTGTCCAAAGAAGAAATGTGAATCCAATATTCTTGATCTCACTCATACAAAAGTACATGTCCTGATAATTGTTTCCAAAATACATGTACAATGGTGCTTCATCCATTTCATAGGTGATTACAATATAATAGAATGTGAGATGTTTATACATAGGAAATGGAAAGTACTTAATTTCATGAAAACTTTTCACTAAATCACTGTGAATGATAATGGATGGAAAATTAATGTTTTCTGGTCTGATAATGGAGGGTAATACACATCTGTTGAGTTTGAAAATTACCTAGAAAGAATAGAATACCACATGAGGTGGCTATCGTGAGAATCCCACAATATAATGGATTTGTTCAGTGCATGAATTGATAGGTGAAAAATATAGCCGGAACTATTCTTATTGAGAGTCATATCCATCAAAATTACTGGTAAGGGGCTATTCAAGTTGTGGTGTGTATTCAAAATCGAATGAGGATTTATATGGGAGAAATGAAGACAATGTATGCTTTGTGTCATTAAAGGAATAAATCATTGAATTATTTATATGTTTCTGGAAGTAAATGTTTTATCAGAAACGAAAAAAGAAATTAGGGAATGTATGGTGATACAATTGATGAAGGAATATTCCTCAGATATTCGATGAATATCAGAGCCTAAATGTGCTTCAATAAGAATATTGGAAAATTTGTTGAAAACAATGATGCTAAGATTTTTTTGGATAAGACCAAAAATTCCATGAGGGGATATTATATTAATGTAACTAATGATCCAGAAGACCCTGGACATGGAACTGATTCAAATTAATATTTATCGGATGGTTTGAAAAACATTCAGAGGTCACAAAATGACATGGATTCGGGTGAATAATCAGAAGAAGAATCTATGTCTGAATAAAATCCTACTAAACCAAATAAGATAAATCTAATAGTAAAAATTGATCAACTCAATATCATTAAGGATTGGACATCTCCCACTAATAAAAAATGGGGAATAATGTACAATCTGTATTACTAGTAGTTTTGGAACCATCCTCATTTAAATAATTTGTAAAGGATGTATCATAGTTTAATTCCATGAAAGAAGAGTTGGATCAAATCGAGAAGAAACAAACATGGGATCTAGTCGAGAGACCCAAAGAGGAAAATGTGATTGGTATAAAGTGGATTATTATGGATAAATATTATGATCATGGTAATGTTATTAGAAATAAGGTACGATTGGTGTGCAATAGATACTCATAGATTTAAGGTGATGATGTTGAAGAAACATTTACTCCAGTAGTGAGACTACAGTCGATCATGATTTTCCTTATAATATAAATTCAAAGAGGATATAAAGACAATCATATGGAAACCAAAATAGAATTATTAAATGGTGTTCTTGAGGAATAAGTTTTTATCGAAAAACTAGTTGGTTTTTTAATTGGAAATAATTAAATGATGGTTTTTATATTGAAAACGGATTTCTATGTATTAAAGTAGGCACCATGAGCATGTTTTTTTATCTAGATTCATATCTATTGAATATTGAATTTAAAATAGGGTGTGTCAAACACAACCTATATGTAAAAAAATCAAAGGATGATCAATTTATGGTTTGGGTGAATGTGGATGATATTATTTTAGGATGAATTAGGCAGACATCAGTTCATAAATATTCCATTCAGATGAAATCAGAATTTGAAGTGTCTATGATTAGTGAACCCACATATTTCGTGGGGTAGAAAGTGATTTAGAATAATGACTACATTTTATCTCTCATAAAAAAGTATGCAAGAGAGTTTTTGAATAAATTCAATATCCATGACTCCAAACCAATGTCTACTCCGATTGTGGCTAGAATGAAACCTGGAAATCATGAGGATGTGACTTCTTTAGATCCCACAATATATTGGATAATCATTGGAAGCTTTTTGAACCTGACATCAACAGGACCAGATATTGTATTTTCAATATTCTTAGTGGTTCACTTTCATTTTAATCCAAAAGTAAAACATATGGTTGTAGGAAAAATAATCATGAGGTACATTCAAAGAACTCTCAATTATGGTTTATACATTGTTGAAGGAAGTGATAATGAACTATCAATGTTTTATGATGCTTACTGGGTTGGATATATTGTTGATAAAAATACCAAAATTGGCGGGGAATTAATTATTGGAAAGAAATGTGTGGGATGGTTGCGTAAGATGCATGAAAACACATCTTTCAGTGCTTCTAAAGCTGAGTATATCTTTACAAAAAAGTCATGCACGCATATATTTTGGATGAATCAACAACTAACTGATTTTGGTGATTAACTGAAACAGACTATGGGGGTCCATTATTATAATAAGAGATCAATTTATCTTACTAAGAATCTTGTTCATCGCTCTTATACAAAACCCACTGAAATTTGATATCACATCATCAAGGAAAATGTTGAATAAGGAGTGTCTAAAATGGATCATGTGGTAGCTGATGAGAAAGTTGCTGATATTCTTACTATGACATTGGACGTGGCTTTGTTTGAGAAACATCAGTTTAACCTTGGTATTTAGCCACCTCTTGGTACATAAGGAGGTCATGAGATTTCCCTCTCCTCAGTTGTGCTAACTGTTTTATTTTTATTTTGTGGATGTGATGAAGGATTATGGTGGAGATACGATCCTAGGGAGTATTCTCTAATCTCTACGATGTACAAATACTGCTCATTGGGATTCTTTATAATGGGGTAGAAATGAAAAAATTCAATGTGTAATTTTTGAGAATGAAATTATTTTCATGTATTTTTTACTGTAGGAGAATAGAGACTCGATAAATTTAATGAATTATAGTGTGTGATAATGTGAATAGACAAACAATTTGATGTTATGTGGAAACAATCAGAGCATTCATTCGAACACACAAGAACCCAATCCATGACTTTACTCTATTTTTATAAACTGATCATTAACCATGTGAAATTAGTGTGTTTCCCGACATGATTCTTGCGGAACAGGTTTTGATATTGGAAGTGCTCCATTTAATTAATCTGTAGATTTCCAAAAAAACCCAAAAGGGGAGATTATTGGGACCAAGGATGTTATTTTCTAGAAATAGAGTTAAGTTTTTGTTTGCTATCACTCATCTCATCAATTATTAAGGACATTTCAAGGAATGGGATCATACTGTTGAAGCCTTACACTGTATTGAAGGTGGCATCGTTATGCATTATTGGCCAAATTTTGGTGTCCAAAATTTGATGAATTAAAATAAATTCGAAAAGTGTATTTTTATGACAACATTATTAAAATATGGAAAATTCAATAGTTTCATAGAGATGGGATTCATGATTTTTGTTTCAAGAAGGACTAAATTATATTTATGGTGTGCCCTATGATTACATGAATTAGAGGACTATAGTAGTGTGAAGTGTTTTATAGAGAGAACTATGACAACATCAAATTACAAATGGGATTTGTGAAGTAAGGAGCTCCACGAAGAGGTTTTTGACTGATTCGAAAAATTCATTGGAGGAGGTGGTGCTTCATGATTATTTTTTCATATAAATAGGAGGCTACCCTGCTTCATTTTTTACAAAATGTTTCCAAAAAAATATGCAATCCATCAAATTTCATGAAGAAAGGGGTCCTCTGTGAAACGAGGATTATATGTGAGCCTTGGATTTATGATAAGACTCTTCTAGTGTCGACCAATGTCAATTCTTTTATGTACTGAGTGCTTTGTAAAGGTTGTATTTTCCGCATTGTCTCCGTGAGTTTCCTAAAGGAAGGTTGTTCTGTGAAGGTAGTGTGCTATGTGACAGAAGGTTGATATAAAATGGAGAAGGAGATTTGTGAAGTAGTGAGAATTATGAAATATTGAGAATTCAGAAAGAGTGAGTTTTGTGAAGGAGTTAGCTTCATGAATGAGCGTTTCAAATGATCTTTATTAAGTAATGTGTTTGAATATCAGGTTTAAGTGGATATGTATTTCAAAGTGCATCAAATATGCTCTATAGAGAAAGCAGTGTCCCATGCTAAGATAGATAAAAAGTAATTAATAACAAATCATTAAAGTGACCTTCTTGTCAATAAACTAAGTTATACTTATCTTAATGTAGTGAGACATGAAGATTCGGGAGAACTTTCCCTAGGGAAGAAGTGATCATTCCCTAAAATCGTGTAACAATAGTTTTCATAGGACATAGGTACTGTAAACAAACTCCTATATTCCCCAACATGTGAGATTAGTGGATTTTGGTATGACTGACTCACTATCGCTATATGCCTCTTGGATGTATCCCTAATTGATGAAACCTGTAAATGTGTTGTGTTTCCCCCTTCTGTATGTGATTGTTTTATAATTACTCTAATCTATCACACACGTTTAATGTTTTCCTAACAATGTGGGAACAATATCATGTAATTTAAAAGATAGTGTTGAAAATATGATTTTCCCCTCACCTCTCAGGGTTTCCAGTGGTCCTACACTATGAAATCCAATTACCCATAACTATTTGACACAATCTTCCTGAACACATGAAAATAAAATTCATGTTACATCATCCATGTCCCATGATAATAACTCCATCACACTAATGTCTTCAATCTATGATGTTAAATTGTGAAACACCATAATGTTATCACATAATATGAGAATTCCAAGAATCAACAGTAATCTAAAATTCCATATTCAAGAAATATGTATGGCTTGATTCTTATAATCATTGGATATATAGTGACTACTATATTTTATATCCAAGTCAAGATGCCCAAAAAAGTAAAAAATGACCCTCCATATAAATATTCTTGTCCAGCACATGGATATTTCTATCAATAACTATGTGTGTATTGATTTCATCCCTTATGGGATATGTATTAATGATCAGATATCTATTCCAATTTATAGTTGTAATTCTCCATCAATCACATAGAGTAACCCTCATCCTTACCACATGATTTTAAAAAAATGTAGTTCATTAAGAACTATATGTATCTTGGTTCCCATTCAATGGGATATGTAGTGACGCCCAATCCACATTTCTTGGACTTTTCCATGAATGATTGGAAATTTCACCTCCACTGAAAACAAACTAAATTGATGTTGGGGACACTAAATCAAAAGCTACTTATAGGTCTATTATAAGAAAGGTTCTGTCTCCCGGCACAAGAGATAGATCGGTGCATGGAATATTGTCCAGAACTATGTATACCTTTATTCACATCGAAATGGGATATATATTGATTTCAAAAACCCGTGTCTTGTGCCTAGCCATGAAATAGGGAACAAATGACACCTATATATGGGTAAGAATTACACATATAGTTCGTATCAATACCAACATGTGGAATTATTCCTTGATACACAAGATATGTAGTGACCCCCGTATCTCTGATTGTTGGTCGAGCTGTAACATTCCACCTATTTCAGGTTGGGTCACCTTCATGCATACTACTATGATATTAAAATACATGGGATCCCAGAACTACATTTATCTTGATTAAGAATACTATTAGATACATAGTGACACATATTTATCTAATCCCAGGTCCAGCTGTAGTAATGAAAAAAATCAAAGGTAAAAAGGAATCCCCTTGCCAATGTATAGGTCAGACCTAAAAGTGGACCCTATTTAAGAACTATATACTACTTATTTATCATCATAATGAGATACATATTGATGTCCAAATTTTTCATCCTGTTCCAGCGACCATAAATTTAGAATGACCATATCCTTATTTATCACATCTATATAGGGGAAAACACCTTTACCACCCATTGTTTCTCACAACGAGCATATGTAACATGGGATTACCAGTTTTGGTTGGGGACACCCCACAAAGTGAAGGTGTATCAGTCCACATTAGGTTTTACATTATACGACTATAAGAACATAAAAATCAAATAAGATATTTCCTCTTCATGGTGGGGAAACTACATTCTTATTGCATGGAATTAGACTTCATTGGGAATGTCCTTTCTGCATGAAATTAAAAGATATGAAACTTTTAGAACTATATGTTCCTTGATTCACATTTTAGAATGACACATATTGATTCATTGACCTTATGTCCTAGTCTCATCCATGGGGTAATGAGAAAAATTGTCCCCATCATGAATATAAAAACAAAGATACATGTAGAATATCTCATGTTTGAGATCCTCATTCATTGATATATTAAGGAAAAAAATATTAAACCCTTACATACGAGTCATGACTATATAGTGACCATCACATTCCAAGGAAAATTGTTGTCTAAATGTTTCCTAGGTTCCTGTACATAGTCTTTAAACCCATCATACTTTGTGACCTACGAAATTTTAGATATCCACAACCATTCCCTCGCCATCAAAAATGGAGGTTCAGTATATTGAGGACACCTTTGTTTGATATGAAAAATATTCCCCATTAGGATTTGTATAAGTTTCCCCCAAAACTTTCATCTCAACCAAAGGAAAATTCATCCCCAAGAGAAACATTTCATATCTTCATATCCCCATTGGAATTTGTTCTCCATTTCATGTCTGATGATCGATGACACCGTAGAATTATTGTTAACACTCTATTTTTACATATTATTTGAGGAATGTAGAAAAATACCATCCTGATGATACTCCTATTACTCATAGTTTCAATGAATAATGGTCCCATATGTATTACATAGAATTGTAATGCCCCATTCTATCCTCACCACATGATATTAAACAACAAGGCTGATGTCATAGTATTATGAAACTGAATACATGATTTCCATAAGTACTTGTGTATTGATTCCTACAACCATAAGATATGTAGTGAAACCTGAATATCTAATCCTAGTTCTATCCAAAACAAAGGTTAAAATTATCTTTCACTATGCTTGGGCCAGACCTGGATAGGGAACAATTTAAGAACAATGCATGGACTTATTCTCATTTTGACGGGATAACTAGTAACAACTGGATCTTATATCCTGATATAGTTGAAATGAACCCCCCCCCACCACTCTCTTAAATATGAGAAATATATGCATATGGGGTCCCATATGTGTATCACCCCATTCATGATCTCATGTGTAGAAGAAAATTACCCCTTCCCATGAAACCTTTTTATAGATACATGAATAAACCATTTAATTACATCCTATGGCATGATTATTATTCTGGAAAGATATATATTGATTCCTAGAACATGAATCTTGATCATAACCATCATGATGAAATTCATTCGTTCCTATACATGGGTCATACTTGCATAATTGAAAAATTTCTACCCATTCTCAGATGTTTTGACATAAAAAGATCCTTTCATATTTAAGTATATTTTTTTCATACACCAAAATATATGAATTGGGATGTATGAATCTCCATAAACATCCCTGGATATAAAAATTCGAGGTCTAATGTCATTGGGATGCTGATTTTGGACTATACAAAATATTCCCATGTTGGATCTTTATAAGTCGCTAACAAAAACTGCAGGTCAACAAAATGAAAATTCATCCCCATAAAAATATTCCCCTATCGCAAAATTCCCCAATGATTTTCTCATACCACATCAACCATTAAATATGTAAACCCTCATATTATACCTTAAACACATTCCCCATTATTCCTAAGGATGGGGGAAAATTATTGAATAGATTACCATGAGAACGAAAAATCATTTATCACTCAGTAAAAGCTAAACATCCATAAACTATACCCATTGAACATCCTTATACTAAAATATTAAACTAAATGATTCATGTCCTAGTGGCATGATGTTAAACTGAATCATTATCTATCTCTCCTTTATGAAAGCTAAATTCATGTAGGAATGTTTTCTCATTCATGGAAATTTCTAATATTGATGTCCTCATCATTTTTTAGAAATTGTTCCCTTGAAAATATATCATTCATGGTCTTGATAAACTTGAATATTGATATATTGTATGGGTATTGTAGATATAGGGTTAGTTTATTGAGGACTCATTTGTTTGGATATGCACAGTATTCCTGAGCTGAATTTTCATAAGTCTCCAAAAAAAATAGTTCTATCAACAATGGAAAATTCATCCATATGATAGGCTTTTTATAGATTTGTATGCACTAAAAAATATTTTTTGAAACCATTACATGTTTACTTTCCCCATGTCATGTTTCAGATTCCGAAATAACAAAACCATGGTCAAGAAAAAAACCTTATTCATGTATAATTTTTTTTTTTGAATTCTCATCCAATAATCCCTATTGTGGTCCTCGACCTATAATTCATTGTAAAATATTTTTTACCTGAATAATCAGTGGAATTAGTCCAGTTTTCAAAATTCTAAACTATCATCATAAATTTACACAATACTCTCCATGCTGAAAATCTTCAAAGGGGTTAAATGTAAAGTACCATATATTTGGACCTAAGATTTGTATGGTTTATGAAACAATCCAGAACGAAAAAAAATGATATAGAAAACTCGTTAGTTTGAAAACATGTAAAGGTAGGAAAAATAAAAATTCATGTTATTCCAACTAATATTACACCACAATGGCCAAAGGAAACTATTAGGGAAACAATAGAAAAGACAAATAAATTTTAAGGTTTACCATATAACCATATAAATAGTCAAAACTATGTATGATGAGTGCCTCAAATCTATAAAAAATTAGTTCATTATAGGATAATTTTAACTTGACTATCCTATATTGTGATTTATGTTAATATCCCATAATGAAACCATTAATGCTATAGGTGAACTTTTATGTAAAAAATTATGAAAATCATGATGGATGAATACTGAAAGATATGATAACGGATTATCATTGAAGCACAAAAATGTTTCATTTTTATTAAATCAGAATTTATGATCATACACATACTATAGTATCTCTATGATGCTACTAACTAAAGATAGAAAAAAAATTGAATAGATGATTTGGATACTATGATGCTCATCTCAACTTAGTCAACAAATTGACAATAGCCTCGTGTGAGACTTCAAAGGTCCATTTCAAATTGGGTTTTCCCTAGCTTTAGTTTCATCTATTATGAAATTTTTTAATAAAGACACTAAGATCACAACCTTTCATCTTGATGGATCTAAATGTTCAATAGTAAATGATACATGTGCCTTTAACATTTCTACATGAGCCTAAAATTACTATATCATTGCAGTCTATGAGACCACATGATTTTAATAACGCTTTTTTAGAATGAATGTGGTATGGATCAGTGGTATGATACCATAGGTCTTATGTTTGATATTGGTATACATTATTCTAGGTAAGGTAAAAGTCACAAGAAGCTATGTCTTCTCACGTAATGACGATCAGGTGAATATGGATATGTGGGTTTCAGTAATCAAACACACCATAGCATAGACAAAGGAAAAGTTAGTGACAACATCCTACATTGTAATCCATTTCCACCAGGGGTCTCTATAATAATAGTAAATATTCAGTTTCATGGACACCTTTTCTCAACATGGTATTCGATCACAAAGATGGGTTCCTAATCATGATCACTCACTTCAATGTGTTTGTAATCATGAATTTCAACCACAAATGAGATGTTCGTATTGAAAAATGACTAGAATGTGGGAAAATATCCCATCTCCACCTCCTTACCAACTTTGGGTACCAAGACAATAGGCCGAACATCTATCGTTGAGGCTCCCATTGATATTCCAATGAGACCAGCGTTAGTAGGGATTCTGATAGCTCTAGTTGAAAGGATCAGTTTGGAATCACATTCAGTAAGGGGAACTATGGGATTAGGATCCTCTTTATTTTCTTAGAGAATTAAAATGAATTTTTTTCACCCCTTGAAAATTATGAGAAAGATGTGTCATGGAATGAGTTGGGAAAGGCATGTGGTTTGGTCACATTTCAGTTTTCCTATCATATGATCCCATCATGATAATACTCCATTCACATCCTAGCATAATCCCATGACCAATTGGGCAGTGTTTTTGCATAATCTAGTGAAATTTTCATGCTAAAATTATCACACATAATCATCATTCATAAAGGGTAATGGATGACTTGGTGAAACTCCTCAATTTGGGAAGGAAAATAGGAAACTTGTTCTATACATACAAATTGATGTCTGAATTGATAAGGGTTATATAGTTGAAAAATGGTTACTCAATATAACTACATATCCATGATTCTATATCACCAATATATTATATATGATCATTTCTCGGATGTTCTTTTCACATTATCAATCATTATTCCCAAAGGTACGAAAAATGAGTTAAATGAAAAAATTAAAAAATTTCTCAACAGTTTGATATTTCCATCTATACTCACGTGTTTTAGTCAAATAACTAAAATATTAATACTTTAATGATGAAAGGAAGAATAAGGCATCATCGTTGTATGTTAATATTAGAAGCATCTATAGTAATACTCCGCCAAGAGGTTTATGAATTAGAACTTCCCCCAAGATAGTGCAAAGATTTATCATGTATTATATGGCCCTAAAATTTAAAATACGATAAATGGTGGGTATTGCTAATTTGATGGGATATCCCTCTAGTATTTTTGAAGTTAGAATCAGTGTGAAGACTTTGACATTGGTATTGGAATCATGGGATAGGAAAATCCATCTAAATAGAAACATGGGAAAAACTCCTTCCAACTAGAATGAAAAATATATGTCTAAATGAATTTTGTAGCCCCAAATGGTTTATTGGACTTATTAAAGTGTATCCAAGTACAAAACATGAATGACACGTGATTGTTGAGTTTTATGAGTCCTAATAAAGAGAACATTTTCCCTAGGACTACTAAATTAAAGAAATGACCTTATCAAATAATTTATTAGAATGAGTGAGTGCATGTAATGGGTATGACAATGAAATGCCTCTACTGTAGTCTATAGGTCCCATTCCAATGAATGATATTAGTTTGATGATATTACACCAAAAAATTAAATTCTACGTAGAAGACGTAGGAGATTATAGAGTCTGTAGGGAGCTCAGTTCACTGAGAAATACAGTAAAAAAACAAATGATCTGAGTCCCCTATTTATATGAATGGTATCTTATTATAGGTCCACATGTGTTCATCAAACCCATTCAAACTTGGACCACTCTCTACATTGTAATAGCCTCCTACCTTTCCTAATCGAAACCCACTCTTATGGGTGTATTTTTTGGGACCTGAAAATTTCACAAACATGAATAATAGAGTTCAATAAAAATAATAATAGGGTGGAATTATATGTAGAATATGATTGAAAAAAATTTTAGAGGGAACTGTGATGGGATGATTGCTCCCACAAATGAAAAACCACTTCACAGATCTCCCCTCAGCATGGACTTCTGCCACACTGTGAGGTTTCTTGTAATTTAAATAGTTCATGGGAAGAGGTGTTACCACTTGTTATCTAAGAATTAAAAAATGTTTTTTTAGGGCCTACTCGTTATTTTACCTCTAAAAATGACCATCCCAATGTACATGAGGATTCACGGTATTGGGAAATATAAATAGTGACCATATATGAAACATTGTTTTTTGAGGAGTTTTTCAGGGATTTCTACCCCCACAAATTACTCCCTACATGAATGAAATCATTTACAGGATGGGGATCCTTATAATGTTTTTATAAAAGAATGCTTGCAACCCACTATAGCACAAGAATCCATCTCTGTACTGAATACATCATTTATTCAATAAAAGAACATCAAGGGTACTCATGTAAGGATAAAGAAATCATGGTGGAAAAGTATAGATAACAAGAAGAAAACCAGATGAGAACGAAATCATGGAGATTTGTTTTCCTGATAGTTAAAAATATACTTCACTTAATTATGGTTTAAATAAAAGAAAATTACAATGTAGATGAACTTAAAACCCTTTTTGGGTATGATTCTATAGTGAATAAATAGATGTCCAATTTTCAGACTGGAACCCCGGGTAGAAAAATATTATGCTCAAGGAACCCTGTTACACTTATAAAAAGACTATGTGAGAGGAGCATGGCCGAATATAAAAAATATCATGGAAGGTGGTGCTTGGTCCTACATAGCCACACGCTACGTGGAAGGACCCCTAGTCTTTGTAGCACTATGATACATGGATGGATGCCTCAACCACATAGCAACATGGTATGATTAGGGAACCCAATCCGACATAATAGCATTTAACATGGTGTGTGAACATTAATGGTTCTCCATGCTCCAGATCCCATTACTCCATTCCATAGTCTTGTGAGGACCTATATTGGACTATCTTTAAACCAATCAAATGGAATTATATCAAGGAATCTTCCAAATCTTCCGGACATGTATGTTCAAACCATTTAACATATCATCATGTCCAATGAACTCTACATACTCATGGTAAGCAGAGTCACATGTATTGCCCCCACCATAAGGTGGTCTATAACGACCCATACTTTACATAAATTGTTAGTACTTCAAAATTTAAGTACACTTATTACAACATATAACAAAACCATGAAAGTAACGTATAGGTATAGTATCAATAGAAACTGGGAAACATAAACAACTGGTTCATAAAGCTTCTACACTATCTCCCATTTATTTCATCATATCTATAGTCCCTTTTGGAATATCTTACTTAATAACCTTCTTCAAGACCTGGGGAAAGAAAACATACAAAAGGGTGAGCTCAAATGCTTAGTAAGGGTAAACAAAAGAACTATCAATCACATCATATTCCTAAGAACATAACATTTTGAAATCTTACCCTGCAAAAGAGATCATAATTTCATAACATGGGATAAATCATGTTATTGAAATGTAATCACAATAATCATAACTTAAGACATGAAGCATTTTGGAATACACACATAATCATAGAGAATCATTTATTATTAGTCAAGACTCATTTCCAAGACTATCTTAGTGGACAAAGTCCATTTCTGAACCGAGTTCATTCCTCGTTTCAGTCCTATTTCACTGAACCGGTTTAACCTATCGTTCCAGCCATGTATATCTCATGAGATATAAAATGATTACCCAATTCATTGGACGGAGATATAGGTCCCACACATCTCATAATGATCCCATTCTTAGGTGTTCCACAAAATCATAAACCATACATCATAGCATAACCCATGTAATAAAAATGGGATCATTAAACATCATTACATCATAAAACAATTCATATAAGATAAAGGAATTCATAAAAATAATTCAATCACAAAATAATAAAATCAATGTAATAATAGGGATAGAAATAGAACCCTTTATTATCTTATATGGAAAATAATTTTGATAAAACACATGAACTCCATTCTTGAGGAAAATATCATTTCTACTTCAAAAACACTTTTCGTTTCATAACATGTCATACAGTTCTAAACTAAAAGAATTTGATTAAAAATAAACTTGAAAACTTTTAAAGGAAGCTTCTTGGAAATAATCTTTTAAAAATCCATTCATGCCGTATAATTTAAAAAAACAATCTTCTCGTACTTTTGTCGGAAAAGTCAAAAAGTACCTCGTATGGAAAATGACAAAAGATTCCTTTCATATCTTTTACTAAAAACTCACTGAAGGGTAAAATTGGATTTAAACAATTTTAGGTGGATGGAAATAATATTAAATATTGAGGAGACATGGATGTGGATTATAAAATACGCCCCAGTAAATTCCAAAGTATAAATAATCTCGGATAAAAATGAGATTGTGATATTTCCCTTACCTTAGGTCTGATTTGCTTCGTAAGTGTCCAAACCTCCTGTATAATGATTTAAATAATGTCATAGACTTATTAAAGAATCATAATCATTGTTATGATATCATATATGGTCATATTCTTAGCTTATTATTAGTAATATTTCATTGCTACTTGTTATTTGGGTGGTTATTACTTTTTGTTCTTATGCGTGTTTTGTCGAATAAATTATTATTCATATTTTTAGGTTATAGATACCTCATTTCCAGAATGTTTTTATTGTCATATATATCACATTTATTCACTCAATTCATTTATGTAATCATTATGCAATGAAAATCATGTAGAATGAGCCACATCACATCGTGGAGACGTTATACCGTACGTACGCACGAACGATGATATCGTTCCCATGATCATGGAATTGTATTGGAGTGTACGTATACTATTTCAGAATCAATATTACATTACAATAATCATATATATTTATTCTTTACACCATTATACCCATCCAAGTAAGGTGGTGGTGGAAAATATATTACACCACGGCGTGGAGACGGTATTCCGTATGTACGCATGCGTGGTGATTTAGTTTTCTGTAGGATGGATAGATGGTGAAATAGGGTTGTTTCATACTTATAATAACATATTAGTATATTAGTGATACTGATGTTATTAATTCATAATTAAAAAACTAATGAAGATGAAGTGAATGAAGAAATAAAGTTGAAAGAATCGGTAACGGACATTACCTCTTCTTTGAAGCGCTTCTTTGAGACCTCCTTTTAGGGAACTGAAATTGGTCTTTTAAGAAGACCAAGACCTCTAGGATGTTTCTAGGGAAGTGGAAAGGGGAAATTTTCAGGGTATGGCCGAGCTTGAAGGCTCAAAGTGGTGTGAGGAAGAGAGGTAGAAGGTGCCCTTTTATAAGGGAGCAGAGGGGCACCTTTGGAAAAACTAAATATATTATTTTATTATAAATCCATATTCGGTTTTAAATAGATGAAAATTTATTTATTTCAAAGATAAGGTGGGGATGGGTCGAAATACTCTCATCAAATAGAATTTGGACAAGTTTAGTTTACTATTTTAACCTTATCATTTATATTTAACTTTATGTTAGATAATTTTACTTTTACCGTGTCTTTTTGTCTTCTTACACTATAAGGTTAATAAACATACTATAACAAGCCAAATGAACCCAAATTTGTTTATTATTAATATATATAACCTTATCTAAGTCATTTTTTTGAGCCTTAGATTTTTAGGAATAAAATAGCAATTAATAATATAATATATTTTTTTAAAACTGTTTTATGACAATTTTTACACTATTTAGTAATTGATTTTTGTGAAAATCATAACAGAATGATTAATTCTAAAAAAGTTAGTTAAATAAATAATAACATGTCATATTAACCTTGAAAATTAGTATAATTCATAAAAAGTCTCAAATTACATCAATTTGGGTATTTATAACATCAATTATATAAATATTTCATTAAAAAGATAATTACTACATCATCTTTGTGTCATAAGTAAATTACATTATTTAATGTCTAAAAATTACAAATAAAATACCATTATGTAGGAAAGATTTTTATATTTCTAATTAATATTTATAGTCGAATGTATCTTATGTTTAACCCTATATCAAAAATTATTTACCTATTAAACTTTGATTTTAACTATTTTAACTCTTCTTTAAATAAATTAATAATAAATGTCCTAATCTAATCCAAGTAGGCCTAAATGGTCATATTCTATTCCAAAGGTTGTTTTTGGTCGAATTACCCTTATCCAATAGAATTAGGATATGTGTTAGGGAAATAATAATACCATTTTGACCCTTAATTACCCTATTTACTTTTAACCGTGGTAATTAAATGTAAAAATTTACTATTCACCAAAAAATATTTTTATCTCATTGAACCATATTTTACTTACTGACATCAACCGCGTATCTCAGATTTTTTAAATTCCACTCATAGAAGTGGTAAAATTAAGTTTTATGTAAATTTTTAAATTCTCATAGGAGGTGGGTAAAAGACGGTGAAAAGTTCAATAAAATTTTTATATATCTAAAATTTTTATAAAATTAATCCAATGAATTACATTGAACTTATATAGGTATTATGTATCAATTTTGACCTAAAATAAATTTAAATAAAATAAATAATTATTTAAATAAAAAGTCGGTTTTTAAATAGTAACCTAGTGTTTTCACTATTCCTCAAAAATTGAACGTTTCCAGAAAAATACCAAAATTTTACCCTAGGCTAATTTCGATATTCCGAATCCAAAAAAGAAGTCCATTTTGAAAAATTAAATTTACAAAATTTAGAAAAGTTGTTATTACTATTCATAACTGATAGTTTTAATAATATTTTAATAGCATGTCGTTGTTTAGTGAAACTCGGTATTGCGTACGACGCAAGTTATCAAGGAAGGTCGCGATTGCATGTAAAGCAAGCCAAGCTAGTCTTGTGTGTAGTGAAACATTCCTTTGATGATTTATATAAAAACAAAAAATTTCTTATAAATGTCTCGGGTGTTACATTCTACCCCCCTTAAAATGAATTTCGCCCTCACAATTCGTCACTTGTAACAAAAAAATGAGCATACCTCTCCCTCATAATATCCTTAAGCTCCCATGTAGCTTCTTCTAATTTGTGGTTCCTCCATAAAACTTTCACCAAGTGAGTGGTCTTGTTCCGTAGGAATTTTTCACTACGATCGAGAATCTCTATCCGATGTTCTTCATAAGAAAGATCTTGTTCCAGCAGTAAAACTTCTGAGCTGAGTACATGTGAAGGATCAGGTATATACTTTCTCAGGAGAGATACGTGGAACACATCGTGAACTTGAGAGAGATTCGGTGGAAGCGCTAATCGGTAAGCTAGCTTCCCAACATGATCCAGTATTTCGAAAGGACCGAAATACCTAGGGCTCAGCTTTCCCTTCTTTCCATATCTCATTACTCTCTTCCAAGGAGATATTCGTAAGAACACTTTATCACCCACTTTAATATCTAAGTCTTTTATTCGGTTGTCGGCATAAATTTTTTGTCGACTCTGAGCTTCTCTTATGTGTTGTTGAATAGATCGGACCTTTTCTGCCATCTCATCAAGAAGATCAGGTCCAAATAGCTTTCTTTCCCCAACTTCATCCCAGCAAGTTGGAATCCTGCATTTCTTTCCATAGAGAGCTTCATAAGGAGCCATCTGAATACTGGAGTGAAAGCTATTATTATAAGAAAATTCCACAAAAGGTAGGTGTTGATCCCAACCACCTTTGAAATCCATAGAGCAAACTCTCAACATATCTTCTAGAGTTTGAATTTTCCTCTCAGACTTACTATCTATCTGAGGATGATAAGTAGTGCTAAAACTCAACTATGTATCCAGAGTATACTGAAGACTTCACCAGAACATTGAGGTAAAGCTCGGATCCCGATCAGATATAATAGAATGTGGTACTCCATGAAATCTTACAAACTTCTTTACATATATCCTGGAAAGTTGATCCAGAGAGAAATCCTCTCTTATAGAAATGAAGTGTGCAGACTTTGTAAGACGATCAACTATGACCCAGATAGCATTATTGCCTTTGGATGTTTTAGGAAGTCCGGTGACAAAGTCCATAGTGATGTTTTCCCATTTCCATTCGTGTATGGGTAATGGTTGTAACATTTCCTTAGACTTCTGTCTCTCAACCTTAACTTGCTGACAAACCAAGCATCGAGAGACATATTCAGCAACATCTCTTTTCATGCCATCCCACCATAAGTACTCTTTCAGGTCCCTATACATTTTCGTGCTTCCATGATGAATAGAGAATGAAGAACTATGAGCCTCATCCAGCAGCTCCTTATTTAATTCGGGGATGGGAGGAACACAAACCTGATTCCTGAACTATATTATCCCATCATAATCAAGGTTGAATTCAGGAACATTTCTCACCTACTTTTTTAAATATACATCTTCTTTCTTTGCCTCTTTAATCTTCACATGTATAGATGGTTGAACATTCATTTGAGAAAGATACGATTTTTCCACTTTCATCATAATTCCAAGATCCATCCTTTCTAAATCCATATATATTGGATCTTTTGTGATCCACATCATAGATAAACTGGCATGGTCTTGTCGACTTAATGCACCTACCACCTTGTTTGCTTTCCCAGGGTGGTAATGAATTGAGCAGTCGTAATCCTTAATCAGCTCCAACCATCTTCTTTGGAGCATATTCAGCTCCTTTTGTGTGAAAATATACATTAAAATTTATTATGAGTATAAATTTCACACC
Organism: Viscum album; assembly: GCA_963277665.1. Classification (NCBI taxonomy): domain Eukaryota; kingdom Viridiplantae; phylum Streptophyta; class Magnoliopsida; order Santalales; family Viscaceae; genus Viscum; species Viscum album. The sequence goes on from OY728140.1 coordinate 496,954,456, forward strand.
TTTCCCATAAATATAATGCCTCCAAATCATTAATACAAAGATTAACGCAGCTAACTCCAAATCATGTGTTGGGTAATTTTGCTCATGGATTTTCAACTGTCGTGAGGCATAATCTATCACCATATCATTTTCATAACAACACACCCCAATCCCTTCTTGCATGCATCACTGTAGATCACAAACCTTTCTCCACTACAAGGCAGTGTGAGCACAGGTGCACTGGATAACCTTCTTTTCAACTCCTTGAAATTCTCTTCACACTCCTCCATCCAATCAAACCTAACTCTTTTCCGAGCCAACCTGGTGAGTGGATTAGATAATTGTGAAAAATATTTCACAAAACTCCGATAATATCCAGCCAAACCAAGAAAACTTTGGATCTCAGTTACTTTTGTTGGTCTCGACCATCTTTCCATAACCTCTGTTTTTGCTGGATCCAAAGATATCCCCTCTTTTGAGATTATGTGACCCAAAAATGAAACTTTTTGAAGCCAAAATTCACACTTGGTAAATTTGGCATAAAGATTCTCCTTTCTCATGGTCTTCAATATAATTATCAAGTGATATTCATGTTCTTCATTTCTCTTTGAATATTCAAGAATATCGTCTATAAAGACTACCACAAACTGATCAAGATAGTCTCTAAAGACTCTATTCATCAGATCCATGAAGATAGCAGGGGCATTAGTAAGACCAAATGGCATCACTATAAATTCATAGTGTCCATACCTTGTACAGAAAGTCGTCTTTGGTATATTATCCCTTTTAACCCTTAATTGATGATACCCTGAATGAAGATCAATCTTCGAAAAGTATTGAGCTCTGCGTAGTTGGTCAAATAATCCATCAATGCACGGGAGAGGATATTTGTTCTTGATAGTGATCTTGTTGAGTTCTCGATAATCAATGCAGAGTCTCATTGATCTATCTTTCTTCTTAACAAACAGAATAGGTGCTCTCCAAGGTGACGCACTAGGGCGTATGAATCCCTTATCAAGTTTCTCTTGGAGTTGCTTCTTCAATTCCTACTACTCAATTGGGTCCATTCTATAAGGTGTCTTTGAAATAGGTAAAGCACCCGGTACGAGTTCTATTGAAAACTCAACTTCATTATTTGGTGGAAGACCCAGAAACTCCACCAGAAAGACATCATCAAACTCCCGTACAATGGGAATATTCTTTATCGTGAGTTTATCACCAACCATTTGAGATAAATAACCTTAATTTAGTGTAATCAAGACCCATAATATGGAAGAAATTTCCACTAGAAGGTTATGTTCATCCTTGCACTGATAGACAATCAAAGATTGATCTGGAATATGAAATGTGACTTCCATTCATTGGAAATTGATATGAGCTCCATATAGAGAAAGCCAGTCCATGCCAAGAATCACATCAAATTCCACTATAGGGAGGATCACAAGATTTGCAAGAAGCACTTTCCTACAAACTTCAATCGGAGAAGAATTATAAACTTTTGATGGAGCTGTTGTGCCAAAAGGGGTTGTCAAAGCTAACTCAATATCTAATTGTTGAGGTAATACGGTGATACCCTTAGAAAATTCTTCAGAAATAAAGGAGTGGGTGGATCCAGAATCAAATAAAACATTTTCTACTTTAGAGTGGATGGTAAGTGTACCTTTCACCATATCATTATCGTACTCCACATCGCTGATAGAAATTGCATGTTACATTCCTTTGTCTTTAGCCTTAATAGTTTATTGACGTTGATCATCATCAACAACCCTTGGATTAGGGCATTGATTGGAATAATGCCCCATTTCCTTGCACTTGTAACATTGAAGTGTAGGAGGTGCACTCTGTGTAGCCTTTTCATTGTTCGCATCACTAGACATCTTTTTCCCATCATTGCACCATTCAAATTCCCGATGACCTTCCTTTCCACATTTGAAACATTTACTTGTCCCTTTAAGACAACTCCCTCCATGTTTCTTTCCACACTTTGAGAATAAGGGAAAACTCATCTTCTTTTCAGTGTGATCTTTAGATTTTTCTTTGAATTCCATTTTCCTCTCCTTATCAAACCCATATCACTGATGGGTTACTCTAATCTCCATCTCAAATTTAAGAGCACATCGAAAGATTTAATCGTAGCTATTGAGGTCCCTTATGGATAACGCCCTTCAAAGACTTGGTTTTAAGCCACTAAAGAATCGATCGATCTTACTCTCAGGTTGGAAAATGATACCAGAAGCATACGTTGAAATTCTTGTAAAATTTTCTTCATAGGTACCAACATATTCCTCATCCTTTTGCTTTAGTTCAAGAAACTCCTTCTCCATCTTTGTTCAGAAAATACGAGGGAAGTACTTATTGAAAAATAAGTTCTTGAACTCGTCCCATTCTATGGACTCAATTTCATCTCTTGGCCTTGTATTCTTGATAAGATTCCACCATTTATCAGTATCACCTTCCAAATGATACACTTCTAAGATGACTTTAACATGTTCAGAAAATTGAAGAACTGAAAATATCTTTTCAGTAGTACAGATCCATTGTTCAGCAACTAATGGATCAGTAGACCCGCTGAATGAAGGTGGACGCTGTCTCATGAAGGATTCAACAGAATGTTGCTCCTTCATTTACTCGTTTGGAAGTCCTGCATGATTCATATCTTGATAAAGTTCTGTCAGCATGGCTATAATATTTTTCATTCCAGCTCCCATAACATTTGGTTGCTCAGGGGGACAATCACTGCATTTCCCATCGCATTCTGCATTAACACAGTTCCTTCGGGTTCCAGCCATTGACTAAAACCATGAAGAATAGTGTGAGTAAAACTAATTATAATAGGAAAACCACATAATCAAGAATAAAAATTCACACTTAAGGTCCTATCATAGGTTATTCATGGCCATTTCTAAAACACTAATATTGTGTTCTATGCTTAGACTTATCCTTAGGGTTCTTACTAAGGCTTTCACATCCTAGTTTCCAAAGGATGACTATATCTTTCCTCTGATACCAACAATAATGAACCATACTTTACATACATTGTTAGTACTTCAAAATTTAAGTACACTTATTACAACATATAACAAAACCATGAAGGGACCGTATAGGTATAGTATCTTTAGAAAATGGGAAACATAAACAACTGGTTCATAAAGCATCTACAATATCTCCCATTTATTTCATCATATCTATAGTCCCTTTTGGCATATCTTACTTAATAACCTTCTTCCTGACCTAGGGAAAGAAAACATACAAAAAGGTGAACTCAAATGCTCAGTAAAGGTAAACAAAAGAAATATCAATCACATCATATTCATAAGAACAACAAATTTTCGAAAAATCTTACCCTGCAAAAGAGATCATAATTTCATAACACGGGATAAATCATGGTAGTGAAATGTAATAACAATAATCATAAATTAACAAATTAAGCTTTGTGGCATACTCACATAATCATATAGAATCATTTCTTATTAGTCAAGACCCACTGCCAAGTGTATCTTAGTGGACAAAGTCCATTTTACAACCGAGTTCATTCCTCATTTCAGTCCTACTTCACTAAACTGGTTTAACCTGACGTTCCAGCCTTGTCTATCTCATGAGATATAAAATATTTACCCAATGCATTGGAGGGAGATATAGGTCTCACCCATCTCATAATGATACCATTATTATGTGTTCCACAAAATCATAAACCATACATCATAGCATAACCCAGGTAATAAAAAATGGGATTCTTAAACATCGTAACATCATAAAATAATTCATATAAGATAAATAAATTCATAAAAATAATTCCATCACAACATAGTCAAATCAATGTAATAATAGGGATAGAAATAGAACCCTTTATTATATTAGATGGAAAATAATTTTGATAAAACACTTGAACTCCATTCTTGAGGAAAATATCCTTTCCACTTCAAAAACAATTTTCATTTCTAAACATGTCATACAATTCTAAACTAAAATATGTTGATTAAAAATAAACTTGAAAACATATAAAGGAAGATTCGTGGAAATTTTTTTTTAAAAATCCAATCATGCCGTATAAGTTAAAAAAAATTCTTCTCGTACTTTTGTCAGAAAAGTCAAAAAGTACCTAGTATGAAAAACGACAAAAGATTCCTTTCAGATATTTTAATAAAAACTCACCGAAGGATAAAATTGGATTTAAACAATTGTAAGTGGATGGAAATAATATTACATATTGAGGAAACAAGGGTGTGGATGATAAAATACACCCCAATAAATTCCAAAGTATAAACAATCTCAGATACAAATGAGATTGTGATATTTCCCTGACCTTAGGTCTGATTTTCTACGTAAGTATCCGAACCTCCTTTATAATGATTTAAATAATGTCATAGACTTATTCCAGAATCATACTCATTGTTATGATATCATATATGGTCTTATTCTTAGCTTATTATTGGTAATATTTCATTGCTACTTGTTATTCGGGTGTTTATTACTTTTTGTTCTTATGCGTGTTTTGTCGAATAAATTCTTATTATTATTTTTAGGTTATAGATACCTAATTTCCAGAATGGTAATACTGTAATATATATCACATTTATTCAGTCAATTCATTTATGTAATCATTATGCAATGAAAATCATGTAGAACGAGTCGCATCACATCGTGGAGATGGTATTCCGTACGTACGCACGAGCGATGATATTGTTCCCATGATTGTGGAATTGTATTGGAGTGTATGTATACTAGTTTAGAATCAATATCACTTTACAATAATAATATATATTCATTATTTACACCAGTATACCCATCCATGTAAGGTGGTGGTGGAAAATAGATTACACCACGACGTGGAGACGGTATTCCTTACGTACGCACGCGCAGTGATTTCTTTTTCCGTAGGATGGATAGATGGTCAAATAGGGCTGTTTCATACTTATAATAACATATAAGTATATTAATTATAATGATGTTATTAATTAAGAATGAAACAACTAAACAATAGGAAGTGGAATAATAAATAATGTTGAAAGAATCGGTAATAGACATTACCTCTTCTTTGAAGCGCTTCTTTGAGACCTCATTTTAGGGCACTAAAATTGGACTTCGAGGAAGAACAGGACCTTTAGGATGTTTCTAGGGAAGTTGAGAGGAGATATTGATAGGGTTTGGCCTAGATTGAAGGCTCAAAGTGGTGTGAGGAAGAGAGGGAGGAGGTTCCCTTTTATAAGGGAGGAGATGGGCACCTTTGGAAAAACTAAAAATATTATTTCATTATAAAGCCATATTCGGTTTTGAATAGATCCAAATTTATCTATTTCAAAGATATGGTGGGGATGGGTCGAAATACTCTCATCAAATAAAATTTGGACAAGTTTAGTTTTCTATTTTAACCTTATCATTTAGATTTAACTTTAAGTTAGATAATTTTACTTTTACCATGTCTTTTTGTGTTCTTAGACTATAAGGTTAATAAACTTACTATGACAAGCCAAAAGAACCCCAAGTTGTTTATTATTAATATATATAACCTTATATAAGTCATTTGGCCGAACTTCAGATTTTTAAGAATAAAATAACAATTAATAATATAATATTTGTTTTAAAAACTATTTTATGTCAATTTTGACACTATTTAGTAATTGATTTTTGTGAAAATCATAACAGAATGATTAATTCAGAAAAGGTTAATTGAATCAATACTAACATGTCTTATTAACCTATAAAATTAGTAGAATTCATAAAAAGTCTCAAATTACATTTATTTGGGTATTTATAACATCAATTATGTAAATATTTCATTAATAAGATAATTACTGCATCATCATTGTGTCATAAGTAAATTAAATTATTTAATGTCTAAAAATTTCAAATAAAATACCATTATGTAGGAACTCTTTTTAAATCTCTAATGAATATTTATAGTCGAATTTATCTTATGTATAACCCTATATTTAAAATTATTTACTTATTGAACATTGATTTTAACTATTTTAACCCTTCTTTAAATAAATTAATAATAAATGTCCTAATCTAATCCAAGTGGGCCTAAATGGTCATATGTTATTCCTAAGGTTTTTTTTGGTCGAATTACACTTATAAAATAGAATTAGGACATGTGTTAGACTAATAATAATATCATTTTTACCCTTAATTACCAGATTTACTTTTAACCGTGGTGAATAAAAGTAAAAAAGTTACTATGCACAAAAAAATATTTGTATCTCATTGTACCAAATTTTACATACTGACATCAAGCGTGTCTCTCAGATTTTTGAAATTCCACTCACAGAAGCAGTAAAATTACGTTTTATGTAAATTTGCAAATTCTCCTAGGAGGTGGGTAAAAACGGTGAAAAGTTCAATAATATTTTTATATATCTAAAACTATTATAAAATTACTACAATGAATTAAATTGAACTTATATAGGTATTATGTATTAATTTTGACCTAAAATAAATTTAAATAAAATAAATAATTATTTAAATAAAAAGTCAGATTTTAAATAGTAACCCGGTGTTTTCACTATTCATCAAAAATTGAAAATTTCCAGAAAAATTCCAAAATTTCACCCTAGGCTAATTTCGATATTCCGAATCAAAAAAAGAAGTCCATTTTGAAAAATAAAATTTACAAAATTTCAAAAAGTGGTTATTACTATTCATAACGGCTAGTTTTAATAATATTTTAATAGCATATCATTGTTTAGTGAAACTCAGTATTGCGTATGACGCAAGCTATCAAGGAAGGTCGTGATTGCGTGTAAAGCAAGCCAAGATAGTGTTGTGTGTAGTGAAAGATTCCTTTGATGATTTATATAAAAACAAAATATTTCTTATAAAAGTCTCGGGTGTTACATGGTCCCTCAAAATTTATTCGGGTCTACATTCCCATTGTAATGGGGGTTCTGACCCTAGGGTTTTCACATTAACCTCCTATTTCTATATGGTAATGGTGAAGATCACACTTTCATTTCATTTTGAAATGCTGTAACATACTCCCCCAACCAATATTACAGAATCCCTCATGGATTAATCCATTAACCTTTGTTATTAAAGGTTTCAATCATTTTATAATTCACCTTTGTCTCGGTCATAGCCAGATAGATCAATATGAGTTACTATGCCAATTACCAAAATAAATTTTGAAAAAGATACATTCAAATACATATATCTCTCTCTCTCTTCATAAATTTTGGATTATACACCTCATTCATCAGTATACATAATGGATCATGTGGTCTTTAGATCAACTTATTTATCTTAATTCTCATATTGAGCATGACTCATGTGTTCTTATAGGTTAGTGGAGTTCATGGCATCTTCATGGTCCCAATCCAAATGGGCCATATGAATATATATTTGCCTCAAACTATATTCTATGGGACTCTAAAAGGGTATAACACCATATTATGCTCAACATGCATCCTTTCTAGTGTAAGACCCAATAATTTCCCCTCAAATCGGCCTCTTATACCATATATGGACTAATCATTTCCACTAAAATGGGACAATTTTTAGATTTAATTTAAAACGATGGGCTACATCCAAGCATAAGACTCAACCAACTTCTCTTCTATGCCTCATATAATGTGTAATCACAAACTCATCAAATGATGTGGGATTTGATACTCACCTAACTATGATATGATGGAAGCCGCCCTATGGTCTAAACATAGAATCCAAATTAACCTGATGGTTCTCCAGTCCATATTCCTGGTATGTTCATGTCTATATGGGAACAACAACCCTACCAGGATAACACCACTTAAGTCCAACACCATCCATAACTAGGATCCTTTTTCTTGTGAATCCTTGGAAAATGACATTAAACTACATGGTTAGGTCCATGTAATGTGACGTTAATATGGGATCTTCACTATAAAGTGGCATTGAACGAAGTGGTATATGATTCCACTCATTAGGATAAATTTTAATCACATCTTATGGGTTCCATCCAAATATCAAAGAAACATTCATCTCTATGGGAGACTACAAACTATAGAGTGCCTCACCCCATGTCTTAAAACCAATTTTATCCTAATAAATATACATAATCTATAATTTTTCTATAAAAGTGTAAGATTGGAGGATATAATTGGAAAAATATATATAACCATATATATGGGGGACGTCTTATAAATACATACAACTCAAACAACATAAATGTTCATAATTGATAACTACTTCACGGTGATCTACAAATACATACTTGAGAATGACAAATGTATTCACAAATATATATTAAATCTAAAAGGGTGTTCTATAATAGGAAATAGTTACCCCCAAAATTGTGTGATGATTAAGACTTACCATCCTCTTGACTAATTTGAGTTTTAAGTATCATTATCCATGTTCCCCAAATGAACACCTACTATTGGAAAGTAATTCTGTGAGTCTTCATGGAGGAGAGAGATGTTGTTTTTTTCTAGATTTGTGAACAACACATTTTTTAGACTGTTTGACAATGTTTTACAAGATATCAGTGATTGTCTGTTGATGCTCCTTTTGTCACATTGTCTAAAAGAATGGAAAGGTAAATTACATAGCACAAATTGATTCATCCTTTGAATAAAACATTAAAAATAGAAAAAGGCATGAACAAGGATTTAAATGCACAATGGTCGCTCAAGTTCCATCACTATCGCGCAAGTATACTTGCACGCCACCTATTGGTCGGGCAAGTGACTTGCACGCCCTAAAGGATAACCACCATGGGTCTTCTCTAGCCTATAAATAGACCCTGTGGGTCCCCCATTTTGGGAGGAAGTTTTCCAGATTTTAGATACAGAGCTCTGAACGCCCAAATCTCTTCTTCAGTTCTTCTGAACACTTCTAAGGTAATTCTCTACCCAGAATGGAAGGTCTAAACAAGATAAGTAAGGTCTAAGTGTTGGAATTTACTAACACTTGCGCGCCTATGGTGTTTTAACCTTAAGGGAAATGAACATACTTGGGCGCCACCCTACTTCTTCACTAAAACTTGTGCGCCTCTCTTCTGGAAGTACCTCAGGATAATTCTAATGCTTTGGTCAAGGATCACCCAAGTGTTACCCTACCAATTAAAAATAGTGAAAGTACAGATGTGTTGGGCAGGTATACCTGTGTGACCAGGACTTGCGCGCCTACGCAGTACCTGTGCGCCTGGTAGGACTTGCACACCCCTACCTTTTGGGTTCCCTTCTTTCCCATTTAACCCCTCTTATAGCATTCCACCTCTCCTATTCAAGATTCAGTCTTCAAGACACTCTTCAAAGACATTTATGGCATGTTTTCTTGATTAGATTCATTATCTGAAAGGAATTCTGTGGAATATCTCTCAAAACCTAGTGATTTACACATCTTTATGTCTCTAAAGATTAAGATTTCATTCATTCAACCTCATCCTTTAAGATGAGAGATTCTCCTAACCTGGGCCTCCTTTTCAGGAATTAGGCCCAGTCATAATTCTCAAATCTGGACATCCTCTTTCGAAGTAAGCCCCGAGTCCTCTTTAAACTGGGCCTCCTTTTTAGGAGTAAGTCCGAGTCATAATTACCATTAATTTTGGGAATCCTCTTTAGGAGTAAGCCCAAAGTCCCCTAATATGGGTATCCTTTTCAGGAGTAAGCCCCAATCCTAAAATTCTTAAATATGGGCATCCTCCTTATGAGTAAGCCCCAACCATAATTCTCTTAAAATGGGCTTCCTTTTCAGGAGTAAGCCACAATCTCAAATATGGGCATCCTTTTCAAGAGTAAGCCCCATGTCCCATAATTTTTCAAACCCCATAACCCGAGCCTCCTTCTCAGGAGTAAGCCCGAGTCTTAATTTCTCTTAACCAGTCCTAATTTAATTTTTTAATCTGGGTCTCCTTCTTAGGAGTAAAACCCAATCATAAGTCCCCTCCAAATTTGGGCATCCTTTTCAAGAGTAAGCCCCAAATTAGGGTATCCAAATATCCATTAAGTACATATACCTTTATGGACCCTGTTCTTGGATTTATTCCCTGATGTAAATCCTAATCTTTATCTATTTGGGCATTCATACATACATAAGCCACACATCAGTTCTTATGATTGTATCTTTCATGGCACAATTGTCTGGTTTTACCAATACCTCTTGTTTCTCACACCGAGCATGACTCACGTGAGCTTAGAGTGTAAAAATAATTATGACATCATTCTTTGAGAAATCAGTCATAAAAATTATATTCCCATATGCGAAATACGTGGGTTCTGATTCCTTTTCCTAAAAAAAGGATATGTAGGTTTTCCATCTGTGGGTACGATTCCAACTCTAAAATAATCCATGTCCTTCTGAATGACAATAAACTTCAAGTTCCCCACTAAGTTTCTTTAAAACCAGTATGAACATAATAATGACCAAGATACTTTTTATGTATTAGAGGATACCATTGAATAAGAATCTATAAACAAACACAAATGATTCTCTATCGATAAAGAACCTCAAATACATATAAAATATTCTCTAAATTTCTTATATATCAATCATTAATTGTCAGATCGAAAGGAAAGCTCATTTTATACTTTTTAATGTAATAAGGATTCACGAACATAACTTAAATCTATAAATAGAGTCCCAGAGTAGTCAATAATTCCCCTAAAAAAGGTGTGATGAGTCCGACCTCCCATCCTCTCGACCAATGAAAATTATTAAGCCTCATTAGTCTACAACTAATGAGAGCCTACCTTTGGAAAGTAGGTTCAAATGGATATGAAATCAATTGATGTTTTCAATTCTATGAAAAAACTTGTTAGAAACTGCTTGGAATTTTTGAATCTTAAATCAATGAGATCATCCCCCATTCCAGAGGGAAACAAAAATGGTGAACCTGACGTGAATCCTTAACCAAGTTAAAAATATGTTTTAATTATTTGTTAGGCCCCTATTTAAAAACTCAATGAGAGGGCCAAAAAACAATCATTGATATATGTGTTCATCCAAAATATGTGGTGGCTGAATTTATCTTGATTACGTCTGTAATATCAAACATGCACTCTTTTCCATGATTTTCTGAATTCTAAGAAATGGATTCTCTCAAGTTCACACCTTTGAATACAGCTGCTATGAATACCGCTGCTGTAAATGCCACTTCTACTACTCCTGGTGGATCGTCATCCGCTCTAAGGATGAAATCACCTACTCAGCGCCTTCAATGCTGGGTATCAAATGCGCTGGTTAAAGAGTACCATCAAAACGGTACTATTCCAACTCTGGAGGCTGCTCGACAAGCCCTCCAAGTGAAGAAATCACCCTGGTCGTCTGGACAGCGATGAATAGTGATCAAGAAGTAGGCGATACTAACCACCATCTCCAACCGTTTCGGGTTGTTATCCCCAGAACACAATCACCATTCTCTCCCTTATTCTAGGGAGGTGAATGAGCAGGTCCCTCAGGGAATTAATTCAAGCAGACAGGAGTTCTTCCCAAGGGATCTTATCAAAAATCGCCACCAGACTCGTGCGGTAGTGCACCCTCAACATGATGAGGGTATCAACTCCAGGCATTCGGCTCAGTTTCCTCGAACCCGAGCAGGCAAGATGAATCGAAAGAGGAAAAATCTGGTTAACAATGAGCAGGTTCTCATCTCTTCCATCTTTGGAGAATTCCACCAACCTAACTTGGTGGAAAGCAACGAGCGGGCACATACACCTGCCCGTTTTAATTCTGTTGTCCAGCAAACTCGTCTGGAAACATCACGCCAATCCAGCGAGACAATTCCAGTGGAGTACTATTGGCAGGACCATTTACATGTTTATACATCATCAGCTAGTCAGCAGGGTCTTCTGACTACATATGATGGAGCTCGTCAACCACATTCAGCGAAGTGCAATCAGTAGGCACATACACCTTCTAATATTGATCAATCCTACCAACAGTCTCGCTTGGTAGCACATGGAGAAGTCAGTCAGAATGCTCCAGTAAAAAACAGGAGGCGGACTCAACTCTCTAACCCTACACTTGAGTACTATCAGGATTCACAGACAGGAAAAGGAGGACAGGAGTAGGAACATACACCTACTCCAAGCACGGAATGGACATATATCCCCGTTCCAGCAGCTGAAGTCACCAAGAATATTCTATCAATGGTGAAAGAGCAGAAGAAAATCCCTTATCATATTCTGGATGCTTTCCAGGATATTATTACAACTTCAGCAACATCTGAGGGAAAGACACATAAATCTATCCCTACCAGTGGAGTGACACAGCAACAGTTCACTCTGGAACAGACACACACATCTGTTCCAATTCAAGAGGGTTTTGGGGAGTAATCCCCCATATCATACGGACAACCAAGTCAGGCACATACACCTGATTTGAGTGGAGATCATCAGCCTAACCTGGCCATCTCTCCTGATCAGGAACATACACCTTCTCAGAGCAGCCACCTTCATCAACAATTGGTTTCCATGGCGAGTAAAAATGCATCTAAGAAAATGACCCACCCAGCACAGTCATGAAATCAAGAGACAATCTATAACAATGCCTTGCTCGATACTGGAGTTCTTTGAAGCCCTCAAATAGTTATCTTTTGGAATGAAAGATTCTACTCCCTCATTTCCCAATAGTAGGAATATTAATTCTGAAGGTCTTCAACAGACACTTCCTCATGAAGGCTTTCTTCATGACAGTTCGGTCGATCTCAAAGTTTCATCTTTAGATGAGAGCCACATGAACCCTCTATGTGGTCAAAAGTCCAAGGAGCAAGAGATCTCATCTTTTGCTGTAATCCACCATGGTGGTACTCCCCAGGATGATGAATTTTGCTGCAAAATTCCTCTCCATAGTAGTGATGTACATTGTTCGGGAAATGCTCTAGTGGAAAATGTAGTGTTGAGAAAGCCCTATTATCTTGAGGCACTTGCAAATGCGAAACCAGTCATGTCTGATGCTTCATCACTAGCATATGAAATACTTTCTCAATCGGAAGATAGCCCAGGGTATAGGTCATTTTACGAACCGCCCCTAAGTCATGCATATTCTAGTTTGATCTGTGATTTCTCTACCAATCTTGTTGAATTCGATGAAGCAACATGGATGCACCAGCTCTGGTCAAATCAGGTAGAAAAATCTTTATTGAATGATAAAAGGGAAATGTTGAACATGAGAAAACAACTGGAAAAGTGTGAAGTGCCACTCATGTTTTGGCCTCTGGCTGACTCTTAGTATGACATTCCAGAGATGTTGACGGAAGATGGGATTCATGATATTCGTCTCAACATATGGAAAACACTTTGTCAGTTGAAAAAGAATGTATTATTTTATGATTAATATTAAAACAATGTTAAGATAACAGAAGGGTTACAATGTCAAATTGACTTGGCATCTCTATCAGTCTCTCGATATCCGATGTCTGAAAAGCAGTAGAGAGCCCTTCTGTGTTAATGCCTTGGCACACTAAAAATATTGCGCCAGTTAATTGCCAATGCCCCATCTGGTATTCATGTCAGAGGATGGGGTGTTCATGGAGCACTACAATTCATTGTGCTATCCAGTTATCAAAGCCCACCGAAAATGGTATCATGCAATGTTATTGCCTGTGGCCGGCCACAGTCAATGGGTTTTGTTTGTAATCAAAATCTTTCCCAAGAGAAGGCCTCAACTAGTTCCTCTCAAAATCAAGAATACATAGAACAAGTTGTTCAATTACTCCTGAATCAAGCAAACGAGAATATTGAACATGCCTCTCGTATGGAGCAAGCACATCATCAAGTGACAAAAGTGTCATAAATCATCCAATGGTCATTTGAAATGGGTGATAAAAGTCGATGTCGATTGATGCATCCAGCTAATTTCTGGACTAAGGTCCGCAAGATCAGGAGATATTTTAAGAAAGTATCATACATAGCATGTCAAGAGCCACCCTAGTTCACCAGAATGGGGACTCTTTTAAACCAAACCTTGGAATCAACAAATAGGATTCGAGGAGTTGAGAAAAGACATCAGGAACATCTCCAGTCCACCGGACTGGGGACATTTTCAAATCATCAATCCCCTCCTCAGCAAAAGTAAGTCTTCTATCGATTGGGGAAGAAGCCAAAGGAGGAACGAAGAGCCATATTATCAGGAGATTCCCTCAAAATTACGGTTTGTTATGAAGTTCCTGAGGGATCGAGTCAACAAAAGGCAATGTCTCATCAAAGAAATGGAAGAAGAACATATGACAGAAATGCTGATAGAAGGGATGTGATACGTTATGCATCATTCAATGTCATCAATGCCGTTGTTTTTGATCCACTGGATGAGGCTCACTCAGTGGACTCTGATGAAGAGGTTCCTGCTCAGGAAGTTGTATGCACAGACACAAATGAAGAAGGTGTGCGACACGAAATGGAATATTTACCCTAAATCTGGGTGTTCCTTCAAATAACCCACTTCTCCCTCTCCAAAAAGGATCAAACAAGGGGATGGGAAAGAATCAGGTTACATATCCTTCCTCTAGAGAAGGCCAATCACTCGCACTAGAGAAAAGATTTTCGCAACAGGAGGAAGAAATGAACGCATTGAGGAGGATGAATGCAGAACTACTTCAGGGTAGTCATCCTCCTAAGCATACTGTTGTCAGTCAGCCAAGGGAGTCTGTTGCAGCTACTGAGATGGATCAAGAATATCATACTTTATTAGAACACCCTCACAGTTCTAATTATATGGGTCAAGTCAACAACAATTGGCAGTGCTTCCATCAGTTGCAGTACCAGCCACCACATCTGTCCATGCTCCAGTCATTGTACCTGCCCAAGTCCATGTTCTACCGAATGTTTCTCAAAAGTTAATAACTAACATTGATTCATTAACAGCTCAGTTAGAGACTATGGAAGGGAAGCATGCACAGGTTCAACCAGAAAATATAGATTACCCTGAATGGGTTGATGCAATCCCTCCCCCATTAAATATTGGGAACCCTGTATTCCCTATTTCAAATGGATCAGGCGACCCTGAACAACATTTGACGCATTACGTGTATTTTTTCTATCCTATTATGGGAACTCTAGAGAAGCAAGAATAAGTAAAACTCAGATGCTTTGTGCGAACCTTGCAAGGACCATTCTTTGTCTGGAACACAAGCTTGAAATCCCGGTCAATTACCAGATGGGAAGATCTCCGTCAATGATTTCTTCTTCAATTCATCTCAACTTTGCTAAAGACAACAGTTTTTGATCTTACAAACTATAAGCAAAGGGATAATGAAAGAGTCTCTAATTTCATTTCTCGTTAGAAGGGATTAACATATTCCTTAAGCATAGCACTCGCTCAAGATGAACTGCTTCCGATCTGTGTGGAAATTGTTTTTTGACGAATTACGCACGCTGTTGATCCCTGTGAAATACATAGGAGGGTTTCCACACCGTACTTCAATCGCTCAACAGATTAGAGATTCTCTTATACAGACTAAGGCTAAATCTCGTGTAATTCCATCAGCTCCAGGAAGGAGAATGGGTAAAGCAGAGAGTGCCACAGTTATACTTAAACAAGCACCTGTACCTGCTTCTACTTCAAAAACTTCATCTTCTCAAAGGGCTCCACCTATTGAGTGCCAAAAACAAAGGTCTCTTCGTCAATATGATCAAAGAGATCAAAGACGAAAACAATTTAATGATCTAAAAAGAAAAACATACTCTTTCTGAAATGAACATGTTCCTTGTTAATTCATTTCGGCTCTGGAAAATAATTTGGTTCAGTTGCTAAGGCCCAAAAGCCAAACAAGGAAGGAGATGAAGACCATCCCAATTATTGCCCCTTTAATCAAATGTTGGGGCATCCCATCCAGGAGTGTTTTGTCTTTAATGACCTCCTGAAAAATATGGTCTACTCGAGACAAGTCAAATTAAAAGGCTCTTCAGCCCTGGTAGCATGTGTTACTGCCACATTTCCAGAGGAGGAAGGCGAGTGGCATGAAGTCAAAAGAAAAAAATTGCACAAAAATATGATGTTTGGACGGTAAGAAAGACGATCAACCGAACTCATGCTATTTTGCAAACGCAATTGATGAAACCAATTGTGCCATCTGACAATAATGTTGCAAAAAAACCTCTACATCAGAGGGAAAATCCTCAAAGACACAACATGATTCAAAGAAAGAAAAAGAATTAGAAAAAGATGATTATGTGTCCAAGCCTATGTTGTCTTTGACTCTGGCAGACTTCATGCCATCTACTTTAAATTCATGGGCACCATCCCACTAAATGGCGTAGCCTAAACAGGATAATCAGGCAGAGTCTTCATCAGATGAAGAGTTGATTTTCGGTTCTGTTAATATGATTAAAATAATAGGTCCATATGCCAGTCGCAGTTTCGATTTCGATGAGCCTAAATTCCCTGTATGAAATAGAGGAATCAGAGGAAGTTCCAGAGGCTCAGGATACAGGGGAAGACTTGGATCTTTCAGAAGTCACTATTCCAATTCTACCCCTGCCAAAACTGTGTATGCAGCAGAAACTCATGGAAGATCCCTTCAGTGAGCTCAACAAGAACAAGTAAGTTCTTCTACCAATAGCAAATTCAATCCTGGATCAGTTATTCTGGAAGACTAGTTGAAGGTTCCATCTTCTTCCTCTCAGCAAGTGAATGGATCTAGTCATTCTAATCTTCCAAACCCAGGAATATTTCCAACTCCTATCCCAATACAAGATGCATCAACTTATAAATCATCAACTTCCAAGGAACTTGCTAAACCACATGTTCCTGTTGGGAAACGTAGACCTCTGGATCAAAAGTATTATATATTTAATCACCTGGCCCAAGTACCGGCCAAGTTATCAATTCTGGATGCCTTGAATTTATTAAAGGATCTTTGGGAGGCACTCATTGAGGCTTGGTCAAGTCCTCAAAAGTTTGAAACTGAAATTGATGCAGCTGAAGTCTATCACATAGAGAATAATCCTGTAGAATTCCATGCAATAATATCTGTTACTGATTAAGATGAAGATGATGTAGTGCATGGGAATATTAGACCTTTGTACTTATCTGGAAAGGTCAATGGCATAGACATCCGAAGAGCTTTCATTGACAATGGTTCAGGAGTCAACCTCATGCCAATTCACATATTTCGTCGATTGGGCCTCACATAATCTGATTTATCTTCTACTACCATTATGTTACAAGGATATGATAAAAATGAACAAGAACCATTGGGCGAAGTTACACTCAGAACACAGTTTGGAGATCTTTTATCCAATTCCGATTTCATGGTTGTTGATAAAGACTCATCCTTCAACATCCTGCATGGAAGACCCTGGCTACATCAACATGCGGCTATCCCTTCATTATACCATCAATGTCTCAAATATTGTTTCGATGGTCATGTTGGGACATTGTATGGTGATAAGGCCCCGTTCAAGACATGTGAGTCTCAATAAATTGAGGTGGAATTATATCACATGAAGGAAAAGGATAAATCCACAACCAAAGTGATTACAAAAGTTAATGATCCATATGGTTTGGAGAAGGTTCCAGTAAATCCATTTACATATGTGAGTACATATTATGTGTTTCCTATCAGTCAAATTGACAAGATAGAGCCAAATCAAAATACTCTTATGGAAAGATCCATAATGTCAATTACGGCAATCGAGCCAGACAACATGGGAGAAATTGTAACCCACCAAGCAGTGATGAAAGCCCAAATGGTGACGTCTTCATTCCATCTGCTAAAATCCAACAAGTCTATACTTCACCAATCAGGCAAGAAGAAGTTATAGAAAAATCGGAGGTGAACAATGATGTCGATTCTCAATCCATCAACTCCTCTTTATTTCCCAAGGAAGACCCTTAATCATCAATCGGGTTAGAAATGGAAGCCTCTTCTTCAAGATGTTCAAATTTTAACATCTCTCTTAATCATGGAAATTTTGCATCATCATCTACTATGGAAGTAGAAACAGAAGAAGTAACACATGTTGAAGAAAAAGAGGAAGATCTCAGAGATGCTCCTCCAGCATTTGAAGAGGGTATCTCAACCACCGTGGATGAACTCAGAGAAATAACTCTGGCTACAAAAAAAGATCCATGCCCCACTTTAATCAGTGCAACCATGAATCTTGAAGAACAAGAGTTGTATATTTCCTTTTTAATGAAAAATCGAGACATATCTGCTTGGAACTATACAGAGATTCCCGGTCTTGATCATGATGTTGCTACTAATCATTTGGGTTTACCAGCAGAGCATTGGGGTTTTATGCAAGCCGCGAGAAGAACGCACCAAACTTTTTCTTCCAAAATTGAAGCTGAAGTGGATAAGCTTATGTAAGCAAATTTCGTTATAGAAGTTCAATATCCCAAGTGGTTGTCTAATATTGTCTACATAAAGAAGAATAACGCACAAATTAGAGTTTTCATCAATTTCAAAGATCTTAATCGGCATTGTCCTAAGGTTGATTTCCCTGTTCCGATTACAGAACTTTTAATTGATGCAACAGCTAGCTATGAAGCACTTTCTTTCATGGATGGATATTACAGATATAATCAAATCCTAATGGCTCTAGAAGACGATGAATCCACAGCCTTTAGATCCCCTCAAGGTATGTTTTCCTACCGGGTAATGCCCTTTGTATTAAATAATGCAGGTGCAACATATCAGCGTGCCATGCATCGTATCTTCAATCCCTTTTTAGGGAAGTTTGTTGAATGATATGTGGATGATTTGGTGGTCAAATCCAAAAAACGTTCTAATCACTTGGCTGATTTGGAATTCTATCAGAATAGAATAGCATGAGCTTTCAACAAAAAAATTCATCTTCGTTCATTCATTTAGGGAGAATTGGTATTAGTTCTCAGAACTCCAATGATACCAGGGAAGAAACCTCCCAAGCTTGAGCCAAAATGGGAAGGACCTTACTCAATACATAAGTTCTACTCCAATGAAGCTTATTCTTTAATCTCAATGAATGGAGAACTCATCAGTACTCCATCCAATGCAAGATTTCTGAAGAAGTATTTTGTATAAACACAAAATACATCATTGACGGTCCATGCATATGACCCTAAACTATATGCAAGTCTTTTACATCCAGCAAGACGTTAAACTGTATCATCAATGGTCCATTCATATGACCCTAAACTATTTTCACACATGTCTAACATGATGTTAAACTTTGTCCCCTTCATCTTCCTTGCTATATGATGTAAAACTATAGAGGAATGGTCCATAAATATGACCTTATACTATTTTTATTCCTTTTGTCTCACATGACGTTAAACTGTGACGTCTTAACTACATGACGCTAAACTATACAGACGTCCCTTACATCCAGCATGACATTAAACTGCACCATCCACGGTCCATGCATACGACCTTAAACTATTGGCACTTACGTCCAAAATGATGCTAAACTGTATCGTCCCTTTTTCGTCCAACATGACGTTAAACTGTGAAAAAGTCCCTAATACTTCCAACATAACGTTAAATGGTGTAATCTTTTTTCCTCACTACATCACATTAAACTGAATAGTCCCCCTTTCATCCTACAGGACATTATACTATACTTTTTCCCTGTTACATGACACTAAACTATGCAACATCAATAGTCCTAAATCTAAGACTTTAAACTGTGTAGTCCCTTTATATGTCCTACTTGACATTAAACTATGAATCCTTAAGGTTGTTGTTACCTCTTGTTTCTCACACTGAGTATGACTCACGTGAGCTTAGAGCAAACTTCAACCATAACACTCTCTCTGGGCTACTAACCATGTGTAAGTCCCAACAACATCATTTTTTAGGTCGTTGTACCCAAGAACAACTTGATCATTAATTCATTATTTAATTGAACTACGTGGAGTTTGATCCTTGCCTTCGGGTTGGGTACGTAGGAAACCTCCCAAGGTTCAAGCCCAAAATCAATCTCTTCACATCAGTTCACCTCTATCTCATACAATGTTGATTCGTGAAACCGCCCCTAGAATCAATATATTTACATTGGTTCACTTTCATCCTTTCTAAACGACGTTAAACTATACAACACTTTTGTCTAGTATGACAATAAACTATAACATTCTTTGATACCCTCACCTAAGAGGGAATCATTAATTACATTGATTTTCAATCATGATTCATTCCAAAGACTACATGCATACATGGAAATTCCCAAACCGTTTATATTGGGCTGAACCATCATTGCACTAAAGTCCCTTTTCACCCTTCACATGTACGAACCAAATTTGTACAGAGGGTAGTTCTAAAAGTACGTGGGCTTGATTCCCATCCTTATGGGATACATAAGATCGTTCGAGTGTCCCTCGAATCCAGCCCCAAGTCTTTGGGCCAAACCCCAAATTCCACTTTCAGTCCCTTGGCTGAAAAGTCCCTTTGAAAACACACATTGCGTATTTCTTATAATGGTCTGAGCTCAATGACCCTAAAATAAGATATCAAATTTACTTTTGTCATGAACGATGTTAAACTGTAGTTTAAGTACTACGTATGGCTTGATTCCCATCTTTATGGGATACGTAGTGAAGTCCAACATTTCCATTTAGGACCCAGCCACAACATGATTATGGTTAGCATTGATTTGTGTATCTCTGTATACATTGGAAAATACCCATATTTATGTGTCATAATCCTAACCTTAAATATTTTCAGATCTTCATAACCCTTTTCTTGACTTCTAGTCACAAAAAATGTCAAAATTCTTAGAGTTCTTTTGCCTGACCATGCAGCATGTGCCCCTAGGCGGCCTTGCATAAACAGTCTCCATAACAGATTTTTCAGCCAAAAGATACTATTATTTGACAATACAGACAATTCCCTTAGGTGGCCCTTCATAATTCAACCCCCTAACGGGTTTGTCGGATACTGGTAACTTCATTCTTGGGATGAAAGCCTCTTCTGACCTTATTGGTCTTAAATGACAGTATGTAGGGATCCGCAGAAATAGTCATCCTCAACATATTTGTTTGATATCCTTTTTCATGATCTGAAAGTATTCAAGTATATGGTTTTTATTCTCCTTACCTACGTTTGGTTCAGACCATCGTAGGATTGATATCCATCCAGTTCTTCGATAATCTTTTTTGGAAATTTCTTCTCCATATTCAAGTACCTCCTTCTATACAGCAAACTATATACATTGAAAAATTTGAATCTCTATAAACATTCACCGACTTTTTAGCACGAGGAAAGTAAATTTCTGAGAGTTATTTTTCCTGACAATGCAGTACGTGCCCTTAGGTGGCCTTGCATAAGTAGTCTACATAATGGAGATGTCATCCAAAAGATGCTATTTATTTGACTATGGATTCAATTCCCTTAGGTGGCCCTACATAATTCTACCCCTAACGGGTTTGTTAAATAATGGTAACTTCATTCTTGAGAACTACTTCTTCTAATTCCTTTTATCCCTTTTTCATATCATTCCTCAGATTCAAATTTTCTTTAGTTATAGTTTACATATTTTCCTTCATACTTGAGTATGGTAATTTGTTTTCAGATAAACTTTCAAATAATTGAGTCAATTATAATTCATTCGGTCAAATCTATTTCAACCATAAACATTAGCCTCTTTGTGTCTGACGTGCATGACTTTAAACTACCCACAAAAGACAAAGGAACTTTGAGTAAAAGTCATGTTCCAGCTCAGTAAACATACATTTTGTATGATTTAGGTAATATTGATCAATTAAAAGATTCATATTTTATAGGGTTATTTATAATAATACTAGTAAAAATCAAACTATGATTACTAGGCCCATTGGCTTGGGGAATTTAAAGCAGATAAGAAAGTAAAATACGTGCACAAGTTATTGAAGAGGAAATATTTCTTTCCATTTGATGCACAATAGTTAGAAGGACATCCACAGACTGGAGCCTCTTCTCTTTTTTAGGAATTAAAAAATATTTTCAACATAAATCTTCATTTGATTTACGACATCCTGAGCTTCATCAGCAACCACCTGTAATTCATTCATTCAACTGGATACAATAAGATATGCAGTGATACCATCTCTTCATGGAACAATTGTAAAAGGATGTTCTTGAGTACAGCTTGAGAAAATTTTCTACTAATCAAACTATAGAGACCCGAAGCCTGACGTACATGGAGATTACATTACTTTTGCAGAATAAATAGTACATAACAAAAACGCACACACAAGGATCGTAATAGTTTAGTACCTTTGGAAACTCGGAATATAATCTTGTAATCGTGGTGAAAGATCTTCAACATCTCCCATAAATATCTTCCTTTTTTTATCTAAAACCTTTCTTTACATCCTGGGGAAAAGAAAACATAAAAGGGTGAGCTCAAATGCTCAGTAAGGGTAAACAAAAGAAATATCAATCACATCATATTCATAAGAACATAACATTTTGGAAATCTTAACCTGCAAAAGAGAGCATAATTTCATAACATGGGATAAATCATAGTAGTGAAATAAAATCCCAATAATCATAACATAAAACATAAAACTTTGTAGCATACTCACATAATCATATAGAATCATTTCTTATTAGTCAAGACTCATTTCCAAGACTATCTTAGTGGACAAAGTCCCATTCTGAACCGAGTTCACTCCTCGTTTCAGTCCTATTTCACTGAACCGATATAACCTACCATTCCATCCATGTCTATCTCATGAGATATAAAATCTTTACCCAATGCATTGGAGGGAGATATAGGTTCCACCCATCTTATAATAACACCATTCTTAGGTGTGCCACAAAATCATAAACCATACATCATAGCATAACCCATGTAATAAAAATGGGAATCTTAAACATCATGACATCATAAAACAATTCATATAAGATAAAGGAATTCATATAAATAATTCCATCACAACAAAATCAAATCAATGTAATAATAGGGATAGAAACAGAACCCTTTATTATCTTTAATGGAAAATAATTTTGATAAAACACTTGAACTCCATTCTTGAAAAAAATATCCTTTCTACTTCAAAAACATTTTCATTTCATAACATGTCATACAATTTTATAATAAAATAATTTGATTAAAAATAAACTTGAAAACATGTAAAGGAAGCTTCTTGGAAATAATTTTTTAAAAATCCATTCATGCCGTATTATTTAAAAAAAACATTCTTCTCGTACTTTTGTCGGAAAAGTCAAAAAGTACCTCGTACGAAAAACGAAAAAAGATTACTTTCATATCCTTTACTAAAAACTCACCGAAGGGTAAAATTGGATTTAAAAAATTTTAGGTGGATGGAAATAATATTACATATTGAGGAAACATGGATTTGGATGATAAAATACACCCCAGTAAATACTAATGTATAAACAATCTCGGATAAAATTGAGATTGTGATATTTCCCTTACCTTAGTTCCGATTTTCTTCGTAAGTGTCCGGACCTCCTGTATAATGATTTAAATAATTTCATTGACTTATTCCAGAATCATACTCATTGTTATGATATCATATATGGTCATATTCTTAGCTACTTAGTAGTAATATTTCATTACTACTTGTTATTCTGGTGTTTATAACTTTTTGTTCTTATGCGTGTTTTGTCGAATAAATTCTTATTATTCTCTTTAGGTTATAGATATATCATTTCCAAAATGGTATTAATGTACTATATATCATATTTATTCATTCAATTCATTTATATAATCATTATGCAATGAAGATCATGTAGAACGAATCACATCACATCGTGGAGACGGTATTCCTTACGTACGCACGAGCGATGATATCGTTCCCATGATCGTGGAATTGTATTGGAGTCTATGTATACTATTTCAGAATCAATATCACTTTATAATAATCATATATAGTAATTATTTACACCATTATACCCATCCAAGTAAGGTGGTAGTGGAAAATAGATTACACCACGGCGTGGAGACGGTATTCCATACGTACGCACGTACGGTGATTTCGTTTTCCGTAGGATGGATAGATGGTGAAATAGGGTTGTTTCATAATTATAATAACATATCAGTATATGAGTGATACTGATTTTATTACATCATAATGAAACATCTAAATAAAAAGAAGTGGAAGAAGAAATAAAGATGAAAGAATCACTAACGGACATTACCTCTTCTTTGAAGCGCCTCTTTGAGATCTCCTTTTAGGGAACCCAAATTGGTCTTTGAGGAATACCAGAACCTCTAGTATGTTTCTAGGGAAGTGTAGAAGATAACTTTTCAGGGTGTTTCCAAGCTTGAAGGCTCAAATTGTTGTGTGGAGGAGAGGGAGGAGGTTCCCTTTTATAAGGGAGGAGAGGGGTTCCTTTGGAATAACTAAAAATATTATTTTATTATAAAGTCAAGTTCGGTTTTAAATTGCTTCAAATTGATTTATTTAAAACATAAGGTGGGTATGGGTCGAGATCCCCTCATCCAATAGAATTTAGACAAGTTTAGGTTCCTATTTTAACCTTATCATTTAGATTTAACATTTAGTTAAATAATTTTACTTTTACCGAGTCTTCTTGTGTTCTTATACTATAAGGTTAATAAACATTCTATAAGAAACCGAAAGAACCCCAAGATGTTTATTATTAATATATATAACATTATCTAAGTCATGTGGGGGAACCTTATATTTTTAGGAATAAAATAACAATTAATAATATAATATTTGTTGTAAAAACTCTTTTATGTCAATTTTGACACTATTTAGTAATTGATTTTTGTGAAAAATCATAACAGAATTATTAGTTCGAAAAAAGATAATTAAATCAATACTAACGTGTCATATTAACCTATAAAATTAGTTGAATTCATAAAAATTCTTAAATTACACTTATTTGGGTATTTATAACATCACTTATGTCAATATTTCATTAATAAGACAATTTCTGCATCATCTTTGTGTCATAATAAATGATAATTATTTAATCCATAAAAATTATAAATAAATTCTCATGATGTATATAATTTTGTTATATTTCTGTAGACTATTAATGTTCAATGTTTCATGAAGTTTATCACTAATAAAATTATTATACTTATTGTATTTAAGAGAGTGACATGTTGTCACTTTCCTTGGTTTTAATAATAATTAAATTATTTTCATGGACAAAAGTCCATTAAATGAATCTAATCCGACCCTTAGGTGATATGGGTCGACTTTTAGTAATCCAATAGGATTTTCCAAGTGTTAGGGTAATTTTATAATCTTATATTTACCCTTAATTACCCGATTTACCTTTAACTATAGTAAATAAAATTTACCGTAGTTACTATTCACAATGCCCAAAAATAAAAAGTAGCTTATTAACATAATTTGGACCCACTGATTCCAAATATGGAATCCATTTTTCCAAATTCAATACACAAAAGTTGCAGAAATTAAATTGAAATTAATCTCGTTGTTGAAAAAAAACGGGTTTTTCTTTAAAACATTGCAAAATATTGAATTGATTTAACCTCCGAATTCAAGGTAAAATCAATGCTAATGACATAATTTATATTAAATGGTAAAAATATATTGTATTTATACTTTAAAACCATTCAATATTATAATTTAACCACATAAGATATTACGATGAAAAAAGTTGTTTTTAATTAAAATATATCGTGTTTTTACTATTCATTAAAATATGAAAGTCATCAGAATAAAATGAAAAATTTATCCAAAGTAAAATTTTATTTCTTGATTCCAAAGAATAATTTTATTTTGTCAAATGGAACTTATAAACATTTCAAAAACTAGATTTAAAGTGGGTGCGCCATCAAAAGGCGGCAAAACTGTATTTTTTGAAAAATACATATTTTACCCGAAAAATTTATTTTGTTCTTATAACATTTTTTAGAAAATTAGTAAGATGAATAATAATGTTTTAAAATTCAAAATTTAGTTAATACTATTCATAATGGCTAGTTCATAATAATATTATAATAATATATCATTGTTTAGTAACACCCGGTATTGCGTACAACACACGCTATCAAGGAAGGTTACGATTGTGTGTAATGCAAGCCAAGTCAGGGTTGCGTGATATGAAAGAATCCTTCGTTGTTTCATATAACATAATCCAACCATATTTCATTTATACAATGAATATATATATATATATATACTCAATGTTGCGTAGAATAACTATTATCAAAATTGTGTGTAACACGATCCAAGAATAGTGTTGCGTATACTGCAAGCTAATATGGTATTGCGTATAGCGCAAGGTAATCTTGGTGTAGCATAAAACACAAGACATTAATGAAAGTAAAACAATATTTTTCATAAAATCTTGGGGTGTTACATTCTACCCCCTTTAAAATGAATTTCACCCTCAAAATTCGTCGGGGTTATAAATGGTTTACTATTCAAAAGTTTCTTTAATGAAAACCCAAATCGTAAAAAGGAATTCCAAAACCAATCTTTAAAAACAAAAGTATGAAATGTAATGTTTACCCAAATAAACTAATCACTGGGTTTCCACATAGGTGAAAATATGGATATGGAAGAGAAATCTATCCATCATGTTCTGATGGAGAGTGGTAGAGAACATGGCTATGGAAAAGACAGCAATCACAAAGAAATAAATTTGTGATGATATAAGGTACCATCTAATTCATCAGATATAAGAGCACTAGGACAACATTTTTGGTTTTCAAGATCATTTCCCAAAAGTTGATGAAATTTGAATTAGAAGAAATACTTTCGTGATTTTGGTATAGTCTCACCGTTTGTCGTTCTTTGGACAATTTCTACTTTATCTCTTAAAGAAATGAAGTTTAATTTGTCATTCATGATGTGTTAGAAGATCATGTTATAGAATGATGGGTCATTCCATCTGTCTCAAACAAAAGGTTAGAAAAGTTATCAAAAATACATAAGTCCATCTATAGTGAGATTAATGATATATGGTTCCTAAAATGGACTTATACTTCATATATCATACTTCTTAATATAATAAAACTAGTTTCTACTAAACATGGACTTCCTGTAGGCCAGTGGTAGGCGATAAAGGCCAGTCGAACTTCAGTTGTGGGATCGATTCCCACAGCCTTGTCTGACGCGATGGGCTATCGCATGTCCTGCAGGTTGTCCTTTTTCTAAAACAATATTACTATAACAACCCATCAATAATATCGAAAAAAAACTTCTATCCTTAAACAATACTAACTTATGTCCAACATAATCCATTCCAATATTTAGGCTTATCCATAATACTGTAGTCCACTCTCATAATATAGTGAAAATGATTACCAGATATTTAATACCATCGTTGATCCCCATATATCCTAAGATATGTCTTGTTGGTCACATTCCAAACATTCTAAGGCCTTAATCATGTATTCTCTTGAATACCCATTGAACCTTTGTGAAAGAATGAATGTAGTTAAAAGTTAACACTTTCCACATACCAAAAACCACAAAATTCTATATACACAAACCATGATATCACTTAGTCCTTATATCAATCATGAGCTCCTGAATACTGTCAAATATTTCATTTTCTCTTTTTCCCTTCATTATGTGAATATCATCTATTTTCCAAAAATATCTCAATCACATTCTATGGTTATCGGTACCATTAAATAATTAAAAAACCACAATATACCAATACATAAATATTCCAATATTCCAAGATACTATATACAACATTATTCTGGAATCCCATTACATAAACACTTAATCATTCCACCACATCGTTGTCATATTCAACATCGCCTATGGTGATCGCATGTGACTTCCCTTTGTCCTTTGACTTAAGAGGTTGCTCATGTCAATCATCACTAACCCTTGGATTAGGGAATTTATTAGCATAATGCCCCATTTCCTTGCACTTGAAGCATTGAAGTGTAGTAGGTTCATTCTGTGTATCCCTTCCTTTGATTGCATCATGAGACATCTTCTTCCCATCATTAGGGCATTCAAATGCCATATGACCTTCCTTTCTACATTTGTAACATTTACTTGTCCCTTTAATACAATCTCCACCATGCTTCTTTCCACACTTTGAGCATAAGGAAACATTCATCTTCTTTTCACCATTATTCTGAGATTTCTCCTTGAACTCCATCTATCATTTCTTGTCAAAACTATGAGATATATAAGTAACACAAACTTCCATTTCTACGTTGATAGCACAACACACAATTTCTTCATAGCTACGGAAGTCTCTTATAGCTAACGCCCTTCAAAGAATTGGTTTTAAGCCACTGAAGAATCGATCAACTTTACTTTCAGGTTGGATGATAAATCCAGATGCATACCTTGCAAGCCTTGTAAAATTCGCTCCGTATATACCCACAGATTCATTATCCTTTTTCTTTAGTTCAAGAAACTCCTTCTCCATCTTTGTTCGAAGAATACGAGGGAAGTACTTATTGAAGAATAAGTTCTTGAGCTCGTCCCATTCCATGGACTCAATTTCATATCTTTGCCTCATATTCTTGATAAGATTCCACCATTGATCAGCTTCACCTTCCAAACGATATACTGCTAAGATGACTTTATCATATTCAGAACATTAAAGAACTGAAAATATCTTTCCAGTGGTACTGATCCATTGTTCATCAACAACTGGATCAGAAGACCCACTAAAAGATGGTGGACGTTGCCTCATGAAGGACTCAATAGAATGTTGTTCCCTTCTCTGCTCATTTGGAAGTCCAGAATAATTCATAGCTTGTGTAAGTATAACAATAAGATTTTTCACTCCATCTCCCATAACATTTCTTTGTTCAGGAGGACAATCATTGCATTGTCCATTACATTGATCAACACTGTTCCTTTGGGTTCCAGACATCATCTAAAACCCAAAAAGAATAGTGTGAGAGGAAAAAATCATGCTAGGTAAAACAACATAATAAAGGGGGAGTACCTTCAATATCTAACATCTTAGGTTATATTCTAAGATTGTTATCGTAGTTCTAGAACTATATCCTATACGTATACTTATCCTTAGGGACATCCCTAGACATACCTTAGAAATATCTCTAGGGATCTTACTAACGTTTTCGCACCCTAGTTTCCAAAGGTTGACTAAACCTTTCCTCTTATACCAACTGTAGAGACCCGAAGCCTGACGTACATGGAAATTACATTACTTTTTCGGAATACATAGTACATAACAAAAACACACACACAAGGATCGTAATAGTTTAGTGTCTTTGGAAACACGGAATATAATCTTCTAATAGTGTTGAAAGATCTTCAACATCTCCCATAAAGATCTTCCTTTTTTTACCTAAAACCTTTCTTTACATCCTGGGGAAAAGAAAACATAAAAGGGTGAGCTCAAATTCTCAGTAAGGGTAAACAAAAGAAATATCAATCACATCATATTCATAAGAACATAACATTTTGGAAATCTTAACCAGCAAAAGAGAGCATAATTTCATAACATGGGATAAATCATAGTAGTGAAATGAAATCCCAATAATCATAACTTAAAACATGAAACTTTGTGGCATACACACATAATCATAGAGAATCATTTCTTATTAGTCAAGACTCATTGCCAAGACTATCTTAGTGGACAAAGTCCCATTCTGAACTGAGTTCAGTCCTCGTTTCAGTCCTGTTTCACTGAACCTGTATAACCAACCGTTCCAACCATGTCTATCTCATGAGATATAAAATCTTTACCCAATGCATTGGAGAGAGATATAGGTCCCACCCATCTCATAATTATACCATTCTTATGTGTGCCACAAAATCCTAAACCATACATCATAGCATAACCCATGTAATAAAAATGGGAATCTTAAACACCGTGACATCATAAAAAAATTCATATAAGATAAAAAAATTAATAAAACTAATTCCATCACATCATAATCAAGTCAATGTAATAATAGGGATAGAAACAGAACCCTTTATTATCTTAGATGGAAAATAATTTTTATAAAACACTTGAACTCCATTCTTGAGGAAAATATCCTTTCTACTTCAAAAAAATTTTCTTTCTTAACATGTCATACAATTTTATACTAAAATAAGTTGATTAAAAATAAACTTGAAAACATGTAAAGGAATATTCTTGGAAATAATATTTTAAAAATCCATTCATGCTGTATAAGTTAAAAAAAATTCTTCTCGTACTTTTTTCAGAAAAGTCAAAAAGTACCTCGTACGAAAAACGACAAAATATTCTTTTCATATCCTTTACTAAAAACTCACCGAAGGGTAAAATAGGATTTAAACAATTTTAGGTGGATGGAAATAATATTAAATATTGAGGAAACATGGATTTGGATGATAAAATACACCCCAGTAAATACTAAAGTATAAACAATCTTGGATAAAAATGAGATTGTGATATTTCTCTTACCTTAGCTCCGATTTGCTTCATAAGTGTCTGAAACTCCTGTATAATGACTTAAATAATGTCATTTACTTATTATAGAATCATACTCATTGTTATGATATCATATATGGTCATATTCTTAGCTTCTTAGTAGTAATATTTCTTTGCTACTTGTTATTCTGGTGTTTATAACTTTTTGTTCTTATGTGTGTTTTGTCGAATAAATTCTTATTATTCTCTTTAGCTTATAGATACATCATTTACAGAATGGTATTAATGTACTATATATCATATTTATTCATTAAATTAATTTATATAATCACTATGCAATGAAGATCATGTAGAACGAATCACATCACATCGTGGAGACGGTATTCCTTAAGTACGCACGAGAGATGATATCATTCCCATGATCGTGGAATTGTATTTAAGTGTATGTATACTATTTCAGAATCAATATCACTTTATAATAATCATATATAGTAATTATTTACACCATTATACCCATCCAAGTAAGGTGGTGGTCGAAAATAGATTACACCACGGCGTGGAGACAGTATTCCGTACGTACGCACGCGCGGTGATTTCATTTTCCGTAGGATGGATAGATGGTGAAATAGGGTTGTTTCATACTTATAATAACATATCATTATATGATAGATACTGATTTTATTACATCATAATGAAACATCTAAAGAAGAATAAGTGGAAGAAGAAATAAAGATGAAAGAATCGGTAACGGACATTACCTCTTCTTTGAAGCGCCTCTTTGAGATCTCCTTTTAGGGAACTAAAATTGGTCTTTTAGGAAGACCATAATCTCTATGATGTTTCTAGGGAAGTGGAGAAGAGAATTTGGCCGGGGTTTTCTGAGATTGAAGGCTCAAATTGGTGTGAGGAGGAGAGGGAGGAGGTGCCATTTTATAAGGGAGGAAACGGGCTCCTTTGAAAAAACTAAAAATATTATTTTATTATAAAGTCAAGATCAGTTATAAATAGATCCAAATTAATTTATTTCGAAGATAAGGTGGGGATGGGTAGAAATCATCTCATCCAATAGAATTTAGACAAGTTTAGGTTCCTATTTTTACCTTATCATTTAGATTTAACATTAAGTTAAATAATTTTACTTTTACCGTGTCTTCTTGTGTTCTTATACTATAAGGTTAATAAACTTACTATAAGAAGCCAGACGAACCCCAAGTTGTTTATTATAAATATATATAACCTTATCTAATTCATTTGTCCTAACCTTAGATTTTTAGGAATAAAATAACAATTAATAATATAATAAGTGTTTTCAAAACTATTTTATGTCAATTTTGACACTATTTAGTAATTGATTTTTGTGAAAATCATAACAGAATGATTAGTTCGAAAAAAGTTAATTAAATCAATACTAACATGTCATATTAACCTATAAAAGTAGTTGAATTCATAAAAAGTCTTAAATTACATTTATTTGTGTTTTCAAAACATCAATTATGTCAATATTTCATTAATAAGACAATTTCTGCATCATCTTTGTGTCATAATAAATGATAATTATTTAATCCCTAAAAATTATAAATAAATTCTCATGATGTATATAATTTTGTTATCTTTCTATAGACTATTAATTTTCTAAGTTTCATTAAGTTTATCTCTAATTTTAAATTATTATACTTATATTATTTAAGAGAGTGACATGTTGTCACTTTCCTTGGTTTTAATAATAATTAAATTATATTCATGGAACAAAGTCCATTAAATGAATCTAATCCGACCCTTAGGTGATATGGGTCGACTTTTAGTCATCCAATAGGATTTTTGCAAGTGTTAGGGTAACTTTATAATTTTATATTTACCCTTAATTACCCGATTTACCTTTAACTATAATAAATAAAATTTACCGTAGTTACTATTCATAACGCCCAAAAATAAAAAGTAGCTTATTAACATAATTTGGACCAACTGATTCCAAATATGGAATCCATTTTTCCAAATTCAATACAAAAAATTTTCAGAAATTAAATTAAAATTAATCCCGTTGTCGAAAGAAAACGGGTTTTTCTTTAAAACAGTGCAAAAGATTGAATTGATTTAACCTACGAATTCAAGGTAAAATCAATGCTAATGACATACATTATATTAAATGGTAAAACTATATTCTATTTATACTTTAAAACCATTCAATATTATAATTTAAACACATAAGATATTACGATGAAAAAAGTTGTTTTTAATTAAAATATAGCGTATTTTTACTATTCATTAAAATTTGAAAGTCATTAGAATAAAATGAAAAATTTATCCAAAGTAAATTTTTATTTCTTGATTTCAAAGAATAATTTTATTTTTTCAAATGGAACTTATAAACATTTCAAAAACTATATTTAAAGTGGGTGCTCCATCAAAAGGCGGGAAAACTGTATTTTTTGAAAAATACTTATTTTACCCGAAAAATTTATTTTGTTCTTATAACATGTTCTAGAAAATGTGTAAGATGAATAATAATGTTATAAAGTTTAAAATTTATTTAATAATATTCATAACGTCTAGTTCATAATAATATAATAATAATATATCGTTGTTTAGTAACACCCGGTATTGCATACAACACATGCTATCGAGGAAGGTCGCGATTGTGTGTAATGCAAGCCAAGTCAGGGTTGCGTGCTGTGGAAGAATCCTTCGTTGTTTCATATAACATAATACAACCATATTTCATTTATACGTTGAATATATATATATATATATACTCAATGTTGCATAGAATAACTATTATCAAAATTGTGTGTAACACGATCCAAGAATAGTGTTGCATATACTGCAAGATAATACGGTGTTGTGTATAGCGCAAGGTAATCTTGGTGTAGCATAAAACACAAGAAATTAATGAAATTAAAATAATATTTTTCATAAAATCTTGGGGTGTTACACAAACAGTGACTCTGTTTCTGTCCATGAAACTTGGAATATGGATACATGGATTTGAGAATGGATAATTGGAAGTAAAGAGCCATTTGGAGAGAGTAATATTTTCAGATATTGTTCCAATTACATGATAATCTTCTCTCCACCAATCAGTAGTGGAAAAAATTTCATCCAATGGGTTTTCCATTTTCATATCTGCAAGGAAATGGCATGCAGGAAAAATTTGAATGTCCATGCCAATGTTGTTGCTCTTAATGCACATCATAACCGAATTAGAGGAGTAGCAGTGCAGCTGCATCTCAAGAATATAATTCTTTGCATCTGGAACATTGACTTCTCGCATATGACCATATCTATACAAAGGAAAATAAATGTTTTGGGGGAAGTCGCATTGATATTTATTCAGATACTTAGACAAATCCAAAAGAGTGCTACTTTTGACGGTATAATAATCGTGGCCAATGATGTTCATCATATCATCAATTCTCTTGCTAGCCAGTTCATCTGCAATTCCGGTTCTAAGAGCCTTTGATTCTGAACAAAAGTTGAATAAATTAACTCTTAAGTAAGTTGATTTTTCATAAAATTTGTGAAGGAATTTCAGAAAAATGGAAAAGGCATTAAGGCGCGCAAGTCTAAACTTGGCGCGCAAGTATGAATGTGTCGCGCAAGTGTTACATGTACCGCGCAAGTTTTTGGCGCGCAAGTATCACCGCGCAAGTCCTATTAAATTGACAATAGCGCGATGGCGAAGAAACAATGGAAAACGAGCAACTTGTGCGGCGAAGGGGACCTGCGCGGCGAGAGCTCGAAAATCCGGAAATCAGAAGCTATGCGCGGAAAATGACCTCATTTTTATAGGCCAGGCTGCCCACCTGCACGCCTACAGCTAGCGTGCCCCATCCAGGGTGCTCTAGCCCTGCGCGCCTCGCACCTGCGCGACTCACACTTGCGCGCCTCTTTCCCTTTGGTTTTCTTCTTTTCCTTAGAGTCACATCCTTATTCTTTAGGATCCAACTATGAGGGGGGACTTTTGTTGACGCTCCTTTTCATCACATTTTCTAAAAGAATGGAAAGGGAAATGACTTAGCACAAATTGATTCATCTTTTCAAGAAAACATCAAAAATCGACAAAGGCATGACCATGTCTTCAAATGCACAATGGTTGCGCAAGTTCCATAACTGTCAAGCAAGTATACTTGCACGCCACCTAATGGTCACGCAAGGGACTTGCGCACCTTTAAGGATAACGACCCTGGGTCTTCTACAGCCTATAAATAGACCCTATGGGCCCGCCATTTTAGGAGGAATTTTTCCAGAATTCAGATACAGAGCTCTGGACACCCAAGTCTCTTCTTCAGGTCTTCTAAACACTTATAAGGTAATTCTCTACCTAGAATGGAAGTTCTAAACAAGAGAAGTAAGGTCTATGTGTTAGAATTTACTAACACTTGCGTGCCTAAGGTGTTTTACCCTTAAGGGAAATGAACATACTTGCGCGCCACCCTACTTCTTCAGTAAAATTTGCATGCCTCTCTTCTGGTAGTACCTCAGGATAATTCTAAATGCTTTGGTCATGGATCGCCCAAGTTTTACCCTACTGATTAACAATCGTGCAAGTACACATGTGTCGCGTAGGTATACCTGCGTGACCAGGACTTGTGCGCCTACGCAGTACCTGTGCGCCTGCAAGGACTTGCGTGCCCCTGCCTTTTTGGGTGCCCTTCTTACCCATTTAACCCCTCTTATACCATTCCACCTCTCCTATTCAAGATCCAGTCTTCAAGACACTCTTCAAAACCATTTATGTAATGTTTTCTTGATTAACTTCCTTATATGAAAGGAATTCTATGGAATATCTCTCAAAACCTAGTGATTTACACATCTTTATATCACTAAAGAGTGAGATTTTATTCATTTAACCTCATCCTTTAATATGAGAGATTCTCTTAACCTGATCCTCCTTTTCAAGAATAAGCCCCAGTCATTATTCTCAAATCTGGGCATCCTCTTTAGGATTAAGCCCCAATTCCTCTTTAACCTGGGCCTCCTTTTCAGGAGTATGTCCCAGTCATAATTCCCATTAATTTTGGGAATCCTCCTTAGGAGTAAGCCCCATGTCCCCTAATCTGGGTATCCTTTTCAGGAGTAAGCGCCAATCTTAAAATTCTTAAATATGTGCATCCTCCTTAGGAGTAAGCCCCAACCATAATTCTCTTAACATGGGATTCCTTTTCAGGAGTAAGCCCCAGTCTCAAAAATGGTCATCCTCTTCAGGATTAAGCCCCAAGTCACTTAATTTTTCAAACCCCTTAACCTGGGCCTCCTTCTCAAGAGTAAGCCCCAGTCTTAATTTCTCTTAACCAGTCCTAATTTACTTTTTTGATCTGGGTCTCCTTCTCAAGAGTAAAACCCAATCATAATCCCCCTTCTAATTTGGGCCTCTTTTTCAGGAGTAAGCCCCAAATTAGAGTATCCAAATCTCCATAAAGTACATATACCTTTATAGACCTCATTCCTAGATTTTTTCCCTGAAGTAAATCCTAATCTTAATTTATTTGGGCAGTCATACATACATAATCCCCGCATAAGTTCTTATGATTGCATCGGTCATGGCAGAATTGTCTGGTTTTACCAATACCGCTTGTTTCTCACACCGAGCATGACTCACGTGAGCCTAGAGTGTAAAAGTAATTATGACATCTTTCTTTGATCCATCAATCATAAACATTATATTCCCTTACTCGAACTATGTGGGTTCTGATTCCTTTTCCCAAACAAAGGATACATATTAGCCCATCTGTGGGTACGATCCATACTCTGAAATAATCCTTGTCCTTTTAAATGAAAATAAACATCAAGTACCCCACTGAGTGGCTTTAAAACCAGTATGATCATCATAATGGCCAAGATAATTTTTATGTATTAAAGGATACCATTGAATAAGAATCTATAAACAAACACAGTGATTTCTCTATCGATGAAAAACTTTAAATACATATAAAAGATTCTCTAAATTTCCTTTATATCAATCATTGATTTTCAGATCTAAAGGAAATATCATTTTATACTTGTTAATGTAATAAGGATTCACGAACATAACCTAAATCTATAAAGAGAGTCCCGGAGTAGACAATAATTCTCCTCAAAAGGTGTGATGAGTCCGACCTCCCATCCTCTCGACCAATGCAAATTTCTAAGCCTCATTAGTCTACAACTAATGAGCGCCTTCCTTTGGAAAGTAGGTTCAAATGGATATGGAAACATTGGATGTTTCTAATTGTACGAAAAAACCCGTTAGAAACTTCTTGGAATGTTGGAATCTTAAATCGATGAGATCATCCCCCATTCCAGAGGGAAACATTGTCCAAAAGTCTAAAATTTATTTTCATTGATTTCATTAAATATAAATAGATTATTAATTACCAATTATATTTATTTTTAAATTTAGATAATCCATTTTATGACTTATAGTAAAATTAATAAAAACACACTTCAACATACAAAGAAACGCAATGAGCTCTCTAATTTTGATGAACATGAATTTGCTGAATCCCATGATGAATTCAAACTGGATGAGTGAGAAAAATAAAAGACACAATATAATCCTTTTTAATTGAAAAATTTGCTAGTGGTGGATCCCTATTTTTTTCATGAAATATCAATTCGGTCAATCCAGGATCTCCCATATTGGAAGATAATGAAACCAAACCTTCACCTTCTGAGTAACACATGTAGCTCCCTAGTTTTAATGAGCATGCATTTGTGGAATCCCAAGATTAATTCCATTTATATGGGCCTATGGAAACCACAAAATAGGATGTTCACATTGAAAGGGGGAAATATTTATTTAAATTTATATTATTTGATGTGAAATTAGAAGCTTACAATCCATTTCAACCTTTAATCCATGTACTATAAATTGAGAAATCCCTGGACATGTAAGTGGGGGTTTCAAAAGTAGCAAGAAAGAAGAAGGATGGTCCATACCACATCATAACCCCTCCAGAATGCTCTGCCTAATTGACAATGGGACATATTTTGAATACTATATTCATATATCATTCCTCGCAACCAATAATAAATAAGTGAATTCAAGGAAAATCCACATGTGATTCTTCAAGTATAATAAGATTTTCCCATCATCAGACTATGGATGAAAGTTGGTACTACACATAGGATGTAGTAAAAATCAAAGACACGCATGGGGGGTCATATAAATATTTATCGTTAAATTATTAATATAAATTTGAAATTTTTTACTAGAATTATATTACCATGAAGCCATAATCCATGATAATTTAGTCACCTTTTATGAAAATATCCTTATGATTAATTGATTAATTAACTTTTGTAGGTTTATGATGGAATAATGAATCCCAGAAAAAATGTACGAATATAAATAAATACTCATAATAAATGGTATATCAATAATTGTTATTATTTCATAAACTCCAAAAAAATTTATCTTAAAACTTATTTTGAAATTTAAAATGGATTTTGAAATCCCATATTTATTTTATTACATTAACTGAATTATAGAGATGAATTTAGTTTCTCAAGAATCTAGTGATTCTATGTTTTATATTACAATTACAATGATTTTAAATGAGTAAAGTGAAGATTTTAATTATTTATTTGAATCATGGATATTAAAATGAGGACTCAATATTTGAAGGATATAACAGATTCATGTAAATCAAAATTCCTTAACATTGTTCCCTCAATATATTTTTGGAATTTTTTTGAATTTATTTGTTATTATTTTTCATTCTATGATTTATTGTTCGAAATATATTTTTTCATTCGTATAGTTACACTTCCATTTCGTACCTAAAATTATGTCCTTTTTTGTAATACTTAATACATTATAAAAAATAGATGTCGAAAGACCATATCTTTATATTTCTTTTAGAAACAAGGAAACATAATCAATGGTACATAAGTGAGGTACATTATCTCATACTAGGTTCTATATGTCATTAACCCTTTATAGAAACATCATACATAATAGATAACTTCATAACGTGGGGAATAGAAACATAAAAAGAGGTTATATCAGATGCTTATTAAGGGTAATCATGGGATATATATAACCATAAACCTTATAATTAGGTTATGACAAAATGACCATGAAATTTGAAGAGAATATCGAACATATCAATTACAATAAACATGAGTCTTAGTATAAATATTTTGAAGTCATAAAAAATTAAACTTAATTGAATAAATATCATAGGACATGAAACCATAATATAGGAATTGAATTGTGGAAAACACATAAACAAATAATATCATTCCCTATATGTCAAGACTCATTACTAAAACATTTCAAGGAACTTCTTGGGACTACACATACTATGGGGGGACAAACTAGAATCCTTGATCATAGTTCCTTCCTTGAAAGAGATCAGGCTTCCTCGTATTCCAATATTGGATGAGGTTTCCCCATACTCCCATTGTGAATTGGGTTTCCCTATCATTCCATTGTTGATAAAGTTTCCCCATCATCCTATCATTGATAAGGTTTCCCATGTTCCCATAGTAGATCAGTTTTCCACATATTCCCATAATGGATCAGATTAACCCATCGTCGCATAGTGGATCAAGCATGTCAGATTAATTACAATAATTATCTCTTGAGATATAAATCAGTACCCAATACATTGGTGGTAGATATAGGTCCCACCCATATCATAACAAAATCATACATATATGTTCCTATATTTTATAAACAATCAAGTAATAACCCATGAAAAGAATTGGGTATCATAAACATGTAATAATATAATAACCTGTGAAAAAATAGATAGGTTTAATAATAATTTAATGAAAAGCATAACCCAAAAAAATATACTAGTTCCATTTACATATACCCTATGAATAAGAAATAGGTTTTACAAACATGTAACTAGTGAAGGAGAAACAAGTTTCATAAGCACCATGCCATCAAAACATAAACCATTAAGAGAAATAATATTAATGTATTTATTGGATAATTTCACATAAATACATTATGAATAACAATAGATGTCATATTAAACGAAAAATAATTTTTTAACATCTTCTAAAAAAATCGTGTGGAAAATATCTATTCTTCTTTGAAAAATGATTTAAAAAACCTTTTGAAAACAATTCTAACTGAAAATAAACTTTGAAAATAATAAATAATGATTGAAAGTGGTTTTTAAAAAATTTCATTCAAAACACTATGAAAATATATAATGAAAATTTTAAAACATTTTGATATTCATTTCATTAAAACACTTTGAAAACATATAATGAAATATTTAAAATGTTTTGAAAACAATTTCTTTAAAATCGTAGTGAAAACATTTAAAGGATCCTTCGAGAAACATAAAATAAATTAAATAAATTTTCATTGAAAATGATATTAAAATATAATCCTTAAAAACTAGTTTTAAAAACTTTATAAAAACATGGTTTTTTTAAATTCCACACATGTGTCTCAAAGAAAGAAAATATAGGGAATAATACATTACCGATTTGATAATTTTGGAAACATAAATACCACTAAATATAGATAATAGAACGGATATTTATATAATCATATATTTAAGTATAATAATCATATTATATATTCATGGGTAATATAAACACCACACAAAAGAAAATAGTGGTGAATACAGAAAAAATATTAGAGAAATAAAAGTGGGATTATGATTCCCCTTACTATATTTATTGACTCTTTTCGTACTCAATAAAACCACCTATATAACAAATATAATATTATTATACATATACCATATAACCATATTTATATATCTAACACCACAAATGGATTTATATTTCTCTCTTACGTATACTCCATGTTAATGTTACATTTCTTGTAATATCCTCTTTGTTTTTTTCATGTGTCTTAATTTGTTATATTTTTTGTAATCATACTTAAATAAATATTTACAGAATTTAAAAATTTATATATATATAATTTATATTAATGATATACTTAATTATAATAATATATGAATCATATAAATATGAAATGAAATACACCATTCATGGACATGGTAGGCCGTACGTACGCATGAACTTTGTTTCCGTCTCATTATCGTATTGAAAGAAAGTAAAAAAATACATGTATATATATATAATTACAATATAGTTATTATTTAATATATATCATATATGTTTTCTCAACCGATAATTAAATCATTCCTTGTAGATTGTTGGCTAATCAAATCTCTTTAAGTAGGTAGCATTCCACACTTCCCCAAACAAAATTATCATATTTACAAAAAATGAAATCAATAAAGTAGTGTGTTATATAATAATTCCATAAGAATAAATACATCATTTATATCATATATATATCGTATAAAAATATTTTTTCTATCATAATTTCCATCCATGAGAGCTGGTAAATGAAAAATGAACAACATCATTTTGTGAGGTGGTAGTTCACTATTCACAAGAAAGGAAAGTTCGTTACACATTATGTGGATATGTTTAAGAGTAGGTAGAAATCATAGAATAAAAAATTATTATATTTATGATACATATTTCATTATTTAAAAATGTAATAACAATAATTTAGGTGGTGGATGTTGAAAATAAAACAAAGGATCTTGAGGAAAGTCGTTACCTCTTCATGGGGTAACTCATTTTGGTTTTCACCAAAGGGCTTATTTGGATGGATTTTTTCTCTATTGGAGTATTATAGAATGAATTAATGAATTTTAGAATGATATTTATGCCTATTATTTCCATAAAAAAGGTATTTGTATGTGTGTATATGTGTGAGTGGTGAGTTCCTTTTTATAGTGGAGTAGGGGTGGCATTCTAGTACATTTTTGAAAATAGAATTCCATCCACAATTTTTCCATAGAAAAGTTTCTACTTTAATGGTACCAATCTGATAAAATGGTGTATAGGCTAAAAAACTGGACATACAATGGCTTTTGTAAAAGTTTCTAGTTGATTTTGGGCCTTAAGATTAAGGATTAGTCCTTTGTTAAAGTAATATTTCTCTTAATCACGGTAATTAATCTCAATCACATTTAGTGTTAGTTTTTGTAGAAACAATAATTTGACATTTTTAGATATTATAAATTAGTCAGATTCAAAATATGTATTTTTTTATTCCAAAATCCAATAACATAAGTTGAAAAAATTAAATTAAATTGTACCCTGTAGATGGGCATCAAGAGAGAGATTTTAAAAAAAATGTTTAAAATTTTGGAATGTTTTGATATCCAATTTCAATGTAAAATTATATCTAATGACCTAAACTGGATAAATGGATGAAAAAATAATTAAATATTTAAACATTAAATCCAAATTAAATATAATATAATGTTATAGATAAATTATATGAAAAATATTTTTTGAATTAAAATTCAATATTTTTCACTATTCATTTAAAAATGATGTTTTAAAAAAAAACCTAAAATTAACCCTATTATAATAATTATATTATTAATTGAAAAATTATTTTTATTTCGTAAAATAAAATTTATAAAATTTTCAATAATATATTTCATATTTTTTACAGACGAACATAAAAAATTAGTTCTTTTAAGAAAATAGTATTTTCAATTATCTAAATAATTTACAAAAATTACATATATTTTTTTAATTACTTCTTATTTATATATATTAAATATAAATATTATTTAAAAATATGTTTTTAATATTCATATTACTATGTTTAATGGATATTATATAACAACATCATTTAAAAATTTATAAGAATAAAATATTGTCTTGTAGAAACATTGTGTTGCATGTAATACAAGCCAATTATATGTTGCATGTAGCACAAGGATATCATGGTGTAGCATATAAATAATAAATTTTCTTTTTTTCATTGAATCAAATCAAACAAAATTAAAATTTTCTTAATAAAAATAATAAGTTCATAAAATTTCAGTGTGTTACATTTCCCCCCCTTAAAATAGATTTCCCCCTCAAAATTCATCATATTGATACAAAAAAAAGAAGATAATTCTACCTCATAATGTCCTCAATTTCTTATTTACCTTCCTCTAACTGGTGGGTTTTTTCAGAAACATATTAACTTGGTGATTGGTCTTCATTCGTAGAACATTATCTCTTCTATAAATATTTTCGACCAGTTGTTCCTAATATGAAATATCATCCTTCTGTGGTATGACCTATGAGTTTGATACATTTTAAGCATATGGTATGTGCATCCTTAGGAGAGATAAATGGAAAACATCATGTAATTTTGGGATATGTGGATGAAGTTCCATGTGATAGACTATTTTCTTGATATGCTCAAGAATCTAAAAGTGAACTATATACCATGGGATTAGTTTCCCTTTCTTCCAAAACCTCATAACGTTCATCCATGGATAAATTAAAATAAAATAATTCTCACCAACTTCAAATTCTAGATAACGTTGATGTTTATCAACATAAATTCTCTATCTACATTATGTGGCCTTGATATACTACTGAATGGTTCTAACATTATCTGGCATTTCATCATCTATCTCGGGTCATAATAACATCAATTCTCGAACTATATCCCATCAAATTATATCTCCACAATTATTACCATATTTGTCTCCCAAAGTATCCATCTAAATTCTTTATTTAATGTTATTTCTATAATAATACTCAACTTGAGGAAGGTGTGTATCCAAACCACCTTCGAAATCCAAAAAACATTATCTCAACATTTCCTCTAAGGTTTGAATAGTTCTTTCTGACCAAATGTACCTCTAAAGATGGTAATCATTGATGAATCTCAATTTTGTATCATGTTCTTACTGTTGAACTCACCATAAAATTTAGATAATCCTCATATCCCATTAGAAACAATAAAATGTCATACTCTATGAAACCTCGCCATTTCATTAATGTATAACATTTAAACGTGAACTAGATAAAATTCATCTCTAATTATGATGATGTGTACTACCTTTTATAGTGATCTACTACCACTCATATATCATTAATCTCTTTATAGTTTTTGGGGACTCTGACCACAAAATCCATAGTGATTTTCCCTCATTTCAAATCTAGTATAGGTATTGGTTGAAAACTACTATGAGTCTTTGGTCTTTCATCCTTATCTATCTATTATACCAAGACCCAATATAAATTTAACAATATCTATATTCATTCCATCCCATTAGAAGCATTACTTCATGTATCTAT
This sequence comes from Viscum album, assembly GCA_963277665.1. Classification (NCBI taxonomy): domain Eukaryota; kingdom Viridiplantae; phylum Streptophyta; class Magnoliopsida; order Santalales; family Viscaceae; genus Viscum; species Viscum album. The sequence goes on from OY728140.1 coordinate 496,997,651, forward strand.
ACATATTCATACAAGTAGGATGAATGGATAATGATGAACTATGAGCTTTCATTAATAGGTCATTCGTTAAATATGGTATAGACGGAAAACAAACGTGGTTCATAAAACATGTCCTTCCATATTGATCAAGTTTAAACAACATAACAACCCTTACCTTCTTCTTTAGGACTACATATTTTTTCTCTAACTCTTTATTATTCACATGAATTTTGGGTATAATATTTAATTATCAATGAAAATATTTTTCCCTATCCCTCAATATTTCTATATCCATCCATTGAAAATCCATAAATATTGGATCTTTTATGATCCTAAACATGGAAAATCTAGCATGATCCTTTTGACTCAAATAATTTCCCTCCATTATCACAATCCCATGGTGGTAATTTATTAAGAAGTCGCAATCCTTTATCAGTTATAACTAACTTCTATTGCACATGTTCAACTCCACTAATGGAAATATGTATTTTATAATATTATGATTAAAATATATATCACAATTTTTTCTATAATGTAAATTCATCCATATCAAGAATTCATTGTTTACCACTACTAGCTCTAAATCGAGAGTTGCGTAATATTTCTTGCAGATCATCAATTTTTTTATCTATAATTGATAACCATGTCATTCTGCATAACAACACATCCTAATACCTTCTTGTATTCATCACTAGAGAATAAAAACACGTCTCCACTATAGGGTAATGTATGAATAGGTATGCTGGCCAACCTTATCTTTTGTTCATTAAATGTTTTATCACATTCATTTATCTGGAAGAACATGGAACCCTTTCAAATTATCTAGGTCACATGATTCAATAATCTTGAGAAATTATCCACAAATGGTTGATAATGTCCATAAAATCCATGAAATCTAGTTATCTCAGTAACAGTTGTTGGTCTAGGCCTTCATTAAATAGAATCTTTCCTTTATGGATCTACTATTATACCATCTATTGAAATTATGTGACAAAAAATAAATCATTTTTTAGCCAAAAGTCACAATTTATAAAATTTCCATACACTTTTTCCTTACTCAAGGTCTTTACTAAAATTCTCAAGTAGACTTTTTTCTCTTCCTTTCTCTTTTAATAGATAATAATATCATATATAATGTCTACTGTAAACTAATCATGAGAAACTCTAAAGAAACTATTCATAAAATCAATGAAGATAAAAGGGGAATTACTTAGAACAAAAGGCATAACAATATATTCTTATTATTTATACCTTTAATGGAATTTTATCTTGCGTATATCCTCTTCTTGACCCTCAAATAATGATTTCCAAAACAAATTTGAATCTTGGAAAAGTATTTATATGTGTTTAGTTGATCAAAAAACTATTCTATATGGTGAAGAGGATACTTTTTTTGATCATTATATAGTTCATCTTCCAATAATCAATTGAGAGTCACATTGATGTATCTATATTATTCACAAAAATAATAGGTTCACCCAAAGGTGAAACACTTGGCCAAATAAATCACTTATCAAGGTTTAACTGGATCTTCTAACTCAATTTATGTAATTCAAATCGGAAATTTTATAGGGAATATTTTAAATTTATCATGATCCATGTATTATTTATATCGAGTACATAACTTCACATTTTTGTGAATGGATAGGAGACTTATCATGGAAGGTGTCCAAAAATTTCCGAAAAATATTCATATAATTGATTTCTATATTAACCCCAACTACTTGATATGAAATTATTTTTTTGATTGTAATGGAGACCCATACACATTATGTAATCTCCATAGGAAGTTAATACTTATCATCGCATGGATATATGATCTTATTTTTCAATGAAATATCCAACATAAATCCCCTTACATGGAATTTGATATGGGATTTATTTAGAGAAAGAAAATCCTTTCTTAATATGGCATAAAATTCAACTAGAGGATGTTTGATAATATATACAGGAAGAAAATTCCCCCAAACATCACATATATAGGAATCATAGACCTAAGATGAAATCACCATACCATTAGAGGTTTTCACTACTAATTCCACAAGTAATCTGTTTCATGGAATCATAATACCCTTAAAAAATTTAATAGATAAGAAATAGTTGGTCGATCAAGAATCAAAAAAGTTATTATCAGCTATGGAGTAGATGGTAAGTATACCTTTCACCACATAATTATCACACCCCTCATCAGAAATAATTATTATATTGACCCTTCTTTTTTTAACATGATTATTGCACTCTTTAAATAAAAACTACATAATAGTTCTACAAAACTAAGATCCAAAGGTTTTGTGAAATTGGTATATTAAGACCACATATAATATTTATATAAATAAACATAAACAAATATTAAATTTCTTCTTATGTATCCTCTTATTCACTCTAGTGTTCTCCATAGAACAAGTATCCACCTAAGTATATACATCCGAAGAAGAGGTGATCTAAAATTCTGGTAATAAGAATAATAAGAGAAATGAAACAAGGGAAAGAATGATCATCATAATTATAACTGATTCCCATAGAACATGTGTTCTGATTAGGAATCACTACTTTGAAACAGTTTCCATTAGATTTATTTAGATAACTGCAAACACCTAACTATTCTATATCCAAATGGACAAGCTTTTTAAAGCTAGATGTTCATGTGTTTTTTTGACCTACGATACATAATAACTCACATTGGTCAAGATGATGGGATTTTAGGGCCATTACACCCTTTTAGGGGAATTTTTGCCTACTTAGGTACTCTCTTATAGATTTATGATACGTTCATGCATCATTATTGATTGACCAATCATATTGTAGGTTTCCATCGAAATTTTCAATCAATTCGTAGCTTGTATTGAAGTTTAAACCATCTTTTTGTATTTGAGGATCTTCATTAATGGTGATATCTATATGCATTCAAGGTTCCACATCAATGGTATCCTATCATATAATACATAGTGATTCTTTGGTTGTTATTATGACAATGATTGTTTTTAAGACACTCAGCGGGGCACTCTAGAATTTATCACCGCCGAGCGAGATGGAATATGTTTTGATTTTTGGATCAAACCTTATTTGGGAAACCTACGTGTCCTCATGAAATGAATCCTAATAATTATTGTTCGGTGTTTCACTATTTGAAACATCATACCTATTTTTGTGATAAAGACTTAACAGTACTGTTTAATTTCAAGTCTTAAGGATATCTAGCTGGAAGGTTCCTAGTAAAATCTCGATATGGGTCTTATGCCGAAGAGTCCCAAAGAAACTGGAAAGGATATGAGTTTCCAAGTTGCAATAGACTATAATAGGAATATAACTCAGAAATAATATGGTTGATTTTGAGTGTTGGGTTTGAACATCAGAGCGTATTCCTATGTATCCCACCTAGATGGGAATCAAGGCCCACATTGTTCGGTTGGTCTCATATGGATAACCCATTGAGAGGATTAAGTTAGGGCTTAAAATTAAAATGGAATCCCTTGTAATTGGGTCCATGAGAGGTGTCCTGAATCTTATTGATTTAGGGGACCAAATTCATTGAATACCTCTAAGGAGGATGCCCAAATTAATAGAATTTGGATTGGATTCCTAAGGATTTTGTCTAGTGATCTCGAGCCCTTATTGAAGGCTTACTATGTATCCCAATAATTGTCAAAATAATATTTATTTATGTTCAAGATTTGAGGTGTATTGTGAGGATATTGTGATAATCACAAATATATAAGATTACATTAGCCATGCTCATTGTGAGAAACACTAGGATTTGAATCGTTCAAAAACCACATAGTTTCTCCTCCTTTGATGGATTAGGCTGGGCCTAGGGAGAAAGAATCTAGGGCGATGGTGGATGAGTGCATAGAGAAATGAACCATTCAATGTGGAATTATGGTGAAGATCATTGTGCCCTTCCTGAAAGGATAGGGGATTACTCCAGGAGGGATTACCTTATGAGGGTTGGTTGGGGATTAATCCTATGGAAAATCCTCATTGTGGGTTGCTTGGGGATTACTCCCAAGGAGGATTACCATTTGACTTTGGATGGGGCTTCCTCCTAAGTAGTATTCCCATTTGAGATTGGTTCAGGATTACTCATAAGGAGGGTTCCTGATGAGAATTTGTTGTGTCTTTCTCCTAAGGAGGATTCCCATTGATGTTTGGTTGTGGCTTACTCCTACGAAGGATTCCAATTTGATGTTGGTTGGGTCTTACTCCTATGGAGGATTCCTATATGAGGTTTTTTGTGGCTTAGTCCTGAGGAGGATTCCCATTAAGATTTGGTTTGGGCTTACTCTTAAAGAGGATTCCCATTAAGAGTTGGTTGAGGATTACTCCTAAGAAGGATGTGCATTTTGAAATTAGTTGGGGATCAGTCATAAATTGGATTCCCATTTGGGTATTAGGTTGGGGATTTCTCTTAATGAGGATTACGATTTGATGATTAGGTTGGGGAATACTCATTGATGTATTCCCATTAAGGTATTATGTTGGGTCTTAATCTTAAGCAGGATTCCCATTTGAGGATTAGGATAGGGCTTACACCAAATGAGGATTCCCATTTTCTATTCAACCAGGAATAAGAGTTAATTGATGAGGTTTAGGGAGTTTACTGAGGAGTTTACCAACTCATGTTATTTTAGTAATTCAAGATGATTATATCAACTCATAGAACAAGAATGACACCCAGAGGAGAAATCCAATAGATGTCATTTTAGTGAGTGCATAAGAGTATCTAAAATCCTGGTATTCTAATGGTGGATGTTGAGGCCACATAAGGGAACAATAGAAAATTTCATCGACCCAAATTGAAAATTTTGTGGTGTGGCACTCAATTTTTCATGGGGGTCAGTCAAGAGAGCGAAATATACGGCCTGAATGGCCAAGAACGCATCCTGATAGTGATGTAGAATGGGTGTTCAGGGGCGCAGCCCCCATGGTATGGACTAGCAGGGTCATGCATGTATGATGTGAAGGTTCAATGACATTGTAGCTCATGAAATCAGGACGAATTGGTTTTCCTCTATGATGGGTCATGTAGGTAGGCAGTGCAGGTGTTCCACCAAGGTGGCTCTCATAGGTAGGTCGTGCAGGTCCATGGCATAGGTCCTTGGCACAGGTCCTTGGGGCAAGTCCTCGTTGTAGGTTCACGAGTTTTAGACTTTTATAGGACATTGAACCAATTTTCCTACTTTATTATCTATTATGTCATGTTGTTAAGAATTACCTGAGATTTTATGAGGAATCGGGTTAATGGGGGCTACACAATGAGAGCTCCGGGGATTCTTCGATCTTTTTAGCCTTTAAATTGGGATCCTAAGTGTCCCATTTATTAAAAAATAGAGATCCTTGGGTGGAGGAGTTAATCCACATACGTAGGTCCCCCACATAGGTCCTCCACGTAGGTCATCCGCATATGACCTCTATGTAGGTCCCTCGCATAGGTTCGTTAAGTCCCGTTATAAAATTTCTCTATCTTCCATGTTCCATAACTTTTGATCTATACGTCTTTTTGGTCTCTGTGACTAGTCAAATAGAAGATCTAGAAGAGATATAAATTTATTTAGATGGTGAATAAACCATATATTATCATAATATTTATGGAATATTAATTCTTATGCATTGAAAACTATTTATCATTGATCCTAAAAATATATATCCTACTCCTAAAGAGAGGGGATCTTTAAACTTATACAATATTGTGGAGCTATCTTGTAGAAAATGGAAATACAACCTTGAATTCTATATGAAATTGAATGAAACACATTCATTGGTGTAAAAATGACATAATAAAAGGATTATTATCATAATAATGAAAGGAGTCATTAAATAAATCCATGAAATAGGGTCATGCATAAAATTGAAACATCTGGTATTTATGGTGAACTGCAAAAAATTATTCTAAAGGAACCCAGCATCATGTATATAAATAATATGTCTGAATCATCAATAAAGCATAATTGTGAACAAATATATCATCATGTTAACACATATTTCACATAATCTGATGATATACATCACTTTACACAATGCATTGAGACACTATAAAGTCTTTTGCGCGCCTGTCACATCCTATAATTTACATAATCATGCATACCACATAGAAGATATTTCAATATTTAACATAACATAACCCATGGAAAGGAATGGGTTTAATTTAATAATTAATAAATTAATTAATAAAAATTTTGGTTCCAAAAGGAAAAATGGATAAAATTCATGGTATCAATCTTGAGAGAAGAAGAAATAATATCAAGAGAAGTAAATGATGTGTTTATGAGAGAATAGTTATTTTTGAAAAACAAAATCAATTTTTCATAAAACTATATTGGAAACATGTATATCCCATTAAAGAAAAGTGAATAGAAAATATATTTTATTGAAGGAACATCCATACTGATAAATGGAGTGAACGTTGGAGAACCCAAGCAAATGGAGTTGGGTTTTAGAATTCATATTAACTTATGTTTGAGTGTTTACTTACATTATTATCTGGTACATTCATAATAAATTTATTAATTACTAACCTAAAAACTATTTTACCTGATTTAATTCTTTATAATTTATTATTTTTTTTGGTCATTGTTATGAGTTATAGAGTTAAATTTTATCATTTAGGGAGTTTGTTTTCTTTCTTTTCATGAACAATTTGCTTATTTATAAGTATGTAAGTTCATTTAAAATGAGAATTATTATCTAGAATTTAAATTATATGTTATTAATGAACATACATAAGTGTAATTGGTATCATATATAATTTTTTATATGTTATGAGGATGATTTGTTAGATAAAAAAATAATGCAAATGATTTAATATATTTAGCAGTTTTTATGACCATTATGAGATTATATCATAATGTTTATATATAGGATCCAAAACATTATATAACATATTATATAAATAATAAAATATTATTTAATCATTATAATTGTCTTATTGTATGACTTTAAATGTGGTAGAGAAAAATAAAAATGTATCTTCCATGGTGGCGGTAAATCAACACTCAAAAGACGATATTTTCATTGTTAGAATAAAAGTAAAAGAGAAGAGGTTTGAAGATTAATTTTTCCACCAACATAATAATATTATAGAGTATAAAAAATAATTGGGAAATAGTTCCACTTGTATAATTGGAGATGGGAAGAGGATAATAAATGAAATTAAATTAATAAAAATTAAAATTAAAATAAAGAGGAGTTTACCTCTTAAATTCCTCCTCCTTGAAAACCTTATTAGAGAAAAGGGTTTGGGATTTTTAGGAGACAAAGGGATAATATATATGGGGGTGGTTATTTGGAATATTATTGCAACGAACATGTAAAAATATCATGATTTTGAAGGTGTGAGGGGAATATGTGGTGAGAGGTGGCATTTATAGTGGAGGAGAAAAGGTGTTTTTCATTATTTTATTCATTAGTTATTATTTTGGCTCAATACTATGAATAGTTGTAACATCATAACTGAATAGAATAAAATAATTATGTGGATTTAGTGTTTTTGGGATTACAACAGCCTTACATCAACAATGTCTCAAAAAGACATGTATTTAGCTATAATCTTAAATTATCAAAATTTACTATTCACAAATAAATATTATAGTTTAGAAGAATCCTAAAATTTCACCCTAACCATTTTTCATTGTTTGTAATTAGAAAATGAACTCTTTTTTAATAACTTAATTTTCTAAATTTTAGAAATGTAATTTTAAATTGAAATCAGCACTTATATGGAAATATTGATTTTAAAATTATAACTAATTTTATAACACATTGTAAAATTTATTAAGGTTTATTATAATAACAAGACAAACATATTATTTTTTAATCAATTTTATGGAGATAAATTTTCATTCAAATGAACTTATTATTATAATATTATTAAAAAATAGTTATGTTTTACAAAAATACCAACACATAATGATTAATTTTAAAAATATTTATTTAATTATACTAGGATATATTTATATAATATTATTCTTCATAAGATGCCTAAATTTCATTTAGACATTCATTGATATGGTCACTATTCTATTAAATGAGTTGTTATTCCTAATTGTAATGTTACTATTCCATGGTTAAGGTTATTATTCCAAGCGCCAGGCTACTATTCCATATGGAGAGGTTCCTTAATTTATATATATAACTATTTTTTTATTCATTATTTATTTATAATGTTTTTATTGTGTTTTAAAATTGATTTAATGTGGTGTATACAATATAAAATAATTATATGAAGGTAATTTCTAATACTTTTTTTGTTCTTACATTTCCCCCTTATGAAATTTCATCCTTGGATTTTTGTTTTACATATTTTTTGAAAATAAGTGAGGGTTTCTCTCCATCATCACATCCTCTAGTTCCTAAGTTGTGTCTTCCTACTTATGGTTCTACTAGAGTACATTGACCATGTCAATAGTTTCTTTGAGTAGGAATTTTCTCTATGGTCAAAGATCATCAATTGATACTCCTCATAATGGAGATCATTTTCCAAATTCACCACCTATAGATTCAGTACATATAATGGATATGGTATGTATATCATAAAGATGGATACATGGAATACATCATTCACTTGATACTTGGTAGGTGGATGTTCTAGTGGATAGGACACAACTCCAACACAATCATGAATATCGAAAGGGATGATGTACGTAAGACTCAACTATCATTTCTTACCAAATATCATCGTCCTCTACCATGGAGTTACTCATAGGAATACCATGTCTTCATCCATGAAATATAGGTCCCATCAATGAGTTTCTGCAAAATAAATATCGACATCAAGATTCATTGATGTCCTACTGAATGGTTTTCACCATTTCCACAATTACTTTGACCAATTCGAGTCCTCGAATATTGCATACACAAGCATTATCCTTGAATGGCATTGTTCTACATATTTTCCCATAAAGGTATTCATGTGGAGTCATATTGATGGATGAGTGAAAAATTTAGTTGTAAGAGTACACTATGAGAGGAAAATGTTTTCCTCATCCTCCTTTGATGTGTATTAAACAAAATCTCAACATGTCTTCTAGTGTCTAAATAATCCACTATGATTCGACATAATATTGAGGATGATAACCCCTACTGATGTTCAGCATAATATATAAAGAATGTGGGATACTTTTCCAGAACATAGAGGTTAATCTTGGATCTCGATCAGACACAATCTGTAGTGGTAATCAAAAAATACTTTCCACTCAGCTGATTTATATCGATGAAATCTAAACTACTGAGAAGTCCTCTCAAATTTCTATAATGTTAGTTTTCTTTGAAAGAAGATCTAAAACGACCCATATAGCATTATTTCATATGTATGTCTGTAGAAGCCCAGTGAAAATGTCCATGGTGATGTTTTCTCATTTCCATGTTTGTATGGGTAATGTTTTTATCATCCCCTTAGACTTTTTTCATTCAGATATCATATACCAACATATAAGAAACTGAGATTTATATTCAATGACAACATTCTTCATATTTTCCGACCAATTGTTATCTCAGAGATCTCGATACATCTTTATGATCCCTAGAATAATATCGGTGACAAAGCTATATACATCCTTCAAAATCTCTGTATTTATATCTGGATTGGATGGTACACATAATTATGAACCAAATCTTACAATTCCTTCTTCATCAATTTTAAACACTATGGATTTCCATTTTCGAATATCTTCCACCCTCTTCTAAATTTCAACATCATTATATTGAGAACCCATTATGTTATCCATAAGGGATTGATGAAAATCATTTGATAAATTATTAGTTGGGTAACTACGGTAATTATTTCCCTTCACATGATTTGAAAATATAAGTATATTGGATCATTCTAAACGCTCATCATTGATTATGTTACAAGCTCTTTTCTACTTATGTAATCCTTCAATTTATTATCATATCTAGGATGATAGTGGATTGAGAAGTCATAATTTTTGATGAGATTTAACCATATTCAATGGTACATATTAATATCATTCTATGTGAATATATATTTTTGGCCCTTATGACTAGTATATATTTCACACTTCTCCCAATAGGGATAATGACTCTAGATTTTCAATTCAAATTTCCTATCATCCATCTCAATATCAATAGTGAGATAGTATTTTTGATGAATATTAAACTAATTTGAGACATACCTAAATGGCTCGAAGGCCTTCTTTTTTATTGATTTTCAATATACCACCTTTCAAGGGATGAGGTTGAACCCTTACAAGTCCCATACAATTAAGAGAATACATGACCCGTAGGTTATATAAATTATACATACTATACATGGAATTTCCCCTACCTAGCTTATTCATCGTGATATCATCTCTCCACCTTCGCATGTCTTGTTCGGCTAGGTTTCCTGTGCATGCAAAGTCTGGTCCCGATGGCAATGTCATACCCTCTCATTTTGAAAAAACCGCTTAACTTTTTCTCTGGTGAATGCTCCTGCTCTAAATCCCCCTCTCGAGTCTGCTCCTTGTAATGTATTTCTGGTCATTAATGCACAATTTCTGGTGGACCTAAGTCCTGGAGGTGGTCTGAAGGTCTTGTGGTGGCCTGAAGGCCTTACAGGACCGAAGGACACGGGTGGCCTGAAGTCCTTAAAAGACTTAAGGCCCAACCCGGTGGCCCGAAAGCCCAAACAAATGAATAATTCTGGCCGCTATAATACCTTCTATAGTTCATTCTACAATACCTACTACAGTGCCTCAGAAATTATATCTCCACCCAGTTTTGAACTCATGTCTCTTGGATGGACATGGAATGTCCTCACCATCTAAGCGAAGGCAGTTGTACTAAATTGAGTCATAGGCTATTAACTTATCAATTTTATTTAGTAAACACCCTAATAAATTCATTTTATCATTTATATATATACCACATATTGTTCCCCACTTGTTGGAAGTGTGATTATTGGCTCACTTGTAAGCCTCTTTTTTTTACTCGTAGAACTAATCTTTAAATTCACTATTCTGTATAAACATTTCTGCATTCCGAGTCATCTGGGTTAGTGGTTTTGAAAATCATGATAATTTCTTCAAAAATCATTGGTAATATCCATCTAGACCATGTAAACCTTCTTTCTCCATTATAAATGTTTCCTCTACCCAATATTATATTTCTATTCTCTTTGAAGTGTACATATATTTTCTTTTTTTTGGTTATAACATTCTCCAGAAATGGTACTTTCTCCATATATAAATCCTATTTAATGTAGCTTGCAGAATATTTATCCATTTTTAAAGTCTTTAACACTTTATTTAAATGGTGATCATGTTCCCCCGTTCCCTTTGAGTATATCAGAATATCATCAATAAAGATTACCATAAATGTTTCAAAGTAATATCTAATGACTCTATTCATTATGTTCATGAATATTTCTGGAGCATTAGTGAGTCAAAAGGGAATCACTATGAACTCATAGTTTCTATACCTCATTTGAATGGAAGTCTAGTGAATACCATTCTTCACCACCATTAATTGGTTATATCTCGAAAAAAGGTCCACGATAAAGAAGTACATGCCCAACATAGTTGATTGAACATGTAATATATCTATGGAAGGGGATACTTGTTCTTTATCTAGATTTTTTTATCTCATGATACTCAATGAAGAGGTGAATCGGTCCATCCTTATTCTCGATGAATATAAGAACTGCACCCCATGGTGAAGCACTTGGCTATGTAAAACACTTGTCCAGATTCTCTTGTAACTTATTATTCAATTCTACCAACTCAATGGTGGACATTATATTAGTTTTCCTTCACATATGCAGATATCCATGAATATGTTCAATTTAGAACTAAACTTATTTGTTATGAGGAAGAACATGAAATTCATTAGGGAAAAAATCAGTATTGTCCCTTATATTGTGTTAGGTCCACTACATCGAATACCCTGGGGGGGGGGGTGAATCAGGGTATGAAAGATTAAAACTACATCCCATTTGAATCTTGTTTCACCATTAAACAAAACACCCTTCTCCCTTTCTCCCATTATAATATATTATTAGAAATGAAATCATTAATAGGACACAACGGTTGTACTTTGTTCACCCTCACAGGGCTACATCAAAGGAGAATACAATGATGATGTTCCTATGTACCATATCCACTAAATGTCACTTCTAATTAGAAGGTTTGGTCTAGATAACATCTATGTCCAAGTTAGCTACCTTTATAGAGTTTAGGGTCAACTTACTTAATTCCCAAGGGTCACTGCCTGAGTCTCTTTATCTGGCTCACTAATGGTGGACAAGATCATAATATTCCTCTACAATTTCTCAATACTCTAGAATGGATCCACTCATATATTATTGACATGTAGGTCCCCACATTATCACTAATGAATACGTCATTAGTTGTCAAAGAATACACAATTGAAGATCAAATTTAATCCAATTGGTGAATACCATATACCACAGTACTACTAGGAAACTACAATCCCTCACAAAAATTTTGGGTTTCTTTTTCAAAAAATTAGTTCCCTGCATGTAAAATTAATTATTTTTCATCAAAAACCCCAATATTCCACAAACCTTTTAAAACAACCTTTTGTGTGAAAATTCATTCTTATACGGAATCCAAATCTTATGCACTTCGGCACTTTAGGGATTTGATTATATATAAGTGATGAGCTTCATAAAATGAGGGCGTTAACAATATATTTATGGTCCCAGAAAACCCTATTTGCATGATCCTCTTGCGGAACCCAAAACCAAATTTAATGTCACATTTGGAAAGTAATATGATTTAAAACAACCTTATCTTTTGTGAAAATACAAATCATTCTTGCAAATCTTTCATTTCCCATTTATTGATGAAGTAATCCCAAAAATCGCTTTTCATAAAACCTTCCAATCCACATTCAATCAGGACTGAAACATCTTTTTCTAAAAACACCTTTCTCCATTTTTCTGATTTTGAGCCCCAAATATTTGGAAAACAATGGGAAATAAATCGATATTATATACAATATTTTTGTAGCACCTCCATATCAACCATTATTTTTTCATTGATTATTTCCACCATACTGTGTCAAAAATATATCTAGAACTCCACAAATAACCATGAAAACACTCTCTTTAAAAAATCACAATCAACCCAAAAATGCATTAATGTTTTTTAAGGGATTTATTACCAAAAATATCTCCCTTTGGATTTGTTAAAAACTCTCCACATTTTGACATACCATAAAATATTATTCTATATTCTACCACTCTATCTTATTGAGATTAAGATAGTGACCAAATAATTACTCATCAAATACTTTAATCCCAGACGATCAATTCTTGGCATGAGAAACAAAAGTATCAAGAAAATTTCATCAATAAATCAATTCATTCACAATCCTCTAAAATGATTTCATCATGAACTCCATATATAATGATATATATCAATTTATTTTTTACTTATATCATTTTTAGAGTTATAGCTCCCCCTATATGGATGATCCATCTATCTCACTCATCCACTTATCATCTTCTCCTTGTGTCTTGATTAAGACATTTTCTCCCTTATATAAAATTTATACACCTTTTTCAATGAATAAAAAGGTCAAATCATCAATGAACACAAAGGTTATGTCATTAGGGTTTGTAATGGGATAATAAAAATAAAATAGTACATTAGGGGAAAACACACCATACCACAGGTAGAGGGATTCCCATATTCTCACTTTATTAAGTACGGGGAGTCGACTAAACTCACAGAGCTAGTCTATGCCTTTAAAACACTTTAGTGGGTAAGGAATTAATCAAAATGTATACAACTTGTAGTTATATAGGCACATTTTCCCAAAATCATAACCCCGTGATCCGCATTCTCCTTGATAAAATGATACTCTATTTCAATGTGCTTTGTCCATGAGTAATAGACTGGTTTTTTGTTAATATTTTATAGATCCAGAATTGTCATAATGGATTCCGATCTGAGAATTCACTTTAATTCTCATATCATTATGTTATTGCATCATCTATAATAACTATTTCCACACATGAGTTTCCAAAAATATATTATTCTTTTATGGTGATCAATGAAATGAAATCCACTTTATTGCTCAACTAAGAAATTCAAAAACCTCCAATATTGAATTAACCACTTGTAATTGATTTCTTATCATCTACAGATCCATCCCAATATGTATTTGTATATCCCAATTGATCATATTTATAATTATCATTATACATTAAACCAAAATCTAGCATTCCCTTGATATAGGGAAGTATTCATGTCATTGTAAGCATGTTTCTTTCTTTGGTATTTCTTGCATATCACACTGCTTGGGATGTGGAAAAAATAGTATCTGGTCTTTTCTTAGTCATGAACAATAGACTACCAATGATTTTCCAAAATTTTATAACCTTAACTGCATTTCCATCATCATCTCATTATTGTTTCAAACTTGTATCAACTAGAGTCATCATCTCATTGGAATTATCTATTCCAAATCATATCAAAACCTCATTGGCATATTTTGATAGAGGAAAAAATGTTACAATCATTCTCTGTGTTACATTTAATCCAAGGAAAAAAAATAAGTTCACCAATCACTGAAATTTCAAATTCACGTTTCTTGAATTCTATGAATTTAGTGTACTACACTGCATCTTATCCCCAAAATATTAAGTCATCGACATATAACAACACCATAATTCATTTATCACTCTCATAATTGACATATATATTGTAATCAAATCCACCACACCAAAAGGTGAGCTTTAACAAAAATGGTTCTACCCTTGAATATGATGCTCTCAGTTCATGCATCAAACCATATAAATCCAAATTCAGCCAAAAAACTCTATTCTCCTCTTCATGAATGAGAAACCCATCAAGCTGCTCAATATAAACATATTCTTCTAGAACCCCTGTAACATCCCAAGTAAGTAATGAATAATATATATTTTTGTCTATGTCTATTAATGATTAAGATAGTGTTTTAGAGGCTTAAAATGAAAATAAATCCAATCTTAAGCAAGGAATACACTAATATTCATAAAAGATTGTTTTACTGCCTTATGATGGAAAACCCTTTTTAAATCTATCTTTTGACAATTTTATAAACTATTTTTGTCAAAATAAACTTATTCTCTATGATTGGGACATCAAAATTTACTTTTTGTGAATTTTTGATATTTTTCTGACAATGTTCATTTTTTAATGAATAGTGAAAAATACTGCATTTTATATCAAAACTGCTTTTTAATCTAATTTATTTATATGATTATATTATCTTTTGAATTGGTCTTAATGTGTAATATGAATATATTTTTACCATTTAATCCAATGGTGGTCATTGGAATCAATTTCACTTTGAAATTGGACTTAAACTAGTGTCAATCTTTTGATACTTATTGTTTCATAAAAACACGCTATTTGCTCTGACAGCGGGAATTAATTATTAAATTAATTAATGTGACTTATATGTTTTGAATTTTGTAAAATAGACTTCACTTTTGAATTCGTAATATCAAATATAGCTTAGGGTGAATTTTTGGTCATTTTCTGAAAAACTTCAATTTTTGATGAATAGTGAAACCACTAAGTGGTACTTATAAAAACTGATTTTCCGTTTAAATGAAATTTTTCCATCATTGTGTTTTGAATTTCAAAAATCCGACATACATGGTTGTCATTAAGAAGTAAAATGTGGTTCAATGAGATTAAAATAATTTTTTGGTGAATAGTAACTTATTAAGTTCTTAATCGCGATCAGTGGTAATTTGGGTAGTTTAAGGTATAAATAATGCTTTAATAATATGAAATGACCTAGAAACATGTCCCAGCATTATTGGTTGTGTCATTTCCAACCAAGAAAAGCCATGGGTCAACTTGGGGACCCCATGGAGACACTTTGGTTGGGAAATGACATAAATAACTTTTTATTAAATGTTAAAGTAAAAATGACACAAACATAATATGTATTACGAAAAGAATTTTTTACATGCGGTTATAAAGATCAGATTTTTTTTATAAATAGTCATTGGAAAGATAAAAAGATTTCCTACATCATAGTATTTTTTTTATAAATTTTAGACATTAAATAAATTAAATTATTTATGACATAATAATGATGCAGTGATGACCTCATTATTTATCGATTTAAATAAAATGGAACGATAATGTAAAATCTATGAACTACACATGTCCAAAACCAATTAGATGAGTGGATTTAGAACCCTTATCACCTTATCCACGACTTATATCAATGTGGGACCTTTTAAAACCGAAACACATTTTCAAATAAAGTAATATTTCTTTACATTCCAAAAGTGCCCCTCCTCTCCTCTTATAAAAGGCCCCCACCTCTACCTCATTTCACACACTCCTCAAGCCTTTGGCTCGGCCAAACCCTGCCCATTTACTCTCTCCACATCCCTCTCCTCACCCTAGATGATTTCCTTTTGGAAGAAGCCTTTCAAAGGAAGCCTTTTGGCTCAAATCAAAAGGAGTTACACTTTTAAAGGTAATTCATTCTCTCATGTTCATTTGTTTTAATTTGTTTCTTCAACCCCATAAACTCTTTTTATTTACTTCTTTTGTAACAAAAACAGTATCTTAAATATACTAGTATGTTGTTATAAGATTTATTTGAGCTACACTCTCACACAACTACATCAAATGGTTAAAGAACATACGGTTTCCGTGGATGGCGAAATTCTGCCTCCCGAAACGATGGTTGTTCAATACTCATTTAACACCTTCAAAGGTGGCCATTATGATGTCACTATTTTTATATATGATATATAATATGTTTATGGTTTCCTTAAAATTATGTTTTTTTCATTTTGGGCATACCTTTATGGTTTCCATTATGGGTAAACACGATATCTTCATTTAGGAAGTGCGGACTACCGCCTCCTGAAAGTGATTTGATTCGTTAATACCATATGGGGGATGTGTAAAGGATAAATTTAATGATATTATATATATGTTATTATACAGGAATTATAATATACTCTTATATAATTATGATTCCATTCCAGAAATATGAAATAGAAATGGAAGTTGCGTTCATGCGTACGTACGGCCTACCGTCTCCATGAACGGTGCATTTCATTTCTTACCTCTAAATGTGATGTAATATTATAAATAAATGTATATTCTGAATATATATGTTATCCAAATCATTAATATCATTCTGGATATAACGAACCTTTGACCAAATTAACAACATGTAAGTGTAAGAAGTCTATTTTTGACTTAAGAACCAAATACCGACAAAATGAACACTATTAACTTAAATGATTACATGATGTTCATAACATGGTATAAAAGGAATAATGAACTTGAAAAAGGTTCATAAGCAAGTAGATATTAACTCAAGTTTATTATTCGGGAGATTAAATAACGGTCGGGTCAAGTCGGATATGAGGTATGGGACTTCGTCTCAATCTCCTTTCGTTGAGGCATATTTTATTTTATACAAAACTTTCTTTTATACGGTGTATAAACCCCTTTGACATTTACGTTTATTCAAAAGGAATATTTTTTATACAAAGCGTTTACTAAACGACAAAAGGGAATGTTTTTGTCGTACGTATGCGGCGACAACGACTTCTCCGCCTTCGTGACCGTTATTCGAGTTCCGGCTTCCTCTAAAAGCCATACCTTCTTTTTAAAAGAAAATAAATACCATGTTTTACTTTTCTTTTATTTTGGTATTGATAATGGTTTTCACAATGTTTTTGTGTTGTATTGATATCTTGTGATTGAAATGTGGAAATGTTATGTTTCTTTTATGCATGTTTTATGTGATACGATTATGTTATGGTTCTTGGGAATTATTCTGAAGATGGATGGTTCCGTGATAAACTAAGGGCGGGTGAGCCTGATATACCTCTCCAGTGCATTGGGTAACACGAAGGAGTGAAACGTTAAGGTTTCTCCGAAGAGATTTAGGGAATATACCGTGATGGGTATTCCAAACGTATCCAAGAGGGTTACTCCCTACGTAAGAATGTTATGGATGCCTCAAGTTACCTTTATGTCTTATGATTTCTATGATTTATTCATGATTTTATGAGGTATGTTAAAGTACCTATGTTTTATTGGTAAAGTATGATTTCATTCTTATGTATATATGAACTCATGTTTCCTTTCCATGTTTTTATAACCCATACTGAGCTTTTTATGCTAATCCCAAGTTTTTTGAAATGTTTTTCACAGGTCAAGGGAAAGGTACATGATATGATGATAGTGTCAAGGAAGTGTCAAGAAATAATCCATGTTTTATTTCAAATGTGTTTCCATTGATGGGAATGAAGAATACTATCTTTATGTAACCACTTTATTTATATGTGTAATGTAATGCAAGTTTTATGATCTAATTCTCTAAAACTCTAAACCCAAAAAGATCCTCAATGTGTAATTTTGTAATAAATCAAGATTAAGTGAGGTTTAAGGTTGGGGCCTTATAGTTGGTATCAGAGGTCGGTTTAGATAACTTTAGGAGTTAGAATTCTATTAAATGATTATCCAAAAATATTTTTTTAAGGTCAAATTGAAGTGATATAGCATTTGAAGATTACCATGTTGCTTCATCTTATACATGTTTGTTCAGAATGGTTTTCCGCAGAGGAAACAGGGAAGCAGTGCTAGGAAGGCATACAGAAGGAAATAACCTTCCGAATCAGCATCCTGAGATGGTCGGAATTGGAACTGAACAGTTTTTTGCAGTGATGGCTCAGTTGACTCAGGTGAAAAATTGTGGACGTTTTCATTGATGATATTTTGGTATTTTCTAAAAGTAAAGAGGAGCATGAAAGACATTTAAGGGTTATCTTGCAAACCTTAAAAGTAAAGAAACTGTATGGGAAATTCAGCAAGTGTGAGTTTGGGTTGCAACAAATTTCTTTCCTTGGTCACATTGTTTTTAAAGATGGAATAACTGTTGATCCTGCAAAAACAAAAGTTGTGGAAGAATGGCCAAGACCCACAAATGTAACCGAGATTCGTAGCTTCCTTGGTTTGGCGGGCTATTACCGAAGGTTTGATAGAAATTTTTCACGGTTATCTAGTCCAATGACTAAGCTAACTCGGAAGGGTGTTATGTTTATCTGGACAAAATAATGTGATGATTGTTTTCAGGAAATGAAAAGAAGATTGGTGAATGCTCCAGTTTTGGCACTACCTTCTAGGAATGGTGAGTTTGTTATATACAGTGATGCTTCATTGAAAGGACTTGGTTGCGTCCTAATGCAGAATGATCAGGTAATTTCTTATGCTTCACGACAGTTGAAAACTCATGAGGTAAATTACACTACACATGATTTGGAATTAGCTGCTATTGTTTTTGCTTTAAAAATTTAGAGGCATCATTTGTATGGAGTAAAGTGTGATATATATACCGATCACAAAAGTTTAAAGTATATATTCACTCAGAAATAATTGAACATGAGAAAAAGGAGATGGCTAGAATTAATCAAGGATTATGATTGTACAATTCATTACTATCCGGGAAAATCAAATAAAGTGGCTGATGCTTTGAGTCGAAAAAGTAATGCTTCATTAAAAATGTTGTGTGATCCTTTGGTTAAGGATTTGATGAACTTTGGCATAGAAGTTGTTGGTGTAGGAAGTCCTTCTGTTTTGTTTCAGGTATCAGTGAGATCTTCTCTATCAGATTGAATCAAGCAAGCACAGAAGCAAGACAGTGAGTTGCAGAAAAAGGTAGAGCTGGTTCAGAAAGGTAAGTTTCCTGAATTCAACATTGATAATGATTGTGTTTTGAGATTTGGGAAGAGATTGTGTGTGCCTTGTGATTCACAGTTGAATAAAGATTTGTTATGTGAATCTCATAGTTCTCCGTTTTCAGTTCATCCTTGCAGTACTAAGATGTATAGAGATCTGCGGGAGTATTACTGGTGGGATGGAATGAAAAGAGACATTGCAGATTTTACAGTGAAGTGTTTGACTTGTCAGCAGGTTAAAGCAGAGCGGCAATTACCGAAAGAGATACTTCAGCCTTTACCAATGCCAGAGTGGAAATGGGAGAATATATTCATGGACTTTGTTGTTGTATTACCGAAGACATCTCGAGGTAATAATGCAATATGGGTTATTGTTGATCGCTTGACTAAATCTGCTCATTTCCTTTCTATACGAGATACTTTTTCCCTAGATCAACTTTCCCGTTTGTATCTTAACGAGATAGTTTGGTTACATGGAGTTCCTCTCTCCATTGTATCGGATCGTGATCCCAGGTTTACTTCTAACTTTTGGAAAGGCCTTCAGAAGTCGTTGGGTACTGAATTAAATTTTATTACAGCTTTTCATCCTCAATCAGATAGGCAGTCAGAACGAACAATTCAGACATTGGAGGATATGCTACGAGCTTGTTCTATGGATTATCAGGGAAGTTGGGACCAATATCTTTCTTTGGTTGAATTTTCATATAATAACAATATTCATTCCAGTATACAGATGACACTATTTCAGGCATTATATGGGAAGTGGTGTCGAACTCCAGCTTTCTCAGATGAAGTGGGTGAAAGGAAGTTGATGGGACCAGAATTGGTAGAAGAGATGGCATAAAAAGTTCAGCTGATTCAGAAACACATGAGAACAGCTCAGAGCAGGCAGAAGAGTTATGCGGATAACCGGAGGAAGGATCTATCTTTCGAGGTAGGTGATCATGTTTTTCTCAAAGTATTACCATGGAAAAGTGTGATGAGATTTGGTAAGAAAGGAATGTTGAGTCCAAGGTTTGTTGGACCATACGAAATTCTGGAGAAAGTTGGATCAGTTGCATACCGAGTGGCTTTACCTCTGAGTTTATCTCAGGTACACAATGTTTTTCACGTTTCGATGTTGAGAAAGTATATGCCAGATCCATCTCATGTTTTGAGTCTAGAGGTACTTCAGCTGGAAGAGAACCTATCTTATGAGGAACAACCGGTCCAGATTCTTGACCACAGGGAGCAAGTGTTACGGAATAAGGTGATTCACCAAGTAAAGGTTTTGTGGAAAAACCACACGATTGAAGAGGCAACATGGGAATCTGAAAATGCAATGAGGGATAAGTACCCCCATTTATTCAATAAGTAAATAAATTGAGGGGACACAATTTTCTAAAGGGGGGAAGGATGTAACATCCCAAGTAAGTAATGAATAACAGATATTTTCGTCTATGTCTATTAATGATTAAGATAGTGTTTTAGAGGCTTAAAATGAAAATAAATCCAATCTTATGCATGGAATACACTAATATTCTTAAAAGATTGTTTTACTGCCTTATGATAGAAAACCCTTTTTAAATCTATCTTTTGACAATTTTATAAACTATGTTTGTAAAAATAAACTTATTCTTTATTATTGGGACATCAAAATTTACTTTTTGTGAATTTTTGATATTTTTCTGACAATGTTCATTTTTTAATGAATAGTGAAAAATACTGCATTTTACATCAAAACTGCTTTTTAATCTAATTTATTTATATGATTAGATTATCTTTTGAATTTGTCTCAATGTGTAATATGAATATATTTTTACCATTTAATCCAATGGTGGTCATTGGAATCAATTTCACTTTGAAATTGGACTTAAACTAGTGTCAATCTTTTGATACTTATTGTTTCATAAAAACACGCTATTTGCTCTGACAGCGGGAATTAATTATTAAATTAATTAATGAGACTTATATGTTTTCAATTTTGTAAAATAGACTTCACTTTTGAATTCGTAATATCAAATATATCTTAGGGTAATTTTTTGTTAATTTTCTGAAAAACTTTAATTTTTTATGAATAGTGAAACCACTAAGTGGTACTTATAAAAACTGATTTTCCGTTTAAATGAAATTTTGCCATCATTGTGTTTTGAATTTCAAAAATCCGACATACATGGTTGTCATTATGAAGTAAAATGTGGTTCAATGAGATTAAAATAATTTTTTTGGTGAATAGTAACTTATTAAGTTCTTAATCGCGATTAGTGGTAATTAGGGTAGTTTAAGGTATAAATAATGCTTTAATAATATGAAATGTCCTAGACACATGTCCCAACCTTATTGGTTGTGTCATGGCCGACCAAGAAAAGCCATTGGTAAACTTGGGGACCCCATGGAGACACTTTGGTTGGGAAATGACATAAATAACTTTTTATTAAATGTTAAAGTAAAAATGACACAAACATAATATGTCTTACGAAAATAATTTTTGCATGTGGTTATAAAGATCAGATGTTTGATTATAAATAGTAATTGGAAAGCTAAAAAGATTTCCTACATCATAGTATTTTTTTTATAATTTTTAGAGATTAAATAACTTAAATTATTTATGACATAATAATGATGCAGCGATGACCTCATTATTTAACGATTTAAATAAAATGGAAAGATAATGTAAAATCTATGAACTACACATGTCCAAAACCAATTGGATGAGTGGATTTCGAACCCGTATCACCTTATACACGACTTATATCAATGTGGGACCTTTAAAAACCGAAACACATTTTCAAATAAAGTAATATTTCTTTACTTTCCAAAAGTGCCCCTCCTCTCCTCTTATAAAAGGCCCCCACCTCTACCTCATTTCACACACTCCTCAAGCCTTTGGCTCAGCCAACCCCTGCCCATGTACTCTCTACACATACCTCTCCTCATCCTAGAGGATTCCCTTTGGGCAGAATCTTTTCAAAGGAAGCCTTTAGGCTCAAATCAAAAGGAGTTACACTTGTAAAGATAATTCATTCTCTCATGTTCATTTGTTTTAATTTGTTTCTCCAACCCCCTAAACTCTTTTTATTTACTTCTTTTGTAACAACACCAGTATCTTCAATATAATAGGATGTTGTTATAATATTTATTTGAGCTACACTCTCACACAACTACATCAAATGGTTAAAGAACATACGGTTTCTGTGGATGGCGAAATTCTGCCTCCCGAAACGATGATTGTTCAACACTCATTTAACACCTTCAAAGGTAGCCATTATGATGTCACTATTTTTATATATGATATATAATATGTTTATGTTTTCCTTAAGCTTCTGTTTTGTTTTCATTTTGGGCATACCTTTATGGTTTCCATTATGGGTAAACACGATATCTTCATTTTTGGAAGTGCGGACTACCGCCCCCTAAAAGTGATTTGATTCGTTAATACCATATGTGGGATTTGTAAAGGATAAAGTTAATGATATTATATATATTTTATTATACTGGAATTATAATATACTCTTATATAATTATGATTCCATTCCAGAAATACGAAATAGAAATGGAAGTGGCGTTCATGCGTACGTACGGCCTACCGTCTCCATGAACGGTGCATTTCATTTCTTACCTCTAAATGTGATGTAATATTATAAATACATGTATATGCTGAATATATATGTTATCCAAATCATTAATATCATTCTGTATATAATGAACCTTTGACCTAATTAACAACATGTAAGTGTAAGAAGTCTATTTTTGACTTAAGAACCAAATACCGACAAAATGAACACTATTAACTTAAATGATTACATGATGTTCATAACATGGTATAAAAGGAATAATGAACATGAAAATGGTTCATAAGAAAGTATATATTAACTCAAGTTTATTATTCAGGAGATTAAAGAACGGTTGGGTCAAGTCGGATACGAGGTATGGGACTTCGTCTCAATCTCCTTTCGTTGAGGCATATTTTATTTTATACACTACATTCTTTTATACGGTGTATAAACCCCTTTGACTTTTACATTTATTCAAAATGAATCTTTTTTATACGAAGTGTTTACTAAATGACAAAAGGGAATGTTTTTGTCGTACGTATGCGGCGACAACGACTTCTCCACCGTCGTGACCGTTATTCGAGTTTCAGCTTCCTCTACAAGCCATACCTTCTTTTTAAAAGATAATAAATACCATGTTTTACTTTTCTTTTATTTTGGTATTGAAAATTGTTTTCACAATGTTTTTGTGTTGTATTGATATCTTGTGATTTAAATGTGGAAATGTTATGTTTCTTTTTTGCATGTTTTATGTGATACGATTATGTTATGGTTCTTGGGCATTATTATGAAGACGGGTGGTTCCGTGATAAACTAAGGGCGGGTGAGCCCGATATAGCTCTCCAATGCATTGGGTAACGCGAAGGAGTGAAACGTTAAGGTTTCTACGAAGAGATTTAGGGAATATACTGTGATGGGTATTCCAAACGTAACCAAGATGGTTACTCCCTACGTAAGAATGTTATGGATGCCTCAAGTTACCTTTATGTCTTATGATTTCTATGATTTATTCATGATTTTATGAGGTATGTTAAAGTACCTATGATTTATAGGTAATGTATGATTTCATTCTTATGTATATATGAACTCATGTTTCCTTTCCATGTTTTTATAACCCATACTGAGCTTTTTATGCTCATCCCAAGTTTTTTGAAATGTTTTTCACAGGTCAAGGGAAAGGTACATGATATGATGATAGTGTCAAGGAAGTGTCAAGAAATAATCCATGTTTTATTTCAAATGTGTTTTCATTGATGGGAATGATGAATACAATCTTTATGTAACCACTTTGTTTATATGTGGAATGTAATGCAAGTTTTATGATCTATTTCTCTAAAACTCTAAACCCGAAAAGATCCTCAATGTGTAATCTTGTAATAACTCAAGATTAAGTAAGGTTTAAGGCTGGGGCCTTATAACCCCATTCAGAAATTATGACATGAAATCCATCTAGAATACATTGAATATTCTTTTCATAGTTATGGCCAAGAATAATTAGATTATCTCTAGATTTTCAATAGGTGTAATGTTTCATGAACATCAATTTCCTCTATTGTGCATTACACATTACATACAAGTCCTACATTTTTTCAAATCATAGCACAATATTATTCATCTTGTTATGAAAACCATATTTAGTCTCGTTGAAATTGTTATTTATAGGTCTTGAAATAATATCCCATGTCTTGTCTTTCTCAATTTGATCGAGCTATTCATTCATAGACTAAACCTAATTCTATTTATACATATATTTCAATGAAATTTTGGTTATACATGAGATAAGTATGATTATTGTTGTAGATTCTTCATCCTCCTTGTTTTTAATGGTTCTTTTTGGTGAAAAATTATGCTCTTTCTATCAATTTTACCCTTTATTATTAGTTTCTGTACAGATACTGATGTATTCTCACCCTTATCATTATCTTAGTCTTATTTTGAATTAGACACTCGAATTGGAACATTACCTACTCTTTTAATCTCTTCATCACTATCCTCATGAGTCTGATCATTTATCTTCTAATGATTATTCTAATTATCTATAATAGTTATATCATTTCATTCAACTAAATTTTCCAGCCTCTAGTCAAATAATTTATATACATTTACTTTCTATGAGTATCCATAAAATATCCTTTCATCTTTAAATTATTCAAACTTCACGTGTTTCTCTTTTTGGAGAATTAAAAAGATACATATGAAGACTCAAAAGTACATCAATAAAAGATTATTTCCACACCGAAGCTCATATTAAGTATTCTCTTAATTATGAAATAAATGCACTCTATTTGATGTGTCGAATGATTTGATCATAGTTTCATTCCAAAACATGTTTGGAAAATATTCTTAATGAGAATTGTTTGGGCAGTGTTATTGATAATCATATTTATTCTCTCAACTACTCCATTTTATTGTACATTTTTTACTACTAATACATGATTCATTGTCCAATATTTCTCTAGATAATCCTCCACTCGGTTGTTCGTTAACTCTATTCATTTTTTTATTTGGATTTTCCTAATTTCTCAACAAAGTATCTATTCAACTTCCATTCAATGAATTTTAATGAAACTAAATACCTCATATTTGTGGGAAATGATTAAAACTCAATCCAATATTCTAAAAATATTCAATAAATAAAACATAAGATCTTCTCCCACCAATACCCTCTAGAGAAATTGGTTTATACACGTCAATATTCACTAACTCGTCTAATTTTTATACCTTTTCACTTTTGGTTTATATGTCTTCTGAATGATCTTCCCATGTCAAAAAGAATTTCAAGTATGATTAAAATCATGTGACAATCTTCGGAGATCTCAAGTGACATCATATTTTACTAGATCTTCTAATGAGTTTTGGATCAAGTTTATTTGATGTTTATTACATACATTATTTTCTTCTTCCATGGACCTAAAACACATATCTTATTTTCCATTTAAAATCTAAATATTTCCCTTTGTATTCTTTTCTTACAAAAAAACTGCACCATCTTTCACCGTAATGGAAGATGAATTATTTGAAAAACATATGGTGTGTCCAGAGTCACATAATTGACTAACACGTAGTATATTGTGGGTAATTCCATCAACAAACAAGACATCTACATATAAATAATCTTTTCCACTAAACATGGCTTTCGCTAAACACTAAAACATTAGTCCTTCATCATTACCAAATATTATGATACTTTATTTATCTTAGCTTATTCTGATCACCATATACTTTTTTCCTATCATCAGAGAAGTAAAATCACTATTAATAATATATTTATTAGTTCATTATGATGCATTAGAAGAAATATATATGACCACTACCTTCTCATCCCTTCTCATCTTAATCCATATTTTGGATTTCATACCCATTTGGGATGTATAACCTTTATCTTCCTCGATGTATGATAGACCTGCTTCAACATGGAAGACTACAAACCAATTTTACATTTTCATCTCTCCTAAGGGTTCATTCTATTTATTTTTGAAACCAATTTATTTTTGCTTCCGCACATTCCTCTACATGTTTGATTACCAATACCAGGCCATGTTTCAAAATCCTCTACACTTATAACATTGTTGCTCCAATTATGTTCTAGAGTATTGAACATTGTTTGTCTTCCATTTTTTCCCATGCCCTTAGATATCTCTTAGCCATTGAACACACATTTTGGGATTGTTCCATAATTCCGAAACAATAACACCTAATCAATGGGGAATTACAACATGTTTTTTATCACCCAATGGTTGTTAATTGGGTTTATCAAATCACCTGATTCTACTTCATACCAAAATCAATATATAATCACACAGTTTGTGCTTGCAGTCTGTCTTCAACCATGAATTCTTTCTTTTTTTAGGAAGACCCACACCAACCTTATCATTTATATATAACTTTTGTTTTGTTATTCTAGGGCATTATTCTTCACCCACATCTTCATGGGATCATAAATGATCTTATTCTACAATTTTACACTGATAGTCAATAATATTTCTTGATCCTTTCAATTTTTTCGTGGATAAAAAACCTCCTATTAATGTTCTTCAACACGTTTTATTTGAGATTTTCTAGTTGGGGTCAAAATATAAATTTCCCTTTTATGTTATTATATTTTGAGCTTATACTCAATAACCTTATCTGATCTCTCCATCATTTAAGAATTTTAGTTTTTCAATTTCTTCATTCTGCTCAGACTTCTCTTCTTCCTTATGCTATATATATAGTTTTTCATCTTGAAAAAAATTGTTTTCTTTCATTTTTTACTCTCCAAATATCAATCTCTTCATGTGAAACTTATAATTTGACCAAAAGTTAAAATATTCCATCTACAATGCCTTCCATGTGGTCTCTCTCTTCCCATTATTGAAAATTTCCCACAACTATCACCATAGCCTCTATGTTATGATCCTTGCAATCTTTTAACACTTCAACTTAAGATTCTTATGAACTGTCATCTTATTTTTAATGTATACTCTTCTTTCAAAGTAAAATTCTCTTTACTATTTTCTTACAATTCATGTAGCATGAATAATTCTTCATGTTAATTTCAAATTCATCATCTTCAAGATATTAAAACATTACAGGGAACTTTGCAAGATGATTTCAAACCATTCCACACTGAAATCATCCAAGAGGTAGTTTCCCTATAATATTTTATTTTACTATTTAGAGGGTTGAATAAAGTAATGAAATTACTTCATATGTCTCTTCATCTTCTTTCCCATCTTCAATGGTGATCTTTTTCAATTCCTCGAATTCCAATTCATTATATTTCTATTTTTCTGTAAATTTTTATCATCATTTGTCATCTCAAATGCAACAAGAGTATTGTTTAATATATATATATTGTCAGCTCATTTGAATATTTTTCTACTAATACATAATCTTTAGGATTAAACCATGGTGGTTTTTTTCTTAGGATGTGCTTGAAAATATTTATATCTTCAATAATTTCTATGAGACCACACACATCTTCCACAATAATATTTACCGAGTCAAAGAATGTATTAAAAAACTCCTTAGGGTGCATTCCGAGATCCTAATAGTTGTTCCATGTTACCAGCATCTTTCCCTCTCTGACTTTTGAAGGACCCTCATTAGTTTTCATCATATTTTCCTGCATAGAAAGTGATTAATTACATGACATCACCTTTGTATAAATTTAATTTTATAAGGATACTCCTAAATCATTGATCCCTTTGTCATGAACATAAAATTCAATTCAATAATCTTATGAAAAATCTAAACTGTTGATATTGGATGATAATATATGAAAAGATTCAATAAAGACATCCATTCCTAATGTTTGGAATTAATGTTGCATCGTATTTTTTCATAGATGAAAATTGTTTCCATCAAAGATTATAATTCCTTTTTGATTGACCACCACAATTTATTAAACTAGGATAAACCATATAATTTTTACATTTAGCCTATAATACCAATTTTTAGGTCCACTAGGTCAAATAACCTGATATGAAGAGAATCAGGGTATGGAAGATTAAATTTACATCACCTTCAGATCGTGTTTCTTCATTAAACAAAACAATCTTCTCTATTTATCTCATAAAAATATATGAACAAAAATAAAATCATGCACAATACAAAATAATTTCACTTGGTTCACCATCAATGGGATACTTTCAAGGAGCATACAACAATAATTTTTCAAGCTACCAAATCCACTACATCTCAATTCCTATTACATGATATGGGCTATATCACTTCTATAACTAGACACACTTCCTTAATAGAGTTTACGGTCTGCTACCTACTATCGGAACGGTCAATCCACGAGTCTCTAGCTCTAGCTCACTGTCGATGGAAAGCAACATTTTCTTCATCTTCATTTTCTCACATCTCTAGAATGGATGCACTCACAACTTATATGCCTGTAGATACATTATTTTGTAGAATACTAACATATTTATTAATTTTGGAAAGAAAATCATGGTGGTCTAAAGTATTGGAGCCCCAACGCATCATTGATAACAAAAATATTATCGTAGGACTGAAATGAACCTAACTTGAGAAAGAACGATAAGCATTGAGTTGGAGAATCTTGAGATTCCAAGAAATCCACAACCATGTTCTCCTCTCTCCATGTGTGGGTGATCTCCATGTTGACTCTCAAAATATTTTTCCACTTACGAAAATAATATTCTACATTTCAAGGGAATCTACCTCTTTTAGTGAGTTCTTTATAGAGAATTAAGGATTCTTTTTCCACTAGCATCTAATTTAAATTGTTTTTCTCACTTAACTTCATCCTTGTAACCATTGCCTTTACCTCTCCCTAAAGAAAATCACCTCTGCCGTAAAAGGATGAGAAAGTATCCACTATATAGCCCCACTGGTCCCAAATGACTCCTCCACCCCTTATGTACCCACTTAAGATGGAGCTGTCTATGTTGAGTTTTAACTCAGTTCCTTGGGGATGACAGCATACCCAATTCCCCTGAACCCTCTTCCTAGTCTAGATATGCACTCCTGGGTTGACAACCCTTATTTATAGAGCATCATGGCACTCAGTACACACGCCAGAAAAATCCATCAAAGTGTTCTTCATCATGAAGCAAAAGTGGTGATGGTACCAATTATGTTTCTGTGTCGAGCTACATTTCTTTCGTTCCAAATGATAAAATGACCCGAAAAATGGATGATCACCCAACCCTTCCATTATGGACCATGCTTGCCCGTGCCATTAAAACACATATTGAAGAAGTCCTCCTGAATCCCATTTTTTCATGCCACCTAGATAACAATCCATACGCCTACCATGTACAGTGGGCCCATTCGCTGCCAAAGAAAAGGTTCTTCACTGTTTCTTGCTTGGGGTTTTTACAACACCATTATCTGGAGGCCATGGAAACCCCCAAATGCTAGATATTATCATCAGTGGGTAGATAATTGTTCCTTACCCGCAAAATCAGGAAGTTGAATTTGGGAGATATCCCCCTGCACCACAACGTATTACCCCACTGGTCACCCATGATCAGGTCCCTCCTTTCATCAACATACTCCTTGAATGAGATCTCACCCGTGGAGAAGTCCATGAAAACAAGCATGTCTGGTACGTCGCTGACGAAAACCATGTTGAAGATGGCACATTGATTATCATCTAGAATGGACTGAATGAAGCCTGGATGTATGTACGCATCACTTAAATACATATCTGATGTGGGGAAACTAGGAAAATACGACCTCCCTCCCCCCAATCCTAACGCTAGAAGTTCACATCACCTATCCCAATCAGCCACCTGGTGTGAGTCCATAGGATATATGTATACGGGTGAACAAGCTTATATATCCTTGACGGCTGAGACCTCTGCACCACCACATCTAGACCATATTTATATTGCATAAGATTTCCCCGGAGGGAGTGGCCTTCTAGGGCCTCCCATGCAATCTTATCATGCATTCCTTTCCCGGTGGAGGTGAAACTCCGCATATTGATCCCTCTATCAACTATAGGCCTTCCAAGTCACTTCCCCGCTTCCCAGTGATCTTTTCCTTCCATCCAACCATCCCATATTAAACATTTTTAGATCCCTTAATTATCCTTAATGAACACATCCATGGATGCATTTTTGAAGTTCCACATTCATCCAATGGATGAAAACACCATTACCACAGTACATCTAGGAAACTCCAAACTTTCATGCCACTTTTGAACGAAACATTAATTCCTTGCATGAAATATTAATTCATTTTCATGTAAAACCCCAACATCAATACACTATTACAAAACAACTTTTTTCATGAAACTTCTTTATTACACGTAAACTCTTTCTTGCACGCAACTCCCTTTATTCCATGCATGAGATCCCAGATTACACTACTACAAAAATGGGAAAGGGAAGTGCCCCCTTATATCAGTTCTATGAAAATCCGCTGATAAAGGTTACCCTGTATCAGTGATAAAATTTTAGCACTGATAAAGGAGTTATTTATCAGTGCTTTTCTAGCACTAATATATGGCCTCTTTATCAGGGAAAGAAAAGCGCTCCTAAAGAAACCCTGTATCAGTGCTACAATTTTAGCGCTGATACAGGGAGTCTTTATGAGCACTTTTCTAGTGCTGATAAAGAGGCCATATATCAGTGCTAAAATTTTAGCGCTGATACATGGTAACCTTTATCAACACTAAAATTTTAGCGCTGATATAATAAGGATTTATCAGCGCTTTTGTAGCGCTGATAAAGGGTACTATTATCAGCGCTAAAAAAGTGCTCATAAAGGTAGTCTTTATCAGTGATTTTTTAGTGCTGATAAAACCATAGTGCATTTTTTATAAAGTTGGTCACACAGTGCCCTCGTTTTATCGCGACCTAAAGCTCTCGTGGTACTGGAACTCTGCGACTCCCATCTGCCACTAGCTGAGATCACGTTGCCAGACCTCTGCCGCCCTCACTACTCGTTTTAGGACCTCCGCCGCCCGCTGAGTTCACATTGCCGAACCTCCTCCGTCCTCGAGCTTCAGTTTGCCGGACCTCCGCCGCCCACAATGCTTTCAAGATTCGGTTTGCAGGACCTCCTTTAAGGTATGTTTTCCAAATCTTTTTTCAATATTGTTCTCCTCTCCCATTTTTACATCATTTTTTTAACATGATTTCTTATTCTATGGGTGAGTATTATGGATTGACCAATTGATGAGAAAAGACCAAACTTGATGGAAAATGATGTAAAGGGGATGATTGACATGTGTTTACTAATTTTCATTATATTTCTCTAGAACATGGTGCTTGTTTACTTTTATTGTTGAAAATCATCATTGTTTTTTTGTGGGGTTGTTTGAGAAGTATTTTATTTGTTTGGTTATGATAGATTCCATTGGGGGAAAATGTGAGATGGTTGAGGTGGTAAATCTTGTAGTGGGGAAGCATCAACCTTTCCATTGTTAAAAATATGTAATGAGTGGGTTATTGTGGGAGATGACATCATTAACTGATATGGGGTTTCCTTTCTGTTTCCCAGTGACATAGAATATAGTTTTTTATGGTGAAATTGAAAAGGGATTGGTGGGAATTGAATAACTTCATGGATAAAAATGAAATGGTGGCTATAAAACTATGCTCACCCCCTACGCGATGAGTGTATCTGGTGGTTCCCTATTCTAAAATTAAAATATGTGAGTTCCTTTACCAAGATATAAACCAATGACCACTCTTAATTCAGGAAACATCCAACTCTAGGTGATAATCCTAGGTTTCCTTAGGTGACGAAAATATGAAATCCCTATGTTATGGGAATATGAGATCTTATTTATCTCCCAAATAATGTTCCCTGGATTATACCTCATGAGATTATAAATAGATTCATTAAGGGATATGCCTAGGAATCCCGTAAGTGATGATCATAAGATCTCTTATTCATCTTCTAGGTAATGATCCAAGGATTATACCTCACATGAGGAGCATGATATTCCTTAGGCAATGTGAAAAATAATCCCCTATGTGATGAGAATACGATCACTAAACACATCCCTTTGTAGATGATCATATGGTCTTACCTGGTGTGATAAGAACACGATTCATTAGTTGATGAATATAGAAATCCTTATGTGCTATGAATATATTTTATTAACCAAATTGTTGTAAATTCCTCACAAGAAAAATGTGATCCACCTTGTGTAATGAGCCCAAATATCCAATTAAAATGGATCTTATTGTAGAGATCCAATGCTTGACATACATGGAAATTACATTACTTTTGTAGAATACTTAGTACATAAAAAAAAGAGACACACAAATACCGCAATAGTTTAGTGTCTTTGGAAACTCGGAATAAAATATTCTAATCGTGGTGAAAGATCTTCAACATCTCACAATAAAGATATTACCTCTTTTTTCTTACCTAAAACCTTTCTTTATATACTAGGGAAAATAAAATATAAAAGGGGTGAGCTCAAATTCCCAGTAAGGGTAAACATAGAGAACATAAATCAATCCATAAACATTTGAATGCAAAAACCTGAACATGAAATCTAAACATCAAAATCTTGAGCAAAGTCATGAATCTTGGAAGTACATAAGGAATATATAATAATGGAACATAAATCATGATAAAATAGCATGGGAATAATTCATTTAATTATAGAAACCATTAAGCACATGTTATTCTTTCCATAGTAGCCAAGTCACTGCTTCCAATACCATCTTAGTGGACAAAGTCCCTTTCTGAATCGAGTTCAGTCCTCATTTAAGTCCTGTAACACTGAACATGATTAACTTACCATTCCAGCCATGTCTATCTCATGAGATATAAATCATTACCCAATGCATTGGAGGTAGATATAGGTCTCACCCATCTCATAATTAAATCATTATTACTTGTTCCACAAAATAAACATACATCATTCATAATAACCCAACGAATAAAATGGGTTTCAAAAACATCATCCCATCATCACATAATCCATATAAATGGATATCATTTCATAATAATAATTGTGAAACCATGTAAATAATAGAGACATTATACTTGAAACATGCACATATGAAATAAAGTCATCTTAGATGGAAAAATGGTTTTGATAAAACACTTGAAATGAATTCTTGAGGAAAATATCCTTTCTTATTGAAAATAAATTTCTTTTCACGAAAAGTCATGAAATTTTAAAAGAAAGAGATTTTTTTGAAAATAGTCATGAAATATTTTTTAGGATGCTTCATGAAAATAAGGCTTTATAAAACCGTAAAAATCCTTTCATGTCATATAGGTTAAAAAAAAATTCTTCTCGTACTTTTGTCAGAAAAGTCAAAAAGTACCTTATAGGGTAAATAAAAGAAAGATTCCTTCCATACCATGGGGTAAAAGTAAAATGGGTAAAAAGTACATTACACATACATTAATACACTTTTATAAAACATGGACATGGGTGATAGCAGTAACCCCAGTAAATAATTACGTATAAGCAATCTCATATAAAAATGAGATTTGCAAAATTATCCCTTACCATAGGTCCGATATGCTTCATAGGTTTATGAAACTCTTGTATAATGATTCAAATAATGTCATTGAATTATTACAGAATCATATTCATTGTTATGATATCATATATGGTTCACTTATGTCTTTATATTACCCGTTCTTTTGTAAGTTCCATGTTAAAGCAGTGTTTTGTTTTAAATCGTTTTATTTATTGTACGTGTTTGGACTTGTTGTTCTTGGTATTATTACTTATATCCTGATTTACTTAATTCCAAAATTTAAAACATGATTTATATATAATATATATTCATCATACACATATATATATTATAGATCGATAAAAGGAATGAAATACACCGTTCATGGAGACGGTAGGCCGTACGTACGCATGAACGCTATTTTCATTTCCTTATTGAATTGAATGAAACTAAATAGATGAAATAAATATATATATAAATAAATACAGTAGAATTACTATTTTATATATTTCATTATTATACATTATATAAACTTTATGATCATTCATGTATGGTTAACATGGAGAATGAATCTCATCGTGTCGTGGAGACAGTAGTCTGTACGTACACACGAGCGATGATATCGTTCCCATAATTATTGAATAGATTTGGAGTTGATGGTATAATATATAAAAATCAGTATGATGTTATAATAACCATATATAGTTATTCTCTACACCATTATACCCATCCATGTAAGGTGTTGGTGGAAAAACAGATTTTCCCACGGTGTGGAGACGGTATTCCGTACGTACGCACACGTGGTGATTTAATTTTCCGTAGGATGGATAGATGGTGAAATAGGGTTGTTTCATACTTATAATAACATATAATTATATGAGTTATACTGATTTTATTACTTCATAATGAAAAAACTAAAGAAGAAGAAGTGGAAAAAGAAATCAAGTTGAAAGAATCGGTAACAGACATTACCTCTTCTTTGAAGCGCCTCTTTGAGACCTCCTCTTAGGGCACTAAAATTGGTCTTTGAAGAAGACAAGAACCTCTAGGATGTTTCTATGGAAGTGGATAAGATAATTTGGTAGGGTTTGGACGAGATTGAAGTCTCAAAGTGTTGTTAGGAAGAGAGGGAGGAGGTGCTCTTTTATTAGGGAGGATATGGGCTCCTTTGGAAAAACTAAAAATATTATTTTATTATAAAAAAATATTCGGTTTTATATAGCTCCAAATTAATTTATTTCGAAGCTAAGGTAAGGATGGGTCGAAATCCTCTCAGACAATAGAATTTAGACACGTTTAGTTTACTATATTAACCTTATCATTTAGATTTAACTTTAAGTTAGATAATTTTACTTTTATAGTGTCTTTTTGTGTTCTTACACTATAAGGTTAATAAACTTACAATAAAAAGCCAAAAGAACCCCAAGTTGTTTATTATTAATATATATAACTTTATCTAAGTCATTTGGCAAATCCATATATTTTTAGGAATAAAATAACAATTAATAATATAATATTTGTTTTATAAACTATTTTATGTTAATTTTGACACTATTTTGTAATTGATTTTTGTGAAATTTATAACAGAATGATTAATTCTAAAAATGTTAATTAAATAAATAATAACATATCATATTAACATATAAAATTAGTGGAATTCATAAAATGTCTCAAATTACATTTATTTGGGTATTTTTAACATCAATTATGTCAATATTTCATTAATAAGATAAATACTGCATCATCTTTGTGTCATAAATAAATTAAATTATTTAATGTCTAAAAATTAAAAATAAACTACCATTATGTAGGAAGCCTTTTTAGCTTTCTAATTAATATTTATAGTATAATTTATCTCATTTATAACCCTATATTAAAAATTATTTACTTATTAAACTTTGATTTTAACTATTTTAACCCTTCATTAAATAAATTAATAAAAAATGTCCTAATCTAATCCAAGTGGGACTAAATGGTCATATTTTATTCATAATGTTTATTCTGGTCTAATTACACTTATACAATATAATTATGACATGTTTTAGGATAATAATAAAATCATTTTTCCTCTTAATTACCCTATTTACTTTTAACCGTGGTAAATAAAAGTAAAAAGTTACTATTCACCAAAAAATATTTTCATCTCATTGAACTACATTTTACTTAATGACATCAACCATGTTTCTCGGATTTTTTAAATTCCACTCATTGAAGCGATAAAATTAAGTTTTACGTAAATTTGTAAATTCTCTTAGGAGGTGGGTAAAAGACGGTGAAAAGTTCAATAACATTTTTATATATCTGAAATTATTATAAAATTACTCCAATGAATTACATTGAACTTATATAGGTATTATGTATCAATTTGGATCTAAAATAAATTTAAATAAAATAAATAATTATTTAAATAAAAATTCAGTTTTTAAATAGTAACCTAGTGTTTTCACTGTTCATCAAAAATTTAAAGTTTTCAGAAAAATACCAAAATTTCACCCAAGTCTAATTTTGATATTCCGAATCCAAAAATGAAGTCCATATTGAAAGATAAAATTTATAAAATTTCAAAAAGTGGGTATTAATATTCATAATGGCTTGTTTATATAACATATCGTTGTTTAGCGAAAATCGGTATTGCGTACAACACACGCTATCGTAGAAGGTCGCGCTTGCGTGTAATGAAATCCAAGTCAGGGATGCGTGTTGTGCAAGATTCTTTTGGTGTAGTGTACAACACAATACATTAATTAAGTTAAAAAGAATATTTTTCACAAAATCTCGGGGTGTTACATTCTACCCCCCTTAAAATGAATTTCTCCCTCGAAATTCGTCGGGGTTATAAATGGTTTAATACTCGAAAGTTTCTTTAATAGAAACCCACATCGTAAAAAGGAATACCAAAACTTGGCTTTAAAAACTAAATTATGAAACATAATGGTTACCCAAAGAAACTCATCACTGGGTTTCCATATAGAAGAACAAAGGTGAAAATATGGATATGGAAGAAAAATTTAACCATCATGTTCTGATAGAGAGTGGTAGGGAACATGGCTATGAAAAATCCATCAATAACAAAGCCATAGATTTGTGATGATATAAGGTACCATCTGATTCATCGGATATAAGGGCACTAGGAAAACATTTTTGTTTTTCAAGATCATTTTGCTAAAGTTAATGAAATTGGAATTAGAAGAAATACTTTCGTGATTTTTGTACAGTCTCACCGTTGGTCGTACTTTGGAAAATTTCAACTTCATCTCTTAAATAAATGAATTTGAAATTGTCATTCGTGATGTGTTAGTAGATCATGTGATAGAATGATTGTTCATTCCATCTGTCTCAAACAAAAGATTATAAAAGTTATCAAAAATACATAAGTCTATCTATAGTGAGATAAATCATATATGGTTCCTAAAATGGATTTATACTTCATATATCATACTTCTTAATATAATAAAACTAGTTTCTACTAAGCAGGGACTTCCTGTAGGCTAGTGGTAGGTGATAAAGGCCAGTCACATTTCGGTTAAGGGTTCGATTCCCACAGCCTTGTCCGACGCGATGGGCTATCGCCCATCCTGTAGGTTGTCCTTTTTCTAAAACTACATTACTATAACATCCCATCATTAATATAGAAAAAACTTCTATCCTTAAATAATACTAACTTATGTCCAACATAATCCATTCCAATATTTAGACTTATCCATAATACTACAGTCCACTCTCATATTATAGTGAAAACGATTACCCAAGATTTCATATAACAATCATGTTAATACCATCGTTGATCCCCATATATCATTAGATATATCTTGTTGGTCACATTCCAAACATTCGAAGGCCTTAATAATGTATTATCGTGAAAAATGAATATCCATTGAATCATAGTGAAAACATTAGTGTTGTCAAAAGTTACCTCTTTCCACTTAACAAAACCCCAAAATTCTATATACTCAAACCTGGATATAACTATTTCCTTATATCAGTCATGAGCTCATGAATACTGTCAAACATTTCATTTTTTCCTTATCACTTCACTATGCACATATCATTTTTTTCCAAAAATATCTCAATCACTTTCCATGGTTATCGGTACCATAAAATTATTGAAAACTACAATAGACCAATACATATATATTCCAATATTTCACGATACTATGTAGAACATTATTTTTGAATCCCATTACACAAACACTTAATCATTCCACAACATCGTTTTCATATTCAACATCGCCAATAGTGATCACATGTGACTTCCCATTGTCCTTTTCCTTAAGTGGTATCTCATGTCGATCATCACTAACCCTTGGATGAGGGCATTTATTAGTATAATGCCCCATTTCCTTGCACTTGAATCATTGAAGTGTTGGTGGTGCATTCTCTATAGTCTTTTCTTTATTCACATCATTAGCAACCCTTTTTCTATTAATTCGACACTCAGCTGCTCGATGACCTTCTTTTACACACATAAAACATTTTCTAGTCTCTTTAAGACAATCTCCACTATGCTTCTTTCGACACTTTGAGCATATGGAAACGTTCATCTTCTTTTCACCATTATTCTGAGATTTCTCCTTGAACTCCATCTTTCGTTTCTTGTCAAAACCATGAGATGGATAAGTAACACCAACTTCCATTTCTACCTTGATAGCACAATGCACAATTTCTTTATAGCTACTGAAGTCTCTTATAGCTAATGCCCTTCGAAGATTTGGTTTTAAGCCACTGAAGAATCGATCAACTTTACTTTCAGGTTGGCTGATAATGCCAGATTCATACCTTGCAAGACTTGTAAAATTCTCTTCGTAAATACCAAAAGATTAATCATCCTTTTGATTTAGTTCAAGAAAATCCTTCTCCATCTTTGTTTGAAGAATACGAGGGAAGTACTTATTGAAAAATAAGTTCTTGAACTCATCCCATTCTATGGACTCAATTTCATCTCTTGGCCTCATATTCTTGATATGATTCCACCATTGATCAGCTTCACCTTCCAAACGATATACCACTAAGATGACTTTATCATGTTTAGAACATTGAAGAACTGAAAATATCATTTCAGTGGTACTGATCCATTGTTTAACAACAAGTGGATTAGAAGACCCACTAAAAGAAGGTGGACGTTTCCTCATGATGGACTCAATAGAATATTGTTCCCTTTTCTGCTCATTTGAAAGTCTAGAATGATTCATAGATTGTGTAAGTATAGAAATAAGATTTTGCACTCAATCTCCCATAACATTTGAATGTTCAGGAGGAAAATCATTGCATTTTCCATTGCATTGATCAACACGGTTCCTTCGGGTTCCAACCATCATCGAAAACCCAAAAAGAATAGTGTGAGAGGAAAAAATCATGCTAGGGAAAACAACATAATAAAGGGGAAGTACCTTCAATATCTAACATCTCAGGTTTAATTCTAAGATATTTACCATAATTATAGGAATATAACCTATACTTATACTTAACCTTAGGGACATCCCAGGACATACCTTAGAAATATCTCTATAGATCTCACTAAAGCTCTCGCATCCTATTTTCCAAAGGTTGACTAAACCTTTCCTCTGATACCAACTGTAGAGACCCAAAGCTTGACATACATGGACATTACATTTCTTTTGCGGAATACATAGTACATAACAAAAATAGACACACAAGGACCGTAATAGTTTAGTGTCATTTGAAACTCGGAATAAAATCTTCTAATCGTGGTGAAAGATCTTCAACATCTCCCAATAATGATCTTCCCTATTTTTTCTTACCTAAAACCTTTCTTTATATCCTGGGGAAAAGAAAACATTAAAGGGGTGATCTCAAATGCCCAGTAAGGGTAAACATAGAGAACATAAAACAATCCACAAACATTTGAATGCAAAAACTTGAACGTAAAATCTAAACATCAAAATCTTGAGCAAAGACATGAATCTTGGAATTACGTAAGGAATATATCATAAAAGAAACATCAATCATGATAAAATAGAATGGGAATACAACATGTAATTGTGGAAACCATTAAGAACATGTTATGATTTCCATAGTAGCCAAGGCATTGCTGCCAAGACCATCTTAGTGGACAAAGACCCTTTCTGAATCGAGTTCACTCCTCGTTTCAGTCCTGTAACACTGAACCAGATTAACTTACCGTTCCAACCATGTCTATCTCATGAGATATAAATATTTACACAATGCATTTGAGGGAGATATAGGTCCCACCTATCTCATAATGAAATAATTCTTACATGTGCTACAAAATAAACATACATCATTCATAATAACCCAACAACTAAAATGGGTTTCAAAAACATCATCCCATCATCACATAATCCATATAAATGGATATCATTTCATAATAAGAAAACTGAAACCATTTAAATCATAGAGACATTATACATGAAACATACTCATATGAAATAAAGTCATCTTATATGGAAAAATGGTTTTGATAAAACATTTGAAATGTATTCTTGAGGAAAATATCCTTTCTTCTTCAAAATAAATTTCTTTTCACAAAACGTCATGCAATTTTAAAATAAAGATATTGTGTTGAAAATATTCATGAAATATTTTTTGAGGATGTTTCATGAAAATAAGGCTTTATAAAACCGTAAAAATCCTTTCATGTCGTATACGTTAAAAAACATTCTTCTCATACTTTTGTCAGAAAAGTCAAAAAGTACCTTGTAGGGTAAATAAAAGAAATATTCCTTCCATACCATGGTGTAAAAGTAAAATGGGTAAAAATGAATTTAAACATACATGAATACACTTTTATAAAACATGGACATGGATGATAGCAATAACCCCAGTAAATACTTACAAATAAGCAATCTTGGATAAAAATGAGATTTGAAAAATTATCCCTTACCTTAGGTCTGATATGCTTCGTACGTTTCCGAACCTCCTATATAATGATGTAAATAATGTCATTGACTTATTGAAGAATCATATTAATTGTTATGATATCATATATGGTTCACTTATGACTTTATATTACCCATTCTTTTGTAAGTTCCAAGTTAAAGCAGCGTTTTGGGTTAAATCATTTTATTTATCGTACGTGTTTGGACTTGTTTTTCTTGATATTATTAATTATATCCTGATTTACTTAATTCGATAATGTTAAAATTGATTTATATATAATATATATTCATCATATACATATATATATATATATATTATAGATCGATAAAAGGAATGAAATACACCATTCATGGAGACGGTAGGCCATACGTACGCATGAACGCTGTTTTCGTTTCCTTATTGAATTGAATGAAACTAAATAGATGACATAAATATATATATATACATAAATCTAGTAGAATTATTATTTCTTATATTTCATTATTATTTACTATATGAACTTTATGATCATTCATGTACGGTTAACATGGAGAATGAATCTCATCGCGTCGTGGAGACAGTAGTCTGTACGTACGCACGAGTGATGATATCATTCCCATAATTTTTGAATAGAGTTGGAGTGGGTGGTATAATATATCATAATCAGTATGATGTTATAATAACCATATATAGTTATTCTTTACACCATTATACCCATCCATGTATGGTGTTGGTGGAAAACCAGATTTCCCCACGGCATGGAGACGGTATTCCGTATGTACGCACATTTGGTGATTTCGTTTTCCGTAGGATGGATAGATGGTGAAATAGGGTTTTTTCATACTTATAATAACATATCATTATATGAGTTATAATGATGTTATTACTTCATAATGAAAAAACTAAAGAAGAAGAAGTGGAAGAAGAAATAAAGTTGAAAGAATCGGTAACGAACATTACCTCTTCTTTGTAGCGCCTCATTGAGACTTCCTCTTAGGGCACTAAAATTGGTCATTGAAGAATACCAGAAACTCTACGATGTTTCTATGGAATTGGAGAAGATAATTTGGAAGGGTTGTTTCAAGCTTGAAGGCTCAAAGTGGTGTGAGGAAGAGAGGGAGGAGGTGCCCTTTTATAAGGGAGGAGAGGGGCTCCTTTGGAAAAACAAAAAAATATTATTTTATTATAAAGCCATATTCGGTTTTAAATAGATTCAAATTGATTTATTTCGAAGCTAAGGTCAGTATGGGTCGAAATCCTATCATCCAATAGAATTTGGATAAGTTTATTGTACTATTTTAACTATATCATTTAGATTTAACTTTAAGTTAGATAATTTTACTTTTACCGTGTCTTTTTGTGTTCTTACACTATAAGGTTAATAAACATACTATAACAAGCCAAAAAAACCCCAATTGGTTTATTATTAATATATATTACCATATATAAGTCATTTGGCCAAACCATAGATTTTTAGAAATAAAATAACAATTAATAATATAATATTTGATTTAAAAACAATTTCATGTCAATTTTGACACTATTTAATAATTGATTTTTGTGAAAATAATAACAGAATGATTAATTAGAAAAAAGTTAATTAAATAAATAATAACATGTCATATTAACCTAGAAAATTTTTGGAATTCATAAAAAGTCTCAAATTCCATTTATTTGGGTATTTATAACATCAATTATGTCAATATTTCATTAATAAGATAATTACTGCATCATCAGTGTGTCATAAATAAATTTAATTATTTAATGTCTAAAAATTAAAAATAAAATACCATTATGTAGGAAATATGTTTATATTTCTAGTGAATATTTATAGTTTAATTTATCTGATGTATAACCCTATATTAAAAATGATTTAGTTATTAAACATTGGTTTTAACTATTTTAACCCTTCTTTAAATAAATTAATAATAAATTTCCTAATATAATTCAAGTGGGCCTAAATGGTCATATTTTATTTCTATGGTTTTTTTGGCCGAATTACACTTATCCAATAAAATTAGGACATGTGTTAGGTTAATAATAATATCATTTTTACTCTTAATTACCATATTTACTTTTAACCGTGGTAAATAAAATTAAAAAGTTACTACTCACCAAAAATTATTTTCATCTCATTGAACCACATTTTATATACTAAAATCATCTGTGTCTCTCGGATTTTTTAAATTCCACTCACAGAAGCGGTAAAATTATGTTTTATGTAAATTTGCAAATTCTCCTAGGAGGTTGGTAATATACGGTGAAAAGTTCAATAAAATTTTTATAAATCTAAAATTATTATGAAATTATTCCAATGAATTACATTGAACTTATATATGTATTATGTATCAATTTTGACCTAAAATAAATTTAAATAAAATTAATAGTTATTTAAATAAAAAGTCGGTTTTTAAACAGTAATCCAGTGTTTTCACTATTCATCAAAATTTGAAAGTTTTTGGAAAAATACCAAAATTTCACCCAAGGATAATTTCGATATTCCCAATCCAAAAATGAAGTCTATTTTGAAAGATAAAATTTATAAAATTTCAAAAAGCGGTTATTACTATTCATAACGGCTTGTTTATATAACATATCGTTGGTTAACGAAACTCGGTATTGCCTACAACACATGCTATCGTGGAAGGTCTCTCTTGCATGTAATAAAATCCAAGTCAGGTATGCTTGTTGTGCAAGCTTCATTTGGTGTAGCATACAACACAAGACATTAATGAAATTAAAAAGAATATTTTTCATAAAATCTCGGGGAGTTACACTTATTCTATGAGAACCATACATATTAGGACATACTCTAAATGAAAACATTCCCACACATAGATGACCATATTCACTTAGTGGTCCATACTCCTAGAAGTTGAAAAAACCCTATACCACATAGAGTCATATTTTTTGTGAATCCAAAATACACTTATTAGGCTATATCCCCTTTTAGTTAGACCAAAATTGTCTTATCACACATATTTACCATACTAACTTTCACTTGGTATCATTCAAAAAATCATCTATACAACTTGATGTTAAACTATATCAATTTTTTATTATTAGAAGTACATTGCACATGGTTGTGATAAATACCCTCTGTGCATTCACTAACCCATGACATGTTGGAGGATTGTTTTAGGGGGTCACTAGACTATAATCTACTAACCAATAGAGAGGTGTAAATGGGTATAGACCATGAAATAGTGTTATCAAAGAATTTTATTACGAGATATGATGGGGTTTGATGTTAGGAACATTTGAGGATTTCAATGGTTTGGTTTAGAAAGTATTTCATTTGAATTAATTGGTATGTTTTGGGTGTACCTTTCCTTAGGTTTCAAATTATGATCCTAGTGGTTCTTCTTGGTTAGTGGTTGTAGTCTCTTATTTTGGTGAAGGGATGTGTTCATAGTATATTTCCATCTTATGATGTTATTCATGGTTAGTGGTTGTAGTCTCTTATTTGGAGATGTATGATGTTCTTAGTGAGGGCCACTATCTAGCTAGTGGTGTCG
Source organism: Viscum album (assembly GCA_963277665.1). Lineage (NCBI taxonomy): Eukaryota > Viridiplantae > Streptophyta > Magnoliopsida > Santalales > Viscaceae > Viscum > Viscum album. The sequence continues at coordinate 497,042,091 of OY728140.1, forward strand.
TTGTATATGAGAAAGCATCGATGTCGTGTGATGTTCTTCATTTGAGCAGACTCAGTCAGATTCGAAGTGGTTGTTTCTATACTATATATTCTTTTTGGGATTCATGTGTTTCATGAATTCATATTTTAACCATTTGAAGTTGGTTAGACATGTTGTGATCATTTTGAAGCACAAAATAACCCTATTAAGGAAAATAATATATCGAATGGATGGTATCTTGTTGTGAATTAACCTTTTTCATTGAAATAAATTAGGTTTCCTTTTAGCCAACATGAATTACACTAACCTATTCTTAAATACCATGTTTTTTCATCTTTTTTGGGGTATTTTGATTCACTCCCCCTTTTGGTTTCCATTTCTTCTTGGCATGATCATCAGGAACGGTTTCACTTCCACCAGCAGTGAGTATTTAGGCATGATGAATAAATACTAATGGTTAGGCTCTATTAATCTCCATTTTTATAAGGAAGTGGTTCCCTTTTACTGTATTTGGAATTATTGTTTTGTGTACTTGAACCATAAATACTATTATTTGAGATTCTAATAGGATGGAGATGAATAAAGATTGGATGGATGTTAATCGTTTAACAATAGAGTAGAAGAACAGAGTGAAAGAGTTCATCATGTTTGGAAAGGATCACGAAAAGGATCCTTCTCAAATCCTTTGTCTGTGTTTACATTGTTGTTATTCTAGAATACTTACTCCAGAGGAGTTGGAATAATATTTGATATGTCATGGAATAGATCAGTGTTATAATTGTTGGAATAAACCCGGAAAAAAGAGAATGTAGCTACTGGCTGAAACATTACTGCGTTTTATGGATCGTTAGATATGAATACAAATATGGATAATTAAGAAGACCGTATGGAGGATGTGATTACAGATGTCAATGATGATGAAGATCGTATTGAGGAAATGACAAAGAATATTCAAGATGAACTCTGTGATTTCCCAAAAAATTTTGAGAAGTTGAAGAGTTGTGCAAAGACACCATTGTATGCTTCTTGGAATAGGTATACAACTTTGTCAGCTGTACTAAAGTTATATAAATTGAAAGCAGGAAACAGATGGAGTGATGTTAGTTTTACGGAACTACATGCTCTCTTGAATGACATTATCCCCGATGTTAATGAGCTCCCAAGCCGGACATATGAAGCTAGATGAATGCTACGCTCGATGGGAATGATTTATGAAAGAATACATACATGAACGAAAGACTGTATATTGTTTCGCAAAGAGAAAAAATAAATTACAGAATTCCCAAAGCGTGGTGCTTCTCGATACAAGAAAGATAAATCCCATCCTATGAATGTTTTATGGTACTTTCCAATCATTCCAAGGTTTATGCGTCTATATGGAAGTGAAGAAACTGTAAGAAAATTGTCTTGGATTGTAGATAAAAGAAATAAATATGGGTTATTACGTCATCCAAATGACTCTCCTCAATGGAAGAAAATTGATCATGAGTATCCTGAATTTGGAAAAGAACCGAGAAACCTTCAACTTGCGTTATCCACAGATGGAGTGAATCCTTTTGGTTTTCAAACCAGCACTCATAGTACATGGCCTGTTATGTTGGGAAATTATAACTTTCCACCCTGGTTATGCATGAAGTGGAAATTCATCATGTTATCTATGCTTATATTAGGACCAAAACAACCAGGTAATGATATTGATGTTTATCTGGCTCCATTGATCGAGGATTTGACGTTATTGTTGGACTCAGGTGTAATGTTGTTTGATTCTTATAAAAGTGACTACTTCACGGTGAGAGTGATGTTGTATGGGACAATAAATGATTTCCCTGCTTATGGAAAATTTTCAGGCTATAGCATTAAAGGAACTCAAGGGTGTCTTGTGTGTGAAGAAGATACAGAATCAATTAGGTCGAAACATTCATCGAAATCTGTGTTTCTAAGACATCGTAGATTTCTACCTCATCAGCATAAGTACAGATCTTGGATGACATCATTCAATGGAAGTTCAGAAAAATGCACAACAACATCTCCACTAATATGTGATTAGCTATTTGAGAATGTAAATGATCTGAACAATATTTTTGGTAAACCATTTTTGAAAAACCTTACGAAAATCGGTTGGAAAAAGAGATCAGTTGTTTTTTGAATTACCATACTGGAATTGTTTGTACATCAGACATTTTCTTGATGTGATGCATGTAGAAAAAAATGTATATGACAGTGTTATCGGAACGTTGATAAATGACCCTAGCAAAATAAAAGATGGAATTAAGGCAAGGATGGACATGGTTGACATGGGAATACGAGAAGAGTTGGCTTTCGTGAAGGGTGAAAATCGAATGTTCCTTCCTCCAGCTGTTTATACTCTTTCTAGGGCGAAGAGATATTAGTTTTGCAACTTATTCAATTATGTAAAGGTTCCAGAGGGGTACTCATCAAATACCAAGATCATTGTGTTGATGAATGATTTGATGTTAAAAGGTTTGAAATCACATGATTGCCATGTTTTGATGCAAGATCTAATTACTATAGCTTTACCTTGCATTTCTCCCAAGAATGTTCGTCATACGTTAACCAAACTTTGTTTATTTTTCAAAGATATATGTAGCAAAGTGTTAGAACCGGGGAAATTGCCAGCTATGGAAAAAGAAATTGTCGTCATATTATGTGAATTAGAAATGTTCTTCCCACCAAGATTCTTTGATATGATGGTTCATTTGATGATTAACTTAGTGAGAGAGATTCGACTTTTGGTCCTGTGCACTATAGATGGATGTATCACGTTGAACATTATATGATGATTTTGAAAGGGTATTTCAAAAATCAAAGTCAGCCAAAGGGTTGTATAGTGGAGTGATATATTGTTGAGGAAGCCATTGAATTTTGTACTGAATACCTATCTGATGTGGAAAGCCTTGGTCTCCTGAAATATTGTCACACTGGACGCATTGAGGGTGAGGGAATTTATGGAAGAGAAGTTGTGACAATCAGTATTACAGATCGGGATCAGGCTCATCTTTATGTTTTTCATAACAGTTGGGAGGTTTCTCCATATATTAAAACTCACAAGGAAATTCTTAGGCAGTTGAATCCATCGAGGGATGAAAAATGGTTTTCAGATACACATAATCATCAGTGCATAGGATGGTTTCAGGACCATATTTTTAAGCAGTTGGATGAAAATCCGAATTCATTTTCAGAAAGTCTTTGATGGCTAGCCGCTGGACCAAGTGTGTATGTATTATCTTATAGTGGTTATGTAATTAATGGTTATATATTCTTTACAGATGAACATGATGAAAATAGTACCATGAAAAATAGTGGAGTTACACTAGTGGTTGAAGCGATGCATGTTTCTAGTAGTAAGGACAGAAATCCAATTTATGCAAATATGTCATACTATGGCATTATCAAACTAATATGGGAGTTGGATTATACAACATTCCAATTGATGATTTTTCAATGCAAATGGATTGATAAAAACAATGGTGTTAAAATATATTAATGGGGATTTGTGAAAGTTGATTTTAGTAAAGAAGGGTACAAAGACAAATAGTTTATAATGGTATCACAAGCGGTACAATTTTTTTATGTTCCAGATCCCGCAAACTGAATGTGGTCAATTTTTCTATTATCGTCCAAAACTACTGAAGGTTCCGATGAAAATTCAGTTGAGGACGATCCTTTTAGTGGTACGTCACAATCATTTCAGATAGGTCCCAATGTAGATGATGTTTTGTATGTTAGAGGAGACCACAATGAAGGTATTTGGATAGTCTATAGAGGTTTCAAATCCCTTCAACCTTTTTAAAAAATAGAGTTCAGTAAACATGTTATATTTTGTTTGTAATATAGATCTTTTTATCTCATATTATTGTCTTATCATTACTAAATTTATGTAATCTGAATTAACTGTTCAACCACTTTTGCAGATAATGACTTCTTCACATTCTGATGCTTCTAACCTTGAGGCTGAACAAGTCTCTCAGGCAACTCATGCTGCTGCTGCTATTGCTCCTACTGCTCTTATAGCTCATGCTGCTGCTGCTGCTGGTGCTCCTGCTGTGGCTCTGGTTGCTCATGCTGCTCCTCCTACTGCAACTCCTGCTGCTGCTGCTCCTGCTGTTGCGGCTCCTGCTGCTCTCAGTGTTGAGGTCCAACAACCATCAACACATGTCGTTGATACCATTCTAGATGAACATATAGATGGTGTTAATATCGATTAGATGGTCGAGAATGCAGAACCGGCGTCACAGAAATCACAGGTGCATCGTAGTTTGATGGTGTTAGCCAAAATTCTTAACGCAAAAAGCAAAGGCATCAAATTTGAAGTCAGATGGAATGAATGAGGCCAACATGTGAATCCCAACAAGGCTATGTTTAGCAGCTACATTGGATTTGTCACTCGGCAACGTGTGCCAATTGACATAGATTCATGGCACCATGTTGTGTCTAGGCTAAAGGATGTGATCTGGGAAGAAATTATGGTAACAATATGAATTTATTTTTTTAATTTACTAGCAAATAAAATAATGAAACAATGTCTTACTCTTATCAATATCTTGCAGAGTACATTTATAGTAGATGATTCACACAAGGATTATGTACTAAGGCTTGTAGGAAAGATTCATCGAGGTTTTCTCACTATTTTAACAAGATGTCACCTCAAAGATTCTAAAGGTAAAATAAACCCGCACCCACCCATTGTCTACGCTCACCTGATATCCCAAGAAGCATGGGATGCATTTATTGGCCATCGTGGGGATGAGAAATTTCAGGAACATTGTGAGTGATAATACGTTGTTTGGGGATACCTGTATTCATCACTTTGATTGTCAATATTTCATTTATGAAATAGAAACTCTATACTAAAAATTAGGAATGTGCTTCAAAACCAACATACCCCTATCGTAAAGCAAGGATGGGGTATGCTTCATTATAAAAGAAAATGGCACGTATTTTAAATTTACAATAATATTGTTAGGTGCCAATAAACAACATCATAATTATTTTTCTATGTTTATATGTAGATTGATGAGTCTAAAACCAAATGCACTTCCATCCCAAGTCATGTACCATTGAAGGAAGCACGTGTGAACAAAGATTGGAAGTTAGTAGATGAGAACACACAGAAAGTGTGGGAAATATATGTAAGTATGACACGACGATAAAATAATTTTTTTTAAATTTCCATTACATAAAAATAATTATTTATTTTCCTATATCCGACAATCATAGGAATCAGCTACTCCTATAGCTGATGCAGACCTATTATCGACAGCTTTGAAGCAGCCAGAAAAATACAGTCGTGTCGGAGGTGCAGGGTTTTGGGTGACACCCCGAGTATATTTTGAGAAGAAGAAAAAATGGATGATACAGATGAATAACTGGAACAAATGAGTGAAAAAATAGCAACCCTTGAAGAACAATTACAATGGCAGGGAGAGTTGCTAGCAACTTTTATGGGTGGGAAGCAAAGGGAAGACACAACTCAAGAACAACCAATGCATGAACATCCTGCCCCACCCCCACCAGCTTTGAGGCGAGCCATTCGCCTCAAAGAACTATCTTAGCTGTGGTAAGAAATATTCTAATAATTGTTCCCATGAAATATGAATCATACAAACACTGATAATTTTTCTGTACTCATCTTCTACAGGGTGATAATGATTGTGATTTATATCTGTCAACACCCACCTATCACCTTGTAGTGAGGGCTACAGTGTTCAATATCCCAGATGCCACATTTCATAATAGACCACTTCTGAAAGATCACCTGAAAGTGATGATTACTGTAGCTCATGATCCAGAGTTAGAGCTACCTATTCCACTTCATCACGATGATATTCATACGGTCGAAAAGGCTATTGGGACATTCATTTCATGGACGTCACAACTTTTAAGAGTACATGTGAAAAAAGGGTATTTATTTCCTTTTATTTTCAAGATAAACCCTTAACAATTAATGAAGAAAGGGTCTAAACCAATGATTGTTGTTATATATGGAGAAAGGGAAGGGAGTGACAAACGTCAGCTCAAAACCATCTAAAGGATCGACCAACCGATCCCAATGAGCTTCTGAAAGCACAATAACACCACCTATTCTCTTTCCACATTTACTAGCATTGAAGACTCATGTGGAGACGAAGCTAAAAGATGGTAATAGTCATATATTGGTTGTCAAAGAGTATATATATGGAGAGGAAAGTCAAGATTTTGTTGCGGCTGAAAATGTAAATGAAATCCCTGAAAATGGTTGGCTAGGCGTCATAGTTGTAAATGTATATATGAGGTATGTTTCCATGAATTGATTTTCCAAAAGCTGATCTAGCGTGAAAATTATCACTAAATTCATTTTATATTGTTGACATATGCATTTATGAAAAACAATTGAAGGAATTTTCCCATGAGCCAAGATTTGGTCTGGTTAGTCCTCATATCACATCAACACTCCTAACAAAAATAGAGCCATAAAAAAGGAATGAAATAGTGAACGGCTTGCTGAAAACATATGAACGCATGATTACAGATGACAGACTTTTCCTAATACCAACCATTTGGGGGTAATACTATACGATTAAACAATATCAACTATATTTTCACTTCTTTTATTAATTATTCCTTTTTGTGTTTTTAGGAAACATTGGTTGCTAATTACGGTGAACTTGGATACTCCGAAGATTTATTTTCTGGATTCAAAGCAAGTATATCCATCAAACCAACCACACATGATAGAGTTTGTGAATCTGTAAGACACTACATCTTACGTTTTAGGTCTAAACATCAATTAATATAATTTATATTATATTTTAATGATAGTGAGGTGTATCATTATCGTCTAAAAAAAGGATTGAGGCCAGGGGATAAGCATAAGGAGGCGAGAAAGTATTACGTCTGGACAAATATCAGCGTATATATAATAAAATTTAATTATCCAAACACATCTCAACACAAGTTACTTATTCTCGTAATGATCAATTTTTTTGGAGTGTCCAAAACAAACAAATGATAATTATTGTGGTTATTATGTTTGTAAATTTATGAAACAGATCGTTTTTCAACAGCAAACTAGCATCCCTGAAGAGGTATTTTTAAAAACAGCTACTAGTTCTTTTAAGTTAATTATTAATTTTTTTTATTTTTCATTACTACTATGACTGCCGAAAAGCCTCATACTCACAAGACGATATATATGTGGTCAGAAACGAGTGGGATGCATACCTGATGGATGATTGTACACAAATACAATGATGATTTGACTTGGGGACATGTAAAATTTGTGGTAATTTTTGAGAGGGGTTAAGGGGATCAAAAGATGAAATATTGTTGTATGTAATTGTTCGTAGGAAAATTGTATTGGTTATTAAATAAAACAAACTTTCTCCAATAAGTAATTTTCCCATTTTAAAAGATGATATTCACCAGCAAATTGCAAGAATGCTGAACCACTCAAAGGGTCTCTATTTTGTTTAAAATGGACTAGATTTTAAGTGAAAACAACAACTGACCTATGAAAATCTGACCAAACACATTCGAATTGCATTGATCATTTATAATAACGGTCCATGAGTCCTTGGTGACATGTACGAGTCAACCCTGCCTCAATCCAAGGCACTGTGCAGCCGCTAGCACTCAAAGGGTCTCTATTTTGTATAAAATGGACAAGATTTTAAGTGAAAACAACAACTGACCTACGAAAATCTGACCAAACACATTCGGATTGCATTTATCATTTATAAGAACGATGCAAGGGTCCTTGGTGACATGTACGAGTCAACCCTGCCTCAATCTGAGGCACGGTGTGGCCTCTATCACTCAAAGGGTCTCTATTTTGTTTAAAATGGACATGATTTTATGTGAAAACAACAACTGACCTACAGAAATCCAACCAAACACATTAGGATTGCATTGATCATTTATAAGAATGATCAAAGGGTCCTTGGTGATGTGTATGAGTCAACCCCGCATCAATCTGAGGCACGGTGTGGCCGCTACCACTCAAAGGGTCTCTATTTTGTTTAAAATGGAAAAGATTTTAAATGAAAACAACAAATAACCTACGGAAATCCAACCAAACGCATTTGGATTGCATTGATCTTTTATAAAAACGAACCAAGGGTCCTTGGTGACGTGCACGAGTCATCCATGCCTCAATCCGAGGCACAATGTGGCCGCTATCACTCAAAGGGTCTCTATTTTTCTTAAAATGGACAATATTTTAAGTGAAAACAACAACTGACCTAGGGAAATCCGACCAAACGCATTCCGATTGCATTGATATTTTATAAGAACGATCCAAGGGTCCTTGGTGACGTGTAAGATAGTTTAACTTCTCAGAGAAGAGTTTCTGGAAGAGTATAAGAGACAAGAAGCAATGAATATCATTAGAGTGATGGAGAAAATGTGGTTGCTACAAATAATGTGGCATTCGTCTTGTGCAACGCGGCCTAAGATACAACTTGCAGGTATTGTACTTTATGTTTTTCTGGAGGGTTTTAATGTAAATTCAATTTGGAATGATCATTGTTATTTATAGTCTTTTATGTTTTTTTGATAGCTGGGGGGAAAGGGTGGGTCTGCAGACATTGGAGGATATGTCGAAGGGTGATTTGGTGTGTGAATATGTTTGAGAAATGGCCTCTTTTCCCTTCAATCTCCCCGAACCCCGTTGGTGATCGGGGTTCGGGGAGCTTGTAGGGAAAAGAGGCCATTTGGTTAGATGTTAGATACTATGGAAATGTTGAAAAAATATAGGATGTAATTTCCCATAAAGTCACCCTTCGACATATCCTCCAATGTCTGCAGACCCCACCCTTTCCCCTCGGCTGTCAAAAAAACCTAGAAGACAATGAATAGAAATGATCATTCCAAAATGCATTTACACTGAAACCCTCCAGAAAAAAATAAAGTACAATACCTGCAAGTTGTAACTTAGGCCGCGTTGCACAAGCCGATTGGCACATTTTTTGTAGCAACCACATTTTCTCCAACACTCTATTAATCTTCATTGCTTCATGTCTCTTATACTCTTCCAGAAACTATTCTCTAAGATGGTACACTATCGTGTACGCATACTCACCTTCAAATTCATGGGTGCATGTACAAGGCACGGATGAGGATAAAAAATTTCTAAAACAAGTTGACCAACATGCATCATCCTCGATGGAAGTAAGATAGAAATTCACATGTAAATTCTTAAAGATATGATTTTGATGAATATGGTTAAAGGGTGGTGGATGTTCATTGCTGATGTTGTTCGTTTACGAGACTTTCACCTTTTCTACTCCTCTCACTATGTCTTGGACATCATGCAATAGCCTTATATCATGTGGGGTAAATTGAGGTTACTGAGAAACTATGGAACCACATGATCTTTCATGTCCAGTTCCCTCAGGATTGTTTTTCTAATTAAGCTGCCTCTGATCATTAGTTTCATGAAAAGGTGGTGCGGCAGCCTCTATGATAGACTGTAAGTTGACCAATCCATTTGATGAACAAGATGGGATGATAAATCTGACATTAAGAGCATCCAATACATGAAATTGTTCCAATGATTTGGAAAGTGAGGCTACATTTAAATAAATTTCATGTGTTTCATCAAGCAAGCCAATTCCCAGTTCCAAAAATCATTCAAAAACATCACTCGTATGTTTCTTCAAGGATAAACTTGGGTTCATGGCTTTTTATAAGAACTATCCAAGGGTCCTTGGTGACGTGTACGAGTCAACCCTGCCTCAATCTGAGGCACGGTGTGGCCGCTAGCACTCAAAAGGTCTCTATTTTGTTTAAAATGGTCAATATTTTAAGTGAAAACAACATCTGACCTACATAAATCCGACCAAACACATTTGGATTGCATTGATCTTTTATAAGAAAGATCCAAGGGTCCTTGGTGACGTGTACAAGTCATCCCCGCCTCAATCCGAGGCACGGTGTGGCCGCTAGCACTCAAAGGGTCTCTATTTTGTTTAAAATGGACAATATTTTAAGTGAAAACAACAACTGACCTACAAAAATCTGACCAAACGTATTCGGATTGCATTGATCATTTATAAGAATGATCCAAGGGTCCTTGGTGACGTGTACGAGTCAACCCCACCTCAATCCGAGGGACGGTGTGGCTGCTATCACTAAAATGGGGTTCGGATTGCATTGATCTTTTATAAGAACGATCCAATGGTCCTTGGTTATTTGTAAGAGTCAACCCTACCTCAATCCGAGGCACGGTGTGGCCGCTAGTACTCAAAGGGTCTCTATTTTGTTTAAAATGTACAAGATTTTAAGTGAAAACAACAACTGACCTTTGGAAATCTGACCAAACACATTAGGGTTGCATTGATATTTAATAAGAACAATCCATGGGTCCTTGGTGATGTTTACGAGTCAACCCCACCTCAATCCGAGGCACGGTGTGGCCGCTATCACTCAATGGGTCTCTATTTTGTTTAAAGTGGACATGATTTTTATTGAAAACAACAGCTGACCTACGGAAATCTGACCAAACACATTCTGATTGAATTGATATTTTATAATAACTATCCAAGGGTCCTTGGCGATGTGTATGAGTCAACCCCGCCTCAATCCGAGGCACGGTGTGGCCGCTATCACTCAAAGGGTCTCTATTTTGTTTAAAATGGACAAGATTTTAAGTGAAAACAACAACTGACCTACGGAAATCCGAACAAACACATTAGGATTGCATTGATAATTTATAAGAACGATAAAAGGGTCCTTGGTAATGTGTACAAGTCAACCCCGCCTCAATCTGAGGCACGGTGTGGCCGCTATCACTCAAAATGTCTCTATTTTGTTTAAAATGGACAACATTTTAAGTGAAATGAACAACTGGCCTACGGAAATCTGACCAAACGCTTCTTGATTGCATTGATATTTTATAAGAACGATACAAGGGTCCTTGGAGACGTGTACGAGTCAACCCTACCTCAATCCGAGCCACGGTGTGGCCGCTATCACTCAAAGGGTCTCTATTTTGTTTAAAGTGGACAAGATTTTTATTGGAAACAACAACTAATCTACGAAAATCTGACCAAACGCTTTAGGATTGCATTGATCTTTTATAAGAATGATACAAGGGTCATTTGTGACTTGTACGCCTCAATCCCACCTCAATCCTAGGCACGTTGTGGCCGCTAGCACTCAAAGGGTCTCTATTTTGTTTAAAATGGACAAGATTTTAAGTGAAAACAACAACTGACCAACAGAAATCCAACCAAACTCATTTGGATTGCATTAATCATTTATAAGAACGATCCAAGGGTCCTTGGTGACGTGTATGAGTCAACCCTGACATAATCCAAGGCACGGTGTGGCTGCTATCACTCAAAGGGTCTCAATTTTGTTTAAAATGGACAAGATTTTATGTGAAAACAACAACTGACCTATAGAAATCCGACCAAAATTCATTCGGACTGCATTGATCTTTTAAATGGGGGGTCATGGAATGTGATCTATCAGGGGCCTCATATATATCATGTCATGGTTGGCCTGGTATACTAGGGTGATCATGTGTTTGGGTCTATGATACTTATTGGGTTATATCTGGATGAAAATACTCCCATTTGGGAGGGTGGATATGCTTATTGGTCTAATTCCTTAAATGAGAATACTCTCATAGGAGAGGGATGAGATGTATATAGGTATTATTCCCCAAATGAGAATACAACCATAGGATTGGAATGAGATTCTTATCGTGAATATTCACTAAATGAAAATAATCTCATAGGGGAGGGCTGAGATGATTATATAGATTATGCATCAAATGAGAATACACCCATATTGGAGGGTTGATATGATTCTAGGAATTATTATTTGGACGATAATACTCCCATATGGTAAAGAATATATGATACTTAGTATTATTCCCTAAATAAGGGTACTCCCATAGTATAGGGATGAGATCCTTGTAGGTCGTATGCCTCGGAATTGGAAGAACACATATGGGTGGTCTGAGTTACTGTTGAGGGTATTCCCTAGATGATAAAACTCCCATAAGTGGATTTCCATGATGGAGTATAAATAAAACTCACATATTGGAGGTCAATGATAATTATGTATATAGTGTGGAGACCATTGTATATTATATGTTTTGTGTGGTTCCTATGATGTACTCAGAGAAAACATAACATTGGATGAACTAGGTATGGTTGATCAAGCTTTAATACTTGAGAATCAATGTGTTTTGATGTAGATGGGGTAGGAATTGGTCAAACAATATTTTTATAATGTCGACACGATCCTTGTGAAATGCTTGGTAAATGTTAAGAACTTGGAAAATTAATTTGGGTTTAATCATATTCATGGATTTGAGGATCAATGATGATTTTTTATTAGATTTATTCCAGTTCTTTCTCAACTAGGTTGTGTATATTGCCTAATCATTCACTTACAATATCCTATTGCAGGTTTAATATTGGGGGTTTATTAATGAGATTCATCCCCCCCCCCCCCCGCAAGTATGTACACCTTAGTGTGTGTACAAACCTTATAACTTCTTTGAGGTTGAGAACATGATGCATAGTGGATAGAGAAAAGTACAAAGATTTATGTATTGATAAAACACACCCATGTGGAGCCTTATGATTGAACTGGAAAGCCCCCTGGACACCCCCTACCCCCCCTTGGACAGCCACCCCAAACCCTTGAACAGCCACCCAAACCCATGAATAGCCCCCAAACCCCCTGAATTCTGAATTTATTTCTTTAATTACATGATTATCTTATAAATTGTGTGTTAATGGTGTACGGGTATAATTGTTGTATGGGTATACTTGGTATACTTTTCTTATGATTTATGAGTTAATTTTGTATGGGTATACTTGCTTTAATTGGCTTATTGAGATGCTGTTTTTTTGCAGGTGTTCGGGTGTGCTGCTGTAGATTTATCGGAGCAACAGAGATGGAATTTATCAGTGCTCTTTTAGCGCTGATAAATTGTGCTTTTATTAGCGCTAAAAGGGCGCTGATAAACTACACCATTATCAGCACTAAAGAAGCGCTGATAAAATATAAGTTTATCAGCGCCCTTTTAGTGCTGATAAATCGTGCTTTTATCAGCGCTAAAAAAGCACTGATAAACTACACCTTTATCAGCGCTAATGAAGCGCTGATAAAAGATAAGTTTATCAGTGCTAAAGGAGTGCTGATAAAACAATCATTTATCAGTGCTAAAGAAGCGCTTGTTTAGAGATGATAAAGGGGTACCCCCTTTATCAACACCGAGCTTTAAAACGCTTTTTTAGCACTATTAAAGCCCGTTTTTAGCGCTGTTAATGACCGTTTTTGTAGTAGTGTTACCTCAATGTGTTGAGCTTCATAAAATGAGTGGGTAGTTGTCTATATATATTCCTGGACTACACTACATGCAAGATCCTCTTCATGCACACAAAACAACATTTGATGTCCCATTGGTCGCGTAAGCCTATTTCGGGCAACCATATCTTTTGTGAAAATCCAAATCATCCACACACCTATTTCCTTCAACATATATTAATGTGGTAATCCCAAAACAGGTATTCTACACAACATTTCATTCCATGTTTGATCATGTACGTAACATCCTTTTCCGAAAAAAACCTTTCTCTATTTTGTCAATTTTGATGCCCAATTTTTTTTTCAAATACTGGGAATGGGAACCACCTTGTATACGATCATTTTGTTACACCTCTATATCTTCCATTCCTTTTCATCTATCCTTTCATAATAGTTTGTCAATAATATATCTAGAACTCCACAACAGACCATGGAAATCCTTCTTTGTCATGAGAGGAAATCAACAAAAAAATACTTCAACATTGTGTTGAGGGATTTTTTCCCAACACAATGGGTATGAATTCGATCGTGATTCCCTCCATTAATTAAATCATTTGATATAGATATGAGTTATCATCTGAAATAACATCCAAACATGAGATGATGATTCTAAAGTATATTCATATTCTTCCTTACACTTGTACAGAATAAGAGGATCCCTGGGATTTAAAGATTGATCTCTCATTCCTGATAGTTGATTATGATTTAGTACAAAGACAACCAATCTGTGCCCAAAACAGCATCGAAGTCCACGAAAAGTAGTAAGAAAATATTTTATGGGAGGTTCAGTATGAAAACATAAAATGGTTTGGAGTTACATACATTGGATACAATGATATTCCCATTTTCTTTTCTCACCAATAACAAAACCTCAATATATTAAGGTGGTGTTTGAATACTAAACATGAATGATATGAAAGAATATATAGATCTATAGTCAAATAGTATGTTTTCTATACTTGAAAGAATAACTCGTGTACCTATAAAAACATCATATTCGGGGTCCACCTCAACAGTAGTTATATAATATTTTTTTCCCTTTCGCATGTTTCATTTGTTGCTACTGACACTAATTACCCTCAGGGACTGTACATTTAGAAAACTCGATTGTGTAGTACCCATGCTCCCTACAGTCGAATTATTGAACTGTGGGTGGTGCTCTCCTTTCCTCAACCACATTTTCAATCCTCCTCATGTAACTTCGACATTCAAGAGCTTGGTGGCCTCCTCTCCCATACATAAAGCATTTCCATGTACCTTTGAGGGAATTCTCATGATGCTTCTTCAATCATTTTTTACATGTAAATGGTTGAGTTTTTTTCCCACCTTTTTCATTAGACCCTTGATTTTAAAACTCTATCTTTCATTTCGTATCACCATATCCATGGGACCATTGTCCAAAATCAATCTACATGTTGAGAGAACATCGAAAAAAGTCTTTATAAATCACAAAGATCCGAATTACTAAATCACTAAAAAAGGTCTAATTGTGATGGGAATTTTTCATGTCATAAATATTCCCTAATAAAAAGGAATTTGTGACATTCTGTCAAAAATACCGTTTGCATGCTATGTGCACATTAGCACAAAAAGAGAATATGCAATGTGGGTTTAGCAACCGTCCCAAATACTCTTCTTAGGTTTCCGTTATTTTCAACATGAGAAGATTCCCATCACAATCACTATCTTTTATCACCACATTTATTAATAACCAGTGAACTATTTATGATAGGTCCTTTTGCAAAAAAAAATATTATTTGTGATGACCTGTCGTAAATAATATTTTAGCTGCATAATATTTATGATGGGACCCATCGCGAATACGTTTTTAACTGTCAACCCAAATTAATAGGGGGTCAACATTGGCGATGGGACTCGTCATAAATAATTCTGTTTCCAATGAGAATCTTGTTGCACATACGTCTCTCACAAATGATCTAACCTATATAAAACCCAACCGATTTTTTCCCATTTCATAATTTTTTTTTACTCTATCCTCTCTACTCTCATATTTTTCTATTCAATTTTTTCAAACATTTAAATTCTACAACGGATCAATTTTTAGAACTTGAATCAAACAAAAGATTCAGTTTTTAGGAATTTATTTATTTATTTATTTTTTATTTAATTCATTTTGATATAATTTAGTAATATTTTTTTTATTAATTTTTTTTAATTAAATTAACATAGAATTACATAGTTTTATTTTTCATTATTTATTTATACAAATATGTTGTTTCATTAAGCTTTAATGTTTTTATTTAAAAGTAAATAGTATTAATTTGTAAAAATGTTATTTAATTATCATTAATTAGTAATCATTACATGTAACTAGTTTTAATTTGTAGAAATTAGTATAAATTAGTATTTATTTGTATTATTTTCTATTATTTAGTTTTAATTTGTAATAAATAGTAAAAATAGAATGAAATAGTAAAAAATTTTAATAATTAGTGGTAATTTGCAGTAATTAATTTTAATTAATAATAATTAATAATAAATACATTTTATAGTAATAATAATAAATAAAAAAGGGTAATTAGAAATTAATAGTAATGAAATGTAATAAATAGTAATAATTAGTGGTACTTAGTAAAAATTAGTTTGAATTATTAGTAATTTTCAATAATTAGTAATAATTAGCTGTAAATAGTAATAAATACTAATAAATACTAATAATTATTAATAACTAAAAATAAATAGTAATAACAAGAACTAATGAGTAATAATTAGTAGTAAATAATAATAATTTGGTATAATTAGTAATAAGTAGCGATAATTGGAAATAATTAATAAAAATTAGTATTATATAGTAATAAATAATAATAAATTGTGGAAGTTAGAAATAAATTATAATAATTAGTTATATTTAGTAATAATGAGTAATAATGAGTAATAATTATTAATAAATAGTGTGAATTAGAAACCAAATTCGGTAAAAATAAATAAATAGTGGCAAATAGTAACAATTAGAGGCAAATAGTAATAATTAGTTATAATTAGAGATAATTTGTAAAAAAAATTAATAACTAGATGCAATTTTTATTAATTAGTATTAATTACTAATAATTATTAACAAATTGTGGTAATTAGAAATAATTGGTGGTAAATATTTGTAATTAGTAATAATTAGTAAAAAATAGTGGTGAATATTAATAATTATAAATAATTAGTAGGAATTAGTAATAATTAGTAGTAAATAGTAATAATGTTTTTATAAATAGTAATAAAAAATGGTAATTAATATTAATTTTCAATAATTTCTATTAATTTGTAAAAATTAATTCATAATAATATTTTGTGATTATTAGTAATAATTAGTAATAATTATAGTTAATTTGTAACAATTTGTAATAATTATTGGTAATTAATAATAATTAGTAAAAATTATTAGTAATTATTAATAATTTGTATTTATTATAAATAATTATTAATTAACATTAATAAATACTAGTAAATAGTAATAATTATTATAAAATATTAATATAGAGGATTAAATAATATTAATAGTATTAATTAGTAATTATTAGTAACAATTAGTAATAATTATTTGTAATTAGTCGTAATTAGTAATAAATTGTAATAAATATTCGTAATTAGTAAAAATTAGAAATTAATAGTAATAATTACTGGTAATTAGTAATAAATATTAATAATTAATTATTATTAGTCATAATTAGCAAAAATTAATAATATATAGAAGTAATTAGTAATAAATAGAGGTAATTGGTAATAATTAGTAATAATTACTAATAAATAGTAAAAAATAGTAATACGTTGTAATAAATCGTAATAAATATTAACAATTAGTAATAATATGTATTAAACAGTAATAATTAGTAATGCATAGAAATAAATAGATATAAATAACAATAAGTAGTTATAAATAGTAATAAAAAGTAATAAATAGTAATAATTAGTAGTAAATACTAATAATTAGTAATAGATAATGGTAATTAGTTGTAAATAGTATCAAAAAGTAATAATAAGTAATAAATAGTAATAAATAGCAGTAATTAGTAAGAATTTGTATTAATTAATAACAAATAGTAATAATTAGAAATAATTAGAAATAAATAGTTTTAATTAGTAACAATTTGTAATAAATAGTAATAAATATTGTTGATTGATAATAATTTGCAATGATATGAAAATATTATTATTAATTATTAATAAATAGCATCAATAAGTAATAATTAGGTATAATTGATAATAAGTAATTATAATTTGTAATATATATCAGTAATTAGTCAGAAATAAAAAAAGTTATTAATAAATAGTAATAATTTGTAATAAATAGTAATAATTGGTAAAAAAATTATAATTAGCAGTAATTAGTAATAAATATTAATAATTAGTAATAATTATTAAAAATTCAAGGTAGCTAGTATAAGTTATTAATAGTTAGGAATAATTATAAATAATTAAAAATAATAATTTTATTATCTATTTCTTATTCTATAAGATTAATCATAAAAAAATAATTCTCTTATATTTTGTAGAGAAATTTTGAATAAGTAATTTGACAATAATCATTATGTGATGATCCTGCATGGATAAATCATTGAAGAAATCCAAAATACTCTAGTACAAATCCTGTGTGAATGAATGATGTTGAAAGATTCTTACCGTTTTCATCATTGAAACAAGAATTGTTTCAGAAGAGACAATTAAATTTTAATGTAAAAAAGGTATTCTGAGGACATTTGACACATTTGGGCATGTTTATGGTCATCTATTACATTTTCATTTTCAAATATACTATTTTTTTGTTATCCACATGGTAAAGGTAGTTCTAGAGAACAATTTAAAAATAGGTTCCAGATCCATCACATTTTCAAAATTTAGTACATGATGTGCAAGGTCTGTATTATCTAGGATTTTCATTGTATTATTTTTAAAAATTATACGGATTAAATTCATTAATAGGCGGTGGGATGATGTTCTATTTAGAGGCCTAATGTGACCAAAAAAATTGTTTGTATAATATAAAAGTATTATATAGCACACATGTGCAGTTTTCATTAAAAAAGTGTAATAAAATATAAAAAGGTGTCTGGATTATAAAAATGAGGACATAATTGTGTTCAAAATAGTGGCTTTAACCTAAGTGTTACCAAGAATTGGTTGATGAAGGATGATTTTGGAAATTTTTCACATGTATTTTACATGAATAAAATTAATTTATAAAATTATCTTAATTTATTTCATCAGTGAAATGATGGTGTTTATTTTAATTAATGCCTTTGGCATAAATATAAGGTTTATATCATAACTGTGTAATTCTATGGGGATGATGGGATGAACCTATGGAGAATACACTCAATAAGGGAATGGAAAAAATTCAGATAAAAAATCAATGAATGTTATTCGTAGTAGATCACTCTAACAGTGAGGACACGCTGACCGATATTCATCAGCAAGAAATCGAAAATATAAAAATGATGTTTTATTTTTATTATTACTTATTTTTCTTTATTACAATAATGAACACAGACTAATACATGAACATATTATCCAACAGATTGATCATACTTACGGGATGAGATGATATTTGTAGGATTTATCAGGATATAATTATATATAATTATTTTAATTCATTTATTGTTCTAACAGTGTAAAAAATGATCGAAATAAACATAGATCAATTTTTTTCCCAATCAATTATTGTTATTTTGTTCCCTAATTTATTCTGTTCTTAATGTGCAATCTTCGATCTTCTTCAAACCATGAACAATTGATCATTTTTCGTTCGATTCCTTATGTAATGATCCAAAACTAGAGATTTGGCATCAGGATGACTCAATGGATGTGTGAATATGGTAGAAGTGTATGTAATGAAGTGATTTGGAAGAATCATTTCTTCGATTGGGTTGTGTTTGGATGCATTAAATAGGATTTTTGAGCTAATTAAAGCCCCAAAACACATTGATTTGGTGTTATGACGGTGAAAAGATGTTAATTATATAGTTTTGAGGTCAACTAAGTGTTGTATCAAGATATGGGAGATGGATAGGCACAAGAAGTGGAATAATATGGGGTTCTAGATAAACTGATACACACGGTGTGTAATCCCAGCTAAACAGTGTGTGTTCATCATTGGACGACTCTACGTCTACATGGAAAGTACACGAACATGGGGATAAGTACACTGGTTTACTAAATGGTTTGTAATCCCCCGCACAGCATGGCTAGATCTAGTTGCACAAATTACCCCATGTACTAGTACATGAGCATGCATACAAAGTATGACACCATTTACTGGAACATGACCATAACACAAGGGCATACCCCGGATGGAAGGACATGGAATGTGACTCCTTCTACACATTATGTACCCATATTCTACAAAACATAGTTCAAAATTACATAGTCCACTCAACATGGGTAGAACATGGGGTTAATGTACATTGCATCTTACCCAAATACAATCCAGGTACACCTTTCTACAAGGATTCATTTTCTTGTCCTCCATATCTTGGACTAGTTTAATGAGGATTTTTTCCCTTTATCATTTCCCTAATTCTAGGTACGAATCATTTCATACTAAAATATATATAGTCCAATCAACTGTACATTCTATATAGGGTTTTTGGAATCCCATGGGAGGCCTAGATCAGGATCCCCTATTTATTCTTTGTGCCATAGGGGGAGTTCATAGTATCGACGTGATCAAAACTAAAAATATTCCAATCTTTGACATGGTAGGTTAATCGAGAATGAGTTGTTTCTATCACCAAATTAACATGTCTATTATCCTCGTCTATTGTATCACATCTATCATAAGATATATCTGTGTATCTCTCTCATGATAGTACATGATGAGCAGTTCTCTCAGATGTACATCATCATTGATGTCAGACTTAGGAGTGCATTATACCAAATGTGTGATCTTTTGAATCATTGAGATGAATTTATAGTGTCGGTGTGAAATAGTGTGACTTAACTCTATACTATGGGTATTGGATGATTATGTTTGGATATTATTGGTATATGTTCTATTATAATATACTATTGTAGAGCTTCTTGTAATTTCCTTTTTTTTATTGAATTTTTGATTTGGGGTGTCCTACTGAGTACTATTATACTCACCCCCACACGTTGTTTTCCTAAACATGTCATTCCTTGTGCAGAAGATCTTTCTTTTCATAGAGTCATTAGTAGATAATGATCTGATGGTGCATTATGGGATCAGGCAGGCTGAGGTATTCATGTGGCTATAGACAGTGGTCCTAGTAATTTTTTCTTACAGGTTGGACTTGTGGTTATAGACTCTTTTTGGTGTCCTTATATTTTCTGCTTATTTACTTTACATTACATTACTTTCCATCATACTCTAGTTGTGGGATATTGTTATATTTATTTATTGTTTACTTAGTGGTTTTTACATATCAACATTTTTTGGGATTGGAGAAGTGGTGGGGCATAGAAGTACATAGGCAATGACACCCATGTTAGTGATATTCCTACTCAATGATAGTCACCTTCCCCTAGCATTTTGGAGGAGGGATTGGAGATTTGATGTAGGGACCTTACTAGGGAGGGTCATGAAAGAGTTGTATGAGAGGTAATAGGTTCAACATTAGGACCAGGATTTTGTGATATAGGTTTGGGACGATATTGTTAACTATTTCGAGTTTGGATTTCAATCCAAAGATTGTAATGATGGTGTATCAACTGATGTATCCATACAACAGGACATTGATAACCATAATTTTGAGATGTTACAAGAAAACACTGGTTGTATGGAAAATAATGGAACATAAATCATATAGGAAAGGGTTTTGGTTTTCATGTCCTTCTTGATTCAGCTCTACAAATATACTCATTGACCATGGTACATCTTCTTTTCTAACAGGATGCTTCTATAACGCATATCGACTAGGATTCATCAGCTTGATAATGAGTATAACCCCTGCATTGATGATGCTTCTATATAGGGACCACATCTTTGAATGAAACCTCCATGTGGCGCACCACCTATACCACCACCTGTGGAGTAGTACATTTTACCCATAATACTGATGGATGTAGATCTTAGGAAGAGTGTGCTTAATTAATTTTAGTGATATAGAAAACATATATTTTTAAGGTAGCCAGACCCACAAGCAGATAAAGATTGTATTGAGGTGGTGACCTATTTTTTCCATCTAGTCAAGACACCATTAGATTAGTTTGTGGTCATGGCGGCAAGCCTTCAACATGTATCAACGATACAATGGTGGAGTTTATATATCTAGAATAACAAGGAGGAATCACATTTAGGTTAAGTGATGAATAACCTCTTATGATATGAGTTATCACTAGTTACACTCCAAGATGTTCATATATAAGAGATTCTTCAACTCTAGTAGGGAAACATGGCAATGGATGATTATTCATCGAGGTTTACCATCCTTTCAAGGTACTCGATGGATATGGTTGGAGATCATTACATCAGGGCTCAAACTATTGAATGTGGTCAGTGTAAATACATCTAATCTAGTGTTATCCATATGTGAATTAGAGATATGTGGGGGTTATTGAGTGGGATTATGTGGTTTGAAAGATTCTAGGATGAGAATATACAATTGGTGATAGTCAAGAGTAGACAAGAAGGAGTATAAACCTCAAAAATAGGGATCCAATGTTATTCCCATGGATCTGGACATATGAGACTTTTTTAAGGATGTTCCAAGGTAGAGGATATGTAGTTCATGGTTCAAAGGGTGGGTGTAGTTAGACTAAATAGAGGAAATACTATTCATGTTGTGGTAGGGGAAATCTTACTCAAGACTGTCCAACCCTCCATACTATTGATAGGAATAATGTGGATGGACCACTATGGTAGAGATAGTTATTGGAGATGTTGATTTGCATCATGGTTGATGTGGAGGAGGATATGAGATAGATGTAATATGTTGTCGATGTTTTAAATTTCTACCACTACCAACCCAAAGTGGTCCACACTAGGCTCATGGAGATGGAGAACATGGAAGGGGACTACTGCATGCAGTCAAGGAATTTTACCTAAGTGATCCAATAATGATTAAATTAATCAACTATTTATTTTCAACTTTAGTTTTAGTATAGATATAAATTTTAACTTTTCATACCTTTCTTACCACATATCTTGTTCGAGACAAACAGATTCTCTTTTAACCATTGACTTGAACCCTACCCTTGGAAACACATACTAGGGAAGACTCAGTGGTCCGAAAAATTTGCTGATAGTGTGCCTTGACCCACATAGGTTAGGGTTTTAATTGGAACCTATTGTTTGTGGTTTTGAGTCCTTATGACTTCAATCTTTATATGAATTGTTTATCTACAGTCCATTCTCATATTTTATATTTGAAGCTAAGGGTGAAGTGTGTCCAAAATTATTGAATGAGGTTTACCTTTGTTGGGAAAGTGAAACCCATGTAGTACATGATGGAATCATGCATAGAAGGGTCCATTTGATTACACATCAAATAGATATCCTGACCCTTGATTTATCAGATGTTATGAGTTTCGAGTTTCCTACAACAATGGAAGAGTATGAGGATGTCTTTCCTCAATATGTTCCAGGGTTGCCTCCCCACTGAGAGATATAATTTTTCTTTTATTTACATTCTAGAATGACACTGATATCATCACTATCATATTAGATATCACCGATAGAGCTTTGAAAGCTAATGGTAAAGTTGGAGGACTTACATAAAAAATGACTTTGTGATAGCATGTGTTTGATCCTGGGAAACCCCAATTTTTCCAAAAAGGAATGTGGAAGGTTGAGGTTATGGAACACTACCGGTACATGAACCTGTCAACTTCTAAGAACAAGTATCCACTACCGATGATTGATGACCACTTTGATTAGTTGAAATGGGAACAATGTTTCTCAAATGTTTTCCACAGATCAAGCTATCACCAACTACGTCTATGGGATGAAAATATACCAAATATTACCTTCAGATATTGTTATAGACATTATGAGTACTTGGTGATACCCTTAGGTGTGGTAAACACCATTGTAGTGTTCATGGGACTCATGAACCGGATCTTTCAGCATTATTTAGACTAGTTCATGGTAGTCTTCATTTATGATATACTTGTGTACCTGGTGTCTAAGGAAGAGCATGTGAGACACTTAAGGATATTTTGGGATGTTCTACAAGAGAACCATCTCCATGGGAAACTTTCAAAGTTCTATTTTGAGATTCAGGTGGTCCACATTCTGGGACACATTATATTAGAAAATAATGTGAAAGTGGATGCATCCAAGGTCAAGCCAGGGTTTTCATGTGAGCCACCTAGGAACATAATTGTGGTTTAGAGCTTCCTCGGGTAGCATGAAATTATTTAATATTAATACGATATTTCTCTATAATTTCATCACCTATGATAACTTTGACGTGAAAGGGGAAACCTTTAAGGAGGATATAGAAGTGTCATTATGCTACTCCCTAGTTGATGAATAGTTTTATTAGCATACTGATCACTTTATTGAAGAATGAGGTCGTCAATAACGTAATGTTCTACGATGTATCTGTAAACCGTCTTGGTTGTTTCTTGATTCACAGGCATTAGGTGATCACCTAGGGTTCATGCTTGTTGAGGACACATTACTATTACTACCCAAACGATGATCTTGGGTTAGCAGTGTCAGTCTTCATGTTGAAGATATGGGGACACTATCTGATAGGAGAGTGGTTTATCATCAATTCTTACCACAATAGTCTAAAATATATCTTTTCATAAAAATATATAATCATGTGATAGAGGAAATGGATAGGGTTCCTCCATGACTATAACATCGAGATTTTCTATAATCATGGGAAGGAGAATGTGGTGACAGATTCTCTCTACACGAGATATCTTATGTTGTTTCTAAATGAGGTATTACAGAAGTTTCCCTCATTATAGATGTCCTTTGTGAGTGGAGATGCCACACCTTATCTCCAGTCGATGGTTGTTACACCTCCACTCTTAATGGATGTTAGGGAGGTGCATCTTGGGGGTTCCAACTATGAGATTAAACATTATCAAATTTCCATAGGTAATACTCGTAATGAATATTCAAAAGGCATAGAGAATTTCCTTCTTTTTAGAGGACATACAATAGTACCAGTGACATTGCGGGATGAGTTTTTGAGGGTTTTTCATAATTCCCCTATAGCGGAACATAGAAGTGTCTAAAAATGTACTATTACCTCTAAAATTAGTTTTTGTGTCTCGGGATGAATAAAGGAGTTGCATAATATGTTTCCCAATGGCATAATTGTCAGCAATTTAAGGCAGAGTACCAGGTTCCAGTGGGTTTAGATCAACCTCATGTGGTTCATGAATGGAAGTGGGATGGTATATCAATGTTATTAATAATGTTTTTACCACTTATATATAATGGAAATGATTCCATATTGGTGACCATTGACTAACTCACCAAGTCTTCCCACATCCTAGCTATCCAAGAGAAGATTTCACTATAGAGATTAGGATGCCTCTACCTATAAGAGATAAATTGGCTCTGTGGAGTTCTATCAGTGATTTTTTTAGATCTTGTTTCTCACATTACATCCTAGTTGTGGATGGGATTATAGAGGGTGTTTCGAACACAGTTGCACTTGATCACAACATTTCACCAAATTTTGGTGGTCAGACGGAGCAGACTATTTGGGTTCTTGAAGATATGTTGCAAGATTGCATGTTAGACCTCATCTGTAGTATTTAGGTCACCTAATACAAGTGGAGTTTTCATACAACAAGAAATAACATTCCAAAATTGGTATGACACCATTTTATGCGTTTTACGAGTGAAACTGTAGGGAACCACATTGCTGGAATGACCTAGGAGACTCATCACTCATGGCCATGGAGGTGGTACGAGCTACTAAAAAGATGATTTAGATCATCCAGGAGATGATGAGGATGACACAGAGATGTTATAATTCATTTGATGATAGGATATAGAGGCCTTTGTAGTTTGTGGAGAGATACCATGTGTTCCTTCAGGTTTCTCCATGATGTGGATTATATATATTTGGATGGGGTGACAAGTTATCTATGAGGTTTATCGCCACCTTTCATATAATGTATTGTGTTGGAGAGGTGGAATATAACTTATCTCTACTTCCACAGTTATATTGGTTTCATTATGTCTTCCATGTGTCACAATTGAGGAGGTACATGCATAAACCATCACACATCATTGACTAGGCAGAGCAAGACATCGAGGATGGTTCAACTTTGGTTGAGTACCTAGTGGAGATTGAGGATCAACAGGATAGGATACATCTTTGATGATACATTCCTTTATTTTCTGTCTAGTGGAATAAAAATATTATCTAGTATAGAACATGGGAGTTGGATGCTCATATTCAGGATCAAACCCACATTTTTTTAGTAGAATTTGATTGGATTTTTGATGGAATAAATCCCCACGTTGGGTAGAATGTAATGTTATATATTCTTTATGAATTTTTTTAAATATTATATGGATTTAATTAATGACCATGGTATTTGTAGACATTCAATTATGAGTCCCAATCATCCTGGAACAATTTTTTGAACAAATTAAAAATATTAAATAGGATGTACATATAACCATTTTAAAAAAAGTTGAATAACATGTAAATCGGTGCATGTAATAGAAATATAAGGACATAGTTCCTTTTAGAATAGCGTATTTATCCTATGTAAAACATAACATTGGTCTGAATGGGTTTATTTTTGAAATTAGTTAGATGATTTCTAAATGAATAAAAGAAATTATAGAGATTAATTTTAATTTATTTTGACAACAAAAAGATGCAACGAAAGGGTTGATGTTAAATAATCTCTTTGGAAGAAAACCATGGTTAGTATCATAACTATATAATTCTCTAGAGATGATGGTAGGAACCTAGGGAGAATCCTCTCAAGAAAGTGATGATATAAATTGGGATCAAAGATCGATGAATTATGTTCTTGGATGATCTCTCCAATGGTGAAGACACGGTGACCAATCATCTTCAGTGAGTGATCCAAATAAATGAATTATGTGTTATATAAATTATTCTTTCCCTTTCTTGATTCATATGGTGATCATAGACTAATCCATGAATAGATTTTTACTCGTATCAATCGTACATCTAGTATGGGATGATATTTATTGGATTTATTAGGAATTGTTTATATATATATATATATATTGATTCATGTACCATTATAATAGAGATGAAACAAGATTGACATGATCATCGATCGAGGTTCTTCACTCTCGTTTTTTGTGCTTCCCCCCTTGATTTCATTCATTTATGACACATGTTCTTCATTACCCCCTAATCATGACGAATTAATAATTGTGACTTATATTCTTGGAGAAATGATATGAAACTGGATATCTGTCAATAGGATGAATCAATGAAGGTGTGATGATGATAGCAGTGGTTGGATAGAAGCAATTCAGAAGAACCCATTCTTTAATCAAGTTGCATTAGGATGGATTAAATAAGATTGTTGACCTGATTGAAGTCCTAAAACCCATCTTTTTGGTGTTTGTATTGTGAAACAATCCCTTATCTAGATTTTTGGGGCCAACTGTGCATTGGAGAAAGATTCAAGAGATGGACTGGTGCGTGAGGAGGAAGAACATGGGATTCTAGAAAACCCGATTCACATAGTGTGTAGTCCCTCCTACATTATGTGTGTTAATTGTTAGATGACTCAACATCTACATGGGAAGTACACAGATGCTGAGTGGAGTGCATTGGTTGCCTACACAGTGTGTACACCCCCACACGACATGGTTTGACCATGCTAAATAGATTGTCTAGTGTACTGGTACACAAGCAGGCATACACTGGTTGAAATCTTATACTAGAACATTACAAGATCACATGGGTGAACCACAGATGGAAGGACACAACGTGTGACTACGACTATACTCAATGTACACATATTCTATAGGAAATAGTTTGGAATGAAATAGGTCATTGTACATGGTCAGTACTCAGGTCGTGGGACACCGCATATGACCCTACTACACATTATATACCGCATTCTACAGGGCTTGATTCTTATCTCTTTTGTATCATGAAAAAGTTTTGTTGGTGTTCATTCCATTTAAAATTTCTAAAATGGTAGGTAAAAATAAATTCATACTCATAGGATTATAATCCCTTCTGCAATACATTCTGGATAGGGTTGTGGAAATCCCCTAAGTGGCCTAGAGTATGATCCTTTATTCATTCCCCATTACCTAGGTGGATTTCTCTATGTCAATCTAACCAACACAATGCAGTTGCAAATCCTCTACATGGTGGGTTAATCTAGATTGAGTTGTTGGTATCAACCCAGGCCACTAGCTAAGATCCTCATCTATTTTATCATATCTCTCCTTAGATCAATTAGTGTATGTAACTCATCATAGTACTTGATGAGAAGCACGTCTCCGATGGAAATCGTAGGTGCTATCAGACTCATGAGTGTGTTCTCTCTGATGATTGCTTTGTCGAATCATCAATATAAATTATTAGTATTGTTATGTATTATTTGTGACATACATTTAGAAATTGTGTCTTGGTAGTGTATATCTGGATATTCATCTTATATGTTATATAGACATATTCTTTTGTAGATATGTATGTACATTATTTTGTTATATTTCATTGTTGTTTCAGGGTTCCCTACTGATTATTGTTATACTCACCCATGAACAATATTTTCTCACATGTGTTGTATCTTATGTAGTTGATCAACATTTTGATGGATTCCAAGGAGGACCAGGACCAGAAGGATCTTTGTGAGATAAGGCAAGCCAAGTTGTTCCTACGACTATAGATTATAGCCCCAGTACTTCTTTCATATAGGTTAGACTTGTGGATTTATACCCTTTTTAGTGGTCTTGTATTCTGTCCATGTTTACATTACTTCCCATCATACTCCAGTTGTTGGATATAGTGGTATGAATTCATTAATTACTTATCATTTTTATATTAAATTATATTTTGATCTTCATGATGTGTGTGTGTCTGTACATTTTAATAGGAAATTATTAGAATGTTATTGGAATTCGTTCTCACTGGTAGTCCCCTGTCTCTGGCTTATTAGAGGAGGGTTTGGAGAGTCATGGAATAATCCCCACTTGGACTGGTCATGTTAGGGTTCGTCTACTCAGCAAACTAATAATTAGTATAATATTGTTTTAACACTTGAGTTCGAACCATCTGAATTTTTGAATTTGTTGAGGTCCACTAAGGATGAAAAATATCATAGTTGAAAGATAATAAAATTTGAATTTGTTTCTAAATTTATGTTTATTAAATTAGATAATGGAATGTTAAATGTTTTTTTATCAGATATTATCTTTAGTTAACAAACTGATACCTGGATGAAATATGTTGCCTATAAGATTCTATAGGAAAAAGAGGTTAGTTTGTAATATAGATATTGGATATAAGATGATTCCTACATGTTTAAATGATTTCATGTTATATTATGGGGAAAATGATTAATTTTATAGTTTTCCTACATGTGGAAAATCTAGGTATACAGAGGATCAACTAGGGAATTCTAGATTGATTCCTATAAAATAGTTGAGGTATTTTATGCTTACTCGTAGATTTCAATGTTTATTTATTTTTGAGAAGACAATGAAGTTGATTTCATTGATAAAATTTAATATTTCAACAAGTAAAATCTTAAATCATCCCTCTAATGGTGACTGTTGGAAAAATGCTGACCATGCACATCTGCCTTTTTGTTTGACAGCCTTAAACATGTGATTTGGTCATTATACTGATGTTTTTGGTCCATTTTGATCTTACATCAGTCTATATTATTATTGGAATTTCTTTAAACTCGATATAATATACCTCATTGGATGTTTATGATATATATATATATATTACCTTATTAATTCGAGGACATAAAAAATTAATTTTGATGTTTATTTGAATCCATTTAGTGATGAATTAAATTTATTGTTGAGTAATATTGTCAGTACATATGATGTGACTGTGAAACAAAATTTTCTACTAAAAGTAGCATTGATGTAGACAATTAGTGACTTCCCAAAATATGCCATGTTATCTAGATGGAGTCCACATGGTCCAAAATCATGTCTATACCGTATGAGAGAAAACAAAGTGTATACACTCGTTAGTCGACGAAAACCTTGTTTTTTCAACTGTCATCACAAATTCTTTCCAACTGATCATCCTTTTCATATGAACATATTTTATTTCTGAAAAAACACAATTGAAAAAGATGGAACTCCAAAAATGGTCTTAGGAATGGAGTTAAATTCATTTGTCTCTTCATTAGAAATAATTATATTTGGACCAACTATAAACCTACAAAAAATTGATGGCTTTGGGAAAGAAAATAATTGGATAAAATAAAGCATTTTTTGAGATCTTACATATTGGTTTGATTTATTTTTCTGTCACATGTTGGATGGAATTAATATTTATAATAACTATTTTGATATTATATTTAATAAATATTTGGATACACCACATAAGTTCAAAGATAATGTAAATGCACAATTAGATCATCCCAAATTTTCACTTGACTAGAACTTGAACTGTTTGAAAAATATAGATCACAAAATTTAATGAATCAAAATTTATCTTATACAATTTCAAAAAAAAATTAGTTATTAATTTTTTAGTGGATTGTAGATTTGAGACATCCATATGGCTTTGTTTCTAATTATGAAAGTTCTATTAGAAATGGTCATATTACTATATATAAATTAATGACTATCATGTTATAATTGAAATACTTATACATGTTGGGTTAAGAAGTTTTTTGAATTATAATATTTGGGATGCACTAACTGATATATCATATTTTTTGAGACATTTCTATGGGTACAATAGACAAGAATCTACTAAGTATGGAGTAAGGAGATGATGTTTTAATTTAATGTAAAATGGAAAATATCTTCTCACTGGATTTCAATGACTAAATTGAACATTTTATATCCTGATTTCAAAATGAAGTGAAATGTGGTGGTCTGGTATAGTTTCAATGGATATACACATTCAGGAAATGTGTATAGAAATTGATGAAAATTTTATATAACAAATAATTGGTTAAAGGATCAATTTGATAAGAATATTTTCCTAAAGAAATGTCTTTTTTCTGATTCCATTGTTTTCAATATGAATATCCCTCAAAACATAACTAAATGTTTTATACCGAGGTAAATTTTTATTTTAAAATGAACATTCAACTATCAGTTTTTAATCAGACTGAACATGGCTCTAGTAGATTTCATGAACAATGGATTTTAGATGATGAACATCACATTGCTCATACATATGTTGTGCTCAACTATTAAGTAATGAAACAATTTGATCTATGACTACTACTATCACTTATTTCATAATTCTTTTACTATAAATTAATATTATTTAATTTCTAGGTTACATGATAATCATATCAAGAAATAGTTTTCACAAATTACAGTAGCTTCTCTTGAAGAACGTTGGAAATATTATTTATCTTTCTAGTTTGAAAAGCTGGTAAAATAAATTATTTATGGTTTAACAAATAATATCAATTTATTACTTGTTATATTGATTCTATATTTAATAAAAATTGGTATCTCAACATGCTGGTAAATTTGTAATCGATTGTCTTTATTGAGTTTCCCACCATAAAAAATGGTTAAATCTTATAATGTATATCTGGTGAGTGCATTTTGATTTCATACATGTTCATATGGGGAATAAGAAAAATTATACTAGTTTTTTCTTGATAATATGTCATCATAGAGAACATTATGTTGACATTAATGGAAATATGGAAGGAATAATTGAACAAATATTATTTGGGACATAATTTTATAATGATGTTTGAATGTCAGTGGTTAGATACTATGAGAGGCTTGTGTTTTCATCCTTAACATGAAATCATTGATATTAAATATAAAAGCCTTATTATAGAAAATTATCCCTTTTTAATGGATCATTGGGAACATCAAATTTATTATCCAAAATATTATGCTACTTCATGAGAGTTGAGTGATTGGTGGAGGATAATAAAAATGAAATATTAGGAAGATCAGTTTATTTAAACTGAAAGCGGTTCCACTGATGTACATGGAACTGAAATTTTTTAAGAGACTGCACCAAATCCATTTTTCCATGAAGAGTCAAAAAACTCAATGATTACATTGAAATGTTAAGGGTTTACGGGGAATATGATGTTATTGATGTAACAAATGAATTTTAAATGATATGAGATGATGAAACTGAACCACCTATGAAAAGTGATGATACCGAGGAGGAATATGACAATATTAAAACTGTTAGATATGATGATGAGGATGAAGATGAAAATTGAAATAGTTAAATACTCGTTATAATCATATATGAAATATACCTATAAATAATATTTGTTTTAGACTATTTTACAACAAGAGCTATTTTGGGTTTCAGATGGACTTAGATCCATTTCGTGAGTTGCATGAGGATGATCTACTTGATGATGATCATGATGTTTGATCATATAATTCTAAGACTGCTAGTGGATTAGTGATGTATAAAAGGTTCCAGATTATTGCAAGATTGATGATTCCTGACCCTACTACTAAGTGATGCTCACATCATGGCATTGAACCATACAAAGGAAGGTATGATTACTCGTGTATTTTAGTTATTTTTCATTAATTATCATTAATTGATTTATATACTATTTTTTTTGATTTATTGTTCTTTTTTTCACATCTTTTAACATATAGCTATTTGACAGGGGAGTGCAATATTGGGATTTTTTTAGCATTGGTTACATGGGATTAGACTCCCATTGATGTTCAACACCTCATGTTCGATCATTTGATGGTATGTAAATATGAAATTTATTTTGATGTTTTTTTAATTAATTACATTATATTACTAATTTTTGTAGGATTTATGGAATCCCTTCAATGAGAGAATGTTTGAATATATATGGAAGGAATGGCTGGGATGTATGCGTGATCATTGAAATCAGTTTTTCACAATTTGATGAGGAAGAAAATGAGGACATCTGAATTTATAGTGATTGGCCAGTCTTTTTTCACCCACCGACCTGAGTACATTTCAACATAGGTCTGGAATGGATTATATTCACATGGGATGGGTGGTTGTTTTAGAGCTGATCATCCGTAGGTCAAAAAATCTACGGGAGACAGGAGTTGACACATCAGGCTTGAAGTTTAACATTCAGCACGCATAGGGAACATATAGTATGTTTCTTTTTATTTAATTTATATAAACTTCAATGCAAACTATTTATTTTTTATTCATATTAGTAGTCAAACAGCCTGATATTATAGATTTCGATGTTTATAATATAATATAGAGCTATCCTATCACTATAGATATTGGAGGTGATCACTAGACTCATATTGTGATGACTATAATTTCATTTTGAGTTTAAATTTTCCTACAAATAAAATTTTTAATAATTTAATTTTTAATTGAAAATAAAGGATTCATATGAGGCTGCAATGTCTCAAACATTGAAATGGAGTTAGTATGTGACCAATTATTAGACAAGTGCACCATGATTTGATGAGATAACATGAATATAGGTGACTTAGTATGTCTTCGAGAATGGAAGAGTTGTTGGTATTGACTCTCGATTGACACCTGGATATTATTATATTACCACTTCGATGTCGACATATTGCTTGAGAGGATCTCCTTGAGAGTAATCATCATCTGCTAAAAATTATCAAGAGATGTTGTGAGATTAATGTGAGCTTATAGAGAGTCTACATAAGGATCAAAAAGAGATCTATCAACAGTAGTAGTAGCAGAATGAAGAGATGCATTGATTACAGCATCAGCAACACGAACAAATAATAGAGTACATCTGATGTCTTACTCATGGTTTAGTGATGATGTTCCCTCCTCCAGGTCATCCATCTTCTCTAGATGACCCTCCCTTAGTAAATTATTTACTGTTGATAATAAAAATTTGAATGTAAACAATTTTTTTAAAATTTATATTATTCCATATATTTATATTTCTATATAGTGTTTTTCTTATATTGTTACAAATATCATGTTTGTTTATTATATTATTTATTATTTATTTTTATTATTATATAATATTATTTATTCTATTTAATATTATATAATATTATTTATTATTATTATTATATTATTCTTTTATTACATTTATTATTATATTATATATATTTTTATTATTATATATATTTTATTTATTATTATATTTTTTTATATTTATATTTTTATGTATAATGTGTTTTTTTACAATTTTATTATTATAATTATATTTTTACTAGTTTTATTTACTCTTCTTATTTTTATTTTTATTTTTATTTTGTTTTATTAATATTTATAAATATTTTTCTTATTATTATTATTATTATTTTTGTTTTTTACGATTTTACCTTCATGTA
The DNA here is from genome assembly GCA_963277665.1 of Viscum album. NCBI lineage: Eukaryota > Viridiplantae > Streptophyta > Magnoliopsida > Santalales > Viscaceae > Viscum > Viscum album. The sequence goes on from OY728140.1 coordinate 497,075,767, forward strand.
ATGGGTTTTTAAAACCCCATATAAATTATTTGTGATGTTGTTTTCAAAGATGGGGAAATTAAGATGATACCCAGTAACTAATGAACATTTACAACGACATCCTATTACAATTGCCCCATAAAATTTATTTATTTTCTATTTATGGATCCCTTAAATGGCGTGATTTAAACCACTAAATAATATATCTATTTTTCAATCATTTGTTATAAAAATCCAAAGGTGTACCTTATAAGCCTTGGTAAATTTCCTTCGTATTCTGTGACTGATTTACCTTACTTTTTCTTCATCTTTAATAATTATCTCTCAATATTTTTCCAGAGTTTGATGGTAATATTATTATGAAATATTTTTTTAATACTACCCACTCCATCTCTAAAATTTCATTCTTCATATTGCAGTTCTTAATCAACACCCACAATTGATCAACCTCTCCATCTAAATGATAAATTTCTAGAGTCACATTTTCTATCTCAGAATAGTGAATATATGAAAAGAACATCTCCATTGAGTTGACCCATTGTTCAAAAATAGTGGATCAGAAGATATACTAAATGTTGGTGGTCGTTGCCACGTAAAATACACAATAGCCATTTTTTCTCTATTAGGTGATGGAGGGTGTAACAAATTATTTTGGATCTTGCTCAAGGTCTGAAACTATTGGGTAAGTATCTTCATGAAATTTTAAACTCTACTTACCAAGGAAATGGTGATATCATTCAAGATATCGCCGAATTTACCCTTGTATGGGTTGTTGTCTAGGTTTCTCTTAGTTTCAACTTTTTTTTAAAAGAGAAAATTTATGAAGAAACATTAGTAAAAAATTCATGAATAAATTATTTACTTATCATTTCAATTAACTTTAAAGGCATATCATCTGGGATCTTTATGTTTATGATTTTCTAAAACAAATATTATTATTTTATTTTTAGTACATAGTCACATATGAAAGTTTTTCACTAAGGGTCTCTTATCCTAATTCCTAAATTAACTATATTGTGCACTGATACCAACTATAACGACCCTTATTTTTATTACATGATAATTAAATTATTTTAGAGATAAAATACATAATGGTACTAAAAAACCAGTATACAAAGGACTAGTGTCTTGAGAAAATTAGGAACAGACATAACGTTTACACAATAAAACAATAACATTTATTTAATTCCTTATTTATTAACTTTTTATTATCCCTTACGTTCTCCGTAGTAAATTTATTCACCTACGGGGTATACATTAGATGAATTGGTGCACTAAAAGACTAGTAAGAGGAAAAATAAGATACATTAAACATGGGTGAGAAAAATAACCATCATCATAATAACATATGAAAATGATCACAATTATAGTCATGAGAGGAAACATTATATAATGTCGTGGAATAAGAAAATGCATAAAAATTATACAATGTGTCTTAGTGGTTAACTACCACACATGGTCGTGAAAAAATATAGTATCATGTTAACGAATTACATATGTTCATCATCTTAAAATAATCATTTTGAAAAAAATATAGAATCATGTTCTCACATGTTGATCATTATCTCATGAGATACATAACATTATCAAATTCATTGGATAACTATATAATTCTGAGTTCACCTGTCACATCATAACATTTATAGAATCATACACGCCATCTAAAACATATATCAATCATCAATATAAAATAATCCATGGAAATGGATGAGGATAATTTCATAAATTATTATTTCTTGATCAATATTTACTGTTCCAAAATAAATAGGGAATAAAATTCATAGTATCAATCTTAAGTGAAGAAGATACAATATCGAGTGAAGTAAAAGTTATGTTTTAAGAAAGAATAGTTATTTTGGAAAAATAATTTAATATTTCATAAAACTAGATTGAGAAAATGTATATGCTTGAAAAGAAAAGTGAAGGAAAATAAATGATATTAAAGGAACATCCATACTAAAATTGGTGTGAAAGAGGGATATCCCAAGGAAATGGATTTGGTTTCGATAATTTCCCTTACAATATGTCTAGGTGATTTATTCCCATTAATATCATTTATAATGAAACTAAATTAATAAATTAGTAATTCAAAATATATATATATATATATATATATATATCATTGAGTTTAATTTTATGATTTCATTTATTGTCATAATGAAGAGTTACATAGTTTATTCTCTTCATTCTGAGAGTGTTCATTTAATTTGTTTTCCAGACTGGTTCGTTTGTTTATATGTGTGGATGCTCATGTACAATGAGAATGAATCTCGGGAATTAAAATTATATGTTATTAATGTACATTATAATGTTTATTTAGTCTTAAATATAATTTGGTTATATATTATGAAGATGATATATTAGATAGAATGTTATTGAAAATGATTTCATTTATTTAATAGTTTTTACAACCATTATGATATTATATCATCGTGTATATATAGATATTCTATGATATTATAACTTATTACACGTATTATAAAATTTCATTTTATAATAATAATGGTTTTATGACCTACAATGAATTCTGTAGTGAATAATTAAAACACATAATCCACTATGGCGGAAAATCAACACACCACGAACGATGTTTTCATTATTAGAATAAAAGGAAAATGGTATAGGTTGGATGATGAATAATTAAATTAACATTATAAAATTATAGTATAAAAAATTTAATGGATTTATCAAGAAACATTAATATGTGTACATGAAGAGAGGATATTAAAAAATGAAATTGAAAAGAAATTATAAGAGAAATGAAGTGGATTTTACCTCTTGGATTTCTCCTCATTGAGAACCCCATTAAGAAAAAAGGGTTTGATATTTTTATGAGAACAAGGGTTCATAGAAACTAATATGGGTCTTTGAAAGAGTATTGGGATGAACATGGGAAAATTTGTCTCTTGGAAGGTGTGAGGAGAAAATATGGTGATGGTGGTATTTATAAAGGAGGAGATGGTTGTATTATAATTATTTTATTCATTAGATTATTATTTCATCTAATGACTACGAATAATATGAACATTATTACTACATATATTAAAATATTTTTGGATATTTAGATATTTTTTTCTCACATCATCCTTACATCAACAACGAAAAAAATCATGTTTTAGCTTTAATAGTAAAGTATCATATTTTACTGTTCACTAAAAATTCTTTTATTTTAGAAAAATACCAAATCATCATACTAACCTTTTTTCAATGTGTAGAATTAAAAAATTAACTCTAGTTTATAAAAATAATTTTCTAATTATAAGAAAATTTAATATTTAATCAAAATCATCATTTACATGGAAAATATTGATTTTAAAATTATAAATGATTTTATAACAGTTTAAAAATTAATTATGGTATATTATAATCATATGAAAACAAAATTTTAATTTATTAATCCATTTCATGAAAATAAATTTTCCTCTAAATATTTATATTGACTATAAAATTATAAATAAAGAGTTATGTTTTATAAATATACGAGCACTTAATAAATATTTTGTAAAATATTAAATTACATATAGTATGATAATTATGTCATATTATCTTATATAATTTCCAAAATTATATTTATAGATTCACATATAAATTTGATATTCTATTTTCCAAATTACTATTCCGAATGGAAATGTTATTATTATAGGGGCCGAGTTAATATTCCAATGGGTCGTGTTACTATTTGATCGGGATAGGTTCCTTCATTTCTAGAAATAACTCTTATCTTATTTATTCATTCATTTATAATGTTTTTATTGTGATATCAATTTTATTTTATGTGGTTTATATGACATAAACATAAGAAAGTAATTTTCAATGATAATGTTTTTGGCCATTATAATTATCAAATGATAATACCCCTCTCCCTTTATTTAAGAGGTTGTTGATGCTGATCTTCTTAACCAACCATCGAGTTTGGGTGCTGGTTAGCATAATGTCCATCCTACATAAACTTGAATAACAAAATTATGTGAGGTTCATTCTGTGTATCTTTTCCTCTATTTTCATCATTGGATAACTTCATTCCATTAGTGTGGAAAAAACATTCTTGTTGTCCTACAATTTAATACATACAACACTTATTAGACCCCACAAGGAAATTTCCTTCATGATTAATTCCACACATAGAGAAAAATGGAAGGCCCATTTTCATCTCTTTGTGTTTATTCTATTTTCCTTTGAACTCCATATTCCTTTTATTTTTCAAACCAAGAATTTGAAAAATAACTACAATTTCTATTTCAATATGATTGAAAAACGCAAAATGTCTTCGTTGATATTAAATAATCTTATGGGCATTCCGATTTCGAAACATGGAATTATGCCACTGAAGAACCTACAAACATTACATTTGGTTTAGATAGTAATTCAAGTATCAAACCTGACATGTCATGCAAAATTAGCATCATAGGTACTAATGATTTCATCATCCTTTTTCTTCAACTCATGGAATTAATTTTCCATCTCCATATGAACAACATGATGAAATTACTTAATGAAGAATAAGATCTGGAAATCATACACATCCATGAATTCAATTTCATCTTATTTCCTCATATTCGTAATTAGTTTCCACCACTGATCTACTTTACCTCATATCAGATAAATATCTTGAATGATATTCTTATTATTTTAACACTAGAGAATAGAGAATATCCTTTCATTGGTACCGATCTAGTTTTTTCTAAAATGTGGATCAAAATACCATCTGAAATAAGTATGACATTTCCTTATGAAAGTCTCAATAGATATTTTTCCCTCTTTTACTCAAATGGAAGCTCAACATGACTCGTATCCTGAGAATGCTCTGTGAGCATGGAAACAAGGTTTTTCATTCCAAACTCCATGGAATTCAAATAATTAGGAGAACAATTATTTTGTTTTCAATCACAGTCACCATTAATTAGGTTCCATAGGGATCTATCAATTGACTAAAATAAAAAAATATATAAAGTAAGAAACAATTGTTATAGTGAGGAACCACTTAATCAGGAAATAACACTTACATGATGTACAAATTATGACACGATAAATAATCTACAACACACTAGGTTTTCCGTATTATATTCATAAGAAACTTAATTTTATATCCATACTGATTTTTCATGAAGTGTTTTTCATTTCCCAATGAATATCCCTAGAGTGTGAAATATGGGGTATATTAAGGCTTGTTGTTATGTATCAGGTTGCACTCGAGTCAGGCCTGCCACACCATGTCAGATTTGAAATCCCTAGGTAAATATTTTCTAGAATGATGACCACTTGTTATAACATTATGTGGATTTATTTCTAGGAATCCACTTTCTATATTCTTTTCCATTAATCCAAGAAATTTTCATAGTCTGGTACTTATCCATAGACATATCCTTAAACATTTCATTATATTTTTCAAAAACATTTTCTCTTTTTAGTTTCTTATAGTTAACCTAAATTTACATTGATACCAATAATAGTGACTCTCAATTTTCATATATCTACATTACAACATTTTTTTGGAATGCATAATACATTACAATGATAGACTCCCAAATCACGTAGTAGTCTAGTGCCTTTGAAGATATTTAAACATAAACACTGATACCTAATCTAGCTACATTATCTCCCACTAGGATCTTCATGACAAGGACCCTTATTAGAAACATAATAAATAATAAATATCTTCATAACCTAGGGAATTGAAACAAAAAAAGTTGTGGGATCTGATTCTCTATAAGGGTAAACATGGGAGATATATAATAATAATCATCAGAATAATGGAATGAGAACATGGTCGTGACATTATAAGATCATACACACTATATCATAGATCATAAAATGAATCATGGAATAAAAATTGACAGTTCATAAGAAATGAATCATAAAGGAATCAAGAGAATAATAAATGAAATCATAAAAAATGAATTGAATTGTGGCAGAAACATAGACATGTAATATCATTCTCTATAAGTCAATAAGCATTTCATGATAATATATGGGAACTTCATGGGGACTAAACCTAGTGGGAAGGACACCCCACTATCCCTAATCAAAGATGTTTCCTTATAATGGATTGGGTTTCACCATCTTCACATAGTGGATTCGGTTTCCATATATTTCCCTAGTGGATCAAGTTTCCCCATCAGCCCATAGTGGATAACCTTTCCCCATCGTTCCATTGTGGGTTGGGTTTCCCCATATTCGCATAGTTAATGAAGCTTATAAATTTGGTTCCCATAACATCTCCTGAGATATAAGTGTTTATCCAATGAAATAGAGGGATATATAGGTCATAACCATCTCATAATGAAATCATATTTACATGTGCAACAAATTTGTAAACAATCATATCATAACCCAAGAAATTAAATTTGTATCATAAAGTTGTAATAATATCATAACCTATGTAAAATTTGACAATTTTCATAATCATTTCATTCAAATAATATCCCATTAAAAGATATGGGTTTCATAGATATATGACCTGGGGAGAAGAAATGGGATTCATAAACATGGAAACTATGAAAGAGATCCTGGTTTCACAAACACAACTTCATAAAAACCGAAATAATTCAGAAAACGTATTTGAATCTAACATTTGGATCATTTCCAATGAAGGTGTGAGTAACACTAATGGATTTATTCACAAATAGAATGAATGGAAATATATTTTTGAAATATTTTTTGAGTGAAATACCCTTTATTCTTTGAAAAATTATAATTAAAAAACACATTCTGAAAAAAATTAAAATAAACATGAAAAAATATAAATAAATATTAAAAATAAAGTAAATAAATTTATTTGAAAAATAATTTAATACATATATTGGAATATAGAAATAATTTTGATAACAATCTCTATGAAAACACTTGAAAACACATAAATAAATGTTTGAAAATGTTTTTAAATCTATTTCATTTGGAAATAATTAATCACTTTTAAAGGATTATCAGAAAACCATAAAATGTTTTTAAAATATTGTTCAATAGAAAATGTTATTACAATATAATCATTAAAAATTTTTTGGATTTTTTTAATAAAATATAGTTTTTTTAATTCATGGAATCTATTTCAAAGAAGAACAAAGGAGACAAAATACTTTACCTATTTGGCAACATTAGAAACATAAACCCCATTAAAGAGAGATCCTTAAATGTATATCTAAAAACGTATATATTTATGGTTTATAATAATAGAATATATTCATTGGAATTACATACACCACATAAAAAATGAGTTTTGAATAAGGAATAAATCTAACAGAAATTTTTGTGAGATTATGTATCCCCTAACCTTATGTCTTAACTATCGTCGTACATATAATAACCCTACTCTTTATTAAAATCATATGAATTGTTTATTATATAAACATTCACAAATGACAACCCCAATGATCAAGAGTTCTATGGTATCATTAAATTATAATCATTTCATGAAAATATAAAAAATGAAATACAACACCTTTATTGAAAAATTATTTTACATTTATACAACATTCATTCGTACATAGCATTCCATGGGATAACCTGAGGACATACAAAAAAAGGGAGTGATATAAGTCCCTGTAAGGGAGTAAAGAAGGCATAACATGAATAATATAGTATATGTTAGCAAATAGGCATATAAGTGGAGAATAAGAGAAACATGGACTTAAAGGATTGATATAACATGATTATCATAACATGGAAATGTAGGATCGACATACAACATGATATTATCATGATCCAAGGCTCATTTAACATGGATTTGAATTAGTAAACCTTAATTAAAATTGAATTAGCATGAGTAAAACCTAATAGAACATGAATTATCATGAGAAAACCCTCATTTCACATGGCGTATCATGATACTAAACATTACCCAATGCATTGGAGTGATATCAGGGTGCATCCTTTAAAAAAATTTGATTACATGCATAAGTGTTCCACTTGGATCATATAACATAGAATCATTCATAATCATAAGTTATTCCACTATTATGGAATGTGGAATACATACATGTAATTACCATAAATATGTGCATATATGTGAATACCAATGATAGAGAAATTGGTATAGTATTCACTATACAATGATTTTGGCTTGGAAAATCGCAGTGCAATTTCAGCAGCATAACAACATGACACAAAAATTTATAAAAATTGTTTATGAGAAAGAGTGGGTTATATCATCATATGTACATGAAATGGAAAGTAATGGGGTTTATATAGATACAATTCCCAACACATGTAACTTTTAAATAGAAGGAGTAACATAATAAATATACTTAAAGAAATATAATAAATGGAATAACTCTTGTGAAGTTCTGGCATGGAAAAATGTATACATGGGAGGGATTTATGAGAGGGAAAAAGGACTGTCATCATTCTAACATAATGAAGAATGTATGGGGGATGTGATAAATCATACCACAACATTTTAATTGAAAATAAAAGGGTATAAAAACAATAATAAACATGGAAAAAGGAGAATGGAAGAAATCCCTTACGAAAATTCTCCATGGTAACGAGAACACACAAGGGATTATAAGATGGATAAAGAGAGTGAAAGGGTATATCATCATTTATAAATTCAATTTTTATTAATAGGGGTATATAATAACATATCAAAACATAGTAATAAAAGACATTAAAATACATAACATGCAAAGAATGCTTGATAAAAGAGGATGTTGGAAGACCCCTTAAGAAATTTCAGCATAGTAAAGGGTATGCTTAAACAATCATTGGGGTAATTGATGAGTGAGAAAGTTATATATAATCATATATGCATCAAATGGAAATTTTTGGGGTTATTAACATCATAACCCATCATATAAATGCCTATTTTAAGAATCATAATGTAAAAGAGTAGATTGAATGGAAATGAGAAGAGTGAAATCCCTTACAAAATTTGGGCATAGGAACATCTTAGGTAAGGTTCAACGGGGGAGGATAAAAAATAACTCATTCAAATAACATCAAATGGACATTAATAAAAGTATTTTAAAATAGTCACATTATAACCATTCAAATTTAAAAGATCTACTTTCAAATAAGATGGTTGAATTTGAATGGAGGAGAGAAAAGTGAGGATCCTTTACTTGGAAGTGTGATCCCAAAGTCTTGCGATAAGACTGATATAGGCCTCTTTGTGGAGATAGGTTCACCTTGGGAGGATTTTTTGGAGATTAGGGAAGATTTTAGTCATGATCCAAATGGTTTTAGTGAGGTGGAATGGGTGATTGAGTGGGTATATATAGGAAAGGATAAGGAATTATTTATTATTTAGGTTTTTGACACTACACAATAAACTAATCAAAACCACAAACCATTCCATGGTTTTTTACGACATATTATACCTAAGTGGAGTTGTATAAAATATTTTATATTTCATTATTATGAAAATATTAAAATATTAGTTTTTCTTATGTGGAGGTGAGTCACACTCTCAAGGAAATCATTTTAAAATTATAAAATATTTTATATGTCTTGGAGGGTCCACTAAATAATTATATAAATAATAAAAAAAACATAAAATCACATTAATTTAAATGAAAAATATATATTGGTCAAATATTATTTTTCTAGTATTTTATTTATGTCACTATTGGGTCATTATGATGCCATAAAACCCATGTTTTATTTATAGGATATTTAATTTTTAACCAAAAAATTGATTATCTCAGGAAATTATGATAAATTCAACATGGGATAATTTTTATGTTCGGATTCCAAAAATAATATTAATTTAATCTATATAAATTTCTATATAAATGAATTTTCACTTTTAAAATTAAAACTGTCATTTTTTGATAAATGACTCATTTTGATGAAAAAACAGTTTCCAATCCTTAATAAAAGAAACAGTTGACTTCATAAAAAGTATTTTTTTCATTTATACTTAATAAAAAATATACTATAATAATATTTTATAAAAATATTCTTTATTAAAAATAATCAGTAATTCAACAAAATAAATTCATTAATTAAAAATACAATTTCAGTTCTATCGTATAAAAATATAATTCTTATCAAACTATATACTTAATGATTTATCGAGAAAAAAAATAAAGAATAAAATACCTACTAATAATTTAAAAATAATGTTCTTAAAACAATATTAAAATAATAATATTAATAAAACCTCAGTTAAATTAAATAATTTATATACTTCTAAAATGAACCATTTTACCCCAAGAGTCTATTTATCTAATTCTTACAATTTTATGAAAAACTATTCTCATAAAAGAATTGATGGAATAAAACTTTTATTTATAAAAAGGGATTACACCATAAGTAACTAATGCCTTATTACATAACCCCTTATAACACACGTATAAGACATAGGTCTATGATGTGAGATGGTGATAGACTTCTGGGGTGGCTCAGATAACATTGCTCAAGTGGTAATCTTTATTAACATGATCATCTCTCATAGTAGATTTGTTTCATGCAGAACATGTTGAAGATCAGCTTGGTTTTGGTCAAAAGTGCTTCCCAGTGACGTTACCTCATTTCTGAGCTCCTACAAATAAAATTCTTATGTCTCGTGTCTACTAAATGTGTTCATCGACTCTTCTTTCTAAATTAATTTTTCCCATTTTCATTTCTATTTATAAAAAATTATTATGTTGTTAAAATTGTTATTGTTTCCAATGGTCATATTGATCTTCAGTCGTAACAGACTAGTTGTTATATTGCAGTCTAAAATGGATAGTTTCATTTCAATTTATACATATAATTTTGATTAACGGGACACAATGAAACATAACTTTTCATGAAAGAAAATATTATTCAAAAGTTTGGGTCATTACATTCTTCCACCCTTAATAAATTTCTCCCTCTAATTTCCTTTTCCCACACTAAAACAAATGAGGGTATTTATCCTTTATTGCTTTGATAAGGTCATGATTCCTTCTTATTGTCATTTCCTTCATGGTTCATGTGTCATGATGGTACCTCATGATTTTGTCAAAATAATATACTTCATTTAACCAAAATCCCTCATAAATCTTGGATTAGGTATATGGATGCATAGATAAGTCATAAAAAATCTATTTCTTATATATAATTTTGAGACCTAATCCAGAAAAAGTTTCCTATAAAAGGTCCTACTGATTCATCTTTAAATATATTAAAATAGGGTTTTTGTAAATTAGTTTTTTAATTCCATAGAGTCATAAATCTATAATTTCATACATATAGGCTGCTCAAATGTCTCCCTCTTATATAGTGTCTAGAAATCCATTTAGTGCATCATACTTTTGAAATAAAGTGAATAGTTTGAAAAGACCCTGATGGTATTTCCCATGCTGAGAATCATAAGAAAGTTGAGAGCACAAGATTCTCCAATAGACAATACTTGATCCTTGAAAGAATCATGAAATTATAGTGGTATTGGATTCCACATAAGGTTTTTTTTCATGTATCTTTGCTAATTGAAAAGGTTTTGAATTCATCTGAACGTGACTTCTGGATAGTCTCTCCAAGTATTTCTTCAGGGAGAGAGAGAAGAGTTGTTCGTGATCTTCCTCTTTCAATTTTTTTACTACAAAAAAGTAAATACAATTAGGGGGTTTGAGTACCTTGATAAAAATAATATAAAAAAATAAAACATTGGACATTAAAGGATTAACATGTATAGTAAATCCTAACATATGATTCCTTAAGATTCAATCTTGGTAATCCATGAACTATTTAATAACATATATTCTTATGGGAATTTTTTTTCTCCCTTAATATTGGTTCAAACTAATCTTATGAATATATTGAAGCATATCAACTAGCAGTGTTGAACCAAGAGTTTCTTAATGCCCGTTTTCATGCACCAGATCTCATTTGAGTCCAGATCAAAGCATTGTTTTTAGGTTTTACCCCTAGATAAAATTGTGCTAGAGCCACATCTACTTTTTTTTATCCAGACATTGATGCATATTCTTGATAAAAAAAACATTATTCTAAAAAAATTAATGTATTTTTTATTATACTTAGTCTTATATTTAAGGAATTAAATATGGTTTATATTCCAAATCCAAAAAATAACTAAACGTATTCTCTAATACCAACTATAACAGCCCTTACCTTTATTAAAATTCTAAACATGATTTATTACATAAAAATGATCTTCAGAAAACCCCGAGGATTGAGAGGTCTAGTGAATTGGGAAAATTGGAGCAATACATAACTAATTAAAATAGGAAATACAACTTATTTATTGGAAACTTCTTTTACATGACCTCAAAATTCCTTCGTACATATCATTCCATTGGATAACATGAAGATATACGTAAAAATTGTGATCTATAAATCCCATTAATGGAGTAAACAAGGGATAACATGAATAATAATGTAATTGTTATGAAATAAAAATATCAATGAAGTACAAGAGAAACATGAAAATAATGTCATGATATATCATGATTATCATGTCATGGAAATGTGGCAATGGCATACAACATGATATTAGCACGAACCAAGGCTCATTGCACATGGATTAGCATGAGTGAACCCTCATTTATCATGAGTTATCATTAGTAAACCCTCGTTTAACATTAATTATAATGAGTAAACCCTCATTGTACATGGATTATCATGATATTAAACACTACCCAAAGAATTTTATTGCTATCAGGGCCCACCCATTATAAACATTTGATTTCATGCATAAGTGTGCCACACAGATCATATTACATGGAATCATTAAACAGAAAAAGTTCTGTCATGATTAAGTAATTTGGATTACATAAAAGTAATTAACATTAATTATGTTTATAATAGTGATTTCAATTTATAGATAAATGGTTATGGTATTCACTACACAATGATTTTATCTTGGAAAATCACAGTGCAATTTTTTCAGTATAACATCATGAAAAAAATTCAAAAAAATGGTTGATTAGAGAGAATGTTGTATCTCATCCAATCTACATGAAATGGTTAGTATGGTGGGTCATATATATACATTTATGAACAAATTTAATTTGGAAATATAAGGCATAACATAATAAAGAAGCTTGATGAAAGAGGATAAATAGAATAACTCTTATAAAATTGCGGCATGGTAACAGGTTTAAATGGGTATGATTAAAGAGATTGAAATAGGTATATCATTATTTGAAAATAAATAGGTTAGTATGGGGTGGTTATAAATCATACCCCAACATTTTGAATTGAAAATAAAATGGTATAACAATATAATGAAGCTTGGACAAAAATGAGAAAGTAAGAAATCCCTTACTAAAATTCGGTTGGGTAACGAGTACACATAAGTGTTCATAAGAGGAATAAAACATAGTGAAGGGGATATCATAATTTATGGATCAAATGCAAATTAGGAAGGGAATATAATAACATATCCTAACATGTGAATAAAATATATTAATTTACATTACATGAAAATTATGCTTGATAAGAGTGGAGGGTGGAAGATCCCTTATGGAATTTTGGCATTCTAACGGGTGTTCTTATAAGCTCATAGGGGGGTTTATGAGAGTTAAAGTAATATATAATCATATAAAATTAAAATTTACATTATGGGGGTCATGGAAAATCATAACCAAACATATAAATTTGGAACTTGAGAAGAAAAATGTAATAGAGTATCTTGAATGGAAATTAGAATAGTGAAATCCCTTACAAAATTTTGGAATATTAACATCTAATGTAAGGTTAAAAATGAGGTAGGATAAATAATACCTCATTCAAATCACATGAAATTTACAGTAATAAAAGGATTTTAAAATATTCACATTATAACCATTCAAATTTACATGAACTAATTTCAAATAACATGCTTTAATTTGAAAGGAAGAGAGGAAAGTGAGGATCCCTTACTTGGAAGTGTGATCCCAAAGGATTTAGAGAGTCTTGATAGAAGATTATTGGGAGATTGGATAACCATGAAGATGATTATAGAGGGATTTGGGAAGAGTTTGGTTGATCTCCAAATAGTTTTAGGGAAGGGGAATGTGAGATTGAGTTGGTTTATATACGAAAGGATAGGGAATTCTTTAATATTTATGTATTGGACACTACACGTTAAACTAATCAAAACTAAAAACCATACCATAGGTTTTCCTCATAATTTATTCAAAAGGGGAGTGTTATATAATATTTTATAAGGCCATGTTCATAAAATATTAATATATTAGGCATGATTTTGGGGAGGTGAATCATACTCTCATGTAAATTATTTTAAAATGATAAAATAGTTTATAAGTCATGGAGGGTTCACTATGATTTTATAAAATCAATAAAAAGATCTAAAATCACATTATTTTAAATATAAAACATATATTTTCCAAATATACCTTTTATGGGTTTTTATTACATCGTAGTTGGGTCATTATGATGTCATAAAAGACATATTTTTTTTATATGACATTAAAATTTTTCCCAAAAATTCGACCACCTCAAAAAATTATGAAAACACACTATTTGATAATTTTGATGTACTAATTTAAAAAAAAATAATCATTGTATTTATAAAAAATTATAAATATGTGAGCTTTCACTTTTAAAATAAAAACCATCATTTATTGAAAATTGATTGGTTTTGACAAAAAAGAGTTCCCAAACCTTAATAATAGTTTCGTTAGACTTCATAAAAAATATATGGTAATTTATATTTCAGATAAATTATATAATATTAATATAATATTAAAATATTATTTATTGCAAAAAAGCAATACTTATTAAAAATAAATTCTTTAATTAATTTTTTTAGCTTTATCGTATAATAATAAAATTCGTATCGAACAGAATACTTGTTCATTTATATTTTGAATACAATAAGGAATATAATCACCACTTATAATTAAAAGTATTTTTTTATATAAATATTATAATAAAAATATTAATAAATCCTTAGATTAATATAATTATTTAAATATTTCTGAAAAGTACAATTTTACTAGAGGATTGATTTTATCAAAATCGTTATATTTTTAAGTGGAACTGTTCTCATAAAGGAAGTGATGGAATAAGAATTTTATTTATAACAAGTAATTATATAGTAATTAAATAATTATTTATTACATAAATCCTTATAAAACCAACATAATACCTATGGTTGAGGTGAGCGATGGTGAAAAACTCTTAGGATGGCCCAAATAACATCGCCAGGGTGGTAATCAATATTAAAATAAAATTGTCTCATAGGAGATTCTATTCAAGAATAAAGTGTTGAAGATTAGATTGGGATTGGTCAATAGAAAATCCCAGTGATAATACCTCCATTCTGAGCTCTGAAAAATGTGCATCGTACAACCCGAGTCAACTGTATGAGGCCATCGACTCTTCTGTCGGAACTAATTTTTCCCATTTTTATTTCTATTTATAAAAATATATTATAATTTTAAAATTATTATTGTTTCCAATGGTAATCATGATATTTGGTGATAATTGATCAGTTTTCATATTGAGGTCTAAAAATAATAGTTACCTTTCAATTTATACATATATATTTGTAATTAATAGGACACAATGAAACATACATTTTCAGGAAACTAAATATTATTTAAAAGTCAAGTCGTTACAGTACTAAATCAAACCACCTAATTAAAAAATATAAGTATATTATAAATCTAAAACATAAAAATATTCTTATATATAATACCATATATGGATTTATATTATCCTCTTATTAATACTTCTATATTACTGTTACATTTCAGATAATATCCACTTTTTTTTTCTCATGTGTCATAATTTGTTAAATTTTTATACCTCATAAATATATCAAAAATCCAAAAATATTGAAAATGATATAAATATAAGAATATTCATTATATATTTATTTATAATAACCTTTTAATTATATAAATATGAAATGAAATAAACAGTTCATAGAGATGGTAGGTCATACGTACTCATATATAATATTTTTCTTCATTGTCGTGTTGAATGATTTAAATAATGTGACATATAAGTATATTTATGTATATATGTATTAATGTATCATTATTATTTCTTATGAATTATATAATTTTACTAAACTAATGCTTCTTACATTCTATGTAGAGTGTGACGAATCATATAATATTGGGGTGGGGAAATATATACTTCCCCAAACGAATTTATTGTATCTAAAAGAATATAATGAAAGAAGTTATGTGTTATATAATAATCCAAAGAGAATAAATACATCATATATATCATATAAAAATATATTTTCTATTATAATTCCCAATCATGATAGGTGGTAGGGTAAAACTGAACATCATCATTTCATGTGGTGGTAGTTCACTGTGCAAAATAATGACAAGTTTGTAAACAATTAAATGGTAATGTGCATACGTTTAGGTAGAACACATAGAATAAAAATACTTTTCAGTATAAATATTTTATAATATAATAATTTAATAATAATAATTTAGGATGTGGATAATGTAAATTAAAATAAGTAGCTTGTCGAAAGATGTTACCTCTTCATTGGGTAACTATTTTTGACTTGCACCAATGGGAATAATTTGATCTCTTTTTTACAAATGTATGGATTATAGGATTAATATAGGATTTTTGGGATGATATTTCATCATAGTTTATATTATCCAAATTTCTTAAGTTGTGTGAAAAAATCAAAGGGTTGATTGCCTTTTTATAGTGATGGTGGAGGGATATTGTTGTACATTTCTTAATATTTTATTACGCCTACAATTTTCCCATGAAATGTGGATCCAATAATGGTCAAAATATTTTAAAATTTTTTATATGGTATATATATATGTATAGCCAGTGGAATTTGGAAAATCTTATATGTCAATTTGGGCCTTGTGTTTATGGTGTAGTCCTTTATTAAGAAATTTTTTCTCTTCATCGTTGTACTCAATATTAATAAAATTCACTAAATTTTTGGACAAAAACTATGTTTCCCATATTATAATGTATAAATTACTGTGATTAAAAAAATATAATACATTTTTTGAAATTTCCATTAAATAATTTGAATAAATTAATTTAAAAGTAAACACATTGATGTATCACGAGAGAGGGGTTTTTAGCAAAAAAGTTTAAATGTTTGAATTGATATGAGATCAAATATAAATGTGAAATTGGTTATAAAGACAGAAATTAGATTATTTTACATAAAAATAATATAATTATATATTAAAACAAGATTAAAATATAATTTATATATATAAATAAATTATATAAAAAATATATATTTAATTGAAATTCATCATTATTCACTATCCATCCAAACAAGAAGTTTTTTAAAAAAATATATAAAATTCACTCCAATATTGTTTTGAAATTAATAATGAAAATTTTATATTTTATTTTATCAAAATAAATTTATAATTTTTTTTAAATTTTATTTTATTATTGGTCATTGAAGGATAGAAATAAGTAGTTATTTTAAGAAAATTGTATTTTAAAACATATAATGAAATTACTAAAAATTTATGAATTGTTAAAAATATGACGATTTCTTATAAAATAATAAAAAATTATACTAAAAAAATAGGAATTACAATTCATATTAATAATTTTAATGGATATGTTATAAAAATATCATTTAAATAACTATAATAATACAATGTAGTTTTCTAGAAACTTAATGTTGCATGTAACACAATCGAAGTCGGTGTTTTGTGTATAATATGGTTAAATTGGCATATCTTATAACTAATGATTAACTAAGTGAATAATTTTTTGAAATATATAAAAAAACTAATTTTTAGGATGAAAAAAATGAATAAGTTCATTAAAAAATAAGGTGAACAATTATAGAGTGGAATTATAGATAATGTAATTCCTATTTTAACTTGAGAATATTTCTTGAGTTATCTATCGAATTTTAAACTACCAAAAAATTCATTGTGATGTTCCAAAACAAAAGTATGTTGATAAAAACATTTAAAATGACTAAGCCTTATTTTAAAAATCTATTGTCCTAGTGATCACCATTAACATCAATCCTTCTTAAACCATTGGATTCCATGAATGAATATGTCTATAATGAACCCTATTTCAAACCAGTTTTATCCATTCCAACCTTGAACTTAGTATTTGAATGATATTTGATATTTGAAATTTGGGGTTGGGAAAGTCATAGAGAAATTGAGGAAATTCATTATATTGAATGTTTTTGGGGGAGATTCTTTGGTTAATGATAATTTTTTATACATAAATTTTACATCCAATTTGATTAATTCTTGAGAGAAATGAAAAAAATTGGAATTGTTTTTGACTTATAAATATAATTAATTACTATCACAAAAATAATTATTTTTATCATATGTGGTTAGCTGGGGGTTGAATGATTCATCTGAATCATGATTTTTTTAAAAAAAATTAATTAATTTGAAAAAAATAGTATAGAATTTGGGGATATTATATAAGTTTGAAATCATTCAATATTATTTCATTGGTCATGCTCGTTAATATTAGTCTGGGTAAGTTGGTGTTTCAATTTTTAATGGGATAATTTTATTATATTAAATTGTTTTATCATGAACTATAATTTAGGAGATAAGCCTCCTCATAGGGCCTTAATTTTTAAGTCATCAATTTATTCTTAACTTAAGCCTCAAGTTCATTAGAACCATGGTTTCTTATACTTATGATTTCATGTTCATTTTTTCTTTAAAAAGTGGAGAAGCTATTTCCTTTCGAAACCAATTGATAAGGATCGCGTTCTCATGATATGAGCATAAATCGACTTGAATATTTAACCAGAATAATGAGAGAAAATATTGAAAAGTTCAATAAATCCTAAAATGACTTGTTTTATAATATTTAACGATAAGATTCAATAAATTCGAAGAGTGTTTCTATACTTTTTTAAAAGGGACACTGTAAAATACATGAGATGATTATTTCATTGAAAACTGAGAAATTGAATACATTTTTTATGTAAAACATGAATAATAGATTTTATAATGATGAGTTTTTTATTTTATTGAATTGAAATCTGAATAACGATAACATTGGTGTCCTTTATAATTTACTGTTTAGATTTCATTGTTGAGGAAAGTCCTAGTTTATGTTTGGGATCATTCAACACCCTCGTTTTTCTTGATTTTTTAAACATATTCGTATAAGTTTAAATTATTTTCACTTAATAATTACCTTGAATAATAATGTTTTACATAATTAGAGATTTTATAAATATGGATTTAAAATGATTTAATATATGTATAAGTGCTATCGATATTACGTTTGTATTAATGTCATTATATTTATTGGAATTTTGTATAATGAAATTTAAATTTTTCTAAGTGCTTAATATTATTATCATGTGTTTAGAAAGAAATTGGTCCGGCTCAAGATATAATATCTAAAAATGGCAGGATTCTATACACCCATCTATGAAGGTGTCACCAAGCTAGGTCTCCCCTATGACAGCTTACTCAATAAGGTAGGGTTGCATATGGGATCAAGATTATATGGTTTCTACTGGGGAGGATCCTGTGGTGAGTATATCAGGATAAGGGGTCAATTTATCACACTGGTGTGTGGTGCTCAAGACCACATAATAATGAGAGAAGCGGCTCACAAGCATGGGGTTGTGCATGACGGAATCCGGGGGTCCACTGACCCCCATTCAACTTCACTATTTTAGTCTAACTATGACATGATATTTATACGAATGTCCCTTACACTACTTATTTCGATGTGGGATAGAATCTATCAGCATATTGTTCATTTATTTAAAAATTTGCATCAGTCTTGCCTGATTAATTTTCACCCTACCTCAAATAACCAATGGAAATCATCCTCACCACCTCCACTATTAATCCAATAGTCTTATTACGTGCGAAAATTTGGGATCCTCCATTACACACACCACATGAGTCTTTATAACTATCTCTTTGAAATTGACATGTCCCACGACCATCATTAATCATCCCTTGGGTCGGTTTTGACAAACATAAATTCATGATCTGATCACTTAGAAAGATTGATGAAGGAGAAGTTTGGTTCCACCACTTCCCTGCAATCCATGGAAATTCATCACCACTACAATGAAAAACAGCCATGTCTAGCACCTCCATTCACCATGCATAATACAAGGAAGATTCCCCCATGTATTTCGTTCTTTAATGCAATGCATCAAACACTTGATTTCATTATTTATTTTCTAAACATGAAACTGTGTGTCTCACATGTGATTGAATAGATACACGAGAATTTTAAAAATAATCATTGACCAAATATTTTTCTGTAGGGGATCCTCTCTCCATATAAAAAGTGAACTATTGTTTCCCAAATATGAGTTCGACACTACTGCATGGAGGCTCATCTATGCTACTACAACTAATTTTTTCCATTATTTTTATTATTATTTTGATTATATTAATTGTTATGTATTTTTATTTTATTAAATAAAATTCATGAATTCTTATTTATTCATCTAACCAGTTTGTTTCCACATCCATTCTTCTTCTTCATCTAATTATTCCTCTTCTAATTATGATTTTATTTCTTATTGTTCTTTATAGCATTCTATCCATTTCTCATTAAAATTATCAATTTTTTTCTTCTTTATTTATCCATATTTTCTTAGTCTCCAATATGTATTATTTTATTTCTATTCTTCTCTTATCTCCTTCCAACTAGTGATCTCTTACCCTCAACAATAAGGGGATGGCTTGAGACTTGGCATGGGGGTTTTTATTTATTGCTAAATTATTTATTAATGTTTATTTTTTGTTTCTAGTAGATAGGAGTGACATGATTTGGTGTGTAGAGTATCTCCCACAACATAAAAATCAAATCAGATTTTATGATCTTATTTATTTACGTTACTTCTCTTCCATGGATCATCTCTTCACATGTTGGAATTGAGATGATCAATGGATGAAACAATATATGATTTAGTGGTGTAACAACCCAATATTTTATGAGAATTATTCTTTTTAATTTCATTGATTTCTTGTGTTGTACGCTACAACAAAATTATCTTGTGCTATACGCAACACCATATTAGCTTGCATTATACACAACACTATTCTTCGCTCGTGTTACACACAATTTCATGTTCGTTTTGTGGAAATTATTCTACGCAACATTAAGTATGGATTTTGTTTAATGTATAAATGAAATAATTGTTGATTATTTTATATGAAACACCAAACATTTCTTTCACTACATGCATCCCTTACCTAGATTGCATTACAAGCAATCAAGACTGTATTTGATAGCGTGTGTAGTACGCACTACTGTGTTTTACTAAATGAGTTATTATTATAATAATATTATGAACTAGCCGTTATGAGAAGTAATACCCACTTTAGGAAATTTTATAAATTTTTTCATTAAAAATAGACTTCATTTTTTGATTCGGAATATCGAAATTATCCTAGAGTGAATTTTTGGTATTTTTTTGAAAACATTCAATTTTTTATGAATAGTGACAACACTGGGTTACTATTTAAAAACCGACTATTTTTTTAAATAATTAAGTATTTTATTTAATTTAATTTTAGGTAAAAATTGATACATAATACCTATATAAGTTCAATGTAATTCATTGGAGTCATTTTATAATAATTTTAGATATATAAAAAGTTTATTGAACTTTTCACCGTCTTTTACACACCTCCTAGGAGAATTTGAAAATTTACATAAAACACAGTTTTACTGCTTCTGTGAGTGGAATTTTGAAAATTCGAGAGACACAGTTAATATCAAGGAGTAAAATGTTGTTCAATAAGATAAAAATAGTTTTTGGTGAATATTAACTTTTTACTTTTATTTACCACGGTTAAATGTAAATAGAGTAATTAAGGGTAAAGATGATATTATTATTACCCTAAAACATGTCCTAATTGTATTGGATAAGTTTAATTCGACCAAAAACAACATTAGGAATAAAATATTACCCTTTAGGTCCACGTGGATTATATTAGGATACTTATTATTATTTTATTTAAAGAAGAGTTGAAATAGTTAAAATCAATGTTTAATAAATAAAAAAAAATTAATATAGGGGTATACATAAGATAAATTCAACTATAAATATTCATTAGAAATATAAAAATATTTTCTACATAATGGTATTTTATTCATAATTTTCAGACATTAAATAATTCAATTTATTTATGACACATTGATGATGCAGTAATTAACTTATCAATAAAATATTAACATTATTGATGTTATAAAAACCAAAAAAAATGTAATTTGAGAGTTTTTATGAGTTAAACTAATTTTATCAGTTCATATGACGTCTTAGTATTGATTAAATTAGAAAATTGCGAACTAATCATGCTTTTATGATTTTCACAAAAATCAATTACTAAATTGTGTCAAAATTGACAAAAAATAGTTTTTAATACAAATATTATATTATTAAGTTTTATTATATTCCTAAAAATATAAGGTTCGGCCAAATGACTTAAATAAGGTTATATATATTAATAATGAACCACTTGGGTTCCGTTTGGCTTGTTATAGTAAGTTTATTAACCATTTAGTGTAAGAAAACAAGAAGACACGGTAAAAGATAAATTATTTAACATAAAGTTAAATATAAATGATAAGGTTAATATAGTTACCTAAACATTTCTAAAAACTATTGGTTGAGATGATTTCGACCCATCCCCACTTTAGCTTTGAAATAAATCAATTTGGAGCTATTATAATACGAATATGACTTTATTATAAAATAATATTTTATGTTTTTCTTAAGGTGCCCCTCTCCTCCCTTATAAAAGGGCACCTCCTCCCTCTTCTCTTTAATCAATTTTTAGCCTTCATGATCGGCCAAAACCTGCCCATTTCCCTTATGAACATTCCTATAAATATTATAGAGTTTCTTGTCTCCTCAAAATACAAACTCTAGTTCCATAAGAAGAAGCATTAAAGAGGTGCGTCGAAGAAGAGGAGGTTCGGATACGTACGAAGCATATCAGACCAAAGGTAAGGGATAATTATTTCAATCGCATTCTAATCTGAGATTTTCTAATCATAAGTATTTACTGGGGTTATTTTTATCATCCATGTCTATATGTTTTCAAAAAAAATTCATAAAATTTTAACTTTTCTTACATGTATGTTTAAAGTCATTTTTACCTTTTTTACTTTTACCACATCATATGGAAGAAATCTTTCTTTTGTTTACCATACGAGGCACATTTTTCTTTTCTGACAAAAGTACAAGGAGAATGTTTTATTAACTTATACAGCATGAACAGATTTTTACAGTTTAATAAAACAATATTTTCATGAAACTTCTTCCACAATATTTGATGACTATTTTCAAAAAAAATGTTTTTATTTTGAAATTTCATGGAATTTTGTGAAAAGAAAATGATTTTGAAGAAGAAAGTATATTTTCTTCAAGAATTCATTTCAAGTGTTTTATTAAAACCATTTTCCATCAAAGATGAAATTATTTGATATGTGTATTATTCAAGTATAAGGTCTCTATGATTTAAATGGTTTCACTTTTCTTATGATTAAATGATATCCATTTGTTTTATATGTATTATGTTATGATGGGATGATGTTTATGGAATCCATTTTATTCTTTAGGGTATGATGAATAATTTATGTTTATGTTGTGGCACACATAAGAATGATTTCATTATGAGATGGGTGGGGGCTATATATCCCTACAATTCATTGGGTAAAGATTTATATCTCATGAGATAGACATGGACGGAATGGTAAGTTAATCTGGTTCAGTGTTATTGGACTGGAACGAGAAGTGAACTCGATTTAGAAAAGGACTTTGTCCACTAAGATGGTCTTGGAAGCAATGCCTTGGCTAATATGGAAATCATATCATGTGTTTAATGGTTTTCCACAATTAAATGTTTTATTTCCATTCTATTTTATCATGATTTATGTTCCTTTATGATATATCCCTTATGTACTTCCAAGTTTTATGTCTTTTCTCAAGATTTTGATGTTTAGATCTTATGTTCATGTTTTTGCATTAAAATGTTTATAGATTGTTTTACATTCTCTATGTTTACCCTTACTGATCATTTGAGCTCACCCTTTTTATGTTTTCTTTTCCCGAGTATATAAATAAAGGTTTTAGGTAAGAAAAAATGGGGATGATCTTTATGGGAGATGTTGAAGATCTTTCACCAAGATTAGAAGATTAGTTTCGAGTTTCCAAAGACACTAAACTATTACAGTCCTTTGGTGCCTGTTTTTGTTATGTATTATGTATTCCGAAAAATTAATGTAATGTCTATGTACGTCAGGATTGGGTCTCTATAGTTGGTATCAGAGGAAAGGATTAGTTAACCTTTGGAAACTAAGAAGCGAAAACATTAGTGAAGTCCCTAGAGATATTTAAAAGGTATGACTAGGGATTTATCTAAGGTTAACTATAAGTATAGGTTATAGTCCTAGAATTATGTTAATGATCTTAGAATTAATCCTAAGATGTTATATATTGATGGTACTCCCCCTTTATTATGTTGTTTTCCTATCATGATTGTTTCTTCTTACACAATTCTTTTTGGGTTTTAGACAATGGATGGAACCCAAAGGAACCACGTTGATCAATGTAATGGGCAATGCAATGAATGTCCTCCTGAACAAACCAATGTAATGGGAGATGGATTGCATAATCTTGTTGATATACTTACACAGGCTATGAATCATTCTGGACTTCTAAATGAGCAGAGAAGGGAACAATATTCTATTGAGTCCTTCATGAGGCAACGTCCACCTTCTTTCAGTGAGTATTCTAATCGACTTGTTGCTGAAAAATGGATCAGTACCATTGAAAAGATATTTTCCATACTTCACTATTCAGATCATGAAAAATTCATTTTGGTTGTTTACCATCTAGAAGGTGAAGCAGACCAGTGGTGGACTCTAATTAAGAATAAAAGGCCCTATGATGAAATTAAATCAATGGAATGGGATGAGTTCAAGAACTTTTTTTTTCAATAAGTAATTCCCTCGTATTCTTCGAAAAAAGATGGAAAAGGAGTTCCTTGAGCTTAATCAAAAGGATGATGAATCTGTTGGTATATACGAAGCGAATTTTACAAGGCTTTCAGGGTATGCATCTGGCTTTATCATCCAACCTGAAAGTAAAGTTGATCGATTCTTCAGTGTCTTAAAACCAAGTCCTCAAAGGGAATTAGCTATAAGAGTCTTCAGTAGTTATAATGAAATTTTTCATTGTGCTATCAAGGAAGAAATGGAAGTTGGAGTTACATATCCATCTCATGGTTTTGACAAGAAACAAAAGATGGAGTTCAAGGGGAAATCTTAGAACAATGGTGAAAAGAAGATGAATGTTTCTTTATGCCCAAAGTGTGGAAAGAAGCATGGTGGAGACTTCATAAAAGGTATAAGAAAATGTTTTATGTATGGAAAATATGGTCATCGAGTAGTTCAATGTCGAATTAATGGAAAAAAGGTTTCTAATGATGTGAATAGAGAAAAGACTACAGAGAACGCTCCACCAACACTTCAATTCTTCAAGTGTAAGGAAATGAGGCATTATTCTAATCAATGCCCTAATCTAAGGGTTAATGATGATCGACATGAGAAACCACTTAAGGAAAAGGACAAAGGGAAATCACATGTGATCACTATTGGCGATGTTGAATATGAAAATGATGTGGTGGAATGATTAAGTGTTTATGTAATGGGATTCCAAAATAATGTTGTATATAGTATCGTGGAATATTGGAATATTTATGTATTTGTCTATTGTGGTTTTCAATAATTTTATGGTACCGGTAACCAAGTAAAGTGATTGAGATATTTTTGGAAGGAAGATGATATGCGCATAATGAAGGGATAAGGAGAAAATGAGATGTTTGATAGTATTAATGAGCTTATGACTGATATAAGGACAATGTTATATCATGGTTTGAGTATATTGAATTTTTGGGATTTGGTATGGGGAAAGAGTTAACTTTTGATAGCATTCATGTTTTCACTAAGGCTCAATGGGTATTCATTTTTCAAAAGAATACATGATTTAGGCATTCACATGTTTGAAATGAGACCAACAAGATATATCTTATGATATATGGGAGATAAATGATGGTATTGACATTCTTGGTAGATGAACTTTCTGGTAATAAGTTTCTTTATATTTTGAGCTTGGACCGAAGTATTTTGGATAAGCCTAAAGATTGGAATGAATAAGTTAGATATAATACAGTATTGTTTAATGCAAGAACTTTTTTCGATATTATTGTAGGAATTTTATAATACTGTAGTTTTAGAAAAAGGGACAACCTCCAGGACGGCCGACAACCAGTCACATCTGACAAGGATGCAGGAATCGAACCCACACCCGAAGTGCGACATGCTTTTATCGCCTACCTCTGGCCTACATGAAGTCCCTGGTTAGTAGAAACATTGTTTATTTTATTAAGTGGTACGATGGATGAAGTATAAGTCCATTTTAGAAACCATATATGATTAATCTCACCATAGACGGACTTACGTATATAACTTTTTCTAACCTTATGTTTGAGATAGATAGAATGACCTATCATTATATCGCATGATATGCTAATACATCACAGAAGACAAATTAAACTTAATTTCTTTAAGAGATGAAGTGAAAATTGTTCAAGGCACAAACAATAGTGATAATGTACTAAAATCAAGTAAGTATTTCTTCTAATTAAAAAAATTCATCTTTAGGGAAATGATCTTGAAAAAAACAAAAATCCTAGTGACCTTATATCCGATGAATCAGATGGTACCTTAAATCATAACAAATTTATGGCATTGTGATTGTTGGATTTTATATAGCCATGTTCTCTACCACTCTCCATCAAAAATTGATGGATAGATTTCTCTTGCATATAAATATTTTCACCTATGTTCTCCTATGTTGAAACTCATTGATGAATTAATTTGGGTAACCGTTATGTTTCATAATTCACTTTTTAAATATAATTTTTAGTATTTTTTTACGATGTGTGTTTCTATGAAAGAAACTTTTAAGTAGTAAACGATTTATAACCCCGACGAATTTCGATGGCGAAATTCATTTTAAGGGGGGTAGAATGTAACGACACGAGATTTTATGAGAATTATTCTTTTTTAATTTCATTGATGGTTTCTGTTGTACGCTACACCAAAATTAGTGTGTGCTATACACAACACCATATTAGCTTGCAATATATGCAATACTATTCTTAGCTTGTGTTACACACAATTTGAAGTTGGTTTTGTGGAAATTATTCTACGCAACATTAAGTATAGATTTTATTTAATGTATAAATGAAATAAGTTTTGATTATGTTATACGCAACACCAAATGGAGCTTTCACTACACGTAGCCTTGACTTGGATTCCCTTGCACACAATCAAGACTTTCTTCGATAGCGTGTGTAGTATGCACTACCGAGTTTCACTAAATGAGATATTATTATAATATTATTATGAAATAGCCGTTATGAATAGTAATACCAACTTTTTGAAATTTTATAAATTTTATCATTCAAAATGGACTTCATTTTTGGATTTGGAATATCTAAATTGTCCTATGGTGAATTTTTGGTATTTTTTTGAAAACATTCAATTTTTTATAAATAGTGAAAACACTAGGTTACTATTTAAAAACCGACTTTTTATTTAAATAATTATTTATTTTATTGAAATTTATTTCAGGTAAAAATTGATACATAATACCAATATAAGTTCATTGTAATTCATTGGAGTCATTTTATAATAATATTTGATATATAAAAATTTTATTGAACTTTTCACCGTCTTTTACCCACCTCCTAGGAGAATTTGAGAATTTACATAAAACATAATTTTACTGCTTCTATGAGTGGAATTTTGAAAATCTAAGAGACACGGTTAATATCAAGGAGTAAAATGTGGTTCAATAAGATAAAAATAATTTTTGGTGAACAATAACATTTTACTTTTATTTACCACGGTTAAAAGTAATTAGGGTAATTAAGGGTAAAAATGATATTATTATTATGGTAAAACATGTACTAATTCTATTGGATAAGTTTAATTCAACCAAGAACATCCATAGTAATTAAATATTAACCTTTAGGTCCACTTGGATTAGATTAGGACACTTATTATAATTTTATTTAAAGAAGAGTTAAAATAGTTAAAATCAAAGTTTAATAACTAAAACATTTTTAATACAAGGTTATATATAAGATAAATTCGACTATAAATATTCATTAGAAATATAAAAATATTTCCTACATAATTATATTTTATTTATAATATTTAGACATTAAATTATTTTATTTTTTTATGACACAATGATGATAGAGTA
Source organism: Viscum album (assembly GCA_963277665.1). Taxonomy (NCBI): domain Eukaryota; kingdom Viridiplantae; phylum Streptophyta; class Magnoliopsida; order Santalales; family Viscaceae; genus Viscum; species Viscum album. The sequence continues at coordinate 497,103,902 of OY728140.1, forward strand.
ATTACCTTATTAATAAATTATTAACAGAACTGATGTTATAAACACCCAAATAAATGTAATTTGAGACTTTTTAGGAATTAAAAAAATTATATAAGTTAATATGACATGTTAGTATTGATTAAATTAACTTTTTTCAAACTAATCATTCTGTTATTATTTTCACAAAAATAAATTACTAAATAGTGTCAAAATTGACAAAAAATAGTTTTTGAAACAAATATTATATTATTAATTTTTATTCTATTAATAAAAATCTAAGGTTCGGCCAAATGACTTTGATATCTATTTGTTTTACATGGATTATGTTATGATGGGATGATGTTTATGAAACCCATTTTATTTTTTGGGTAATGATGAATGATTTATGTTTATGTTGTGGTGACGTAAGAATGATTTAATTATGAGATGGGTGGTACCTATATCTCCCTCCAATATATTGGGTAAAGATATATATCTCATGATATAGACATGGCTTGAATGGTAAGTTAATCTGGTTCAGTGTCACAGGACTGGAACGAGGAGTAAACTCGATTCAGAAAGGTACTTTGTCCACTAAGATGATTTTGGCAGCAATTCCTTGGCTACTATGTAAATCATATCATGTGCTTAATGTTTTTCCACAATTACATGTTTTATTCACATGCTATTTTATCATGATTGATGTTCCTTTATGATATATGCCTTATTTATTTCCAAGATTTATGTCTTTTCTCATGATTTTGATATTTAGATTTTATTTTCATGTTTTTGCATCCAAATGTTTATGGATTGTTTTACTTTCTCTATGTTTACCCTTACAAAGCATTTGAGCTCACCCTTTATATGTTTTCATTTCCCCAGGATATAAATAAAGGATTTAGGAAAGAAAAAAAGGGGAAGATTGTTATCGGAGATGCTGAAGAACTTTCACCAAGATTAGAGGATTATATTCCATGTTTCCAAAGACACTAAACTATTACGGTCATTTGGTGTATGTTTTTGTTATGTATTAAGTATTCTGCAAAAGTAATGTAATGTCAATGTATGTCAAGATTGGGTCTCTACAAGAGGAGCCCTGGAATATGTAATATACTCAATTGTGGTTAAACATCACCTTTGATTATAAGAGGAGGTGTAATTTATATTTATTAGGAATTAAAAATATCACAACATCTAAAAAAATGATAATTATTCATGGTTGATATTTCATGATTGGATTATCAACGTAAAAGTAAAAAAATTTAAATAATACCTATGGAACTAAACATGAAACCAAGTACTTAGTTATTTATTTCTAATTTCCATCTATTTTCTATTTCATGGTAACGTAGAATTTAATTTCATTTTATTATATAAAATCTTTTATTCTTTTGGAATATTTTTTAATTTGTTATTATTTCTTGTAACTGGATGATATATGTTCTTTATTATGGTTATTGTATTAATTTTCAAAAGATATTCTTAGAATAAATTTCACACTGACCATAGGACACCATTCAATAAAAAACATTCATTGCTTTTATTGTTATTATTTATTATTGAAAGTAACAACCCACATTTTCTACTTTTTAAATGTTTCATTCCATTTTTTATGAAGAAAAAAATATATAGAAAAATAAATGAATAAAAATACATTATTAATAACAAAATTTTCACACCGACACTTTTTAATTAAAATTTATATCATCACTTTTACCGTGAATTCCATCAACCCACACTTCAAAAATAATATATCACGGAAAATAATAATTTGTGGGTAGGAATGTAAAAAATGAATTCAAGCATTTCATATTCCTAACAAGGTCAGTCGTGGTCTCTATGTAAAAAAAGGGTTTAATTTAAATTTAGTATCAAGGATAACAACATTGTAAAAGTTTCCTCAATCATTATAAATGTGTTTTTTTCAAATTCACATATTTCAAAAGATCGAATGAATTTTATAGTAGGTGGAATATACAATGATCACTCAAGATATATTCATAAAATAAAATTGAAATTATTTGGTCTATAAATACCTTATGGAATGGAAAATATTATAATGGTTCAACCATTTGTGGAATGATTAATAATTACACCTCAATTCACAAGAATTTAAAAAATTAGAAGCATGAAAAGAGATCAGGATATTTTATTTTAATGAATCAACTATTTCTGTATAATCATGTTTCCTCATCTTAAGATGCACGATTCACTCTAATAATTCGATTATACATTTTACCCATTCAATCTCATAATCATTGAAACAAAATAAATGAAAACCAATGATTCCTAAGAAACTCATGTCTTGTAGATAATACAAATAAATAATGAATCCTAAGAATTTGAATGCAATATAATATTTAAATATTAAAATATGTTTTTAGACAAAAATATAGGTAATTTAACTGATAAACATTGTATGTGAAATCCCTTTTGTCATGAAGTGTTCATAATATTCATCCACTAATTGTGGGGCTCCTTATTCAATCATAGTGTTAAAATTTAAATTAATGAAGTAATAAAATGGATCATGTCATTTATTCTTAGAAAATAATTTGGGAGTGTGTTACAAGATAAACTAGTCATAAGAAATAAATTTAAATTTCTAGATACCAAGTAAATATTTATCTTGAAAAGATTACTTATGTGTGCATTGGTTTTATGACTACCTCTAGAGTTAAGTACCAAATTTGTTCAATATAGTGATCATGATTGGATCTTATTTTACTTGAAAAACCAATGTGGATTTTCCCAGTTTTCAATTCACCATTGTTAGTGATAGATGATCCATGAATAGAGTATAATAGATGCACACAATTCAGAAATAAGTAAAAATATCATAGAGATTTTTTTGATAAAGTATAGATCATCCTCCATCATGCTTTGTACTTGTATGACCTACCCTTCCCTATCAAGTGATTTCAAAAATTGGGTTGTATGAATTGAATATTTAAAGGGGAGGTATGTATTTAATCTCACTTGAACAAAATATAAACATTAACAATTATAATTATACTCACATTCATAATGAAAAACCTCTATCTTGTTTTCCACAGGCTCATCAACATGGAATTTTAACGGACTTTCTCAATTACCTATTCATCAAAATTGTAAAGATTCATGCGTTCCTCAGTAGGATCGTGTTCTTCATTATTTTCATTCTCTAAATAAAATCAAATATTGATTGAATATAAAAAATGGAAATATTGGGACTTTATACACAATTCATATTGAATAAAATCAAAATTAATAGTGTTTATGAAAAGTTCACATCTATATATTTTCTCGACTTCAATCTCCTTCTTAATGGTAAGTTCCTCTTGGATTTGGAGGGTAGAATATTGATGTTTGTTTTCAATTTCCTTTATCGTTACATTAGAACATCAGAACTATTATTTCATCATATTTGGTTAGGTATTAGATTTGAAACACATTATAATCATAACATTTAAAAAAATATAAAAAAGGTAAAATAAAATAAAAAGATGAAATAAATAAGGAAGATTCATGAAGTATAAAAACATTCATTATGCTTTATTTTTATCATAACTTTACATTGAGTTTGGGGGAAATGTGATTTTATACATTGAAGGAGATAATATCCTTTAAATTTTTATTTTGGTATCCATATTAAAGCATTAGAGATGACCCTCATACTTTCCGATTTATTTTTAAAACATCAATTCATACCAACCTTAATCATCAGAGTCATAAGAACATTGATTGGAATCCATCATTATTCCATGTGACTTTTTCTCTTATAATGTGGATAAATCATTCCTTTATGATGATATGGATAAAGAGCATGTTCTCATGATATGAGAAAAACTATACATGAATTAATAATATGATTTTTGAGAGAAAATATTTAAGTGAGGAATATAATGAATAAGAATATTTAATAATATTTAATTAAGGATCCTGAATGGATGAAATAAGAATTTCAATCTCAATGAAAATAGAAAACATAAAATACTTAGTTGATTGTTTCAATAAAAATTGATATATTAAATTAATATAATATATGGATTTTTTAAATCATGATTTGACATTGATAATCATTCTATTTAGATTCATTGAAATTTGAATAATGGGCCATTGGATGGATTTAATTTTTAATTTTCAAATTTAACGCATTAGGAAATTCATGGCTTAAGTGTGGGGGTATTTGAAACATTTAATTTTCATGCACAATTTTATGTTTTTTTCAATGATTTTAAATTTTTTCCAACAAATATTTCCACGTATTTAAATGTTTTCATAACATATTTGGATTGATAAATAAATAATTAAAATATATTTAAATACATGTTTTATCATACTTTTATTATTAATGATTATATTATTATGTTTGGAATGTAATTTATTTTTTAGGTGTTAACATAAAAATGTACCTAGCGGTTCATAAGTGGTAGAACATGCATGAGTTCTGCCCAACCCCATATGGACCAAGTGGTGAAATATAACCCTTGTATTTTTTGTGTGTGAATCCAGGTTCCCACCGCAGGGGGGGGGGATTATATCCATTAAATGGCATGAATTTCATTAAAAATTATTTTCCCCCATCTCCTTCACTCTGATGTGGGAAAAACAAACCATGTTACTATTCATTGTCTTTAACATAAAGATGATATCACACCTGCACTAGTAACCCAACTAATCAGTCACAAGGTTCCATCAATATCCACCACTTACTAAAATCAGGCTGAAGGACTATTGGAGAAGGCTGAGATGACTCGTGATCATCTCTAGAGATGTGGATGGACACTATGTGAGCATTTTCAAGGGGAATCGATACCAATATTTTCCATTACAACTGCCTATTCCTTCATTAAAGGCCAAATGGATGGATGAAAATAAAAATTCCACATACTCAAACACACATCAAATTATAGAAATTCCAACAATTCCATGTCAAATCACATCCCACGGTAATCCAAGTTACAACTTGTAAACACTGAAAAGTTTAAACACCGTAAATATTTGGGCATTTACAAATGAATAAACAATAGTTTCTCATTGATTATTAAATAAATATATATATATTGAAACATCGAACAGATTTATTGAGGTTGATCCCCATAATGGGATTCAATTGAAGAGAGACTGAGGATGGTTATTTTCCTATAAAAGGAAGGATTAGCCACTAACAATCCAGAGGTTCAAAAACCACTAGATATTGAATGAGGGATCAGCTACTACACAATTCTACTTTATTTTATTTTATTTCAATTGTTTTAGTTATATTTTCTTAGTTAATATAACTCTTGGATTTTTTCTTACACAAAAATTATCTTATACCACCCTTATTTATTTCCCTTCTTCTATATCTTATGACCATCTTCTTCTAATATGTAGTATTTTTTTTATTTTTGTCACTCTTTTTTTCACATATCATTATTTTATTTTATAATTATTTTATATTAGTTTTTTTCATTTATTTTATTTTATTATTATCAATCTCCCCGACTATTTTTTTTATTCTACCACTCTTCTCTCACTCCACCAAGTGATCTCTTATGATTGAGAATGGGTGGATTATTCAAGGATTATACTAGGGGAGTTTAGGTGTTGTTTAATTATTTATTAAAAATTATATTTTGTTTTTAGTAGATGAGAATAAAATGAATGAGTGTAGAAATTTTCCCACATAATGTGAAAATTAAATGTCCATCGATTGTTTATTTAATTCATTTCCCTCATTTCCATTAGTCATCTCTTAACATGATAAATTTTATCTGATTAATGAATGAAATGAATTAAGATTGATTTAGGTTCTAGAACAACTCACAGTCTTGGATTAGTTGTGCTATTTACCTTGATTATAGTCGGATTTGATATTTAGATTTCATAAAAATTCAAAATTTCACATGTTCTAAAAAAATAATAGAAATTTATTCATGATAATTCATGATTGGATTATAAAATTTAATATAATGATATAAATAAGAATAATAATAAACTAAAAAACAAAATTGGACCTAGTTTTTGTTGTAGTTTTTATAGTTATAGTAATTTTTAGTTTAATTTCATACATAAAAAATACATGATTCTTTATTACATTGTGTTCCACCAATCTTCCCCATATTGTTATTCTTTTTATTTAATTTTACCTTCAATCAATTTATAAATTCATTCCTTTTTTATTTTGTTTTCTTTTATTTTATTTTATCTTAATTATATATATATATATCTCTCTCTTACCCATTCTTATTTTAATTTATTTTCTTCGTATTTTCTTATTTTTTCACCATTCTAACCTCTTAATTTAGATAATCAGACGATGATTTGTGGTGTTTCCTAGGGGGATATGTGTTCTTGAATTATTTCTTAATGTCTATATTATGTTTATCATTGATTAAAGAGACATGAAAATGTTCAACACTTTTACTCTTCCACTACAATTTTATGTGTTTCCAGTGAGTCTAATGTCTAGTATCGCTGATGTATCAAGAAATAACTATATTCAATCATTGAATAGATTTATTAATATTAATCCTTTACTAGAGATTAAACTGAAGAGATTATGATGAGGATTATTTACTTTTAAAATTAATGATGGGTAATTTCCATGACTATATTTAACACCCACTGGAGATCGATTGAGGGCTCTGTTACTTTAATATTCAATTTTTTTTGGATTTTTAATTTTATTTTCTTAGATAATATAAATGATGAATTTTTTTAATCAAAAAGACTCTTATGAATCCCAAATTTACTCATAATCATCCTAATTATATTATTTCTATTATTATTGTTCATATTTTTTTGTTGTTCTTGTTATTTTATTTCTCTCTTCTTTCGACTTATCATTATGTTATATTATTCTGTATTTGTTCTCATTTTCATATTTTATAATATTTTATTATTCTCTATATCCCCCGTGTTGTTAATGTTTTTTATTCATAATTTTTATATAATTGGAATAGGTGTTTTTATACCCATGAAATGTTGGTCTGGCCCAAATCATTCCAAAGAGGAGGTTTTGTGGTCTTTAATTCTTTTTTAATATTTTTTTGGTTTTAACATATGTAAAATATATGAACATGTGTGTAACTTTTTCACTGCAATATAAAAGTAAAAAATAATTCTATTTATTAATTTTCCCTCCTTTAAATTAATAATATCTTTACAATATTTAGTTGTGTTGATTAATTAACGAAACAGAATATGATGGAGAAAAGTACAAGAAGTTGTCAGACTCTTAATTGGGGTGTTTTTTCAACACTGATTTTAGGTGGAGGTGGAACTTATATTTCATAGCTATCAATTTTTAAATAAATTTGAAATAAAATTATATTAATTATTACATTACATTTATTTATTTTATTGTCTAAAAAATTATATAAATAAAGAAAAATAATTATGGAACTCAAAACTGAACCTATGACCATGTTCATTATTTCTAATATCATTCTGTTTAATATGACATAGTTATTTAGAATTTAATTTAATTTATTTTTTTTAAATCATTATATTTATTGAAAAAAAGTAGTGTATAGGTTAATTAGACTAAGAAATTATATGAATTTAGGATCTCTTAAATTGAGATGACCCTAGTTAGCCTCTATGATGCACTAAAAGAAATTTATAAATATCATTTTTCTACACCCCATAATAGGAGTGCTGTCGAAAATGGAACAATTTCTAAAGAGATAATTGATAGTTTACTTAATTGTTATATTGTCACATTCTAGATATTTTAATATTATTTCATTATAATAATTTCACTCAAACTAATATGTTGAAGATAGTGTTTTTTATTTTCATGATAGATTAGGAGAGACTGAAACCAAAAAATTCGGAAGATAAATTCACGAACAAAATTTAGGAGCATAAAGATACCCCCTAAGAAACAATTATTCGATGGATTTTCTAGTGAACTAACTGAATTCTACGCGTACATCCCATATTTTTATCAATGAGTTGATGAGACACTATTATATAAGTCATTTAATTCTTCGAATTTTATTGTGGAACACCACCATATGATTTTTTTGGAAAAGTGGATTATATTAATCTCAAATATTATATTCAAAGGCATGATTATATTTAATAATATCAACATGGAAATATAGACCATCTGAAAACAAATTTTAATTGATCCCAAGCTAAACTGAGACTAAAACCCAAAGATAAAGAATTAGACCTCACTAATTTGTCCAGTGGAATCGATGAATTGTTCACCAATGATTTAGGAGTATCGACATCTCAACCATTTAAAGAACTAGATCTAGGGTGACCATGATGAGTTGGATTGGATTACATATTTGAAATACCTACCTACTAAGATATATGTGGGAGTTCAACAAGATATGTATGATTTATTGAATGAACGTGAGGGATAAATTGATCCCCCCAATTCATACTATGTAGAAGAAACATCACCAATTCATATCACTCTAGTGATTGAAAAATAAATCACCCAAAATTTGGGATTTGAATAAAATAATGGAGGAACCTAACTATGTACCTCCCCCTGTTACCATCAAACTCCATGAGGCAATCAGTATTTTAGATGAGAATGAATATTTAAAAACTGATGGAGTTGATGTTATCAGAAAATATATTTCATTTTACTTTATTGAATATAAAATTTTTATTAATTCCCACTTATTTTAATATGATTATTATGGAAATCCATTCTTTTCCTTAGAGGAAAATAAAGAAGAACACCAAAACCTACTAAGGAACACATGGAGCTCCCTTATTTTGATGAATACTAAATTGAGTATGGCCAAGTATAAATCCATGTGGGTGAGCTTGAGAAAAATCAGAAACATGATGGTCATTTTGACAGGGATGATTTTCATATTGATAGTTCATATTCTAATTTCATTCAACTGAAAATACATACCTACTTCACCATTGATCACTAAATCTTTACATCCCAAATTGAGAAACCACTTATTTAGGAGGATGATTCATGAGTATAAAATAAAGATGGAGATCCATACATCATCATACCCACTATTAAATCTGTACCTAATTATTAAGGGGACGGATTTCTTATACTTTATCAATGTATTGTTCCTCAATAAGAAAAAATAAGTTAAGGCTTGGAAAATCCAAATGTGGTTGTTAAAAACTAAGATGATCCACCCACCATAAGATTATAGATTATAGATAGTATATATCTCTATAGGTAGTTAAAATACATTCCCACTTGGGGGATCATTCCAATATTTATCTTTCAACATTCATTAAATTATTTCAATTTTATTCTTGGAATTAGTTTGGCATGCATCCCCACTACCTCTACAATTTTTTGAACATAAAAGACCTGATCATTGTACTTAATTGGTTGATTTAATTTTTTAGGACCATGAAGAAAAAAGGTGGTATAAAATGTAGAGTAAGTAAATATAACTAATATTAATTTTATAGGTATTTCATTCCCTCATTTACATTAATTAAACTCCATATATTTTTGTATGAAAACACGTTTTTGAGTTGTAAACTAGAGATTTTAAAACTATACTTGAATCTTTTCTTTACTAGAATTATCTAGGGAAAAAGAAGTTTATTAAGAACCTTCTGATTATGTGATTTAGATTTATATTATAAGGATATTTAATGAGGAAAATGGATAATTGAATTATTATAGTGGATCATGGTTAATAAAATATTGACTAGTGATTTGAGGGAATTTTTAGATTCATGTAAATAAAATTTCCCAATAATTTTTTTTGCATTGAATTTTTGAAAGTGATGTAAATTTATTTTTTTATTACTACTCATTCCATGAATTATTTTATAATATATTATTTACATCCTCAAGGGTATTTATTGATCAATTATATACTATTTATTCTTGAAAATATTTATTCAGTGATCTTAGGACATGTAACCTTCTAGAACATGCTTTTCAATCTGTCAAAGCTATGAATGTACAAAAAAGTTCAAATTATTATAAACTAATTATTGATAAGACCATATCCTTGAGAACACCTAAGACATCAATCATTATAAGACCATAACGTCCTTTAATTCCATTGAAGATTTTCTAAATTCCACATTCTTAAGCACAATATCATGTCTACCCCTTTATGTTTAAAATTACATAGGAAACCCTATGAAAATCCAATCAACTCACTAATATATAATAGATATGTGCCTATATTACTATGACCACTAATATCATATAACTTATGGATCCACTCAGTTCATCTACAAACATAATCAAAATCACATATACACTACAATATTTTTTTAATTATTCTGTGATGAAAATTAATAATTTTGAGTTTTCAAAATAATAATATTAAATGAAATTGTAAATTACCATTCAATGATTAATATAATGAAATTATAATTAAATAACTAGGTCCTAGGATTTATATTGAGTTAAATCATTATATTTATTTATATTTTTAAATATAGTTTCATAATTCGATCATTAATTCTCAATCAAGAATTAATATATTTTTATTTATAAGTTGTGAAATCACAAATTCCTATGAAATAAAAAATCTACATCCTCCTATAATTATGTTCTATAAAACACATCAATTAATATTTAACAACTCTAGGAATCTTCTTTATCACATTCCCTTTCATACATTGATTGGCTCGACTACATCTTATGAAGAGGTGATGAATTTAATGGAGTGAAAAAAAATAAGAAAAAAAATAAAAGTATATTTTCATTTAATTTTAATGGGGAGAATCAACAAGATAATTCATGTTAATAATATCTAATTATAAAATTAATGTTTATGAAAGAATTCAAGAACACCTAACACCCCCTAGGAAATCCTCATGTCTACCCATCATTTTAGATGTTAAGTGATCACAGAGTGGAACAAGAGGATAGATGATTTATATTATAATAAAAAAATTATGGGAGATAGAGAGAGCCTAGTAAAATAAAATAAAATAAGAAAATGAGAATTGATTGTGAATAAAAGAAAATAAAGACAATTAGGAATAAAAGAAAAATAAAATAAAAAGAAGAAGAAAACACTTCCGAAGAAGAATATTAATATCAAGATTAAAATGATAACTATCAAGAAGTTTGGGTGGTAGAAGACAACTATTTATTAAGAAAAAATTCATGATTTTTATTTATTAAGGAAGTAAAATTAAAAAAAATAAAGGAAAGGAGAATAGTGTAGTAGCCAAGCCCTTAACCAATCTCTGATCGATGTCAACCATCTTGCTTGGTAGTGGCTAGACATTCCTTTTGTAAGAAAATATGAATCCCCATATTCTCTTCAATTTAATCCTTAGTAAATTTATATTATTCATAAATAGGTTGAGTGTTTGAATATTGTTATTTCATTAAACATGTATAAGACCTGGAAGTGTACTCTTTGGAAACACCTAAATATTTTATGTGTTTAAACATTGTAGTGCATACCACTAGGAAACATATATTTTCATGTGTGTATACATATTTGTAGAATTTAGGGTGGTGGTCGATGAATAATTTCTTTTTAGAATGTGGATATGGATCATCCACAAGCCCTCCAATTTGGAAAGTATTTGGAGGGAGTTATCATGGGAAAGCAGGGCATCAGTTCTTCTTCAAAATTGGATCATGGTAGTTGTTTTTAGCTCCATAGATGATCCCAAGTCATATCAACATTCTCTAGTGGACTATCACCTCCTGAATGATATTTCCGTAGAGTCATCCATGGTTCTTCTCTAGTGATTGTAGATGGTGGTGGAATTGAGGGGGTGCATCACTCAATAGATCTTGGGGGAACCATTTTTTCATGGTGTGGGGTCAAGAGAGCCGGTGAGGGAAATTAATTATACTAAATAAACGAACAGTAAACTGGTAAGGTGTTCCAACATTGTAATAGAGATTTAGTTAACTATCCTTTATAATGAAACTTGAGTGTTTCAAAGATTATAATCTCACACCTGGGTTGCACACCTGGATACATTCACATGAAATACATGGTTTGATCTGCATATCTTAGTCTACATGGGCTTATCCCCAACCCATGCAAATGGTACCTCCTAAAACCCACTACCCATTACCGGGGAATGTATTCTATACTAGTGGATATCTTAGTAGGGTGACACTTTTTAGTGCTAGCTATAAGTATGTGGGCCTCTAGTCGAGTTCTTGTTGTGGCGTGGTTCATTTTATTAGCAACACCTAAAAAATAAATAACATTCAAATAATCACAAAATAATATTTAATAATATTATTATATAAAATCCATTTTTTAAAACCATTTTAATTACTAAATTTTAAATAATGATATATTATGAAAACATTTCCATATATTGAATTATTAATTGAAAATCATGAATCATCTTTGAAATTTTCTTAAATATATGCATGAAAACTGATTGTGTCAAAAATACCAAACGTAAACCATTATTCTCCTCAGGTATTAAATCTAAAAACTAAAAATCTAATCACACAAATGATACAATTATTCTAATTTAAATGTAATGAAACACAATGATTATAAATGTCAAATAAAATTTTCCAAAATATAAATAAAATATAAATTTAATTTCTCAATTATCGATTAAATATTCAACTATTTATCTTAATTTTTATATTCTGAAAATGATGGAATTTATTCATTCATCCTTGCATGCCCTTACATTCATTATTATTAAAAAAAATAACATGACTTACTTCACATGAATACTTCATCTAATCAATAATGATATTAACTAAAGAATAGTTTTTCTTATTTCATGAGAACAAGTTTTTTATCCATAGGCTTGTAAAAGAAATACATTGTCTACTTTATAAAGTAAAATTACATATGAAAACATGAGCTATTTAAATCAAGGTTCATATAAATAAGTGGTATAATATAGTATGGAAGTGATTTTTTCATAATTTTATCAAAATGTTGGAGGATTTTATATACAGTATAAATCATTCTATCAATAGATAAATTTTAATGAAATTATCTCCATAAATGTAGCAACTCACATTCCCCCAACTAAATGTAAGGTTATGATAAGAATGAGTAATATTTCATCATCAAGGGTATATTTTTATGAAAATTGAATTCATTGAAGTGATCGATGATATGATTGGTTGTGTCATTATAAAACCTTTTATATTTTCACATCATTATTTCTGATATTTTTTCCTGGTATATTGTGTCCTTGATTTCTCCACACAAAATTTCACTCAAACACGACTTGTGAAATTTTTCATACTCAATTGAAGGTATAGTCATGTTATGTAAAATATTCATTGGTTGAAACCAAAGTTCATTTCTCATCCAATCAGTTTCATTAATGTACCGAATTGACCTACACATGTGTACCTATTATCAGACTATTGTACAACCTCAATCGAACAAAAAACCAAAAATATGGGTTGTGTCTTGGGTATGTCAAAAATCACTCTTCCTCAACCATTGATATTGTTATAACCATTGAAATTAGTGTCATGAAGAGATAAGGCAAGGGTTTATATAAGGTTATGATAATGGTGGGCATACCCATAACATAGTGGTCCCCCAACTAATTCATCATCATAGTTTAGTTAGTGTTGTCACTGTCAAACTTGCTATGTGAAACAGGGGCCAAACCCCACAGAACGTCTACCTTACTAGTACACGTCCACCCACCTAGATACTTGATATTCCCTTTAGTGAAAACTTAAGTTACACATATTATGAAATATACATTTAACATCAAAATTCCATTCCCAAACCATAAAAACACAAACATCCCACAAACATTCATCACATTTATTTCACGAATCAATAATCCACTAGAAATTTTCATAAAATAATTTCAAGGAGATTATTGAGTATTTGAACATAAAATTCATTAAAAACACTCTTTTAATTATAAACACACCACAAAACCATACCAAACATTAATTTTCGTCCCTAAAAACATTTAATAAAATCATTACATTGACTATAAAACAATCCCAATTCACACAGCAAGGTATATACAAGTAAAACACTCATTCTTTATTTTTAGGAAATGCCAAACAGGCCTTTAAACATTTTATCAAAAAAAAAATTGAAAAATTTTACCCATTTAAATTTTATTAATGAGGTGTATAAACAACATTTACAGCATGAAACAAAATTCATAAATACCTTAAAACACTTAGGTTACATATTCAAAACCAAACAATTTTAGTAAGAATGGGAAACATTCTATTTTCCGGAAACTCAGGCCAAAAAATATTATAAACCCCAAAAAATTTGTTTGTAAAAACAAATCCAAATTGTAATTCCATAAAAGAATCCGAAAATATTCTTTTTAAATTATTCCAATGTATTTATAAATACAAACCAATCAATTTAAATTGTAGTAGACACAAAAAATCCAACCGAGAAATTTACCGAACACATGGCATGCACTCTATAACAAAACAATTTATGATAAGAACTGAAAAATGGATAAAATAACATATTCATGCCACAATGTTATTCAAGATACTAAAACATATTCAAAATACCATAAACCATGTGAAAAATCTCATGGAATAATTTATCAAACAAGAGGAGGGCACATTTATTCCGAAACAAATATATTTTTAACAAAATAAGTCATAAAACAAAATTTTCACACAAAACCTTTAAAACCAATATTTCACAACAGTACATATCATATAAATAAGGATATAACAGAATGATAATTATGAAACTTAAATGATAAAGTCTTGTAAAAGGGATATCCTACCTCGAATCTTTGACGTAATGGAAACACACACCCAAAACCACCATCTGAGGGTTTATAAACCCTAAACCTATGACGAGAAACCCAAAATGAACATAAACCCCATAAAAAATCATAAGATAATATAACCCTAGTTCTATCAGTACTAGGGGATATTATACAACCTAGAAAAAAATGAAAGTAGGAAGAAGAGGGAGGATAAAGGGGAAGGAATCTAACCTTTTCAACTAGAAAACTCTTCATATTCCATTAGATCTGAACCCATTGAGAAACGGTAATGGCTTGAAACATCTTGGAGAAGATCCTATGGTCTGGAAGAACCAGTTAATGTAATCTTTTGGAAGAAATAGTATTCATTTAATGATTTATTAATGGGACAATTTACCTTCTCAATCTTGGATGATTTGAGTGTCATTGAGAATGTTTCCCCGATTCGTGATTAATATGACATCCAAATAGGGAACATAGATAATGTGGGTGAGGATAGGGTTATGTTCATCTATTGGGAGTTTGAATAACCAAACTATAATAAAAAAGTAAATAGATATAAAATAAAAAAATTATTTTATTTAAAACTAGAAATGGGTTCATGGGCTGGCCCAATACCTAAATAAGTAACCCCAATTCACCATGATTATGAATTCTTAAGGGGTCCAAGAAGATATAGTGGTTTAAATATATCAGTAGAGGAAAATTATGAAGTGTAATAAATGAAAAATATTTAAAAACAAAGGATTTATAAAAGAAACAAATTTGGTTTTTAAAACTACAAATGGGCTCACGGTTCACCCAAATCATGAAGTAACCACCATCTCTCCAAAAACTCATAAACAAGCAATGGGGAACCCAAATTATGGTGATTTTAAATATATGGAAGTTCAAAACTCAAAATTATTCTAATAAAACACACAAGAAAAGTATAGGTATTTTCAATGAACCGGATAAAAACCAGGACATGAAAATAAAAGAAATAAACTGGGTGTGACAATTCTCCCCACCGTTAAATCTTTCTGCGCTCGGAAATACCTAACACATTACTACTACCAAAAAATAACCTAAGGATTCCTTATAAACATTATCCAACCTCTCAATTTAGGTAAATATCATTTTCCATCAACATAACTTTATCCTCTTTCCCAAACAAAAAGACCAAATCACAACCGATTTGTGAAAATCAATGGAATGGTCAAGACACCACCTCTACAACCAAGCCAAGAGCTAGATTGTTGGGCCTTATCCTAATGAACTCAATGAAAACCCAAACCAATTTTCACTCAAGAAATAAAATGACTTGGTAGGGAGTGTGTAATAGGGTCACCACTATTAAATCACAACTACTATATGTCAAATCCTTAAAGGAATGATCTTTGAGACCTGTAGTGGGTCTCCCCACCATTAGAGACCAACTAGAAATGAACAAAAAAATCATCACGAACAAGAATTGGGCCTCACCCACACATTACCACCAAAACACTCCCACAAGAACATATAAAACTATGTTAATAGGGTTACGACATTAACATCTAAACCACCCACTCCCGAACGGAGGGGATAAGAACGGGACCAACACTTTCTACCCAGATCCAGACCCCCACCAATCGAGGAGGGTATAGAAGGGGAAAAAATAATTATTCCATTGAAACTATAAAATAAAAAAAGGATATACCCAACATTATCCACCTATGAATAGGTAACACCAAGAATTCACTCGATTTACACAGCCGGTCCACACAGGGACATTGAACATAAACGCATATCCATGAAGGCATAACCATAGACACTATGTGAGGGATAAGTCCACCACAAATGTTGTGAAAAAGGGAAATTCATAGTAATGAGGAACCAAAATAGATACATAGAAACTAACATACCATAATGGTGGAGGCAGGAGTCTGGTCAAGCTCTACACACCTCTGCAGACTTCCTGACTGCGTGAAATGCTTCACTCTGAGGCCTACGGCTAGAGCCCTGAATCTTGATGCATCTGCTGCACATCAGTGAGGTTCTAAGGATCACACCACTCAATAAAAAGTCACTTCCTTAAAAACACCTTCATCTAAATAGGAACTCAAATATACGTATAAAATTCTATCACACTCCGAATGAGGATTGGAATGGACAAGGAATACAGAGAAACACATCAACATCACCAAACACAACTGCTGTGTCCAGAAGAATTATAAAAACTTGACGCACTTTAAATAAATTCCAAACAGCTCTCTATTTCAACTTACAGGATGAGGAATTATTTGTGGAGGTGGATATAGATTGTGAAACATGAGAAAGAATCCTAAGGGTTATTAATTGGAAATACTGCAGACATAGAAATATCTATGGCCACATTACAACATCTAAAGCATCTATAGAAACCCATTGAACATTACCCCAAAACCAATCCTCCAACAATATCTTATCTCAAGATGAAACAAGGGTATGAATTATATATCATAAAGAAGAATACTATATAGAATAAACTTATAATCCATAGGATAAACCATCCACATAACCATCGGTTCAAAATAAACACCATAATGTTTCAGATAAAAACACTTTTTAAAAAAAACTAACATGGTGGATTTTTTCATTCATCAACGGTTTTTCATCAAGTATCACTCACATAAACATTTACATGCCACCCTAAGCACTGAAATACCATGCCATGCCAACCATTCATCCATATATCCACAAAACTTGTCATGTGAGAACCCATAAAAACACCGAATACAAAAAACAAAAAATCATCATTAAAAAATCATCGTGTACCTTAAAAGGGAACATTAATCACAAAATAAAAAACCATTTTCATATTTCACTAGACAAGCCAGTCTTTATCAAGAACAATTTGATTAAAAAACAATCCATTTCATTTAATAGAACTTCCAAATACAACCATTCAATTCAAAATATCCCTTTGCCATTTTAAAAAAATTCAGCAAGGTCTCTTTTTGTAATTCGATAACCACAAAGGACAAAACCCATTTCCAGAAAACACCGGTCACTCATAACTAAACATCGAAAACGAATTCATCAGATAAAAAAACATTTCAGTAGCCGAAAACACCCCATTTCAAATAATGTTTCAGAATTTATTTAAAATGATTCACACTTTCAAAACATTTTATCTCAACAAACCACAACATTAGATTAGGGAAAATCCAATCCTGTTAAATCATTTCCACTTCCTTAATTATTTTTTAAAAAAAGACAACCTTCCCAAAATAATTATTATATTAAATTTTTGAAAACCTCATTTCCTTTTTTCCAAATCCATTCCTTCTTTTAAAACCAATTTCTATAATTCTCAAATAGGGATTTTCAAAAAAAATCTGAATTCTAGAAAGGTCCAAGAAACCCACAAAAGTGAACTAGTGTTGGTGGGTGACTTAACCATATCGTTGGTGGCCATATTTATAACACAACACCAACATAGAGGGACTTATTAGGAATATTCCCCCGCTCCACATGGTTTTCCATGCCCTGAGAGCTCACAGAGGCCATTAGTCAGACTCCCTTTATCATATCCCAACACCAAACAATCAACAAGAACAAAAAACACTAATAAAATCGGACATCCCATGGAAACCTGAGGATTAGAAGGAGAAAGAGATTGTGATGATATTCCCGAAATTACCCCTAAAGTCATAATAATCACACTCCATCAACCTTTACATCCCCCAATTAACAAGGGTTCTCTAAAAGGAATGATTTTCTAAGGGATGACCTCATCCGATCCATTTTGTCATGAACTAGCCCAAGTCGACCCTAAACCGATCACCCAGGCCAGCCCGCGACAAGTCCCAAGAGGCATTACCGATCCTCCCGGAATGAAGACAAGCAAAAAGGGAATTAATAGAGTACATAAAGTAATGATTTATCCAATATATAATCCATCAAACAAACAGTGGAATGAAATTTACCACCCACAATACATTTATATAAAACTTTAACTGAATATTATTTGTACAAGAAACTAAAAGTACAACTTAACCAACAACTCAACTTACCTAACCAAATAAAAAAATAACTCCATGTGACCCCTATGTTCACTCTCTAAAAAAATGATCACACATTTCCCAAGGAGATCAAACTCAAGAAGAATCTGGAAGAAGGGCTAAACAGAGAAGAAGACTATAGGCGTGAGTTTTAAAAAGAAGTAGGTTAACATGATATTCTATTCCCAATGCACATCATTTAAAACAATTGAAACATCAATTTCAATTTTTAAATACAAGATATAAAAATATATTTTCCAAATTTGGTTCCATGCTATAATATTATTTGACAAAAACATGAATGTTTTATAATCAAGAATGCTAGTAAGAATTTTTCAATGTGGTGAAACTTCAAAATGAAAATAGATTTCAAGAGGGCTTCATTAATGAATTTAGAGTTTAAAATAAATCACACAGACTACTGAATTTACCAACCAAACACACCCTATGCAGATGGTGAGAAAACAATAGCCAATGAGCACAATTCAAGGGAACACCTCTTGACCCTAGTTAGTTGTGAGCCTAAGGTACCTCGTATCTCGGTGAAAGTAACCATAATAAATATCAGTTCTTGTGCACACGAGAAACTAGTAAGGAGTATAACCATAACCTAGTGGTCCCCAAATATCATCATAATCATCTTTTAGTCTGTTTTATCATCTTCAAACTTTCTACATGAAATAGGGGCCAAACCCGACATAATCTTTAGCACACTAGTACATGTTTTCCCACCTAGATACCCAGGAATCCCTTTAGTGGTAAATCCAGTTACACATATTATCAAATACACATTTCACATCCAATTTCCATTCCCAAACCATAAAAACACAAACACCCCACAAGAATTCTTCACATTTCTTTCATGAATCAATAATCCACTAAATATTTTCGTAAAATAATTTCAAGGAGTGTATTTAGGCTTTGCTCATAAAAATCATTCAAAGACACAATTTTAATTATACACACACCAGAAAAACATAACAAACCATATTTTTAATCCCTAAAAACATTTAATAAAATCATTTCAAGGACAAAAAAACAATCCCAATTTACACAACATTGTATATAGAAGTAAAACACTCATTCGTCATTTTTAGGAAAGGCCTAACCGGTCTTTATACATTTTCTAAATTTTTTTTTGAAAATGTTATGCATTTGATTTTTATTAAGGAGGTGTAAAAACACAATTTACTGCATCAAACCACCTTCATAAATCAACACTCAGGTTATATATTCAAAACATAACCATTTTCATAAGAATGTAAAATAGGGCATTTTCTGGCAACTCGGGCCAAAAAATGTTGTAAACAAAAAACCATTTATTTGTAAAATCAAATACAAATTGTAAATCCATAAAAGGATCCCAAAATATTTTTTACATGCTCACATTGTATTTATAAATACAAAAAAATTATTTTAAATTTCACTAGACACATAAGAGCCAACGAGGAAATTTATCGAACCCATGGCATCCACTCTTTAAAAAAACTACTTATGTTAAGCACTTAAAAAGGGATAAAATACCATTTTCATTCCATAATGTTTTTCAAGATACGGAATAAAATTCAAAACACCATATACCAAGTGCTAATGCTCATGGAATATATTAACAAACAAGAGGAGTGCACATTTATACCAAAACAACTATATTTTTATCAAAATCAGTCATAAAACATAATTTGCACACAATAACTTTAAATCCAAGGTTTCACTGAAACACATATCATATAAATAAGGTTATAACATAATGATAATGATGAAACATAAATGATAAAGGCTCGTGCAAGGGATATCCTACCACGAATCCTTGGCGTAATGGAAACACACACCCAAAATCACCATATGAGGGTTTACAAACACTAAACCTATGATGACCAGCCCCAAAAAAACAAAAAACCCCTCAAAAATCATGGGATAATAGAACCCTAGGACGATAATTATAGGGGAGATTATGAAACAAAAAATAATTATAGGAGGAAGAAAATTAAGGATAAACGAGAAGGAATCTCACCTTTTTAACTAGAAAACTCTTCATATTCCATTAAATCTGCACCCTTAGAGAATAGGTAATGTCTTGAAACATCTTATAGAGGATTCTATGGTCAGTAAGAACCTGAAAAAGATAATATATGGCAAAAATGGTACGAATTGAATAATTTATTAATGAGGAAATTCACCATCTCAATTCTAGACAATTTGAGGGACATTGAAAATGTTTCCCCAATCCATGAATCATATTTGATCAAAAGAGGGGGAAAATGTGGTAGAGTATGGGGTTATTGTGTTATAGTGGGAGGTGGAATCGTCGAAAGAAATTAAACATGTAATTAGATATAAATGTGATAATAAAAAATTTTTAAAACAGGAAATAATCCAATGAGTTGGCCCAATACCAAAATATGTAACCCCAGTTCACCATGACTATGAATTTTTAAGTGGTCCAAAATGATATCGGTGTTTTAATATAATAGTGGAAGAAAAATATGAAGTGTAATGGGTGAAAAATGTTTACAAACAAAGGATTTCTAAAAGAAGAAACTTTGGTTTTTAGAAGTGGAAATGGGGACACAGTTGACCCAAATCATGAAGTAACCACCCTCTCTACAAAAACTCCTAAAAAAGAAATGGGGAAACTAAATAATGGTTATTATACATATATTTCAGTTCTAAAATCAAAATTAATATCATTAGACACACAAGAAAAGGATTGGTAATTTCAATGAACTGGATAAAAACCGAGACATCAAAATAAATAAATAAAACCTGTTCTTGACACTTAGCCTCTTCCACATGGAATTTATCAAAAAAACCTAAAATTAATGTTAATAAAAATTAAAAAGCTCCATTTCTCCCTAAATGGCTGCATGTGTTGTTTTATCATATTCCTATAAGGCATAACATGGATTGTCCTAACTTGAAAATTAAAACTAGTGATAATTAATATCCAGTTCTAATTGAATAAATTAAAATAAAATATAGTTTAAGATAAGATCAACTCCCTTAGTTGGTTCATCTCCAATATATTCTTTAATGGTGATTTCCTTTTAGAGTTTGATGGTAATAAGTGGAGGTAGGTAGTCGGGATCCTCTATATTTGCATCAAAGTCTACCACTTGGGTGTTGAATATTTCCATGGATCATGAGATATAAAATGGTTTCTCTTTTACATTATATTTAATGGTGAGATCATATAGTACCCACACTCATTCCTGAAGTCATTCAGATATGGTTGATCTCACATATGTAGATCCTCGGGAAATTCATCATCATAATGAATCTACTCCAGCTCATCACTGTCATTATGGTTCTATTTAATAAAATGGATGGTCTATGGATACTCCTCAAGAATAGAAAAAAAATAGTGGATGTCCACAAAAAATTTTTGGAAGATAATGGTTCATCCTTTAACTCAAGTTCAGGTTCCTTGAAGGATTCATTAAAATACATAGTTATCAAATCCATTTTTCACTATGAATATTTTATTATATCTTCAATCTATTGAATATCGAATTTTATCTTCTTTTTATCCAATTTCTACTAATATTTAAAATGGGTGAGTATATAAGAATAGTTGAGAGAAATCACTCAATTCCCAAATTATTTCTTGTCTACTTTATAATAAAATTATAATAAATACTCCAATAGTTTTTTATTTATTTTTCCAATCTTTTGACTAACGGTTTCTTGAGGGTACCCTTATGTTCCTCACTAAGGTCCTTGAATTAATCTGCTAAAATGATTTTCCACTAAGATTCCATTTTGAATATATATAATAAATCATCACTATATTGTAAATACTAGGGTGAGTTTACCATTTTTTTCAGAAAACTATGAAAAAATCTTTTGAAGGTCATAATAGAAAAATTCAGAAAACTAATGATTATCTCCCTAGAAACAACACCGATTTTTATAGAGTGCCTTTCATATGGTGTGAAAAAAGAAAATTTCAAATTGTTTTCCTATTGATACACAGTGGATAATTAGGGTCATCTTACATGAGAATATTTTATGCATGTAAACTAAATTAATTTAATTTACCTAAACCCCACTTCTTTGAGTTTTTTTTATTATTCGATTAATGAAATGGATTTTTTTTTCAAAATAATAAAATAAAATGTATTTATTAATCACCATTAAATGATTAATATAATGATATTTGAATGAAATAATTTATTCCATGTTTTTGTTTTTAGTTTTTAATTATTATTCATGTTTTATGTATGTTCAGTTAGATAATAAAAGCATTAAATATCATACATGAATTACTATAATTTTATTTAATTTTTTTGAATTTTATAATTCCTAATGAATCTAAATTGCACCTCCTACTATAATAAATTTCGATGGAACACGTCAATTGGGGGTTTTAATTATTCTAGGACCCAGCTACATCAAATTTCATTTTATCCATTGATTAGCTCAACTCCACCATGTGATGATTTGATACAGTGAATAAATATAAAATAAAAATAAAAATATAATTAGAGATAATATTAATGTTATGGGGAACAATAATCAATACTTTTAATAAATAATTCATGAACACCTAAAATTCCTTTGGCCAAGCCTCTATTCAGACCCTCATTTTCAATGGTAAGAGATCACCTAGTGGAACGAGAGAAGAGATGAGAGAAAATAAATAAAAATTTTATTTGGGAGAGTGAAAAAAAATAAATAGAGTAAATTAATAAAATTAGAATAATTAAAGAATAAAATTAAATAATTATAAGTGGGACGAAGATAGATATAATATAAAAATAAGAATAAAATACATATAAAGAAGAACAATAAGAAGAATATGATTATGATGATAATGAAATATTGGTGGTAGAATACACTTATTTAGTATGAAACTAATTGATATGTTATATTAATGAAGCATTTAATGCACATCCAAACCCGATGTCAGGCAATGTGGCTTCCCTCAACCACGTTAGGGTCAAATTCGTCCAGATCTTCAACATCATTAGGCTCGTTCACTAGGAAGGATACAAGTAGTTCTACAACATGGCCTTCCTATAGCCTTATGTTATATTATATGAGCTCTATGTCATGATGTTGTTCATCCTCTCATAACCCCACCTCAAAAAAATTTTCTCTGTTATCCCATAGTTCTGAACCACCCGATGCATTACTCACAACCGCAACCAACTATTCACTTATGTTTACGGCCTGGTCGGATCGAACCAAAGGCTATGTGTGAAATTCAACCCCTATCAAGAATGGTATCCAAGGTCTTATGGCCATTACATATAGAAGATAACACTCTACCCCTAGTAATGGTTATTGAGGAAATATGTCATCTACCCTATGAGACATAAAAAATTATGAATTTATAAGGAAGGGCACTTACAGAAGCCTAGCGGTGGCCGATCAAACTCCTAGGACTATGTTGTTGTGAAAATAGAGTATGACCCCACCATAAATTACATAGAGCTCTTGGGATTTTGGTGTGGATTCTCTAACCTCCCTAACTATTTCCAACCATGGGGCCATTTAAGCCCCAGGAATAGGCCCCATATTGATATTCTCTATTCCTATTGATGTGCCTCTATCCCCATTTGTTGGGTCCCTCCTATAATATCCTCCTACATGAAACATGTTTCATTTTAATAATCTAGATAAATAATTAAAAAAATTTCAACATGGGTAAATTAATATAAGTTTTAATACGATAAGTTCTATGAATTATCCCATGGTGATAGTGTTTTCACGACCCTCTGGGGTTATACCTTTATTTGATTCTTATCAAAAAGATTTCTCTGATTCCCCTAGAAAAGGATAGTTCTCCTATAGCTCAACAAATAATAGTTTTGGGGGATTTTTCATGCCTAGAATTACATTAACCTTGTCTTTCATTGTGCACATAGTGTCTCGAGAATGCACTAAATTTTCCATCTCTATCACGTACCACATCCCCACTTCATCGGACATGAGGAAGACAAATTTTGTGTAATTAATCCATTCACGTTTCATTCCATTCATGTTGATGTAGTTTCACATCCTATAGTGTTTGAGTAATTTCGTGTTGAAATACAATATTTCCTAAGCCTCATGGTATAGGGTATCTTTGGGAATGTACAGGCAAGAAAAATGCTTCCCATGATCTAGGGAAGGAATCCTATAGAACCCTCTTGAAATGTCTTCTTCCTACAGATTTCACTTGACTGGGAGTTTTCAGTTTAGTGATTTTTCATCTATTTGTTCACATATGGATGGTTAAGACTCATAAAATATTGGTTTTTTGGCTATAGATCTACAATGATGTTGTTCTCAAGCCCTGTCATTGTGACACTATCTTGGAAACATTTTTCCTTGGCCTGAGGATGATTGGAAAATCCCTTGTTGGCATGGATGGTCCACTACCTCTGTGGTACCCTACTATTGTAGGCTTCCCAGCTGTTCATGTAACCATGAGTATGTTTATATGCAATGGTGGATAGGGGCATCTCATTATACATATTGAAGGACCCCGAAACACCCTGAGAGGGGAGGGGTGAATCAGGGTGTCAATGTTTTCTTTTAAACTGGCGGATCTTGGTCCCACGTTAGTAGAAACTATTTTAACATGTATGATGGACATGAGAATAAATAAAAAATTCACATGAAAAGAGATGACACATCACTTTTTACTTGGTTCACCACCAAGGGATACATCCAAGGAGTATACACCGACAGGTTGTCAGTTGTACCAAATTCCACTATTCTTCACTCTTTGTGGCTTACAAAGGTTTTGGGACAGTCACTCTGTCCCAGGCTCACTAAATTTATAATTTTTCAGGGATAGCATACTTCTTCCCTCAGGTCACTACTATTGACTCCCCCTGGTTCACTGCCCTTGGTGAAGTCCCACTCAGTTTATATACATGAAGGTCTCTTCATCATTGCAAAATAATGCATCCTCTGTTGTATGTAGATTCTCTGTTGAAGTCTGACTTCCACCTATAGAATTATCTCACTTTACCCCAAAGGTATCGGGCAAACTACCAGCTTTCGCACAGCCCCAGAAAAACTGGCGTACTTCAACCACACCTTGCGCACTTCTCCAAGACCATCACGCATGTTTCAAGATGGTGCGCAGGTCCAGCTCTCCCACTTGCGCGACACTAACTTCTTCAACTTCAAACATGCGTGACTCACATTCTTTTCCACCCAAACCGGTTTTGGAGCGCAATGGTCAACTGTCAAGCCTCTTCAAATCCTGGATAGCAAGTGTCACCAAACCACCTGTGAAACAATTCCTTCCCCAACTCCAAACTTGGTCGACCAACACCCTTTCATGCCCAAACGACCTTGGATGTGCAACAAACACTTGCTGCACAACTTCAACTTGCACGATCCACCAACACTTTTGCGACCACTACACCTACGCTATGGGATCTCTGATTTTCTCTAAGTGTGAACTTCATGCTGAATGAGGAGGGTTCAACCTCTATTTATAGGAGTTTGGATGCCCTACGTGATAGTTCACAAGTCTTCCCTCACCGCGCATGTTTTGGTGTGTAAGTCACTTGCGCGACCAAACATAAAACTTGAGCACCCTTCTCCCTTTTCCATATTTTCATGTTATTATCTTGAAAAACAAAATGTGTGCTAGTTTCCTCTCCTTCATGTCAACAACACGCAAGTCTATTTTCCAAAAACAACGTTTCTCCATTTGTCGATTTTTAGGCCCAAAAATTTGGCAAACACTGGGGAATGGTGCCACATTCAATACAGTTACCTGCTTGTTCTGTATGATCACTTCACATTCTGAACATCCACTGAGGATTGACAATAAACACAAACCATACTCCAATTAATGCAAAGAACGACCTTGGTTCCAACAATATCCCCCTTTGGGTTTGTTGAAAATCAGTAAATAATTTCAATAGAGTATCATCCATAGGCAAACCAAAAATGCAAGAATCAACTCAGCCAACACTCTATGTCTACGTGAGCAATGATCGGTGTATAAAACAAGAGGCGAATATTGAATTGGGTTCCCATGTTTTGGAATTCTCAAATAAGCCCAAGAAATTCTCTTACAGTGTTAATGAATAATTACATGCATAAATTTATTCCTTTTCCCCCATTGAAAATAATCCCAAAGAACTGTAATTGTTCATTGTTCAGCTCAAACCACACTCCTCCTAGATAGTATATCCCCCACAAACCTGCATCACATCCATAAAAAGATTAAAAACAATTAACCAAACTGGGGAGATGTGAATTTAGTAACCTCCTTACGCACTGGGAGGTGCCTAAACATCGAGGATCAACCAATGCTTCTAAAAAATAGTTGCTGACAATGGCTTAGACAAGATATTAGCCACTTGCTCATCAGTTCCCCCATGATCTATTATAATCATGCCTTGCTCAAATTGTTCGTTGATAAAGTGATACCTGATTTCAGTATGTTTTGTACGAGAATGATGAACATGATTCCTCGTCAGATCAATTGCGCTATTGTTATCACAGTAAATTTACATTTTTTGCTTCACCTCATCACCAATATCTATTAGTTGTTACTTCATCCATAGTAGTTGAGTGAATGCCTTTGTGGAAAAGTTATACTCAGCTTTAGTAGTACTAAGAGAAGTACTTTCTTCTTTCTTCCTGAACCAGCCAACACATTTATTACGAATATTGAATGCTCCACCATTGGGGGTCATTCTGTCCACTACATCGCCAGCCCAGTCAGCATAAAAAAATGATGATAATTCACTATCTCTTCCTACATCAAAGTATATGCCACAATTGTGAGTACCATGAATATACCTCATGATTTTTTTACTACTGGCATATGTTCCTCTTTTGGATTACTCTGAAAGCGGGCTGCAAGACCGGTTGCAAAGACAATATCTTTTTGTGTTGGTGTCAGGTACAGTAGGCTCCCAGTTATCCTCCTATACATAGTGGGGTCTGCAGATTCCCCATCCTCATGCTTTCCAATATTTGTTCCAACTAAAATCGTAGTTGATATTGGTTTGGAGTCTTGCATATTAAACATTTTAGTAGCTCTCTTGCATACTTTTCTTGAGAAATGAAAGTGTAATCTAGCCTTTGAATCACTTGCACCCCAAGAAATTTGTGAGCTCCCCAATCATAGAAATTTTAAATTATTATTTCATGTGATTGAAAAATTCATCCACTGATTTATACCTACTTCCACCAAAAATAATGTCATCAACGTAGACTAGAACCATGAACTGATCTTTTGGATAATTATTCACATATAGATTGTGGTCTACTCCTCCTCTTCTAAATTCTAGCTTATTGAGATACAAGTCCAGCCGGGAATACCATGCTCGTGGTTCCTTCTTCAAACCATATAGAGCTTTCTTCTATTTGCAGACCTTTTTTTCCTCAGTACCAAGAACAAAACCCACTGGTTGTTCGATGTAGACTTCTTCTTTGAGTACACCATTCAAGAATGCTTTCTTGACATCCATTTTATATACTTTATATCCTCTTTGAAGTGACATGGAAAGGAAAAGAATTATTGACTCAAGAATAGCCACTATAAAAAAGGTTTCTTCAAAATCAACGCCTTCAATCTGGGTGTATCAATTACATAACAGTCGTGCCTTGTTTCTAATAACACTTCTTTTCTCATAAAACTTGTTCTTGAAGATCCATTTTGTACCAATCACATTGTGACCTTCGGGTCTCTGGACAAGATCCCATGTTTTATTCTTTTCAATCTGATCTAACTCTTCATTCATGGCTTTCACCCATGATTCATCCTTTTCAGCTTCTTCAAATGAAGATGGCTCCACAACTGACATAAATGCAGATTGCGTGTTATTCCCCATCCTCCTTGTTTGAGTGGGTTCACTCATGTCCCCAATTATGTTTTATGTATCAATATCAGCTCTTCAATTTCTCCTGTGAGGTTTAATTGCATTCTCTCCAACCATAGATACTTATTCAGATTCTTCTTCTGAGTCGACCTCATGATGTGACTACGGAGTGTTTTGTACAACTTCTTCTATTTCTTTATATGTATTTTCTCCACGTTCACTTTCTTCCCCACTTTCTATCACATCAGCATATGAAGTCCTTGAAGCAATTGTGTTTTTCTATTAAATTATTTAACATCACTACTTTCCATAATCCTTCATAATCGCTTGTTGAAGCACCTGTAGGATTTGTTGTTCATTGAGTATCCAAGGAATATTCCTTCATCTGCATTGTCACCATACTTCCCTTGATTTCCTACTTTTTTTCTAATGAAGCATTTACTTCCAAAAACATGAAAGTATTTCAAAGAGGGATTCATTCCATGACACAATTCATATGGTGTCTTCGTCCCACCCATATAAAGTCTTGTTTGATTTTGAATATACACTGTAGCTTGAACAACCTCTTTCCAGTAATGTCGTGGAATACAACTCTCAATCAGCATAGTTCATTCCATGTTGTTCACCTGTCGATTCCTACGTTCAAAAAATCTATTTTGTTGTGGAGTTCTAATAGCAGCTACCTCATGATGTATCCCTTGCTTCTCCAGGTAATATTCTAATTCAATAGACATGTATTCCCCTCAATTGTTGGATCGCAACACTTTTATTGTTCTTCCAGTATCATTCTCGGCGATTCGCCGATATGTTTTCATATAGTCAAGCACTTGTCGATTCCTGTGAATGAACATAACACATGCCATTATACTATAATCTTCCATGAAAAGGACAAAGTACCTTTCTACATGAGTTCTGGAAACATGTATCAGCCCACATACATCTGTATGAATTAGATCAAGAAGATAAGATGACTTTTTTTCTTTGGCCGATTTGAACTGTAGACCACCTTTAAACAAATGAAATCATCATAAGACTTTTCACGCTCATGCTTCGGGTTGGTAATTTCTATTACAATCCTCAATTTTGATATTTTATCCATGTCTTGTTGATTGATGTGTCCCAGTCTCCTATTCTACAAATTTTTTTCTTCTTCAACAGTCTTGTAACAAACATTTTCTTTACTATCAACCTGATACAAGTTGCCTTCTATTCTGCATCCCTTCATAAGTGAATTTCCTATCTTTCTTTTGATAGTGTAGCCTTTCGGATTAAAATTAACTATGAGTCCAGATTCACAGAGGGGAGTCATGCTGAGTGGATTATGACGTAGGCAATCTATGTAAAGGAATTCAGTATTCTTTAGCTATCCATTGGATAATTCAGTACTTCCACTGCATTTGATTTTCAGAGCTCCATCATTACCAAATTTTAATGTACCATCAACCTTAATTTTGATATTTGTTAACATGCCAGCATTACCTGTCATATGAGATGAACAACCGATGTCCAGAATATAGATACTCTTGTTTTTTGTAGCTTTGAGGGCCACCTCTACAAGGTTGAATTTTTCAATTTTCTTCCTTTCTTTCCTCGAGACATTGGATTGAGTATAGAGCATTTATGGCCTTTCAATTATCTTATCTTTTTACATTAGTTCTTCATAGTCGAAGTCTTATTCGAGAGGAGAAAACATGTTTGTAAGAGAGACACTATCTCGTTGACGAGATTTTTCTTGTCTTGAACTCCAATATAAGGTATCCATGTCACTTCTCTAAATACAATTAACAACCTAATGACCGAAGTTAGAACATCGAAAACAGTTTCATAGAAACTATTTCTTCAATAAGATAGAGGATATGAATTCAATCTCCTTTGTTGACGTCCCAGATCATCCCCATTCAAGTAGATCATTGCCTCTTCGCAATATGGAATGGTATGGCCCAGATAGCCATAAAAACGGACACTTCGTGAGAGGAAATGTCTTCTCACTTGAATTTCTCCTCATACCTTCTTCCATGGGAGAATAGTTGGACTGCCTGTCATTTCTGAATGTTTGAGGATAATTTTCAGTTCTCCTTTTAGTTTGGATTGAGGGTTTCTTTTTCTGCACTTAAGGCAACATTTCAATAATTACAACATTAATCTTGTATTTCTTTTGGTTCCTTCACTTCCAGCAGTTGATGTCTCAGCTTCACAGCCAATTCCACTCTTTCCCATGCTAGAGGGTCTTTGATCACTCCTAATTTTTCCAACCACATCTGAACCAAACTTGGATCATGGTAGTAATTCTGCATCTGATAATCTCCAAAACTATATTTTCTACATTGATTATTTTGAAATTGATTCAGTATCAAGTTTACTCCTAAGAGTAACAACTTCCTCCTCAAGACACTCTGCAGCCTTGGACTCTTCTTCTAGTCTAGAGGTGAGTTCATTGATGACCTTTGCATGCTCTTCCATTCTCAGCTTCAGATCCACTAAATCATCATTTCTTTCATGTATTTTAGACTGCAATTTCACCAATTCTTACAACCGTTCAATTTTATCTTCAAGTTGGTCAGCGTATTCAGTTTATTATTCTACAATTGATTTCTATTTATTTAAACTCTTAAATATTATCTTAATCTTAATAATAGCATACATAATTTGCAACTTGAGATCTGCACATGTTTTCAAATGATTTTCTCCACCTGTATCTTCTGATTTTTCAACAGTGGACATCATGGAAGTGTGGTTTCCAGTTATAAATTCTGGTTCTTCTTCATCACAGAATTCATTATCATCTTCTACCTCTTCATAGACAAAACTCTTCTTCAGAACTTTCTTTCTAGATTTGAAGTCTCCTTTCTTGAAAAATCTTTTCTGAGGCTTATCAATGTTTTCAGCATTGCTATCAACATCATCGATCTTTCTTAAGCACCGAGAAGCAATGTTTCTGACCTTGACACAACGAAAGAAAGCTAGTGGTAACTTCCATTTGATCTTCCCTTTTCCATTCTAGAACTTATTGGAAATGAGAGAAATAATTTCTTTTTCATCATCATCTTCACCACTACTATATTTGGAAATTTTCAGTTTCTCTATGGATTTGAATGCCATTTCATTGCTTACTCATGTAGTAGAATCTTCTAATTTGATTCTCATTTCATATGCCACTAGGATTCTCAACAGATCATCCAAAGAAATTTTGGAAAGATCACATTCTTCAAGGGCTGACACCTTTGCATTATACAGGGGTGGAAGTCTTCTTAATATTTTCTTTAATATGTCAATGACTTTTATTTCATCACCTAGACCCCGAATTTCTCTATCCACTACAGTAATTTGATTGAAGAAGGAGTCTGCATTCTCATCAGGATGCATCTTCAGATCATCAAACCTATTGTGTAGGACTTGTAGTTTCTCCTACTTCACATTGATATCTCATTCATAAATATTTTCATGTTTATCCCACGTGGACTTTGCTGAGGTGTAACTCATCACCTCTAGATTGATCTGATCAGAAAGGGTAGCGGTGAGAGAATTTTGCGCTCTAGAATCAGCATAAAAAATTTTCCTATTGGCATTAGTCACAGCCAGCCCTATTGGATCAGTAACAGGTATACCTTGAATAGTGGAAAATAGAACATCCATTCCAAGGGATATTAGATGAGATCTCATTATACTCTTCCAAATCTTAAAATTACTTCCATCAAAGAGGGAAACTCCCATAACACTGGATGAATTTTCCATGGTGGTATAAAACAGATCAGACACCAATAACATGCCTATGGTACCACATGAAGGATCCCAGGACACCCTAAGAGGGGAGGGGTGAATCAGGGTGTCAACCTTTTCTTTTAAACTGACAGATCTTGTTCCCACATTGGTAGATACTAGTTTAACCTGTATGACGGATATGAGAATAAATAAAACATTCACATGCAAAGAGATGACACAACACTTTTTACATGGTTCACTACTAAGGTCTACGTCCAAGGATCATACACTGATAGGTTGTCGGTCATACTAAATACCACTATTCTTCACTCGTTGTGGATTACAAATGTTTGGGAATAGTCCCTCTGTCCCAGGCTCACTGCATTTACAATTTTTCAAGGATAGCCTACTACGTCCCACGGGTCACTCCCGTTGACTCCCCCAAGTTCACTTCCCTTGGTTAAGTCCCACTCAGTTTATAGACGTGAAGGTCTCTTCATCATTTCAAAAGAATTCATCCTCTGTTGTATGTAGATGCTCTGTTGAATTCCAACTTCTACCCATAGACTAATATCACGTTGCACCAAAGGTATCAGGCAAACTACCAGCTTTCACGCAGCCCCAGAAATACTAGCATACTTCAGCCACACCTGCAATACATCTCCATGCCCGACGCGCATGTTTCAAGATGGACCTCAAGTCTATCTCTCCCACTTACACGACACTCACTTCTTCAACTTCAAACATGCGCGACTCACATTCTTTTACACCCAAACTGGTTTTGGCATGCAAAGGTCAACTGCCACACTTCATCAAATATTGATGTGAAAGTCTCACTAGACCACCTACGCGACACTTCCTTTCCTAACTTTAATCTTGGGAGACTAACACCCTTTCTCGCCCAAACCACCTTGGACGTGCTGCAAACAACTGTCGTGCAACTTCAACTTGAGCGAACCCCAACCACTTACATGACCACTAAACCTGCACGACGAGAGATCTGATTTTCTCTAAGTCTGAACTTTGTGCCGAATGAGGAGGGGTCGACCTCTATTTATAGTCATTTGGATACCTTGCGCGATGGCGTGAATGTCTTCCCCCAATGCGTAATTTTCGGTGCGCAATTCACTTACGCGACCAAACATAAAAATTGAGATCCCTTATCCCATTTCCATATTTCAATGTTCTGATCTTGAAACAGAAAAGGCGCACAAGTTTCCTCTCGTTCAAGTCAACGGCACACAAGTCTCGTTGGCAAAATCCACTTTTCTCCATTAGTTGATTTTCAGGCCCAAAAATTTTGCAAACACTGGAAAATGTTGCACCTTCAATACTGTTATCTGCGTGTTCTGTATGATCACTTCACATTCTAAACTTCCACTGAGGATTGACAAAAAACACAAACCGTACTCCAATTTATGCAAATAGGGACCATGGTTCGAACAAATATTTCTATCATCATAAGTGAACTTGACCCAAATCATTCACATGACCAACATATGTCGTTCATGATGTACCTATGAGTTCACCTTTATATTCATCCCCTACAAGAACCTGAACTGCCTTTTGACCTAGTTCTGGATGAATGGCTTGCAGATCGGCTCATAATTGATCTCGCCACCAATGCACCACCAAAGAATGGTAAGATATATTCTCATTGTTCCATGGTCGCAGTGCCACCATTGGTCACCACACACATTGGAAAAATAAATACGTGTAAAGTAAACTGATCTACAATTACAATTTTACTAAGAATGTAAATCAATCATAGATTGAATGGGATGCTCCCTATGATGTTCATAATCACATGCTAGAAGATATTCATGGGAGTAGAGATGGGTTTCAGATACTCATAGTCTACAATGTGTGATACAACCCAACAATACATGAAGTGGAATAGATCGTAGACGGGTTATAGTGTCTTCTCCTAACTAAATATCGAAGCACATTATTTACCTTGTTCTTCATGGGGATCCCATGATTGATATGATTCCCTATCCCCAATAGGTCCACCATTATGAATTTACAAGGATACACACCCCCGTGTGTGTGTTCATTACTGAAATCATCCACCCGAAAACGAGTGTTGTGATGAATTTTCCCATCCTGATTGTAATTTGATAATCATTCTTTATGTTTTAAACCATATATTCCACTAGCACTCCTCAAATAGATTCCAGTATGATCGCAATTTTCCTCCCTAAAATCTTCAATGATAGGTTTGTGGAATTCCTAGAAATTGTTTGGCCACCTCATCCTCCACAGTAGGATCCTATATGAGGTAGTTCAAGAAATAACTAACTATTTCCTGAATTTGGCATCCATCATCCCCTAATTTCAATTTCCAATGCTCTAAACCATATCCAAAAACACCTTCTTTAAACATGGAAGCTACTCCTAATCATCCTGTACATTCTCTATGAGTAGAAACTAATCATACATTGACCTGAGGATAAGAATCTGAGATATTTTAGGATAGTCTCAGAAGCTAATGTTAACCTCCCCATGATGCATATAAAATGTGTCAGTACATGGTGACTATCATTAAAATATATCTTCAATGATCCCCGATGGTTGGTAGACATGAAATAGATAATATTAGGTCCCTTCATGAAATCCTATTAACCATAGCTCTTCCATTAACCTAACGTATGATGCACAAACCAAGTAGGATAAGGACCATTAATCTTTGAATATTATATCCTGGAAGAAATCCCAATTATTAGTCCATCCATTCTCTAGGTTTTCCAAAACCATCGTGATTATTTTATGATATTGTGGTGTAGACACGTTATCCTCCAGCTTCCTTCCATTGATGATTTTTAGGTGGTTTTACAAACAGTAATCCATGGTGGATGAGAGGTACTTCAAGATGTGTTTGTCAGTAGACATGTGCCACTAGTACTACCCTAGTTTCCCTATGAACTAGTAGACTGGTTCATGCCTACAGGGCGATGGAATAAAGTTAGTGTCCCTAAGAAAAAAGGCATAAAACAACGACTTATTTTATAAAGGATACTCCATCTGAACTTCCAAAAGTATCCTGAGTAGATATTTGTGGTCTGAGTGGATTCTAATTCACAACCCAATCTAAAATTTTCTTCCATTTAATCCCATCAAGCAGAATCATCAATGATTTCTTGATAAGATTCATGAGTGACTACGAAGTCTGAGACTTAAAAAATTGTTTATTATTCTTTACAAAGGACATTTGAGAAGGTAGTTTTCAGAGTAGCATATCACGAATTATCAGGGTACATGGATTGTTTCATGAAGAATTAATGGATCAAAAATCCCAGTTTATTAAGAATCTTTCATAGTGTTAGGATCTAAGACACCCCATTTAGAATGAATGTGTTTTCAAAGAATGTATATGAACGTTAAATGTGTTTTTTGAAAATAGATCTATAGATGGACTATTTTGGAATCTTTCATATAGGTTGAGGGCCCCTAAATCACTATTTATAGGTTCATGACTGACTTGGGAATCAAAATGTACTCTATGCCAATGCACATAAAAAACTGTGCATCCAGCACCAGCTTTTCGATTGGAGATATTTTCTGTGTTTTCCCCAAGAATCCAAAACACATTCTCCTTTGTATCCCATTCTGTGGTGGGAATTTTTTGGTTTTAAACATGATGATTTTGATCCCATTATATGAATTCCATTTTTTAATGATCCCTCCAAAAATGTGACCATGTGAGGCACTGATGGTAATCTATATGAGTCTGATGATGCTCTGTGTTTTTGATGAATGTTCACTGATGGGTTCATTAGTATGAAAAAGCTATGTCCATTCACAGATCACACCATCTAAACATGATGTACCTACAAGAATAAAAATACACCAATTCTTTTAAATACATCGTTCATTCCACATTAAATGGAAAACTAGACTATTTTTTTGACTCACCTCTCCCAATTCTCAAATCACCTAATAACCTATGAACCGTGAACCAAATGGAAAATGATTCATTTATACTATTGAAGAAACATGATACCCTGGTTACCTTATTCCTAACTACCTCCACCTAAGGTGGTTATGTCTTTAACGATGGATTATTCCACTATCATAGGAATAAGTAACATTTTGTTACATGGGGCTTCACAGATAATTAATCCTTAGTGATGCAATAATTTTCTAATGGTTGACCTCATGTGATGGTAAGGTCACCATGCTTTTTATTGCCCATTCCTTCACAAAGACTGTCACCTGGATGAATCATCCAACCTTCCTGAATCACTTTTCGGTGAGTCCTACTTTGTGAAGGCCTTATCATGGTCTTTAATATATTTCTACCCTTATACTGACACCTCTATGTGAAGGATGAGTGCTACAAGCCTCTACATCCCTCTATGATTGTTCTAGCTAAACTTCAAGTCTTTATGTGACATGTGTCATCCATTCTTCTGGCCCATGATTCCTGTTTACCTCTTTCTCTTCATCATATGTATGCTAACATCGAATTTGTTATTGTTTAATACTCTACACCATTAACACATGAAATTTCTGATTTCATTCCCCTCCCAATGGTTTATGGTTGATAGTTATATAAGTCTATGGGGTGATGAATAATTCCCCCGCATTCGAGATACATGACATAAAATTTCCTTTTATCATCATCCTTAGAACATGATGTTAAAATGATTCCCTAACATGTTGATTATGATCAGGATACATTGTGTTTGAGTGGTGCAATATGGTATTCATACCACCTACCATCACATGAAATAAGATCCACTATAAATTGAATAAGATCATTTCAATCGGTAATGATATGCATATAGGAATCCTTACTAGAGTAAGCTCTTATCCTTTCTTGCATAAGGCATCACCTTTTCTCCTCCTTACACCCTCAACCATTGGGTAAGATAGGGGATGGGCACCGAGGAACTCTTTTTTTACCTCGCATTGGGATTTGACTCCATGGGAAGATTCCATGTGTAATGCCCAACTACAGGGAATGAGACCCTCCTCAGATTGAATGAGATCCTCCTCAGGCCACTTATATGCATAATCCCCACAACATCTCTCATCAACATATCATTCACGATATGAAGGTCAAGTCTACCAGTTCATGTTGTGTCTCACACCGAGCATGAATCACAAGATATTAGAGGTTGTCAATTACCTTGGATCCTATACATCCCTATTGGTAATCCCACTAAGTGTAAGAACAATCCTTATGCTCCATTTTCTTGAGCCTCTTCCATAGGTGTATTCCCCAATATCCCTTTAGAACTATGTAGACATTGATTCCAAACTAACTCGAATATGTATAATACTATCATGATGATCAATACCAAAACATCATTCATCACATACATCCCATACATTTCATCCACTCCACCCATAATTCATATTTATATTATCTGATCTCCCATTACTCAATAATATCATGCCACACAATAGGTTGTT
Organism: Viscum album; assembly: GCA_963277665.1. Classification (NCBI taxonomy): domain Eukaryota; kingdom Viridiplantae; phylum Streptophyta; class Magnoliopsida; order Santalales; family Viscaceae; genus Viscum; species Viscum album. The sequence continues at coordinate 497,141,391 of OY728140.1, forward strand.
TCTTTGTGTAAGACCCACATAATTATTTCGAATTATTTTCATTTTCATCCCTATATTCGAAATAGGGTATCGAAGACACCTCACTAAGGTTCAGTACTAACCAATGGTAATCCTTTGTTCCACCCTCCTAGGGGTACACCCCTCTGATCCAACTCTATAGATGTTTTGATCAACCTTCATGGTGAAAAATATTCCCTTCATGGGACACGCCACTCCAGTTCCATCTTATATGGTGTTAAGGGCCATCGATATATTAAACAATGGTTCCTCCCTCCGATGGATGTTCCCCTTCATGGTGTGGAATCATAATTTCACAGTACGTGACACTCTAGGTCTTCTATCACTGTCGTTCTAACCCATCCATATGCTAAACCATTCAAGTGCACCCTCATATGGTTTAAAATATTTGATTCACCTTTATGAAGTGTTTTGATCATTTTCACTTCTTCTCTGCATGAGGTTAAACTCACGACATGTCACACTACTACGTCTTTTTAATCATGGGATTATTGAGGAAGACCTCAAAAGATATTCTTTTGTTATTAGATACCATGAAATTGGAATGGGATGAATCATGTTTTGTTCTCAAGAAAACTTCAAGAGATTCCCTCATATGAGGAAGAATATAGATTAACAATGTTCTAGTATATAGACATGCCGTTGATTCCCAACACGATTACACTCTTACCAAAATTTTGTTCCACTGTCACGACCTTTTGGAATGTCTAGACAAAAGTTGTGTAATTAATAAGAATCCAAAATGAGATGACACCAAGAATGAGTTTGACAAACATATCATAATATATTAGAGACACCTGGACAAGTTGAAAACTTCCAAGGAGAAATCCATGAATGGAAAAACCAATATATCATTATATCATTTTGATAAATGATCAAACATCACCAAGAGTGTGATGAATTCCACCCACCTTTTAAAATCATGAATTAAGGTTAATAATGTAATTCCTACATCATAATGAACCATGAGATAATGCATACCATTAAAAGGGTAAAAAACAATGGATAATATAGAATTTTTTGTTGTTGATGTGGATTTTTATAATACAGTTATCTTCAAAGAGAAAGATAAGAATAAGGGATAAGATTCTTATTTATATCTTCAAATGAGTAATTTTGGGAGAACATATAGCATGATTTCTAAAACAATTTCAATATGGTAACGGTGAAAAATATTTCATGGATATAATAATTAAAAGAGGAATCCTTTATCAATGGGTTCTTTCAAAAGTGAGAATTTTCTTTCCAAGGAAGAAGATATTTATTGGAATTTTTATGTAGAATAAATTGTTACATGTAATGGTTTAGGTGTTTTTATGTGTATTTCAAGTAATCCAAGAAATATTGATTGCCAAAATGATAATGAAGTTGATGTTGGAAGGCATGAACTACATAAAAAGCATGATTAAGCACATAATTATCATGATGTTTGGAGGGAAAATACTAAGAAGGATAATGTATTCATACATGATTTATTAGTCTTTGTGCATCAACAATAAGAAGAAAAGTTACGGATGAAGTTTGATATTGAGAAGCTAAAATAAATAAATTTTAGAATCAAATGTAAGGAAGTGGAACTCAAACTCAAGATTAATGAGGATTCCTAGATCAATAATGGATTTGATAAAACTATAAATAGTATAGTTAAAAGAATTTAGGAGTTAGATTAAGAATATATATAATAGAATTAGGTGTTTGATTATATATAATGATTATTAACACTCATCTGAAAAAAAATTATAAGTGAAATAAATCATCCTTAGTTCAAGATATAGAAATTTTAAAGGAATGACACAAAACTATTATTATTATTCAGTGGTTGAAAGATAATGGTCAATATATTGATAACTAAAATACACAAGAACTAACTCCTTGAAGGATGGTAGATCATTACAACACTATAAAGGAAGTCAACCATATTGATAATAAAGGTTATAATTATTATATAGTTATATCCATTGTTTTTTAAAATATGGGATACACATACAAGGTGTGTTCGATTTATAGGTGATTTTTTGGGATAAACACCAATAAAAAATGATAATTATAACTTCTAATAATTCTTTTTATTTTAGTGTATATCATTTTTTCTGAAGTATTTATATATAAAGTAATAAATTTAACAAACATATTGAAAAAAATGTCAGGAAAATGAATCAAAATGGAATAGTAAATAATATAAAACATTTATCTTGAATCCTAAAGATATAACAAAAATTTCTTCCATAATAATAAGGGTTTATTGAGAAAACGATTAAATATGAATATTAATCACCAACATTGGTTGTGAAGAAAAGATATGATAAGGATAATGATGCTATTAATTTTTAAGGGAAAAGAGAAATTCATGATCATGGATATTGGATAGTTGACTCACATAATCTATAACTAAAATTATCAGAAAATAAATAAATATTTCCATGATAATTTTGAGAAATATGAGGATCTTAATATTATTGTTCCCATAGTATCCAAAACTAGAAAAACATGTCATGTGAACTGAAATTTTAATGGTTAGTGGGCTACATCATAATATCCTCAGTGCCATTAAATTTTGTGATCCCGAATATGCTCTATAATTCAAGGAAATGTTTTGTATTGTCAAATCCAAAAATTGATTAACTATCCAAAAGTTAAAGTCAACCAATGCGGTTTTATATATTATTGGAGATGAAAATTTATGCATGCAATCACGAGAGTAGTATAATAGGCTATGAAATTGGTGGTTTTCCATTTGAGCCAAATATATCTTGAGAGGTTGGTAAAGTACAATAGAGAAAGTGATATTAAAATATTATGAGTGATTGTACATACATATGTGATTGATATTTGTAGGTGAAGATAAACTATAAGTATTAGAATCCAAAGAACATGGGGGAATCAATATTTATTGATCATGCTCATTTGGACGTTTTTGGACTGATCTCACCCAATGATATGGGTGGAGTATGGTTTATTTGTTTTTTATTCATTATTTAAGTATGATTGTGTGTATTCTTTGTTTCACAAACAAGACCGTGGTGTACATATGTATCACTATATATTGGTGGAGAAGTGAAATAATACATGGTGCGAAGATTCATAAGTTATTATTTGAAAATTGGCCAAAATTTACAAACCATAAAGATAAATAATATTTAATGAATCATGAAACTAAAAATTAGCTTTCAGATGTGAGAATGCTACATAAAAAATGCGGTGGTGGAAATTAGAAATCAAATAACCAATAGTATGGGTCAATCCATATTGACTGAAAAGTATCTTTTGTAAATATACTAGAATGAATATTTTATTATAGTGGAATTCATATCCAATATATCTTTTCTATATAAAAATTAATGGAGAACTTCATATTACATGTGGTATAAAAATAAAACTACACTCATGTACATCTGGGAATTTGGAACTAAATAATTTATACTATAAAAGTGTTATGTGAAGGAAATTTTAAGATTGGGGATATGAAGTTATATTTTTCGAATACTAATCAATGAGTAAATATTACATGTTTTACAACTAGAGACATGAATTTATGGTGGAATGTAATGTTGTTGTGGTGGTTTAAGTGGTAAAATTGTAGTAGAATATGAAAAAATTCCACATGATAATAAACCAATTTTTTAATATAATGGTGATGAAGAAATTAAAAATTTAGGGGATTTACATGGAATAATAATGATTTTAAGTTGTATCAGACTATGATGAATGTGAGGAAATTATATTATGATCCAATTGACAAACAACAATTCATGAAATAATTTATGGAAACATTATTGGAGAATAGATGGACACTTTCCAAACCAAAATAATGATTTCTCGACAAGGGGTATCATTACTTTGATTTTTTGAACCCAAATCATCATATAAATCCATAAATTAAGATATATGGGTCATGTAGATGGATAAAATGTTGTCCAAATAGATAAAAATTTATCATGTGAAGTTTTTATCCTTCTATGTTACTAGAATGTGATAAGAAATAAGTGGGTTTTTCAAAATAATGTTATTTAAGAAGAAACAATTATATATAATAAGGAATGAATATTTTTCAAGGGATATTACCTAATTCATATAATTTTTGTTGAAGATACATACTCACTTTTACAATAATTTTAAAAAATCAGTTAATTTTAACTTATGTTGAGTGAAAAGGGTTTCGTGGTATGTCAAATGGATATGAAATCATTCCAGTTTTATGGTTTCTTGGTATATTAATTTTTCATCAAGTATCTAGATAAGTTTCTCATTAATGAATACGATAGAAATTTATATCCACTGAATAAATAATTTTGTTTCCTCAAACTAGAACCAAGATCTTGATAAGCATGGGTAGATCAATTTATAATGAATATAGGTTTTTATAGAAGTTGTATTTATGAGAACTTCTACATAAATATGGAAAATGAGAAGATGTTTATGGTGATTATCTATGTTGGTTACATGATTTGTTTTGGCTCGGATGACCAAAAAAGAAAGTAGTTCATAGAACATATGAGGTTCATATTTTAGATATGTCAAATTGGTACAATTTTCATTTTCCTCATATTACTATTTATTAAAATGTAGGAAATATACTTATCTCTCAACTAATGTTTCCATGGAATATTTAATAATATTTTTAATGTAGGATTCAAGGATCATGGAAAAAATTTGGGAGTGAATAATAGAGTTAACAAGGGATGAGCATAGAAACAAGGTAGTTGAGACCATTTATATGATAATCAATTGGAGTTTACTCTAGGTGGCTATGAATTTTGTAGACATTATAGTTTAAAATTTTCAATATAATCATTATCAGAGTGATCCTAAGGAAATACATATGAATTTAGTGAAAAAATAATTTGATATATACATATCTTGGTGGAACATGTGTTGTTTTATCCTAATGATTGTTAGTATAATTCTATGGTGTTTACTTATATTGATCGTGCAGGTTTAGTAAAAAACAAAAAACCATCATAATCTAGTTTTTTTATCTTCGTAGTTCATTCATATCATGGACAATAGAGAAAAATTATGGCATGTTTTCATGAATAGAATATGGAAAATACATTTTTACCACTCAAGAATTGAAGAAGTTGTTATGGATGAAAAAAAAATTATTATGTGTGTGTTGATTTGATTTTTCCTATTTTGATTATGTGTGATGACACAAGTGCGATCATTAATTGTAAAAACCGTATCCACTATTCCCAGGAAAATCACATTGTGATCAAATATCAGTTAATAAATAATAAGGAATATCTACATATTATGGTTTTTGAATATGTTTCAACTCAAGATCAATTAACAAATATGTTGAGAAAGGAACTTCCCAAATTAGTATTTAATATGAATCTATTACCTCCTAGAGTCACACCACTTCAGTCCAATTAATATTTTCAACTATGGAACCCAAATCATGATGGTCGATTTCACGAGAAATGAATGTTTCCTCACCTCACATTTATAGGGGGGAGGATTTGAATGGGGGATAGTGATTTACTAGAAACATTTGGGGACATGTGAGCAATACGGATGGTCTTTGCAGTGTGATCTTGGGATCATATTTCCTAAACTTGAACTCTATATCTATAAGATTTATAATATTTTGGACCCCTCAAGTGCTCAGGGGTGATTAATTTCAGTTGGTACTACCTTGAATTACATTTACAATTAAGTTGAGAAGTGAAAATAGAGGATTCATGTTGCTATCTACAAGTGGTTGGTGTGTATTTTCAACTAAAACCATGGGACTATTTTTGGACCCCAAATAAATTCTAGAGGGGATTTTTTGACAAGGTATATGTTTTAAATATGATTATTTATTAGATGAATTATAGAATTGGGTAATGGTTTTTTAGGGGAAATGGCTATGTGATAATATTTTGGTTTGGAGAGAAGATAGTTATGTAAGGATTTTGGGTATGTGACCAGAATGTCTATGTGAATCATGTTCATGGGAAGAATTATTATGTGAAATTTCTACATAGTAATAATAACTACATGAGTATAACATGTATGTGAACAACCTTTATAATTGAATTGTCCATTAATCGATTTAATGGCTCTGGATACGTTGTGACACAGCTATATAAATTTGAAAATGTAGACAATTTTTCTGGTAATATATATTGAGAGGTCCTGTAGAGACCCAAATCGTGACGTACAAGGACATTACAGTACTTTTTAGGAATACTTAGTACATAACAAAAAGAGACACAGAAGGACCATAATAGTTTAGTGTCTTTGGAAACTCGTAATAAAATCTTCTAATCGTGGTGAAAGATCTTCACCATCTCCCAATAAAGATCTTCCCTCTTTTTTCTTACCTAAAACCATTCTTTATATCCTGGTGAAAATAAAACATTAAAGGGGTGAGATCAAATGCTCAGTAAGGGTAAACATAGAGAACATAAAACAATCCATAAACATTTGAATGCAAAAACTTGAACATAAAATCTAAACATCAAAATCTTGAGAAAAGATATGAATCTTGGAAGTACATAAGGCATATATCATAATGGAACATCAATCAAGATAAAATAGCATGGGAATAAAACATGTAATTGTGGGAACCATTAACCACATGTTATGATTTCCATAGTAGCCAAGGCATTTCTTCCAAGACCATCTTAGTGGACAAAGTCCCTTTCTGAATCGAGTTCACTCCTCGTTTCAATCCTCTAACACTAAACCAGATTAACTTACCGTTCAAGCCATGTCTATCTCATGAGATATAAATCATTACCCAATGAATTGGAGGGATATATAGGTCCCACCCATCTCATAATGAAATCATTCTTACTTTTGCAACAAAATAAACATACATCATTCATAATAACCCAACGAATAAAATGGGTTTCAAAAACATCATCCCATCATCACATAATCCATATAAATGGATATCATTTCATAATAAGAAAAGTGAAACCATGTAAATCATAGAGACATTATACTTGAAACATACACATATTAAATAAAGTCATCTTAGATGAAAAAATGGTTTTGATAAAACACTTGAAATGAATTCTTGAGGAAAATATCCTTTCTTTTTCAAAATCAATTTCTTTTCACAGAATGTCATGTAATTTTAAAAGAAAGATATTTTGTTGAAAATAGTCATGAAATCTTTTTGAGGAAGCTTCATTAAAACAAGGCTTTATAAAACCGTAAAAATCCTTTCATGCCGTATACGTTAAAAACATTCTTCTCGTACTTTTGTCAGAAAAGTCAGAAAGTACCTTGTAGGGTAAATAAAAGAAAGATTCCTTCCATACCATGGGGTAAAAGTAAAATGGGTAAAAAGGACATTAAACCTATATGAATACACTTTTATAAAACATGGACATGGATGATATCAATAACACCAGTAAATACTTATGAATAAGCAATCTCGGATAAAAATGAGATTTGAAAAATTATCCCTTACCTTAGGTCTGATATGCTTCTTACATTTCTAAATCTCCTATATAATGATTTAAAAAATTTCACTGACTTATTAAAGAATCATATTCATTGTTATGATATCATATATGGTTCACTTATGACTTTATATTACCCGTTATTTTGTATGTTCCATGTTAAAGCGGCGTTTTGGGTTAAATCGTTTTATTTATCGTACGTGTTTGGACTTGTTGTTCTTGATATTATTACTTATATCCTGATTTACTTAATTCCAGAATGTAAAAAATGATTTATATATAATATATATTCATAATATACATATATATATATTATATATCGATAAAAGGAATGAAATACACCGTTCATGGAGACGGTAGGCCGTACGTACGCATGAATGCTGTTTTTGTTTCCTTATTGAATTGAATGAAACTAAATAGATGACATAAATATATATATAAATAAATACAGTAGCATTATTATTTCATATATTTCATTATTATTCATTATATAAACTTTATGATCATTCATGTATGGTTAACATGGAGAATGAATCTCATCGCGTCGTGGAGACATTAGTCCGTACGTACGCACGAGCGATGATATCGTTCCCATAATTATTGAATAGAGTTGGAGTTGATGGTATAATATATCAGAATCATTATGATGTTATAAAAACAATATATAGTTATTATTTAATCCATTATACCCATCCACGTAAGGTGTTGGTGGAAAACAGATTTCCCCACGGCGTGGAGACGGTATTCAGTATGTACGCACGCGTGGTGATTTCATTTTCCGTAGGATGGATAGATGGTGAAATAGGGTTGTTTCAAAATTATAATAACATATAATTATATGAGTTATACTGATGTTATTACTTAATAATGAAACAACTAAAGAAGAAGAAGTGGAAGAAGAAATAAATATGAAAGAATCAGTAACAGACATTACCTCTTCTTTGAAGCTTCTCTTTGAGACCTCCTCTTAGGGCACTAAAATTGTTCTTTGAAGAAGACCACAACCTCTAGGATGTTTCTATGGAAGTAGAGAGGAGAATTTGGCAGGGGTTTTATGAGCTTTAAGGCTCAAAGTGGTGTGAGGAAGAGAGGGAGGAGGTTCCCTTTTATAAGGGAGGCGAGGGGCTCCTTTGGAAAAACTAAAAATATTATTTTATTATAAAGCCATATTCAGTTTTAAATAGTTACAAATTGATTTATTTCTAAGATAAGGTTGGTATGGGTCGAAATACTCTCATCAAATCGAATTTTAACAAGTTTATTTTACTATTTTAACTTATCATTTAGATTTAACTTTAAGTTAGATAATTTTACTTTTACCGTGTCTTTTTGTGTTCTTACACTATAAGGTTAATAAAATTACTATAATAAGTCAAACGAACCCCAAGTTGTTTATTATTAATATATATAAAATTATCTATGTCATTTTTTTATCCATATATTTTTAGGAATAAAATAACAATTAATAATATAATATTTGTTTTAAAAACTATTTTATGACAATTTTGACACTATTTAGTAATTGATTTTTGTGAAAATCATAAAAGAATGATTAATTCAAAAACAGTTAATTAAATCAATACTAATATGTCATATTAACCTATAAAATTAGTGGAATTTATAAAATGTCTGAAATAACATTTATTTGGGTATATATAACATCAATTATTTCAATATTTTATTAATAAGATAATTACTGCATCATCATTGTGTCATAAATAAATTAAATTATTTAGTGTCTTAAAATTAAAAATAAACTTCCATTATGTAGAAAACCATTTTAGCTTTCTAATGAATATTTATAGTCGAATTTATCACATGTGTAACCCTATATTAAAAATTATTTAATTATTAAACTTTGATTTTAACTATTTTAACCTTTCTTTAAATAAATTAATAATAAATGTCCTAATCTAATAAAAGTGGGCCTAAACGGTCATATTTTATTCCTAAGGTTGTTTTTGGTAGAATTACACTTATCCAATATAATTAGGACACGTTTTAGGGTAATAATAATATCATTTTTACTCTTAATTACACTATTTACTTTTAACCTTGGTAAATAATAGTAAAAAGTTACTATTCACCAATAATTATTTTCATCTCATTGAACCACATTTTACTTACTGACATAAACTCTGTTTCCCGGAATTTTGAAATTCCACTCATAGAAGCGGTAAAATTATGTTTAATGTAAATTTTCAAATTCTCCTAGGAGGTGGGTAAAAGACGGGGAAAAGTTCAATAAAATTTTTATATATCTAAAATTGTTATAAAATTACTCCAATGAATTACATTGAACATATATAGGTATTATGTATCAATTTTTACCTAAAATAAATTTAAATAAACTAAATAATTATTTAAGTAAAAAGTCTGTTTTTAAATAGTAACCCAGTGTTTTCAGTATTCATCAAAAATTGAATGTTTTCCGAAAATTACCAAAATTTCTCCCCCGGCAAATTTTGATATACTGAATACAAAAATGAAGTCCATTTTGAAATATAAATTTTATAAAATTTCAAAAATTGGGTATTAATATTCATAACGTCTTGTTTATATAATATATCGTTGTTTAGCGAAACTCGGTATTGCGTACAACACAAGCTATCGGGGAAGGTCGCACTTACGTGTAATGCAATCCAAGTCAGGGATGCGTGTTGTGCAAGATTCTTTTGGTGTAGCGTACAACACAATACATTAATGAAATTAAAAATAATATTTTTCATAAAATCTCAGGGTGTTACATTCTACCCCTCTTAAAATTAATTTCTCCCTCGAAATTCATCGGGGTTATAAATGGTTTACTACTCAAAAGTTTCTTTAATAGAAACCCACATCGTAAAAAGGAATACCAGAACATGGCATTAAAAACTAAATTATGAAATGTAACGGTTACCCAATGAAACTCATCACTGGGTTTCCATATAAGAGAACAGAGGTGAAAATATGGATATGGAAGAAAAATCTAACCATCACGTTCTGATGGAGAGTGGTAGAGAACATGGATATGAAAAATCCATCAATCAAAAATCCATAGATTTGTGATGATATAAGGTACCTTCTGATTCATCGGATATAAGGGCACTAGGACAACATTTTTTTTTTTCAAGATCATTTCCCTAAAGTTGATGAAATTGGAATTAGAAGAAATACTTTTGTGATTTTGGTACAGTCTCACCGTTGGTCATTCTTTGGACAATTTCCACTTCATCTATTAAAGAAATGATGTTGAATTTTTCATTCGTGAAGTGTTTGAAGGTCATGTGATAGAATGATTGGTCATTCCATCTGTCTCAAAAAAAAGGTTATAAATGTTATCAAAAATACATAAGTCCATATATAGTGAGATTAATCATATATGGTTCCTAAAATGGACTTATACTTCATATATCATACTGCTTAATATAATAAAACTAGTATCTAATAAACAGGGACTTCATGTAGGCCAGTGGTAGGCGATAAAGTCCAGTCGCATTTCGGTTGTGGGTTCAATTCCCACAGCCTTGTCCGATGCGATGGGTTGTCGCCCATCCTGCAGGTTGTAATTTTTCTAAAACTACATTACTATAACATCCCATCAATAATATCAAAAAAACTTCTATCCTTAAACAATACTGACTTATGTCCTACATAATCCATTCCAATCTTTAGGCTTATCCATAATACTGCAGTCCACTCTCATATTATAGTGAAAACGATTACCAGAGATTTCATATAACAACCATGTTAATACCATCGTTGATCCCCATATATCATAAGATATGTCTTGTTGGACACATTCCAAACATTCGAAGTCCTTAATCATGATTTCTCTTGAAAAATGAATACCCATTGAATCTTAGTGAAAACATGAGTGCTGTCAAAAGTTAACTCTTTCCACATACCAAAACCCCAAAATTCTATATACTCAAACCCTGATATAACAATTTCTTTATATCAGTCATGAGCTCATGAATACTATCAAACATTTCATTTTCTCCTTATCACTTCATTATGCGCATATCATCTTTTTCCAAAAATATCTCAATAACTTTCAATGGTTACTGGTACCATAAAATTATTGAAAACCACAATAGACCAATACAAAAATATTGCAATATTCCACGATACTATATACATCATTATTTTGGATTCCCATTACATAAACACTTAATCATTCCAAAACATAATTTTAATATTCAACATTGTCAATTGTGATCGCATGTGACTTCCCTTTTTCCTTTAGCTTAAGTGGTTGCTCATGTCAATCATCACTAACCCTTGGATTAGGGAATTTATTATCATAATGCCCCATTTCCTTGCACTTGAAGAATTAAAGTGTTGGTTGTGCGTTCTCTGCAGTATTTTCTTTATTGACATCATTAGCAACCCTTTTTCTATTACTTTGACACTCAGCTGCTCGATGACCTTCTTTTCCACACATAAAACATTTTCTAGTCCCTTTAAGATAATATCCACCATGATTCTTTCCAGACTATGAGCATAAGGAAACATTCATCTTCTTTTCACCATTATTCTGGGATTTCTCCTTGAACTCCATATTTCGTTTCTTGTCAAAACCATGAGATGGATAAGTAACCCCAACATCCATTTCTACCTTGATAGCACAACGCACAATTTCTTCATAGATACTAAAGTCTCTTATAGATAACACCCTTAGATGATTTGGTTTTAAGCCAATGAAGAATCGATCAACATTACTTTCAGGTTGGATGATAAAGCCAGATGCATACCTTTCAAGCCTTTTAAAATTCGCTTCGTATATGCCAACAGATTCATCATCCTTTTGCTTTAGTTCAAGAAACTCCTTCTCCATATTTTTTTGAAAAATACGAGGTAAGTACTTATTTAAAAATAAGTTCTTGAACTCATCCCATTCCATGAACTCAATTTCATCTCCTGACCTCGTATTCTTGATAAGATTCCACCATTGATCAGCTTCACCTTACAGACGATATGCTGCTAAGATGAATTTATCATGTTCAGAACATTGAAGAATTGAAAATATCTTTTCAGTGGTACTGATCCATTGTTCAGCAATAAGTGGATCAGAAGACCCACTGAAAGAAGGTGGACGTTACCTCATGAAGGACTCAAACGAATATTGTTCCCTTCTCTGCTCATTTGATAGTCTAGAATGATTCATAGCTTGTGTAAGTATAGCAATAAGATTTTTCACTCCATCTCCCATAAATTTTTTTTGTTCAGGAGGAAAATCATTCTATTGTCCATTTCATTGATCAGCACGGTTCCTTCGGGTTCCAGCCATCGTCTAAAACCCAAAAAGAATAGTGTGAGAGTAAAAAATCAAGCTAGGGAAAACAACATAATAAAGGGGGAGTACCTTCAATATCTAACATCTTAGGTTTAATTCTAATATCTTTACCGTAATTCTAGGACTATAACCTATACTTATACTTAACCTTAGGGACATCCCATGACATACCTTAGAAATATATCTAGGGATCTCACTAAAGCTCTCACATGCTAGTTTCCAAAGGTTGACTAAACCATTCCTCTGATACCAATTGTAGATACCCAAAGCTTGACGTAAATGGAAATTACATTACTTTTGAGGAATAATTAATACATAACAAAAAACAGGCACACAAGGACCGTAATAGTTTAGTGTCATGAGAATCTCGGAATAAAATCTTCTAATCGTGGTGAAAGATCTTGAACATGTCCCAATAAAGATCTTCCCTCATTTTTCTTACCTAAAACCTTTATTTATATCCTGGGGAAAAGAAAACATTAAAGGGGTGAGCTCAAATTCCTAGTAAGGGTAATCATAGAGAACATAAAACAATCCATAAACATTTGAATGCAAAAATATGAACGTAAAGTCTAAAGATCAAAATCTTGAGAAAAGACATGAATCTTCGAAGTACGTAAGGAATATATCATAATGGAACATCAATAATGATAAAATAGCATGGGAATAAAACATGTAATTGTGTCAACCATTAAGCACATGTTATGATTTCTATAGTAGCCAAGGCATTTCTGCCAAGACCATCTTTGTGGACAAAGTCCCTTTCTGAATCGAGTTCACTCCACGTTTTAGTCCTGTGACACTGAACCGGATTAACTTACCATTCCAGCCATGTCTATCTCATGAGATATAAATCTTTACCCAATGAATTGGTGGGAGATATAGGTCCCACCCATCTCATAATGAAATCATTCTTACATGTGCCACAAAATAAACATACATCATTCTTAATAACCCAACGAATAAAATGGGTTTCAAAAACATCATCCCATTTTCACATAATCCATATAAATGGATATCATTTCATAATAAGAAAAGTAAAACCATGTAAATCATAGAGACATTATACTTGAAACATACACATATGAAATAAATTCATCTTAGATGGAAAAATTGTTTTGATAAAACACTTGAAATGAATTCTTGAGGAAAATATCCTTTCTTCTTCAAAATCAATTTCTTTTCACAAAACGTGATGAAATTTTAAAAGAAAGAGATTGTTTTGAAAATAGTCATGAAATCTTTTTGAGGAAGCTTCAGGAAAATAAGGATTTATAAAACCGTAAAAATCCTTTCATGCTGTATATGTTAAAAAAAATTCTTCTCGTACTTTTTTCGGAAAAGTCCAAAAGTACCTTGTAGGGTAAATAAAAGAAAGATTCCTTCCATACCATGGGGTAAATGTAAAATGGGTAAAATGGACATTAAACATAGATGAATACTGTAACACCCCAAGATTTCATAGTGTGTTATTTCTTCAAAATAATTCAATAACTTTCACTACACACAACACTGAGTTCAATCACACCATGACTTACAAAAAAAGCCATTCAAAAGAGGTTATGAATAGTATTAACTAAATTTTAAACTTTATATAATCCTTATAATTTTAGAATCCATATTATGAGTTTCTTAGTCATAATGCAAGAACAGATTCATTTTCAGTATTGCACTTTTATCAACTTTTGATAGTGAAACCTTTTTAAATACAATATTTTAAACTTTTTGACTAAATGGAGACATCAAAAAATTTAACATGAAACATCCCAAGCTTCCACGGTACGCTTTCCTTTGAATAAAACAGTAGCGTGTGTTGTACGCAACTTCGAGTTCTAACACACCGTAACCAATCAAACTAGCTGTTATGAATAGTAATACCTACTTTTTGAAGTTATATATATTTTATATTTTAAAATGGACTTCATTTTTGGATTCGGAATATCGAATTTAGCCTAAGGTGAAATTTTGGTACTTTTCGGATAACTTTCATATTTTGATGAATAGTGAAAATTACTAAATTTTAATTAAAAACAACTTTTTTAATAAAAATAATTAATAGTGATAAATTATGAATTTGAGTGGTTTTAAAGTATATTTAGAATATATTTTTACAATTTAATATAATTTTGGTCATTAGACATAATTTTACAATTAAACCAAACATAAACAAGTGTCAATCTTTTGATAGTTATTATCTCTTAAAAACACGCTTTTTGTTTTGACAGCGGGAATTAATTTTAAATTAATTTCTGCCACTTCTGTGTTTTGAATTTAGAAAAATGGATTCCATATTTGGAATCACGATGTTCAAATTGTGTAAATAGTTAACTTTTATTTTTAGACATTTTGAATAATTACTGCGGTAAATATTTTATTTACCATGGTTAAGGGTAAATCCGGTAAATAAGGGTTAAAAAATAATATTAAAATAATACTAAATTACCCTAAAACGTGTCTTAACCATATTGGTTGATACATGGTCGACCATGGGAATCTTTGGGTCTATTTTGGGACCCCATGGATCCACTTGTAAGTGATAATGACACTTTATTTTAATTAAGTTAAAATGAATAAAAAAATGACACAAGCATATATCTTTTAGAAAAACAATTGTTACATAGGGTTATATATGTTGGATTTTAGATTATAAATATTCATTAGAAAGCTAAAAAGATTTCCTACATAATTATATTTTATTTATAATTTTTAGACATTAAATAATGTATTTTATTTATGACACAATGATGATGAAGTAATTACTATAATAGTGAAAACTTAAACTAATTGATATTATAAATACCCAAATAACTATAATATGAAACTTTTAATGAATTAAACTAATTTTCTAAAATAATATGATATATTAGGATTGATTTAATTGACTTTTTTCGAAGTAATCAATCTGTTATGAGTTTCAAAAAAATCAACTATTGAATAGTGTCAAAATTGACATAAAAGAGTTCTTAAAACAAATATTATATTATTAATTGATATTAAATTCCTAAAAATCTAATGTTCGGCCAAGAGACTTATATCATGATAGGTTCATTATTAATGTACCACTTGGGGGTATCTTGGATGTATATAGTATGTTTATTAACCATATTATATAAAAATACAAAGAGACATTGTAAAAGTGAAACTAATTAACTTAGAGTTAATACTTAAAGATAAGGTTAATATAAGTACCCAAACCTGTCTAAATTCTATTGGTTGAGTGGTTTGCGACCTATCCCCACCTTAACCTTTGAATAATAAACTTTGGAGCCTTTTGAAACCGAATATGAATTTATTATAAATTAATATTTCTAACTTTTCCAAAGGTTCCCCTCACCCCTCTTATAAAAGGGCACTCCTCCTTCTCATTTCTTCACACCTTAAAAGCCTTTTGGTTCGGACAAACTCTGCCCAAATACTCTCCCAACATCCCTCAATACAACCTAGAGGCCTTAGTTTGATCAGAAAGCCAACCTAAGGAGCCCTTTTGATCAAATCAAAAGGAAGAACCCGAAGAAGAGGTAATGATTTCACCACCCTTCTCCAAGTTCATTTCTTCTTCCACTTCTTCTTCCTTTGTTCTTACCATTATAAAATAATAACTCCAGTATCTCACATATACTGTGATGTTATTATAAATATGGTACAACCATATTCAGTATTCTATCCACCCTTTGAATAACATGTCACCATACGTGCGTACGTACGGCTTACCGTCTCCACGTCGTGGTGTAATTGTTATTCAATATATTATTATTTGGATGGGTATAATAATGATGTATAACTCTTGTAAATAATAAATATAACATGTTAATGATTCTGTATATATGATATACCATTCATTTATATATTATTTTAATATCAAAAGAATGATATTGTCGCTCGTGCGTACGTACGGACTACCGTCTCCACGAACGCGATGAGATTCATTCTCCATCGCAACCATTCAAGTATAATTATCATTTGATGATTTAAAAATGATGTTTAAGGACTGGATATCATTCTGAATATGAATAAGATACAACAACCATGGCTTATGTAACAAAACATATAAAAGAAAATGAGTAAGTTAACTCCCGAAATGACGATAATTCTAAGATATTATTAACAAATAAATGTTAAAAGATCATTTATGATATCATATTAATATATATGATCCTTGTATAATTTAATAACAACTATTTCACCATTATACAGGAGGTTAACCTACCCCAACCAAGGAAAAGTACAAGGTAAGGGTTATTTCACAATCTCTTCATTATCCGAGGTTGTTTATACGTAATAATCTACTGGGATTTCTTTATCATCCACATCCATGTTTCTTCGAAATGTATTTCAAAACATATTTATTATTTACAAGAATATGGGTTAAAGTCATTTATACCCTTGTTTGACTTTTTATAAGAGGTTTATAAAGGAATCTTTCCGTCGTTTTCAAAACAAGGTCATTTTTAACCTTTTCGACAGAATTAAGGTAAGAATGTTTTTTTAACTTATACGGCGGGTGCGGCTAATTTCTGCCGTTATAAAATCTTCAAAGCTTCCCTTACAAGCTTATAAGAATATTTTCAAAGAAAATGTTTTATTTTATATGGATCTTAAATTATTTCAAAATAAAAGGAGATATTTCTTTAAAAAGAATTTTGATTTCATCTACGTCAACATCCTTTGATGGATTTTAAGATTATTTGAAGTTGATTTATTATGATACAAAACTTCTATATTGTATTGAAGGTTTTGTGATATGTTTGACTATGGATGTGCTATTTTTATACCATTCATAGTTTATGGTGAAATTATTGACATTTCGTATGCTAGTTTTTAATACGAATGTTTATGTTATGTCTAAACCTTTTCATATGGGAATGCATTGGACTTAATAAGTGATGGGTGGAGCCCGCTATAGCTCCTCGATGCATCGGTAGGTCTCATGAGACAAACTAGTGTCTTGGCACAAGGCCTTGACAAAATCTTATTTGTAGTCTTGTCACGAGGCTTTGGATATGTGGTTATGATAGTCTGGCATTATGCATTCCAACATTATGAAAGTGGTTATTGATTTTTGCATGTGATTATTCGATTAGTAGAATATCCATGTGAATAAGTAAATGGAATTATTTCATTTTATTTATGCCATACCATGTTGAAAGTTCATATTTAAAAGGATTTTGTTTTAGTTATACATTGCCTTAAATGTTTATTTTTATTTATGAAAGTTTCCGATATATTGTTATCCTTACCGGGCATTTGAGCTCACCCCTTTTCTATGTTTTATTTTTCCCAAGAAGTGAAGAAGTAAGTTATGAATGACCTGCAGGGATATTATGTGGGGATATGAGTGTGGATTATGGAGACATTATGTTATTGTAGTAGTTTTTCATTTTATGATGTAATGTAAAACATATGAATATATCTAGTGTTTCCAAAGATACTAAACCAATCAGTCTTTCGAGATTTGATCTTTCTTGTGATCATGCCAATGTAACGAAGTAATGCCCCGACTCTGGGTAACTGGGGTCGGGGCGTTACAGTTGGTATCAGAGGAAGTTTAGTACAAACCTTGGAAGCTAGATTTAGATAAACTCTGATTAGAGCACGTATACCTAAGATGAACTTTGACGATTAGTATAGAAGAACTTCCTAGAATTTTGGTATTGTAGAGATTTTGTGAGTTTTCCGAGCAATAAATCCCTGTCTGGATACGAGCCGGTAGAGGCGGCTCTGGCACAGATGTACCTAGGGGTAAAACCCGAAAACACCGCTTTGAGCTAGACTCGAACGGGAACTGGTGCACGACAACGGGCCTTACTGCACTCTTGGTTACGACACTCCCGGGGGATATGCTTAGGATAACTCTCATTTTCTTTACAAATCATTTTGAAGGGATTATGATTATTTACTTCCTCAAAGAAAACATTCTTATGATTATGGATTATATCCATAAATAGTTCAATTTATGTTAAGTGTTTTATAAGTATGGGATTATGTATTTTGATTCATAAACTAATCTAGTGTATGCCATTGTTTAGAAATGGCGCCCAGTAGAAGGAATGAGAATTCCAGAAATGCACATGATCCAAAGAGAAGGAAGGATCATATCTTTCATGGTCTTAAGCTAGAATTTATAAGAGAAATAGTCTCCCATGTATTATCATCATATGAAGAAATAATATCATGTGTTTATAAGATAAGTAAAGAGTTTACTAAGTCCTATGGCTTTGAAGGGAAGCAAGAGAAGAAAAGGATGGAAGAGAGAAAGATGGATAAAGGGAAGAGGGAAAAGAATAATTTTCCCATATGTGGTAATTGTGGAAAGAAACACCCTGGAACTTGCCTGAAAGGAATGGGAGTTTGTTATAAGTGTGGAGGAAAAGGGCACAAAGTACGTGACTGCAAGGGTAAGAAAATGGTTTCAAATGTACAATGCTTCATTTGCAAGGAGTTTGGACACTACGCGAACCTATGTCCCAGTCATCAGACTATGCCGCAAATGATGCTATTGGATAATAATCAAGTTATGATACTACCACATATTAAGAGGAATGATTAGAGTTATTATGTTGATTATATCAATTGAGTGTTGTATCAACAATGTACTTGTTATAATAATTATGGAGTATATAAGGATTGTACTGCAGTACTATTTCATTAAGGACTTGAGATGGTGAGGAACAAAGAAAAGTGACTCAGTAGCAGGTTAAATTTTTGGAAAATATATGGTTGAGAGAAAGATAAACCATAATATGGTTCAGATACCGAGGTGGTGATTTTAGAATAATACATGATTGATTTGGATAAATTATATTGGATATTATTGACTACCTTGAAGCTGATTAATGATTTGTATATTCCATCATTGTTGGGGTTTAAAACATTTTTGGATTAATGAAGTATATCCAGCATTCTATATGGAATAGGGGAGCATGAATGTAATCAATAAGGAATATGGTAATTCAAGATGTTTCAGTTTATTAAAAGAATACAAGATGAAGGTATTCATATGCTATTACAGGGTAAAAAGGATCTACATTATGCTTACCTTCCTTATAAATGTTGGACTGTGAGTTTGGACAGAAGTATTTTGGATAGTTCTAGTTTGGATTATTTTGGATTACCATAAAAGGAAAACCCGGAGGTTGGGCGGCAACCCGTCGCGTCCGGCAAGGCTGCGAGACTTGAACCAGCAACTGAAGGGCGACAAGGGTGTATCACTTACCACTGGCCCACGAGATGTCCTGGATTAAATAATGTAGTTTTTTTAAAAGATCTGGTAGATGAATTATAATATCATTTATTTTGGAACCCTGTACGAATAGTATAAATAGAAATTTTTTTTACGTTCTATTACCTTTTAGAGTGAAAGATGAGTTTGTGGTAGAAATTTATTATTGGATAAAACTCTAATTATAATGTAAGTATATCTCCTTATGATCTTAGCCAATCTCATAAATAAATTCCTCAACATTAATAAAAGGAACTTAGAAGAAAAATGTTGTCCTAGATGGTACCTTAAATCATCACTAATTTATGGCTTTGGGATTGTTGGCCTTTTCATAGCTATGTTCTCTACCACTCTCCATTAGATAATTGATGGTTAGATTTCTCTCCCATATCCATATTTTCCTACATGGAACCCTAGTATGTGTTATTTTCGGTAATCTTCATACTTTCCACTCTTTATTTTAAATAGAGGCCTCATTAATTCATTTTTCGATGTGGGATTTCAACTAAGATATTTTGAAACGTCAAAAATGTGTTATCCCAATACCCTATATTTTGTTGAACCGATGGTACTTCAAATCATCATAGATTGATGAGTTTAAGGACCTCAATTTTATACTTTTTGTGATTGATGACCTCAATCACTACCTATAAATATTTACGTTTTTCCTCCAATTATATGTCTCTAATTTCCACCAATGTTCTCCTAATCAAGATCATAATTTGGTGGTGACCCTTTCATTTCTCTTTTCCTCATATTAAGACTAAATTTTAGTAACCCAATTTCTGATGTGGGTTTTACCACAAATATATTTTCTATTTTCAACCTTTTATTTTCGAAGAACAATTTCAAATTGCGAGGACGCAATTTATTGAAGGAGGGGAGAATGTAACACCCCAAGATTTCATAGTGTGTTATTTCTTCAAAATAATTCAATAACTTGCACTACACGCAACACTGAGTTCAATCACACCATGAATTACAAAAAAAAGCCATTCAAAAGAGGTTATGAATAGTATTAACTAAATTTTAAACTTTATATAATCCTTATAATTTTAGAATCCATATTATGAGTTTCTTAGTCGTAATGCAAGAACAGATTCATTTTCAGTATTGCACTTTTATCAACTTTTGATAGTGAAACCTTTTTAAATACAATATTTTAAACTTTTTGACTAAATGGAGACATCAAAAAATTTAAAATGAAACATCCCAAGCTTCCACGGTACGCTTTCCTTTGAATAAAACAGTAGCGTGTGTTGTACGCAACTTCGAGTTCTAACACACCGTACCCAATCAAACTAGCTGTTATGAATAGTAATACCTAATTTTTGAAGATATATATATTTTATATTTTAAAATGGACTTCATTTTTGGATTTGGAATATCGAATTTAGCCTAAGGTGAAATTTTGGTACTTTTCGGATAACTTTCATATTTTGATAAATAGTGAAAATTACTAAATTTTAATTAAAAACAAATTTTTAATCAAAATAATTAATAGTGATAAATTATGAATTTGAGTGGATTTAAAGTATATTTAGAATATATTTTTACAATTTAATATAATTTTGGTCATTAGACATAATTTTACAATTAAACCAAACATAAACAAGTGTCAATCTTTTGATAGTTATTATCTCTTAAAAACACGCTTTTTGTTTTGACAGCGGGAATTAATTTTAAATTAATTTCTGCCACTTCTGTGTTTTGAATTTAGAAAAATGGATTCCATATTTTTAATCAGGATGTTCAAATTGTGTAAATAGTTAACTTTTATTTTTAGACATTTTGAATAATTACTGCGGTAAATATTTTATTTACCATGGATAAGGGTAAATCCGGTAAATAAGGGTTAAAAAATAATATTATAATAATACTAAATTACCCTAAAACCTGTCTTAACCATATTGGTTGATACATGGTCGACCATGGGAATCTTTGGGTCTATTTTGGGACCCCATGGATCCACTTGTAAGTGATAATGACACTTTATTTTAATTAAGTTAAAATGAATACAAAAATGACACAAGCATATATCTTTTAGAAAAACAATTGTTACATAGGGTTATATATGTTTCAATTTAGATTATAAATATTAATTAGAAAGCTAAAAAGATTTCCTACATAATGATATTTTATTTATAATTTTTAGATATTAAATAATTTATTTTATTTATGACACAATGATGATGCAGTAATTACTATAATAGTGAAAAATTAAAATAATTGATATTATAAATACCCAAATAAATATAATATGAAACTTTTAATGAATTAAACTAATTTTATAGGATAATATGATATATTATGATTGATTTAATTGACTTTGTTCGAAGTAATCAATCTGTTATGAGTTTCACAAAAATCAACTATTGAATAGTGTCAAAATTGACATAAAAGAGTTCTTAAAACAAATATTATATTATTAATTGATATTAAATTCCTAAAAATCTAAGGTTCGGCCAAGAGACTTATATCATGATAGGTTCATTATTAACGTACCACTTGGGGGTCTCTTGGATGTATATAGTAAGTTTATTAACCATATTATATAAAAATACAAAGAGACATTGTAAAAGTGAAACTAATTAACTTAGAGTTAATACTTAAAGATAAGGTTAATATAAGTACCCAAACCTGTCTAAATTCTATTGGTTGAGTTTTTTTCGACCTATCCCCACCTTAACCTTTGAATAATAAACTTTGGAGCCTTTAGAAACCGAATATGAATTTATTATAAATTAATATTTCTAACTTTTCCAAAGGTGCCCCTCGCCCCTCTTATAAAAGGGCACTCCTCCTTCTCATTTCTTCACACCTTAAAAGCCTTTTGGTTCGGCCAAACTCTGCCCAAATATTCTCCAAACATCCCTCAATACAACCTAGAGGCCTTATTTTGATCAGAAATCCAACCTAAGGAGCCCTTTTGATCAAATCAAAAGGAAGAACCCGAAGAAGAGGTAATGATTTCACCACCCTTCTCCAAGTTCATTTCTTCTTCCACTTCTTCTTCCTTTGTTCTTACCATTCTAAAATAATAACTCCAGTATCTCACATATACTGTGATGTTATTATAAATATGGTACAACCATATTCAGTATTCTATCCACCCTTTGAATAACATTTCACCATACGTGCGTACGTACGGCTTACCGTCTCCACGTCGTGGTGTAATTGTTATTCAATATATTATTATTTGGATTGGTATAATAATGATGTATAACTCATGTAAATAATAAATATAACATGTTAATGATTCTGTATATATGATATACCATTCATTTATATATTATTTTAATATCAAAAGAATGATATTGTCGCTCGTGCGTACGTACGGACTACCGTCTCCACGAACGCGATTAGATTCATTCTCCATCGTAACCATTAAAGTATAATTATCATTTGATGATTTAAAAATGATGTTTAAGGACGGGATATCATTCTGAATATGAATAAGATACAACAACCATGGCTTATGTAACAAAACATATAAACGAAAATGAGTAAGTTAACTCCCGAAACGACGATAATTCTAAGATATTATTAACAAATCAATGTTAAAAGATCGTATATGAAATCATATTAATATATATGATTCTTGTATAATTTAATAACAACTATTTCACCATTATACAGGAGGTTAACCTACCCCAACCAAGGAAAAGTACAAGGTAAGGGTTATTTCACAATCTCTTCATTATCCGAGGTTGTTTATACGTAATAATCTACTGGGATTTCTTTATCATCCACATCCATGTTTCTTCGAAATGTATTTCAAAACATATTTATTATTTACAAGAATATGGGTTAAATTCATTTATACCCTTGGTTGACTTTTTATAAGAGGTTTATAAAGGAATCTTTCCGTTGTTTTCAAAACAAGGTCATTTTTAACCTTTTCGACAGAATTAAGGTAAGAATGTTTTTTTAACTTATACGGCGGGTGCGGCTAATTTCCGCCGTTATAAAATCTTCAAAGCTTCCCTTACAATCTTATAAGAATATTTTCAAAGAAAATGTTTTATTTTATATGGATCTTAAATTATTTCAAAATAAAAGGAGATATTTCTTTAAAAAGAATTTTGATTTCATCTACGTCAACATCCTTTGATGTATTTTAAGATTATTTGAAGTTGATTTATTATAATACAAAACTTCTATATTGTATTGAAGGTTTTGTGATATGTTTGACTATGGATGTGCTATTTTTATACCATTCATAGTTTATGGTGAAATTATTGACATTTCGTATGCTAGTTTTTAATACGAATGTTTATGTTATGTCTAAACCTTTTCATATGGGAATGCATTGGACTTAATAAGTGACGGGTGGAGCCCGCTATAGCTCCTCGATGCATCGGTAGGTCTAATGAGACAAACTAGTGTCTTGGCACAAGGCCTTGACAAAATCTTATTTGTAGTCTTGGCACGAGGCCTTGGCTATTTGGTTATGATAGTCTGGCATTATGCATTCCAACATTATGAAAGTGGTTATTGATTTTTGCATGTGATTATTCGATTAGTAGAATATACATGTGAATAAGTAAATGGAATTATTTCATTTTATTTATTCCATACCATGTTGAAAGTTCATATTTAAAAGGATTTTGTTTTAGTTATACATTGCCTTAAATGTTTATTTTTATTTATGAAAGTTTCCGCTATATTGTTATCCTTACTGGGCATTTGAGCTCACCCCTTTTCTATGTTTTATTTTTCCCAGGAAGTGAAGAAGTAAGTTATGAATGACCTGCAGGGATATTATGTGGGGATATGAGTGTGGATTATGGATACATTATGTTGTTGTAGTAGTTTTTCATTTTATGATGTAATGTAAAACTTATGAATATATCTAGTGTTTCCAAGGATACTAAACCAATCGGTCTTTCGAGATTTGATCTTTCTTGTGATCATGCCAATGTAACGAAGTAATGCACCGACTCTGGGTAACTGGGGTCGGGGCGTTACAAATACACATTTATAAAACATTGACATGGATGATAGCAATAACCCCAGTAAATACTTACGAATAAGCAACCTCGGATAAAAATGAGATTTGGAAAATTATCCCTTACCATAGGTCCGATATGCTTCATACATTTCCGAACCTCCTGTATAATGATTTAAATAATGTCATTGACTTATTACAGATTCATATTCATTGTTATGATATCATATATGGTTCACTTATGACTTTATATTACACGTTCTTTTGTAAGTTCCATGTTAAAGCAACATTTTATGTTAAATCATTTTATTTATCGTATGTGTTTGGACTTGTTGTTCTTGATATTATTACTTATATCCTGATTTACTTAATTCTAGAATATAACGCATGATTTATATATAATATATATTCATCATATACATATATATATTATAGATCGATAAAAGGAATGAAATACACCATTCACGAAGACGGTAGGCGTACGTACGCATGAACGATGTTTTCGTTTCCTTATTGAATTGAATGAAACTAAATAGATGACATAAATATATATATATATATATATATCCAGTAGCATTATTATTTCATATATTTCATTATTATTCATTATATAAACTTTATGATCATTCATGTATGGTTAACATGGAGAATTAATCTCATCGCGTCGTGGAGACAGTAGTCCGTACGTAAGCACGAGCGATGATATTGTTCCCATAATTATTGAATAGAGTTGGAGTGGATGATATAATATATCAGAATCAGTATTATGTTATAATAACCATATATAGTTATTCCTTACACCATTATACCCATCCATGTAAGGTGTTGGTGGAAAAACAGATTTCCCCACGGCGTGGAGACGGTATTCCATACATACGCACGTGTGGTGAATTCGTTTTCCATAGGATGGATAGATGGTGAAATAGGGTTGTTTCATACTTATAATAACATATAATTATAGTAGTTATACTGATGTTATTACTTCAGAATGAAACAACTAAAGAAGAAGAAGTGGAAGAAGAAATAAAGTTAAAAGAATCTGTAACGGACATTACCTCTTCTTTGAAGCGCCTCTTTGAGACCTCCTCTTAGGGAAATAAAATTGGTCTTTGAAGAAGACCAGAACCACTATGATGTTTCTATGGAAGTGGAGAAGAGAATTTTCGAGGGGTTGGCTGTGCTTGAAGGCTCAATGTGGTGTGACGAATTGAGGGAGGAGGTGTCCTTTTATATGGGAGGAGAGGGGCACCTATGAAAAAACTAAAACTATTATTTTATTATAAAGCCATATTTGGGTTTAAATAGCTCAAAATTAATTTATTTAGAAGCTAAGGTGGGGATGGGTCTAAATCCTCTCATCCAATAGAATTTGGAAATGTTTAGTTTACTATTTTAACCTTATCATTTAGATTTAACTTTAAGTTAAATAATTTTACTTTTATCGTGTCTTCTTATTTTCTTACTCTATAAAGTTAATAAACTTACAATAACAAGACAAACGAACCCGAAGTTGTTTATTATTAATATATATAACCTTATCTAATTAATGTGGCCGATCCTTATAATTTTTGGAATAAAATAACAATTAATAATATAATATTTGTTTTAAAAACTATTTTATGTCAATTTTGACACTATTTGGTAATTGATTTTTGTGAAAGTCATAACAGAATGATTAGTTCGAACATAGTTAACTAAATCAATACTAAAATGTCATATTAACCTAGAAAATTAGTGGAATTCATAAAAAGACTCAAATTACATTTACTTGGGTATTTATAACATCAATTATGTCAATATTTCATTAATAAGATAATTACTGCATCATCATTGTGTCATAAATAAATTAAATTATATAATTTCTAAAAGTTATAAATAAATAAAAATTATGTAGGAAATATTTTTATCATTCTAATAAATATTTATAGTCGAATTTATCTTATGTATTACCCTATATTAGAAATGATTTATTTATTAAACATTGTTTTTAACTATTTTAACCCTTCTTTAAATAAATTAATAATAAATGTCCTAATCTAATCCAAGTGGGCCTAAATGGTCATATTATATTAATAAGGTCGTTTTTGGTCGAATTAAACTTATCCAATAGAATTAGGACAAGTGTTAGGGTAATAATAATATCAATTTTACCCTTAATTACCCTATTTACTTTTAACCGTGGTAAAAAAAGTAAAAAGTTACTATTCACCAAAAAATATTTTCACATCATTGAACCACATTTTAGTCCTTGTTATTAACCGTGTGTCTAGGATTTTTGAAATTCCACTCACAGAAGTGGTAAAATTAAGTTTTATGTGAATTTGCAAATTCTCCTAGGAGATGGGTAAAAGACGGTGAAAAGTTCAATAAAATTTTTATATATCTAAAATTATTATAAAATGACTCCAATGAATTAAATTGAACTTATATATGTATTATGAATCAATTTTGACATAAAATAAATTTAAATAAAATAAATAATTATTTAAATAAAAATTCGGTTTTTGAATAGCAACCCAGTGTTTTCACTATTCATCAAAAATTAAAAGTTTTCAGAAAAATATCAAAAATTCACCCCAGGATAATTTTGATTTTATGAATCCAAAAATGAAGTCCATTTTGAATGATAAAATTTATAATATTTCAAAAGGTGGGTATTACTATTCATAACAGCTTGTTTATATAACATATCGTTGTTTAGCGAAAATCGGTATTGCGTACAACACACGCTATCGTGGAAGGTTGTGCTTGCGTGTAATTCAATCCAAGTCAGGGATGTGTGTTTTTCAAGCTTCTTTTGGTGTAGCGTAAAACACAAGATATTAATGAAATTAAAAAGAATATTTTTCATAAAATCTCGAGGCGTTGTAGGTCCATTATGATCAATAGATTCAAAAATGTATGTTGCTATGTATAAATGTATGTTTAACCAAATTCGATGGAGGTTAAATGATCTTGGGTAATAAAAATAATTCAAAACATTTTACCATGGTTGTAATGTCTCGAATTTTTTAATGTGTTACTTTAATATTATGTAGGAATTCTTTCAATACCAGGCGATGTAACGGAGTGCAGTTCTGAGGCCCAGTAAGCCCGGAACAAATATTTGAATTTAATTAAATAATTAAATTTTTCATATGTGTGGTTTTCCTGAAAAATTGGAACAAATACCGAACGGGTGCTCGGATCACAAATCGGAAGGCACTGTTGCGTTCAGAACATCGATTTTACCTTAGGCAAGGCCTAACAACGGCCAGTTCAGGTCAGTGGTGAAATCTATTTTTTGGACATAACTGTAATAAAATATTTAATAAAAATATTTTAGTAAATATTTGCTGCAACTAAACCTTTTAAATTTTTAAATAAAGATTTCGCAGGGGATCAGGGTTACAAATATCATATCCCTGAATTTCCACTGGAGGCTCTGGAAAATCTCTGGAGAGAACCTCCCAACGCGGCGACGACGTTCATGACGGGTTTCACCGGTGACGAAGACGCAGTGACCGAATCTTCTCCAACGAACGCTGCGGATCCAGGTAGTATGTTTGATTTTGATTTCCATTTCCCCGTTATTGATTCATCCGACGAATGCGGACTAATCCACGAACATATTATCCCTCAAATCGATCGTATTTTGCGAGATGGGAATTTACGGGGATTTTTTGGATTTTATTCATGATTTTTTTTGGTTTCGTTTAATCTTATAACGATGATGAACCAATATCTACACGAAAATCGATCGAGGTTCGTCCCTCTTGATTTTTTGTGCTTTTCTTCCTAAAACTATCGCATTCTTCATGTGCGTTCTACGTATTCTTCGTGGGATAAAAACAACGATTGAGTTCTCCTTTTATCTTCGGAGTAATGATATGAGATTGTAGATCCAACATTGGAATGATGGTATGGAGCTGTGCTGACGGTTTCAGAAGACTATTCGGAGCGGATCGAGAGATATGAGTTTTTGGGCATTTTTCTTCAGATGGATCGTTGGTGTTTTCTGACCCGATTGAAGGATCGAAAACACCTGATTCGGTGTTCACATGATGGGATGAACCAAAACATCAAGAATTGGGACGAACTGACGATAGATCGCGAATCTGGAAATCTGGCTGAGGCGTGAGGAGGAAGGCGACATTTCTGGAAAAATCCCGACTACACGGCATGTAGTATGGGCTACACGGAGTGTGTTCATCGGGGATCACCTGGTGTGTACTCCGGGAGTACATGGACATGGGTCGGGTACATGACTAGGGACATGGCATGTATACCCTTCCCAGGCCAGACACGGTCAGATATGTGGGACACCCTGTGTACTGGTACACAGGCATGGCGACAGATAAAGAGACCATTTACGGGCACATGGCCTGTGTACACGGAGCGAGCTGAGGTGTTCTGACACGACATGTAATCCTAGTACACGCCATGTAGTGACTTTTTTACGACACGCCTAAAGAGACAGGCCATTTACACGGGTAGTACCCGGAGTCAAAGAACATGACATGTGATCCTTCTACAGGCCGTGTAGTTGAGTTTACATAACATGGACAAATGACATGGTTCGTTACACGAGTAGTACTCGGGGTCAAGGAACACAGCGTGTAACCATACTACATGATGTGTAACCTATTTTACATGGCTTGATCCAATTTCCTTCTATGACTTGGACTAGTTTCCTTCGGATTCATCCCCTTGGTCTTTCTCCTGAAGGTTTCTGGTATCATTTCTTACATACAGAAGTATGATCCCTTCAGCAGGACTTCCTAAATAGAGTTGTTGGAATCTCCTCTGTGAGGCTTGGAGCCGGATCCTCGATTCCTTCCATGTACCCTAGGTAGAGTTATTGGCATCGACATGACCAACATTACCCGTTTTTCGATCCTCTGCTTAGCGGATTAGTTCAGAATGGGTTGTTGGAATCACCCCATGGTGATTGGTTGTGATCCTCATCTAAGCATCGTGTTCTCAAGTACTTTTGGAGTGTGTTCTTAAAGAACGAGTACTTCGTATCTCTCTCTTTAGACCTAGGAGTGTGTTATCCTTGTTATGTTCTTGGTTGAATCTTCGAGCTGGATCCTAGTGGTGGTATCGCGATACCCGATCGTGTATGAGTATATCTGGATATTCTTCTTATTTGTTCTATAGACATGTACTGTGTGGAGCTGACTGTATATTTTTGTTGTGGTATTTCCCTTTTTGTATTTCCTTTGTGGTTTTGGGGTGTCCTTCTGGGTATTGTTATACTCAACCATGCATGGGATTTGCATGCACGTGTCATGTCTTGTGCAGACGAGAAAGCCTTTGATAGGATTCTAGGAGGACTAGGACCAGATGGTGCTCAGTGAGATCAGACAGGCCGAGGTGTGTTCCTACAGCTCCAGAATGCAGTCCCAATACCTTTATTTATAGGTTGGACATTGTTGCAGACTTTCTTTTGGTGGGATTTTACTTTTGGCCAAGTGTTTTACATTATTGTACTTTACATTCCCATCGTACTCTGTTGGTTGGGTTTTTAGTGTATGCATGCATTTCCTTTTTTAGTAGTTTTTACTATTCAGCTTTGTGGGCTTAGAAATGTGTGTGTGTGTGTGTGTGTGTGTGTGTATAGGTTTATAGGCAATGCATCCCATTTTAGTAACATGCCTACTCGGTGCTAGTCACCAGCCCCTGGCATATAGGAGGTGGGCTTTAGGAGTTGCGGATCAGGCCCCACTGCGACAGGTCATGATAGAGTGGTATCAGGGGTGGTCAGTTCTACCTGAGGACCGAGTTCCTGTGAGTTGGTTTGAGGAAACAGTGTTAAGTGTTTCGAGTTCGGCTTTCAGGTCAGGGAGCCTACTGTTGGTGTGGGTGGCCGATGTATCCATACACCAAGACTCTGATAACTTAATTTTCAACTAGGAACATGAGAACACTAGTTGCAGGGAAAAATAATGGTACAATCATCATATATAAATGGGTTGTGGTTTCCATGTCCTTCTTGAGTCAGCTCTCTAGATATACTCACTGACTGAGATACATCTGTTTTCTTTCAGGATGCCTCCACGGCACGCACCTGCTAGGATCCAGCAACTCAATCACGAGGATGACCCCCTCCGTGATGAAGCTTTAATACATGGATTATATCCCCCAGTTTTACCATTAGGTGGTGTGCCAAATATTCCACCACCTATGGAGTAGTGTTTAGTGCCTGCTATACCAGTAGAGGAGGAGCGCAGGCTGAGTTCACTCCATGAGTTCAGAGACAAGGAGCCCTCAAGTTTCAAGGCAAGCCTGACCCTAAGGCAGCAGAGGACTGGCTTGAGGTAGTGGCCAGAGTCTTCCATTTGATCATGACACCAGCAGACCAGAGGGTGATCTTGGAAGCGAGAATTCGGCCGGGCTCGATGGGACGATGGTGGATTTTGGTTATCCGGGCCCACAACGAGGTGAATCTTGCATGGTCAGAGTTTAAGAATCTCTTTAGAGAGGAGTTTTTACTGGTTACCATGAGAGTTGTACATATACAAGATCTTCTTCAGCTCCAGTAGGGAACCATGACGCTGGCTGACTATTCATCGAGGTTTACCGACCTCTCATGGTACTCGATGGATATGGTCAGAGATCACTACATCAGAGCTCAGACTTTTGAGCGGGGCTTGCGCAGAGAAATCCGAGATAGCATCATCCCTATGAGCATTCCAACTTATGTTGGGGTTATCGAGTAGGCTTTGGTGGTCGAGAGCTTCGTGGAAGAGTAGAGACATCCGACAGTTGTTAGCAGTGAGTGTGCTGGAGTAGAGACCTTGGTAGTAGGGAGTCAACGTCAGGGACCCAGGCATTTGAGATGTTTTCAAAGGAGATCCCAAGATAGAGGATCATCCGTACAGGGTACGCAGGGCGCATCCATCCAGCCTCGAGAGAGGTGATGTTACTCACGCGATGGCAGGGGAA
This sequence comes from Viscum album, assembly GCA_963277665.1. Taxonomy (NCBI): domain Eukaryota; kingdom Viridiplantae; phylum Streptophyta; class Magnoliopsida; order Santalales; family Viscaceae; genus Viscum; species Viscum album. Next base: position 497,173,190 of record OY728140.1, read on the forward strand.
ATCTCACTTGAGATTGTCTGACCTTCCGTACTACTGGCACGGGAGCAGTGGATGGACCACAGAGGTAGAGGCAACGTGTGGAGTAGACAGATCTACGGGGCGACAGACATGGTAGAGGAGATGGGAGAGCAGCTGGAGGTGGTCAACGTTTTGAACATTTCCCACCAACACCCCCAGGTGGTCCACCACAGGCTCAGGGAGCTGCTGGACAGAGGTAGGGACAGCTACAGGCAGTAGAGGCTTATGACCCAGGTACTCCCGGAATGATTAGAAGTTCAATCTGTGTCTTTTCTACTTTAGATGTTGTACTGATATACACAGGTGCTAGTCATTCTTTTTTTGGATGCTTATCTTGTTTCAGACCTTGAGATTCATGTTGAGTGATTGACTCGACCCTTATGCTTAGAAACACCGACTAGAGAAGATTCACAGATCACACACCTTTGCAGACAGTGTGACCTGACCATTGGAGGCGAGAGATTCGGTTGGAACCTCTTGGTGGTAGCGTCGAGGCCTTACGATGACATTCTTGGTATAGATTGGCTATCCACAGTTCATGCCTAGATTGACTGTTTTTAGGCGAAGGGTGTGGTTTGTCCGTAGTGATGGGATGAGGTTCTCCATCATCAGTGAAAAGGAGACCCAGACAGTGCAGGATGGACTCGTGCGCAGGAATTTACAACCGATTTCACATCAGTTGGCTAGCCTAGCCCTTGGCGCATCAGATGTTACGAGTTTCCTGTTTCCATCAGTAGTGGCTGAGTACGAGGACGTCTTTCCGGAGGATGTTCCTGGGCTACATCCCCATCGGGAGATAGATTTCTACATTGAGTTTCAACCCGGGACGACACTGATATTAGCATCAGCATATCGGATGGCTCTTGCAGAGCTTCATGATCTGAGGGTGCAGCTGGAAGACTTGTAGAAGAAGGGCTTCGTGAGACCTAGTGTTTCACCCTGGGTGGCCTCAGTGTTGTTTTCCAAGAAGGCAGACGAGAGCATGATATTGTGTGTGGATTACCGGCACTTGAATCAGGCGACATTGAAGAACTGGTATCCACTACCAAGGATCGATGACCTCTTCTACTAGTTAAGAGGGGCACGATGGTTCTCTAAGGTTGATCTATAATCATGCCATCACCAGTTACGAGTACGGGATGACGATATGCCGAAAATAGAATTTAGATGTCACTAAGGTCACTATGAGTACTTGGTGATGCCCTTCGTTGTGAAGAACTCCCCGGAAGTGTTTATGGGACACATGAATCAGATCTTTCATCAATATCTAGATCGGTTCATGGTGGTCTTCATCGATTATATCTGTGTGTACTCTACGTTCGAGGAGGAGCACATGAGGAACATAAGGATGGTTCTGGACAAGCTCCAAGAGCACCAGTTGTAACGAAAACTCTCGAAGTGTCAATTCTGGATACAAGAGGTCGACTTTTTGGGACACATTATCTCAGCAGATGGTGTAGCAGTGGACCAAGCCAAGGTAGAAGTAGTGTTATCTTGGGAGCCACCCCGGAGCGTGACAGAGGTGTGGAGATTTCTTGGGTTGGAAGGCTACTCTCAGAGATTCATTCTTGATTTCTCTATGATTTCTGCACCCATGATAGCTTTGACCTGAAAGGGGAAGCCTTTTGTTTGGACCGAGAGATGCCAGCAGGCTTTTCAACAGTTGAGACAGAGTCTGATGAGCTCCCCAATCTTGACATTACTAGAGGAGGGTGTTGAGTACGTGGTGTTCTACGACGCATCTGGAACTGGGCTTGGATGTGTCTTGATGAAGATGCAAGCAGTGATTTCCTATGTCTCACATCAGTTGAGGCCACACGAGCAGAAGTACGTGACCCATGATCTTGAGTTGGAAACAGTAGTCTTCACATTGAAGATGTGGCACCACTACCTGATGGTTGAGAGTTTTATCATCTACTCTGATCACAAGAGTCTTAGATATTTATTCTATTAGAAGTATATGAATTTGAGAAAGAGGTGATGGCTTGAGTTCCTTCAGGAGTACAACATTGAGATCATTTATACTCCTGGGAAGGAAAACGTTGTGGCAGATGCTCTCATTAGGAAATCTAGTTCAAGACTACTGGATGAGGTGAGGAGGCAGTTGGCCTCTTTACAGTTATCCTTAGTGGATAGAGATAAGGGACCTTACCATCAGTCTATGGTTGTTACCCCTCCACTCTTACAGTGAGTTAGGGAAGAATATCTCGAGGATGCTAGCTGTGAGACTTTTTGTGGTCAGATATCCACTGGTGATGCTACTGACGGATATCCAAAAGGTGGGGAGCATGTTTTCCTTTTCATAGGGTGCACAGTTTTACCAATGACATTTCGGGAGGAGGTTCTAAGGGAATTCCATACTTCTCCTTTAGCGGTGCATCCTGGCGTGGCATTCTGGTGTCCAGGAAAAAAGAAGAGTGTGGTCGAGTTTGTTTCTCGGTTCCTTACTTGTCAGAATGTAAAGGCTGAGTACCAGGTGCCAGCAGGGTTGACATAGCCCCTTGAGGTGCTAGAGTGGATGTTGGATGGGATATCCATGGACATCGTGATGGGTTTTCCACATGCGTCCCGGGGACACAATGCCATCTGGATGATCGTTGATCAACTCACCAAGTCGGCCCACTTCCTAGCCATATGGGAGAAGAGTCCAGTAGAGAGTGTGGGATACCCTTACATAAAGGAGATGGTTCAACTTCATGGAGTTCCATCTACGATCATCTCAAATCGGGACGATCGTTTTACATCCTAGTTGCGGAAGAGATTGTAGGAAGCTTTTGGGACTCAATTATGCTTGAGCACAACGTTTCATTCTCAGACTAATGGTCAGACGGAATGGACCATCCAGTATCTGGAGGATATGCCACGATCATGAATACTTGACTTTGTTTGTAGCTAGTAGTATCACCTACCAATGGTGGAATTTTCTTATAACAACAGTTATCATTCCACTATTGTTATGGCACCATTCGAGGCTTTCTACAGGAGACCTTTGCAGTTCACCACTTTGCTGGAATGAACCAGGAGAGTCAACACTCATGGACCCATGAGATGGTTTGAGTTACTACTGAGAAGGTGAAGGTTATCCAAGAGTGGATGAAGTCTATACAGAGTCAGCAGATGTCTTATGTCGATAGGAGACAGAGTCCCTTGGAGTTCGAGGGGGGAGACCATGTGTTCCTTCGGGTCTCACTTCGATGGGGGTTGTGGAGATTTGTCTGAGGTGGTATGATATATCAGAGGTTCATCGGCCCTTTTCAGATTCTGAGTAGAGTTGGCGAGGTGGCGTACTACATGGATCTACCTCTTCATATGGACAGAGTACACAACATCTTCCATGTGTCGTAGATGCAGAGGTACATGCATGATTCATCGTACGTTATCAACTGGGGTGAGCAGGACATCGATGATGGAGTGACCTTTGCTGAATACCCAGTGGAGATTGAGGATCAGTGGGAGAAGATCCTTTGTGGGAAAGTTATTACCTTGGTGTGTGTCTGGTGGCAACATGGGAATCTCTACGAGAGCACGTGGGAGAGGGAGGCTCAGATTCGTGTGCAGTACCCACATCTTTTTTTATAGCCTTTGTTTTGGATTTTCTGAGACGTAAAAGCCCTATGGTGGGTATGATGTAATGTCTCATAATTTTCCATGTCTTATTTTAATATTATGTGGGAATTCTTTTGATGCCAGGTGATGTAACGACGTGTAGTTCTGAGGCCTGGGGAGCTCGTAACAAATGATTGAATTTAATTAAATAATTAAATCACATGCACATGTGGTTTTCTTGAAAATGTGGAATAACTCCTGAACGGGTGCACAAATCAGAAATCCGAAGGCACCGTTGCATTCAGAATATATATTTTACCATAGGCGAGGCCTAACATCGGTTGGCGCTGGTTGGTGGTGAAATCTAGTTTTTGGACGTAACTGTAATAAAATATTTAATAAAAATATTTTATTAAATATTTGCTGCAGCGAAACCATTTAACATTTTAAATAGAGATTTCTCAGGGGATCAGGGTTACAAATATCATGACCCTAAATTTCCCCTGGAGGCTCTGGAAAAGCTTTGGAGAGAACCTCCCAACACGGCGACACCATTCATGACGGTTTTCACCGGCGACGACGACACGACGACCGACTCATTGCCAATGAACGCTGTGGATCCATGTATGATGTTTGATTTTGATTATCCTTTCCCCGTTCATGATTCCACCGAAGAACACAGAATAATCCACGAATATATTTTACCGCGGATCAATCATATTTTGTGGGATGGGCTTTTGTGGGGATTTTTTTAATTTGATTCGTCAAGTTATTTTTGGTGTTGTTTAATCATCTAACGATGACGAACCAAGATCAACAAGAACATCGATTGAGGTATGTCCCTCTCGATTTTATGTGACTTTCATCCCCAAAATCTCACGTTCTTTGTGTGTGTTCTATTTGTTCTTCACGGGATAAGAAAAACGATTGACTGCGCCTTCGATCTGTGGATTAACGATACGAGATTGTAGATACAACCTTGGAATGATGGTACAAAGCATTGATGACGGTTTTAGAGGATTATTTGGAGCGGATCGAGAGATATGAGTTTTTGGGTGTTTTTCTTTAGAAGGATAATTGGAGGTTTATGAACTGATCGAAGGACCAAAAACACCCGATTTGATGTTCATATGATGGGATGAACCTATACCTAAAGAATCGGGACAAACGGATGGGAGATCACGAATCCAGAAATCTGGATGAGGCGTGAGGAGGGAGGCTATGTTTCTGGAAAAATCCCAACTACACGGTGTGTAGTATAGGCTACACGACGTGTGTTCGTCGAAGATCACCTGGCGAGTACTCCGGGAGTACGTGGACACGGGAGGGGTACATAACAAAGGACACAATGTGTATAACCTTCCCTGGCCAGACACGGCCAGATACACGGGGACACCCCGTGTACTGGTACACGGGCATGGCGACACGGATAGAGACCATGTACGGGAACATGGCCAGCATACATGGAGCGAGCCCAGGTGTTCGGACATGGAGTGTACTCCAAGTACACGTTGTGTAGTGACTTTTTATATGACATGCCTAAAGACACGGGCCGTTTACATGGGCAGTACCCGGAGTCAAAGAAACACGACGTGTGATCCTTCTACACGCCGTGTAGTTGAGTTCTACACAACTTGGACGGATGACACACGCCGTTACATGGGAAGTACCCAGGTACAAAGGACATGGCGTGTAATCATACTACATGTCATGTAACCTGTTTTACATGGATTGTTCCAGTTTCCTTCTGTGACTTGGACGAGTTTCCTTAGGGTTCGTCCCCTTGGTCTTTCTTCTGAATGTTTCCAGTATCATTTCCTACATACATTAGTATGATCCCTTTAGGAGGACTTCCTGAATAGAGTTGTTTGAATCCCCTCTCTGAGACTTGGAGCCAGATCCTCTATTCCTTCCTGGTACCCTAGGTAGAGTTCTTTGTATCGACGTGACCAAATTTACCCGGGCGTCGATCCTCTGCTTAGTGGATTAGTTTAGACTAAGTTGTTGAAATCACCCCATGTCTATTGGTTGTGATCCTCATCTGAGCATCATGTTCTCAATTACTTGTGGAGTGTGTTCTCCCGGAAAAGTACTTCGTATATCGCTCTTTAGGACTAGGAGTGTGTTCTCCTTGTAACATGCTTGGTTGAATCTTCGAGATGGATCATAGTGGTGGTATTGCGATAGTTGATTGTGTATGAGTATATCTGGATATTCTTGATATATTTTCTGTTGACATGTACTGTGTGGAGATGACTGTATCTTTACTTTATGGTATTTCCCTTATTGTGTTTTCTTTGTGGTTTCGGGGTGTCATACTGGGTATTATTATACCCACCCCTGCATGGGCTTTGCCCACACGTGTCATGTCTTGTGCAGATTAGCGAGCCTTTAAAAGGATTCTAGGCTGACCTGGACCGGATGGTGCTCAGTGAGATTAGACAGGTTGAGTTGTGTTCCTACGGCTCCAGAATGCAGTCCCAGTACCTTTCTTTATAGGTTGGACTTTTTTACAGACTCTCTTTTGGTGGGCTTGTACTTTTGGCCAAGGGTTTTACATTATTGTACTTTACTTTCCTGTTGTACTCTGTTGGTTGGGTTTTTAGTGTATGCATGCATTTCCCTTTTTAGTATTTTTTACTATTCAGCTTTGTGGGCTTGGAAATGTGTGTGTGTGTGTACAGGTTTATAGGAAATTCCTCCAATGTTAGTAAAATGGCTACTCAGTGCTAGTCACCAGCCCCTGCTCTATTGGAGGCGAGATTAGGGAGTTGCGGCTCGGGCCCCATGGGGACGGGTCGTGACAATGGTTATGGTGATATGATGGTATGATTACTCATAATTTATTGAATTTTATGATAGAATATTGGTATATTCTTAGGTAGTCATTTTGATCCAAATATCTATTTAGTTTCAATAGAAGATACATGGAGAAATTTAAGATTATGTTTTTTCTCTTAAAATGGTGGTTTCATCAATAATGTTAATCATGTATTAAAATCAAAAGATCATTATCACATGCCATACATATCTTCAAGAAGAATTAATTTGAGGAAAATAGATGAGAGTGTTTTAGGAGGAATTCTAAAAAGGTTTTATAATATCTCATATGATACATTGACTCTCGAAAAATGTTTCATTATCAAGTCCCAATTTTCTATAGATTTCAACATTATTCATGATGAAAAGTAACACCTTCTTTTGTGTATTTCCATAATATCATCATGATTATATGTAAAAAATAATTATTATAGCAGTGAGTTCCTTGATGTATGGGAGTAGTGGCTTATATTATTTTTCATTGTATTGAACCAATGAGTTTAGTGAGGACACTAAAAAATACTAAAGATAAATTAGAAATCATTAGAAATTTTATACATAGGTTCATCAACATTAAATCATCTTGTACTATCCCAATATAGGTGAAACAAGTAAAATTTCATTTTTTATTTATGGATTTCACTACAGAATTCGAGTAAAGGTAGAAATAATTTGACGTATTCCAGAAGGTGAGAGAAGATGGCCCACCAAAGGGAAGATTTTATTTAGCTTTATACTTTTTTCCACCCCCACCATTTTTGTGTAATCCTTTCAGGTTCTGATAATATACACCAGCCAAATAGAATTAGCTTCAGCATATGTAACATGTCACAGAGAGAGGAATTTCATATGAAATTTGTTTCTTTATTTCCCTGCATAGTTGATGATACTCAAAATTCTTATAAACAAAAACTATCTACTTTATTAATATATTTCTAAACACTATTCATATATTTCAAATTTTATATCCCTCATTTTTAATTTTTCATTATAAATATAATGGTTACTTTATTCTTCTTTTAACTATTTGGTGTGAATAACATTAGCTTTTTTCACATGTTTCATAACATAAAAATTCTTACCCATTGTGTGAAAGAATATTTAATTTATATATTATTTAATATAATTTAATATCTATCATAAATTTATTTACTAAAATCTTATATCATTATATATTTGTTTTAGTTAAATTGCATGACAACATAATTGGTGTATTCCCATATTGGTGATTTTGGAGAATAGATACGATACACTAGAAAACATAAAACTCAATATATTATTCCTATAACTATATGACAAAAAATATTTTATTATTAGATTATAATAATGTTAGTAATAATGTTCATGTATCATATATGATTGTGTTTTATAGTAAAATTCATTTAGTTGGTTAAAATAAGGGAAACATGAAACCACTTTAACTCGATGGGTAAGTATGGATAAGGGGGTATTTTTGTTGACATATCATCATTATAATAGAATAATGTAGATTTTATTTTGATTTTTTATTATTTTGATCCATATTTTATTATTTTTGGGTAAATAAATAAAAAAGTGATGAAAAGTGAAAAATGTTTCTTAATGGAGATGGTAGTCTGCTCGTTGGAGTGATTGAAATTCTTTTACATTTCTATGTGGCTGGAAATTAATAATTTATGGTTTTAGCATTAATATTACTAAAAATAAATATAAGAATTATTCTAAATTAATCACGTTATTATGGTGATAATTTATTTGGTTGAGTATTATTATGAATAATAATGTAAGAGGAAGACAATACTTAGGCCAAAGACTTGATCCTTCCTTAGAATACACCTTGTAATTAAGGGGATTAAGATAACATATTATTAATCATAGATTTAGGAAATTATATTTGGTTATGGTGGGAATGAAATTACATAAATGGAGGAATAAAAAGGTCATGCATTACATGAAATTCTTGACGTGGTATCATTTTTTAAGATACTAATAAGGATATTTTGGAAACATTCATCAATTTGCAATATTTCGCTTACATTATTAAAATTTTATAGGATCAAAAATGGGAATAAGTTGGTGTAAAAGCTTATGTGGGTCTCGAATCACCGTAAATATTGATTTTAAAATATTTAAATGTTTTTCCCTTTTCTCAATTAAACTGTTTTACAATTTTGAAAATTTTATTAGGGTTACAATTTATGAATATTAGTAATTAATTTAGTTGAAAAAAACTAAAATTAACCATTGTACCTATTTTGAACATTTTCATTTCCTATATTGAAATCATTTTACTTGTATAAATTTTCTAACGGTTTGAAACCTAAATTTGAATTTTGACACACTTAGCCACATAAAGATTGTTTTCTTTTGAAAAAAATGATATTTTCAATGTTGAATTTATATGTAAGATAAAATTATCCCTATTAATGATTTCACTATAATAAATTATTATTATAAAGAAATTAAAATATACGTGGATTTCACTAAAATCCAAAACCAAATATAACCTTGAAAATTATTCATTTAAAGAAAATACTAAAAATCGTTTTTTTATTAATTAAAATTTTAATTTAGATCTTCAAATATTAGATATTGGATTTATAAGATCAAATAATTTATAAAATTCAAAATTTTATTAATTAAATTTATATTTTAGTACTAAAATTATTTTTAAAACATCTATTATATTCTTAAAAAAATAAAAAATTAAAAAAATTATAATTTTCTAAAAACCCAATTTTTTAATAAAAATTATTCATTTATAGAAAAAAAACATTCAAACTAATTTAATTTTGATGATATGAATTCAAAAAAGAATTTATTTTTAAAATTTATAATATAAAATTTATAAAGCCAATTTTTTAGTAAATTAAAATATATCTAAAAATGAATTTTTAGTATAACATCTTTCAATATTAGCACATATTTATTTTTTATCTTTAAAATAATTTTTTTAGTATCATTAATTACTAAAACATTTTTTTAACATTATTCTAATATTTTTTCATTTGTTAATGTGTTGGATTAATGTGTTACTAATGTTTTTGAACAAATTATTCATTTAAGGAGAAAGAAACATAGTTAATAGAGAATCATAGGATATATTCATTAATATTGAATTATGAACCAGTTTGTGGTCACGTGTGATATAAATATTGATTGTTATTTTTAAATTAATAATAAATTTGTATAATTATATTTTTTAATAAATATTTGAATTGTACCTCAATGGTAGATGTGGCATCAGGATGGATTTTGTACAATGGAATGGTTGATCTAAGAGTCGATCCTAGATAATTGATCACTAATATTATAGGTGTGTGGATCAAGAGTTGTGACATGTTTTTGATAAATATCCCTAAATTGGATCAAAGCATGGTATATTATTTGTGAAACCATGTTTTGAGGAATTCACTATCAGCCATTGTATGTTGTGACTTTTATTATGATTTATAATTGAACTCAATTTGATGATGATGATCTAGTTATTTGGTAATATGTAGAAACTGGTTATTTTATTGCTGCATCAGTATGAGTAGGGTGGAAATATCCAATCGTTACATGTGTTAACAGAAAAATATGATACATATAGGTATAACCTTTGTAGGGGTAGAAATATAGTGTGATGTAACTGGATGTCATATAGTTGAGGTTCCATTTTGGTTTCAATGATAATGTAAATCCGAATTATCTATTCAAATATTATTAACTAGATTTTGGTTTTGGATGAGTTATTGGATGTAGTTGATAAATTTGTTTTGTGATCATTAGGTTGTTTCTAGATCCGATCATTTTAGACTGATGATTCACCAATACTCATGAGGGACTATGACATCTGAGCTGGTTGGATGAGGATCTCACCATAAAATTTCCTAATATATGAGGTTTATACATTCATGTAATTGATTGAATGGTCCCAAAATGTATTTGGAAGTTAAGGAATTGGGAACGATCATTTTGGTGGTGCATTTTTTTTAATGCTTTGATTTTATGAACAGTTTAATTAGAGGAGGAATAAATAGAACAATGCATGTAATTGGAAAATAAAAGGTAGAAACATGATCAGGTATATCATGATTAGTATGATGGTTCTCTTTTCAGGCTTGGATTGAGATTTATAAGGACAATGTGGTGTATTCAGGATATTTTCATAGATAATAGAGATATTTCCAATAAAATTCAGAATCATGGATGAGAATGGATACCCTAATTGGGGTGAAATTATATCTTGAGTTTTTGTGTGGTGGGTTGGATACCACAAAAAAGTGGGTTGTTGGACTATAGAGGTATCATTTTGAGTTTCTAGTTTTGATGGCAGGAATAATCATCATTAGAAATTATCGGTTATTATCCATTTCATATGTCCTTGACAACCAAAAACCGTGTGTTAAATCAACTGGTTACTCTATGAGGCCTCAAGATATACATGTGTCTTCTAGAATAAAATTCGATGTTATATGTTTATTGGAGAATTTACTTAATAATTTGATAAGTTGGATTCCATGTGAAAATAGTTGTTCAATGAATATAATTCAACAGTCATGATTGGAATGAAATTATTTTATAATGGGTTGATATATGATGTAGGATAGTTATTTTATTGAAAGGTTAAAGAGACTTATGGGAAACATAAGTTTCACAAATGGGAGATTGTACAACCCCACCCCACCCTATTTTTAGTTTAGTATCTCCATGGGAATTTTAATTTTTGGGAGTCTCGTGGAAGATTAATTTTGATAAAAATGATTCAGTTCAACTATATGATAGTTTAAACCTCCTAAGATAATGTTTTTATATAATATTTGATTACTAATATGTTCATTATATGCTAAGTAAATTATTTGGGGATAAATGTTTTATTTTAAGTGTTTTTTTAGGATTCAATCTTTGAAAAAAAAATTCTTTATAAAAAAAATGAAACACACTTACTGTGAAGTGGTTCCAAATTTTTCTATAAAGATCATGGTTATCACAATGTATTGAGTTAACCATGTGGATTCTATAGTGAACCTTACGGTTTTGTTTAGACATGGGTCCTGGTGAACAATTTTTGTATGGTTTCAAAAAAAAAACAATATGAAATGATACAGACTGATACAATTCAAATATTAATGTTTGGAACATTTTTTTGTAAAATATATGGATCAACTATGTAGAAGGGGGTGTGCATGAGTAGTTTATAAAAAAGTTATTACATGATTTGGAAAACCATAAAAAAAATCCTTATGGATAATTTATAGTTGATTATTATTATTTTTCCCAATTCAAATTTCATGAAATTATACCACTCTTTATCCTACTCATCATCATGTGTGAAATAGCCGACACCACTCCCTCCTACATCCACTGTTCTTACATGGATTTTCATTTTTGGAATGGTTTGGTTTTTGGATTTTAATTTGAGGATCATCCTCTAACATCTTCATTTATCATTCACTTTGGTTTCCTTTTATTTTTGGATTCATGAAATTAGGTTTTATTCGTGATTCCATAGTATAATGGATGAATCATCCCATTTTTGTGTGGATTTTTCTCGGATTACATAGTGTACATACCCGAACTACTTTCACATGTTTTCGATCATTGATTCAATGTAGGTACGTCACTATATTATTTTTACGAATGTATTTGGTTTTAATTTTAATAAATTAATTAATTTATTGGTGACTTATTTTAGGGACTTGAATTAGGATGAATCATGGTGTGTGCCACATTCATCCGACATGCTTTGGTAGCTATTTGAGTGTGACATACATAAACAGTTAGTTTTTAGTGATTATTCAATTTTAATGAAATTTTAAATAAAATATATTTTTATAATTAAATTATATAATTAATTATAATTGATAATAATTAATAATATATATTTTTGAAGTGATATAGGTGCTTGAGGCCTAGCGTGAAGCATTTAGAAGCCCTAACAGAGCTACTGGGATATGGATTTTTATATGAGTTATCTTCACATATATGGTAGGTTGTTTAGCTTAAATGAATTTGGGTGTTATGAATTTATTTTAAAAACATGTTATATGTGTGGAATCACAACCAAGTAAAGTTAACCATTGAATTTTATAAAAATTTTAACTAATATAAAATTCCAGGATTGAGTTGAATGAATGTTTATGGTCCATTATTGATCCTTGTTCACTATATTGATTTCATTGGACTCTAATATTTTAGGATATGATTATTAAATTAATTACTTTTATTTAATAAACCCTATAGGGTTATAATTGAGACAATTTAAATATTCTGTGTCTTAGTATAGGTTCTCTTTAGTGCCTCCAACCGTTAGTTAGAGTTAGACTAAGATTTTTGGAATGATTAGGCCAAGTGAAAAATTAGAGATTCCATAAATCCATTTGGATTGTGAGGTGTCCATAGGGAGAGTGTTCATATCCCCAATAATAATTTAACTCTTGTTTTGGTATACCTATTTGAGATAGGTGAATGGGTTAATAATCCATGGAAAACTTATGATGTAATGGAAATGTAATAGGTTAGAGTCTATTTCCCTTGTGATATTTTACTAAGAGTTTATTGAGTCTTATATGATATTCTGATGATGTTGAGGGATGACATTAAATATAAGTGATGGGTTATAAAACAAGAGAATAGTTCAATACTGATTAAATCTTAAGGGATGTATCAGCTATGACAAGACTATGAGGTTCGTTGTGGGAACCCCACATTTATGTTGACCCTACTTAATGTGTGTACAGCAGAAAATAGATAGAGATTACTTCTAATGTCAGCATAGAACCCATATATATTATTTGACCTAATTTAGGATGTGGTGATTACAGGACATGACCTTGAGTGGTCGATCAAGTTTATGTGAAATGGAATTAGGAAGATATAAATTCTTAAGGATATTTATTTGGTGGATGTACTATAATTAAATATTTATTCACATACATGGTATCCCTTTGACATGATTTGTAGATTTGGGGGTATGTGATATAACCAACAACATAGATTTAGTTACTACAAAAATCCATTATTTGGAGTGATATTGTTAATATTTTCATGTCTTATTATATACTCCCTTTAATGATTTTATATGAAATGTGCATAATTTGTGTGAAATATTAATGTTTTAATATTACGTATAATTTTTGAGCATTTTTAGAAGTAGTCCAATTGAGTTAGTTTAATGTTTTAATAAACAATCACTATACTGATCCAAATTGTGTGGTTATTGTTTTGTAGGATTCTAATTTCAATATAAAACATTTCATTAGAAGGTACCATGAGCCAATTCCGCCATTTTAAGGGTCATATGGTCCTCACAAACAAGACTAAAGAATCTGTGAACAAACTGGACCAAACTTGAAGATTGATTTACTGGGCTCAATCCAGAAGTCCAAAAATGTTAACTCTACACACTAATTCGGGGGACACTATATTTAATCTTTGATAAATATTTCAAGGCCCAAATCCAAGTACAAGGGTCCCAAATGAAGCTTTGAAGTCCATCCCACCATTCTGGACGAGAATTAAAATCAGTATAGTATGCATGACATATCTAATGATGTAAGCATCAAATCGAGCTGATATTTTTCGGTGTGAAATAGGGGATATATGTGGCCGACTTCGTTTAAGAACCCATTCATATTTTAAGGCATCTTCATATTCAAAAACCATTTCACATTATGAACATCAAAAAGACTGGATTGAAATGGACAGTTTTACTTTGTTTAATCAACCGGCCATAACATTTGCTAATTAAGTCCAAATGACTCCAAATTTTGAGAGTAGCCGTCCAACATTATAATATAAAACTTTGAAGAAGGATATTTGACAAGATTAGGCTGTCATGATGTCCATATCTTCGAGCCAAGTGGAGGGGTATTGATGGAATGTAAACAGTCCACTCCTTGGGCTATAAATACTCTCCCCTTCTCTCCTTGAGAGGGGTTGGCATTTAAGAAGAGTGGAGAACATATTGGCACCACCAAGGCCCTTACAAAGGCTTGGGAGAATCTTCCATAATCAATTTTTCACTTTATATACCTTTCCTCCTCTCTTTGTTTTCACTTAATTTCGTGTTCTTCGTTTTTGTAATTTTGTAAGTCTCTTTCTTTGTAATTCTCTTTTAATGCAAGTTACTTATTCAATATCTATTATTATCATCCACCTTCAGTAGTTTTAAATTTATGTTCTTAAAGTAGTTTAAATTTATTTGAATCCCCTTCCATTCTTCTGCTTCCTCATTCAATCGAAAATCCATTTTTAATTTTCTTCATCATTTGTCTGTGTGTTCGGCGCACTACTCTTATCTTGTCCCTTTATTTTTCTTCTCTTTATAATTCATCATCATAATCATTATAACCAGATTAGTAATCATTTTAATGGCTGGGTAAATCTTTAATTGGGATGAGTTATAATTTAGGTATGTTAAGTGATTGAGAGTTTTTGCTCGACAAATGTTCTTTAAATTAATATTGTGTATGTTGAACTTTATATGTCATGGATTAATGGAATGTTTTGTTTAATATGTGGATTCCATGGATTATTTGAACCACAAATACAATACCATAAAAAATTAATGGTAATGATTAGAAACCTAAGTTATATTAATGCTTGGATTACAGCTTTAACACTTGGGAATTCTGATCAAAATCATCTTGTGACATGGGTGTTAATTTAATGCAATATAAAACAAAGCTCAAGGATATCACAAGCTTAACTACCTAATGATGAACTCGCCCCAATCTTTATCAATTTGTTAAATAAAACATCATAGATAAATTATTTCATAAGCTCTGTAAACAAACCCCCCAATCAGAATACAATTAACTAAAAACAAACGACTATTACAAAGTATCATCGCCGAGGATTCAACCCGAGTGCTGCTATACACATTAGCAGAGCACCAAAACCTTCACTGGTCGATAGGCGACAATCGGCCATGCGTTTAAAATGGCACCGTTTCCAGGGATGGTGCTTTATGTAGACGTTAGTTTTTAGTTTTTTTAAAAAAACAACAACAAAATCTGAAAAAAAAAACACCGAGAAAAACTCGCCTTCCTCATCCTTTCTAAATCTCTATGAACGCCCCGTAGCCTCCCAAAAAATCCCTCAGATTTGTTTGACCCTGAAATTGATATAACTCTTCGTCGACTTAGGAGGACCATTAGGGATAACCAAATCACCCAAGAACCAGTCATTGCCCTACCAATTGAAATTGAAATGGCCAATCCTAGGGAAAAAACCCTAAAAGAACTCGCTGCCCCTGATAAAAATTACCAACCTCTTGGTATTCAATATCCAAATATAGAGGCTGACTTTGAACTCAAATCGGGTTTGATTAATCTTCTCCCTAATTTCCATGGGCTAGTCGGTGAGGATATTCATCTACATCTCAATGAGTTCCAGGTGGTGTGCTCTACCATGAAGCCTCAAGGGGTTTCTGAAGAACAAATCAAACTCCGAGCATTCCCTTTCTCCCTAGCTGACTCTGCCAAGTCATGGCTCTACTACCTCTCTCTTGGTTCCATAACTACATGGAATGACATGAAGCGTCTCTTTCTAGAAAAATTATTTCCTGCTTCTCGTACCTCTTCCATCCGAATGGAAATAAGTGGTATCCATAAATTCCCAAATGAATCACTCCATGAGTACTGGGAGAGGTTCAAAAAGTTTTTGGAAACCTACCCACACCATCAAATCCCGGACCAACTCATGATCCAATACTTCTATGAGGGGTTATTGGCTATGGATAGAACTCTCATTGATGTCACAAGTGGTGGTGATCTGGTTGATAAAACTCCTGAAGCTTCAAGATATCTCATAAGTAACATGGCTGAAAACACACAGCAATTCCATACTCGAGCACATGCTCAAGTCAAACAAGCCCAAGTTAATCAATCAATTGAGTCGAACAAAATGACCGAGTGGATGAGTGAACTTACAGGTCTTGTGCGACAGCTAGCTATGGCTACCAAATCCCCAGCCTCGTCTTCTCCGCAATCAATGTTCCCTAGACCAAACAAAAACTGTGGAATCTGTAACTCTCCATCACATCCAACTGACACATGTCCACAACGTCAAGAGGATCAATCCGATTCATCTGGACCAATGGAGTTCAATGCAGCAGATGCTCAGCAGAACACCAATCCTCAACTATCAGGTAAATTTGTTAAAAACTTTAACCAACCTCACTCTGAGCCCTTATCTTCTTTCTATAACCAAGGCCTTAGGTATGGTAATCTCATATCTCACCCCCCTCAATTCCCTGCTCAAAACCCAAAAAAATTCAAATATGGTCATGGTGGTGGTAACTTCCATCAACCTTATCCTTTTGTTCCTCAACCTCAAAAGAACAATCCTCCTCCTTGATTCCATTATCCTAGTGAGCCTTCCCAATTCCCAACCCAATACAATCTCTTTCCCAAGAACCAAAATCAAGGTAATCCCAATCCGGGACAAAACTCTTCTTCCAAGAAACCATGGGAAAGTGAAGTGGGGGATCTTGCCTCTTTCACCCATTCTAGCCTTAAAAACATTGAAACTCATATAGGTCAACTTGCATCCCACCTGAGCCAGTAATAACAATAAAATTCTTCCCAACTCCCAGCTCAACCATTACCCAACCCCAAGGGTAATGTAAGTGCAATTGGACTTAGATCGGGAAAGCACATTGCTATGCCTCAAGACAAGTCCTCTATCCCTCATTTGAATGTTGACCTAGAAAATGAAAAGAAAAATAAACATGAAAAGGAACCTGAAACCATTCCCTCACCTACTTCAATTCCACTTAAAAACCCAATTCCTTTTCCTCAAGCCATTTCTAAACCAAGGAAGTCCTTTGAACCAGATCCTGAAATGCTCCACATGTTTAGACGTGTTGATGTCAACATTCCCCTCTTAGATGCCATAAAACAAATTCCTAATTAAGCCAAGTTTCTCAAGGATTTGTGTACCCATAAGAGGCAACTTAGGACCCTCGAAAATGATTCCACCCAGCAGTCTAATCTTATAATGTGCAAAGATCCAGGGACCTTTATGGTTCTATTCCAAATTGGATGTTCCAACTTTGATGATGCACTAATAGACCTAGGAGCCTCCATTAATGTCATGCCCAAATCCATATTCTTCAACCTTGGTCTAGGTCCCTTGAACCCAACGAGTGCTGTCATTGAGTTAGCCAATCGAAGCACAACCATTCCTGAGGGAATAATTGAGGATGTCCTTGTCCGAGTCAATGATATTATCTTCCCTGCTGATTTCTATGTCCTTGACATGGAAGGTGAGACGAACTCTTCTCGATCTCCCATAATTCGAGGAAGACCATTCCTCATGACTGCGAGAACCAAGATTGATGTCCATTCAGGAATCTTATCCATGGAATTCGGTGACAAACTGGTCAAGTTCAACATTTTCCAAGCCATGCGATACCCATCTAAGGATCACTCTGTATTCTCAATCCATGCTTCTGAGGACACTTCTAAGAGTCAATCGAACCCCAATCCACCATTTTCTTCACGTTCTAATGATAAAGGTTCTTGTGAAATCTGCACCATGATTAACAAAGTCATAAATGGTGAATTTGATGTGGGCCTTTCATTCATAGACTCCATCAATCTAGAGGATCATGAAAACTCTCTTGAATTCCACATCAATTCTGATCTCTACTGCTCCACCTTGGACAATATTAAGGAAAATGAATCTGAAGCAACTGATATCCCTTCTTCCATTCTTGAGTTTTCGAGCCCAAAAGTGAAAGATGTGACTGATCTGAAACCTCTTCCTGCACACCTGAAATATTCATTCCTCTCCCATGATCACTCATATCCTGTCAATATCTCTGCCACTCTTACTGAAACTGGGGAGTACAAACTTGTTCAATTAATAGAGGAAAACAAAAAGGCCTTAGGTTGGACCCTAGATGACATAACAGGAATCAACCCTACCCTTTGCATGCATCACATCCATCTTGAGGAGTCATCCAAACCAATTAGACAGCCACAAAGAAGACTCAATCCACTCATCCTTGAGGTAGTTAGGGAAGAGATCACCAAGATTCTTCAAGATGGTATTATCTACCCAATTTCTGATAGTGAATGGGTTAGTCCAATTCAATTTGTATCTAAAAAGGGTGGGATAATTGTCGTCACAAATGAACATGGAGAGGTAGTCACAACTTGAGTGAAGAACAAATGGTGTGTGTGCATCGACTATAGGAAATTGAATGTTGAAACCTGAAAAGATCACTACCCTCTTCCATGCCTTGAACAAATGCTAGAAAGATTGGTCGGAAAGTCACACTATTGATTTCTTGATGGATACACCGGCTATTTTCAAATCCCAGTCTCACCTCAGGACCATGAAAAGACTACTTTCACATGCCCCTTTGGAACATATGCATATAGAAGAATGCCTTTTAGACTTTGCAACGCTCCTATAACATTCCAGAGGTGTATGATGTGAATATTTTCAGAATTCATTGAACATTGCGTGGACATCTTCATGGATAACTTCACCATTTATGGTGAGTCATTTGAATCTTGTTTTCATTCACTCTCTCTAGTCCTTCAAAAGTGTGTCAAGTGTAACCTTTTGTTAAATTTCGAGAAATGTCACTTTATGGTTGCAAATGGGATTGTTCTAGGGCACATAGTTTCAAAAGATGGTATTGAAGTCTATCCTACCAAAATTGAAGTAATCCAATCACTTCCTGAACCCAACTATGTTCGAGATATCCGTTCATTTCTTGGTCATGCTGGTTTCTATTGAAGATTCATCCATAACTTCAGTAAAATTTCCCTCCCAATCACTCATTTTCTCCAAAATGATGTCACTTTCCATTTCAATGAGGTTTGCAAGAGAGCCTTTGTTGAAATCAAATCTACTCTAACATCTGCCCCAATAATCCAACCCCCAGATTGGTCCTTACCCTTTGAGTTAATGTGTGATTCTTATGATAGATCCATTGGGGCTGTTCTTGGTCAAAGAAGAGAAACAATTCTTCATGTCATCTTTTATGCCTCAAAAACATTGGATGAAACTCAATATCACTACACTGCGACTGAAAAAGAACTTCTAGCAGTGGTTTTTTCCTTAGATAAATTCCGGTCCTATATCTTAGGTGCCAAAATCATCATCTTCACAGACCATTATGCTATTAAGTTCTTACTCAACAAAAGTGATTCCAAATCGTGGCTAATAAGACGGATCCTAATGCTCTAAGAGTTTGACCTTGAAATCAATGATAGACCTGTAAAAGAAAACCCTGTGGCTAATCACCTGAGTAGAATTTCTAATTCTTCTCATTCAGAAATAATTGATCTTGAATTCCCCATTGAGAACCTTTCGTCTCTCACTCCAAAGTTTCCATGGTATGCCCCAATTGTAAATTATTTGGTTTCTGGAGTTTTTCCTGAAAAGTTTTCAAAAGAACAAAAAATGAATTTGAAAAGTGATTCAAAATACTATTTTTGGGAAGAAAATATACTTTGGAAAATTGGGGTAGACATGGTAATTATGAGATGTGTTGATGAAGATGAATATTCTTCCATCTTAGAATTTTGTCACTCAATGCCTGGTGGTGGCCACTTTAGACCACAAAGGACCTCTCGAAAGGTCTTAGACTCTGGATTCTTCTGGCCTTCCTTCTTTAAAGACTTACATGAGTTCTGTTAATCATGTCCCACATGACAAAAGTTTGGCATAATCTCCAAAAGAAATGAAATGCACCAAAAGCCCTTAATCGTTTGTGAAATCTTCGATGTTTGGGGTATTGATTTCATGGGACCATTTCCCCCTTCCAATGGATTCTCATACATTCTTCTTACGGTCGATTATGTTTCAAGGTGGGATGAGGCCAAACCCACTAGGAAGGATGACTCTCATACTGTTAGTGAGTTCCTAAAGACCCACATCTTCCAAAGATTTGGCACACCATGTTCCTTGATCAGTGACTTAGGAACCCATTTTTTTAATAGAACCATGGAATCTCTTCCGAAATAGAATGGGTTTGTACATAAAACTTCAACTGCATATCACCCCCAAACAAATGGAATGGCTGAACTTTCTAATAGAGAAGTGAAAGGAGTTCTTGAGAGAATTGTAAAACACACCAGAAAAGACTAGCCTGAAGGATTTGGTGAAGCACTTTGGGCTTATCAAACTGCCTATAAAACACCCATTAGGGTGTCTCCTTTTAGGATAGTTTTTGGTAAAGTGTGTCACTTACCAGTTGAAATCCAACATAAGTCTTTTTGGGCTATGAAAACCAGTAATTTTGATTGTGAAAAATCTGGTGAAGAATGATTGTTGCAATTGGATGAACTGGAGGAGCTTCGACTTGAATCCTATGAGAATTCCAATCTATACAAAGAGAAGCCTATGGTACTCCATGACAGACACATCCTGAGAAAGGTATTTCATGAAGGTGGAAAGGTAATTCTCTTCAAATCTTGACTCTGACTTCACCCAGGTAAGCCTAATTCTCATTGGGAAGGTCCTTTTGTTATTACTAATATTTACCCATTTTGTTTAGTGCAAGTCCAAGACCCCTCTTCCAAAAGGACATTAACGGTTAATGGACATCGGTTATATCATCACCATGAGAGGACACACAATCCCGGATCATCATTGACTTCCCCTGGATCTCCAACTTCTCCAATAGACCAACCTCTAGATGGAGATGGCGACCCGCCAAATCCAAACCAGGGGCACCTTTTTACCTTTGACTCTCTCTCTATCACTTCATATCTCTACCTCTTTCTTCTTCTTCTTATCTCCTTCATTTTTACCACTTTTTTTTCAAACCCTTTTTTTTTCTTTCTTGTGAGGGTGTGTATTTTAAAAAAAAACTTTAAAAACTAAAAAAAATCCAAAAAACACAATCAATTTAAAAAATAAAAAAAGAGTCATGCTTACTCACCATCGAGTTTTGAAATTTTGTCCAACCATTTTGGGGAGTTAACAGACATGTTTTCATCTCAAAAATTCTATATTTTCATCATGACTTTGGATAACGAATTTTGTGTCAAAATTAACAAATTTTGAATGCTCAATTTTTGTTTTGGAAACTGCTTTTCCCAAACCGTGAGGAACAACATTTGCTTTCATGCCAAGTCCACCTATGGCCATCTTTTCAAAATGTGTTTTTTCACCCCCATTTGTGAGTCTTGAGTTTATGGACCTTCGAGCTGAATTTCCTACCTTAGTGTGCATTAATATGACAGGGGCATTTTTATGAACCACATGAGAATTATAATAGCTAAATAGCCTCCCATTAACCATACATTAATCCTCCTTTTGAAAGCCCCATCGAGCCTATGAAAACCCTTTCTTTGATATCCACATTACAAGCCCAATTCATTTTCCCACCCAATATCAACATTCATTTTCATTGCATAATTTTTCAAAATTTAAGTTTGGGGGGGATGGATTTCATTTTGGGTACCCTTTTTTGATTTCACCATGTTATCATATGCATTAGGGAAGCATCCATTTCAGTGTGGGGGAGAGGTTATCATTAAGTTTGTTCTGTGGAATGTAATAAACTTCCATTTATGTAATTTTGAAAATGTTATTGACAAGTGTTCAAAAAAAATTCAAAAAAAGTCAAAAACAAAAAAATGCAAAGAATGGGTTGTGTCTTGGTTAGGTCAAAAATCACTCTTCCTCAACCTTTGATCTTGTTATAACTATTACAATTAGTGTCGTGAGGAGATCAAACATTGGTTGGGTGATTAGTGTGAGATCTATTTCATGTTCAACTTTCGAAAAATTACAAAAAAAAGAAAAGAAAAGAAAAAGGAACACTTAAGTTATTGGGAGAAGCTTTTTGTTTTGTAAATATTCCATATTCTCATCCCCTTCAAATTTTATTCCACTTTTGTGTCATGCTTCATTTTTTCCTATGTAAAAATGGGTTTCCATTTTCATCCGTGTTTCAGTTTCAAAAAAATTGTGCATTGTTTTATCCCTGTTAGTTTTTTAGCCCCTATTTCCACCCTTTTGGACATTATAATCCTACCATCCCATAGCCACAGAAAAACCCCTAAAAAGACCTCTTTATTTTTGACCACATTGTATAGGGAGTGTAAGTTGAGATTTCTTACAAGCTCTATGATTTTCACTTTTGGTTGGTGAAAGAGTGAACCTCCACAAATGAATTTTATCATCTTGAGAGGTATGAGTTTTGAGTGTCCACATTTTCCATTTCTAAATTTGAGCATGAAAAAATGAATTAATTTTGGAAAATTGTTTCTGTAACAACATTTGGTGAATTTCAAAATGGATGAGTGAAATAGTCTAAACGTTCCCTGATTGGAGAAATCAAAATTTTAATATTTGATTGTGAGTGAAAATGATTTTGTCATATTTTTATATTTGTTGAACATGAGGACATACACAAAAATAAGTGTGGGGGAGTTGATATTGTCAATATTTTCATGTCTAACTATATACTCCCTTTACATATTTTATATGAAATGTGCATAATTTGTGTGAAATATTTATGTTTTAATATTAAGTATAATTTTTGAGAATTTTTAGAAGTAGTCCAATTGAGTCAGTTTAATGGTTTATAATAACTATCATTATACTAATCCAAATTGTCTGGTTCCTGTTTTTTAGGATTCTAATTTGAATATACAACATTTCATTAGAAGGTACCATGAGCCAATTCTGCCATTTGAAGGGTCATATGGTCCTCACAAACAAGACCAAAGAATCTGTGAACAGACTGGACTAGCTTTGACGATTGATTTACTGAGCTCAATAAAGAAGTCCAAAAATATTAACTCTACACAATAATTTGATGGACACTACATATCATCTTGGATAAAAATTTCAAGGCCCAAATCCAAGTACAAGGGGCCCAAATGAAGCTTTGATGTCCAACCCACCATTCTGGACGAGAATTAGAATCAGTATAGTATGAATAACATATCTCATGATGTAAGTATAAAATCGAACTGATATTTTTCTGTGTGAAATAGGAGATATAGGTGGCCGACATTGTTGAATAATCCATTCAGATTTGTAGGCATCTTCATATTCAAAAACCCTTCCACATTCTGGACTTCAAAAAGACTGGATTGAAATGGACAGTTTTACTTTATTTAATCAACTGGCCATAACATTTGATAATTAAGTACACATGAATCCAAATTTTGAGAGTAGTCTGCCAACTTTATAATATACAACCTTCAATAAGGATATTTCTCAATATTCGGCTGTCATGATGTCAATATCTATGATCCAAGTGGAGGGGTATTGATGGAATGTAAAGAGTCCACTCCTTGGGATATAAATACTCGCCCCTTCTCTCCTTGAGAGGGGTTGGCATTTCAGAAGAGAGGAGAACATATTGGCACAACCAAGGCCTTTACAAAGGCTTGGGAGGATCTTCCATAATCATGTTTTCACTTGAGATACCTTTCCTCCTCTCTTTGTTTTCACTTAATTTCGTGTTCTTCATTTTTGTAATTTTGTAAGTCTCTCTCTTTGTAATTCTGTTTTAATGCAAGTTACTTATTCAATATCTCTTATTCTAATCCACATTATGTAGTTTAATATTTATGTTCTTAAAATAGTTTAAATTTCGTTTAATCCCCTTCCCTTCTTCTGCTTCCTCATTCAATCGAAAATCCATTTTTAATTTTCTTCATCGTTTGTGTGTGTGTTCGGCGCACTACTCTTATCTTGTCCCTTTCTTTTTCTTCTCTTTATAATTCATCACCATAATCATTTTAACCAGATTAGTAATCATTTTAATATCTGGGTAAATCTTTAATTGGGGTGAGTTATAATTTAGGTATGTTAAGTGATTGAGAGTTTTTGCTCGACGAATGTTCTTTAAATTATTATTGTGTGTGTTGAACTTTAAATGTCATGGATTAATGACATGTTTTGTTTAATATGTGGATTCCATGGATTATTGAAACCAAAAATACACTACCATAGACAAGTAATGGTAATTATTATAAACCTAAGTTAAGTTACAGCTTGGATTAAAGCTTTAACACTTGGGAATTCCAATCAAAATCATCTTGTGACATGGGTATTAATTTAATGCAATATAAAGAAAAGCTCAAGGATATCACAAGATTAACTACCTAATGATGAACTCACCCCAATATTTATCAATTTGTTAAATCAAAAATCATACATAAATTATTTCATAAGCTCTACAAACAAACCCCCCAATCAGAATTCAATTAACTTAAAACAAACGACTATTACAAAGTATCATCACCGAGGATTCGACCCGAGTGCTGCTATACAGATTAGTAGAGCACCGGAACCTTGACTGGTCGATTGCCGACAATTGACCGTGCATTTCAAATGGCACCGTTTCCGGGGATGGTTCTTTAAGTAGTCGGTAGTTTTTAGTTTTTGTAAAAAAACAATAATAAAATCTGAAAAAAAACACCGAGAAAAAACTCGCCTTCTTCATCCTTTCTAAATCTCTCTGAATGCCTTGTAGCCTCCCAAACAATCCCTCGGATTTGTTTTACCCTGAAATTGATTTAACTCTTCATCAAATTAGGAGGACCATTAGGGATAACCAAATCACCCAAGAACCAATCATTTCCCTACCAATTGAAATTGAAATGGCCAATCCTAGGGAATAAACCGTAAAATAACTCGCTGCCCCTAATATGAATTACCAACCTCTTGGTATTCAATATCCAAATATAGAGGCTGACTTTGAACTCAAATCAGGTTTGATTCATCTTCTCCCACATTTACATGGGCTAGCCGGTGAGGATCCGCATCTACATCTCAAAGAGTACCAGGTGGTGTGCTCTACCATGAAGCCTCAAGGGGTTTCTAAAGAAAAAATCAAACTCTAAGCATTCACTTTCTCCCTAGATGACTCTGCCAAGTAATGGCTCTACTACATCCCTCTTTGTTCCATAACTACATGGAATGACATGAAGCGTCTGTTTCTAGAATAATTCTTTCCTGCTACTCGTACCGCTTCTATCCAAAAGGAAATAAGTGGTATCTGTCAATTCCCAAATGAATCACTCCATGAGTATTGGGAGAGGTTCAAAAAGAGTGTGGCAACCTTCCCACACCATCAAATCCCTAACCAACTCTTTATCCAATACTTCTGTGAGGGGTTATTGGCTATGGAGAGAACTCTCATTGATACTGCAAGTGGTGGTGCTCTGGTTGATAAAACTCCTGCAGCTGCAAGAGATCTCATAAGTATCATGGCTGAAAACACACAACAATTCCATACTCGAGTACATGCTCAAGTAAAACAAGCCCAAGATTATCAATCAATTGAGCCGAACAAAATGACCGAGTGGATGAGTGAACTTACAAGTCTTGTGTGAAAGCTAGCTGTGGCTACCAAATCCCCAACCTCATCTTCTCCACAATCAATGTTTCTTGGACCAATCAAAAACTGTGGAATCTACAACTCTCCATCACATCCAACTGACACATGTCAACAAATTCAAGAGGATCAATCTGAATCATCTAGACCAATGGAGCTCAATGCAACATATGCTCAGCGGAACACCAATCCTCAACTATCAGGACAATTTGTTAGAAACTTTAACCAACCTCACTTCGAGCCCTTATCTTCTTCCTATAACCAAGGCCTTAGGTATGGTAATCCCATATCTCACCGCCCTCAATTCCCTGCTCAAAACCCAAACCAACTCTAATATGGTCAAGGTGGTGGTAAATTCCATCAACCTTATCCTTTTGTTCCTCAACCTCAAAGGAACAATCCTCCTCCTGGATTCCATTATCCTAGTGAGACTTATAAATTCCCAACCCAATACAATCGCATTCTCAAGAACCAAAATCAAGGTAATCCCAATCCGGGACAAACCTATTCTTCTATGAAACCATGGTAAAGTGCAGTGGAAGATCTTTCCTCTTTCACCCATTCTAGCCTCAAAAACATTGAAACAGAAATAGGTCAACTTGCATCCCACCTGAGCCAGGAACAACAATAAAATTATTCCCAACTCCTAGCTCAACCATTACCCAACCCCAAGGGTAATGTTAGTTCAATTTCACATAGATTGGGAAAGCACATTGCTATGCCTCAAGATAAGTCCTCTAGCCCTCCTTTGAATGTTTACCTAGAAAATGAAAAGAAAATCAAACTTGAAAAGGAACCTGAAACCATTCCCTCACCTACGTCAATTCCACTTGGGAACCTAATTCCTTTTCCTCAAACCATTTCTAAACCATGGAAGTCCTTTGAACCTGATCCTGAAATGCTCGACATGTTTAGACTTGTTGAAGTCAACATTCCCATCTTAGATGCCATAAAAAAAATTCCTAAGTATGCCAAGTTTTTCAAGGAGTTTTTTACCCATAAGTGGAAACTTAGGACCTTTGAAAATGTTTCCACCCAACAGTCTATTCCCATAAAGTGCAAAGATCCAGGTACCTTTACAGTTCCATGCTAAATTGGAAGTTCCAACTTTGATGATGCACTCATAGACCTAGGATCCCCAATTAATGTCATTCCTAAATCCATATTCTCCAACCTTGGTCTAGGTCCCTTGCACCCAACGGGTGTTGTCATTCAGTTAGCTAATCGAAGCACAACCAGTCCTGAGGGAATAATTGAGGATGCCCTTTTCCGAGTCAATGATCTTATCTTCCCTGCTGATTTCTATATCCTTGACATGGAAGGTGAGACGAACTCTTCTCGATCTCCCCTAATTCTAGGAATACCATTCCTCATGACTGCGAGAACCAAGATTGATGTCCATTCGGGCATCTTATCCATGGAATTTGGTGACCAACTGGTCAAGTTCAACATTTTCCAAGCCATGCGATACCCATCTAAGGATCACTCTGCATTTTCAATCCATGCTTCTGAGGAAACTTCTAAGAGTCAATCGAACCCTAATCCACCATTTTCTTCATGTTCTAATGATAAATGATCTTGTGAAATATACACCATGATTAAAAATGTCATAAATGGTGAAGTTGATGTGGACCTTTCATTCATAGACTCCATCAATCTAGAGGAGCTTGAAAACTCTCTTGAATTCCACATCAATTCTGATATCTACTACTCCACCTTGGACAGTATTAAGGAAAATGAATATGAAGCAACTGAAGTCCCTTATTCCATTCCTATGTTGTCGAGCCCAAAAGTGAAAGATGAGATTAATCTGAAACCTCTTCTTGCACACCTGAAATATGCATTCCTCTTCCCTAATCACTCATATCCTGTCATTATCTCTGCCACACTTACTGAAACCGAGGAGTCCAAACTTGTTCAAGTATTAGAGGAAAACAAAAAGGCCTTAGGTTGGACCCTAGATGACATACCAGGAATCAACCCTGCCCTTTACATGCATCACATCCGTCTTGAGGAATCATCAAATCCAATTAGACAACCACAAAGAAGACTCAATCCACTCATCCTTGAGGTAGTTAGGGAAGAGATCACTAAGCTTCTTCAAGCTGGTATTATCTACCCAATTTCTGATAGTGAATGGGTTAGTCCAATTCAAGTTGTACCTAAGAAGGGTGGGATAACTGTTGTCACAAATGAACATGGAGAGGTAGTCACAACTCGAGTGATGAACAAATGGCGTGTGTGCATCAACTATAGGAAATTGAAAGTTTAAACCTGAAAAGATCACTACCCTCTTCTATTCCTTGATCAAATGCTAGAAATATTGGCCGGAAAGTCACTCTATGCTTTCTTGATGGATACACCGGCTATTTTTGAATCCCAATATCATCTCAGGACCAAGAAATGACTACTATCACATGACCCTTTGGAACATATGCATATAGAAGAATGCCTTTTGGACTTTGAAATGCTCCTGCAACATTCCAGAGGTGTATGATGAGTATCTTTTTATAATTCATTGAACGCTACATGGAAGCCTTCATGGATGACTTCACCATTTATGGTGAGTCAATTGAATCTTGTTTTAATTCACTCTCTCTAGTACTTCAAAAGTGTGTCAAGTGTAACCTTGTGTTAAATTTTTAAAAATGTCACTTTAAGGTTGCAAATGGGATTGTTCTAGGGAACATAGTTTCAAAATCTAGTATTGAAGTCAATCCTGCCAAAATTGAAGTAATCCAATCACTTCTTGAACACAAATATATTCGAGACATCCATTCATTTCTCGGTCATGCTGGTTTCTATTGGAGATTCATTCATAACATCAGTAAAATTTCCCTCCAACTCACTCATTTTCTCCAAAATGATTTCACTTTCCATTTCGATGAGGTTTGCAAGAGAGCCTTTGTTGAACTCAAAACTTCTCTAACATCTGCACCAATAATCCCACCCCCAGATTGGTAATTACCCTTTTAGTTAATGTGTGATGCTTCTGATAGATCCGTTGGGGCTGTTCTTGGTCAAAGAAGAGAAACAATTCCTCATGTCATCTATTATGCCTCAAAAACATTGGATGAAACTCAATCTCACTACACTGTGACTGAAAAGGAACATATAACATTGGTTTTTTCCTTAGATAAATTCTGGTCCTATCTCTTAGGTGCCAAAATCATCATCTTCACATACCATTCTTCTATTAAGTTCTTACTCAAGAAAAGTGATTCCAAACCGAGGCTAATAAAATGGATCCTAAGGCTCCTAGATTTTGACCTTGAAATCAAAGATTGACCTGGAAAAGAAAACCCTGTGGCTGATCACTTGAGTAGAATTTCTAATTATTCTCATTCAAAAATCATTGATCTTGAATTCCCCATTGAGAACCTTTCGTCTCTCACTCCAAAGTTACCATGGTATGCCCCAATTGTAAATTATTTGGTTTCTGGAGTTTTTCCTGAAAAGCTTTCAAAAGAACAAAAAATGAAGTTGCAAAGTGATTCAAAATACTATTTTTGGGATGAAAATAAACTTTGGAAAATTGGGGCAGACATGGTAATTAGGAGATGTGTTGATGAAGATGAATATTATTCCATCTTATAATTCTTTCAATCAATGCCTGGTGGGGGCCACTTTGGACCACAAAAGACCTCCCTAAATGTCCTAGACTCTGGATTCTTCTGGCCTTCCCTCTTTAAGGACTCACATGAGTTCTGTCAATCATGTCCCACATGCCAAAAGTTTGGAATAATCTCAAAAGAAATGAAATTCTCCAAAAACCCTTAATCTTTTGTGAAATCTTCGATGTTTGGGGTATTGATTTCATGGGACCATTTCCCCCTTCTAATGGATTCTCATACATTCTTCTTGCGGTCGATTGTGTTTCAAGGTGGGTTGAGGCCAAAGCCACTAGGAAGGATGATGCTCATACTATTAGTGAGTTCCTAAAGACCCACATATTCCAAAGATTTGGCACACCATGTGCCTTGATCAGTGACTTATGAAACCCATTTTTCTAATAGAACCATGGAATATCTTCTGAAAATGAATGGGGTTGTACATAAAACATTAACTTCATATCACCCCCAAACAAATGGAAAGGCTTAACTTTCTAATAGAGAAGTGAAAATAGTGCTTGAGAGAATTGTAAAACCCACCAGAAAAGACTGGCCTAAAAGACTTGGTGAAGCACTTTGGGCTTATCGAACTGCCTATAAAACACCCATTAGGGTGTCTCTTATTAGGATAGTTTTTGGTAAAGCGTGTCACTTACCAGTTGAAATCCAACATAAGTCTTTTTGGGCTGTGAAAACCGGTAATTTTGATTGTGAAAAATCTGGTGAATAAAGATTGTTGCAATTGGATGAAGTAGAGGAGCTTCGACTTGAATCCTATGAGAATTCCAATCTATACAAAGAGAAGGATAAGGTACTCCATGACAGGGACATTCTGAGAAAGGTATTTCATGAAGGTGAAAAGGTAATTCTCTTCAATTCTCCATTCCAACTTCACCCAGGTAAGCTTAATTCTCGTTGGGAAGTTCCTTTTGTTGTTACTAATGTTTACCCATTTGGTACAGTGCACGTCCAGGACCCCTCTTACAAAAGGACATTCACGGTTAATGGACATCGGTTAAATCATCACCATGAGAGGACACACAATCCCGGATCATCATTGACATCCCCTGGATCTCCAACTTCTCCAATCGACCAACCACTAGATGGAGATGGCGACCCGCCAAATCCAAACCAGGGGCCACCTCTTTACCTTTAACTCTCTCTCTATCTCTTCATCTCTCTATCTCTTTCTTCTTCTTCTTCTCTCCTTAATATATTACCACTTTTTTTCAAACCCTTTTTTTCATTCTTTTGAGGGTGTGAATTTTAAAAAAAACCTTAAAAATAAAAAAAATCCAAAAAACACAATCACTTAAAAAATAAAAAAAAGAGTCACGCTTACTCACCATCGAGTTTTGAAATTTTGTCCAACCATTTTGGGGAGTTAACAGACAGGTTTTCATCTCAAAAATTTTGAATTTTCATTATGACTTTGGATAACGAATTTTGTGTCAAAATTAAAAAATTTTGAAGGCTCAATTTTTGATTTGGAAAATGTTTTTCCCAAACCGTGAGGAACAACATCTCTATCATGCCAAGGCCACCTATGGCCATCTTTTCAAAATGTGTGTTTTCACCCCCATTTGTGAGTCTTGAGTTTGTGGACATTCAATCTGAATTTTCTACCTTAGTGTGCATTAATATGATATGGTAATTTTTATGAACCACATGAGAATTATAATAGCCAAAAGCCTCCCATTAACCATACATTAATCCTCCTTTGGAAAGCCCTATCGAGCATATGAAAACCTTTTCTTTGATAGCCACATTACATTCCCAATACCTTTTCCCACCAAATATCAACATGGATTTTCATTGCATAATTTTTTGAAATTTAATTGTGGGGGGGATGGATTTCATTTTTGGTACCTTTTTTTGATTTCACCATGTTATAATATGCTTGAGGGAAAGCATCCATTTTAGTGTGGGGGAGAGTTTATCATTAAGTGTGTTTTGGGGAATGTAATGAACTTCTATTTATGTAATTTTGTAAATTTTATTGACAAATGTTTAAAAAAAAATTCAATGAAAAAATCAAAAACAAAAAAATTCAAAGAATGTGTTGTGTCTTGGTTAGGTCAAAAATCACTCTTCCTCAACCATTGATCTTGTTATAACTATTACAATTAGTTTCGTGAGGAGATCAAACATGGGTTGGGTGATTAGTGTGAGATCTATTTCAAGTTCAACATTTGAAAAAATACAAAAAAACAAGAAATGAAAAGAAAAAGGAACACTTATGTTATTGGGAGAATCTTTGTGTTTTGTAAATATTCCATCTTCTCATTCCCTTCAAATTTTCTTCCACTTTTGTGTCATGCTTCATTTTTCCCTTTGTAAAAGTGTGTTTCCATTTTCTTCCATGTTTCAGTTTCAAAAAAATTGTGCATTGTTTTATCAATGTTAGTGTTTTAGCCCCTCTTTCCACCCTTTTGGACATTATAATCCTACTGTCCCATAGCCACAGAAAAACCCCTAAAAAGACATCTTGATTTTTGAGCACTTTGGATAGGGAGTGGAATTTTAGAGCTCTTACAAACTCTATGATTTT
Source organism: Viscum album (assembly GCA_963277665.1). Taxonomy (NCBI): domain Eukaryota; kingdom Viridiplantae; phylum Streptophyta; class Magnoliopsida; order Santalales; family Viscaceae; genus Viscum; species Viscum album. Next base: position 497,205,030 of record OY728140.1, read on the forward strand.
CACTTTTGGTTGGTGAAAAAGTGAACCTCCACAAATGAATTTTATCATCTTGAGAGGTGTGAGTTTTGAGTGTCCACATTTTCCATTTCTAAATTTGAGCATGAAAAAATGAATTAGTTTTGGAAAATTGTTTCTGTAACAACTTGTGGTGGATTTCAAAATGGATGATTGAAATAGTCTAAACCTCCCCTGATTGGAGAAAACAAAGTTTTAATATTTGTTGGTGATTGAAAATGAATTTGTCATGTTTTTATATTTGTTGCACATGAGGACATGAACAAAACTATGTGTGGGGGAGTTGATATTGTTTATATTTTGATGTCTTATTATATACTCCCTTTACTGATTTTATATGAAATGTGCATAATTTGTGTGAAGTATTAATGGTTTAATATTAAGTATAATTTTTGAGCATTTTTAGAAGTAGTCCAATTGAGTCAGTTTAATGTTTTAACGATAACTATATCTATAATGATACAAATTGTGTGGTTATTGTTTTTTAGGATTCTAAATTCAATATACAACATTTCAATATAAGGTACCATGAGCCAATTCTTCCATTTGAAGGGTCATATGGTCCTCCCAAACAAGACCAAAGAATCTGTGAACAAACTGGACCAGACATGAAGATTGATTTACTGGGCTCAATCTAGAGGTCCAAAAATATTAACTCTCCTCAATAATTCGTGGGACAATACATTTCATCTTGTATAAAAATTTCATGTCCCAAATCCAAGTACAAGGGGTCCAAATGAATCTTTGATGTCCATCCCACCATTCTGGACGAGAATTAAAATTAGTATAGTATGCATGACATATATCATGATTTAAGCATCAAATCAAGCTGATATTTTTCAGTGTGAAAGAGGAGATATAGGCGTATGGCTTTTTTGAAGAACTGATTCATATTTATAGGAATATTCATATTCAAAAACCCTCTAACATTCTAGACTTCAAAAAGACTGGATTGAAATGGACAGTTTTACTTTGTTCAATCCTCCGGCCATAACATTTGATACTTATATCCAAATGACTCTGAATTTTGCGAGTAGTCGGAAAACTTTATAATCTACAACTTTGAAGAAGGTTATTTCTCATTATTTGGCTGTCATGATTTCCATATATGCGAGCCAAGTGGAAGGGTATTGATGGAATGTAAACAGTCCACTCCTTGGGCTATAAATACTCCCCCCTTCTATCCTTGAGAGGGGTTGGCATTTCAGAAGATAGAAGAAAATATTGGCACGACCAAGGACTTTCCAAACGCTTGGGAGGATCTTCCATACTCAATTTTTCACTTGAGATACATTTCCTCCTCTCTTTTTTCACTTAATTTCATGTTCTTCGTTTTTGTAATTTTGTAAGTCTCTTTCTTTGTAATTCTGTTTTAATGCAAGTTACTTATTCAATATCTATTATTCTCATCCACAATTTGTAGTTTAATATTTATGTTATTAAAATAGTGTTAATTCAGTTGAATCCCCTTCCATTCTTCTGCTTCCTCATTCAATCAAAAATCCATTTTTAATTTTCTTCATCGTTTGTGTGTGTGTTCGGCGCACTACTCTTATCTTGTCCCTTTCCTTTTCTTCTATTTATAATTCATCACCATAATCATTATAACCAGATTAGTAATAATTATAATGGCTGGGTAAATCTTTAATTGGGGTGAGTTATAATTTAGGTTTGTTAAGTGATTGAGAGTTTTTTCTCGACGAATGTTCTTTAAATTAATATTGTGTATGTTGAACTTTATATGTCATGGATTAATGACATGTTTTGTTTAATATGTGGATTCCATGGATTATTGGAACCAAAAATACACTACCATAAACACGTAATGGTAATGATTAGAAACCTATGTTAAGTAACATCTTGGATTAAATCTTTAACACTTGGGAATTCCAATCAAAATCATCTTGTGACATGGGTGTTAATTTAATGAAATATAAAGCAAAGCTCAAGGATATCACAAGATTAACTACCTAATGATGAACTCAACCCAATATTTATCAATTTGTTAAATCAAACATCATACATAATTAATTTCATAATCTCTAAAACCAAACCCCCCAATCAGAATACAATTAACTAAAAACAAATGACTATTACAAAGTATCATCGCCAAGGATTCGACCTGAGTGCTGCAATACACATTAGCAGAGCACCGGAACCTTGACTGTTCGATAGGTGACAATCGGCCGTGCATTTCATGGAGTCATAAATTAATTGTTTATAATGAGTGGGTGATCCCCTTGGTGTTCATCTCATATATATCGGGTGGCTTTTCCCTTGGTGTCTATCTCTACTATACATAGTAGGTCAACCCCTGAGTGTTTATATCATTTTTACAGGGTGGGTCAGCCCCAAGGTTTTTAGTCTCATGTGTACTGGGAGGCTTATTACATAGGTGTTTATCATTAATATTTCAAGGTGTTTTATCCCTTGGGTGTTTGTCCCCTATATTTACATGTGTGTCAGACCCACAGATGGTTACATTGTTTAGCATAATTATATGACATGATAAGAGGCACTTTGTCACAATTTAAAGGAGGTATGCTATTGGGTATTATTTTCATGGTAGGAATTGGGAACCATGTGTTCTCAACTTCATTGGAATAATTATGTGACTTTCTTAAAGACACTTAGTCCATCATCAAGTGTTACTATAGAACCCAAGGGCCGGTTGTGATTTTTTACAAGGATACAACCCATGTTTGCCGAAGTCAGTGCATTATTTTATTACATTGTAATATAAACAACGAAAATTCATCTCGACGGACCGAGTAGTTTATTATCTTCTGGAAACAAGATACATACAAAAGTTAAACATTAAAATTGGAAGAGAAAAACAATATAAAACTTCTTCTGGGAACAACCACCACTCTATGATTATAGCAACATGTCAATCATAAATATACTTCTTCATGTCCTGGAAAAAATGAATAATAAGAAGGGGTGATCTCAAACACTCAGTAAGATAAAGGATAATCGTAGAAGATAACATTAATATAAACATTATACATGGTGAATATTTGAAGTCACATGCCTTTACAAATAAAAAACATGAACACATTATGGAAGGAATATGAGCTTAGTAAATAATTCCATAATAACACATAATCATGTGTATTCTAGTATCCAAATAACCCCCTGAACTTTCAATTATTAGATTCATAATGAGGAAAGTGGATATGCTGTAAATTCTGAAATATACCTTCAAGGCCTCTTCTGAGATGTCTAAAAATGATTATGTCCTTGGACAAAACCATATCTCAAATTGGGCAGGGCCTCGACCAAGTCCACATCTATCTGTCTTGTGATACTTACTGATTAATCGAGGGGCTATAGTGATCCCCACACATCACATAATAAGTCCAATGAATTCCTCATATGATTGGGGATAAACATAAATAAGATATACCATCATATTAAAACTAACATAAGAAATGTAAATAACATTACCCAAACATTAATCTTAAACACTAACCATTTAAAGTAAATTGGGGAATGGTTTTAGGATAGAACATCCAAAATCAAAATAAACATAAAAAATTCAATAAAAAATTATATATTATATCATACATAATAATAAAAAAGGGTGTTGAAATCGACTATCATACTCATATAAAATCATTGAGTAATTCTTGATATAAATACTCTTTTACATTGAAAATAAGATTTCAAATGGAAAATTATTTTTATAAAAATAGAATGGAATGAAGATATTATTTTCATAATAAAATGAGTTATTTTTGTAAAGATAGGTTTTTTTAAAAATATATTATAGATTTCCCATAAAAATACGTAGGAATTTGAGAAATTCCTCTGATTTGGGATTGTATTATAGGAATAATTTTTAAATGATCCTTTTAATACTAACAACTCCCCATATATGAAGGTATGATTCTAGTTTGAACACATATATAGATCATTCAAATATATATTATGAGGAGTAAATATTAATGAATAAGAATTTAATATATTTAAGTAGATAATAAAGGTAACGCAAATGAAAATGGTGGTTCGGGTGAAAAACCTATACTTTAAGTCCAAAAGTGTTCCGTACTTGAATATAAGGTCCTAGAATATGAAATTAAATTTATTAATATATTAATTCATAAAAATTTGGACATGTATTTAGTTTATCATTGTTATATTATTTTTCTTATTTTTCCTCTTTGATAATTTAGAATATTGAATTATGTTGTTCTGGATTCTCCGTTTTCTATATTTTCATAATCAATTAACATGTTTTTAAGTAATGGAATTCACATGTAATGGATGTATATCGATAAAATTGAATTTAAAAATTATTTAGGAATATAATTATGTGTTAATGATCATTTATATCATTTGGTTACATGAAATAAGGTTGAAAATTTAGTATAAATATTAATGACATACACATAGATTATTTTAGTGGAATTTTTATTTTTAGGAACTACTTTGGTCATATGATTTAATATTATTTAAATATAATGTTTCCTGAATATTAAGTAGGTTATAATACATATTTTATAGTCTGGTTCAAAAATAAAATGATTTCATGACTAGTAATGAAGGTGAAATTGAAGAATGAATTTCGTCATCCACAATGGTTATAAATCGGCACCTCACAGACTATGATTTCATTTATAAATTAAAATAGAAAGAGTAAGGATATTGATGATGGTTCTTCCATTAAAATATTATAATTACAATATATAGATTATACCGTAGTTCTGATGGTCATTTTTAAAGAAAAGGTGAGGAGAGGATAACAATTGAATTCAACTTGAAATGAAAATGAATGAAATAAAATGTGAATTTACCTCTTTAATCCACCTCCTTAATAACCTCCTTAAGGGATGGGGTTTTGGACATTTAGAAAGAACAAGAGCTCTTGGAAGTGTAGAGTAGCTATGGAAGGGTATTTGGGTTGATCATTGAGTATATTCAAGGCTTGAAGGATTGAAGTGAAGAGGGAGTGAGGGGGGGGGTTATAGTGTAGGAGAGGGGTAATCTTTTAATATCATAACCATTATTTTATTATTTTTTCAAAGACAACCAATAGTACTGATTTTTTGTGACCATGTATAGTAATATATTCACGTGATTTTGATCCAAGTGGCCTTACATTATCCTGAAATAACATATGACTCAATAAATCATGTATTTAGTATTTATCATAAATTGTAATATTTCACTATTCATAAAAAATTCATGTACACCAGAAAATTCCCAAAAAATCACCGTAAATATTTTTTGACTTTTATATTTAAAAAATGAACTCCATTTATTGAAAATAAATTTCTAAATAATGTTAATTTATTTTTAAAATAAAATAATATTTTATTTGAAAAATAACAATTTTTACACTATAATTCATTTTTTATAACATTGAAAAATTAATAAAGATCTCATTATCTTATTACTTTAATAAAATAAAATATTAATATTATTTAATATTCCTATGGTTGATATTACTATTCAAATTACTATTCATAAGGGTATGTTAGTATATAAAAAAAATATTGTTTTTTCTTATGAGACTCTGAATATCATACAGAACGGAACTGTGTATGTCAATTTTTCATATTCAAAAACATAGAGGTGAAATGGATTATTTTTACTTTCTATGTTATAAAAAAGTTGTGTTTTTTAGGGATGTGTGTTTCATGCATCCAATATTTAATTTCAAAACCATGGGGTGTTACATTATCCACTCCAAACAAAAAAAATTCTATGAAAATCATAGAACGTTACCTTATATAAGATTTGAGTAGTTCTTTATCATAAGCTCCTCAAGATCCCATGTTGCCTCATCGATTTTATGATTTCTCCAATGTAACATTACCAGATGAGTCATCTGATTCCACAAAACTTTTCTTCAGTTTCCAGAATCCGGATAGGCTCTTCACATTATAATTGGGCAGGTTCCAACACTATATCTTCAGAAGTAAGGACATGTGTTGTGTCTGGAATGTACTTTCTCCGCAATGATACATGGAACAAATTGTGTACATTAGTCATGCTAGCCAGCATAGACAAAAAAATATGCAATGACTCCATTTCTGTCTATAATTTCAAAAGGACCACTCTATATAGGCCCCATTTTCCCTTTCATTCCAATTCTTATAACTCCCTTCCATGGAGTTACTTTTAGGAAAATAGGATCTCCTACATTAAACTCCAAATTCATCATTTGATTATCGGTATCAATATTTTGTCTACTTTAAGCTTCTTTGATATTCCCTTCAATATTCATTTTCTTCACTTTTTTCCTCCATAGTCTCTATGCCCAAAAGATACCTTTCTCTAACTTCATCCCAACAAGTTGGTGTACGACATCTCTTTCTGTACAACGCTTCATATGGGGCCATTTAAATACTTGAGTAGAAACAATTATTGTATGAAAACTCCACTAAAGGTAAATATTGATCAAATTTTCCATGAAATTCAAGTGAACATGACTGAAAAAAGCCCTCTAAAGTTTGGATCTTCCTCTCTGATTTCCCATTAACTAAGGGTGATAAACAATACTCAATCGAAGTTCGGTATCCGATGTTTCAGAATTCTTTTCTATAATTTCGATGTAAATCATGGATAATGATCAGAAACAATTGAGATATGTGCTCCATGAAGTCTCATAACATCAAATATATAGAGTCTTTCTAGGTGATTCAGTGGAAAATCCTCCCTTATAGCGATGGAATGTAGAGATTTCATTAGTTGATCAAAATTACCAATATTTTATAATTCATTATTGATTTTCGGGGTAATCCAGTGACAAAATCTATGGTGATGTCATGCCATTTCCATACAAGAATATGTAAAGGTGACATAAATCCTTTTGTATGTTGCACTTCGGCCTTCAACTGTTGAAATACTAAACATCTTGATACATAATCCACAATTTCATTCTTCATTTTATCCCACCGTGAATTTTCCTTCAAATCTCTATACATCATAGTGCTACCTGGATGTATAGAGAAATTCAAACTATTAGCATCATCCAATAAATCTATTTTTAGCTTTGGTATAGCTAGTCCATAAAGACTCTTAAAAATTTTCAAAACACCATATTCACACACAAATTCGACTATCTTTCCAGATTTCAGAACACCATCTTTGCACAAAAATTCAGCCATCCGTCCATCGTTCATATCATTAATTTCCTTTTCTAAGGACTCATCATTAGGATGAGATATTATCATTATTTATAATAAATATTATTAGGAAACAAAATGAAAAAGTAGTGATGTTTCCTCTTCATTGATAATTCAAATATCCATCCTCACTAGATCAATTTAGAATGGATCCTTGTCAATCATCATTTTTTTAGAACTCCATGATCCTTAATTCTCAAAGCATCATATCCATTATTTTCAAATCATGGGTAATAGTGTATGGTACAATCATAATCCATGAGTAGTTGAATCCACCACCTTTTCCTCATGTTGAGTTATTTCTGTGAGATGTTATATTTCAGAATCTTGTGATCCGTATATATCTCCCTTCATTCACAATAGAGATACTGCCTCAATAATTTTAGATAAAATATCACAAAATCTAACTCAGGATCTTGGGTAGGATATTTTTTCATGAATTTTTTATTTCCTTAATGAATATGAAATAACTCTATAATTCTTCAAAAGGACAGAATCAATTCCTTTCACTGATGCATCACTATAGATCAAAAACCCATCATTGCCTAATGGTAGGGTTAATATTGGAGAATTCAATAATCTCATCTTCAATTATTCAAAACATTCCTCCCATTCTTTTTTCCGTATGGTCTTAACCCATTTACGGGTATGCTTTATCATTGGGTTGGATAAATGGGCGAGGTTCTGAACGAAACACCGATAATAACCTGCTAAACAAATAAAACATCGTACCTTGATTATTTTTGTTGAAGTATGCCATTCTTGTGGAGACTTTTCCTATGTAGGATAAACATATTTTCTATCCTTATTGAAAATGTAGCCATGAAAATGAAACTAATTTCAGAAAAAATTCACACTTCATAAACTTTTCATATTATACATTTCTTATATGAGACTGTAGAATAGTGTGTAATTGATTTTTATGATCCTCGTAGATTTTTGAGTATACAAATATATCATTGATAAATACCACAAAAAAACCATAAATATATTCCTAAAAAACTCTATTAATTATATCCACGAAAACAGAGTTTGCATTAGTTAGTTCAAAAGGAATTACTGTAAACTCTTTATTCTAATACCTCCTTTAAAATGATGTTTTTGGAATGTCTTTCTTCCTCAAAAGATGTTGATGATATCCATGTCAACAATCAATCTTCGTAAAATATTGGTCTCCATGAAGTTAATCAAATAAATAATCAATGTGAGGTAGGGGATACTTGTTCTATATTGTTATATCATTTGTCTCTCTATAGTCAATGCGCAAGCTTATAGATCCATATTTTCTCTTAATGAAAAGAACAGAGGATTCCCAGGGAGAAACACTAGGGAGAATAAATCATCTATCAATCAATTATATTAGTTGTTTCTTTAGTTATACTAACTCCACAGTGGACAATCTATAAGGGGTATTTTGTATTGTCCTTGAACAAAGAATTAAGTCAATGGAAAACTCAATTTACATCTCTAGTGTATGTCCATGTAAATCCTCTAGAAATACTCCAACATATTCTTTTACAATAGGTACATCCCCTATATAAACATTATTTTACACACCCATAGTTATTGCATTCCCTTTCTCCCAAATAATTGAATTCAATAGAGCTAATGGGGGTGGATCTTGATGAGAATCATATGGTGATGATTCTTCCATAAAGATAAGGTATTCTACATCATCCTCAAATGTATTTAACCTCCTTCCTATTGAAATATATTTTTCCTTCATTGTTCGAAATCCAATCCATACTGAGGATTATATGAAAGTCAATCAGGGGTATGACAATAAAATCAATAGATAAAACATGTTTATATGCCAGAATGTGGACTTCCTAACATAACTTTAATTCAATAATACTTCACCTAAAAGTTTTCACTAACAACTCCCTTATTAAATCAAATTGGAAATATATTATTTTCATGGAAAACTAGTTAGATATGAAAGAATGTGATGATCTAGAATAAAATAAATAATTGGAGAAGTATGAGGACATGATTAAAGTACCTGCCACCACATCATAATTAACATCAATATCAGCAGTTGTGATCGCATAAGCGTGTCCCTGCACCCTTGACATTTTCTGTGACATCTTTCCTTAATGCTTTGGACAATCATTCGAATAAATTGTCATATCCTTACAATTAAAGCATTAAGAATTAATATAATATTTCGTTCACTTGAAATCACAAGCATGATGGAATTTCAGTCCACATTTTTAGAAAAATCCTTTTCCTTTTATGTAGGCTGCATGGTGTTTCCTTCCACAATTATCATAGGGTGGAATTTTAAATCATCCTTTCTTCCCCTGTTTCCTATTTCCTTTTCATGTTTTTCGGAAACCCTATTCTTCTCTTGATTTCCTTTAAATTCATAAGACTTAGAGAATTATTTTTCTATCTTAATATCACATGAACCTATACCATTATATGATGAGAAACATGTGGAGACCAGTTACTATCAGTGAAATGGTTGTATGCCAATGAAGAATTGATCAATATTTCTCATAGAAATTCTTATGTAGTCAACAACATTCCTTGATAACATTTTTAAGTTACCTTTACACTTTTTAACATTATCATATTCATTTTGCATGAAATTTAGACAGTGAATTTCCATATCTGATCGCCCCACACAAGGAATGTATTCCTCTATGAATATTATTTTAATGTCCCTCCATTCCATATCTTATATATATCCCTCCTCCATTGTGTTTTGGATTAAATACCACCACTAAGATGCATCTATCGATATATGATAAACATCCATCACAACCATATCTCTTTAGTTACATCTAAAATAAAGAAATATTTTCTCTAGGGAACTTATCCACAACTTAGCTACAAATGTGTATATAGTCCCATTTAATAATGGAGGCGGTTTTATCATAAAGTGATATAACATGGCTCCTCCATGTGGTGGATTCAAGTGCTCCATACGGGTAAGGTTAATGTTCATAACCTATGTATGTTTTACCAGTATAGTAAAAAGTTTCTCCACAACAATTAAAGATCTAGTGGCAACATCATTATCTTGCATCAGAGGGAAATACCTACATGGGATAGAGGTCTTCATGTGGTTTCCATTTCTTCCACTATGATATATTTCTTGATAATGGCATACACTAGATTCGATTATGAATCATAATGTATAATCTTAACATAGAAAAATTCATAAAACAAATTGGAATTCTATTCATAGATAATCCCATAATCTCAGTCATGGTTTCTTTGAAAAAAATTACATTAAAATATTTCATAATGTCTTGTGAAGAAAATGTGAATGTTCCTAATAATATCACATAGGAGTGTCAAACCAGGACCACAATAAAGCTTGTTTTCGTGTACCATGTTACCCTAGGTCAAGCCCAAAACTCCTAGTTGGATTTTTCACTCCTAGGTGAATTTGTTCCAGAACCACATCCACTTGTAGTATCCGGACATGGATTCATTTTCTAGAAATATCCCCAGATTCTATTCCTTACCAAAATACCATGATTTTCTATTTTTTTATCCTAAAAGACCATCATAGGGGTTTTCCCTTAATCTAGGTTTTCTAAATCTAGATTCTATGTTTTCTACTAAAATTACTCTGATACCAACTTTACGAACCAAAACCCAGTTTCATTGAACAGGTTCCTTATTTTACTAAATTTTCAAATAAACAAGGAATATTTATCCCTATGGACCATGTATTTTAGAAGTATTTGGAAACAAGATACATAAATATGTTCAACATTACAACCTTAAAAGGAAAACAACATAAAAGTTCCACTATGAAAAAACACTACTCTAAGATTATCCCTCGATATAAATCCTAATATACTTCTTCATTTCCTAGAAAAAATGAAACATAATAAGGGGTGAGCTCAAATTCTTAGTAAGAGTAAGAAATACATTGAATGATAACATAAACATAAACATTATGCATGTAGAAATATTGAAAACACACCCCTTAACAAATAATAAACTTGAACACATTATTACCGTAATATGAGGTGAGTATATAATGTAATAATAAAACATAATTATGGGTATTATACTAGCCTAATAAATATATGACCATTATATTACCAGCTTCATAACAACGGAAATTAATTTACAGTACATTATTAAACATACCATCAAGGCCTCGACCAAGATGTCTAAAAATGATTATGGCCTCAACCAAAACTATATCTCAAAATGGGAAATGCCTCATCCAAGTCCACATTTATTTGTCTCATGCGACTTAAAGTTTCATTGAGGGGCTATAGAGAGCCCCAAATATCACAAAAAAGTCCAATGAATTCTTTATATGAGTGGAAATAAACATAATCAAAACAAACATTAATATTGAAACTAACATATGAAATGTAAATATCTTTCCGCAAACATTAAGAATAAGCACTAACCATTTAGAGTAAATTGGTGAATGGTTTTAGGATAGGACATAAAAAATAAAAGTAGTCAAAAATGATGCAATTAAACAAGGTAAATGATATCATACTTAATAATCAACAATCTTGTTGAAATATATTATGATACTCTTATAAAAGCATTAAGTATTTCTTGAGACAAATACTCATTTACTTTGAAAAGAACAGTTCTTTTGGAAAAGTATTTGTATAAAACCATAATTGAAGTAAAATAGTATTTTCATAATAAAATGTGCTATTTTTTAAATATAATATTTTCTAAAAATAGATTATAAACTGCTCATGAAAATAGGTAAGAATTTGAGAAATTCTTTTGAACTGGGATCTAATTTTCAGATGAATTTTTTGAAAGATCCATTTAAAACATATAGCTCCCAATTAATGAAGCTGTGATTATGGTTGAAATAAATATATATGTCATTAACATATAAATTATTAGGTTTAAATATGAATTAATAATAATTTAATTGACGTAAGTAGATAATAATAGTAACCCAAATGAAAATGGAGGTTCGGGTGAAAAACCCTCACCTTAAGTCTGAATTTGATCCACTATTGAACTTAAGGTACTGGAATATGAAATTAGATTTATTAATAACATAATTAATAACCTTTTAAATATGTATTTATTTATAATATTTATATCATGTTCATTTATGTTATTATTGATAAGTTATACGGATGAATTGCATCATTCTAGAGTTTTCATTTTCATTATTTTAATAATCAGTTCACTTGTTTTTAAGTAATGATGTGCATGTGGAATGGATGTAAATTGAAAATATTGAATCTAAAAATTATTTATGAATATCTATAGGTGTTAATTTTCATTTATATAATTTTTTTACATTAAATTAGGATGAAAAATGTGATGAAATATTAATGACATTGACTTAGATTATTCTAGCGGTATTTAGATTATTTGCAACTAGTTTGGTAATATTATTTAATATTATGTACATATACCAGTTCATGAATATTAATAAGGGTATAATACATATATAATAGTTTGTCTGAAACATATTATTTTTTCATGACCAGTAAGGAATGATAATATGTCCAACAAGACTTCGTGGTCCATAAAGGTTTTAAATGGTCACCTAACAAATGATAATTTCGTTTATAAAATAAAATAGAGAGAGAAAGTATATTGGTGATGTTTCTTCTATTAACATGGTATAATTCGAGTATATAGATTATACTGTAGTTATCATTGTCATTTTTACAGAGGAGGTGAGGAGAGGGTAACAATTGAGATTAACGTAAAATGAAAATGAAAGGAATAAAATTTTAATTTACCACTTCCATCCACCTCTTTGAGAACCTCCTTATGGGAAGGGTTTTTTAATTTTGGAATGACCAATAGATACGGGAAGTGGGGAGTGAGTATAGAATGTTATTTGCGAATAACTACGTGGATACTTATATCTTAGAAGAGTGAAAGAAGAGGGAGTGATGGGTCATTTTTATAGTAGAGTAGAGGTATAATTTTTGAATATCTTAGTCATTATTTTATTATTTTGGAAAATAAAACCAACAGTGTTGATTATTGAGACCATGAATAGTAATACGTTCTTGTGAGTTCAATCCAAGTGGCCCTACATTTTCCTTAAATCGTCCATGAATCAATAAATATTCTATTTAGTATTTATCATAAATTATCGTATGTTACTAATCATCAAATTTTCATGTATTTCACAAATATCATAAAAAATCACCCAAACCATTTTTAGACATGTAGAATTCAAAAATGGACACCAATTTTTTAAAATAATTTTCTAAAATTTATTAATATAATTTTTAAATAAAATCATAGTTTATTCAAAATATAACAATTTTAAAACAATAAATAATTTTATAAAACATTGAAAAAATAATCAAGATCTCATTATCTTATTACCTTAAGACAATAAATTATTATTATTATTTACTATTCATAAGGAAAATATTATCATTTATATTTATACTCATAAGGGTATGTTACTATGCACCAAAACATTAGTTATTCTTATCAGACTCTAAATATCATGCTGAACGCAACTGTGTGTGTGAGTTTTTCAAATTTAAAAACATAGAGGTAGAAATAATTATTTTTATTTGATAGGTTATAAAAAATTTGTTTTTTTAGAGACTCATAATTTCAGGTATAGAATATTTATTTTCAAAACCTTGGCATGTTAAATTTATGTTTTCATATTTTTTGGTTAATTAATTTTTCCGAACATTTAAAATACACACAAACTACATTTAACAGTTGTGTGTGGGTCTATGATGATGGTTTTATACTGATTTATATTAACACATGACCTTAAATTCCATTTCACTTTGGTACCCTTACATACCCATCACTTGGTTGAATTTTCTTGTGGGGTTGGGGAAAAATGTTTCTTGATCAAGATAGATCCAGTCGAGTGGTATTTGGATTCTATAATTGATTTCAGTGTTAGAGATTTTAATAGTGCCTTATATTATTTTAGAATGTTATTTATATTTTAATATGGTTGGCTCGGTTTGGGATGTTATTTTTATAACATTGAATAACAATATTTCAATTATTATTGTTTATTTATTTTTATTTACTTTACATACCCCTTTGGTTTATGATACTTATGAAATTCCATTTCTTCCATTTCATTGTGGATTCTGATAGGGTAGTATAATCACCTCACAATACCACCCTAAACCCCCATTCATTTTTTGTTTCCAAAAGCATACATACATGTAATCTTGAGGTCCAGTTTACCTTGATCAAATTAAGTTTTAGAGATACTTTGGTCAAGAAATGATAGAATCTAACAAATTATATTCCTAGGATCTTTAAAACGTGGTGTGTAGTTAGGCCTATTTATCCTACAGTAGGTGAATACTATGTTAACACTCAGCCTACCTTTTAGGGATGTTATCCAAATGTGCATCTATTTTGGAGCCTATATTAACGTTTTTTATCCATAAGGGGATACTATTACTTGGAAAACCATAATCTATACTTAAATAAAACATTAAATTGTTTTTCCTATAGTAACTTATCCTTAGAGTTTTTCATATGGTTATGTTCTGTAATCTTGGTTTTCTAGAATCTAGATACTATGGGTCTATTATACAATCCATGAAACCAACTATAACACCCTGATTATAGTAACCCAGATTCACTTTTCAACTTACTAAATTGATAACAAAATTAAGAGGTATCATCCCATAGGAATGAATTATATAGTTGTCTTGGGATATTAGATATATTCCATAATAACATATTCTATTCTAAAACACTAAATAAAAAATAAAAATCCAACAAGTACATCATATTATATTCTATTATATCCCTGAATGTAAAAAAATATTATATTAAGGAACCATGTGTAATATAAAATAAAATTAAAGTTAATATCATAATCTGAATAAGGGTAAGGATATAATGGAATCCATCATGGAATAAAAATGGTAAAAATGTGACCAATATTTAAAATAAATAAGTTTTATATAATTTTAATAATATTGAACGGGAATAAATCTGTTGATAAAATAAAAATATAAAACATAACTTGATACTAATTACTAGTTTCATAATAATAGAAAAACTAATGTTAGACATCATAATCATATCATCTTGGTCACATTAAAAGATATCATAAATAAATTGTTGTCGCATATTCTAGATGAAAAAGTAATTTTTTCTCCTGAGACCTACAAATGTATCTAAGGACTATAATTCTTCCTCCCATCACTTAATATATCTACTTAATTTAAAATATTAAAATTTTGAATAATCAATACAATACATAATCAATATAATATTCATATTTTAAAATATTAAAAAATTAATGTCATTATTTTCTCAAGTAAACAAATAAAACATAACAACTATTAGCCATCCAAATATATATGTTCGATTGTACCAATAGATTGTGTCCCGAATAAATTAAAACATTCATTAAAATTTTTTGTACAGATTCATATTCTATTTTATAAAGATTTTAAAAATTCACTTTGAAATTATGAAGAAATATACTTTTCAACTGAAAAGTAGTAAAAACTTTAAAATAACACGAATAACTGGGCTGTGATTTTCTATAAAAATAATGAAATTATGATCTGTATTATTTATAATGAATAAAACATATGAGGGTACTAAAATGTGTTCTTGTGGTGAATGGAAAAAAATTGTTCTTTTCACACTTTAGTTACAATTCAGAAGCATAAAAATTGATAATTTTAAAAAATGTTTTTTATTAAGCATTAATAAATACAAAGAATTTATAAATATAAATTTATAAATAATTGAAAATTAAATATGATCTTCCATTTTTTTTGAATAACATGGGAATAGACGAAAACATATGACGAATAAAGAGGACAAATAAGCTCAGCTTTTATTTTAAACATATCTGAGGTTTTTTGAATACAAAAGAGAGGAAACATTTAATAGAATATTAAAAAAAATGTTAACATGAAGTGGGGATTAAAATAGATGATTTTTTTAGATATATAATATAATTACCCTAACTGATACATAAACCAAAAAATTCCCAAATAAGATTGAGAATGTGAAATTATCCTTTAACTTGGATATCTATTGGTCAAAAAAACATCAAAATATTGAATAATAAATGTATACATAAGATATATACATACATAAATATATATATAATGACCATATTATTAATTATATTAATATAAAATATTCAATAATAATTTATTCTTATCTATTTATTAATAAATTCATTCTAAAATAAATACTGGGGTGATAACCGTAAGGTTTTCAATACGTTTTTCAGTTAAACAGTTCAAGTTCATAAATAATGTACATAATTTCATAATAAATATATTATTATATATTTTTAATATATATTTTCATAAATAAAAAATAATTTTATAAAGCTCTATTAAAAATAGTCATGAAAATGAATTACATTATTTCTGGGAGACCCTAGTCCATATATACACATGATAGATGTTTCTGTTTTTCTGCTGTAAAATTATAAAATTAAATAGACAGCTGATTAATTTTAATAAATCATTTTAATAATTATTATATCATATTAATTCATTAATTCCATCATTTTTACAATCCATACATATAGGAAATTAAATAAAAAACATGTGACATCATGGAGGTGGTAGTCCACAAATACACACATGCAGAGTTATCATTTTTTGAAGGAAGGGTAAGGTGAAAAATAATTACATATTATTATATAATAATAATGCCTTAAAAATAATTTATATTCATTCATTCCATCTTTATAATGAGTTATGTGAGGTGGTCATAAAATCTTAAATAAAATTCTTCATGGTGGTGGTAGTCCCCATATAAAATTGGGCGATGTTTTAAATCATTATATAATGGAAAAAGTTATGAAAATGGTTTTTCCAAAATCATAATAATATTTAATTAAATTTTTGATACATAAGTTATTTTATTGGATTGGTAATTATATGTTTGAAAGAGGTATAAGAAAAATTAAACATAAATGAACTCATTTTAGAGTTATACCTCTTCTCTAGAAAACAACATTGGGATTAAACCTTATGAAATCATGGGTTGGTATTTAGGTGAGACCAAAAAATATTGGATGTTTATAAGGAAGTTATGAATGTATCTTCTTATGTATTTTTAGATACAGTACTCATAGTCTATGAATAATTGAGTATAAAAGTATCTCTTATATAATTGAGGGGAGTGACACACTTGTAAATATTCATAACTTTAATATTTTATATGTCTCTTACTCAGGGTCATGCATCACTAAAATAATAATTTTTTTGAATATAATCAGAAAAGGTTCTATTTTTGTCATCCAATAAACATAATATGTGATTTTATAACCTCATCATAATTATTTTTCCATATTAAACATATTTTACCTCTTTACCTTGGGAATGAATTTTTACTAATGTAACTATTCATAATGACTAAAAATGTAATTGAACTCATAAAAAAATTTATCCCAATAACTAAAAGTATGAGATAAAATTATTAAGATTAAATTTTTAAATGTTTTAGAAGGTTATTTTAATATATTTTTAATAAATTGAATTTAAATATATTTTTATAAGGAAATGTGTTTTTAAGAATACAAAAAATTTAATTCCCAAAAATATATAATTATCATTTATATGAAATTTATTATATTTTAATAATCAAATGGATCTAATTCTATATTTAAACCATGTCATAAATAATATTTCATTTTTAAATAAATTTATTTTAAAAAAATGAAATAATAGATTTTCTAAAAAATTATCATTTTTCTCTATTCACCCAAAAACATACTACTTCTGAAAAATCACAATAATTATTCATATGATAAATTGTCCCTAATAAAATAATAAATGATATTAATTTAATCAAATAATGACTAAAAAATCTATTAATTTTACATTAAAATATTGTCAAGAACTATTTTTATTATAATGATTAAATAATAAGATTTGAATTGGAAAATATTCATTGGATGCAGTGATTTCCTGTTATAGGAATATATATAATATTAAATAGTTTCTTCAATATCCCATTCATAAAAAATCTCTAAGAATATAGTGTGGAATTCTTATCTTTTATATATCGATCTTTGAAATTGTATACCTCTTTTATCTTCCAGAAATTATATCATAAATATCTCCCATAATTGAAATATGGAAAATCACCCTGATTCACAGGAACATGAACTTCTCATTAAAATCTATCAATAATATATTTAGGATATTATTCAAATACAAAATGGTTTTAAGAATAAAAAAATTAATACACAACATTATATATAAAAAAACCATGGCTTCTCATTTTTTATTAAATCCATGAACATTTTAATCCATACAAGAGAACATGAATATCCCTATGGAATGGAATACCTAAATTTTTTATGTACCTCTCAGATATAAAAATTATCTTTTATGTGGAATCCAAAAAATAATTTGTTCAACAGTTTCCCGAACAAGCTGGCCATATGACCTCAAGTGTTCCCATGAGCTTGAGGATTTCGAATAATATCAGGGTCCAAGGGTATTTCCTTGGGTAGAGTATTCCCCCTTGATCATAGTATGGAACTAAATTAAATAATAATTATAAGATTCTGATATATTGAAAAATAAACTGGGGGAATCTAAATCAATATCAAATAAAAAATGATGATCATTTTTTCATGCTATACAAATGGGGGATGTCGTACATGAATATACATCATGCCATAAAAAATGTAAGAAAAATATATCCACTTGAATCAAAACACTATTATCAATCCTATCCTCATGTACATACTTTTAGTATAAAAAATAAATAATCTGATGTTGGGATATTTACTTTTTTAATCCCTATAATCATGAGGTATGTTCAGATAATGTAGGTACCCTGAACTAGTTGTGGGATATAAATAGTAACACACCACTAATAGTTTTTTGAATAATATAAATGGTTCATATAAAATGATCAATTTTAGTTCATAATCATGTAATAAAAATAGTAAAATTTAAATTGGCCAACTCTAGTTCATAATGGACACCATGGTTACACTATATTCTTTAGCCGAAGATAGATGATATCTATGAAAGTAACCAATGAAAACATATATATGGTATATATATAGATTTTTATTTACATATATATGGATACTACTGCTAATAGGGACTTGAGGTGTAACTCAATCACCCATGGGTTTTTGTATGAATATCACAAAGTGTCAAGAAATTCAATGCTTGTGTATCGTATTTTGTTAGAGACAACATATTTTAGTATCAAATGTATATGGGAAACCATTACTGAGTATCAATAGCATGCAAGACACCATGCATGAATATAAAATATATATAGGACACCATTCTTGAGTATCACAAATAAAATGGATTCGATGGTCAAGTATCACAAATATAAGGGATGCATTTCCCTTAAATACAAAATACGTGGGACTCTAGGCATGAGTATCAGGGATATTTTGGACACCTTCCCATAATGTAAACAGACTATGGGAATCTTTTTTAGGTGTCAAAAATATATGGACATTTATTTTTTACGATAATCCAAAATGGTTAAATAATAATTAATTTATCATGCCATTGAATTAAGAGTATAATATTTATCATAGAAAAGTCCCAGGAAAAGGTTGTACCACTTGCACCCATATAATTTAGGTATTATAGTCACATAAGCTTCACCAATACCACATAAAAGGTTTTTTTTAACTAAATAAACATTTAAAAATTAAAGGATCATCTCATGGGTACACCATAATGGATGGAACTGGTCAATGTGAGAACCTCTAACCATAAGAAGACTAGGTAATGAATTTCTAGAATTGGGTACAATTTATAAGAAGGAAGATATTATCTTTCAGTTAATTCATGGAATGTATTGTGTGCATCACTATGTTTCCTGTTACAAAACCTCTTATCCTTATGGGAAAATTACTATACCACATACCATTAGATCGGTAAGACACAACTCATCAGATGTTATCATATTTAATTATCTATAACATAATAAATCAACAAAATAGGAAAATTCCCTGAAGATAGCGAATATTCTCTATCACCAAATAGTGAAAAAGACAATGCGATAAACCATGAAAGGAAGGAAGTGGAACTATGCGATTACCATTTAAGATCCAATGTTACCGATGATGTATAAAATTGAGCAGAAAATATGATTAACTGAAGGAAAATATTTTATGTGGAGGAGGATATCACTTGCATATCTCTTAGTAGAGAAATAATTGGTTTTGTAAAAATAACGATTCATCAAAATTTATAAAATCCATCCGTCATTGAACCTGACATTTTTTATATATACACATAATTTATTGAATTCTAGATGTATGTATGTAATAAAAACAATTAATTATCTAGTTTTCACCCTTCTCAAGAAATACCAATTCACTATGTTCAAGTGTTTAGGTAATAAACTAGACATCATTAATATCGAATTCATTACACGTATTAAATTCATTACTTAAAGAAATTACAAGTCTTTGATATTTTAATTCATGTTGTTTATATTGAATACACATTGTGAATTTAATTCACACCGAGTATTTTTGCTACAACCAGCATCTATCCCACCAGCTACATTCTCTTCTAAAAGGAAATAGACTGGGATCATTGTATTGTTAACTAACATTAAGAGAAAAGATAAATATGATGGGAGTTTAAAAAAATTAATAATTTGATCCTCTCTAAATAGTTGGGTTGTTCCAACCTCCCCTATATAACTACTCATCCATGAGTCTCCCATATAGGGATGATAAAACATTGTCTAAGAAATGATCTAGGCACTTTTCATGAAAATCATCTTCTCCCTCCTAGGTATCATCTTGTAGATGATTGTGCTGAAATAGAAACGCAACTATATGAACATACATACCTTAGAGAGAATTTTATACTCCCATCAACCATATGTATCACATTCTCCTCAAATGATGCATATGCTATCAAATCTATATCCACATGATAAAATGATTGAGATGGATCAGATTAATAATAGTGAAGTTGTGATTTATGGAAGACATTTTTCATTGATTTATACATCTGAGGTAAAGCCAATCGATAGGCTACCAATCCAAGTCTCCCTATGACCTCGAATGGACAAATTTAATGATCTGAAATCATTACATGTCATTGAATACATCTATAACCATGTATTGGAGAAACTTACAGAAAGACCTGATGACCCACATCGAAATCTAGAGGTAAGGGGTAAATATTGGAATACAACTTTTGTTGAGACAGAGCTATTGCCATATTATTCTGTAGTAGTTATACCTTCTCTAAATACTCTTGAATGAGATGATGTTTCAATAGTGACTCACCTACCTCTTACCAGAATAGGGGTGATAGTAATGAACTAACATATAGAGCCTCATTTGTATTCATCTGAATAGTTTCCTGAAAGGAGTTATTTTAGGAATTTTGGTTGTGGGGTATTTTTCTTTACCGTGAAACTCCAAATTCAAAGACATATTATAGGAAAATTTCTAATAAAACTCATATTGTATGCTTGAATTGATCATCATTCTGATATTGTTAAGATTTAATTAGGAGCACTTCTGAAAATAGTTCTCTAAACAAATATTCGTTGACCACAACATAAAATGGGTAGCTTGATCCAATATGATATAATGGGGAACACAATAAGTTCAAAAATACCATGAATGTGAAGGATTGTGAAATTTTCAACCATGAAATTATTTTTTATCGGTAGGAAGGGTTCAATATTAGTCATCCCGTCATTAATCAACCATATCACGTCACTGCCATGACGTGATATCAGAAAAACAATCACGAAATCCAAAGTTACTCCGTCCAATTTTAATAAGTAATTGAATAAGTGTGTAAATGTACAACAGATCACTGGTTCTCAACCTTCAAATACTAATAAGTAGAGAACCTAATGAAAAAATGTCACAACACATCCCCCAGGGCCCATTCCGCGACTACCCCAAACTCGCCTCCCAAAGGCTAGGGGCTGGCGACTAGCGTCAATGGCATTATCCTACAAATGAGAGGAATTTTCCAAGTATATGAACACATGCACAAAACTCCCATCCAAAGGTTTTAGAAAGTAAAATATAGGGAACCCAATAATGCAATCCAGTATGTAAAACACATCAATAGTACAACAGAATGTAAAGTATAGGTTTGGAAACCTGGTCTAGTGTTGAATACCACGAACAGAAAAATAGAAAAAAAGTAAGACTCTTAGTTTATTAAGCAAATTCTCCTAGAATCATACTTTTATGGTAGGTGATGTGTAACTTCCTGATGTTGTAGTAGTACACCATGTATGTCTGATATCAGAGAACACCACCAGGTCCTAATTCTCCATGGACCCCTTCAAAGTGTCGGCCATCTTCACAAGACATGACACATGCAAGAAAAACCCATGTTGGGTTGAGTAAAATGATACTCCGTAGGGGACCAGAGAACCATAAAGGTAAACCACAATATAGAAACCACAAAGTAATGCACAATCATCTCTACTTGGGTATATGACGATATATATACCATGAACATCTAAATATACTCGTTTCATCCATGAAGAAAACATGTGGTCCTGGCCACACATCCAACATCAAGATTCTCATCAATGGATCATGTCATAACATTAATAAAATATGATCAGAATCTATGAGCTTAGCCATCCCTAATGGATCCAGTACGAGAGATTCACTCCATTGGGTACAATCATACCATTCTGAATGGTATGTCCAAGAGAACGTAGTACATTGGGAACATTCTACTAGGTCCGACTCTAGTTCCAAACACAAGAGGTCTAGTCGTCACAACCATGTGCCCGATGTAAGACTAAGGAATCCAAAGTGAAGAGACCCACCCCTCACTACTTTTCATGTTTGAGGGAGAACTGCTCCATTATATCATGTGATACCACAGTCACTCTTGAAAGAAGAAGCCTATGCCTCAGTCCGTCCAGGGAGCAATAACTCTTACATAGGTAATGTTCTCTCCCATTAGAGGTGCCCTCTCCTCTTAACTATGTCAGGTAGTATAAGGAGCTAACAATTTTATAGAGGACAAACTCTCTATCACTACTAGATTACGGGGGAGTACGACTCCGTATGTGAGGGCTTGTGTTGTAGTTCCAACAGGGGAGTACTACTCATGAAGGACCCACATCATGAATCGGCAGGGGAGTAAACCATCATATATCAAGGACTACACCTTACCCTATAGGGGATTACCAGATATTATCTAGAGGACCCGCACCCTGCTAATATAGGGGAGTACTAAATCTATCAGGTTTTCTCTACAGAGGACCTGTATCATATCATGTTAGGATTGTACACACCCCAAGCTATAGGACCTGCTCCCGAACATGATAGGGGAGTACCAAATCTGTCGTAAAACTACGTAAGGAGGACCCACGCCCTGGAATAGTATGGGGGTACTAACTCCTACGATAGAGGACATTCTCCCTACCTAGTAGAAGAGTACCGACTCTATATGTGTTAGATATAGAGGAAATTCACCCTAGTTCTTTATGGGAGTAACTAATCCATGGATAGAGGACCTTCTCCCTGGTCCATTGGGGAGTACTAACTCTTCCTTTATGATCATATCTGAGAACTCGTGCTCTATTCCTTCAAGGGAGTAACAACCTCGGAGGAAACATCACAGAGGAAACGAAACTGTAAACATGATGCAGGGGTTTCTTTTTGTATATAAGGATATGGATAAGGAGTACCCCCTCCGTGAGTAGTCAAGGGAGTAACCATCCTGAAATTCCTTCATTATAACCATCATAGTTCTACCCAATGTCTACTTATACTGGAAGAGGCTATGCTTAAAACCAATAGTTCATTGTCCAAATTTCGCAGAAACACATTTAGATTATTTCAAAAGGACCGTCTTTTCCTAATGGTCCCAACACCTTAGACAGATCTTCAATTGAAAGCTATATTTAGTTGTTTGAGATTTCTTTAGTGAAATGGGGGATGGTTGGGTCTGTGTACGGGCTGATCTGGTTGGGCCGACCGGACCTAACAAGATTCTGACCCGACCCAATGGTCTCGGTTCATCTAACAAGACCCATGTAATGACCCGCAAAACAGTTTTGGGGTCTAACACTTCCTGCTGTTCGGGGCTGTAGCTTCCTCTACACGACATCCAAGTGGATACCCCCACTACCACCACCACGTCGTGCCACCACAGGGCACCTCCCTTCCATCCGGCACACAGACGTCACCTCCACCGGCCACTGCCACCACCTACGTCCTTGTTGAGCATTTTCTAAACCACCAGACCAGCTTTGGTGGTCTATTTTTTTTGATTTGGAGCATGCTCCGACACCAACATGTTTCCCTCTTCACTGCCTGGGGTTCAAAACGTTGTTGTGATCCATCTTGATGCAATGTCATTCGAGCAGATATATTTCCCCCACCACCTCATTCCAGTCACCACTACCGCTATCCCAACTTATTTGTTCCTTGTCCATCCGAATCCACGACATTAGATCATTGTGATAATGATTGATTATGCAATGAACATTCGATCTCCATGCATTGAGTCATGGGCTAGGTTAGGGCTTCCACTGAAAAATAAAGTACCTAGGGAGGAAAAATACCAAATCAAAAAAATATTGATCATACCTTGATCAATGTTCATGTCAGTCAGGTTCATTAACATTATAAGGGTTAACCAAAAATTCACAAAGAATATGTCCCGTTAATACCCCAAAAAATGATCCTTCCTATAAGAACGATTGAACCATGGGTCAAAATATTCATGGATTGATCGACATTCATCATTTAAATACAAGAACAGGGAAGATAAATTCAACTAAAAACCCCTACATCAAAAGGTTAATTCACTAACAAAGAATGTCTCCACATTGTCATCATTAATCCACTTTTGATATGAATCGTGTTCATCGATTCATTGATCTGTCCTCATTGGTGATCATCATTTTTTGTTCTCCATTCATTGACGATGATCCTCTAGAGACTCAGTGCATTCCTCTCCACCTCGTCAGTGATTGATCGTTGTCAAACTTGTAAGGGGTGTTAACCACATTTCTATTACTGATACGACGCGACGTCGTTATGCTGTTTCACTAATGTAATATTGTTTTGGTTATTCTTGGGTGGAAATCAATTAAGCTATAATGATTTTTAATTCCAACAAAAATAAAATAAATCCATTTTATTTTATTAAATTTGTTCTTCAAAAATACCAAAAATATATATTTTGGTCCACCCATGCCAGTTGAAGTTAATTCCCTTCTAGGAGAATCCCACCATTCAGAGTTCAAAGGTGCACTAATATTTTCAATCCAAGAACATACTAAAAATATAGAAAAACATGCTCTAACATTTAATTAATAACCTTCAAAAAGTTCAAAATTCCATTCCGACCACTCTAGTCCTCAGTATTACATGTTTTCTTAGATACTTGTCTCTTAAAAATCCCATTTAATTCAAAACAACCCATGTAATTCCCAGATATTACATTAAACATACAATATGACTCTTCATACCCAGCCATAAATACTAACGATGCATATCTCACTACATATTATTAATATCTGGGTTCATTTCTCAAATAGAGGAAATATATTCTAACATAAATTTTCCCATATGACAGTAGTTACCTAATCACATCCTTGAAAGGTCATGGTATCATTCTCATCGAAAACCAAACATGGAAATGGTTCCTCTCCCAAAAAAATCTCCCATAGGACTATTCCCAAGGAATCCAAAATCCATCTCCACCTTACCCATTCTTCAAGAGAGGATTTCAGTAAAAAAATTGTAAAAATATGTTTCCATGACATTTAAAAACCACTAGGAATATCTCATAAAATAGGCCAATCTAATTTCACTCAATAATATCATCTTGGATTTCTTATATTAGAGTCTTCTAAATTTGTGTTTCAGCTACAACATTTCCATGGTGTGTAATTGATCTCAAAATCAAACTATTAATGGTTCTATATCCACATGAACATAATTTGATTTATGTAACATAATGTTGAATTTTTATCAAGTCTTTTATGATCAGGATAAATGAATAAATGTTCCCCCAATATATAGTGCATCCAATAATATAAATCGTTAACCATATCAAATAGCTCACGTTCATGTATATGGTAATTATTACCATGAAGTCTCGTTTGGAAGGACCCATGCAAAACAACTTGATCCTCCTATGTTGTAAGTACTCCAATATGGATTGGTGAATAATCACTATATATTTCATAGATTCATCTTGGCTCTATAAGAATATGGGTCATTTCTAAATCCAATATTCCTTTCATCCCTTGAAAGGATGTCTCACAAGCTTCTATCCGTATAAACATAACACCATTTTTGTTCAATCCCTTGAGGGGTGTTTCTAGGCATAAAAATTCCTGAATAAAAATTTAGTAATAACCATACAACCCTTAATAAACAATTAATGTAAAAAAATAGGAATTTTCCAAGATTCAATGCACTCACCTTCCATCTGTCAATAAACATACCAACTTCTAAAATGATATGATCCCAGAAGTGAACATTATCAATCTTAATGTGGCATTTGGTGATCTTATAATTTTTATTTTTCTCTTTGAATTTGTTATTAATGATCTCATTATTTTCTCATTCCTATTATGAGTGAGAGAATACAATATGATATCATCCATGAAGACATTTCCAAATGAAACCACCTACTGGTGGAATAAGCGATTCAAAAGAGCTATGAAAACTTATGACATGTTTTGTAAGGAAAAATAACATAACATATACTCAAAAGATTTTACCTACAACATAAAATTTTACTTCACAATTTTATGGGCACACATTCACCAGATGGTATCCCAACCTCAAGTCAATGATAACCAAAACCATCAATCTTATGTGATGGCTGCAACAGTAATCAATACATAGTAGTAGATACTAGTTCTTAACTAGTATATTATTAAAATGGAGATAATTTACCCAAATAATAATGTTACCATCCACTTTCATGATGTATAGAAAATTTAAACCTCATGAATAAGTTCTTAGTCAGATAAAACCCTTATATTCCAAGTCTTATAGATGAATATTGAGTTCATGTATTTCAACAGGTTCTATCTTATTAAGATTAAATGAAAAAAGTTATAACATTGGAGAAAGATAAATAGTGAACCCCACCTCCCTCATATGATTTTATATATATAAGTCATCATGGAAAACATCCCAGAAACAATCCACCAGAGGTGGAAATTAAAAAAAATCTCTATTCATGTATTTCTCTAAAAAAATACTAGCCATCAGGGATTTCAATCATCCTAGAGACTGATGGTTTGGTCCAAATTAAATATCTTAAAATTTTCATTCACACAAATGAATATATGGAATGCCTTCATGTGATGTAAAAGACACCCTATGATGATATAAATATACATGAGAAATGGACTGGAACCAACCATTCTATCCCAAGAATGAAATCTAAGATGGTCATATTTAGAAAAAGAGGATCCATAGGAAGAGATGTCCCCCCACCATAATAGGTAAATCACTATAATTGTATATACTATCTGAAAAACCCTTTAATGGTGTGTTTACAGTCCTCATGAACTAAAGAATTCCAATTCCATGCCCATACTTTACATAATTTTTTGATACAAAAGACTATCAAGAGATTGAATCATATAATGGAAAACAGAAGAGGAAATAATGATAGATACTCTAATTATAGGCCTCTTTACACCCATCCCCTCAATAGTATGATTAACTCTATATATATGGTCATATCCACAACCCTGGTTTACATATTGGATAATAAGAGTAGGTCTTCTTACTAGAACTAATTGTTTATAACCTAACCTCCTCTGTCATGATAACTTCCTAATCCAGATTGTGGATCACTACTTTAGATACCTTCTTAGAAAGGTGCTACAAATAACACTCCAAAAATAGAAACTTATATATATCCTCTCCCATAAGGCATAGATTGATTAGTCATGTATAAACAATGATGATTCCCAAAGATGATACAACCTTAGTATTCCATGGGATCAGGAGGACGCTGTGTCTTCATATTCCTAGGAACCCCACAGTAGAGACACAATATATAAAAATCATTTGGGTCAATGTGTATGCTTAAACCACTACATTCACACTCATATAAATGTTTCTTTCCACTCAGGTAACCACTTCATTTCCAGAAAACAAAACTACCTTAACACACACATTCAGCTTCCATCGGGTTCTACTAAGTGATGAGGGCCTGTGTCACTATCTATCAAATTATGGACAACTTGAATAAATTAACTTGTGATTATATTTAATACTCAATCCCATCAACAAACCATCATGTAGTTTTCAAATAATTACCAATATGTGTTGGTGAATACCAATAATTCTCGGTAAAAATAGTAGAATGTTTCATCACAGCCACAACATTATGGTAAATTTTCATTAACACTCAAGTGTGGTTATCAATCAATGTATATGAAAATAATTAAACCTATACGGTTGTATGAAATTACACCCAGACCATACCCAAATAATGACCATCCAGAGAGATAACATCTTTCTAATGCTTGGTAGTGTCAAATAGCATATTATTGGTGATGATATCCCTCTTTTAGGGATGTCTCTATAAATAATCCAAGATTAATAACATGTCCTAAAGCTATGAATCAGAAACCTGATGACCTCCATACCCCGATAAGGCGGGAGGAAAGTCTTGTTAGAATTTTCATGTCAACACTATAAAAGTAGGGGAATGTCACTGTGATACCTATACATACTACATGAAGCAAAATTAACATTAACAAAAATGAGAATTAAAGGGAGTGGATGATCAAAAGTAGGTGCCTCTAGTTGTAAATTAGAAATTTTTACTGGTATCTCGGGAACCACCACCTCTATATCATGGTCATTATAATAGCTCCGACCTTTATACCAATTACTTTATATAAAATCTGGTGGCTAAGATTATCAGGGAATGTACAAAGGTGTTTAAAGAATAAAGTTTAGGGATTTTAGATGTTTTCGAGGAAAAATGGGTAATTTTAATGGATGATGTAAAATTTTGATGGCATGTTATTCTATCTGTAAGTCATTACTAGTGGTAGTACATTATTTGATGGGGGTTCATTATGATGGTGGGTCGTTCTAACGGATGGTCAGTTTTGAAGATATACCATTTCTAAAGGTGGGACATTCTAATAGTGGGTTATTCTTATAGTGGGTCATTTATATAGGTAGGTAATTTTTTACGGTGGTTCATTCTGGTGGTAGGTCATTAATATTATGGGTCATTATGATAGTTGTTCATTTTGGGGGTAGGTAATATCTTCTTGTGGGTCATTCGGATGGTGGTTCATTTCTAGCGATACTTCATTTCTAATGGTGGGTCATTCTAATGGTGGTTTGTTTCTAGGCGTGGTTCATTTATGCTAGTGACTTGTGAACAATGTTTTATATTTTTCCAAAATTTTCAGTTTCTCTTTTTCGATGTCTTTCAAGAATATAATGGGGTTATTGCATTAAATAATAGGAATCGAAGCCTTTTAAATGGTGAATAATTTTACCTTTAGTTTCCAATATTTGCAGAGATGAGTCAAATTTTAAAAAATGCATGGATTTAATGATATCCTTCATTAATGGACTATTAAAACCATATCTAATTATGGTGGCTCATGATCTCATCTTTCAAAATATAATTCATTCCCTCATTATTTCAAGATTACTTTATCTTGTGATGGATGTTTACAAATCCATATTCTTTTGTATTCTTAGAGAGTTGATGGTTTACTCATTTTGAGTATCACTGAAGAGGATTCCTCATGTATGTCACCACATTTTTTATGTAACAATTTGTTTTAAGGATCCTTTATTCGAGGTAGGAATTTCATTGTTTCTCTTTAAGCGATTCATATATGATTGGATTTTTATTTATATCTCATTTGATAATTGTTTCATCTAGATTAATAATAATAAATGAACTCATTTAAATTATATAAAAAGGGGTATGGAAATTTGAAGCATGACATTTTGATTTTTTGTTTTTTTTGATATTATTAATTTATTGGACTTAATACTAGATGAAAATCGTGGCCACTGGGGGAACTTTATTGCATTGTTATAATGTAAATTGTGGAATGGAAGTTGTGTGATTATTTAAAATAATTAATACACAATTGGATAATCATGTTGATTCGGGTAATCAATTGGATGCCTTGGGATATTATGGGTTCTATAAAAATTCCAATAAATAAATAAGAGGAGTGGAATGAAATACCCTGTGATTAATCTAGAAAATATTTTGGTTTATTATGTGATATATTTTTGGATGCGCTTATGTATTGTGGTTTGGTTGTGATGATTTTATGTGTGGATAGTGTATTTTTTTGATGGGTGTGGGGAAGTAGATATTATATGTAGTGGGGATGGTGATGGTTGTGGTTGTTTGGTTTTGTATCAAGGTAGTGATGGTGTTTGTGGCGTGGTTATGTATTGGGGCTACAATGGCACTTGGGGTGTAGTGGTGCATCCGGGCTGCAATGTTGGTTGGTTTTCATAGTACCTAGAGTAGTTATAAGATTAAATTCATGATACTGATAATAATTCTGATGCTAATAAGTATTTAATGAACACATTAATTAGGGTAGATAATGTGGAATTAATAGATGACATGAAATAGAGAAATTAGACAAATATTGTTTTAAAAGATGAAAGTGATTTTTTGATTATGTTTTTCTTATGTGGGTTTTTTATTTAGATTTGGCTTCATAAGTAGAGTATATCGTAATATGTTTTTTCCTTTTCGAACCATTAATATTTGTTTTTTGTTATATAAATTTATATATATTTATTACCTATATATTGTAGTGATTTTTGTATGCACTATACCTTCATCAAGTACTATGTTCCATCACGCACATTGTCTCATGGGGGGGGGTTGCTTTTTCTAACATCCCAGTGCGAGGATGGATGGATGGAGAACCACTCATCCCTACTCCTGCATGTATTAGATGAGAAGGACATGCACTTGTTACGATGGATAGAATTCAAAAGTTATGATGTTATGTTGAGATATGATGGCCCATGTGTGTTAAACAATGATGTGGGGATAAAAAATAAAATGGTGGTCCTTAATGGTAGGAGTAGATAACATGTTTTAGGTCCTACATATTCGTGATACCATACTACCCATGTTATGATATTTTAGTTTTCGTGATGGACCTTGTGTTTCCAGGAAGTATTTGATGCGATGTGCTACGATATTAATTTGATGAGTTGGGAGCACTAGATTGTGTGATGTTGGGGTGTGAGAGACAAAAAAAAGTTCAAATAAAATACAGGGTGCCCAATCATCAATATGCTTCATATTTTATAATTACACATTTATATGTTATTTTGTGGGTAGTCCATATTTAGGTTAGGGTATTAGGTAGTATACCTGTATAGAATATATTTGGGTTTTATATTTTTCTCTTGAATGCATCAGTATTTTCCTTTCACATGTACCTGAGAGACTTTTCTTTTCTTACCGAGTATACTTGTATGATCACCCTGAGTATAAAAATTTGTTTTCATGTTTCCAGGAGGGCCCCATGGATCGTACTGGGAATTACTAGCCCATATCATTAGACATCTGTTGTGATTCTACTTTATCATATTTTTGGTATTTACACTGTATAATTTTACAAGTATCAGTTTTTTATACATGTATTTTTGGATTGTTTGTATTTTTATATATTATGTCATGTAATTTATTGGGGTTGATTCCTATTTCTTTTGATCCAAGTTTGATATTAAGGGGAATTCCTTCGATAGATGGTATTTTTTTACCCTCAGTGTAAGTCGCCAGCCCGAGGCCTACTAGAGGTGGGACTTAGCGGTCATTATCTCTCTCCCCACATGAATCATAATTAGAGGGAGGTGCTCATGAAATAGTTTTATATAATGTGATTGATGAGAGATATTATAGAGTTTAGAAAAACTATTATTTCATTTTTTTGTTATAGAAGTAGTGAAAGTTGACCATGGGGGTTCATATATGCCAGAGAGACTACCTAGGACATGGGAGTTTAGGTCTCGTGTGATCCATTGCACAAAATATGATCTTATTGAATTAACAGGTGATGTGGAACTATTTTCAAGATATAGACCACTGTGATGTAAATAAATCATGTTGAACTATATTCTTTCTTTAATTGGGTTTCTTGGGAAAGGTTAATATTTATCATGTGAATTAAAATGAATCATTATAAAATTCTATACTATCGGGATTTGGAAATCATTTTTTCTCTTTTAGATATAGACCCTAATCATTATCCTTGTATGGATCAAGCATTGGAGGTTCATTAATCTGAACTAAAAGATTAGATTAGGGTTGTTCTAGTTGTGGATAATGATTAGTGGAAGAGAAATTTTCATGCATTTAAAAATCAAGATTTGGTAATGTACGAGGGATGTGATTCGAATGTTGAGATAGAGGGATGTATAGAGGTTCTGAAGAGTAGTTTTTTGGTTTATCTGATCCCCAACAGAGTAGTGGGTTTCCTTGTAATTATGTCAGATGTGAGGAGATTCACATCATTGGTGGAATACATACATTGGTGAGCAGAAGGAGGCATTTGTTTCATGGTTCAACTTTTATAAGGACTTTTAGGTGGAGTTCCTTTAATCGACCATGAAGGTTAAGAAGCAGTAGGAGCTACTATCCCTTCAATGGGGATTATGTCTGTGAGGGAGTTTTTGACCAATTTCATGGAACTTATATTCATTTTAGAGTATCGTTTATTAGATGATGGGTCCTGAGTGATGCATCTTGATGAGTCACTTTGTCCTTTGATCCATTATGTAATAACTCCTTTTATGTTGTCAACATATCAAGAGATTCAACAAAAGGCCTAGGTGATTGAGAGCATGCACTTATCTAGAGGCTTTCCATGAGAGGGGAACGATCATGGTTCTTTGAGAAGTATATATTTTCAGTGTTAGGTCTTAGGCTCTTTGGACATTGAAGTTTTGAAAAGTAGCAAGTTGGCCTCTGAATCATCCCTTATGACCATCTGGGGGTAGTGTTTTCCATACTCGTCATGGGGACTTCAAAATGATGCTTTTTTAAGTGGGGTTTGTCACCATAATCATGATGGATTCCAAATGTCGTCCCAAGCTATGTTGGGTAGAGGTGGAAAGGTTCAGTTCCAACCTCAATAGAAGTTACCAGTGAGGTCATTCAAGTAGAAGGTATGGTGGGCTTATGCTCCACTGAATGGTGTTGTGGTAGGTGGAGGTCAAACATATAATGACCCTCTACCCAAAAGACCTCTACCCGAGGGTGGTAGTGGTGGTTCCAATCAATAGAGAGATAGGGGAGCTTGTCATGGTCAATTAGATGTAGTAGATGTTGCGACACTAGAGGGACTATATATCTTTCGAGGTATGATTAGCATAGCTTATAACCATTTTTGTGACTTATTTGATCTGAGATCTTCACAGTCCTTTATTTCTACCTCTATAGTCTATGATATGTTCCTAAACATATAGAGGATTCTCAATACCTTGTTCTTGACTATGATAGTTAGAGACCTGATCATCTTGTTTTATGTGAGAAAAGAATGTGCCCTGCAAATTGGGAAGCATCAGTTGTTTTTGGATCTTATCTTACATCAGATACAACCATGATATGTCATTCTTAGCATTAATTAGTGGTATTCTATGTGTTTTGTTTTATACTACATATAGAGGAGAGTCATATTTGGTGATTTACATGTTCAGTGTGTGGTTGTCATTGATGATAGGTTTAACAATATGGGCATTCGGCATATGGAGGGCCTTCATTCCATGGTGTCTAAGTTGTCTATAGAATTTGTAAAATCAGGGACATTGGATGCTCAAAAAGATGTTGGGGAGTTCGTGGAAGTTTTCCATGAAGATGTTAGGACACAACCCCCTCTATGTGACATTTAGTTCTGGGAAGACGTGAATCATGGGGTTTATCTAATTTTTTATGATCCATATTGGATGAAGCACTCTTAGTTCCAAACTTTCGGGATTAAAATAGATTATCATAATGTATAGGGGTTTTATCAAACCTATTTCACAACCATGGGGTGATACATTGTAATTTTTTAAGATGCTAGATGGTCGTATGAGGTTGTGCATAGACAACTGGTGGTTTAACTTAATGACGATTTTGAATGTCTATCATATTCTGAGGATTTGTGATCTTTCTGACCATTCAGAGGGAGCTAATTGGTTCTCCAAAATCAGTCTTTAGTATGAATGTCACCAGTTAAGGTTGAAGGATTTAGATATCCAAAATAA
Organism: Viscum album; assembly: GCA_963277665.1. Taxonomy (NCBI): domain Eukaryota; kingdom Viridiplantae; phylum Streptophyta; class Magnoliopsida; order Santalales; family Viscaceae; genus Viscum; species Viscum album. Next base: position 497,239,347 of record OY728140.1, read on the forward strand.
TTCATTTAGATGTAGGAATGGTATCATTGAGTTCGTGGCCATCCCTTTCAGTGTCCCGAATCCACCAGATGTGTTCCTTGGGATTATGAGATCTATGTTCCCTGGGTTCCTGGAACAATTCATCATCATATTAATTGAGGGTACACTGATCTAATCATGTTTATAGGAGGAACATTTTGAGCATCTTAGAGTTGTTTTTCATGTTTTTTTGTTTCTGCAGTCTCCATTTAATGTTGTCCAAGTCTACGTTTTGAAAATGACATGCGCATTTCCTTGAACATGTGGTGTCTCAACTCCGTGTGGTTGTGCACATATCAGGGGTCATATAATATATTTCATATGAATAACTGAACTATTTTAAAGATGTTTGTTTCTTAATTAGTATCATAGGATATTATAAAATGGTTGTGTCTGATTTAACTCATTTCATAGCCCCACAGATAATATTGACTTAGAAGTACTTGGATTTTGTGTTGACAAATCAGTATCAGAAATCATTCTATTACCTAAAGGAAATGTTTGTTAGTTCTATAGTGATTCAATTTCTTGAGGAGGATGGTATGTATGTGGTTTTATAAGATGAATCCTATCTGGGCATGGGATGGATCTGGATGCAACATAATGAAGGGATATATTATGATTCTTTGAAGTTATTCCCTTATGAGTGTAAATATACACCCCATGATATAGATCTAGAATTAATTTTTATGATAATGTTTTGGAACCATTACCTTATTGTGGAGTGCTTTGTGGTCTTCAAATATTATAAGATTATAGGGTATGCCCTTTCTCTAGGTCATATGAAGTTGTTCTAGTGGATTTGGATGGAGTTTATTCAAGACAATTATTATTTGGTCTCCTACTCCTCAAGAAAGGGTAATTTTAAGGATGATTTTTTGTAAAGAAAGTAACATAGGGATGTTTTTCAGGAGTTTGTATATGCTTGGAGAGAAATAAAGAAGTTTTAAACCTTTCACATATATGCAATAGGTGATGTTTGAAGAGGATGTTTTTGAGATGATGGCGAAGTATTCTCTGTTGTAGAATGTGTATTCTATTGGGGGAGACTCATATTTATAGGTGATGTACGATCATGTGGTCCATTGTGATGCTCTGGAGGGAAGTTTAAAGGATGTTCGGAACTGGATAGTGTTTATAGGTAGTTTTATTAATCATGTAGTGATGCATTAAGGATTTTATTATGATTTTTGTATCTCACCTTTAGTGGTACACAAATTAGTTTCCATGATTTATCATGGATTGAGGACACAGTTTTCATGGATTGGGATGAAGCATGAAGTGGAAGATTATTTGGCTCGGTGTCTAGTTTTCTAGAATGTATAGTCTAATAATCATGTTCCTAGAGGTTTTTTGCAACCCTTGGGTGTTCTCGAGTGGAAATTTGAAAATATATGGATGTATTTCATCATATACATCCCCCAAAATTAGGGTGGTGGTGATTCTACCTAGGTAATTGTGGATTATTTGAAGAAATGATCTCAATTAATAGTTATCAAGGAGTCATAATGGTGTATGTTTTTGGAAAAATTTATGTGGGTGATGTTGTGTAGCCAAACAGAGTCTTGATGTCCATTGTCTTTGGAATAGATGAATGTTTTACCTTTATTTTCTATATGGGATTTCATCATGCCTCTGCAACTTAGTTACACCTCAACATTACTTTCCACATGAAAATGTATGGATGGAGAGAGAGAACTATCCAAACAATGGTGTATATATTGGGAGTGTATGTCTTGGACATAGGTGGAATGTTGGAAAGACACCCTCACATTGTTTAGTATTTTTATAATAACAGATATCAATCATCCATTTGCATTGTCCTATTTTATGATTTTTATGGGAGGCCTTTTAATTATACATTATGATGATAAGAGGTTGTGGAGTTAACAGTTCATGGAGATGATGTGGTGCAGTGCACGAATGATAGGATTTGGTTGGTTAAAGAGAGGATTAAATCATCACCGAACAAGAAAAGTATTACACTGATCAAAGGAAGATGTAAATAGATTTCGAGTTGGAGACCACTTGTTCTTAAAGGTTTCCCATAATTGTGGATAGAGTAGGATTATAAAAGGGAGTTAAATTTCACCCCATTTTTTTGGTCCATTTGAGATGTTAGGGTGTAATTATGAGGTGGCTTACTTGTTGTAACTTACGCCATGACTGGACTAGATCCACTAAATATTCCACATCTCTTGTCTCTATTGGTATCTTAACAATGAATCATATGTCATTAACTGGGGATATTTGGTTATGAATGATGATGTAAAAATTGTTTAACAACCAGTGGAGACCCAAGACATTCCACATAAGGTGATGGGAGGATAGACTATTCCCCCATTTTGATGTGCTATGGTGGCATGGTGTCGTAGAGGAGAGTACTTGGGAATATGAGACCAAAATTTGTTCCCAGTAGATAGAGTTCTTTTCATTTTTTCCAGGCTATTTTTTTATTTTGGGTTATTATATTTGGAGATTTATTTTTTTATAATATCAAATTTTTTACCTTGATGTCATGTGTGATACTTTTTTGACAAGAGAAAAAGTAATATATCACTCATAATCAAGATGAGTTATTTTACGATGATATTAAACCCATGTGGGAATGTACATGTCTCCCAAAGCGTATTGTATCCTAACCTGTATGAAAGAATTTTGTGAACTTAAGATTAGGGTAGTATTATTTTTTCCATTTTTTTTTGGAGTTTTGGATTGGAGGTTCAATAGGTTTAATCATCTTAGATGCAATGAGATCCTTGAGAGTCATCATGAGGGATGTTTTTTTAGAACCTTTACCTTCTTCCTTCTATCTTGGTTTTGAATCCTCAATGTAGAGAATTGTTTGAGAGATATATGATGTATTGACATCGACATTGTTTCCGATTAATTTTCAAGGAAATATGGTGGTTGCGATATCTAGGGAATGTGAAGAGGTGATTGTAGAAGGATTTTAGGATTTATGAGGTATTTTGGATTCTATGGGATATTCATACAAATGGTAGGTAATTTTTTAGGATATATAATTTCTGATGTTGGGTCATTATTAGGGCAATTCATTCTAATAGTGGGTAATTTATTGAGATAAGACATTTTAGAATGTTGGTCAATTTATGGGAGATATATTTCCAACCCATATCATAATGAAATAATTCTTAAATGTGCAACAAAAATAGAAATAATTCATCATATCATAACCCAAGAAATAAATTGGGTTTTCTTAAGAATCATTACAACATAACATAATCTATAAAAACTTCCATTCAATCATTAAAACATTCAAATCATAGTAATAATAGGGATATAAACATAACCCTATTTAAAGTGTGACATCTTAAATGGAAAATAATATTTAGAAAACATATGAATTGATTCATGGTAAAAATATCCTTTCTTATTCAAAATCATTATCTTTTCTGAAAATTCAACAGAATTAAATCCCCTCATACTTTTGTCGAAGTAGTCAATAAGTAACTCGTATGGTAAAGAAAATAAAGATTCATTCCAAACCATGTTGTAAAAGTTAAAAAAATGAGTAAAAATGAATTAAATCATACAAAGGATAATAATAACAAATTTATGAAAACATTTTTTAAAAACATGGACATGGATGATAAATATACCCTATTAAATACTTATGAATAAACAATATCGAATAAAAATGAGATTGCAAAATTATCCCTTACGATAGGTCCGATTTCTTCTATATGTGTACCAAAATCGTATACAGTAGGTTTAAAATTATCATTAAACTGAAACTGAACCATAATAATATTTATGATATCATATATAATTTACTTATGACATTATATTACCCTTTCATTTGTCAATTCCATGTTAAATAAATGTTTTGGGTAACAATCGTTTTATTTATCGTACGTGTTTTTAATTTTTATTCATGATATAATTAATTAGATAATGATTTATATACTTAATAATTTAAAACATTATTTTTATATCATATATAGTTATTTTATAAACATATATATAATATATTAATAAATTTAATGGAATACGTCGTTCTTGGAGATGGTAGGTCGTACGTACAGATGGAAGTTGTTCGGTTTTCCTTATTGAATTGAATTGAAGTAAGTAAATGACATATATATATATATATATAAATCTAGTAGAATCATTATGTCATATATTTTTTGATTATTTATTATATACACTTTATAATCATTCGTGAATGATTAACATGGAAAATGAATGTCATCGCGTTTTGGAGATGGTAAGCTGTACGTACGCACGAGTGACGATATTGTTCCCATAATTGTTGAATGGTATTTAAGTGAATGATTTTTGGTATTTCTGAATTAGTATAACTTTAAAATAATCATATATAGTTATTAATTCTACTATTATACCCATCCATGTATGTTGGTGTTGAAAAACATATTACACCATAGCATGGAGATGGTAAGTCGTGCGTACGCACAAACGATGATTTCATATTTCGTAGGTTGGATATATCGTTAAATAGAGTTGTTTTTATTTATAATAACATAAAATTATATGGGTGATATGGATTTCGTTACATTATATTGAAACAAATAATTAAGATGATGTACAAGAAGAATGAAATTTGATAGAATCGGTAGAAGAGATTAACTCTTCCTCGACATGCCTCCTTTAAATTTTCTCTTAGGGACATAGAGTTTGAATTTTGGGAAGGATAACACCTCTATAAGGTAGCTAGAGAAGTTTAGTAAAGAAATGTTCTGTTTTTGAATGATCTTGAAGGCTCAATATAGAGTAAATTAAAGAGGGAGTATGATCCCTTTTATAAGAGATGAAAGGGGAACTTTAGAAAACCCTCAAAATAAACATTTATTATAAACTCAATATAGATTACCAATGGTCCAAAACTCATTTAATTAAAATAAAGATTATTTGAGTTATAATACAAATCATTCTATTTTTTTAGACATCTTTTTAATATTTTTCTGTCATTATGTTTTTGGTTTAACCCTAATTTTTCCCTTTTTAATCTTACTATGATATTATGTTATTTATACATTGTGGGTTACTGTAATTACCATATCACGTCAAACGATGAACAAAAAGGTTTTTATGATATATTTGGTATATATTAACTTTTTGGATGAATATTATATTTCTAGGAATTTAATATCATTTAATAATCTATTTTATGTTTTATTTTATGAATTATGTTGATTTTGGAAACTATTCATAGTTGATTTTTTTATAAATTCATAAAAACATGAATCTTTGAAAAAAGAAATTAACTCAAATATAATATGTCAATACAATCCATAAAATTCGTTGATGACATCAAATTACCAAATTTCATATATTTTATCATTTATAATATCATTTATTTGAATTATTTATTATGAAGCAATCACTACATCATAATTATGTCCATATAAAATTTATTAATTTAATTTATAAATATTACAAAAAATATATCTTGATGCAGGAAATAATTTTATATTTCTAATAAATATTTATATTAAAAAATATCACTTATATAACCCCATATAATTATTTTAGTAAAAGATACATGTTTATGGTATATTTCTCATTACATTAAATTAATTCTTATAAAATGTCATTTTCATATCTATGTGGCCCCATGGAGTCCCAAAATTGACTGAAGGATAACCATGGTTGGAAATATCTCATAAACATGGATTATGACATGTGCTAGGTTAGTTTAATATTATTATAAAATTAATTTGTTTACCTTATTTTACCATATTTACCCTTTAACCAAGGTAAACAAAATAATTACTGAAGTTACTATTAATAATTTCTAAATACAAAAGATAAATTTTTACATTATTTTTACCTCCAGATTCCAAATATGGAATCCATTTTTTCAAATTTAAAACACATTAGTTGTATTAATTAATTTTTAAAAAATTCAAGTTGTCAAAACCAAAAAGCGGGTTTGTATGATGTAATACCTATTAACATATTGAGATGTATTTGTGTTCGATTTCAATGAGAAATTAATTCCAATGACCAAAATTGGATTAAAAAAATAATAAAATTAATATTTAAAAAAATTTCAAAGATAATCTATCCATATATATAAATGTGATGAAAATTCCGTTTTGAATTAAATTGTAGTAAGTTTCTCTATTCATTAAAATATGAATTTTCTAAGAAATATACCAAAAATCAAACATAAAGAAAATTTGAATGTCTTGATTCCAAAGAATATGTTAATTTTTTCAAGTAGAATATATATCTGTGTAAAACTAGATTTAATAAAGGGTGCACTGTTAAAAGGCTGCAAAATAGTATTTTTGGAAAAGTACTTATTTTATGCAAAAAATTAACTTCTTCTTATATCAAGTCTCTAAAATACATAAGATGGATATTAATGTTATAAAATTTTCAAAATATGGTTAATACTATTAATAATGGCTAGTTTATATCCAATTAAATTATAATATTTTAATAATATGTTGTTATTTAATGAAATTTTCTATGGCGTACAACACAAGATATCAAGGAAGGTCTCTCTTGTGTGTAATGCAAGTCAAGTCAGTGTTGCGTGTAGTACAAGATTCCATTGGTGTTTCTCATATCATAATCCCAACATAATTCATTTATACATTGAAAAAAATCTATACTCAGTGTTTCTTAAAATTAATTCTATTAAAAGTACATGAAATTCTATGCAACACAAGCCAAGAATAAACTTGTGTATACTATAAGATAATACAGTGTGTAATATAGTGAAATCTAATCTTGGTGTACTGTAAAACACAATAATTCAAAGAAATTAAAAGAATATATCTCATAATATATTGGGGTGTAACATTCTACCCCCATAAAATGAATTTCTCCCTCAAAATTCATTAGGGTTACAAATGGTTTTCTAATTGGAAGTTTCATTCATGGAAACCCATATCATAAAAAGGGATACTAAAACATCATTTTAAAAAGTAATGTTTGAAACATAACGGTTACCAATATTAACTCATTACTAGGTTTCCACATAAGAGAACTTTGTTGGGAAGTGAAAACATGGATATGGAAGAGAAATATAACCATATTGTTCTGATGCATAGTGATAAATAATAAGGGTTGGAGAAAAGTAATTACCCGAAAACCATAAATCTATGATGATTTAAGGGAAAACCTAATTCATCAGATATGAGGGAACTTGGATAATATTTTTTTTTCAGATACTTTCCTGAAAGATGAATTTTTTTTCATGAGAATAAATACATACATGATTTTGGTAAAATCTCCTCACTGTTTGTGCTATAAAAAATTTCCAATTCATCTCTTATTTAAAGAAATGTGGTCAAAATTGTCAATATTGAAGTGTTAGTAGATAATGAAATATAATGATAGGTCATTCAATCTATCTCTATAGCCAAAAAAGATTGCACGTGTTTTTAAGTACACATAAGTCAATCTATAGTGTTATTAATCATAGATGGTTCCAAAAATAGAATTATCATTAATCTATAATAAAAATTAAATATAATAAAACTAATTCATACTAACCAGGGACTTTCTGTAGGCTAGTGGTAGGTGATAATGTCCTGTCACAGTTAGGTTGTGGGTTCAATTCATGCATCCTTGTATGACACGATGAGTTGATTCCCATCCTACGAGATATCCTTTTTCTAAAACTATACTATTAAAACATTTAAAAAAATGGCCTAAAAAAGTACTTATCTAGTGTACAACTCAATCCATTCCAACCATTAGGATTATCCAAAATACTTCTGTCCAAACTAATATTTAAACAATTCCACGAAAGGTCATATAACCGGAATGCGAATACCATCATTTATCCCCCATATATCATATGATATATCCTAGTGGTAAAATTCCAAAAATTTGAATGACTTCATCATGCATTATATTTAGTCGTGGTAATAACCTAAATTATGATATATCTTTATTGAATACATTCATGTTTAACTTTTCCAAAACATATTGGATATATTCCTTTAGTACTGAGAAGTTGTATAATTCATCCTTGACAACATAAACCACATCTCAAAAAAATATTTAATGAGTTCTAATGCAACTAATATCATACAATTTACATACTCATATCAAACATATCACTATCTCAACATCAATATAATATTAAGTGTTTTCCTTCCCATAATCAAGTGCTTCTTATGCATATCTCTTTTTCATTAAATCATATTTCTAATAAATTATATATATTCAACATATTCTATTAACTCTTTAGTGATGAACATAAACTCATAATCCTTATATAATTCACCATTCATCATTCTTGGATTCAAATACATAAATAATTCAATCCTTCCACTTTAATAGTAGGCATGGAATATTTTATTCTTTTTCTTATAAGTATATTATTATTTATAGGAATTGATTTGGGTAATGACCATCTTTTCTATAGATTATACATTGAAATACATAACAATTCTTCACTCTATGACTGTTTTCCCACAGATATAACATCTTCTCCCCTCTTTGAGGTATTCGTCAACGTTTTTCATCCCATTTTCTTTACATGTTGGAGGGTGAATATTCCTTTATTTTTACTTTAAAAAGTTCATCTTCCTCTTATTTTATGTGTGGGTAATGTCACCAATTCTCACATTGTTAGTCATATATCATGATATCTGAGTTTGTATAATCGTAAAACCCTTATCTCTAATAATTATGCTATTTTTTTGCTCATAATCACTATATTTTCCCTCATACTCAACGTTAATCCAATTCCATATGCTATCCCCCAGTAACTAAAACAAAAAATCACTGGGTGAGAAACAAATCTCATAGAATAAAACAATATAATCAAGGGGAGTAATTTCAACCTCTAACATCATATGTTTAATCTTAGGAGATTCATGATTGTTACCATAATTCTTGAAATGTAACCTATATTTATACTTAAGATTAGGGACATCCATAGACAAACCTTATAAATATCTATAGAGATCTCAATAATGTTTTCTCATCCTAATATCCAATGTTTAACTAAATATTCACTATGATACAAACTCTAATGACCCAAGCATGACGTACATGGGTATTACATTTCATTTTCAGAATACATAACACTTGAAAAAATAGATGCCCAATGATCATATTAGTTTAGTGCCTTTGAAAACATGGAAAGTACTCTTCTAACATGGTGAAAGATCTTCAACATCTCCCATAATGATATTCCTCATTTTTCCCTACCTAAAACAATTAATTAAATCGTGGGGAAAAGAAAACATAAAAAGGGTGAGCTCAAATGCTCGGTAAGGGTAAAAATATAAAACACAATACAAACCATAAACATTTGAACGTAAAGATAGGAACATATAGATTATACATCAGGAACATGTTTCATGAAATAAATCTTGGAAGTACATAAGGAATATACCATAACGGACCATCAACAATGATAGAATATAATTTCAATAAAACATGTAACTGTGGAAAACTAATAATCGTGTAATATTATTTGCATAGTACTGAAGACATTACTGCCAATACCACCATAGTGGAAAAAGTCCACTACTAAACCAGGTTTACTTGTCATTCAAGATATCTATTACTGAATCATATTTCATTGTCATTCCAATCATATCAATATCATGAGATATAAATATTTTATCAATGAATTGGAGAGAGATATAGGTCCCACCCATCCCATAATTATATCATTCTTACATGTTCCACAAAAAAATAAATCATTCATCATATCATAACCCATGAGATAAAATAGGTTTTCTTAAACATCATTCCAACATATCATAATCCATATAAAATACCATTCCATAATTAAAAAAATCAAATAATAGTAATACTATTAATAATAGAATAACCCTATTTAAAAGGGTGACATCTTAGATGGAAAATAACTTTGAGAAAGCACTTGAAACTAATTCCTGGGGAAAATAAACTTTCATTTTAAAAAAACATGTTCTTTTATCAAAATGTCACTTAATTTTAAAAGAATTTAATTTAGTTGAAAATAATACTAAGATCATGTAGAATATTCTTCATTTATACAAGGTTTCATAAATCCATAAAAATCCATTCATATCGTATAAGTTAAGAAAACCACTCCCCTCATACGTTTGTCGGATACGTGAGAAAGTAACTCATATGGTAAAAGAAAGAATGATTCCTTCAACACCATGTAGTAAAAGTCAAAAATGGGTAAAAATGACTTTTACAATACAATGAAGAATAGTATCCATTTTATGAAAAATATTTTAGATAAAAAGGACATAGATGATAAATATACCCCAGTAAATACTTTTGAATAAAAAATCATGGATAAAAATGAGATTGCAAAATTATCCCTTACCATAGATCTGATTTCTTCTTTGTGCGTCAGAAAATCCTATATAGTTGGTTTAAACACATGATTAACTTGAAAAAGAACTATAATAATATTTATGGTATCATATATGATTTACTTATGACTTTATATTACCTCTTCAATTTTGAATTCCATGTTAAAGCAAAGTTTTGGGTAATAATGGTTTTATTTATCGTACGTGTTAGGACATGTTATTCTTGATATTACTGATTAGACCATGATTTACATACATGAAAAATGTGAAAAATTATTTATATATCATATATATTTAGTATATAAATATCTATTTAATAGATAGATAAATTTAATGGAATACACTGTTCATGGATATGGTAGGTCGTATGTACTCATGAACGTTGTTTTAGTGACCTTATTTAATTGAATGGATGTAAGTAAATGAACTATTTTAATAAATTAATAAATTATCATTATTATTTCATATATTTAATTATTATTTAATATATATACTTTATAATCATTCTAGAGTGGTTAACAAGTAGAATGAATCTCATTGCGTCATGGAGACAGTAGGTCGAACGCACGCACGAGCGATGATATCGTTCCCATAATTGTTGAGTGGTATTGAATTCAATGGTGCATTGTAACGACCCGAAATTTTGAATAAATCTTGTTTCCTGATTTTTTTGTTTTATTTTATTTTTTTATACTAAAAAAATGTTTCATTTGATAACATGAGTATAATTAAAATGAGACCGTTGGGTTTTGACTGTTATATGACCATTGGTCAATATGACCGTTGGAAACTAAACGTTTGGATTATTGTCTCTAAATACAAGTAATCTTGGTTAATTAATATAGAAAGAAGATTTGATGGCCTCACCCAGTAGTCTTAGACCAATCTAATCCCATCTAACAGAACTTGGGAAGGAGGTAGCACCACTGGGCTTTTCTCTGGACCAAACCCAAGCTGAACTTTATCGTGTGAAGCTAGAACGGAATCGCCTTCGCAAGAAGTTCAAACTAATAGAAATTACTACTCGTGCGATGTTGGCCGAGCCTCCCTCGGATTCTCTCACCTTAGCACACCTTACACTTAGGTCATATGCTGGTGTGATAAGGGGCTATGTAAGGAGACCGTAGCTGCCTTGTGTAATCCTTTGTTTTAAGTAAAAATTTCGATTTTATCTTATGATAAATTTTATGAATTTTTAAATGACCAGATAAATATATTATGCATAATTTTGATGAAATTTAGAAAAAGTATATTTTAAAAATGTTTATGTAAACCTTAAATAAATAAAAATGTGTAATTATTTTCAAAAAATGTTCTTCTACAATTATGTTCAGTACAAAATTTGGAGTCTAATAAGATCAACATAAATTTTGATGAATAGTAAATTATGAATAGTGATTTCATGCTTAGGATTAGTAATGTGACCAAATGGATTATTAATTTCGATCATAAATAGTTTTAATATAATTTAGAAACCTAGTATAAGTAATGTGATTCAATAAAACGAGTAAATAACGGTTTCATAAATTATTATACAAGTATTAATTTTTTTGGGTGAATAGTGTTTTTTAATAAAAATTAAATTAAAAATATTTAGAAAAATATTTTTATAAAATGGATTTCATTTTTGAACTCAGAGCATCGATATTATGTTAAGGTAATTTTTGGGGTTTTTTCTGAAAAAATGAATTTTTGTTGAATAGTGTATTTATTTAAAAATTAAATTAAAAATATATAGAAAATTATTTTTATAAAATGGAGTTAATTTTTGAAATAATAGAATTGATATTTGGGTAAGGTGAAATTTTGGGTTTTTTCTGAGAAAGATGAATTTTCAGTGAATAGTAAAAATACAGTTTTAGGGTTTCGGTATGTTTAATGACATCATGACTGTGTCATTATGATGTCATGAGATATTTTATGGTTTGGCCGACCAAAGGTGATGAATTATTGTATTGGGGGCCCCATGTGGCCTAACTTCATGGGAAATATCTTGGGAGAGCACATGGTTTTGAAAAAACCCACTTATGAGGTGTCCATTGGCCATTAATGCCTTGTCCCCTCACTTTCTCTATAAATATCAAGCCATTCTATCATCCTTTGGAATCCAAAATCATTCTCAATGATGTTCCGGTCTCCTTACCTCCCAAGGTGTCCTCCCAAGGTTCCCCCAATCTCTCAAGGTCCAAACCTTTGAGTTTTAAGAGTTACGTTTTAAGGTAAGGGATCCGACCTCTCTCTTTCTTTTCAAGTAATCTCTTTTATGTCATTCCTTTTATGCTCCATGTTCTTATGTTGGAGGATGTTCTTTTAGATTCATTATACTGTCCTTTGTATGTTCATATGATGAGATACCCCCTCTTACTCTATTCATTTCATTTTATGAATGTTTAAGTGGCGTCATTAGGCTGCCGAGGTTTTTTTAACGGATTCTTTCACCCTTCTCATTTTTAAGTTCTATTTTTTTGTCAAGTCTTTCAAGTTTCTTTTTATTATGTTGTGTTATGATCTCTATATCTATCATACTGATATTTAAAGATCATATAATGAGAGACCCCATTTTATCTCTTCAATTCAGTATTTTGAAGTTTTAAGTGGCGTCGTTAGGCTGCCGAATTTTTAAGTGGTTCTTTCAACCTTCTCGTTTTGAAGTTCTATTTTAATGTCAATTATTTAAAGTTTCATTTTATTATGCTGGGGTATTATCTATATATCTATCATACTGATCTTTTATGATCATATGATGAGATACCCCATTTTGTTTCTTCAATTCATTATTTTGAAGTTTAAGTGGCTCCGTTAGGCTGCCGGATTTTTAAGGGATTCTTTCACCATTCTCGTTTTCAAGATCTATTTTCATGTCAAGTCTTTCATGTTTCATTTTATTATGTTGGGGTATGATCTCTAAATCTATCATACAGATATTTTATGTTTATATTATGAGAGACCCTATTTGATATCGTCAATTCATTTTTTGTTAAAGTTTAAGTGACACCGTTAGGCTGCCGAATTTTCATAAGAGAAATATTATTTTTGTCTTCCTTTCATGTTCTTCATTTCATATGGAATATCTTTCAAATTTCATTACCATGTTATAAAATCCTTTATATTATTTCCCCATAATGTTTTATGGATCATTTATGAATGTTTGACCCATGACCTCTCTCTTTTCAATGTCTTCTAAAACCCTGAAACATTGTTGTTATGCTGCAGAATTTTCATCTCAAAACGCCTCTCTCTTTTCTAAAAATTATTTTATGTTATAAAGTGAATACTCAAAGCTCTTATTTCTATAGGGGTATTCACATATATATCAAAATATTATATTTTAAATTCTGGTATTTACATACATGAGACCTGCTCTCCCCTTCCGTGGGTTTTAAAGTGACGTAAAGATCATGTCTTTAAAGCAGTTTTTAAAACGTTATGATTATGAAATGAAACCCATTTATTTTATTCTATATGGGTTATTTATGAAATATTTGATGATGATATATGTGGGTCACATTATAATAAAGTCAAATTTAAGGGTGCGCCCTGAATACTCTCCAATGCATTGGGTAATTATGTAACCACTAGAGATTACAATTTTCACGATATCTTGGTGAATAACCATGGTAATTTTCAAATGACACCTTGGGGATGGAACTTGGTGATATGTTCATGATTGTCTATGTTAAATGTCATAGCCACATCTTCATGTTATGAAAAATGATATTTTTATTATGATATGCCTCATGATTTCTTTCTCATGCCTTAAAGTTCTTTTCATGACCTTATTGATGTATCTCAAGTTCACATGTAAAATGTTTCTCTTGTGTCCCTTACTAGGAATTCTGGTCACCCTTTCTTTTTATGTATGTCCCAAGGTTATGAGATGTCGTAATGAACCTAGTTTGAATATGAGGAGAAGCCTTTCGAGTGTCTAAGAATAATGTTTTATGTTTTCATGTTTTAAGTTCCCGGTTTCCAAGACACTAAATCTTAAAGATCCTCAGTTTTGTAAAATTTAATGAACGTTTATGTGATAAAAAGGTGGGATGCTATATGAATAGTATCTCAGAATTAGTAAATTGTTATAATAATCATATATACTTATTATTTACACCATTATACCCATTCAATTAAGGTTGCAGTGAAAAACAGATTATACCATGAGGTGGAGACTGTATGTTGTACGTATGAACGTGCGGTGATTATGTTTTACATAGGATTGATAGAAGGGAAAGTATAGTTGTTTAATATTTATAAAAACATATCAGTGTATTATTGATACTTATTTTATTACTTTATAATTAAACAAGTAATAAATAGGAAGTATAAAGATAAATAAATTTTAAAGAATCAGTAGAAGATATTACATCTTCCTTGACACGCATCCTTTAAATTTCCCCTTAGGACACTATAGTTGGTATTTGAGAAGAAAAAAACCCATATAATGTTACTAAAAAATTTGAGAAGATGAATGGGCATGGGATGGCTAATAAAGAAGGCTAAAAATTGAGTTAAGTGCAGTGGGAGGATGTGCCCTTTTATAAGATCGGAGAGGCGCACTTAAGGAAACTCAAAAAATATTAATTTATTATAAATTTAAATCGAATTAATAATGGTAAAATATTTATTTAATTAAAATATAGTATTATTTTGGTTCAAATAACCATCATCAAATAATTTTTATATAGGTATGGAATATTTTTTTCCCTTATCATTTCGGTTTAACTGTTATTTTACTCTTTTTAATCTTTTAGTGATATCATGTTATTTACACATTGAGATTTAATGTAATTACAATATCATGTCAAACAACCCACAAAAAGTTATTTATGACATATTTGAACTTATATTAACTATTTTTCTGAATATTATATTTTTATATACTTTATATCATTTAATAAACAAGTTTTTGTTTGAAGTTAGGAATTATTTCAATTTTGGACACTATTCATAGTTGGCATTTTCTTAAATCCAAACAACATGATTCCTTCGAAACTGTGGCATTAAATCAATGATAATATGCCAATATCATCCTGAAAATTTGTTTATGACATAAAAATAAAAAAATTACATTTATTTAAACATTAATAATATAATTTATTTGAATCATTTTTAATGAAGAAATAATTGCATCATCATTGTGTCATTATAGAATTTATTAATTTAATGTCTAAAAATTATAAATTAAATATCATGAAGTAGGAATTAATTTTAGATTTATAATGACTATTTATAGTTTAATAGAGAACTTATATAACCCCATATAATGTTTTTTTGTAAAACATATATGTTTATGTTTTATTTTTCAGTACTTTAAATTAATTCTTATAAATTGACATTTTCACATCTAAGTGGTTCCATGGGGTCTCAAAATCGACCCATGAATTCCCATGGTGAGAAATATCTCATTAAATAGGATTTAGACATGTGTTGGGATAGGTTAATATTATTATAATATTATTTATTTTAACCATATATACTAGATTTACCTTTTAACCAATGTAAATACAATAATTACTGATGTTACTATTCATAATGTTTAAAAATAAAAGGTACCTATTTACACAATTTGGACCTCCCTATTTAAAATATGTAATCAATTTTTCCAAATTAGAAACACATAATATGTTGTAATTTATAAGGCCCCAATCTTAAACATTACTTAATATTGAATTAAATTAATAATTCACATTGAGGATCTTTTCAGGTTTAGAGTTTTAGATAATTAGGACATAATTATTACATCTCAAAAGTTTACAAAGTAGCCTCTTCTACATAGTTTCCTTTTTTACAAAACATGAACTCTTGAAAAGAAGAGTCATGTCTAGTTCCATGTTTAAGATAGCATTACTTTTCCTTGATTCAATCCTTCACCCTATTCCACATTATGTCCTCTGAAAAACATTTCAAAAAAACATGGGATGAGCATAAAAATCTAAGTAAAGGATACACAAAGAAGGAAAACTGTTAGTTTTAAAAATCAACAAGTAAACCGTGAATACTTTATCAAAGTAATAAATTTCACCTTTATGAAGTAGTAAAAACTCTTGACTGAATAAAAGATCATTACCTACCCTTTTGTAACCAAAAGATTACCATAAAACCCATATAAAGAACACATAACATATAAAGGTAACTTGGGACATGAACATACTTAAATGGAATTACCATACCGTCGAATTCCACACATATCATTAAATGGAATAGACATATGGATGACTTCCATACCCAATTCATTTTAGGTTATAACGTAACCACCCGTCTTGGTATTCACAGCACCACCCTTCATATGGTTTATCACGTAACCACCCGTCAAATGTCCAAGTACCATTATAAAATCATAAGACATAAAACAAATATAATGGAAAGAAAACATGTCCACATTTTGATCAACATATATCACTTAAATATATCTACATAAAAAATCCATTATAAAAGCCATTTTAAATACCAAAATACATAAAAGTGTATATGTTATTTATTTCATTTTAAAAACAATACGGCTTATTGAGGAAGCCAAAGACCAAATAATATTCGCAGTGTTGGAAAAGGTCGTTTCACTACGTACGTTAAAAGAAACATTTCTTTTTGTCATTTAGTAAAATGATTTGTAGAAAAATATTCCTTTTGTATAAAATTAAAATTAAAAGGGTTTTATACACCATATAATAGAAAGTCTTGTATTAGAACAAAATATGCCTCAATGAAAGGAGATTGAGACGAAGTCCCTTACCTCATGTCCAACGTGACTCGATTGCTCTTTAATCTCCTTAATAATAAAATAAAGTTAATTTCTACTTTATTAAAAAGCTTTTTCATGTTTATTGTTCCTTTTATATAACTTATTTCCATGTTATAAACATTATGTAATCTTTTAAGTTAATAAAGTTCGTTTTGTCGATATTTGGTACTTAAGTCAAAAATGGACTTCTTACAATTACATGTTGTTCATGTGTTCAAAGGTTCATTATATCCAGAATTATATGCATGATTTTGATATCATATATATCATATATATCCATCATATACATGTATTTATAATACTACATAACATTTATGGGTAAGAAATGAAATGCACCATTCATGGAGACGGTAAGCCGTACGTACGCATGAACGCTACTTTCATTTCTATTTCGTATTTAATGGAGTGAAATAATAATTATATAATGGTATATTATAATTCCAGTATAATATCAAATATAATATCATTAACTCTATCCTTTATACGTCTCACATATGACATTAACGAATCAAATCACTTTGAGGGGGCGGTTGTCCGCACTTCCTAAAATGAAATTATTGTGTTGACCCATAATGGAAACCACAAAGGTATTCCCTAAATGAAAGATAAATAAGCATAAGGAAAACATAAATATAATATATATCTTATATAAATAGAGTGACATCTTAATGGCCACCATGAAAGGTGTTAAAAGAATATTGAACAATCATCGCTTCGTCAGGCAAAAATTCACCAACCACGGAAACATTATGTTATTTAACCATTAGACAGAGGTGTGTGTAAGTGTAGCTCGAATAATTATTATAAAAACATACTAGTATATTTAAGATACTGTTTTTGTTACAAAATAAAGGAATAGAAACATATTATGGGGTTGGAGAAGCAAAATAAAACAAAATAACACAAGTGAAGACATTACCTTTAAATCGTGTACCTCCTCTTTTTTTGAACAAAAAGGATTTCTTGAAGGGATTTCTTCATAAGGTAAGGCTTCAAGGATGAGGAGAGGGATGTTTAGAGATAAAATTATCAGAGAGTGGTCGAGCCAAAGGCTTTAGAGGTGTGGGTAAAGGGGTAGAGGTGGGGGACTTTTATGAGAGGGAGGAGGGTCACTCTTGGAAAGTTATAAAATGATACTTTATTCTAAAATTAATTTTGTATTTTAAAGGTACCAAAAGGATATATTTTTAGGCTAAGGTGATAAGGGTTCTAAATCCACCCGTAAAATACCTTTTTTACAAGTGTATGCCATATATTTTACATTATATTTTCATTTTATTTAAATTGTTAATTAATGAGGTAATCGCTGCAACATCATGGTGTCAAAAATAATTTAATTTATATAATGTCTAAAAATTATAAAAAAACTATCATGATATAGGAAATATTTTTAGGTTTATAATGAATATTTATAGTAAAAAATATGACTTCTATAACCCCATGTAAAAATTGTTTTTTAAAACAATACATGTTTGTGACATTTTTATTTTAACTTTAAATAAAAAGTTATTAATGTCATTTTCTTACCCAAGGGGCTCCATGGGGTCCCTAAGTTGACCCATGGATTGGTTTGGTCTCCCATGACACATCCAATAAGGTTAGGACATGTGTCAAGGTAATTTCATATTATTATAACCTTATTTTTACCTTAAATTTCACAAATTAGCTTTAATTGCGATTAATAAAACTTAATAGTTACTATTCACAAAAATATTATTTTAATACCATTGAACCAAATTTTACTTCTTAATGAAATTCATGTATGTCAGGTTTTTGAAATTCAATTCACAGATGTCATAATGTTTCATTTAAATGAAAAATCAGTTATTTAACTATCACTTAGTGGTTTCACTATTCATCAAAAATTGATGTTTTTTAGAAAAATACCAAAAATTCACCCTAAGATATATTTGATATTCTGAAATAAAAAAGGATGTCTATTTTAAAAAATTAAAAAAATATAAGTTGCATTAATTAATTTAATAATTAATTCTCGCTGTCAAAACAAATAACGTGTTTTTAAGAAGCAATATCTATCAAAAGATTGACACTTGTTTAAGTCCAATTTCAAAGTGAAATTAATTTCAATGACCAAAATTGGATTAAATGGTAAAAATATATTCTAATTTCACTTTAAAATCAATTCAAAAAATAATCAAATCATATAAATAAATTATATTAAAAAGTGGTTTTCAAGTAAAATACAACAGTTTCACTATTCATTAAAAATGAACTTTATCGGATAAAATACCAAAAATTTACACAAAGTAAATTTTGATGTCATGATTCTAAAGAAGAATATTAGTTGGTCCAATAAAATGTATAAGAGTGACCAAAACTATATTTAAAGAGGGTTTCCATCAAAAGGCGATAAATCGACATTTTAGTGAATATTAGAGTATTTATGTCTAAAATTGAATTCTATTATTATTTTAATCCTTTATCTTTTATTGGATAAATGTAAAAACATTTAACAAACATATATAATCATATTTTAGTTATTTCTATTCATTCCCTCCAATACAATGTCTACGTGTTATCTACCATTTAAAATAATATAATTATATTACTAATGTGCAACGTATGATTTCAAAGAAACTTGTTGTTACGTATCGGGTAAGCTATCGAACATAGAAACCCATTTAAAGTAAAATTAATATTTAATTTGAAAATATTAATAAATTTGAAAATGTATTATTCTTTATTTACCTGGGATGTTACATCCTTCCCCCCTTTTGGGAATTGCGTCCTCGGAATTTTATTCACTTATCAAAATAAGTCGGGGTATTTATCCCTCGTAGCATTTTCAGATTCCCATGTTGCCTCTTCAACCATATGGTTTTTCCACAAAACCTTTACCTGGTGAATTACCTAATTCTGCAACATTTGCTCTCTATGGTAAAGAATCTAGACTGGTTGTTCTTTATAAGAGAGATTCTCATCCAACTGAACTACCTCTGGGCTCAAAACATGTGATGGATCTGGCATATACTTTCTCAACATCGAAACATGAAAAACATTGTGTACCTGAGATAAACTAGGAGGTAAAGCCACTCTGTAAGCAACTGATCTAACTCTCTCCAGAATTTCATATGTTCCAATGAACCTTGGACTCAGCATTCCTTTCTTACCAAATTGCATCACACTTTTCCATGGTGAAACTTTGAGAAAAACATGATCACCTACCTCGAAAGGGATATCCTTCCTCCTGTTGTCTGCATGACTTTTCTGCCTGCTCTGGGCTGTTATCATGTGTTTCATTATAAGTTGAAATTTTTCTGCCAACTCTTCTACCAATTCTGGTCCCATAAACTTCCTTTTACTTACTTCATCCCAAAAAGATATAGTTCAACACCGCTTCCCATATAATGCTTTAAATGGTGCCATATATATTCTGGAATGAAAACTGTTATTATAATAAAACTCAACCAAAGAAAGATGTTGGTCCCAACTTCCCTGATAATCCATCGACCAAGCATGTAGCATATCCTCCAAAGTCTGAATTGTTCGTTCTGACTGCCCAACTGATTGAGGATGAAAAGCTGTACTAAAATTTAATTCAGTACCCAACGACTTCTGAAGGCCCTTCCAAAAGTTAAAAGTAAACCTGGGATCACGATCAGATACAATGGAGAAGGGAACTCCATGCAACGTGATTATCTCATTATCATACAACCAAGAAATTTGATCTAGGGACAATGTATATCGAATAGGAAGGAAATGAGAAGATTTAGTCAATCGATCAACAATAACCCAGATTGCATTATTACCTTGAGATGTCTTCTGTAATCTCACAGCAAAGTCCATGGATATATTTTCCCATTTCCACTCTGGCACTGAAAAAGGATGAAGCATCCCTTTCAGTAACTGCTGCACTGCTTTAACCTGTTGACAAGTCAAACACTTCAAAGTAAAATCAGAAATATTTGATTTCATTCCATCTCACCAGTAATACTCCCAAAGATCTATGTACATCTTAGTACTACAAGGATGAACTAAAAATGGGAAACTATGATCCTCACATAACAACTAATTCTTAAACTGTGAATCACAAGGAGCACATAATCTCTTCCCAAACCCCGAAACACAATCATTATCAATGTTAAATTCATGAAACTTACCCTTCTGAACCATCTTTACCTTTTTCTGCAACCCACTGTATTTCTTCTACGCTTTCTTAATTCTGCCTAATAGAGACGATATCACTGACACCTGAAACAAAACAAAAGAACTTCTCGCACCAACAACTTCTATGCCAAATTTCATCAAATCAAAAACCAAAGGATCTCGTTCCAAATTTGGCATGGTTAATGAAGCATTAAATTTTCAACTCAAAGCTTCAGCCACTTTATTTTCTTTCCCCGGATGCTAATGAATTGTACAATCATAATACTTGATTAATTCCAGCCGTCTCCTCTATCTCATGTTTAATTCTTTCTGAGTGAATATATACATTAATCTTTGATGATCAGTATATATTTCACACTTCACTCCATACAAATGATGCCTCTAAATTTTTAGAGGAAAAAAAACAGAATCTAATTCCAAATCATGTATAGGGTAATTTTCCTCAGGAGTTTTCAACTGACGTGAAGTATAAGCAATTACCTGATCATTCTGCATAAGGACACAACCAAGTCCCTTCAACGAAGCATCACAGTAGATAAAAAACTCACCATTCCTGGAAGGAAGTGCCAAAACTAGAGCATTCGCCAATATTCTTGTCAACTCCTAAAAAAAATAATCACATTCTTTTGTCCAGATAAACTTAACACCCTTTTGAGTTAGCTTAGTCATTGGACTAGATAATAGTAAAATAATTTCAACAAACCTCCAGTAATAACCTACCAATCCAAGAAAAATATGGATCTCTGTTACATTTGTGGTTCTTGGCCATTCTTTAACAACTTTTTTTAGCAGGATCAACAGTTATGCCATTTTTTGAAACAATGTGACCAAGGAAATAAATTTTTTTTAACCAAAACACTCACTTTCTGAATTTTCCATACAATTTTCTTTCTTTTATGGTTTGAAAGATAACCCTTAAATGACTTTCATGCACCTCTTTACTTTTAGAAAACACCAAAATATCATCAATGAAAACAACCACAGACTTATCCATGAACTCATGGAAAATTCTATTCATAAGTTCCATGAATATAGCAGGTGCATTGGTTAACCCAAAAGTCATTACTACAAATTCATAATGGCCATATCTAGTATGGAACATAGTCTTCAGAACGTCTTCTTCTGTTACTTTCAACTGATGGTACCCTGACCTCAAGTCAATATTTGAAAAATACTGAGCTCCCTGGAGATGATCAATCAAATCATCGATATGAGGAAAAGGATACTTATTCATAACAGTGATATTATTCAAGGCTCTATAATCAATGAAAAGTCTCATTGAACCATATTTGTTTTTAACAAACAAGACAGGGTCACCCCATGGTGATGTGCTAGGTCGAATGAAACCTTTATCTAATAACTCTTGCAATTGATTCTTTAACTCTAAAAGTTCAACTTCATCCATTCGATAAGGGGGTTTTGAAAATGGATTTGAATCAGGAACTAAGTCAACAGTAAATTCAACATCCCGATCATGAATAATACCAGGCAACTCATCAGGAAAAACATCAAGATACTCATTTACCACTGGAATATCATTAATCGAAACAACTCCTTTATTTTCAACAATATGTGCAAGGTAACATTAATTTCCATCTTTTACTAGTTTCTCAACTTCTTAATATCTTATTAAAAGCAAATTTTTATTCTAGTACACAAACTAAAAATCTTTCAGAAAAGAAACCTCTTTAGATCTGCAGTAAATCTTAGCATGATAAACATAAAGCCAATCCGTGCCCAAAATACCATCAAACTCTACTAGAGGAAAATCAATAAGGTTTGTAGGTAGAATCTTTCCACACACAAGGATAGGAAGGTTCTTATAATTTCTTTTTGTCTCAATGTTCCCTCCGGGTGTTTTTACCATAAGTACAGGATTCATATTTTGAGATGGAATTCCCATTTTACTAGAAAAATTCTCAGAAATGAAAGATTGTGTAGACCATGAATCAAACAACACATTGGCATAATCTGAACAAACAAATCGTATACCTGATACTACTTCATTCCATGGACCAACATCTACTGAAGTAGTTGAAAAGAATTTAACCACCCATTTCTTCTTTTATTCTGGCTTATTTCCCTCAGTTGAGTTCTTCGTTAGACACTCATTTTCATAATGACCCATTTCATTACACTTAAAACATCTTAACGCTGGATTTTCATTGCCTGCTTGATCATATTCATTACAGTTATGGGCAATATGACCAGACTTACGACACCGAAAGCACTTTCCATACTTGGATAAGAATTTTCCAGGATGCATTTTACCACACTTCTCATAGGATGGATATTGGGTTTTCTTACCTCCTTGCTTCTTTGATGAATTCTTCCCCTTTTCCTGCCAACTAGATCTCTTATTATGTTGTTTGTCAAAGAACACCTGATCATCGAAAAACTCCATTTCCACCTTCTCCGCACATCGAACAAGTTTTTAATAACTTTTTAACTCATGATAAGCTAAAGCCCTTCGATAATTTTACTTTAACCCTGAGTAAAAATGTTTGATTTTACTATCAAGATCTCATATGAAATTTGGAGCATGCCTTGCCAGTTGAGTGAACTTAGATTCATAAGAAGCCACTGAGTCATCCTCCTGCCTCAATTCTAGGAATTGTTTTTCCATCATAAGACGAAACACCTTAGAAAAATATTTCTCAAGAAACATACCTTTGAATTTTTCCCAGTGAAGATCATCAATCTCATCACTATCCCTGATATTTTTCATCATCGACCACCACTGATCAGCTACACCTTCAAAAAGGTAAACAACAAGACTCACCTTTTGATGTTCTGAACACCCCATGACATCAAAAATCTTCTCCAGTGCATTAATACACCCTTCTAATAGAACAGGGTCAGATGATCTACTAAATGATAGGGGATGTTGCCTTATGAAATGTTCCAACACTAACATGATCCTATGCGGTTGATCTGGCTGATCTCGTGCATGGATACCACCACCATTTATATCCTGAGTCAACTGTGCCATCACTGCAATAAATTGTTCCGTTCCAATTCCGAATATCTCAGGTTCTTGATTTGGAAGGTAGTCTTCCTCCTGATGTCATCCCAAAATAGCTGCCTTGTTTCCTCTGCAAAAAACCATTCTGAAAACAGAAATATCTTAGGTGAAACAACATGGTAATCTTCAAATTTTATATCATTTCAATCATACCATAAATTAATTTATAAATTTAACAAATTTCTAACTTCTAATGTTCTCTAAACCGACCTCTGATACCAAATATAAGGCCCCGACCTTAAACATTACTTAATATTGAATTAAATGAATAATTCACATTGAGGATCTTTTCATGTTTAGAGTTTTAGAGAATTAGGGCATAACAATTACATCTCAAAAGTTTACAATGTAGACAATTCTACATAGTTTGCTTTTCTTTACAAAACATGAACTCTTGAAAAGAATAGTCATGTATAGTTCCATGTTTAAGATATCATGATTTTTCCGTGATTCCATCCTTGACCCTATTCCACATTATGTACTATGAAAAACATTCCCAAAAAACTTGGGATGAGCATAAAAAGCTCAGTAAGGGATACACAAAGAATGAAAACTGTTAGTTTTCCAAAACAACAAGTAAACAATGAATACTTTATCAAAGTAATACTTTTCACCTTGATGAAGTAGTAAAAACTCTTCACTGAATAAAAGATAATTACATACCCTTTTGTAACCAAAATATTACCATAAAACCCATATAAAGAACACATAACAAATAAAGGTAACTTGGGACATAAACATACTTAAATAGAATAACCATACATTCGACTTCCACACATATCACTAAATAGAATAGCCATATGGCCAACTTCCATACCCTATTCATTGTATGTTATAATGTAACCACCCGTCCTGGTATTCACGGCACCACCCATCATATGTTTTATCACATAACCACCCGTCAAATGTCCAAGTACCATTATAAAATCATAAGACATAAAATAAATATATTGGAAAGAAAACATTTCCACATTTCGATCACAATATATCAATTAAATATATCAACTTAACAAATCTATTATAAAATCCATTTTCAATACCGAAATACATAAAAGAGTGTATGGTATTTATTTCATTTTAAAAACATTACAGCTTGTTGAGGAAGCCAAAGGCCAAATAATACTCAGGGTGGTGGAAAAGGTCGTTTTCACCGCGTACGTTAAAAGAAGCATTCCTTTTTGTCGTTTAGTAAAACGATTCGTAGAAAAATATTCATTTTGTTTAAAATTAAAATTAAAATGGGTTTATACAATGTATAAAATAATGTCTTGTATTAGAACAAAATATGCCTCAATGAAAGGAGATTGAGACGAAGTCCCGTACCTTGTGTCCGACGTGACTCGATTTCTCTTTAATCTCCTGAATAATAAACTAAAGTTAATTTCTACTTCCCTAATAACCTTTTTCAAGTGTATTATTTCTTTTATATAACTTATTTCCATGTTATAAATATTATGTAATCATTTAAGTCAATAAAGTTGGTTTTGTCGATATTTGGTACTTAAGTCAAAAATGGACTTCTTACAATTACATGTTGTTCATGTGGTCAAAGGATCATTATATCCAGAATTATATTCATGATTTGGATATCATATATATCATATATATCCCGCATATACATGTATTTATAATAGTACATAACATTTAGGGGTAAGAAATGAAATGCACCTTTAATTGAGACGATAAGTCGTACGTAAGCATGAACGCTACTTTCATTTATATTTCATATTTAATGGAGTGAAATCATAATTATATAAAGGTATATTATAATTACATTATAATATCATATATAATATCATTAACTCCATACTTTATACATCACACATATGGCATTAACTAATCAAATCACTTTGAGGGGGCGGTAGTCCTCACTTCCTAAAATGAAATTTTCGTGTTTACCCATAATGGAAACCAAAAAAGAATGCCATAAATGAAAGATAAAGAATCATAAGGAAAACATAAACATAATATATATCATATATAAATATAGTGAAATCTTAATTTCCACCATGAAAGGTGTTAAAAGAATATTGAACAATCCTCGTTTCGTGAGGCAGAAATTCACCAACCACAGAAACAGTATGTTATTTAACCATTAGATGGAGGTGTGAGTAATTGTAGCTCTAATACTTATAATAAAAACATCCTAGTATATTAAATATACTTTTTTTGTTAAAAAATAAAAGAATAGAAACATATTAGGGGTTGGATAATCAAAATAAAACAAAAGAACACAAGTGAAGATATTACCGTTAAAACGGGTAACTCATCCTGGTTTGAACAAAAGGGGTTTCTTGAAGAGATTTCTGACTATGTTAAGGGTTCTTGGATTAGGATAGGGATTTTTAGATATAACATGAGAAGATCTTGGTCGAGAAAAAGTCTTGAAAGGTGTGGGTAAGGGGGTAGAGGTGGGGGCCTTTTATAAGAGGGAGGAGGGGCACTCTTGGAAATTTTTAAATGTTACTTTATTATAAAATGATTTTTGGATTTTAACGGTCCCAAAAGGAGTTATTTATGGGATAAGGTGATAAGGGTTCTTAATCAACCCATAAAATAGGTTTTTGACAAGTTTAAGCCTTATATTTTACATTATCATTTAATTTTATTTAAATCGTTAATTAATGACGTATTCACTGCATCATCATGGTGTCATAAATAATTTAATTAATTTAATTTCTAAAAATAATAATAAAACTATCATGATGTAGGAAATCATATTATCTTTATAATGAATATTTAGAGTCAAAAATATGACTTGTATAACCCAATGTATTTTTTTTAAAACAATACATGTTTGTGACATTTTCTTTTTAACGTTAAATAAAAAGTTATTAATGTCATTTTCTTACCCAAGGGGCTCCATAGGGTCCCCAAGTTGACCCATGGTTTTTTTTTTCAGAAATGAAACATCCCATAAGGTTAGGACATGTGTCAAGGTAATTTCATATTATTATAACATTATTTTTACCTTAAATTTCACTAATTAGCTTTAATCGCGATTAATAAAACTTAAAAGTTATTATTCACCAAAAAATTATTTTAATCCCAATGAACAAAATTTTACTTCCTAATGAAAACCATGTATGTAAGATTTTTGAAATTCAATTCAAAGAAGTGGTCAAGTTTCATTTGAACAAAAAATAATTTTTTTAACTATAACTTAGTGGTTTCACTATTCATCACAATTGAAGTTTTTCAGAAAAATACCAAAAATTCACCCTAAGCTATATTTGATATTCCGAAATAAAAAATGATTTCTATTTTACAAAATTCAAAATCTATAAGTTTCATTATTTTATTTAATAATTAATTCCCGCTGTCAAAACAAATAGCGTGTTTTTAAGAAGCAATATCTATCAAAAGATTGACACTTATTTAAGTCCAATTTCAAAGTGAAATTAATTCCAATGACCAACATTGGATTAAATGGTAAAAATATATTCTAATTTCACTTTAAAACCAATTAAAAATGAAATCTAATTATATAAATAAATTAGATTAAAAAGTGGCTTTGAATTAAAATACAACATTTTCACTATTCATTAAAAAATGAACTTTATCGGAAAAAATACCTAAAATTTACAAAAAGTAAATTTGGATGTCCTGATTCTAAAGAAGAATTTTAATTGATCCAATAAAATCTATAAGAGTTACCAAAACTATATAAAAAGAGGGTTCACCATCAAAAGGCGATAAATTGGTCTTTTAGTGAATATTAGAGCATTTATGCTTAAAATTGAATTCTTTTATTATTTTAAGCATTTATATTTTATTGGATAAATGTAAAAACATTTAACAAAAATATATAACCCTATTTTAGTTATTTCTATTCATTCCCACCGATAAAACTGCTACGTGTTAAATACCATTTAAAATAATATTATTATATTACTAGTATGCAATGTAAGATTCCAAAGAAATTCGTTGTTGCGTATCGGGTACGCTATTGAACATAGAAACCCCTTTAAAGTAAAATTAATATTTAATTTGAAAATATTAATAAATATGAATGGATTATTCCTTATTTTACTTGGATGTTACATAATTAATTTAAAATTAATTACAGTTGTCAAAACCAAAAAGTGCGTTTTTAAGAATTAATAACTATCAAATGATTGAGATGTCTTTATGTCAAATTTTAATTAACAATCACTGAAAATGTCCTAAATTGGATTAAATTATAAAAACGAAAACCAACTACACTTTAAAATAAATTAAAAATACAATCTATCTATATACGTAAATAAGATGAAAAGGTAGTTTTTAATTAAAATGCAGTATTTCACACTATTCATTAAAATATGTATTTTATCAACATAATCCCAAAAATTAAACATTAATAAACTTTTATTTCCCTATTCCAAAAAAGAATTTTATTTTTTCAAATAGAATAAATAAAAGTTTTGAAAACTATATTTACAATGGGTGCACCATAAAGAGGTGGTAAAATTATATTTTCTGAGAAATATAAATTTTATATGAATAAATAAAATTGTTCTTATATAATGTCTAGAAAACAAATAAGTTTAATGTTAATGTTATATAAAATAAAAAATAAAAAATATTTATAATGGATAGTTTATATCCCATTAAATTATAATATTTTAATAATATATCATTGTTTAGTGAAACATGGTATGACATAAAACACTATCTATTGAGAAAGGTCGTCCATGCGTGTAACACAAGACAAGTCAGTGTGTCATGTTGTTCAAGCTTCCTTCTATGTTGCACATAACATAATCCTACCATAGTTCATTTTAAAATTGAACAAAAACTATACATAGTGGTGCGTGAAATTAATTTTATAAAAAGAACTTGAAATTGTGTGCAACAAAATCCAAATATATTGTTATATATAATGAAAGCTAATACAGTGTTCCGTATAGCGCCATAAAATCTTTGTATAGAGTACTATAAAATACAAAAAGGAAATTAAAAGAATCTATCTCATAAAATGTCAGGGTGTTACCCTAACCTAGATGTTTTGGGACATAATATTCCAGAGGATAATTCTTTTGTAAATTTTTTGGGCATACATTATCTTAATCCATGAGGTTAAAATCCTCCTTCCATTAGAATAATGAATCCTCGTTGATTTAGTTAGTTTTATTTTACCCCATAGAGGTTTCATATTTAACATTCAACACTTATTTCTAGTGTATCATGTTGTCGTATGGCTTTTTTATTATACGTATGAATTATTTAGCATCTCATTATATGTATAATGTGTTATGGTATTATTCTGGTAATCTAATTTAAAGATGTTTTTTTATTATGAATGATAAAAGAACTAGTTTTATTCGAATAAAATGGGCGGGGCAATTGGAATCCAGATCTTATAGTTTGGTTCTTATTGTTTTGATATTATGAATTCTATGGGTTTAATGTCGGATAAATATCATGGTTGTTGGGGGTCCTTTATTGAACTATTATGATGTATATTGTGAAATGTGTGTTGTGTGATTGGTGGAAAAAATCAAACAAAAGGGATAATAACATATAGTTGGGTAGTGAAATGGGTACCCTAGGATCATATGGCTTGTGTGATAAATCCCCTAAATAAAGAATTTTATTTTATTGAAATCCCCTATGATTTATCTAGAAATTATTGTGGTAAGTGTTGTGAAATATTATTGTAAATTTCTATGTATTATGTTTAATATGTCATGTTGTGATGCGTGGGAGGTTGATTTTTATGATGGATGTGGGGCCAATGGAAGTGAAATGCTGCATTGTAGTGATAGTGGTGTTAGTTTGGTTATTCAACGGGGTTCCAGTAAGGCTTGTACTGTGAACATGCATCCTAGTTGTGATGGTGTTTGTGGCGCGGTGGTGTAGGTAGGATGTGATGGTGGATGGTTATGATAGATGGATGAGTAGTTTTGGAATTAAATGAATTATTTTTATAATAAATGGAATTATTATTAATTTGAAATACATAAATTATTGGTGAAGATAATTTAGTTTCAATTGATGATATGAAATCTGGAAATTTGTAAAATGTGGTTTAAGAAGTTGGAAATCATTTAAAGAATTTTTTTCTTGTGTG
Source organism: Viscum album (assembly GCA_963277665.1). Classification (NCBI taxonomy): domain Eukaryota; kingdom Viridiplantae; phylum Streptophyta; class Magnoliopsida; order Santalales; family Viscaceae; genus Viscum; species Viscum album. The sequence goes on from OY728140.1 coordinate 497,269,583, forward strand.
GGAATTCCATTTATCATTGGGTTCAGAAGTGGAGTATCTTATAAGATGTTTTTTAGATTATGAAACCAAAATTTTCTTCTCATGTTATATATATATATCATGTAATTTCATGTAATTTCTATATGCACTACACCCTCTTTAACCACTATGCGCTGACACCCTCATGGCGATAAGGGGAGGAACATCTCAATAGAAGTATGGATGGATGGTAACCTGATCTTCCACACTCTTTCTTACATGATATATGAAGGACATGCATATGATTTTATGGTAAGAGGTCAAAAGTTCCACTGTTGATTAGTGATGTGATGAGATGTGATGGAAAGGGTGTTTTTGGGTGAGATGTGGTGATAGATATTATGGTGGGGGTAAAGTATTGTTAGGGGAAATGGTTGATGTTATCCATGTTCATGATACCCTAATACCATTTTTATGTGATGTGAAGTGATGTTATGGCCCATGAATCTTTGGGAAAGATGTTATGTGATGTTTTTTGGAAGAGGTGGGAGCACCAAGGCGTACAATGTTAGGGTGTGATAGTGGAAAATCAGTGGAAAATAGGTGTGAGGTACCCTATCATCAATATGATTCATATTATCATATTATAAATGGATCTGGTATTTGGGCAGTGTTACATTGTTAGGTTGGGGGTTTTGGTTAGTATACCTGTATAGGTTCTTTTTCGTTCTGCTATTTTTCTCACGAGTACATTACTAAGCTCTTTTCACATGTGCACATGAGAAATTAGTTTTCCCACTGAGTATATATTTATACTCAACTTATGTATATAATACTATTTGTAGGTTTCTAGGAGTACATTGTTGTCTATGATAGAAATTACATGATTTGATCTTTAGACAGTTTTGGAATCACCGTTTTATCTTTGTTTTTGGGTACTTTTATTGGAGATTATTATATATATCGGTTTTTTTTTCATGCGTTGTCGGATGGTTTGGAATTATAATATATTGTGTCACAAATTTTTTTTCCATACAATTTTTCTTTTCAACCCATTATACTTTATTATAGTGGGTAATGCCTCCCATACATGATATTTCTATACCCTTTCTTATAGTCTCTAACCTAGATCCTACTAGAAGCTATAATCAGCATTCAATATCTTTATCCCCATATGACATTATATTATCAGGTAAGGCTTCATGATAGTCATTACCATCCTCCAGGATCATGAATCATGGACGCCATTGTGTCATTGATCAATGATTTCAAAATTCATGCCTCAAATAACATTCTGTAATAGATTGGAAACAAAATTCCGGAAATGGATAGGTACATATCCCTCTAAATAAATGAGTCAGAACACTTTTAATAATTCTAAATTGGGGTCTAGGTCACAAGAAATACCACAACAGATCAAAGGAGATGTTTTCAAAATCTCACTACTAGGGTGGGGTCATGTTAACAGTCTCACATCACACCATAGAGGTTCTTGTATATGTAGTGTTAATTAATAGGTATATATGAAAACACCATTTACATTTCATCCCAATTTAATTGTAACAATTTCATTTTATATATTCAACATGTTCAACTTAATACTTATTTTTATGTATAATGATATCATACTCTAGTTAGATGTGTGAGGATTACCAATAAATAAAAGTGCAAATGATTTATAAAATAAAATTGTTAAGGCATGTAACTTCTACCTTAAAATTACATCTAGTATCACAATGTAACAGGTCTTATATAATGTCATTATTTAATAAAATACCATTACTAACTCATATAATTACATTATTCATAATTTATAATTGTCCTTAAAGGAATAAAATCAACTAATGTTTTAGCTTATAAAACTAGCATTTCATGGCCCAAATGATGAATAGTTGTCCAATTACAGTGTTTTCAACAATCTATATGGTAAAACACCATTTATATTGAATTATTAATTTTAGATAATCTTATTATTTTATTCCTATAATAATGTTTATAACATTTACTATAAGTCTTAATTCTTAAACATTACATAATCTTGAGTTAAGTCATGAATTCAAATTGAGGATCTTTCTAGGTTTAAAGATTTAGAGAATTGGGTTATAACTAATACAACACTTCTCAATTATTATAATGTATACACTTCTACTATATCCAATTTTTTATAGTAATAAAACTCCTTAAATAAAACAAGAATTTATTTCTTGACATAAATATTCATGAATTCTTCCTTTCCCATACCCTTCTTTATACCCTATGAAATAACATTTCAAAAATATGGGAAGAGCATAAAAAGCCTAGTAAGGGTTATAAAATACGGAAATAAAACATTTTTCCATCAATACATTCAAATAAATGAACTCATAATTTTCAATCAAAAAACATAATCTCTGTTAAATACCTCATGAAATCATAATATTTATGAATTAAACATATAAATATTAAATAATAAAGGTAATATATGGCATTAATAATATATATATATATATTGTATCATTCACAACTACATAGAGAGTTACGTTTGGAATACCCATCACATTATATTCCCTAAATATCTTATGAGAAACATTACCGTTTACATATTTAATGTTACCCAATGTAATTGAGAGCTATCTCAGGCTCACCCACCCTTGGATTATCACATAACCACCCTTATTCGTAAACAATCCCCAAGAACCATAAAATTATCATAACACATAAAACAAGTATAAATGAAACATATAATTTCCATATTCCAATTAAAATATAACATTTTAAAATATTTACATAATCAATAGTTTTTCAAATAAAAATTTCAATACCAAAATATGTAAAAATGGTATATGTTATTTATTTTCCTTTGTAAAAACATTACAGTTTGTTTTAGAATCCAAATATAAAATAATGCTCATGGCGGCGGAAAGGTCGTTGTCATTGCCTACGTTAAAAAGAAACATTCCTTTTACAATTTATTAAAACGCATCATAGAAAAATATTTATCTTCAAAACATCGAATTAAATTTCAAGGAATAGGGTATAATTATTCACCATATAAAATAAGGTAGTGCAGAAACTAAAACATTCCCCAATGAAAGTATATTGTGATGATGTCCCTCACATTGAGTCTGACTTGTCATGTATGTTCAATGTTCTTCTAGAATAATAAAATTAAGTTAATTTCTACTTTATTCAAAAAAATTCAATTTTATTATTCATTTTCTATCAATTATTACTACATTATAAACATTACATAATTATTTAAGTTAATATTTGTTGTTTTCCCATATTCGGTAAATGAGTCGAAAATTAACATGTTTTGATATGAATTGTCCATAGAGTAAAAATTTCATCACCTACAAAATAATATTCATGATATAAGTATAATATATATCATATATATATTTATTTATAATAGTTCATAACATGTGGAGATAAAAAATGAAATGCATCGTTCATGGAGACGGTAAGCCGTTCATATGCATAAACACCACATTCATTTATTTTTCATATATAAATAAATGGAAACTAAATAATACAAAGGTATATTAAAATTATAGAATATTTTTGTATGTAATATATGTTACATAAGTTCATTAACACCACTCTTTTATACATTCCATGTATATAATGAATGAGTCATATCTCCTTGAGGGGGCGGTAGTCTCCACTTCCTTAAATGAAATTATATTATTTTCACACTATGGAAAGCATGAAGGTATGATGTAAATAAAAAATAAAGAATAATATAGGAAATTTATTTATAATATATATCTCATATACATAGAGTTCCATCGTAATGGACACCATGAGAAATGGTGGGGGAAAATTGAACAATCATTGTCTCATGATGCAGTTGTTTGTCGTACACGGAAACATTATGTTCGTATCAATTAGATGGATTTGTGTGTAAATTTGAGTTGAATCATTTACATAAAAACATCGTTGTATATTGAGGATAATTTTGTTTTCATGTAATCAAATAATTAGAATATAATAGAGAGTGTAAAAGGAAAATAAAGGAAATGAGCTTGATAGAAGACGTTACCTATAAATCAGGTAGCATCTTTTGATTTGAGACAAAAGGCTTTCTTGAATAGCCTTCTTCCCAAGATAAGGATTCTAGGAGGAATGGAGGGATGTTGGAAGATTATTTGGGTATAATTTGGATGAGACAATTGTCTTGAGAGGTTAGATTTATGTGGGTATAGGTGGTCTCTTTTTATAACAGTGAGGATGGGCACTTTAGGAAGGTATTGGAATATTTTTTTATTATAAAATAGTTTTCAGTTTAAAATTGTCCAAAAGTAATTTATTTAAAATATAAGATTCTTATAGGTTGAAAACATCTAAATCAATAGGTTTTAGAAAAGTCTAGACAGAAAATTTAACAATATCTTTTTTTCTTAAACCCTTAGTTAAAAACATTAACTCCTTCAAGCTCTTCTTGCATTTTAATAATTTATGGTTACTATTGTTTCTATAAATTTCCAAGAGAACAACAAGTGGTTCATTAATGGAATGTTAAACATTATTAAAGAAATGTGGATGGATATTTTATTTTTAAGACTATTATATATTTTAATAAAATAGTCATTCTTTTAAAAAATCATTCATGTCAATTTTTATACTATTCATATTATGACTTTACAAAAACCCATAACAACTTAATTCTTCTGAAAAACATCATTAATTCAGAGTTAAAAAGTCATAATCATCAATTAAATTGTTTTATAGCATAAATATATTCAAATTATATTTATTTTAACATTTATAATATCATTTATTTGAATCCTTTATTAATGTACCAATCACTTCATCATCATTGTGTAATAATTAAATTTATTTATTTAATGTCAAAAAATTATAAATAAAATAAAATGATGTATTAAATCATTTTTTATTTCTAATGAATATTTATAGTCCAATATATCATTTATATATCTTTATATTAAAATTGTTTTATTAAAAGATACATGTTTATCTTATTATTCTATTTATATTAAATTAATTCTTATAAAACACCATTTTCACACCCATGTGGATTCATGGGGTCCCAAAATCCACCCAAAGATTCTCATGGTTGCACATATATTTTCCAATAGGATTAAAACATGTGTTAGGGTAGTTTAATATTATTATAATATTATTCTTACCCTTATCTATGATATTTACCATTTAACCGTGGTAAATAAAATAATTGTTGTAGTTACTATTCATAATTTTCAAAAAAATAATAGGTAATTATTTACTCAATTTGGACCACCTGATTCAAAATATTGAATTCATTTTTCCAAATTCAAAACACAGAAGTTTCCGTAATTATTTTAAAATTAATTCGCATGGTCAAACCCAAAAGGTGACTTTTTAAGAAGTAATAACTATCAAAACATTGCCAAGTGTTTCTGTCCAATTCAAAAATTGAATTACATCCAATGATCATAATTGGATAAAATGACAAAAATATAATTCAATTAAACTTTAAAACCAATTAAAAGTATTATAGAAATATATAAATTAATTATATTAAAATATAGTAATTAATTAAAATGTAGTATTTTTCACTATTCATTAAAAACGATCTTTATCAGAAAAATACCGAAATATCATCGAAAGTAAATTTTTATGTCCCGATTATAAAGGATAATTTTATATTTTAAAATAAAACATATAAATATTAAAAAAACTTGATTGAAAACGGGTTCACCTTGGTAAGGTGGTCTAATGACCTTTTAAAAATATTAGAGTATCTCATGCATAAAATTGTATCCATTCTTATTTTAATCATCTAAAATTTATTAGATAAATGTAAAGACACTTAATAAACATGTATAATTACATTATTGTTAGTTATGTTCATTTATTCAAATACAACATCTAGGTTTTAACTACCATTTAACATTATAATAATATTATATTATTTTTCAGTATAACTCAATGTTGTGTGCAACATAAGACTTCAATGAAACACATTGTTGTGTGTTGAGTATGGTATTGGAAAAAAATCATTTTTTACTTAAAATTAATATCTTATTTGTAAATATTAATAGATATGAAAACATATTATTCTATAACTACCTTGGTTGTTACATCATTCCCCCTTTTGGGAACTATGTCCTTGAAGTTATATTCACTTATCAAATAAGTGGGGGTATTTATACCTCATTGCTTGTTCCAATTCCCATGTTGCCTATTAAACCATATAATTTTTCCAAGAAACCATTACCTGATTAATTACCTTATTCCGCAACACTTTCTATCTCTTGTTGAGAATCAAGACTAGTTGTTCCTCATAAGGTAGATTCTCTTCCTACTGAACTACCTTTAGAATAATAACATGAGACGGATCTGGAATATATTTTATCAATATTAATACATGAAAAAAAATTGTGTATCTAGGATAAACATGGAGGTAAAGCAACTCTATAGGAAAGATCCATCTTTCGCTAGGATTTTATAAGATTCAGTGAATGTCATATTACGAATTCAATTCTTACCAAAATGTAGGACATTTTTTCATGGAGAAACATTGAGAAAGACATGATCACCTAACTCGAAAGAAAGATCCTTATTCTAGGTATTCGCATAACTTTTCTTCCTTCTCTAAGCAGATCTCATGTGCTTCTAAATCATCTGTCATTTTTCTGTAATCTTTTCTACCAATTTTGGTCCCATCCACTTACTTTCACCTAATTCATTACAAAAAGATGAAGTTCGACACTATTTTCCATATAATTCCTCAAATAGTGATATTTGTATTCTGGAATGAAAACTATTATTATAAGAAAACACAACCAAATAATGATGTAGGTTCCAACTACCCTGGTAATCCATTGAACAAAAACATATCATATCTTCCAAGGTATGAATTGTTTATTCAAACATCTCATCTGATTACGGATAAAAAGTTGTAACAAAATTTAATTCAGTACCCAAAGACTTATGAAGTCCCTTCCAAAATATAGAAGTGAACCTAGGATCACAATTAGATACAATGAAGATGGAAACTCCATGTAACATAACTATTTATCATACCACAATTCACTTCTTTATTTCACCCTTACACCACTGTTTTAAACCGGTTTTGTAATGAATATTAAAAATATAATAATAAATTTAAATAAATATTTGATTTAATGAATTAATGTTTATTACTATTTAATAGGGAAATTTTAGTTGTTTATGTGTTTACATTGTAGGAGGAGGTGATTTGGAGGGCCCACAATGGAAATCAAGCAAAACGGGGAAAACTGCCAAAGGGTACAAGCATTTATGTGGATAGAAATATATACTATGGATACTACGTGCATTCAATTGGGCTAAAAATTGGTTTATAAATGTAAAATTCTATGTGATACATTTCTCTAATATACCATGGAGCCCAATTCTCCTATTTAATGGACAATAATTGGCCCACAATGTGAAACAATTCTGGGCGAGCCAGATTAGAATACCCTTCTGTATTTGGGCCATAACTCGGGTCTCGGAGATCAAGTTTGGCTGATTCGACCTCCCATGGACTGATAACATTAATTACCACCTCTCCACCGAAATTCATGTTATTTTCACATGTTTTGGTCAGTCAAAAATCCGGATAAAGATGAAGTAAGAAGTCTACCTCCAATTGTGACCTAGTCTCCTAGGCACTTGACTTATTTTGTGAAAAGTGTGATGTGTATGTCCATTATAACACATATAACCCCCATTATCTCATGTTTCACGAACAGTGGTGCAGGTGAGTCTAATTTGATAGATTCTTTCACCCATTTTAGTTCTCTTCTCCATCATGTACTTCTAAGTGTCTTAGTGATCAACTTGGTGGGTGTCCATTGTTGTAATCTCGAGCTCCACATTTGTAATCTTCGTAAGGTAATTTAATTTCCAGGTTTGTTCTCTATTGTTCTTAATTTTTACATTCTGAATTTCTGTTTATTCTGGAATGATCAAATAAAAATCAAAGGAACAAGAATCCTTGTTCTTCCATGCATAGCCCGGCTCTTGTGATGATTTGAGTGTGTTTGCCTGTTTTCTCACGACTTTTCTTTCATGAGTATGCTTTTGGATTGACTTGTTTGATGATATCCAGAAGTTATAACCCATGAATATGCATGTTTTTTTATTGAGATAAATTTTTATAAAGACCCATATCTGGTCATCTCATCAAGTTGTTGATGTGATTCCTTGATTGAGTTTGGTTCTTACATCGACATAGTTTTATTGATTATGAGTGGTTTCCAATAATCAATATCGTTGATCGATCAAATACTATGTGGTAACTTTGTAAGAACTCAAATAATACTGGTTTCAGTGGCATTAATATTAAGGAATCAATTATCCTTCCCATTCCCTTAAGAGCGATGATGGATTGAGCATCAAGGGACACTTACCCGGGTTGATCACGATTTCTCCAACCAGTTTCTCTCACTTAGTAGTATAGTTTCAATAGATATTTTGAAATCATAGAACCCCCAAACAGATAATTTAATTTCAATTTTGATTACATAATCATTAAATTATTTTTTAATTAGTGATCTAAGGCTCTTTCGAGAGACGACTTAGGGTTCCAACTATACTTCAGAAAATCTAGTAAAAACGTAACCTCTAATTTGGCGCGCTTGACAACGCGATCAAATTTTTGAGCCGTTGCTGAATAGACAAGATCATTTATTTCATTTTATTTATATATTTTCCTTCTTAATCAGTACTCTATTCAATATCCCCCCATTTGATAGTTTTTGTTTTAGTTTGTGTTTGTTTTTGTTTTTGTGTGTTCTTTCACTCTCTCTCTTCTTCTTCTTCTTTTTTTCTCTATCTCGCTAATTATTTAGTATAACATCCTATTTTATATACTCCATTAATTTCTTAAGTTTTTTTATTTTTTATTTTTTAATTCACCTTCCATATAAAAAATTAAAAAAACAAGCAATCAATCAATCATATTGGACATTGTTGTTGCATGACAATATCTAGAAAAGAAACACTACTGAAATTTGACCGTGAAATTGAAAAGTCACTTCACTCAAAAATCAGGTCATCTAGTGTAGGAAAATAAAGTAACACTGATGAACCCCATTTGGAACCTCAAGTGGTGTAAAACCAATCAAAAATTGATACAAATGAAACCCTAGAGATCATGGCTGCAAATAACCGAACATTAAAAGAACTGACCACCCTGGATGTGGAGTACCAACCAGCGTACATCCAATATCCTGAGGAAGCATCCAATTTTGAGCAAAGATCAGGCCTCATCCACCTCATTCTAAAATTCCATGGTCTTCACGTAGAGTACCCTCAGAAACATCTAAAAGAGTTTCACATAGTTTTCTCCACCATGAAACACCAAAATGTGTTTGAGGACCTCATTAAGTTTAGGGCCTCCCTTTTCTCCCTTGATGGTGTAGCAGAAGATTGGATATACTATCTGCCTACCACAATTGGAGGCCGGAATTACTTTAAATGAATCTTTCTAGAGAAGTTTTTCCCTACCTCCCGAACTGCATCAATTAGGAAAGAAATTTGTGGCATTTGGCAGTTACAAGGAGAGACCCTTCATGAATACTGGGAGAGATTCAAAAGACTTTGATCAAGTTTCCCCCACCACCATATTAGTGAACAATTTTTAATTAAATACTTCCATGAGGGACTTATCCCCATGGATCGTGGAATGATTGATGCTGCAGCTGGTGGTGCCCTAGATGACAAGACTCCTTCTTCTGCTCGTGACTTAATAGAAAACATGGCTCAAAATGCACAACAATTTGGTACACGAGCTATTTCACCAACCCGAGGATTTCATGAGGTAAGTCATTCATCCCTAGAAAAAAAAGGTAGATAATAAACCTGATGAGATGCATAACATTTTAAGGCAATTAGCTCAAGAACAAGGTAACTCACACTCTCCTCTCGTTCCATTACATTATTGTATTTGTTCTGATAAAACTCATTTTTCCGACCAATTCCCACAACATCAGGATTCATCTAAGTATTGTGATGCAGTGTTCACTGGACATCTATTCCAACAAGCACCACCATTCAAAAAAGAACCATTCAGTCCAAATCCAATCCCTGGGTGGTAAGCACAAGAACAATACCGACAAAGAGGAAACTCAAGCTACCTCAAGAAGAACTAGTATCAACACGTCCAAGGTATTAAACCATCTTATCCTTCAACATCTCAAAACAATCCTTCTCATCCCTAGTCTGAACCAAGCCTTGAGGATATATTGAAGAAAATGGAAACCCAGAACCTTCAGTTCCAACAAACCACACAATCAGCTATTCAAGACCTGTAAACACAAGTGGGGAAATTGGAAAACACCATCGGTGAGCTTAAGATGCAAGGTTCTGGACAACTACCATCCCAACCCATTGCCAATCCGAAGGATAAAGGTAATGTATGTTCAGTTACACTTTTTAGTGGTAAAGAAGATTCTCCTTCTATTGATTCTGCACAGCAGGTATGTCCCCCTGAAAAATCTCTTTCCCAACCATAAAAAAATTCATTTAAAGAATAACAAGACAATAATGATAATCAAATTCCCATTGATGATTCAAATGAACAATCCATTCCTCTACCTTTCCATCAAAGACTCTCTAAATCTAAGAAGAATTTTGATAATGAGATTCATAAAGAAATAACAGATACACTTAAAAGGTTCAAGTTAACATTCCATTATTGCATGCAGCTAAACAAATCCCTTGATATGCCAAATTTATTAAAGATATTTGCACCCATAGAAGGAGGATGAAGGGGAATGAGAGAGTAAACCTGGAAAGGAATACCTCATCCTTGATTCAACCAATAATTCCAACCAAATGCAAGTATCTGGGCATATTCACGATACCTTGTAAAATAGGGGATACCTTATTTTCTTATGCTATTCTAGATTTAGGTTCTTCTATTAATGTAATTCCTCACTTCGTGTAAAATTATTTGCAGGTTAGAGAGCTTCAACCAACAGTAATTGTCATGAAACATTCCAACTGAAGCACAACACACCCATCAGGAGTGGTCGAGGATGTCCTCGTAAAAGTTAAGAATCTCATCTTCCCTGCATACTTTTACATTCTTGAGATGGAAGATACCCAAACCCAAGGACATTCCCCTATCATAATTGGGAGGTCATTCCTAAAAACAGAAAATACGATCATCAATGTTCCCAATGGTATGTTGTCTATGGGGTTTGGTGGAGAAAAGGTATGTTTTAACATCCTTGCAGCAATGAAACACCCCGTTTAGGAGCACTCCACTCTTCCTATCGATTCGATGGAAGTTCTCTCTAATGACAGACACACACAAAATTCTATCCTCGACCCATCATCTGATTTATTTTCCTCTTATTCACCCATGGATGATTTGAGTTTGGGATCTTCTTTTGAATGTTGTGTGGGTTCAAAAAAATTTAAATTTTATTCTTTAATTGACGAATGTGTTTATTCTGGGGTACCCATGACTATCGATGATTCTATAAATCTCATTTCGATAGATTATCTTTCCTTTGAGAATAAACATGAGCAGATAGATAGTTTCATGGACCTCAATCCCCCTAAATCCACTCCCTCAATCCAAAAACCCCCCGGTGTTGGAATTAAAACCACGTCCATCAAATTTAAAATACACCTATCTTGAGGGTCTTGACCAATTGCCCGTAACTATTGCCAATAACCTCTCTCAATAGTAGGAATCAAAGCTTCTTAATCCGTTGAGAGAATTTAAAAAGGAAATTGGATGGAAATTGGCTGATATTCCTGGGATTAGCCCATCTATTTGTATGCACAATATACTTTTTGATGATGAGGCTAAGCCCGTAAGGTAGGCTCAACACCGGTTGAATCCCACTCTCCTTAAAGTGGTAAAATTGAATGTCAGTAAATTACCTACTACTAGGATCATTTATTCTATATCTAATAGTAAATGGGTTAGCCGAGTTCAAATTGTGCCTCGAAATAGGAATAATAGTTGTGTCAAATGAAAGGATTTAATTGGTTCCAATACATGTGCAAAACAGTTGGCGAGTCTGTATTGACTATTGTCAATTGAATCAAGCCACACAGAAGGACCACTTTCCATTACCTTTCATTGACCTAATGTTAGAACGACTGGCTGGTTATGTCCCATTATTGTTTCCTTAATAGATATTCGGGTTATTTACAAATCCATATATCCCATGAAGATCAAGAAAATTCAACATTTAGTATTCTATTCGACACATTTTCATACAGAGGAATGCCTTTTGGCTCATGTAATGCTCCTGGTACTTTTCAGCGATGTATGTTGAGTATTTTTTCTGAGTACCTTGAGAGTTTTATGGAAGTATTTATGGATGATTTCATGGTTTATGGTTCTTCTTTTGATGATTTTTTGGAAAACCTAGGTTCTATCATTCGCCACTACATTGAAAAAGATCTTGTTTTAAATTATTAAAAATCTCATTTCATGGTTGAGCGGGGGATAGTTCTTGGGAATATCATTTCAAATAAGGGAATTCAAGTTGATAAATCTAAAATTGAATTAATTTCATCACTTCCATATCCAAAATGTGTTCGTGAGGTGCATTATTTCTTGGGTCATGCTGGTTTTTACCTCTGATTCATTAAAGACTTTAGTAAGATCGCACTTCCCTTATCTCGGTTATTACAAATAGATTCTGAATTTTTTTGATCAAAATTGTGAGGATGGTTTCAATTCACTAAAAATATGTCTCACATCACCTCCCATCATCCAACCCCCAAGGTGGGATCTTTCCTTCGAACTTATGTGTGATGCCTCTAACTTTGTAATTGGGGTAGTTTTATCACAAAGGGTAGAGAAGTCCCCTCATGTCATTGTATATGCCTCACGTACCCTTGACCCTACCCAGGTGAACTACATAACCACTGAAAAAGAACTTATACCTATTGTGTTGGCCTTGGAAATGTTTTGATACTATCTCATTGGGTCAATAATCATTGTCTTTTCTGATCATGCATCCCTTCAGTTTCTCCTTAAGAAACCCGAAGCTATACCTCGCCTCATTCGGGGGATGCTCCTCCTCCATGAGTTTGACCATCAAATTAGAGATAAGAGATGAGTGGAAAATGTGGTAGCTGACCACTTTAGTATGATTTACCCACCACTAGACCATCATTTTGACTCACCTCTCCCCATTTGAGAATTCTTCCCTCATGAGAACCTTTGTGATGTTGTGGACCATACCCCCTGGTATGCGGACATTGTGAAATTTCTAGCAACATCTAGGGTCCTCATTGATTTTAGTAATTCACAATCCCAGATACTTAAACTTGATTCTTGATGGTACATTTGGGATGACCCATATTTGTGGAGGATCTGTAGTGACCAGGTTGTTCGTAGGTGTGTCCCTGACAACTAGTTCACCTCATTTTTGAGCTTCTGCCACACATTGGCTTATGGGGGCCACTCTGGCTCTCAACGTACTACTCGAAAGGTCCTTGACTTAGGATTATATTGGCCAAAATTGTATAGATATTCCCATAGGTTTTGTAAATCATGTACATGAAGTCAATTCACAGGGAATATCTCCAAGAGAAATGAAATGCCCCTACAACCCATTTTATTCAGTTAAATATTCGATGCATGTGGCATTGACTTCATGAGGCCTTTTCTAAATTCATTTGGCTTTGTGTACATCTTACTAGCTATTGACTATGTTTCTAAATGGGTGGAAGAAAAGGCTACTAGGACCGATGACTCTTAAGTTGTTGTTGATTTTGTGAGGTCCTAAATTTTTAGTTGGTTTGGTCTACCAAGATTCATCATTAGTGATCAGGATTCACATTATTACGATCGTAAAATGAAAAAATTTATTCATAAGTATTGGTTTGTCCATAACATCTCCATTGCATATCATACCCAAAATAACGGACAAGCACAAATTTCAAATTGGTAAGTTAAGAGAATCTTGGAAAAAATTGTACAACCCAATAGGAAAGATTGGTGCTTGTGCTTTGATGATGCACTTTGGGCATACCGTACTACTTTTAAAACCCTAATAGGAATTTTACCATATAGTATTGTGTTTGGAAGGGAATGTCACCTCTCATTGGAGGTAGAACACCATGTATATTGGGTCATTAAGCAATTTAATATGAATCTCTCAGATTCAGGTGAGCATATAAAGTTGCAGATTTAGGAGTTGGAAGAAATTCGACGTCATGTATATGAGAACTCTCGAATCTACAAAGAGAAGACAAAGGAAATCCATGATGGGATGATTCATCAGAGGCAGTATCATATTGGTGAGAAGGTACACATGTATAATTCGAGGCTAAAGCTCCACCTAGGTATGCTTCGCTCCTAATGGCTCGGTCCTTATACTGTTACTGATGTTTTACCTTTTGATGTTATTTAGGTTTTGCATGAGAAAAGTGGAAAAAGGTTTATTGTCAATGGACAAGGTCTCAAACACTACTAATAAGATTTTCCCCTGCATCATGTGGATTAAATCCAACTGATGGATGCCACATATGACACCACTTAGCAGGTTGTCCCGTCTCCCTACCTTTATTTACTTGTCTATTTATTTAAATACACACATTGAAGACAATGTGATTTTTAGGTGTGGGGGAGGGTGACATGTCATAGTTAGGATTTGAAAAAACAAAATATATATATATATAATAGAAAACCTCCCAAAAAAACACACAAATAAAATGCATTTTCATATATTTTTCTTTATTTTCTTTCTTTAGATAAACATTTTTCTTAAAAGAATATCCAAATCTTTTTTCATTTTTCAGTCAATTGTGTGAACAAATTCCATTATTTTTGGAAAAAAAATTTCCATTGAATTTTGATATGAAATATTTTTCTAGAATTTGTATTTTCAAATCATTCATAGGGGTTTAATGGATTTTTGAAACCATTGCCTCATTAGCACTAACCAATATTTCAATCCCTTACCCGAGAGATATTCTAAGCCCTTTATTTCATATTATTCCTTTTAATCACTTTCCTGAGAGTATCAAGTCATGTAGAGAAACTACAACTTTCCTTAATTCTGTTTAAAACCATAATATTCAAGTGTGCTACATTCATGATACATGCCATCGTGCATTGAAAATCCATTGTACAACTAACCTTTATTTTTTCCACATTGACATTTTACCCTTCTTAAGCCTTAGAGACCATGAAATGCCTATCAGGTAGCCACATTATATGCTAATTTATACCTACCTACCCATCTCTTGTGTACATTCTTGTTTCAATTTCAGAAATTGTGGGGGAGAGGGTGTTTCCATTGGAATTTTTGGGAATGATCATTGCTATGGGTTGATAAAAAGGGTGCCAACATTTTACTTGGGCAGTGGGTTCACATGCCATATTATATCATTGTATTACACATGTTTCTCTCTTTATCACCAATTTTTTTTTAAAAAAACAAAAAAAAAACAATAGTTCTGTACATTAAATAAATAGAACAAAAGAAAAAAATAGAGAAAAGAGGAAGATTATTCTTTATTATTCACTGATCAGATGTGACCTACACAAACATGCAATGGGGATAGTGAGTTGAAAGTGATTCATTTTGTGATGGGATGAGTGTGTACATTCATTGTGAACACTTGCTGAATTTTGACATGTTTTATACTTAAGAGATTAAACACTCCTCTCCTGCCATAGATTTGTTTTATACATTAAATCCTACCAACCCTTGAACCTCAGAACAACCTGTTGGATGTCCTATTGAGTAGCACACTAGTTTCTGTCGGTAGAGAACTTAGAATCTTTTCAATCATATGGTAAGATCTCATGAACTCTAGGAAAAGATCATAACTCCATTTTTATATGTTCCTTGAATGAAGAGGGAAATTTTATATATGAGGTAGGTTGCGGCATGTTTCATGGGTGAACAAATTAGGTTGACCAAATTCAAATGTGAGAAAAGAAAAATGATTGGAAAATTGATTTCATAAATGAGACATGATGAATACCATTTCATAAAAATCAAGAATATTTTCCCACCATTGATTTTGGAATGATATTTGATTAGGATATATGACTTTTCCGAGGAGTGAAAATGTTTAGGTGTGTGGGTGTGATCGTACCACGATTCACTTCTTTATTTCACCCTTACACCACTATTTTAAACTGGTTATGTAATGAATATTCCAAACATAATAATAAATTACACTTACTATTTTATTTAATGAATTATTTTTTATTACTATTTAATAGGTAAATTTTACATTATAAGTGTTTACATTGTAGGAGGAGGTGATTCGGAGGGCCCACAATGGAAATCAAGCAAAATGGGCCAAACTACGCAAGGGCCCAAGCATTTATGTGGACAAAAATATATATTATGGATACTCTGTGCATTAAATTGGGCTAACAATTGTTGTATTGATGTAAAATTGTGTGGGATAAATTTTATAGAAGACCATGGAGCCCAATTTTCCCATTTAAATGCCACTAATAGGCCGAAAATGTGAAACAATTCTGGGTGAGTAAGATTAGATGACCCTTCTGTATTTGGGCCATAACTCGGGTCTCAGTGATGAAATTGGGATGATTATGCCTCCCATGGACAAATTAATTGACGACCCACCTCTCCACCATTTTTCAAGTTTTTTTCACTCGTTTTGGTCAGTCAACCAGCTATATAATTATGGAGTAAAAATTCTTCCATGAATAGTGACCTAGTCTCTTGGGAACTTGAATTATTTTGTGGAAAGTGTGATGTTTATGTCCATAAAAACACCTCTCACCCCAATTGTCTCATGTTTCACGACCAGGAGTGAAGGTGAGTCGAATTGGAGAGCTTCTTTCACCAATTTTAGTTCTATTCTCCCTCATGTACTTCTATGTTTCTTAGTGATCTACTTGGGGGGTGTCCATTGTTGTAATATTGCGCTCCACATTTTTAATCTTCATAAGGTAATTTAATTTCCAAGTTTTTTTTCTATTGTTCTTAATTTTTACCTTCTTAATTTGTTTTTATTCTGGTATGATCAAATACAAATCAAAGGAACAATAATCCTCGTGCTTCCATACATAACTTGGATCTTGTGATGATTTGAGTGTGTTTGCCTCTTTTCTCATCTCTTCTCTTTCATGAGTTTGATTTTGGATTGATTTGTTTGATGATATTTAGAAGTTATAACCCCTGAATATTCATGTTTTTTAAATGAGATCAATTTTTAAAAAGAACCAAATCTAGATATCTCATCACGTTGTTGTTGTGAAGCCTTGATTGAGTTTGGTTTTTACAAAGACATAGTTTTATTGATTACAAGTGGTCGCTGATAATCAATATTGTTGATCGATAAAATCATAGGTGTTAACCTAGTAATAACTCACATACTACTATTTTTAGTGGGTATAAAATCAAGGAATCAATGATCCTTCCCATTCCCTTAAGAGAGGTGACGGATTGAGCATCAAGGGACACTTACCCGGGTTGATCACGATTTCCCCAACCAGTTTCTCTCACTTAGTAGTATAGTTTAAATTTCTATTTTAAAATAATAGAACCCCCATAAACTTAATTTAATTTCAATTTTGTTAACATAATCATAACCTTATTTTTAAATTAGTGATCTAAGGCTCCATCAAGAGACGACCTAGGGTTTCTGCTATACTGCAGAAATTCTAGGAAAAACATAACCTCTAATTTGATGCGCTCGACAATGTAATAAAAAATATTTTTAATATAAAATTCATAATGCTGATCCAGAGACATAGAAAATTGTTTCAGAAGAATCTTATAATGTTTAGCCAATTGATAAAAAATAAATCAGATTGCATTTTTACCTTGAGAGGTATTTGGTAATCCCACTATGATATCCATTGTCACATTTTCCCTTTTCCACTATGACACTGGAAAAGGATGCAGAATACCTTTTTATAATTGTCACTTTACTTTAACCTATTGAAAAATCAGACATCTCTGGGTAAATTCATCAATATCTCTTTTCATTCCATCCCACTAGTAATATTTCTGAAGATCTCTGTATATCTTAGTATTTCCTAGATGAACATAAAATGGAGGACTATGAGCTTCCCATAATAACTCTTTCTTGAACTGGGAATCACCAGGCACACATAAACCCTTTACAAACTGTAACACATATACTTTCTCATGGTTAAACTCAGGTAACATACCCTACTTAAACTAATTCAACATTTTTCTGCAACTCACTATCTTTGTTTTGCGCTTACACAATTCTGTCTAATAGAGATGATTTCACTATAACCTGAAACAAAATAATGTAATTCCCTACACCAAAAACTCTCAATAAAAAAAATCATCAAATCAAAAACCAATGGATATTGCTCCAAATATATCAAGGATAATATAGAATTACATTTCTGACTCAATGAATCAACCACTTTGTTTAGTTTTCTTGGATGGTTGTGAATTGTAAAATCATAATCCTTGATTAATTCTAGCCATCTTCTATGTCTCTTATTAAATTATTTATGAGTGAATATATACATCAAAATTTTGTGATTAGTATATATTTTACACAGTACACCATAAAAATGTTGCATATGATTTTTTAAAGAAAAAACAACAGCATTTAATTCACTATCATGTGTAGGGTAATTTAACTCATGATTTTTCAACTAACATGAATCATAAGAAATTAGCTGATCATTCTTCATTAGAAAAAAACCAAATCAATTCAACTAATAATCACTCTAGATAAAACTTTGAACATTTCTTGAAGTAAGTACCAAAACTCAAACATTCACAAATCATCTTTTAAATTCCAAAAAACAGTCATCACATTCTTTTTTCCAGATCAACATAACACCTTTTTCGAGTTAACTTTGTCAATGGAAAAGATAACCAGGAATATTTTTCAACAAAACATCTGATAATAAACTACTAAAAAAAGAAAAAAATGAATCTTGGTTATATTTGTGAGTCCTAGCCAATCTTCAAAAAATTTGGTTTAGTAGGTTCAATAGTTATACCATCTTTAGAAACAATGTGACCAAGGAATGAAATTTGTCGTTACCAAAACTCGCACATGCTAAATTTCCCAATTAGATTATTTTCTTTTAAGGATTGAAATAAAAACCCAAAATGACTTCCATGATTTTCTATAATTTTAGAATATTCCAAAATATCATTTATAAAGACAACCACCATTTATCACCTAAGTCAACTAAGCCATCACTATGATAAACTATTCAATTACGATTACGACCACCGTAGGATGCTACAATGGATGGTTGTTTTCCTATTGATGTCACCCAATCATTTTTGATTTTATTTCTATATAAAACCATTTAGAACACATAAATGTGCTAGGCGAAGAAATATTGTATTCATCAAAGGCTATATCATTTCAATCTTACCATAATGTAAAAATCAATTTATTGATATTTATTTTACTATATCCTATCACATATAGTTATCTAAACCGAACTCTATTACCAATTATAAGGTCATAGGATTAAAAATTATATAATTTTGAGTTATCTCAAGAATTCAAATTGGGGATGTTTTCAGGTTTAGAGTTTAAGAGAATTAGATCATAACAAATACATTACATCTCAAATATTAAAGTGGATAAACTTCTACTCTATTTAATATTTTCACAACAACAAAAAAATTAAATAAAAAATAATTCATTTCATGATATAAATCTTCTCCTTTTTTCTATTCTCATACTCTTCCATATAACCTGTGAAATGCATTTCAAAATCATTGGATGAGCATAAAAGTCTCAATAAGGGTTATAAAATAAGGAAAGAAAAAATTAATCTATTAATACATAAAAATCAATGAACTCATACTTTTCAATCATGAAACATAATCACTTTAACATAACTCATGAAATCATAATATTTATGAACAACACATAGATCTCATAAATCATAAAGGTAACTTGTGTCATCCAAAACATACATTCATTTTAGCTTTCACAGATATAAAGGGAGTTATGTTTGGAATATCAATCACAGTATATTCCCTAAATATCTTAAGGAAACATTAACGTTTACCTCCATCACAATACCAAATGCATTGGATAGATATATTGGGCTCACTTTCCCTTAGTTTATTACCCAACCACCCATATTCGTATTCAATTCCCAAGAACCATGACATAATCATAACACATAAAACAAGAATAAAGGAAAGATAACATTTTCACAATGAAATCAAAATAAATCATTTCAAGATATTGTCATAATAAATAATTTCTCTCTAAAAATTAAATACCAAAAAATGTAAAACATGTATATAGTATTTATATTTATTTTTAAAAACATTATGGCTTATTAAGGAAGCCATATATCAAATAAGGCTCGTAGTGGCATAAAGTTCATTGTCACAACGAACGTTAAAAATAAACATTAATTGTTTCATTTAGTAAAACACATCATAGAAAAATATTTCATTTGAAAACCATTGAAGTTAATTAAAAAAAGTTATGATTATACACCATATAAATTACGGTCATGTGTAAACCAAAATATTCCTCAATGAATGTTGATTGAGATGATGTCTCTTACTATGAGTCTGACTCATCACGTATGTTCCTTGTTCGTAAAGAATAACAAACATACGTTAATTTCAAAATTATTTAGAAACCTTTTCACATTTATTATTCCTTTTATATCCCTTATTACCAATTTATAAAAATTACATAATTATTTAAGTTAATATCAGTCATTTTGTTAAAATTCGGTACTTGAGTTGAAAATGAAATTGTTTTGAGTGTAATTTTCCATATAGCCAAAAGTATATCATCACTAGAATATTATTCATGATTTAAATATCATATATATTCTGTACATATTGTACTTATAATATAACATTACATGGGGATAAAGGAAATGGAATGCACCATTCATAGAGACAGTAGGCCGTACATACACATGAACGCTAATTTCATTTCATTTTCATATTTAATGAAATGAAAACTGAATGATACATTGGTATATTATAATTACACTATGTTTTAATATGTTATATATTTTACATAAGTTAATTTACTCTATCTTTCAGATGTTCCATGTATGTAATGAACGATTCATATCACTTTGAGGGGGTGGTAATCCGCACTTCCTCAAATGAAATTATCGTATTTACACAATATGGGAAACATAAAAGAATGATGTAAATAAAAAATACATAAGCATAGAGACAATATAAATAAAATATATATCACTTATAAATACAGTTTCATCATAATGGCCACCATGATAGGTGTTTGTGGAAAATTGAGCAATCATCATTTCGTGAGGCAGTAGTTTGTTGTACACAGAAACAATATGTTCGTAGATGGTGGTGTGTGTAAGTGTTTATAGAATCTTTATCACAACAACATCCTAGTATATTTAGGATATTTTTTCCATTACATAATAAATTAATATGAATATAATAGATAGTTGAGAAGGAATATAATGGAACAGAATTTGAGAGTAAGATGCTACCTCTAAATCGGGTAACTTCGTTTAATTTGAGCCAAAAGGATTTCTCGAATTGACTTCTTCCCATGATAAGGATTATAAGTGGAAATGAGGGATGCTGGGAGCTTATTTTTGAGTAATTTGATATACATGTGCCTTTTGAGGTTTGATTTATATGAGTATAGGTGGTGGATTTTTATAAGAGGGAGGAGGGGCACATAAAGAAGGTAGGGAATTATTATTTTATTATAAATTGATTTTCGGTTTCAAATTTTCCCAAAGTTACTTATTGAAAATTTAAAAAGTTTTGGGGCCAAAAAACTCTAAAAAAAATAAGTTTTAGAAATTTCAAGGTCACCAATTTAATAAAATCTTGTTTTCATTATCTATTAGTTAAAAACATTAACTCTTACCATGTCTTCTTTAATTTTCATAATTTATGGTTATTATAATTACTATAAAATCCCAAGATAACCAAAAGTGGTTTATTAATAAAATTTTCAACATTATCTATGTAATGTTTAATAATATTAGATATTTAGCACTATTATATCATTTATTAAAATAGAAGTTGTTTTAAAAACTCATTTGTGACACTTTTTATATTATTCATATAATGACTTTAAAAATCCATAAAAATTTTATTCATTCAAAAAAACTTCATTAATTCAAAGATATGAAGGAATACTAATGGATAAAATTCATTGATGAATTACAAATATTCATATTACCTATATTTTAAAATTTATAATATCATTTATTTGAATCCACTATTAATGAAACAATCACTTCTTTATCATTGTGTCATAATTACATTTATTTATTTAATGTCTAAAAATTATAATTAAAATATCATGATGTTGGAAATATTATTGAATTTTGTAAAGAATATTTATAGTGGAATATATCAATTATATTACCATATATTAATTTTTTTAAATAAAAGATACATGTTTATGTTATTTTTCTCTTTACTTTTAATTAATTCTTATGAAATGTCATTTTGACAACAAAGTAGCTCCATGGGGTTCCAAAATTGACCAAAGGATTCACATGGTCATAAATATCTCATAACATAGGATTATTCCATGTGTTATTGTAGTTTAATATTGTTATAATAATATTTTTTACTATTATTTACCATCTTTACCCTTTAACCATATTG
Source organism: Viscum album (assembly GCA_963277665.1). NCBI lineage: Eukaryota > Viridiplantae > Streptophyta > Magnoliopsida > Santalales > Viscaceae > Viscum > Viscum album. The sequence goes on from OY728140.1 coordinate 497,292,073, forward strand.
AATACAATTATTACTTAAATTACTATTCATAATGTCAAAAAATAATAGGTACCTATTTACACAATTTGGACTTCCAGATTCCAAAAGTAGAATCTATTTTTTCGAATTTAAATCACATAAATTTCATTAATTAATTTAAAATTAATTCCCATTGTGAAAACCAATAAGAAGGTTTTTAAGAAGTAATAACTATCAAAAGATTGACATGTGTTTATGTCCAATTTAAAAGAGAAATTACATCCAATGACTATCATTGGATTAGATAATAAAAATATCATCCAATTTCAATTTAATAATAAATTATAATTACAATCTAACTATATTAATAAATAAGATTAAAAGTCAGTATTGAATTAAAATTCAGTATTTACACTATTCATTAAAAATATGCTTTATTAAAAAAATACAAAACATTATTGAAAATTAAATTTTCATTTCTTGATTCTAATGAAAAAATTTATTTTGTGATATAGAAAATATAAAGGTGAAAAAACTATATTTAAAAAGTGTTATCTTTTAAAAGGCATCAATACGACCTTCTAAAAAAATTAGAGTTTTTCATGCTTAAAATCAGATTCATTCTTATTTTAAGCCTCTAAAATTTATTGGATAAATGTAAAGACATATAAAAACATGTATAATTTTATTGTAGTTATTTTTGTTCATTCCAGCCAATAAGATAGGAAGGGGTTAACTACCATTTAAAATAATAATAATAATATATTATTTTCCAGTATAACTCATAGTTATGTGCAACATATGAGTTAAAAGAAATTCGTTGTTGCATGTTTAATACACTATCAGACAAAGCGTCATTATTAACATAAAATTAATATCTTATTCATAAATTTTAATATATTAAGATGTGTTTTTCTATAAATACATGGGTGGTTACAATTACATTTATAATAATTAAGGGACTCACAATAATGATGGAAAATATGGGTTTTGGGTGAAATATTATAAATATCGCTTGGTATAATGCCCAATAGTTGAATTTTCATGGATTTATAATGATGCATCAAATAATTCTTTCATTTCATATTAGGAAAATGAAAAAAGTTCCTAATAATAATATCTAAAATAAAAACATTACAAGAACTATCATTCACCAAACTTGGAAATCATTATAATTATCATAGACACTAACCAAAACAACAATATCAATTCCCATGTGATTTGGGATTACCTTTTTACTTAGTAATATAATCTCAATAAGAGGATTTTTACCAAATTATATTATATCTTAGTCTCGTATCTAATACCCAATCCATAAGAAAAAATAAAAAATAACCTCCCCTAATAACACATTGTAGCACTCAGACTCAGAATCCATTAATCGGTGCCCTGAGTAGGTTAGACACATGACCTCCAAAGATCCTCCCCATATACAAGAGGATTCAAACTAGTAGTGTGGAACTATAGTGCTTCTATATGATCCAGACATTTTATGGAGGTGAATCAGGTTGTATTAAGGTACTCTTTCCCCCTTATTTGTGCACTTTCAATATGTGTTTTACTTTGGGGTGTGTTTGGGTGAAAATTATAAAAAAATGGAAGAAAATGGGTAGTTCATTATTGGTTCTCGATTAGAGAAAATAATTCACCAAATCCTAGTAAACCATGAAACACTAGATGGTGGGGGCTCACATGGGTGGTGCATGTTATGAAATATTGTTCACCCTAAAATGAGAAATTACGCCCTTAAAAAATAACTAGTTCATATTTTGCATATTTTTAGGGAAAACTACGCAACCCTATGTATGAAAGTATGTTCAGTAACTAAATTAGGCCAAATATGATATTCAATTTTTCCAAAACACTCTAATTAACCACATATTGAATGCCACTCGATCCTATGTGGACTTCAATGGTTCTGGATCTCTCCGTACCAATTCCAATCCCTCCCAACCTCCGTTATTCATGATCCAAATCATGGATCAAAGATATTCTCCAATCATGTTAATTAGATATTATACCATCGTTTCCCCATTCATCATTCTATATTTTATCCTTATTTTTTTGGTTTAAATATTATATTTTTATAGTATAAATCTAGAAATGATGAAACTGTATCATGTATTTTGGATTTTAGCATAGATCTAAGAGATCTTGATTAATTTAATAATGATTTAGGTAAATGGATCTAGAACAGATCAATGTGGTTATGATCCTTAATTTTGAGTAATTATATTCTTCCATAGTTCATCGAAAAATCTAGGTTGGTGGAATAATTTTCAGATCCTATAGTCATGATTTTATTTCATAATTAAAACATTTAGAATTTCTAGAGCTGTATAAAAATTAAAATGCCTAATTAAATTAAAAAATATAGTAAATTATTTAATTGAGATAATTTTGAAACTATGATGTTTTTCTATTTTTGAACAAGATTATTAATTGTAAAATCAATTATGATATCCTGGGAATGTGATTTGATAATTAATTGGGGGAAATAATAATGATGCTATTGATTTGATTAGATTTAGAAATTAAATGTTGAATACGTATAAATAATTTGAAAATTAATCGTAAATATATTGATTTGGAATTTTTTTGATAATTTATTATTGAGTTAATTATGAAATTGTTGAATATTAATTAAGAATAACTAATTAGAGACTTAATTATTATATGTTTAAAATTATAAAATGGTTAATTGATCGTTGTATTGATTAATGGAAATTGACATTGCTAATTAAATTTCACATTAATTAACATATATGAATTAATTAATTAATGAATTAACTAATTTAAGTAGTGGTGGTTAATAATGAAATGAGGATTAATGTTAATTAATAATAGATGTGAAATAGGATATAATAAATGATTATCAAAGACCAGTAAATAAATATATTTTTAAATGTTTTTGATTCGGGGTGTTAGGCATGGGGATCTACACCAATGATGCAAATTTGCAGTTGAGAAATGGGGTCATAGAAAATAATTTCAACAGAAATGACAGATCTGTATGTATGATTGAGAATCGGGGTTTTAGAAATGGTGATCTACATCATTGATATATGCACATGATTGAAAATTGGGGGATAGACATGACATTTTATGCCCCAAACGTACATGCATGATTGAGAAACGGGGGTTCTGGACACGATTATTTACCTTCCTGATAAAATTGAATGATTGATAAACCAAGTTCTATAACTAAAATTATATGACCATGATAAATATGAAGGATTGATAAATGGAGTACTAGACATGATGTTCTATAACCAAAATATCGTCACATGATTATGGTTCCAAGTGGTCATAGTAAAGAATATAAAATAAAATGGATAATTAACTCCAATTTATGATGTAAATTCCGAATTGAATAAGTAAAATCTTTTAGAACTTGTTTGTAATAGAGTAGGTATTGACGTACGGGTGTCCTCAGGAATGTAGTGGTCTACATGGTTTAATAGAGATTCATTAATAATGCGATGAGTATTTAATTATGACATAAATTTATTATTGATACAAACTTCATAGAAATGTTATTGGATTGTTTTTTTAGACACCATTAGAGGTGGCCTAATTATTGGTACTCACACTCTAATTGGGTTTCTGGATCGGTACCAGAATAGACATTAATGTTGGATGATAGTTTAAGGGAAAATTCCCTGTATAAGATTTCTGATTTTGGAATGGAGCTTGGATGAGGGAACTAGGAATTGTTTGGGACCCCTTTAGGAGTCATAATAGTCTTTCTTTTATAGTTTTAATTTTATAAACATGGAACAAAATTTATTATGACATTTTTCTTCTTCAATTAGATATTTTATTTCCTGTATTCATTATCTTGAATTATTTGTATTTTTATTTTTTTATACCCTTCATCTATTATTTATTTGACTCTTCTAATGTATTAATCAAATGAAAGAAGTTATTGTCTCCCCATGATAAACATATCAAACCCTACCTACTATGCAAAAACCTCTGTCATATACGAGGTGGCTGTTGAGGTCATTTTATTGACCAACTCAGGGCACCAACAAGTGGAAATCAGGTCGGGACATTGCAAGTGGTGTTACTGGCCTAGTTTTATTTTCATGATTGTTTGGGTAGATTTTTGGGAAATTTTGAAAAGAGTCTATGAAGAGTCTGGGATTGGTAATGAGGTTGTTCATGGTAATTTCATAACCATGTATGGGGGAAACCTAAATAATTAGGTTGGGATTGTAGTTATTTCTATTTTTCATTACGGTTTAATATTATTTAACCTTAGGTAATGCACTTGTTGTATGATAAGGTTATTGTTTCCTGAAATAGTTTAAAACTATATCATTGACTAGTATGGAATGATATATTAGTAAGAATTCATCTTGATAGACACTCAGAGTTATTGAAACATACATCATTATATTAATGCACATGAAAATTGGTTATGTGAAAGATATCTAAATTAGATTGTTTTTTCTTTTCTTGTGAAATGAAAATGAAAATGGTTCCTACCATGAAAATGAAAATGATTGTAAAAATTTTCAATATGGGAATAAAGGGATTTATAAATTTGAAGAAAAATGAGATGTGTTTACCCTTGTAAACCAGTACCTAGGCGTAGGATGGTTTATGGTAGTGAGAGCGCCTTGGTTTTGACCATATGGAACGGTTTGGGGAATATTTTTCGTGTAATGATGGGAGTTTCCTCTAACACAGTTGTTATTAAGATGTTTTTTGAGCCCTAGGACATGTGTTATTAATTATAGAGTTATGAATCCATGAGATGATGACCAAAGTATATGGAGGTGGGTGATCCTCAAGTGGTGGAACCAGAGGCACTAAATGAGCCACATGAGGAAGAGGGAGAGTAGTTTCAAGAGAACATTGATTGAACCATGAAATTGATGGAATGTGTCCATGGGAAAGTTGTGTAGATTATGAATGAACTAGCGAGGGAGACATTATTACGTAACCCTATGAATTTTACTATAGAGGGTGGACCTGAGGGGGCTGATTTTTGTCTTGATTCGTTTGAGACGATACATGAATATTGGTAGACTCATATAGAAAATAGGGTCATTTTGGGAACTTATATTATATGAGGGTCATCAAAGTGCTGGTTTTACGATTATGCATAAACTGTAATGATTGAGTGTATGCTATGGAATAGATTGTTGAGATGTTCCTGGAGCACTTTTACCTAGAGAAGTTGATACACGAGGGAGTATCTTAGTTTATAAGATTGACTCATGGGGTCATCAATATGATTGACTATGTGAGAATCTTCACATATTTCTTGTTCATTGTTCTATTTTTGGCAGAAGATGAGGCTACATCAGCAAAACTATTTCAGGAAAGAATTAATTGTGAGATTGAGTCCCACGTTAATATCTTCATACTGAAAACGTTTTCATAATTGTGGAATTATGATCTCATATCAAAGGGGAAACTAAAGGAGGCTTTAAGTGGTGGATATGTTTTTTATTATGGTCGATATAGAGGTACATCTTTAGATAGGAACATGTGTTGTAATGAGAACATTGCCCAGAGTAGTGGAGAAAAGAGTGGCCAGGCAGGGTGATCAGTTTCTAAGGATCTTACCCTGGTGATTTTCCACAATAGTGGAAGGCTGTGACACTTTAAAAAACACCTTCCTGTAATAACAGTGTACTGTCGAGCCTATGGAATGTTGGGACTTCTATATATGTTCTGTTTTACCCCAAGGAAGATAGTTAGTGATGGATGAGCTATACCAATATAGGGTGAGAGAAGGGGATCTTCTGCACCATATCTATATGAAATCTAGAGTTCTTTTGTACGAGGAGGTAGAGGCAGGGGATACGGTGCATCAATGATAGTGTAACACTATCAGTAGAGCAGGGAAACGAAAGTGAGTGAGATTAAATCACAAGGAAGTGGAGTACAATGGTTTCATGTGGTGTAGCCGACACTTGTGGATAGCGAGGTTGGGCCATCAATAGTGATATGTAAAATTATAGTAGATTCTAAATTATCTAGTGCCTCAGTATATAATGGTTTCCCTAACTCCATTATATTTAAAGAAACATCTAATGGACACTAAAATAATCATATTTTTTAATTCATATAAATAAAATTTTAAATAAATTCAATATATGGACACTCAAATTTGAGTTCATAAAAAACTCCACTAACTCACCAAACTCCATATTCAAATCATCCTTTTAAAATATTAATAAAATGGATATTATACTCTAAATATAATAATATTCATGAACTATAATCCATGGATAGTTTCTCACAATTTTATCCTACTTTATTCCTATTCTTCATATATTCGTCTCAATTTACAACTATTAGTACATCACATGATATTTTGTAACTAGCTATTAATAATTTAAAAAATATTGTGTTTCAAATATATCTATCAACACCAATTGAAATTATCATTCATTCAATATAATAAATCTCAACAATCATCACATGTAAATAATGTTGACTATTGAAATTGATTTGATTTGAATTCAAAGTAATAGTATCTTCATCTTCTTCCACATTTATATTCATTTTTAATTATAACAACTCATGTAAATTTCACTTATAGCATTTGAATGATTATTTAATCACATATTCAAGTTAATTTATCACATAAAAATCATATTATCTAGTAGAAATACACAATACATCTCACCCATCAAAGTCTAATTTTCCATGAAGCTCTTAATTTATTAAGGGATTATTCATGATCTACAGTGACTATTATTTTCATAATCACCCACCATATATTTTACAAATTTTTTATAATAAATAATATTATCACAATACATGATGTTCTTAAGTATTAAAATAATATATTAAATTAGGTTTAATTTGTAACACATAAGAATGAATGTTTTGTAATGTTTTCTACCTACTATACATTGGTTTAAATGATAAATAAGTTCTAGTTACAAATATTATTGGGGATCATTGAGTATAATTTCATAAACATGTGATTTAAATACATTTTAATGATACCTAATACACACATAATATTATATAACCATTGAAACTATATTATAAATTTTTTAGTTCAAATATAAAATAGTAATAACCCAATGATGCCGAATAATATTCAAATGTGTATAATTTACCTTTGTATTTATGGATAAATGATTTTAATATAGTATACTATGTAATTACATTATTTATTACCTGAAATCATCTAATGAAATCACTTTATGGATTATAGAGATGATGAAATAATATAGATGAATACTTTTATTTTGTTGGTTGTAGGTTATTTATAATAAATTCAAAATAAAATTTATATAACCTCAATGTTACTCTTAAATAACACTTGGTTTGGGGAATTTAACATAGTAAAAATCATTTTTATTTTGTAATAAGAGATCCTACTTAGTTTATAATTTGTAAAATTTTATGATTTTTAAAAATAGTCATTTATAAGAATCATTGATATTTTATTAAACTGATTTAGATTTTAGAGATATAATTATAGAAGATTTCCATCAGTTTGAAATACTTAAAGATGGATGGGATTACCACCCTAAAGAGGGACTAATAAATCTAAACAAAGAAATAAGCAAACCCCATTAGAGAAGCCATATTGATTTATTTACTTGAAATATATATATTTAAATATATATTAGATGTAATTTAAGAAATATTTTTCATCATATTTTCATTACATCATAGATAGTTTCAAGATAGAAAACTGGGGAATTAGAAGATCCCAAATAGATATTTTCCTTATAAGGGGAGATAAATTATTTTAAAATGATTATTCTGTGAGAATTAGTAATTTAACTTGAAGATCGATAATTTATTCATATAAGTAGATATTTTGAAATAACCATTAAGTATATATATATATGTATCAAAACGATTAATGTTATACTATTAGAGTATGAACCCAATCAGAAAGAGAGAATAGACTATTGAGAAACATTTTCTTTTATTCAGTTATTTTGATCAATTTGAGTTTATATTGTCCAAACTGCTCATATAAATTATTTTCCTCATAAAATGGATTCTAAAATTATTATTTAAAGATAATTTTTATTAATTTCGATATCCCATTGATTTTAATATAAAATTGTTTATAATCGTGTATACATATTTTCTAATTCATTTTGTATACTAAAATAATAACATCAATTCTAGTATGAAATACAATCACATTTTTTAAAAAAAATCATCGTATAAATAGAAAATAAAAAAATATCGTAAATCTAAAGAATATATTTAATGGTATATTCCATCAAAAAATATATAGGTATTACATTATCATTGTATAAAAAATAATAACACTATAATATTTTTTCTAATTTAATATATATATATATATATATATTTAAATTATAAAATTGGTAGAGATAATTTTTTCAATGATATTAAAATCATTCATTGAAAATATATGATTTTTAATGAATAAAAAAATAGTCATGGGAGTTATTAATGTGGTTAGGTTTAGATTCTTGGATGTCTATGAAAATGTCATTTTCAATGTGATATAATCTAGACATGTACTTAGCTATAATTAATGCGATGAGAACATTTAATATATACTTATCACATCATTTTAGATTAATATTCAATAAATTACAAGATTATACAGTCACCACAATTGTAATGGTTTTGTGTCATTTCATTCTAGACCGAAGAACATATTATTTTAGAAAGTATCACAAAAATATCCCAAAATTCATTTATATTATTGACCTTATAAACATATCATACATATAACCTTCATTCAAAACCTAGGAAAGGTAAAAAAATTGTTATCCCATAATCTCAGTAAGGATGATCATAGATGATATTAATCAATAATAATATGTGATCAAGTGGTTTTGATGACATTATAATAACATAATAAATTTTTAACAATTAAGATAAACATCATCAATCACAAGTCGTGGAATAAATAATTTTACTAATAAAAGAAAAAAATCACACAATTGTGATATCACCAATAATAATTTATGATCCATGAAGGAATAACATACACATAGTAATATTGGAAAATGATAATAATATAATATTTAGAACATGTATAAGTAGAAATGGGTTCAACATTTACGTTCTATACAAAAAACATGATCCTTAAAAAATATTTTTGACATGAATCCAATTCCATATATAAAACTATGGACAAGAAACTAGGCCCTTACATAAAATTAATGAAATAAAACAAGGTGTATGAATATTTGGTTTAAACCAGAAATCATGTTGAATTTTAACATAATTATCTATTAAGTAATCCAATTTTACTCAATTAACTGGATGGAAATAACGGAACCACGCATCATATTAACTTAAAGAAAAATATTTCCAAAATATCATAAACACATTCATTATTTCATCATCATAAAACCCATGGAAAAGTAAAATAGTCTTATACATATTTCATATAGAGATTGTCAACCCATAGTAAAGTAATAGGTATTATTGAATCATCAAAAAATATTCATTGTTATTAACAATCCAAAGAAATTTATTTGATGTTTTAGTTATATCATATCCCTATTGAAATGAAAATAACATTAATAGATGTCATTATTTATAAATAATTACATTAAAAGAGCACATGAATATTTCTTGAGGAAAATACCATTTTTATTATAAAATACCTTATTTAAAATCCAAATATATCATAAATATTAAGAAAAAATATTAATTTAAAAGTTCCATGTAAACATTTATTATTCAATTAAATGATAATTAATGATCGAATAAATTGATTTATTTTTCCTATAATCAATAATGAAAATATTTTTTTCACAAAATACGAAAAAAGTACCAGTCTTTGAAAAAACAAGAAGATTATTTTCTAACAATATTTTAAAATTTAATACATGGGTGAAAAATAAATTGAATAATAATTGAGTATTAGTTAAAAATATTCATGATTGTTTTTGAAAACATGTATATAAAAAAGGATTTCTAACTATAAGTGGAGAAATAAGGTCTGCTTTTCATAAAAATAATTTAAAAAAACATTTGACTCTTAAAGACATAATTTTTTACTAAAACATAAATTATTAAAATTACCATAGGTGAGTAAATATTAATGGGGGTTTTCATATAAGGGTTATGTAATTTACCACAATGTAAATTCAAGCATAACCAGTCTCAATTAAAATTATATTGAAAAATAAACCACTTACCTCATGTATTGTCTTGATTTGTATGCATTCGAACCTCTAGTTTAAAAAATATGTGTCTAATGTAAATATATTAAAAAACATATTCCAAAATATCAAACCATATATTATTTAGTTATAACACATTATAGCCCATTTCTTAATTTTTCTATTAAAATCATAGTTCTGAGTGATAACTATTTCCTTTTTTATACATGTTATAATTCGGAAGATCTATTATTTATAAATAGGTTTGGCTACCATCATCTATAGAATTATAATAAGGTAATATTTTTCATGTTTAATATTTATAAACAGTTTTAAAAGTATTTATATTATGTGGATATTAATAATTTTTTTTCATCACTTCCTGGAGATGGTAATTCATACATACACCTGAGTGATGATTCCATTTTTCGATAGATGGAATGGAAAAAGGTAAATAACAAATAAATAAATATTATTTATTTTTTTTATCTTAAATATCACATATTTTCATTAAATATATACTTATTACCATCCATGTAATTATAAAATGAATTAATAATCAGATATCTTTGTGGAGGTAGTAGTCTACACTTAAACACAAGTGACACAATCCTTTTACAATGATAGAAAGGTAAGAAGGTACATAAGATCTTATAATTATATATTAATAATTATGTAATAAATTTAATATATAAATATTAAATCCATTTAAGTAATCATTATGAATTATGAAGATTGAAAATGACTCATATCCATCTGTTGAGGTGATAGTCCACACATACAAATGAGATATACATTTCATTTCATAGTTTATAGAACGTAGTGGTAAAATGGTTGATAAATAATTATAATACCATTTTAGTATATCTAATATACTATAATTATTATTATAAAATTTATAAAATATTTTTAGAGGATTTTGAATATGAAATTAAATTCAAAGTACTCAGTTATGAGTTATACCTCATCGCTGATAAATATTATTTTGTTTACTACATAAGACTTGAAAGGATGGTATTATGATCAAAAATGAAATCTATGATAGGGGAAGGTTTATAGAAAAATATTTGTGTATCTATTATATAATCTAGATGGTTCATGTGGTGTGGGGAAAATAGAATATGTGGTGTCCTTTTATAGGGGATATAGATGGCACAATTTGAATTTCTCAAAAGATTAATATATATTATTGACTTACTCAGGCTAGAGTGCACAAAATTGAATAAATTTTGACGATATGATGCTTTTTAATTGAAATGTATTTATATAATTGTTTTTAGAAAATTTATTAAAACATTGTATGCATTATGGATTTTTCTAACCCCTCCTCAACCCAATTTAAGAATTTCCAAATTATTGAATTATTTACCTTAGTTTCTATTCATAATGACCAAAAATAAAGATGATATTTTTTTATATTATTAATATTTAATATTACCAATACTTAATACATTTTATCTGTAACTCCCCAACCCTAATAACCAAGAGTCGGTGCATTATTACATAACATTGGCCTGATCACAAAAGATCAAGTCTCAAAAGACTGATTAGTTTAGTAGCTTTGGAATCACTAGATACATTCATAATGTTTACATTTAATCAAAAAGTGAAAAGTACAACAAAATCTTGTCTCCACACTAATATCCCCTTATACTATCCCTATAGGTCATTCATAAAATACTTCTTCACATCTTGGAAAAAATAAAACATAGAAAGTGGTGAGCTCAAATGCCCAGTAAGGATAACAATATAGCGGAAACTTTCATAAACAAGCATAAACTTTTAAGTCAATGTATAACTAAAACAAAAGCCATTTTAAATTTAACTTCAGCACAATATGGCAGAAATAAAATGAAATAATTCCATTTACTTATTCACATGGATATTCGACTAGTTGATTAATCACATGCATTATCAATAACCACTTTCATAATGATGGAATGCATAATGCCAAACTATATTAACCACATAGTCAAGGAATTTTGCCAAGACTACAAATAATATTTTGTCAAGGCCTTGTTCCAAGACACTAGTTTGTCTCATTAGACCTACCGATGCATCGAGGAGATATATCGGGCTCCACCTATCACTTATTAAGTTCAATGCATTCCTCATATGAACAGGTTTAAACATAACATAAACATTCGTATTAAAACTAGCATACCAAATGTCAATACATTCTTCATAAACCATAAATGGTATAAAAATAACACATCCACAGCCAAACATATCACAAAACATTCAATACAATATGGATGTTTTGTATCACAATTAATAAACATCAAATAAAATTAAATCCATCAAAGGATGTTGACATAGATGAAATCAAAACTATTTGGGAGAAATATCACTTTTTTGAAATCATTTAAAAGTCACATAATTATAAAAGAAAACTTATACTTTGAAAATATTATTATAATATTGGAAGGTAAGCTTCTATGCTTTTTTAACGGCGGAAAATATCATCACCCACCGTATAAGTTAAAAAAGACATTCTTACCTTAATTCTGTTGAAATGGTTAAAATGGACCTTGTTTGGAAAATGACAGAAAGATTCCTTTATAAAAATCGTATAAAAAGTCAACAAGGGTATAAATGACTTCAACCCATATTATGTAAAATAATATGAATGATTTGAAATACATTTTTAAGAAACATGGATGTGTATGATAAAGAGGTACTAGTAGACAATTACTTATAAACAACCTCAAATAATGAAGAGATTGTGAAACAAACCTTTACCTTGTAATTTTCCTTCATTCATGATAGTTCAACCTCTTTTATAATGGTTAAATAACTGTTATTAAATTATACAATAATTATATACGTTAATATGATATCATATATGATCTTTTAACATGGATTTGTTAATAATATCTTAGTATTATCATCGTTTCGGGTGTTAACATATTTTTTTTCCTTTATATTATTTGTTATGTGAGCCATATTTGTTATGGATGGGATGTAAATTATTAATATCCATAATTATATCATGTCTCTAAAAATTATTTTTAATCATAAAATGAAATTTATTCTTGAATGGATATGATGGGGAATGAATCTTATCGCGTTCGTGGAGACGGTAATCTGTATATACGAACGAGTGACAATATCATTATTTTGATATTAAAATAATATATAATTGGATGGTATATCATATATTCAGATTAATTATCATGTTATATATATTATTTACATGAATTACACATCATTATTATACCCATCCAAATAATAATGTATTGAATAACAATTACACCACGACGTGGAGACGGTAGGCAGTACGTACGCACGTATGGTGATATGTCATTAAATGGACGGATAAAATACTTAATATGGTTGTAAAATATTTATAATAACATCACAATATATAAAAGATACTGGATTTATTATTTTAGAATGGAAATAACAAAGAAAGAAGATGTTGAAGAAGAAAGGAACTTGAAAAAGGGTGGTGAAAACATTACCCCTTCTTTGAGTTCTTCTTTTTGATTTGATCAAAAGGTATCCTTAGGTTGGCTTTCTGATCAAAATAAGGCCTCTAGGTTGAAATGAGAAAATTTTAGAGAATATTTGGGCAGGTTTTGGCTGAGCCAAATGGCTTTGAGGTTATGAAGAATTTGTTAGAAGTGGTGTCCTTTTATAAGAGGGAGGAGGGGCTTTTAGGAAAAACTAAAAGTATTAATTTATAATAAATTAATATTCTGTTTTTAATGGATCCATAGTGGATTATTAAAATTATAAGGTGGTTATGGGTCGAAATCCTTTCATCCAATATATTTTAGACAGGTTTGGGTCACTATATTAACCTCATCATTTATATTTCACTCTTAGATAAATAGTTTGACATTTACCATGTCAATTTTTATTTTTAAATTATATGGTTAATAAACATTCTATATACTTCCAAGAGACCCAAAAGTGGTCCATTAATGACACACCTATCATTATATATGTCCTTTGGCCAAACTGTAGATTTTTAGGAATATAATGTGAATTAATAATATAGTATTTGTTTTAAAAACTCTTTTATGTCAATTTAGACACTATTTAATAATTCATTTTGGATAAAGTCTTAACATATTTATTAATTAGAACAAAATTCCTTTAAGAAATAAAAACATGTAATATTAACAAATAAACTTCATTTATGGCATCAAAAATTTCAAATTAAATTTTTTTTAACATTTATAATACTAATTATTTGATTCTTTCATTAATAAGGAAAATACTGCATAATTATTGATTCATAAAAAAATTTAATTATTCAATGTCTAAAAATTATAAATGAAACACCATTATGTAGGAAATAATTTTAGATTTTTAATGAATACTTATAGTATAAAATATAACATATATAACCCTATATATAAATTGTTTTCCAAAAATATATATGCTTATATCATTTTTGTATTTACATTAACTTTATAAATATAAAGTGTCATTATCACTTACAAGTGGCTCCATGGGGTCCCAAAATTGACCCAAAGATTCCCATGGTCGGACATGTATCAACCAATAGGGTTAGGACACGTTTTAGGGCAATTTATTATTATTATAATGTTATTTTGTTGAGCCTTATTTACCAAATTTACCCTTTAACCATGGTAAATAAAATATTACCTGAAGTAATTATTCAAAATGTCTAAAAATACGAGTTACCTATTTAAAAAATATGGGCATCCTGATTAAAAATATGGGTCTATTTTTCCCAATTCAAAAAACATAAGTGGCCGAAATTAATTTAAAATTAATTCCCGCTATCAAAACAAAAAACGTGTTTTTAAGAAACAATAACTATCAAAAGATTGACACTTGCTTATGTCCGATTTAAATTTTAAATTATGTCCAATGACCAACATTGGATTAAATGGTAAAAATATATTATAAATATACTTTAAAACCACTCAAATTCATAATTTATCAGTATTAATTATTTTGATTAAAAAATTTGTTTTTAATTAAAATGTAGTAATTTTCACTATTCATCAAAATATGAAAGTTATCAGAAAAGTACCCAATATTCACCCTAAGATAATTTAGTTATCCTGAATCCAAAAATTACGTCCTTTTTTAAAGATAACATTTATAAAATTTCAAAAAGTGGGTATTACTATTCATAACGGCTAGTTTGATTGGTTGTGGTGTGTGTTAGAACTTGAAGTTGCGTAGAACACAAGCAACATTATTATTCAAAGAGAAGCATACCGTGGAAACATGGGGTGTTACATTCTCCCCTCCTTCAAATAATTTCATCCTATAAATTTCTAGAATACTGTCGCATGATATGACTTGGGTGGTTATTAATCATAAGTTCCTCAGGTTTCCATGTTGCCTCTTCCATTTTATTGTTTCCCCATAGAACTTTTACCATACAAGTCATCCGGTTTCTCAGTAATTGTTCTCTTGTATCAATAATCCTGACGGGCTATTCGCAATAAGAGGGATCAGGTTCCAGTTTTAATTCCTCATAAGTAAGTACATGCATTGGATCAGGCATGTATTTTCTCAACAGTGATACATGGAACACATCGTGATCATTGGAGAGACTTGGTGACATTTCCAAATGGTAAGATATAACCCCAATTCATTCTATAATATCGAATGGTCCAATGTACCTGGGACTGAATTTAGCTTTCTTACCGAAACATATAACTCCATTCCATGGAGATACCTTCAAGAAAGCATTGCCTCCAACCAAAAATTCCAAATCCTTCCTTCGGTTGTCAGCATAGCTCATCTGCCTACTTTGAGATTCTTTGATGTGGTTTTGGATTAACTTTACCTTTTCCATCATTTCGTCCACCAGTACTGTGCCTATGAGTTTTCTTTCCCCAACATCATCCCAACAGGTTGGTGTACGACATCTCTTTATGTATAATGCTTAATATGGTGCCACCTGAATACTTGAATGGAAGCTATTGTTATAGGAAAATTCTACCAGAAGTAAATATTGATCCCACATACCCTAAAAGTCATGTGAGAAGGATATAAACATGTATTTTTAAGGTTTAAATAGTCCATTCTGATTGTCCATCTGTTTGAGGGTGGTAGGCAGTGCTCAAACTAAGTTCAGTATTCAAGGCCTTCTGATGACTCTTCCATAATCTTGATGTAAAACGGGGATCACGATCAGAAACAATCGATAGGGGTACTCCGTGAAGTCTCACAACTTCATTAATATATATCCTTGATAGACGTTCAAGTGGTTAAACTTCCATTATTACAAGAAAATGTTCTGAATTTGTAAGACGATCAACAATGACCCATATTACATCATTCCTTCTAGGATTCTTTGGTAGTCCCATGAAAAAGTCCATCGTGATATTATCCCATTTACACTCAGGTATGGGAAGAGGTTTCATGACTTTTCAAGGCTATTTCCTTCCATCTTTCACTTGTTGAAAAACCATACATCTTGACACAAAATCACCAATCTCCCTCTTCATGTTGTCCCACCAAAAATATTCCTTCAAATCTGTAATCATTTTGGTGCTCCTAGTGTGTATAGAGAAATTCGAAGTATGAGCATCATCTAACAATACTCTTTTTAGATCAGGTATATTGGGAACACAAAGTCTCTCCCCAAACATCAATATTCCATCTTCATATACAAAGTCACTCAATATCCAATTATTCACAGCTTAAATCTTCTTTTGAAACTCTTATTCACCAGTCTCAGAAGTCTTTATCCTTTCTAGTAAAGATGGTTTGGAAAAAATTTGAAAAAGCATTGATGTTTCACCTTCCATGGTTATTCCCATATCCAACATTACTAGATCCATGTATATATGATACTTTTCAACTCTCATCTTGTTCAAAACTCTATGATCCTTTCTACTCAAGGCATATGCCACCTTATTTGCCTTCCCCATGTGGTAGTGTATCGTGCAATCAGAATCTTTGAGTAGTTCAATCCATCTCCTTTGCTTAATGTTGATTTACTTCTATGATAAAATATACTTCAAACTCTTGTGATCAGTATAAATCTCACATTTTCACCATAAAGATAATGTATCCATATCATCAAAGAAAAGATGATAGCAGCTAACTAAAGATCATGAGTAGGATAGTTTTGCTCCTGAATTTTCAGTTGTCGTGATGCATAGGCAATAAATCTATCATTCTGCACAAGGACACAACAAAGTCCTTTCTTTGATGCATCACTATAAATAATGATCCCATCATTCCCTGATGGTAGAGTCAATATAAAATCATTGAAAAATCATCTATTCAGTTCATCAAAACATTCTTCAGACTCTTTTGACCAAACAAATTTAAACCCTTTACGTGTGAGCTTCGTTAATGGGTTAGCCAATTGAGCAAACTTCTGGACGAAACGCCGATAATAACCTGCTAAACCAATATAAATGTGTACCTCAATTATAATCATTGGGTCTGGCCATTCACGGATTTCCTTGGTCTTATGACAATCAAAAAATATTCCATCCTTAGAGACAATATGGCCATGAAAAGAAATCTCCTGAATCCAGAATTCACACTTGCAAAACTTTCCATAAAATTCATGTCTTCTCAAAGTCTTCAGGATAATGCCCATGTGATTTTCATGATATTCATAGCTTTTGAAGTATACCAAGATATCATCAATAAATACCACTACAAAATCACTGACATATTCTTTGAGAACTCTGTTCAGTAGATCCATGAAAATAGAGGGCGTATTAGTCAGCCCAAAAGGTATTACTGTAAACTTGTAATGCCCGTACCTGGTTCAAAAGGTTGTCTTTAGAATGTCTTCCTTCTTCACACACAACTAATGGTATCCAGATTGAAGGTCAATATTTTTAAAGTATTGAGCTCCATGCAGTTGGTCAAATAAATCATCAATTCGAGGTAGATGATACTTGTTCTTTATTGTTATAGCATTGATCTCCCTGTAGTCACTGCACAACCCCATAGATCTATATTTCATTTTAACAAAAAGAATAGGGGCTCCCCATGGAGAAACACTAGGGAGAATAAATCCCATATTACTCAATTCCTATAGGTGTTTCTTTAGTTCCACTAATTTCATAGTTTCCATTCTATAAGGGGTCTTGGATATCGGCCTTGAACTAGGAATTAAATCATTGGAAAACTCAATTTCACATTCTGGAGGATGTCCAGGTAAATATTCTAGAAACACATCAACATATTCTCTCACAATAGGTACATACTATATTTGAACATTCCTTTCCTCACCCACAGACATTTCATTATCTTCATCCCCAATAATTGAATTTAGTTGATCTATTGGGGGTGGATCTAGATAAGAATTTGGTGGTGGTGATTCTTCTCTAAAGATAAGGTGTTCTATATAATCATCATCAAAAATCATAACCTCCTTCTTCTTAAAATAAATCTTTACATCATGGTCCGAAAGACAATCTATACCGAGGATTATATCAAATTCAATCATGTGTATGACGATGAGATTAGCAGATAAAGAACATTTTTGTGCTCTAATGGGGACTGATTCACAAATATTTTTTACAATGATACTTACCATATGAGTTTTGACTGACAAATCCCTTGTTAAATCAAATTGGAAATATCTAATTTTCTTAGAAAACTGCAAATATATGAAACAATGCGATGATCTAGAATCAAATAATGTATTTTCTAAACTTGAGGAAACATTTAAATTACCTGCCACTATGTCTTTTGGAGCTTCTATCTTAGCAATAGTCATAGTATATTCTTGGAATTGATCCCTTGGCATTTTCTGGGGTAAGTTCCCCTGACTCTTAGGACATTCATTTTCATAATGTCCCATCTCCCTGTAGTTGTAGCATTGAACATTGGTGACTTCTTTCTTACCCTTGCAATCACGAGCTTGGTGGCCCTTTTCACCACACTTATAACAGACTCTCGTTCCCTTCAAGAAAGTACCAGGGTGTTTCTTTCCACATTTATTGTAGGATGGATATTCAACTTTTCCCTTCTTACCGTTATTTCCATTCCCAGATTGATTAATATATCTTTTATTCTCTTGATTTGCTTTAGAGACATAAGACTTAGAGAATTGTTTTTCGATCTTGATAGCACATGAGAAAGTATATTCGTACGACGAGACGGATTGTGACACTAATGTTCGATGAAGAAATGGTTTTAACCCATAAAAGAAATGATCAATCTTACTTCTTGGGTTACGTATATAATCTCTGTCATACCTTGCTAACCTTGTAAATTTAGCCTCATACTTTGCAACATTCTCATCTTCCATTTGTCTCAAACACATAAATTTCCTTTCCATATCTGCTCGATGGTCACGAGGAAAGTATTTTTCTAAGAAAATCTCTTTGAACTCCCTCCATTAAATATTTTATACTTCACCATATTCCATCATGTTTTGAATTAATGACCACAATTGATCTGCTTCTCCAGTGCAGCGGTAAACTGCCATGATAACTTTTTCCCTTTCACTACTCCCCAAGTCATGGAATATTTTATTTAAGGAATTTATCCATTGCACAACTACGAAGGGATTTGTACTCCCACTGAATGTTGGTGGTTGTTTCCTCATTAATTGATCTAACATTGATCCTCAATGCTCTAGATCTGGATGCTCCATATGGGTAAGGTTTTTAGTCATAACCTGAGTGAGTTGTCCTAGTATGGTGATTAGATGATCAGCACCAGTTACATCACCATCTCCACTATGATTATCTGGAGTTGGAGGGAAATCTCTACATGGAGTGCGTGCATTGATATGGTTTCCATTTCTCCCACTAGGAACCATTTCTATGCAATCGCATACACTAGATTAGTTTTTGATTCGCAATACATAAATCCAAACTTGTAAAACACTTAACATAAATTGAACTGTTTATGGATATAATCCATAATCATAAAAATGTTTTCTTTGAGAAATTATATGCTCATCAACCCTTCATAATTTTTTGTAAAGAAAATGAAAATTATCCTAAGCATATCACCCTGGAGTGGCGTAACCAAGAGTGCAGCAAGGCCCATTGTCATGCACTAGTTCCGGTTCGAGTCTAGCTCAAAGCTGTGTTTTCGGGTTTTACATCTAGGTACGTCTGTTCCAGAGCCGCCTCTACCTGCTCATATCCAGACAGGGATGTATTTCTTGGAAAACTCATAAAATCTCTAAAATACCAAAATTCTAGGAAGTTATTCTATACTAATCCTCAAAGTCTCTCTTATGGCTATATCTTTAATCAAATTTTTTCTATATTGTAACACCCTAATATTTTATGAAAAATATTCTTTTTATTTCCATATCTTGTGTTGTAAACTACACCAAAAGGAGCGTGCACAACACACGTCCTTGACTTGTCTTGCATTACATGCAATCGCGACCTTCCTCGATAGCGTGTGTTGTACGCAATACCGAGTTTCACTAAACAACGATATGCTATTAAAATATTATTAAAACTAGCCGTTATGAATAGTAATAACCACTTTTCAAAATTTTGTAATTTTTTTTCCAAAATGGACTTCATTTTTGGATTCGGAATATTAAAATTAGCTTAGGGTGAAATTTTGGTACTTTTCTAATAACTGTCATATTCTGATGAATAGTGAAAATCACTAAATATTAATTAAAAACAACTTTTTTAATTGAAATAATTAATAGTGATAAATTATTAATTTGAGTGGTTTTAAAGTACATTTAGAATATATTTTTACAATTTAATACAATGTTGGTCATTGGATGTAATTTCACATTTAAACCAGACATAAACAAGTGTCAATCTTTTGATAGTTATTATCTCTCAAAAACACGCTATTTGTTTTGACGATGGAAATTAGTTTTTAAATTAATTAATGTAACTGATATGTTTTGAATTTGGTAAAATAGACGTCATTTTTGAATTCATAATATCAAATATATCTTAGGCCTATTTTTTTATTTTCTGGAAACGTTCATTTTTTTGATGAATAGTGAAACCACTAAGTGGTAGTTAAAAAAGATGAATTTTTCATAAAACTTAATTTTACCACTTCTGTGAGTGGAATTTCAAAAATTCCAGAGACACGGTTAATATCAAGGAATAAAATGTGGTTCAATGAGATGAAAATAATTTTTGGTGAATAGTAACTTTTGACTTTTTTTACCACTGTTAAACGTAAATAGGGTAATTAAGGGTAAATATGATATTATTATCACCCTAACACATGTCCTAATTCTATTGGATAAGTGTAATTCGACCCAAAACAACCTTAGGAATAAATTATGACCATTTATGCCCACTTGGATTAGATTAGGACATTTATTATTTATTTATTTAAAGAAGGGTTAAAATAGTTAAAATCAATGTTCAATAAGTAAATAATTTTTAATATAGGGTTATACATAAGATAAATTCGACTATAAATATTCATTAGAAAGATAAAAATATTTCATACATAATGATATTTTATTTTTAAATTTTAGACATTAAATAATTTAATTTATTTATGACACAATAATGATGTAGAAATTACCTTTAAAACAAATATTAACATAATTGATGTTATAAATGCCCAAATAAATGTAATTTGAGACTTTTTTGACTTAAACTAATTTTCTAGGTTAATATGACATCTTATTGTTGCTTTAAGTAACTTGGTTCTAACTTATAATTCTGTTATGAATTTCATAACAATCATGTACCAAATAGTGTCAAAATTGACATAAATTAGTTTTTAAAACAAATATTATATTATTAATTTTTATTTTATTCCTAAAAATCTAAGGCTCAGAAAAATGACTTAGATAAGGTTATATATATTAATACTAAACAACTTGGGGTTCGTTTGCCTTGATATAGTATGTTTATTAACCATATAGTGTAAGAAAACAAAAAGACACGGTAAAAGTTAAATTATTTAACTTAGAGTTAAATCTAATTTATAAGGTTAAAATAATAACCTAAACTTGTCTAAATTCTATTGGATTAAAAGGATTTCGACCCATCCCCACCTTAGATTCAAAATATATCAATTCGGAGCTATTTATAACCGAACATGACTTTATAATAAAAAAATATTTTTTGTTTTCCCAAAGGTGCCCCTCTCCTCCCTTATAAAAGGGCACCTCCTCCCTCTCCTCCTCACACCAATTTGAGCATTCAAGCTCGTCCAAACCCTACAAAAATATCTTCTAAACTTCCCTAGTATCATCCTAGAGGTCATGGTCCTCTTCAAATACCATCCTTAGTTCTTTATGTGGAGGTTATGAAAAGGCGCGTCAAAAAGAGGTAATATCCATTACCGATCTTTTTCAATTTCATTCTTCTTCAAATTATTCTTCTTTAGTTGTTTCATGATAAAGTAATAACATAAGTATTTCTTATATACTGATATGTTATTATTGTAACGCCCCGACCCTAGTTACCCAGAGTCAGTGCATTATTACATAACATTGGCATGATCACAAGAAAGATCAAATCTCGAAAGACCGATTGGTTTAGTAGCCTTGGAAACACCAGATATATTCATAAGTTTTAAATTACATCATAAAATGAAAAACTACTACAACAACATAATTTCTCCACAGTCCACACTATTATCCCCCCATAATATCCCTACAGATCATTCATAATTTACTTCTTCACTTCCTGGGAAAAATAAAACATATAAAATGGGTGAGCTCAAATTCCCAGTAAGGATAACAATATAGCGGAAACATTCATAAATAAGAATAAACATTTAAGGCAATGTATAACTAAAACAGAAGCCTTTTAAACTTGAACATCAACATAATATGGAAAAAGTAAAATGAAATAATGCCATTTACTCATTCACATGGATATTCTACTAATCGAATAATCACATGCAAAATCACTAACCACTTTCATAATGTTGGAATGCATAATGTCAGACTATCATAACCACATAGCCAAGGCCTCGTGCCAAGACTACAAATAAGATTTTGTCAAGGCCTTGTGCCAAGACACTAGTTTGTCTCATGAGACCTACCGATGCACCTAGGAGCTATAGCGGGCTCCACCCGTCACATATTAAGTCCAATGCATTCCCATATGAAAAGGTTTAAACATAACATAAACATTAGTATTAAAACTAGCATACGAAATGTCAATAGTTTCTCCATAAACTATGAATGGTATAAAATAGAACATCCACAGTCAAACATATCATAAAACCTTCAATACAATATAGAAGTTTTGTATTATAATAAATCAACTTCAAATAAGCGTAAAATCCATCAAAGGATGTTGACATAGATGAAATCAAAACACTTTTTAGAGAAATATCTCTTTCTATTTTTGAAATCATTTAAGAGCCACATAAAACAAAACATTTTCTTGAAAATATTCTTATAATCTTGTAAGGAAAGCTCTGAAGATTTTATAACTGCGGAAAATAACCGCACCCGCCATATAAGTTAAAAAAACATTCTTACCTCAATTCTGTCAAAAAGGTTAAAAAGGACCTTGTTTTGAAAATGACGGAATGATTCCTCTTATAAAAGTAAAAAAGGGTATAAATTCCTTTAACCCATATTCTTGTAAATAATAAGAATGTTTTGAAATACATTTTGAAGAAACATGGATCTGGATGATAACGAGGTCCCTATAGATAATTATGTATAAACAACCTTGGATAATGAAGAGGTTGTGAAGTAAACCCTTACCCTGTACTTTTCCTTGGTTGGGGTAGGTTAACCTCTTGTATAATGGTGAAATAATTGTTATTAAATTATACAATAATCATATACATTCATATGATATCATATATGATCTTTTAACATTGCTTTGTTAACAATATCTTTGATTTATCGTTGTTTCGGGTGTTAACTTACTCGTTTTCTTATATGTTTTGTTACGTAAGTCATTTTTTTCATGGATAGGTTGTATCTTATTCATATCCAGAATGATATCATGTCCTTAAACATTATTTTTAAATCATCAAATGATAATTATACTTGAATGGATACGACGGAGAATGAATCTCATCGCGTTCATGGAGACGGTAGTCCGTACGTACGCACGAGCGACAATATCATTATTTTGATATTAAAATAATATATAATTTGATAGTATATCATATATACAGAATCATTATCATGTTATATTTATTATTTAAATGAATTACATATCATTATTATACCCATCTAAATAATAATATATTGAATAACAATTACACCACGACGTGGAGACGGTAAGCCGTACGTACGCACGTATGGTGACATGTCATTCAAATGATTGGTAGAATACTGAATATGGTTGTTCCATATTTCTTATAACATCACAGTATATAGAAGATACTAGATTTATAATTTTAGAATTGAAATAATAAACAAAGAGGGAGTGGAAGAAGAAAGAAACATGAAAGATGGTGATGAAAATGTTACCTCTTCTTCGGGTTCTTCCTTTTGATTTGATCAAAAGGACTCCATAGGATGGCTTTCTGACTAATGTAAAGCTTCTAGGATGAAGGGAGAGAAGTTGGGAGAGTATTTGGGAAGAGTTTGGCCAAACAAAAAGGCTTGAAAGTGTGAATAAGGTGGTAGAGGTGGGGGCCTTTTGTAAGAGGAGAGGAGGGGCTCTTTTGGAAAGATTGAAATGTTACATTATTATACAATCCTTTTCGGGTTCTAAAGGTACCACACTTATATAATTCGTGGATAAGGTGATAAGGGTTCGAAATATATTCATACAATAGGATCTGGACAAGTGTAAGCCTTGTATTTTTCGTTATCTTCTCATTTTATTTAAATCGTTAAATAATGAGGTCATCACCGCATCATAATGATGTCATAAATAATTTAATTTATTTAATGACTAAAAATTATAAAAAAAATACTATGATGTAGTAAATCTTTTTAGATTTCTAATGAATATTTATAATCAAAATTTGGACTTGTGTAACCCCACTTAAAAACTGTTTTTAGTAAAACAACTCATGTTTGTGTCAATTTAATTTTAACATTAAATAAATACATATTAATGTCATTTTCCAACTAAAGTGGCTCCATGGGGTCCCCAAGTTTACCCATGGGTTGTCTTGGTCGGCCATGACTCATCCAATAGGAGTAGGACAAGTGTCATGCTCATCTCATATTATTAAAACCTTATTTGTACCTTAAACTACACTAATTACATCTAATCGCGATTAAGAACTTAAAAGTTACTATTCACCAAAAATTTATTTTAATCTCATTGAACCACATTTTACTTCTTAATGACAACCATGTATGTAGGATTTTTGAAAATCAAATCACAGAAGTGGTAATATTTCATTTAAATGAGAAATCAGTTATTTAACTACCACTTAGTGGTTTCACTATTCATCAAAAATTGAAGTTTTTCAGAACAAAGCCAAAATTTCACCCTAAGCTATAATTGATATTCCGAATTCAAAAATGATGTCTATTTTAAAAAATTCCATGCATATAAGTTTCATTAATTAATTTTATAGTTAATTCCCGCTGTTACAAAAAATGGCGTGTTTCTACGAAACAATTTATATCAAAAGATTGGCAATTGTTTATGTCCGAATTCAATGTTAAATTAATTATAATGACCACCATTGGATAAAATGGTAAATATATATTCTAATTATACTTTAAAACCACTAAATAGAATAATTTTTCACTATAAATTATTTTTATTTAAAAAGTTGTTTTTAAGTATTTTTCACTATTCATAAAAAATTAGAAGTTCTCAGAAAAATACCAAAAATTCAACATAGGCTAATTTAGATATTCCGAATCCAAAGATGAAGTATATTTTGATAAATAGAATTTATAAAATTTCAAAAAGTAGGTATTACTATTCAAAACGGCTAGTTTAATTAGTTGTGGTGTGTGTTAGAGCTCGAGGTTGCGTACAACACACGCTATTGTATTATTCGAAGGGAAACGTACCGTGGAAGCTTGGGGTGTTACATTCTCCCCTCCTTCAAATAATTGTGTCCTCGCAATTTCTAGGGTATTAATGCATAAAAAGACTCGGGTGGTTCTTCATCATAAGTTCCTCAGGTTCCCACGTTGCCTCTTCCATTTTATGATTTCTCCACAAAACCTTTACCAGACGAGTCGTCCGGTTTCTCAGCACCTGCTCCCTCACATCAAGAATCCTGACAGGCTCTTCCCAATAGAAAAGATTGGGTTCCAGTTCTAATTCCTCATAGGTGAGTACATGCATTGGGTCAGGCATGTATTTCCTCAACAGAGATATGTGGAAAACATCGTGAACTTTGGAGAGATTTGGCGGCATCGCCAAACGATAAGCTACAACCCCAATACGATCTAGAATTTTGAAAGGTCCGATGTACCTGGGACTCAACTTACCCTTCTTACCAAAACGTATAACTCCCTTCCATGGAGATACCTTTAGGAAAACATGATCTCCCACCTGAAATTCCAAAACCTATCTTCTGTTATCGGCATAGCTCTTCTGCCTACTTTGAGCTGATTTGATGTGGTTTTGGATTACCTTCACCTTTTCCATTGTTTCTTCCACCAGTTCTGGTCCCACAAGTTTTCTTTCACCAACGTCATCCCAACAGGTTGGTGTACGACATCTCTTTCCGTATAACGCTTCATAAGGTGCCATATGAATGTTTGAATGGAAGCTATTGTTATAGGAAAATTCTACCAGTGGTAAGTATTGATCCCACATACCCTGAAAGTCAAGAGAGCATGATCTCAACATGTCTTCTAAGGTTTGAATAGTCCGTTCTGATTGTCCATCTGTTTGAGGGTGATAGGCAGTGCACAAACAAAGTTCAGTATCCAAGGCCTTTTGAAGACTTTTCCAGAATCTTCAAGTAATATGAGGATCACGATCAGAAACAATCGATAGGGGTACTCCATGAAGTCTTACAACTTAATTAATATATAATCTTGCTAGACGTTCAAGTGGTAGATCCTCCCGTATAGCCATAAAATGTGCTGACTTAGTAAGACGATCAACAATGACCCATATTGCATCATTCCTTCTAGGAGTCTTTGGTAGTCCCATGACAAAGTCCATCGTAATATTATCCCATTTCCACTCAGGTATGGGAAGAGGTTGCAATACTCCACCAGGATGTTTCCTTCCAGCTTTCACTTGTTGAAAAACCATACACCTCGACACAAAATCAGCAATCTCCCTCTTCATATTGTCCCACCAAAAATGTTCCATCAAATATCTATATATTTTGGTGCTCCCAGGGTGTATAGAGAAATTGGAACTATGAGCATCATCCAGCAATTCCATTTTTAGATCAGTTATATCGGGAACACAAAGTCTCTTCCTGAATTTCAAAATTCCATCCTTATACACAAAGTCCCTCAATCTTCCATCATTCACATCTTTAATCTTCTTCTGAAATTCTTCATCATTGGTCTGAGAACTCTTAATCCTTTCTAGTAATGATGGTTTGGAAACCATTTGAAAAAGCATTGATGTTTCACCTTCCCTAGTTATTCCCATGTCCATATTCACTAGATCCAAGAAAATTGGATCCCTTTCAATTTTCATCACATTCAAAACTCCATGGTCTTTTCTACTCAAAGCATCTGCCACCTTGTTTTCCTTCCCCGGGTGGTAATGTATCGTGAAATCATAATCCTTGAGTAGTTCAAGCCATCTCCTTTGCCTCATGTTGAGTTATTTTTGTGTGAAAATATACATCAAACTCTTGTGATCAGTATAAATCTCGCATTTTTCACCATAGAGGTAATGTCTCCATATCTTTAAAGCAAAGATCACAGCTGCAAAATCAAGATCATGAGTAGGATACTTTTGCTCATGAATTTTTAGCTGCCGTGATGCATAGGCAATGATCTTATCATTCTGCATAAGGACACAACCAAGTCCTTTCTTCGATGCATCACTATAAATAACAAACCCATCATTCCCCGATGGTAGAGTCAATACAGGGGCATTGACTAATCTTCTCTTTAGTTCTTCAAAACATTCTTCACACTCTTTTGTCCAGAAAAATTTAATCCCTTTACGTGTGAGCATTGTCAATGGGTTAGCCAATCTGACAAAATTCTGGACGAAACGTTGATAATAACCTGCTAAACCAATAAAACTGCGTACCTCAGTTATACTTGTCGGTGCTGGCCATTCTTGGATTGCCTTGGTTTTAGAAGGATCAACGGAAATTCCATCCTTAGAGACAATATGGCCAAGAAAAGAAATCTCATGAATCCAGAATTCAAACTTGCTAAATTTCCCATATAATTCATGTCTTCTAAGAGTCTTCAGGATAATGCGTAAGTGATTTTCATGATCTTCGTGGATTTTGGAGTATACCAACATATCATCAATAAATACCACTACAAAGTCATCAAGATATTCCTTGAAAACTCTATTCATTAGATCCATGAAAACAGAGGGTGCATTAGTCAATCCAAAAGGCATTACTGTAAACTCGTAATGCTCGTACCTTGTTCGAAATGTTGTCTTTGGAACGTCTTCCTTCTTCACACACAACTGATGGTATCCAGACCGAAGGTCAATCTTTGAAAAGTATTGAGCTCCATGCAGTTGGTCAAACAAATCATCAATTCGAGGTAGGGGATACTTGTTCTTTATTGTTATAGCATTGATCTCCCTATAGTCAATGCACAACCTCATAGATCCATTTTTCTTCTTAACAAAAAGAGCAGGGGCTCCCCAAGGAGAAACACTAGGGCGAATAAATCCCTTATTACTCAATTCCTCTAGTTGTTTCTTTAGTTCAACTAATTCCACAGTGGCCATTCTATAAGGGGTCTTCGATATGGGCCTTGATCCAGGAATTAAATCAATGGAAAACTCAACTTCTCGTTCTGGAGGATGTCCAGGTAAATCTTCCGGAAACACATCAACATATTCTCTCACAATAGGTACATCCTCTATTTGAATCTTCCTTTCCTCACCCTCAGTAATTTCCTTCTCTTCCTCCACAATAATTGAATTTAGTTGAGCTACTGGGGGTGGATCTAGATAAGAATTATGTGGCGACGATTCGGCTCTAAAGATAAGGTGTTCTTTATCATCATCATCAAGAATCGTAACCTCTTTCATCTTACAATAAATTTTTGCATCATGGTCCGAAAGCCAATCCATACCGAGGATTATATCAAATTCAATCATGGGTATGACGATGAGATCAGCAGGTAAAGAACATTTAGGTGCTCTAATGGGAACTAATCGACAAAACTTTGTTGCAATAATACTTCCCTTAGGGGTTTTGACCGACAACTCCCTTGTTAAATCAAATTGGAAATATCTAATTTTCTTAGCAAACTGGGAAGATATGAAACAATGCGATGATCCAGAATCAAATAACGCATTTTCTAAACTTGAGGAAACCATTAAATTACCTGCCACCACATCTTTAGGAGCTTCTACCTCAGCAGTAGTGATAGCATAAGCCTGTCCTTTATCCCTTTGCCTTTTCTGAGGTATGTTCTCATGATTCTTAGGACATTCATTTGCATAATGCCCCATCTCCCTGCAATTGTATCACCAAATGTTGGTATCTTCCTTCTTCCCCTTTCAATCATGAGCTTGGTGTCCTTTTTCACCACACTTGTAACAGACTCCCATTCCCTTCAAGCAATTACCAGGATGTTTCTTCCCGCATTTACCACAAGATGGATATTCAACCTTTCCCTTTTTCCCTTTATTTCCATTCCCAGATTGATCAGCAGGTCTCTTCTTCTCTTGCTTTGCTTTAAAGTCATAAGACTTAGAGAATTCCTTTTCCTTCTTGATAGTGCACGAGACAATACCTTTCTATGAAGAGAAGGTTTGTGATACTAAAGCTCGACGGAGAAATGGTTTCAACCCATCAAAGAAACGATCAGTCTTACTTCTTGGGTTACGTATGTAATCTGCAGCATACTTTGCTAACCTTGTAAAGTTAGCCTCATACTTTGCGACATTCTCATCCTCCTTCTGCCTCAGACTCAGAAATTGCCTTTCCATATCTGCTCGATGGTCTCGAGGAAAGTATTTTTCTAAGAATAGCTCTTTGAACTCCAGCCATTCCATGTTTGTTAATTCATCATCTTCCTTTGTGTTTTGAATTAGTGACCACCATTGATCGGCATCTCCAGTGAGGCGGTAAACTGCCATGATAACTTTTTCCCTTTCACTGCACCCCAAAGCCTGAAATATTTTCTCTAGGGAATTTATCCATTGCTCGGCTACTAAGGGATTTGTACTCACGTTGAACGTTGGTGGTCGTTGCCTCATGAATCGATCTAACATTGATCCGCCACGCTGTGGATCAGGGTGCTCCATACGGGTAAGGTTATTATTCATAACCTGAGTAAGTTGTCCTAGTATGGTGATTAGCTGATCGGCACCAGTTGCATCACCAGCCCCACTATAATTATCTTGAGCAGGAGGGCAATACCTACATGGAGTGCATGCATTGATACAGTTTCCATTTCTTCCACTAGGCGCCATTTCTAAACAATGGCATAAACTAGATCAGTTTATGACTCAAAATACATAATCCCATACTTATAAAACACCTAACATAAATTGAACTATTTATGGATATAATCCATAATCATAAAAATGTTTTCTTTGAGAAAGTATATACTCATAAACCCTTCATAATGATTTTTAAAGAAAATGAGAGTTATCCTAAGCATATCCCCCGGGAGTGTTGTAACCAAGAGTGCAGCAAGGCCCGTTTTCGTGCACCAGTTCCCGTTTGAGTCTAGCTCAAAGAGGTGTTTTTGGGTTTTACCCCTAGGAACATCTGTGCCAGAGCCGCCTCTACCTGCTCGTATCCAGACAGGGATGTATTGCTCGGAAAACTCAAAAAATCTCTACAATACCAAAATTCTAGGAAGTTCTTCTATACTAATCCTCAAAGTTCATCTTAGGTCTATGTGCTCTAATTAGAGTTTATCTAAATCTAGCTTTCAATGTTTGTACTAAACTTCCTATGATACCAACTGTAACGCCCCGACCATAGTTACCCAGAGTCGGTGAATTATTACATAACATTGGCATGATCATAAGAAAGATCAAATCTCGAAAGACCGATTGGTTTAGTAGCCTTAGAAACACCAGATATATTCATAAGTTTTACATTACATCATAAAATGAAAAACTACTACAACAACATAATGTCTCCACAGTCTACACTATTATCCCCTCATATTATCCCTATAGGTCATTCATAATTTACTTCTTCACTTCCTGGGAAAAATAAAACATAGAAAAGGTGTGAGCTCAAATGCCCAGTAAGGATAACAATATAGCGGAAACTTTCATAAATAAGAATAAACATTTAAGGCAATGTATAACTAAAACAAAATCCTTTTAAACTTGAACATCAACATAATATGGCAAAAGTTAAATGAAATAATGCCATTTACTCATTCACATGGATATTATACTAATCGAATAATCACATGCAAAATCACTAACCACTTTCATAATGTTGGAATGCATAATGCCAGACTATCATAACCACATAGCCAAGGCCTCGTGCCAAGACTACAAATAAGATTTTGTCAAGGCCTTGTGCCAAGACACTAGTTTGTCTCATGAGACCTACCGATGCACCGAGGAGCTATAGCGGGCTCCACCCGTCACATATTAAGTCCAATGCATTCCCATATGAAAAGGTTTAAACATAACATAAACATTCGTATTAAAACTATCATACGAAATGTCAATAGTTTCACCATAAACTATGAATGGTATAAAATAGCACATCCACAGTCAAACATATCACAAAACCTTCAATACAATATAGATGTTTTGTATTATAATAAATCAACTTCAAATAAGCGTAAAATCCATCAAAGGATGTTGACATAGATGAAATAAAAACACTTTTTAGAGAAATATCTCCTTCTATTTTTGAAATCATTTAAGAGACATAGCAAACAAAACATTTTCTTGAAAATATTCTTATAAGCTTGTAAGGAAAGCTTTGAAGATTTTATAACGGCGGAAAATAACCGCACCCGCCGTATAAGTTAAAAAACATTCTTACCTAAATTCTGTCGAAAAGGTTAAAAAGGACCTTGTTTTGAAAACGACGGAAAGATTCCTCTTATAAAAGTCAAAAAGGGTATAAATGACTTTAACCCATATTCTTCAAAATAATAAGAATTTTTTGAAATAAATTTTGAAGAAACATGGATGTGGATGATAATGAGGTCCCAGTAGATAATTATGTATAAACAACCTTGGATAATGAAGAGGTTGTGAAGTAAACCCTTACCTTGTACTTTTCCTTGGTTGGGGTAGGTTAACCTCCTGTATAATGGTGAAATAATTGTTATTAAATTATAAAAGAATCATATACATTCATATGATATCATATATGATCTTTTAACATTGCGTTGTTAACAATATCTTAGATTTATCGTTGTTTCGGGTATTAACTTACTCGTTTTCTTATATGTTTTGTTACGTAAGTCATGTTTTTCATGGATAGGTTGTATCTTATTCATATCCATAATGATATCATGTCCTTAAAAATTATTTTTAAATCAACAAATGATAATTATACTTGAATGGATACGACGGAGAATGAATCTCATCGCGTTCGTGGAGACGGTAGTCCGTACGTACGCACGAGCGACAATATCATTATTTTGATATTAAACTAATATATAATTGGATAGTATATCATAGATAAAGAATCATTATCATGTTATATTTATTATTTACATGAATTAAATATCATTATTATACTCATCTAAATAATAATATATTGAATAACAATTACACCACGACGTGGAGACGGTAAGCCGTACGTACGCACATATGGTGACATGTCATTAAAATGATGGGTATAATACTGAATATGGTTGTTCCATATTTATAATAACATCACAGTATATATAATATACTGGAGTTATAATTTTATAATTGAAATAATAAACATAGAGGGAGTGGAAGAAGAAAGAAACATGAAAGAGGGTGATGAAAATGTTACCTCTTCTTCGGGTTCTTCCTTTTGATTTGATCAAAAGGACTCCTTAGTATGGCTTTATGACTAAAGTAAAGCTTCTAGGATGAAGGGAGAGAAGTTGGGAGAGTATTTGGGCAGAGGTTGTCCGATCCAAAAGGCTTGAAAGTGTGAATAAGGTGGTAGAGGTGGGGGCCTTTTATAAGAGGAGAGGAGGGGCTCTTTTGGAAAGATTGAAATGTTACATTATTATACAATGATTTTTGGGTTATAAAGGTCCCACACTTATATAATTCGTGGCTAAGGTGATAAGGGTTCGAAATCTCTTCATACAATAGGCTTTGGACAAGTGTAAGCCTTGTATTTTGCATTATCTTCTCATTTTATTTAAATCGTTAAATAATGAGGTCATCGCCGCATCATAATGATGTCATAAATAATTTAATTTATATAATGTCTAAAAATTATAAAACAAATACTATGATGTAGGAAATATTTTTAGATTTCTAATGAATATTTATATTCAAACTTTGGACTTGTGTAACCCCACTTAAAAACTGTTTTAGTAAAACAACTCATGTTTGTGTCAATTTAATTTTAACATTAAATAAATATATATTAATGTCATTTTCCAACTAAAGTGGCTCCATGGGGTCCCCAAGTTGACCCATGGGTTGTCTTGGTCTGCCATGACTCATCCAATACAAGTAGGAAAAGTGTCATGCTCATCTCATATTATTAAAACATTATTTGTACCTTAAACTACACTAATTACCTCTAATCGCGATTAAGAACTTAAAAGTTACTATTCGCCAAAAATTTATTTTAATCTCATTGAACCACATTTTACTTCTTAATGACAACCATGTATGTCAGATTTTTGAAAATAAAATCATAGAAGTGGTAATATTTCATTTAAACGAGAAATCAGTTATTTAACTACCACTTAGTGGTATCACTATTCATCAAAAATTGAAGTTTTTCAGAACAAAGCCAAAATTTCACCCTAAGCTATAATTGATATTCCGAATTCAAAAATGATTTCTATTTTACAAAATTCCAAACATATAAGTTGCATTAATTAATTTTATAATTAATTCCCGCTGTTACAAAAAATGGTGTGTTTCTAAGAAACAATTTATATCAAAAGATTGGCAATTGTTTATGTCCGATTTAAATGTTAAATTAATTCTAATGACCACCATTGGATAAAATGGTAAAAATATATTCTAATTATACTTTAAAGCCACTAAATAGTATAATTTTTCACTATAAATTATTTTGATTTAAAAAGTTGTTTTTAAGTATTTTTCACTATTCATAAAAAATTAGAAGTTCTCAGAAAAATACCAAACATTCAACATAGGCTAATTTCGATATTCCGAATCCAAATATGAAGTCTATTTTGATAAATAAAATTTATAAAATTTCAAAAAGTAGGTATTACAATTCACAACGGCTAGTTTAATTAGTTGTGGTGTGTGTTAGAGCTCGAGGTTGCGTACAACACGCGCTATTGCATTATTCGAAGGGAAACGTACCACAGAAGCTTGGGGTGTTAAAATTATAAATATGAAACAACTCTAATTATCCTTCTATCCATCCTACAGAAAAAGGAAATCATCGCGCGTGCGTACGTACGGAATACCGTCTCCACGCCGTGGTGTAATCTATTTTCCACCACCACCTTAATTGGATGGGTATAATGGTGTAGTGAGTAACTATATATGATTATTATAAAGTGATATTGATACTGAAATAGTATACATACACTTCAACACAAGTTCATGATCATGAGAATGATATCATCGCTCATGCGTACGTACGGACTACTGTCTCCACGACGCGATTAGATTTATTCTTCATGTTAACCATTTAAGAATTATTATAAAGTATATATAAGCAATAATAATGAAATATATGACATTATAAAGCTACTGGATTTATGTATATATGTATGTTATCTACTTACTTCCATTCAAGACAATATGGAAAGGAAAACAGCGTTCATGCGTACGTACGGACTACCGTCTCCATGAACGGTGTGTTTCATTTCATTTATCTATCTATTATATATATATATATACTGAATATATATGATATATAAATCATGTTTTATATTCTTGAAGTAAGTAAATCATGATATAAGTAATAATAATGTCAAGAACAAAAAGTCCAAACACGTACGATAAATGAAACGATTTTACCCAAAATGCTTCTTTAACATGGAATTTACAAAAGAACAGGTAATATAAAGTCATAAGTGAACCATATATGATATCATTACAATGAATATGATTCGTTAATAAGTTAATGACACTATTTAAATCATTATACAGGAGGTTCGGATACGTACAAAGCATATCGGACATAAGGTAAGCGAAATATCACAATCTCATTTTTATCCGAGATTATTTATACTTTGGTATTTACTGCGGTGTATTTTATAATCCAAATCCATGTTTCCTCAATATGTAATATTGTTTCCATCCACATAAAATTTTTGAAATCCATTTTTACACTTTAGTGAGTATATAGTAAAAGATATGAAATGAATGTTTTGTCGTTTTTTTCGTACGAGGTACTTTTTGACTTTTCCGACAAAAGTACGAGAAGAATGTTTTTTTTAACTTATACGGCATGAATTTATTTTTAAAACATTATTTCCAGGAAGTTTCCTTTACATTTTTTCAAGTTTATTTTTAATCAAATTCTTTTAATTTAAAATTGTATGACATGTTAATAAAGGAAAATGTTTTTGATGTAGAAAGGATATTTTCCTCAGGAATGGAGTTCAAGTGTTTTATCAAAATTATTTTCCATATAAGATAATAAAGGGATCTGTTTCTATCCCTATTATTACATTGATTTGATTATGTTGTGATGGAATTATTTTTATGAATTCCTTTATCGTATATGAATTGTTTTATGATGTCATGATGTTTAAGATTCCCATTTTTATTACATGGGTTATGCAATGATATATGGTTTATAATTTTGTGGCACACATAAGAATGGTATCATTATGAGATGGGTGGGACCTATATCTCCCTCCAATGCATTGGGTAAATATTTTATATCTCATGAGATAGACATGGCTGGAACGGTAGGTTATACCGGTTCAGTGAAACAGGACTGAAACGAGGAATGAACTCGGTTCAGAAAGGGACTTTGTCCACTACGATAGTCTTGGAAATGAGTCTTGACTAATAATAAATGATTCTCTATGATTATGTGTGTATGCAAAAAAGTTTCATGTTTTATGTTATGATTATTGGGATTACATTTCACTACTATGATTTATCCCATGTTATGAAATTATGATATCTTTTGCAGGTTAGATTTCCAAAAGATATTTTATAATGAATATGACGTGATTGACATTTCTTTTGTTTACCCTTACTGAGCATTTGAGCTCATCCTTTGTATGTTTTCTTTTCCCAGGTCATGAAGAAGGATATTAATTAAGATATGCCAAAAGGGACAATAGATATGATGAAATAAATGGGAGATAGTCTAGATTCTTTATGAACCAGTTGTTTATGTTTCCAAGTTTCCAAAGACACTAAACTATTACAGTCCTTGTGTGTGTGTTTTTTGTTATGTACTAAGTTTTCCGCATAAGTAATGTAATGTCCATGTACGTCAATCTTCAGGTCTTTAGAGTTGGTATCAGAGGAAAGGTTTAGTCAACCTTTGGAAACTAGGATGTGAAAACGTTAGTGAGATCCCTAGAGATATTTATAAGGTATGTCTAGGGATGCCCCTAAGGATAAGTATACGTATAGTATATAGTCCTAGAACTATGGTAACGATATTAGATTAAACCAAAGATGTTAGATATTGAAGTTACTCCCCATTTATTATGATTTTTTCCACTCACACTATTCTTTTTGGGTTTTAGAAAATGGATGGAAACAAGATGATTAACGATAATGGAGGATATAATGGACAATGGAATGATATTCTTCATGAGAAACCAAATGAAATGGGATTTGGAGATCCAAACTTCATTATTATGCCGAATCAGCAATCTCATAATATGATCAATAAAGTAAAATTCTGTAATTTTCCTGACTCGGCTAATAAGAGAAAGATGGAGTTTCATGACGATCATAGAGGAAAGAAAGTTCAATTTCCCCTATGTAAATCATGTGGGAAGAGGCATCAAGGAGAATGTTTCAAAGGAACTGGAAGATGCTTTGGGTGTGGAAAAGAAGGACACAAATCTAGTAAGTGCAAAGGAAAAGGTTCAGTTAACACCAGGGATGAGGATAATGGTATTGCTATGACATCAACAATGGTTAAATGTTTTTAATGTGGAATGTACGATCATTATGAAAACCAATTCCCTAAGGGAAAGTCTCATGAAGAGAATCAGTATGGTTGTATGGGTAGTATTTATGTTGATGATGATGATGAGACTACAAATGATATGTGAGATGAAAGAATTGTTGAAGCTCAGTAAATGGTTTAAGAATGTAGTGGAATGATTACATGTTTATCAAGTGTAATGTTGTATAAGTAATCTCATGGTACTATGGAATAAAGAGACATATAAGGATTGTTACACTGTTGCCTTTCCTTAAGATTTGATAGTATGTGATGAATGGTACCAGTATTTTTGGAAAGTAGATGATATGCGCATAATGAAGGGATAAGGAGAAAATTAAATGTTTGATAGTATTCATGAGCTCATGACTGATATAAGGAGAATCTTATATCATGGTTTGAATATATAGAATTTTTGGATTTTTTTATGTGGAAAGAGTTAACTTTTGATAGCATTCATGTTTTCACTAAGGATTAATGGGTATTCATTTTTCAAGAGAATACATGATTATGGTATTCACATGATTGGAATGTGACCAACAAGATAATGTGAGATAAATGATGGTTGGTTGATGACATTTCAAGTAATAATTTTCTTTATACTATGAGCTTGGATCGAAGTATTTTAGATAAGCCTAAGGATTGGAATGGATTATGTTGGACATAAGTTAGGATAGAACATTTTTTCGATATTATTTATGGGATGTTATAATAATATAGCTTTAGAAAAAGGACTACCAACAGGACGGGCGACAGCCCATCGCGTCGGGTAAGGCTGTGGGAATCGAACCCACAACCGAAGTGCGACTGGCCTTTATCGCCTACCACTGGCCTATAGGAAGTCCCTGTTTAGTAGAAACTAGTTTTATTTTATTATGTGGTATGATCTATGAATTATAGGTTCATTCTTGGAATCATATACGATTAACCACACCATAGATGGACTTATGTATATATGATAACTTTTGTTAACCTTTTGTTTGAAACAGATGGAATGGCCCATCATTCTATCACATGATCAATTAGCACTTCATGAATAACAAATTCAACTTCATTTCTTTAAGAGATGTAGTGGAAATTGTTCAAATTATGAACAATAGTGAGATTGTACCAAAATAAAGTAAGTATTTATTCTAATTCAAATTCTTCAACTTTAGGGAAATGATTTTGAAAACGAAGAATGTTGTCCTAGTGCTCTTATATCCGATGAATCAAATGGTACCTTAGATCATCAAAAATTTATGGCTTCGTGATTGCTGGCTTTTCCATAGCCATGTTCTCTACCACTCTCCATCAGAACATGATGGTTAAATTTCTCTTCCATATCCATATTTTCACCTATGTGGAAACCTAGTGATTAGTTTATTTGGGTAATTGTTACGTTTCATACTTTTTTTTTAAAGATTGGTTTTGGTATTCCTTTTTACGATGTGAGTTTCTATTAAAGAAACTTTCGAATAGTAAACCATTTATAACCCCAACGAATTTCGAGGGCGAAATTCATTTTAAGGGGGGTAGAATTTAACACCCATTGACTTTATGAAAAATATTCTTTTTAATTTCATGTCTTGTGTTTTACGCTACACCAAAAGGATCTTGCACAACACGCATCATTTACTTGTCCTGTATTACACGCAATCGCGACCTTCCTCGATAGCGTGTGTAGTACGCAATACCGAGTTTCACTAAACAACGATATGCTATTAAAATATTATAAAACCTAGCCGTTATGAATAGTAATAACCACTTTTTGAAAATTTGTAAATTTTATTTTTCAAAATGGACTTCATTTTTGGATTCGTAATATTAAAATTAGCTTAGGGTGAAATTTTGGTAATTTTCGGATAACTTTCATATTCTGATGAATAGTGAAAATTACTAAATTTTAATTAAAAACAACTTTTTTAATAGAAATAATTAATAGTGATAAATTATTTATTTGAGTGGTTTTAAAGTATATTTAGAATATCTTTTTACAATTTAATACAATGTTGGTCATTGGATGTAATTTCACATTTAAACCAGACATAAACAAGTGTCAATCTTTTGATAGTTATTATCTCTCAAAAACACGCTATTTGTTTTGACGACGGGAATTAATTTTTAAATTAATTAATGTAACTGATATGTTTTTAATTTGGTAAAATAGAATTCATTTTTTAATTCATAATATCAAATATAGATTAGGCCTAATTTTTTTGTATTTTTCTAAAAACGTTCATTTTTTGATGAATAGTGAAACCACTAAGTGGTAGTTAAAAAAACTGAAGTTTTCATAAAACGTAATTTTACCACTTCTGTGAGTGGAATTTCGAAAATCCGAGAGACAGAGTTAATATCAAGGACAAAAATGTGGTTCAATGAGATGAAAATAATTTTTGGTGAATAGTAACTTTTGACTTTTTTTACCACAGTTAAAAGTAAATAGGGTAATTAAGGGTAAAAATGATATTATTATTACCCTAACACATGTCCTAATTATATTGGATAAGTTTAATTCCACCGAAAACAACCTTAGGAATAAAATATGACCATTTAAGCCCACTTGGATTAGATTAGGACATTTATTATTAATTTATTTAAAGAAGGGTTAAAATAGTTAAAATCAATGTTTAATAAGTAAATCATTTTTAATCTAGGGTTATACATAATAGAAATTCGACTATAAATATTCATTAGAAAGATAAAATGATTTCCTACATAATTATATTTTATTTGTAATTTTTAGACATTAAATAATTTAATTTATTTATGAAACAACGACGATGCAATAATTACCTTTTTTAGAAAATATTAACATAATTGATGTTATAAATGCCCAAATAAATGTAATTTGAGACTTTTTATGACTTACACTAATTTTCTAGGTTAATATGACATCTTATTGTTGATTTAAGTTACTTGGTTATAACTTATCATTCTGTTATGAATTTCATAACAATCATGTACCAAATAGTGTTAAAATTGACATAAATTAGTTTTTAAAACAAATATTATATTATTAATTGTTATTTTATTACTAAAAATCTAAGTCTCGACAAAATGACTTAGATAAGGTTATATATATTAATAATAAACAACTTGGGGTTCGTTTGTCTTGCTATATTAAGTTTATTAACCATATAGTGTAAGAAAACAAAAAGACACGGTAAAAGATAAATTATTTAACTTAGAGTTAAATCTAATTGATATGGTTAAAATAATAACCTAAACTTGACTAAATTCTATTGGATGAGAGGATTTCGACCCATACCAACCTTAGCTTCGAAATATATCAATTCGGAGCTATTTAAAACTGAACATGACTTTATAATAAAATAATATTTTTATTTTTCCCAAAGGTGCCCCTCTCCTCCCTTATAAAAGGGCACCTCCTCCCTCTCCACCTCACACCAATTTGAGCATTCAAGCTCGGCCAACCCCTGAAAAAATCTTTTCTACACTTCCCTAGTATCATCCTAGAGGTCATGGTCTTCTTCAAAGAACATCCTTAGTTCTTTAAGTGGAGGTTAAGAAAAGGCGCGTCAAAAAGAGGTAATATCCATTACCAATCTTTTTCAATTTCTTTCTTCTTCAATTTATTCTTCTTTAGTTGTTTCATGATAAAGTAATAACATAAGTATTTCTTATATACTGATATGTTATTATAAATATGAAACAACTATTATTAACCTTCTATCCATCCTACGGAAAAAGGAAATCACCACGCGTGCGTACGTACGGAATACCGTACCCACGCCGTGGTGTAATCTATTTTCCACCACCACCTTAATTGGATGGGTATAATGGTGTAATGAGTAACTATATATGATTATTATAAAGTGATATTGATACTGAAATAGTATACATACACTTCAACACAAGTTCAAGATCATGAGAATGATATCATCGCTCGTGCGTACGTACGGACTACCGTATCCACGACGCGATGAGATTCTTTCTCCATGTTAACCATTTAAGAATTATTATATAGTATATATAAGCAATAATAATTAAATATATTACATTATAAAGCTACTGGATTTATGTATATATGTATTTCATCTACTTACTTCCATTCAAGACAATAAGGAAAGGAAAATAGTGTTAATGCGTACGTACGGATTACCGTCTCCATGAACGGTGTGTTTCATTTCATTTATCTATCTATTATATATATATATACTGAATATATATGATATATAAATCATGTTTTATATTCTGGAAGAAAGTAAATCATGATATAAGTAATAATAATGTCAAGAACAACAAGTCCAAACACCTATGATAAATGAAACGATTTTACCCAAAAAGCTTCTTTAACATGGAATTTTCAAAAGAACGGGTAATATAAAGTCATAAGTGAACCATATATGATATCATAACAATGAATATAATTCTTTAATAAGTTAATGACATTATTTAAATCATTATACAGGAGGTTCGGATACATACAAAGCATATCAGACATAAGGTAAGGGAAATATCACAATCTCATTTTTATCCGAGACTGTTTATACTTTGGTATTTACTAGGGTGTATTTTATCATCCACATCCATGCTTCCTCAATATGTAATATTGTTTACATACACATACAATTTTTTAAATCCATTTTTAAACTTTTGTGAGTTTATATTAAAACATATGAAAGTAATCTTTTGTCGTTTTTTTCGTACGAGGTACTTTTTGACTTTTCTGAAAAAAGTACGAGAAGAATGTTTTTTTAACATATACGGCATGAATGGATTTTTAAAACATTATTTCCAGGAAGTTTACTTTACAAGTTTTCAAGTTTATTTTTAATCAACTTCTTTTAATTTAAAATTGTATGACATGTTAATAAAGGAAAATGTTTTTGAAGTAGAAATGATATTTTCCTCAAGAATGGAGTTCAAGAATTTAATCAAAATTATTTTCCATCTAAGATAATAAAGGGTTATGTTTCTATCCATATTATTACATTGATTTGATTATGTTGTGATGAAATTATTTTTATGAATTCCTTTATCGTATATGAATTGTTTTATGATGTCATGATGTTTAAGATTCCCATTTTTATTACATGGGTTATGCAATGATGTATGGTTTATGATTTTGTGGCACACATAAGAATGGTATCATTATGAGATGGGTGGGACCTATATCTCCCTATAATGCATTGGGTAAAGATTTCATATCTCATGAGATAGACATGGCTGGAATGGTAGGTTATACCGGTTCAGTGAAACAGGACTGAAACGAGGAATGAACTCGGTTCAGAAAGGGACTTTGTCCACTAAGATAGTCTTGGCAATGAGTCTTGACTAATAAGAAATGATTCTCTATGATTATGTGTGTATGACACAAAGTTTCATGTTTAATGTTATGATTATTGGGATTACATTTCACTAATATGATTTATCCCATGTTATGAAATTATGATCATTTTTGTAGGTTAGATTTCCAAAAGAAATGTTCTAATGAATATGACGTGATTGATATTTCTTTTGTTTACCCTTACTGAGCATTTGAGATCACCCTTTGTATGTTTTCTTTCCCTAGGTCAGGAAGAAGGTAATTAAGTAAGATATTTCAAAAGGTACTATAGATATGATGAAATAAATGGGAGACAATCTAGAAGCTTTATGAACCAGTTGTTTATGTTTCCCAGTTTCCAAAGACACTAAACTATTACGGTCCTTGTGTGTGTGTTTTTTGTTATGTACTAAGTATTCCGCAAAAGTAATGAAATGTCCATGTACGTCAAGCTTCGGGTATCTACATATATCTATCTCCCAAGGTTTGTACTAAACTACCTATGATACCAATTGTAACGATTTGACCCCAGTTAACCAAAGTTGGTGAATTATTACATAACATTGGCATGATCACAAAAGATCAAGTTTCGAAAGACCGATTAGTTTAGTTGCCTTAGAATCACTAGATACATTCATAAAGTATAAATTACATCATAAAGTGAAAACTACAACAATATCTTGTATCCACACTCATATCCCCTTATACTATCCATGCAGGTCATTCATAAAATACTTCTTCACATCCAGGAAAAAATAAAACCTTGAAAGGGCTGAGCTCAAATTCCCAGTAAGGATAAAAATTTAGCGGAAACTTTTATAAATAAGCATAAACATTTAAGGCAATGTTTAAATAAAA
Source organism: Viscum album (assembly GCA_963277665.1). NCBI lineage: Eukaryota > Viridiplantae > Streptophyta > Magnoliopsida > Santalales > Viscaceae > Viscum > Viscum album. Next base: position 497,335,438 of record OY728140.1, read on the forward strand.
CAAAATACTTTTTAACTTGAACATCAGAATAATATGGCAGAAATAAAATGAAATAATTTCATTTACTTATTCACATGGATATTCGACTAGTCGAATAATCACATGAAATATCAATAACCACTTTCAAAAAGATGAAATGCATAATTCCAGACTATCATAACCACATAGTCAAGGCCTTGTGCCAAGACTTCAAATAAGATTTTGTCAAGGCCTTGTGATAAGACCCTAGTTTGTCTCATTATACCTACCGATGCATCGAGGAGATATAGCGGGATCCTCCCGTCACTTATTAAGTCCAATGCATTCAACATTTGAATAGTTTTAAACATAACATAAACATCCGTATTAAAACTTGCATAGGGAATGTCAATAATTTTTTCATAAACCATGAATGGTATAAAAATAACACATCCACATTCAAACATATCACAAAACCTTCAATAAAATATATTTGTTTTGTATGATAATAAATAAGCTTCAAATAAGTTTAAAATCTTACAAAGGATGTTGACATAGATGAAATCAAAACTATTTGAGAGAATATCTATTTTTTATAAATCATTTAAATGTCACATAATTATAAAAGAAAACATTTAATTTGAAAATATTATTATAAGCTTGTAAGGGAAGCCTAGATGATTTTATAATGGTGTAAAATAGCCACACCCACCATATAAGTTAAAAAATACATTCTTACCTTAATTCTGTCGAAAAGGATAAAAATGACCTTTTTTAGAAAATGAAAGAAAGATACCTTTATAAAATTATTATAAAAAGTAAAAAAAAGTATAAATGACTTAACCCATTGTCTGTAAAATAGTAAAAATGATTTGAAATACATTTTTATGAAACATGGATGTGGATGACAAAGAGTTCCCAGTAGATAATTACGTATAAACAACATCGGATAATGAAGAGATTGTGGAATAAACCCTTACCTTGTACTTTTCCTTGGTTGAGGGTAGGTTAAACTCCTGTATAATGGTGAAATAATTATTATTAAATTATACAAGAATAATATACATTAATATGATATCATATATTATCTTTTAACATTGATTTGTTAATAATATCTTAGTATTATCATCGTTTCGGGTGTTAATAGATTTGTTTTCCTTTATATACATTGTTATGTGATCCATATTTGTTATGGATGGGATTTATATTATTAATACACAGAATTACGTCATGTCTCTAAAAATTATTTTGAATCATAAAATGAAATTTATTCTTGAATGGATATGATGGTAAATGAATCTCATCGCGTTCGTGGAGACGGTAATCCATACGTATGCACGAGCGACAATATGATTCGTTTGATATTAAAATAATATATAATTGGATGGTATATAATATATAAAAAATAATTATCATGTTATATTTATTATTTACATGAATTACATGTCATTATTATACCCATCCAAATAATAATGTGTCAAATAACAATTACACCACGATGTGGAGATGGTAGGCCGCACGTACGCACGTGTGGTGACATGTCATTCAAAAGATAGATAGAAAACTGAATATGGTTGTACCATATTTATAATAACATCAAAATATATAAAATATAATGTATTAATTATTTTAGAATGGAAAGAACAATGAAATAAGAAGTTGAAGAAGAAAGGAACTTGAAAAATGGTGGTGAAAACATAACATCTACTTCAGGTTCTTATTTTTGATTTGATCAAAATGGATCCATAGGATGGATTTATGATAATAATAAGGCCTCTAGGTTGAAGTGAGTAAAGTTGAGAGAATATTTGGGTAGGGTTTGGCTGAGACAAAAGGATTTAATGTATGAAGAATTAGTTAGAAGTGGTGTCCTTTTATATGGGGGAGGAGGGGTTCTTTAGAAAAAACATAAAGTATTAATTTTTAATAAATTCATATACAGTTTCTAATAGCTCAAAAGTGGATTATTCATATTATATGGTGTCTATGGGTTGAAATAATTTCATCCAATAGATTTTCGGACAGGTTTGGGTCACTATATTAACCTTATCATTTATATTTAACTCGTAGTTAAATAGTTTAACATTTAACATGTCACTTTGTATTTTTATATTATATGGTAGATAAACAAACTATATACTCCCAAGGGACCCCCAAGTAGTCCATTAATGATAAAACAATCCTTATATAATTCCTTTGGACGAACCATATATTTCTATGAATAGAATATGAATTTATAATATAATCTTTGTTTTAAGAACTCTTTTAGTTGAATTTTGACACTATTTAAAAATTGATTTTGGATAAAGTCTTAACAACTTTATTAATTCAAAACAAATTCATTTAAGCAATAATAACATGTAATATTAACCAATAAAATTAGTTTATGGCATCAAAACATTATAATTATATTTATTTTAACATTTATGATACAAATTATTTGATTCTTTCATTAATAAGGAAAATACTGCATCATTATTGTGTCATAAACAAATTTAATTATTAAATGTCTAAAAATTATAAATAAAATACCATTATGTAGGAAATATTCTTATCTTTCGAATTAATATTTATAGTATATGATATAACATATATAACCTTATGTAAAAATTTCTTTTCTAAAAGATATATACTTATGTGATTTTTGTATTTACATTAATTTTATTGTAATAAACTGTCATTATCACTTACAAGTGGATCCATGGGGTCCAAAAATCGACCCAAAGATGCACATGGTCGGAAATGTATCAACCAATAGTGTTAGAAAACGTTTTAGGGTAATTTAATGTTATTATAATATTATTTTTTACCCTTATTTACCAGATTTACCCTTTAACCACGTTTAATAAACTATTTACCGAAGTAATTATTAAAAATGTCTAAAAATAAGAGTTACCTATTTACACAATTTGGGAATCATGATTCCAAATATGGAATCCATTTTTCTAAATTCAAAAAACTGAAGTGGAATATATTAATTTAAAATTAATTCCTGATGTCAAAACAAAATGTGTGTTTTTAAGAAATAATAACTATCAAAAGATTAACACATGTCTATGTCCGGTTTAAATGTGAAATTATGTCCAATGTCCAAAATTGGATTAAATGGTAAAAATATATTCTAAATATAATTTAAAACCACTAAAATTCATAACTTATAACTATAAATTATTTCTATTAAAAAATTCGTTTTTAATTAAAATCTATTAATTTTCACTATTCGTCAAAATATGAAAGTTATAAGAAAAGTACCAAAAATTCATGCTAATCTAATTTCATTATTCCAAATCCAAAAATTAAGTCCATTTTGAAATATAAAATGTATTAAATTTCAAAAAGTGGGTATTAGTATTCATAACGACTAGTTTGATTATTTATGGTGTGTGTTAAAACTCGAAGTTGCGTACAACACACGCTACTGTATTATTCAAAGAGAAGTGTACTGTGGAATATTGGGGTGTTAAATTATCAAATTAAATATATATAATATTTTTTTAATTCATTTAAAATAAAACCACAAAAATTGATCGAAATATTTTTCTATAAAAATTGCATTTTTATGTGTAAAATTTATGTCATAAAAAATTATGAAAAATATCAATTCAAAATATATTAATTATATTATTTTTTATGAAATATTTCTAATGAAATTATGAATTTTGTTTAAAATAAACAGGTTCTTTTAAAATAAATTAATGGAAGAAATTTTTTTTATAAATTTGGTACTTTTTCACTATTCACTGAAAAATTAATTTTTCCAGAATAACATCAAAATATCACCTTAATATACTTTTGATATGATGATATAAAAAGCATAACATTTTTAAAAACTATAATTTATAAAATTTGGGGAAATAAATTTTAGTTTTTTTGTCTCTAAAGGAAAAACCAACTTTTAAATATAATATTTTTTAATGAAAAAAATGTCTTCACTAAAATGAGAGTGATTAATTAATAAGAATTAATAAATATAAATATATTGAGTATGGAAACTATAAATGTATTTAATAATGGTTCTAATCCTATTCATATCCAATTATAAACTCCTTAGTTAAAACGATATATAAGGTCATGGTTCATTTAGACCTGAGGTTGTGTGTAATGTCAGCTAGCAGATACTTCATGATTATATAAATGGAAACATACCAAATAAAAGTCCAGGCCTTAGGGAAGACCAATCATAGAAATTTATTTTCAATAAATAAATGATAGAACAATGTCATGAATTACAAGGATACTTGATCATCCAGGAATGGACAACGTCAAACATGTCTTCAAAAACAATAGTAGTAAAATGAATAGGGGTTTTGAAATTCCACATCGAGGTTGATTCCAAAGCTGCCCTCTTCGATAATGCATTCGCCGCATGATTGGACTCCCTATACGTGTGCATGATATGCACGATATGTTGATTAATGAGCCTCATACATTCAATGAAATGGAGTAAGAGAGTCCATGGAAGAGACCTAGTTTTCTAATTCAGAGCAGCGACAACACTTTTGGAGTCCAATTCAAGCCAAAGATAACGCCAATTATGATACACTATGTACTTGAACACGTCAATGATGGCCCACAATTTTTCTTTTTAGGTAGTCCCTTTTCCAATATAATAATGAAAGAAACCCTTAAAAAACCCTGAAGTGTTCCAGAAGTACCTCTGCTTCCCGAAGGTCCTGGCACAGCCAGCACCGCTCCTTAAACATTCACATTGATCCATGATTCAATAAAGGGTATCCATTTAACATATTTGAGGACTAGGGGAGACTGTCACCTGCCTTCTACTCCTTATATAAATGAAAAAATACATTAAAAATATTTATCTATTATGTTATACAACAATTAAACTAGATTTTCTCTAAAAAGTTCATCACACTAATATAAAAAAATTAATTTATCTTGTCTTCATCACATTATTGGGTTCCCATATAGATTCCTCAAACTATAAGTTCCTCCGTAGAGCATTAACTATGTGAGTAGTCTTCATCTATAGAATATTATCTATAAGATCTATGATTTATATATGTTTTTATGCATCAAAAATAACAATCTCCAATCATTCAATCTTTTTTTATTACTTGTAAAGGTTCATACTTGATCTTACTTGTGAGAAATACATGTAACACATTAGGAACTTAAGAGCAGTTCCGTTAATGTGAAATGAGCTAAGAAACCATCCCAACCAGATCAAGAATGTCAAAAAGGAGGATATATATAGGGTTTGTATTTCATATATTTTTAAATCCCACAACATTATTCAGAGGAGAAATTCATATGAATACCCTCTCACTAACTTATAATTTCAGATGATATGGATGATTATCAGAATAACTCTTTTTTCAAAAGTGTGTTGCCTTGATTTGTTGTTGAATAGAACTAACCATCCCTTACATTTCCATTGATATCATATGTCCTAATATATTACATTCTATAACATAATCTGTAAAAGTTTATGTTATTCACTTCCTACCATATAGGGATTCATAAGGATCATCTGAATTACCTAGTAAAATACAATACTATAAGAAACCCCCCCTCCCAAGGAAGTTGTTGATCCCAACCACCTTTGAAATCTACTGAGAAATCCCCCATCACATATATATTTAGATTAAATGATACTATAAAACTAACCACTTATCTAATGATGATATGAAATTCTATTGTTCATCTCCATATTCAAATCATGTTGAGGACTCCTCGAGAACTTCATGGAAAACATTTGATCATAATCAGATATAATAAAAAGGTAGTAATTCATACAGCTATACCACATCATTAATGTGTATTTTTTAAAGCTGGCCAAGAGTGAAATATTCTTTGAGGACAATGAAAAGTACTAATATTACAAGATAATAAAAAACATCCCTAATAGTATAATTCTGTTTAAATGTGAGGGGGACTCTGCCGATGAAATTGATTATAATGTTTCCCCATTTCAATGGTAGTATTAGTAATGGTTGTTAAACCTTATTAGACATCTCTCTAGATTAACTTTATATCACACTAAGAATCATGATAAAGAATCTATGACATCCCTTTTCCAGTTATCCCAAAATAATACACACACATTTCCCTATAAATATTCAAACATGTATGATAAATTGAGAATAATGAACTATAAGTGTCATACAATAGATCTGTGAAGTCTTTTATTGATCAGAAAAATATTTAGTTCATAAACTATATCATTCCATTGTAATCATGGTTATGCTCAAGAACACTTCTCACCATATTCTCCAATTCTACATCCTCTTTCTTCACTACTTCGTTTATAAAATGGATCTATGGTTGAGAATTTAACTAAGAATGTTATGACATGTCCCCTTTCCAAATGATTTAACGATCAATTTTCTAAAAAATCCTAAATATTGGATCAATTTAAATCTTTTTAATGTACAAAATAACATGGTATTTCTGACTCAGACAGTGTTATCATTATTATGGTGGTAATGTACTGATTATTCATAATATTTGATCAACAACACCCTTTTTCATAAAGAAAAATTAAATTATTCTCTTGTGAATATATTCTTCTAGGTTTTCTTATTAGTATATATATGACATCATTCATTATATAAATTACTTCTCAAAATTTTAAATGAAAAACATTGAATTTCTAACTCTAAATCATTAGTTAGGTAATTTAACATATAAATTTTAAATTTATGAGTTGAATAATCATTACTATATCATTCTGAATAGTGATGAATCGTAATAACTACATTGATGGATAATTAATGGTCCCAAACTCATCCCCACTATAGGGTAGTGTAAGAATAGGTGTGATAACCAACCTTATGTTAAGCTACATGAAATTCTCCTCACATTCATCTTTTTAATTGAACAATGATCACTTATAAGTGACTTGGTTAATAGATTAAACCGATCTGATAAATCCCACAATAATAACTATTATTATCTAGATAACTCAATAAAAATATATATCTTAGTTATCATGGTTTCTCTGGGATATTGTTCAATAACATTTGTAAATGAAGGATGTGCTGATATACACTTGCTTCAAATTAAATAACCCAACACCAAAACTAATGATGGTAAAATTTAAACCTGGAATTTTTTATATATTTATTATCCTTCCCCATGTTATTTAGTAGAGTCCTGACGCTTTATTCATATTCTAATATAAACATTTAATATAAAATAACATTATATATAAAGACTACCAAAAATCGATCACTATAAAATTTAAATACATTATTCATTAAATACATATGATAACACTAGTATTGGAATGTCTATTTGGAATTACTATAAATTCATAATGAATATACCTCACAAGGAATTTTTTTGGTATATATCCTCCTTGACCCTAAATTTATGATATTGATAATGATGTTCATTCTCAAAAAAGAATTGAACTCTATGAAGTTCATCATTAATTTATCAACATGGATCATATGATTCTTTTTCTTAAGAGTGATCTTTTTATGTTCTAAAAAAAATTCAAATATGCATTGACCAAAAATTCTTCTTCACAAAAAGTATAGGTTCTCCCCTTGTTGTTAAACACGAGCCTATGATTCCCTTATGATGAATCCATGAATGTTTCTTATTTTATACTTATAATTAAATCACTTAAATTATTTATGTAGACGTTAAAATAGTGTTTCTCAAGGAATGAGTTATATTGATAATACCACATCCCCATTTAGTGGAAGACTTGGATTGTCTTCCAGAAACGAATCACAATATTTTTATATAAAAGGAATATTTTTTATGTTGAGTTTCTCCCAACCTATTTTTGATTAATATTCTACATTTACATGATGTAATCCCCATATAATTTATGTAATATTCATTTGATGATAATATTATTTATCACACTAAAATATGATTATAGGTTGATACAAAATGTCAAGAATTGACATACCTTTCCTGGAAATTAATATAGGGTCTTTATAGTGAGTTTCAATCCGTGCTCAAAAGCACATCAATTTCAACTAGAGGGATAATCTCAATACTTGTAAGTATAAAACTCTCACACACTTCTATAAGAGTGGAGATATAGAAAACATATGTAATCATCAATATATTAGGATTTATTATGCTATAGAATGCCTACTTGTTCTAGTAGTATTGTGATACATGTAGAAAAATACTTAGATAGAAAATAGATGGTAGATCCAAAATAAAATAAAACATTAAATATTCTAGAGTGGATTATATGTATACCTTTAACCATTTCATTCTCATAATCTAAATCATCAGTCATGATAACATGAGGTTTTCCTTTTGAGTTGATAATTTTATGTGTATTATTATCCTCATTAGTCCTTAGATTAATAAAATTATTCATATAATACCTAAAGTCCATTAAAATAATGAAATGATGATTTGTTGGTGTGTTTTCTCGATCATTATCACCATTCATTTCATTAACTATCCACTTCACATCACTAAAATATTGATTTTATTTGTGTTAATTCCTTCAACACTAAAAACATATTCTCATTTCATTTAGAAAATCACCAGAGTGATCCTTCACAAATATTTATCATGTAAGATTTTTATACATCTCCTTTCCTCCATGTGACTTATCACAAGAGATTATATGAAACTCAGTCATTCTATTCTCATCACAATAACTATGAGGGATTTGGGTTCTATTTCTACTATGACTTCATAATGAAAGATTTATCCATAGATTCTAAAGTTTAAATTGGATAGAGATATTCAAAAACAAGTACTAAACCCAAAAAAGAATAATTAAATATAGATTTTTGAGGTCGATGTTGCAACCATAAATGTATGACACAAGACTTTTAGTGTTTTCTACATAGGAAATGATAGATTCATCATACCTCTACATCAAATCTTCAAATTCCATTTCCATTTCAGTAAAAATAGTTAATGAAACGTACATATTGACGAATATAATCCTCAATCTCACCCATTACATAGATTTTATTTCCAAAACATTCCTCAAATTCTAGATAAGTTTCCACCATTTATCACGTTCTTATTCTACCCAATAGATTGAAAAAACAACTTTCTCATGGTTTGATCACCAAGAATAGGAAATATATTATTCAACACATTGATCCACTTCATTATGAATATAGGATCAAAAGAATCATATATGATGGGTGGAAATTGTCTCATAAAATATCCAATGTCCTTATTCTCACTCCTTTGTATATTTATATGTTAAAATAATGTACATTTTCACTTATAGATTGATAGAGTTAAGTGATAATAGAAAATAGGTATTACATCATGATTCTTATACTTCTTGTTTCTCATGAAAAAAGTCATTTCAATGTATGTCCCCTTCAATATTTATACAATTACATATATTTTCATAAATTGATTAAAAAATATTATATTATAATAGCAAAGCTATAAAAATCAATGTCAACAATGAAATATTCAAAAAAATAATTTTCAAGATGTACCAAAATATGGAATATTCTTATCAATCGATGAAACCTTAGGATTATCATACAGAATCCATAAAAACTATCTATTCAAATACTTTATAATGGACCACAAATATACTATGAATTAACCCATGAATATCCCTTAAAAATATCATGACAAGTCTGTAGTCTTAAGTCCACAAAAAATACATTGGTCTTTTTAAAGTTAGTAATCAATATTACCTATTATTATTTTAACCCACCAGGGAATCTATGTCACATCCTTTTTAACATTAAATTATCGAGACAATGATATATTTTCTAAGAAAACAATACAATCCATACATTACCGAAACATTGAGATGTTATCCTATACATAGATATAACCCCTTAGTTTTTAATAATTTTCACTATTCCTAATCTCCAAAAATAAATTAATTATACCCTCATACAAACTATGGTGACCAAAGTATTTCACATATATAAATTATATAATTTTTGAAAAATATTCAATACATTACATGATTATACACATCCTAGAACTATAGAGGTTTAGTTTCATTAGATTCCAGAAAAAAAATCTGCTTATTTCATAAAGGATATATTACATCCCCTACAACAATATTCATATTATTAACCTACTAGTCGTATCTAATATAGAACATATCATTAAAACATGGCCAAGGAAAAATAGAAGAGCGGATGATCTCAATTAATCACCAGGTGTAAACATATCAGATACCAATCAATAATTATATTCAAGCATAAGGGAATGAAGTCATTATCATAACATAATAAATTCATACTAAATGAAGTAAACATAATTAATCATATGTTATTTTATAAGGCATTACCATTATAAATGAAAAAATAATCAGAGTGAGAAATCATTAAGAATCATTCACGATCTATTCTAGAAAATAATAAAAAAGGTAATATAGAGATTATTTAAACTTATAACTCTATTAACATATATAAATAGAAACATGTTCACCAATTATGTTAAGGATAAATAATCATATCCTTAAAAAACCTTCTGTATGTGAAACCATGTTTAATTCAATATATAGATATAACTAACAAAACATATCACATAACCCTAAACCAAAATTGTTCTATAAGATGAAAAAACATTAATTATTTGATCATAATTTAACTAATGGGAAATAAATGGGTTTTCAAAAATATTTTATCATAATATTGTTAACCTATAGACAAGTAACATGTTTCCTAGAATCATCTATCAAAATTATTGATCACAAACAAGATTGAAAAAATATGTATATTGTATAACTGGATTGTATCTCTAATAAAACATCAGAAACATTAATTCATGTTACAATAGATAAAAATGACTTTAAATGATGACTAAAATATTTCCTAAGGAAAATACTATTTCCAATTTAAAACCAAATTTTTTAAATAAAAACATAAAAAAAATTAAGGAAAAATTTTACTTTGAAAACATATATAGAAACTTTAAATGTAAGTTTCCATCAATTGACCAGTCATGATGACATAAAGTTAATTTCATGTCATAATCATTAAAAAAATATTTTCACATATTTGAAAAAAATTACTGTTTTTAGAAAAAAAATATGAAAATTATTTATAATACTTTTCGTAAAATGTCAACATTGTTAAAAATTAAATTAAAATACATTATTTAATATGGATAAACATTATTCAAACCATTTTGGGAAAACATGGATAGGATATTATTTTTTACCAAAAGAGGATAAAAAATTACAGATTTTCCGGAAAAAATTCTTCTCATTATTGAGTGTGAAAGAGAGTAAAATTTTCATATTACATTAAAATAATATAAATTAAAAATTTATATTAAAAATTAATGGGTTTTATCAAGTATGGATCATCTAATTGACCTCAATGGAAATTAAATCATAAACACTCTAAATTAAAGAGAGAATTAATGATAAATACTTAACCTTGAGTATTTTAATCAATTTTATTTATTCATAAATAATTAATATTAAATTTATAATTTTTTTTATAATTTATTAAATAACCATATTCATTTATATCATACCATATATTATTTACTTATAACATCATATCACCAATTTACTATTATTCCTTCTCAAAAATCGATATTCCAGTTGATAACTATTTTTCTTTGCATGCATGTCCCGATTTGATGGTTTTAGTCCCTGTACATCGATGATTGATCAATAAAATCAAAAGTTCTAGTAATGTAATTATTATCAATTAAAATGATTATATACACTTTTATAAATATTTATATAATTTTTTATGAAAAAAAATACATAACATCGTAGAGATTGTAATCCAAACATACACAGTGTGGTGTTCCATTTTTCAATGAACACAATGATTGATTTGTAAAAAAATTTAAACATTAAAACATTTTTATTATATGAAAAATATAATATATATTCATTAAATATATCTATATTACTATCAATTTAAATAGAGAATGAAAAACGAATTACCTCACTTCACGTAGGTTGTAGTCTAATTGTAGGCATGTGAGATGTTGTTATCCATAATTTCAAAAGGTAAGAAGGTGATATTATAATTAGATAAAAATAAATATTCCATAAATATATTATAAATTAAAAAATAAATCATAATAATAATAAATTAATTATGGTAATGGAATTTGAATCAAATCATTATGTGGAGGTAACACTCCACCTGTACGCAATGCCCATACTTTTCGTCTATTGTTTTATGAAATGGTAGTGGAAAACGGTCGATAAATCATTATAATAAAAATTCGATATATAGAATATATGAAAATAAGTATTTCATAATATATAACAAATATATAATGGGGTAAGATAATATATAAAAATGAGGGTACTATATTAAAATTAAGAACTCTTTATTGAGAAACCACCTTTGTCATTGACCTTAACCCTTAAAAGAATGGTATTATATTAAAAAAACACTTAAGATTTTAAGATGATAATTTGAAATTTTTCAGTTTCATTATTTCATGTTATATAAATCTTTCTAGGTTTTAAAAATCAGGGATATGTGGTGTCTTTTTCCGAGGGGGGGATAAAACACAATTTGTGTTTTTTAAAATATTTAAATATATTAATGACTTTCTCAAGACAAATAGCTCCAAACTGGTCAACGTGTGAATATAAGAAGATAATTTATAATAATAGATTTAGAAAAGTATATTTAATACATTTTTAGTTCTTTTAAATCCATATTTATTTAGTTTAACCCCCCATTAACCCATTTTGACTTATACCATAGTAATGATTTTTTACCTTTGTCACTATAATAGAAAAAACTTATGCTATAATTAATATTTCATGTTTATTATAAATATTAAAATATGGATTAAATTTTTTCAAATTAAATATCTATAAATTCAAAAAAATCATCTTGAACTAATACCAAAAAATGTGATGCATGTGGTTTTCAAGAGAAATTCATTTTTAATTATAAAAATATTTTTATACAAAAATTATGCATTATTTGTATTATAATTATGTTAATTGGATTTTTTAATATATTGGAATTAATTATATTTCAAAAAAATTTCATATCAAAATGCATTATTTTAAAATTTTAATTAAATTATAGTTTTCAATATAATCGGTATTTTTTCAATAATAAATAAAAAATTAATCTAGTGAGAGAAATCCCAAAATTGCATTGTAAAAATAATTTTAATAATTTTAATTTTAAAATTGAAATACTTTTTAAAAAAATACCATTTATAAATGTGAATTAAATTAATTATAATATTTTATCACAAAAATTATTAAACACCGTTTTTATAAAGAGCTATTTTCTAATTATAAATGAGTTAAATAAAAATTGTTTGATAATTACTATGAATTTGATAAATAATTTTATATTTATTAAGACTATTATACATATATTTCGTAATGTATTTAATATTATTAATAAATTCTAATTATATAGAATGATTATAATATTAATTTATATCATGATTTATTTATAGTCATGGTTTCGTGTAAAATAAGTTATTAAATGTTTAATGTGTATCTAAATTTTTTTCAAAATATTTTACTGTTATAATAATTTCATTGGATATAAATTTATATAAAATCATAAGAAGAATACTTTGTAATATCTTCACCATTAGACTATATTTGATGTTCAATTTTTATTGTGTGCACTATTTTACGAACACTTGAAATTGTCTCAATAGTCTATGTTTAGGTGGGATCAGAAACATATTTAACTTTTTATTGATAGATTATTTTATTAATTAAGAAAAAATTTTTTTATTAAATTATACATTACTTTAGATTTTTTTTGTTGGAATGTTGATTGAATTGGAACCATTGGTATGTACTATTTTATATAAAAACCCATATTTTCATTATGTTCAAATGTATAAAATTTTGTATCCCTATCAAAAATTGAAGCTAAATATGTAGTATTATTATGATTATGTTTCCAAACCCATTATTTAAGTAAGGCATTGTGTTACATAGGTATTCATTAAAATAATATATCTATATAAACTATGTTAATGAATATTAAATATCATTTTAAAGATTTATTAAATTTTTTAAGGAGGAAATGTTTTATCAGTTTATAGGTTATAATAATGAAATATAGTTTTATATTGAATGATGTGTTAATTAAATATATTAATGTGTTTAAGTACATATTTTTATTCAATTTATTATCATTATGATTAGTTGTAACATTTTAATCCTTTTTGTTAGTTGATATTATTATGTAAGGAGCATCCATGTTATCATATTGAACTAACTTTTTCAAATGTATGGTATTATTATCAAATTTTTTTACTAAATTATTATGGATAGAGTGTTATGAAATATTCATTATACTAAAGGAAATTCCGTAAATTTGTATAATGAATTTTCAGAACATTGGGAACTTATAATAGATTAAATTAATGGATTAGGGTGTTCCATTTTAAATAGTTTTTTAGAACATAGTATCATTTTATAAAAATTTTAATATTTTTTTATATTGTATCATTACCCTTTTCTAACCATTGAAATTATATTTAATTTTTTATTTATTTGTATTATATTTTCAATATAATAAGGGGGATTCATTTGATAATTTATCTCATCTAAAATTGATAAATAAATTTAGAGAAATGGAAAGAATATATATTTTTGATAAGTTATCCTCTTTTCATGGCCCCTGGGAAATAAAAAAAGTAATAATTATTTATAGAAAAATTATTCATGAAATAATTTTCTTCTTATTCTTATTATGATATGTCTCCATAACTATCTATGGTGAGGTTGTACTATAAATTAACTTCATAATAGATTTTTGGAAGATTTATGTACATAGAATGGATATGTAAAAACAATATTATATTAATGGGTACTATTGGATTTCATAATTGTACAAAAATCATTCATTATATTGATAATGTGTTTTTATTGTGATTTAAAATATTGTTATAATATTCCAAAATCTTAGGCTAAATTTTTTCTTTATATTTTTTAAAAAATCATTGAGATGTTGGTTATATTAAGAAAACAACACAAAAAATTATGGAATGTTTAATATGGAGAACATTAGAAAATATATGTTATATAAAAAATAATATTCTCCTAAAAACATATATGTTTGTTGAAACTATTAAAAAATTATTTGATGTAAAATTATTTTTAGTATTTATATATTTTCATTAAATTATTATTAATGATTTATAAAAAAAATTATTCGACTTCATACACAAATGAGACCTAAAAGTTATAATAATATAAAATTGTGGTACATTATTTCTGAATATTCCCCCTTAACTTAATTATAAAGATTTTAAGGTTCAGAAAGGAAATTTAAAAAAAAAGTGATAATAAAATAATTTCGTATGTATTGTTTTTTATCATATTTTTTAGAAGATGAGTATCTAATTTGATGATAAAATGGGAATGATATCATGATGATATCATTATAATAGATGGAAAATATATTTTAATGCATATATGATGGAATCTATTCATAAAGACAATATTTGTGATTTATGTAGTTTTTTAATCAGTAAAACTATATATTAAAACATTATATATATGATGATGGTAATAGACTAGTATTCCATATTTCATAGGAAATAGGGAAATCCTTTTACCATCTTCCCCCAATAAGAGATATATTGTAAAAAAATAATATATAATGTAATTTTACATGAATTCAATTTAATGACTTTTTTAGATAATAGAATGAAGGGGATATATTTTCTCATGGATAAAAAATGTGAAAATCAAGAATGTATTAGATGATTCTAATAGAAAGGAAATAAATTATATTATACAAATATAGGGAAAAGTATTTGCGGAAGCAAGAATAAAATTAGATACTATATGAAGGCCTAGTCTAAATATTTTTCCTTAGTGATGCATGGTATAAAATATTAGTTATTTAATTAACGAATAAATCATGGTAGGTTATACTTGTAGTTATATTAATTCTTTTAATACGTAGGACAATAAATTTTATCCATTAGTACAACTCAACCAAATTAATATTTATACTTTTTAAAAGGACATTGAAACATCATTTCAAGGTTGATCATAATGTATTCTAGACCTAGAGTGGAGATAATTATTATAAAGAAAATCAATGTTTTCTATTATTGATTACAATAATGATGAGATAGTTTTGGACCAAATTATTAATTTAGTTAAGGATTGTCTCATAACATTTAAAATTAAATAAATTATGACATTTTTTAAATTAATAATAAGTATTCTACAACGAATGAGTAAAAATATTTCATCATTTATTAAAACTATATAAATTTCACCATATTTAACTAGGATGATGTGAAATTTATGTAATTACAAGTAGAAAAATCGAAAATAGAACTTTTTTTCTTTTACAAGAAAATGTATATGATGTGAAAGGGGATGAAAAATTGATTAAAAAATAAAAACAATTTTTCTCATTTTTTATGAACATTCTATTTGTGAAAGGTAATATTTTTTAAAATTTTAATTAAAAATATTCTATTTTAAAATTAAAATTTATTAGTATTTGATTATGACATAATATTATTTATAACACTTTTTACTTATATGTTGAAATGTATAAATAAGTGTGTAGATTATTCCTAAAATAATGGAAAGTTTGGAATACTATATAAGTTTTAATCTATTTATCTATTTAATATTACTTATATAATATTTGGTTTTGTAAAACTTTGAGGAATTGTTTTTCATTTTTTCATTTAAAATATATTTTTTATTACGATGTTTAAAAAATTACAAAGAATAAATGACCTATGATCAATTTTTTTTGACAATTAAGATGAAAGTTTTTATTTAATTATTAATTAAATTTGATTATAGTTTTTGTTATTTTTTTTTGTGTTTTCAGTAATAAATAAATATATTGTTAACACTAGGAAAATGTTATACACTAAAACACATCCTATGTGATATCTTATGTGGTAAATCATTAACATTTTTACACCCTACCAAATATGATACTCTTCCATGGCATATTTTAACTCAAAAATCACTCTTTGAGTATATATATAAATTAATGTTAATTGGGGTAAAATTATTATCATTCTTGATTGTTGTTTTTGTTATTTTAATATCATAACATTTCAAATACTATATGATAGAGTTATATAAGGATCATAACAAAGATAGGCTTAAATGATCCTAGGAAAAACATCACTTTAATATTATACATTATAAAAGTGGGTTCCCTAGATCAAATATTATTTGTAATTTAATATTACCATATCATGCATACAGTGAGTTATGCGTGATATACTCTTACTATTATTGGATTGAAATTTTTTAATCTATTATTTAAATAGTAAAATCCATAGACTAATTTTCCTATCAAAAGGTTATAGAAGTTCCCATGGAATAGTGAGAACCATGATATACTATGACATTAATATCGAACACACATCCTATATTTTAGATACATAATACTGGCAGGAAAAACATAATATTTGAGTATGAGGAGTTGGGGGGATCATAAACATTGAGAATTAATCTCATTAGGTTCTCACATGGTGATATCTAGTAGGTGACATCATGAGTAAAAAAATAATAAAAGGAACATAATATGTTTCTAGTGTCATTATTTATTCATTCTATGAATGTTTCTGTTATTACCCGAGATGAGATCATTATCTATTTGTACAATCTTATCACATACTATTTTTCGAGGAAAAATTTTTGATATTGATGTCTTGGGAGATAGAATGTGTTGGGTTCATCTTTGGTGGTATGGAACTGGTTGAATGGCCATGATCGAATTTGATGCCTTTATGCTGAGGAAGTGATATCATAAGCATAGTTGATCAAGGTGGAAGTACCTTCATAAATAATTAGCTATTGTATTATATGTTCTGTCATTCAACATGGATCAAAAAATAAAAATGAAGTAATTGACGGTGACACAAGTAGTGCATTCTAATTAATGATATATGACTATAAAAAGATATTATATTACACCATGTGTTCTCATTGGAATAATTGTACTTACTATAAATTTTCCTTATCTCTTTAAATGTATTTATAGATTTTTGGAATAATCTATTGGGTTTTGAATATTATTCACTTATATTGAGATAAGGGACTCGATGGTCACTTATAATATCATATTCAAGCGAATTCCCTATTCTTGTGAATAGGTATATAGTTCATAGTGGTCCCACCAAGGAGTCTAAGAGTTATCTATGTAATCTATAACCAATGAAAAATTAAAAAATAATTCTTATAGTATACAATAATTGTGTTAAATTTATTTATTTAAAATATGAAAAATGTATTACGTGAAAAAATTGAAAATATTATATGAACAAATAATATTTTACTATTCAATGTTGGATTAATATTTTTAGGGATTTTGATTTGAGTTAATGACTTGGTTTTATCAATATATATATTTTTTATATATTACAAGTATGTGATAAAAATATAAATGACATTATAATTATATTGGTTCATAATAACCTGAAATTTACTGGTTATTTAGTTGGAGTTTTATTTTAGGGGGTCGGGGAACCATTTCTAGGTATTTGTTTTCCACCCACTATATAAATAGAAGTGAGACAATCATTATAGAAATATTCAACAAAACATATTTAGTTCATCTCTCTCTTACAATATCCTAGATATAAGGAGACTAATTTCAATCACTCGGCCCAAGAAACCCTTCTATAGTCAAATGAAGGGAGTCTTGTTTATCATTGCAAGATAGATGGAATAATTTCATATTTTTAAAAGAATCTAGAATTTAATTATCAACATCTATATAGAATCGTTATAGATGTTTCTGTTATCTCGATTGGTTTGATCTTGGATCCTTTAAAAAAAATATTCAACGGTTTTAGGCTTAAGTCAAACACGCCACTGATTTTAATGAGGTAAATGTTCCTTTATATCTTGTGTTTATTTAATTCATGGGAGATATCTAGACCCCTACCACTGGTTATATGTCTAAAGGTGATGATGTTTCAATTCTATGATGACAAAATTTTTAAGTATTTTATCCACAAGCTTTTGGTTCATGCCATAATACCATTAATTGGGATTAAATGGATCTTGTGATTTTTCTAAGAAAAGAAAATTTAAAATCCATTAAATAATTGTATTTTTATTTAATTTGGTCTCAAAAAATACAACACATAAATATGATATGATATGGTTTAGTTAAAACCATCCAAATAAATTGTTACTGATTATTTTTTGTTTTAGGTTTTTTAAAAATTAAGAATGATATAAATATATATATATTACCTTCATAATTGTTATTAGTTTTAGCATTGGTAGTGATATCTAAAGATACCATGATCATTTTCTGAATACTAGTTGCTAGTATAATAGAGGCCAATGTTATTGATTACCGAAGTTTTTGAGAAAACCAAAACAATTGAAGAAGCTCTTCAATGAAACATGACATGCCCACCCCACTATGACTCCTCTGGACCACCTCCCCGCTACTTTATGCCACCCGTTATGTCCATCACCTCTATCCACATGGTGTTGGTTGTGTGTAACCCTACGGTTCCATAGTACATTTTCCTTTGAATAATGCAATATCTTGTGTTGTATGTAACAATGAGTTTTAACAGACCACAAACAATCAAACTAGCCGTTATGAATAGTAATAACAACTTTTTTTAATTTTTTTTATATTTTTTAAATGGGATTCACTTTTGGATTCGGAATATCAAAATTAGTTTAGGGTGAATTTCTGGTAATTTTTTGAAAACATTCAATTTGTGATGAATCGTAAAAAACACTACATTATTATTTAAAACAAAATTTTTATTTAAATAGTTAGTCATTTTAATTAAATTTATTTTAGGTAAAAATAGATAGATAATACCAATATATGTTCAATGTAATTCATTAGAGTCATTTTATAATAATATTAGATTTATAAAATTTTATTGAACTTTAATCGTCTTTTATCCACCTTTTAGGCGCATTTGCAAATTTTCATAAAATACAATATTACTGTTTTTTGTGAATTGAATTTCAAAAATCTGAGAGACACGGTTGACAGCAGTAAATAAAATCTATTTTAGTAAGATGAAAATAATTTTTGGTGAATAGTAACTTATGACTTTTATTTACCACGGTTAAAAGTAAATAGGGTAATTAAAGGTAAACAATGGTATTATAATTACCCTAACACATGTACTAATTATATTGGATACGTCTTTTTGACCAAAATAATCCTTAGGAATAAAATATGATCCTTTTGGTTCACTTGGATTAGATTAGGACATTTATCATTATTTTATTAAAAGATGAGTTAAAAGTGTTATCTTCAATGTTAAAAAACTAAAAAAAATTAATATACGGTTATACATAAGATAAATTCAAATATAAATATTCCTTATAAAGATAAAAATATTCATACATAATGGTATTTTAGTTATAATTTTTATACATTAAATAATTAAATTTATTTATGATACAATGATGACACAATAATTACCTTATTAATGAATGATCAAAATAATTGATATAATAAATATCCAAATAATTGTTAGTTGAGACTTAAGATTAATTAAACTAATTTTATAGATTATCATAACATGTTAGGATTGAATAAATAATTTTTTTTCAAAATGATAATGTTTTTATGAGTTTCACAAAAACCAAATACCAAAAAGTGTCAAAATTGACATAAATGAGTATTTTAAAAAAATACTATTTTATTAATTGATATTATATTTCTAAAAATATAAAGATCGGCCAAAGAACTCAGATAATGGTATATATATTAAAAATTAACCACTTTGGGTTCTCTTGTCTTTTTATAGTATGTTTATTAAACATATAATATTATAATACAAGAATAAATGGTAAAAGTTAAATTATTTAACTATGCGTTAAATCTAAACGATAAGGTTAGTATAGTGACCTAAACCTGTCTAAAACCTATTGGTTGAGATATTTTCCAACCAAAAATACCGTATCCTTGAATTAAATCATTTTGGATCCATTATAAACCGAATATGATTGTATAATAAAATAATATTTCATGGCTTTCCTAAAACGACCCTCACATATATTTAAAAAGTGTACTTACCCTTCTCTCAAAATCACACCTCCATATCCATTTTTCTAGGACAAACCCTCTCAAAATATCTTCCCAACTACCCTAAATTGAACCTAGAGGCCTTAAATATACTAGAAATCCATCTTATGCAGCCCTTTTGATCAACTCAAATGGAAACACCTGAACAAGAGGTAAAAATTTCACCACGTCTTTCAAAGTTCTTTTCTTCTTCCACTTCCTCTTTCATTGTTGTTTCCATACAAAACTAATATATCCAATACCTTATATATATTGTTATTTTATTATAAATATGGTATAATCATATTCATTATTCTATCAATCCTGTGAATGAAAAGTCACCATACGTTCACACGTACAGCCTACCATCTCCACGCCGTGGTGTAGTTTGTCATTGAAACACGTCATTATTTGGATGGGTATAATAATGTGTATAACTGATGCAAATAATAAATATATCATGTTAATTTTTATTTATATATGATATACCATCCAATTACATACGATTACACCATCAAAAGAATTATATTGTCGCTCGTTCGTACGAACTGATAACCATCTCCACGAACGTGATGAAATTCATTCCCTGTCATAACCATTCAAGAATAAAATTCATTTTATGATTAAAAATAATTTTTAGGAACATAATATCATTATTAATATGAATAAAAAACATCCTATCCATAAAAAACATGGCTTACATAACCAAGAATATAAAGGAAAACGAATCAGTTTACACCCAAAGCAATGATACCACTGAAATATTACAAAAAAACAATATAAGAAGATCATATATGACATCATATTTATGTATTTGGTTCTTGTAAAATTTCATAACAATGATTTATCTATTATAAAAGAAGTTAACATACCATTGATCAAGGAAATGTATAAGGTAAGGGTTAATTCTACAATTACTTCATTATCTGAGGTTGTTTATACGTGAGTATCTACTATGACCTCTTTATCATCCACATCTGTGTTTCATAAAAAATAATTTCAAAAAATAATACTATATCCAATAATATGGGTTAAATTCATTTATACCCATATTTTACTTTTTATAAAATGTTTTGAAATGAATCATTCCGTCATTTTCCGAACAAGGTTCTTTATGACCTTTTAACAAATTAAGGTATGAATGTTTTTTTTAACATATACGGAGGGTGAGGCTATTTTTTCCATTATAATACCTTCAAAGCTTCCCTTGAAATCTTAGAACAATAATTTAAAAAAAAAAATTATTTTATAATTATGTGACATTTAAATGATTTCAAAATAGAAAGATATATTTCTCTCAAGTAGTTTTGATTTCATATATGTCGACATACTTTGATGGATTTTACACTTGTTTGAAGTTGATTTATTGTGATAAAATCTTCCATATTGTATTAAATGTTTTGTGATATGTTTGATTGTGGATGTGTTATTTTAATTCCATTCATGGTTTATGGTTAAAGTATTAACATTTCATATGCCCGTTTTAATACGAATGATTATGTTATGTTTCAACCTTTTCATATGTGGAATGAATTGGACATAGTAAGTGACATGTGGATCCTTCTTTAGCTTCTCGATGCATCGAGAGGTCTCCTGAGCCGAATTTTTGTCTCAGAACAAGGCCTCGACAAAATAATATTTATAGTCCTGGCACGAGGCCTTGACTATGTGGTTATTATGTCCAGTATTATGCATTCCATCATTATGGAATTGGCTATTGATATTACATGTGATTATTCGACTAGTAAAATATCCATGTGAATAAGTAAATGGAAATATTTGATTTATATTTTCCATGTTATGCTCATGTTTATGTTTAAATGGATTGCGTTTTAGTCTTATACATTTCTTTAAATGTTTATACTCATTTATTAATGTTACCGCAATATTGTTATCCTTAATGAGCACCTGAAATCACCCGTTTCTATATTTTATTTTTCCCAGTATGTGACGAAGTATATTATGACTGACCTACATGGATAGTATAAGGGAGATGATTGTGTTAAATGGAGTAAAAATTTTGTTTTTTTATTTCAATATGTAATGTAAAACATATGTGTGTATCCAGTACTTCCAAGAATACTAAACTGATTTATCTTTTGGGAAATGATTCCGTATATCATGCCTATGATATATAATAATTCACTGACTCTGTGTACCCGGGGAAGGGGTGTTACAGTTGGTATCAGAGGAAGTTTAGTACAAACCCTGGAAGCTATATTTAGAAAAACTATGATTAGATAACATTATCCTAAGATAGACCTTGAGGATTAGTATAGAAGAACATCCTTGAATTTTTGTAATGTAGAGATTTTGTGAGTTTTCCAAAAATAAATCCCTATATGGATATGAGCAGGTAGAGGCAGCTTTAAAACAAATGTAACTAGGAATAAAAACTTAGAAAAGAAGTTTCGGGCTTGACATTGAGTATCCCGGTACACGAAAACGGACATTTCTACACTCTTTGTTATGACACCGCCAAGGGATATCCTTAAGATATTACACATTTTCATTACAAACCATTATGAAGGATTTATTAGTATATACCTCGTCAATGAATTTTTTTATGATTGTGGATTATATCCATAAAGTGTTCAATTTATGTTAAGTGTTTTAAATGTTGGGAATTATGTATTGAAATTCATAAACTAATATATTGTATGCCATTGTTTAGAAATGGCACCTAGTGGAAGAAATGTAAACCGTATCAATGCACGTAATCCAAGTAGGGATATCTCTCCTACTCAAGATAATTATAGTGGAGCTAGTGATGCAACTAGTGATGATCATCTTATCACCATACTAGTAGAACTCACTTAGGGTATGAATAATAACCTTACCCATATGGATCATACTAATCAACAACACGGAGGCTCAATGTTAGACCGCTTAATGAGGAAACAACCAAAAACATTCAATGGGACTACAAATCCGTTTTTAGTTGATCAAGGGATTTTTTTCTTAGGGATAATATTTCATGATTTTGGGAGTAGCAATAGGGAAATAGTTTTCATGGCAGTTTATCACCTAATGGGAGATGCAGATCAATGTTTGTAATTAATTCAAAACAAAAAGGAAGATGAAGAAATATAAAACATTGAATGGAGGGAGTATGAAAATATTTTCATAGAAAAATATGTTCATCATGACCATCAAGAGGATATGGAAAGACAATTTATGTGTCTCAGGAAAAAAGGAGGATGAGAATGTCGCAAAGTACGAGGCTAACCTTCCAAGGTTAACAAGTCATGCAACAGATTATATACGTAACCAAAGGTGTAATATTGATTGATTATTCGATGGGTTAAAACCATTTCTCCTCTGAGAATTAGTCCCACAATCCTTCTCATCATACAAAGATATTGTCTCAATTGCTATCAAGATAGAAAAAGAATTCAAGAAGTCATACAACATTAAAGAAAAGTAAGATAGTAAGAGATCTTCTAAAACATTTTGAAATATAAATAAGGGAGAGAATGGAAAAGTTTAATTTCCATCATGTGGTAAATATGGGAAGAAAACCCCCGTTATTTTCTGAAAGGGAATATGAGTCTATTACAAGTGTGGTGAAAAAGGCCACCAAGCTCGTGGTTGTTAGAGAAAGAAAGAGGCTTTCATGGTTGAATGTTACAACTATATAGAAATGGGGCATTATGGATATGAATATCCTAATAACCAAGGAAACATCTCTCACAAAAGGCCAAGGGAGAAAGTCCAAGCTTATATGATCACTACTCTAGAGGTTGAAGACCTAAATGACATGGTGGCAGCTAATATAATGGTTTCCTCAAATTTAGCCAATGCATTATTTGAGTCTGGATCATTGCATTTTTTCATATATTCCCAGTATTCTATGAAATTTATGTATTTACGATTTGATTTTACAAGGATTGTTTTGGTGAAATCTATTAAGTGAAGTGTCAATGCAAAATTTTTTACAATCAGTCCCCATTAGGGAATATAAATATTATTTTCCTACTGATATCATCGTCATAACCGTGATTAAATTTTATATAATTCTCAGTATGTATTGGTTTTCGGACAATGATTTGAATTTTTTTTGTTACATGAAAGAAGTTACAATTTTCGATGATGATAAGGAGTAACTTATCTTTAGAGCCGAAGTTTCACCACCTGATTCATATATAGATCCACCCACAGTATCTCAACTAAATTAAATTATTGGGTAGGTTGATAATGAAATCCCTATGGGTGAGGAAATGAATGTTTAAATAGAGGATGTACCTATTGTTCAGGAATACGTTGATGTGTTTCCATAGGATTTACCTGAACATCCTCAAGAACTAGAAATTGAGTTTTCCATTGATTTAATTCCAGGTTCAAGGCCCTTATCGAATACCCCTTATAGAATGGCCACTATAGAATTAGTGGAACTAAATAAACAACTAGAGAAAAATGAGTGATAAAGGATTTATTCTCCCTGGTGTTTCTCAATGGAGAACCCATATTCTTTTTGTTAAGAAGAAACATGGATCAATGAGGTTGTTCAATGACTAGAGGGGGATCAATGATATTACAAGGAAGAACAAGAATCCCCTAACATGCATTGATTATTTATTTGATCAACATCATGGAGGTCAATATTTTTCAAATATTGACCTTAGATTTTGATATCATAAGTTGTTTGTGAAGAAGGGAGATATTATTAAATCAGCCTTTTGAACCAGGTATGGGAATTATGATTTTACTGTAATGCCTTATGGGTTGACTAATGCCCCCTGTATTTTTGTGAATCTAATAAATATATTTTTCAAGGAATATATTGATGACTTTGTAGTGTTATTTATCGATGATATCTTGGTTTACTCCAAAACATATGAAGATCATGAAAATTTCATGCCCACTAT
The DNA here is from genome assembly GCA_963277665.1 of Viscum album. Lineage (NCBI taxonomy): Eukaryota > Viridiplantae > Streptophyta > Magnoliopsida > Santalales > Viscaceae > Viscum > Viscum album. Next base: position 497,361,173 of record OY728140.1, read on the forward strand.
TATAAAAACCATTAGAAGAAATGAATTATATGGGAATCTTAGCATGTGTGAATTCTGGATTCAAGAAATTTCTTTTCATGGCCATATTGAATCTAAGGATTGAATCTCTGTTGATTCTTCTAATACAAGAGAAATACAATAATGCCAGTACCGATGAGTAAACATGAGGTATGCAGTTTTATTGGTTTAGAAGGTTATTATCGGCATTTCGTCCATAATTTTTCCTTATTGGCTAACCCATTATCCAAGATCCCATGTAAAGTGGTTAAATTTGTTTGAAAAAATGAGTGTGAAGAATTTTTTGAAGAACGGAAGATAATATTAATCAATTCTACTATCATGAATCTACCATTGAGGAATTATGTGTTTTTTATTTATAGTGATGCTCCAAAGAAATGAGTTTGTTGTGTCCTTCTGCAGAATGATAGAGTAATTTCCTATGCATAATAAAAGCTAGAAATTAAAGAACCAAACTATCCCACTCATGATCATAATATAGAAGTTGTAACATTTTCTTTGAATATATGGAGACACTACCTCTATAGTGAATAATGCGAGATATATACCGATCACAAGAGTTTAATGTATATTTTCACACATAAAGAACTCAACTTGATGAAAAGATGGTGGCTTCAACTACTCAAGGATTCTGATTACACTTTACACTACCACCCGAGGAAGGAAAATAAGGTGGAAGATTCTTTGATCAGAAAGGATCATGGATTTTTGAACAATATTAGATATGAAAGGGATCCTATGATCCGGGATCTAGTAAAAAGTGATATGGGAATAATCATTGAAGGTAAAACATCAATACCTTTTCAAATGGTTATTAAACCATCTTTAATATTAATGATAAAAAGTTCTCACACTAATGATCAAGAGTTTCAAAATAAAATTAATGCTTTGAATGATGGGAGAATGATCAACGTTGTATAGGAAGATGGGATTTTAGATTAGGGAAGATACTTTCTGTTTCTGGCATACCTAAACTAAAAAGGGAAATGTTGGATAATGCTCATAGCTCCAATTTCTCTATACACCCTAGTATTACTAATATGTATAGATATTTTGAGGAAATTTTTTTGTAGGACAACATGAACAGAGAGATTGATGATTAAGTGTCAAGATTAATGGGTTGTCAAAAAGTGAAAGATGGAAGACATCGTATTAGAGGACTCATGAAACTTCTTCCCACACCTAAGTGGAAATGGGACTATATTATGGTGGACTTTGTCATGGTCCTACCAAATATTCATAGAATAAATGACGTAATATGGTTCATTGTTGTTCATCTTGCCACGTCATCACATTTTATTGCTATAAGAGAATATTTACCATTTGAACGTCTAGCATGAATATATATTCATGAAGTTGTAATACATCAGTGAGTACCCCTATATATAATTTCTAATATTGATCACCATTTTATATCAAGATTCTGGAAAATTATTCATAAGTCCTTGGATACTGAACTTCATTTGAGCACTTCCTACCACAATCAAACTTGTGGATAATCAGAACAGAATATTCAAAACAAAAAAAAACATTTTGAGATATTCCTCAAATGACATTCATTGTATGTGGTATCAATATTTACCTCTGGTATAATTTTCCTGTAACAATAGATTCCATTCAAGTATTCAGATGGCACCATATGAAGCGTTATATAGAATGATATGTCACACACCAACTTGTCGGGATGAAGTTGGTGAAAGAAAACTTGTAGGGCCAAAACGTTTTGAGGAAACAATGGAAAAGTCTAAGGTTATCCAATCCCATATCAATGCATATCAATATAGGAAAAATACAAATACCGATAACCAAAGGAAGGATTTGGAATTTCAAGTATGAGATCATGTTTTCTTGAATGTATCTCTATGGAAGGGTGTCATACATTTTGGTAAGAAGGGAAAATTAAGTACCAGCTACATCGGACCTTTCGATATTCTTGAACAAATTGGAGTTGTAGCTTATCATTTGAAATGTCGTCATGTCTCTCCAAAGTTCATTTTGTGTTCCACGTATCACTTTTGAAAAAATACATGCCTAAACTAACATATGTACTCACCTATGTAGAAATAGAACTGGAACCCGTCATGTCTTATTGCGAAGAGCCTATCACAATTCCTGATACTAGAGAACAAGTGTCGAGAAACTAGACGGCTCATCTGGTAAATGTTCTATGGAGAAATAATAAGATGGAAGAGGCAATGTGGGAAACAGAGGAACTTATGATGAAGAAACACCATAATCCTTTTATGAAGTAATATTCTATAAATTTCAAGGATGAAATTATTTTGAGGGGATAATGTAACACCCCAAGCATTCACGGTATGTTTTCCTTTGAATAATGCAATAACTTTCGTTGTACGTAACCTAGAGTTTTGAAACCCCATGACCAATTAAACTAGCTTTTATGAATAGTAATGCCCTATTTTTGAAAGTTAATAAATTTCATTTTTCAAAATGTACATCATTTAAGGACTCATAATATCAAAATTATCTTAGGGTGAATTTTTCGTATTTTTCTAAAAACATTCAATTTTTGATGAATAGTGAAAAACACTACGTTATTGTTTAAAACCGACATTTTATTAAAACAATTAGATATTTTAATTAAATTTATATTAGTTAAAAATAGATACATAATACCTATATATGTTCAATGTAATTCATTAGAGTCATTTTATAATGATATTAGATATATTAAATTTTATTGAACTTTTACCGTCATTTACCCACCATTTAGGCGCATTTCCAAATTTACATAAAACGCAATTTTACTGCTTCTGTGAATTGAATTTAAAAACTATGAGAGGCATGGTTGACATCAATATGGAATATGTGGTTCAATAAGATGAAAATAAATATTGTTGAATAGTAATTTTTGACTTATTTATAATAGTTAAAAGTAAATAGAGTAATTAAAGGTAAAAATGATATTATAATTACCATAACATATGTCCTAATTATATTAGATAAGTTTTTTTACTAAAATAAACCTTATGGATAAAATATGATCCTTTTGGTTCACTTTTATTAAATCAGTACATTTATTATTATTTTCATTAAATAAAAGTTAAAAGTATTAAATTCAATGTTTAAAAACTAAACCATTTTTAATATAGGGTTATACATAATATAAATTCGACTATACATATTCCTTATAAATATAAAAACATTTCATACATAATGAAATTTTTTTTATAATTTTTAGTCATTAAATAATTATATTTATTTATGATACTATGATGATGCAGTAATTACCTTATTAATGAAAGATTAAAATAATTTATATTATAAATATCCAAATAAACATAAATGGATACTTATTGTGAATTAAACTAATTTTATTAGTTAATATGACATGTTATAATTGATTAGATAATTTTTTTTAAAAGAGATAAATTTGTTATGACTTTCCTTAAAACAAAATACCAAATAGTGTCAAATTTGACAAAAATGAGTTTTTAAAACAAATAAAATATTATTAAATTATATAATATTCCTAAAAATATAAGGATAAATTAAAGGACTTAGATAAGGTTATATATATTAATAATTAACCACTTGAGGTTCTCTTGGGTATTTATAATGAGTTTATTAACCATTTATTATAATAATTCATGAATACACGGTAAAAGTTAAACTATTTAACTAAGTGTTAAATCTAAAAGATATTATTATTATGGTGACCAAAACCTATATAAAACCTATTGATTGAGATTTTTTAAACCCATACCCACCTTATCCTATAAATATATCATTTTAAGGAATTATAAACAAAATATGATTGTATAAAAAAATAATATTTCAACAATTTCTTAAAGTCACCCTCCCCTCTCTTATAAAAGTGTACTTACCCTTCTCTCAAAATAAAACCTCCAAAGCCATTTCTCCTAGACAAACCCTGAACAAATATCCCCCAAAATACCCTAAAATAGTCCCATAGGCCTTACTTTGATAATAAATCCAATCTATGTAGACCTTTTGATAAACTCAAAAGGAAACATTCGAAGAAGAGGAAATAATTTCACCACCTCTTACAAATATATTTTCTTCTTCCACTTCCTCATTATTTGTGGTTTCCATAAAAAATAAAAACTCAAGTAACTTATAAATAATTTGATGCTAATATAAATATGGAACAACTGTATTCATTATTCAATCCATCCTATGAATGAAAATTCACCATACCCACGTACGTACGGCTTACAGTCTCCACGTCGTGGTGTAGTTTGTTATTCAAACACTTAATTATTTGGATGGGTATAATAATGAGTTTAACAGATGTAAATAATAAATATAACATGTTAATGATTCTGTATATATAATATACCATCCAATTACATATGATTTCACCATCCATAGAATGATATTGTCGCTCGTGCATACGTATAGATTACCATCTCCACGAACGCGATGAAATTCATTCCACATCATGGACATTCAAGAATAATGTTTATTTTAGGATTATAAATATTTTTTAAGAACATAATATAATTCTGAATATGAATAAAATACATCATATTCATAACAAACATGGCTTATGTAACCAAGCATAAAAAGTAAAACGAATCTGTTAACACCCGAAACAATGATACTACTGAAACATTATAAAAAAGTAATATTAGAAGATCATATATGATATCATATTAATGTATTGGGTTCTTGTATAATTTAATAACAATGAATTAACTATTATACTAGAGTTTAACACACCCTTGATCAATGAAAAGTACAAGGTAAAGGTTAATTCTACAATCTCTTCCTTATCTGAAGTTGTTTTAATGTGAGTATCTACTGGGAGCTCTTTGTTGTCCACATCTGTGTTTCTTAAAAATTTATTTCAAAAAATTGTATATATTTAATTAAATATTTTTTATATTAATTTATACAGTTGTATGAGTTTTAATAAAAAATTTCGAAATGAATATTCTCATTATTTTCCAAACAAGGTACATTATGAAATGTTTGACATATCAAGGTAAGAATGTTTTTGTTAACTTATACGGCGGGTGTGGCTATTTTCCACCGTTATAACACCTTCGAAGCATCCTTTAAAATCCTATAAGAATATTTTCAATATAAATTTTTTCTTTTATAATTACATTTATTTTAAATGATTTTAAAATAGAAAGAGATATTTATCTCAAATAGGTTTGATTTCATCTATGTCAACATCCTTTGATGGATTTTCCAATTGTTTGAAGTTGGTTTATTATGATACAATATTCCATGCTGTATTGAATGTTTTGTGTTATGTTTGACTGTGGATGTGTAATTTTTATACCATTCATGGTTTATGGTAAAATTATTAACATTTCATATTCAAGTTTTAATATGAATTTTTCTGTTATGTTTCAACCTTATTATATGAGGAATGCAATGGACTTCGGAAGTAATTGGTGGAGCCCGCTATAGCTCCCCAATGCATCGATTGGATTCATGAGAAAATGTAGTGTCTTGGAAAAAGTCCTTGACATAATCTTATTTTTAGTCTTTGCACGAGGCCTTGAATATGTGGTTTTGATGTCCGGCATCATGAAAACATCATTATGAAATTGGCTATTGATATGACATGTGATTTTTTTACTAGTATAACATGCATGTGAAAAAGTAAATGGAATTATTTTATTTATATTTTCCATATTATGCTCATGATTAAGTTTAAAAGGATTGTGTTTTATTTTTATAAATTTCCTAAAATGTTTATGCATATTTATGATTGTTTCAACTATATTTTTATCCTTACTAAGCACCCGAGCTCACCCCTTTTTATGTTTTATTTTTCTTAGGATGTGAAGAAGTATATTTGACTGACCTACATGGATAGTCTGAGTGATTTTATTACGTCAAAAGGAGAGAAAATGTTGTTCTTTTTATTTAAATATGTAACATAAAACTTTTGAATGTATCTTGTACTTCCAAGGCGACTAAACTGGTCAGTCTTTCGGAACATAATTCCTTGTATCACTCCAATGATATTTAATAATGCACCGACTCTGGGTAACTAGGTTCAGGGAATTACAAGTTTCCACCGATGCGATGTAACTATCACAATATCCTGGCCCACCATCTTTCTCTCTCTCAGATGTTTACGATCCACCCCAATCAGACTATCATCATCTAATGCATGGATCGAACATCACCAATAACACTATTTTCCAATTTTAGAAGCATCCCCATCCCTAGATGACCTTACCGGTCATAGTTATCCATCCACTTATTGTATTTTCAGGTGATGTCTCCCTTTGTTCACAATCCCATGCAGATGAAATCTCCAAAAGCTTCACTATCATCAAACATTCATCTTCTGAGTTGGACCACACATCCCATTCATGAGCACCCTATGAATTACAGTGATGGGCCTATGCCATGGATTCCAATCCATATTAGTATACCGGTGGTATATCTAGTTCATTTCTAACTTCAAATGGTAATTGGGGGTCTTCCAAACCTTGATCTTATGTACAACAGGTTTTCTCGATTCTAATTTTCCATATACTATGTCTCTTTGACCTAAAACCCTTAGCATTGGGTCTTCCAGACATAGAAATACCCACATAGCTTTAAATTACCCACAATAGTCCTAGGAAGTGCTCTCGGGGAATGAAAATTTTAATATAAGCAGAAATAAATTTCACAATATTTGTGTAAAATAATAATAAAAATTTGATTATTTTAAAAATCATAATTTAGATTTGGATTAAAATTCACATAATTTATTCATTAATTTTTTGGAAAAATATTAAATTAATCTTGTGACAGAAGTAAAATAAATTAATTTAATATAAATATTTCCATGAATTTATTAAATTCCCTTAAAATTAAATTTATTCTATTTCAATTTTATCATTATTTGAATTTATCACTATACTATTATTGATAATTGACCAACTGTGTATGTTTTTTCGATTAATTTAACTATTTATTACAAATTTGTGTGATTTGGTAATATTTATTTGTATTTTTCGACGGTCTTTGCATCATCATCTTTATTAAAATATGTATGGGAGAGCTGAATCATGAGTAAATATTGAACTCAAGAATGAAACTCTTAGGTCACTATTGATCCATCAATTTTGAATAGGTAAAAAAATATTAGATGCTTGAGACTAGTTGGGTAATTTATTTTTTATACATTTTCTATTATTTTATTAATTGGCATGTTCATGGGAAACACGTAAATAGTAAAAATAAAAATTCATAAAGACACTATGAATGCATTCTATTAAAAATATTCTTTTGTCAGTAAGGAAACATAGTTTGATGATTTTTATTAGAATAATGGTAGGATCAGTAAAAATATTAATAACCTTACATAGAAATATTATGTTATGAATGAAATTTATTTCTAAATTTTGAATATAACCGGATGTATGGGGTGATAATCTTCCAATTTTTAGGGTCCCTCCTACCACCAAGGAGTTCTATTGAGTGTTTCCTGTTGACATAACCAATTTTCTCGGCAAAGAATTACTAAAATATAGCTTGTTATGATTTTAGAGGTAATTATTGAAAAAATAATCATTATGATTTCTAATGTTGGGACTTCAATCAATTGAGAAAGGAGCCACAAGTTTAAATGGTAGTCTAGTCAAATGAATACTATGAAAATCTCCCTGTAGTGGTGTATGTATAGCCTATACACAATGGTGAAAGGTTTCAAGGATTAATTCCATTAGAATACTCAAGAAATAGAGTATTATTTGTCTATAAGTGAGGTATAATATAGTTTTAAAAAATAATGGGAGACATTTATGAGTTTAAATATGTGGAAATGTCTCAATAAATAATCAAGGAAAAATTCCTAATCTAGTATATTTTATTTTTAATAAACTTGAATGTAATACAAAAATACACTCTGATTGGTGATGGAAAAAATAAATCTTCACACTAAAATGAATTTCCAAGACTAGTATTGGTTCTTATGAAAAGTACTTCGATAAGAAAAATTCATGGTTCTATTATTCCCAAACAAGTTAATCCTTCCCAAGATGAGAGGGCCAAAAAAATTAGTAAAGGATACTCATGAAAGATTCATATGGTGGTTATGTCATAATTTTATCATCAATGTATGGAGTAAGTCATGGATACAACATCAGTACAAGGATGGTACAACATGTTGTCTCATATACAAAAAATAATGCAAGGATAAAGAGAAGAAGTATATGAATAAAATGGTGTTCACATTATACCTATGTAGAACTAAAATATGGTTCATGATATTTCAATAAAAGACATTCATATATCTTTATCATCATATTTATATTTTTTTATTTAAGATTAAAATGTGGAATCTAAAATGATAAAGTGATTTATTTCCATTTTTGAGATGTTTAACTAGTAAATAAGAACAGAAATAATGCTTATACATCAGTTTTTATGGTGAAAAACGTGAAATACAAGGTGAAGAGGCCAATGGAAAGAGTGAAACTAGAAGAACATTCACAACATCAATTAATTAATATTGTTTTATTATCATACATGAGTCTATTCACTTATCATTTCATGATATTATTCTTTGTATGTTTAAAATGAAATTAAATTAATTGATGAAGCATTTGGTCTCTTCTATTTTTGTCATATTCATCAAATATATGTAAGGATTATATAATTTATAATAGGCACTAAATATAATATGCCTATCACATTTTTGTATTTTAATACAATAACCATGTAAGTATATACACATTTTATGATGTAAAGTGTGTTCTCCATATAGTGGAGAAATTTTGTTTCCTATGTGACTAGTAAGAATTACACAACCTCTAGTTTCCATGTAAATGGTTCTCGTTTAATTTTTGTTATGTAGTACCTAAAAATTACTCTCACATGTCCATTGGACACATGAAGACAGAATTCCAATTTTGGAAAAAAAATATTTTTTGTGGAATCTAATACACAATGAGTAGTTTATTAATGCATGAATCATTGGAAATACTATATGAATAATTAATTAAATTCCCATTTATACCTATTTTGGGCATGATAATTCTCTATCATGTAAACATAAAAGTGTAGCTCATAAAAAACCTAGTATAATATTAACAATCACTGGAGAAAAATAATTTAGGTATTATCAAAGTATATACATATTAATTTTGAAAAAATAAACCTTTATAAATAAATTCATGAAACAAAGCATTCGAAATTAGTTCAACTAGAGATACTGAACTAATCTAATGTAAGATAGATGTAAATATACTTCATAAGATTCAATTTGGTGTTGTATAAGGAATGTGAAACTGATGATTGTACATGGTCATGTAATAAAATATAATAATATAAAAGGGTGAATATATATTTTTTAGATACTTGGATAAATATTCACTTGGTCTATTAAATTCCATATATTCTTAAATTGTTGACAATGGAACAAGATCTAAAAGAGCCTATAGAAAAGAGTTGTTCTACAGACAGATTCTGTGTAGGGAGAATAAAACATATGATAGTATTTTTGTATTCACCATGGATGGTGATAAATTTTTCATTAAGAATAATTTATCTAACAAGTAAGCAGCAAAATAGCCACAATAGAATATTTTAAAGCTCAATCAAATTATGAAACTGACTTAATGTATCAATGTATAGGGGGTTATACTTTTAATTACACCTATGGTAATTCAAATGATAATATACATGCAGGGTATAATACTTGCACTAATGAGCAATGATTGTTAATTCCATGTCATCATATCTAAATCCGCTAGAATTTAACATTTCATGGACACATTCTATGATCATTAAATTAGGTAAAGGGATGTCAAAACAACCAATATTTGAAGGATTATATACAATGCAACCATAAAAAGTTATTGGCACCATTGAATTCCAATAAGTGTTGAAATTAAATTAAATGATGTTTTGGGTTTAATTAAGAGAAAATATCATCGAATAATCATTTAGAATGATTATTTACCATGTTTCAAAATACCTATTATGGGAGATCAGTTTTTTCGAATGTAAAATATGTTTGATGTAATATGGAAAATAATTATTGGTCTTATTGTCTGTCCAGAACATAATAGATGAATATCTCTAAATTTTGAATTAATTTATAAACCAATGTTTTAGAGAATAATATATACTGAGGTAGATAAATATATTTTTTGACCTACTCTATTTATATTAACTAACATAGTATTGATAAAATAATTGTTGTAAAATATGATATATAATTTTTAGTAGTTTCACATGGAATATATCTATCTAAGTAGACATAGATGGGGAATATGATAAAATTAATATTTTTAAATGATTTGTATACAATACTACGAAGATTGAATATTGTATTCTATTATATGTAATAAATAAGATATGGAAAATAAAACTTAATTGTAGGAAAATATCAGTTATATTTAAGGGAACAACATAAGAAGTAGTGAGAAAAATATTATTGTACATGATCAAGTACAAAAATATATATATCTATCATGTGGACAATAATAGATATTGGTTATAATAGGTCCTGAACTAGTCCTTCTATGTATCAATCTGATCTAATATCATAGTTTGGAAAAGGAAATGAGCTTGATAATATCATTTAATCTATTGTTATACCATATTTATAAATATACAGTACGTTGTAGCTTATGAGGGAGTTTAATAATCAATGATAAAATATGTAATTATTTTTTATTATTCTTCTATTCTAACCTAATATGTACATTTTAATCCTTAAAAGAACATTATTACTAGTAGAGGCCAATATTTAATGTTTTATAGTGGAATAAATAGATATGCTCAAGGATGTCATTTATTAAGAACACATAATCAATGAGGTAAATTTAAGAAAAGAATAATTTCCAAACTATTGAAATTTTGAAGGCCCGTGAATAAATCTATAAATTATAAAAAACATGAAATTATCAAGTGAGAGTGAAATATAATGGTTAGTGTGATGGATTTTTTTTATGTTGGAGTGTAATAAAAGATGGTTTCCAAGAGGCGACATTAATAGGGATTTTACATTACCATAACCTGAATGTAGTGATTTATTCGTGATGTACTATTCCCATAATAGTGTTGATATTTCGATATCAATTATTTTAATAAAATTGACCATTGATTAATTTTCCTCTCAAAAGGGATTGAGGTTCCCATGATATAATGAGAAGCTTAGGATACTATGAGATTAATCATAACCATATTTATTACTGAAAAGAAATATCATACTCACTTGAAAAAATTGATGTCTAATTATTGGGTGCTATTTGGTCACTAGAATTTAGGTTTCTTCTCATGAATTTCCCATATTGTGACCTTTTTGGTGAGATCATGAGGGAAGAACCCCCAATAGGGACCCCACATGATTCTGGTGTCATTATTTGTTCCTATCTACAAACATTTGTGTTGGTCTCCTAACTTGGGATCATCATTAATCTACACCACTTGAGCATGTAATATGATGCAAGGGAAAATGTGATACTAAATTAATGGTGAGCTAGATAGTGTGTTATGCATGTTGGTTGTATAATATTGGTTGAATTGTAAAGATAATATTTATCGTTTCCATGTTACAGAATTTATATCTCTAAACATTTCGATTTTGATGTAGAACCTTCATAAATAATTGAAAATTGTAGTTAAAGGTTAGTCTATCGTGATATATCAAAAAATAATAAATCACGATTAGATGATGATAGCATATGTGAATCCTTCTTTATTAGATATCACAATAAAAATTGATTAGATTATACTATGCATGTTCATATAAAATATTTCATTTCTATGAATTTTACATTTCGCTTTAAGGTCCTTGATGGGATACTAGACTCCACTCATAGTATGTGAATAGTATTAACTGCTATTGGGATAAGATCCTAGAGGTAAACACATAATAGTGCATTTAATAGTGTTCCCAATACTACTGAATATTTATGTAGTACATTATTATCCCCACATGGGGACCATGTGTTGTCTAAGTAAATCCACAAACAAACAAATAAATTCATTATTCAGGTATAGAATAATTCAATTGATATATTTTTTTAAAAGTATTGACAACATTTTTATTTGAATACATAGGAAATATATACAAATGAATATTATTTTAATATTGACGGTTTTTTATTATTTGATGGAACAATGTGTTGGGTTAGTAAAACTTTTTTATCATATATTATATTTATTACATATTATATGTTTTTTATATAAATATAAATTACACTATAATATAGTTAGTCCATCAAAAATTTTAAATTACTTATAATTTAGGGGGGGGGGTTTCGGGGGCTGGTGAACACTTTCCATGAATTCTTAAGCCTCCCATTATATAATCTATGGAGAGACTCTCATTCCAGCACTATTTATCAGAATTTATTTTGATCCACTCAATCCTCTCACATCCTATTTATTGTTTGAATAATTTAATGTTCATGATCAAATAATAACTTCACATATCAAAGGAAAGGAGTTGTGGTGATCCTCGAGACATCAATGGAATATTCAGAGATCTTCCATAGGACCTAGAATTTTGACGATTGGAGTTTTTGTGAATTCTTAATTTGTGTGTGAAAAATATAGGGTATTTTGAGATTAGATCCTTCTATAAATGATTTCTAATAGAATGTTGTGGAAAAACGTTTCATTGATTATAATGAGGTAATTAGTCATTTAATTTTTGTTCCTATTAAACTCACACTAGATCATTATACCACTACTAAATCCTGAATCATTAGATATGATGAAGTTTTATAGATCTTATGATGAAAATGTTAAATTATCTTGTCCACCATGTTTAACTAAAAGTATCGCTACAAGATTTATATACGTCAAGATGGACTAAAACATTAGAAAAATTTAACACACATCATATTTTTATTACTATTTATTCATTACATTAGAAAACTATCATTGACATAATATATAATTATAGAGTAATTGGATAAATAAGTTTTTTAAAATTTACTAGTAAATAGATATTGAATTCATTATCTAGAATTATGATATACCATGATATAAATATGATAAGCAAATTGATGTTAATGTTATACTAAGACTAAAAAAAGGAATGTTTCGAAAAGATAGAATACCACTATTAAAATGCAAGTGAATGAACATTGATGAATATTATAACGGGAATGTCTTGTTATATAAACCATGAAATTAAATGGTTATGAAAGAAATGGGGAAATCCTTTTTTGGGAACGTAAATTAGTTAAAAATTGTAATGAATAAGTATATAAAACATAAAGTGGATAAAATAATTTTATATAACATGGAAGATCTATTGATATGTGAACTATGATGTGCATAATGTCCATAAAAATAACCCAAAGCATCACTTTCCTCTGTAACCTTATTTATATATATTTATTATTTCTCTCCATAATATACTATGTTACTATTGGTATTTTTTTTATTCATGGATAAATTCAATAAAAGTTATAGTAATAGGTTATTCCTCTGAAAATGTTTTTTAATCAATTTTTTACATTATTAAATTATAGTCTAATTATATTTCTGCATCAGATACAAAGGAATAGTTTTGATGAGTTATGAGTCCCACAAAATATTTGTGATCTTTTAATTAATATTCAAAATTCATGATGTTTCAAAAAAGGTGAAAAGTGTGTAATTTATTAATTTTTATTTGAACCAGAATAAAACATTATATTTTCCGATATCATGTTTTAATTGTTCAAATTTTTTATGTATAATTTACTCTTAATATTGGATTTAGTTTTCTATTTAAGTGGTATAGATAATATAGTGACACATTTTTTTTACAACTTGAAAATTATCCAATAAAAGTTTTTTTCAGAAAATATTTATTCATACAGTAAATATTATTATATATTCCACACACTCAATATATTATAATTTAATGTTATTATTTAATGTTAATAATATGTAAAAAATTACCATATTTACGTTTTTTTCTTATATTTACGAATTTATACATATCCTATGCGATAACCATGTTAAAATGTATTATTTTAGTGTTTTAGGGTTGATTTCACACATAAATTGAATTGATTATTAATCATTTAAAGAGTAGAGACTACATAGAGCTATATAGTCATCAAAGGTTTTAGGTGATGTTACATGTCAAGAGAAAATATTTATATTAAATTATTAAAAAAAAATGTAAATGGATGGTATTTATTTATAAGATACATTACGATATTTTGACATTTTATGTCATCCTTTTCTTAAGATAAATTTTACAACTTGTTTATAATGCTCTAGATAACCTGAATAACTAACATATCTTCTTATCCTTTTCATTCATTATCTTATAATGAATTTTTATTATTCCATTATTTATATCATGTGACATGGATTTATCATATTTGGAACAATTTAAGGATTATTTTCACCATTTATCCCAATGTCTTTTATTTTATTATTCATTTAATGTGTAAATTTGAGTTTGATTCTAGGGAGATGCAATTATTGGAAGATGGGTTTGGATAAATTCATCATCTATTTGACTATGATGATTTCTACACCGTTCTTTCTTGGAATCAATTAAAATTATTATTCAATATAGATACTCTAACTGAAAAATATTTAAATTGTTTTTCATTCTTATGAAAATTTGATGGAGAAGATGTTATCAGTCTCTCTTTTAAAGTAATGGAAATATGGATTTTATTTATTTGTAGTTTATATAGTCAAATATTTGTTAAATACTGCCATGTGGTTATTCCAATGACTATGTGGTCACTATTTTAAAGGTTTATTTTATGACATCATGTGGTGAATAGTATTTTTACATGTGTAACATCCAACAATTTGATAGAAAGATTAGTGATTCCTCATGTCCTACTAGCATGGTTTATTGATTTCCCATGTGGTTAATATAAAAGATGGTCAAGCGGTTTTTTAGTTATTCCTATAATTGATAAATAGTCATATTCTATTTAATGTTTTTTATATAGTAAATATTTTTTAGACAGTCTAATTCCATGATCAATAGGTCATACATATGGTTACTTAATATTGTTGATTCCATTAAACTATCTCACACCTGGTAAATCAAACACATATAGGATATTTTGTAGAGTTTTCAGAGTGAAAATGTAATCCTTTAAATTTTTAATATTATGATGATTTTTCTAAGTAGTTGTTAATGTATTAAACATCATTATCATGAAAGTGGTCATGATTCAAGAAAATGAATATTAAGGATGGTTTAACATTGAAATCATGTGGTCAATGTGGTAATAATGAACATTTCTCTGTATGTCGAGAATTTGAATGAAATAAAATAAATATAATTTATAGAACCTGATATCATGGTTTTTGAATATCACAAAAAATAATAAATATTTGGCCTTTGGAATATTTAAATGAATATTTCAATATAAATTAAAATGATTTTTAATGGGGAAATAAATCAGAAATATTATCAACTAATTAAATATATGAGATCGCACATGCATCTAAGGACTATGAAGTTTCCTAATAACTAATATGTGGAATAGAATTAACATTATACTATTATATTTGAATATAAATATATACTATAATAGGATAATGAAAATTGTAGAATACAAAGAATTCTTTAAGACAATTAGGAGAGAATTATGGGAACAAAATAAATTTTTATTAGATAGAGTGAAGTACTCGAGGATGGGAGCCATTGAATAAATAGAATATTTAATTTACACAATAGTATTTTTGAAGGATTCAGAAGATCATGGTCAATAAAAATCTAGAGGAAGTATCTAGACCAGCACTAGTACTAATGTTCATGAGATAGTACATGTACAAACCTATTGTTCCATCTACACATAGAACAATACCACATTCCAATTGGGTAGAGAACACCATTAAAAATAAATGGTTTTTATACTATATGTTTTTTGTAATTAATTATTATATATTACAGTGGAATATTTATGTATTGTATAGAATATATGACTTTATGTTTTAGAAAACTATTGAAATTAGTGGACACTATATGACATAGTTAATAGAGAACATAGAATAGAGTAAGAATTTAACCAAAACATTTAAATTCTATGTGTTGTTCTTATTATAATTATTAGTAAACATAAAGATGAAGGATTTGGAATTAATTAAGTGGATATGGATTCAAAAAATCACGTTGTTTGGCTAAAAATTACTAACACTTAAAAAATTGGACATTTATTCTCCCCTATCTCTCTTCAAGATCCATTTTTTTTCTATGATATAAAAGTTTTATCGGATTGGATTACTTATAAAAATATAAGGGGAAATTATATAAGAAATAGAGAACATACATTCTATTTATTATTAAGGAATACTAACCTTAAATGGCATGGACATCATTAGTTATAGGAATATGATATTACCTATCATTTTCTCATAAATCATAGAAGTCATAGATGTAATTACAATAGAATTTCCACCCATTAATAAATGTAATTCTATGACATAAAATGGTAATTAAATTATGAATTAATATAGAAATGATAAAAAATTTATAATTAAATCCCTTTTAAAAAAGTTATTCACATGTTACTCATCCTTTAAATAGAATTTGAGATATTGGAAAAAATTGATATGTGACATTATAGGAAATTCGAGGTGAAGGAATCCAATATAAAAGTTTTAAGGGGTAAATTATAGGATTTAAAATGGATAATAATGAGAATATAGATAAATATATTTCAATGGTGAATGTGAAAGTCAGTAACATTTTAGGAATTCATTAATAGTTTGAGGATTTCATCTTTTCTCATATGTTAATGAAAACATTTTCAGATAGATTTGATTCAATGGTTTTAACTTGGAGGGATGGGATAATTCATCATTGGACGAACTATCCATTGAACTTATTTTATATGAAATTTGAAAGTCACTGTCAATAAAAATAGTTTAAATTATTAGATAGCATTTGAATCATTGAGAAAAGTTAAATTTAGGAACAAATAGGCTTTTCAATCCAGTGATTGTGTTATTGAGGATGATGAAGAAATAAACCAAATTATTTCTCTTATATAAATCAATTTCAAAATGGTAAGATGTAAATTATAATATAAGAAATTATTATTTTTATAATTATGATGATACTGGTTATATTAAAAAAAATATTTTCCAAATATTCATGTTGAGGAATCTAAATTGGATGAGGGAAATGAGAAATCACAAAAACAAGAGAATATTCATAATAAGTATAATCTTGTCAAGAGGAAAAGAAAAACCATTGAGAGTGATAAATATAATTAAGAGACAACCATAAGCTCTTATATTGAATTCAATTTATTTTATCCTATTGATAAATTAGTAGATCAATCATAAAATAATGATTGTGGAGATTAATAGATATACATTTAGAGGGAGTGGAAAGAAAATTTGGAATATTTTCAAGGTAAAATCATATAAAAACTGAATACAAATAAAAAGTACACTAAAAGGGAAAGAAAATGAGGATAAGTAAAAATATTATCTAATAAAAAAGCAATGATATTATATTTATGATATGAAGATGGACAAGCATCGATAAGCTAAAAAAATTATTAAAATAATTGGAGAGAAGATGGTTAAAAGAGGATATCACCATATTTAGATGCAATAAATAAGACGTATTTTTTAAAATGAGCTAAAAAGTATGATAAGACATCAAAAGTATGATGAGGTTAAATTCGAATCTCCCCAAGTATGTGAAAAAATGGGTTCAAATAAGAAATCAAAATATGAACATACTATTTACCATATTAAATATGTCATATCTAATAGTGCTAGTGAAAAAATGGCATGATAAATTTTTTTAAATACAAGTCATGAGATATAGTTATCCATTCAATGGATAAATAGTGGCAAGGAATTCCATATCCTCTAAAGAAAAAAATGCATAATATGAATGAATACATCCAAAAATATATTATAGAATGATTCAAAATAGGAATGGATGTTTAAAATTATTGTTTATGTTTGGTGAGGTAATATTTATGAAAACATCCCTTTAAATATTAGTTTAATATGTCATTTAACAGAATGAGGAAAAAACAAATGATGAGTTTTTGTGAGCATGAAGTGATTAATTTAATGATAAAAAAATTTGGGACAACAAATACATCAAACATAACTCAATTAAATAAATCATCATTTTTACCAGAATTATGAGGTAGATTTGGAAAATAATATCAATATTTCTATGTGTTCTTGACTAAATTTACATGGGATATACCGAATGATGTTATATGAAATTAAATTCAGAATCATGAAAATGAGGATTCATGTGATATTAATACATACAAAAAGATACATAAAAATTATAATATAGATTAAATAATGATTTTTGATATGGATAAAATAGTTAGATATGGCATAAAAATGTTGAAATAATAAAAGGATGAGAATATTGAGAAAAAAAGGTTTCTCATGAATAATATGGAATTTTTTTAAAATGTATTTATAAATATATATTAAACATTATTTTAAATCTTATGGTAGTAGTTTCACATTGAAGGAATGGTTTCTAGATATTTTAAGACCACCATAATAACTCAATAAGATATTTATAAGAAGTAAATAAAATACCACAATAAAGAAGTTTTCATTATTAATAAGTCGATAAAAATCGCTGCACATAAAGAAAATGAAGGGAAATATATGAGTAATAAATAATTTGATGTAAAACATTGGAAGCAAATGTATAGTTAAATCTTATTATACTAGATTTGGAAGAAAATATATGTCTACAGATAGTCGAAACTATCATCTCAAATGAATATTCTTAGACATAAAGTGGGTCCCTCTATATTCTCTACTATTATTTATCCATGAAATCATTGAAGTAATTAAAGTGGAAATGTAGATATATCATAGCTATATATAAAATTAAGTAATATTTATGGTTTATTTTTTAAATCATGGATAATAGATGATATTTAATCCCTTAGGTGTATGAAAATATTAATACGTCACTATAAATATGTCATAATATTGAAGAATCCAGAAGATCTGAGAAATTTGTAAAACATCATAGAATATAATGTATATGGTAATTAATTAACACAGACTACCCTTATTCATGGATATTTCAATCATATAAAAAAAGATATGATTTCTTATGAAAGTTTTAGACAAATGGAGAGTTTCATGATTTAAAATTGATATTTTTAAATGATATTATAGATACCTTTAAAGGCTATAAAATTTCCTTTTGAATATACAGAGGTGTCACCTAAAATTATAATTTTTGATTGATTTTTTTTTATTGCAAGGTTATTGATTATAATGATTATAGTGGTTAAATTGGTCTTGTTTTATAAATTCGGTTATCCAAATTACACAATTATTTTAAAATATAAAGTTCTTTTATATGGAAAATAATATTGTTTCATCATTCTATCATTTGAATCCTGTGATTTTCTTTAAATGTTATTAATAAGTTAAAATATATAAATGAAATGGATATTTATCTCTATCCCTATTTTTTTATTTCCCATAATTTGGATAAAGATATGATCATATATCGACATAAGTTTTGTAGGTATTGAATAAAAATTCCAAGGTATTGATAATTGAGTCAAAAGGGTTTGATTTAATTTGGATTTAATATGTTAATATGTGTTTTGATCTAGATATAGTTGATTAATAGAGTATTTTTATGGATTTAATCATCTTGTGTTTGATTTTGACAATAAATGAGATTATATTTACATAAATAAAGTATTGTATTTTTTGTATATAAAGACACTATACATAATATCGTGGGAGAAGTTTTTATGTTGATTAAAAGGGATGAAGGTGAATTGAGGAGGCTCTCATTTGAAGTGAATGATAACTAATATTTTCATTTATTACATTAAGAAACTTTCTATACAGTCACTTCTAGATATGGGGTGGAGCCAATGATTATGTTTTCACTACATGCATCATCCATTGGATACCTCTATTTAGTTGATTAGAATTGTATATATGATCAATCCAATACATTGAGATAAATTTAGAATTATGACACATGATTGATTAGAATTGTTGATGAATTTTTATTTGTTTGATCTAAATGTTGGTCATGTTTTTTATTATATATTCATTTGGTAAACACATCTATATGATTGATATAAAGAAATTCCATACGTTTTATCTACACCGCATGGTCAATTTTCTTGTTCGATACATTATATAATACAATTTATGTGTTTAATCTTGTAGACTCATGATCAATCACACATAATGATAAAATGTTTGTGAGTCTATTGGGAGAAAATATGAGTTTTGAGATTCTGGTTATTATTGATAAATTAAATATTCTTATTTTAATAGTCCATTATTCATTAATTATGAATTATGATCAATCATTTTATCAGGATTCAAGAAAATGATTATTAAAAAGTGTTCATCACCATATACATGATGTCCATGTGGAAATGATTCATGCTTCTATGAATGTGAATATTTAAAATAAAATAAAATAATTAGATTATATGGATTATAAAATCATTATATTTAGCATTCATATAAAAAATAAATTCCAAGTCATTATGAAATTTAAATGGATATTTTAATGGGAATTAAATAGATTTTGAATATGGAAATTTATTAGTGATATTTTTTCCTGATTTAAATGAGGATATCTTATATGCATCAAATGACAATATTGTTTCCATATTTTTAGTAAAAATAAAAAAATAGTTGATATTATTATTTTTATTATAAATATTTTATGGAATGCAATTTGTAAAATAACATACTAATAAAAAATAACCATTAAATATGATAATGAATTCTGAGAGATCGATACATTATTATTGAGGGGATAAAATGATTCATGGTCATAATCTAATGATGAAAAATGACATATATTGGTAACCAATCAATTTACAAATATCATTACATGATTTTTTAAAAATTCATCCATTAATTAAAACCTACTTATCATGTGTCCTTATGTTTGAAACATACCAACATGGGTTGACCAGACCAGTCACCCAAGTTTTCCATTCATTGGGAGGTGCAAAAAAATGATAAAAAAATGTCTAATATGAAATGTTACCAACACATTATACCAAAGTGTGAGGAAGATACAAATTTGGGATAAAACTAACCCAAATAGTAAAAAATTAGACAAAATTTGTCTCTATGTGACCAACTAGAACCTCCAATCAAAAACAATAATCTAAAGGTGGTCCTTCATGCTTGGGAATTCCCTTTCCCTTACCTATATCCTATAAAAAATGAGTAAATCCGCCAAATGGTATAAGTATTATGTGTGCAATAGTGCCTATTATGATGGAAGATAAATATATATGAATTTTCTAAAATTAATAATTCAAATGTTCAATCATTAAAACAAAAATGTTTTACAAAAAAATTTAAATAAAACCATTTAAAATATATTTTTAATTAGTCCTTGAGTTTTTAATAATTTCATGTATTTTTTCCCAAATCTAGAAATAAACAACTTAAAATACTAAATATAAATATACATGTGATATAACATCCATGAAATAAAACAATCATGAAATAAACAACTAGAATCAACAATGAACATTACAGTCAAGCTCTAGCCAATGGGAAAATACATACTAGACAATCAGAAGCCAAATAAGGCATAATTTTTAATCCAAATAACATTTAGTCTGACCATAGGCCATTGAGATAGAATTGGTTACCTCATAGTGGTGTCTCACACACTAATCCTACTCGTGTCTCCTTCTTGATACACCCAATGTTCCCACTATGAAATTTTTATAATTTTTTTGTCAAAAACCTAAGATCCCATTTCCATTAAATAATTTCAAATATAAAAAAATCCTCTTCAAGTGATGAAAATAAATTTTCCATTTCAAATCAAGAAAATTATATTTTTAATGAAAACCCCCTTTCCAAATGATAACTTGTTATTTTTTAATTTTTACACATTAAATTAAATTTCAAAACACAATTAATCAATATGAACAATAAAAAAATTCAATAAATTACAACACTTGATTAGGACCACCTACCTCAAAGATGTAGAAAACATAACCCCTTTTGAAAAATGGGATTGAAAACCATAATATTTTCCTTCCGAATAAAAGAAAATAATAATAATAACGATTGATAATGAATAAAATTTTATTACCAATACCTACTGAAAATGTTACAAACATAAAAAATGCTTGATAAACTGGGATGAAAGGCTTGCCTGATGAGACAAAGTGCCTAACCCTACCGATCAAGCATAGAACATATCAAACGAGATAGAAATAAGTCACCCAAAATTTCCTGGGGGAGGATTCTATGTCAAGAGACAAGGGTTGAAAATGGAATAAAATTAAAAATATCATTCATATAACAACCTAAAAACTAAAACCTCCCCACTTATGTAGATTTTCACTATTACACAATTAATATAATCATCGAGATCCATATATATTGGAAAAAAATAACCATTTGAATTAAAAACTGGAATTTACACATATGCAATGTGTAAATGTTATGTGGTGTATAAACCATTCACACCAAGTTCCATGTTCATGCATTATTCCCTACAACCATTGTAGAACACATATTCTGCATACAAGACATTCATGTTTCACACAATTAGAAGAATTTCTATGTTTTAGGTTGAAAAATATATATAAGTCTTGGACATCACCATTGGAGAAATCATCCCATATCATTGTTGAAAAAAAATCCCCATGAAAAAGTGATAAAAAAGAAATGGTTCAAGCACACATGATAGAAAGGTCGTAGAAAATTAAATTCTCCGCACCATAAAACATTTATGTCCCCAAAAAGAGCTCAGGATCTTGGAACCAAAAAATGAGAATGATATTAGTTCTTTATCAATGACTCCAACTACGATATCTCTTCGTGATCTTATCAAAACTAACAAAGTACATAGATTAGGGGGATTATTTTACCATATAGTACCATTTCCTAACGATCCATAATCTAAACGAACTGCTCAACCAAATTGGTATCGATCTAAATATCACATCCTCCCATAATATTACAAGGTGTGTATCTGGTATATAAAACCTGGAATGTGAAAAATGAACTATTTCATGTATATATGTAAATCTAGTTGGTAATAGAAACTGATAAGCCACCCTCCCCGTTCACTAAATGATATTAGAGGGTCCCAGAAACCCTGGTTCCAACATACCCTTCTTACCCAACCAATGATGTCCTAATGGATGTGAAAATCTAATAAATACCTGATCACCAACCAAAATATCTGATGGAAAATTATGATGGCCCTCTCTCCCAACACTTCATAGTACAAGGGAGATCAACATGGCCAGCCAAACAATGCCTAAAGGGTGACATCCAGATCAATTCATGATTACTATTGTTAATTAAAAACCCCAAAAAAATGGAAAATTTATATCCCATGATCCACTAAAATCAAGCCGATAAGTACGAAGTATATCCTCATCAATCTAGATAACCGTCTCTACCTTTCCATCCATCTTTTGGTGATAATAAATTCGAAATTTTAACCAGGATCCCATTTCCTTTGGAAACCCATTCCACAATTTGGACGTGAACCTTGATTCCCTATTGTTAAAACCCAAATAGTTAACAACATTATGTCTCAATATGTATGGGACATTAGATTCCTTTTAATATTTCAATTTCATTGTTTTCATTATTGGTAAGAAATGAACTAATATGGTGAGACATTTAAAAACCACTAAAATTGAATCCCTCCTAGATGGGTACCATGTTAAACAAATTATGATATACATGTAAATCATATCACAATTTCATAGCAGAACAGGTAATGAATGTAATAATCATGAAGGTCTATGATTATCCATATTGACTCTCGGATAATTAATACACTGTGATAAAAAATTTTTAAATGACCACCTAATTCCTAACCACCAATACAAATATCTCAAATTGTATGAAAGTGTTTGTATCCTCATGGTGTAATGACCAACATTAACAGTGACCACTTTCTACAAACACTTTTTATAAAGAAAAACAACAACCCTACTATGGAAGCACAAATGTCCACATTGAGACCTAGAAAACTGACATGAGGTCTCCCTCACCATTTAGAATTCCACCAAATAATCATCTCTTAGTTTTTTTCATCTTCTCGAGTTAAAATATCTCATCGAAAGATAAGTCACCTTAATTGAATCCCAGAATACTTTCCCACCTTCCTCAATCACTCCAAAGATCATCGCGTAAAACAAACTCACTATTGAACACATCTCAATTGATTCCTTAACTAAATATGTCTGTAATTTTCTTTTAAACACATCTTTTACAACATTTCCTTTCTCCTAGATATATATGATATCATAAAAAAAGGGAAAATGATTTTCATTCCAGTGACTCTTTCCCAAGTTCAGATCCCTCTAAATAAAAGTATACCTCAATTTTTATCAAACTATACCATAATCCATTTTCTAAAGAAATAGTGATTCCATGACTTAAGTTCATGCATAAAAATTTCCAAATTAGGATCATAGTTATGTATTTTCTTCTCATGAGGTTGTAACTAGTTAAAGACATAAGAAACAATTCATTTTTCCTTAATCAATTAAACCCAAATCTTTACTGGAAACAATACAGAAAACATCATAACCCAAACCTACTTTCACAAGAATCAAAATTAGTGCTACATTCAAACTCATTTTCTTCTCGTCACAATATCTTTGAAACATTTTATTCCATTAAAAATTTACATCCCTATGGGTTCATTCTTTCATCCATGATGGGATATTGGGGAAACACTGAAGAAACTATCTATAGTAGCCTACCAACCCCAATAATTTCTAGATTTAAAACTTATTTCCCGGATGCGCTAAAGATATAACGGCAAGAACATTTTTATTATCAAAATAGATGATTCTATAAGATATCACATTTATTAGAAACTATACTTATTGGATCAAAATCTCACAATTGGAATGATTAAAATACATTAAATATTTCATCAAGTTTAGATTAATTATATCCAAGTGGTATCTTTTCACATCCTTTTTCTTCGAGTTCACCATGATATCATCTGTGAACATATGAAATATACTAAGATTTGATGAAGGATTTAGTTCATCATATCTGTAAATTCTATGGGAGTATTAGTGAGTCCAAATGGTGTAACAAAAAACTCTAAATTCCCATATTATCTCTGAAATGTTGTCTTATGTATAAAAATATCTTAGACTCTCAACTAGTGGTACCCAAAACACTGGTCAACTAGAAAAAACCAAAGAGACCATCTGTGATGATCAAGGAGATCAGAAATTCTGGGTAAAGGATACTTTCTCTTAATGTTCACATGTTTTATCTTACAGTAGTCAATACAAACTCTATGGATTTCTTCAACCTTATTAGAAAAGCATATAAGACAAGAACTATGTGAAACACTATAGAGAATATATCTTTTTTTCCAAAAGGTCATTAAAATGGATCTTATATTCCACCAATCAGTGGGTTATATTTGATAGGATGATAGAAAAATGTGCCTCATTCCTAAGAGAGGTTCAATAGTGAACTAGGCCTCACTCTATGGTGGTAAACAAGCTAAATCATTAGGAAATACATTAGGTTAGGCACAACAAACAATAGGTATCTGACTACCCATTAAAGGTTCAACTACATTAATGATTTTTTTTGAAATATAGAAGTATATTATACAATAATAAATAATGATAGACCTAGAACATCCCAATATTGAGTCACACTCACCCAAGAAAATATGATTTACCCCATAAATGGATAATATCTATACTGAATGATGAAAAATGTCTTTCTAGGCCTTGAAACTGATCATATAATTTATTTCAAAAATCAAGTCAAAGGTGTCATGATTAATCCCTAATACATCCAAAACCATCTCAATGTATTTTATAACCACGAGACACACGGGTCACATAATACCTTATTCAGACCACATTCCAAATGGCATTAAATTATCTAACAAGAATAGAGTAATCTATGATGGAAAATCCAACATGTCAACCAAAATTGAAGATATGAAAGAATTATTAGAACAAATATCATAAAAATAAATCACCATAGAAGATGAAATAAACATCTACCTTAAATTGTATATGGGCCTAACTCAGATTCCTCTAGCATACACTCTGCTGCATATAGCCTTCCATAATTTTCTACATCTACATCCCTATTTAATCAGAACGATACCCACCTCCCATTGAGTTATCAACATGAAACTGAGACCCCTTGGTGAGAATGGATCCTTCCATAATTCCTTAATACATCATATTATATAAACATTTATATTTTCCAGATTGAACAATGAGGTGGAAATTCCAAGTATCCTCTATACTATGTGGCCTAGTATGACCACACCTTCCAAATTTTATGAATATAACCTATTAATTCTTTGTAAAATCACTTAAAATTGGTATTGTAGAAAATTGAACTCTCCTATGCTTCCTTTTGTGGCCAGAAGAAACACCCTAGATAACTGTTTCTCATATTGAATCTCATCCCAAGACTATCCTTCCATCTATATTATCCTCATCCAACGAGTTCTTATCCACTAACTCTTCAATGGTCGATTGTCACAAAATAACTATCATTGATTGAAGATCAGACCTATTCCCCATCTCAAATCTTTGATATTTTTGGAAATTATTTTACAGAGGGTCTAATGCGAGATGTATCGACTCAACAATGTATGAATCATACTCTAGAACAATATTCTCTACTTTCCCCATCATCTTAATCTTTGTGGTCTTTGTCCATAGTAAATTCACAAGATAAAACTTCCAATAAAATCATTTATTGAATGAAACCTAGGTTAAACCTTCATGAAACCAATCTTCAATGTATGATCCCAACATCTTCTTTTTTATCACATGAAAATATGGCTAAATACACTTATGAATCGTTACAATTCATCAAGAAATTGAGTGTCCTTTTGACCCGTTTAATCCACTCTTCTAAATATTGTGTTTCCTTTTCACCATAGAAGACAAGTGCATGATTCTTGGTAATATAAATCCATGATCCACTAATAATATCAGGTTTCCATGTATCCACTGACCCTAGAGTCTGAATGGTATGGATTACTTCCTCAACCAATGATGGGTGCACTAGATGTTCCATCTCCAGAACCTTCCACAATGATTCCCCAATTTCATTTAGAAGATCTTTTTATAGAGTTACTGTCGGTTATGCCCAATATAATAACCAATAATTCACAAGAATCTCTAAAACCAACAAAACAAAAACAAGAATCCAAAAATAAATTCATTAAAACATAAAAAATTTAATGCAGTTATGAATTCTACCACAAAAGGGAAACACCTTTAGAAAAGAGTATATTCGTCTAAATAAACTCCACACATATATTATTCAGATGAATATACTCACAAAAATTACCCAAATTAATAAATAAAATTATTTAAAAAAAATCCCCTTCAATATATTATGATTGTTCAGAATAGAAGGTCTTAGAATTAGTGAGAATTACTTTTACCACCAATAGCATTTTAGATTCAACCATGAGAATGATATAGACAATCCACTTTTCCAAACATAATTTATGAATTATTATAATCTTACTCTTATCTACCTATGATATATAACCAACTATATATGTCTTTACACACTTCTCGATGAGTAACCCCATTGATACCAAATTGTATCATACTATCCTGGGGAAATTGAACCACTCACCTTAGTCATCGCATCATGAGAGAGGGTAAAGAAATTATAACAAAACAATTCTTTTGTATATGGATAAAAATATGTAAAACTAGTATGAAATGTTGAAAAAAAGAGATACAACTGAGAAAAATATGAAAAATTAGAATGTAAAAAACTAGACAAGTCTATTTTCCATGTGGAAACTTTCCACCTCCAAACCAAAAAATCAATGTCAATAGAATCATGCATGATAAATAATTCCCTTCCCTTTACATGTGTCCAAAAAAACATGTTTTATTACTTCCCAAAGATAGAAAATGTTTATGGGAAATAAAACCCATTAGGACACCACCAAAATATCTAAACAAATTCTAATAAAAATAATAAACAAGTTCAATAATAAAAAAACTGTTTAATATGATTTTTTATAAATAAAACAATTTTAAATCCTTTTTCAAGAAATCTTTGTGTTTTAAAAATATTCTTGCATTTTTTTCCAAATATAGAAAAAAAGTATGTATACTTACTGAATATAAATATAAATGTGAACTGATATCCATGATATAAAATATCATGTAATAAATAACTATAAACAACAATGCACCTTTCAATCAGGCTCTAGCATGTGAGACAATATGTATTGGACACTTACGAGACTAACAAGGGATAATGTTAGATCCTACTAATATCATGGAATTCAATATAACATCAAAATAAAATATAATACCTCCTAGTGGTTTCACACACAATGAGGATACCCATGTCTCTTTCTCAATGACCAAAGATTCCAATAGTGCAATTTTAATCAAATTATGTATTATGTACCAATATTATATATTCATAAAATCGCATCAATACATTGAAAATTTTCTTCAGGGTTTGAAAATATATTTTCCATTTCCAATCATGGAATTTCAATTTTTAATGAAAAACCTATTTTCATATGTTGATTCATGCCTTTTTCAATTTCAACACATTCAATTTCATTTCAAATCTCGTGGAATCAATAAGAACAATAAGAACTTTAATAAATTAGAACACATGATTAGATCTACCAGACTCAAGAATGTAGAAAACCTAACCCCATTTGAAAATGGGGTTTGGAAACAAAAAGACATACCATTAGAAGATAAGGAATGAAAAATGTTATCAATGTATTGATATAAATCAAAAACCAATTACTAAATAAATAATGAAAATGGTGATACAATCAACAACAATAGAGAAACTGAAAGGATGGGATTTCCTAGAGAAATGAAGTGCCTAATCCTACTGATCAATCACAGAACAAATTTATCCATACAGAAATGAGTCACCCAAAATCTCTTCGGTAAGAATCTAGGATAAGATAAGATGAATGAACAAGGAAAATAATGAAACATAGAATTCGTACAACACCATAAAAACCAAAAGCTATACATTTACATGTCATGCACCTAATTTATAGTACATGAAATCCTTAGGGACGGTATACACTGAACTCCCCATTTAAATTATATTTAAAAATTGTATTTTATAGTTACATAGAATTTAATTGTTACATTTAATATAAACTATTCATTCCATGTACCTAGTTCATGGTTCCTTCCCAACATCCATTACATTGTGTGTATTCCATGTACGTGACAAGGAATCTACCCATAAGTAAAATAATGTCCAGCTCTTATGTTGAAAATTAAATAGAAAAATGAATTTATTATTATATGTAACCTCCCAATTAATTGTTGAAAAAACTCACCTAATGAAAAAAAACCAAATTAGAAGGATGGAAAATACCTGAGAAAAATCTAATGGGGTGTTACAACTCACCACTATAAAATGTATCTATCCCCATAAAGATGTTAAGTTAGTTTATGCAAAAAAAATTAGAATTCCACTACTATGTCATCAATGAATCCCTCTCCCACATCTTATGGTGATCATATTTACACTTCCACAATACCCAGTCCCGAAATTTTATTACCTCACTGTACCTTATCCAGGAGATCTATAATCTGAACATAATGCTCAACCAAAGTGGTATCAGGATCGAGATCAACATCCTCCACCGTTATCACATGGAAAGGGTCTCATATATACCCCTCTATATTCAAACATGAAACACTGCATTTGTAAAATAAATCACATAATGCTAAGGAATCCAATATTCCACCCTACCAAGTCACCCATTAATCTAAAATGGGGCCATTAAAATTAGGGCTGACAAGCCATTCTAAAACAATCGATTATTTTCCATGTGAGGTGACACTCTAAGAAAGAGCTGATCATCAACCTCAAATTCTTGCTAAAAATTAAAATGATAAAAATAAGATTTAAAACAGCTTTGTGTCATGATAGAATTCATCTAGATCAACTACACCGCCTCTTTCATCTCTCAAAAAATACTTGGGCCAACCAAGGACCAATCTCCCAACTCTATCCAATGAAAAGGAGATCGACAAGGACACCTATAAAAATCGTCACAAGGATCTATACCGATCAAATCCTGATAAAATTTTTTATAGGAAAACTCGACCAAAGAAAAATTCGTGTCCCATGATCTATAAAAATCTAGCACACAAGACGAGATCATATCCTTAATAACCTGGATAGCCCTCTAGATGTATCAATCCAACTATGGAAGATATGTTATGATGAATTTCAACTATTAACCCATTTCCATTGAAAAAACATTCAAAAAACTAGATGTGACCTTGAGTCCCTATTAGAAATATCCTCCATGGGAACCCCATGAGGTCACATAATCTCTCTGACATACATGTCCCTAAGCTTTTCCACTTTCTTTATTTACTTTATTGGTAACAAGTGCAATGATTTTGTGAATATATTATTAATAACCACAATAGAAACCTTTGAACT
Source organism: Viscum album (assembly GCA_963277665.1). NCBI lineage: Eukaryota > Viridiplantae > Streptophyta > Magnoliopsida > Santalales > Viscaceae > Viscum > Viscum album. The sequence goes on from OY728140.1 coordinate 497,391,560, forward strand.
AGGATTATGTGGTAATTAAATGATTATATCCATGAAAATTTCAATCACCATCCACAAAACAATTGGTAACGGCTATGAAAAATTAAGGACTCTATTGTTCTACCTTAACTTTTTTCCAATTAAGACACCACGATATAAAATCTAGAACTAACCGCCTCATCCACAACCACGAATAACAACATCTCCAATCCTAGTGCAACTTTTTTTCCTTAGGGTTTAGAGACCAAGAAGAATGGTTCACACTGTCTATAAACTCTTGTATCAATGAAAATAGAACAAACAACCTACTATGAAAGCATGAAGTTCCATTGGTAGACTTAGAAAACTCACACAAGGTATCCCCGCTATTTAGGATCCCTCACAAATATTTTATCTCGTCTTATGTCATCTTCTCGACTCTAACCTAGTCATAAAAATATGAATCAATATTATCAATGTCAAGATAACTTTTCTTCCAACATCATTTATTCCCAAGATCATCTTGGAAAAAAACACATAAGGGACCACTTCTCAACAAATTCTTTCATGGCTTGTGCCAGTAATTTCCTTCTCAATGAATCAACTGCCACTTTTCCTTTTTATATGGTATATACGATATCAATTTCATAGGTATGAAGATACTAAACATAGTATATCTATCGAATGTTCAGTTCCATATGAGTATACATATACTTCACAATTTTTTAATCAGAGTATAAAAGAACCTATTATACAAAGAGAGAGAAACCAAATTTTGAGTACATACATAACAACTACCAACTCATGGTCATGGGTAGGGTAGTTATTCTCATGAGGGTGTTACTGGAGAGATCCATAAGCTACAACTTATTTCACTTACATCAAGATACAACTCAGACCTACACCATAACTATCACATTAAACATCATAACCAGACCCTGGTTCCCTAATAATCCAAACCAGTGGGAATGCCAAATTAAATTACATCTCTATTGAATATCACTGACTAAAATCATTCCATTAAAAATTTACACCTTTATGGGTGAAATTAGTCAATGGAGATGCGAGATTAGAGAAATCCAGATCAAATAGTCTATAGTAACCCACCATACACAAGAATTTATATATGTAAAAAATGATTCTAGGATACTACCAATACAAATATTCCTTATCCTTTTCATGATCAACTATGATTCCACTCTAAAAAATGACATTCCCAATAAACTCCACTATATATATCCAAAACACACACTTAGAAAGACTAGCATACAAATGACGTCCCATCAATTATCAAATTAGGATATTCATGTTTTCTTTGTGCTCCTCATCTGTCATGAAGTACACTTAGATATCATTATAGAATAGAAAAAAAAATTGAACAAGAATTCATGTAATCTTTGGTTCATCAGAGGCCAAAATACCACATGAGCATTAGTGAGTCTGAATGTCATCACTAAAAACATGAAATTCTCATATCGACTCTGAAATGTTGACATTGGAATATCTCGGCCCCATAATCCCAACTAGTGGTACCCACCCCACATGTCAATAATATAAATCTAATGAGCCCCTCTAGGCTGATCATATAGAATAACCATTCTATGTATTTGATACTTATTCTTAATGGTCACCCAATTAAAATTTTGATAGTCAATACATAGTCTATGGCTTGTATCTTCCTATATATAAAAGTGTACAGGTGAATCCCAAGTTGAAATTCTAGTAATAATAAATCATTTCACCTATATTTCCTCAAGATGGATTTTATTTCCCACCAAATCAGCAAGATCCCTGTGATAGTATTGAAAAAAATTATCACCATTACTAAGAGAATTTTAATAGTTATCTCAACCTATCTATATGGTGGTAAAAAAACAATTGATAAGGAATTTATTGTAAATAGAGACACAAGGAGGTATCTGACCCCCCATGAAAGGTTTAGCGATATCAAAGAACATTTATGACAACTGGCATGAGATTATACCACCATAATAACAATAGGCCTTACACATCTTGATATTGAGTCCAAATAACTGTATAAACCATCAGTGACCCCATTAGTAGATGATAACTACAACCTATGATGATAAAGTTTTATCTGGTACATCTCACTGATCATTTATTCCATTCAAATAATAAAGTCAAATATTTCAAGATAAATCAATATGAAGTCCCAAACCACCTCAAAGTCTCTTATCACCACCTGAAAATTGGGCCACGAAAAAAATTATTCAGACAAATTTCCCAAAGGCATGGAAAGATCCAAAAAGAATTATATTAACTCTGATTACAAAACATACATGACCACAAAATTTGAAAATATTAATGAATCATTATAACCTTTATAAATCAAATGTAGAAACATATAAGATTATATAAAAACCATACCTATAATAATAGTTATCTTGGATTCAAATTCCTTTAGAACAAAATTATTCCACATAAATCGATCCAAACATTCCACATAGACATCCCCATTGGCCTTTTAATGAGACCCACCATCCATGGATGTATCAAAATGAACCAGATACCCCTTGGTTATTCTGGATACCCCCATAATTCATTGAAACATCTTATCACAAATGTTTTAGATGGACATATCACCCAAAATGATGAAAATTCCTAGGATCCTCTATACAATGAATCATAGTATGACCACACCACCCACACTTGTAAAAAATAAAATGTTTATAACCTATTAAATCCACTAAAATTAGTCCAATATAAAATTGACCATAGTTTCACTTAATTTTAGGACTGGAAGAATCACCCTTGATAACTGATGCACATACTTATGCTCATCCGAAGAATGTTCTTCTTTCTATGTGAGCCTAATCCAAAGATGATTTATCCACTACCTTCATAAAGGATGGAAGGAAAAAAATATATAGAAGTTATCGAACATCAGTCCATATCCAAATCATGAATGTCTAATTTTTTTAGAAGACATTGGGGAAAATCATCGGTTCTAGATCCACCAACTCAGCAAAGTTGGTGGAGTAATTTAGAACGTTTTTCTCCCCTTACTCCAAGATCAAAAAATCCTCTATATTTTTCATACATAATGTATTAGGATGAAACTATGAATTAAAAAACTTATTTAAGGAAATCCAAGTAATTACTCCATGAATCATACCATGAACTATAGAATCTCAATATATTCGTCAGAGTACCTTGAGAATGTACTAGAAGAAATCTTCCAAAAAATATCCTTAAAAATTAAAGATGTTTAAGATCCATTTTATCTATTCAATACAATCTTCAAAATCATTTTGTCCTTTTTAACCACAAAATAATTTATTATTATTATTCGTAAATTATGGTCCAAGATAAACTACTCATCTCAGGCCCTCTAAACTCACTTACTCCAGATTCTGAATGGTATAGATTTTGATTCAACCATAGAAGGGTCTACTGGAGGATCTGTCTATAGAACAAGCCTCTTTGATTTCCCACTTGTATTTGGATGATCACTTCTTGGTGGTATTTTTTTTAAATAGAAGACAATAAAAAATCAATTAAGGAAAACTCCAAGACCAAAAAAAATACATGAATCCAAAACAATGAATTAAAAAGTTAAAAATTTAAATTAGTTGTGAAATCTACCAAAAAAGGTAAACACATTTACAAAGGAACATTCCCACCTAAATAAATTCCCCACTTAGTTTATTAAAATAACCATGCACCATCCAAGTTTCCAAAATATTTGATAAGTATATTTAAACAAATTTCCTTATAATTTATTCAAATTAAATGAAATACTTTTTCATGAAAATATTAATGATTTTTTCTGACCACCCATGGCTTCTCAGATTCAGTCATGATTGTAAGCTTTCCAGGACCCTTTTCCACACCTAATGACTAAATTATGACAGTCCTAATCTTATCTACCTAAGACACAGAACCAAATCCGATAATGCTGACACACATTAGGTAAAGTAACCCCTTTGATACCAATTTAAAACAAACCAACATTGGTCAACTGAACTAGTCACCCATGTCATCCCATCATGGGGAAGGGTAAAATGAAGAGAACAAAAAATTATCATATTTAATGATAAACATATATAAAATAATAGTGAACTATGGAAACAGATAGAGATAAAAATAAACAAAATTTTAAAAAACAATTATGCATAAAATCAACAAAAATAGACTCAATGTGTCCAATTGTAACCTCCAAACCAAAACAACAACATAAATAGAATCATGAATTCTACATAATTACCTTACCATTAACTAAATCCTAAAAAACATGGTCTATATACACCTAAGTGTATAATTAGTTTGATAGAAAAAGATATTCCAAGATACTATTAACATATCTAAACAAGTTCTAATAAATAGAATGCACCATTTTAAGCATTAAAGAAAAAAATTACTTTATTTTTGTAATTTAACCAATTTGTAATCTGTTTTCAAAAAACTCATTTGTTTTAAAAAAATTCTTGTCATGTATTCTGAAGATATAAAAAATGCAGGAATTAATACCAAATATAAATATACTTGTCATTCAACATCCGTGAAATAAAATATGATCCAATTAATGGCCATAAAAAACAATGCGTCTTTTAGTCAGGGTCTATATTATAGAAAAATACATACTAAAAACTAACAAGACTAACAAAAAATGGTGTTTTATACATCTAAAATTTTGGCCTTCCATAGATAGTCGATATAAAATAGGTGGCCTCTTAGTGGTGTCACCCACACTAAGAGTAACCATGTTTCTTTGTTGATGCACCAAATGTTCCTTATGTTTAATTTTTTTAATTTTTATTTTAAAAACAATTCTCATATTTTCATAAAATCATTTCAAAAATAGGAAATTTTTCATTAGGGTTGGAAAATCCATTCTTTATTTCAAAGAAAGGAGATTCCATTTCCAAAGAGAAAAGCCCTTTTTTAAACATGAACTCATGAGTATTTCAATTTCAATACAAGAAATTCTATTTCAAATCTAATGTAATTATTAAGAATGATATGAAATTAAATAAATTATAAAATTTCAATGGGTCCTTTTCCCTCAAGGATGTTTAAAACCATACCACCTAAATAAATGGGTCAGAAAGAACATGTTTTCCCTTTAAAAGACAAGGTCAGACAAAAGAATGAAAATGATTTATAGAAAACACAATTTGATTAGAAATCCCTATAATAAATTATATTGAATTCAAAAATATGAGTGGATTGAGAGTAATGGAATACCAAAATATATAATTTCTCTAACCCTTGAAATCGATCAACGACTGGATCATTCAAGATGGAAACTAGTCACCGGAAATTTACTTTTTAGGATTTTACGGAAAGCGATGAGATGTACACAAGAAAAAATAATGAAACATCTGATTCATATGACACCCTAACAAACAAAACCATTTAATTTAGACATTGTGTAACTAACTTACACATCATTCAATCCCCGAGGTCCATATATACTAAAAAACCATCACATTATTAATTATAAAAGGTATTTAATACTTAAAATATGTGTAACTATTATACTGTGTAAAAACCATTGATTATATGTTCATAGATCATGATTTATTCCTATTACCCCTTAAATGATGTTTATTACATGTACAAGACATGTAATTTTTCAACAAGCATTAGAAAGTCCACCTTTTATGATGAAAATTTACACAAATCCCATACTTCACCATTATAGGTTTCCTCCAAGTACATGGTTGAAAAAACTCATCATATAAAAATGTAAACCAAAATAAAAGGTTATAATATACCTAAAATAAATGTAATTGGGTGTTACAATGAGTTTGGAAAACAAGGTTCATAAAAAATAAAAAAAAATTAAAAATTAAAATTATTTGTTATTTGTATTAGTTAGCTCTTATATATGTATAAGATCCCAAAACATTAAAGGATTACCTCGGAATTAAAAAAATTAAATATGTGATCTAAAAATTATTATAAGGGAGTAAATATGATTAGGAAACATACCATGTGAGTCAATGGTAAAACATTATATCATAAAAGATTAGGGCCATGAGTAATCACATGGAATCATACTATAAAGACCATGTTATTATAATATCATAGAATTATAGGAGATCTTGGAGAAACATAAAACATGACAAAAACATAAGTTAAGGATAACATCCAATAAAACATTACATGGTGGAAAAGTCCCAATAATAGACTTCATTTTCTCCCTAATCTCATACATAACGTCTCGTGAGGCTAAAATAATTACCAAATTAAATGTGGTGATATTTGGTTTCATCCCTCATAACATATACATGATTATGTGTTAAAAAAGAAATCAATCATAATTTATAAATATAATACATAAACATTGAATAAAAGGGTTTGAAAATCTTCTCCCATGTCATAATAAAAATATATTTCATAAATAAGGCATTGGAAAAACGAAATTAAGGAACATATTAACCCATATAAGTGATGTAGAATGATATAGTTATCTATGTATGGGAAATATATAAATAATTTTGAAGAAATATATATGATATCATGTTATCATCATTAATGAAGACATAATTTATAATAGATTGAATATTTTCAAAAGAAAATATAGTTTTCACTTTTAAATAACTGCTTTAATATATAAAAATTTAAAAATATTATGGAAAACATTTTAATTTAAATGAATTTAGGAAAATTGTAAAATAATCTTCAATGTATTATTTGGTAATTATGATGAAAAAAATCACATGTTATATGTTAAATTAAATTTTTCCTTCCACACTTCAATAAAAAAATGATATTTTTGAAAAATGATAGAATGATTAACTCTAATCCATTTTATAAGAAAAATAAACCATGAATAATAATATCTTTAATTATTTATTTCTATAATATTAAATGTAAATTAAAAATACATTAAGGAAAATATATAAATTCAAGATAAAAATTTGTGATCCAAAATATTGTAAAATAGTAGTATTAATTTCAAAAAAACATTAATGATGATTCTTATTCAACAAGGGGGAAAATTGAAACCGAACATATAAACCTTATTCATAAATAAATGAGAATAAAATATATTTTTTAAAATAAATTAATGGTAAATGATTTCCCTCAAATAAACCATGATAAAAAAACATTGAAAAGAATGGAGACTCTAAGAAAAATAATTCAAAAATTTGGGGACATTTAAAAAAAACACTATTTGATAAAGTAAAATGAATTGTATCTTAAAATAACATGAATTATGAATGAATTATGATAAAATATTTTTTATGGGTATAAAATAAACAATATAAAATAAACTAATTTCATAACATTTAAATCTAACATAATGATGGGAAATTCATACATAATCCCATACAAAGATAATAAAATTGATGTGAGAATTAATCAATGATGTGATTTTGTGTATAAGAATTAATCCCTTATAAAAAAAATAAATATAAATAATTATAATAATTATACTAAATATAATTATTTAATGATGTTGTTAATAATCTAGTAATATAACCCAATGGACTGAAATTGATTCATGACCCCCTTACCTTGAATTCTACACATATCATCCGAACAATATCATCTTGAATAATAAATTTATATTAATTAGTTTATTCCTTATAAACCAATTCATTTTTTACCTTTTATTTTATTTATTTACATGGTCTATATAATTACATAATAAATTAAGTTGACGTTAATTGTTTGGATCATATCTGGTTGATTTGTCTAAAATAACTTCTTTAGGTTGAATATGGTAAATAAATTTTTTTTGCATCATCTTCAGAATAATAATATTGAAATAATTTTAATTTTTATACATACCATATAATTTTAAATGAAACTATGAAATATGGTTATGAGAAATTTATTATGTTACAATCATTAATACAGTAGGTCATACATTTGTTTGAGCAACATTTCCATATTTCAATAATAATGTTGGAATGAAGGTATATATGATTTTATCTATATTAAATTAAATTTAAATCATAAATTCCATAATATTTCGTTAAATACACTTATTTGTACAATCTAAGTGATGTGGTGATGAGAAACGAATCACATCACATCATGGAGGTGGTAGTACACATGTACACCTAAACGTAGTTATCATTTTGATTGAATTGAAAGGTAAGAGAAATTATAATATAATATATTTAAAAAATGTAAAATATTTCATTAATATAATAAATATATTTTATAAAAACATCATCATCAAATGATGTGATTGTTGGTGATGGAAAAATAATTATATTAGTTCGCAAGGCAGTTGTCTGTCATACAAATGAATAATTATTTGATTCCCCATTTGATAGAAGAGGATATATATGTAGTTTATTAGAAAAAAATAATTAAAACTAAGTAGATTTGAGATATTTATTCTATTATATCATTGTGTTTCAAAACCAACATAGCGGGGTTGAATAATAAATAAACAAAAAATATATTTTTTATGAATTATACCTCTTCTTAGGACAACCAATGTTGGATTTCCCAAACATAAATCCTTTTATGGTTTTATATTCAAAAAATAACTATTTGATGTTGTGATGGATTTAGGGAAAGAATTTAGGTAGGTAATATCCAAACTGAATTTTTTTTATGTGATGAAATGAGAATATGATTTTTTATTTTATAAGGGAGGAGTACCATTTTTGTTAATGCCATAAACTATTCAATATTACGAACTAACTCCCAAAAAAAATTCCACTAAAATTGATTAATTATGTATTTTATGGAAGATATTTTCAACCCACACCTCAACCATTAAAAAAGTTACAATTTTTTCAAAATTTATTCAATGTAACTTTATGGTTACTCACATTTACTATTTTAGATATCACTATAGTAATTAGTTTTTACATAGCTAATTTATCATTGTAGCCTAAAAGTAAATTTATCCTTATGAGATAAATTATAACTAATCATTATATATATCAAATCCAATTTATAAAATAAAAATAGCATGTGTGTGGAAAATTAATTTCAAAACAAGCACATTTAAGACAGAACACCTCATTAATTTTTTAACTCTTCCCCATTCGTTATGATTTAAAAATAATTTTCCCTTATAAACTAATCCTAATTATTATTATTAAAAAAATGGAATAAATTTTATCAAATTCAGTTCACATATATGGTATAATTTATATTTATATAAAATTAGGAATTGAATTATGGTTTTTAGTTAAATGTATTTTTTAAGAAATACATGATCTTATATTATCACTATTACTAGAAATACTAAATTTATAAATTTAATTAAATATTTTTATATAATATATATACATATATAAATATATATTTACATTAAATATTTTATAATAATTATTTATTTTAGTAAAATGAAATGGGTTATCTTTATGCGCTTAAAAATAGATTGTAGAAAGCTCTGTTATAGGCATAAAAATAAACCTATATAAAAATACTGAAAACATCCGATTCAAATGAAATTAATAATAAAATTATCTTTCTGTTCATATTTTACTATTATAAGAAATCTATAATATAATTTTAACACTAAATTAATCTACATAATAAAAATTTAGTATAATATTTGAAAAATCGGTAATTTTAAAATTCATAGAAAATTGATTCATTTAAGAAAAAACAAAAAAACCACCCAATGTTAATTTTTATTTTATAATTTAAAAAATTAATTTCAATTTATCATGAAAATATTCAAATAATTCCTAATATTATATATAAAATTTTCTCACAAAATAAATAAAATCATATTTTAAGAAAATATATTTATATGAAAAATAAAATGTATTTAATAATAATTGTGTAATTGTTTACTATGAATTTATCGGTGATTTTATACTTATTTGGATGTGTTAATATATTTCAAAAAAAATTCAATCCTATATATGTAACAACCCGGAAATAATCAACCACTCCAATAGTGCTAAACGGGTCGGGTCCTACTACCTTAGGCACACCTCCCCAAACGCCAAATGCAGATGACTAGCAACAAGGGTTTGATAGGAATAGTGGGGGGATATACCCTCTCAGAGGATTATAGTATTGGTACTGGTCCAAGTATAACAGTAGAGATGTAGTGGAATAAATGACTCAGCAGACTCGAACCAGACCCGCAATGCAGAAGGACATTCAATCTCAATAAACAGCGGAAGCAATAAATATATCAACAACAATGGAAATAAAAAAAACATCATGCTGATAACATGTAACTACTATGGAACAATAAAACATGCATCTAAATAAGGTCATACATATGTGAATGTAAAAGGCACCAATGGCTAACCAACTGTAACTACAAAAAATAAGCATGATGATACAGAAAAGGAAACAAAACAGAGTAACTCCAGCTTGGTAAGACCTCAAGGTCCATACCATCTCCATGCGACAACTAACGCAACCTAGCTTATGAGGTTGGCCTCTTTCCTATACGCAAATCCATAAATTCTTCACGCGTCCCAAAGGGCCCATTCAGGGTGTGATACAAATCTCAGTAGGATACCACCCAACAGTGCGTACCAAATATAAGTGTTTAAGAAAGCATGCATTTATAAGAAAAACAGTAAACAAAATGATGCACAAATAAACACAAACACTACTAGTGCATAGTGGCCACCATGGAGTGTCACCTGCTTCTGCCAATTCCAGAATCTCTGTCATGTAACCCGGCACCATGTGCCACCTGACACTTCATGTCTCAAGTACCGACGTCCCGAAGGCACGTCCAATAATATTAACCCGATACCATGTTCCTCCAGACACCGCGTGCCTCAAGTACCGACGTCCCGAAGGCACGCCCATGATGTAACCTGGAGGAACAGTGATGTATGCCCTCAAATAACGTATCCGTAGGGGAAACTATATCTACCATAACAAAACAGCGGGGCTTATCCCCCAACCCGATAGCCTCAATGCTATCCTCTGAAGGCTCCTCACATCCCATGTGGCTTTCTACGGCAAGAACCCTATACAAATGTTCCTAAACCGCATCTACGTGGGCCTCTACCCCCATGAGTTTTCAAAACCTTCTCATCACGGAGTATCTCTATATGCACACTACTCAATGTTTCAGGTGTGTGGTAATCACCAAAATAGTACCTAAGCCACCACACATCTGACACATCATTTCCCTGCAACCATGCCGCTCAAGTCTGATGGCCTCGCCATCCAAGTAACCCGATTCATGCCCAACTCGACAGTCATACTGCCTCAAGCCGACGTCCATGATGCCGAATCCCGTGGTCAAACCCACCCAAAGTAACCCGGGCCAAGCACAACCTGTGATCAGCATCACTCAAAAATATATGATCCATGCCCAACACCACCCAAAAGTGTACGACATATGAAATTCAGCAATTGCATATATAACATATTTAAATAGAAAATGTAAACAGGAAAAATATTCTAAATAGTTGATTTTCACTATGAAAAGTGTTGTCCTATACCAGCACAGAGGTATTGAACGCCTCTAAAAATTTATATAATGCTTACAAAGTTAAACTAAATAGTTTATAACAATATAATTCAAATATAACCATTTTGGAATCCCATGGCCAAAATTACCCGATGAGCTCCAAACCCCTCACCCGACCCCGCTCAAGAAAAATTGGAAATAAGGCATACCCAAAGGCATCCCATAGGTCTATAAACAATGTAATAAGAGATAACAAATAAAACTGGGTCTCTCTCAAAATATCGAAAAAACGCGACATAGTCTGCGTCACCCAAATGACCACAAAAACACAAAAAGGATGTATGCACCGCCTAACTAAGACTCGTACGATGCTACTCCCCTAGTAAAAACCTCTTATTAAGTCTCTAACATGGTAGATCTACAAAAGAATCAAAACTTCTCAAACCCTGATAACATGTTCTAGAACATAAATCAAACAAAACATCTCTAGAGGAATTGAGGCCTTACGGAGGGGGTTCCAACGCCTCTAACCACGATCGAATCCGACTTCGGACGAAGAACCGGCAAGATCTTGAAGCTCCGACTCTATTGGTTCGCGATTCCGGGAGAAACAAGCTATGTTCTTCCTCAATACGAGGCTACTACCCATTTTAATGCAAAAAAAAAAGAAACTACACGAAGTGTACTTTAGGATACACGCCGTGTATTTCATTTAACTGTTCATTTGGCAGCTAGAATTCCCCAGAATTACTATCTAGAACCTACCGACATGCCTACATACCTTGTACCTAATGATACATAGAGTGTACTTGGTTTCCCTTCTCTTCCTCGCCTGACTTACCCACACACCATGTATTTATATCATACACAGCCAGACTACATGGAATATCCCGGAGGGACACGACGTTGGACACGGTGTGTACCTGGATAAAAAAATATACCTTGCCAACTGGACTACACGCCATGTGTGGCCTAAACATGGTCTAGTGTACATGACCTCTCTGAAACAACACACCGTGTAGTAAGAAATTATCTACACGGCCATCACATGGAATGTAATCGGTGAGTACACGGCGGGTTACTCACTTAACAAGAACACGGATTGAACTTAAATTACACAGCGTGTAGTCTGGAAATTTCCAAAAACATCCCATTTTCTCCAATTTCCATAGAAACAAGTCAAAAATTCAAACAGGGTCAGGATTTGGACATGTTCTAAAAACCCGGGTTCTAACAATCTCACCACCTTAACATAGCTCATCCTTGAGTTATCAAATGAATCTTGGAGATGGCACCCAACAAACCACCCCCATCAAAGTAACCCAGAATTCCCGGTCTTAATGGTCCCGACTAAATTCATCAAGGGGCTCCCCGCCATAGGAATACCCACACTCGGTCTCAACATGAAAAAACTCAGAATGAGAAAATGTTTACTAACCTTTTTCTAGGATGGATAGTCCTTCTGTGACGCATCATCACTCATATGCCTCATTGGCACCCCTCGTCCCTCTTCTGACACCCAAAGTATCTCGCACTACCTCGGTGTCCGCCTCCATGAGGTCCCACGTCCCATAGATGCTCAAAAAGAACCTGTTTCATAGCAACTCAAGTAACCTGCATCATCGATGCCCCAATTACCAAGGTACCTAAAGTAACCCGCATCCTCGATGCCCCGATGCCCAAGGTACCTCAAGTAACCTACGTCCTTGATTCCCCTAATATGATGCATCTCATGAATACATATATCAATATATCACACATCTGATATGGCGCCAATGTGATTGACTAGCATCTAGTCAGTCCACATAGATATTGTGCATTACGTACTGTCAAAATAGACATTCCTTTATAAGTCATGAAAAAAAGGAAACATGGGAATCACGGCCACACCACAGTGTACCTCTAAGCGTCGTCATCTCACCAGCCTACTCTGCCTCTAGCCGCTCAATGGCGTGCAACTGGCTTGAAGCACAACTGCATGATGCCTGACATCCCTACGGTGCTTCTCCGGTCACCTGTCACTAACCCCTCAACAGGATCCCACTGTCTTTGTCACGTCCTCCGCGTAGAGCTAAACCTAAGATACCTTCTCCTGGTATCGAACCCAAACCAATTATGGATGCCACCGTCTGTCCTAGTCCCTGTCTGCCATCTGTCTAAGAAGACTGCCTGCAAAACCTCTCCCGATGCCCAACCTTTCCTCATTCCCGACACTCCTTTGGATTCCTATCGCATTGTTTCCAGAAATTCACTGGTTTTCCACACTCGAAGAAAACCACTGCAGAACTGATACATGGCGGTCAAGCTGAGTCCTTGGCCAGATTTACCTACTGAAAATCATTCCATCCTCACTTCCTGCTATCCAAACCATCATCTAAAGCTATCATCCGGCAAACCTGGGGCATATCCCTCTAGTTTCCCTCTTCTTTGAGCATATGGTTCACTGTCTCTGAAAAATAACCCATCCTGAAAATATTCACCTGGACCTGAATGTATTTTCGTAATACATCTTCAAAACGCCTCACTCTAGAAGCAACATCGATTACCATACCAGGTGCAATGCGAGACAGCTCTATGAAGGTAGCTACATAGTCCATGAAGTACATGTATCCATACTAGAGACTCAAGAAATCATGATCTCTCTCTTCCCCCAGTGTCTCTGGTTAAAAGTTCTCAAAGAACCTGTCCTCAGAGTCCTTCCATTCCAGTCCCTCATGCCTATGAGTCTGAACCCACACATCCCACCAACGCTTCACCGGTCCTCTCAGCATGTACATCGCCAGGTTTACCCTCCACCCTGGAGGTGTCTCGAGCTTCTCGAAGATCATCTACATACTATCTATCCAGTTCTCAGCCGCTTGTGGACTACCATCACCCTAAAAAAGCAGAGGGTGCTACGACTGTAACTCCCGCATCAGATATTCCATTGATGGATCTGTACCATGTGCTCCTCTGTCGATCCCCTACAAGACATGTACTAGGATATCTTGGAGCTTCTTGTTGATCCATGGTCCAAATGCTATCAAACCCAGCTGCTGCCCTGCCTACACTGGATCCTAAACCTGATCCTGTCTTTCATCCTGCACCAGCGGCTCGTGCTCTGCCTGTACCGAATCCTGAACCTGATCCTGCACCCACGGCACTGTATCCTCACTCTCCTGATGCACCATCGAGGCGTATAGGAGGAACCCACTAAATACTATAAATGGTTATACTACCATATATATATATATATATATATATATATATATTCAACATAGATAATGAATGTAGTAAAAGGCATCTCATAACTACTACCCTTTGTCTCCCCCACCGCAACCCATGCACATGGCATCCCGACCTCGTGTCCTCCTTACCCGCCCTTAAGAGAGCCAAGTATCAAAAATTCCTAGGGTCATGCCTATCCCGACAACAAATGTTTCCTCAATCCGATGACCAAGTCACCCAATCCTGGTGATCAAAATCACCTCAACTGATAGTATCTGCCTACTCGTACTAGAGCTAGAACCAAATATCCAACCATATGCAATTCTAAAAATATAAAAAGGATGGAATAACAAATTTAAATAAAAAATAAATTCTATCATAAATTTCACCTTTTTACAATTCAATAATACTATGCATGAGAATTTATTTTTATTCACATGGTATTATGACTTCCCAAAGCATACATGGAGGTATGAAATTGAAATACCAAATAAATGTGCCTATCAAAATCCAAGCAGACAAGCCTTGCCAAACTGGGCGGAGGTCCAATTCTTCCTTACCAAACCGGGTCAAGGGTCACATATCGCAATCAATAACCTCACACACCACGTTAGCCACCAAGGTGGAATTCATATAAAATATAATCTATGAAACAAAATATCAACTCCCACCCAAGGGAACTTGGTCCTTCCCTCGTACCGGGGGCTGCAGGCACCCAAGTAAAGCTAGAAACCTAGTTCCAATTATAACCTATCTCTAGTTTACCATATTCAAAATAGTTAAACTAGCAGAAATAAAAGAGAAGTCTTATTCTCATTAGTAACCAATAAAACGCTGCTACAAAACCCCTGTCTAGATCTCCTCTAATACAACTTTGTAACGACCCGGACCCGATCAGCCACCTGAAAACTGCTAAACAAGTGAGGTTCTACTACCTTATGTGCACCTCCCCAAATGCCAAATGACACCGACTAGTAGAAAGGGTATGAAAGGTATAGTGGGGAGTTTATACCCTCTTGAAGGATAATAATAGTGGTCCTAGTCCAAGTATAATAGTAGAGATGCAGTGGAATAAACAACTCAGCAGACTCAAACCAGACCCATAGAGCGAAAACACATTCAATCTCAATAAACAGCAGAATCAATAAATATATCAATAGAAGTGGAAATAAACACAACAACATGATGATAACATGTACCTACTACTGAACAATAAAAAATGCATCCAAATAAGTTCATACATATCTAAATATAAAAGGTGTCAGTGGCTAACCAACAATAGATACAACAAATAAGCATGCTGATACAGAAAAGGAAACAAAACAAAGTAACTCTATCTAGGTAAGACCTCAAGGTCCATACGATCTCCATGCAACAACTAACGCATCCCATCTTCTTAGGTTGGCCTCTTTTTTCACACAAATCTATAAATTCTACATGCATCCCGAAGGGACCATGGAGGGTGTGAGACAAATCTAAGTAGGATACCACCCAACGGTGCGAACCTAATATAAGTGTTTATGTAGGAATGCATTTATACGAAAAATAGTAAACAGAACGATCCACAAATAAACACAAACTCCACTAATGATCAGCAACCCCCATGGAGTGTCACTTGATTCGGCCAATGATGGAATCTCCATCATGTAACTCGGCTCCATGCACCACATGACACCGCGTGTCTCATGTACCGACGTCCTGAAGGCACGCCCAAGAATAGTAACATGACACCATGTGCCTCCTGAAACCTTGTGCCTCAAGTACTGATGATGTCCTGAAGGCACACCCAAGAAATACCCCAGAGGAACTGTGATGTCTGCCCTCAAATAACATATCCGGATAGACAATGATATCTTCCCTCCAATAATAGCGATCCTCAGTCTCCAACCCAATATCCATAATGCTATCCTTTGAAGACCCTCACCTCCCAAGTGGATTTTGACAAAAAGAACCCCATAATAAAGTACCTAAACTAAATCTACGTGGGCCTCTATCCACACAAGTGGACAAAACAACCTCATAAAGGCGTATCTCTGTGTGCACACTACTCAATGATCGGGGTGAGCGATATTCACCAAAATAGTACCTAATCCACGACACATCTGACACCTCGTGTCCTTACGACCATGTCTCTCAAGTCTGCTGTCCTCGCCATCAAATTAACTTGGGCCATGCCCAACCGGACAGTCATACTACCTCAAGCAGATGTCCATGACACCCAATCTCGTTGCAAAACCACCCAAAGTAACCCGGGCTAAGCCCAACCTATGATCAGCTTCACTCAATAATATCGGGGTTGTGCCTAACACCACCCAAAAGGGTACAACATATTGGATTCATAAATTTCATATATAAAATATTTAAACAGAAAATGTAAACATGAAAAACAATCTAAACCATTGATTTTCACTACGCAAGGTGTTACCCCATGCAAGCACTGAGGTCTTGAATGAATCTAACGATTTATATCAGGATTTAGAAGTTAAACTCAACAGTTTATAACAATATAATTCAAATATAACCATTTTGGAATCCCCCGTACAAAATGCCCCAATGAGATACGAGCCCTCGCCTGGCCCTGCTCAAGAAAAACTAGTAATACGGCATACCAAAAAGCATCTCATAGGTCCATAAACAATTTAATAAGAAATAAAAAATAAAAATGGGTCCCGCTCAAAATACCGAAAAATACATCATAGGCCACACCACCAAAATGACCACAAAAACAGAAAAGGAGGTATGCACCACCTACTTGAGACTCGTACGATGATACCCCTATGGTAACAACCTCTAATTAGGTCTATAATGTGGTAGATGCACAAAATAATCAAAACATCTCAAACCCTATAATTCGTTCTAGAAAAGAAATAAAACAAAATGGCTCAAGTGAAATTGAGGCCTTACCGAGGGGGTTCCAACGCATCCAACAGTGATCAAATCCGACTTCAGTAGAAGAAATGGGAAGAGGTTGAAGCTCAGGCCAGCTTGGTTCACAAAACCAGGCAAAAAAAGCTGTGTCTACCTCAATACGAGGCTACAGCCCATTTTAATGAAAAAAATGAATCTACACAGTGTGTACTATAGGATACACGCCATGTATATCATTTAACTATTCATTTGGATACTAGAATTCCACAGACTTACTTTCTAGAACCTACCGACATGCCTACATAGTGTGTACATAGGGATACATGATGTGTACTTGGTTTCCCTTCTCTTCCTCGCCTGACATACCCACGAGCCATGTATTTCCTTCATACACATCCAGACTACACGGCATGTCCAGGAGGGACACGGTGTGTACTTGGTTAAACAAATCTACCCAGCCAATAGGCCTATACGCCATGTGTGGCCTCCACACAGTCAATTGTACTCAGTGTGTCACAAACTACATGACTTGTGGTATGAAATTTTCTACAAAGTCATCACACGGCATGTACTCGGTGAGCACACAGTCGGTCACTCGCTTGACATGTACACGACGTGTAGTCTACAAATTTCCTGAAACTGCTCGTTATCTCTAGTTTCCACAGAAACAAGTCAAAAATTCAAACAGGATCGGGATATTGACCCATTCCAAAAACCTGGGTTCTTACAATACATACCCTCCAATTAAATTTCTCTATTTTAACTATCATTTTTAAAAAATAATATTTTATGTTTTGTTTCGGCTTGGTGTTCAGTGTCATATATGCTATCAGGAATAGTTATTTTTTTGAATATCATTTTTTTACATTTCCACCATTATATACATTAAATCATATCAATTTTATCTTGGTATTAGTAATCAAATAATTTAGTGTTTAAAACAACATTCTTGAAAGCCGTCATTGTTAAAATGGTTAATAAAACATCTTCTTGATGAATGAGAATAGAAAGTATAATGGATATATGGAAAAATAGATATCATGGTTTCAAAATAGGATAACACTAGTGGGGAATGGAAATATGAAAATGAATGAAATGAATAATTCCTAAATAATTATGGATAATTATAGAGCTCCTTCATAAAATGAAAGCAAATAATCGTGATAAAATCAATGACTACAAACCAGAAACCAAATAGGTGTGAAAAATTCCATCTATTCATAAAAAATAAAGTTAATATAATATAATTTTTATTTAAATATCCTTATAATAAATTTTGGTAATTAATTATACTCTATAATAATAAAATAAAATAAAATACCTACTTATTAAGTAAAATTTCTAATTATAATCAATTTCCACCACAGTCACATATTTTTTTCCAAACAGCGAGAATTAAAGATGTTTTTGTCCATCATGATCAAAAATAAAAATCTAATGGATCACATAATTAAGTTAAATGATAACAAAAAAGTAGTCTTATCTATATAGATTATCAAAAAATGATAGGATAAGGTAAGATAATTCAAGAAATAAATAAACTTTCATATGAAGAAACGCTAAGGTAATCCACAAAGGCACTTGAATAACAACAAAATACAAACATAGGTCCTTCAATATATAGTTTAACATAACAATATTTAATATATTCAATTATATAATTATAACCCATATTTTATAATTATTTTATCACATATTCATCTATGATGAATTTAATATTTAATTCCAAATAACATCAATTTCTCTTAGTGTCTCATACCGAAATGTATATTCAATAATCAGATATAATATTAATAATTACGAATCACCTTAAACACCACAAATACACTATAAAATAATAAATGACTCCAAAAATTAATTCAATCCTTATATGTTTCATGATTCTTAAAACCAAAACCCCATTAATAAAATTACTTCTATAATATAACTTTTAAATGCCAATATATAAACACTTTCACCTCAATGAATGGTAAAACACAGTTCCGTCAATTGTATATTATTTATCCTTTAAAAATATAATTGACCTAGTTTCCTTACATTTAAAATATTGAACTATAAATTGAAATCTGGGATGAAATTTGTTTCCCTCCATTAAGCACCACACTATTTCTTGTGAAATTGTTACTCTATTCCCTTCTTTCCACATGGAAAATGTAATTCTATTACATTGAAATATTATAATAGGTGTGTCTCTCTAGATTTCATACATGAAAGAAATTGTTCCTAATTTCCTATGTGGTATCCTTTATATAATCTCTTAG
This sequence comes from Viscum album, assembly GCA_963277665.1. Taxonomy (NCBI): domain Eukaryota; kingdom Viridiplantae; phylum Streptophyta; class Magnoliopsida; order Santalales; family Viscaceae; genus Viscum; species Viscum album. The sequence continues at coordinate 497,411,198 of OY728140.1, forward strand.
CAGACTTTATTCATCACTTATTTTCTGAGTTGGAGAGTTTTTTAAGGTACCAGCAATTAAATATATGTTGTGACAACTAATTAGGCATAATCACAATATGTCCATTTTTTTCCTATGAATCTCTTCTTTTTTACATTAAATTTACTGTTAATAATTTATAACATTATTAATTTATGAAATATATTTTTTAAAATAGATTTAATCCTGATAGTTCGTATTACAGGAAACATCGAGTTTTAGCCAACTATATTGTACTAATAATATTAATATCTATTCATGATCATTATAACATTCCATTATATTTAAAATTATTAATATAAATAAAAAAATAAAAATTAAGTATATTGGATTTATTTTTTTAAACATATTGATGAAAAATTATATAATTTCAATTTATGTCTTTATAATATTCAAAAATACATTTTTCTCAAAAAAATGGTTTTGTCGATTTTTTTGACAACTAATAAAATTAATTTTTACAATTTTAGAAATTTATTTTAAAATATAATCTTCCTTTTTTAATCAACCTTTAAATTTTATCTTATACTGAATTATGTTTAAATTTTATGAAAAAGATTAAAATTTCAATGGATAGTGAAAAATACTGATTATTATTAAAATTACAATTTTTGTTCAATGAATTTAAATTATTCATTTTGATTTAGCATTAGTTTTAACGAAAACTTCAATTAAATAAGTATTAACCCAATTTATGCAATTTTTATCAATTTTATAATAATATATTTATAGAAAAATGTTTTATTCTTATAAAAAAAATTTCTTTGGGAATTTCTTTTTTGTCACGTCTGTGTGTTTAATTTTTATTTAAATTTGGATAATTATGATAATTTAATTTGGAAACTTGGTTCCGTATTTTGAATAATTTTTTTAAATATTTTACAATAAGTTTAAATTAATTTTGATTCATAATTAATTATAAAATCAGTAAAAGATAATTTCCAAAGCTAATGTTTAAATAAGTTTATATGGAGTTAAACAACACATATTTTGATAAAAATGACCTAAAAATTTTAAATAACCTATTTAATGGACATATATGGCTATTATATCATATAAGGTAATATAATGATCCATTTTCATCCCATTTTTCAAATTTTTAACATGGTTATATATTCCTATTTTAATAAATACATAGTGTGTCCTCTACCCTACTAACAAAAGGGACCCACCATCTCCTATACTATACAAACATAAATATCCTACATGTTAAGAATATCCCTACATGAGTTCATACATACTTACATACCCATTTACTAGATGAATGTTTTCAATTATGAAACCCCATAATAATACCTTTCGTGAAATGCTATAGAGGTTTTCTAGAGAATAGTTATGAATCTAAACTGAACATTTTTATAGTTCGTATTAAACCACCATAAAATATACATAAAATATGATTATATAATAAAATATTTATATTACATATAACTATATTTTATTATTCTAATGGAATAACCTATATCTTTCTCTAAAATCAAAAAATGGAAAACAAAACCATCAATCATTTGTACGATAGACTACCGCCTCATGAACTAATGAAATTTCATTACCTAGACTGCCTTTCAAAAATGGATATAATAATCTACCTAAATATATAAATTGTATTTATGATATATTTATACTTCTAGAATTATAATATCATATATACATTCTTATCTTCCAACCTAGTTAAAGAAGATAATGTCGCTCATCTGTACATTTGGACCACCTTTTCCATAAAGTGATGTAATACGATTTTCATATCGTTTGACATGAATCTTTATAAGAATATATATAATTAATATATATGATATATATTATATGAAATTTTTTCCCTATTTTTTAATTAATATTTACCTTTTTTGTAACATCCATCAAAAACTGTGAATAATTCTCATGTGTACGTACTGCCTAACATCTCCATGATTGAATTGATTAATTCTTCTATCTAAAAATTTAATTAAGGAATATAAAAATTTATATATTGATAGTATATTTTATTCTTATTTAAATTAAAATTATTTCTCATATTTCTCTATAATCAATGTTAAATGGAAAATTTTACCATAGAAAACACACATGAAATACGAACAAGTTATCAATTGACAGAGTGATTTTAATAAGGAATTGTTGATTAAAAGGAGGTAAATGGTTAAATTTGTATAATATATGGTATGATACATATGACTATGGTAATAAAATATATGTATAACATATCTATTTATATATATATATATATTAGTTTCAAATGAGTATGAATTATGTCTAGACTTGAGGTATGGGATTCTCAATCACATTCATTTTCATGAAACACATGTCATATTAATCACTTATTTATTTTTTGTACTGTATATACTTCCCATTAATTTATTTTATAATTATTATAATAATAATAATGGTATACACATTTCTAAATAAATTTCTACCATTTATGGGGATTAAGATTCAATTGTTTCCAATGTGGTAAGGATTTTGTGTTAAAATCTCTGTATTATTGGGTTGTTTATGACTGTGTTTTAGATGATAAAAACTTATGATATATCACTAAACCAATTCAAAAAATTCATTTTAATATGTTTATCTATTTTTAGTAAAATCTTAGAAACAATTTTCCTGTATTTATGCAGTCAAGATATTGAATTCTTTTTTAAGAGAAATTGATTTTTATTATATCTTTGGTCTAAAATATTTTATATTTAATGTGTGTGTTTTAAAATATTGTTTTAAAGGATGTATATAATATTATATAGTGGTGATTTAATGTAAATTTTAACCATCAAATAATTTTTTAAAAATAATTTAAAAGAAGTGTTCTTATTATTTTCATAACAATGTATTTTTAACTTTTGACAACACATTGTGACTATTATCTTTTCTTTAACATGTATAACATGAATGGTATTTCCCACCTATATAACCACTTAATTATTTTATTATTAACTTATTATTTTCCTTGTATATTTATAAATAATTTTTTTTTCATTAACATTATATATATTTATATATTTTTGAAAAATTTATTTCAAAGTAGAAGTTGTATTTTCCTCATTAAATTTTCCATGTGATCTCTAAAAAACATTTTCCATTTAAGATGACATCCTTGGCTTCCACTTAAAATTTTATAGGGATATTATCTAATGATACCATACCTATAATATTTATATATGGGATATGATTATTATGAATAAATGTATAGAAAACCTATTTCATTTCCTTGGGTTATGTTTATAAAACTCGTGTGTCACCCATGTGTAATACTATGATGAAATGTGGAAATGTTTATTGAAACCATTTATTTTTCATGGGATATGTTATGATGTAATGTTTATGAAACCCATTTACTTTTTAATTCTTATGATATGATATTTTTCTTGTGAAACACATTTTTTTTATTTTCATAAGGTGATGGATTGACTTATATGTCACTCAGTTTCTTTAGGTAATAATTGATATTTAATTATATGCACATGAATGGAATGGGGAGTAAACCCATTTTAGTAATGTAACACCCCAAGATTTCGTAGTGCGTTATTTCTTTAAAATAATTCAATAACTTGCACTACACACAACACCGAGTTCAAGCACGCCATGATTTACCAAACTAGCCGTTCAAAAGAGGTTATGAATAATATTAACTGAATTTTTAACATTATATAATCCTTATAATTTTAGAATCCATATTATGATATTCTTAGACATAATGTAAGAAACAAATTCATTTTTGCACTTTTACAAACTTTTAACAGTGAACCCTTTTTAAATCCAATATTTTAAACTTTTATATATTCAATTTGACTAAATAAATTTACTTTTTAGAATGGGGACATCACAAATTTACAATGAATCATCCCAAGATTCCATGGTACGTTTCCCTTTGAATAATGCAATGACGTACATTGTACGCAACTTCGAGATTCTAAAACACCACAACCAATCAAACTAGCCGTAATGAATAGTAATACATAGTTTTTGAAATTTTATAAATATTATCTTTTATAATGGACATAATTTTTGGATTCATAATATCAAAATTGGCTTAGGGTGAAATTTTGGTACTTTTCGGATAAATTTCATATTTTGATGAATAGTGAAAATTTCTAAATTTTAATTAAAAACAACCTTTTTAATAGAAATAATTAATTGTGATAAATTATGAATTTGAGTGGTTTTAAAGTATATTTATAATATATTTTTACCATTTAATACAATGTTGGTCATTGAACATAATTTCACAATTAAACCGAACATAAACAAGTATCAATCTTTTGATAGTTATTATATCTTAAAAACACGCTTTTTGTTTTGACAGCGATAATTAATTTTAAATTAATTTCTGCCACTTCTGTGTTTCGAATTTGGAAAAATGGATTCCATATTTGGAATCATTATGTTCAAATTGTGTAAATTGGTAACTTTTATTTTTAGACATTTTGAATAATTACTTCGGTAAATATTTTATTTATCATGGTTAAAGGGTAAATCCGGTAAATAAGGGTTAAAAATAATATTATAATAATGAAAAATTACCCTAAAATGTTTCCTAACCTTATTGGTTGATACATTTCCGACCAGGAGCATCTTTGGGTAGATTTTGGGACCCCATGGTTTCACTTGTAAGTGATAGGGACACTTTATTTTATTTAAGTTAAATAGAATAAAAAAATGACACAAGCATATATGTTTTAGAAACAAAATTTTTTCATAGGGTTATATATGTTGGATTTTCTACTATAAATATTAATTATAAATATAACAATATTTCTTACATAATGGTATTTTATTTATAATTTTTAGACATTATATAATGTAATTTATTTTAGACACAATGGTGATGCAGTAATTACCATAATAGTGAAAAATTAAAATGATTGATATTGTAGATACCCAAATAAATATAATTTGACACTTTTATTGAATTAAACTAATTTTATAGGTTAATTTGACATGTTAGGAATGGTTTAATTAATTTTTTTCGAAGTAATCATTCTTTTATGATTTTTACAAAAATCAATTATTGAATAGTGTCAACATTGACATAAAAGAGTGTTTAAAACAAATATTATATTATTAATTGATATTAAATTCTTAAAAAAATGAGGTTCAGCCAAGATACTTATATCATGATAGGTGTATCATTAATGGACCACTTGTGGGTCTCTTGGAGGTATATAGTATGTTCATTAACTATATAATCTAAAAATACAAAGTGACATGGTAATTGTTAAACTAATTAACTAAGAGTTAAAACTAAAAGATAAGGTTAATTTAGTGACCCAAACCTGTGTAAAACCTATTGTCTGAGTGGTTTTCGACCCATCCCCATCTTAAAATTTATGTAATACACTTTGGAGCCATTATAAACCGAATATAAATTTATTATAAATTAATACTTTTAGTTTTTCCTAAAGAGCCCCTCCTCCCCCTTATAAAAGGACCCAAATTCTAACCAATTCTTCACACATTCAAAGCTTTTTGGCTCGTCCAAACTCTGCCCAAATACTCTCTAAACTTCCCTCAATTCATCTTAGAGGCCTTCCTTTAGTCAGAAAGCCAACATAAGATCCCTTTTGATCAAATCAAAAGGAAGAACCCGAAGAAGAGGTTCACCTACCCCCAACCATGGAAAAGTACAAGGTAAGGGGTTTTCATCTCACTCCTTATTCCCGTAAGTTTCATGCCATATTGCAACTATTAACTTTTGTGTGGTGTATTTACTGAACATAATTGTATTCTTTGTGTAATACACTTTAATTTATGTGTATTTACATATTCATTTTATGATACCTCTTTCATGGGTTGTATGTTTCGTAAGTTACCAAATTTGTAACGGTTTATTTTGCAATATCTTCATTATCCAAGGTTGTTTATACGTAATAATCTACTGGGATTTCTTTATCATCCACATCCATGTTTCTTAAAAATGTATTTCAAAACATTTTTACTATTTACAAGAATATGGGTTAAAGTCATTTATACCCTTGTTTGACATTTTATAAGAGGTTTGTAAAGGAATCTTTCCATAGTTTTCCAAACAAGGTCCTTTTTAAACTTTTGACAAAATTAAGGTAAGAATGTATTTTTTTAACTTATACGGTGGGTGCGGTTATTCTCCGCCGTTATTACACCTTTGAAGCTTCCTTCACAAGCTTATAAAGATATTTTCAAAATAAAGGTTTTCTCTATAATTATGCGACTTTTAAATGATTTTTTAAAAAAAAAGAGATATTTCTCTCAAATAGTATTGATTTCATCTATGTCAACATCCTTTGATAAATTTTAAACTTGTTTCAAGTTGATATATTATGATACAAATTATTCATATTTTATTTAATGATTTGTGATATTTTTGACTATGGATGAGTTATTTTTATGCCAATAATGGTTTATGATTAATGTTTTGACATTTTATCTGTTAGTTTTAATACGAATGTTTATGTTATATTTCATCCTCTTCATAAGATGAATGTTTTGGACTAGTATGTTCCAGGTTGGAGACCGGTAAAAGTAGGCCCTCCGGGTTGGTGTCAGGTTATTTGAGGCACTCCGGGTGGGTGTCCGATTATTAGAGGTACTCCGGGTTGGTGTCCGGTTATTATAGGCACTCCGGGTTGGTGTCCAGTTATTAGAGGCACTCCGGGTTGGTTTCTAGTTATTAGCGGCACTCCGGGTTGGGTTCCAGTTATAGTTAGCCCCTAGGCCTTAGCACGAGGACTTGACAAAGAAATTAATGTTCAGAATTATGCATTCCATCATTATGAAAGTGGTTAGTGATATTGCATGTGATTATTCGATTAGTAGAATATCCATGTGAACAAGTAAATGGAATTATTTCATTTTATTTCTACCATATTATGCTGAAGTTCAAGTTTAAAAGGCTTTTGTTTTAGTTTTATAAATTGCCTTAAATGTTTATGCTTATTTTTGAATGTTTCCTATTTATTTCTTTCCCTTACTGAGCATTTGAGCTCACCCCTTTCTATGTTTTATTTTTCCCAGGATTCCAAGAAGTGTAAAGTTATTGATATGCAGGGTTAAGACAAGGGAATAATGGAATTCATAATGAATTATTTATGTTGTTTTCTATGTTATGAAGTGTAATGTAACATTCATGTATGTAATCTATTTTCCAATACTGCTAAACTGATTGGTTCTTCGGGACTTGGTTCCTTGTAATCATGCCAATGTATTAAAATAATTCACTGACTTTGGGTCACTGGGGCCGGGGCGTTACAGTTAGTATCAGAGGAAGTTTAGCAATAACCTTGGAAACTAGATTTAGATAAACTCTGATTAGAGCACATAGGCCTAAGATAGACTTTGAGGATTAGTATAGAATAACTTCCTAGAATTTTGGTATTGTAGAAATTTTGTGAGTTTTCCAAGAAATACATCCCTGTCTGGATATGAGAAGGTAGAGGCGTCTCTAGCATAGATGTACCTAGGGGTAAAACCCGAAAACACCGCTTTGAGCTAGTCTCTAACGGGAACTAGTGCATGACAATGGGCCTTGTTGTACTCTTGGTTGAGACACTCCTGGGGGATATGCTTAGGACAGCTCTCATTTTCTTTACAAATCATTAGGAAGGGTTTATGAGTATATACATCCTCAAAGAAAACATTTTCATGATTATGGATTATATCCATAAATAGTTCAATTTATGTTAAGTGTTTATTTGTATGAAATTATGTATTTTGATTCATAAAATAATCTAGTTTGTGACATTGTTTAGAAATGAAACCCAATAGAAGGAATGAGAACTCCAACAATACGCATGATCCAAAGAGTAAGGAGGATCATATCTTTCATGGTCTTAATCCAGGATTTAGAAGGGAAATAGTCTCCCACGTATTATCATCATATGAAGAAATAGAATCATGGGTGGATTAGATAACTAAAGAGTTTTCTGAGTCCTATGGCTTTGAAGGGAAGAAATAGAAGAAAAGGATGGAAGAGAGAATGATGGATAAAGGGAAGAGGGAAAAGAAGAATTTCCCCATATGTGATAACTGTGGGAAGAAACACCCTGGAACTTTCCTGAAAGGAATGGGAGTTTGTTATAAGTGTGGAGAAAAAGGGCACAAAGTACGTGACTGCAAGGGTAAGAAAATGGTTTCAAATGGACAATGCTTCATTTGCAAGGAGTTGGGACACTATGAGAACCTATGTCCCAGTCATCAGAATATTCCGCAAATGATGCTATTGGATAATAATCAAGTTATGATACTACCATAGATGAATAGGAATGATTAGAGTTCTTATGTTGATTATGTCATTTGAGTGTTGTATCAACAATGTACATGTTATAATAATTATGGAGTATATAAGGATTTTACTTCAGTACTATTTCATTAAGGACTTGAGATTTGTGGATCAAATAAAAGTGACTCAATAGAAGGATAAATTTTTGGAAAATATATGGTTTACAGAATGATAAAACATAATATAGTTCTGATACTGAGGTAGTGATTTTGGAATAATACATGATTGGTTTGGATACATTATATTGGATATTATTGGATACCTTGAAACTGATTAATGATTTGTATATTCCATCATTATTGGGGTTTACAAAATTTTTGTATTGAAGGAGTATATATATTATTCTTTAAGGAATAAGGGATCATGAATGTAATCAATAAGGTTTTATGGTAATTCAGGATGTTTCAGAGTTTTAAAAGAGTACAAGATGAAGGTGTTCAAATGTTGTTATGCAGCAAAAGGATCTTTATTGTGTTTACCTTCCTTATAAATTTTGGACTGAAGTATTTTGGATAGTTCTAGTTCGGATTATTTTGGATTACCATAAAAGGACAACCCGGAGGTCGGGCGGCAACCCGTCGCGTCCGGCAAGGCCGCGAGACTTGAACCCACAACTGAAGGGAGACAAGGGTGTATCACCTACCACTAACCCACGTGATTTCCTGGATTGAATAATGTTGTTTTTTTAATGGTTGTGTTAGATGAATTATAAAATTCATTTTTTTGAACCCTATACGAATAGGATAAATAGAATATTATTTTTGAGTTCTATTATCTTTTAGAGTGAAAGATGAGTTTGTGGTAGAACATAGTTAAAGGATGAGACTCTACTTGTCAAGTATATATTTTTCTTCTTCTCTTATTCAATGAAGAAATTAATTCTTATACTTTAGTGAATGGGTCTTAAAAAAATGTGTTACCCTAATACCATATGTTTTGTTGAACCGATGGTATTTTAAATCAGCGTAGATTGATGAAATTTAAGGCCCTCAATTTACACTTGTTTTTTATTGATGACCACAATCACTACCTATACATATTTACATTTTTTCTCCAATTATATGTCTCTAATTGCAACTAATGTTCTCCTAATCGAGATCATAATTTGGTGGTGACCCTTTCATTTCCCTTTTCCTCATATTAAGACTACATTTTATTAACCCAATTTCCGATGTGGGTTTTCCCACAATGATATTTTCTATTTTCAACATTTTATTTTTGAAGAATAGTTTCAAATTGCAAGGTCGCAATTTATTGAAAGAGGGGAGAATGTAACAACCCAAGATTTCATAGTGCGTTATTTCTTTAAAATAATTCAATAACTTTCACTACACGCAACACCGAGTTCAAGCGCACCATGATTTACCAAACTAGCCGTTCAAAATAGGTTATGAATAATATTAACTGAATTTTTAACATTATATAATCCTTATAATTTTAGAATCCTTATTATGAGTATCTTAGACATAACGTAAGAACAAATTCATTTTTGCACTTTTACAAACTTTTAATAGTGAACCCTTTTTAAATCTAATATGTTAAACTTTTATATATTCAATTTGAATAAATAAATTTACTTTTTAGAATGGGGACATAAAAAATTTACAATGAAACATCCCAAGCTTCCACGGTATGTTTCCCTTTGAATAATGCAATGACGTGCATTGTACGCAACTTCAAGATTCTAACACACCACAACCAATCAAACTAGCTGTTATGAATAGTATTATCTACTTTTTGAAATTTTATAAATTTTATCTTTCAAAATGGACTTCATTTTTGGATTCATAATATCGAAATTATCTTAGGGTGAAATTTTGGTACTTTTCGGATAACTTTCATATTTAGATGAATAGTGAAAATTACTAAATTTTAATTAAAAACAACTTTTTTAATCGAAATAATTAATAGTGATAAATTATGAATTTGAGTGGTTTTAAATAATATTTATAATATATTTTTACCATTTAATACAATGTTGGTCATTGGACATAATTTCACAATTAAACCGAACATAAACAAGTATCAATCTTTTGATAGTTATTATATATTAAAAACACGCTTTTTGTTTTGACAGCGGGAATTAATTTTAAATTAATTTCTGCCACTTCTGTGTTTTGAATTTGAAAAAATGGATTCCATATTTGGAATCAGGATGCTCAAATTGTGTAAATAGATAACATTTATTTTTAGACATTTTGAATAATTACTTCGGTAAATATTTTATTTACAATTGTTAAAGGGTAAATCCGGTAAATAAGGGTTAAACAATATTATTATAATAATAATAAATTACCCTAAAACGTGTCCTAACCTTATTGGTTGATACATTTCCGACCATGAGCATCTTTGGGTCGATTTTGGGACCCCATGGTGCCACTTGTAAGTGATAGGGACACTATTTTAATTAAGTTACAATAAATACAAAAATGACACAAGCATATATCTTTTAGAAACACAATTTTTACATAGGGTTATATATGTTGGATTTTCTACTATAAATATTAATTAGAAATATAAAAAGATTTCATATATAATGGTATTGTATTTATAATTTTTAGACATTAAATAATGTAATTTATTTATGACACAATGGTGATGCAGTAATTACCATAATTGTGAAAAATTAAAATGATTGATATTGTAGATACCCAAATAAATATCATTTGAGAATTTTTATGAATTAAAATAATTTTATAGGTTAATATGACATGTTATAAATGGTGTAATTAACTTTTTTCGAAGTAATCATTCTGTTATAATTTTTACAAAAATCAATTATTGAATAGTGTCAAAATTGACATAAAAGAGTTTTTAAAACAAATATTATATTATTAATTGATATTAAATTCTGAAAAATCTAAGGTACGGCCAAGAGACTTATATCATGTTAGGTGTATCATTAATGGACCACTTTAGGGTCTCTTTGATGTATATAGTATGTTTATTAACTATATAATATAAAAATACAAAGTGACATGGTAATTGTTAAACTAATTAACTAAGAGTTAAAACTAAAAGATAAGGTTAATATAGTGACCCAAACCTGTCTAAAACCTATTGGTTGAGTGGTTTTCGACCCATCCCCATCTTAACATTTAAATAATACACTTTGGAGCCATTATAAACCGAATATGAATTTATTATAAATTAATACTTTTGGTTTTTTCCTAAAGAGCCCCTCCTCCCCCTTATAAAAGGACCCAACTTCTAACCAATTCTTCAAACATTCAAAGCCTTTTGGCTCCGCCAAACTCTGCCCAAATACACTCTAAACTTCCCTCACATTATCCTAGAGGCCTTCATTTAGTCAGAAAGCCAACATAAGTGCCCTTTTGATCAAATCAAAAGGAAGAACCCAAATAAGAGGAGGTTAACCTACCCCCAACCAAGGAAAAGTACAAGGTAAGGGGTTTTCATCTCACTCCTTATCCCCATAAGATTCATGCCATATTGCCACTATTACCTTTTTTGTGGTGTATGTACTGACCATAATTGTATTCTTTGTGTAATACACTTTAATATATGTGTATTTACATATTAATTTTATGATACCTCTTTCATGGGTTGTATGTTTCGTAAGTTACCAAATTGGTAAGGGTTTATTTTGTAATATCTTCATTATCCAATATTGTTATTATGTAACAATCTACTGATATTTTTTTATCATCCAAATCCATGTTTCTTAAAAATTTATTTCAAAACATTTTTACTATGTACAAGAATATGGGTTAAAGTCATTTATACCCTTGTTTGAATTTTTATAAGAGGTTTATAAAGGAATATTTCCATCGTTTTCCAAACAAGTTCCTTTTTAACCTTTTGACAAAATTAAGGTAAGAATGTCTTTTTTTAACTTATACGGTGGGTGCGGTTATTCTCCGCCATTATTACACCTTTGAAACTTCCTTCACAAGGTTATAAAGATAATTTCAAAATAAAGGTTTTCTATATAATTATGAAACTTTTAAATGATTTCAAAAAAAGAGATATTTCTCTCAAATAGAATTGATTTCATCTATGTCAACATCCTTTGATAAATTTTAAACTTGTTTCAAGTTGATTTGTTATGATACAAATCATTCATATTGTATTTAAGGTTTTCTGATATTTTTGACTATGGATGAGTTATTTTTATGCCAATAATGGTTTATGATTAGTGTTTTGACATTTTGTATGTTAGTTTTAATACGAATGTTTATGTTATATTTCATCCTCTTCTTAAGATGAATGTGTTGGACTAGTATGTTCCAGGTTGGGGACCGATAAAAGTAAGCCCTCCGGGTTGGTGTCTGGTTATTAGAGGCACTCTGGGTTGGTGTCCGGTTATTAGAGGCACTCCGGATTGGTGTCCGGTTATTAGAGGCACTCTGGGTTGGGTTCCGGTTATAGTTAGCCCCTAAGCCTTAGCACGAGGCCTTAATAAAGAAATTAAAGTTCAGAATTATGCATTCCATCATTATAAAAGTGGTTAGTGATATTTCATGTGATTATTCGATTAGTAGAATATCCATATGAACAAGTAAATGGCATTATTTCATTTTATTTTTACCATATTATGCTGAAGTTCAAGTTTAAAAGGCTTTTGTTTTAGATTTATACATTGCCTTAAATGTTTATGCTTATTTTTGAATGTTTTCGCTGTATTGCTTACCCTTACTGAGCATTTGAGCTCACCCCTTTCTATGTTTTATTTTTCCCAGGATTCCAAGATGTGTAATGTGATTGATATGCAGGGTCAAGACAAGGGAATAATGGAATTCATAAATAATTATTTACGTTGTTTTGTATGTTATGAAGTGTAATGTAACATTCATGTATGTAATATATTTTCCAAGACTGCTAAACTGATCGGTTCTTCGGGACTTGGTTCCTTGTAATCATGCCAATGTATTACAATAATACACCGACTCTGGGTCACTGGGGTCGGGGCATTACAAGTACGGGGCCTTTTTAACTTTGATAGTCTTGGGAGTGAACCCATAAAACTAAAATCTTTTTGGGAATGAACACATAATGTTATGATAGTCTTGAAAATGAGCCATGTCTAATAAGGAAATGTTTTTTCTATTATTATTTGAATAAAAAAAATTACATGAATTATGATTGTGTTATATTTCTATGGAAAATATTCATTGAAAAAATTATTATACAAATATTATGTATTGGAAAACATTATCTCAGGATTCATGATTATGATCATCGATATATAGTGTATTCTATTCAAATTATCATCTCATGTTTTTAATCATTTATACTCATGTTACGCTTATGTGATTATTGATATCAAAATTATTTACCCTTAATAACCATCTAATCTCACTAATTACTATGGTCACTTATACATGTTATGAATAATGATAATATGTATAATATATCTAGGATGGGTGGTAGTTATTACGACATCTGTGAGAGTTTATTTAGTATATGTATGAAACATTTGTTTATAAATTCTTGTTTCCAAAGGCATTAGACCTATAAATTTTTGGAATGGATTGTTAGGTTATGTTATGAATATTTATATATTATTATCTAATATATGTGTATGAAATGTTATAATTTCTATATTTTTTATCATATATTTTATTATATAAACATTAGATACTAGGGAGAGAAGACTTTAGTGAGGTCCATATGTGTAAATCTAATTATAGAATATATATCATGAAATTTTGGTGAAGGATTGAACGAGTGGTTTCTATGTAATTTCATCCCTATCTGGATAGAAAAAATAGGGTTGTATCTAGAATAGATAAAAGTGGGGGTAATAACTCTAAAATGTAACATTGATATTTGACTTTATTGTCCCCAGGTGCTTGATAGTATGCATTATGGTAAGAATTTATTGACAGTCTAGGGGGATATTTTTTATAAATTCAGGAACTCTTTATGATCCATCCTGAAGGATTTTAATAGATGATGACCATAAATAAAATTGGTTGAATCTAAGGTTTCATAGATTGAAATGAATTATACTATATTTAGGAATCCAATAAATGAAATTTCCAGATTATTATGTTTCCCTTATAGTATTATTGTTGTTTAGACTATTGTATTTGGTGTTATTAAATGGATTAAAACCAAAGTAATTTTGTTAATGTAAAATTTTACGGAAAATGCAATGACTTTCCTCCTAAGTTAATAACTTTTATTGCAGAAAGAAAGAAAAATTTTATTTTTATGATCCTACAACATTATCAAGTTATTACTCATAATGAGATTCTAAATGAGAAAAGTATGAAAAATAATATGTTGACTTTTTTATGAAGGAAATTTTGACATTATATTAGTTGTTCCAATGATTGAATAGTTTTAGATAAATGGATTAGTACTGCTAAAAATATATTTTTCTAATAGAAAATGAATGGAGAAATAAATCTCATTCTATCTATTTATCATTTGAAAAGGAGAATGATATCAAATGTGGAATCTTACAGAGAATATTAGGTAGTATGTAGAGATTAAATCCATATGGTAAGATGATTTTGATATATACTTTTTGAATAATTAATTCCACCATATTCTTAAAAATAAATTAGAGAGTGATATAATCTAAAAAATGATTATTATGAACTCATTGGTACCTATTGGGAAAATTTTACAAGTATTACATTGTATTCTTCTACTACTATCGTGAAAGCAAAATGTATGGTCGATCGATTATTCAGTGGCCCAAAATATTTCTTAAAAGGGAATTATCCATAAGGTACTTCAATATCTAGGTACAAATCATTTTATGTTGTTTTTTAGAGGAAATAAATATTAGATTTACCCATAAATATTATGTTTTTTATATGAAAGGAGATATGGAGTTCAAGGGAAACTATAAAACCCTTGGAAAAATGAAGATGACCCTTCATGCCCAATGTGTGTAGGGAAAGATGGAGGATATTATCATAATGGGACTAATAAATGTTTTATGTGTGGAAAGTAATGACTTGAATTTATATAATTTTGAAGTAATGGGAAGAAGATATGTAATGATGTGATTAGACTGTAAGCTCCATAGGATTAACAAGACACACTCTATTGATTCAAATGAATGCAGTATAGGAATTATGCTTACCAATGATCATATACGATGGTTAATGAGAATGATCAATTTCAGAAAACTCTTAAATAGAGAGAAATATATAAATCTTATATTATCAATATTTATGATTGGGAGTATGATAATGATGTGGTGAAACATACACATGCCTTCCACTGTAGAATTTCTAATGTTTTATTTGATTCTGGATCCACTAACTCTATTTTAAGTGAATAATTTTCTAATGTTATAATAAATGCACTATAAGTATTAAATCATTAATTAGTAG
This sequence comes from Viscum album, assembly GCA_963277665.1. Classification (NCBI taxonomy): domain Eukaryota; kingdom Viridiplantae; phylum Streptophyta; class Magnoliopsida; order Santalales; family Viscaceae; genus Viscum; species Viscum album. The sequence goes on from OY728140.1 coordinate 497,426,777, forward strand.
TGAGACTCTTGAAGGAATGATGTATGTATCTATATTATAGAAATATAATTTTATGAATTATCATGGGAATTTTCTTCTTCAAAATCTTGATATTCCCCATATGGTTTAATGTAATGATATTTTATCCATGGATTGGATTTATCTCTATAAATCCCACATTCATTCATGATGATGGTAAATCACATTTGATATTCCAATTTGACATATAATATTATATTATTATAATGATAAATATAAACTACTAATGGAAATCACAAAAATTATATGGGTCTTGATTCCCATTTAAAAAGTATTTTTTAACACAGATGTTTGGGGAGAAACTCAACATCGATGATATTACTATTTTGTGGGATATTTTTTATGCCTCTCTAGAATAGTTTTTAAGTGTTCCCCTGAATTGTGAAGTTAATTATTCAATATAATTGATACATGGTGGTAAAATTATTTTAAAAACTCCCTATAGAATTTAAATGATTATGTTATATGAATTTAAGATAAAAATCTACTACAATATATATAATGTATTTTTTCATTCTACTGTGTCACCTTCGGGTTAATCTTCTCTTTTTTATGAAGAAAGATGGATCAATGGGACTTTTTATTGATTATCTAGAATCAAATAATATCACAATATAGAATAAGTATAAAATATTCTATGTTAATGAATTATGTCCCAAAATTCACTAAACTCAATAGCCTCCCATGATTGAATATATCACAATGAAACATTAGGAAATAGGTTTTCTAAAACAAATTATTCGATATATTACATTATACACAACAATAAGTTTAGATGATACTAGATATTCTATTAAAATATTATTTTTTAATGTGACAGTTAATACCAAGACACTCTTTTAGAGGTTATGATTAAAATTAATTCATCTTTTTAAAAATTTATTATAATTAAAATAAAAATTATTTGAATGAAAAAGAAATATTTATCTATAAAATAAATTTTAAGTACAAAATGTATTTTCATAATAATAAAATTTAATAATCACGATAGGTGAATTATTTTAATGATATTAAAACATTATATATTCAATAAAACGTTTTCAAAGTTATTTAATATTTGTTCTATGAATGGGATATGAATAAACTGTGTTTTTTTCTTAAAAAATTATTTTTTTAGCTAATGGATATCATCGAGTGTAGTAACAATATTTTATAAATAATTCCTACCACTCTTGGGAAATTAATTTTGTAAAATTCATTCTATATTTAGAATCATAAGTTTTAAATTTGATAAAAATTTCCTTTTAATTATTTTTCAAAATTAATTGTAGCTGTGGTAAAATTTATCCCCATGTTTAAGTGTAAAATTTTTTAATCTACATTAAATCTATGTGATAAAGACATAATTTGTCATTCATATTATTAAGAGAAGAAATAATTTCTGCACTTATCATATTAGCCACAATGTTTATTTGTTTAATGCTCAATTTTCTAGGAAAACAACATGTCTCACATTTAATTTTTTTTTAAAAGTATCACTCTCTATGTTTTAAGTATCTTTTATGTATTCTTATAGGGAAATTTTTCTATGAATGAATATTGATATTAATTTTGAGCTAAATGAAATTAATTAATTTTTTTTTATTTATTTATTTTTAAAATAAAATAATGACCTGAAATTCTTGTTCATCAAATATGAAATATTTCTATAAATCAAAAAACAATATAAAAAATGTTATTCAAAATATTAATAAAAAATATTTATTTTGATTCAATGTGTTAAAATAATATTTTTGATGAATATGATATATTATTGTTAATATAATGAATTAAATTATTATATAAACTTTTTTCTTTATTCCTTTTAAGTAAAATTAAATGAATAGTGTTAAAAGATTCATAAATAATATTTTTTCAAAATATTATTTTATTAAATTACTTAAAAATAATAAAAATATCATAATATGAAAAACAGTATAAGATATCATTCAAAATTATCCCAATTTCTATTTATAGTTGTTTGTATCCATTTAGAATGAGAATTACATTATTATAATATAATCATATAAATTTTTTAAGTATGTTCTCTGCATCCCTTATATAATAACACCCCTTTTTTATATTCTTCACACCAATTTGGGACATATATCATGACTATACCACTCTAAATTTTCATATAAACATACTTATCTAAATGTTTTCTGATAATCTCACAAAAAAACCTATCCTAATATCCATAAGAATGTATCTAATGAAGGTCTCTTAGAATTTAGGTAATTTCCTTACTAAACATATTTCAATTTATTTGTTATTATACATCATCTAATTTTGTGGGATTTATCATAAAATAATAAATTTCATGACATAAAGATTATGAACTGTTATTATGATTATGAAATAAACCTTTCTAACATATTTATATAAAATGTGATGTGAAAATTCTACTCATGAATATGTACGATCTACCATGTCCATATAGTGATACAATTTATTTTCAATCACCATTTTTCGTGGATGGTCATTATGATGGTTTTAATGATTTTATATTATAGGATTGAATTTATAAATATTCTATAATGATAATATCATATCTTCCTTATTAACTTCCAAACAAATAAAAAAAATAACATCACTAGACTGATCATGTGGCCTACCACTTCTACAAAGTGATGTGATTCGTCTCATATTTATATTTTATTGGGATTGTAATGAGGATCAATATGATGACTATATGTGATATATATTATATTATAATAACTATTTAATGATGAATAATTATTTTCCTATCATCTATGACATATGTCAAAAAATGAATACAGCGAACATGTGTACATACTGCCCATTGTCACCTTGAACTATGTAATTCATTTTCTATCTCTAACGATATGAATATCTATAAATATATGTATATAATTAATATAAATTATATAATGATAATTAATATGATTTATTTATAGAGTTATGATAAATATAATTAATGATACATTAGGTTATAATGCCTTCAAATAAACTGAAACTCAATGGAAGGGGTGTTCATCTCACTTTTTTTTTCTATAAGATACATGACATGTTAACCCATTTTTTCATATATATATTTTATATATAGGATATGACTTCTATTTATTATTATTCATATTGAAATTATGTGAATTTATATATCTAAATATTTTTATTTAATTTATGGGGATTATGATTCAAATGTTATCAAATAGGTAAGGATTTTATGTTAAAATCTCATTATTTATTAGGATTATTTATGACTATGTTTTTTATGATAAAATAATATGATATTACTTTCATGAAAATATGGAATTTTATTTATCACTGGTAATTTCATTAAATTTAATTTATTCAATTAATTTTTTTCCCTTAACAACTCAATAGAATGGGAAATATATTTTTATGGAAAATTTACTTTATATCTCACTTATATTAGAGAAATGTTTTATTTCATCTACGTGTTTTCCAAAAGTGTTTAATGAATTTTTTTAATATTCTCATGTGATTGTTTAAATTAAATTTTTTTTCCTTTTTAAGTATTAATAAACTTTATTAAATGAATATACATATAAATCTTTTTTGATGTACATTATGAATTTTTTGACTAGCATATGGAGGGAATTTTTTTACTTATATAACATGATTTTAATTTACACCCATTTTGGATTCATAATGATTTAAATATTACCTTAAAAATATACATGTTTATTTCAAAGGAAAATAGTTCCCATAATATTTTATCAATTTGTATATTTTAATAAATTTATTTCAAGATGGATGTTTTATTTTACTCAAAAATGTTTAATTGATTTTTTTATAGACAAAGGAATCAATGTTCACTATTGCTTATGATTTACTAGGAATATGATCTGAGGAAGAAATCATTACACTCCCTATGGATGTTTTAAAATGACATGGTTTTTATCAAACCCATTACTTTTCCATGTTTTGTGTTATGATTAAATAACGAATTGTTTATGAAACCCATTTTATTTCATGGTTTCTACTATGATTGATGTTTTATGATCATTAATCACACATAAATATTATTTTCATTATTTTATAGGTGAGACCTATATCTCCCTACAATTAATTTGTTAATTACAAATTTTGTGTTAACTCATAGAGAACATGGGATTTTATTCCATGACCAAATGAAGGTACATGGGAGGTAATCCGAATCCTGAAACACATAAAAAAGTTGTTAGCTCAAGCCTAATAAGTTATGAATGTATTGTTGGGTAGACTTGAAAAAAATCATTTCTATGATATTGTGTATTCATCACTTCTATGTATTATTCTAATGTTATGATCTCATGGTACAAGTTATTTGATTCCATTATGATTCATGTCTTATGATATTCCATGCTTTATCCCATGAGTCCACATTTTTATTTATGATATGCAGGTTATGGATTTCAAATATTAAAGTCATTTTAGGATACCATTTTTCACATTATATACTTATGTGATCTTTGATATCTAATTTTTTATCCTTAAAGATAATCTAATATCTCTTTTTCTTATGCTTCCTTTACATATTTTTTGAAGGGAGGTTTTCTATGTGATATTTCTAAGAAGGGTGCTAGTTTTGATCAACATGTTTGGAGACAATGATAAAATATTATGAACTAGTTGTCTATGTTTCTAGATTTTCAAATTCACTAATCTTATATGATTTTGGTGTGGAGTGTATCTTATGTAATGAATATTAATATATTTAAATGTAATATCTATATATGAAAAGAATGGGTCCCTATAGTTAGTATCATATCAAGGATTAGAAAACCATTAGAAACAGGGATGAGAAAACATTAGTGAAAACCCAAAGAATTAGACTAAGTATTGGATAAAATAATTTTATTTTTGGTAATAATAATATAAAGTGTAGAATAAACCAATGTTTTTGAAGATGAAGGTGTCAATATTGGATATCCTATAAATTAGTTTTAATTATTATGTGGTTTCTATCAATAATTAATTTTTTCACAATATGATTTTTTGTTCTAGTAGATATATGGAACATGATGGAATAATATTAATTCTATATATAATGGAAAATGCAATGATTATCCAACTTAGATATCATTTTTATTGGAGAAGTAATAGAAAATATCATTTTTATACAAACATAATTTTCTTAATATATGATTGACATTGAGATTCCAAATAAAAAAAGAATGGAATAACATTTTTTTGATTCTATAATAAGGAAAAATCCATCATCTTTTAGTGTAATTATTGATCTATTAGTCCCTATGAACTTGATCAATAAGATTGGTTAGATATTTTTATCCATTTTTAAGAACATGAGAATTTCATTTTATTAGATTATCATTTGGAAGGTGAATCATATCAATGGTGGAATATTATCATAAACATAGAGAGAACATTATAATTTTGAATTCATTGAGTGGGATTAAATTAAGATGTTATTTATAAATAAATAATTTACTCATGTTGATAATATAAAATGGTGAAATAATTACATGATCTGAAAATAACCATGATGAATCATTTAGTATCTAGTTGAAAATTTTTTTATCCTTGGAAGGTACACATTGGGTGTTATCATCCAACTTGAAAGTGTAGTTGATCAATTCATGAGTGATATATAAACAAGTATCTAAAGAGTGTTATACATCAAGTACATCAATAGATATGATGTATTAATTTCATTATAAATCAAGGTGTAAATGGATATTGTATTTACCCATCAATCTCTGGGTTTTAATATGAAAACCAATATAGAATTAAAAAGAAATTATAAAATTATATAGAAGAAGGTGATATTTATGTTATTGTCATAGTGTTGAAGGATACATGAAAGGAATCGTTTAAGGGTAATAGTAAATATATTATGTGTATAAATGAATACCATCAAGTGACTAAATACTGAACATATTGGAATAAGTTATTTAATGATGCTAATAAGTAGAAATATCCAAAAAATGCACCACCCAAAATCAACTGTTCTAGATTCCTAGAGCATGAACATTATTCTAACAGGTGAAAAAATATGACAGTTAATGGAAATGACCATCATAAAAAATATTTTAATATCAGAAACAATGGTGGATATCATTTGAATACAATTTAGTATAAAGGGTGTAATAACAACATCGTAAAATGTACACCTACCATCCCATCTAGAACTACTATTGTCTTATTTTCCCATTGATCTGTCCACTCTTTTATATATTCTGAATTTTATACAGGTATCGAAATTCCACCTCAATAATTATATTTTTAATTATTTGTAAAAACCCTGAATGGTATGATGATCGTATCTCTAGTATATGATTATTCTTTAATTGAATTTTATTGATATGTATTTCTTTCCAATACTGTTATTCTTCCTCTGGTAGAGTTTAGTGTTATTTTAGTCATGGATTAAACATATCTATATATGACCCACATTATTATCCAATCAAGGGAATCCATGTTTGATATTCTGAACCAACCTTTAATCATCTGTCATTGTGATGGTAAATATGATCTTTTGATAGAAATCACACCCATTTCATGATTCATTATTTCATTTCATTGTGGGTATATATCTCATATGGTTATGGGAAAATCCTCGTTGATTATATGCATATTATCAGGGAGTTTGGTGAAATATTTCTGGAATAATATCATGGTATTTCTTTAGGACATGGTGTTGATTTTTCAAGAGAACTCATATGAGGTGATACACTTATTTCAAGAATCCATATAGAATGGACCAAATTGAGTAGAAGAAACTAATTAAAATCTATAAGAGAATATTGAAAAGGGATTTATTCATCAAAGTGCATCCCCATAGGTTGAATCTATTATATTTTTATTGATAATGATGGATCAATGAGACTCTACTTTTATTATTCATAAAATAATAAGATCAATCTCAAAAACAAAGTATCATATAACCCATATTGATAAATTTATTGATAAATTGTGCGGAGACCAATACTTTTCTATGATTTTAATTCATTATAGGTATCATAAAATAGAGGTGATGAATTAGGATATACCCAAGATAAAATTATAAACCAGGTATGGATGATATTAATATATATCTATTAATTTTTATGTTACCAATTCACCCACTATATTCATGGATTTGAGGAATATAGTCTTCAAAGATTACATTGAATTGTTTTTTGTAGTCATTATAGATGATATTCATTCTTTCAATTATGGTAAGGAAGAGTATAAAGACCACCAGATAATTGTCTTTATGTCCCAAATTATGGAGAATGTATATGAAAAATATACCAAGTGTGAATTTTGTATTCGGAATGAATCATTCTTATGTAATATATTCTAATTATAGGGTATATTAGTGGATCCATCAATGATAGCCATCATTTATTGTTGTCCTAAACCTACCACATTGACTATGGTATTTATTTTTCAGGGATTTCATAGATTCTATCCACACATTTTGGATATGTTTTCAATACTATTTAATCCACTAACAATGTTAACTCATAATATACCAATGTACATTTGGACGTGTGAAAGTGAATAATTTTTCAAGTAATTGTGTAGAATGTTAGTCTATGAAACTATGATCACATTACCCTATAGGGGAGATTAGTTTTTAATCAATTGTTCCACCTCAAATAATGTATTTGGATTTCTTTTCTGGTTGAATGATATGGTTATTGATAATGCATCATGAGAATTTAATATCCAATATAAAAATGATCCAAATAATGGTTTAGAGTTATCAATAGTAATATTTTCATTAAAGATATAGAGGAATTATATTTATAGAAATATCTATGACATATAAAGTGATCATAAAAATATTAAATTCTATATTCACACAGAAATAGGTTAATTTTGATAAGGTAACATGGTTCTATATGATTAATAATTGTAAATAATAAATACATTACGACCCTACTAAATCAAAAAAGGTAGTTGATTACCTTATTATAAATGATCATAAAGGCTTTTATATGATGTGGATCACAAAAAAATTATAATTGTTTATTTTAAAATTATATATCAGTAAATAATAATTGAAGAGAAGAAATCATATCTTTCTTAAATAAATTCAAAACCATCAATTAAACAAAATATTAAATGGGGTTAAAAAATGTTGTAGATCCTCATAAAGATGTTATAAATGTCTTTGAATCTAACCATTATTGTGAGGGACTGGTAAGGTTCATTAACTTTGTTTGTATCCCATATATACCATATTTTAATAAGGAGTTGTTGTTTGAATGTCATAGTTATTCATTATGTATTTATCCTAGATTAATCAAGATCTATAGAGATATGAAAGTGTATTTTTGAGGGACAACATAAAGAGAGATATAAAACAGTTTTTATCTCGATATATGGTATTCCAAAAAGTTAATACTGAGAGAAAAAAATACTATTCTTATGTTACAACCATTACATGTACAAGATAAGAAATGAGAAAACATCACCATCAATTTTTTCATTAGACTCCCAAAAATTGAAACAGGGAATAATGTCATCTGGGTTGTAGTCGATCACCTTAAAAAGGAATCACTATTAATTATCATTAGAGATTATTTATCTCTAGATAATCTATCCATGATATATATTAACGAATTTCTAATTTCTCTTGGAGTACCACATTCCATTGTATCTAATTGAGATCCAAGGATTACCTCAATGTTCTGTAGAAGTCTTTAATTAGAACTAGAGATAGAGGTATGTTTTAGAATTTATTATAATCCTAATATATATTTTTATTATTATATGATCATTATATATCTAGAATAAATATAGGAATCTTTAAATATTTCAAATTTGATTGGGATCAATACCTTCATTGGGTAGTTTTTCCTTACAATAATAAATTTCACTTGGGTATTCATATGGATCCTTGTAAATACCTCTATGGAAATTCAAAATCTAACATGATTGAATTAATTTGGAGAAGTAAATATATTTTTATCTTATATAGTTGATGAAACATAAGAAATTGTTATTTAAATTAAATATAACTTAAGGGAATATGCTGTCATTCTAGCTAAAGAGTTACTTTTGGTATCTCAATTTTTAATTACCCACTCTTACAAATAGTGTAACATAAGTATGGGGTTTGATCCACATAGAGAGTTAATGTGATATTTTTATTGAATCATAATTAATTTAATGAAGTATTTAATAATATATATTGTATGTTTGAGGTTTGTATAATCTCTTCCCAATGAATGAGTGATTGATTTTTCAAATTCTTGAATGGATTTCTTTAAAATAGAAAACACACAGAAATATGTTTTTTAATGATTAATGGGAGAAATAAATCATGCCTATGGATATTTGTGAAGGTTATAAAGAGTTGATTTTCCTATTTTTTTTGTTCATCATAACCCAGAACTCATGGTTCCAAACATAATAGAACATCACTTGGTCCATTGAGTTTCAATTAAGTTAATAGAGATCAATTTAATGGTTTGGATGTTGACTTCTATAAACCTTATTAAAATAGTCCAATAAAAGATAAAATTATCTCCCAATTTTCAAGGTTTTAATCATTATAAATTCCTTGGATATCTCTTGAAACTCTAATCTTGGTATGATACAGTGTTTCTAGCATGATTAATTGATACATTTCAAGAGAAATTACGTGAGGAAGATGAATCAACCCAAACAACAAAAAATAATTAATTAAAAAATACATGTATTGTCAATATCCCCAACACACAAATAGAATTTTCTACTCTTTGAATAATAATGAAATAAATCTATTAATACTTTACATGTTCATTATTGGTAAAGTAGAGAAGAAAAAACCCAAAAAACCACTAAAAAATCATTAAAAATTGTCTATAATGGGGTTGAAGTTATTTACCACGAATATGTGTCTCTCCTAGATGATTAAACTTATTCAAGATGTTTTATGGATAATTAATTGTCTTTAAGAAAATATCTCATGTTGGTTAGGGTTCCAAATCTTGGATCAAATGATTAGTAAGAGGGGTAGATAGAATTCAGGTGTTGACGAATTTATTACCTTATGGTTAAGGCACATGGTTAGTTAAGTTGTGAACTAACCATGATAAAGGTTCTATCCATTGAATAAAAGGTAAACAAGTACATGGGATGGTCCACACATTTTATAAAATGTGTGGAGGCCATGCAGTAAGCCTCTACCTCTAAATTTTCATGCACTTTACGGTTCCCTACAGGGTCTGCATGGTTTGACAAACCATGAAGATACCATTTAGGATTCTTTGTCTCTATATTCCAAGAATTGCATGGACATTGAGGTTGGGGTTCATAGCTTGGGTGACTTAGCAGTAGAAATCATTGTGGAAAAGTGTCCAAATTCCTCTAATTTTCATCTGAATAATTTCTTTATCTTTCCAATGTGTTACATTCAGTGGCCCAAAATGAATTACCCAGTCTTATTAATATAATAGTGTATTTTTGGGGTTTTATCCATTAAAAGATTTAATATGATATGTTTATTGAATCAAATTTAATTAAATGAAGGATTTTTTGAATTATAGTTGATGTTTAAGGTTTTTTATAAGATGTTTTGGATGGTTGAGTGCTTGTTTTTTAAAATTCTGGAATGGATTGCTTTAAAACAAGTAAAATGTAGAAAATGGGTTTTTAATTATTAATAGGAGAAATCTGTAAGGGATTTTTATGTTTTTGACGGTCATATAGATTTTATTTACCAATTGGTCTACGTTTCTCTTAATAACTAACATCCCTTGGTTCCAAATGTATCGGAACATCCATTGGTCTGGTGATTTTTTATTATGTTAATAGAGATCAATTTATTCATCTTGAAATTGATCTCCATTTAACATTATTAAAATAGACCCTTTAGAGATAAAAATTGTAACCAATGATAAAGTCCATACTAATCTTACATTCCATATGGATCCCTATAAACTATTCTTTGGGCCTAATATAGAGTTTTCGGCACAATTTAGGGTGATATTTGTTGGGAAATTATGGGGGGGAGATGAACTGACACAAAATACTAGAAAATTATTTATCAAAGATCCTACATTGTCCATAGCCCCAACACATAGAGTGGATTATCTACACATTTAAAAAATTATGATAAAAATATATAAATACTTGGTATGTTCATTGTAGCTAATTCTGAGAAGAAAAACTCCAAAACAACCACATCATAAATCATAAAAAATTCCGAAGAATGGGTTTGAATCTCTCTTCCTCTAAGATGTGTTTCTCATAGATGATCCCCATCTTCAAAATGATCTATATAGAATTAATTGGTTATCCCCAACTATCCTTGGGTGGTTGGGATCTAAATATTTGGTCAAATGATTGGTAGGATGGGTAGATAAAAGGTAGGCAGTGTCCAATTGACTATAACATGGTTAAGGTATACAGTTAGTTAAGCTGTGCACCCACCATGCTGACGATTCATTCCACTAAATAAGATGTTCAATGGTATATCTGCAATTCCACATGGTTTATAAACCATGTCGAGGACGTGCAATATGACTTGGCCTCCACACATGCACATCCCATAGGTATTTTCAAACCATTCGGAGACTATGCAGGAGGCTTTGTCTCTGTATTCCACGCTCTTCATTACCTTTAGGGGTTTTTTTCTCAGCATGGGTAACTCGGAGGTAGCAAGTGCCATGGAAAAAGACAGAAAATGGCTCCAATATCCATCTAAATCATCTGATTATCCTATATCATCAAATCCCATCCTTTTGTGACTAAATTACACTTATCAAACCATGTTTAGATTATAAAATCATTAAAATTTATCCATAAATCCAACTTCAAATATTCTCAAATGAATTTAAATTTCTTATGAACATAAATGAATCAAACACTCCCATAAATGATTGAATTATTTTCCTCAAAAACATTGCTACAAAATCTCCTCAAAGTAGTTACAATAGAAAAATGTAGAAATTTCACATGTTATATCAACTAAATGTCTATGGATTTTGGATAAATTATTATTAAAATTCCTACAAGTATTCATCATTACCCACTCATCTATGAAGTTATAGAACAAATAAATCCAAATTTAAAACCTCTAAATATTAAATGGTAAATCATTGTTATTTAGAACTTAAATAACCATTATTTATTCGATGACAATTCGAACCTCCATTTCCATCTCATCAAACAATTTTTCTTGTTAGGAACTGATTTATTTCTACTCTAAATGGCAGGGTATCTATTTTATATGTCACAAAAATTAAATGGCCTGTATATTTTAAAAAACTATGAAGGTTAATCATCCAATTTTGGCATTCCATTGTATATATCAGTTTATTTTCATTGCGATCATTTACTATCATTAAAATTGGGGACAATTTTCCAGGTCAAATCATGATGAATTTAGGGATCAAGTCAAGAGTTCATGAAATTGATATTGTGTACTGATCACTAGTTAAGAATAAAAAATTTCCATACTTCACCTAATTTAATGCATAAATTTATTTCCATTTTAAGGGTTTCTATTATTTAAACCACTCCATAAAAAAGTAAATTTAAAAAAATATGAACAAATACATAATAGTTTCTCTTAAAGTGTAATACTTTTAATTAATATCAAAAAAAATATCAATCAAGAAATATAATAAATTCTAAACATATTTCTCCAAAATCCATTTTATCTCATTGATATACTTGTATATAACCTATAACAATCCTTTAGATCCCTCCTAAGAATAACAAATCATACATGGTAATGAAAATTTTATGAACAAATGGGTCACTATATATGGGTTCCCTCCCCCAAATATAAAATCAAGCACTTTTCCCCATGAATGTGATAAGGTTGGGAAGGGTGGGAAGTGAAAATATATGTAGGGGAGAAATAGATGGAATAAGAAGGTGATAAAAATCAGAGGAACTCCCCATGAAAATGTGAAATTAATTGGTGTTAGATCTCGAATAGTGGAAATGTTGCATCATATTGTAAATAGTGATCTAGCTACTATCTTGATAAGGAAACCAGAGATAGGGAAAAAATACTACCATAGTAGCAGTGGTTGGATGAAATTTATACATATAATCAAACCATTTACGACAGATAATGTGACATCCAAAAAACAAGGAAAGTTTCAAAATAGTGTCAGGATAAACTATTAAGAAAAAGCAATAATAAATTAAGTTAATTAGTTTCAGCATATTTGTTGATCAAAGTCAGACAAATCACATAATTAGGTGTTTACTGCTTTATCCCATGATGAATCTTCCAGGGTCAAATAGGAGGACATCCCTATGGGATTCTGATGGACAGCGTGGTAGAGAAGAGGGGAAACACCTGATTTTTATTTTTTGTATAATGGTATTGAATTTTTAGATTTAAAATTTTAATATTTTTAAGATGGTTGCATTGTTTTAGCGCTCGGTTTAGTTATCCATGTGATAACTATGTTGAGTGCCTCTGTAATGGGTCTCCATTATACATGTTTAGTTTTCACGGTTTTTCTGACCGTGAAAAAACCAAGTGTACGGAATTATCTCTTAAAATTATGAAAATTTCCCTCGTTTAAATTAATTGAACCCATTTAAAATTAAAATACTTGTTCCCTTTTATTTTTAAACAATTATTTTATATTTATTTATGATATTTATGTTATGAATAATAGAAATTCAATAATATATCTATCATTTTGTATTTATACTATGACTAAAACTCACAAAATGAGAAAAACACACTAATAAGCACCCATAAGGACAGAAAAAAATTTAATTATTTTGATAATATTTTCAAGATTCCATGTTACTTCCCAATCAATGCTATTCTAGATTTATTGATCTCAACACACCTTTGACTCTTATTACCAAATTTTCGCGGTGGATATCATTCCAACTATGTCATCCATTAGAAAATAGGGTTTTATACATTTCTCATTCACCTTAAATGATTGTACATCTTCTCCAGAAACATCCACCACACCATGGTGGAAGTACTTGATCACATTGACAGGTGATGACCACTAGGTCATCAACTTTCATGGAAATAATTTTAACTAAGAGTTAAACAATAATACCACATGTTCATGCTGTAATGATTATATGGATATCATAAGGTCATGAATAAACTTTGACTACCCTATTTTAATGATTTAAATTTTCATATGCCTCATACAAAATTTCAACAATCTTGGATTATTAAAATTTTCATTTCTCCAAAGCAACCATTAAATCATAATTAAAATACATTATAACCCATTATTATTTGTGATAAATCTCTACAGGTAAGTGAAATTATTTTCCATAGACCAAAATAAATAGGGAAATGCTAGAAAATTACTTAAAATAGGTCCTATAAGTCCATACAACATCAACGATCCTCTTCGAACAATACATTCTTAAGGATCACATAGTATTTTACAATATATATTTTTTTCTCGATTTGAGACCTATACCATGTAACACCCCAGGATTTAATAGTGTGTTATTTCTTAAAAATAATTCAACAACATGAACTACACGCAACACCGAGTTCAATCACACCATGACATACAAAAAAACCATTAAAAGTGGTCATGAATAGTATTAACAACATTTTGAACTTTATATAATCCTAATAATTTTAGAATCCCTATTATGAGTTTCTTAGTCATAATGCAAGAACAGATTCATTTTCAGTATTGCACTTTTATCAACTTTAATAGTGAAACCATTTTAAATAAAATATTTTAAACTATCTGAATAAATTGGGACATCAAAAAAAATTTTAAAATGAAACATACCAAGCTTCTACGGTACACTTTCCTTTGAATAAAATAGTAGCGTGTGTTGTACGCAACCTTGAGTTTTAACACACGCCACAACCAATCAAACTAGCCGTTATGAATAGTAATACCTAAATTTTGAAATTATATATATTTTATATTTTAAAATGGACTTCATTTTTGGATTCAGAATATCAAATTCAGCCTAAGGTGAAATTTTGGTACTTTTCGGATAACTTTCATATTTTGATGAATAGTGAAAATTACTAAATTTTAATTAAAAACAACTTTTTTAATCAAAATAATTAATAGTGATAAATTATGAATTTTAGTAGTTTTAAAGTATATTTAGAATATATTTTTACCATTTAATATAATGTTGGTCATTGTACATAATTTTACAATTAAACCAAACATAAACAAGTGTCAATCTTTTGATAGTTATTACCTCTTAAAAACACGCTTTTTGTTTTGACAGCGGGAATTAATTTTAAATTAATTTCTGCCACTTCTGTGTTTTGAATTTAGAAAAATGGATTCCATATTTGGAATCAGGATGTCCAAATTGTGTAAATAGGTAACTTTTATTTTTAGACATTTTGAATAATTACTGTGGTAAATATTTTTTTTACCATGGTTAAGGGTAAATCCGGTAAATAAGGGTTAAAAAATAATATTATAATAATACAAAATTAACCTAAAAAGTTTCCTAACCTTATTGGTGGACACATACCCGACCATGAGCATCCTTGGGTCAATTTGGGGACCCCTTGGATCCACTTGTATGTGGTAGGGACACTTTATATTAATAAAGTTAAAATAAAAATAAAAATGGCATAAGCTTACATCTTTTAGAAGAACAATTTTTACATAGGGTTATACATGTTGGATTTTCAATTATGAATATTCATTAGAAAGCTAAAACGATTTCCTACATAATGATATTTTATTTATAATTTTTAGACATCAAATAATTTAAATTATTAATGACACAATAATGATGCAATGTTTACCTCATTAATAAATCATTTAAATAAATAAGATTATAATGATTAAAATATTATCTAAAACCTGTCCAATTCTTATTGGATTATGTTATTTAGAATATGAATCATCTTAGCTTCGACCTCAATGATTTTTGGACCATTATAAACCGAATATAATTATAT
Organism: Viscum album; assembly: GCA_963277665.1. NCBI lineage: Eukaryota > Viridiplantae > Streptophyta > Magnoliopsida > Santalales > Viscaceae > Viscum > Viscum album. Next base: position 497,442,585 of record OY728140.1, read on the forward strand.
TATAAAGTAATACTTTCACTCTTTCCTAAAGAGCCCCACTTCTCCCTTATAAAAGGAGACCACTTCTACTCATTCCTCACACCTCTCAAGCCACTTGGATCGTCCAAACTCTGCCCAACTAAGCTCCCCACATCCCTCTCCTCCTCCTTGAAGCTTCCCATTAGGCAGAAAGCATTTCAAGAAGTCCTTTGGTTCCAACCAAAGTGAGTTACCAAAATTAAAGGTAACGATTTCTCTTAAATTATTTTCATTTATTTTACTTCTCCAACCCCCAAACTCTTTTTATTTCCTTTCTTTTGTAACAACACCAGTATACTCAATATACTAGGATGTTGTTATAAGAAGGATTCAAACTACACATACACACAACTCCATCTAATGGATGATGAACATAATGTTTCTGTGGATGGAAAACTAACGCCTCACGAAACGATGATTGTTCAAATACATCTTACCGCCTCTCATGGTGGCCATTATGATGGCACTATAATTAAATATGATATTAATGATATATATTTTATATATAAGCTTCTGTAATTCCATTTTATTTTATACCATTATTCGTTTCATGTTGTATATACATACGATAATTTCATTTGAGGAAGTGCGGACTACCGCCCCCTTAAAATGATATGACTCGTTCATACCACACATGGAACGTATAAAGGATAGTGTTAATGAACTTAAGTAACATATATAAAATATTATATTATACTGGAATAGTAATATACCTATGTATCATTTGGATTCAATTCTTTTAAAATAAAAATTAAATGGAAGTAGCATTCGTGCATACGTACGGACTACCGTCTCCACGAACGCGGTGAGATCCATCCTCCATCGTATCCATTCAAGTCTTATTCCCATTTTAGGGTTAAAAATAATTTTAATATCATTCTGATTATGAATAAGATATAATCTATCCATTACAAACATGTCTTACGTAACCAAACATTTAAGAAGAACGAATCGATTATCACCCGAAACGACGATAATACTAAGATATTATTAATAAAGCAATGTTAAAAGAACATATATGATATCATATTAATGTATATGATTCTTTTATAATTTAATAACAATTATTTCACCATTATACCGGAGGTTAACCTACCCCAACCAAGGAAAAGTACAAGGTAAGGGATTTTTCTTATCTCACATTCAATTCCGTGAGATTTCCATTATTCGCCACTAAATTATTGAAAGTGGTGTATTGTGTACTGGAATTTGATATATATTATCATATTCATGTTATTCTGTAAATAATTTGGTGGTTATTAACTTTTGGCCATACGACTTAGTTGATTAACGTGGTAAGGGGTTTTCATCTCACTCCTTATTCCCGTGAGATTCATGCCATATTGCCACCATTACCTTTTGTGTGGTGTATGTACTGCCCATAATTATATTCTTTGTGTAATACACTCTAATTTATGTGTACTTACATATTCATTATATGATACCTCTTTCATGGGTTGTATGTTTCATAAGTTACCAAACTGGTAAGGGTTATTTCACAATCTCTTCATTATCCGAGGTTGTTTATATGTAATAATCTACTGGGATCTCGTTATCATCCACATCCATGTTTCTTCAAAATGTATTTCAAAACATTTTTAATATTTAAAAGAATATGGGTTAAAGTCATTTATACCCTTGTTTGACTTTTTATAAGAGGTTTATAAGGGAATCTTTCCGTCGTTTTCCAAACAAGGTGCTTTTTAACCTTTTTGACAGAATTAAGATAAGAATGTTTTTTTAACTTATACGGCGGGTGCGGTTATTTTCCGCCGTTATAAAATCGTCAAAGCTTCCCTTAAAATCTTATAAGATTATTTTCAAAGAAAATGTTTGATTTTATATGGATCTTAAATGATTTCAAAATAAAAGGAGATATTTCTTTAAAAATAATTTTGATTTCATCTATGTCAACATCCTTTGATGGGTTTTAAGATTATTTGAAGTTGATTTATTATGATACAAAACTTCTATATTGTTTTGAAGGTTTTGTGATATGTTTGACTGTGGATGTGCTATTTTTATGCCATTCATAGTTTATGGTGAAAGTATTGACATTTCTTATGCTAGTTCCAATAAGAATGTTTATGTTATATTTCAATCTTTACTTCATATGAATGTGTTGGACAAGTATGTTCCAGGTTGGGGACTGGTTAAAGTAAGCCCTCCAGGTTGGGGACTGGTAAAAGTAAGCCCTCCAGGTTAGGGACTGGTAAAAGTAAGCCCTCCGGGTTGGTGTCCGGTTATTAGAGGCACTCCGGGTTGGTGTCCGGTTATTAGAGGCACTCCGGGTTGGTGTCCGGTTATTAGAGGCACTCCGGGTTGGGTTCCGGTTACAGTTACCCCAAGGTCTTGGGACGAGGCCTTGAAAAGTAATTAAAGTTTAGCATTATGCATTCCAACATTATGAAAGTGGTTATTGATTTTTCATGTGATTATTCGATTAGTAGAATATCCATGTGAATAAGTAAATGGCATTATCTAATTTTATTTATGCCATACTATGTTAAAAGTTCAAGTTTAAAAGGGTTTTGTTTTAGTTATACATTTCCTTAAATGTTTATTCTTATTTATGAAAGTTTCCGCTATATTGTTATCCTTACTGGGCATTTGAGCTCACCCCTTTTCTATGTTTTATTTTTCCCAGGAAGTGAAGAAGTAAATTATGAATGACCTGCAGGGATATTATGAGGGGATTATAGTGTGGACTGTGGAAACATTATGTTGTTGTAGTAGTTTTTCATTTTATTATGTAATGTAAAACTTATGAATATATCTAGTGTTTCCAAGGCTACTAAACCAATCGGTCTTTCGAGATTTGATCTTTCTTGTGATCATGCCAATGTTATGTAATAATGCACCGACTCTAGGCAACTAGGGTCGGGGCGTTACAGTTGGTATCAGAGGAAGTATAGTACAAACCTTGGAAGCTAGATTTAGATAAACTCTGATTAGAGCACGTAGACCTAAGATGAACTTTGAGGATTAGTATAGAAGAACTTCCTAGAATATTGGTATTGTAGAGATTTTGTGAGTTTTCCGAGCAATACATCCCTGTCTGGATACGAGCAGGTAGAGGCGGCTCTGGCACAGATGTACCTAGGGGTAAAACCCGAAAACACCGCTTTGAGCTAGACTCGAACGGGAACTGGTGCACGACAACGGGCCTTGCTGCACTCTTGGTTACGACACTCCCGGGGGATATGCTTAGGATAACTCTCATTTTCTTTACAAATCATTATGAAGGGTTTATGAGTATATACTTCCTCAAAGAAAACATTTTTATGATTATGGATTATATCCATAAATAGTTCAATTTATGTTAAGTGTTTTATAAGTATGGGATTATGTATTTTGATTCATAAACTGATCTAGTTTATGCCATTGTTTAGAAATGGCGCCCAGTAGAAGGAATGAGAACTCCAGAAATACACATGATTCAAAGAGAAGGAAGGATCATATCTTTCATGGTCTTAAGCTAGAATTTATAAGAGAAATAGTCTCCCATGTATTATCATCATATGAAGAAATAATATCATGTGTTGATAAGATAAGTAAAGAGTTTACTGAGTCCTATGGCTTTGAAGGGAATCAAGAGATGAAAAGGATGGAAGAGAGAAAGATGGATAAAGGGAAAAGGGAAAAGAAGAATTTTCCCATATGTGGTAACTGTAGAAAGAAACACCCTGGAACTTGCCTGAAAGAAATGGGAGTTTGTTATAAGTGTGGAGGAAAAGGGCACAAAGTACGTGACTGCAAGGGTAAGAAAATGGTTTTAAATGTACAATGCTTCATTTGCAAGGAGTTTGGACACTACGCGAACCTATGTCCCTGTCATCAGACTATGCCACAAATGATGTTATTGGATAATAATCAAGTTATGATACTACCACAGATGAAGAGGAATGATTAGAGTTCGTATGTTGATTATGTCAATTGAGTGTTGTATCAACAATGTACTTGTTACAATAACCATGGAGTATATAAGGATTGTACTGCAGTACTATTTCATTAAGGACTTGAGATTGTGTGGAACAAAGAAAAGTGACTCAATAGCAGGATAAATTTTTGGAAAATATATGGTTGAGAGAATGATAAATCATAATATAGTTCTGATACTGAGGTAGTGATTTTGGAATAATATGTGATTGTTTTGAATAAATTATATTGGATATTCTTGACTACCCTGGAACTGATTAATGATTTGTATATTCCATCATTGTTGGGGTTTAAAACATTTTTGGATTAAGGAAGTATATCCAGCATTCTATATGGAATAAGGGAGCATGAATGTAATCAATAAGGAATATGGTAATACATGATGAAGGTATTCATATGCTATTACGGGGTAAAAAGGATCTATATTATGTTTACCTTCCTTATAAATGTTAGACTGTGAGTTTGGACAGAAGTATTTTGGATAGTTCTAGTTTGGATTATTTTGGATTGCCATAAAAGGACAACCCGGAGGTCGGGCGGCAACCCGTCACGTCCGGCAAGGCTGCGAGACTTTAACCCGCAACCGAAGGGCGACAAGGGTGTATCACCTACCACTGGCCCATGAGATGTCCTAGATTAAATAATGTAGTTTTTATTAAAAGATCATGTAGATGAATTATAAATTCGTTTATTTTGGAACCCTATACGAATAGTGTAAATAGAATTTTTTTTACATTCTATTATCTTTTAGAGTGAAAGATGAGTTTGTGGTAGAAATTTATTAATGGATAAAACACTAATTATAAAGTAAGTATATCTCCTTATGATCTTAGCCAATCTCATAAATAAATTCCTCAACATTAAGAAAAGAAACTTATAACAAAAATGTTTTCCTAGATGATACCTTAAATCATCACTAAATAATGGCTTTGGGATTGTTGGCCTTTTCATAGCCATGTTCTCTACCACTCTCCATCAGATAATTGATGGTTAGATTTTTCTTCCATATCCATATTTTCCTACATGGAACCCTAGTATGTGTTATTTTCAGTAATCTTCATACGTTCGACTCTTTATTTTAAATAGAGGCCTCATTAATTCATTTTTCGATGTGGGATTTCAACTAAGATATTTTGAAACGTCAAAAATGTGTTATCCTAATACCCTATGTTTTGTTGAACCGATGGTATTTCAAATCATCATAGATTGATGAATTTAAGGACCTCAATTATACACTTGTTTGTGATTGATGATCTCAATCACTACCTATAAATATTTACGTTTTTCCTCCAATTATATGTCTCTAATTGCCACCAATGTTCTCCTAATCGAGATCATAATTTGGTGGTGACTCTTTCATTTCTCTTTTCCTCATATTAAGACTAAATTTTAGTAACCTAATTTCCGATGTGGGTTTTCCCACAAAGATATTTTCTATTTTCAACCTTTTATTTTCGAAGAACAATTTCAAATTGCGAGGACGCAATTTATTGAAGGAGGGGAGAATGTAACACCCCAGGATTTCATAGTGTGTTATTTCTTAAAAATAATTAAATAACATGCACTACACGCAACACCGAGTTCAATCACACCATGAAGTACAAAAAAAACCATTAAAAGAGGTCATGAATAGTATTAACAACATTTTGAACTTTATATAATCCTAATAATTTTAGAATCCCTATTATGAGTTTCTTAGTCATAATGCAAGAACAGATTCATTTTCAGTATTGCACTTTTATCAACTTTAATAGTGAAACCATTTTAAATAAAATATTTTAAACTATCTGAATAAATTGGGACATCAAAAAAAAAATTAAAATGAAACATCCCAAGCTTCTACGGTACGCTTTCCTTTGAATAAAATAGTAGCGTGTGTTGTAGGCAACCTTGAGTTTTAACACACGCCACAACCAATCAAACTAGCCGTTATGAATAGTAATACCTAAATTTTGAAATTATATATATTTTATATTTTAAAATGGACTTCATTTTTGGATTCGGAATATCAAATTCAGCCTAAGGTGAAATTTTGGTACTTTTCGGATAACTTTCATATTTTGATGAATAGTGAAAATTACTAAATTTTAATAAAAAACAACTTTTTTAATCAAAATAATTAATAGTGATAAATTATGAATTTTAGTAGTTTTAAAGTATATTTAGAATATATTTTTACCATTTAATATAATGTTGGTCATTGTACATAATTTTACAATTAAACAAAACATAAACAAGTGTCAATCTTTTGATAGTTATTACCTCTTAAAAACACGCTTTTTGTTTTGACAGCGGGAATTAATTTTAAATTAATTTCTGCCACTACTGTGTTTTGAATTTAGAAAAATGGATTCCATATTTGGAATCAGGATGTCCAAATTGTGTAAATAGGTAACTTTTATTTTTAGACATTTTGAATAATTACTGTGGTAAATATTTTATTTACCATGGTTAAGGGTAAATCCGGTAAATAAGGGTTAAACAATAATATTATAATAATACGAAATTAACCTAAAACGTGTCCTAACCTTATTGGTGGACACATACCCGACCATGATCATCCTTGGGTCAATTTGGGGACCCCTTGGATCCACTTGTATGTGGTAGGGACACTTTATATTAATAAAGTTAAAATAAAAATAAAAATTGCATAAGCTTACATCTTTTAGAAGAACAAATTTTACATAGGGTTATACATGTTGGATTTTCGATTATGAATATTCATTAGAAAGATAAAAATATTTCCTACATAATGATATTTTATTTATAATTTTTAGACATCAAATAATTTAAATTATTAATGACACAATAATGATGCAATGTTTACCTCATTAATAAATCATTTAAATAAATAAGATTATAATGATTAAAATATTATCTAAAACCTGTCCAATTCTTATTGGTTTATGTTATTTAGAATATGAATCATCTTATCTTCGACCTCAATGATTTTTGGACCATTATAAACCGAATATAATTATATTATAAAGTAATACATTCACTCTTTCCTAAAGAGCCCCTCTTCTCCCTTATAAAAGGAGACCACTTCTACTCATTCCTCACACCTCTCAAGCCACTTGGATCGTCCAAAATCTGCCCAACTAAGCTCCCCACATCCCTCTCCTCCTCCTTGAAGCTTCCCATTAGGAAGAAAGCATTTCAAGAAGTCCTTTGGTTCCAACCAAAGTGAGTTACCTAAATTAAAGGTAACGATTTCTCTTAAATTATTTTCATTTATTTTGCTTCTCCAACCCCCAAACTCTTTTTATTTCCTTTCTTTTGTAACAACGCCAGTATCCTCGATATACTAGGATGTTGTTATAAGAAGGATTCAAACTACACATACACACAACTCCATCTAATGGATGATGAACATAATGTTTCTGTGGATGGCAAACTAACGCCTCACGAAACGATGATTGTTCAAATACATCTTACCGCCTCTCATGGTGGCCATTATGATGACACTATAATTAAATATGATATTAATGATATATATTTTATATATAAGCTTCTGTAATTCCATTTTATTTCATACCATTATTCGTTTCATGTTGTATATACATACGATAATTTTATTTGAGGAAGTGCGGACTACCGCCCCCTTAAAATGATATGACTCGTTCATACCACACATGGAACGTATAAAGGATAGTGTTAATGAACTTAAGTAACATATATAAAATATTATATTATACTGGAATAGTAATATACCTATGTATCATTTGGATTCAATTCTTTTAAAATAAAAATTAAATGGAAGTAGCGTTCGTGCGTACGTACGGACTACCGTCTCCACGAACGCGGTGAGATCCATCCTCCATCGTATCCATTCAAGTCTTATTCGCATTTTAGGGTTAAAAATAATGTTAATATCATTCTGATTATGAATAAGATATAATCTATCCATTACAAACATGTCTTATGTAACCAAACATTTAAGAAGAACGAATCGATTATCACCCGAAACGACGATAATACTAAGATATTATTAATAAAGAAATGTTAAAAGAACATATATGATATCATATTAATGTATATGATTCTTTTTTAATTTAATAACAATTATTTCACCATTATACCGGAGGTTAACCTACCCCAACCACGGAAAAGTACAAGGTAAGGGATTTTTCTTATCTCACATTCAATTCCGTGAGATTTCCATTATTCGCCACTAAATTATTGAAAGTGGTGTATTGTGTACTGGAATTTGATATATATTATCATATTCATGTTATTCTGTAAATAATTTGGTGTTTATTAACTTTTGGCCATACGACTCAGTTGATTAACGTGGTAAGGGGTTTTCATCTCACTCCTTATTCCCGTGAGATTCATGCCATATTGCCACCATTACCTTTTGTGTGGTGTATGTACTGCCCATAATTATATTCTTTGTGTAATACACTCTAATTTATGTGTACTTACAGATTCATTATATGATACCTCTTTCATGGGTTGTATGTTTCATAAGTTACCAAACTGGTAAGGGTTATTTCACAATCTCTTCATTATCCGAGGTTGTTTATACGTAATAATCTACTGGGATCTCGTTATCATCCACATCCATGTTTCTTCAAAATGTATTTCAAAACATTTTTAATATTTAAAAGAATATGGGTTAAAGTCATTTATACCCTTGTTTGACTTTTTATAAGAGGTTTATAAGGGAATCTTTCCGTCGTTTTCCAAACAAGGTGCTTTTTAACCTTTTCGACAGAATTAAGATAAGAATGTTTTTTTAACTTATACGGCAGGTGCGGTTATTTTCCGCCGTTATAAAATCGTCAAAGCTTCCCTTAAAATCTTATAAGATTATTTTCAAAGAAAATGTTTGATTTTATATGGATCTTAAATGATTTCAAAATAAAAGGAGATATTTCTTTAAAAAGAATTTTGATTTCATCTATGTCAACATCCTTTGATGGGTTTTAAGATTATTTGAAGTTGATTTATTATGATACAAAACTTCTGTATTGTTTTGAAGGTTTTGTGATATGTTTGACTGTGGATGTGCTATTTTTATACCATTCATAGTTTATGGTGAAATTATTGACATTTCGTATGCTAGTTCCAATAAGAATGTTTATGTTATATTTCAATCTTTACTTCATATGAATGTGTTGGACAAGTATGTTCCAGGTTGGGGACTGGTTAAAGTAAGCCCTCCAGGTTGGGGACTGGTAAAAGTAAGCCATCCAGGTTAGGGACTGGTAAAAGTAAGCCCTCCGGGTTGGTGTCCGGTTATTAGAGGCACTCCGGGTTGGTGTCCGGTTATTAGAGGCACTCCGGGTTGGTGTCCGGTTATTAGAGGCACTCCGGGTTGGGTTCCGGTTACAGTTAGCCCCAAGGTCTGGGACGAGGCCTTGAAAAGTAATTAAAGTTTAGCATTATGAATTCCAACATTATGAAAGTGGTTATTGATTTTTCATGTGATTATTCGATTAGTAGAATATCCATGTGAATAAGTAAATGGCATTATCTAATTTTATTTATGCCATACTATGTTAAAAGGTCAAGTTTAAAAGGCTTTTGTTTTAGTTATACATTTCCTTAAATGTTTATTCTTATTTATGAAAGTTTCCGCTATATTGTTATCCTTACTGGGCATTTGAGCTCACCCCTTTTCTATGTTTTATTTTTCCCAGGAAGTGAAGAAGTAAATTATGAATGACCTGCAGGGATATTATGAGGGGATTATAGTGTGGACTGTGGAAACATTATGTTGTTGTAGTAGTTTTTCATTTTATTATGTAATGTAAAACTTATGAATATATCTAGTGTTTCCAAGGCTACTAAACCAATCGGTCTTTCGAGATTTGATCTTTCTTGTGATCATGCCAATGTTATGTAATAATGCACCGACTCTAGGCAACTAGGGTCGGGGCGTTACATACCTAGAAACTTAATTGATGATGGTAAGGTTTTCTTGTGCTATCCTTCGCTTTATACATCATGAGAACATTCCACATTAAGGAATTATAAATGTTTTGTCCCCTATAACTGATAAGAACATGGGGAACACCAAATCTTATTAAAACATTTTTCTTTAAAAAGTCAACAACTACCTTTGCTATTTTTTGTGTTTTGGATGTATCTTCCACCCATTTGGACACATATTCGACATATCCAATAATTTAATTATTCAACTATGATTGGGGAAATGGTTATATGAAGTCAATACCGCATACGTTGAAGAATTCAATCTCAAGGATGGCGTGTTGAGGTATTTCAACTATGTTCCCAATTTTACCTGTTCGATGAAATATATCATAGTTTTCCACACAGTTTAGAGAATACTTATGAATGGTGGGCTATAAAAGAAAATATTGTAAGATCTTTGTAATGGTAAGGTCTATCCAGTGATGTCCCCCAACTAGTGAGGAGTGAAAAAACTCAATAATTCCATTCACCTCATCGTCAGGTATGCATTAGAGAACTACCTTGTCTCCACATGAGATAATGAATAATGTTTATTCCCAAAAATATTTATGTCCTTTGGGGAAAAAACATCCATTGTAGGAAAGTGACATTATGGTGTAGCACTCCCTTAATGAGATAATTGGTGATGTTACCAGACCATGGATGAGGTGAGTCCTCTACTGAAAACATTTTCTCATTCAGAATGTATTCCTTGATTTCTCTATAATCTATGTTTTTTAAATGGTTTAATTCTAGATGAAATTGATAATTAGAAAATATTTTTTCACTCCATTTAGATTCATGAATCAATAAATCAATCTCTGGGAGAAGTAACATCCAATGAATTATTTGTTTCTTTGTATCCTTCACATTCAACATGTATTGGAGATCAACGTGGTCTATATAAATAATAACATTCAATAACACTATATTTTAGTGGAGTATCTCAAATGAAAAAGATACCACTAACATCTCATTCTCGTTGGTAGTGTAGTTAAATTGTGTTTTATTTAAGGCTCAAAATTCATTGTAGATAAGACTGAAGATATAATCCAGCCACTCTCCAAGAACTCCTCTCCCTAAATAGTCCCTCACATGATGCATTATTTCAAATTTATCATCCCACTTTAGTAAAATAATGATTGGGGGGTTCAACTAGTTTCTACATCAATGTTTGAAGGTTTATAATGAATATTTCATCAAATTCAACGATATCATACTTTAAAAGGAGATCATTCAATTGTTGGGCTATCATATAGAAACCATACAGAAATCATCTGTAAAACCTCAAATATCCAAGAAAGATCTATATTTCTGAAATAGAAGATTGAATTGGAAAGTGTTATATCACAATAATATTTTCATGATCTACATCAATTCATTTTTTGGAGATCCGGTGGCCTAGGATAATTCGATTATACAACATAAAATGACATTTATCCTATTTCAAGACAAGATTTGTGTGTTCTCACTGCTCCATGAATAATTCTAAAATATTTAAGCAAGTTTTTCATGAATTTCCAAACACTAAGAAATATCCCATGAAAACTTCTAGAATTTTCTCTAACTTGTCATGGAAGATATCTAACAGGAACCGCTGGAAGGTGGGTGTAGCATAACTCATGCCAAATGTTATACATTGATACTAAAATGTTCCATATGGGATTGTGAAGTTTATTTTCTCCTTATCTTTAGTAAATAAAGATATCTAGTTATACCCTGAGTAACGATATAAAACGAAATAGAATTCATGCACTTCTAGGCACTTCAACATTTGATTGATGAGTGGAAGTGGGAAGTGATCCTTATATGTAGCATCATTGTGCTTTCAAAAATGCACACAAACCCACCATCCCATTTTTTCCCTTGATAGGATCAACTCATTATTTTCATTGGAAATCACAGTGATACCCAATTTTTGTGAAACAATTTTATTGGAATCACCCATGGGATATCATAAATTGGGTAAATAATACCTGCATCCAAAATCTAGATCACTTCATTCTTCATAACCTCCATTGGAGGAGGATTTAACTGTCATTGTGTTTGCTAAGAGGTCTTTACCACTTCCTCAAGCAGCATCTCGTGTGTGATTATGGGTGGAAAGATTCCCATAAGGATAACTACCATCAAACCAACTGCATGTTTCCTTATTTATAGAACATATTAATGTTTATTATGTTGATATTCTATGAGTGATTCATTGATAATTACAAGAATCAGATTATTTTATCACAAGTACCCTTAATTTTAAATATGATGAGAGATGTTTCAATTCAAGATATGAGGATTTAATAATTGAAGGAAAAATTGGTTCTACCTCTACCTTCTCTATGATATTTGAATATACTTCTCTATGCCAATAGTGACTTCCATGTCATGCGATATACATTATTTCCTCTGGTTCAGTTTTGGGGATGGATATATTCTTTGTAAAATTCATCGAATGTAGAGCCACATCCCATGTAACCCATCGTATTGGTAAACTAATATTCAACTATAATTAAAGCACATTAATCCTAATTATCTAAAAATTATTCTTTCTTGAAATAATTATGGATGTTTTAATATTCTATTTCATCTCCTACCCAGAAAATCAATTGACCTTGTAGAACATATATTAACACATCTCCAGTCACCAAAAAGGGTCTTCAAAAAATATGTGGGGTCTCTGCATCATCCTCCATATCAATTATGATAAAAATATCCGGAAGAATCAACATCCTTACTTTTAACAGCACATCCTCAAGAATTCACTTTGGATATTTAATGAGGTGATCATCTAGTTGAAATTCCACCTGATTTGGCTGTAGATTATTCATCCCTAGATTCTTTTAAACCCCAAATGGAATTAGTTGGAAATTATCCCCTAAATAGTAAATATCCTTTCCAAATTCACAAGTTCCAATCATGCATAGGATAGTAAAAAATCCACGATATTTATTCTATTAAGGAATGGATTGTAGAACCACTACTAAGAATTACTTATTAAGAGGAATAGTTTCCAATTCCTCCATCTTCCATTTATCTAATTGGATTTACTATATCAACATGGTAAAGGTGGGTATTTGCATTAATTCATCTCTTATAGAAGTTTTAATATGATATTTCTTGAATACCTGCTTAAAATTTCCAAATTTTTAGTCAAATTTCCTATATTTCATGCATTTTGGGAATGGTATGATGGGTATATAGGGTTTTACCAACTCTTTTTCTTTATCACGGGTAGAATCCTTCACTTTTTGAAAATTATAATGATGAATAATTCTCTATGACTTCGTCTTTTTCATCCTCAGATTGAGTAGGTTTATCATGGTTTCTACATTTAACTTCTTATTACTATTTAGGTGCATGATGTAGTAACTCCTTCCCACTGCTCATGTTTATATCATTATGTTCCTCTTCTGTGTTCTTTTCTTTGTTACTCGATAGTGTGTATGTATACCTTGAATAAAGTTGTTTGTAATGTTTTTCAATATGATTATCAAGTATTTTAATGGATTTTAAATGATTATAATGTTTTTTTCATTGCTATTGAAATTATATTATATATCATTTATTCTATATTTGGCAGTTTCCCATGCTGAAGTTGTTATTGTACATCATTCTGAGGTTCTGGTTACGACAGATGTTGCACCAAATGAGGGTTTGATATATTTCTTCTGATACGGTCCATGTTGATATTGATTACCCAATTTTTGTTTAGGATATAGATTTTGATACTACAATTTAGCATAACCATATGACCTTTGGGGTTCTAGTTGAGGATTTTCTTCTTGTTGTACCCAATCTGTGTTCTTGTTTTCATTCCTTGATGGGCCCTAGTCTTGAGGGTACATGTTTGTACCTCATTTCTATGAAACATAATTTTATTTTCTTATCTAGGGGACAAAACTAGACCCCAGACATTCACCCATGATGTGGTTGTCACCACATTCAATTCATATGAATTGACTGACTGCATGAACTTGTGGAGATTTTTTCATATTCAATGCATCAATTTTATTCTACATGACATCAAGTTAGGAATAAATCTTCGTAGTAGAATTGATATTGTGAATGCCTCTATTCTAAGTTCCCCACTCATAATTCAACTAAAAGGTATTGTCTAACATGTATTCTAGGAGATCAATATGTTCCGGATGGGATTTTCTCATAACTATTCCTCCAAAAGCTGCATCCACCACTAATATTGTATTCATGATGAGACCTCTATAAAAGGATTGGACTTGCATCCACAATGGATGTATAGGATGAGAATAATTCCTCAATATCTCATTGAATCACTCCAAAGATTCATATATTGACTTTGACTCATGGTTCTCAAAATTGGGGATTTCATTCCGCAATGTCACCATCTTAGAGGGAGGAAAATACATGGATAGTAATGCTTGGGCCAATGACTCCCAAGTGAGGATAGAATGTTAAGGAAACCCTTTAGTCCAATATTTTGATTTTTACCTTAATGAGAATGGAAATAGATGGAGCTAAGTTTCATCATCTGATACTCTGTGGTAACAAAATGAGTCACATATCTCTAGAAAATTAGAAAGATGACAATTTGGTTCTTCACATAGTAATCATCCAAATTTAACTATATTCTGAGTAAGTTATATAATGGTTGGTTTAATCTCGATGTGGTTGGCCTATACTGGTGGCCTAAAAATTCCTTTATCTTCCCCATGAATTTATTGTATCATTTAATCCATAATGGAATGACATAAATGATTTTTTTTCTTGAGGATGTGGGGGTATGTATTGCTTATCATATAAAAATTGTGGCCTTTTTATTTGAATACATGTATGTTATCCGCTCTGGTGAAATATACTAATTGGGTTTTTTTCGGACATATTATGGAATAAATTGAGTTGGCATCCTAAGATGATTATTTTGTACAAACACCATAATGTTCGGTGACTAATTTGGGTTTGGTTCACCCTGAGCGGCATGCTGTTTGTTTAAATTTCCATCAAGTTAAAAATGATGTTGTACTCCTACGACATCATCCAATTCCTTTTCAAACAAATTATCAATGGGACCGTTTTTTCTCAGTTCTCCCATAAGTGTATGAAGTCACCATGATAATTTTAATTCTATTTTAGGGTCAATCAAAAGGGTTTCTACTCACTTTAAACTTTTCAAGTAAGGAATGCAAGAGATCATAATCAATTTGTTCTGGATAACACCTCACAACACACCAAGCGTAAAACAGAAAAACAAAAAATAAACAGAAAAATTCGGGTTAATAATAGAATTTTCAGAATTTATAATTTCTATTTTCAATTAATTTATACAAACTGAAATTTTCAAAACACTTCCTAACTTATGGTCAGTAATAGTGACATAATTTTTTTTAATTCTAGATGATTTGTTTCATTCACAGCCCCAAATAGAATTACCTACTATTACTACTAGTATGGTGTATGTATGTGGTTTGAACTATAATGACAATTAATGCTCACTTTTTATTGAATCATGGTTAATTAACGTAAGATATACATAATTTAGTTTCAATGAATGAGGTTTGTGTAAGATTTTATCTGTGGTTTATTGATTCATTTATTAAATTATTGAACGGATAAAATTAAAACATGAAAAGAATGCATACATTATTTTTTTATGATTAATGGGAGAAATTCATCAAGACTATGGATTTTTTTATGGTCTTAGAGAGATGATTTTCCTATTATGTTGTATTGTTCACAATAAATCACATCTCTAAGATCAAAATTTAACAAAACAACCCTTCGTTTGATGTGTTTTGATTATGTTAATAGATATCAAAATCTTTGTCACAAAAATGATTTCAATTACCTTTATGAAAATAGTATCTTTGGAGATGATAAGTGAACTATTTGATCATGGGTTTACTAATAGTAAATTCTTGGGAGATCCCTAGAAACTCCCCTCATGGTCTGATATAGAGATTCTATCATGATTAAGAGAGATATTTCAGGGAAATTAAGAGCGGAATATGAATCAACACAAAAAATTATGAAAAGTAATTAACTTCAACCCAATATAGTCTACAGCCCCAACACACAAATTTGATTATCTACACATTGAATAAATAATAATAAAAATCCCTAAATACCTAATATGTTAATTATAGATGACGTGAAAAAGAAATATTCCAAAACAACAACATAATAAATCTTTAAAAAAATTCTAAAATGGGTTTAAATCTCTCTTTTTCAAAGATGTTTCACTCCCCGATGATCCCATGTATTCAAGATGGTATTGGGAGAATTAGTTGGTTATCCACCATTGTCTCATGGTGGCTAGGGGTCTATATACCAGGTAAAATGATTGGTACGAGGGTTAGATTGATGTTAGGTGCTGGAATGTTTACTAATAGATGGTAAAGGAACATGGTTAGTTAAATCATGCACCAAATGTACTCTAGTTTCATTCCAATGAATAAGATAAGCATTGTTAACTGGGATAGTCCACAATGTTTTTAAACCTTGTAGAAGCAGTGTTGTAAACCTCTACCTCCACACTTATATGCTCACATGGTTTCCTTTAGGGTCCGAATGGTATTTCAAACCACACAAAGACCATGTGGGAGGATTTATCTCAACATTCTGATTTTCTATTAGCCTTTGAGGATGGGGTTCTCATCTTCGGTGACTTATTTGTATCATGCTCCATGTATAAAAGGGTCCAAATGCATTCAATTTCCATAATAATTAACCAATTATGCTATATAATCGACTCCCTTCCTTTTGAGACTAAATTATACCTCTAAAAAATACGTTTAGGTTGTAAAATCATGAAATTTATCAAAAAAATAAATTTTAATAGTATTTAATCAACGACAATTACATATGAACATCAATGAATCAGAATATCTCAGTTGAAAAAATATTTTGGCTACTAACATTATAGATAATCTCGAGATTGACGATGGGGAAAATGTCTTTGTAGGATTATCTCCCTATAAGAGGTTGATGAGATTTAGGAATAATGTGAAGTTAAACCCAAGGTATATTAGTCCCTTTGATGATATTGATTATATTTTGAGAGTATCTTATCAATTCTGGATTACACTAAATACTTCTCTAAATCAAAATGTGTTCCATTTATCCCTAAACAAAAGTACATACTTGATCATTCACATGTTGTAAAACTAGAGGTCATATCACTAGAATCAGATATCTCTTATGATTAATAACTGATTGAGATTCCCGACATAGATAGAAAATTCAATGATCCAAGACCACTCACCTCATCAATTTTATTTGTGAAACCACCAATGTTAGTAAGAAACTTGGAAAACAGATGATATAATGAAATAATGATATCCTTAGTTTTTATACTAGAGTGGTGTTTTTCAATGGATAAATTCATTTTAAGGGTTCCAATTGTAACTCGCCCATGATTATGTGATTAATTGTTCAAATAATTTTAATTTATTTAATCTATTCCATTACATGAATCACTGAGTTTTGAACATCTATGAAAAACTATTATAGTACTATTATTTAAAATTATAGTTATCACATATCCATTGGATTGGAGGGAAAAGTTGGACTAACTAAATTAGTAAAAAATAATTATTACATATATAAAAAATTAATTCATTTGTCATAAGTTTATTATAAATGAAATGAAATAATATTTGAAAGAAATTAAAATATTTTCTCTAAAAACAATATTGATACTCACAATGTATTTTTTTCATAATAAATTTAATAAATTACAAATTTTGATTCATTTTAATGAAATTAATAAATTATATATTTAATAATAAATAAAGTAGTCATTTATATTTTTCCCTATATATGGGAGAAGAATACATTATATTTTTTGCTTAAAAATATATATATATTTAAAAATAGTTTTCTTCAGTTGTTTTCAAATTATTTAGAAATAAATTTTTACACTTTCAAAAACTGAATTTGAAAAAATAGATTCGATATATAGAATCATGAGGACCAAATTCTTTATATATGTGTTTTTTTATTTGGAGTTTAAATGAATAGAATCCATGAAATATTATAACCACAGTAAAGAGTAACTCAACTTAATCTAGTTTAAATCTTAGTGATAAGGCCCTAATATGTCATCCTAAATCTTATTGAAGGAATTCAATTCATATCTTATCACCTAATCCATGATATGTATTTTTAAATGGACAGTGTAGTTTGAAAATGAGATTAATAATATCTAAAACAACAAAATTTACAATGTGTCACTCTCTTATTTTAAAATATAATTTATGTATTCACATAGGGAAAAAACATGTCCTGAATAAATATTTATAATAAATTTGAGATTAATAAAATTATTATCATGATAGAAATTTATTACTAATATTTACTAATTATATAATGACCTTAATTTCTAATGAATCACTAATGCTATATTTCCCCAATTAATAATAAATTTAATAAACAATTTTATAAATATTAAAAATCATATAATTTGTCAAAGAAAATTTAATTCCTGAATTATTTAGGTGGATATGGAATATTATTATTAATTTAAATAATTAAATATAATTAAAACTTTTTATTTTGATTTTAACTGAAAATAAATTTACATTGACTAAATTTAAATTATTAATATTTTTTCAAAATAATATTTTATTAAATTAATAAGAAATAATAAAATTTTAATAGAAGGAAAATGTGAAAAAATATGTTGGAAATTATAATCTCACTTCAATTTATTTGTAATTTAGAACCATTTTTATTGAGAATGAGATTATTATAATTTAATATTTTATGAATTTATAAGTGTTTCCCCTACCCCCTTATAAATTCCCAATGCCACTCTCTATTATTCACTCTACTATGAGCTATCTATCTCAATAATAACCTAAAAATGGCTTTCTAAACAACCATTTCCATGTTCTGGAGGTGATTATCCCCCCCTGATTCTTAACCTATATTCCATAACAAAATGATCTAAAGGAAGTCTCCCGAAAGAGTGGTAATTATCCAACCAGACCTCTTTTAATTAATTTTTTATTATAATTCATATAGATCTGTTTGATTTATCAAAAAATTATAAATATTAAATATTAATATGAATAAATGTTATTATTATTATGAACATATCATTATCATTACTCTTTCCATCAAATTATAAGTGAACGTATCGCTCGTGCGAACAGATGACTTATCATCTCCATGTAGTGATAATGTTCATTTTCCACAGACATCATTAAAGGATGGTAATTATGATTTCTTCAAAAAAATTAGGGTGAAATGTTTTACATAGTTTTTCATCCATAGTGATGATATCATATCAACCTTATTACCCTTCAAACCTATGTAAAACAATAGTTTCACCCATGCATATGTGTGGACTACCACCCTAAAGTGATATGATTTTTTTTATTATTATTTTGATGGTACATAGGATAGATATTATGAAAATGTATTATTAATATTACATAATCATTATTATATAATGGTTAATTATTATTACCATTATTCTATTTCATCAGTCACAAATTGAAAGTAGTGCTTATGTGATGGAAAACATATTGTTACCAAAAATATTGTAATTCATTTTATTTCGACACCATTATGAATACCTATAAATATATATACATATAAAATATAAATTATATAATAAGAATTAATATGAGTCTGTTATATAATTATAAAAATTTAAATTGTTTTATAAAGGATTTAAGAATGCATTTCGAGCTACTGGATTACATTATAAAGGGTTTTCATCTCACTTTTATTATTGTGAGATACATGACTTGTAGAGAAATTATATATTGTATGTAGTGTATATAGTGTAAGTTAATTTTTTTTATGATTCGTATTAAGAAAATTATAATAATATAAATATCCATATAGGTTTATTTCTGCTATGAGGATTGTGTTCCAAATGCTACCAAATTGGTAAGGGTGATGTGTTTCAATTTTAGTGTTTATCATGACAATTTATGATGAAATCTTCTAAAATTAAATCATGAGATATAATTTTTTAGAAACTAATGAATTTTCTTCTTTGGATATTATTTCATAAAAATATATGTTTACCTTCCATTTTCTGCACCTTATATACTCAATTCACTGAATTTGTTTTTAAGGAAAAACTACTTTATTTTTCACTTCAGTCGAAAAAACATTTTTTCCATATCAATTTATTATTTAAATATTTAAAATATATTTTTAATATTTTCCTATAATTTTTTAAATTAATTTGTCCCATATTTTATTTTTAAAAAAATAGTCCGAAAGGAACCATCAAATTTTTTCCTATAAATTTTCTATGTGACTTTTCAATCAAAATTATGGAAGAGTTGTTTTATTAACTTATATGTAATGAATCAAAATTAATACCTTCATGGTTTCTCAATGTTTTAAAGATTCGTTTAGATGTGTCAAAGTTTACTTTTAATGACATTTCCCCATAATAATAGAAAAATATATTGATTTTATAGAATTGATTTCAAAATGGAAATGTTTTTTAACCAAATAATTTTTTATTGATATTTTGATTCATCAACTAAATAAACCATCTATGTTGTTGGAGAATTCCTTGGACTATGTTCTAAGGATACCATCCCAACTCATATTAAAGACGGTTTATGATTACATGGTCCTTATGAAACCCATTCCTTTTATATGAGTTATGCTATGATGAAATAATGAAATGTTTATGAAACTCAATTATTTTTATAGGTTTTAATATGACGTGCATTTAATGATCATGTGGAGAACATAAGTATGAATTTTATTATGTGATAGGTGGGACATATTTTTCCTTACAATGTATTGGGTAATGATTAATGTTATATGGGATCAAAGGGTATACAGGATGTTATCCTAATATCGAAGTAGTTACACAGGTGGGTAGACCAATCCTTACATGTTATTGTTGTCATGGTTTCTAGCCTTAACATAAGGTTCTAAATTTTTATGTGTTTTCTAGAATGAAATATCTTATAAAAATTTGTGACCTAATGGACCATTATCTTAGATTCCATTATGATTCATGTATTATGATCTTCAAGGTTTCATCCCATCACTCAATATTATGATCTATGATATTGAAAGAATGGATTTGAAATTTAATGATCATGTTATCTTACAATTATGATCATGTAATGACTATTCGATAATTTATATATCCCTTATTTACCCTTATTAAGAATTAGAGCTCACCATTTATTATTTTTCATTTCCCTAGTTTATGAATGTAAGTTTTATATATGATATGTCTAATAAGGTTTCAAATATTGAGGAACTATGTGGGAGATAATGTATTACTCTTATGGACTTATTGATTATGTTTCCCATATTTCAAAGGAACTATACTAATATGATTATTTCACAGACCGTTATATAATATTATGAATATTTATCTACTAAAATGTAATATCTATGTAATAAAATTATATTTTTTTATACTAATATTAATTTTGGATATCAAACATTTTGGGTGAAAAGGAATATATAGCCAATACTAAATTTTAAACAAAATATAGACACTATAAATACATAGTGATGTCATTCAGTCGTACCAATGCACCATCTAATATAATATATGTAATGAATATAGTCATAAGGGATTACCTTACTCTTTTTTTGGTTGTCATTGTATAAAATATTATTATATTTTCAAAGAGAAAGGAAGAGCATTATGATCACATGCGTGTAATACTAGAGACCCTAATGAAGATAATTTGATTGGAAAATTTATCAGGTATCATGTTTTTCTCTAAAAGGTGTCTTTTTTTGTCATATAATCTCAAAAAAGGTATATCTATGGATCCCTAAAATATAGAAGTGATTGAACATTGGACCAAAGAAACCACTATGATTTAGATCCAAAGATACATTTGTTTGGATCAATATTATCTAATGTTTGTGGATAATTTATCATGACTATCCAACCCACTCACTATGTTCCCTCAGAAAGGAGAAATATTCCCCGAGAATGGTTAATGTGATAAGATTTCATGGAAAATATTTGAATGTTTTTAGCAAGAAATTTTATATAGTACTCTATATTGTAGAAGGATTTTAATATATTTTGATGTATCAATAAACATACTAAGAAGTGTTCTCTGGAATAATGAAATGGTGTTACCTTATGGATCACTACAAATATATGGTTAATGAAGAAAATTACCCAACTCATTATTTGAAAATAGACTTGGTAATTTTTTAATTAATTATATTAAACCATTATCCTTTTAGTTATCTTTTAAGTATATATATATTGATCATAAAATTTTAAAGTATATATTCACGCAGAAATAATTGAACATGTGTCAAAGAAGATTGTTAAGTTTTTTTAAATATTATAACTTCTCAATAAATTACCTCCAAAGAAGAGTGAACAAGGTGTAGGAGCCCATAGTTCTGAAGTATCATGCTATATTATATTTTATGATTATTTTAAAAGTACAAAATTTTCATATTTTTAAAGAATGAATCTGGAAATCCAGATGGAAGTGGTAAAATATTATCTTCCTCAATTATGTTTCCAATCATAATTTCGTGTGAAGATTAAAGATGCACAAAATAAAGGCATGGATCTACATAAGAGTGTGATAAGCATTCTTGAGTTTTTCCTAGATTCTTATGGAATGATGTGGTTCAAGAACTAGTATGCATTCAATCCATTCTTGATTTTAAAAATGAATTATTATAGGAATATCATACTGCTTCATTCACTATTCATCCTTGAAATAAAAAGATGTATAGAGATTTGAAACTGCATTTATGGTTGTATGGAATAAATATTAATATTAATGAGTTTAAAACTCAATGATTGGAATGTCAGTAATTCAAAGATAATATAAAATGTTATAATGGTATGTTACAATCACTACCTATACTAGAATGGAAATTGGAAAACAACCCCATTAGTTTTCTCATTAGACTCCACAAAACTACTACGAAAAACAATCGAATATTGGTTTTAGTTTATATCCTAGAAAATTTATCTCCATTAATTACTATAATAAAATATTTCTCCCTAAATCATATTTCCATGATATTCAATAAAAAATATTAATGGTTAAATTGAGGACAACATTCTACTACATCTGATCAAAATTCAATGTTTACATTAATGTTATGGTGAAGTAGTCCATATTATTTAGATACAGAGTTGAGTTTCAACACTACATATCATCCGCCAACATAATTTAAGTCTAAAATAATAATTAATAACCTATAAGATATGAATAAATTTTATTATATGGATTTCAAAGGAGGATGGTATTAACACTTTCCTCTAGCTGAGTTTTCTTACAAAAAATAGGTTTCACTAAAAAATTCAGATGGATAAATATATATCCATATATGGAGATATATTTAGAACTCAAAATTTATAGAATTAAAATAGAGAAATAAATATATTGGGACTTAATAAAGGGAAAAATGGATGATAATGTTTGAGTGATTCTGCAACACATAAGGGCAACACAATGTTGAAATTAATGTCATGATAGTACTCATAGACATGATATGGAATTTGATTTTTGTGAGAAGGGTTGTCTATTAACATCTCCATGTAATAAGGTTTTGATATTCATAAATAATGTAATCTAGATCCCATTTATGTTAATCCATTTAAGATTCATGATCGAGTAAGGACAACTTGTTACCACATGGAACTTTCATCAAACCTCAATCAAGTCCATGATGGGTTTTATGTATCTCTAATGAGGTTGTATTTACCTGATTCCTCCCATGTACTAAATTCAGTGGTTTTAAAACTAGCTCATGATATTTACTATGACAAAAATCCTATGGATATTCTGGATCATATATAGAAAGTGATATGAAATAGGACAGCTCACATGGTCAATGTTTTGTGATGAAACCTCAAAATTGATAAAGCTATATCGGATCTAAATATATTATGATAAAGAATTATTATTATTTTTTTAGGATAAATTTATAAAATCATGTAGGAGGATTTCATTTTATATGGGTTAGAGTACAGAAACATGAGAATTTATAAAATATTGTTTTCGTAAAGATTTAATTTTGATAGCTTGTATTACACACAACATTAAGTTCTAATGAACGAAAATATACAATTTATGTCATTAATTAAATACCAAGATAAAAACCTATTGATAAATGAGAATTTCTATTTTAGTAATGTGATTTTATGTTTGGAATATTTATTTTTTCTAAAAATAAATTTTATCATTTTTAAAAATATTAAAAATAATTTTCTACAAATTTAGAAAATTTATTCAAAAAAATAACATTCATTTTCGAAATAAATATTTCAAAATTATCGAAGATTTCCTTTTTTATAATTTTCAAAAAGATTAATATTTAGATGATTATTTAAAAATTATATTTAAATAAATCATTTTCATTTAAAGAATTTAATTTTAATTTTATTAAGAAGGTTTTAGAAGTAATATTAGTTTAGTTATATAGTAATTAAAAAATTTTATCTTATTTGAATCAATTTTATTGAAATCATTGTAATAATAACTCTGAAAAGTTATAATATATATTATTTGGAAACGAATTTTTCATCGCATAAGAATATTTAATTTCAAAATCAATACTTTCAATTAATTTCATTGAAACTAAAAAATGGATCCCAAATTTTGGATTAGAATAGTTAATTATATATAATATGTTCAAATTAATTTTTCATAACTAATAGTAAAAAACAGTAAAAATTAATAACATTGGTTAAGTTTAAAAAATGATTATTGGGACTTAAACATGAAAGATTATTATTAAAATATCATAATTTTTTCCATATTTCAATTTAATGGATTTATATTCACATTATCTCATATATGTTTTGAAAATATTCCATTTTTCATCCTTTGGGAATTTTTATAATGTGGGTATAAAATTATATTTTAAAAAATTCCAAGCATGACCTCTCCCACACTAATAAAAGAGATGCCTTTCACCACTCTTATTTATAAATCCGAATCCTTTTTTTAATAATTATTCCTTCTCAAATCTACTCCATACTTACCTATACATTTACTAGTGTCCGAAGTATGATTTTAAAACCCTCTTATTAATGTTTTTGATGAAAACCCAAGGATGTTTTTGGAAGAAGAGGTGTCATTATTAAATAATCATTTTTTATTTTTTTATTCTTCCACATCCATAAAAAAATTTAACTATAAATATATAAAAACATACATATATAAAATATAACATTATTATATTATGTTAACTTAATAACCTATATCCATCTTCAGTTCCATTAAATTTTAAATGAAACCATTGATCAAGTGTATTGTGGACTACCGCCTCACGAAGCAAGGAAATTAATTTTCCATTAGCACCATTAACGGATATATATAATTAATAATTTAATATATTTAAATGATATTTATAAAATAAATATAAATTTATAATTTTAATATCACATATATCTTCTTACCTTAAAATTTGTTGGAAACTATAATCTTGCTCATGCATTCTTGTGGACTATCGCCTCCACAAAGTGATGTGATATTTTTTTCAATCCATTTTTTTATTAATGGTAATAAATATATATATATATAATGTATATAAATTATATAAGTTATATAAAATATAATTGTTAATTGGGAATAAATAGTTACCTTTTCTCATCCATCAAAAAATTGAAATTGAGTTCATTCGTATGTACAGTCTACTGTCTCCATGAACGGAGTAATTTATTTTTCCATTGCTAACATTGTTAGATGACTTTAAATATATATAGAATTAATGTATATGATAATTTTATCATTATCTTTTTACATGATTTAATGAGATAAAATTTTAATTTACGAAAACCATCAAACCAAAACACACATGAAAAATGGAGTAGTTATCACATGAAACAATTATTTTGAAAAAAACATGTTATGATAAATAGGGTATAAAAGGTTGTAAGTGAATCATATACGATATAATAAATATTATTATGGTTATATAATAGATATTTAATGAATATATATTTAGTATACAGGAGGTTCTAACATATAAAAATAAATTCATGACTTGAGCTAATGGATTTCCATCTTACTTGTTTTTCAATGGGGTGCATGCAATATTCCCCAGTTTTTTATTTGGGTTTGTGTGTATAATAACCATTATTTAATTTTATTAAAATTATACTGAAAATTATTGGATATAAAAATCTTTCTAATGGTATATATTTCATGGACCTTATGATTCAATAATTACCCAAATTTTTAAGGGATTTATGTTACAATCTCATTCTTTATCAAGGTTGTTTTTGATTAAGTTTTAGATGATAAAACCTCATAACATATCTCACAATAAACTCATAAATTTTATTCTCATATAGTTATTTATTTTCAATACATTTTTTAATTTCACCTTACTCTATTTAACTACTCAATAGATCCAAATTATTTATTAATGAAAAATTAACTTTATTTATCCCTTTGTTCAAAAATCACCTTTTATCCATGTCTATGTTTTCTAGAATGAATTTAAAAAAGGTTTTCACAATTTTACAAATATTTTTTAAAGAATTTATTTATAGTATTTTTATTTTTTTTAAAATGATTTAAAATAAATATTCATGGGTTTTTTCAGAATATGTAGATTCTTACTTTCTAACAAAAATTTGAAAATAATATTTTTTTTAAAATTTTTATGAATTAAATTATATTTTCAATGTTATTAATGCTAAATGATATATAATTTCTTTTAAATGTTTCCACAATTATTTTAAATTAACTTAATTCTATAATATTTTGGATTTTTTTTATTTTAAATAAGTGAGTTCCATGCGTAATTTATATTTTCCTCAATAAATGATTCAAATGATCTTTTAAAATAATTTTATATATAAGAGGGTAAATTTTAATGTAATTTATTATTTGATGGGTATATGATCTAATGATATAATCAATATACTTTTTCTAAATGGTTTATGATTATGATGAAAAGATATTAGTGGAAATCTTTATTTTACATCAATTATATTTATGAAACCCATTTTTCTATGGGTAATGCTATTATGAAAAGAATAAGTATTTTTGATACTAATTTTTTCAATGATTTATATTATGATGATATTTTTAATAACCCCATTTAATTTTAATGGGTTATTCTTTGATGAAATTTCTCTAATCTCATTTTATATAATTGTATGATTTTTATTATTTGATGGTATGTAACAATATCTCTCTCTAACGAATTAGGTTTAGATTGATATCTCATTAGATAAATTGAACTAGAATGCGAAGTAAGTCTAGTTCAATAATAGAATTTTTACATTACGTTTGTCCTTGGAGTGAACCATGACTTTTATGATGGTTTGGGGAGTTTACTCATTCCACTATAATATTATTGGAAATTCTCCATTACTATTAAGGAAATTATAGATTGTTCTTAAGTGTGTGTCACAAGTCCATGTCTTTTGCTAATTTTATGCTCCAATGGAACATATTATTTAATTATATTATGTTTATTGTCTTAGAAGATTCCAAACTATAATCCAAGAATCTATAGTATGATATTTGATATGTATGGTATGATTTTCAAATGTAAAATCATGTTATCATACACTTATACTCTTTTTATGATTATGGTATCATTGATATCAAAAAAATTTATCTTATTGAAAATCTGAGCTCACCCTTTATTATATATGTCACGCCCGGACTTCACCTTGAGGTATGACCTTAATTTTAAATTTTTATTTCATAAGTTGAATCGCTCTCTTATTTAATTACTGGTGTTAAGTGCGGGCTGAACCTGAAATGAGACCTTTGTCGTGGCGCTGATAAATTCGTATTTTCTCTACACCACTCGGTGCGCGGGCAGAGCACGAGTGTAGCTGCGTGTCCTTGCCTTTTTAGCGTGCGGCGCTCGCTACGCGAATGTTCTTTTGTCGGGCGATTAACTTCGGCTTAAGAGTATTATTATTATTATTATTATTATTATTATATTATTATTATTATTATTATTGTACTACTATTATTATTAATTTTTATTATGATTATGTTGTTATTATTATTATTTTTATTATTATTATGATAATATCATTGTTATTATTATTGCTAATAATATTAATGTTTTTATTGTTTATTATGTTATTAGTATTATTATTACTATTGTTATTATTATTATTATTATTATTATTATTACATTAAATATCATTAATTTAATTCATTGTGTTTAACCCCCCCTAGAAACCCTAGCTGCCACCCTCCACTCCCTTTTTTTATTTTCATTTTCTTTTTTTTCCTTCTATTTCTCTTTTCCTTCCTCCCCACGTTTTCCTTCTATCTCCCTCGTTTTTCTCCTCCATCCGCGATGGACCCCCACACCTCCTTCCTCCTCCGACTTAGCCGGCTCTCCCTTCCTCCCCTGCTGCACCTACGTCGGACCCGCATCGGCCACGCCTCCGCCTCGACCGACCTCGCTGCTCCCCTGTTGCACCCACACCGGACACGCGTTGGACCAGCCACCCCTCTCCGCCCCTACTGCACCCTGCTGCATCCATGCCAGACCCGCACCCCCCCTTCTTCTTCTTCTCTTCTTCTTCTTCTCTTATTCTTCTTCTATCCTTCTTCTTGTTCTTCTCTTCTTCTTCTTCTCTCCTCCTTCTTCTTCTTCTCTTCTTCTTCTTCTTTTTCATTCTCCTTCCTCTGATCCTCCACGCAGGTTAGTTTTTTTTAATTTATTCTGCTATTTCACTTTATTTAATATGTTATTAACATTTTATTATAAAATTATGATTTATGTGATCATTATTATCATTATAGCATTGATATTATTAATATGTTAATATTATTATTATATCATTACTATAATCATTATTATGTTATTATTATTATGTCAATAACAATTTTATTTTTATATTATTATTGTTACTATTATTACATTATTCTTATATTATTTTTATTACTATATAAATGTTAT
The DNA here is from genome assembly GCA_963277665.1 of Viscum album. NCBI lineage: Eukaryota > Viridiplantae > Streptophyta > Magnoliopsida > Santalales > Viscaceae > Viscum > Viscum album. The sequence continues at coordinate 497,471,319 of OY728140.1, forward strand.
TATTATTATTATTATCATGGTAATATTATTATGTTATTATTTTTATTATTATGTTATTATCATTATTATTATTAATATTTTTTTTACATTATTATTATTATTATTATTATGTTAACATTATCTTTGAACCTGTTTAACGACCTACTATTTTAGGACCTGTTTGACAGCTCGATACGGTGCGATCGTTGCGCAACTGGAATATTGCGTCGTGTCACTTTTCTGTTTCCATTTGAGGTAGGTGGTTCTATGTCATTACTTCATTTAGATAATTTAATTTGTTTTATTAGTTTAACTTAATATGTGCTATGGCTTAGTTGCAAGATGCGAATTATGTTTATAATGTTTTGGTAGAGCTGTAGAAGTTTTGTGAAAATGCATTTTAAAAATGGTGTAACATGCGTGCGTGATGAATGTTGCACTTTTCTTTATAAATTTTCATTTTTATTCCTTTCGATTCGGTTGTGGTAAATTCTAGAAATGTCTAATAATTGTTTATACTGTTCCAAAGAGGTTATGAAAGGGGTGATTTTTGAAATTGATTTTGTAATGGTTTCTTTTGCATGCGATATGTTTCATAAGTTGAGGCATTGTTTATTTAAGTGGCGTTTTTAGTGCGAAACATGGTTGAACGATTTTTTAGGGTTGTTGGGAAGGTGCGAAAGGTGTTTTCAAGTCACTTTAGGTGTTTGTATATTTAAATAGATATTTTCAAAGTATATAATCACTTTTGGTGTGTTTTCCTTGTTCTGTACCTTTGACGTTGAAATTCAAAATTGTTTGAATAATGGAAAACAAGTTTTGACATGGTTACCTCATGTATCAAGTTTTAATGTGACGCCTCTATATAAAATCAAGCTATTTTTGGTGTAAGGTCTTCTTGTATTTTCTGGAAATGATTTCAATAATAACTCAAATGATTTGTTGGTGTATTTATATGATGCTGAAATGGTTCTTTATAGGAGTTGAATAGGATTTCACTTTTAAAGTGGTGTATTTTTATAAAAAGAGACATGTCGTGTGCGTGCGTCTTTGAAATAGTGCTTTTGTATGAAAATGGTGACTTTTGTGTGCAATATCTTGTTTGGTCTGTGAAATGAGAAAGAAATATATTATGTGAATGTGAAACTTGTTTGAGCACAAGGGAAAACCCTGGGTATCTATGTGGGCAGACTAGAACTAGTGCGCTAGTGAACCAGATGGGTGTCGTCCCTATTTCACTTAGCTGGATTGAAGATTGCAACACTAACTAAACATGATATCTGAGGGTCGTTTCCTTCTAAGACACTTGTTCTGAGGGTCGTGGCCTTCTAAGACACATTTTCTGAGGGTCGTGGCCTTCTAAGCAACGTTTCACTGAGACACGAGGTTCTAGGGTCCCACTCGAGCTAGATGAACCTTAGGGGATTTACCCACAGTGCTCTACCATCAATGTCGTGGTGCCTTCCGTCGGTATATGGAGGACCACTTGGGTGTTAGCGTGTGTGTTTGTGTGTGTGTGTGTGAGAGTATGTGTGTGTGTGAGTGAGTATGTGTGTGTGCGTGTGTGAGAGTGTGTGTGTGTGCCCATAATGAACTTTTCTTATCCTCTTTAAAATTGTGTCTGTGAAATGAGTTCTTTTTAGTGTTTTCTTTAAAATAATTTTTTAAGTATAATTTTGAATAAGCACTTTAAGTTGTCTTTTGATGTTGTGGCATGGAACCATTTCTCGGTGGCATCCTACTGGGCTTTTAGCTCACACCCTGCATACACCCTTGGGTGTATGGAGATTCTGTTTCTTCTGTATTCCAGGTTGCGACTTCGTGCTCAGTGATGGCGGTTCAGGGTTGCAGTTGTTCTTCTCATGTAGAATGGTGTTGATGTGGTCTCACTTCTGCTGGGAGGTTGAGTATGAGTTTTAGTTTCCGCTGTCGTCTTTTCTTTTTAGTTATTGTTTCTAGTTGTAGACCTTAAACTTATTCATAGTTTAAAGGCATGTTTCGTTGTCTATTTCTAACGTCAGTTTATCTATCTTGTTAGTTGGTTTTTCTGTGTTGTATTTTGGGTGAAACCGTTCCCACTTGTTAAACTTGATACCTGGGCACTTGTGCCAGCCCATGGGGATCGGGAACGCCCTTCGGGCCTTGCCGCGGACCGGGTTGGGCACCGGGTCGGATGGCTACCCGGCGTGGTTCATGACAAAATGGTATCAAAGGGCGGTTTTTCTCTCTTGGGTCATTTCTTTTGGGATAGAGTCGTGGTAGACTTGAGTTAAATTTGTCAGGACTCGATGTCCTGGCTACGAGTTAGGTGTCTGGCTAGCACATCTCATGGTGGGACCCAAGTTACCAAAGTATGTGGAGGTTTGACTGAGTTTTTGGTCCTTGTGGATGATCGTGTCTAAGGGAAATGAAAAGGGAGTAAGTTCAGTGGTCTTAGTGAGCTCGCAGGGTTTGGAAAGCCTTGTGGAGTTGGGGACACTGTCCTAAAATACTCTCTGTGGCCAAAGGTGTGACTGTCATATGGCCGCCAACCATATGCTCCACTCACCCGCTGACACTAGTTTCCTCCTGTATTGTTTCTCGTCTGTTTGTTTTGGATTCGTGGAAATTTGGCTTTTAAGTAAAAATGTTTTGGTCAAATGAAGATCTTTAAAAATGAAATGGTATGTGAGGTTTGAAAGGTGTGGGTTGGATGTTTTGGTTTTGAAAAATGGAAAGGCTTAGTTTTGATCCTTGGCGCTCTCATGGGAAACCACATGCATGAGTGTATGCGAAAAGGGAAACGGTTAATGGCACGAGCGGATGATTACCTGGATGGACATGAGGTGGGTGTCGGTGCGTCATGAGAACATGCATGTGTGAGGATCGTGGGACGCCATTGGTGTTTGTGCAACCTACTAGGTTTTCTTATTTTCAAAATGTTTTGTTAAAGGGAAAAAATTGTGTTTTAGTAAACGGTGTTTGTGCGACATGTCCTTGTGTTTAGGAAATGTCTGATGTGAGGCGTTCTGATCCGAGGATCCTTTTTGGATGATTTGTGCCCCGAGTTTGAGTTCTTATTTGTAAGTTGGTATGCAAGCATGTGGATTAGTAAATTTCTTTTAAGAGTACATCAGGGAGCCCTTGCAGTGGTTTCCCCTACACGTTTGGTGTTTGCTTGTGGTATGTCTTGACCGTTGGACTAGTTTGGTTGGGTCCATAGTTTTATTTCTTGACTAGTGTATGCCCCCCCATAAAGCGTTTTCATGTGATTGATGTATGACTACGGGGAATTCCCCGTTGACCGGCACTCCAGTTGATCGAAGTAATCTCTTTTTGAATTCTAGAATTGAACCCACCTCTCTTTTTTACAACTAAGTGGATCCTCTCGTAGAGGGATGATAGATGCAAGGGGAGTTGAACAGAGTTTTGGTTTCTTTGAGTTGCCCGAGTCATCGAGTATTAAATTTGACGTCGTTGCACTTAAAGGTTTCCCCTGGAAACGGCAAAAGAAAATCCATCGGGGAAGGGTGAAGGCAGTTCAGAATTTTTAGTGTTGACCAATGTCTTGAAGGGATTTGTAGTATTTACATCGGCTGCAAGACTCATGCTCGGTGACATCTTGCAACATGAGGTCCCTTTGATAGTCAATGGTGGTTGGAAAGCGGTAAAGGAGACTCTAGTGGGAAAAAGGTGGAAGCAACCCTAAGTTGTTGGTGCGGTCTATCGTCCTAAATTACCTTTAGTCTTTGGTTTGTTTCGTTTAAGGAATGGTTCTTGTTAGGTTACTAGTTCAGCAGACCCAGTCATATGAGGCTGCTATGGTCGTTTGTAGGAATCACATGGTGTTCAAGACGCGATTTAAAGTCCTTATCAGCATAGTGTTCCTCCCAACAACAATGATCATGTTCAGGTGACGATTCGTGGTGTCGTGTTATCATCCAGTGTGATAAAGAGTGATGCGTATCCACCATTAAAGCTCTTGTGTTGGTGAATGTTTAGTGTACGATCAGTTGGATGTCGTAATGTGTTGTCGTTTTTGGTGTTTCCTTGGTTGTAGTGTGATTGCATGTGACACCAAAAGGGGAAGCTCCGTTCGAGAGTCTTCTATGCCTGACTACGAGACAGAAGATGCTTCATACATCAGGGCTCCATCCATAGGCCTTGGAGTGAAGCTGGCACGTGGTCAGGAACCCCGGGAGTGTACGGGACCCCAACCTGATATCTGTCATCGGTTTCGAGAGTGAAAGAAACATAAATTGTTTTCTATGTTTGTTTCACTCCGAATGAGTCATCTGGTTGCATAAGGATTTCGTGACCATGTAGAAGAATGTTCGTCTCATGCATTAAAGTCTTGGGGGTCGTGTTCCAATAGATATAATTGCTTTAGTGCTCCTTATAAGAGTTTATTGACTAAATCTGTCTCAAATCTGAGTAATGCTCATCCAGGAATGTGGAAATGCTGGTTTGTCTTGGGTCATGCTTTTGACGCCCGGTAGTCAGGCCCCTCCCTCCCCGCCCCTTGTGGTGGGGTGTTTGGTCACTATCGGGAATTTGTTTTCAAGGTTCTATATCCTCTGTTAGTTCTAGTGGCGATGAGATCCACGATGGGTCTCGCACAAAGGTCTCTGAAACAAATCGGTGTTCGCCTTTCCTTAATGGTTGGGAGTCCACCCGGACCTCCCCATGTTGGTTTTCTAGTCTTTCCTTGGACGTTAATAGGTTCTTAATGGTGGGGAGACCCACATTGGGTCTCGCACGAATGTCTCTTGAATAAATGAGTGCTAGATTTTTCTTTAATGGCGGGGAGTCCGCTCGAAATTCTATGTGGCGGTTTTCCAATCTCGTTTCGGGCGTCAGTGACTTCCTAATGGTGGGGATCCCTCGGGCCTCCCCATGTTGTTCTTAGGCTTCTGTATTTAAATATGGCATGGTGATAAGTGATAAGAGTTCTCCGTGGACGTGGTTTGACCTTGTTTTTTCACTCTAGCCAATGATGTGGTTTCGGTTTAATAGTGCTTGAGATGTCTCAGCTTGTCAAGTTGGTTTTCACTGGTGCGAGAGTTTCCTTCCTCGATCAGTCAACTGGAGGCATTCTAGCTCTTTTGGGTGGGCACCTCATATCAAAAAGACTTTTTACATTCTTCTTGAGGTTGTCATTTGAGTCACTTCTTCTGAGCACGTTACTTTCGCTGCTTTCCGCTTGTTGGTTGTATAGATCCTTTTTGAACTTTAGTGGGGTATCAGTTTCCTCTTTGTGCCTCAACCCTAGATGTGGCTTTCCGGGGACGGAAAGTTTTCATGGTGGGGAGAATTTTCACGCCCGGACTTCGCCTCGAGGTATGACCTTAATTTTAAATTTTTATTTTATAAGTTGAATCGCTCACTTATTTAATTACTGGTGTTAAGTGCGGGCTGAACCTGAAATGAGACCTTTGCTATGGCACTGATAAATGTGTATTTACTCTACACCGCTCGGTGCACGGGTAGAGCACGAGCATAGCCGCGTGACCTTGCCATTTTAGCGTGCGGTGCTCGCTACGCGAATGTTCTTTTGTCGGGCGATTAACATCAGCTTTAGAGTATTATTATTATTATTATTATTATTATTATTATTATTATTATTATTATTATTATTATTATTATATTATTATTATTATTATTATTATTATTTTATTGCTATTATTATTAATTTTTATTATGATTATGTTGTTATTATTATTATTTTTTTGTTATTATGATAATATTATTATTATTATTATTGCTAATAATATTATTGTTTTTATTGATTATTATGTTATTAGTATTATTATTATTATTATTTATATTATTATTATTATTATTATTATGACATTAAATATCATTAATTTAATTTATTGTGTTTAACCCCCTAGAAACCCTAGCCACCACCCTCCACTCCCTTTTTTTTATTTTCTTTTTCTTTTTTTCCTTCTTTTTCTATTTTCCTTCCTCCCCACGTTTTCCTTCTCTCTCCCACATTTTTCTCCTCCATCCGCGGCGGGCCCCCACACCTCATTCCTCCTCCTCCCCAGCCAGTTCTCCCTTCCTCCCCTGCTGCACCCACATCGGACCCGCGTCGGCCACGCCTCCGCCTCGGTCGACCCCGCTGCTCCCCTATTGCACCCATGCCGGACCCGCGTCGGACCAGCCACCCCTCTCCGCCCCTGTTGCACCCTACTGTATCCATGCCAGACCCCCCCCCCCCCCCCTCTTCTTCTTCTCTTCTTCTTCTTCCTTTTCTTTCTCCTTCCTCTGCTCCGCCGCATAGGTCAGTTTTTTTTATTTATTTTAATTTTTTCTGCTATTTCACTTTATTTAATATGTTATTAATATTTTATTATAAAATTATGATTTATGTGATCATTATTATTATTATAGAATTGATATTATTAATATGTTAATATTATTATTATATCATTACTATACTCATTATTATGTTATTATTATTATGTCAATAAAAATTTTATTATTATATTATTATTGTTACTATTATTACATTATTCTTATATTATTTTTATTACTATATCGATGTTATTATTATTATTATTATCATGATAATATTATTATGTTATTATTTTTATTATTATGTTATTATCATTATTGTTATTATTATTATTTTTACGTTATTATTATTATTATTATTATTATTATTATTATTATTATTATGTTAACATTATCTTTGAACCTGTTTAACGGCCTACTGTTTTAGGACCTGTTTGACAGCTCGATATGGTGCGATCATTGCGCAACTGGAATCTTGTGCCGTGTCACTTTTCTGTTTCAATTTGAGGTAGGTGGTTCCATGTCATTACTTCATTTAGATAATTTAGTCTGTTTTTTTAGTTTAACTTAATATGTGCTATGGTTTAGTTGCAAGATGCGAATTATGTTTATAATGTTTTTGTAGAGCTGTAGAGGTTTTGCGAAAATGCATTTTAAAAATGGTTTAACATGCATGCGTGATGAATGTTGCACGTTTCTTTAGAAATTGTCATTTTTATTCCTTTCGATTCGGTTGTGGTAAATTCTAGAAATGTCTAATAATTGTTTATAGTGTGCCAAAGAGGTTTTGAAAGGGGTGATTTGTGAAATTGATTTTGTAATGGTTTATTTTGCATGTGATATGTTTCATAAGTTGAGGAATTGTTTATTTAAGTGGCGTTTTTAGTGCGAAATAGGGTTGAAAGGTTTTTGAGGGTTGTTTGGCAGGTGTGAAAGGTGTTTTCAAGTCACTTTATGTGTTTATATATTTAAATATATATTTTCAAAGTATATGAATCACTTTTGGTGTGTTTTACTTGTTGTGTACCTTTGATGTTGAAATGAAAAATTGTTTGAATAATGGAAAACAAGTTTTGACATGGTTACCTCGTGTATCAAGTTTTAAAGTGACGCCTCTGTATAAAATCAAGCTGTTTTTGGTGTAAGGTCTTATTGTATTTTCTGGAAATGATTTCAATAATAACTCAAATGATTTGTTGGTGTATTTATATGATGCTGAAATGGTTCTTTATAGGAGTCGAATATCCTTTCACTTTTAAAGTGGTGTATTTTTATAAAAAAAAGACATGTCGTGTGCGTGCGTCTTTGAAATAGTTCTTTGGTATGAAAATGGTGACTTTTGTGTGCAATATCTTATTTGGTCTGCGAAATGAGAAAGAAATATATTATGTGAATGTGAAACTTATTTGATCACAAGGGAAAACCCTAGGTATCTAGGTGGGCATACTAGAACTAGTGCGCTAGTGAACCGGATGGGTGTCGTCCCTATTTCACTTAGCTGGATTGACGATTGAAACACTAACTAAACATGATATCTGAGGGTCGTGGCCTTCTAAGCCACGTGTTCTGAGGGTCGTGGCCTTCTAAGCCATGTTTTCTGAGGGTTGTGGCCTTCTAAGCCACGTTTCACCGAGACACGAGGTTCTAGGGTCCCACTCGAGCTAGATGAACCTTTGGGGATTTACCCACAGTGCTCTACCATCAATGTTGTGGTGCCTTCCATAGGTATATGGAGGACCACTTGGGTGTTAGCGTGTGTGTGTGGGGGGTGTGTGTGTGTGAGTATGTGTGTGTGTGTGTGTGTGTGAGTATGTGTGTGTGCGTGTGTGAGACTATGTGTGTGTGCGCCCATAATGAACTTTTCTTATCCTCTTTAAAATTGTGTATGTGAAATGAGTTCTTTTTAGTGTTTTCTTTAAAAGAATTTTTAAAGTATAATTTTTAATAAGCACATTAAATTGTCTTTTGATGTTGTGGCATGGAACCATTTCTCGGTGGCATCCTACTGGGATTTTAGCTCACACCCTGCATACACCCTTGGGTGTTTGTAGATTCTATTTCTTCTGTATTCCAGGTTGCGACTTCGTGCTCAGTGATGGTGGTTCAGGTTGCAGTTGGTCTTCTCATGAAGAATGGTGTTGATGTGGCCTCACTTCTACCGGGAGGTTGAGTATGAGTTTTAGTTTCCGCTGTCGTCTTTTCTTTTTAGTTATTTTTTCGAGTTGTAGACCTTAAACTTGTTCTTAGTTTAAAGGCACGTTTCGTTGTCTATTTCTAATTTCAGTTTATCTATCTTGTTAGTTGGTTTTTCTGTCTTGTATTTCGGGTAAAACCGTTCCCACATGTTATACTTGATACCCGGGCACTTGTGCCAGCCCATGGGGATCGGGAATGCACTTCGGGCCTTTCCGCGAACCGGGTCGGTCACCGGGTTGGATGGCGACCCAGCCTGGTTAGTGACAATATATTCCTTCTCCAGTTTATGAAGATTTTTCTGCATGATATGTCTATGTAGTATGATAGTGAAAACGAATAGAGTAGGAGATGATGTAGTTTACATATAACCATATGTTAATGGTTCTAGGTTTCAAAACTCACTAGAACTATATGATTATTGCATATATCATTACATTATATAATTAATAGTAATCTATTATGATGTGATATAATAGTATAAAAATTCATAGTTCAAATAAATATCATTCCTCCTGGTTCTAGTCTTTACCTAACAAAATAAACTGTGGTGTGATCATTATTAATCATAATACTGAAAAAGTATTTATAGGTTGTCTAAATAACGGCAAATTCTCTTCAAAATAGGACAACTTAATATTAACATACGCCATCTATTATTAACCAATATTCAAATACTTCTTAATGGTTTATAAAAAAAATTTGAATTGATCCAGGCATGTCACTTAGGATTTTTAATCCTAGTGTACTATAATAACACCCCCACCATACATCATAATTATGGTAGAGATATCCTCAAACAACTATCTTTATAGTTATTAACACTATATGAATCAATACAAAAAACATCCATTTATAATATCCATACAACTATGTATTTCTAAGAATAAACTATAATCTCTGTATTACTAAAACATTAAGGTGTTATCCTATACATTGACATCCCCATGTAGTTTAATAATATACTATAATAATACTTCCCAAAAACAAATAATCCTTATATGATACCATCTATAGTGTACCATGAATTTTACATATATGATTCCTTGTTTTTTAATATAAACATCCCTTAATTAAATCCAATAGACCATGAGGCCTATTATATTTCGATGACTTGGTTCATACTATATCAAAATAAACTAAAACATAACATAAGTTTTTTAATTCACCTTTTTGACATATTAATTCCATTTGTGACCCTAAAAAATTATATAATATGATAGGGAACACATAAATGAAATGGGTGTTCTAAAAATCCAAGAAAAGAACTAAACATTACAAGGAAACATAACATGTTATTCAATGGTATAATATGATATCATAAAATAGAAGGCTCACCAAAAATCATATGAAGTTATAACATAAAAATAATGGTATCATTAAATCATAGAAACATTGAAATTTTGTAAGAAACATATAATATTGTATAAGAATCAGTCTAGGATAAACTGCCATTACATCATTACGTAGTGTAAAAGTCCCATAATGGATTAGGATTACACAAGAATACCATACATAATATATCATGAGACAAAAACATTACCAAATTCATTAGATAACTATCTAGGAACATCAATCATAACATGTACATGATTTTATGTTACTCAAAAAGAAAATATATCACAGGTAATAAACATTAGAATCACCCATGGGAATAAATAGGTTGTATAATCATTCTACATGTCTTATTTAAAGAATATTTCAAAAATAAATCTTTTGATAAATAATCTTAATGTCTGTATTACACTGTAAATATAATGTATCATGATATAGGTATATATATAAAGGGATATATATATAAATTTAGAACAATATTTAAAATATATGGTTATCACCATTGAGAAAAATTTATTTAAAATATCACAAGGAATATTTCTTGATGAAAATATCCTTTCACATTGAAATTAATTCTTAAAATTCCAAATATTTAAAACATTTCGTGATATATTTTTCAATGAAAAAAACCATATAAACTATTAATAGAATATTAAAATCAATTATAATTCATTAAGTTAGGAAAATATTTTATTTCTATTAAGCTAAAAAATAATGTTACTTTTGCACTACTTTATAAAAAATAAAAACATATCTTATTTAGAAAAAAATAGAATGATTCCTCTTAAAAAAAATTAATGAAAAATTAAAAATGGGTAAATAAATTCTAGATTAATAGAGTGTTGTAAAAACAAAACATAAATGATTTTATGGAGAATATAATAAAGGACAAGAAAGACTCCAGATTTCATAGAATATAATTGATTGATATTAATTATTTACAACTACTATAATGTTTCTATAATAAATAATAGAGTTATTAGGAACCAAACATATCAAAACATTATTGTTCAAAGAGAATAAAAGATATGTGGTAAAATAAAGAATTGTATATTATTTCTTCTTATATAACCTTTTACCTAATAAATTTTCAAATGAAAAGAGATTGTAAAATAAATCCTTTAGAACTTTGGTAACTCTCAATTTAAACCCCCATTTGATGAATTAAAATGAAATTAAAATTAAAATTACATGATATATGATGGATTAATTATATAATATATAAATATGTCATCATATACAACATATGATATAAATAATTAGAAAAATAATTATATATGCCTCAGTGAAGGGAAATTGATACGAAATCCCGTACATATATCAAAAAACAATGGGGGAATTAATTAATGAAGTGACTATGTCTAAATAATGTAAATTACCAAAAAAAAGATGAATTAAAAAATAAAATAATATAATTCATTCCACACATAATATAGGAATAACATAGTAAATAAATATGTAATACAAACCAATGAAAATAAATTTTGTTATAAAACCCCTTACCTAAAGTTCAATTCATCATGTACGTACATAATCAACCTAAATAACAAAATTAAGTTAAATTTATACATTCATATGAACCATATTGAACATTTTTATTATTAATATTATTTTATTTCCAATCATGTTATATTTATTTACTTAATCAATTAAATTCACATCAAACATATTGATGACATTTGGTTCAAATGTTAATAATGACCATAGTATTTTGAATTTGGAGAATGAATTAATTACTCCATAATATGATAAATAATTCTCGTTAAATAATTATCATTTTACACATAAATCATTCTTTTAAAAACAACCATTAGTATTTTTTATGAAAAATTAACTATGTTACAATCATGACGACAATAGTCTGTATGTACGCATGGGTCACATTTTCATTTTTCAATATTCCCAATGGAAATATGTAAATTAGAATTTTTCTATTTAAATAAATATTTTTAAATAATAACTCCACATTTTTATTCAAATACACTTATATATTCGTTTCATGTTCTGTGGTGATGAATATTGTATCACATCACTTTGTGGAGTTGGTTTTCCACACGTATGCATGAACGATGCTATCATTTCCCAACGAAGAGAAATGTAATAAAATATATGATATATAAACTATGAATAGTGGAAAATATGTAATGAAAATAATATATTTTTATATATATATACATTAAATCCAAAATCATAAACCTCATCTATAGGTGATTATAGAAAATGAACTACCACAGTTCGCGTGGTGGTTGTCCATCGTACACAATAAATTTTTATTTGTTTCTTATATGCTTGAAGAGGTGATAAATTATGGTTATTTCAATTGCACAATAATATCTAATTATGTAGTAGAAAATTTATCAATTATATCATATTGATTGAATATTACTTTATGAATGTTGAAGAATAAATAAAATAGAAAATCTTGGTAATGAATTATATCACTTCTTTAGAAAACACCTATAGTTATCCACCAAACTCATTCATATGTGGAATTTGTAATCACGAAATAGCCTCAAGAACATATAACTAGATGCTATTATGGTATTTTTGGTAGTCATTGGATGAAATTATATTCTTTTCATGTGTGAATAAAATATTATAGGATCATCTCTTTTATATGTGAGGAATTACATTTTTATAAAGACCCAAAAATTATAATAATGGAAACTCAATCTAAAAAACATTTTGTAAAATATTTGAAAATACTATAATGGATAGAAGATAATATTTATACACACATTCAAAATTAAAAATAATTTATTAAATATGTTATTCCTCTTACCATTATGGTTATTCATGTTTTCCTTTTCAGTTTTCATCATTGTAACTAGTTTCTACGTAGGTTATTTTTCCATTATGACTAAGAATTAAATTATAATTTTTACATAATTAGGACCTAATAGCTCAAAATATTATATCTTATTACTAAATAATGTATCTATGTTTTAGTAAAATTAATAAAATAATAAACACATGTAATACTAAAATCATAGTTTTTACCATAATCATGGTAATAAAATCATTACTGTTTTGTATATAAATTATGAAAAAATTATGTTCACCTTTTTACCTAATAATATTTATTCTGAGTGAAAATATATAATCCATTTTTTAAAATTAGATTTATTTAATTATATTATTATGATATAAAATAAATCCCATAATCTATGACAAGAAATTTAGTTTTTGAAGAAAATTCATTTTTCATGAAATGGATGATCTTATATTAACAATGTGATGAAAAATAAACATTATATTAATTATAATACATGTATATAGATATAATTTCTATATATTTCATTTAAATATTTATTTAGTAGGGGTAATTTTAATCAGTTAAAATAGATACAAAATATGCATCGAGAAATAGTTTGCAGAAAACTGTATTTTTAAGTATAATAATAATCTAAAATAAAAATAATAAAAAATGAATATTAAAATAAAATTTATTTGATTATAATAAATAATTTCTATTCATATGTTTATTTCATAGAAAAACCAAAATATTATAGGGATTTTTAATTAATTTATTTAATGAAAATAAATGACAATATTTGTAAAATTATTTATTTTTACCATTCACTATAAAATCATTCATTTCAATAAAAACACAAAATGTCACCATAAGTTAATTTTATATATGATTATTTTAAAAATTAATTTCATTTTATTAAATATGTATTGAAAATTTTCAGTAAATTATATATAATATTATCTCACAAATATAAATAAAAATCAATTTTTACGAAACCACATTTTTAAGAAGAATAAAAATCCTTAAGTAAATATTTAGTTCTTATATACCTAGAATATAAAAGAAAATTTATATTAATTAGGAAATTTATATATATTTCATCAAAATTTTAATCATATTCATAGTAAAAAATTTAATATCTAGTTTATAATATCCATATTTTTATTATTTATATTCTGTCGTTTTATTCGACTCGATATTGTATGTGGTATATGCTATCAAACATAGTTTTCATGATAAAAAACACTGGGCGTTACAAGATCATTATGCACTTGAGTATTCATGAATGATGATGAATAACTATGTCAGTGATGATTATTATGAATTCTTGACACCATTACAATTATTGATATTCTTGATAAACTATATGTCCAAACCTGTAGATCTATATCCTCATAGAGGAGGAATTACTTTCTATTTTGTATAGAACACCTAAATAAAGATGAAGTTCGTTCTATGGGGGACCGTGTTGAAAATTTATTGTAGAAACCTATGGACACTATATGTGGGAAATAATATAGATCACTTGTTATTTTATAATACAGTTAATGATAGTAGAGAATCATTGTGAGGGGGTGGTTAAACCAACATAGAAAATGGTATACCTTTTAGCCGAACCTTCTAAACATTGTAAAACAAAAATATTTTATGTCATGTATAATTTTAAATTAAATATTTTTATTATTTTACATTTCAGACAACACCCATTTTAAATTAACAATGTAAAATTAATATGTGATCATTATTAAAAATTAGTTAAATTTTATGAAATAATAGTAACAGATAATTTTCCAACTCATTGAAAAAGATTTTTAATCACCTAAAATATCATTTTCTTCATAAATAGTTTTATTTATTCTTATGGTTTAATATTATAATAAATTTATGAACCATATATAAATAATATCATTTTAAAAAAAATATTATTAAAATTAACATATGAATTTTTGGGATTTTTCTGAAAAGATTGTTTTTCTATTAAAGAGTTAAAAATACTAATTTTTATGAAACTGTCATTTTCATTATATTAAAAATTTATTTAATGATTTTTATTTCATATAAAATTTACTGAAGTAATATCCATTTAGATTTAATCTATTTAACTAAATTTTAATCATCTTTACACCATATATTAAAATAACTAGATTTGCCAGATTAAAATGCATTTTTCAAGAAAAAAGTTCTTTATTTAATATTTTGGAAGTAATAATAAATTAAATTCATAAGATTAAGTGTTTTAAATTTAGAAAAATGGATTACATTCATGGATTCAAAAAGTTCAAATTTATTAAAATCTTCTCTTTTATTTTTGGAAATTTTGAATAGTAATATAAGCACCATGCTTTAAAATTTACATAATATTGAATTAAATGAATAATTCGCAATGAGGATCTTTTCAGGATTAGAGTTTTATAGAATTATGACATAAATATTACATCTCAAAACATTACAATGTAGACACTTCTACACAGTTTTAATTTTTTTTTCACAAAATAAAAACTCTTGAAAAAAAGAGTCATGTCTAGTTCCATGTTTTAGACAGCATGACTTTTCCTTGACCCTATTAATATTTAAGTCATGTGAAAACATTTCAAAACATGAGATGAGCATAAAAAGATAAGTAAGGGTTATAAAACAAAGAATAAAAATATTTGTTCATAAATACACACAAAACAAGAAATCATTTAGCTACCTCAAGAAATCATAAGATTTTTGAAAGACACAGAGAAGTCATTAATCATAAAGGTAACTTGTGGCATCCATATCATACTTAAATTGTAGCTATCATATCTACATAGGTAGTTACTTTGGAATACCCATCACAGTATATTCCCTAAATCTCTTAGGAGAAACATTAACCTTTACCTCTGTCATGTTACCCAATGCATTGGAAAGCTATCTCGGGCCCACCTTCCCTAGGTTTATCACGGAACCACCCGTATATATAAATAATTCCTATGATCCATAACATGACCATAACACATAACATAAGAATAAAAGAAATATTTCATTTCCACATTACAATAACAAAATATCATTTCAAGATATTGAAATAATAAATCCATTCTCAAAATTATTTTCAATACCAAAATATGTAAAAATTGTATATGGTATTTATTTTTCTTTTAAAAACATTACATCTAGTTAGGGAAGCCAACGATCAAATAATACTTGTGGTGGCGGAAAGGTCATTGTCAACACTTATGTTAAAAAAACATTCATTTTTATCATTTAGTAAAACACATGGTAAAAAAAGATTCCCTTTTAATAAAATGAAAAGTTATAGGGGTTTATAAACCGTATAAAATAATGTCGTGTATAAAACTAAAAATGCCTCAATGAAAGGATATTGAGACGAAGTCCCATACCTCATGTCCGACTTGAATCAATCATTCTTTAATATAATGAATAATAAACTAATGTTAATTTCTACTTGCTTAAGATCCCATTTCATGGTTATTATTCCTTTTATATCACTTATTACCATGTTATAAACATTATGCAATAATTTAAGTTAATAATGTTCATTTTGTTGATATTTAGTACTTGAGTCAAAAAGGGAATTATTATAATTACATGTTGTTCATGTGGTAAAAGGTTCATCATATCCAGAATTATATTAGATATTTTGATATCATATATATCATATATATCCAATATATACATGTCTTTATAATAGTACATAACATTTAGAGGTAATAAATGAAATCCATCGTTCATGGAGCCGGTAAGCTGTACGTACGCATGAACACTACGTTCATTTCTATTTATTATTTTAATGGAAATAAAAAATAATGATACATAGGTATATTATAATTACAGTATAATTTCATATATAATATTGTTAAATCCATCCTTTATACATCCCACAAAAGGCATTAATGAATCACATCACATTGAGGGGGTGGTAGTCCGCACTTCCTCATATGATATTATTATATTTACCCACTATGGAAACCATAAAAGCGTTCTATACCTGGGAATTACAGAAGAATAATGAAATAATAAACATAATATATATCATATATAAATACAGTTCCATAATAATGGCCACCATGAGAGGCGGTAAGATGTAATTGAACAATCTTCGTTTCGTGAGACCTTAGTTTCCCATCCACAGAAACATTATCTCCTTTATCCATTAGATGGAGGTGTGTGTAATTTTAGTTCGAATACTTCTCATAAAAGCATCCTAGTATATTGAGGATTCTATTTTTTTACAAAATAAAGGAATAAAACGATTTTAGGGGTTGGAGAATTAAAATAAAAGAAAATAATTTAAGAGAAATTGTTACCTTTAATTTGGGTAACACCATTTGGTTTGAAGCAAAGGAATTCTTGAATTTACCTTTACATAAGGTAAGGATTCTAAAAGGAGGAGAGGTATGTTGGGAGATTAATTGGGAAGAGGTTTGACCAGCCAAATCGCTTTAAAGATGTGTGGAATTGGTTAGAAGTGGTCTCCTTTTATAAGGGAGAGGAGGGGCTCTTTAGGAAAATGTGAAGACATTATTTTATTATATAATGATATTCGGTTTCTAAAGGTCCAAAAATCATCAAGTTCTAAGATAATGTGACTCATATTCGAAATAAAATCATCCAATCATAACTGGACGTGTTTTGGATAATATTTTAATCATTATAATCTTATTTATTTTAATCGTTTATTAATGAGGTAAATACTGCACCATTATATTGTCATGAATAATTTAATTTAGTTGATGTCTAAAAATTATAAAAAAATACCATGATGTAGGAAATATTTTTAGATTTCTAATGAATATTAATAGTCGTAAAGATAATTTTTCATACCCCATCTAAAAATTTATTTACTAAAATATATTTTCTTTGGTCATTTTTTCCTTTACTTTAACTTAATTAATCAAAATTGTCATTATCACTACCAAGTGGCTGAATGGGGTCTCAAAATCGACCCAAAGATTCCCATGGTCGTAAATGACTCAACCAATAAGGTTTGAACAATTGTTAAGGTAATTTTGAATTATTATAATATTCTTTTTACCTTGAATTACCCTATTTACCTTTAACCGCGGTAAATAAAAGTCAAATGTTACTATTCACAAAACGTATTTTCATCATAATGAACCAAATTTTAATTCTTGATAACACCCATGTATGTTGTATTATTGAAATTCAATTCCAAGAAGTGGTAAAATTTCATTTAGATGAAAAAGTCAGTTTTTTGAAGTACCACTAAGTGGTTTCACTATTCATAAAAAATTGATGTTTTTCAAAAAAATACCAAAAAATCAGCCTAATCTATATTTGATATTATGAATTCAAAAATCTATTCTATTTTTTCAAATTAAAAAAATATAAGCGGCATTAATTAAATTTAAAATTAATTTCCATTATCAAAACAAATAGGGTGTTTTTAAGAAACAATAACTATCAATACATTGATACTTATTTATGTCCAATATCAAATTAAAATTAATTCCAATGACAAAAATTTGATTAAATGGTAAAAATATATTCTAATTAAACTCTAAAACCATTCAAAAAGTTAATCTAACCATATTAATAAATTATATTAAAACATAGTTTTGAATAAAAATACAATATTTTCACTATTCATTAAAAATGATCTTTATCGGAAAAATTTACAAAAATATAAAAAAAAGTAAATTTTGAATTCCCCATTCTAAAGAAGGATTTTATTTGGTCATATAGAATGTATTAAAGTGACCAAAACGTGATTTAAAAATGTTTCGCAATTAAAAGGTGATAAATCATCCTTTTAATGTAAATTATGCTTCAAATTAGATTCAATCACATTTTAAGCCTCTAAATTTTTATTACATAATGTAAATACATTTAACAATAATTTATAATCATATTGTAGTTATTTTTGTTCATTTCATCCCATACAGCAGCCATGAGTTAACTACCAATTAAAATAATAAAATTATATTACTAGTATACCACGTAAGTTTTCAAAGAAACATGTTGTTGCATATCGGGTACGCTATAGAACATAGCAACCTCTTCAAAGTTAAATTAATATTTAATTCATAAATATCAATAAATATTAAATATGTCCTTTTCTTCATTTACCTTGGATATCACATCCTCCACCCCTTTTGGGAATTGCTTCATCACAATTGTTATTCTCTTATCAAAATTAGTGGGGGTATTTATCCCTCATAACATTTTCAGATTCCCACATTGTGTCTTCAACCATATGGTTTTTGCAAAAAACCCTTACCTAGTGAATTACCTTATTCCACAACACTTTCTCTCTATGGTCAAGAATCTAGACTGGTTTTTCTTCATAAGAGAGATTCTCTTCCAACTGAACTACCTCTGGGCTCAAAACATGAGATGGATCTGACATATACTTTCTCAACATCGAAACATGAAAAACATTGTGTACCTAGGATAAACATGGAAGTAAAGAAACTCTATACGCAACTGATCCATCTTTCTCTATAATTTCATAAGGTCCAATGAACCTCGGACTCAACTTTCCCTTCTTACCAAAACGCATCACATTTTTCCATGGAGTAACTTTGATAAAGACATGATCACCTACCTCAAAAGAAAGATCATTCCTCCGGTAATCTGCATAACTTTCTTGACTACTTTGAGTTGTTCTCATGTGCCTCTAAATCAACTGAACTTTCTATACCATCTCTTCTACTAATTCTGGTCCCACCAACTTCCTTTCACCTACTTCATCCCAAAATGATGGAGTTCGACAATGCTTTCCATATAATTCTTCAAATGGTGCCATATGTATACTTGAATGAAAGCTTGTATTATAAGAAAATTCAACCAAAGAAGTATGTTGGTCCCAAAATCCCTTGTAATCCATCAAGAAAGCATGTAAAATATCCTCTAAGGTCCTAATTTTTCGTTCTGACTACCCATATAATTGAGGATAAAAAGTTGTACTAAAATTTATTCTGTACCCAATGACTTCTGAAGGCCTTTCCAAAAGTTAGAAGTGAACCTGGGATAACTATCTGATATAATGGAGAGGGGAACTCCATGCAACCTGATTATCTCTTTAACATACAGCTGAGCAAGTTGATCTAGAGACAAAGTATCTTTGATAGGAAGGAAATGAGAAGATTTAGTCAATCAGTCAACTATAACCCAGATTCCATTATTACCTCGAGATGTCTTTGGTAATCCCACAACAAAGTCCATGTATATATTTTCCCATTTCCACTCTAGCACCGGTAAAGTCTGAAGCATTCCTTTCGGTAACTGTCGCTCTGCTTTAACCTTCTGACAAGTCAAAAACATCATGGTTAAATTAGCAATATATCTTTCCATTCAATCCCACTGGTAATACTCCCGAAGATCTATGTACATCGTAGTACTGCCAAGATGAACTGAAAATGGAGAACTATGAGCTTCACATAACAACTCATTCTTCAATTGTGAATCACAGGGCACACACAATCTCTTTCCGAATCTCAAAACACAATGATTATCAACTTTAAAATCAGGAAACTTACCCTTCTGATCCAACACAACCTTTTTCTACAACTCACTGTATTCCTTCCGCGCTTTCTTAATTCTGTCTGATAGAGATGATTTCACTGACACCTGAAACAGAACAGAAGAATTTCCTACAACAACAACTCCTATTCCAAAGTTCATCAAATCAAAAACCAAACGATCTCATTCCAAAAGAAACATGGTTAATGAATTATTACTTTTTTGACTCAAAGCATCATCTACTTTACTTTCTTTTCTCGGATGATAAATGATCGTGAAATCATAATCCTTGATTAATTACTACAATCTCCTCTGTCTCATGTTCAATTATTTCTATGAGAATATATAATTTAATATTTTGTGATCAGTATATATTTCACACTGCACTACATACAAATGATGCCTCTAAATTTTTTAGAAAAAACAACAGAAGCTAATTCCAAATCAAGTGGAGGGTAATTTAACTCATGTGGTTTCAAATGACGTGAATCATAAGAAATTACATGATCATTTTGGGTTAGGACACAACCTAGTCTTTTCAATGAAGTATCACTGTAGATAACAAACTCACCATTTCGGGAAGTCAGTGTCAATACATGACCATTCAACAATCTTCTTTTCAATTCGTGAAAACAATCATCACATTCTTTTTTCCAGATGAACTTAACACCTTTTAGAGTTAACTTATTCATTTGACTAGATAACCGTGAAAACGTTTCAACAATTCTCTGATAATAACCTGCCAAACCAAGACAACTACGAATCTTGGTCATATTTGTGGGTCTTGGCCATTATTCAACAACATTCATTTTAGCAGGATCAACAGTTATTCCATTTTTTATTACAATGTGACCAAGGAAAGAAATTTTTTGTAACCAAAACTCAGAGTTTCTAAATCTCCCAAATAGTTTCTTTTCTTTTAAGGGTTGAAAGATAACCCTTAAATGACTTTCATGTTCCTACTTTCTTTTAGAATAAACCAAAATATCATCAATTAACACAACCATAAAATTATCCAAGAACTCATAGAAAATTCTATTCATAATATCCATGAATATAGCAGGTGCATTGGTTAACCAAAAAGGAATAACTAAAAATTCATGATGGCGATATCTAGTACGAAACGCGGTCTTTGGAACGTCTTATTCTTTTACTTTCAACCGATGGTACCCCGACCTCATGTCAATATCTAAAAAATAATGATCTCCCTGGAGCTGATCAAACAAATCATCAATATGAGGAAAAGGATACTTATTCTTAATAGTGATGTTATTCAATGCTATATAATCAATGTAATGTCTCATTGAACCTTCTTTAATTTTAACAAACAAGCCAGGAGCACCCCATGGAGATGTGCTAGGTCAAATGAAACCTTTATCTAATAACTCCTGCAATTTATTCTTTAACTCTAAATGTTCAATTTGAGCCATTTTATAAGGTGGTTTGGAAATTATCATAACATCAAGTACTAATTCAATAGTAAATTCAACTTTCTAATCATGTATAATACCAGGAAACTCATCAGGAAAAACATCAAGGTACTCATTTACCACTGGAACATCATTAATCTGAATAGTTCCTTTGTTTTCAACAATATGTGCAAGGTAACATTCATTTCCATCTTTTACTAGTTTCTAAGCTTCATAATATGTTATCAACAACAAGGGTTCATTTTTGAATACAAAATAAAAATCATTCTGAAAATAAACCTCTTTAGCTCTGTAGTCAATCTTAGCCTGATAAACAGAAAGCCAATCCATTCCCAATAAAACATCACACTCTACTAGAGGAAAAACAATAAGGTTTGCTGGTAGATTCTTTTCGAACACAAGGACAAGAATGTTCTTATGTTATATTTTTTTCTCAACATTTTTTCCATGTGTTTTTACCGTATGTTCAGTATACATATCATGATATTGAATTCCCAATTTACTAGAAAACTTCTCAGAAATGAAGGAGTGTGTAGACCCTGAATCGAACAACACATTGGAATAATATGAACAAACAAAAAGTGTACCTGACACAACATCATTTGATGGAACAACATCTTAGGAAGTAGTTGCAAAGGAATTCACCACCCCTTTTTGCTAGTAGTCTAGATGTCTTCCTTCGGTTGAGTTCTTTGTTGGCCACTCATTTGCATAACGACCCATTTCATTTCCCTTAAAACATTTTACTGACTATAAATCAGATTTTGTGTTACCATAACCCTGATTTTTTTCAGTACGATTACGAGCCTTATGTCCCATTTTACCACATCCATAACACTTATGAGAGTTCAAAAGATATTCTCCAGCATGCTTTTTACCACAATTTTCACAAACTGTAATTTTAAGTTTCTTACAATCCGACTTTTTTGAAGAGTTCTTCCCTTTCATCTGCCACCTCGACCTCTTATTATGTTGTTTATCAAAGAATACATGATCACCAGCAAACTCCATTTCCACCCTATCTGTACAAAAAAAAGTTTTCCATAACTTTTTAACTCAAGAGAATCTAAAGACCTTCGATACATTGGCTTTAATCATGAGTAAAAACGATTGATTTTACTATCAATATCTCTTGTAAAATTTGAAGCATACCTTGCCAGTCGAGTGAATTTTTCTTCATAAGAATCCATTGAGTCATCCTCCTACCTAAATTCTAGGAATTGATTTTCTATCCTAAGACGAACCACCTTAGGAAAATATTTCTCAAGGAACACACCTTTGAATTCATCCCAATCGAGAGCATCAATCTCCTCACTATCCCTGATATTTTTCACCATCTACCACCACTGATCAGCTTCACCTTAAGAATGGTAAACAAAAATACTTACCTTTTGATGTTCTGAATAACCCATGATATCAAAAATCTTCTCCAGTGCTTTAATCCACCCTTCAGGTAGCACAAGGTCAGATGATCCTCTGAATGATGGGGGATGTTGCCTCATGAAATGCTCCACTACTGACATGTTCTTCTGTGCTTGATCTGCCTGATCTCATACATGGATAATACCACCATTTTTAGACTGATTCAAATGTTCCATCACTGAAACAAAATATTCAGTTCCGATTCGGACAATCTCAGGTTTCGTATTTGGATGGTTTTTTCACTCCTGATGTCGTCCAAACTTAGCTGCCCTGTTTCCTCTGTGGAAAACCATTCTAAACCCAAAAATATCTTAGGTGAAGCAACATGGTAATCTGGAAATTCTATATGATGTCAATATTAAAATAAATTACTTTATAGATATTACTTTAACAATAAACTAACACCTAAATTTATGTAAACCGACCTCTGATACCAACTATAAGGACCTGAACTTAAATGTTACATAATATTGAATTAAATGAATAATTCACCATGAGTATCTTTTCAGGTTTATAGTTTTAGAGAATTAGGACATAACTATTACATCTCAAAAGATTACAAGGTAGACACTTCTACATATTTTTAATTTTTTTCACAAAATAAAAACTCTTGAAAAAAAGATTCATGTCTAGTTCCATGTTTTAGACAACATGACTTTTCCTTGATCCCATCCTTGACCCTATTCATCTCTAAGTCATGTTAAAACATTTCAAAACATAGAATGATCATAAAAAGCTCAGTAAGGGTTATAAAAAAAGAATGAAAACATTTGTTCATAAATACATAAAAATGATGAAATCATTTACTTACCTCATGTAATCATAAGATTTATGAAAGACACATAGAAGTCAATAATCATAAATGTTACTTGTGGCATCCATATCATACTTACATTGTAGCTATCACAGTTAGATAGGGAGTCACTTTGGAATACCCATCACAGTATATTGCATAAATATATTCGGAGAAACAATCACGTTTACCTCCATTATGTAACCTAATGCATTGGACATATATCTTGGGCTCACCTGCCATAGTTTTATCACGGAACCACCCATATACATAAATAATTCCCAAGATCCATAACATTATCATAACACATAAAATAAGCATAACGGGAATATATCATTTCCACATTGCAATAAAAAATTATCATTTCAAGATATTGAAATAATAAATCCGTTCTCAAAATCATTTTCAATACCTAAATATATAAAAATAGTATATGGTATTTATTTTTTCCTTTTAAAATCATTACAGCTTGTTAAGGAAACCAAAAATCAAATAATACTCGCGGCGGCGAAAAGGTCCTTGTCACCGCTTAAATTAAAAAAAGATTCATTTTTTCATTTAGTAAAAAACTTCATATAAAAATATTCCATTTGAATAAAATGAAAATTAAAAGGGGTTTATACACCGTATGAAGTAAAGTCGTGTATAAAACTAAAAATGTCTCAATGAAAGGATATTGAGACGAAGTCCCTTGACTCGCGTCTGACATGACTGGATCCTTATTTAATCTCATTAATAATAAACTAAAGTTAATTTATACTTGCTTAAAAATTGTTTCCAAGTTCATTATTCCTTTTATATAAGTTATTACAATGTTATAAACATTATGTAATCATTTAAGTTATTAACATTCGTTTTGTCTATATTTGGTACTTGATTCAAAAATGGACTTCTTATAATTACATGTTGTTCATGTGGTAAAAGGTTCATTATATACAGAATTATATTCGTTATTTGGATATCATATATATAATATATATCCTTCATATACATGTTTTTATAATAGTACATAACATTTAGATGTAATAAATGAAATGCACCGTTCATAGAGACGGTAAGACATATGTACCCATGAACGCTACTTTCATTTCTATTTCTTATTTTAATGGAAATAAAACAAAATGATACATAGATATATTATAATTCTAGTATTATAACATATATAATATTGTTAATTTCATCTTTTATACATCCCACATAAGGCATTAATGAATCACATCACTTTGAGGGGGCGGTAGTCTGCACTTTCTCAAATGAGATTATCATACTTACCCACTATGGAAACCATAAAGGTGTGATATAAATGGGAATTACAGAAGCATAAAGAAATCATAAACATAATATATATCATATATAAATATAGTTCCATCATAATGTCCACCATGATAGTTGGTAAGATGTAATTAAACAATCATCGTTTCGTGAGGCCTTAGTTTTCCATCCACAGAAACATAATGTTCTTCATCCATTAAATGGAGGTGTGTGTATGTTTAGTTATAATAATTCTCATAAAAACATCCTAGTATATTGAGGATACTAATTTAGTTACAAAAGAAAGGTATAAAAAGAGTTATGGGTTGAAGATGTAAAATAAAAGAAAACAATTTAAGAGAAACAATTACCTTTAATTTTGGTAACTCCCTTTGGATTGAACCAAATGACTTCTCGAAGTGCCTTATGCCTAAAGAAAGGATTCTATTAAGAGGAGAGGGATGTTGGGAGTTTAATTTTTTAGAGTTTTGGCTATCCAAATGGCTTGATCAGTGTGTGGAATTGGATAGAAGTTGTCTTCTTTTATAAGCGGGAAAAGGGTCTATTTAAGAAAGTGTGAAAAAAATTATTTTATTATATAATGGTATTAGGTTTCTAAAGGTCCAAAAATCATTATGGTAGAAGATAATATGACTCATATTCAAAATAAAATCATCCAATCATAATTGGACAGGTTTTGGATTATATTTTAATCCTTATAAAGTTATTTATTTAAATCATTTATTAATGAGGTAAATACTGCATCATTATTGTGTCATAAATAATCTAATTTATTTGATGTCTAAAAATTATAAATAAAAGACAATGATGATATAAATCTTTTCATTTTTCTATGTAATATTTATAGTCTAAATTATGATTTATATAACCCATTCTAAAAATTAATTTACTGAAATATATGTTCTTTTGTCATTTTTTCCTTTACTTTAAGATAATTAATCTAAAATGTCATTATCACTACCAAGTGGCTCAATGGGGTCCCAAAATAGACCCCAATATGACCATGGTCGTAAATGACTCAATAAATAATGTTTGGAAAAGTTTTAAGGTAATTTTCAATTATTATAATATTATTTTTACCATGAATTACCGTATTTACCTTTAACCGCGGTAAATAAAAGTCAAAAGTTATTATTCACCAAAAATTATTGTCAACTTAATGAACCAAATTTTAATTCTTGATAAAAAAACATTTATGTAAGATTTTTTAAATTCAATTCAGAGAAGTGGTAAAATTTCATTTAGATGAAAAAGTCCTTTTTTTTACTACCACTAAGTGGTTTCACTATTCATGAAAAATTGACGTTTTTCATAAAAATAACAAAAAATAAGCCTATGCTAAATTTGGTATTTTGAATTAAAAAATGATATATATTTTTCAAAATTCAAAAAAAAAGAAGTTTCATTAAATAATTTTAAAATTAATTCCCGTTATCCAAACAAATAGCCTGTTTTTAAGAAACAATAACTATCAAAAGATTGATACTTGTTTATGTCCAATTTCAAAGTGAAATTAATTCCAATGACCAACAATGAATTAAATGGTAAAAATATATTCTAATTACACTTTAAACCCATTTAAAAAGATAATCCAACCACATAAGTAAATTATATTAAAACATGGTTTTGAATTAAAATACAATATTTTCACTGTTCATTAAAAAAATGAACTTTATCAGAAAAATTCAAAAAAATTACACAAAGTAAATTTTGTTGTCCCTATTCTAAATAAGGATTATATTTGGTCATATATAATGTATTAATGTGACCAAATCTAGATTTAAAAATGGTTCGCCATTAAAAGGTGATAAATCAGCTTTTTAATGTAAATTTTGCTTAAAATTATATTCATTCACATTCTAAGCCTCTAAAATTTTATTGGATAATGTAAATACATTTAACAATCATGTATAATCATACTGTAGTTAGGTTTTTTCATTCCCACCAATACAATGGCTAGGAGTTAACTACCATTTAAAAAAATAATATTATATTATTATTGTGCCATGTAAGTTTTCAATATAACTCGTTGTTGCGTATCGGGTACGCTATCGAACATAGAAAACCCTTTAAAGTAAAATTAATATTTAATTCACAAATATTAATAAATATTAAAAATGACTTATTCTTCATTTACCTAGGATATTACAAGTAACCTCAGATAATTTGATTCCATGATAAAGGTTACATTCGATAATTTAGGATAAACATAAAGTGATAAGACATATAAAACAAAATTTAATGTTGATAAAATTTTATTTGATGATGTAAATTCAATAATTAAGACATAATTTTTTAAATTTAATTATTTAATGGACACTTATCCAAGAAAATGACATATATATTATTAATAGCAAAGAGAGTGATGCAATGTGACACTCTTACATTTAATAATAATAATATTTTTAATATTGAGTTCTACAGAATGTATATTAGACTATAAATATAATTCCAAAATCTAAAAGGTTGATCTACATTATTTAATAATATTAAAAATATTTTTAAAATATAATTTGATTATTGTAATGTGTAAAATTTCATTAATTAACTATTTATGTTAATTGGCACCATGTAAGTAGAAATTATAATTTTCTTTTATTATTTTTTTGTAGTCAGAAATTAAAATAAGTTAATTAAAGATTAATCAAAATTATAATATTCAAAATAATAACAAAAAATACCTAAAATAAATTGGTTAATAATAATATAAAATTACATAATTTTATTTTTTAATAAATTTAATTTTTTGGTATTTTGATATAAATTTAATTTATTATAATTTAATATTTTTATAAATTCCAAATGTACCCCTAACCTCAATTAAAAAGGGTACCAGATCCCTCACATCATTTAATCTCTCTGAGCCATGCAAATTTATATTCCTCTACATCATCATCTTATACACATTCCTATACACATTATATAGGTGATTTTATTCCCTATGGACAAACTCTAGGGTCCATTAGAGAATATCTCAATAAGATATTTTGAAAAAGAGGCAATTTATGCAACTGATTACTTTCCTTTTCTACTCTTATTCATCTCATCTAAATCTATGATATTTATCCTAAAATAATAAATTAGACATCCTAGAAATTATGAAAAAATTATGAATATTAAAACTCCATTATACACCCCATTTCCCAACAATCTAAAAGTAAAAGTATTTCTCCTATGTTCATATGACTTGTCGTCTCCACGTAGTGATAATATAAAATTTCCATCGATATATTTTTAATGATAATTATTATGGATCTAATTTATATGTATTATGATTATGAAATAATACTTCTTATTTAATAATAATATCATTTCTACCTTTTTACCATCTATTATTTAGGAAATGATAATGTCGCTCATACGTACATATGGCTTACCATATCCAAATTATAATGTGATTCATCTTCCATATATATATCAAATATATGGTAAAAATGATATATTTTTTAAATATATATGATTTTTATAACATAATTTTTATTATATAAATACAAGGAACATGGTCACAATATTTTTAGTAAGACTACCAAACCGAAACATTCTTGTAATACAAAGTAGTTATCACCCATAAAAGTGTTTTAGAAAAAAATTATTAATAATAAGGTGATAAGAAATTTTAATAAATTATAAATGGTATAATATATATTATTTTGTTTAATAAATTTATAACAAATCAATATTTATTGTACATGAGGTTTGAACATGAACAATGAATGAAAAGATTATATGTAAGTGTTTACCTCACAATCTTATCAATATTCAAGATTGTATTGTTTTAATAATCTATTGGGGAATATTTCTTTACCATGTTACATTTATTCTGAAAAATGATACAGAAATGTTTTTACTATTTTTTAAACTATTTTTGACCAATCCTTGATCTTTTGAATTTTTTTTATTAAAATAATAGTATTTATCATTTTCAAAAAAACATACTTTGTGACTTTTTCAACAAAATAATGATGGAATATTTTTTATCACTTATACAGAATGAATGGAATTTACCAATATAATGATACCTTAAGTATTTGAATATTAGTTTACAATATTATAAAAATGTATTCAAATAAAAGGTTTTCATATATAGTGGTGCATATATTTATAAAAATATTTCATGAAGGAAATGATAATTTCCTCTATAATTACTTCAAGTGATATTTCAAAAAAAATCATATTTTGTATAAGATGAAATTATTTGATGTTATTAATTCATTATTGGGGATAAGAACCAGTTATATCATTCTTATTCATTATATTAATGGTAAATTTTATGTATGTCATGATTTTTGTGAATCATATTTCATTTCCAGAAGTTATAGTATCATGGAGTGTTTATTTATCTCATTTCATTTTATTGGATTTGATCTAATAAATTATTTTTGTTCTTGTGGTATAAATATATATGTTTTTTGATTATATGACTGGTTTGAACAATTTCTCCATCTAATTAATTTGGTAATAAATTATATCGCATGGGATTTTAAATGGAAACAATTCAATGTTCTTGATTCATTATCGAAAACAGGTTTTGAGTCATGATCCAGTGGTCTTGGTAATTATCCATGGAATATGAAATGGTTTAAATAATTATGATGACGAAACACAAATTAAGGATATGAAACTATGGTACATTATTGAGTTATAATGAACACTCATTCTTATGATTCATTTATTTTTAAATGTAAATTTTTTATACCCTGACCCATGATTAAGATAAATGATAGGGTGGGTATGAAATTTATATTATTTTATCATGATCAAACATCCATATTCTAATATTATAATTTTATAATATAATAAATTGACATATTCCATGTTTACCCTAATTAAGAAAAGAAGCTCACCCTTTTCATTAGTTTTCCTTCGACAGGATATGAATAAAGGTTTTATGTATGTTATTTAAATGGGTTTATAATTATGATGAAATAATAGGGTCATGTTGTAGATATTTTATGAAACCATTTTTATGTTGCCATGTTTATAAATGAAATAGGTCACTATGATCCTCTTACTCACGTTTATATAATGTAACGTATATGTATCTCCAAATATGTAATATATATGAATCAAAATATTGTGTGACTATAAATAAAATGTATTCAATTGTTTTTATTATTACATAAACTAAGGTGAGGTTTTTAGGAATCAATGCTGGATCATTAACCTTAACAATTTCATGGATTTAGTTAAATGGTAATAACTCAATAAAATTCATCACTAATTAACCTATAAACCTTTATTTTATCTAATCAAATCTATAAATAACATGACGTATTAGAATTGTTTCCAAATAAATATCCATAGAATAAGTTTCTAAGAAATTTGAAACATATATTCTGTGAATAATTGATGATTACCTTCCTTTGATGGCATGGAGTACCATAATTAGAGGAATATAATGTTGTCCTATAACCTCTCAATCATATTAGAAGTCATATATTCTGTTATAGTGGGTGTCCCAAAAATTACTAAAGATGATTATATTACTAAATATGATAAGAGATAGATTCAGTTAGATGGAATGGCTCAAAATACCATCTTGATGTCCCTTTCAGAAGAATGATACATAATAGTAATGGGAATTCAAATTGAAATTGTGATATTAACAAAAATATGAATAATGATGGAATTAAATATCAAGATGAATGAAGTTAAGATATATTTATGGAGGATAAAATATTAGGATTGTGTAATATATGATTATTTGATTATACATGACTCTATCACTAGGGTGATTGATATTTTTAGAAACATACAAGGATTTAGAGAAACAATATAGGATTCAACCATTATTAATACTATAATAAGAAAATTTCTAGATATATTGGATTCCAAGGATTAGAATTTGTAAAAATTAGAGGATATATCCCTTAAGTATCTACACAATTTCATCCTAACACATGAAATTAAAAGGCTCTAACATTCAAAATGAATATAAATGATGTGATAGCCTTGGAATACATTAAATAAAGAAAAGTTAAAGTACAATAATCTATCCAATATAATGAATCATATTCTATGGATGATGATGAATTCAACCAAAATACTTCTCTTCTATTAATGAGATTAAAGATATAAATATGGAAAATAAATAGTACGATATTATTGAATTATCGTAAATGTTTAGATAATAGTATTTTTTAAAAATAATTTAAAGAGAAGATGGTTAAGGTATTAGATTCTATATAAGAATATTAGAAAACCCAAAAAATAAAAAATTCTTACAAATAAGAAAGATCATTTTAGCATCTACAATTTGTTATATTTTATCAACATAAAGAATGATGCCGGATCTTGAAATTTAGAAAATCATTTTTGTTTCTTTTTTTTATGTTGAGATGGGATTTCATTCATTGAACAATGATAATAATATATATGACTACACCATTCTTGAGTGGGAACAAAATGGATTGTTGGAATCTTATCTTGAGTAGATCACATTATATAACAAGTGAAAAAATGAAGGCACAAGAGGAGAAAAATTTATAGGGTGATGAAAAATAGTAGCAGATCATAATGTAAGTAGCATATATTGATAAGATCATGTAGCGCAATATGAAAAAATATTAACGAGGAATTATTATCTGTGTCCCTAAGTAGAATATGGATTAAATATAAGAATAATCATAGTGAAATAATGGATATTTATTTTTTCTACAAATTAACTAAAAGATGTTAAATATGGATTAATTAAGTTTGATGAGGATGAATTCTAGAGTTATAAAGTCAGTGAAAATAAGCGTTCCCAAAGGAAATTAAAATCTATAAATAATTTACCCCTTATTAAATTAACAATCTCTAATGGTATTGGTGGATAAAATAGGTAAAAAAACATGTTTTGACCAAGATAAATCATTAACAACACTCCTCCAAATTAGTAGAAGAATAGAGGGACAAAATCGCACTCCCCCCTAATCAATATAGGGATCAAACTGATGGAATATAAACCCAAAACATTCTAGAGTGATTTACTATCAAAATCAAAAATCCAGTTTTACAGGTTATTGTTGGTGTTCTATGAGGTATGGATTTAAATCCCTTAATAATTTTTTAGATATTTCATTTTTTGAAAAATTAATAGAATCAAGAGCGATTTTTAGTGATCATTCATGGGTATATTTAATGAAGAAACAATTTGTGACTTAATATGCATCTGATCAATCTAAAAAACATATTATATGTGTATTTGAATGTCAAGAATGATTTGGGTATGATGTTCATGAGTTTTAAGAGAATATTAAAATATGCCTAATAGATATTACTTGTGTTGTGATGTGGAAAAAATTAGTTTTCCAAAAATAAGGATTCGATTGATTTTAACCCTCATAATATGTTATGTGACAAGCCCAACTAAGAGGAGTAGGTCATGAATTCATGATTAGTGATATCTCAAGACAAGTTATAATTGTCAAAGAATATTTATAAATGATATGCGTTCTAAAAATAAATGGAAACAAATGGTTTCACATGAAGAAAATTACATTCTAGAGAACATTACTTCAAATACATATTTAAATATCATTAAAAACATTATGAATAGCTTTGAAATTCATGGAATAATTCAAGATATTTTATGTAAATATTATAATCTCAAAAATAGTTTTTTAGGTAGCTGATGAAATAAAATGAAAAAAAATGTTTCCTTGGTTACTAGTGTCACTGAAACCACTTCACATGAAGAAATAAGAGGGAAAGAGATTAGTAAGAAATTATTGAAGCTAAATAAGGTAAAAAAAAGTGTAGATAAATATACCCATGTTTTGTTCGCATGAAAATGTAAATATTGTTTGAGAAGAAACTCTTAGCTTATTTGTTTTGTAGAAGAAAAGAACATGAACACAACACATTCTCTATAGTTATTTATCTATTCTATATTACATGAAATGTTATTATAGGAGAAATGATATCATTGATGGATATAAATGAATATATATTTATGTTTCTTTCATCAATCATAGAGAGACGAATTCAGTTCATCCCTTGTTGAGGGGATGAATATTTATATGTCAATTTTCCATATTCTTGGATAATCTAGAAAATAAATAAAACAATTAAAATCCAAAAAATATGATGTATGATGTATTTAAATCACAAATATAGTTCTTATTATAGATTATATCATATATATTATAAATATTTCATGTTATTTCAAGAAAATATGATACAATTAATGATTTAAATGAATTTAACTTAAATGTATTCAATGTTTTTATTGGGACATGTATTTGCTACAAAATTTATTTTAGAATCTATATGAACAACCCCAAAAAAAATAGAGTTTGAGAATGACATCCGATAATTGGTTAATATGGACAACATTGATAATCGTAGTTAAATACCACTTTTTTATAAACTAGACTAGCATATCTACACCTATATTTGAATATATAATATATTTATTCATACAAAAATCAAGTAGAGTCATCCATCCATCATCAGTGGCATGATATTTTCTTTAAAGTGTGAGTAGAGGTCGAAAGAGATAGATTATATAAAGAGTCCCCAATTTCACTTTTTGGTTATTATCAACAAGGGGGTGAAATAGAAGATCACAGATATGATAAAATATTTATATCTATTGAAAAAAATAATAGCGGTGGATATTTTGGAGTCCAAAGTGTTTGATTATTTTTTTATCAATATATATATATTAATTTCTTATTGATGAGTGGGGATTCATGGTTTAATTTCAATGATTTCTTACTCAACTATTTGATTGGGAATATTGATATTATTTCATTTAATTAAATCAGATAAAAGTGTTTTAGGTTGTAGTGAATATATATATAACAGGTTCTAAGAGGATTTTTATATATTAAAAAGGGTGGTATAAAAATTGAGGTGGTTAATGTTAAAAATTGATATAAGACTATAATTTCTAGATATATGGTTGATCACTTGATATCTAGTTACTTATAGATATATATTCAATCCAATGACCTTGTAGTTAGAACATGAAAACAAAAATGGATCTCACAATGTAGTCAATAAGATTTTTACATGTGGATGATGCAAAAACATTTGATTAATAAATAATTCAACATTTAGTTTTATAGGAATGTTTAACATATTAGTCTTGTAAATGGTCTAAATGTTTGTAATATAGAATATTGTTTATTTATATGGTTGATTAATATTCACAGTCAATATGATGGTTTTTAATTTTATTGGTATACTTCACATGGTTTATTTTCATAGTTTTTGGGTTGTACATATGGTATCTCTTTGTGTTTGATCCCATAAAACGGTCTCACTCACAGATAGACACTCAGTTTGAGAATTTTTTTTGAGCCAATTATATAGAAATCAAAGGTTCGATATTATTTATGTTAAAAAGAAACTAAATATGAATAAATTACTAATACATTATTCATATTTAATATATCATGATAAATAATCTGATCATAATTCATGAAAATAAACATTTATGAGTTTTTCATTCCATACACAAAAGTTTTATGTGGAAATGATTCTTTCTAACATGCCTGATTAGATTTTAAATGAAACAATAGAATAATATTTTTTATATTTGGAGGTATATATTTTTGTATTTAACTTGAAAAAAACCCCTATGTCAATAGTATATTCAAATGGAGATTTGGACAGGAATTTGAAAGAGATTCAATGAAGTAATGAATATAGGATATTACTAACCGATTTTAACATGGGTACCACACCCACATTTTATGATCATGGAGTTTCCATATTTTCTAATAAAGAATTACATTCTTTATATTTTATTTTTTGTGATTAAAAATATATTCAGAAATATGTATAGAAATGTTTCAGAATACAGAGAGCTCTTGAATACAAGTGATTGATAACTTTGTGATATTGTGAAAAAAAATTCTAGGATAGATAATGAGTCAAATCATAGAGAAATTATATTTAAATAAAATATATAATGAACAAAAGTATTAATAATTCTTATGGGAGATATAGTTCACTCCAGATTCAGTGGATGACTCAAGTGCAACACTAGTGTAGATTTTATTGAGTGGTCTACCTATAGACCAACAGATCTATCAACTTGTAAAGGTGGACATAATTCCAATGGTATAGAAAATAGTGGGAGAGATATGAATTCCCTTATTTTTTGGACAATATTTGAATAGTTATTGTAGCTTTTGAGGTACTCTATATGTTTAGGCAATAACTTTTTACAATATATTATAGATGAGTATTTATAATAAAATATAATCTATTTTCG
The DNA here is from genome assembly GCA_963277665.1 of Viscum album. Taxonomy (NCBI): domain Eukaryota; kingdom Viridiplantae; phylum Streptophyta; class Magnoliopsida; order Santalales; family Viscaceae; genus Viscum; species Viscum album. Next base: position 497,506,463 of record OY728140.1, read on the forward strand.
TGTAATAATAAACATGTAATGAAGTATTCTTTTCAATTTAACCTCTTAAAAGATGTGTGTTACTCTATTTATTATTAATTAATCATTCCAAGGTGAGGCAATTAGAAAAAACTATTTTTTATAGGGCCTTAACTAGTTAAATTTGTAGTTCTCAATTAAAAATTCATGAAAATAAAAGTGATCATTGAATCACCCAATCTCCTTCTAAGTTATCAAATTGTATATAAGAATAGTACATACTCCTACTGCAATATTAATTAACCCATTTTTTATTTAATGATTCTAGAAAATATATTATATTATGAGAGATAAATGTACTATGAATTATGGAATATATATATATATGTATATATTATTTTTATATATTGTTTTAATTAGTATTATCATTATTATTTTCCATGTTTTATAACTTAGTTCATAATAAAACACAACATATTGATTCTATAAATAATATTTTTTAAAAAATAATTTATTTAATTACTGTTCTAATATTTTTTCACCAAATATATTTTTATATGTCTTGGAAATTAAAATTTTTATATTATACTAGTTTATTTATAATGAATATTAGGATGAATCCCAATAGAAAAATTCATTGTTTTTTATAAAATAGATTATCATTTTACTCTTAAAAGTTTATACTAATGTTTATTTTAAATGAGTGGGGTCATTTGAGATAATATACTTATAATGTTTAATTTTTATGTATTGATTTTAAGTTATTATGTTTTAATAGTAATTTGTTTAGGTCACATTTTTTTAGGGTTTTCAATAACCCATTACATGAATATTTTTTCTGAAACAAAATAGGATTGGGTAGACAATAATTATTATAAAATTTAAAATATGAAATTAGGTAGTATGAACATAACTAGTAACTATAAATAAGGTTATAATATTAAATAATCTGGTTTTACCGATGTTTAGAAATGTTTTATTAGTTAAAATTTCCAAAATTTCATGAATATATTAATATATTTGACTCATGTGATGGATAAACACCTTATACTAATAGAGATATTTTTGTTACCATAACATAGTGCATCAAAATTTAGGAAATTAATTAGGTATAGACCACTACCATTTAGTGATTTCATATATACACTTGTAGCTAAATGAAGGGAATCTACACTATTGATGATATATAATAAATCTAAATGATTTCAAATTCCAACGATTGTGATAAATCATTCATATCAAAGTAAAAATTGAGAAATATTTTAAATTGTTAAATAATATTGAGATGAAGATTATATTTAATCATTTTATGGAGAAATTTTTAGAGTACATTCCATGGAAAATAATTTACATAATGTGTATAAAATAATATGGTATTTTTATTCCATGTTGTACGTAAGTTATAAAACGTATCCTAAGTAATTTGAAACTATATTTACTTGGATAGTATGTTATTCTCTTACATTTATTAAATATCTGTAAATTAAGATTGAAATTTTTTATAATGGATTAAATTCAATTGCGTATAAATATATGTTATTTTATAAATTTATAGCTGTGAATAATATTTTCATTTTTATTAGAATGTAATGATATAGATTATCAATAATTAGTTTCCTCTAGAGGTATTTGATAAGATCCCGGAAGTCGAGTATCATGATGTTATACATTCTATAATATTTGAATAAATGACTAACCTTCAACATATAACTTATCAATAATGTGTTAAGAATAAATATGGTGATATTTTATAAGGAATAAAATTTTGTTTCATATATGGAATTATTGTTCATTGTTATTTAGAATTTAAATAGGGAAAACTGGGGATAATGATATTTATTTCTAGAATTAATGAGAAAAAAATATTTCAAAATTCATAACTAGTTATTCACTTCTCTGGGTGTAATGAAATTGAACAATATTAAAAAGAAATCCTTCAACATGGTATAGTTAATGGAAATACAAACCCTTAATTTTGAAATCCCCTAGATACAATTTTCTTATTCCCTGACAACCATATTTTTAGATCAACCTAAATATGGCGTTATTTGTACTATATCTATGATATTATGCATTGATAATTAATTATTTTTTAAATATTAATCCATTAATTTATAGTATTATAATTCATTATACCTATATATTTCACATGTTAAATCATATAGGATAAATTATATATAATACCAAAATTCGTTTGATAATTTTAATTCATATTAATTAATGATTATAGAATCTTTATGTTTTGGGTAAATATTACTAATAAATTTAGTTCACATTTATTTAGTGATTTTTGAAGCTATTTTAGCAATGTATTTTATTTAATCTTATTTATATAAAATAAAATATTAGGATAAATTAGAAGAATTTAACCAAATGAAATGAAAAATAATAATAATCGAGGAAAGCATGGTACACAGTACATTCAAGGGTTCCTAAGAAGAATTTATTCTTAGTGTGGAAATGGAAATTCATTTATTCCTATATAATAATCAATCTAAGTGTCTCTTATTATGGACTCATCTCTTTCATTGTTTCAATTTTATTGATTGAAGGATTATTTTATAGTAATAATGGTTTCCCATTCATGGTTTGTAGGATCATCTATAGATATTGATATTCTCATGGATCATGACTGATGATATCTAACATGATGTAAGATCAAGGTACTCGATAATTAGATTTTCTAGTATTTTTTAATTTCATTATTCACATCCACAAGATCATTTTCTAATAATGTTACTTTTAACATATTATAGGGAACACTTCTATTTTAATCACTCTTGACATCCACTCCAATTATGGAAACATTTTCTCTAAAATTATCGCCATTTTTTCTTCTATTGTTGTCATCTAGTAGTTACTAGTTTTCATTTTCTTCATCCAATTCATTAATAGATCCTTATTTACCATGAAATTTTATCCTTTATTCCTATAAAATGATACATATTTTTATTGGATAGATTTTTTTCCTCATAATTTGTTTTTCTATGAAGATTAATTTTTGGAATAGAACTAAAGTATGATATTCCTTCACTGTAGTCATTCCTTTAGTTTTATAATGTTTTCCATCAATATATTTAGATTATATTATTTTAAGTATCCATAATAGTGTAAATTTCGCACATATTATACAAATGTTTATTTTTTGTCACTATGTATATTATTATTTTCCCTTATTTTCTACTTGACTCTATAGGTGTCTTGTTTACTATGTTGGATCAATGTTCAATGCTCATTAATTCCATTTTTATCATAGTATCAGTTTTATGAAGATAATACTTACCAAATTATGATTATTATTGTGAAGGTGGCCCCTAGGTGGTGGATGGAAGGAACCTGGTAATAATATAATCTCTATTATTTTAATTATCTATGATCTTGGAATTACTCATATTCTTTTTGTATTCCATTGATGTATCCCCTGGTGTAATTTCTGTGGTGATTAATGGGAACAGGGTCAATATCATATTTCTTTCAAGGTCGATTTTTCCTAAATCTAGATTCCAGATGGCATTCGTTGATGAATTATTTCCCAAAAATGATTTTCCATTAACAAGTAGTGTACATTGTAGGGAATAGTTATTTCTACCATTACCTATTTTTGGTTTCCCTTAGTGGTTGGGATTTGAAACTACCATTTTGTAGGATCAAAATTATTTTTTATCATATAGGGGTCACCCATAACCATCAATGAGATTTATAGTCAAATTATTAATAAATAGTGTTTTACTGTTTATATTAGTATTCTGGTTTATGGATATGAATTAAATTATATAATAAATATATCATTATAAAAGGGGGTGATTACTAGAAATGGATGAATATGTATTTCATTGAAAATAATGGATTAGAAATACTGAATAATGTAAAATAATTAATCATTTCTTTACCATTACTAAAATTATTCCTAAAATAGTTTCTTAGACCTCCACAATATTGATAGTTATAGTTATCTATAAACCAAGTCCCTAAAATCTCTACCCATTCATAATCATATATATATTATGATTCATCTCACATTAGATGAGTTATAGGAGAAGCTACATGATATATTGGGTAATAGTTTTACCCATCCTAGTATATCACGTTATTATTCTTGTACTTTGAAAAATAATAATTGATCTATGAGATAATATATTGAAAATTGAGAGGGAAATGGTGTCACAATTAATCAAACATATCACTTTTCAATAGTTTATGATCAATTTAAGAAATATAATTTTTCTTTAAACTATTCCAATCTACTATTAATATAATATTTGTATATCCATAAAAAAAATAAGGTATTACAACCTAAAATTTTATATACAATTATGGTATGAGCATTATCAATTTCCCACGGATCCCTTTATTTTTTAATATTAAATTTATATTTTTATATATTTATTGAATTCATTTCTTAGTGACTATGAGTGAAATTTTTTGGTGGTATTCAAATTGAATTTTCATATATATTCCAAAATATTTGAGATAGATTAATATAATCAAATGATTTTTTCACAAACCAGTATGAGGAAGGTGTTATCTTCTAATCTTATTAAATCATAATTATATCTAAAAAAATCAATTTTGTTGTATATAGTCACCAGTGATAGGATCATTGTTAATTAATTTTTAACTAGTCAAATATATTAATTGTTCAATTGTTTTATTAAGATAAGTATCAAAATATTTATTTATGTTTTAATGTTTTTCAACAATTTTATGTCAATTTTTTTTGAATATATAACCCATTAAAAGTTTTAACATTAAATGGGATGAAATTAATTTATACTAGAGAGTGTAATGATTTATTCCATGACCTTAACAGAATATTTTTTACAACACATATGAAATCATTATATGTTCAGTAGAAAATTGTTTTATATATATAGTTCTAAAATAAGGAAGGGACGTGAACTATTCTTTAATGAATAATAATGGTGATAACTAACATAATTAAATATATTATGAATCATTTGAATATTTATTATACTCATTTATTGGGAAAGATATATCTAATATTTTCATTGAATATATGGAGATATTAAATCAACATATTGAGGTGTAATATCTATATATGGATAAAAATTATTATATTTTATATACAAATTAATTGACATAAATATGGGATATAGAATATGTTTGGAGATAATAATGGATGATAACTATACCACCCATTATAATTATGGATTGAAAAAGTACGAGGATGAATTTTTTTGTGGGGAGGATTGTGTTACACACTCTTCTCTAATGGTATGAAGTGATTATATTATCAATAATATATTAAATATTGGTTTCTGAAGCCTATGGGAAGGAAAACACTTATATATATCTGATGTGGTCTAGAATCCATCTGTAGTAAATATGATTAAAAGAATTTAATGAGGTATCGGGGGTATGAAAATGATAATGTGGGAGTCCAACTATTTGGGAGAAGATTGTAGTATCCATTAATAAATAATTTTAATAGGTTTTTGTATGATTATTATAAATCTTGTCACCAAAAAACATGGGATTAAAAACATGTAATATGATCATGAATAGTAATATTAGTGGTTTAATATGAATTAATAATTGTTTAACTAAACTAGAAAATTACTTTTGTGACATAGAATCAAATTTCATATGATGATACCCAAAATTTTGAAAAATCCATTACTAATATCAGCATATATAGGAAAATATAAAAAAGGATATATTCCATATACATTTAATGATATCAATTATGTTGAATATTTTTTTATGGATGACAGATTGATGTATTCATCATAAAATATATAAATATGTCTATAAAATATGTTAACCTGCATGTTTTGATTGATAAATAATAGGTGGTTAAGAAACATTCTACACATCTATATGTCTCCCATGAACAAATTCAAATGTTATTATAATTTATTTAGATGAGTCTCTAATGGGTAATCATCACTATATACTATCATTAGATTAATGTAAAATATAAAGGACTATATATACCTTGTAAGGTATACTATGCTTGCAATCTCTTGATTTCCATGGAAACATAGATGAACATCTTTCCTTGGTCAAATTATTTCATAGTAATTTCTATTACTCTATCTTTTAAATAGAACCCTACAAGTTATTATAAATGAATATGTGTTAAATTACTCATATTGGAAAAAAAAATTGATAAAATATTTCTAGTAATATAGTTTGTCAAATATACTAGAAAAATAATGAAATCTATCAAAAAAAATACATCATATAAATTTAATGTTAATAGAAGATATATATATATATATAATCATAATTTATAGTTTAATTTCAATTATCAAGTGTTTATAAAGATTTATTATTTTAAAGGACTTAATATATTTGGATCTAATTGGGATTTCTACAAAATTAACCTATTCCAATTTGAAATATGACGTGATTGAGACTAATAGAAAAATTATTAGATTTATGAAAAAAACATCATTTGAGTGGTGGATATATTATATATATTATTATATTCTATTTATTAATCAAAATATATAATTAATATTCAATTGTTAAAAGTGGACACTTATATATCATTAAATTTGAAACTAAATCATATTCAATTAATAGGTATTATGTGCTATGAAATTGGATAACCCAATAACTGAATTTACTCTAGGGGAATAAATAAAAATTAAAGAAGAAAAATTTTAGTTTAAAGACTAAATAAATAAGAAGTTCTCGTATCATTTTACATAATCAAGTGAAAATTTAAATTTCAAAAGTGAAAATTCTTTAGGAAAATATAAGAACTTTGATATTATATTTAAAAAATAAATAAATATTTCATTTCTATGTATTGATGCAATAAAAAAATATTATTGGTTGTTAAAAATGATATATGTAACAATTAAATATGTAAAAAATTCATATAATATATACTTAATGAAAAACACCATGTGAAATGGTTGGATATTTTTAAAACAATAATAACTAAAATATAAAATATAAGAAATACATTCCATTAAATTGACAATATGTGAAGTATAATTTTATAAAGTTATTTTTCATAGAAAAAACACACACACACAGAAGTATATATATATTTGAGGTATGAATGAGAATAAAAAATATCTAACATGTGATAATTTTAACTATTTGTTATATTAACCATTGGGAAAATAACCATCATAAAGTGAATGTAAAATTTAATATAAATTAATATGCGTAATTTTATATGTTTTAATTTAATGATGATTTAAATCATACGTTTTAACAGTTGAACATCATTTATGAAATACACATACTTTATATAGGTAAGGTTTTATAAACCCTATGTTATTACATTGTTTAGAAAAAATAAGAAATTAAATAACATAGAATTGAGAGGACACTTCTACTGTGGATTATTTTATGTGAGTAATTCCCTGAAAGATCATAGAATATTTTTTCACAATAAAAGAGTTACCATTATTCCACATGGTAACATTAGGGACTATTATAATATAATTAGGGATTATTAATCATGGTGAAATGTGGTATTTATGTGTATATTATTTTAAATAATAAAATTTCATTTACAATGATAAATTTTTTTAATGGAATAAACCATAGAAAAAAAAGATTCATTGAAATATCCCTAAATTTTAAGGTATCATTTTGACTATATTTTTGGGATTTGATATGGTTTTTTTATATTTTATAATAATAATCTAAAAATTGAAATTTAAAATTATAACCTTAGATAAATAAGAGAGTATTATTTTTGTTAGTTTGTATAATGGGCTAGTGGGAAATTTATGGGAAGTACTAGGGAGATGACAGTGTTGAATAAGGCTATAGGAATCATATGACCTAGAAACAAGGGGGAGCTAGTACTTGTTCCTTGGGTAATCGGTGGTCAATTGTTTAATATTCCCATAGGGATCATTTTTAAATATCTTATAACAAATATTTTTATTTTTTTCAATACTACAGCTGATGAAGCTGATTGTTGGTTCTATTACAAGGTAATAACCGATCAGTTTGATTATCATTATGGTCTATAATTTTGGTACATCATTGATTTTTTTGTATATATATGTTGAAATAAATACTGGTGGATGATTTTATGATATTATAAAAAACTGCATATACTTTTATCATGTAATCCTTATATATCATTATTAAGTGATTTTATTCGAATTTTAATAGGGTTCCATTGATTCATATTATTCAATAATAATTAACCAATTTGTTTCAGTGGAAATCTATAATATAGACTATGGTTTGTAACTCTGCAACATCAAATTAAATTATTTGTTATTATTTTTTTAATTATTGTGTGTTATATGTGATTCAATTATGGGGTACTAAATGATTAGGATCATGTAAAGGAAAATTAATTAATAGACTATTAGAATACATTAGGTCTATAGTAATCATTTTATCAAGGGTAGACTAAAATAAGTGTAACATAGTGACATATTATCTCAAGGATCTATTGATTCTAAATTAACCAATGTAAATAACACAGATGAGTGAAAAGGTATGTTATTATATTACCTTTACAATGGTGGTTGTTCATTCAGCGATACAATCATGTTCAGTGATAATGATCCACGTTGATTATATTATAAATACATATAAATAAATAAAAATTTGTTTTTTAAGAAATTGAAGTCATCTATACTTTTATATGATTAATATATCATTGGGTTTTTCCTCGTGATTATCCATTTGGGAAAATAAGGTAATAACAATTATATTAATGGGAAGTCAATTATTGAGCTCAATTATTCATCAACCATTTTGACTGATAATTGATATCCAAATTTGGAGGAGGTTAAACTAGTGGGGTCTATGAACTATAAATATTAGAATGTTTATAGAGTTGTGGGGTACATGTTTTACGGAATGTATGGTTAGGTATGGAAAGTGGTGTCTACGATAATCCACCAATGAAAACACAAATACACCTTTGGGTTAAATGAGTTATGTGACTAGTGGAGTTAGGATAGATTATTGGTATCTATGTAATATGTATTTTTTTGTTAGGTTAGGTAATTAGAATGTGAGAATAGTGACTCATGGGATGAATTTTATGTAATTTCATTATTCTATTGTAATCTAATAGGTTAATTATTTGATTTATAAAAATATTGTTATGATATGATGAAAAATACATGGATAAACATATTGTAATATTTTTATTATAGATATTACTAACACAAATGTATTGAAAAATGTAGTTATTATTGAGTTTCATGGAGTATAATTTAAGGAATAATGAAATGAATGTGTGTTTTCACGAAAAATGACATATTTAAGTATATCATATTAATTTACACAAATATTACATTATTATAGTGATTTATTGGTGTTAAAATAAGAGTGATGTATACTCAAATACTACACATCCACCATGGTGTGCATGAAGAGTTTATGGATTGTGGTGTGGGAACGAGAGAGAACACAATGTTGGGTGGTGGTGGTGATTCATTGAAAAGAAGTGTAGAAAAAACTATCTATAAAGAAAAACACCTTATATATTTTATTATATATCATAAATTTAGTTATCATACACGTGTTACTATTCATTGTGGTTTTTGGGGGCATATAAAATTTTTTTGATTATATTTACAACATTTAATGTGACTTCAAAACATTATATTTTGATATATTTATATTGATAATATTTTATCATCCAATGTACTTCCTACAGAGATTGTTATTATTTAATTTTATTATATATTTTTTATATTTATAAAATATCCACCCCATAGTATTGATTCAATAATCATCACTAGCCAGGGGCATCTAGTTTATAAATAGGCAATATCATATCATTTAGTGACCACATTAGAGGGGTCCGATGAATAAGTTTGATAAAAATGGTAATAGATCCCTTTCATAATTTTATTATTTTCTTGGGTATCTAATAAATAATATATTGGAACCTTAAGGACTATTAATCAAGTTATATTAATGATTAGTCAGTGTCTTTTTATTTTATGTCATGGTTACCATGGTATATGAGATATGATTTTCAGCTATATCAAAAAATTATCTACATATTTATTTGATTTTCCCACAAATAGGGATGTGAGAAACAGGGAGATATTGTGTGTATATGTGTTCTTGTATTTCGTTAGGAACATAGGATCATTTTACAATATTATATGTTTTTATGATTTTATAATTACATGATAGTTGTAAAATGACTCAGGTTTATTAAACAGTTATTAAAAAAATATAGGTTCTCAAACAATGTTATTGAAATGTATTGTTAGAATATTTGGGATGATTAGGCATGGGAGGGGTGAATTAGTTATATTATCTTTTTTATTTATTCTCACATAGGAAACAACCTTCACCTCCAGCTATTGATAATTAACTCTAGTGGAAAACATGCTAACAGACACACCTATAAGAACACAATTATTTACAAGGTTCGCTACACAATTATAATACTTGGTCTATGGAATGGTTTAGATGTAATACAGGGCCATTAATGAGTATAAAATAATACTTTTAGTTGTTAAAAACATTAATGGAAAATCATTTATCTTTTTTATAATTGTAGTAAGTTGGAAATGAGTGTTCTCGTCATGTAGATAAATGATATAAACATGATTTTATAACTACTATAAGAATATTCACTAAAAGGAGCCATTATATTTTCACAATATTCATTGACATTCTATACACATTCCCTTATTAAATTCTATTCATTCACATATCTATCTTTTGTATTAATGAGCAATAACATTCTAATGTAATTTTGTTCAAAACTGCTCTTTTGATCACTGCCTGATCTGGTATACTTGATCTGCAAACATGTCTATCTAATCACTAAACTAGCATGTTCATCTTATCACTTATATATATTTTTTATCTAATATAAAATTAATAAATGTGTATTTATTTACATCACGACAAACTTTTTTTAGGATTCCTACTTATAGGAAGACTTGTTCTTTTATATATTCCTCATAAAAGATATTTATTGTTAAGAATATTTAAATCAATAACCATAAACACATAAGTTATAATGGATATATCAATGGTGTCACTTTGTTCTACTATCTTCACCCATTTATATAATCATTAATCCTACATAACATCTAGAAAATAATTATCCGCTATATATTTAAATATAAAATTTGTAGATCATTTTTTCTTCAAGACTACATAATACATTCCAATATTTATTCTTTTCAAAAATCATAAATAAATGGTATATTATTTAACACATGGTGGTAACATTAATCTTCAATGAAACATAAAATTAGTGAGAATCATGGACTTCCTATATTATTTTAAAAACATTTATAGATTATATTCATATTATCATATTAAATATATTTACAAAACATATTAAAACTTTCATAAAATGATCCATCTCATACATCTTCATAAAAACATCAACTGAGTGATGTAACTCAAACCAGTGTTCTGGAAAAAATGAATAGGGACAACATGGATTTATACAAAACAATTATACACAAATCTAGTCACATTCTGCCAAATAATATGATTAATTCTTTTTCTTGATATCATCTGACTAATTGTATTCATTTAGAAACCTATGTATGACTACATAAAACACATAATTCTATTTGATGAAACTGAGACTTCTACATAACAATTCAAATGATTCATCACTAAATATCTGAAACCTTGTATAATTAATTCAAATATAATTTGAACATGAAAAAAAATTATCCAGTCTAACGGACAAACCCCAATGATATTGTAATGATTTTAATGATCATCTTAATTCGATGACATTTCCCCTTATATCTATTTGAAAACAGTGACAAAATTAATTTGTTAAACACTTTCATAAATATATATCTGATTAAACTAAAACCCATTTAAATTTATTATTTTTTCTTAGTATAATCCATCAGGAAAAACATCATAGATTTAATTATGAAATATTTTTTAGGCATAGAAAAAGACACCTCTTTATACATAGTCTTGGATCCTGAAGAAATTTAGTATCCATGATCTTTGAAAAATATATTAGAAAAGATTTAATAAATTCATTTTATCACCCGACATTATATCTAATGGTTATTATATGAAAAATTTGATAAACATTAATTGAAAAAACTTTGACCAAACACATTAGATCAGTAGCATCCATACAATGAACTCAAACTACTATACTCTATCTGATCAATTTTGTAACTCCAAAATTTTATGAAATTTATCTTCCCAATGATATTAATTTTTTTCAATTAAAAAATACAACACTTAAATAAAACATTATTACAAGATAACAAGATTCTATATTACACCAAAAACTTATTCAAAAATGATATAAAAACCTACTTTCATCTATTTAATAAATTTTACATTTAACTCACTTAAGTTAGGTTAAATGTAATAACCTATATTATTATTATATATGTTGTCATAACAGAAGATGAATTAAATTTAGTTAATGTGATGAAAATTTATCTAAATTAATGGTCTGGGATTGATGGGTATATGAACATTTTTATTATGTAGTTTATGACACTCTGATGGAATTCATGATTATGTGATATAAAAGTAAATTCTATTTTGATATTCATGTGTGATGAACCCACATCATTGTACTCTATCTCACCCCTTTTTTAACATAAAAATTATTTTTGATATATATTCTCATCAATGATAATTATTTTTCATTGAAAAAATAGAAAAAATTACAATAAAACATGTTCAAAACATAACTATATTTTTCTTCATTGGTTCAGCTTATTAAAAAACCTATGGGCCACAATAGTTATATGTATTATATTTTATGAATTATATTAGTTACAATGGTATACCATATTTTGTGATTATCTATGTTTTCCTAAACTAATATAAATGACATGTAATAATTGTGATGTCATTTTCATTAGATTCATTTTATGGGTTTGATAAAAATATGAATATATAGGATTGTATTTTTGTATAATATTATGGAATTCATATTGATGAGATATAAAAACAAATTATTTTATGATATTAATTTCTGAAGAACATGATTTATTTTACTCCATTCAATAACTTTTATTACACAACAATGTTAATTGATTTATCTTATAAACAATGCTATGTGTTTTTTCATTTAATAAAAGAAGAAAACAATTTAATAAATCCTTATTAAAACATAGTAAGCGTATCTTTATCTCCATATTCTTATAAATAAAAAACTATTAGTATCAATATTGATAAGTATACATTTAACTCACTTATGTTAGGTAAAATGTAATGACTTTTTTTACGATCATATTTATTTTCATATAGAATATGAATGGAATTTTCTCATAGTTTTGAGATGTGCACAATATTTATAGAAAGGGTTTAAGGGGAATATAAAAATTTATGTGTGCATTTTATAATAATACAATGGAATTCAAAAATATTTTTTATAAAAAACTCATGATATTACAATATTACTGTATCTTTAGATATTTTTTGGTATTAAATGTGTCATATGACATATAATTTTAGAATACCCAACCTCATTGATTTTTATAAGAATAACATGATATAGATGTTGAGTATATACTAGAAAAGGTATCTTGGGTACCTCATATAAATGAGATCCTCTTAAAATGTATGGATTTTATGATAAATTACAACAATTATATTGATTGGAGGGAAGCATTAGTTTTTATTTTATCAGAACATATGGATTTGTATATTAAATTTAGAATTATGATATTTTGGATGAATTGGTGGATGTTAAGGGTCTAGTATGTGGTTCCTAATGTAAAAAAAATACACTATCTTGTAATCAGTAAGAGACAAAAAAACCATAAATAATGATATATATTTTAGGGGATAGTGTAGTTTATACTGTAGGGTGGCCAATTGTTGGAATTATATGGACATGGGATATCTATTGGGTACTTTATACTATTTTCCAACATAATTTTAATGCAGGAAACATATTTAATTGTCAACTGAGGATATTTTAATTAAAATCATCATTTATCAGTCATGGATGAAAGATATATTCCAAATATATCCCTTTAATAATACTCAATTTATGTTAAATATCATTAAAATATTTATATCTCAAATATCCATGAATTTTTAATAAATCAAGTGGGTTACAACAAGGATGGTATGAAAAAAGTTTTTCATGTCGTTTTATTGAAATGGAATGTTGTTCAACTACTAATATGTCATATTTCTTCCAATTTCACATAGTTTTATAGAATTTTTTAATCATTGAGGTTAATTTGATTTATGTAATGCCATTATTTTTTACGCCTTTGTCGGGGCACACACATCTGTCTGTTTTGAAGACAACGACGACACGCTGGAAGTTTCCCCACATTCCCGCTTTCCAATGGTGGGTGGAATCCGTCACTTGTTCTGGGTCATTTTCTCCTTGATTGAAGCAGGATGATGGGATTTTGGATCCCCCTTTCGTGGATTCCTCCTCAGAACTCGTCACCTAGTTCGGGTCTCCCTTATAATCTAAGATGTTGTTCGTGAAATTCTTACTAGTTCCATATCTTCATGGATTAAGGTTAATTACAACGCTTTTGTCAGGACATCCCAAGGGGTATGGTTTGGGAAGAAACCTTCGTTCGGGGGAGTAGACCTCTAGACCATCACTGGCATGTCTGGACACTGGAACATTAGTGCGTCTGGGTCTCTTTCCCTTATTATAGGTCTTCTCAAGGGTAAGGAAGCCTGATAAATCCCACGTTGAATGTGGTTAATTATATTCCATAGGCAAGCCTCTGAGGTTTTCCTCATCTTCCTATGTTTAACAAAGGGTATGCCGCAGGTTTAACGTCTAGCGTAGATAGATCACACTGATCCTAACACTGACTACAGTGGATCAAATGGGTGCAACCTCTATAGGGAACACTGATGTTGCATCTAACACATGATTAGTTACCTGGATACTATTAGGAGAAGTGAAGAGGTGAATTGGCATGACCACATCGGGGTGTGGCGGCCCGGGTAAGAATCAATATGGATAATAGATGGTCAAGTGAAGTGGATGGATAATGAGATAGATTCGACTTGAGGGTGACGGTGATGTTGGGATAGAGCCTCGAAGAGACCTCCTATGTATCCTTGTGGATGGGAATCAAACTCCACGTAGTTTAGGATGTGGTGTAGTATCGGGGTGTGCACAGAGGACATTGACCTGATGACATACCAGGGCTTACGCGTGGTAAGCAGCCTGAGGTTGGTCTGAAGCCACTAGGACGGGTCATCAATATGGGTCCCAATGAAGGGGACTACAACAGCTTACCATTGATTGGGGAATATGACAGCTTACCATATATTGGGGTTTAGGTTGATAAAGTCTTACCACTGATTGGAGTTGACAACGACTTACTGCTGAATGGGGGTCACAATGGCATACCACTTCATGAATTTCACAACAGTTTACCATTGTGTAGGATATCACAATGATATACCGTTGGATGGGGGAAAACGGCTTACTACTGGATGCATGAAAAAAGGGTGTGTACTATTTAACATCATGCAAGACGAGGGAGGACCGACGTGCAGTGGTTGGGACCAGTGGTTTTTGGGCTTTAACCTCAGGGAGGCTTCCTATGTACCTTGCCATGGAAAGTATCAAAGTCCACATAGTTCAGGTTGGTGGGAACCTACATAAAGGTGGTTGGGACCAATAGTTGTTGGGATTGATCCTCATGGAGGCATCCTATGTACCTTGACTTTGAATGTATCAATGTCCAAGTAGTTCGATAAGGGTTGTGGTGAATCGACGTGATGGGAGTCGAGACCAATAAGTTTTGGTCTTGATCCTCTGGAAGGCATCCTACTTACCTTGACTTGGCAAGGATCAATGTCCACCTCGTTTGGGATGGGGTTGGTGAACCAACGTGTAGATGGTCAAGACCAATTGATGGTGGACTTGAACCTTAGGTTGGCTTCATATGTACCTCTCATTGGCAAGGATCAAAGTCCACATAGTTCTGTATGGGGTTGGTGAACTGACATGATGATGGTCAGAACTAATGGATGGTGGGCTTGAAACTCATGGAGGCTTCCTACATACCTTTTCTTGGCAAGGATCAAAGATCACGAATTTCGGGTTGGTGGGAACTGATGTGAAGGGGGTTGGGCCCAATAGTTGTTTGGATTGAACCTCAGGGAGGCTTCTTACATTCCATTCTTTGGTAAGGATCAAACTCCACATATTTCGGGACTGGTTACGGTGAACCGACTTGAAGGGAGTCTAGACCAATAAGTTTTGGGATCGAACCTCAGGGAGGCTTCCTACATACCTTGCATTGTCATTGATCAATGTCCATGTAATTTGGGAGTGGTGTGGGGCTTACACTATAGGCTACCTAGAGAGGATGTCATAGTATGTGCTTTCTCTAAGTTGACATGAGTCATTTTTAGTGTGACAAACTAGAGGTGGAAGATACCTGACGATCACGTTGAGAAAGGTGCATCCGTGGGAGGTGGAATGGGTTTTGCATGTGGTTAACGGGATAAAAAGGAAACTCGGGATTACGTGTGGTTCGCGGCCTAGGGAGATGGAGACTGGGACTTACTCCATCATGGGGGCCCGGGTGGAAAACAAAGCCTAGCAGGAGGGGGATTTTGCATGGAAGAAGAAAGGTGGAGTAATGGTACAACCTCCTGGAAGAAAAGTAGGGGGCTTACACCAAGATGGTTTCCCTTTCCCCACAGACAAACACCACTCCAATAAAGAGGATCCCATTCCCTGTGATGAAAGATTTTACTCATGTGGAGACCAGTGAGCATGCAGAATGTCTATGGTGGGGGAGCCATGCATACGCTGCATGGGACGAGGTCACTGTTTAATGTCATCTACTGATGGCGATGGTGCTTGGAAGATTAACTTATTGTAGATCAGATGGTGTGGGTTCACTACACACCCCTTAGGACATAAATAATAGATACATCTAGCACCTTGAGGGAGGTAATGCATCAGCAATGTTGTGTTGAGTGGGTGTTATGGAGTGATCAAATGAGGGGTCCATGTTAGTTTGGTTATGATAAGAATAAATAGCTGTTAGCTTTCCAATTCAAAGAAGCTTGAGCCGAGGTAACACAATGTGAATCATCAACAATGGGATCATGAAGTTACTTCGTACGAACCTGTAGGGTCGTACAAGAAAAGGATGTGTAACGTAGATTATTTGGGCATAACAAGCGCCTGAAGAGGATGTCCAAAAGAGGGGCCTTGAAGAAAAAGGTTATGCAGAAGTAGGGTTGCTTGCGTGAAAATGGAATAGCTATGCGGAAAAGGTCGGGGGAGCAGACCCTGAGGTTGTGCACAATTTGAGAGGTTTGCACACAATTGGCACACAACTGGAAAAGATGCATGAAAAACAGAGGATTTTCATGAAATCTGGGATTTTTGCACACAAGGGATGGATGGTTTTGTTCACGCAAGGGAATGGTATCGCGTGCAAGGGAAATGGATTGACCATAAGAGAAAGGGATTGAACGCAACGGAAACATATTGCACGCAAGAGAAAGGGATTGCGTGAAAGGCACCCAATGTCTACAGACTGGGGTGAGGGTCATGTCAGAGTGGTCCCGTGCAAAGGTGGACCACTGGGAGACCTATCGCAGAAAATCACATACCTGAATTCCACCTTTTATGCATGGAAGAGGTGTCTTTTACGCATGGGAAATAGTTTGGATTCTCTATCCATTAGAAGTCGATGGGGATCACTTCTATTTATAGGTTCTCATGGTCCCCGACACTGCGCGGAAGTCGACCGATGCTGAAAAATCTGGTCCAGGTGTTGGTCGTGCGAATGATTATGTGCTCGGTGTCGTTCACATGAAAGCTTCAGCGCCCACTGTCGGCGGGGCGCACATTTAGGCACCGGGGGGTGGCTGCGTGCAAGTTCCTATAGATCACAAAAAAAACACTTTCCAATCTCACAGATTTTCATGTGGGGGGAACTTTTTTTTGCGCACCTATGGGATTTTTCGCACGCCACTTCTACTCCTCAAAACATTAGTCGTTAAGTCGAAATATGTCCTCATTTTTATCCGCAAAGTCCCTCTTGAGGCATTAATAACATTTCAGCGTCTAGAAATTCTCCCCTTGTAATCATATCTATGTCGGAATGTGAAGCACAGATTCTGAGGGAAACTCCGAGATGCCAATTCTCTTGGGTTCAGTGCATGTAAAACCCTTCAGTCGCACCCAATGCCATGAATTTGTGTGAAAAATTCTTTTCACGCACGTGTCAAAACCTCGCTCTACGCCTATAAAAACATTTGCATGTCCCATATACTATGCGGAGTTTTGCCCATGATATGTCCTGAGCTCTCGTGTATGAAAATATCTTTTCATTTGGTGCATAATTTGACTTCCAGGGTGTGTAATTACCCTATTTAGCTCATGGTTTTTGCACAGAATAATATTTTTTTTTCACCGCTACCTAAGTTTGTTATGATGATTTATGATTTTTCATGCACCCTACTAGTCCTTTCGCGTGATCTCCTCCAGACCTTATCGAATAAAGTTGGATGCTAATCGGGATGATGATGAGAGAAAAGACGAATATGCCGCTCGTTGGGTCGAGATGGTTTCTAACCCTAAGGTTTATGGTGCCCAAAATATTTTATCTAGAAACCAAACTCTCTTCAACATATTGCACCCAACCCAGAAGGAGTATGCATTTTCTGAAAGCTTACTGATATGGGACGTCAGTATTTTGGAGGAGGTACCCATTCTAGTTTTCGAAGTCGACAAACCGTGGTCATGGCAGTCCCGTGAGGATGACCTCCCCCAATACAATATTACTAATAACGACCGTCCCGCTAGAGAGGCCAAGAACATGTATTTTTACATCCTGAACCCTAAAACTAGGACAAAATTAGGAAATGAACCAGTCACCGAGGGTTCTCTGTATCATTATGAAATTACTTTCCGACAGAGAATCACTGATGGGACCAAAGGCTGGTTGTAGGATTGGGACTTAAGGTCTAGAGGCAACATCACAAGTGAGTGGGCCTGAGGGTATTGGGTACACCAAAAGTGTGATCATTTTGGGGCCGAACTACGGCACATTGGGTTATTCAAGGCGATGTGGAAATCACTATTTCATTTCTACCCCCTACATGAACATGGGCCAGAGCTCTTTACATGGTGGTCCTCAAATACCAACACCTCCCATCTCCACCATGGTGAGGTTGGCATCAACCTTTGGGATGTTCATTGAATCAGAGGCATACCTTTGGATGTGAACTAGTATGATGAATTCCTTCCAACAAGGAACATATTGGGGACAGATCACAGACTCCTGTCCTGACATGGAAACTGTTAGAAATGGCCATGGAGAGGCTGGTGGTCAATAATTTTGAAAAGGACATCACCTACTCAAAGTGGTTCAGCATGTTTCTACAGAAAGACCCGAATGTCAAAATGTCAGGGCGAGGAAGACAATGTCCGACCATGGAACAGAGAAGCAAGAGTGGATCATACTGGAGGATCCTGGTGGTGGGAGAATATCAATCTTGGGGTTTTAGCATGAATGAAATCCAAGACTCGATCGTCCGGTATGCCTGATTTCATACAACCTTCCTGAGCGGGTGGGTCCAACTTGTGACTGTCATGTGGATGGGATTTCATATAGAAACTTTGGCGATGTCTAGTATTATGGCCTCTAATCAGAGGTTTAATCAGGGGGTCCCTATTTTTGCATGTTTATACGCCATCCTAGGGTGTATTTTGAGAGGGGGTTTCACTGAGGAGGATCTATGGCCCATTCTAAATCCTTCGTGGATGGATAGTGGTTCACTTTGGTGGATACACCTTTCCAAACTCCATTCGTCCCTCGAGAAATTGGTATGTGGCCTTCCATGTTGAACATCGTTGGGGTTATGATTTTTACACTCAACGAAGAGGGGGTAAGTATCAGGATTGGAAATCATGCTAATTTTACAATTATTACCTTCCCTGCCCCTTCTATATATATTATAGACAATAGTAAAGGCACACTAGAACAAAGAAAATACACCTAGATCTTCATAAGTGGTGTTCTTCTGGCCCGGGATGAAGGGAAGATTATTTGTGAGCCTTACTTTCCATCAAGAGTTTCCAAGCAGTTTAGATGCCTTCAACGGATGCCAAAGAAGGTGTACATAGAGGTACATGAGGAGAGGAAGCCCTTTGTTCTTTACCAAATGTGGTTGATGCTTACAACTTACGACTATGTAGAAGTCATTATCCCCCCCCCCACCATAGTAGATGATGGGATTTCGATTATGTACCTTATAAATTGGGTTGTGGCATACCCCAATGGGATTCTTTGATAGAGGGTCTAACAGATCAAGGTGGCCTTTGTAGAGCCTGGGCATTGGGAGAGCAGAAAAGGAGCCGTCGGGGAGGAATGGTTGGGAGAAAGTTGGGCAACTGGGCTAGGGCACAACAGGACTATAGCAGTGGGAAAGCTGAAGGACCCCTGAACACACTGAGATGGGAGGGGTGAATCAGGGTGTCAAGTTTTTCTTTTTAATGTTGTGGATATTGTTACCACATTGGTGTGAACTTTTTAAATCTATCAAATAAATGAAAGCAGTAAGTTGACACAACACTTTTACATGGTTCACCACAAAAGGTTACCTCCAAGGAGAATACACTGATTGTATGTCGATCATACCAAAATCCACTAATCTTATCTAGTTTATGGATTACATGTTTTGGTCACAGTCACTCTGTTCCTGGCATACTACCTTGAAAAAGGTTCGGGGAACACTCACTACACCCCTTGGATCACTTCTGTCTACTCCCCCTAGCTCACTACCTTGAGAGAAGTCAAAATCAGTTTATCGACTTGAAGGTATATTCAGTAGATTTTCATTTAAGTCTTTGTCTTTGTTCAGCATGAGATACTTATTGCATCGAAGTCCTAAAAATATTCACTTGACAGCACTGAAACACTGAACCGGATAATCAGAATGTGAAAATAGGTTCAATTGACGATTGCGTGCAACACCTCTCCTTTGCATGCAGGATCTCAATTTTGCGTGCAATATTTGCTTTTCGTGCAGAAAATATTTCGCGAAACAACACCATTTTCATGCAACTAAAAATTTTATGTGCAACCTCTACTTTTATACACAGCTTCTACATTTTCACGCAACAAAGACATTTAAGCGAAAATTCATCTTTTACGCGCAACTTCAACTTTGTCGCACACCTCAAAATTTTACACACAACTTACTTTTTTCACGCACCTTTTACGCGAATCAGAACTCAGATCTTCTCCGAGTCTTTAGCCATACCGAATGAGGGGGGTCACCTTTTATATATAGGCATCACCAAACCCCACGTGTAAACCCCTGCTTTGTCGTGCAAAATTCTCATTCTGCACGCAATCCATTTTTCACGTAGGAACCATTTTTCATGCACATCTTTGGATTTTTCACACACCTCATGCCTTTTTTATTTTTCATCATTCTGATCACGAAACACATTTTGCGCAATAAAACCAACCAACATTCACTATTTCATGAAAAATGAATTTAGTATGCAATCTATGTTTTTCATGCACCACTCTAATATTTCCCACTGCTCATGCCTTTTCCATTTTTCAACAATCTGGTCCCGAAACATACCTTGTGTGCAAGTTTCCAACACACCTACAATTTTGAGCGTAAGTTCCTTTCCCAAAATGATTTTCTGTTTAAACTATATGATCCCTTTACTGGAAAAAAATTCTGAATATCCAATAAGGATTGACAAAAAAACACAAACCATACTCCAATTCTTGCAAATAATGGCCATGGTTCCAAAAAAATCCACATGGTGTGGTTGTGAATTTATAGTCTGGGGGAAGAGGGGCTCACGAAAAACCTCATGGAGTAGTCAGGGAGATTCCCAAGAAGAAAATAAGGTACCTACATCAACCTTCAGATGATGCAATATTCCCTACACAATGGTCAGCCTGGTTGGCCCTACAGAAGTCAATGGGAACCAATGCCCTTTGGAAAAAAATAGTACAAGACAGAATCTACCTACTAGATGTCGGACTTATTTAGTTTGATAAAATGGTTAACTTCCATCTTCGACACACGTATTTGATGTACATGGACACATATGCATGCCAGCGGGGTCGATGTGAGGAACCACCTCTCCTAGTGAAGCTAGTTCTCGGCCAGGAGCATGATCCAAGAAACAATGTCATCTAAGGGAGATGACAGCGATGAGGAGCTAGAGCACAGTGAGTCATAAGAGGAGGAGGAAGAAGGAGTGTGTGAAGGAGAATGAGAAGAATTTGGGGGAAGATGAAGAGGATCTTGGAGGTTTAGGGTCTCAAGGGATGGACCACCAATTGAGTATTCAGGAGAGTGGAGTGATTTTTGGCTCTCACATAGACATAACTGAGCTACTAAAGGTATGCCTTAACCCTTATCCTTCCTTTTAATTTTTTCATTGCTTAAAATCTGTAATCAATTTTTTTATCCTGCTTAGGAAAATATCGACACCAACCAGGAAGCTCCTTCCAGAGGGGGGAGGATGAGCCAATCGAACAAAGTGGGGAGTTGACACCCATTATTGAGCTCATAAGCACTGAAGGATCTCCCATAGTGAAATCCCCTGCGGCGACAGAAATGCTGGAGTCTGATTCACTATGTTATTGTAATTTTTTTAACATAGACTCATATATTTTACATTCGAGAGCCCAGTTGATTTGGGAGTTCATTGTTTGTGCAGTAATCACAATGTTGGGGGCTCCAAAGGCCGCCGAATCCAGGCTATCTGTGGATGCCTCAATGACAAATGCATCGATCCACTCTGGACCCACTCCTCAAACCGAGACTTCCTAGGCACTTGGTGAGCAAATGGATATGAATACTGACGATATCAATGCCGAAGAGGGGTATGAAGTTGGTGGGGATGACGTTTCTAGGGCCGAGGGGAGAGAGGAAGGCCTCTCACATGATGAGGATACTAATACCTTGGGAAGCGTACCAGAAGAAGATCATGTAGCTGATCACTTTGCTGCTTTCCTCAACTATTGGCATGCAGACCCTAAGGATATTGAAAACTCTAATTCAGAAGAAGCTATTGAGAGATGGATGATACTGCATAAAGGTTGGAAGTGTATCAAATGCTTCCTCATCCAACCACAAGAAGAATGGATAAAAAGGATGTGATCACTCTGCACCTGGTCGCGCTTTCTCTATGCTGAAGGGGTGGATGCTCACCGTCTTCATCTAATAATCTGCAATTACATGGCTAAGAAGATACATGAGAGAAACCAACACTCTAACATCACCCCAATGCCTAAAAGAGTAAGGTATTACCCAGGCATTCCTGAAGGCAGAGCAGGAGGTCTGACACCGTGATGAGCAGACAAAAGAAAGGGAGACATACATCACAAACTTCTCTGACCTCATTGAGCAATTGAGGGACCAGATGGAGGATCCCAAAAGCAGATAGTGGAAGCAATTCACCAAATGACTAAACATTTGACCAAACAAAAGCAAGCATAGGCTAGGGTCAATGGACTGTGCTTCGTGGCTGTTGATGAAGAGAGATTTCTCATGGGCCAGGAAGGGATCATGGAGGCCACAAGACAAAATGTAGTAGCTCTGGATTGATCTATCTGAAACGTTGATCCTTAATGGCCATGTTTTGGATGAATCCATAAACTTATCCCTCTTTACTGCCTCAAATTCTGAATTTTATGCATCGTCGGACTATGTGCTTGTTTATTTTAATGTGCTTCGACCACAATTCCGAAATGAATAGAAATTGATTCCTAAGACCACGTGGGTCATGCCCGATGTTAGAAATGAGGGATTCTTACACTCTTACATCATTCAAATGTGTGGGTTCCATCCATACTTTGGACCTCCAGGGTAGAAACGACCCATCTGGGATTTTTAAGAGAGAGAGGGGAAGACCCGACTGGAGAATGAAGTCCCATGGACAGTCGATCTATCACTTCCCCAATACACTCTAGTACACAAGCAGGGTAGTGCTAGAGGAGTTAGAATACATCCAAACAAAGTGGAGTGGATAGTGTGAATCATGATACCCAACATTTGGAATGCTGTGAGGGTGGAATGAAAGTGAAGGATAACTATTGACCATGTTCGAAACACAAAATCCATTCTTTGTTTTATTAAAGTGGGAATAACAAATAAGGGCCGACCATTGACCATGTTTCAAACACGGGGCCTGAATCGAATTGTCACCCATTAGTCTTCTAGAATGTTATCGTAGGATAGTAGGCTAGCCATAGGCCAAGCATCCACACAGTTACGGGGTTTCCTTAGATGTGAAAGAAGATGAGGGTCCAAATAATGGCCATGTAAAGCGTGGTGTATGGTGTGATGGGTTGTTCGAATGGATTCCAAAACTCTTTGAATTACACTACCGTGGTGGAAACACATTAGGTAGGTTCCTCGGTCTAATCAGGGATCAAACATACATTCAAACAGGACCTCTCGAGTAAGGACTTGGAATGATCTGTAGTTGTATGTCACACTAATAAGGATGATATAAACATTGTTTAACATTATATGGTGTGGACATTGCTCATTTATTAATGGTCATACATCCTGGACCGAGGTTGGGACCGAGGGGCCAAAAGGGTCAGTGACCCTGAGGTTGGGCCCAAGGAAAAATACATGGGTGTCACTATATATCTCATAAGGATAAGAATTAATCAAAATGTAGTTCTGAGAGCGCATTCTAACATCATGTGGGATGATGAAAGGAATGTGTGGCATGGCTACGCTAGTACACATCCTACAAGAACTACTAAGCCCATGTGAGTCATGCTTGATGTGGGAAATAAGAAGTAGGTACGAGACTTTCCTAAAACATGAAGGAACATGTTAGGGGCAATGGGACGCTAGGTGAATGACGTCCCAATAATTACGACATGCCTACTTGACGCACATATATGCACAAAGGATTAATTCCATGTATATTGGAATTACACTTGAACATAAGGAAGTGAAAAAATGTGAATCATGATACTCTTGATCTAGACCACAATGATGGTGGCATGACGATGGAGGATAACTGTTGACCATGTTTAAAACACAGTATCTATTTCACATAAGCCTGGAATGGAGACATACAAATGACGGTCGACCATTGACCATGTTCGAAACATTGGACCTGTTGCAAATGTCTTCTGAGGTCCACAGGGAAATTGACCTAAGATGGTAGGTAAGCCAATGTGTCTTGAGACCAGTCCATAAAAGGGGGTCCCTTCAGACGTGAAATAGGATGAGGATCCAAATAACGGGCTCACGAATCTTGGATGTAGGACAAGGGAATGTCCCCGTGAAAATTCCACACTTCAGGCTCTTTGTCGCAACCCATCTGAGTACGAAAATAAGATATATCAGATATAGGGATTCGAGTCCCCCTCCTAGTACAGGGGTCCTAAGGTTGCATGGTTCCAACTTAATGGTCATAGGATGGGCCATTATGGGGCTTGATTTAATGGACTGTGCACAGGGAGGTGAAGTAGCCAAATGTGATGTATAGTTCCCATAGAGAGATCTTAATTTTGGGTCATAGAACTCAGACTAGGTTGGGAAATGACATGAGATTCATATGGTGCGGCTATTGAAAAACCCTACGTGAATGAGAGCCCAAGAGTTACTCTCCACAACACATGATCCCAAAAAAGTTCAGGTCAAGGTGATAAAGAGAGGGGGAACTATTTTAGATTCATGGGGATGGACTCGGAGACAAGATGCATGGGAATTATTACTTATCCCATAAGGATTGAAATCAATCCTTACGTTGTTCTGGAAGATGTAGTGTAGTTTAACATCTTGCGGCAAGGATGTGGAGTGATATTAGATTATGGTCATAGAGCATGGATCATGGATGGTAGGGAATGTTGTATAAACATGGTGAGGTAATTATAAAACCCGACGTGAATGAGGACCCAGAGTCTAGATCACCATGTGTTCCTTGGGGAGATTTTTGGGTCAAGGGACCAAAAACGAAAGATAGATTGGGCCCAAGGAAAAGTTAAAAATTATTTCTAGATATCCCATGAGAATTAGAATCAAGCCATATGTATTTCTTCGGATGGAATTGTAAGGTACCAATTCCAGGGATGATAAGGTCGTGTGGGTCTGTCCCTCTCACCTAAAGAAGCACCATTTGATAGATCTTGTTTGTCCTTTAGTATGGATGTATGTATGTTATTTTTTATTTGTGATGCAAAAAACCTAGGAGAGAAAGTGCAGGCATCACCCTAAGAATTAATCCTTATGTAGGTGTTGAAAAATGGTATGGTGTGTGACCAATACCAATCATTATGTCTTATTAAATGAGAACACCTTGATACTGTGTCATTTTTAGTTGTGCGTCCAGGACAATAATGTCAAAGTTTAGTGTCATGTAATGGGACCAACCATGCACTTTTAATGTCGTGTAGTATAGATGCAATAGTTGAAAGCCATGTGGGACTAGGATACATAGTTTAATGTCATATGGATCAAACATACACAAGAGATACGACATTAAAAAAGGAATGTGCACAGCGTGATAAAGCATACCCTACGTGAATGAGGACGAGGTACACATCATACCGCACAAGATCGCTAGAAACAAATCTAGGGATGAAGGGCTAGAAAAGGTGTATATAATATGGGGTAGGAGAGCCTAGCTCTCTGATGAGATGGACCCTAAGACGAGACGTCCGGGTGTTCCTTCGTATCCTATGAGTATGGGAATCAAGCCATACATAGTTTTAAAGTGGGATATATATAGAGATCATAGTTTATGGTCTTAGAGCATGGACCACGGGGAAGCAGAACTCTTCCAAGTAGGCACATACCTCGATCCAATCCATAAGCCCACAATAGTTAAACTCAGTGTGGGAAACAAGGGCGGAAGTGGTTTTTTTAAATACCTTGAATACATGCAAAGGGGAAGTTGGCAAGGAGTCCCGAATGACGGCTTACCACAAACTTGTCCTCCTAACAGGCAAATGCGCACTGAGGGATAGTTATAGGAGTTTCAAAATTCCTCTTGGACATGGTGGGGTTGAAAATTATGTCAATCATGAAAACAACATTTATGGCCTGATGGGGTTGGCGTGACAATGGGGGATACCTTTTCACCATGATCAAAATACAACATCCATATCTTGTAACCTGAAATGGGAACAACAATTGATCCTCGACCACTAAACATATTCACAATGAGGGACTTGTATCAATATTCTTTTGGAAACCCTTGATCATGTCGGCCCCTAATGGTAGGAGAGCCCTTTGGCCGAGCATCCATGCCATTTGGGGTCCCTTTAGATTTGAAATATAATTAAATCCAAAATTAAGGGGAACACGAAGCCTGAAAAATGGGAGAAAGCATGTCCTGGTAGAATCCAACACTCTAGGTTCTGAACCAGAGTACTCCTAGCCACACTGGAAAATCACTAAAGATGGTCGAATGACCAAACCATGTAGGTCAAGGGAGCTAACGGCGCTCAATATAGATTGGAATATGGTGTGGTTGTTACAAACATGAAATGAATGGGGACATAAGCCCCTTAATACACCATATACCCCTCTCCTAGAAGAACGTTGGCCACGGGGCCACAATGATTGTGGGGGTGGGGGGGGTTCTAATAGATTGGGATAGACCTGAATACTAGACGTTTAGGTGGTTCTATGAATTCCATGAGGATGGGAATCAACCCACACGTTGTTCTAGAAGATGTTGTACAGTTAAACATCTTGCATACAGGACGCTAATAGAGGCATGGTATATCAACAAGGGATGTGTATGGAATGGCGAGTAACGTGACATGAATGAGAACAGAATCCCATAGCACACCATATAATATTAAGTGAGAACTTTGGCCAAGGGCCCGAGGGAAGTCCATATATTGAAGGTCACATCCAGCTTGCAGTTTGACGTCTTGCAGTGGGGACGACAGTGATCTTAGTTTATGGTCATAGAGCTCGGTTTGTAGACGCAATAGCGATCTTTTTTTATGGTCATAGATCTCGGACTGTAGATTCCTAGATTAATGACATATGAATGGGATAACTGAGTGGATAGGGAGAATCATTATTCTTATGGAAGATCGCAAAGCGGGAAAGATGATAGTGGGAAAATGTTGACCAGGTTCACAACACAGTATCCTCCCTTGTGTGACTGGCGTTCTGGGGCGAGTAATTGAGTATCGGTCATTGGCCGCATTCAAAATACAAGAATTATATAAATTTGTTGCTTGAAATCCTTGAGGAAGTTGATCCTAAATAGTAGGATAGCCATTGGGGTGAGAATCCATGCCATTTGTGGGTCCTTTTGGATATGGAAGATGATTGAAACCCAAATGATGCGGCTCGTGAAGCATGGAAGGGCCCGCACTCATGGAAACGATGATAAATGAAGGAGGGATTTCTCAAGGGGATATGTGTTGAGTGGAAGAATAGCCTAACGTGAATGAGGATATGAGTCCATACCACACCACACAATCCTAAGGGGGAACTTGGGACAGGGGGCCGAAAAGGCCAAGGGACCTGAGGCTGGGCGTCCCGGCCAGCTGTTTCCATATGGCCACTCATACTAGTATTTACTTATCATAGCTTATAATGCCACAGAAAAAATGCACGGTGTGGTAAAAAATGAGTATGATTAGGCTCTCCCCATCACATAAGGGACCACCAGTGGGAATCACACTTTTTCTCAATGAAGACTGAGGTTTGGAGAGATAGCGGGGCAGACTGAACAACTACACTCCATGTTTGGGACATATGGGGTTGGTGACAAAGAAAAAGGATGGTTGTTGACCATCTTTAAAACAGATTATCTATATCTTGTGACTTGAAATGGGAACAAAAAATGAGCGTCGAATGTTGACCTTATTCACAACACGGGACTTATATCAACTTGTGTTTCGAGTTCCTCAAGGGAGTTAGCCCGTAATGGTAGGAGATCCCTTGGGAAGAGTATCCATGCCATTTAGGGGACCATTAAAAAAATGAAAGATGATGGAAACCTAAAATTTAGGGGATGAGTAAAGTATAAATATTCCTCTATGGGATGAGACTCAAAGGGAGATCTCAGATTTTGGGGCTAGGCCTACAGACAAAATGTTCGGGTGGTCCTACGTATCCCATGTGGACGAGAATCAATCCATGCATAGTTCAAAAAATTCCACGTTGTTTAATGTCATGTGGTAAGGATGTGGAAGGACTAGAAGAACAAGGAGGGGCACATGTTGTGACCTCCATAATCTTGCCACCAGTGGGGCCAAAGAAACTTTTGATGCATCACATGAAATCCTCCAATGGAACTACACCCAGGAGGGGTAGCCAAATGAGAAGGGTGTGGGGACGAACTCAGGATGAGGTGTCTGAGAGTTCCTACATATCCCATGAGGATGGGAATCAAGCCATATGTAGTTCTCGGGATGCAGTTTAATGTATTTCTAGACGATTCATAGTTTAACTCCATGCGGGATGTTTCACAGTTTAAGGTCATGTAGGACTAGACAGTATAAGGGAATGTAGGACCCTAATGTAGTTTAGGGTCATACGAGATCATAATACAGTTTGTCATTGTGCAGGACCATACATTGTATGGTCATGCTAGACCATACGAATCAGGAAAAGTATTTCTTGAGGAACATGGCATTGGTAGGAGGAGTTATTCTCTCACCAACCATGGTAACTAAGGATTATGATCCATTGGAGTAAACCTTTTGAAAAATGTAAGGACCATCCAATTTGGTCTCCAACATGGGTTTTTTCGAGTATCATTGGTGTCTTCATGGCCAATATCAAGTCTCCTTGCAAGAAGGAGAAGACGCAAATATTCTTGTTGAAATATCTAGATATCTTGTTCTGATGCCTCTCCAGATTGTGCAGGGCATGAAGCCTATTCTCTTCGAGCGCTTCTAACTAATCCAGATGTATTTCAGCTACTTTAACTGGTTCTTACTGATCTTAGATAGTTGTGTGTAATGAGGGAAACTAAATCTCGATGGGTAGGACAGCCTCCGTTTCGTACACCAGGGAATATGGGGTCACATAGGTGGAATTATGAGTCATCATTTGATAATCCCTGAGGTCATGGGGAGATTTTCAGCCAAATCTTCTTGTTCTAACCAATGATTTTCCGCATATTGTTACTGAGTTTTTTATTGGATTCCTTGATCTATCAATTTGCATGCGCATGATTGTGGGAGGTATGGTTAGAACGGATGTTGTACTACGTTTATAGTTTTTTCAGCTCATCTTCCCGGAAGTTCATGACGTTATCAATGAGTTTGGCAGGAGGGACTCTAAATTGGTAGATGATGTTGGATCTCACAAATTCAATGATGGAATGAGCATTGACCTATTTTATTGGAACCCCCCCGGACCACATTGAGAATAAATTTGTAGGAGTCAGGATGAACCGACACTGGCGAGCTGCCGCGAGTGGATATGGTCCCACGACATCGAGTCCTCATACCAAAAATGGACAAGAGTACCTGGTAGTATGGAGAGGATCTGGTGGCCGATGCATAAATTGTTCATGAATTTGGCATGCATCGAACTTTTTGGAGAACTTGATGTAGTCATGGATCATGGAGGGCCAAAAGTACCCCAGTCTCGAGATCTGGTGAGATAATTTTGGCCTAGTCTAATGAGCCCCATAATAACCTGCGTGAACCTATTGCATAACTTGGGAAATCTCGACTCCTTGAATGCATCAGAGGATATCCCCATAAAACCCTCACTTGTAGAGGATATACTCATGACCAGGACCGTCCTTGAGGGTAAACTGTAACACGTGGCATCAGATTCACTCCCGGTCGGCCAAATCTTATGGGAGATTAACGTTTTGGAGGTAATTAGTAAAGGAGGTTCTGAAAGCAAGAGTCACTTCGACCACTGATCTCTAGGGAACTGATGGTCCAGACGTGGGGGCGCCGGTAGTAAGGTGGTTTACCTATGAGCATTTATCATCATATGGAGTGATGAGATCAATGACTCTCCAATGATCCACATCGATAATCAGATCATATTATTTGGGCTCTTCAAGTGATGCAGCTAGGTTGGCCAAGGCATCTGCTCTACCATTCTGTGATCGAGGGACATGAGTAACCTTTGGCCAAGATAAGAACTAGGCCATTATCCAGTGTGTGCATTCCAACAGTGGTATGAATTATGGCATTATGAAAACATAGTCACCATTCATCTTCTTGATGACCAGTTCATAGTCCCCTTTTACATGTAGATGGTGAAAGTCTATCTTGAGGGCCAACTTGATGCAGTAATGAGTGCCTGATACATGGACTCATTGTTGGTTCAGCCTTCTGACAATAGTAATGAGAATGGAAAAATGGCCTATATTGGGGTAATGAATAAAATACCCAGGCCTACTCTGCTGATCCTGTGGTCATTGAGCCTTCTACCGGTGGGGCTCTGAGAAGCACCATCGATGTGAATTTTCAAACACGGGATGACTTGGTTGACCAATAGGATTACCTCATTAGGAAAATCAATGTCCAAGAATTGTTCTTCAAGATCTAGATGGGAAGAAAGAAAGTATGTCCATGCTTGCCCCTTAATATCATTCTCATGGACAAAGCTAATGTCTAACTGCTGGAGAATCACTGCCCACCAAGCTAGACGACTTATCAACATGGGGTTATTCAGGATGTACTTCAGCGGATCTACTTGGGACACCAACTATACATTGTGGAGCTACAAGTAATGTAACAATTTTTTTACAGAGAATAGTAGCCAAGAAAGCACTTTTCGATAGGAGAGTATCAGGTCTTCGTATCGAGTATCATGCAGCTAAGATAGTAGAGAATGTTCTCCGCCCCATCATTGTTCATATGTGAAAGAAGGGACCTGAGAGATCATTCAAGGGTGGTCACATAAAGGACCAATAACTTTCTAGAGACTGGTGGCATTAAGACCAGAGGATGAAATAAATACTACATGATTTCCTCTAAAGCAGTCTGACATTCTTCGTCACACTCGTAGACATTTCCTTTCTTTATGAACTGAGAAAACTGCTTACACATACCACCCAAATTCTCAATGAACCAGCCTTTGTAGGATAAGTGTCCATGGAAGTCCTGAAGATCTTGAATGTTGCTCGGGGGAGAAATCTGACTAATTTCCATGATATTTTCTAGGTCGATCTTGATTCCCTTGTATCTGACGATGAAGCTGAGAAACCTTCCAGAGGTGACCCTGAAGTCACACTTCAATGGATTCATCTTCAGGTAGTGGGAACAAAAGAAGTTGAACTCTTTCTAAAGGTCTCTGAGATGGTCATGATGCTGGGGAGATTTGATCAACAAATAATCCATGTAACATTCCACCAATGATTCAAGGATTGGATTGAATATGCGATGTATATCCCGTTGATAGGTGGAACCTGCATTCTATAAACCAAAGGGAATGACCTAGTAACATAAAATATCTTCTGGTTCCCTGATGGATGTAGGTTCTTCATCCTTGGGGTCCATTCGAATCTGGTTATACTCGTAGTATCGACCCATGAAGGAGAGGTCTTGGAACCCAGCTGTATCATCGATCAAAAATTCCTTCATAGGGAGGGGAAAATCAACCTTCATATAGTGACAGTTGATATCCCTGAAGCCGATACAAATTCAGATCTATCCATACTTCTTACTAAATAGTACAATGTTGGCTATCCATTAGGGGTAATGGACCCCATTAACGAAATTGGCTCTGATAGGCTTATCATCTTCTTCCTCAACCATTGAACTCTGAGTAGGTTTAATCTTTCAGGGATGCTGCTTGAACCCACGATGATTTTTCGGGAGACCGAGGCATTGGACGACTACCAGATGATCTAGTCGGGGCATCTCATCATAACTCCATGAAAATACATTGTGGTGCTTCTTGAGGACATCTATGTACTTCCGGTGCCGCTCGAGAGGCATAGCGGCAATGATCGGTGTGGGTTTCGGGTCTACCTCGCTATTGAGGTTCACCTGTACAAATTCATCGACTGCGGTAGAGATTCCCTCTTCAAAGGCGTGGGGAGCATCCTCTAAGTCCTATGCTTTACTTATGGTGTAGGGATCCTTGGTAATAAGAATTTCCTCTGAGTTGGAAACTCTCTATTGGAGGCTGGTACCAGCCTAAGAAGCAGTGGACAATGCATCGGGGGACTCCTGTGTTGCCGCAACCATAGCGATGAAGGTTGTTGATCTGATCCCATCTAGTCTTCTGCCCAAGGGGCCATGCTTGATGATATCAAAGAAATAGTGGTGTGTCGTCTTGATATGGTAACTTTCTGCCCAGCGAAACAAGAAAGTATGACGTACTGTCGTTGCCATGGGGTGGACATCCCGATATCTTATGGGAGTAGGTGGCTCTGGGGTCACCTAATCGTATTTTGTGTTAAAGTATGAGGTGAGGTTATGGAATGGCTTAGAACTGAGAATGTGTTCCCCCCACATTCCAGACACAAAAAATAACTGTCCCATGTCTAGAGTTTTATCCTCCAATCTAAGGATTGGAAATACGTATTCCTCATCTATATCTATACATGGGTTGGTCGCAGCCGTAGCATGATCGACCTCATTAGTCTTAATCTTCTTGTCATTGATCTTGTAATAGTTGGCATCCAGATAGTGGGATTCACAGGATGAAAAGTGAGGCACATCATCGGGGAGTATGAACACTCATCCATAAAGGGAGTACTTAAGGTACTGGTGATATGATGAAGTAACCACCACATGCTGGTGGAGCCATGGGCTACCTATCAATGCATTGTAGGCGGTGTCCTCTGAGACAACCATAAACTCAGTGCTGAAAATTAGGAAACCGAACTAGGTCTTAAAATGGATATTTCATGACTGGTGTTTGCTCCATCCTATCATAACCATGGATTCTTATGTTAGAGGGACTCAGATCATCTTCAGGAAATCCAAGTTTTCGCATTTTTTGAGTTGGGATTAGGTTGATTCCAGATCCTATGTCATCAAGATAGCGATGAACCCCCACGCCATTGGACTGAAAGGTGATGTATAGTGGGCGAATGTTCCCTTATATGGGAGATCCTTAATCTTCTATATAAAATGAGATTATGGCCTGGAATTCAGAATTTTGGACCGCTTCAGCATGAAATGCTTCGGCGGATGATACTTCCATCTCAAACTAGTGGGGGCTTCTTAAATCCTCAGCGAGGGCCTCACACATATCTGATGACAGGATAAGGGCCTCAAGGATGATGATCTTTTCTAGAATACTGGCAAGATGTGAGAATATCTTACTTCGTTCAAGGAATGAAATTTTTCCTATAGTACGACTCTCTATGACATGAGGTATGTTGGGCCCTGCCTGTTGGACCGGTAGCTGAATGGTGCTATGAATTTTACACTGCTCACTAGTCGAAGCTTGAGGAGTGACTACTGGATAAGGGCCATACGACTAAGAATAGCATGTAGCTGGGCGTGGCTGATCATGTTGCAGTCAAGATGGCTCTTCCTGATCCAAAAACACATATGGTGGTGAAGGCGGACCTGATGTCACTAGATTAGAAGGTTGCACGTGCTGGGGTCTACGCTAAGCCTACTACCTGGTTTCAGTAGCATACACAACCTACCTAGAAGTAATGAATAAATTACTCTGACGACCCATATAGTCGTGGGTCCATTGACGCTAATGATGGCTTGGGATATTGGGAGGATCACCCTGGCGCTCCTCATCCTCAGGAACCATGTAGGGATTTTCCAACACTACGGTATAAACCGAGGCGTACCCATGACTGTATTTGGATGAGACGTCCACTACTGGATGGATTATTAGAGGGATATCCATCTTTAGGGGCATGAAATCCTTGAGATTATTGAATGAAGATGTAATTTTTGGGGGACTTTCATTTCCCTTGTGTCGCTGGTGTTTTCTCTCCTTGGATGAGGATGACTGAGACGACAATGCATAAGTAGTAGATGTGTCTTATGAAGGCTATGGTTGATTCAGGGTTACACGAATGAAACCATGGAAATGAGAGACTATTTTAAGAGCCATCCTGTTATCATATTTGTTGGTCCTGCAGCTAGAAACCTAATGCCACTCCCCTTCGTTGTCACTGCAATTGCCTGGCTTCATGAAGACACATGACACTTATGCCGGAGCTGGGCCTAACTGGACTATGTTGTTATCCACCAGATCATGAAGCTAATCTTTAAACACATATCACTATTTCAGGGTTTCTCCCAGATCTGGTGATAGGGGCAGCAATTAGAGAGATCATTGAGGTTCGCTTATACTAGCCTCCATCACTCAGGAAAACGTCAATCCCCTACTCTAAGGAACTACAGAAGTAATTGGGTACATGAGCCTCATTGAAAGAGTATGTCTGTTTCCTCCTATATGGGATGGGGGGCCTTGGATCATTACCCTGACAAGGGGTGGAGGAACTAGTCAAGGAGATAGAGCCTGGTTATCTTGCCTGGGGGGTGGCGGCACATTGTGCGGGGGCACCTGCCAATCCTGAGGTGGGCACTATTGGGCCAGAGGCTGCTCTTGTGGTGGAGGGCATCTGCGTGGCTATGGATGAAGCTCCACTGGTAGAAAATCTAGTTTCCTAGGGGTCTCTATTTGAGCCACTACAATAGGCTCGGCCCTGGAGTCCCTTCTCGCGAGGATTGAAAGAGCCAATGGGTGTTCCTTCTTAGCCTGCTATAAAGAATCCTTTAGGCACTGGGCCTTATCAGAGAAGTCTTGGAATCCCCCAGGGTAGTTCTGATGATCATATAGGGGACCAGATCCATCTTGAAATTTACTGTGTAGATTGTAAGAAGTTCCTCGCGAGTTAGTGTCTTGTCGAGGGAGTACGTGACCCCTTTCCACTGAGTGAAAATGTATGCAACGTGTTCATCAGGACTCTGATTGCACTTGAAGAGGTCTGTGATAGTTGTCTTTTGAGTGGTGCAATTGACCTGGTAGAGATATTTCCTATGAAGGTCCTCCCATAAAGCTACTGATCCAATAGGGAGCTGGCTATACCAGACAAGTGCAGGCCCTTCCACTTCTTGTATGAAACATCGTAGTTTGGTGGCCTCTTGCAGTGCAAGAGCTCCCATCATGGGTCAACACATTAAGATTAAGTGGGCCAGGTTTTTCAGTGGGTCCCCAGTCTCGTTGAAGGGGAAAATGCGGGATTTCCAAAACCTGGGGGTGATGGCATATCATCTACTAATGCTAGATAAGGCTTTCCATCATTCGGGATTGACACCTGTCACGTCTCCAACACTTCGAGGTGGGCGATTTGTGACGCCATTGGATCATCTGGGAGGGGTTCCTATTTTGATGGGGATCCCTGACCTCCAGCACATTGGCAATTTCTACAACAAGATAAACAAGCCCAATGACTCATGGAGCAGCTGGTGGAACGATCTGTTGAGTAGCTAGGGGAACCTGATCTGGGTCCAGAGGGTTGTCACGTCGTTCAGGAATATTTGGTGACACATACTGCACCCTCTTTCCATACGTTCTAGCCTCAACCCTATCTACATGGGTGGGATGGTCGGAGATACCTGAGGGAAGTTCCCCAAGGGGAAGTTGTGGCTGCCCCTACTGCCCCGGCCGAGGATCACAATAGTTTGGCCATCTCTCCATAGTGTGATCATAAAGGAGTTCGTCAACCATCTTCTTGTGTTCGAAGAGTTGCTGACACAACATGGATATTTAGGGAACATATTTTTTCTTTTGCAATGATCCAGACGGGTCAGAGGATTTTATGGCTCCAAAGTGTCCCTTGCCCTTGTTGGGATTCTGGATGAGGACTAGTGCCTCGGTGGGAATGTCATGGCCTAGTAGATTTCTCTACTGGCGAGTGACCCTTCCCAACAGATCCAATTGTAATGGAACTCTCTCAGGAGGTAAGTCCTCATCAAAGAGCTCCAAATCATTCTGTCATTCTGATAGTTCATCCATGTTAACCATGAAATTTCCTAGGGGAATGTCCTCTTTGTCTATTAAAAGAATGGTCTCGTGTCAGATAGAACTGAAATGGCATGCCGCATACTTCCCCCAAAAACATATTTTCACGTGGGGAGAAGTATCCTTGATTATCTTTCAAAGCACTATAAATCTCTGGACACACCATTGATGGAGGGTCATATGGCAGCCTGGTGAATCAGGAGGCTGGGCCACAGGGAGTGTGACCAAATAAACTAAATGACAATGTTCACTGATGTCTTTGAAGTGTACCAGACTCTTGGGATAATACACTCTTCGATGAAGAAGACAAAAATGAGTCACCAGAGGGTCTGACAGAAACACATGACCTCTTCTTGGTTGAGCGATTCCAGGGCACTAAAATTTGGTGCTACAAGTGGCCAAAAAATATCAGGGAAATGGTCTGCTGAAAAAATGGCCCACGAGCTGCTCGGTTCTAACTCGGTGTTTGTCTATTCATTGAACCACTCGTCAACCGGAGGCAGTTGGGGAACTGCTATAGGTAAAGAAGATGATAGTTGATATGGCAGGCTGGAGGTCGGAGAATGTGGTGAGCGAGCTGAAAAACCACCGCATCTCATGCAATCCTCTGAGGAGAGTAATGACTTGGCCACCTAATTGAAGTAAGACACCCTGACATCCAGGGTTTCCAGCACAACATCTGTGGATACTGGTGATGGGATACATTTTTGATCTTCTACCATTGATCCCCAAAATAGATCTCGTGGTCTCTAGTCGATGTAGAGAATGCTTCTGGTGATGATGGTAGAGATCGGACGGACATATCCTGTAGAGTTTCCAAATGTTCATCCTCTAAAATATACCTAATGATGGAGTTATGAATCCAATGAACCTCACATTCTTGAAGAATGAGGCTAACGCGCCTTGTTGTTTCCCTGGATCTTGACATGGAGAATCTATTCCATGGTTCTATTGCTGAGTCGTATTACACCTCAGAATCTAATAAGAAAACCTGTTTGATATTAGTTTGAATATTATCAGTGTTCTTTTTAAGGCAGTGATGAACAAGTCTCCTACCCCAAGATGGTTCTTTGGGGCATGGTAGATTTCTGGAATTAGGAGGTTTGTCAGCTATACATGTGTTGTGGTGGGGAGGACTTCTTCCTGAGAGGGTTGGGGTTCGAGGCGCACCTGGATACATATCAAAGGGAACATGGGGAGGACCATTGTGCCCACTGACTGATGTGCCGAGGGGATCTCTGCTAGAGATGCTGGAGCAGGTAGGACCTCCGTTCGAGCTGATAGGAGCAAGATTAGGACCTCCATGCTCATTTCCTCTGGCAGTATCAGCACGAGGAGGGTCCTTATAATTGCTAAGCTGAACACAGTTAGGACCTCCATGTTGGGTGCTGGTGAAGTGAAGTTAACCTTCAATACTCTAATTTCTGAGGTGAGCAGGACCTTCTCCAGTTTTTATAAGGATATGGGGGGGGATACTGGATATTGACTAGATTTGCGACGTCTACACACCATCGGTCTATGGAAGTAGGAATGACTCCATACCCGATTTAATGAACACGAGGGAGGCTTCTATACTGAGTTTCACCATCGTGGGGAGGTCCCTCATTTAGTCTGAAATTAGCATGGGGCGGACCTCCATGCCAAGCGGGGAAGTAGGGAGTAACTGTGTTCTCGATGGTGGTAGTAGAAGGATGACCTCTGTATTGGGTGTCGCTGTCATGGTTCGGTCAGCGGCGGATGTTCCCTACGCCGGCAGCCGAGAGAGTCAACCCAGCCTACCTGTGGGCTAGTTGGGGCCTCGATCTGGGTCAGGTATATAATTTCCCCAACTCAGTGAGTATAGGGGGCTGATTATACATGTCTTTGATGGCGTGAGCCACATTAGATGTCAACGTTGATGCCCATTGGAGGGTTTCCTCCTCGTCCTGTGCCTGACGCTGGCATCGGGTCAGCCGGACTGAGTCCGGTGGTGCAGGTACATAGCATACCTTCTCTTTAGTCCATGAGACCAAGTGGCGGCACTGGCGTGTCCTATTGGGAGACCACCTTGGGGGCCCTTGAAATAGGATTCAGGCTGGGCTAGTCCAGACATCCCCTACCTCATCGGTGTAGGGGAGGGAGTCATTGAGGCCTTCAGGGAGAGGCTCCTGAAACGGTTGTATGTTGGGATGGGGAGCAATGGCTCCCTACATGGCCCTTAGGGTGGTGGGGGCAATGAGTCGCAAGTGCCTCTATGTCCTAGCGGTCCATATCCCATGTTTGGATAATCACCTCCTCCTCGTAGCGGTGTACAAGGTCATTTATTACCCTTCGATGAATTATTTCAGAAGGGGAGATGGGGTGTGGGTGCCCAGATGCCGCAGGTGTGGAAGCTGACGCCAAAGAGGTGGAGCCACATGGGTCTTCCACATTGGCACTTCCCTTGCCCCTATATTGGTGGCTGGTTGGTGATCAGATTCCTAATACAGTGTCTTGGATCCTGAAAAACACTGAGATTAAACCATTAGTGATAAAACAAATAAATCAACGTCCAATGGCCCAGCGTCATCCCGTATCCCATGGCCGATATGAGGGATCCACGTAGACAACGTCGCAGACCATGTTGCCCAACGTTTTGACTGCCCCTTTTTCTGGCGAGTTTCACAGCAGGCTGGTTATTTTCTTGGCAGGGACTGATGCCAGATAACATGATCAGGTGACACAGTAATACACTGATGTCTCAAATTCTACTAATATCCACATTGAGGAGAATATTTTCACATCAGGAATACCATTTCTATTTCTGATGCTTTCGGAGGGGCATATGCATCCATCTGTTTGGTAGATGATGAGGACACGCTGGTTATTGCCTAGCATTCCCGCATTCCAAAGGCGGGCGACATCTATCACATGATCAGGGAAGTTTTATCCTTGATCGAAATGGGATGATGGGATGTCAGTTCTTCCTTCTGTGGATTCCTCCTCAGAACTTGTCTCCTATTTTGGGTCTTCCTTATATACTAAGACGTTGTTATTGAAAATCTTTCAAGTTCCATATCTTCAGGGAAGCTAGTTAATTACAATGCTTATTTCAGGACATTACAAGGGGTCTTTTCAAGAAATCAACCTTCGGTCGGGGGAGTAGTCACGTTGTACATCCCTCCCATGTCTGGATATTGGGACACTAGCGGTTATGGGACTCTTTCCATTATTATTGGGATTCTCAAGGGCACTAAATCTTGAAGAATCGCATGTCGAATGTAGGGAATTATATTCCATAGGCATGTCTCAGAGATTTTCCACATATTACCATTTTTACCACAGGGTATGCTGCAAGTTTAACATCTATAAGAGACAGATTGGACAGATTGGAAAACTGACTAGAGTGGATCAGATGGGTTAATCCACATGAGGGAACACTGATGTCGGGGCTAACACACGATTAGTTACCTGATTACAACTAGAAGTAGTGAAGATGTGAATTGGATTGACCTCAACGATATGTGGCGGCCCGAGTATGAATCAAGATGGACAATGGATGTTCAAGTTAAGTGGATGGAAAATGAGATATAGTTGACTCGAGGGTGATGGTGATGTTGGGCATGAGCCTCGAAGATAACTCCTATGTATCCATGTGGCAGTGAATAATTGTCCACGTAGTTCAGGATGGGGTATAGGATTTGGATGTGAGTAGAGGATAGAGACCCGATGACATACTGGGGCTTACGCATGGTTACCAGCCGGAGGTTTCTCTGACACCACTAAGACGGGCCAATGATAGGGGTCCCAATGAAGGGGACTACAACGGATTATTATCGATTGGAGAACACGACGACTTACTTTAGATTGGTCTTTAGGTTGAAAAAGTCTTACCTCTTACTGGAGTTGACAAAAAAAATACACTGAATGGGGATCACAATAGCTTACCGCTATGTGAGGTTACCAATGGTTTATCGTGGGGTAGGAGGTTACAATGGATTACCATTGGATGGGGCACAAAAACTTACCACTGGATGCGGGAAAAATGGGGGTGTATAGTTTAATGTCATGATGGATTGGCGTGGACCAATGTGGAGTGGTCAGTACCAGTGGTTGATAGTCTTGAACCTCAGAGAGGCTTCCTACGTACCTTTCCTTAGAAAGGATCAATTTCAATCTAGTTCATGTTGTTGGGAATCGACATGAAGAGGGTTAGGACCAATAGTTGTTGGGATTTATCCTTAGCGAGGCTTCCTACATACCCTTCCTTGGAATTGATCGAAGTCAAAAATGTTCTGGAAGGGTTGTGGTGAACCGACGTGAAGGGATTCATGACAAATAAGTGTTGGGAATGAACCTAATGAAGGCTTCCTATATACCTTACCTTGGCAAGGATCAAAGTCCACGTACTTCCAGATGGGGTTGGTGAACCATCATGTAGATGGTTGGGACCAATTGATGATGGGCTTCATCCTTAGGGAGGCTTCTTACGTACCTTGTCGTGGAAAGGATCAAAGTCAATGTAGTTTGGGATGAGGTTGGTGAACCGACAAGATGATTTTCGGAACCAATTGATGGTAGGATTGAACCTCAAGGAGGCTTCCTACATACCATTCCTTGTCATGTATCAAAGTCCATGTAGTTGTTGTTGGTGGGAACCTACGTGAAGGGGATCAGGACCAATAGTTTTTGTGATTGAACCTCATTGAGGCTTCTTACGTACCTTGCCATGGAAAGGATCAATGTCCACATAGTTCTGGAAGGGTTTTTTTGAACCGACGTGAAGGGATTTGGGACCATTAAGAGATGGGGTTGAACCTGAGGGAGGCTTCCTACATACATTTCCTTGACATGGATGAAAGACCATGTATTTTGGGAGTGGTGTGGGGCTTACACAATAGGCTACTCAGAGAGAATTTCATGGTCGATGCATTCTCTAAGCCCACGTGAGTCATGCTCGGTGTGAGAAACAAGAGGTGGAAGAGACATCAGGATCACGTCGTGAAAGGTGTGTTCGTGGGTAGTGGAATGGGACTTACACATGGTTAGCCACCCAAAATTGAAATAGCGGCATACGGTTGGATCGCGGTCCAGGGAGAAGGAGACTGGGACATACTCTATGAAGGAGGCTTGAGTGGAGACAAATCCAATGGGAGAGGGATTTGGCATGGATGAATAAAGGTGGATTAAGGGTACTACATCCTATAAGAAATCTAGGGGGATTACACCAAGACGGTTTCCTTTTCCCAATGGACAAACGCCGCTACAGTAAAGAGGATCATATTTTTTTCATAAATGATTTCACTCCAATGGAGACCAGAGGGCATATAGAAATTCGAAGGTAGGGGGAACCGCACATAAGACGAATGTGGTGAGGTCACAGTTTAACGTCTTGTGCTAAGGATGATGGTGCATGGTAGTTTAATGTCCTTTAGCTCAGATGAGGTGGGTTAAATCCTCTCCCCTTAGGACTTACATAACTGATACCTCCTTCCCCTTGGGGGAGGGAATTCATCAGTAATTCCATGGTGATGGGGTGTTATGGAGTGACCCATTGAGGGTTCCACATTAGCATAGATATGTGAAGAAGAAATAGCCATTAGTGTGACTATACAAAGAAGCATGAGGTGGTGAAATGCAACCAGAAGCACCGCCCAATGGACCATGAAGTTAATTCATATGAACCTGGAGGGTTATACAAGAATGGGGTGTGTAATGTAGATGCTTTCGGCGTATTAAGAACCATATGATGATGTTCGAAAATGGAAAATTGAAGCAAAAGGGTATGCACATGTAGGGAAGATTACATGAAAATGAAACATCTACACAGAAAAGGTCGGGGAGCAGACATAGAGGTTGTGTGAAATAGAAGAGGGTTGCGCACAAATGGCGCACAACCGTTAAATCTACACAGAAAAGGTGGGGATTTTATGAAATCAAGGATGTTTTCTCGTAATGGGTGTTCGTGGTTCTGTGCATAAGGGGAAGGGATTGCATGAAATGAAAAGGGATTAAACGCATGGGAAACAAATTTCGTGCAAAGGAAAGGGATTGCACGCAAGGGAAACAAATTTCCCAAAAGAGGAAGGGATTGCACGCAAGAGACACAATTTCTACACACATTGGCGAGGGTTAAGTCATAGTGGTCCCACGTGAAGGTGGACCCCTGGGAGACCTGTTGTAGAAAATCCCATAACTGAATTCCATATTTTACATGCGAGAGTGGTGTTTCTCACATAGGGGAGACAGTTTACATTCTTCAAACCTTGGTATTCAAAGAGGTTCCCTTCTATTTATTGGTGTGCGGGGTCCTCAGATCCATGCGGAAGTCGATCCACATAGAAAAATCCAATCTCGGTATTGGCCGCACCAACGATTCCACGCCTTGTGTCGCTTGTGTGAATGCTTCAGCGATCGCTGTCGGCGAGGAGCATGTTTCCCCGCCGGGGGGCGGCTACGCGCAAGTTTCTACAACATGTGAAAAAAACGCATTTCAATCCTTTGTTTTTTCACATGGGAGGAATTTTTTCTTCACACACATATTGGAATTTTCGCACGCCACTTCCTCTCTTCCATAAATTAGTCGCTGAGTCGAAATTTGTCCTCATTTTTATCCGCAAAGGCCCTCTTGAGGCTTTAAGAACATTTCGACATCTAAAACCATTAAATTGAAAAAATAATATTCTATTCAATACTTTATGTGACATGAAACACCACGTTTAAACCCCCATGAAATTGATTTCATGAAATTTAATCTCTTTGATTTATTGTTGAACATGCAACCTTGATTCTAAATAAACCATACTGATGCAAGATACTTTTAGTAGACTGCTTAACAGGGGGATAGGAAGGGGATATCTTGTCGTTCCACCAGAGACATGGGGGCCTCTCGGTATCTCACCTCATGTATGCAGATGATACAATCATGTTTATGAATGTTGGGGTGAGGTCTGTGAGGGAGATCAATGATATACTGAAGGAGTACTGTAAATGGAGTGGCCAGTTGGTGAACTGGGAGAAGAGTTGTTTCTATATGGCCACTACGTCCGGAGAGGATAGGGTGGATGGTGTGAGAGATACGTTGGGCATGGGGAAAGGGTCCTTACCGATGGAGTACCTGGGGGCTCCGGTGACTACCGTTCGGCTGCGGAACAGGGACTTTGAAAAGGTGGTTAACAAGATGTTGGCTCTTATAATGGATTGGGAAAATCATTTCCTATCCTTTGGGGGTCAGATTGCATTAGTGAACAATGTGCTTGCAGCTATACCGGTGCATGTGATCATGGATACTAACGTACCGAAGGGGGTTATTAGTTCCATTGACATGGTGTTCGCAAGTTTCATTTGGGATGCATCGCTGGAGGGGAAGAGACAGTGGGTCTCGTGGAGGAAAATGGAGAGGTCGATCAACGAAGGAGGGATCAACATCAGGAGTATGGCGGATATGGTCAATGGAGTACGTGCAAAGCTTTCATAGGAAATTATTGAGGGGGAGACGTTGTGGGGATGGTGTATGAGGAGCAGGTACGAGGCTGGCATCGCTGACCTTCCGGTGAGAGGTTTTTCCATGTGGGATGAGGTGAGTAATATCGTCCCGGAGTTGCAGCACTATTCTCAGTGGATTATTGGGGAGGGGAGGATCCACTTATGGGATTACAACTGGTCAGGGAGGGTGCATGCTTTTCCGGGGTGTTCGGCCCCACTTATCTCCTTTAGGGAGGCCAAGCATCATCCCCTGTTCTTCAGAGCGGTGATGGATGCGGATTCTCGGAGGGTCCTTAACTCGGTTGTGATCAACCCAGTGAGGGATAGGTGTGTGTTCACGCCCTCTGTGTCAGGTCGGTTCAA
This sequence comes from Viscum album, assembly GCA_963277665.1. Classification (NCBI taxonomy): domain Eukaryota; kingdom Viridiplantae; phylum Streptophyta; class Magnoliopsida; order Santalales; family Viscaceae; genus Viscum; species Viscum album. The sequence continues at coordinate 497,551,043 of OY728140.1, forward strand.
TATGAAAGACTTTCGTAGGAGTTCCAATGACCAACAGCTGTAGGAGTTGAGGAACAGGGTGGAGTGGAGCAGAAGGGTTCCCTCAAAAATGATCTTTTTAACGTGACAGATCAAGAAAAAGGTCGTCCCTTCGGATGAGAATATCAAAAGATTGGGTATTAGTCTGGCGTCTTGGTGTCAGTGTTGTAAACGGAGGAGGGGAGAGCATGGAGCATATCATCCTTGAAGGGGAATGGGCTCATGTGGTATGGAGTTTTTTGGTAATGCACATATGGTATTCTTCTAATGCCGACACTTGGGATCAGTTTTTGGGCCTGTGGTTCTAAGGGTGTGATGGAATCATGGAGGAGAAAGAGGCTCGGGCTTTGTTTTACAATGCGGGATGCTGGGTACTTTGGGAAGCGAGGAATCGTTCTAGGTACGAGGGACTCACGTCCACAGGGGGGCGGTGGTGGAAAGAGTAAGGTGTCTGTTGATTGAACTCATGGGTATTGCAGGCATTGGGGAGGATGTTCCTTCAATACTGGTGTTGACGTCCCCTAGGATGAGTGTTGGGCAGAGGAATTCCAGGGGGAGGTGGGTATTGGGTTCGTTGGATCCCTCCGGTGAGAGGTTTAAAGTTGAACATCGATGGCATGTGCGCTGGGGATATGATGCGAGAAGTGGGGGGGTGCTACATGATGGCAGCAGTAGTGTGATGATGGCCTTCGCTACACACTATGGGAGGGGGAGCTCGGTGCGGGAATAGGCATTGGCAGTACTGTCAGGGGTGACGTTGTGCATGAATAGAGGCTTGGTGGTGGAGCAGATTGAAACAGACTCAAAAATTATCTATGATGCTTTGCATGGACAAGGTACGACGTCGTGGAGGATCTCTTACACTATTAGGCAGTGCAAGGCTATCATGGGGAACACCGTCCGAGTAACTCATACTTGGCGGGAAGGGAATAAAGTTGCGGACTACTTTGCATCCACTATGGTTCCTGGGGACACTATGGTTTGGGTGGATAATGTGCATCCCAATAGACCCGAGGGGGTCAATTTGATTAGGGGAGACACACTTGGGTTGCATTATTTTCGCCCACTGTAGGGGGGGCCTCGTTGGTTGACAATTTTTAGGTGGGTTGTCTTTATGAAATAAAAATCGTAATGTTGGTGGTTTAAGGATATTATAATGTTAAATTATATATTTAATTTTTTATAAATTAAAATTTGATTATATATATATATATATTACCCCAATAATGATTATTTTAATCATTATTAAATTTTTATGTAAGAACATTTAATACTTTTCAATATTATATTTTGGAAAAAAACTATTTTATTATCACATATTTGGGATTAATATTATAGTATATTCTTTCACTTAAGATAATATATTTTTCAATGAATTATTTGACATTTTGTGTAATAATAATTTATATTATCTTAAAAGGTAAAATTAAAATTTTACAATAGTGAATAGTGTGTGCTGAAAAAAATATTTAATATTATTATGGTAAAAATGGGTTTATCAATGAGTTGAACTAAAAATATAAGGGTTTAAAAAAATTAAATATATATATCCAATTTTACAAAAAATATTTTCACCATATAGTTTCTAATTCATGATAATAATCCATTTTAAACTATTTTGGAATGTGAAAAACATGGTTACAATTTTTTCATTCTAAATATTATTGGTGTGTCACTCACACTCACTTATTAAAGTACTCCCCTTCTCTTATCCTCTTAACACCTTAAAACCAATTTATTGCACCCAATATCTAACCATATTAGTTCAAAAAACTAGTCTTCACATACAATAAAGCTTATTATTTTTCATAAGTCCTCCCTAGGAAGGAGTTTAGTGAAAATCCAAGGAGGATACCCAAAGAAGAGGAAACATTCATCATGGATCATTTTTATTTTATTTATTTATAAACTGAAATATATTATTATTAATTAAGGATGATATAATATTCTCAATATATTAAATATAATTATGTGTTTTTATAACAATTTAATAACCTAAAACATCTAATGTTCCATCAGATGGGTTACGATTCATCAGTTGTGTGTACAATAGACTACTATCTTGCAAACCGTTGTCTTTTGTTTTTTCGATTACCACCTATCAAAATTGGGTATTATGATGGATATGAACTATATATATGAAATTTAAAACATTATTATTCCTGTAGAGTCATCATATTATATATTCTTATAAAATTTATATTCTATATGAAATTTGATAACATCATATGTGTGTATGGAGGACAATTGCTTCATGAAGTTATGTGATTCATTTATCAATATCGCATTACATGAAAAATAATGATTATAAAAATATTAAATATATATGATATAAAAAATAGATATGAATTTCCTGAAATATATATCACTCGAAAAATATAACATATCATTTTATTTTTTATACTTGTAAATGAAAACATTGTTCTTGTATGTGTGGACTACCGCCTTCATGAAGTGATGAGGGTCTCTTTTCATGACCACATCACAGGGATGAAATAAATAAGTATATTTAAATAAATAATATATTATTTTTGATATTATGATATTTATGGAAATAGAATATATTAGTTATCTCTTTTCCATAATGTTCATTGCAAAAATGGGAATGTCACTCATTCGTACATATATCCTACAATCTCTGTGGTTCTAACGTAATTCATTTATGAAAAAAATATTTTATAAAGGGTATTATTATTATAAGTAATATATAAAATATGATATTAAATAATTATAATTATTATATATATTATGTAACTATATAATATTCACAAGAATTTGAACATTGAGGAAAAAATATGAATGATAAAAAAGACAATTAATAACCCAAACAATGAATGTAATTAAAGATTATTAATGAGAGTACGATTAGATATTATAAAAGGATTGAATATTATAATATAAAAATTCTATATTGTTATTTTATAAGATAATTTTTTTAAAACCCACTACACTAGATACTAATTCAGGGTCAATCATAAGAAAGCAAGAAGTAAGTGACTTTTCCTAAATTTCATTTCATTGTGGAATATTTTAATGTTTATACCTTATTTATTATATATATTTTATATAATGCCTATTGGAAATTTAATATTATGAATACTTCATTATTCATGGTATATTGATATTAAATTTAAATAATTTCATCCATGTAAATTTTAATTGAAAATTAAAAAGTTGTAATGAATTTCATTACTAAATTTTTATCATTGGGTTATATTAATCCTTTATTGTCTTTGATTTTCTAATATTAAGAGTGTATTAAATTTTTCAAAAATTATGTCTCTTATTAGCTTGTTTTATATGGATTTATATCATATAAAAATAATTTATTCATTTGTTAGATCTCAATTCATCAATTTGATCTTTTCAATGGTTTATTTCACATTCTCATTTAAATCAAGATAGTTTATTCAAGAATTTCAGTTAGAGAAAATTGTTTGATCATTGCCTAGTAAATCGATTTAATTCGGTTCTCCTCTAGTTTTTCATTAAATTTTCTTTTAATAGTACCATTTTCCAACCCTTTGGTACATAAAATAATTATGAAAATGTTTTTCCTTAAACCAAATTTATTTCTCTCTTCGTTCAGAAATATGATTTATTACAAAACAATGTTTCCTAAAACTGATTTAAAAAATGTTTCCAACATCTTTTAAATGTGTTACTAAATAAATGTTTAACCATTTTGAGTTTTAAATTTTTTCTGACATTAATCTTTGTGTCATTTTCAAAACCTGGTCTGTATGTATTTTACCAAAAATATGAAATGAATATTTATTTTAATATAGTCAATTTGTATTTAATTTATATTTTTTAGGAAAAATCATTTTTTCAAACTATTGATTATATGTATATAAGGTTATTTTATAAAAAACGCTATTAAATGTTTTTGGATTACTTTTTTTTTTAAATAACATTCAAAATGAATAGGTTATTTTCCAAAAGAAGGTTCCTAAATAGTTTTTATGGTATCTCTATTCGCCAATGACATCAACCCAATATTTGATATATTCTCCACTAAAATTATGTTTTATTATACAATATTAATTCATCCTATGGGTGTTTTATAAACTTTTTTAACATGTAATGTATTCACATTCTATTTTTTGATTCACTTTTGTGGTCTTCAAATTTCACTTAAGATATTCACTTTTTTATAACCATTTGATATTTAATTTCACTAAAATACCCATATTATTTATCATAGATATGTGTATTACATAAAAAATATCTTATTTATATTTTTTAAATATAAATATTTGATGATAAGGAACATTGTAAATGAATTTCATCGATTATTCAATATAAGAGGAATAATTTGGACCTGAAATGATAGGTCATCCCTAATTTATATATCCCTTCAATGCATCAGAATTTATAATAATAATAAAAAGTAACTTATCATTTAATGTGTTTCAAGGTATATTTTTTAACATAATTTTGAATGGTCATTATTGTATATGTATCATGATGTCTAAGATCGTGATATCAAAAAACTGAGAATTTCCTTCATTAAAAATTCAGTTATTATTCTCCACAAGATTGATACAATGATTTTACCTCTAGATTAATTTCAATACCCTTTTACTTATTTAATAAAACTAGTTTTTAGTTATTTATGTTTATGTATTAATTTTACCTTATCTGATTATCCATAAGATTTTTGTAAGGATATTATCATTGAATTCATTTCATTATCTTCTTATTAAATAAATGTAATGTTTTTATATTATTTTCATTGACATATTTATTATCCATTATCAAATTATGATATATCTTTTATTGATTAAATTAAATTTGTGTTCAGTTATTTACCATTCAATATTGATTACCCTTTACTAACATGTGATAGCTTCCAATATACTTATCACATACTAATCATTTTAGTTCAGACATATATTATTTTTTCCCTTATAATATAAGACGTGTATTATGATTTTTTGAAAGTATATGTTGTAGGTATAAATGTTTTCTGGATAAAAATTATATTTTAGTTTTTATTTCAAATGTAATATAGGAATCATATATTTATCTTGTTTACCAACACTAATAAACTATCATTTACTTTGGGATGTAATTCCGTATATCTTATGCCAATATAATAAATAAATACACCATATTTAGGTTACTAAAGTTAGGGTCACTATAGTTGGAATCATAATATGTTTAATTGAAACTCAGGGAAATATATTTTTTAAAACATCTATTACGATACATAACCCTATGATAGATTTTGAGGGTAGGTATATAATAACATCCAAATGTTTTGGTAATGTATAACATTTCTGTTTTTTTATAAAAATACATCCATTTTTTGATATAAACTTTATAAATGGTTTTCAAAATATTTACCTATGAGTAATAACTCTGAAAAAGGTGCACTGAGATTATGCCAATCACCATATGTTGTACAACAATAGTCCATACATTACAACTTGTTTCACACTACTATGGTATATGATTACGATAATTCTTATTTTCATTGAAAAACATAAATATGAATTTGAAAATAGATATATCACCAATGAACCTATGTTTATGATTATGATATTATCTATGCATAAAATTTTCAATTTATGATAATTATTTCAATAGATTTGTGATTATAAATTATGTTTCAAAATTATTTGGTTAGGTCTAGTGTATTCCATAAGCTAGAACTTGTGAGTAGTATAAGGAATGGGAATAAAATTAATAAACATAATCAAAATAATAATAATGATCATTTGTTTGAAGGGATTAATCCATTATTTTGAATGAAACTATCCTTTCTAACATTATCATCCTATGAGAGTATAATATAATGTTCAAGAAAGATAGATAAATAATTATCTATGTATTATGGCTTCAAAGAGAGTAAAATGAATAAGAGGATAGTAAATAGAATTATAGATAACATGAATAATCGAAATAAGTATTTCCCCACAAGATATAATTGTTGATAGAAACACCTTATGGATATCTTAATAAGAATGAGAGTTTACTATAATTATGGAGATAAAGGCCATCAGTTCTATTTTCTCATGGGAAAGAAAGTAGATTCTATATTATAATTCCTAAATTATAAGGACATAAAAACTATACAGGTTAATTTCTGAAGGGTCATAGGAATATAACTCAAAAATAACTAATGGATAATGGTCAAGATCATGTCATGACCATAAAATAAGTGGACATATTAATGTTATTGTGTTTATATTCAAGAATATGTCATTTTAATATTTTATAATTGATATAATGGGTATAAATTTATGAAAGGTATTAGTATTGTACTGCATTAATTTCTCATTGTGTATTTTAAAGTGTATGTTGAACTATACTTATGACTAAGAAAAATGGTTTAGAGGAAATTTTAACTTCTTAGAAAACACATGATTAATGGGATGATAACACTTAGTATGTTCTTGATGATGTGATAATGATGATGGTATAAAGGGATAATTTATATCTATAATGTAAATACAATTGTACTAACTACCTTGGGACTAATTAATGAGTTGTTGAAAAAGTGGATTATTCTATCATTGATGGAGTTTGAAACATTTTGGATTTAAATAATATATCTAACAAGAAATATTTTACATAATAAATAAGGAATAAAACGTGTTTTAAATATTTTTTATGGTAATTTTTGTTATTACCATGTATCGAAAGAATACCTGATGTGATTAAATGTTAGTTGTGTGATGATTAATATCCACTTTATATTGTTTTATATATTAATGAAAAGTCAATTTTCAAGATTTAGTGACCTTATTAAAACATTTTGGGAACATAATATTTTTGAAGGGACATATGGTAAACCATTTATGAAATTTTTTAAGTTGAACATTTACCATAGTTTTAAATATTAATGTTTAATTTCAGAATTAATGGTTTATTCATGTTAAATAATGTGTTTTAAACTTATAGATTTTGGAAAATATTTGAGGATATATAGAAATAGTTTTAGATATTTTATTGTCTATACAATCTATTAATAGTGAAATTTTGTTCTTTAGTCATAGAAAAATAATTTTCTAATATTCAATTCTTTGAGTAATTTTTGAATTAGAAATTGATCAAATAAAAAATGTATTAAATTTTTCTTATAAAATAGAAATATATTAGGTATGTATATTTCTTAATATTCATAGACAGTAATGAAATTCTAAAATTTTCTAAAAATGATCTTGGAAAAAATTGTCCCATTTCCTTCTTTTCTAATCAATCATACGGCCTTTTAAATCAACATATACTTATGGTCTTGGGGTCCTTATCATTCCATTAATCACCAGAATTCATCTAATAAATAACTTCTATCATCTTATTATTATTTAAACATTTCATTCATGTCCATATAATAAATTTCCACCAATTTATTCCGTCGCTGAAACCTATTAATGTTTTATTCCATATGAACATGTACTTATTTTTCTATATTATTTAGAGGATTTTTTATCAATATGTATTACAATGTCGGTTTTATACAATGGTATTTTAAATTTCAACTCCTTGATTAACGAGATCATGTATAAGTTATAAGATACCAGTTTAATTATGGTGGGACGAATTTAACACCTTGAAATTATAAAATAAATTCAGATTAGTTTATATAATTTGAGACATGAAACACCGATCTTAAACAACCCATGAAATACAATTCATTAAATTTAATATCATCGATAGCTTGCAGAACATGTAACCCTTAGTATGAATAAAACAAAATATAGTATACCATTATAACATAGAAATTAAATTGGTGGGTATGAATAGAAGTATCTATATTTAAAAAATTACGTAATATATTGATTAGAAATAGAATATGAATTACCTAAAATAAAAATAAATGTTTTGTGAGATACAATATTTTTTTCTTAAGGATGTTCTATTCCCACATTTCACATATACATTAAAATTCATTATTACCAGTTTTATAAATTATATTTAATAAAATTTAAATCATTTTTGAAATTAGGAATTAAAAATTTTCTTATTGTTCATTTTTTATATTTTCTAAAATATATCATTTTTTGATGAATACTGAAAAATACTAAATTTTATTTGAAAAACTAATATTGGTTTAAATTATTAATAAAGTGAAATTATATTTTTAATTGGTTTTAATTTAAAATTGCCTCAATTATATATCTATTTATCAAATTTATATTATTTTTTCATTTCATATCGAATTTGGATATAAAAACATTATAGAAGTTTAAAACTTTTCTCTTTTAAAACCCACTTTCTCATCACATCTACGTTTTTAGTTATAAATTTTACATTATTAAGTAATATGAATGAAATTTTGAAAAATTAATTCCACATTTCGAATCATCATAATTTATATTTTATAATATTTTAAAATTAATTTTTTACCATAATTAATTTCAAAAATAGTAAAAAATATCAATGTTTAAGTAAAAATGGTTTTATTATGGGTTAAAAAATAACAATAAGTTTTAAAATAACATAAATATTTTATAAAATATATATTATGGGAATATTTATAAACTACAATGTATAAAGATATATATGAATAACTTTTTTACAATTTTCAATACTAAAAACAATTAGAACATCTTTTCCATTTCAAAAATTACAAGTCTCATACTCACATAATTATAAATGGCCACCCACTCTCTTATCCTCATCATGGCATAAAACCCTTTTTTGGCCAATACGTACACAAATTAAACATTGAAATTCCTCTTCCCAACCTAAAATCATTCTTTTGGGAATAAACCAACCATATTAATTGTTTGTGTAAAATCTATGGAACAAACCTGGGGAAGTGGTAATGTTCATCAATGATCATTTTCAGATTATCTATTCCTCCACCAAAAAATATTATTATTAAAACATTAAGATATTATAAATTCATTATATTTTATATTATAAGATATTTTATGTTTTTTAATGTCTTAAAACCATCCCCAAATTCCTAAAATGTGTTAAGATAGCATCATTGAATGTATGAAGGACTACCGCCTTACGAACCAATATCATTCAATTTTACTTTTCCACCTATTATAGTTAGGTACTATTATGAATAGAAAGAATATATATTATATTTTTGACATAATTATAAATATTATGTCATTATATCATATATATCAATTTACATTCCATTACGTAGAGGATATGAAAATGTCACATGTGTGGATAGTGGACCACCTCCTCATGGAGAGATGTGATGTATTTTCCACTAACACATTAATAGAAGTTAATAAGGATAAAATAAATTAATATGTTTAATATAAAATAAATAATTATTATATTCATTAAATATTTTTATTTATGAAAATAAAATATATCATTTACTTTCTTACACTGAAAATGAAATAATCGTTCGTTTATTTGTGGACTACCGCCATCTTGAATGATGTGACACTAATTTAATCACCAAAAATAATGGATTATATATATAGTTATATTTAAATAAATAATATTTTTTATTTTATTATTATTATTATTTAATTATTAAATATAACTTATCTCCTTTCTATAATGATTTTTGAAAAATGGAAATGATACTCATGCGTATGTATGACCAATCGTCTCTATGGTCGCAACATAATTCATTTTTAAAAATAAAATTTCATGGATGGTAATAAAATTTTAATTTTTGTATAAGTATTATATTTATTTAATTAATATTATTTTTGAGATGATGGTACTATATAATATGAATAATAATGGTATCCACCATGAAAAATCATTAATTATAAAATAAGACAATTAATACCCAAAACAATAGAAACAATGAATTATTATTAATGAGAAGATGGTAGGATATTAGAAGTAGGTGACATTTTATAATAAAAAAAATTAATATGATTATTTGATAAGATAACATCATGTTTAAAACCACCATATTAGATATTAAATCATTTTCCGTATAAAGGAATCATGAGCTAAGGGGCACAATCTAAATTTCTTTTCATTGAGGCATACTGTAATTTTATACACCAAATTTGATTTATATGGTTTATAATATAAACTACTGAAATTAAGATCATAAATAAACTAATATTCATTATCTTTTTGGTTTCAAATTTAATGATATCATTCATGGGTATTTTACTTCAAAATTAACATGTGGTAAAGAATTTCATTAATCAATTTCATTCATTGGGTTATATTACTCCATCGTTGACCTTTATTTTTAATGAATATGTGTCTATATAATTTTGAATACATTATTTTTTATATAAATTTATTTAAGGGTATTTACATTTAACACATAAAATTTATTCATTAGTAAATATCACTTCTATGTTATGGTATTTACAAATGTTTATTTCACAATCTCATTTAAATTACAATTATTTACTATTTAATTTTAGTTTAAGAAAATTATTTGACTATCACTATATAAACCTATTTCATTCCATTATCCTCTAGGTATTCAGTATTTTTCAATGAAACCGAACCATTTTTCTAATTTTTTCTACATAAAACAATTCAGAAAATGTTTTTTTTAAATATGACATTATTTCCATCTATATCTAGAAATATCTTTTCATCTAAACCCATTTTTTCTGTAAGTGTATTCAAAATGATTTTATCCATTTTGAAATTACCTGTTAAAGAAGTTTTCACACATTTAAAGTTTTCTAAATACGTTTTTGGAGGTGTCATCATACCATTTTCAAATTAAGTCTCGTTCTGATTTTGGATAAAATGTATAAATAATATTCATTTTAACATACTCATAATTGAGGTAATTTCTTATCATCATAACTACTCAATGTTTTAAAATATTCATTATATGTATCAAATGTTATTCTGAATCAAAATTCTTTTTAAAATGTTTTGTGAATTTTTTTTAAATTATATTCTAAATGAAAATCATATTTTCCTCAACAATGTTTATAACGACCATTATATTCTATTTCAATTCATTAATGAAAAAAATATTTATTTTTTATATACTCTATTGGAGATATGTTGTATTTATTCCAAGCCTATTTATCATCTATATGACTTACGATCAATTTAACCAAAGAAATTTTTGAAACTATCTTTATTTTTTAATTTTTTATTCATTAACATTCCCTTGAATCATTCACATTCCTATGAAAATTTAAAATTACATTTACCTTAAATATCTATATTATTAATCAATGATATTATTATTTAAAAAACCTAATCTCATTTCTATGTTTGGTGTATTGAATTGAAATTTATATTATGGATTTGGGAAATAATGATAATAAGTAATCATACATTGATATGGATAATTGATGATAATGAACATTATTCAACAATTAAATTGATTTTTTGATATATGAGAAATTCATTTGAAATATAGGGATGGGTTGGAAAAACATTATATAGCACCTTGATGCATTGGTGTATCTCATGGGACAAATCAGTAATACATAACTAAATGGGTTTTTGGATGTAGTTTTAAACTTCCTAGTGAAAGGTATTGGCGGTATAGGTATAATTATGTGTGAGATTATGATATCAAGTAATTAATAATTTCCGTCAATAACAATTCAATTATTTTTATCAATGAAATTTTCACAATGATATTATTTATGAATGAATTTAAATAATAGGGTATTGATTAAATGAAAATTACTTTTTTTTTGTAATTTAACTTTTATCATTGATTATTAGTTACCTTATTCTCATCTCAGTTGGTCCCATTTGATTTATCGTTTTCCTTCCCAGTTTTTTATTCAGTTCACGTGACATTACATCTCTCAGGATTTATCATCTTGAGCTCTCTTTCAATACATCCAACATTGAGTCTCTATCTGATACAGGATGATTATGGTGTTTCACCATCATAATTTTTATGCTTATATGTTGAGAAAAATCATGAAGTCTTGTTTCTAATTTTTTTGGGTTCTTGAGTTGGTTTGCAGGAAAATGTATTATTTTACTGATGAAGCCCTTCCCTTGTCCAAAAAAACATTACATCACTCACTCTCATTATTATTGGTGGATTTCAATGATTTATTTGGTATTTCATGTGTATGTATTGAATGGTATTATAGGAGAATTATTCATTAAATTATTTCTTCATGTTGTTCTCACAAGTGGCGTGCCTTCTATTTTATTTGGTACCTATTGTGGATGGATTTTTTAGATTATGTCAATTTTTACAGGTATAGTACAAAGGGTTTTATGCTACTCTCTATTCATGGGTCACTGTCGAGGGTTGGTCTACATCTATCTCTGATATTGATTTAGGGTATATCACACCACTAGCATTCGGTCGTGTGTAGTGGTTCCTTAAGAGTATTTGAGTTGTTTTGTAAAATTGAAAAACGTGTTTCTATAAGGTACTACAAGTGTGTGATTCTACATTTCCTATATGTTTCCACGTTTTTAGGATCAAATTGATTGTTTTTTTGTAACTCTATTTATGGTCCTTGGGTTCTACTAGAGATGTTGGTCTGATGATTTTACATTTACATGGGATTTTATTCATATGGTGAGATTCTTTATAACAAGGGGTTTCTTTGGTATTGTTTCTTGCTTTTGGTGGTTTTATATATTAAAATCATTGGTGCTGATAATGGTTCAATATTGATGGTATTGGTAGTTCTGGGGTACTCTCTCCCTATCATCTCTTTGCTCAAGTGTGTCCTATCTATCACAATGTTTTACACTTCTGAAATTATAATTTTTCAAATTTGAAAATGTGTCACACTGTTTTATTTTTGTTTTATTTGTGGAATAATATTTTTATATGGTTTTTGGAGTGGTTTTAATTTTAAAAAACTGTAAATCTTGGGTGTTGTATAATTTATTAGATGAATGTTTATGTTTATCACTTTATCAAAAAGTGAATTATTCAAAAAATAATAAAATGGATTTAGATTTAATGAGAAATTTCATCTCTCAATTATATTATTTATTGTCAATGGAATCCATGATGTGTAAAATAATTAATATTCATGTATATTATAGAGTGAATAATTTCATTATAGGAATACAATATTCTGTATTTTTTTAATATGTAATATGAGCGTCAGGTATGTATCAAGTTTGCCCATACTACTAAACTATTCAGTCCTTTAGGATGCGTTTACATGTATCTTATGCCAATGTAATAAAGTAAGAAACAATATTTGGGTTAGTTTTGTTTTGTTTTATAAATCTAATCATAGAGTGAATATATAATTAAAAAAAGGTATATCATCCCACTTTATTACAAACTCTTATGAATGAGATTGGTTTGTAATTGACAATTGGATGTGTATTATAAATGTAAAAGGCTTTTGAATAATGGAGATCAAATATGATATTAAACATGATAAAAATTCAGTAAAAATTATATATAATAAGAAGGAGGATTCTGTATTAAAGAAATTGAAATTATAGATAAAGGATTTTCTAATATGTGAATAATATCATGCATTGAAAGAATGATTAAATGAACTTACATAGATTTAATTTTTAATATGTGATTGAAAAATAAAGATTAATCATGATAATGAAAAAATTTATAAACAAATATATGTGAATTCATTGGTTTTATCAATTTTTTGGGATATAATTAAAAAAGTGTTGAATTGTAATGGTAATGTATTATTTTTAATGTTGTTTTTAGAAATGTTTTCATAATCAATACAATTAAATATCATATAATAAACATTTTATTTCAAATTAATAGTATTTGGGTGTTAATAAAATTATGTTTTAAATCATTTTCACTAAACCATTTTATTCAAAGTACTCTTAAAAATGAATTACCAGTTATGAATTGATGGTACAATGTTGGAATTTCTGTTTCAAAAATGTAAATACAGATTAAATTATATGGATTAGATTATAAAGGGTAAGTCTAATGAAATAAAATCATTTTAAAGGAAGTATATTCATTTCAGAATTTATTAAATCTACATAATTTTCATATTTATTTAATGTGTTTTTTGTAAATTAAATATAAATTAATCAAATATTAATATTTTAAAAATAATTTTGATTGTATGATGAATAGCATGTTATAAAAGATACTATTGATATTTATGTCTACAATATGGCGTTGGATTGTTTTTTTGTGGTTCCAATAACCTGATTTGTGATAAAAATAAATAATTTTCATATTTATATTTATACATGAATTACATAGTAATATTCATTATAAAAACATTAAGTATTTTTTAAAATCAATCATAAAATTGTTTTGTTAATCTCTTTTATTATAAGGTTTAATTTGATGAATTATGTTTAATATTATATAATTTTAATTAAAAAAATAAATATTATTTTTTGAATCATCATTTACAATTCATCATAAGATGAATTTTTAAGATTTTTTTAAAATATAGTTTTTTAATGAAATCTAAAAAATATATATTTTTTAGAAATTGTATTTTCCTTTTGATTATTGAAATAAAAAAATTCTATTTCGGTTTAGTATTAAATCTTAAATAGTTAATTTTTATTTATAATAATACAATTTTTTTAAATTAATTTTAAACTTGAATTCAGTGTAAAAATATTTTATACTTAAAATGTAATTTTCATGAAAACCCTTTTTTTGTGTTTGAATGGATTAATTTTAAACTAAAATCTTCTAATTCAATGTGATGAATTTTAAAAAATGGTTTCTAAATTTTTAATTAGTGGGTTCATTTATCTTAATATTTTTATGTTATTTATTATTCAATATGAATAGTCACATTGGTAATTTCTGTTAACATGATAAAAAGTAAATCAGGTATTTAAAGATACAAATAAAATGATATGGACTAAAAAATAACCATAAAATATTCATTGTTTTTATTTTATGATTATATCTCATAAATAAGTATCCAAAACATGATTATATAACATTTCTCCAATTCTACATGATTTTTATCATTATAATATTTATTTGAATATAACGAAAAAAATTTCACACTCTTTCAATTAATAAAAAATTTATTTAACATTGGGATAAAGAGAGGATATGTTGGGTTGTTGAAATTAATTTTAATGATAAATTAGTTCTTAGTCAAGATGATTTATTATTAGTTTTTAGTTAAAAAATAATTAACATAAAATGTTATGCAAAGATAATGCAGAAATTATTAAATTGATAGATAAAATAAATAATAGAAAAAACTATTTGAATAATTTTATTTGAATAATTCATTATTTTATAACATTTTTTCGATAAAAATATAATATAATATTTTTATTATTCATTGGATTCAAATTCCACTTTTTTATTGTATGTTTAAAAGTCAAATTAATGAAATAGTACCAAAATTGACAATAATGATATTTTATAATAAATAATATTTCATTAAATGATTAAAAAATAGGAAAATGTTGTATTTAGTCATGTTAATGGGATATAAACCATGAAATAAAAAAATCCCTTTATTTTTTTATCTTCTTATAGTTACTCAATTAACCCCTTAAGAGTAACAAACATTGATATCACCGTAAATGTCTAAAGGTTTAACAAATGGTTTAAAATATTAAGGGTAAAAGTATGATAAAAAATGTGAAAACTTTATTAGATTAGATTATTTGGTCATATAATCATCTTATATTTTAATATTATCACCTTTTATCCATTCGGTCATCCAATTGAATTTAAATTAATTTTATATTGTATAAAATTACTAATGATACACTCCCCTATCCTATAAAAAGGAACCTCTTATTCTTATTTATTCACATTTAGAAGAAATTTTTATGATTATAACTTATCAAATTCAATAATGAAATCACTATACACAACCTAGAGGCCTTATTTGTTGAATAATTTCATCCATGGATCTCTTTTGCTGTAAAATATAATATGATGTCTGAAAAAGTGGTATTGTTATTAACGAAGTGTTTATTTATTTATACTTCCACCATCTTTAAATATTAAATTACCATGCTGATAAAATAAGAAAACTATATACCATATACTTATCTTTTATTATGTTAATTTAGTAAACTATATACATATCAACCCTTCATTAAATGGAAAAGGAGTATGTCGTTTGGGTATACAGAGGACTACCACCTCATGGACCAATATAATTCATTTTACATCACAACATCCCATATATTGTTATAATGATGGAATTTATGATTGTATTCGATTTTAATAACATGTTTATTATTCTGAAAAAAATAATATTTCAGTTAATTTCTTACCTATGAATTTACTAGAAAATAAAAATTCAGTTTGTGTATTTGTTTTAATTATCACCTCCATGAGGTGATGTGATTAAATTTCCCCACCATGTCACATGGATGATATGTATAAGTATTTTCAAATAAATAATGATATAATTATAATTATTGAAATAAAAAATAGGTCATATCTTATTTACATAATTATTGTTAAAAAACAGAAACGTTACTCAGGTATATATACATTCTATCATCACCATTGTTGTATCATAGTTAATATTTCATAAACATAATTCATGATTTTTTTAAAGTATAATTGATTTTTAAAATTTATAATTATGTTCTGATAAATATTTTTTATGATTACGGAATAAGGACCACTTTTACCATAGTAAACCTTCCAATGTCAATTTAGACATATGAGCTGAATATCATCAAAACATCCTAAATGATCCTAATTTATTATGTACCTATATATATCATGGTAATTAATGAAATAAAATTTTAATAAATGTGAAAAAGGTTCTCAATAAGGTAAAATAATTCACTTAATTTTATTATTTAGGAAGATAAAGAATGTGTGTGATATGTCATACTCATTGTAAGGGACATTATTTAAAAAACACACTCTTAAATCCATGCTTAAAATACTTTTCCTTTAATGTCCATATTTTAAATATTATTTTTGTGGATATATTTTTATTGAAATAAAAAATTTATAAATTGAATTTTATATCTCATTTTTCTCCTTCATTTAATGGATTTTAGAAATATTATTTTTACACAGTTTTTTATTTTATTATCAATAATAAAAAATGTTCTATTTTAACATATATGGTGTAAATGAATATTCTTGCCACCATACTTGTATTTTTATTTTTATCTTCGTTTACATATTTTAATGTTTTATTAAAATAATAAATCCCTTTTACTTTATTATTGGAACGTTAGTATTGAAAAATTATTTAAAAAAATGGGTATCATAATATTCAATAAGGTTTAACATATGGATTAGAAACAACGTTCAAATGTTTTTTGATGAGAATGTGAAAGAATAAAATTGTATACATGATATGGTACATGATCATCATATTAGAGAAATTGGTGAGCCGGATACATCTTATATGTTGGATAAATACCCATTATAGCTCATCAATAATAAGTGAAACCTAAATAGCTTATACACATGGGTGATCCCCATTATTGTCTCTCTTTGTATTGGGATATGTTACCTGTCATAAGTAGAATGAATGAGGATGGTAACTAGCATGGTTTCCCCTATTGATTTAAATGGGATCCTATTATTTCCAACACAAGTATAAAACAATTTATGAATACAACTTCTCTATGTTTCCTAAAATTATTTTTGATTCCTTTATGATGCATTAAATGTTTTTCATTGAGTAACATATTTTTTTCTTTATATAAAAATGATTTATTACCTTATCTAAATGAAAATTGGAGTAATGTAAAATATTTCATGGCCTTCCATTTTTCTCTAGACTAACATATTTCTTCTTTTTATGTCATTTACTGTAGATTTTGTACTCATCCCACATTTTAAAATATTTTTCCAAAATTTTAAGTATTTTTAAGGACAATGAAGAGCTCAACTTGAAATTCATGAAGCTTTATCAGGAAAATTACAAGTGTATAATTTTTAAATGTTTATATTATTATAAAAATTGAAACTCATTAGAACATCCCACACTATAATATATGATTTTTTATCTATGAGTTATGAACTAATTATATACAACTATAAACCTAAATAGATCCTCAAAGATAATAAAATTAATTCATCACTTTTGACTAAATATTATATAATATACATGGGGGGATCTTTATAATTAGTATACGAGGAAATTTTTTGATAACTTGAGATTCCCTAATAATGTTAATATGATACCCTTGTAATATAAGAAAACATGGTTACATTAAATTGATATATCATTTGAAGACTACTATATTCTATTTATTAATGTTTGTTTTTAGTAACTTTTTTCCACAGAGGAAGCATGAAACTGGTAATATGAATTATCCCAAAAGAAAATACCCTTCCAAATTTGAATCATGGATTGTTTGGAATTGGAACTAAGTTGTTTTTTATAATTATGGCTTGTTTGACATGGGATATAAATAGTTGGGGTATCTATGATTGAGGGAAGGAAGATATATGATATAGGAACGTGGTGATAGTGGATATTTTATGGGAAAATATCCTCTTGAATTCTTTGGATCTTCTTGACCTAGTGGTAGCTGATGGATGAAATAATTATCTAGAAATGATATTTTCAGTCATGTTGTGTTTATCCATATATAATTAATCTATTTTATTTTATAAATTTTAATCTGATGATGATTGGTGGTTGTCTATGGTTTTTATTACCAAGGACATATATGAGCTTAAATCAATTTAATGGCCCATATCTATGTTTCTTCGGTATAGAATTGAGAAGGACTTCATAGAAGTTATGTAAAAAGTTGAAGATTTCATACCTATGTAATAAAAACCTTTCAAAATATTATAAAAGTGAAAACTAGGTTTAATTTATGAAATTAATATTAAAATTAATATATTTTACTCAAGATTTAATCCAATTTAATGATGTGATTTCTCAATGTAATAATTTAAAATTAATTTGAATGTTTTTCATTTTGTTTAGAATTTGGATGGATTTTTAAAAATGATATTTTCTTCGACATAAGAAGAGTAAGCCCCCAACATCTTCCAAGTAATATAAATGAATTTCCAAGGAATGTTTAATAAGATCTCGAGAAAGTTTCCTATGAGGTTAGTTTAGTAACTTGAATTGTGTCTATAAAGAAAAGAGTCAAGTACAATCAATGAATGTGGTAACATATATCCTTCAAATGGTGTGCTTTTAATTTTAAATTTATTGATTTGTCAAGCTAACTTATGTTTAATGTTAGTTACAGTAGATGAAAATCATCCAAATTAGGAAATAGAAAGGTATTCAAAACTCATTTTCTACTTCTACAGTTGATGTTAGGCCATTTAATGAAGTGGTGAAAGGTATGATACTTATTTATTAAAATTATACTCATTCCCTATTGGTCTATAGATAATTATATTCCTTCATATCTCATAAATGTTCATGAACAATGCGAATATCACCACATGAAAAGATAAATGAACTATTACAACATCTCATAGTTTAAATATTAAATCAATCGATATTTATAGGAATATTCCAATTGATATTAGTGGGAATGTATTTCCTATGAATCTTGGGGAACTTCCAATAATATTTTGTGATATATTTTTAGGTATGGATTATATATTTGTCCTCATGATAATTTAGATTTTATATCAAATAATGTTTATATCAATAATTTCATGCCTTTGATAACCAACCAAGATGTTGACAAATTCATTAGTGATGGTAGTGAATGTTACCTTTATCATGTTATTGAAAATTAATAAACAATTTAAAATATTGGTTTTCTAGTAGTGAATGAATATATCAATGTTTTTCTGGGAGAATTTACTTGTTTTATTCCTAATCAGGAGGTAGATTTTATTATTAACATAGTGCCTGATGCTAATCATATTTTATACTCCCCCTATCGAATCTATCTAGTATAACATTTGGAACCAAAAAATAAATTACCTTACAGTCTATATAATGGATTAATTTATCTTAATATTGTATAATGGGTTTCTCTTTTATTATTATTCAAAAAGAAACACTGATAAATGATAATCTACATTGATTCTAAATACATGAATAATATCTCTTATTAAAAATAATCATTACCCATATATTGATTATTTATATTAATATATTTTCAAAGTGAAATAATTTTCGAATATTTATCTTTGTTTATTGTACCATCATATATAAGTATATTTGGAAGATATTGTAAAGTAAATATTTCAAACTAGATATTGACATTATGTGTTTGTAGTTATTCCCTTTATGTTTTCATAATTACAAGAAGTATTTATGGATCTTATTAATAGTTTATTCCATTATTTATTATATATGAATGTGGTTTTTTATTGATTAAATATATGTGTATTATCCAATCATGATGATCATATAATACAAATTAATATTATGTTTCAAACTATAATATAAAAGAAACTATTTGGAAGATTTATTATGTGTGCATTTTTTATTTAAATTTTTCTTCAGGGGAACATTTTCTTAAATATGGAATAATGGTTGACCCTGCTAAAACTAAATTTGTATAGTATTGTTCCTTAATTTCATTTTATTCAAGAAGAAAATATTTTCTGGTGGATTAAGTGTTGTACATGAATAACTGTTACAGATTAATAGCATTGGATGTCACACATGAGAAATTATCCATGTTTTTTGATCTGATGATTTTAGAAGTGATCTTAATTATAATGACATATGTCCAAGGAGGAAACTTTGTTTACATAAATTCATAAATTATTGAATAAGTCCATGCAATATTAATTTTATAATTCTTGATGATTAAATGTTGGTCATGAAAAAATGAATTATTTATATATGAAGGATTTTAAAAGAGAATTTGAGAACATTAAACCATATGGAAGCCAATGTCATCTCCACTATTGATAACATGCAGGACGCATATGTCAAAGCCACTCTATGATAGCCATAGTAAGACATACCATGGGTTGAAGGAGGAATAGTTACTATAAGGGGGACACTGGCATAGGTATAACGACAAAGATGTGGTAGATATGTTCCATGCATAATGTGGGAAAGTGGCCGGATGGGCTTAATATATTGGTAGAATTTTCTAAGAGGTATGAGTTCCCAACCCCATTAAAGATCAAGGAAGTGGTGGATACAACCCTACATATAATTAAGAGGGATGTTGCAAGTGTAATTTGACATGGGATGTGAAATTGGGTGAAATGGTCACACACATTAAAAATAAGGATATAACCAAGTCCATTTGATTTTTTCAATCCTTGTAATACACTTGAATCGTGTAGTTCAACTATTTAAAATGATGTTTCATTAAATCTTCCGCACATAAAACTTCAAACCAACCATGAATATTAAAAAAATATCATCGTATTATTCCTCTCAATGAATCCATTTTTCACTCAAGCTTGAGATAATAATCCATAATAAGACATTGATGCATGGATTGAAAACTCAAAAATTCCATGAAATCATTATCCTTCATGTATTTGATGATCCAAACTAGTGTGAGATGATATCAAAAAATCCTTTCAAAGAGCCTATGAGGATTGGGTTATAACATATCGTGATGATCTAAGGATCGTGCGATGGAAGGGAGATGATCAATTATGAATTATAGAAAATCACCAAAGTGATCACCTGATGATCAACAACAACCAGATCTTCCATATTTTTTATAAATTTGAATTATTATTTTTTAGATTATATAAATTGAAGTAATAACATGATCAACATAATAATCATGTTAATAAGTTGGAATCACATATATCACATAATCCTTCCATTAGTCAATGGAGATGCTGACTGTTTCAGAATTCAAGCACATGATCTTCAAAAAATACTCAGAACACCTTAAAAACAGAAAGGTAAATATCCAATATAAATAATGGTTTTCTCAAGGTAAATCTTTGATAAAAAATTGATTCAACATATATATAGGTCACTTATTAAAAAATATTATCTACAAGTCTAATTCTCACAAACTTAAATAATTCTATGTTATCTCTTAGATTGAATTATAATCTCATGAGACTCCTATTATCACAATGGAAATAATGAATGTAAAGGTGAACAATACCTCATGTTAAGTAAAGATGCATTAGGAGCACCATTGGAAAAAATTTATTTTCTTACAAAGAATATGAGAAAGCCATAGTGTAACATCCTTAGTTTTTAAAAAGAAACATAATGTTCGATAGTGTACATGACAGACCACAAAAAGCTTAAACAAACAAATAAAGATTATTATTTAGAATGGTTGTTAACACATAGCCCTTAGAATATAGGAAATGAACATTATTAAGTGAATTTTGAAAATATTTTTTATACATGATTTTATAATGATTCATTCGTTACTAAATTAACTAGAAATGAAACTAAAAACCAATTGAATATAAAGTATGCATTGTTTAGGAAAAACCATTTAACTATGAATAATTCTGTTTCTAAAATAATAAAGTCACTATTATAGGATTATATAAATGAAATATATTTAAATTAAATTTTAAATCTTATCTTATTTATTTTATTGTCCTTATATAATAAAAAATAATATTTTAGTAATAAAATAAGTATTTTTCAACAAAAGTAGTTTGACGCCTTTTGATGGAGAACCCATTTTAAATTTTTTTCACATTTATTTTTTCTATTTAGAAAAATATTTTTCTTATTTGTAACAGGGACATCAAAATTTCATTTTTATGAATTTTTTGTAATTTTCCGATTAAATTAAAACTTTAATGAATAATGGAAAATACTGCATTTTAATTCAAAACTACCTTTTCATATATTTTATTTACATTTTTAGATTATAATTTTACGTTTTTAAGGTGTAATTATATTATTTATTAGTAATTTTATCCAATTTAGTTCATTGGATTATTTTAAAAATTAAAATTTCATATAAATACTATGTGAAATTATTAATGTTTTATTTTTAAAACCTGTTTTCTATTTCCCCTAATGGGATTGATTTTCTAAATAATTTATAATAATTATGTGTTTTGAATTCCGAAAAATGGTTTCAATATTTTTAATCATAAGTTACATATTATGTAAATAGGTTCCCTTTAATTTTGGATATTATGAATAGTTACATTAGTGATTATTTTAATTACCACAATTAAGGGTAAATCGGGGAACTAAAGGTAAAAATAATATTATAATAATATAAAACTACCCAAAAACTTGTTCTAAATAAATTATATTAGAATATAAAGACCATTATAATCCTTGCAACTATTTTAGGACCACTTGGTTCCACTTGTATGACTTTAATGCATTTATAACGAATTTTCATTTTGGTTACACTTTTGTTTTTTAAAAGTAATGATTTTTAATATAGAGTTATAAAATGGTGATATTAGACTATTAATATTACTTATAAATATAAAATTATTACACAAATCATGGTATTTTATTTATAATTTCTAGTTATTAATTAATTAAATTTAACTAGGACACAATGACGATGCATTAATAGATATATTAATGAAAGAATCAAATAAATGATATTCATAATATTAAAATAAAAAGATTGATATATTTGATAAAATACATTAATTTTATAGGTCAATATGAAATTTTAGGATTTAGTTAATGTAGTTTTATCTAAGGAATCATGTTTTTAAGATTTTTTAAAAAGGTAAATTGATGAATAGTTTCAAAATTGATATAATTCATAACATAAAATATAAAATATATAATTAAATAAAACAAAAATTCTATGAATCTAATTTCCAGCCAAAATTTTTAGATAACTCTTCAAATGTCATTAATTACTCATTCATGGGTCTTATGGCCAGATTTGGTAATTATTTTAACTCTCAGAGTGTGAATTATATTACAAAATGGTAAGAGTTAAAGGTTGTTAAAAAAAGATAAAGATTAATTTTTTTTCAAAACATGTCTAATTATAATTTTTTGGTAATTATTCAACAAATAATTAAATTATATTTTAAATAAATCCATTTTGAAATATTTGAAATGGAAATTTAAAATATATCAATTCAATACTTTTCATAATTCCAAGAGTGCCCCTCCCTCTACTATAAAAAGGCACGCATTACTATATAATACTCAAACTTCCAAAACCTTTTGGTTAAATAACGATATTCCAAAAAACCTTCCCATAATCACTAAAAAAATTATTGAATTCATATTAAAGTTATAACACCTTATTTATAGGTATTAAGGTGTTTTTAAAAGGTGATCAGTTGAATAGAATGTAATATTTTTATTCAAGTATTTTTATTCAATTTCTTCCTAAAATTCCTTCAAGTATCCTACAACCATTAACAAATACTAAATCCATTTCCCATAATATACTGAGAAACTATTATGTTAACATCTTCTCCTAAATCCATCTCAAATTTCTTCAAATGGGATATAAACTTCTCATTCATGTGTAGGTCAGACTTCCTCCTCGCGAACCACTATAGTTAATTTTTCATCACCATCATTTATGATTGGTTATATTGATGTAATTAATATTTATATGTCATATTAATTACATATTAATCATTATATTATAATAATAAATTGATTATTTTATTTCATTCCATTCTCATTATAATGATAATGTCATTCGTGCGTACGTGTGAAATATCACCTCCACGAAGAGGTGTGATTATTTTCTATACACTACTTCACTTGTATGATATCTATAAGTATATTTAAATTATTAATATGATATGAATTATTTAATGATAATTATGTAATGATAAAATATTACTTACCTTCTTTCTATAATTATTAATTAAATAATAAGTTGTTACTCATGTGTACGTACGACTAACTGTCTCCATGATTATAACATTTTTCATTTTTCATTTTTCATATGCATTTTTAATGAATGGATTTGAAGGTATAATTGACATATATTTTATTTATTATTATTATTATTATTATATATTTTTGGGTCTTATAACCTCATTGATTATTTATATCCTACCATGTTTATTTTCGACCCAAGTACCGAATATCGACAAAATGTTTGATGGGAACATGAATAATTGACTAATTGTTATGACACGATTATAGTCATATAAATGGAATAAAAAAATATAAGGGTTATTTATAAACTAATTAATTATCCTAGGTTTGTTATTTTTGATTATAAATATCGTACATGAAGATTCGGACTTAATTTAATGGATTTTGCCCCAGTCTCCTTTCATTTAAGCATTTTTAGATGATATTCAACTTTAATATTTTATAAATTGTAAACATTTTCACCCTGAATTTTTATATCTATATTTTATCTATACTCATATAATTTAATGTTTTATAAAATATTTTACTTTCAAGTGGATTATGCTTTAAATGTTCTATGTGGTATGAGATATTTAACTAATTTTTTTAAGCGTTTTAAAGATTTATTCTTCTAAATATTTATCATGCATGTGTGTGTTTTGAAAATTATTTTACTAATTTATTTATATGGACATATATTTTAAAAAATGTTAATTATAAAATATTATTTTAAAATTTTAAAATCGGTATGGGACACTTTAATTAAATAATTTATTTTATAAGTGTATTAAATTCATTTTTGAAAATGGATTAATTATCTTATGAATAAAGATGATATTCTATGAATGAAATATTAAAATTCTCAAGCACAGATGTGTTGGTATGTTGAAATTTAATGTTTGATCCCGATATAGCTTATATAATGGGTTGACCCCAATTATATCTCACAGGTGATCCCAATATAGCTTATATGACGGTTGATCCCCATTATAGCTCTCCAATTCATTGGGTATTCTGAAGGTAGAATCTAACCATATGGTTATTCCATTAAAAAAGGTTGTTGTATGAGGGATATGGTAATGATGTCCCAAATCAAATTTAATATTTTATATTTTATCTAATATGTTTTTAAGAAATTTTTTTAATGGTTTTTCATGTCTTCATAGGTATTAAAATTTACTTTCACTATGTCCTTTACTAAGAATTCGTGACCATCAAATTATTTAAAAGGTTTTTTAAAGGTTTTAAAATTGGTATGAAAAAATAATATTCCATGGTGAATTTATTGACGATGTGCCATGAAAATAATGCATGTTTTAATTGAAAAGGGCTTCCTTTGGTTGAAACAGTGGATACTAAGTATAATTGTCCAGATATAATGTATGGGTCTACCTTGTAAGAGTTTTTACCAACTCATTAAATCTCTAAACTTGAAAAGATCCTAAATTTCGATGAAATTAAATTTTTGAATAAAACTCTTGATTATGTAATGATTAAGGTTGGGGAATTATACTTGGAATCAAGGGATTGTTTAGACAATAATGAAAATTAGTTTAGTTTCTTAAGAGTTAGGGATATGATCATGGGTTTATAATTTTAAGTTTCATCATAAGTTAAATATCTTAAGACCTGTTTTGATGCTTTAGGTTCTGAAATTTTAAGGTGATTATTATTGTTGTTGGAGACTTTTTTTTGAGGTAATTATGTGATTTAAAACTTTTGGATGAAAAGTTAATGGCCTAAGATAAAATTTGATGATAAAATATTTTAGAGTTATTTTTTAGGATTTGATCTCAATTTTGGAATGTTATAATAATTATATAGTTTTGAAGGATGGATAACTCGTTGGAAGGGTTACAAACTATCATGTTGGGAATGGATACAAGAATCGAACCCATATGTGAAGTGAGCAAAGGTTTTATCTCCTACCATTGGCCTACATGACATCCCTGGTTAGTATCACTTTATCATTTTAGTTAAATGAGTTGATTAAATAAGAATAATTTAGTTTTGGTAACTTATCTTTTATCAAATGGATATCCTTGGTATTAGAAAATGATTAGTGAATTATGTGATAAATATTATTTTGGAATATGTTCACTATTTTGGCATCTTTATAAGATTTTGGTAAATAGAATAATATGGGATTATATTTTAGGAGTAATTGTTGAATTTTATTTTCGATGAATGTATGAGTATATTTTGGACTTTTGGAAATTTTGGTTTTTTATGGAAATGATTAATATATCGTGGATAATATTTGATTTGGTTATTAATATTTTTATGAGACATTAAGAGTGATTTATGTTATTTGGATAAAATGGTAAAATTTATCCGGAAGACTATGTGATAAAATTATTTTGAATTTTGGGTTTTAATCATAGTTTGGATTTTTTTGAGGAATTTTAAGTATATTTTTTTGAAGGGTCTATTTGGAACATTGGGAATTACTGTTAAATTATGGAGGTTAAAAATATTATTTCTTTTTGTAAAGGATTATTATTTTTAGGTAATTATCATATCTTATCCAAACCATTTTGTTTTCCGTTAATGATTCATTATACTAGAAATAGATAGTTAATATTTTGGGGAATATGTGATTATATAGAAGTTGATTCATCTTAAATACTCATCGTTTAGAGAAAAAGATGTGTTTGTGGTAGAAAATGATTAAATTATGAAACTCAACATATCAAGTATCTATGTTTTATTATGTTTATAATCAAATGAGTAAATGAATTCCAAAATATAATGAAAAAAATATAAAAAAAGTTTCATATCTACTTTTCCTACTTTGAAGTCAAAGACCGTTTAACCCATAAAAAATTTATAGCTTCATGATTGTTAACATTTTCCTGAGAATGTTGTATATCATTATCCATTAGAACATGATGGGTTTTCAATACATTTCCATGATTTCCGACATTTAATACTACTATGTGTTATCTCAGGTGACCTTCGTAGTATGCTTTCGTTCTTCTAAAGTGGATGTTTTGATAATCCATTTTTTATGTGGGATTGTGATAAAGGTAATTTGAAAATTCATATTGTAGTTTCCGACCCCAAATTCAAATTGAAAGCACAAAAATTCCAAACGGGTGGGGTTTATTAAATATCTTAATTTTTTAAAATGAAATACAGTGTTTTATATCATACATTATAAACCTCATCGAGCATAAAAATAATAATTATTATTATTCAGTATATTAGTTATCTAATAACCATTATAATTGATGGAATGAAAAATTTAAATATAATTGTGAAAAAATTCTTCACACAAGTTTATATAATGATTCTTTTCTTACCAAATTAACATGAAATGAAACTAAAAACCAATCAAATATAAGGGATGTATTTTTTATGAAAAACAATTTGAATTTAAATAATATTGTTTATAAAATAGTTAATTCACACTTTTTGTATTATATTAGTTATATATATTTCAAATAAATTTAATTAAATTTTAAAATTCACCTTATGTATTTTCTTGTCTTAATATAAGAACAAGTCTAATTTAAAAGACAAAATTATTTTTTTAAGGGTAGTTTTTCCTCCTTTTGATAGAGAGCCCATTTAAATTATGTTTTTATTTCACTTTTTTATGTTATATTTTACAAAATAAAGTTATTATTTGGATGAGGGATATTGTAATTTTTTTGGATAAATATTTGGTAATCTTCTCTGTAAATTCATGTTTTAATGAATAGCCAAACATATTGCATTGTAATTCAAAACATACTTTTCATCTAATTTATTTTTATTGTTAAATTATCATTTTACATAGTTTTATGTTATAATTAGACGTATTTTTAATCAGGTAATACAATTTATTTTATTTTATGCCTTTTCAAATTAATCATAAATATAAGAACTATGTGAACTTTTGAACGTTTTACTTCAAAAACATGTTTTCTCATTCCGTTAATGAGATTAATTTTTTATTTAATTTATGAAAATTATATGTTTTAAATTTAGAAAAATGGATTCCATATTTTGAATAGAAATTTAAAAAATATATAAATAGTTTCCTTTTATTTTTGGACATTATGAATATTGTCTTTAGTAATTATTTTCAATACAATGGTTTAGGGAAAATTAGGTAATTAAAGGTAAAAACAATATTATAATAATATAAAACAACCCAAACACTTTTCCAAATTTAATTTTAGGATATTATTCTGACCATGATCATACTGGGGTCAATTTTTGGACCACATGGATGACATTAAGGCATTTATATTATTATATTCAATGAAGTGTAATTTTTATGACACTTGTTTTTTAAAAGAAACTTATTTTAATATGGACTTATACAGGGGAAAACATCAAAAATAAATACTCCCTATAAATTTAAAAGGATAACCTACATCATGGTATTTTATTTATAATTTCTTTGATTTAAATAATTAAATTTAAATGTGACACAATGATTATGTAGTAATTGATTTACAAATAAAGTATCAAATAACGTATATTAATAATATCTAAATAAATAAAACGTGATATATTTGATTTCATCCACATATTAAATAGATTACTATGACCTGTCACTACTGATTTAATGTAGTTATTTCAAAGGAATCATGTATCTATGATTTTTTTTAAAAACATCAATTGTTGAATAGAATCAAAATTGATAAAATTTCTAACATAGTATATAAATTATTGATTCAAATGAAAGAAAAATACTAAAAATATAATATTCCAAAAACATATTTATATAACTCTGAACATTTCATTAATGACTCATTAATCGGTCTTCTATCAAGATTTGGTGTTTATTTCAAGTATCAAAATTTAAATTATTTAACAAAATCGTAAGAGTTAAAAGGTGTGGAAACAAAACGATAAGGATTAAAAAAATATTCAAAACATATCTAATTTTAATTGGATGATTAGTGTTCAACCTAAATTCATCTTATTGTCTAAATAAAATATTTTGGGACCATTTTTAATAGAAATGGATTTTATTTTAATTTAATAATTTTCATAATTCCAAGAGTTCCCCTCTGATCTCTTATAAAAAGACACCAATTTCCCTATATTATCCACACTTGGAAAACATTTTTGTTCCGATATGATCTTCAAAAATCCCTTTCTATAATCCCTCCACCCATTCTTGATTCCATAGTTTAGGAAAAACACCATCCTTAGTGGTGTTAAGGTGTTATTCAAAGGTGATCAACCAAAGAAAAGGTAATGATTTTTAAGTATTTCTATTTTATTTCTTCATAAACATCCTTCAAATCTAATCCAACCAAGAAGAAATAATAAATCCAGTATCCTTAATGTAATTATATATTATTATTATACTATCATCACCTAAATATATCTCCAATTTTATCAAATTGGAAATAAACTTTTCTTTCGTTTGTATGACAGACTACTGCCTCGTGAATGGAAATAGATAATTTTCATCACCATCTTTAAAGTCATATTATACTGATGGAGTTTATTTTAATATTCTATATTAATTACATATTAATTATTATAATATAAGAATATATCAATTACAATATTACATTATGGGAACATAAAAATTATTATATCTTTCGTACGTACGTGTGAACTGTCACCTCCCTGAAGGGATGTGATTCATTTTTATTTACTACATCACATCTATGATATATATAAGTCTATTTAAATTATAAATATGATATTAATAATTTTATGACCATTATGGAAATATAAAATATTTCTTACTATATTTCTAAATCGATCAATGAAAAATGTAAATGTTACCCATGCGTACGTATGACTTACCATCTTCATGGTTGTAAGGTTGTTCATTTTCCATATTCAAAATAAATTGATGAATTTAATGGTATAGTTTATATTAAAAAAAATTATTATTATTTCATGAATATTATTCTGGAGATTTTTGACTTATAACCTCATGAATTATTGACATCCTAACGTATTTATTTTCGACTCTAGTAACGAATACCGACAAAATGCCTGATGTGAATATGAATAATTAAGTAACTCTTATGACAAGATAATAGTCATATAAAATTAATAATAATATTTATCAAGGTTTTTAAAATTTATTATTATTTACCTATGTTTTTTATTCAGGATGATAAATATTGTAAATGATGAGTCAGACTTATAGCAAGTGATTTCCTCTCAATCACCTGTCATTAAGACATTTCTTAATCATATTATCCTTTATTATATTATAATGTGAATATACAACCGCTTCTAATTTCTGTATGTATATTTTTTCTATACTAATGTAATTTAATGTTTCTTAAAATTTTATACCTCTATTTGGTTTATATTTTTAATTTCCAAAGTTGTGTGGGACTCTTTAACAAAAACATTTTTTAAGTGTTTTAACAATTTATTATTCTAAATATTACCCATTAAATTCCATGTATTCCATATAATTCTATGGATTTATTTATATGCAAATTAATGTTTTAAAATGTATATTCTTGAATATTTATTTAAAATTTTCAATGTGGTATGGGACTCTTTGATTAAAAAATATCTTTAATAAATGTTTTAAATTTGTTTTTGAAAATGGTTGTGTTAACTTAGGAATAAAAATGAAATTTTATAAGTGAAATATTGAAAAATGAAATCATATATGTGTTGGTACATGGAAATTAAATTTATGAGACCGATATAGATAATATGAAGGAATAATCCCCATTATATCTCATGAAAGATACGTGAGCCCGATGTCATTTATATGAGGTGTGAACCCCATTATGAATCATCAATGAATTGGGTATTCCTGATGTGGAAGTTGACCATATGGTTAATCCATTTGTAAGGGATATTATAATAGTGACATAGTAATGATGACCCAAGGAACATACCTGATTTCATATTCTTTATAAATTTTTTATGAATTTTTTTAAAGAGTTTGCATGTTTTCACAGGACTAACAATTTTATTTCTTTATGTACCTCACTGAAATTTTGTGCTCATCCCAAGATAATTTTTTTAATAGGATTTAAAATTTGTAAGGGAAAAAAAGATTCCATGATGAATGTATTGAAGACGTCTCATGAGAAGAAATCTTGTTTTATTTCTAGTTGGTTTCTATTGGGGGGAATAGTATATACCAAGTATAACTGCCCACATATAATGTATGGGTATACCTTGTAAGGGGTTTTCCTAATTCTATAAAAATAAAAACATTAATATATCCTTAACATGAAATAAATTTAATTCTTGAATAAATCTCAAGACTATGTAATGACTAAGGCTGGGGCCTTATACGCGGAAACCACATATGTCACTTGAAAATAATATTTGAGCCTCCTTGGTCACATGAAACATTTAAAGCAAATACAGTATAATGTTCCTTTTATCTCACTTAGTTGATTGAGGATAAACTGACATACACAGCATGTGTCTTATGAAATAAAATATGTCGACACATCACCGTTCATTTAAATAAATTCTGTATAACACTTCTTTCTTTTTCAAAGAAATTAAAAACATGCATGTTATCACATAATTAGGTCATAGAATTCACATAACCTTGGAAAGTTCATGTGATTTTAATGACATAGTGAAGTTATGAATCTAACTTTTCAATCTTTTTTATAGAAGGTTACATGGACAAATTACATAGAATTGTTTTTGGGTAAAGTTATAGTTGAAGAGATTCATTGATTAATAAGTACATCACTCAATGCAAATACATCTTGTACTTCAAAGAGATCTTGTTCAAAGATTCCATTAATTGAATTGTAAGAGTGCATTTAAAACTAAAATGTAATCTACTAACTTATGAAGAATAATTGTGTGATTCCATGAAATTATATAGCAATTCTAGTAGTTTGTAATCACTTAAAAACTTTAGTGATAAGATAATCCATGAAAAAAACATTTGTTTATCAAATATAGTAGTATCCATGTTCTAAACTTGGTAAAAAAGTTTTTTCATTTATTTCGATTTTTTGGATAAAAAAGAAGTGAAACATCATAGATTGAGAAAATGAGGATTTTATAAGACACATAGGATGAATTAATAAAGGTATTTTAAAAAAGTAACCCAAAATTCATCCCCACTCAATGATTCTAGTCTAGGTCACTAAAAGAGGTATTAAAAAAACTAGGTCCCTCATGGTTTCTTTATATTGATGTCCACTATAGATATTAAATATTCTATTAATATCATTGGGTTTTCATAATCTTATTGAATGAATTATTATTGGGGGAAGAATCATATGTTTATATATTTTATATCATAATTGATGGAAGTCAGTGATATAGTTAATATTGGTTATCCAATAAATTCATAACATGATGCAATTACTTTTGGAGAAAAAATTATTCTTCTGGACGATGAGAAAGAAACAAATTATATAATATCATCTTTATTAGAAATTGTTTTCAAAAAACTGACTGTATTGTAGATAGCTTAGGAAATGTTTTACCCAATGGAGAATGTGTATGAAGGTAACATAGACATAAAAGAATATAAAATTAAAAATATAGAGGGAATATTTGAAGATTATAGGATAGTTGAAGATGAAATTGTGGATGACTATTTCAAAATGGTAAATTATTTGTTTATCTATATAAAAGGTTTTGGTGAAATACTGGATGATTCAATAGTGGTCAAAAAATTAATGATAAATTTTCTAGAAATATTTAACACAAAAATTTTAGCTCTTTAATATATCTATGATGTGTCACTTGAGGAATTTCACAATACGCTCTTGAATTATTAAATGATAAATGCACAAGTTTTCTTGAAAAACAAAAAATATTTAATTACTTTCAAATAGATGAACAAAATAAAGATCAATGAGTATGAAATGATTGGATTCCCAATTGGTTTATATGATTATGATGAGAGTGATAATAATCATAAAGAAAATTTAGCTCTCAAATAAAAAAATATAAAAAAGGGAAAATGGAGGTTTAATTGAAAGCTACCAATTAAATGTTTCAATTAATATAGTATTTTAAATTTATCTTCATATTTTCTAATGAAGAATAAAACTATAGAATCATACGATGATGAGGAAGAAAAATAATAGTGTAAATCAAAAGGATATCATTGTAAAACCGATAAGAAACTTTAGCATAGTAAAATGAAGCCTTTGCGAAGAATAATAGAATCATGTTGAGAAAATATACTGAAATAATTCTTCCATAAGTCGGGAATCAGATGATAGATATGATAGAAAAGACACTAACCTTATGAATCAAGTTAAAACTAAATATTACAGTTCTAGTATTGAAGAATATGAATGATGATAGGGTTATATTATTTGCATACTGAAATCAATACTATAAGTTTGTCTAGAAAGAAATAATGGGATCAAGAAAGAATATATAGAATATAATAATGATATCAAAATAAATAATAAATTCTAATTTCATCACATTTATGATATTAAACATCTCAATATAGATGTTGTTAGAAAAGAAAGAGTTCTTGGAGAATCATAGAGTAAGATGTCCATTTTTTGTGAAGGTCTTCAAAGGTATGAGTCAAAAAACATTAAGGTAGAGAAGGATTATGGAATGGGTAATATTGATTATGAGAAATTAGTTGATGGAAAGGTAGGATTTTATCATAATGATCATAAAATTTGAATAAATTTGTAGGTAAACTCTCATCCTTTTAATATTGAAAATTATAAATATTTACATTTTAATAGTTCATGATTTATGAGCTTTCGTCATTAAAAGTGGGTTTAAAACACTTTCAAATAAGTTTTTTTTCACTTAGGGTTCTATAGATTGACCAGAAGTACTAGGTTTTCTTTAAAACCTAGGCAAAAGAATGTAGGTTCTACATTTGAATATGAATCGAACATTAATTGAAAGACTCAATAGTTTCTTATCATATAAAAATTCAATGGTTACTTCTAGTTTTATGGAATTGATGGAAAAAAATCACTTTAATGTTTGTACACCATGTCTCATCCCATAAACAAAATATTTCATCATAAAGTGGGTGTTTATCAATTAATATAAATAATTAGACTATTATAAAATACAAAAAAATGTAAAAAATTATGAGGTTTAAAATACAAATAGGTGTTATGGGAATATGGATGTTTATAGATGATGAGAATTGAAAGGTTCCTATGTTAAAGAGTGTCTAAATATTCTTACTGGTCAAAACAATTCTAAATTGTGAGAATATTAAATAAAAAGGGAAGGAAGAAAAATAATTTATTGTGGAAGATTCCTTACAAGACATCAATAGGGGGAGACCATAGATTATTGGTAATTGTTTTCCTTCATATATTAAAGGAGATAATAATATTCTGAATAATATTTTGTAACATGATAGAGTATTTTTGACTATTTGTAATGATATTTCATAAAAAATAATGGGATTTATTTTTTCTTAAATTTAGCCATCTAGAAAGAAATCATAAGAAATATTATTTTTAGATTCTCTAAATAATAATTTATTGAGTTTATTATAAATATTTTATCAAGGAGATGAGGTCATATTTATAAATAATATTTGTCTTATCAAGATATTTTTTATGTAAAATTAATCTATAATAGGAGAATGAGATGGTAGAAATTTATTTCAAATTTGATATCCCATAAATTTTTGTAAACTTAGTGAGAAAGATCAAAATAATATGTGGAATAAATTTCTTGGTAAAATTGGTCAAAATATTATGAGTAATATCAATAAATAAAATATGGATAACGGTTTTCCTTAGTTAAACCAAAATAATTTTCAATTTGGTAAAACCTGTCAAAAAAGAAGAATGTTTCCAGGTAAACATAATAGAGTAGAGACACAATCAACATATTATATAGATTTAATTCATTGATATGTGTGTGGACATTTGAGAAACAAATATAAAAAGGTGGATTTTATTTTTATCACATTCATTATTGAGTTTATAAAAATTTAAATAATGTTTTTGAATAATAATCGATAGGATGTAAATATGTTCAAGAATTACATGAGATATATGGAAAGATATATTAGTATTCACATCAATAAGATAGGATGTGAAAATGGAAATTACATACACTAGAAGTTATTTTGAATCCATCATTTGAAAATATAGAATAATGAATCAATATAGATCCCTCTATACAATATAATATAATGGTGTTGATTAAATAATGGAGGGAAGGATTATGGAAATTGGGACGACTTTTCTTGTCGATTTAAAAAGATCTAGTTTCATTTAGAGGGTAGTATTATATTCACATGTATATATTAAAAATAAATGATTCATAACAATAAATTCAAAAAATACTTAATATAAAAAGTTTCATAAGAAAAATACTACATTTGAATAATTATAATTCTCAAGGAGTCCCTACATTATCAAAATCGACAATAAAAATCTAGAGTAATTTGATTAGAAATAGGTGGAAGGTTTAATTCTTGGATATTTGTCTAATGGAATATGATATTTATGTTGGAATAATAAACTTTAAACACTGGTTAACTATTATGATATTAACATCATTGTGAATGAATTGTTTAACCAGGATTCATATATAAAAAATATTGATGGAGATTATGACTACAATAGGAAATATCCTAAAATGGTTAGTGAAAAAAATCTATGGTTGGACCTCATATAGAATGTGTTGATTTAGTTCATACATGTGATGAAAAGGATATTGGTGAAATTAACAAATAGAGACGATTGAATAATTATGTAGAAAGATATAATATAATTGGATAAAATTCTACACCAGTATATACGAGGAATAAATTATGATACCATGAGGAAACTATATATCCAACTATAAAAAGTTTTAGGTTTTAAAACGAAATTTTACATATCTCTTAAATTGATCCCAAGTTAAAAAGAAAACTCGTTGAACATGATGAATGGATTGAGTTTAGGAATTATGATATGGATAAAATAGTCTTGAACTCTATAGGGGATCATGTTCTAAGATATAATGATTAAAATATAATTAGATATAAGTGGGTCTATAGAAATAACCTAAATGATCCAGGAATGGTTTTGAGAAATAAATACATACTTCTAGGAAAGAAATAATCACAAGTAAAATTTATTTATTTTTTATAAACTTTTTCTCAAGATAAAACGTTAGAATCTATTATAATGATAATTTATGTTACAATCGTCTAAAAATATAGAATTTATTAAATGGATTTCAAGTCAAACTTCATAAATATTGAGCTGGAAGAAGAAGTTTATATCGACAAATCTGATGGTTTAAAATTTAAAATTATGACAGAAGTATTTAAAATTTTAATAAATCTCTTTATAGATTAATTTAGACCCCAAGGGATGGGTATTCAAATATTGATAACATCATTAAATTGAGGGAAATTTAAAAATTCAAAGTGGATTGAAACATATATATAAACAGAATGAATATAGCTAAAATTATTTTTAATGTATATGATAAAGATATCATATTAATAAGTGATCATGAATATTATTGTAAATATTTTTTTAAATGAGTGAAAACATTATATGTATATGTTTTTTGAGATGATATACTTTTTAAAATATCAAATCATGCAGAAAACGGATTTCACATTTCTATCCTAAGAAAAATACTCCCTAGAATACTTGATAAAAAGTTAAATGGGAGAATTAAACATGTATCTACAACCTTTCATGTGTGTATGAAGTTTTTAAACTATGTAAATAGAGACAATGCTAATAAAATTTAATTCAAAAGACTTATGGGGAGTATTATTTATGTCACATATTCTAGACCATATATTATTTATAATGTGAGTCTTTGTGCTAGAAATCAATGTGACACAAATGACTCACACCTTATATCTACCAACATAATTCTTATATATCTCAATGGAAATATAAATTAAGGGCTTTATTACACTGAATAAAGTATCATGAATATATCTTTGTTTAATGATGTTTATATGGAAGGTGACTTTGATGATAGGAGGTCAACATAAGGTAGAAATATTTATTTGGGAGACTGTTGTGTGAGTTGAAACTAGATGAAAAAAAGTAACAATGAGCACTACCATTGATTTATATGTTGATGAGACAAGTGATTTCAATAAAATTATTTAAATAAAGGAAAACTTAGATGATATAAGTGTAAAAACTTAAATACCATGAAAATTTAACTATGTTAAAAAAAGTGAAATAGATATTACTAGAAATCCTATACAATATTCAAGATCGAAACATTTTGATATATGAATTTATTTAATCAAGGAGAATGTTTTAAATGGAGAATTTATGTTATAATTTATTCAAACATGAGACCAATTGGATGATATCATCACCAATGACATTCCTATGGACATATTTGAGACAATAAGGATAAACATGGGTGTTCAGACCCTTCTAGGACATTAAAAAACATATATTGAGACCCCAATAATGAATTATATTTCTATGTTTTACAGGGACTGTTATAGTAGAGAGAAATATGTGGTTATTTTTTACCTCATTCGATGAGTTTTTATAAGAATTTTATCACATGCATGGTACTTAATGGACACTTTAGAAATCCTTAGAGTCACCTCTCTTTTTTTATATATCGTGATATCCCATGTACACTTAGAGATGATTGACTGAATCCTTTTTTCTAAGATATCATTGCGAGATATTCTATCTCATGTAAGTGATCCCTAAATTTTCATACAAGACATAAGATTATTTTTATTAAAAAATGATATGATCGAAAAAATTTCATTTTTATATTGATTGTCTCTAAGGGGGAGAAATTTTATCACCACATATTAGCTTTAGATATTTACTGATACAGAAATCAATATAAAATAAGGTTGATTGGTGATCCTTATTTTCATTTTTTTTATATATGTTAATATGTACTTCTTGATAAAGTGATGATACATGGATTATTATTTTTATGGATTAAAATAATTATATGTGACACTTGAAATAATTTACATGATGTTAAATCTAACTATTTTTTGAAGTGATCAATATTACAAGGGAATGTATCAAAGGAGGACACATTTTTTAGAAAAAATCTTGGAAAATTGAAAAATAACATGAAATATTAATTTCATATTAGATTAATATTAAAAAAAATTAGAGAACAAATTAATTATTTATTCATGAAGGATGGTGGAAGAGAACACGAGACGAGCTACCCACAAGGAATCCATGGCTAGATCAATGCTTTAGCAATTGTGGGACCTGGAGGTCAACCATGTTCTAGAGGAGTCCTCCTAGGATACCTAGAGAGCATTAGGAGGCATGGTTCTTGAAATCAGAACATAGAATAATTAATAAGGCCAATGGAGTGTGATCCTAGAGGCACACATAATGTGGTCCAGAATCCTAGTTTTCTGAAGCCCGTGGTGGCTGTGTGGAGTTGGTATGGATCGCAAACCAAGTTGACAACTCGATCAAGAATCAGTAAAAACGTTTCTTATAATGTGGAGGGCTTTCATGTGTGTAATTTTATAAGGGATATGATATTAGATGAAATGTTTACCCGAGCATTAAAAATGAGGATATAACTAAGATCTTAAGATCATTGCAATCCTCACCGTACACTTGAACCCCATGGTTTTCATAATTGAAATGAAGATTCATCTTATCTCCAACGTATTAAATTTTTAATCAGCTACACATGTTCCAAAATAGTGAGGTCATTTTCTTCTTCTCAATGAATCGACAACTCATGCGATATCATGACATCCACCCATAGAAAGTCCTCAAGGCATTAAATAAGAACCAAATAAAAGGAAAAAATCATTCTCTTTCATGCATTCAGAGATCAAAAATATCATGAGAATGTGTCATAAAACCTTTTACCAAGAACCATCAACAGTAGTGGTATGACATCATTGTTATGATCTTAAGATCATGTGTTAGAAGGGACATAATCAATGATGGATTGTATAAAACCACCAAATCCAACTCTTGTAGAACAATGACTACAATATCATTCAATATTTTTCATAAATTATCATGTTTTTTATTTACAGATGGTATCGATTGTGGGAACCACATGATCAACATAGTGATCATGTGAAGAAGAAGTAGTAATCATGTAGACCACATTATCATTTGAGTTTTTAATTAAAATAACAAGTATATCAGTATTCAAAAGACCACATGATCTTAGAGAAATCCTTCTAACACCTTTAAAATAAGAGGAATAATGTATATATAAAAAAAGTCGTGGTCTAGGGTAAGAGCTTCTGAAACATTTAGATAACGAGAGGGAGGGAGGGGTCCATTGAAAACATATCATCATCCATAATTATTCATGGAAATAAGAAAATGAATTTTTGATCACATTATATGAAGTATTATCCCAAAACACTCATGTTCACTTAAAGGCATTGAAGAATGTCACTACGGAGAGTACCTTATGTCCTTTAAAGCTCTCTGAGGAGTAACTAGAGAAACAATTTCTTATCTCATGAAGAATTTCATCAAGTCACATATACCACCTATGTCATGTAAATATAAATTTTGATCCATCAAGGTATCATGAAAGGAATGAAGAAGATACCACAGACAGTGCGTGTTTTCTCATGATGTAGTATAAGGAGATACTAGTGGACACAACCTGTGTCTTGTGAAACAAAATATATAGACCATTCACCTATCTCACAAAGCATTTTCATGCACTTCCTCATACTTTCATGGAGATATTATGGAGACACAATTGATTTCATGGTTAGTTCACGTACTTTACATAACCTTGTAATGTTAACGCACATCACCTAAAGCAATGAACTTTTTAAGCCAATGTTTTGATATCTTCTCTTGAAGATCACCTAGATGATATAGATATAATATTATTGATTAAACTTATAGTTGAATACCTTCAATGTGGAATAATTTTTTTATTTGATGAAAATATGTCCAGTTCAATAAATGGATCATATTAAAAGTTTCTATTGATTTAATTTGAAAACTAATTGTACCTATATAAAGAACACTACTGAATCACGAATAATGATTTTTTCATACCTAACCATTGTATGGTAAGTCAAGGAATTTCTAGTCACTAAAAAACTGTAGTGATCATAGAATCTATGAAACAATAAATTTTTGATCATCCCGTGGAGTTTTCTTTTTCCAAACCTTGTAAAAATAATTTTTTATTTAGATTTCGAACATTTATTTTAATATAGGATATGTAACACTTTATGGAATAAGAAAACTAGTTTCTAACAAGCTACGAATGTTGATTTAATATATTGATTAAATAAAATTACCCATTGATTCTCCCCCAGTGGATCTGCCCTAGGGAAATATATATATGAATGTCAAAGAGTGAGAATTCTCTAGAAATATTATGTTTTATTGGTTTAGTAGGATTCTAACAGTTGGTTATTTAAAAAAACTTTGAAAATGAAAAACCGAAGAGGATTAAATTCATTTGGGAAAAATAATGTGATTTATTTTTTTAGAACAAAAGAAATTACTAGATTATGGTCCAATTTTTTCTTATCCCTCTATTTATAGTGAAATTTTAATCCATATTAATGATTAATTGGCATGACATAGTTGTGGTTAGATATAGTGTGTTTAGTTAATATACTATGACTCACACTAATTCAATCCTCATGAGTATAATTATCTAAAACAAGATTTGGAATTAAATATTTGTTTTTTTCATTAAAAATTTTTAAGCCACCATTTATTTAGGGTAATATGTTTAGTATATACTAACCATAAATAGATAAAGTACCTATGAAATCATAAATAGTTGAAAATGAGGATGATAATTTTGATAGAACTATTCGAGGATTACTACTATATGATTCATTGTCATCGTGAAAAAAATAAGTATATTCAAATAATTAATTTGGAAAAATAATTTTTTATTAACCATTTTATGTTTAGAATATAAACTATTGGTTAATTATTTTATTAATATTCTCCTAGAATTTTTAGATGTAGGAACATGCATTTGTTTTCAAGTGTCAGTGCAATCATCTCTATCAAAAATAATAAAGCAAGCTCCTAAGAAAGTTCATGAGTTACAAGAAGGTATAATTAGTTAAGAAGGGTATGTTTCCATAATTTAATGTTTTTAAAAAGAATTTGTTTTGATATTTTGAATGAGATTATATGTGTTGTGTGACTCCAAAATGAAGAGAAAATGCTTAGTGATTCTCACACTCCCCAGTTTTCCATCTTATAAGTACTAAAATGTATTGGAAAATTATAGAGTTTAACTAGTTTGATGGAATGAAAATATATTATTCAAAATATACCATATAATTATAAACATTTAAATATGTTAAACTATAATGAAAATTATAAAAAGGGGTGATTTAGGATATTTCAAGTACAATATTTGAAATGTGAAAATATATTAATGGATTTAGTAGTGGGATTTATAAATAATTATAATGTTAATAATGGGATATGGGTTATTGTTGATTAATTGAAAAAAATATACTCTTTATCATCCCATTAGAGATAA
Source organism: Viscum album (assembly GCA_963277665.1). NCBI lineage: Eukaryota > Viridiplantae > Streptophyta > Magnoliopsida > Santalales > Viscaceae > Viscum > Viscum album. Next base: position 497,592,919 of record OY728140.1, read on the forward strand.
AATTTTATTAGATTAATAATCATGGATTCATCCCAAGGGGATAGTTAAGTTACTTAGTGTTCCTCTCTCTATTACATCTAATCATGATCCTAGAATGACATCAAAATCAAAGATAGGTCTTCAGTTCTAATTTGGTTCTAGAAAAAAAAATTAGTTCACCAATTCATCCTAAATTCAGGGGGAAGTCATGTAGAATGAATCAAACCCTGGAAGACATAATTTACAATTTTTATATGTATTACCAATGATGTTGAGATCAGTAACCTTCATCAAATGTTTTATCATATAATAATAGTTTTCATTCTAGTATACTAATGACCCCTTTTAAATATTGATATGGATTTCAGTTTCGGACTATATATTATTACAATAATGTAACATAATGTAATTTCTCTACACAAGAATTTGGTTGAAGAAATGATTGATAAAGAGAAGTTTATTCATTTGAATATAAGAATGAATCAATGTAGGAAAAAATTAACATTCATAATCCGAGGAAATATATTTATTTTGAGGTAGGTTGTCATATTTTACATAATGTATCTTCATGGAAAATATTATGAATTTTGATAAAAAGGTAAGATAAGTATATACATTATTGAACTGTATAAAATCATAGATAAAGAAGGATCAGTTGGCTACCGAGTGGCTTTTCCACCCAGTTTATTGACGTGGTTAGAGGTCGTCACATCCCTCAATATTACCTTTATAAAACAAAACTAGGAAAATGGTTTAGGGTTTATCCAAAGAGAAGGAATGTGATTTTTCTATTGTTTACATCAAAATAGACATCATGGTTGTCAAAAGTTTGAGGGAGTGAACATATTTTTAATTTTTTAATGATGAAGTGGAAATATGATGAGGAAAGAAGATTTTTTTACAAAGAAACAAAAATTTACATAATGAACTGATAAATGTTTCAACATCATCAAATTTTGATGTGGATGAAGGTCATAACAGCCCTCAAAATTACATTTATAAACCTACACTAGTATAGGTAGTGAACATATTTTTATTTTTTTATTGTTGAAGTTGAAATAGGATGAGGGAACAAGATTTATATTACAATGATACTAAAATTTACCCTAGTTACTGAAAAATTTGAAATAGAGTCGATTTTTTATGTGGCTAGAGTCGTCACAACCCCCAAAATTAAATTTATAAACCTACACTAGCACAATGGTGCCAGGTCGATCCACAGAGAATGCATGTGAGTTTTTTAAGGTTAAATTAAAAATAAATTCTACTATTATTAGTAGTGGAGGGAGTTCACATATTTTTTTAATGATGATGTTGAAACAGGATGAAGAAACATGATTTGTTTACAATGAAACTAAAATATACATTATGTTTTGATAATATAGTGAAATAAAATAACTAATATTATGTATCAAAGGTAAGGAAGAAAAGTTCAAATGAATTCACTCTAAAATTATGAACTGTTGGTTAACAGGATTGACTTCTTCACTACATCTTATTGAACCACTCATCCAAGACATGCGAAAGAATCACCCTCCCCAAAAGACTCAACAGGTTGAAAAGTAATTCATGGAACTCACCACTTTAGAATTAATAAAAATTCTTAAGATGGTAAAAAAGATTACATTTCTAAATAAACTCATGGTAAAATTTCCAATGTTGATGGAATTAATGTTTTGATAGATGCATTCAAAATCAACCTCACCAATCGATTTTTAAATTGTGAATTTTGAGATCAATTGAGATGTGAAACAACTAAAAAGATAATAATAATTCAATCTCACTGATTGATTATGAATCTTAATATTGTACTGTATGTGAAAAAATTGAAATGAAATTCGAGAAGAATAAAATTAAAAATCTAAAAAACAATTTATCCTATGATCAAATTTATTTTAAAATTAAAAAACCTGAAAACAGAGTACAAAATCTGAAACATAGAGGGAGGAAAACACTCTAGGTGTTTCCATACCTTCGGGCTCTATAGCCTCCATCTCATCTTCAGTGCTTCTCCCTAGAGTCTAAACTCATTAATGGTGTGATTGTGAAGAGAATTAGTGTCCACTACTGTTGCTCTTCCTTTATATCTTACCGTCTTAAGCTGATTGTCATCAAATGCTTCCACCAAAAGAGTTTTTTATTTCACATCAAATCTGCACACATGGACTTTTTACTGAACAACACATCACTTTTACTTATCCCATGTAACTAACTTCATGCTAGTTTGTTGGACGAATGTGAACATGTCAACACCTACACTTTGACCATTCACACTAATGAAAGAAAAAAGAAAATTTATCACATGAAGAATGTTAAACAAATATGATTATTTTTTTGACTTAATGTAATATTAATTATTTAAAAGTTAATAATAAATTTTTTTAGTTGATATTTATTACTTACTTTTAATTCAACACTTAACTTAATTGTTAATTATTAATCTTTTTATTTTAATTACGTTAAAATATTATTTTAGGATGATAAAATATTATTAATTAATTAATAATTATATTAAATAATGAAGAATAAACTATGATAATTATATGAATAAATATTATTAGAATTAAATTATATAAATTTATCCATTTTTAAAATTAGATATTTACTTATTTATTTTATTAAATAATAAATTTTTTATTAAATATGTAACTAAAAAGTTATGTTATAGTAGATAATTAAATATCTAAATACAATTTATTTATATAGTTAATTTAACAAACTAATATTAATATTGATGTTTAAAACGTTTTATTAATTTTAATTTTAATGATATTATTTCATTAGGTAATAAATTTCTTTATTAAAGATCACCATACAATTTTATTTTATGTTTCTTGAATAAGTTTATTTTAATTCCTATTAAAGTATTTATTTTTATTAATCTAATTAAATTAATTATTATATTATTATTTATAGAATTTTTATTAGTTATTTGGTTTTATATTTTAGTAAATTAATCAGTTATTTTTAGATTTTATTTAGTTTTTATTATCTTTTTACTTATTTATATAGTTTTTTTATTAAACACCCCCTTAGTCATCTCCTTCAACGTGAAAAGGGGGAGGGTTTTGAAAATGGTTTCTTCGTAGCATGTAGTGGACAGGCGGTCAAATATCCTACCCACACAGTAGATTCTCCCTTGATTAGCTCTGGCGCAGCCCTCATGCCTAGCGGCGACACTCCTTAACTCAAAGAGATGGTTGATCCCTCCTTCATCTCGTGGTGGATACCAGCGGATCTCCTTCCCAAGATCCTTTAGCAAAAAGAGTTCAGTAAGGCATCTTAATTTCATCACTTGATGGATGAAAAATTCATCTATTTTATTTGATTCTGTTAATATGGTTTCTGTTTGGAAATCAATTTGAGATGATGATTCGTGGGGTTGTAGTTCTGGTTTGGCCTCCGTGGTGAAGCATTGAGGGTAGAGAAAGGGGTTTCAGGGAGAGTGATTAAAGTGGTATAGAAGGAGAGGGTTGTGAAATGATGAGAGAGGTGCACTATCGGTGGAAGGCTGGGCAGTTAGTTAGATGAGAGACCGATGGGAGATGAAGGAGGATTAGTGTGTGCATAACACCGATGAAAAAAAATCAATGAGATGATGGATATAAGGGGAGTCGATAGCACTAATGGTTAGGAAAAAAATCATTCTCCAATAGAAGAAAATAAATAGTGAGTCACCGATAATAAACAAGAAGGAGTCACCGATGGGGTGCATCCGTGAGTTGTGAGACTGATGGGTGATCTGTGAGTCGAGAGACTGAAGTGTTATTAGTGAGTCATGAAACTGATGGGTGATTGGTGTGTCATGTGACCGATTGGTGATTGGTGAGTCAACTCACTAATAGTTCAAAATAAAGTATTGAATTATCGGTTGGTGATCTAAAAAAATGAAATAAGCATATTATCAAATAAACAAATAATTAGTTAAATCATTTGAAAATTAAATAATCTATAAAAGTATAAATATTTAACATAAATTAAAAGATACTTAAGTTATTAATAATGATAAATTAAGTCATATAATATAAATTTAAAAACTATGTATTGTAGTAAACCAATAATATAATGATTAAATGATTATTTAATATTGATATCAATTTATTAAAAAGTCAGCAAATCAATATCAACAAATACAATTAACAATAATAAAACTACAAAATTTAATTAAGATTAAATTATTTGTCTTAATGACTAAAAATAAATAATTTGATATAAAATTTTATTAAATAATAAATTTCATTATAAAAATATAAAATTAGGAATATTTATCAAAAAATATATTATAATAATTAATTAAATTGATAAAAATTAAATAAAACGATGTGGAAAACTGTGTGTTTTTAGAGCCACATGAAATTCACTCACACATAAACATTGTTTTTCCTAAAAAAATACCATGTTTTATTATATTTGAATACAAGTAACGTGTTTATATTACATCTTAAAAAGTAACATTTCCAGCACCTTCAAAACATATGTCTATAAAATGTCTTAAAAATGAATTGTTCAAGTGGATTTTTCTTTTAGTCAAACTCTCACTAGTAGTTTAGAAATCAATGAATCATCTAGTAATGAACATATCCTCCCTCACATGTGACTCTTTATAGTGACCCCTATCAATTCTAATCAATGATATAAATTCCTGAGTTACAACAAGTTAAATATACGTAGAATTAAGAATATAACCAAAGGAACATTATACTTTGACTCGTCACCTAGTTCCCAAAAATAATTTTTTTACTGAATAACCTCAATGAAAAAACCTAATGATTACCATCTAAATAAATTGTATCCTTCTTTATTTGGAAGTCCTCATCCCCCACACCTTAATGAACTCATTTTTGACCGTAGTTTCTATATTTTATTTTTCCCAGGCCATATGTCATGTCATTTTCTCTGTGCATGTGCACTTATTCAAAGTGTACCGAGGGCTTATAGTAAATAGAAACGCACCCATCATCTAGTGTCTCAAAGATTCATAATGGGATCCAATATTCTCAAAGTACTATAATTATAAATAAATTAAATAAAAATCATTTACATTATCCCACTAAGGTAATTACTTTATTAACTAAAAGTAAAATTTGTCCCCTAGGACTAAGATCAAACTTCCAGTTCCATGGGTTATTATCATAACTACATTAACAGGTTACCCATATCACTCTCAAAAATAGACCGTAAACCAAATTTCCCTTAAACAACTAATGAATATCAATATAAAATAATCCACTGACATTAATTTCATATTCAAATCTGTTATTAACTACTAATAAATCATCATATTAAGTCAAGACCCATTTGAGAAATAGTGTAATACCAAAAAGTGTTCTATGATTTCAAAAAATTTACCTATTTTTTACAAACTAACATATTGAAGTTGGAATGGGAATTTAATTGTCTCGATAAAGTTAAAAAATACTTTTTCCAAAATAATTATTTAACAGCAGTTCGCAAATTAATACATGGATGATAAAATGAGTTAGTGACAATGATTTTCAATGCAGTTTAAACAATAACATGCATAAAGTGTGGCTGCATAGTGAAAGTGTGAAACCAAATACAAATAATGGGATCAATTGGATTTTTAGTAAAGAAGATATGTTCATTCTATACAGCTAAACTTATAAAATCAGATTCGATATAATACACAACCATTCTACATTTATTCCCCCAATTAGTTTCTAACAATGGAATAATTTTACAACAGTAAAATTCAATTTTCCCGCAAGGAGGAACATGTAGAATTATTTCTTTAGCTTAATGACAAGTGAATAAAATCTTTAATATTCAAGATATGTTGCATATTTTTTTAGCGTACAGTAGTAAAAACTTATAAAGTAAGACTCATTGACTCACTGACAACAGTAATTGTGACATAGACGTTACTTTTTTTAAAATGAACATGAGCAGATATATGAATACAAGAATTAAGACACTTTAGGGAATATGATTTTCATTAATCCTACATCATGAGAATTCCACTCCTTTATTAATGCAGAAGCATCCAGAATGTCACAAGGCAAGAAGATATAGACATAAATTTTATGCAGAGACAGAGTTTTAAGTAGAGAGCATAGTAGAAATTTATTAAAAAAACAAAAAAAAGAATTAAAAACAAGCATGACCCATGGGTTGATTCCCATGAAGCACTGACTATAAAGTCTAGGGTTAGTCATAATTTAATTATATTATATTAATTAAAAACTAAACGAAAACCATGGGTTTCCTCCCATGCCACACTAGTTTTATAGTCCCCAGTTGGACTCACCTAGAACTTATCATAGTTACTAGGTGAATGTGGTTTTTTTAATAATAATGACCACATGTTTTTGACCCAAATATTATTAATTTAATGATGAATTATATGGGAATCATGACTTAACACAACAAAAACTAAACTCGCATAGCCTGAATTAACCACTAAGAGACACCCCTTGTCATGCAAAAGTATAGTGCAGTCGACTTCTAGATTAAGTTCATATTTTTCAAGATATGAATTCACATGATGGGAAAACATTAAACTAGGTGCTCCAAGGGGTTTCACCTTATTTAATGGATATCTCTCTAAGATTCAACATTAACAGTTTTAGATTCATGGATTTTAATGGCTCAGTTATGATTAGTAGGTTTATGAAGGGATTAAATAGAGTGATGAACGAAATCATGTATTATAGGCCTCAAGCATAAATCCCCCTCTAAACAACTATCTTTGTCACATTCAAGGAATGAAGTAAACTATTGGGAAGAGTTAATTGTTGTTCAAACAAACATTTCGATTTTAAAATATTTTAAATCTCTTCCAATTGTTCCTCATTAGTATAAATACACTTAACATCTACTACCTCAGACAAATCAATTCATTACCCATTGTCTATTGTGTATTCATCCTCTACTCCCAATTCAAGTTCAAAAAGATCAATTTATAAAAAAATGTCATTTTAGTGTTTCAAATCAATTTTAGGAAAATAATATTACAATTCAGATCCAATAATTTCATTTTCTTGTTTGTTAAAATTCAAATTTTTTTCACCATGTTGGTAAACACTACTTTACAACTAAATACTGAATGTTTAAAAATAGTGATGACTCTCAGAATAAAGAAATTAAAGCACAATAGATAGAATATCTTCCAAAATCATACCATCATAAACTTCATCAAAAATCATTTCAATAATAATCGGGTATTCAGTTTTAAAGAAGGAATGAAGAGTTCTCATTTGAGGTTCATAAATTTGTGATTATTTAACTTCCTACATAAGGTTTTATTCCAATGTAATCCCTAGTTCATGTTCATTTTCATTACACAAAGTTTCATAAAAGTTTTATGAAAAACATTTGGCATCAAAGTTCAAATTTACATGTTTCTATTCAAGAAAAGTTATTTCCCTTTTGATACTTCTAATACAATGATTCTTTTCCAAAGTAGGAACCATTAAAAGAACTGGTAAATCTTTTATCATAGGTTTTAGTTCAATTTCAAAATTGTCCAACTCATCTCCATTTACATTAATTTTGGGGATCTCCAATAATGTTTTATTCACTCATTGAGTTGGTTATTTCTAGATTTAGTTTAACAGTTCTTGATTCATCAGAATATAAAGTGTCTTTCCTTGTTTCAGATTCACTACTTTCTTCAACATGATTTTTAAACCATTGATAAAATATTTCCCTTTCTTCTATTTCAACTTCTTCCAAATATTTACCACTTTTTTAATTCTAAAATAATGTTTTCTAATTTTTACAATATTTTATCTATCACTTTAGAATATTTAAATTCAATAGAATTTATTTTATTAATCCAAAAATCCCAATAATCCTCCGTAGGATCTGATTTCATTTCAATTAATTTATTATTAGATAGAAATTTCAGATTAGACTCAAATTTTTCATTTTCTTCAATGTAAACATCCTGTTGTGGCTATTTATAGACACATTTCCAAGAAGTGTTCCCATAATGACCACATAAAACACAATTATTCCCTAGTTTATTCTAGTTCTCATGAACATCCATTTTGTAAACTAGAAACTGGTGAGATTAAATACTCAATGTTTTACAATTGATGAAAAAAATTTCATGTTCAACCCAAGCAGTAGTTTTAATTTCATAGTTTTATGAATGAGATTTGTTTCATTATTTTTTTTGGTTTTTATGTTTTTTATATGTTTATAAAAACCTATACTCTCAGTGTGTGCCCTCTCTGGAAGCAATGCCATATTTTGATGTGGTCTGAGGTTTTCACTCCCCTTAAAATTACATTTATAATCTTACACTAGCACAGTGGTGCATGGTCAATCCACAGAGAAGGTGGGTGTGTTTTATACGGTTTAAATAAAAATAAACTCCAATGTTGTCAGTAGTAGAGAGAGTGAACGTATTTTTATTTTTTTAATGATGAAGTTAAAATAGGATGAAAAAAACAAGACTTTTTTACAAAGAGACATTAATTTATACTAACTGCTGATAAAAGATTCAATGGTGTAAAATTTTCATGATGTCGGAGGTCATCACGACCCTCAAAATAACCTTTATAGACCTACATTATTAGAGGGGGGTTACCATAATTTTATTTTTTTAATGATGAAGTGTAAATAGAATTAGGAAACATTAATTTTTTTCAATTAAATGGAAATTTACACTAGGTACAAATAAAATATGCAACAATGTCAAATTTTTATGTGGACGGAAGTCATCACAACCCTAAAAATTACATTTATTAAACAACACTGGCACATTATTTCACCGTCGATCCATTGAGAAGGCAGTTGATTTTTATAATTTTTAAATCACAATAATGTCTATTGTTGTTAGTAGTGGAGGGAGTGGACATCATTTTATTTTATTAATGATGAAGTGGAAATAGGATGAAGAAGAATGATTATTTTTACAAAGAATATAAAATCTACACTATCTACTGATAAACTAGATAAATACATTAACCAATATTCATTTTAAATGGAATGGGATAAGAGATCAAATATTTTCTCTTAGGAATTATAAACTATTGGTTAACCAGATTGACTTCTTCACTACATTGTATTGAATCACTCCCCAAAGACACGATGAAGAATCCCCCATGCCAGTAGAATCAAAAGGAAGAAAGCTAATTCTTGGAGCTTTCCACTCTAGAATGAATCAAACTATATAAGAAAGAAAAAAATATAACATTTGGAAATAAAATCACAATAAAATCTCAAAATTTAATGAAATTAATGTTTTAATAGATGCATTCAAAACAATCTCACCCATTGATATTGAAATTGTGAATTTGGAAATCAATTGAGAGGAGAAAACAACCAAAAAGGGATTCATAATTCAATCTATATAAGTGATTATGATTTTGAAAAGGGTAATGTATATGAAGAAATTGAAATGAAAATCCTAAATAATTAAATTCTTGATCTAAAAGAATATTAGCATATGATCATATTGATTTTAACACTAAAAAACATAAAAATTGTGTACAAAATGTTAATCATAGTGGGAGGAAACCAACCAACGTGATGCCCTTCATTCGGGCTCTATACCATCTAGCTCACATTCCGTACTACTCCTGAGAGTCTTCTCTCTTTAATGGTTTGATCATGGAATGAATGAGATGCCCCCTATAGCTACTCTTCATTTTTATCGTACCTTCATAAGCTTCTCGTCACCAAATTATTCCACTGATAAAGTTTTTTATTTCGTCGTGAATCCCCATATGTGCACTTTTTACAGAATGACACAACACATTTACTTAACCCCTGCAACTAACTCTAGCATAGTTAGTTGGATGAATGTGGACATGATACCAACTCCACTTTGATATTGCACAGTAAAGAAAGAAAAATGAAAAGTTAAAAACCCGAAAATTGTTAAATAAATATTACTTTTTAACATATTTTTATATTACTTATTCAAAAGTTAAAAATAAATATTTTTAGTTGATAATAATTATTTACATTAAATTCTAAACTAAAAGTAATTATTAATTATTAACGTTATTATTTTAATTACCTTATTATGTTATTTTAGGATAATAAAATATTGTTATTTAAAATATAATTATATTAAATAAAAAATGATAAAGTATGATAATTCTTTTAATAAATATTATTGTTAATAAATTAAATAAATTTAGCATATTTTAAAATGAAATTTTTATTTATTTATTTATTTTATTTTATTAAATAGTAAATTTCTTCCTTACATATTTAGTAAAAAATTTATTTAATAATAAATAACTAAATAATTAAATATAATTTATTAGATAATTTTTTTAATAAGTCGATATTAATATTTATGTTGGAAAAGTATTATTACAATTAATTTTAATGTTATTATTTTATTAGGTAATTAGTTTTTATTTTATTGAAGATCACCATAAATTTTTATTTAAAGTTACTTAAATAATTCTATTTTAATTATTATTAATGTATTTATTTTGATTAATTTAATAAAATTAATTACTATATGATTATTTTTAAAAAAATTATTAGTTGTTTAGTTTTACATTTTAATAAATTAATTAGTTAGTTTTAGATTTTATTTTTTTTTAAAATTTTATTTTAGTTATATATTTTAATTAAACCCTCCCCTATCATCTCATACAATGTTTAAAGGGGGAGGGTATTAAATCTGATTTTTTCCCCGCATATAGAGGACAGGCGGTTCAATCTCCTCCACATGTGGCAGATTCTCCTTTTCTCCACTCCGGCATGACCCTCTTGCATGGTTGTGGCACTCCTCAACTCAAATCGACAGCAAATCTCACCTTCATCTCCCAGTGACTTCTTGGGGATCTCCGTCCCAAGATTCCACAGTGGAGAGAGTCCAACAAGGTGGCTTAATTTCATCATAGGACAGTAGTGGTATTGATCTGTTTTTTAATTCTATTAATCTTGGTTGAGTTTGGGTATGAGTCGGAGATTATGAGTCATAGGGTTTTGGTTCTGGTTCGGTCCTAGTGAAGAATAGTTGACAGTAGTGAAAGGGGTTGTGCATAGAGAGATTACAGTGGTAGAGAAGGAGAGGGTAGTGCGAGGTTGGGAGAAGTGCACTATCTGTGGCAGGAAGGGTCGTCCGTGAGACAAGGGACCGATAAGAGTTGAAGGAGTATCAGTTTGTGTGTGACACCGATGAAAAATAATTAGTGCGACGGGGGATATTGGGGTCAATGGAACAGATGGATAGAAAAAAAAAATTAGTCACTAACAGAATAAAATAAAAAGTGAGTCACCGATACAAAAAAAGAGAGTCACCGATGGGGCACATCCATGAGTTGTGAGACCGATGGGTGATCAGTGAGCCGTGAGACCGATGAGTGATTTTTGAGTCAACTCAGTGATGGTGAAAAATAATGCATTGAATTATTGGTAGGTGAACAAAAAAAATAAAATAAATAGATTATCAAATAAAACAATAATAAATTAAAACAGTTGAAAATTTACTAATCTAGAAAGACTAAATATTTAACATAAATTTAAAAAAAATTATGTTATTAATCAAACTAACATAAAACATGAAATTTTAAATTAAAAACTATGTAAATTATTATAAAATTAATAAAATGATTAAATTAATATTTAATATTAATGATAATTTATTAAAAAGTGAGAAGATTAATAAAAAAATAAATAAGATATAATTAAACTAGATAATTTAAGTAAGATTAAATTAATTGTTTTAAAGAATACATATATATAATTTGATATAAAAATTTATTAAATATTAAATTTCATTATAATATTTTTAAATTATTAATATTTATCAAAAAGTGTAAAATTAATTAAATAATTTTATACAAATTAAACAAAAAGATGTGGAAAATTGTGTGTTTTTAGAGCCACATAAAATTTCCCCGCACTTCTACATTGTTTGTCCTAAAAAATATCATGTTTTAATATATTTTAATAATAGAAAATTTTTTATATTAAAGCTCAAAAAGTTACGTGTCCAACACTTTTAAAATAGAGGACTGACAAAAGCCTTAAAAAATGAATTGATCAAATGAATTGGGCCTTAATTTAAACTCTCACTGGTAGTCTTTAAATATAGGAATCATCAAGAAATAAAGATTCCCTAACTCGGATGTGACTATGTCTAGTGACCCAACTCAATTCAAATCTAAGATCAAAATTCAAGAGGGACAACAGGTAAAATATATGTGGAATTAAGAACATACCCAAAGGAACTTTATACGTTAGCTCATCACCTAGGTCCCAAAAATAAATATTGTTTCGAGAATAACCTTATTGATTCCACCTAAATGATTTCCATATAAATCAATTGTTTGCTTCTACAGTTAGCGTACATCATTACCCTCCCCATAAATAACTCATTTTTTATCATAATCACTTTATTTTATTTTTCCCAATCTATGTTTCATGTGCAGAGCACTGTACATGTGAACATATTCAATGTGTATAGAGGGATTATAGTAAACTGAAATGCACCAAACATCTATGGTCTCATAGATTCAATGTGGGATCCCAGTTTCCCAGACTACTATAGTTTCCTAATATTTATATAAATATCATTTACAATGTCTCACTAAGGTATTTACATTAATAACTCAAAATAAAATTAGTCCCCGAGGATCAAGATCAATATTCCACTTCCCAGGGCTATGATCATAATTCCACTAACATTTTACCCATGTCACTCTCAAAAATAGACACTAAAATTTTTTCATTATATTAATATGTATGATCACTCAACAATCATCCACTCGCATTATTTTCAGATTCAATACAGTTCTTAACTAGTAATCATTCATCATCCTAATGAAATACCCATTTGAAAAACCCTAAAAATGTAATATTGTGATATAATTATGAAAAAATTGAAAATTTTTACGCATTTTTTACAAAAATACCGATTGAAGTGGCAATGGTAATTTAATGGTCTTGATAAAGTTAAAAAATATTATTTTACACCATAATTATTTAGTAGTAGGTTCAGAAATAAAGACATACATTAACAAATGAGTCACTGACAATGATTTTAAATGAATTTCAAATAGTAACATGTAACATGTGTTGGTGCAGAATGAAAGGGTAAATGAATGTTCATAGAATTGGTTCAATTTAATTTTTAGTAAAGTAGACATGTTCATTCTTTTCTTGGTAAATTATACAAGAAGATTCGACAGAACACAGAACTTGTCTGCATGTATCCCCCCCCCCCACCACACTTAGTTTCTTCAAGTGGAACGATTTTAAAAAAATGAAATTAATTTTTTTATAAAGGAAGAACATGAATAATTTTTTCATTATCTTAATGACAAGTGAATAAAATTTCAGTTTACAAGACATGCATCGGAGTTTTCCAGAAAACATGTAGCATAAATTTATAATGTAATAGACACTAACTAATGGACAGTAGTAATTATGACTTAGTAGTGAATTTTTATTAAAATAAATAATAGTAGAGAAATGAATACCATAATTAAGAAACTTACCTAAATAGATTTTTACATTTATCCGCCATCTTGGGAATTCCTTTCCCTTATTGATGCATAAGCATCCTGATAGTCACAAGGAATGTAGACAAAGAATGAATTTTCCAGTAGAGATTGAGTTTTATGTAGACAGAAAAATATCACAATATTCAAATAAAATCAAAAAACATATATTAAAAACAAGCATGAACAATGGTTAGACTTTCTTGAATCACTGAATTTAAAGTCTTTAGTTATAATTTATTTAATTAAATTTTTTATTAAAAAAATACAAAACCTAGGTTTCCTCCCATGCACCACTAGTTTTCTATTCCCAATCCAGACTCGCATAGAAATATTTTTAGTCCCTAGGTGGATGTGGTTTTCTTAATAGGAACAACCACTTGTTTTTGGCCCATATATTTTTAACATAATGATGAATTATATGGGAATAAACACTTACACAACAAAAACTAAACTCTCTTATCTGGAAGTAACCACTAAGAGACACCCTTTGTCATTGGTAAGCATAGTGTTGTCCACTTCTACATTAAGTTCATATTTTTTAGGATTTGAATTCACCTGAATGGAAAACATTAAAATATGTGCTCCTAGGGGTCTGAAATTATTATCATGTCTATCTATCTCAACTTTAACATTAACAGTTTCGAATTCAAGGATCTTAATGGGTGAGTCTTGATTAGTAGGTTCAAGAAGGGATTAAATAGAGTCTTGAACAAAATCTTGTACAAAGGAACTCCAGAATAAATCCCCATCTAATCTAATATGAGTGTAATAAGATGGATCATTACTCATTTAATTCAAGGAATGAAGTGAACTACATTGAAGAGTTAATTGTTGTTCAACAAAACATTCAGGTTTGAAATTATTATAAATCACTTCTAAAAGATCCTCATCAGTTAACCTACACTCAACATATACTGCCTCTGATAAATCAATTTTACATCCATCATCAAGTGTGTGTTCAACCTCTATATCATTTTCATGTTAAGAAAGCTCACTTTATTAAACAATTTTATTTGTGTATTTTAATTTAATTTTAGGAGAATAATTTTACAATTTAGATTCAATAATTTTAGTTTATAGTTTGATCAAATTCATACATTTTTCCCCAAGTTGGAAAACACTACATTATGACTCAGCACCAAATGTTTCAAAATAATGATGACCCTCATAATAAGTTAGTGAAATATCAATAGTTATCATATAATCCAAAATCATACCCTCAAAAAATTCATCAGAAATAATTTCAATTATATTTGGGTTTTTAGTTTCAAATCATGAGAGAAATGTATTCAGTTGATGTTCAAAAAATTAAGGTTCTTTAAATTCCAGCTTAAGGTTTTCTACCAAAGTAATCCCTAGTTCATGTTTAGATTCATTACTCAAAGTTTCAGAAAGTTTTTTTGATGAATTTTTGGGAACAAAGTTCCCATTTTAATATTTCTCTTCAACATAAGTGATTTCCCATTCATAACATATAAAATAGTGAGTCTGTTAAAAATTTGTACCCGTGAAAAGAAATGGAAAATCTTTTTCAATATTTTTCAATTCAATTTCAAAATTTTCAAACTCATCTTCATATACATTATTTTTGGGATCATCAATAATGTGTTATTCATTAAGTGAGTTGGTAATTTCCATATTTAGTTCAATAGTTTAAGTTTCATTATAATATAATGTACATTTCCCTTGTTCAGATTCACATTCCTCTTCAAAATGATTTTAAAACCTTCGATATACATTTTAATTTTTATCTATTTCAACTTATTCCTTCTCTTGAACCATTTCTTTTGATTATAAAATCATGTCTTCTAATTTTTTCAATCATTTATATAGATCTTGATAATATTCAAATTGAATTTAATTGATTTTATTAAACCAAGAATCAAAATAATCCTACATAAAAACTAATTTAGTTTCAATTCATTCATGTTTTTCTAGGAACTGAGAATTAGACTCAAATTGTTCATTATTTCAATTTAAACATCCTATTGTGGCTTGTTATAGGCTCACTACCAAGCAGTGTTCCCATAACGGCCACAACAACCAAAATGAGGCCTCAGCTAATTACAGTTCTCATGAACTTCAATTTTTTTATTCTAAAAATAGGTGGATTAAACACTCAATGTTTTGTTGTTGATGCCGAATTTTGATGTTCAATAATAGAAGTAGATTCATGTTAACAATTTTTTATTGCAGATTTTTTTTCGTTTATTTGGTATTTTTTAATGTTTTTTAAAACCCTAGACTCCCAGTGCATTCTCTCCCCTACAACGACGCCATATTTGGATGTGGCCAAAGGCTCCCACGACCCTCAAAAATTACATTTATAAACCTACACTAGTATTGTGGTGTTAGATCAATCCATATAGAGGGAACGTGAGTTATCTAAGGTTTAAATCAAAATATACTCCACTATTTTTAGTATGGGAGAGAGTGATCACATTTTTATTTTTTAAAAATGATGTGGAAACAAGATGAGGAAACAATATTTTTTAACAAAGAAACTAAAATGTACACTAATTACTAATAAACATTGTAATGGAGTCAAATGTTTATGTGGTCAGAGGTCGTCACAGCCCAAAAATTACATTTATAAACTGACACTATTGGAAGGAGGAAACATCTTTATATTTTTTAATATTGAAGTGGAAATGGGATGAGGAAATGATACTGTTTTACAATGAAACAAAAATGTAAACTATGTACTGATAAAATTTTCAATTACGTCAAATTTTTATGTTGTCAGAGGTCATCCCGGCCCTCAAAATTACATATATAAACCTACACATGCACAACTGTGGAAGGTCGATCCACAGAGAAAGAAGGTGCGTTTTATATGGTTTAAATCAAAATAAACCGTAGTTTTGTTAGCAGTGGAGGGTGTGAACATATTTTAATTTTTTTAATATTGAATTGGAAATAAGATGAAGAAACATGATTTTTTTTACAAAGATACTAAAATTTACACTATATATTAATAAACCAGATAAATACAATAACTAATATTAAGAAGAAAATGCAAGGGGGCATCAATAAAATAAATTCACATTGGTATTCTGGACTACAGGTTAACATGATTGAATTCTTCACTAGTTTATATTGAATCACTCCTCAAAGACATGTTGAAGAATCCCCCTCACCAGGAGACTCAATAGGTAGAAAACTAATTCATTGTGCTCAGCACTCCAGAATCAATCAAAACATCTTAAGAAAGTAAAAAATATAACTATTCAAAATAAACTCACCATAAAATTTATAATGTTAATGAAATTAATGTTTCTATAGATGAATTAAAAGTCAACCTCCATAGTTGATATTAAAATTGTGAATTTTTAAATCAATGGAAAGGTTAAACAACTAGAAAGAGAATAATAATTCAATCTCACCGATTGATTATGATTCTGAAAAATGTAAAGTCTGTGAATAAATTGAAATGAAAATAAAAAGAATTAAATTATCGAGCGTAGAAAATATTAGCCTATGATAATAAATATTTTAACACTAAAACACATGAAAAAAAGAGTATAAAATATTCAACATAGAGGGAGGAAAACTCCCCAAGTGTTTCCCTCCCTTTAGGCTCCATAGCCTCTAGCTCATATCTCGTGCTGCCCCTAGGAGTCTTCACTCATTAACAGTGTTATCGTTGATAGAATGAGCATCCCCCTACTACTGATCTTCATTTATATCCTATTGTCATATGCTTCTCGTCACCAACTGCGTCCACTGACAAAGTTTTTTATTTGGCAGCACATCTGCCGACATGCACATTTTACAGAACGAAATGTCACTTTTACTTAACCAATGTAACTAACTCTGCGCAAGTTAGTTGGATGAATGTGGAAATGTTACTGGCAACTCTTAGATATTACATAGCAATGAACGAATAACGAACAGTTAAAAACATGAACAAGGTTAAATAAATATATTTTTTTAACATAATGTTATATTACTTATAAAAAAATTAATAATAAATATTTTTAATTGATAATTATTATTTTCATTTAATTCTAAATGTAAATTATTTATTAATTATTGAATTTATTATTATAATTACCTTATAATAATATTTATGGATGATAAAATATTATTATTTAATTTATAATTAAATTATATAATGAAGAATAAAGTTTGATAATTCTGTTAATAAATATTATCAGTAATAAATTATATAAATTTATCATATTATAAGATTATATTATTATTTATTTATTTATTTTACATTATTAAATAATAATTTTTTTTATTAAAAATGAAATTAAAATGTTACTTTATAATAAATTTTAATTATTTAAATATTCTTTATTTAGAAATATAATTTAATTAATCAATATAAATATTTATGTTTGAAAAGTTTTATTAAATTTAATTTTAATGTTATTATTTTCTTAGGTAATTAATTTTCATTTTATTAAAGATCACCATCAATGATTATTTCAATATTATTAAAAAAATTATTTTAATTATTATTAATGTATTTATTTTGATTAATTTAATTAAATTAATTATTGTAAAATTATTTTTAATATTTTTATCAGTTATTTTGTTTTATATTTTAATCAATTAATTATTTTGTTTTAAATTTTATTTTATTTTTATTAACTTTTTATTTTTGATTTAAATATTGTTTATTGAACCTCCCCCCGATCGTCTCCTTCAAAGCACAAAGGGGAGAGGGTTTTGAATCTAGTTTCTTCCTAATACGCAGAGGGAAGACGGTCCAATCTCCTCCCCACATAGTAGATTCTCTCTTCCTTGGTTCTAGTAGGGCTATCATGCCTGGTGGCAACCCTTCTCATCTAAAACTGATGACACCTCCCTCCTTCAGCTCACGATGGCTTCTTGTGAATATCCTTCCCGTGCTCCCAGAATGGCAAGATTCCATCAATGCATCTTAATCTCATCATAGGATGGTACATGAATTGATCTGTTGTGGTTGATTTTGTTAATCCAGGTTGAGTATGGGTATAAATAGGAGATAATGAGTCATGGGGTTGCGGTTCTGGTTAGGCCCCAATAGTGAATCAGAGAGGGTGGAGAAAGGGGTTCTTCAGAGAGTGATTATGGTGGTAGAGAATGAGAGCGTAGTGGAAGGTTGGAAAAAGTGCACCATTGGTGATAGGGAGGGCTTTTAGTGAGATGAGAGATCGATGAGAGATGATCAAAAATCAGTGTTTGTGTGTGTGTGTGTGTTTGTGTGTGCTACATCGATGAAACAAATTCGGTGAGATGAGGGATATTAGTGGTTGGTGGAACCGATGGTTAGAAAAAAATTCAGTCATTGATAGAAGAAAATAAAAATTCAGTCACCTACAATAAAAAATGATTCATTAATGGTGTGCATTGGGGAGTGACGAGACAAATGTGTGATCAGTGATTCATGAAACCGATGGGTGATCAGTGAGTCATGAGACCTATGGGTAATTTGTGAGTCATGAGATCAATGGGTGATTGGTGAGTTGACTTGTTGATAGTGCAATATAAATTATTGAACTTTTGATAGGTGAATCTCAAAAATAAAATAAATATATTTTAAAATAATACAATAATTAATTAAAATATTATAAAATTAATTAATTTTATAATGAAAAATTATATAAATTAAATTTAAAACTATTTAATCAATTAATCAAAATAAATTAATGCATTTAATATTAAATTAAAAATTAATTAAATTATTACACAAATAATATAATGATTAAATGATTATTTAATGATAATGTTAATTTATTAAAAAATTAGCAGATTAATATAAACTAATCTAATGAATAAATAATTAAACTAGGAAAGTTTAGTAAGATTAAATTAATTTTTTTAAAGAGAAAAAATACCTAATTTTCTTTAAAAGATGATTAAAAAATAAATGTCATTATAAAAATACTAAAGTATGAATATTTATCAAAAAAATGTAAAATTAAAAAATTAAATTATTAAAAATTAAATAAAACGATGTGGTAAACTGATTGTTTTTAGAGCCACATCATTTATCCTAGTTATATAAAAAATTTCATCTTTCAGTATTTTGGAAATTAGTATTGGATTTGTCACAAGTTTCGAGACCCAAATTTGATTTGTTAGAAGAGAACCTCCCTTACGAGGAACATGATGTTCAAATTATTCACTATATAGATGAATTATTATGGTGTCATTTAATTCCCCAATTTATAGTTTTTTTGAGAAACCATATGGTTGAATAAGAAACATTTTAATCTGAAAATACTACGAGGGAAATATATCCGCACTTGTTTGATAAATAACATAAATTTCATGGAAATAATTTAAAAAATTGAAAAAGAATCTAATCCCCATTTACTATTAGAATAAATAATTTTAATATTAATTATTATTCTTGAATTAAATAATATTATTCGTTGTAAAAACCTTAAATACATTTTTTATTTAAAAAATATAAATAGTTTATTTAAACTCTTTTCATATATGGTTTTATTTAAAGATTTCATTCCCAAATTAATAAATTTTTTATTTTTGAAATTGAATATTATTTTTCAATTCCCTATTTAGAAATCATCTTGTGAAGAATTTTTCATAATTTTCTAAAAATATTAATTTTAAAATTAATAGTGAAAACTTATTATTATTTAAATAAAATAGTTTTTATCTTCGATTATTAAAAAATACATTTTTCTGGAATAGTGATATATTTCAATCAGTTAATTTTTATTTAAAATAATCCATTTATATATTTTAAATTAATTTTATACTTTAATTTAGTATGAAAACATTGAATACTAAAAGAAAAATTCATAGAAGCCTATTTTTATTCGCATTATGTCTGTAAAATTTTAAATTAAATTATTACACTTATTTTTTTTAATTTTTTAAAATGGATAATATATTTTTAATCATTTTGTAAAAATTTATTAAAAAGGTCTCTTTTATTTTGATTAAATATTAATAGCAAGATTAATATTATTTTATTACTACATTAATGGGTATATCGGGAAATTATTGTTAAAAATAAAATGATAATGAGTAATAATTGACCCTAACACTTTCTGTATTTTTATTTCAAGATTATATATAGTATATATTAAGTAAAAAAATTTAATATATGGAATTTTTAATTTTGACATGATTTTACCCTTTATAAAATTTTTGTTAATATTATTCCAAAAATGACACATTGTTGCTTTTAATAATAAGAATAATTTCAATAAATGGGTAAATAAGAGATTTATTACATTATAAATAGTCATTTGCAATCAAAAAATATTTCTCATCATTGAAATTTATTTTAAATATTAATTTTCTATATAATTACATTAACATTATTTATTCTCTAAATATTTAATTAATAGAATAAAATGATTTTAAAAATGCTAAAAAAATTCATTTGAATGAATATTTATGTTCCAATCTAATTTTAGATAAAAAATGCCTATTTAAGAGTTTCTATTTATTTTATGTTGATTTATTTTCGGTATTAAAAAATTTATTTCCAAATTAAATGCATGATTTCAAAAATAACATAAATGAAATTTTTTACTAAATAAATATTATTAAAAATTAAAACATACATAACATTATTGTATTTGGATAATTGAAAGGGATATGGTTTGTTCCACTGAATATTTTCTATTTTCGTTGTATTTTACCTTTTATAGTAACAATTTTTACCCCTCAAAAGTAATAAAAACATTGATATCACTATAATTATCCAAAGGGTTGCTGAACGGTTACAAAAAAATGATATGGGTACAAATATGATCTAAAAATGTAAAAAATTAATTGAAATAGAGTGTTTTAAATCATATATATCATTTATTTTAATAATATCAAATTAGAGATTTTTGGAAAAAAATTATTTTATATTAATTTATTATTTAAGGAAATTATAAAATTTCCCTCCCCTATCTTATAAAATGGAACCTAATTTTATCATTTCTTTACACTTAAATATGATTTTATCAAAATATAACTAAAAAAATCACATCCTATAGAACTAATCCACATCTTATATGTCTTATATTATGCATAATACCATCCTTTGAGGTCCTTTAATTTAATCCTTTGGTGGTTTTTTTGATGAATATGTAATGTTCTTAACAAATCGTTACTCTTTTATTTATTAATCAACCTTATTCAAATATTCATTAACCATGATTATATAATAAAATAATAATATATATTATATTGAGATGTTAATATGGTAATTTAATAACTTATATACATCTCCAGCCTCCCACAAATGAGAGAGGTATCCATCATTCATTTTCATAGAGGACAACCGCCATGTGGATTGATGTAATTTGTTTTCCAGAACCATTTTTTTAAATAGTAATAATAATATAATTTATTTTTAAATATAAAATTTATTACATTTTAAAAAATATTAAATAATAAAATTATCTTAATTTCTTACATTTCTATTCACTAAAAAATTATAATGTTGTTAATATGTATGTTTGGGCTACCAATTCAACCAAAGGGTGTGATTCATTTTTTTATCACCACATCACATGGATGATATATAAAAGTATGATTGATATAGTATTAAATTTATGATATAATGATAATTATGGAATGATAATATAATACATACCTTCTTTTAATAATGATAATTGAATAATGGAAACGTTATTGATCTGTATGTACATTTTATAGTCCCCATTATTATAACACAGATAATTTTTCATATCCATTTTTCATGGTTGGGTTTATAAGTATAATTTAGATGTAAAAATTATTATTATGATATTATTATTATTCTATAGTTTATAAAATAATGACCACTTCTTCATTGTCGACCGCTCGATTATATTTTAAGCAAATGTGTTTAATGTAGATGAAACATCTAATGTGAACTAAATTTATTATTTAATTGTATATAACATGAAAATAAGTGAAATAAAATGAATAATAAACATTAAAATTATTCACAATCATGTAAATAATTAATGTCTGTTTATTAGTTAGGATTTCAATGAAAGTATGTGATGAGTTATACTTATGGTAAGGGACTATATCTTTAAATATCATATTTTAATGTCACTCTTAAAACTTATTTTCAAAAAATTAAACATTTTATATTTTTTATGAATGTATTTATATTTATATCAAATAATTTTAAATTAATTGTTTTTGTATTTTGAATTTGTTTCAATGATATTCAAAGGGAATATTCTAGTAAAAAAAATTACATTCTTCTGAAAAACGTGAAAACAAAATTTACTTTTTTACACATATAGTAGAAAATTATTACCTATACCTGCACCAATTTTTGGTATTTGTACATTCCTGTATAAGATTTAATTATTTATTAAATGTGAAACCCTTTTTCTATAAATTTGGGTATTTAATTATTAAAAAAATAAATGAATTCTTATCCCAATATTCTACAACATTTTTATTTTAGTTCAAAATAGTTTTCAAAGGATTCAGGATTAAAAAGTGAAAATATAATTTTTTTCATGACATGGTACTTTAGCATTGTTTTTTAGAAACAAGTGAGCTTGATATAGCTTATATGACAGGTTGAGCCCCATTATAGATTATAAAACAATAGGTGATCCTACTATAGCTTATACAAATGGTTAGGCCCAATAAACCTATTTAATATATTGGGTAATGTTCCGTATCATAAAATAATAGAAAATAGAGTTAGTTGTTGTGATTTTTAATATCGATTTAGGTGTTCTATAATTATATTTAAAACAAGTTTAAAAATTGTTATGAATATAATTGTTCTTTGTTTCCTAAATGGCTGTTTATTTTATTACTATGTGTATTTATGGGTTTTAATTGATTAAAACATGTTTGTGTTTCCCATGAGGAAATGTATAATTTCATCCACTCAACAAAAACTGATATAAAGGTAAAAATATCACTAAATTTTATGTTTTCCACAAGAGTAGCACATTTATTCTATAGAATTTACATATAATTTATTTGTTCTCATCACACATTTTATAATGTATATAATAGGGTATATGGACTGGGATGAATGAAAATAATAATTAATTTTTATAGTAACAATAATATCACTTAGAAACAGTCGATTAATTTTTTAAGGATTATATTATTATTAAGGTGGATACTAATTAGTACTATATACAATGTATAATATAGTTTTATTATGTATGGGATAAGACCAAATTATTTAAAAACTAAATATAAATTGATCCTATAAAAGTAAATAAGGAATTCATGACATAATAATTCAGATTATGTAATGATTATGGTTAGGTCCTTATATTGTAAAATTATGAAAAAAGGGATTTCATAAAAAATATTATTCCAATGATATTACGATATATAATCTACTAAAATATAAGAGATGTGATTTTTTAAAAAATTATAAGTAATATTTGTGTTATTCTTAGATATAAATTTAATCATAGGTATGGAGAGGACATGTTAGGCTAAATTAAATATAATTTCATGAGTTATAAAAATACTAGCATTAAAATATAATTAAATTATCCAGTGATTTTTAAGTATATAAAATAATCCATGTGTTCGAAATGGATATGACATGATCCATGTATTTAGAAGGTATGTTTTATAAGTCATTTGTTTATAAGTGTTGTATTATACGAAATTTTCTAATGAATTACCAATAATAGCCGAATAAGGTAAAGGTAGTATCGATATCCATCTCTAAGAACCAATTATGCTATTATTTTTGTGGTTTATGACTCATTAAAATAGTTATATATCAGTACACCACTCATATATGTGAATTTTCAAAACCAACTATAAATTATGGTCTTATTGGTTCTGAATGAATTTTTTTCTAATAATTCATATATATATATATATATATATATATATATTAGGTGAATATAAAATTTATTTGTAGTGATATAGGAAAGAGAAATAGAAATTTTTTAATGATAGTTTTTTTCTAGAGATATCATGGAAATAAATTACTTTTGACATGGACTTTATTGTGATGAGTTTTTTATGCTTCTAAATTTTTCACATTTTAATTGTATTATTTTATAACACATATAAATGGGTATTACTGATAATGCTTTTGATTTATTTTATAATTATTCATTAATGAGACTATGTTGTGGAATATTTATTGATATTGATATGTTATACGGTAAAACAATTATACATATTATTATTATTTGTATTGAATATAAGGAACCATTATATGGAACTATGCTTTATTATATAGTGATTAGGGAGGTATCTAAAGCCCATATATAATTTCACCTCATGGTAGAATAATTCTTGTGTAGGACATTATAATATGGTATCAATTCCATGTTTTCTTATCCCTATAGAAAATAATAGAAAGGGTAATTGAATTCAATACATGGAATAAAAAATGATTGTATTTCTTTATAGAATAACCATATTATATATCAATGTTTATATATATATATTTCTTTTTTATTGATAAGTAATAATTGAAAATTATAATATTTAATTCATTAATATCAAAAGTGAATAGTGGGGTTTTCATACAAAATTTGACACATGTGGACAACAAATACAGTATTTTTTGTTGTGATTAAATTAATATTATATTTGAAATTTTTATTTTAGATAATTAATATATTATTTATTAAACGTAAAAATTTTCTAGAATAAGTTTCTTATATATAATTATTTAACTCAAATCAATGTATTGCATTTAATGGTTTCATGTGGTTGATTTTATTTTGGTAAAGAAAAATTTATAATATCATATAAATTTTTTCTATTTTCTATGTTATGAAATTTGTTGGATAATTTTGATCTCATTCCTGAAATAAACATTTAAATTAGGTATTAGTTATGTTTTTTAAATTTTTGTGAAAATATTAGTTATGTAGTTAATTTTTAAAAAATTATTTTTAATATATGATATGTTTTGTAGATCAGTGTAATTATATACAGTACTAAATTATTTATATAATATTATTCACAGTATAAAATATATATAACGATTAAATTAATATATCTTAAATTTTTAAACCAAATTTCAAAACCTATTGGTATATTTCTAAAGGATAAATTATATTGTAATGTAATAAAAAATATTTCTAATTATATACTTTGAGATAATTATTCTAGTGATACCATAATGTTTTTTAAGAGTATAAATGTCAATAATATATATGTAATTAATAAAATAATATACATTTTCATAAAAAAATAATTTATTTATATTCATAACATAAAATATTAAATTATTTAGTATTATATTGAATACTACACACTCCTTTTCATGTAATTAGACCTGTTCACCGCCAATTTTTTCTTATTTTTTAAATGCCTTCCATTCCCCATGACATAAAAAATTATATATCTAAAACACCTTACACATGTTTGAATTTTTTATATATAACAAAAATACCATCATTCTAATCCTTAATATGTATTAAAAAAGAGGTGCATTTATGATGGTAAAATTATCTTCCCTCTCCACATTCCATTTCCATTCACTTCATACCACTCCTAAATTCAATTTTGTAATTCTAATGAAATTATTCCAGTGTTTTATATTTAATGTAATATGATTACTAAAATATAATATAGAATATATTAATTAGTTTAATATCACCTAAATTACATTTTTCACCAATAGAAACTGTACACCACCTATGGGGTTGATAATTTATTATATTGACTAACTCATTTCATAGATAGGTTTAAACAGGTTTCATTTAATATAAAAATATTAATCATTAATTTAATCCATATTTAATATTATTTAATGATAATATGGACATGAAAACTATCATATTTGAATTATAAAATCATAGTAATTTTCATAACAAAAAATATGCTTACTGAGAGGCACATTATTATTTCAACCAATTTCTTGAGTATATATTTTTCTTTTGAACATTTATACCTATATAATTTAAAAAATAATGTTTATTAACTCTATAAAATAATATGTATCCTTTGGACACATTGATTTTCCATATTAGTTACACTGAAACAACAATATAACATTGGCGTGAACTACCCAAAATCAATCAATGTGATAAAAAGTAGTATAACAACTTAACTATGTGTGATAATAAATAGAAAACAAAATTGAAAATAAAAATAAATAATATTAAATTATAATATATTATACTATCATTAATGAGGTTATAAAATCATTCAAATACATTTATGACTCAATTTATGGGGTTTCGTTAACATTCATTTATCATTTTATTTTATACTCTCTCCCTATCTCCCTCTCATTATGTCATTTCATTATTAACATATACCCATCCTATAATCCATATAGCTAATCCCATGAGTCATTCAATAATATTTTTTAGAGATAAAAATATCTTCTTTATTTACCATTTTTATAAGGCCCCAACCTTAAACATTACTTAATCTTGCGTTATTCCAAGAATTCACATTCATGATCTTTTCAGGTTTAGAGCATTAGAGAATTAGATCATAAATCATGCATTTCATTCCACATTTAAACAATGTAGTTACATCAAAACAGTATTCATTTTTTTCTATAAAAGGAAACATATTTAAAATAAAACATGGATTCTTTCTTAACACTTCCTCGACACTATCATCACATCATTTACCTTTCCCTTGACCTGTGAAAAACATTTCATAAACATGGGATGAGAATAAAAAGCACAGTAAGGGATATAAAAATATAGAAAGAAAACATTAGTCCATGTATACATAAGAATCAATGAAATCATACTTTACTCATAAAACATAAGAAATTTAACATATCTCATGAAATCATAATATTTATGAATAACTTATAGAAATCATAATACATTCAGGTTACTTGAGGAATTCGTAACATTCTTACGTAGGGAGTAAACCTCATGGTTACGTTTGGAATACCCATCACAGTATATTCCCTAAAAATTTTCGAAGAAACCTTAGCGTTTAACTCCTTCATGTTACCCAATGCATTGGAGAGCTATATCGGGCTCTCCCTCCCTTATTATATCACAGAACAACCTGACTTCATAAACAATGCCGATGAACCATAACATAATCGAATCGCATAAAACATGCATAAAAGGAAAAATAACATTTCCATATTTCAATCACAATATATCAATACAAAATATTTATATAATCAAAACATTATCAAAACCATTTTCAATACCCAAATAAATGAAAAGTAAAACATGGTATTTATTTTTCATTTAAAAACATTATGGCTTTTAGAGGAAGCCGAAACTCAAAAAATGGTTACGGCGGATGGGAAGTCGTTGTCGCCGCATACGTTGGACAAAAACATTCATTTTGTTGTTTAGTAAAACAATTCATGTAAAAATATTCCTTTTCAATGAAATTATAATTCTAATGGTTTTATTATAAAACTAATAAAATAAGGTCATATATAAATGTATGTATGCCTCAATGAAAGGAGATTGAGACGAAGTCCCTTACCTCAAGTCCGACTTGTTCTCGTTCGTTCTTTATATTCCTGAATAATAAACATAGGTCAATTAATAATTGTTTAAGGACTTTATTTAAAGGTTATTATTCAATTAAAATAACATATTATCATTTTATTATAATTAGTTAATTATGTGAGTTTATATCATATGTTTTTTCGATGTTCGGTACATGAGTCAAAAAAATAAATTTGTTTGAAGATAATTGTCCTTGTAGTTATAAGTAAATCCACTCAGAAATGGTGTTCATTATTTAAATATAATATATATCCATTACATATGTATTTAATAATATTCCATAATTTTTGGAGATACGAAATGAAATGTACCATTCATGGAGACGGTAGGCCGTACGTACGCATGAACGCTACTTTCATTTGTTCTTATATTAATTGACTATAAAACTAAATGAGAAATAGTTATATTATAATTCCAGTATAATATATATGTTATATAGGTAACATAAGTTTATTAATTTAATTCTTTATAAATTATATGTTTGGCATGAACGAGTCACATCACTTGAGGGGGTGGTTGTCCACACTTCCTCATATGAAATTATCGCATTTGCACAACATGCAAAGCATAAAGGTATGATTTAAATATAAAATACAGGATCATAGGGAGGAAATATATATAATATATATCAAATATAAATATTTTTCCATCATAATGGACACCATGAGAGGTGTTAAAAGAATATTGAACAATCATCCTTTCGTGAGGTAGTAATTCGCCACCCAAAAAAACATTATGTTCTTTAACTATTATACGGAGGAGTGTGTAAGTTTAAATCAAATCCTTCACATAAAAATTTCCTAGTATATTGAGTATACTTGTGTTGTAATGGAATAAAAGAATAATAATTTTAGGGGGAATGATGGAGGAAAACACAACAAAGGATTTTTAGAGAAGGTGTTACCTCTAAATCGGGTAACTTTTTTTGATTTGAGGCAAATGCTCTCTTGAAAAGAATTTATTACAAAGTGAGGCTTCTAGGAGTAAGAGAGGAATGTGGAGAGATAATTGGAGAATATTTTTTATGATCCAAGGTCTTGAGAGGTGTGGGTAAGGGGGTAGAGGTAGGGGCCTTTTACAAGAGGGAGGAGGGTCACTTTTGGAAAGTCTTGAAATGTTACATTATTATAAAATGAATTTCGGATTTTAAAGTCCCACAATAACATATTTTGAGCATAATGTGATAAGGGTTCTAAATCCACCCATATAATAGGTTTTATACAAGTTTAATTCTTATATTTTACCTTATCTTTTCATTTTATTTAAATCATTCATTAATGAGGTAATCACTACATCATCATGGTGTCATAAATAAATTTATTTATTTAATGTCTAAAAATTATAAAAAAATAAAATGATTTATGAAATATTATTATATTTCCATTTACTATTAATATTCCAAGATATCATTTAGGTAAACAAAATTAAAAAATTTATCCTTAGGATATACAAACCTTTGATTTATTTCTCTTCTTTCTAAAAATAATGTCATAAATATCACTATTACACCCATATGACTCCATGGGCCCTCAAGTTTGGTAAAAGGCATCCCATGGTCGGACATGACTCAAAAAAGAGGACTGGGACACATTTTGGGGTCATTCTATATTATTATGATATTTTTTTATTACCCTTAACTACTCAATTACTAATTAATCCTGATAATTAAAGATAATTTCCGCCGTTACTATTCATAATGTCCAAAAATAAAAGGGTCCTAATTACATAATTTGGAACATATGATTCCAAATATGGAATCAATTTTATTATATTTCAAACACAGAAATTGCAGTAATTAATTTAAATATAACTCCCGTTGTCAAAACCAAAGATGGGATTTGAAGATGTAAAATCTATCAAAAGATTGATTTGGTTTTACATCCAATTTAAAAGTGAAATTAAATCCAATGACCAAAATTGTATTAAAGGATATAAAAATAATTAAATTAAACCACAAAACCAATTAAAATGACAATATAACTATATAAATAAATTGGATGAAAAGGATGTTTTGAATTAAAATGCTGTATTTTTCACTATTCATTAAAAATGATCATTATCAGAAAAATACCAAAAAATCGCCCTAAGAAATATTTGATATTCCAAAATCAAAAATAATATCCATTTTACCAAATTCAAAACATATAAGTTTCCTTAGTAAATTATATAGTTAACTCCCGATGTCACAACAAATAGAGTGTTTTTAAGAAACAATATCTATCAAAAGATTGATTCTTTTGATGTCCATTTTCAAATTCTAATTATTTATAATGAACACCATTGGATTAAATGGTAAAAATATATTCTAATTACACATTAAAAAACATTAAAAATATAATATAACAATATAATTAAATTATATGAAGAAGCAGTTTTGAAGTAAAATGTAGTATTTTTCATTATTCATTAAAAAATGAAAATTGTCAGAAAGATACCAAAAACTTATCCAAATTGATTTTCAATGTACCAATTCTAAATAATAGGTTTATTCTGACAAATATAACGTTTAAAAATGAAAAAAAGTAGATTTAAAAAGGGTTTTCCATCAAAAGGCGGTTAATCAACCTTTTAAAAAATATTAGAATATTTATGCTTAAAATTGGATTCATTCACATTTTAAACCTCTAATGCACTATCTAATTCATAAATAGATATAGATATGAAAATACATTACTCTTTTACTTACTTGGTATGTTACATCATTCCCCTCTTTAGTAAATTTCACCCCTGCAATTTATTTAATTATCCAATAAGTGGGGGTATTTATCCCTCATTGCATTTTCAGATTCCCATGTTACCTCTTCAATCATGTGGTTTTTCAAAAACAAACCATTACTTCCACAACACTTTCTCCCTATGGTCAAGAATATGGATTGTTTATTTCTCATAAGATATATTCTCTTCCAACTCAACTACCTCTGGACTCAAAACATGAGATGGATCTGGCATGTACTTCCTTAACATTGCAACATGAAGAACATTGTGTACTTGAGATAAATTTGGAGTTAAAGCCACTCGGTAAGAAACAGATCCAACTCTCTCTAGAATTTCGTATGGTCAAATGAACCTTGGAGTCATCTTTCTTTTCTTACCAAATCTCATCACACTTTTCCATGGTAAAACATTGATGAAGACATGATCACCTACCTCAAAAGAGAGATCTTTTCTCCTGTTGTCCACATAACTTTTCTCCCTGCACTGAGCTGTTCTCATGTGTTTCTGTATCAACTGAACCTTTTCTGCCATCTCTTTTACCAATTCTGGTCGCATCAAATTCCTTTCACCTAATACATCCAAAAAAGCTGGATTTCAACACCGCTTCCCATATAATGCCTCAATTGGTGACATCTGTATACTATAATGAAAACTGTTATTATAATAAATCTCAACCAATGAACGATGTTGGTCCCAACATCCTTGATAATCCATCGAAAAAGCACATAGAATATCCTCCAAGATCTGATTTGTTCGTTCTGACTTCCCATCTAATTGAGATATAAAAGATGTACTAAAATTTAATTCAGTACCCAATGACTTCTAAAGGATTTTACAAAAGTTAGAAGTGAACCTGGGATCACGATTAGATATAATGGAGAGTGAAACTTCATGTAACCTAAAACTCTCTATAAGATAAAATTGATAATGTTGATCTATGGAAAATGTATCTCGTATAGCTAGGATATGAGCAGATTTATTCAAGCGATCAACAATAACCCAGATTGCATTATTACCTCGAGGTGTCTTTGGTAATCCCATAACGAAGTCCATGGATATATTCTCCCATTTCCTATCTATCACTGGTAAAGGCTAATCCATCCCTTTTGGTAACATCCTCTCTTCTTTAAACTTTTGACAAGTCAAACACATCATAGTAAAATCAGAAATATCTTTGTTCATTCCATCCCACCATTAATACTCCCGAAGATCTCTATACATCTTAGTACTTCCTGGATGAACTGAAAATAGAGAACTATGAGCTCCACATAACAATTATCTCTTAAACTATGAATCATAAGGCACACACAATCTATTACCAAATCTTAAAACACAATCATTATCAATGATGAATTTAGGTAACATACCCTTCTGAACCAGCTCTACCTTTTACTGCAACTCACAATCTTGCTTCTGTGCTTTCTTAATTTTGTCTGATAGATAAGATTTCACTGATACTTGAAACATAATAGAATAATTTCCTACACCAACAACTTCCATGCAAAAAATCATCAAATCCCTTATGAAAGGATCACGTTCCAAATGTAACATGGTAAAAAAATCATTCATTTTTCGACTCAAAACATCTTCCACTTTATTTTTTTTCCTGGGTGGTAGTGAATCATTCAATCATAATCCTTGATTAATTCTAGCCATCTCCTCTATCTCACGTTTAATTCATTCTAATTGAATATATACATTAAACATTTCTGATCAAAATATATTAAACAATTTACACCATACAAATGATGCCTCCAAATTTTCAAAGCGAAAACAACATCAGCTAATTCCAAATCATGTGTAGGGTAATTTATCTAATGAGTTTTCAACTAACTTAAAGCATAAGAAATTTCTTGATCATTCTGCATTAGGATGTAACCATGTACTTTAAATGAATAATCCCTGTAGATAATGAACTCACCATTCCTGGAAGGTAGTGCCAATACTAAAGAATTCACCAATATTCTTTTCAATCCTTGAATTCAATCATCAAATTCTTTTGTCCAGATAAACTTAACACCCATCTGAGTTAGCTTAGTCAATGGGCTGGGAAACCGTGCAAATGTTTTAACAAACCTTCGCTAATAGCCTGCCAAACCATGAAAACTATGAATCTCGATTACATTTGTGGGTCTTGGAAATTCATCAACAACCATTGTTTTTACAGGATCAACATTTCTTCTATCTTTAGAAACAATGTGACCAAGGAAAGAAATTTGTTTCAACCAAAACTCACTCTTTTGTAATTTCCAATACAATTTATTTTCATTTAAGGTATGAACAATAACCCTTAAATGACTTTCATGATCTTCTTTACTTTTATAAAACACCAAAATCTCAACAATGAAAACAACCACAAACTTATCCAAGAACTCATGGAAAATTATATTCATATGGTATATGAATACAGTTTGTGCATTGGTTAACCCAAAAGGCATAACTACAAATTAATAATGTCCATATCTTTTACAAAACGCGGTCTTCGGAATATCTGTATCTTTTACCTTCAACTTATGGAACCCCAATCTCAAGTCAATCATTGAAAAATACTGAGCTCATATGATCTGATCAAACCAATCATCGATATGAGGCGAAGTATATTTGTTCTTAACAGTTATGTTATTCAAGGCTCTATAATCATTGTAATGTCTCATTGAACCATCTTTCTTTTTAACAAATAAGACAGGGGAACCCCATAGTGATGTGCTAGGTCAAATTAAACCTTTCTCTAAAAAATCATGCATTTTCTCCTTCAACTCTAAAAGATTAATTTGAGCCAATCGATAAAGGGGTTTTGAAATAGGCTTAGCATTAGGAACTAATTCAATAGTGAATTCAACTTCCTGATCTGGTATTATTCTAGGAAACTCATCAGTAAAAACATCCATATACTCATTTACCACTGGTATATTATTAATCTAAATGGTTCCTTTGTATTCAAAAATATGTGCAATGTAACATTCATTTCGATATTTTACAAGTTTCTCAGCCTCTTGATATTTTATCAACAGTAAGGGTTCATTCTTGTACACAAACTGAAAGACTTTCTGAAAAGAAACTTTTTTAGCTCTATAGTCAATATTAGCATGGTAAAGAGAGAGCCAATTCATACCCAGGATAACATCAAACTCTACTAGAGGTAAAACAATAAGGTTTTCAAGAAGGTTCTTTCCACGGATAAGGATAGGAAGATTCTTATAAATTCTTTTTGCCTCAACATTTCCCCTGGGTGTTTTTACCACAAGTTCAAGAGTCATTTCATGATATGGAATTCCTAATTTACAAGAAAATTTTTCAGATATAAAAGAATGTGTAGACCCCAAATCAAACAACACATTGGAATAATTTGAAAAATCAAACAAAGTACCTGATACCACTTCATTTGATGGCCCAACATCTGTGGAAGTAGTTGCAAAGGATTTCACCACACATTTCTTCTAGTAGTCTGACTACTTTCCATCATTCGATCTCTTTGTCGAACACTCGTTTTCATAATGACCCATCTCATTGCACTTTAAACATTTCAATAACTGTAAATCAAATTTGGTCTTACCATTACCCTGATCTTTTCCAATGCAATCACGAGCCTTTTTTCCCATCTTACCACATCTGAAGCACTTTCCAGAATTTAAAAGACATTCCCCAGCATGTTTTTTACCACATTTATCACAAACTACAAACATAGTTTTCTTACAATCAAACATTTTTTAAGTATTCTTCCCTTTCTCCTACAACCTCAGTCTCTTCTTATGGTGGTTGTCATAGAACACTTGATCATCGAAAAACTCCATTTCCACCATCTCATCACATCGAACAAGATTTTCATAACTTTTGAAATCACGAGAAGATAATTCCCTTCGATATTTTTAATTTAATCTTGAGTAAAAACGATTGATTTTACTATCATGATCTTGGATAAAATT
Organism: Viscum album; assembly: GCA_963277665.1. Taxonomy (NCBI): domain Eukaryota; kingdom Viridiplantae; phylum Streptophyta; class Magnoliopsida; order Santalales; family Viscaceae; genus Viscum; species Viscum album. The sequence continues at coordinate 497,627,350 of OY728140.1, forward strand.
TCTAGCAGACCTTGCCAATCAAGTGAAATTTTCTTCATAAGAAGCCACGGATTCGTCCTCTTGCCTCGATTCCAAGAATTGTTTTTCCATCCTAATTCAAATACGTTAGGAAAATATTTCTCCTGAAACATACCTTTGAATTCATACCTGTCAAGAGAATCAATCTCATTAGCATCCCTGATATTTTTAAACATCGACCACCACTGATCTGCTTCACCCATCAAATGGTAAATAGCAAGACTAACCTTTTGATTTTCTGAACACCCCATGACATCAAAAATCTTCTCCAGTTCTTTAATCCACCCTTCCACTAACATAGGGTCAGATGATCCACTGAATGATGGGTGATGTATCCTCATAAAATTCCCCACCACATACATGTTCCTCTGTAGTTGATCAGGCTAATCTCGTGCATGGATACCACCACCATTTATCGCTTGAGTCAACTAAGCCATTATTGCAACAAACTATTCAGTTCCAATTCTGACCATCTCAGGATGCTGATTTGGAATATCGTTTCTTCTTTATGCCTTCCTAGCGCTGCTTCCCTATTTCCTCTGTGGAAAACAATTCTGAACAAACAAGTCTTAGATGAAGCAACACGGTAATCTTCAAATGCTATATCATTTTAATTTGACCATAATGTGTAAAAAAATATTTTTGGATAATAATTTAATAGATTTAAAACTCCTAAAGTTATCTAAACCACCCTATGATACCAACTATAAGGCCCCAGCCTTAAACATTACATAATCATGAGTTATATCAAGAATTCACATTGAGGATCTATTCAGATTTAGAGTTTTATAAAATTAGATCATAAATCAGGCATTTCATTCAATATTTAAACATTGTGGTTACATCAAAACAGTATTCATTTTTTTCCATCAAAGGAAAAATGTTTAAAATAAAACATACATTATTTCTGGACACTTCCTTGACACTATCATCGCATCATTTACCTTTCCCTTGACCTGTGAAAAACATTTCGAAAACTTGGGATGAGCATAAAAAGCTCAGTAAGGGATATAAAAATATAGAAAGAAAACATTAGTCCATGTATACATAAGAATCATTGAAATAATACTTTACTCATAAAACATAATCACTTTAACATACCTCATGAAATTATAAAATTTATGAATAACTCATAGAAATCATAAGAAAAAAGGGTAACTTGATGCATTCATAACATTATTACGTAGGGAGGAACCCTCATGGTTACGTTTGGAATACCCATCACAATATATATCCCTAAATCTCTTCAGAGAAACCTTAGAATTTTACTCCTTCATATTACCTAATTCATTGGAGATCTATCTCGGGCTCACCCACCCTTGGTTTATCATGGAACCACCCAACTTCATAAACTATGCCCAAGAACCATAACATAATCGTATCACATAAAACACGCATAAAAGAAAACATAACATTTCCATTCTTCAATCACAAGATATCAATACAACACATTGATATAATAAAAACATTATCAAAACCATTTTCAATACTAAAATAAAAGAAAAGTAAAACATGGTATTTATTATTCATTTAAAAACCTTATTGATTGTATGGGAAGCCGAAAATCAAATAATTTTCACGGTTGCGGAGAAGTCGTTGTCGCCGCATACGTAAGACAAAACATTCCTTTTGTCATTTACTAAAACGATTCATGTTAAAAGATTCCTTTTGAATGAAATTAAAAGTCAAAAAATTTTATTATACAACTAATAAAAGAATGTTGTATATAAATTGAAGTATGCCTCAATAAAATAAGATTGAGACGAAGTCCCTTACCTAATGTCCGACTTGTTCTCGTTCGTTCTTTATATTCCTGAATAATAAACTTAGGTCAATTTATAATTTCATAAGGACATCCTTTAAAGTTTATTATTCAATTCATATCACATATTATCATGTTATAATAATTATTTAATTATGTGAGTTCATATCGTACATTTTGGCAATGTTCGGAACATGAGTCAAAAAAATAAATTTGTTTGACGCGAATTGTCCATGTAGTTATAAGTACATCCTCTCCAGAATGGTGTTCATGATTTAAATATCATAAATATCCAGTATATAAGTATTTAATAATATTCCATAATGATTGGAGATAATAAATCAAATGTACCATTCATGGAGACGGTATGATGTACGTACGCATGAACACTACTTTCATTTTTTGTCATATTAATGGACTTTAAAACTAAATGAGACATAGATATATTATAAATCTAGTATAATATATATTTTATATATGAATCATATGTTCATTAATTAAATTATTTATAAATTCCATGTTTGGAATAAACGAGTCAAATTACTTGAGAGGGCGGTTGTCCACACTTCCTCATATGAAATTATCGCATTTGCACAACATGCAAAGAAAAAAGGTATGTATTAAATATAAAATACAGGAGATTAGAGAGGAAATATATATAATATATATAATATATAAATATTGTTCCATTATAATGGCCACCATGATAGGTGTTAAAAGAATATTGAACAACCATCATTTCGTGAGGCAGTAATTCGCCACCCACAGAAAGAGAATGTTCTTTAACCATTAGACGGAGGTGTGTCTAAGTGTAAATAAAATCATTCTCATAAAAATATCCTAGTATATTGAGGATATTGGTGTTGTTATGGAATCAAAGAATAATAATTTTTTGGGGAGAGATGAAGGAAAATACAACAAAGTATTTTGAGAGAAGGCGTTACCTCTAAATCGGGTAACTTCTTTTGATTTGAGGAAAAGGAACTCTTGAAAACCATTCTGCCCAAAGAGAGGAATATATGAGTAATATAGGGATGTGGAGAGATAATATGTTCAGAGGATGGGTGATCCTGGGTCTTGAGAGGTCTGGGTAAGTGGGTAGAGGTGGGGGGGCTTTTATAAGAGGGAGCAGGGTCACTTTTGGAAAGTCTTAAAATGTTACTTTATTATAAAATGATTTTCGGATTTTAAAGGTCTCAAAATGTTATATTTTGAGGATAAGGTGACAAGGGTTCTAAATCCACCCATACAATAGGTCTTCAACAAGTTTATGTCTTAGATTTTACCTTATCGTTTCATTTTATTTAATCGTTCATTAATGAGGTAATCACTACATCATCATGGTGTCATAAATAAATTTATTTATTTAATATATAAAAATTATAAAAAAAATATCATGATGTAGGAAATATTTTTAGATTTCCAATTTCCATTTATAGTCAAAGATATCATTTATGTAAACAAAATTAAATTTTTTTTACTTAGGATATAAAAACCATTATTATATTTCTCTTCTTTTTAAAAAAAATGTCATTTGTGTCACTATTACACCCATGAGACTACATGGGCCTTCATGTTTGGTAAAAAGCTTCCCATGGACGGAAATAAATCAAACAAGAGGATTTGAACACATTTTTGGGTCATTTTATATTATTATGATATTATTTTATTACCCTTAAATACCCGATTACTAATTAATCACAATAATTAAAGATAATTACCGTCGTTACAATTCATAATATCCCAAAACAAAAGAGTCTTAATTAAATAATTTGGACATTATTATTCCAATTATTGAATAAATTTTATCAAATTCCAAACACAGAAATTGCATAAATTAATTTAAAAATAATTACCGTTGTCAAAACCAAAGACGGGGTTTTAAGATGTAAAATCTATCAAAAGATTGATTTGTTTTTACATTCAATTTAAAAGTAAAATTACATCCAACGACCAAAATTGTATTAAATGGTAAAAAAAATATTTTAATTAAACATTAAAAACTATTAAAATTACAATATAAATATATAAATAAATTGGATGAAAAGGCAGTTTCGAATTAAAATGCTGTATTTTTCACTATTCATTAAAAAATGAACATTATCATAAAAATACCAAAACTTCACCCTAATCTATATTTGATATTACAAATTAAAAAATGATTTCCATTTTACCAAATTCAAAACATAGAAGTTTCATTAATAAGTTAAATAGTTAATTCCGGTTGTCACGACAAATAGCGTTTTTTTAACAAACAATATCTGTCAAAAGATTGATACTTGTTTATGTCCATTTTCAAAGTGAAATTAATTATAATTACCAACATTGGATTAAATGGAAAAAATATATTATAATTACACTTGATAACCGATTAAAAAGATAATATAACCATTTAATTAAATTAGATGAAAAAATTATTTTTAAGTAAAATGCAGTGTTTTTCACTATTCATTAAAAAATGAACATTGTCAGAAAAATTCCACAAATTTATCCAAAGTAAATTAAATTGTCCCAATTCTAAATAATAAGTTTATTTAAAAAAATATAATGTATAAAAGTGACAAAGAGTAGATTTAAAAGGGGTTTTCCATCAAAAGGTGGTTAATTGACCTCTTAAAGAACATTAGGATATTTATGCTTAAAATTGGATTCATTCTCATCTTAAACCAATAATGAACTATCTAATTCATAAATATATATATATATATATGAAAATATATTTTTATTTTACTTACTTGGGATGTTAAAAGTTTAATTAATTATTTATTTTATCACAACAAATTGAAACATTTTTATTTCAACTTTTTCCCCCTCTACCACTACATTAATAATAAATTTATCCTTGTATCTATAGACCATATTATTTTAATATAAAATATACATGATAATTTAACGAATTGGGGATTTTTATTAATATATATCCTTTAAAAATAATTTTTTTCAAGAAGTATTAGAAATGTGTTTTATTTCTTAAATTCTTTTTACATACATTTTATGTTCATGATTATCCCAATATTTCTAGCCTATGATTATTTAATTAATTATAAACATCCAATATGACATAATACTTGATTCTCTTGAAATCATTAATGATACTTTACTAGTTTATAATTGGTGATATCATTATATAATCCATTTTATCTCATGAATTATTCTCAGATTTATGATATTTGTATGATTTATCTTATATGTGTCACACAAATGAATGAAATATTATAATGTGTTTGGTTGATCTAAATAATATAGTGGTGATAAAGATATAAAATATAATATAAATTAAAAATAAACGAATCTTATCATATATGCTTTATGTTCTGATGAGTTCAATTATGATTCATATTATGATACATATGGTGGAAACAATTGTTATTTATTATTTATTCACAAATAATTTACCTCATTGATATGTTATTGGGGTTTCTCAAATTATTTAGGAAATATTTATGGGTTTCATGTTGTTATTATGACTTTTTATTCACCTAGTTGAAGGATATCACCACTCAAAATCTCATCAAGAATGGGAGAATAATGCATGTCGCTATCAATTAGATAGACATTTCATTGAGAATTTAACATTTAAAAAACTTTATTATTTTATGGGTTTACTTTATAATGTTTTGAGGCCACAGGTTTTTGATGGTTTTTCAAGGAAAATCACTTCTGCATCTAAATTTCTTAACATAAGGATGATCATGATAGGAGAAAGCTACATTTAGATTATCTTCTCATCAGAAAAACTTAATATAAGGGATTGGTGCTCCAAAAAGTAAATGCTAAAACCATGTATATATCTTATTAAATAATGGGAATCTTGTTTCAGTTCGTTTAATTTATTAGATAGATTATATTATATTTAGTGATAATATTTGAAATCTTTTGGTTCTATTGGCATCCAATGATTGTGCGATATATTGACTCAAATGTTTGAAACCAGATCAAAACAAATAGGGAATATATTAACTCTAGATTTGGAAATTATACCCATATCCTAGTTCATATTGATTTATTAACAACTCTTATGAATCAAGTGGATTTATTTACTGATTTTATAATATTAAATTGAAAATTTCATTTGAGAAGATTACTGTCTTTTGTAATATCTGCCAAATTATTTGTCATAATGTTATGACATTCGAAAGTATTAGTTCGATAATTTTTTCATTTTTAAATACCCATGGCCACAGATAGGTGAATTATAGTAATAAATTGAGGGCTAAAAGAAAAAAAAGAGATAATGTTCTTTCATTTGATGGCCAAATGTGTCCGCAATTGAGTTTTGATGATCTTTGGAATGATGAGAGGTGTGATGTTGAACCTTCCAATGGTTCTAATTTGAATTTATTCAATAAATTTAAATCTCAAGACTAATATATGAATCCAACCTCACTTATCATAATACATTATGGGGGGGTTTAAAATTATGATGGCCACATCCATAACTGGTTGGATTATTAGATTACCTCTTATAATGGGGATATGATGACGACTCTACTGGACGAAATTTATAATGACATAAAGAATCAAAATGATGATAAAAATAAGTTACCTATTACCCACATGGTTCAATCATATGAAAATCCCAATGTTCCTTAACAAGATGACTACAAAGAAAATTATTATCCTTTAATATATTCAAGTGATTTCATATGGAGGAATTCCCATGATGATGGTGGTTCATACCCACTAAAAACTAATAATCCATTGAAAGATTAATCACCCATGAAGAAAACTACGATGACTAGATCTTCTAATGTATGATAATGACAACTTCACTACATTGAAAAAATAAAGGGAATAAATGTTGAAAGGAACTATAATTTTTTTGGTCAGGATAAATGATTAACTTGAAAAATGGATGAATGAATAAGATGAAAGTAAGACTATGATATATTTGGATGGCCTAATTAAATTTGATTCATATATTGAAATATGAAATTGAATGGTATCTAATATTGACAATGGTCTTAAAATTAATCATAATTTTGTTCACATGACCCTCACATGGTCTTCTCCTAACTACCTTGATATGGTACTAATTTTATAATCTTTAGCTCTATTTTGTGTATAGATATTCCACCATGTAATCTTTGAATTTTAGTTTTTCATTATGATTTTTATGCATCATTTGACAGTGGGTTTAAAACATTCTGTATCACTATTTTTTCTTTCTATTTTTTTGGTATGTAATGGGAAAATCAAGTGTGGATGGAATAATTTTTGGATTAGTATTATGTGTTACTCAGTGATTCAAGGATCGATGAATATAAGAATAGTGTTATTAGGTGTGATTAGTATATTTTGTTGATGGGTTCTAGTGGGTAGGTGGCATGTATATTTCCATTTCAATTGGAAGGATCATTTTTAGTCATGTTTTGGTTATTTTGTACATTTATTGTCCAAAAATGTGGTGTTTACTATTCTTTATAATTTCATAAGTTTATCCAAGTTCATGGTTTCAATCCTCAAAATTTGTGGATCATGTTTTTTGATAGTGAAGGCATCACTCATATGAATGGTATATTTATCAACATATTAAAAAATGTTTCTATTTTGGGAGATACAAAGCCAGAATTAGACCATGATTTGAAAGGTAAAATAGTTTTTCATGCTTCATGTAGTTGTATCTCTTCTTAATTTTAATTTTTCTCTCATCTCAATGATTTAAAAATTATTATTTTGTATGTAAAATCATAATTTATTAATATAAAATGAAATAAAAAATAATAATAACATGTTATTCAATGAAAATAATGTTTTGTTCAAATTAGTGTCTTTAAAGGATATGAATCCATGATTATATCATGGGATTGTGTTGGAAAAGATTCAAATATAATAAAAAATGACCCTGAAGATTGTAGAATTAAACCATCTGAGTTTTTTTAAACATTATCTATAAAATTATTTAAACCTAAAATATTATAATCATATTATGTTGAGAATTAATAATAAATATCACTAGTAAACTGTTTTGAACTTATAAAACATATTTTTTTATGAGTTCTTTTGAGAAATGGATTATTTTTTTATGTTTCTCCAATAGTGTGTCCTATGAAGCTTCTATCCTAAATATATTAAAATTATCCTCTATAATTAATTTTTTTAAATTTAATTATTTATTATAACAACCAAAGATTAAAATAACTATAAACTAAATCATTTTTTAGGAATAATAATTTCATTACACAAACATAAACTCAAGTACAAAATTTTTTTGTGTGCCATTAAAAACATGAAATCACAAACATTGTTACATAAGTGATCTATATTATATCCTATTTTGATTTTCATGATTATCAACCTTCTTAGATACTTCATGCATAATACAAATCTCCATAACCTGGGGAAGGGAAACAAAAAATGGGGTGATCTCAGATTCTTAGTAAAGTTAAAAATGGGATACATGTCATTATTGACATGAGAATAAGGGTATCAGAAATTGATCATGAAAATTAAGGATCACAGCCTACGTATCACATATCATACACATGAACCATTGCATAAATATTGGTAGTCTATAAGACATGTATCGTAAGTAAATAAATATTACAATACATGAAATGATAACAGCATAATAAAACATGAAACTATTCCCGGAAGTTAAATATGTATCATCATTCCCTATAAGTCATGAAACATTTCCAGAACATGATAGGGATCTTCATGGGGACTACACCTACTGGGTCGGAGACACCAACATTCCATGTTGTATTCCTTTCGTTATAAAGGATCATGTTTCCCTATATTCCCATAGTCGATCAGGATTCCCCATCTTCCCATTGCAGATCAGATTTCCAAATCATCCATAGTGGATCATATTTCTCTATCATCCCATTGTGGATCTTGTTTCCCCATCTTCTATAGTGGATAATTCCAGTCAACATGATTCTCATCAGTATATCATGAGATATAAATCATTACCCAATCCATTTAAGAGTTATATAGGTCCCACCCATCACATAATAAATTCATACCTACATGTTTCACTACATAATAAAACATTAATCATATCATATTCTATAAAAAGTATAGGATTCATACACATTATATCGTAACCCATGAAGTGACAAGGGAATCATAAAATTTTATTTTATCACTACGTATGAGGAAGATATATGTTTCATAATATTTATATCAAATCATAATCCATAAAAAAAAGGGGGTGTCAAAAGTATATAACCCATGGAAGATAAAAAGTTTGATAAATGTCATTCCATTGAAACGTAATCCATTTAAAGAAATAATATGAATGTAACCTTTAGACCATTTCCCCATAAATGCATGAATAAAATTAATGTATATTAAATCAAATGAAAAATAAATTTGAAAAATATTTTAAAATATATTCCTATGGAAAATATATGTTTTACATTGAAAATTTATTGTTCAAGCATAAATACTATTAAAAACTATTTTATTTAAAAATACATTTTAAAATTATAAAGATTTTTTGAAATTTTTTTCAAACTATTTTATTTAAAAATATCTTTTAAAACATATAATGAAAGTATAAATACGTTTTGTAACACATTTATTTGAAATTCAATAGAAAACATATAAAATAATCATTAATGTTATTGAATAAATTTTCTTTGAAACCAACCTTTTGAAATCATATAATATATTATTTTAAAATAAATTTAAAAACTTTTTATAGAAAAAAATATTGAAAAACCTTTTTCATTTAAAATATATTTTATAATTATTCAAATTTAAAGATGATTAAGAAAAAAAATTCTTTGAAAAAGATCACATTGGAATCTTACAAAAAGACGAGTCATGAAAATGATGGTCATGACGATGGGTGCGTCTGAATATGTCGAACATTTGTTTTGTAGATTATAATTTTAGAAATATAACTTGATCAGTAAATGAAATGAAGATTCCTTTTAATTTTTTTAAAAGGTAATACATATAGGTTCCGGGCACAGCGGAAGCGCATTGGTCACTTTACCCAACTTTAATTTTAACGTTAAACAACGTTCAATCCAAGATCTGCCACGATATAAAACGCTGAATATTCGGAATAGAACAAAGAACGAAAAGAAAAGAAGAGTCCCTGAACCCTTGAGGAGGATCATCATATGTTGATTATAATTAATTTAATTAATGCATATGAATTACCTCGTTGGAATTATTTCTTCGTTGATGTGTCCGGTCACGATTTGGTGGTCTATCGTTGCATCGTAGAATCCAAGTGTAGGATTCCTCTAGCGATGATCCACACGTGTATCAAGTATCTCTGGATGTCGCCGAAGGGATCTCCAGGTGCTAGTGCGAAAGAACCTTCGCTTGCGATGTCCCCCTTTGACCGCCTTGATCCGGTGGAGGATCTTACTCTCATAACCTGAGGGCGTTCTTGCTGGAAAGGGAATTCTCTCTTTGGCTTGAGATTATTTCCAAATCCACTGTTCACAACAATGGCTCTGATAAAATTTTGGGGTTGCGAGGAAATTTATAATCGGGTTTGTGGTTAATAGAGTTATGATGATAAATAAACGTGTTACGCATTTTGGTTATTTCATTAACTCTTATTGAAAACCCCCATGTCGAATTATTAATTCCTTGACATGCGCCCACGCTGATTACAATAAATATCATTTAATAAAACAATATTAAATACTCAAAATCCAAACTGGAAAAACTACACGACGTGTAATAATTAATACACGGCGTGTACTTGTTTTCCATAAAACTACACGGTGTGTATATTTAATATACATGGCGTGTACATTTATTTTCCATTTTTCTCCACCACATTTATTAGACCTGGAGTAATGACTATTTATTTCTTAAATAAATGTAATTGCATTACTCGCTAATAAATATATTATTTCGTCCACAAAATATTCTATCGAATAACTAGTGTCAAAATAAATGCGATCACACATCTTTAAATAATTATTAAACCACAGTTGGGAATAATATTTATTTAATTTTTTAAATTAATATTTAACTGAGAAACATGGAAAAACATAGTGTGTGACCCTCTAGGCCTCTTTCTCAGTGGCATTAGGCTGAGCCTACCTAAAGTCCAAGGTTAGCATCTAGCAACACGCCAAGGCACCCATAGAGAAAGAAGTTAACCCCGCAATGACGAGTCACCTCCTATGAACGCTTATCGTGTAATATAATCCCTTTGTCTCGATATCTCCAATCAAGCGGGTTGCATTCTAGTTCCATCAACCCAGGTGATTGATTATTCTTTCTTTGACTTCCTAGAATTGAACATGCCCATACCATACCATGGCCATGGATTTATTTAGGCTATATCAATTCCATCAATGGGTCTGAGATATCTATTTCCGTTATGGAACGAAAGGGACAAATCCTTTCTCGCATTATCTATTAATGTGGTATTACTCGTGATGCACCCAATGTATCCTACATCGCTACGAACAGTGTTTCATCACAGTTTTCATCAATAGATCTAAGTGTGTGAGTTGTAATACCCATTAATAATAATCTTAATATCTAAGGACCAATACACACGTCCGCAGATAGGAACATCCAATGACACTATGAAATGTGGATTTTTTACTGGCGGGTCTCGTTCTCATAATATCCTCATGGATATTACCAAGGGCGCACACCATGATAAGGTGCCTCAAATTTTTATGAGTCCTCACCCCTAATCACCTGTATTATTTGTGTCCCTAAAATAATATCATCTGGCCATAGAACATACATTCAAGAATACTGTTATGGTACTTCCGAGTTCTCATCATAGTAGAGATCCGCTACGACCCTTTAATGCAATAGCTGTCCTTAGGAAATTATCACATGACATGTCACATAGAAGAACAATCAAGATGTGATAAGGCTTTTATTTAATGAAGAAAGTACAAAGTAGTTGGTTCTAGACCACCAACTCCAACAGACTCCCACATGGACTAGAGCCAACTACTAACAACCTTTAACCTGCTAGCTCTCACATGATATTTATGCTTCTGCTGAGATAGGCCTTTAGCCATGGGGTCTACCACGTTCTCTTCTGTGGAAACTCTTCTCACTGCAACTTCACCCCTTTGATTGAAATCCCTCAAGAGGTGATACTTCCAGAGTATGTTCTTTTTCTATTTATGTGACTTTGGTTCTTTTTCAGAGCCACCACTGCAGTACTATCACAATACAATGTAATGGGATCTTTACTTCTAGGCACCACATCAAGATCCTGGACAAAGTTCCGAATCCAGAAGGCTTCCTTGGCTGCATCAGAAGCCTCTATATACTCGGACTCTGCTGTAGAATCGGTGAAAACTGGCTGCTTTGAACTCTTCCAGCTCACAGCTCCTCCATTGAGACAGAAAACATCTCCAGATTGCGACTTCAGATCATTCTGATATGTTTGAAAACCAGCATCGTCATACCCTCTGATGACAAGCTCCTCGTCTCCTCCATACACCAGGAACATATCCTTAGTTCTTCTCAGATACTTAAGGATAGTCTTAACAGCAGTCCAATACTGTTCTCCTGGATCTTCTTGATATATGCCTACCATTCTCAGTGCATAGGCAACATCAAGCCTGGTACATAACATGGCATACATGATAGATCCTATAGTCGAAGCTTATGGGATCTTTCTCATCCTATATTTCTGCTGTTGTGTCTGGGGACACATTTTCTTACAAAGATGCAAGCCATGTGACACTGAAACCAATCCCCTCTTGGATTTTTCCATACTAAATCTCTTTAGTATCTGTTAAATGTATGTACCCTGAATAGTCTAAGCAGCCTCTTGGATCTGTCACGAATGATCTTGATCCCTAGAATGTAGGTTACTTCTCCTAAGACCTTCATGGAGAAACACTTGTTCAACACGTCCTTAACAGACTGTAAGGCTGGTACATCGTTTCCAATAAGAAATATGTCATCAACATATACCACTAGGATGACGACCGCATTTCCATTTAACCGCTTATAAACACATGGCCACATTCGTTCTTAATGAAACCAAATTCCTTTATGGATTCATCAAATAGAATGTTCCATGACATGGATGCTTTCTTCAATCCATAAATGGATTTCTGCAACTTGCAAACCCTTTTGGCTTCACCTAGTGTCACAAACCGTTATGGTTGTGTCATATAGACATCTTCCTGAAGGTTCCCGTTAAGGAATGCTGTTTTGAAATCCATCTTCCAAATCTCATAGTCATGGTAAGATGTTATGGCAGGTTTGATTCTTATGGATTTAAACATGGAAACTAGTGAGAAGGATTAATCATAGTCAATTCCTTAACGCTGTCTGAATCCTTTAGGTACTAGCCTTTCTTTATAGGTGATAACTTGACCTTCCATGTCTAGCTTTCTTTTAAATACCCATTTTCATCCAACAGGATTTACATCAACTGGATCATCGACCAGAACCCGAACTTGGTTCTGATACATGTAATCCATCTCATAATTCATAGCTTCTAGCCATCTTTCATCTTCTAAGATTTCTATTGCTTCCTTGTAGGATAGAGGTTCATCATTGTCCAGCAATAATGATTCACCATCCTCGGTGACAAGGAAACCAAATCTCTCTGGTTCCCTTACCTCTCTTAAGATCCTACGTAGTACTTGTGTTTCTGGAACCTCTTCCATGGGGACTTGTGGAACTTGATCCTGTACCAACTCCTATGTATCTTGAGCATCAACTTCATCGAAGTCAATATTGCTCCCACTATCCTTCTTGAGGATGTGTTCCCTCTCTAGAAAGACGGCTTGTCTGGCGACAGTCACTTTCAGGTATTGAGGGTTATATAGGTAATATCCTTTAGTTTCTTTGGGATATCCAATAAAGATACACTTTGTGCCCCGGGGTGCTAGTTTGTTGCATGATAAGGCTTTAACAAATGCCTCACATCCCCGTACACGTGTGTGCGACAAAGTGGGTTTCATTTCATTCCATGACTTGGATGGAATTCCATTTTCCACCTTAGTTGGTACATGGTTTAATGTGTATGATACAGTTTGTAATGCATATCCCCAAATGGATAATGGAAGATCCACATAACTCATCATCAACCTCACCATGTCCAACAAGGTGCGGTTCCTCCTTTAACTAAAACCATTCCACCGTGATGTATAAGGAGGAGTGAGCTGATATAGAATCCCAGACTCCCGTAGAAGATCAATGAACTCTTGGTTCAAATATTCTCCACCTCGATCCGATCGAAGCTTCTTTATCTTCTCACCAAGATGATTCTCTACTTTGTTCTTGAATTCCTTAAATATCTCTAAGGACTCTGACTTATACCTCATTAAGTAGACATATCCATATCTACTCAAATCATCAGTAAAAGTAATGAAGTAAGAAAATCCACCTCTAGCTTCTACTAGAAATGGTCCACACACATCCATGTGTACCAATCCTAGAAGCTCTATGGCCCTTTCACCTTGTCCACCAAAAGGCAGCTTGGTCATTTTTCCTCGTAAACAAGCGTGACATCTATCAAGTGGTTTTAGCTTAGTAGAGTCTAAATAGCCATCTTGGTAGAGCTTTTCAAACGCTTCTCGTTTACATGACCAAGGCGGTGATTCCATAACTGGGTGATGTATGAGTCATGCGAGTTTGTTTCATTATTGATTGCCAACACTTGGTTTTCGTAATTAAATACATACAAACCATTATTTAAATGTGCCATACCATAACATACGTTGTTCTTATAAAAGAGACAGCCCTTATTTCTAAATTTGAAAACAAATCCATCCATATCCAAACAAGATACAGAAATTACGTTCGTGGTAACAGTAGACACAATATAACAGGTATGTAAAACCAAAATCATCCCAGTCGGAAATGAGAGGTTTTAGTCGCCAATATCGAACACAGCCAGCCTTGCGCCATTGGCAGCTTGAAGATCCACCTCTCCTCTGGAGATCTTTCTAAATCTACTTGGTTCCTGCATTTGAATACAGATGTGAGCCCCACAAGCTGTATCTAATACCCAATGTGTAGAAATAGAACGATTTCACTCGATAACAAATGCACCTTTAGCATCCCCACGCTTCTGGGTGCAGTTCCTCATCCAGTGGCCCTGCTTTCCACATGAAAAACACAATGCCTCACGTTCCTTGCCCTGCCTCTGGATCTTCCCCTTCTTGGAGGGACGGTGCTCGGGGGCTTCAGACTATTTATAAGTCTTTGGCCCCTTTGCCTTGTCCTTCCGTTTCTTGTTCACCATAAGGACAACGGGTTTTTCAGGCCCCATGTCCTTATCTTCATGGCGAATCATGGTCAGAAGCTCCGATAGACTCTTCTCTTTCCTGGTCATGTTATAATTGACAATGAAGCTAGAGAAGGTCTTGGGCAGTGATGATATGATGAGATCTGTACGCAACTCATCCAAGAATTTAATCCCTAAGATGTCCAGGCGTTCAATGTAGCCAATAAGCTTGACTACATGAGGCCTAACTGGTGCAGACTCTCCATGCTTCGTGGTAAACAAAGCATTGGAGATCTCATACCTCTCCTGTCTTGTCTTCTCTTGGTAGAGATCTTTATGGTGAGACATCATGCTATACGCATCCATGTTTTCATGTTGCTTCAATAGCTCATTAGACATGGTCGATAGCATGAAATACTGGACATCTATGGCATCATCCATGTGTTTCATGTAGAGATATAATTCTTCATCACTATCCTCTTTCCCAGGTGAAACTGGAATAGGCTCTTCCCGCACATATAATTTCCTTTCGTGGTGAAGGACAACTCGTAAACGCCTCTGCCACTCTTGGAATTTGGTGCCGGTGAGAAGGTTTTCTTTTTCGACTATGGTGCACAATGATATGTTTGAAGTCATTCTCTTGCCGTTTCTACAATTTAAGATGATCAAAGGTTTAGTACTTTATTACAAAAATTGAGACTAATAAATAAATTAATACTTATTAGTCGCCCACTATTTTATCGAAATCCAATAACCCTCACCATTGACTTCGGAATATTATATTTCATGAATATTCTAGTGGCAAGGATCCATATTGACCTTTGAATTACCCCAAATAGGGTTGGTCAAGCAACTTGAAGGGTTTTAGGTAGGCATTCTAAATTCCAATTACATTAACTCGCAGCTCCTTGATCCACTGAGTGGACTCCCCAATCCTGAAATCCTTTTAGGATTTCCTCAACCTTTGCCTCTTGGTCACCCCAAGTCCTGTTGTGGCAGTTAACCCTTGATGCAAACCAAGACACGTCAAGACAAAACCTTGAATTAGAATTCCCCGATAATTGAAAGCACCCCAACTAGGGTTGGTCAAGCACTTTGAACTATTGTTCGATTCTAACCAAGATTATGGAAGGCTATGCCGACTTAATATTTATTTTGAGGGATTTTATCCTTATACGTAAATTTCCATTTTATTATCTTTTATTACATTCTTGTTAATATTAAGTGGGATATACGTAAGTGATTAACCATGTCTAAGATAATATTTATGTATAAGCTAGTTTTATTTTAGTTCCATCTTGCATGCTCGTTTAATTCATTAATTGTGTGATCGTGATAACACACCACAATAAATAAACCATGAAACTGACAGAAATAAAATAAATGGCATGATCATGAGTTTATCTATTGGTTAGTTTATCTAGCGGTTGATAAACTAACCCAAGGCCTATTGGAGAAACACCTTGAACCTTTCAGGTTCGTGTTTACATCTTTCCACCTATCCACCTTTGTATCTCCTTGGATTGGTTTCACATTGGCTCCTGACTTGAGCTGCCTCCACTAGCTTAGGAGCTCCATCCATTACATATGCATTTATCTCACACACAGGTGAGGTGTAAAGGGGTTTTTACATAAAATAATCCTTGGGTGCACATGCCCTACATATTAATGAGGAGATGGCTCACATGCCAACAAATTTAATTTAAATAAATAAATTAAAAGAAACCATTCACATACAAAGGTCTTAGTATAGCTCATGATCATCCATACATGCAACGATATTTACGCATAAATAAAAAACTAGCATTCAATTCTTTAATCGTTCTTGTTTAAGGTAAATCATGCTCGAATAAATTAATTTTCTTTAATTAATCAATCATTTTATCTTAAATCCCATTTCTGAATTTCCTTGAGATTCTCATCCATCATATTTTTAAACAAATAAATTCATTTAAAATTATCCTTGTACGTAACTTGTACCTTGGAGGAAACCTGGTGAATTCCCATTTATTACGCAGATGTTAAATTAAACACATATATATAAAACACCTATCACGTGTTGTGGCTCAGCATTATGCATGCACCATGGTACACGTCTCAAGGGTTTGTATAATATAATAATAAATTTTAATGAATCTGCGTAATATGGGTGAGTACACGGTGTGTAGTTCCGACTACACGGCGTGTACTTTTCTTCACCGTCCATCCGAAGTACATGCCCGGGAATAGGGCGTGTTAATGTACTTCGAAAATTTTCGGAGTACACAGTGTGTACAGTGGGACACACGCCGTGTAATTTCTGTATTACACGGTTTCCAGCTGGGCAGGCCGTGTACGGAGTACACGACCCAACCCTGACCCGAATGGACTACACGCAGTGTTCATTGGACCACACGATGTGTATTCTGGAAACCATGTGCCACCTGTTTCCGGTCAACACACGGTGTCTTAAATTCTTAGAAATAATCCAATACACGGCCTGATTTGGCGGATCAGTCAATGCATTGAACCTAGACTACACGGCGTGTACTTTCGAATACACGCCGTGTCTTCTGGTGTTATACGGCCAGAAACGTTTGGCTCCTCCGGATGAGTTCCTCTATTTTATTTTAATCAAAATTAAATAAAAAAATTGTTCCTGTGAGGTGAACGAGAAACGAGGGAGGAGGAATAGATCTCGATATTCAGATTTCCAGAACGATTAAACATTAATTAAAATAACTAAATTATTAAATGCATAAATTACAAACAAAAAACTAAATAATTATAATCAACGATATGACCCCACTCTGATACCACTTGTACGTTCCAGGCACAGTGGAAGCGCATTTGTGGGTTAGCCCATCTTTAATTTTAACGTTAAACAACATTCAATCCAAGATCCGTCATGATATAAAACGCCGAATCTTCAGAATAGAATGAAGAACGAAAAGAAAATAAGAGTCCCAGAACCCTTGAGAAGGATCATCATATGTTGATTATAATTAATTTAATTAATGCATAATAATTATCTCGTTGGAATTCTTTCTTCGTTGATGTGTCCGATCACGATTTGGTGATCCGTCATTGCGCCGTAGAATCCATGTGTAGGATTCCTCTAGCGGTGATCCACATGTGTGTCACGTATCTACGGATGTCGCTGAAGGGATCTCTGGGTGCTAGCGCAGAATAACCTTCACTTGTGATGTCCGCCTTTGACCGCCTTGATCTAGTGGAGGATCTTGCTCTCGTAACTTGTGGGCGTTCTTGGTGGAAAGGGAATTTTCTCTTTGGCTTGAGAGTATTTCCAAATCAGTTGTGCACAACAATGGCTCAAATAAAATGTTGGTGTTGTGAGGATATTTATATTCGGGTTTGAGGTTAATAGAGTTGTGACAATAAATAAACACGTTACACATTTTATTTATTTCATTAACTCTTATTGAAAACCCCCATGTCGAATTATTAATTCCTTGGCATGATCCCACGCTGATTATAATAAATATCATTTAATAAAACAATATTAAATCCTGAAAATCCCAACTGGAAAAACTACACGGCGTGTATATTTAATATACACGGCGTGTACTTTTATTTTCCATTTTTCTCCATCACATTTACTAGACCTTGAGTAATGACTATTTATTTCTTAAATAAATGTAACTGCATTACTCGCTAATAAATATATTATTTCATCCAAAATATATTCTCTCGAATAACTAGTTCCAAAATAAATATGATCACACATCCTTAAATCATTATTAAACCACAGTCGGGAATAATATTTATTTAATTTGTTAAATTAATATTTAACTGAGATACATGGACACACTTAGTGTGTGACCCTCTAGGCCTCTTTCTCAGTGGCATTAGGCTGAGCCTGCCTAAAGTCCAAGGATAGCGTATAGCAACACACCAAGGCACCCATAGAGAAAGAAGTAAACACCGCAATGACGTGTCACCTCCTACGAACGCTTACTGTGTAATATAATCCCTTTGTCTCGATGTCTCCAATCAAGCGGGTTGCATGCTAGTGCCATCAACCCATGTGCTTGATTATTCTTTCTTTGACTTCCCGGAATTGAACTTGCCCATACCTTACCATGAACATGGATTTATTTAGGCTATATCAATTCCATCATAGGTCCTGAGATATCTACTTCCGTTATGGAACGAAAGGGACAAATCCTTTCTCGAATTATCTATTAATGCGGTATTACACATGACACACCCAGCATATCCTTCCTCGCTGCGAACAGTGTGTCATCACAGTTTTCGTCAATACATCTAAGTGCGCGAGTTGTAATACCCATTAACAATAATCTTAAAGTCTAAGGACCAATACGCATGTCCACAGATAGGAACATCCTATGACACTATGAAATGTGGATTTCCTACTGGAAGGTCTCGTTCTCATAATATCCTCCTAGATATTACCAAGGGCGCACACCATGAGAAGGTTCCTCAATGTTTTATGAGTCCTCACCCCTAATGACCTGTATTATTTGTGTCCCTCAAATAATATCATCCGGAAATAGAACATACATTCAAGAACAGTGTTATGGCACTTCCGGGTTCTCATAATAGCAGGGATCCACTACGACCCTTTAATGCAACAGCTGTCCTTAGGACATTATCACATGACATGTCACTCAGAAGAACAATCAAGATGTGATAAGTCTTTTATTTAATGAATAAAGTACAAAGTAGTTGGTTCTAGACCACTAACTCCAACAATACATGGGTAAAAAGTTTCATTTAAAATTCATATTATTATAGTAAAACAATTTTTAAAACATTTTTTAGAAAACATCATTTTGAAAGAACACATATTTTGGACCCAAATGAGAGATAAAGTATAATTTCCATAAAATATTCTATTAATTATTTGCAGTGGAAAATGGTAAAATTACATGGATATATCATTAGTAACCATAAATTAATAAACTTTATGTGATTTATTAAATTATGCTTCTATAATATTTGATTAATGTAAGCATAATAATAATCAATCTCGATAAATGAAGAAATTGTAGCAATAAAATATTTCGGCATTGGTAACATTGAATCCAAATACAATGGAATGAATAAAATTACATGAATCTTAAAATATCATGAAAATAAGGATATTCATCATATAACATCTAAAATATAGTATATACACTTCATATAAAAATATATGGTCAAAACATGGAATGTGTCTCTAAGAAGAAAAATTGAAACAAAATTAATTTATGGATTTTGTAAATTTTGAAACATAAACCCCATAAAATAATGTCCTTAAAATAGTAATTTAAATACAATTATATTTATTATTAATAATCATATAAAATATCCTTGTTCATTATACACACCCTAAAAGATAATTGAGTGGTGAATAAGGCATGTATCACATGGAAATAAAAAGTGATATGAAATTCCATTACCTTAAGCCATTATATTCATTATAGAAGTTAAAAAACCCTATATAATAAATATATGTTTATTATAAATATTCCACAAAAACATTTTATTATATATCATACCATATTTTATTTGTTTGTGAATTTATATTACCAGCTAAAAAGAAGTCAATTTTAATTTATATTTCAGGTAATATCCATTCTATTTTCTCAACATGTTTTGAATTATTATTCCCGATCATACGACATATAACATGAATTAATTATTTTATGAATTTAAAAAATTATATATATTTCATATATTTTTAGTATATATCTATCTATATAAATCATTAAATTATATAAAGATGATATGGAATACACAGTTTAGAGAGACGGTAGGTTGTACATACGCAATAACATTTGTTTCCATTTTATTATATTAGATAAATAAAGTATGTAAATTAAATAAATATATATATATATATAATATCATTATATTAGAGTTATTATTTCATATATATAATATATTTTCACTATAACCATCCTATATAAATTAAATGTAGAGTGTGAACATATCACATTGCTTTAAGGAGGTGGTAGTCCACACTTCCACAAACGAAGTTATCATATTTTAAAAAATGGAAATCATGAAGGTATGTCTTATATAATAATTACAGAAGAATAAATAAATTATAGATATCATATATGTCATATAAATGTAGTGTTTATATCATAATTCCCAACCTTGATATATAGTAAGGGGAAAAATGAATGACATCCTTTTCTGAGGTAGTAGTTCGTCTTACACAGGAACAGTAATTTTGAAGCCTATTATATAGAAGTGTGTGTAAGTGTAGGTCTGACCATAATTATAATAATATATAAGTAAATTTATTGTAATGATTTTATTTTATATTAATTGAATACTTAGATTATAGGGGGTGGATAATGAAAATGAAACAAAGGATCTTCAGGAAGGATGCTAAATCTTTTTTGGGTAACTCCCATTAGTTTGCACCAAAGGGTTTCCATGGAATGATTTCCTCTAAAAAATAAGATTCTAGGATTAATAGAATAACAATTGTTGTCTATTGGAGCATATTATTCATTATACAATGGGTATTAGTTGTGTGAATATGTGGGAAGGGTGGGATACTTTTTATAGTTGAAGAGGAGTGACATTATTGTAATTTTTTTAAAAGGGAATTCCACCAATGTTTTTACAATGCAAACCCAACAACATAATGATTTAAATTACATAAAAAGAAGTATAGGTTATATATATGTCCATATAATGGTTTTTTGACAAGTTTTTATGTCTTTTTAGGCATAAAATGTAATGTTTAGCCCCTAATTATACTAGTTTCCCTCTTAATCGGTGTAATAAATTTTAATTAGTTTCACTAATGTTTTCTATAAGAAAACAAGTTTAAATTATTTGAAATTATATATTATAGTAATTTTAAAAGTGGATTTCTTTTTTCAAATTTAAAAATAGATAACGTGTAGAAATTTATTCAAATTCAATCCCATCAACAGGAAAATAAATAATGTTTTAATGTAAAAATTCTCTAAAGTTCAGTAAGTTATTATATAGAATATCAAATTAAAATTGATTAAAATGAAATAAATAGAATTAAATGATTTTTAATGTTTATACATTAACTTGAAAAACAATAAAGGAAAATTTTAACCTTATATATTTTTAGGCAAAAATGTGGTTTTTAATTTAAATTATGTATTATTCATCATTCAGAAAAAAAATGAAACTTCAAAGAAATTAAAACAAAATAACCCTAATAAAATTAATATATCACACTTTCAAAAAATAATTGTATTTTTTCAAAATCAAATATTAAATTTTCAAAAATTATTATTAAAATTTGATCTCTATTAAAATATAGTAAAAATAATTTTTAGAACAATATATATTTTTATGAATAGAATTTGATTTATTCTTATCCTATAATAATAAAATACGTTGAAAAGGTATCAAAAATAATTATTTAATATATAATATATATGAATTTTAATGAAATTTTTTTATCAAAATTGGGTTGTATAATTTTTCGAGATAAAATTTTGTTAGTACATAGAAGAAGAATTTTCTTAATAAATTATTTTCATTATTTTCAAATAGTTCTTACACTCACTTATAGTAATTGATAACCAATGGATTCTATTTATATAAATATATAAATAATATTCTCACAATTTAGATAATACTATTTATAACATCTATTCAAATGTTTTGGTGGTATCTATTAAAATTTTTAAATAGTCATATTAATTTTATATTGTAGTTTGATAAAAACATGGCCTTCTATGTAATGTGGGATTTCAAAGGGACTCAATATTTTCTGTAATATAAGAAAAATATTGTTTTTCTTGTATCATAAGATAATATAAGTGTACAGTGTTGATAATTATTAAAATTTACGTTCCTATAACCCATGAAATGTGTAGTTCATTAATATAATAAAACTATATTAAATGTAGTGTGAAATGAAAAATATCAAAATGGTGAAACTAATTAGAAAATAATATTTCACAAAATCATAGATTGTATCATTATACACCAACTAAAAAAATTTCGCCGAAAACAAATATGACATTATTAATAATGGTGTAATACATGAAGTTTACTTTCAGAGAAACCAACATCATATACATGAAAAATAAAACTTATGTTAAATAGGAAATGTTTAAAACATAATAGATATACAATGTATTAAACAACAGGGTTTCCACATAAGAGAACATATATGGGAGTAGATGATTGGAAATGGATGAAAAATATAAATAATCATATAGATTGATAAATATCATTTATCACCATTATGTGAATGTTCATTGGATCATTAAGGGACTCATAACCATAAATATATATATATATTATAATTAAAAAGACCATCAATTAAAAATATTTTTTTTGATAAATCTTTTTCAATATCCATTTCAAAGAGTTCAAGCATTATTTTTCTTTCCAAAAACATAAGAAAATATGCTTACTTGATTTTATTCCATTTGATATTTACAATATCACTCTTTGGTTGTTCCTTGCAGGATTTTTACTTCAACTCTTACTGTATAAGATGAAGGCGAATTTTCCATTCCTATTGTATTGACAGATCATGCGATAGAGTGATTATTCATTATGTTTGTACTTAGTTACCATCAACAAAAAAATTTATAAATGGTTAACCAATATTTATAAATCATAATGTGGGAGATAATACTTTAATCTCATAAACTTCATGTAATGTTTAACTTATCCAGTCCATAAATTGTTAACATTATAACCCTTACAAATGATGAAAATTAAAAACATTATACTGTAGTTTATGAATTTAATTTACATTTATCCTCCATATGTCAAAAATTATTTCATGGCTGTCATATTATATCCAGGTGAATACTATCATCGTATATTCTCTTGAAAAATTTTAATAACCTGGATAACAATTGATTATTTTGGAAATAAAATGTATTCTAACTTATTATAAATATTGATAAATATATTCCATAAATTCAGGAAGTTGTAACCTTCATCCATGATAACATAAACCAAATTTTCAACAAATATTTATCAATTATTAGGCCATAAACACTATCAAAATAACATTACACAAATCAATCATCTCTTAATCCATGATAATCACAATTATCTCAACATCGTGAAAAGATTAACGGTTATCTTCCCTTATTTCAAAGTACCATTTTCAATTAAATCAATTTTTTAAATATTCAAAACCATTTAAAATATAATTTTAATTCATTAATAAAAATATAATACCAAAATATTTATATATTTTTGTATTCATATAACATAATTTTTTTAATTCCAAAACATATACACCTCATTTATCTCAAATTATTCGTAAACCATTACTTGTAATTTATCAACATGTTACATAATATCCCATTCCATGAATAATAAATATGAATCATGTATTTTGTTTCTCAACATCAATAAAATCATTATTCTTATGTTTAATATATCTCATACTAGAAAAACATCCCATATCTTTCATATGTCATTTATGATCCATTTATCTTTAATATAATAAAAAATACTCGTACAACCTACTTGATTCTCTTCAGGTGATTTAAACTTAGGAAATCAATTTTCACATTACACATACATTCAACATTTGAAACATTCAATTTTAATAATGTTCATTCTAGTTTCTTTGACAAAAACAAAAAATCATAGCGTGGGAAAAATTTATCATAATGGAAACCACATAATCATGAAAAAACATATATAGGATGTGTAAATACTTAAATATACATATTTAATCACAAAAAACATAGGTTTATCCTATGCCATTCATATCAAAAATATATTTAAATCTATCATGATGGTTCATAAATAGTTTTTGAATTCCCAAAGAATACCCACCGGAATGTCGAACGAGGTGTGCAATAATTCCCATTATCATGTATCGGGCTATACTCGAGTTAATCTAGACACACCTTTTTTGAGTTATTATCCCTAGGTATATCCTTATCATATCCACACCCAATTATATTATGTAGAAAAAGATGAATTACTAGGAAACCACTAACTATATCCTTTAAGAAAATTCCATGACATGTACAAATAATTTTCCATATCTTTAATGTTATCCTTAGAGATATCGCAATATATAAGCTTCTAAATATCCCTATGGATCTAAATAAACTTTTCCTTCCACGTTTCCAATGGGTGACTAAAATTTCACACTTATACCAACTATAAAAACCCAAACATAACATGCATAGAACTTTAATATTTTTTAAGAATACATAATACATCACATAAATAGATACCCAAAGATAGTATTTGTTTAGTTCCTTTGGAATCAGGGAAACCAAAACATTGGTACACATGTGAGCTTCATTGTCTCTTAATTCATTCATCATGATTATCACCCTATTTAGACACATTATTCATAATGAATATTTTCATACCTTGGAGAATGGAAACATAAAAATGGGGGGAGATTAGATTCTCAGTAACGGTTACCAAGGGAGATATGTAAGAATAAAGATCTTCATAAAGGTATGATAACATGATCATGACATTTGAGGATCATTGAATCCATATTAGTGGTCATAAAAATGAATCATGGAATAAATATTGGTAGTTCATCAGAAATCCATCTAAAGAGAATATAAATAATAATCTTGAAATCATAACATGGGAAAAAGAAATTGAATTATGGCATAAACAAAACCATGTAACATTATTCCATATAATGAAAGTCATAGTTCTAAAACATAACAGGTTATATCACAGGGGTTACACTAACTTGTAAAGACACACCACCATCCCAATTAATGTCATCTCCTCGTACAGTATTAATTTTTAATATCATCCCATATTGGATCATGTATCCCCGTATTCCCATAGTAAATTGGTTTCCCCCATCATCTATAGTGGAAAGAGTTACCCTATCTTCTAATAGTGGATTGGGTTTCCCCTTCTTCCATAGTGGATCAATCCCATCAACTTGATTCCCATAATTATCTGATGAGATATATATATTTTCCCAATTAATTTGAGGGAAATATAGTTCCTACCCATCAAAAAATAAAATCCTATTAACATGTTACATAAGATAATAAATCATGAATCATATCATTACCCATAAAGAGATTGGGTTCATAAACATCACATCATGACCCTTGAAATGAATTTGATATCAAATAAATTTCATCATTTCATTACCTTTAGAAAAATATAGGTTCCATAATCATTTAATTAAATAAAATCCCATGAAAAGAAGCCGGATTAAAAATCACATAACTTGTAGAAGAGAATCAGGTGTTACAAATATCAAGATATTGAATGATGAACCATTCAGAGAATGAAAATGAAGGAAACATTTGAATAATTTCATCATAAATGCATGACTAACATAAATGGATGTAATCAAATATGGAAAAATAATTGTGAATAAACATTTAAAAATATTTCATAAGGAAAATATTTGTTCTTATTTGAAAATTGATTTTTAAAAAATAAATACTTTTGAAAAAAAAAATCTTTCAAAATACTTTTTAATCATATAAATAGGTTTTTAAAACATTTCAAAAATAATATCATTGAAATTAACATTCAAAAGTTATAAATAAATAATGAAAATAATTTAATACCATTTCGTAGAAAATAATTTGAAACTAATAACATTTCCTTCGGAATCATTGAAATATTTTTTAAAAAATAAACTTTTGCTAACATATAAATAAGAATTAAAAAAATAATCTTTTTATACATAAAACAATTATTGAAAATTATTTTCAATGATTTTTTTTAAAATAAATAATTTTCCAAATATTAGAAAAACAAATAACTAAAATATATTGTATACATAAAATTTATGCATTATGGAAATTATGGTCATGATGGAAGGTAATTTTGTAAATGCCAAACATTTTATTTCCACTTTAAAAGGTCAGAAATGCATCTTGATTTGAAAATGAAAAAAAGATTCCTTTTGAATCCATTTTGTAAAAATGTAATACATGAGTAACAATATCTTTTCAAAATATTAGTATATTAATAAATCATATTTGGAAACTTTTTTTAGAAAACATTTTTTTAAAAGAACACAAAATTTTGATTGAAACGATAAATAAAATCATATTTTCATAAATCAAGTTATTAATTATCTTAAGAAGGAAAAAAATGTAGAAATGGTACAATTTCATGAATATAATATTAATAACTTCATTTTAAGAACATTAATTATATTTTAAGAGATATTTACCATATGATTTCATCAATGGATAAATAATAAAAAATAATCTCGATTAAAGATGATATTATAGAAATTTTTTTTTCCACTTTGGTAATATTCAATAAACATAATATATAAAATTAAATATAAAATGAAGCATAAAATATCTTGAAAATAATTTGATTCATGATATAACATGTCAAAATAATTATATACACCTCAAAAGAAAATATAGGTACTTAATATGTCATGTGTCTCAAAGAAGAAAAAATGAGACAAAATTACATTACAAATTTCGTAATATTTGAAACATAAATCCCATGAAATAATGATAAAAATTGATATTTAAATACAAATAAATATAATTATAATAATCATATAATACATCCATGGGATGTATACACACAACCTAAAATAAATTAGTGGTGAATAAGGCTTGTTTCTTGCAGAAATAAAAGGTGAGCTGAAATTGCCTTACCTTTAGCCTCCAATTTAATCGTACACATTTAAAAATCATATATAATAAAAATTAGTATATTATAAAACAACCACATAACACTATTATAATATCTCATACTATATAATGTTTTCATATTAATTTATATTACCTGTTTATTAATAACTCTCATGTTTCATGAAATGTCCACTTTTTTCATCGTACATGTTTTTTGGAATTATTATTCTTGATAATCATACTTATAGAATTATTTACTTATATATAGAATTTATAAAGTTATATAAACATCATATATATTATTATATATTTATTTATAATAATATATTAATTATAAAATGTTGAAATGGAATACATAGTTCATGAAGATGGTCGGCCCTATGTACACATGAACACTATTTCCATTTTACTATCATGTTGAAAAAAAGAAGGTAAATAGAATATATATATATATATAATATTTATATTATAATTAGTAATTCATAAATATTATATAATTGCATTAAACCTATCTTTAATAAATTCAATTTAGAGTGTGAATGAATTTTTCCAACGTCGGTTGGCTAATTTGGCCACACATTCCTTCTAGGTGGGTGATGTATGGATATAAAGACATATGAATGATATAATTTTTAGAATGTTAACTGCTGGCTAAAAATTAGAAAAAAGTAGATTTTGAATGAATCACATCGCATCGCAGAGCCTATAGTCTAAACTTCTATAGATGAAGTTATCATATTTACAAAAAATACAAAAAATAAAGTTATGTGTTTATATAATAAATAAATATGCGTAAAGAAATAATAAATATCATAAATATAATTTTAAAATATATTTTCCATCATAATTCCCAACCATGGTAGGGGGTAAAGGAAAAACGAACATCATCATATCATGAGGTGGTAGTTTTCCATAAAAAATAATGGTATGTTTCTTACCCATTAGATAGAAGTGATTTTAATTGTAGGTAAAAACTTTATAATTATATAATATAAACATATATATTGAGTATAATAATGTTATTATGTAGTCTAAAATAATAATAGGTGGGGGATAATAAAAATAAAATATAGGAGTGTGAAGAAAGATGTTACCTCTTCTTTGGGTAACTTCTTTTGGTTTTCTGAAAACGTATTCCTTGGATGGGTTTTTTACCTAAGGGATACTTCTATAATGAAGGGAAGGATTTTGGGAGTTTATTTTATTAGACATTGGGTCATGAAAATGGATTTATATGTCTGAATAAGTTCACAAGGTGATTACATGTTTATATTAGATGAGTTGTATTATTGTAAATTTTTTAAAAGAGAATTCCACCAACTTATATTATAAAACAGGTGTCTCAAATAATGAAAATAATTATTTAAATAGGATGATATGTTCTAAATGTGAAGATTAAATTGTTTTTCAACATTTTTCAAGGTCATTTTGTCGATTTTGTTTATGGTTTTATCTCTTATTATGCTAATTTCCTATTAATCATTTTAATTAATTTTAATAACTTTCAATAATATTTTTGGTGAAAAACAAATTTGAACATTTTTGACATTAAATATTATTAATATTCCAACAATATAATTAATTTTTACAAATTTCAATCATATAAGTGGAATTTATTAATTCCAATTTAATCCTAGAGACGGGATGGCAAAGAGGGGTTTTAATGTAAAAATGTTCAAATGTTTGGTATGTTTTTATATCAAAGTTGAAATTGAAATTAAATTAAATTAATTAAATTCGATAAATTGATGTATAATAAATCTAATTGAACATTAAAAATAATCTAAATCATAATTTTACCATATGAATAAATTAGAAAAAAAATCAGTTCTAAATTTAAAGTAAGTATTATTTATTATTCAAAAAAAATGAACATCACTAGAAATTGTGATAGATTCCCCATAATATAATTTTTCATTTCATATTTAAATAATAAGATTTATTTTTCGAATATAATATATAAAACTAATAAAAATTATATTTAAAATTTTTTCTATATTAAAAGGCTATAAAATTACTTTTTAGAAGAATACATATTTATAGTCATAAAATTTAATTTATTATCATCATATACCCATCAAATGTATTTCATGAGTATAAAAAATATATATTGGATATATAATATTTAAATTATATTGAAAACCTTAATCAAAAGTGGTTTTATTCATTTATTGAGATTAAAATGTGTTTGTGTATAGAAAAGTATTTTTGTTATGAATATAATTTATCAATTATAAAATATTTTTTACATTCAATTATAGTAATTGATAACCAAATGATTAATTTTATATACATATGTAAATAATGTTTTCACATATAATTAATATTATTCATAACTTCCATTCCAACAAATAAGTGGTAGCTAAAATATTATTTTAACTATCATATTAATAGTGCATAGTCATTCAGTAAAAACGAGGTATTATTTGTAATGCAAGAAACTAAAGGGACTCAGTATTCTCTATAATACAATAAAATATAGTGTCACATGTACCAAAAGATATTATAAGTATTGGGTGTAGTGGACCATTAACATGGTTTTTTGTATAACAAAATTTAATTTTGTGCTTTATATTATAAGTGACCTTATTTAGTTTTCTGTGAAATTAAATATATCAAAAAGGATTAGTCAATTCAAAGAATATTTTTCAAAAAATATAGAGGTGTTAATTTCTACCTCTCTTAAAATTACTTTAACAAATGAAATTAACTTGGGTTATCAATGATTTAATATCTGAATGATCTAATCATAGAAAGCATCAATTTAAAAATGATTACTAAAACATACTTTATCAAGGAAAAGTTGGAAACATAATAGGTACCCAATGTATCATATTACATGGTTTTGACATTGGAGGAAATAGAAGGGAAGGGAATATTAGACAAGGAAGAAAAAAATCTTAATTATAGATATGGATAATGATCATTTATCACCATCATATGAAAGGTCAATAGAAAGTTAAGGGCCAAAAAATCGTAAATATATGATAATTTGTAAGACAAATGATTCACCAGAAATGAATGTTTAAGGATAAATATTTTTTATTCTCCTTTTATTAGAGTTTATGAATTATTTTACTATCCATGATCATAAAAAAATAAAACAACTTTATTTTAGGTTTTTCTATATACAATATCTCACCATTTGGTTGTTCCTTTCTCGACTTCCACTTTATCTATTAATCTATGAAATGATGTTGAAATTTTCATTCATAAAGTATTAATAAATTATAAAGATATATTGATAATACATTCCATCTATCTTTAGTTACCCTCAAATCTAATATGTTAGAATAGGTCATCCAATGTGTATAGATCCTCTAATGTTGAAATAATGTATTATTCCGAAAAACTTTATCTGATGTTTGGATTAAACGTTAAATAAATAGTTAACATTATAACCCATACCAAAGGGGAAAATCCATAAAATTAGAATTGAGGTCTAGATATTAGAATAACATTAACCATACAAACATAAAAAATTAGTTCTAAATTGTCACATTCCAAACATGTGAATACCATCATTGTATATTCTCTGGAAACAAGGTATTAACCAGAATTACCCTAAATATTTTTAGAAAACATTCATTATTAAATATTATAAATATTACCACAAATATATTCCATATATATAAGAATCTATAAACGTCATCCATGACAACATATATCACATTGTAAACAAATCCTATATGAGTTTTGAGGTCATAAATACAATGCAATTTACATTATCCAAATCAGGATTCTATTTATCCATGATAAATACAATTGCCTCATAATCATGAACATATTAAGGGTTATTTTAACATTTTTCAAAATATTACCTTTCCATCAAATCAATTTTCAAATTTTTCATCATCATTCAACTGATCCATTTCAATCTATAATGAAAAAATGACACTATAACAGTTATATATTTCATGATTCATATTACATAATCATTGAATTTCAAAACATATACACATAAATAATTGAAATTTATAATTAAGTCTTTAATTAGGCTTAATCAAGTCATTATATAATACCCCTATCTTAGAATAGTAAATAACAATCCTTTTTAATCCTTATCAACCTCAATCCTATCATTCTTCTTATATTTAATGTCATTAATACTCAAAAATAATCCCATACCTTTTAGAGGTCATTTAAAATATCTTTATCTTCAATAGTATAACCAATACTCATACGTCCATCCAGATTCCCTTCATGAAATTTATTCCTAGGAAATAAATTTTTTTAATTCCCATGAATTTTATATATAAATAATTCAATGTTGAAAAAGTTCATTCTATCCCCATATTGAATAAAACCAGAAATCATATTATGAGAAACTTTTATCATTATAGAAACTACATAATCACAAAAAACACATATAGTATGTGTTAATCATGACACGTAATTATTAAACATATGAAACCTTAGGTTTATGGTATGAAATTTATATCCAACATATTTTTAAATCCTTCATTATGGTTCATAATAATTTTTTGAATTCCAAATGAATATCCACTGAGAGTCTCTACCTAGGTGTGCACCAATGAATATTTTCCAATAAATGGTTATACTCGAGCCATACCCAATGCACCTTTTCTAAGTAGTTACCCATAGGTAAATCTATGGTAGATCCATATCCACATATACATCCAGATATGGATGTACTTCTAGGAAACCACTAACTTTTTCCTTTTTCAAAATTACAAGACATTTTCTTATAGTTTTCCTCATCCTTAGACATATCATTATAGGCATCTGTGGGCAAATCATTATATATATCACTATGTACCCCACTATATATTTATTATACTATTTTAAAAAGGGTGACTAAACATTATCTCTAATACCAACAATAACAAACCATTCTTAACATGCATATACATTTCTTATTTTTTTTAATATCTAATAAATTGAAAAAAAAATTCCCAACAACCATATAAGTTTAGTTCTTTTGAAAACATGGAATGTAAGAAATTTTACATAAGTGAGATAAATTATCTCATACTAGGATATTAAATATTAGGACCATTCATAGGCACATCATTCATAATACATATCTTCATAACCTGTGGAATGAAAACATAAAAAGGGTTAAGCTTAGATGCTCAGTAACGGTAAACAAGGGATATATGCATGCATAAACATGAGAATAATGGTATTAGAACTTGATAATAACATTTTAAGATCACTAATTGAATATGAATGTGTCCTAAGATTGATTCACATGGATATTAAATAATTTTTCTGAATATTTAATTCATGAGACAAACATACAGCCAAAGATAGTATTAGATTAGGGCCTTTGGAAACTTTGAACAAAAACTTCTAAACCATTGAAAGATCCTCATTGTTTCAAATGAAGATCATCCCCTTTCGTACCCATTCTTAAAAACATTCTCTGTTACCTATGGTTGATAAAACGAAAAAAAAACATTCAGCATAGATGCTCAATAATGGAAAAAAGGAGATATATAGACACAATGATGAGCATATGGGCATGATAACATGATCATGAAAACTTAAGTTCATACCCTGATATCAATGACATTAAACAAGAGTCATGGAATAAATACTAGAAGTTAATAAGACATAAATCATAAGTAAATAATCAAAATAATCCCTAAAATTATAACATCAGAATAAAATATGGAATTTATAGCTCGTATAAAATAATATAAGCAAGGTGTATGATAAGATGTAGTGGGGATTTATAAATAGGGCCCTTACAATGATGGGTTTTTCTTCTGGGGATTCTGACTTCATCTTTAGATGTGTTAGCTCATCATGGATGGATGTTTCTTTCATGGGGAATACTCACGCCTTTTTAAAGTCCATTTTAGGACTACGACAGGGTGACCCATTGTCTTTGAGTATCTTTATTCTCATGAAATATAGTCTCAATAGGTTGATCAAAAAGGGTATTTCTGATGGGTTCATCTGGTCTTTTCATAAGTGGTTTAGGCTATATTCCACATCGTATGTGATATTTTCTGATAATACGATTATTTTAATGAACGCAGCGAAGAGCTCTGTCCACTGCATTAACAAAATCATAGAGGAATATTGTTGTTGGAGTGGCCAGATCATTAGTTGAGAAAATATAATATTTAATATTTCTGAATCATTGAATAAAATAAGAGTGTGTGAACTGAGTGTGAGTTTGTCCATGCAGCGTGGAGTCATTCCCATAGAGTATCTAGGCTCCCATGTTTCTCTAGACAAACTCTATACCAGGGACTCTGGAAAAGTGGTGCACAAAATCAGCGGTCGAATTCTCAATTGGAAAAATCACTTCATATCTTTCAGTGGCCACATATCATTTTTCGATATCATTTATTCAAAAATCTTAGTGCATGATCTTTCTTCCTCTAATAAAACGAAGGGTTTCATACAATCCATTGATAATCTCGTCACACGTTTCATCTGGGACACAAAATCTAAGGTGAAGAGACATTGGGATTGATGGAGAAGTTGAAGAGGCCAATTCGCGAGGGAGGGATCGATGTCAATAATTTTTCTGTCACAATTAATTTCATCAATGCGAGGCTCTATTGGAAGATTATCAAGGAGCGTACCTTATGGGGGAACCTTATGTCCCAAAAGCACCGAACCAATTCTTGTTCTCCTTCTGCTAATGGGTCTTCCTTATGGTCCTCTATGTGTAGCATCATCTCAGACATCCTTCCACACTATAAATGGATCATTGGTGAAGACAACATCCTCTAATGGTTTCATAATTGGTCGGGTAACATGATTTCCTATCCTGGGTGCCCATCTCCCACAATTTCCTTCAAGGAAATAATCCAGTATCTAGCATTTTTTAGATTAGTTCTGAATATGACTCTGCATGAACTGTTCGACTCCATTATCAATACCACGGAGTAGGATAGGTGTGTATTTACTCCCTTTATCTTAGGGAAATTTAACTCGAAAGACTATTGAAGGTTTATCATCTCTCAGGTCCATTATAAAATATGTAATTAAATTATATGGTGTAAAAAAATCCCTGTTAAACTCTACATTCTCTCCAGGAGAATTGGGAACAATGTTGTGGCATCTAATTCCAACGTAAAATTCCTCGGTATTTACATGTCCCCCTATTGTAAATGTTTTATGGACAAAATATAAGAGCATAATAGCCATATTTTATTTGAAGGGGTATGGTCTCACATAGTTTAGGGTACATTTGGGGTGTTTACAGATCACTCACCCCTAGTGGACCACACTGATGTGTTCGTGGAGCACTGGTTTCATGGGTATGAGGGTTCATAGGTGGAAAAGATGGCACAATCCATAATAATAAATATGGGTTTTTGGTTATTATGGAAATTTAGGAACTGGGTCAGGTTTTAGGGGATTACTTCCACTAGTAGGTCCATAGTGGGAAGAGTTCGGTGCAGGCTGGTTGAGCTGATTTTCCATTCTGGTAACTGGAAGGAGGCTCCATCCTTTTACTTGTTGGGTGTCCCTATGGCTATAGTTCATCACATAACCTCCAGGGGGAATTGGATTCGATGGGTTCCTCCTGAGA
This sequence comes from Viscum album, assembly GCA_963277665.1. Taxonomy (NCBI): domain Eukaryota; kingdom Viridiplantae; phylum Streptophyta; class Magnoliopsida; order Santalales; family Viscaceae; genus Viscum; species Viscum album. Next base: position 497,662,347 of record OY728140.1, read on the forward strand.
CCGGCTGCAAGCTCAACATGGATGGGTATTGTGTCTTGGGGGAAATGCATGGAGGTGGGCTGGTTCATGATGTAAGGGGAATTTTTGTCCTGGCATTTACATCTCCCTTCAAGAGTGGAAATTCTATCTAAGCGGAGACCAGAGATGTTCTCCCATGTTTTTCTATCTGCAGGTAATGAGACATTTATATCTCCCAAGTGGAGACAAATTCTATGATATTCCATGATGCTTTCCTTGGTAAATTCTCCATTCCCTCATTAATATCTTACATCATTCTTCAATGCCAGTCCCTTTTGAGGAACAACGTTTTGGTAAACCACACTTGGGGGGATGGGAACAAAGTGTAAGACTATATGGCCACATTGGTAGCTCCTGGTACCCTATTTATTTGTCTCTCTGATGATTTCTTACTTAAATATTTGGGGGTGAACTTGATTCTGGCTGATTCCCTTCGCTTGTATTACTTTCGACATCTATATGTCTTGGCTACTTTATTTCCCTACAGCTCCCCTAGCCTAATAATAAAAATTATAATGTTGATGATGATGATATATAATTATTTATCCACTTCAATGAATTGAGATATAGGTACCACCCTTCATATAATGAAAACAATATGTATATGTTCCATAAGAATATAAATCGTTCATCATTTCATAAGACATAAAATGTAAGGGGTTTTATAAAAATCATTCAATCATAACATAGCCCATTGAGATTAAATTGATTTCATAAATATCATTATGTCATAAACAAAAAAAAATTAATGAATAATAATCCTTCTATTAAATAATATCTCATATAAAACATCTGTATCCTCATATAACATCATTATAGATAGAAAATAATTTGATAGATCACTGGAAAATAATTCTTGAGGAAACAATCCATCCTTTTTGAAAACATTTTCATTTAATAAATAGTTAATTTTTTTTGAAGAAAACGTTTTCATTGAAAATAAATATGTATGAATTTAAAATAATCTTCAATTTATTAAGGCATCGTGATGGGTTTAAATTACCTTCATGTTGTATATGTTATGAAAAACATTTCTTTCATACATTTGTTTGGAAAAGTTACAAAGTAAATCATTTGGAAATGAAGAAATTTTTCCATTCAAACCAATTAGTAAAAATTATAAATGGGAAAATATATCTTCAAAAAACAATAGAATAACATTAAAAAAATTTGGGAAATTCTTTTAGAAAATATAGATAGGGAATATTGATATTCTCTAACAGTGACCTAAAACAAAAAAATCTGCAACACTAATGACATTATGAAAAAAATACTCAAAACAAAATAATCAGTAGAATTATATTCCCCATGAAAGAAATAAAAATGTATTTATATTAATATAATCTAATATTCTAGAAAATATTCTTAGAATACAGACATGGGAAGTATATACATTATGTAGATGAAATTAGTGTATAAGACATGTGTCCCATGGTAATAAAAGTGAGACATAAATCCATTACTAATTGATTAAATTTTTATTTTCTTCTATAAAGTATTAACTTCATGTTTTCCAAATATATTATATAAAAGTTTCAAAAATGGATTTAAAATTTTTTTCCATTAAAAGGTGGAAAGATTATCTTTTTTAAATATATAGTCTTTATTTTCACAAAATTGGGTTATTTCTTAACTTATGATTATTAAATCAATTAGATGAATATAAAAAGTATATTATTGAATATAGAATATATATTTCATTAATATCATTTCATAATTTTAATTAATTGAATTTATAATGAAAAAATTACTTTGAGAGCATAAAAATGAAACTATTTATGGTATAATCAATTTCTGTATATTTTGAAATATAATTAATTGGTATCCAATTATTTTGTATTATAATCATTATATTTATTTAAAACTATTCATAACAACTAATTTCGTGTCTAGGATATTTCTTATTATATTAACAGATAAAATTTCAATATTATAAAACTATTTTTCTAAACATAGTATTGCGTGTAATGATATTTATAAAAGGAACTTTGCATTGTCTAATATAGACCTATCATGGTTTTTTTATAGTGCAAGTTAATCTAAATTCATTCCAAAGAGAAATATAGATATTAAGTTTCCAATAACACAACACAAATGTAGTGATTTACAGATAATGAAATATATATTCAATATCCTTTTTAGTGAAAAATGTTAAAAAGATTAAATTGTTTTAAATATATATATATCACAAAATCTCATGTTGTTACATTATACCACCTTGTAATAAATTTTTCCCTCTAAATTCCTCTGGTTTATTCTGTGCTTAATACTTTAATTTTTTTTTCATAGAAACCCACTTCAAGAAATTTAATATTAAAATATCCTTTTTAAAATGAAATGTTGGAAACTTAATGGTTGCCCAATGAAACTCATAATTGGGTTTCCACATATGAGAAGATAAGTGGGAATTTAAATCATAGATATTCAATAGAAATACCACTATAATATTATTATGGAGGGTGATATATAACATAATCAATATAAATATATCAATCAAATGACCATAAATCAGAGATGATCTAAGCGTCCATTTTATTCATCCAAAAATGAACTAGGATAAAATTTTGGGTTTCAAGATTCATTTGATAGAGAAGAATAATTTTCTAGAATATGTAATTACATGACTTCATAAAATTCTCACCCATTTTTGTGCATTTATCAAATTCAACTTCATCTCTTATTCAATGAAATGAAGATGAACTTTTAATTCCTAAAGTGTTAAGAGATCATGAGATCCAAAAATAGAATGACAGGGCATTCCATGTGTCTTTATAATAACAAAAAGGTTCTCATAAGTTATAAAATATTCATAAATCCCCATATGGTGATATCATACATTAATCTCACAAACATCATATGAATTATTACCTAAATTTCCCTTAAAAGTGTAATCCCACAATCTTACGAAAAGGTGAAAATAAAAAACTAAAGAATGAAATGTAGTAAATCATCTTGACATTTATCACCCATATATCATAAAGTAGCTCTTTGTTTTCAGATTCCAATCACTTTAATACCTTCATCATATATTCTAGTGAAACATGGTAATAACCTAAATTACTATAAATTCTTCTTGAAAAAATGAATGTTTCCTTATTCTAATGTTAATTGGATATGTTCCTAAAATCAAAAAACTTTCCAAACCTCATCCATGATAGCATTAACCAATTTTCAACCAATCCTTAATCAGTTACAAGTAAATTAGTACAACCCAATTTAATAAATCAAATACAACATATCATTATATAATCATCATTATCTAAAGACCATGAACATAATAAGGGTTTTACACCCCAAGTAAAAATTTTACCATGTCATTGAAAAAAAATTCTAGTCCATTCGAACTATTAAATATATTCTGGTAAATTCCCAGTGAAAATACATAAATCGAACTATCCTTATTTATTTCATAATTCCTACATACAAATATATAAACACATCAATATTTCCACATCAATGGTTGGAATGGATTAGGTCTTCCTTGGTTTAGATTTTTTTCTTAGGCCAGGACATTGAGTTTGGTAATTAGCATGATCTATATAGATAGGACATTGATCTCCATGAATGTTTATCACTCTATAAAATTTTTCTAATATAGATAACATCTTTTCTTCTATTTGAGGTATTCATAAAATCTCTTATTACCATTATCTTGATAAAAAGGAAGCCATATCTTCTTTCCTTTATGTTTCCTTACCATCTTCCAAATCATAAAAGTCCATATTCTTTTTATTCAATGTCTTCTGAATAAAAACAATGTTTAAATTGTTAGTCATATGTCATGATGTCTGATTCATCATAATCAAAAAATATTTATTTCCAACCATTACATAATTGTGTTGATCATAGTCATAAAATTTTATATTAGATTCATTGCTAACGTTGTTTCTTCGCGTTCCCTCTATTGTGTAAAAATAGAAATTATATTTTGATTAACACTTCTTATAGTTTAGAACCATATAATTAAGGGATATTACTCTTAAAATTAAATTTATAATTCCTATTGATTAATTACTTGGTTACCAATGATCCTTACATGACTCTGGGATTGTAACCAATACTTAGACATATCCTTCTGTGCATCTCCAGAAATATCATTGTAAAATTTTTTAGGGATATCATTAATGTTTTCTCATCCTAGTATCCATTTTATGACTAGAAATTATTTGTAATACATAATATAACAAATCATGTTTGGCATAAATATTTATTACATTATTCTTCTGTTCATTTCATACATTACACAAACACACAACCAAAGAAAATATTAGTTTAGTTCCTTTTGAAAAAATAAACACAAAATTATTATATGGGGGAAGATCATTAATGTTTTCCACAAAGAACTTACACTTTAGTACCCTTACCTAAAGACATTTTCAAAACATAGGGCAGATAAAACATAAAAAATGGGTGAGCTCATATGCTCATTAATGTAAAATAAGGGAGACATCAAAACACAATCATGAGAATAAGAGTTTGAAAAGATCATCACAAGAGTATATGATAATACCATATGTATCAATGATCATAAATAGGAATCATTGCATAAATATTAATATTCAGTAGGAAATAAATCATAAGTATATAATGAACATAATATATGAAATAATAACATAGGAATAATATATGAAATTTGTAAAAGACACATTTGCATACAAAATGACTTCTATAGTAGTGAAGGAATCACTTCCAAGTTCATCTTAGAAGTATTATTTCACTCCCTTTACCATCATGTCATTCATGGTTTACTCTCATGACCATATTATTAGTAAAATATCACTCCCAAGACCATCTTATACAATAAATTCTTTTACACAACTTATTTCACTCCACATTCCATCCCTATATTACTGAACCATGATTACACTTGTTCAAGTCCTACATTACTAAACCAATATTTTTCCTATTCTACTCTAATATAACTAATGATATGTAAATATTTATCCACTTAATTAAAGAGAGAAATAGGTCCTTCCCATCACATAATGAAAACCATAAATATGTGTTCTATAATAAAATAAATCATTCATCACATCAAAACCCATGGCATGAAATGGATAAAATAAACATCATCCATCTATAATATAACCCATGGAAGAGAAATAGTTTTCATAAATATCATTTCATTATAATCATAAAACAATCATATGATGAATAAGAAAGGTAAGAATGAATAAAATCTCTGGTAAAAATAATTAACCTAGAATAACAGTATCTTATATGGAAAATAAATTTTAGAGATCAGATGAAAATAATTCTAAATAAAATTATTTTTTTATTCCATGAAAACAATTTGTTTGGTTAAAAAGGCATGAAATTTTAGATGAAATAACCTTATTTTAAAATACTTATGTATGATTTTAAAGGATTCTTTAATACTTTAACAGTTTATGATGGCAAAAAGTTTGTTTATACTATATAAGTTAAGAAAAACATTCATTTTTTACTTTTACTAGAAAATCCAAAAGCAACATTCAATGGAAAACAAAATCCATATTCCTTTCAAACGATGTAGTAAATAGTAAAACTGGGTATAATTGAATTTAGACATAAATATTATAATTGTAAATATATTTTTGGAAATCATTTTCATAAAATAAAATGACATGGTAGATAAATATTCTCCAACAGATACTTAAAATGAAACAATAGCCATACATTGATGAAATTATAAAATAAATATTCATAACTTATTAAAATATATAATAATTTTCCACATGAAATAATTAAACTATATGGATATGAAAATACCATAATATTGTTTATAAGACTCAAAAAATAATTTCACAGAAATTGTATACATCACATGGAAGAAATAATTAGTGTATAAGGAATCCCTCCAACAGAAATAAAAGGGAGGCCTAAATCCATTATTAAATTTGTAATATTTGAATAATTAATCCCATGAAAATAACATCAATTAAGTCATTTAATAAAATTAAATAAATGAAATTATTTATATAACATTACATAGGTAAGTATTTAAACCACACAAGGGAAGAAAGTGGTGAATATGGAATCTATCTCACGGAATTAAAAAGTGAGATGAAATTCCCTTACCATATGTCTGGTTTCATTAATACATATTCAAACCTCCTATATAATGGTTTAAATAATGTTTTTAACATATTCTAGAACCATATATATATTTATTATATAATATACTATCATCTAGTCACCCTATTTTTTTAAAAAAATTAATTAGTACACTTATTTAGGGTGTTGATGGTTTCATTTTCCTATGCATGTTTTTTCAAATAAGATATGATTCATGTACATATGAAATAGTTAAATCATCTAAAATTTTTTATTAAGGTTCACCAAATATTTTTTAAAAAATTTACTCATAAACTAATTTTTTGTTTAGTGGGAACCCAAAAATAAAAATTTAAGAAAAAAACTGATACCAATACTAAATTCAAACCATTAACAAAGATACCAGTACAGGTGAACAAACAACATGATGTTCCTCATGTCCATCAGAAATAAAAATTCTCTATACATCTATCATCATGTAATATTCAAAAAATATATTTGAAGAGTTGTTGAAAAAAACATTATCACACCACCTTGGATAGAAAAAAATCTTGAATCACGTGAGAATATGGAAACATGAAATAGAAACACAAGAACACCATCTAAGAACCTTGCCATCAAAAGATGCTCCCATGAACAAGATGAAACATGGATTACCTAAATCATATTCACCAATGGAAATATATACACACTATAACTCATAAAAAACATCAGAATAAGTCCCTACTAACAAAAATACCCATCGCCCCACCTTCGTCATCTAAAAAACGCCTAATAAATAAATAACATTACCAATGCCTAAGTACCTGACTCGACTCCTAGAGGAACCTACCATTACAATTAACACCTCCTATAAACACCTTGGAACCATATAACCCTTTCAACCTAGGAAGGATAAATGGATCTAGAATCCTGAGATGATTAAGAGCTAATAGTCCTCTAGAATGAGCCACAACAAGTCCAATATTGAAAACACCATGGAAAATTACTCATAGAGTCATAATTGACCACCTCCCTGAACAGTTTTCTTTCTAAAGTGCATAATCATTTCACAAAATAAAATCCGCTGAAGAAGAAATGAGATAAAATTATGTCCAACCCAACCACCACTGAAGCAGATCCAGCAAGACACCTCCCAACCTCTAAAACCATTGAAGGACCAACCCCACCAACGAACCAGATGTCTCAAGGCCTCAATGAAAATTCAACACCTACCATGGCTTAGAAGTCCCACCAAGGAGAGGAGACTACATTACTGAAGATGGTTTATGGGTCAATAAATAAGATAAATGTTTCTCAGGGAATGTATTCATAGAGACGAGCACTAGGGACAACCGATAATGGGGGATCGAAACTATGGAAGGCCAAAGGATATCCATAGTAGGGAAGTCCAAGTGGAGATAATTCAGGGTGAAGGGGGAAAACCATGAGAGCATTGGAGATATAAAAAAATGAATTTCATTGAACCGAAAAGAGATATCCTCAAAATAGAACTACTTCAAAACCATTACATCGAAATTAAAATATATTCTAAGAGAGGAACACCAAGAGATATGTCTAAGAAGAGAATGGGGAGGGCAGTCGAAGCTAATAGTTTCAAATTTGAGCTTCCCTCCCATGTCAATGCCCCAGAAGAACCCTAGAATGGAAGAATAGATGGAGATATTCTTAACACTTATTATGGTAATATATAAAATTTTCATTCATTTTTTTCATTTATATTTTCCTTATATTATGATGATAAGTGGTAATGAATCACATCACATCTTGGAAATGATATTTCATATGTATGCACGAGCAATGATATCATTCCCATAATGGTAAAATAATTTGGAAGTTATTGATACATTTATTTTACCATAATAAATATCATGTTATAATTATCAATTATATATATTATTTCATTAATTATACAATCAATGTAAAGTGGGGATGAAAAAAGGAAACACAACGAAATGGACATTGAATGTTGTATATCCACACAAACGACACTTTCATTTCTCATAGGTTGGATAAAAGGTGTAATGTGGTTGTTCCATATTGATAATAAAATATTAGAATATAGGGGTCAAAATATTTATTACTTTATAATGGAATCTAAACATGAAGACAAATATATAAGAATAAATAATCATGAAAGAGTACATAAAAGAGATTTACTCTTCTTCAATGAGCTTCTACTATATCTCCTCTTATGGACACTATAATTGGACTTTTAAAAAGACTAAAAACTCTAGAATTTGGATACGGAATTTTATAAGGGAAATTTTTTGGGGTTTTCCAAATTAGAATGCTCAATGTGGTGTGATGATGTAAGGGATGACGTTCCCTTTTATTATTCAAGAGAGGGGAAATTTTGAAGATTCAAAATATATTAATTTACAATAAATTAAATATCGATCCAAATACTTCAAAAACAACATGAATTCTAAGATAAGATGATATGATATTTTAATATAATAAAATAATATATTTTATAAAGGTTTTGATGTAATTTTAAACCTTTTCAATTTTACTATCCCTTAATTTACCTATTTTAATTTCCATAATGCTAAGAATGTTTTTAATGGTAAGAGAATGTAGTTTTTATATATAACTCTTCAATTTAAACATAAATTGTATATTTTTGATAGTTTTTACCACTCCACATCTGATTTTTTTTATTTAATATGTTAACGATTTTTAGATAATTGAAAAAATTATTACATTAAAAAAATATCATTAGTGTCAATTTTAAAACGATTTATTATTATTTTTATTTATCATAAAAATATTATATCTCTAAAAACTATGTTAAATAAAACCTAAAATTTTAAATTCATATATAAATTTTTATGGCATTATTTATATCCTTTTATAATAATTTTAATATTTTGGGTATCATTTATTTGGAATTTCTATTAATTAAAAAATTGCAACATCATCATTTTATAAGTTTTAAATGTACTTATTTATTTCCTCAAAATTAAGAATAAATCACTATGATAAATTAAAACACTTTATTTTTTAGATGAACATTTATAGATTAATTTATATTCATTATGACTATATATTAAAAATCATATTGTTATTGAAAATTTGAGTATGATGTCTTTAGATTGTCTACATAAAATATTACAAATGTCTTACATTCATTAAAGTTGATTAAAAAGTTTATAAATTATTTTTAAGTATTATTTTGGTCGCATACCACTAATCTAATTAAATTTCTAAATTTGTTAGTGTAATTTTAAAATATTTATAATATTATTTTACATGATTTACCTTTTACCTTGTTAATAAAAAATGACAAATGTTACTATTCATAATGTCCACAAATATAAGAAAAAATTTTACATAATTTGGGCCTTGTGATTTGAAATATGGAATCCATTTTTAAAAATTCAAAATCCATAGGTAACTTTAATTAATTTAATATTAATCTCATTTATGGGGTGAGAAAATGTGTCTTAAGTGTTAAAACATGGAAAATATTGAAACTTATTTATATATAAAATAAAGGTAAAAATAATGAAAATGACCTAGATTAGGTTAAATAATAAAATTTTGATGTGTTAATAATTTAAAACCAATCATAAATATACTTTAACAATATAAATTATTTCAATGAAATAGTTGTTTTCAATTATAATTAGTATTTTTCTCAATTCATCAAAATATTAAACTTATCAAGAAAATACCAAAAATTAAACTTAAGGGAAAATTTTATAATCCAATTTAACAGAAGAATATATATTTTTTAAATAAATAAACCTATATATGTTATTTAAAATGGGTTCTCTATTAAAAGGTGGAAAACTGCCCTTTTGAAAACATTTGTGTTTTTTTGCATAAAATTGAGTTTGTTTTAACTTTTGATTGTAAAATATATTGGTTGAATATAAATAATAATTGATTTAAAATAACATATATAATTAATTAATATCACTCACTAATTTAAATTAATTTAATTTATTAAGAAAAAAATAAATTTGGGAGAATAAAAAAAATTCCCTTATAATCAAATGGTATATATTTTCATTTCTAATTAATTAAAACCAATGATTTAAAATTATAATCCATATATTTAGATTATAATATTCCTAACTGCTAATTTTACTTGTATGACATATCGTATTATACTAAATAATTTTGTTTTAAAAATATATTATTTTTCTGTAAAAATCGATATTTTTTTAATGCAAGTTATGAAAAGAACTAGGCATTGAGAAAAACGAGCCAAGAATAGTTATATTTATAACACACGCTAATCAATGTGATTTTCGAAGTCAAATATCAAATAATTTTGGTGTATAACGCCAGCCTCACGTAGTATTTTACTAATAACGAAAGATAAATTAAATATATTCTAAAATTAAAAATATCAAGAAGAAAAAATTATTTGATAAAAAATACCTCACAAAATATTCGGGTGTTAGAATATCAAATATCATAAATTTGAATCATGCAATAAACTTTGGAAGTTAATAAGACATGAATAATAATGGAATCAAGAGCCAAATCCATGAAATAATAACATTGGAATAAGATATTTAATTGGGATAGACACATAAATATATAACAACCTTCCCAATAAGTCAAGTGGAATTTCTTAATCACAATAAGGCACTTCATGGGGAAGAAACCTAATAGGTGGGAAACACCAATATCCCCAGTCCCATTAATTTCCTTGTAAGGTAATGGGTTTCCCTATCTTCCCATAGTGGATCAACTTTCCACATCTTCCCACAGTGGATCAGTTTTCCCCAAATTCTATAGTGGATAGAGTATCCCCATCCTCCCATAGTGGATTAGATTTAGCCATCTTACATAGTGGATTAATCATGTCAACATGATTCCCATCACTATATCATGAGATAAATTTTTACCAAATGTATTTAATTGACATATAAGCCCCACAAATCACATAATAAAATCATACATACTTGTATCAAAAGAAAATAAAACATGATTCATATCATAACCTATATAAATAAATGGGTTTCATAAACATCATACCCTAATCCATGAAGTGTAATGAGTATCATAATCATTTCAACAAATAATTACATATGGAAAAGATATAGGTTTAATAAACATTTTATCTAATCATAACATCCAAAAAGTAGTGGGTTTAAAAATCATATAACACCAAGAAGAGAAATGGGTTTCATGAATATCATTATATTGAAACATAAGCCCTTAAAATAAATAATATGAATGTATTCTTTGGATAACATCCCATAAATACATGAGAAACTTCAATAGATATTAGCATATATCGAAAATAAATTCAAAACAAATTTTGAAAACTTTTTTTTAGAAAAATATGAAATCCTATTTAAAAAATTATTTTAAAAACATAAAACCTTTTTATAAGAATTTATTTTCAAAATAAATTGTAAATATATAAAAATTTATTGAAAAGGTATTGAAGACTATTTATTACAAAATAAATTTGAAAAATTATAAATAAATAATTGAATCATTTTCAAAACAAATTCTTCGAAAATATTATGAAAACATATAAAATTATATTTTAAATAATTGAAAACCTTTTTAAACTACATTTTGAAAACATATAAAGGAAGCTTCAAAAATCAATTTCACAGTGTTTTAAATATAAAAAAAATAGAAAAGACATTTTGATTGTAAACATATTTCATGAATATTTAGGAATTCAATTCATTAAAATATATTACCTTGTAAACTAAAAAACTAAGAATCAAGGAAATGATGGTCATGATGGTGGATAAGTCTATACATGCTGATCATTTCATTTCCACTATAAAAGTATAGAAAAGTTTCTCAATCAGAAAATGACAAGAAATTTATATTTAAAAATGTTTTATATAATGATAGTACAAGGGTAAAAATTTCATTTAAAAATATTTGTATAATAGTTAAACATTTTAAAAAATGTGTCTAGAAAAAAAAAATTATAGAAGATAGATTTTTGATAGAAAGAAGAGATCATCTCATATTTTCATTAAAACATTTTCTTAATTATATTAACTATAAAAGAGTGGGTAAATGTTATAATTACATGTATATAACATGAATAAATAAAGGGTATAAAATTTTTATATATTTCTTGAGTTATGTAGCATAATATTTCATCAATTGAATAATATTTAGAATAATTATTGATAAATGATGAGACTGTAGCAAAAACCATTATAAATTTGGTATCATTGAATCATAAGAAAATGGAAATAATAAAATTACATGAAACATAAAATATCATTAAAATAATAAATTCATTACATATCATGTAAATGGAATTATATACATCTCATATAAAATATAGGTGCATAACTTGGAAAGTGTCAAAAATAAGGAAAATTAAGACAAAATTACATTGTAGATTTGGTACATGTTGAAATGTAAACCCGATTAAATAAATATAATAAAAATTTTATGTAAATACAAGTAAATTTTAATGATACTAATAATATAATAAATCCATTGGTAGTATACACACAACAACAAATAAACAACTTGTGAATAAGGCATGTATCTCACAGAAATAAAAAGGGAGATGAAATTCCCTTAACTTTATCATTGAATATATTCATACACATAAAATCCTCCCTTAAAAGAAATATTATTTTTTTATAAATATAACACATAACCATATTTTTATATATCATTCCATATATGATTTTTTATAAATCAATATTACACATTTAGTAAGGACTCTTTGTTAATGTTATGTTTTGGGTAATATATTCTTTGTTCTTCATAGAAGTTTTGAATTATTATTCTTGATCGTCTTATATAGATCATGATATAAATAATTCAATAATTTATTTAATGATATAAATATAATATATATTCAAAATAATATATCAAATATTGAATGATGAAATGAAAGATGTCATTCATGGATAAAGTTGGTCGTACATACAAATGAACATTGTTTCCGTTTTATTGTCGTATTGAGAGAATCAAAGTAATTGATATATATATATAGATAATATGATTACATTAGAATTTTTATTTCATATTTATCATATAATTTTACTAAATCCATTCATAATACATTTCATATAGAGTGTGAATGAATCACACCGCTTTGTAAAGGCAGTGGTCCACAATTCCACAAAGAAGTTATCATATTTAAAAAAAATAGAAAAAATGAAATTAAGTGTTAATATAATAAGTATTCAAGCATAAGTAAAAAATAAATATAAAATATATAATATAAACATTTTATTTCCATCATAATTACCGACTATGATAGTTGGTAAAGGAAAAAAAGGAACAACATCATTTTTGATGTCGTAGTTCATCATACAAAAGAATGGAAAGATAGTTACACATTAGATGGAAGTGTGCATAGGTGTAGGTTGAAACCTTATAATAACAACATAAAATTATTATTATTATATTTTTGTTTTTATATAATCATTTAATAATTATGTTTGTGGTGGTGGAGAATGAAAATAAATCAAAGGGGCTCGAGGAAGAATGTTACCTCTTCCTTATGTAACTCCTTTTGGTAGTCACTAAAGGGATTCTTTGGATAGATTTATTCCAAAGTAAATGATTCGTGTATAATTGGAGGGATTATTTGGGGTCTATTTTAGTATAGTTTTGTCGATCCAAAGGCCTTCATAGGTGTAAATAATTGTGATAGATCAGTGCCTTTCTAAATTGGAGGAGTGTATTTTTTGTAAAATTTTTAAAAATTAATTACACTAGAAATTTTCATATAAAATGATTCATAAATAATGAAAAAAGACAATATTTTGGATTGGGTCAAAATATGAACATACAATGTGATTTGGAAATGTTTGGAGGTCATTTTGATCCTTGAGTAGAAGGATTAAGCCCTTCTAAATCTAATTTCCCTCTTTATCTATATAATTAAGTTTAATTTATTTCACTAATATTTTTTTAAATAAGTAATTAAACCTTATTTTAAATTATATATTATTTTTATTTCAAATATTTAATCCAATTTTTAAAATTCCAAAAACAGAAGTGGTGAAAGTAATTCAAATTTAATCCCATTGATAGAACAATAGTGTATGTTTTTTAAGTAAAAATGTTCAAATTCTAGGACAGGTTTTATATAAAATTTCAAATTAATATTTATTAAAATGACAAAAAATATATTAATTGAGGTATAATGATCTAATTTAACATTTAAACAATTAAAAACAAAATTTACCCATATAAATAAATTTGATGAAAAAGTGGTTTTAAATTAAAATTTAGTATTATTTTCTATTCATCAAAAAATGTGACATCGCAAAAAAATACAAAAAATTCACCACAATATACTTTTTATGTTCATCTTACATAAATTAAGATTATTTTTTAAAATTTAAATTATAATAATGTAAAATATCAGAATTAAAATTTATTTTTCATAAGAAGTAGGTGACATTTCTTTTTAGAAGAATAAATCATTTATTCATAAAATTGTATTTATTATTATCTCATACAAATAAAATCTCTAAGAAGAGTATGAAAAATATGGTCTCCATATATAATAATTATATTATACTAAAAATATTAATGAAATGTGTTTCTTATTTTATTTAGTGAAAATTGTATTAATACATTGAAAATTATGTTTTCTAGAAAGGTAATTTCATTATTTTTATGTAGTTCAGATGTTCACCTGTAGTAATTTATCACCAAAGAATTCATTTTTTATAAATGTGTAAATATTATTTTTACAATTTAGTTTTCATTGTTCATAACATGAATTCTAATAGCTATGTTATTTTTATAGTAATATTTTAATACTCATATTAATATTATATTATTGTATGGTGAAAACTCATCCTTATATGTAACACAAGCTATAAAAGAGACTCAAAATTGTGTGTAATACAAGAAAAACATAGTTTTGTGTGTACTACAAGACAATATATGTTTTTTTTGAAACATTAACTTGGTGTTCTCTCTAAATCATGAAAAACGTTCTCCATTAATATAAAAAAACGATATTCAGGGTTTTGTGAAATGAAAATTTTAAAAAAGATTTAATTAATTAGAAAAAAATTAAAACAAATTTGGGTATTACATAGATGGAATCCTCATAAATGATATAGTTGTTTTAAATCATTTAGATAGAGGGATTTTGGGGTTGGAAGATATAGTGTCTTGGGATATGACATTAATACCCTCTGAATAGTTAAATATGGGTGGATTGTATAGATAACAATATAGAGGCATAATCATATGGGTTTACAATGAAGGATATATTGTTGTTTTTTAATGGATATACCTTAGATAAATATATCAATCCACTTTTTACGTTGGATTAAAATATTAAACTTTATATTATCTAATTTTATGATATTTATATTTTATTCATAAATAATTTATTATTTTATGAATTTTTCAATTTCATTTTAAATTCCAATTTTCTATTTCCTTTTCGAGATACTATAAAATTACATCATTTTAAATTTATATTATTTTAATTTTTTTAGTTTTATTGTTCTGATTCATAGATTGATCTAATGATCATATCTTGTTGGGAGGATGACAATTAATATTCAATTTAAACTACAATTCAACCCATCTTATTCTGTGTTTATCAAATCTATTTAGAGTGAATAATTGTATAAAATTGAGTATTTGTGGTTGAGACTAAATTTTTTCTTATCATTCTGTATTTATATTTATTTATCATAGTTATATTCTTTTACATTGACTTATCATGTAGTTGAAAAAATATTATGTTTTCCTGATGGAAGAAATGCACTTCTATTCTATAGATTGTATAAATCAAAATAGATTGTTAATATTTGAAGGATTTTATTTTTAAAACTAGCATTATTTTTTATATACATTCATTATAAATAATTGTGTTTCATATTGTTTTATGTGAAAAATATGTCATAAAATTCTAGAGAAACAAGTTCCAGCATTTAATAGAGATGAGAAACCTAAATTTCAGTTCATTTTTCATTTTTGTAATAATTTTTTGTTCTCAATTATATTGAAAAAATATAGTCATGTTTCTACATGTAAAAGGTCATGTTTTATATTGATGGTGTTTTATGTTTCACACTTTTTAAGTATAATGGTTCTGGAATCTAAATGATCCATTCATAAAGAAGATTATCTTGATTTTTATTTTATACATGGAGATAATTTTACTCATTTTAATCAATTGTTGGTGATGATTTCAATTAACTTAAAATATCATTGTGAGAAAAAATTATTCAATTTTTATCATGATATGAAATTTGTAGACATATTACTGATGTAATGGGAATCGACACAGACTATGATTTATCATATAAAAAATAATAAATCCCTTTATTTTGATGATCTTATATGTACTCTCATTCAGTGATGGAGTAGTATAAAAACATATTCTAAAATGAGAAAATAAAGAGTGGAGTAGCTTTTGAGTTAACATACAGAGCATTTAAATATGATAAAACTATATTTAAGAAGAATATTTCTAATATATGTTCTCGAAGGATTCTTTTAATAGTTATTATTAGATTAGAAATAGTGAAATTTCCATTATCTAAATTGGAATCATTTGATACAGTAATTATCATAAGAATTATATTATGGGAAAAAATGATAGAATGCATAATCATGAATGGAAATACACTTATAAGAGAATTTTTTTATGAATACATAAAATGAAGTTATCAAAAAATGATATTTTTTGAGGTCGAAAAATAATTATTGAGAAGTGAAATATATAAAATAAATAAAATCATTAAAATTGGAAAATGATACTTTGACTACTTCTAAATATCAATAATTTGTTGATAATAATATTTACTTAAAAATATATAATCATGTAATGATTATTGGATTCTATTTGAATATTCGTTAAAATAAGTTTTTATTTATAGTAAACATATATATTTACTATATTAAGAGATATATCCTTAAATGATAAGATTTGGTTCAAATCAGATGAAGAATATTATTATGAAAATGAAGGATAAGTTGAAAAATGTTTTGATGAATTAAAAAAATGATTGAGAATATTAAGTTATATGTCACAATAATCATTAAAGATATAATAAAGTCAATTAAAAAATATTTGGAAAATACTAATCTTTCAATGTCATCAGATGTTTTAGATAATCATACGAATTAAAATTGTAAACTTGGTTCATAGTTATAATATTCTACAATTATGATTAAAAATACAAATTCTGAGAAAAAAGGGAAATTTTGTTTCTTATTAAAATGTTATAAATGAGGAATTTAAATCAAATATTATTAGAGATATTGAATGAAATATTGAGAATGATTAGAGGAAGATAGAAATATATTACATAAAGTGTTTTTTGAGATATTTAACTATCCAAATAAACAATTTTAGAGGATTAATTGGGTGGTGAGAGAAGAAGAAAGCATCTCGACAAAGATGTAAAACCATTAGAATAACATTATCATATCGTTCATGTTATTTTTTTCCCAATAGTGATCCGTTTTCACCAAATTTTATGGAGGGGGATGTTGGAGGATGTATTGTTCAATAAATAGAGTTTAATATATTTAATATTATTTGAATTATTTGATTATGGAACCTATTACAGTGGATCAAAATAGAATATTATTTATTCATAGGGTATTTTTTTATTTTTTCTATACCTAAATAGGGATTTTCCTAATTCATAATTATGAAAATTTAAAGTCAATGGATATGTACAGCTGGATTTCTATATAATGTACATGGTAATTATTTTTTTTATTGATTTATAAAATTTATAACCCTTTTTAATGGGTTTTTTTAATTTTCAATGTATTGCAAAATTTTATAGTGACCTAAAAATTTCTCAGTGGGGTATAGGCCAATTTTTATTTTTCAGGTCATAAGAAAACTTCAAGTGTAAAATAGTAAATTTACCCTAGATGACGTCCCCATAGATATTATCTCTTGAATCTGTTAACTCTGAAGGGTGGGTTTTACCATTAGTTTGAGTGGGAGTGGAATTTCTAGAATGGAAAAAACTTCATAAAAATTTATAAATTATAAAAACAATTCCTTGAACACGTGCATGTATTTCCAATGACACGAATTAATCTGTTAAACATAGAATCAAAATAGAAACAAACAATATGATTTTATTTATAATGGGATTCCTTCCTTAGGATCTCTATACTATAGGGTCATATCATGTTTGGGGTTTCATGTCATCTAAGGGTGATCGATTATGTAAGATAATAATATTGAATTAATTAAATTATTCTTCTTAAACCAAACTTACTGCCTCTATTTAAAACCTTCTTCTGAAATAATTTTTTGGTGTTCCTTGTGACATTTAAAAACCTAGATTTACTATAAGATAAAGGGTTTGTATTTAATTGGCTGTGACATTTGATCGAAGAGGGAAATCGAATCATGTGGTGAAAATTTAAAACTTTTTTGGATTTGACAAAGGAAACAACCTATAATCACCAATGATAAATCCATTTTTATTGTTAAGTGTTTTTTCATTTAGATTAGATCTTATAAAATGATTCATACCCATGATAGAACTCTTAAAATAATTATATTGGTTGTGACATGAATAAAACATCAATAAAATGTTCATTATGTAATGAGAATTTTTTAATAAATATATTTACCAACATATATGGACTTTCTTTAATGTTATATTAATCTATGTTGTAATATTAATATAATGGGTTTGTATTATTGTTTTAAGGGTACATTATTACATATTATTAAACATAAAACATTTTTATTTACCAATTAAGTCAGAATGAATCTTAGTTTAAATATTCAAAGACAACTACCAAGAACTGTATTTTGGTTTTATTTCCATATATAGTTAAGTTAGATAGATATTAATGGTAACACGAAATCGTTGAATAATGATAGAGATTTTAGTGGATTATGTGGGATGTATTATCCTTTATTCTCCATATATTTCTCCCTATGTCAAGTTCTATCATTCCTCACACATTTAGATAGTGGTCATCAACCTTATTGATGGCCAGTAGCCATGATGTGATATTAATGGGTGTTATAAAATTCTTAAATGGGTGGTGGTTAATATATATAGTTATTATAAAATTATTAAGAGGCTTAGATAGTGTGTTCATTGTGGTGTTCATAGGTCCTGTATGGGTGGAAGGGGAACTACATCAGGTATTAGTTCATCGTTACATTACAATGACCCGTAGATGGTGTTAGGAATTCGAAACATGGCTGTACTGGGGTAAGTGCATCACCATCATATTCCCATGAATGTCCGTGTGTAGATGGTATATGTAATATCCAACCTTGACTCACAATATAACAATTGGCCAGATTAGTTCATCACATGACCTCTTCTGCACCTCCCTATACACTAGAGGCTACCAACTAGTTATAAGAGTTTTAGATGGAATATCAGGGAGAATATACCACCATATCAAAGTGTGAAATAAATTTTTAAAAAACAAAAAACATATGTGATTATAAATAATCAATAGAATGTATAGTAAATAGTTATATAATAAGAGTAAATGAAATTTGATAAATAATTAAACAATCATATCATAAAAACATTGACTTTCCAAAAATCCAGTCACTTATCTAGACTAAAATAAATAAAATAATAAATAGGGATCCCATAAATCTCTAATCCTAAATATATCACATGATTTGTGTAGTCATTTGTTCCATCCAACTCGCCCACACTAACTCATTCCTTTTCCCACCCATGTTCATTCAAAAAAATTCTACGAGATGCTCAGGTTCCCATATGCAGTGGTGGACCAAGAAGGTTGTTAGTAATCCATATTAGGCCACCTACATCTAGTTTATATGTATTCTGTATTCATTAAGAAAAAATATGAATATTAATTTAGTAAATAATATTTCCTATCAAATGAAAATGTTGATCCTTGCATTATGGGTCAACAACTTAGTTTCGCCAAACCATCCTTAGAACATTTGTTTTAGATCTCTGAGCATGTCACATAACCCAAAAAATCATAATTATAATAAACCATGTCCAATACTATCTAGAATATCTCTTTAAAATGTAGGATTCACCTATGTTATGATGTAAGACCCCAAATCAATAGAAGACTCCTCATCCAAGGTTGAATAACACATACTTTATAATAAATATTTTTTCCATACCCTCAGGATAATAAAAATCAAACCCTCTGGTATCCAGTGATTGTAAAATATACCATCATGGGTTCACATCCCTTTCCCATTACCCTCATGGGGTTCATATCCCATGTATCCTACTCTCACGTGGAATCGATTAACATATATCTCACCATAATGTGTGAATGAATACCATAGATCTTACCCTCCAATGTAAACAAAACCATTCACCTTACCCTTATGTGTCTTATTTGGTGTTCTCAAGCACTAAACGCAAGACCATTTATTATCAAAGTAAGATTTCAATAGGTTACGTAAAAACCATACCTCATCCATAAATCATAATAGAGTCATTTCAAAACAAAATTCATGAAATAAGTTCACATTACCAAACACCAAGGATAATAATCATCTACTTATAATCCAAAAATACAAAATAATATTAGTACCAATTGGAAACCATTTATTCCATTAATACAAGTTACCAATATATCATCCTCAATGTAACAAATATATTTCAAATATCAATTATGAGAATTTATTATTCTCATTTTTTTGTATACATAATGTACTAGTTTAGGAATCTTAATAAAATTCATTACCATTTCATTATACAAGTTTCTTTTTTCTCTAAACTCATGCCAATAACCAAATCATAGTCCAAAATCAATTTAAATAAGTTATCAATTTTTATAACAACAATAACCACATCCATTTAAATTATCGTTGAAGTAGAACTACCATTACACATTGTATTAGTTTCATATTTCATTATTCCATAATATGAATTATAATTACATTCGGTAATACATATATAAGACATTTTTTTATTCTCATGATAATCATCCGAATTTACAAGTTAGGAAGATTTCATATAATGAAATTTTTTTTAAAGAAATGATAAAAAAATTAAAATTTCTAAACAAAATCATAACATTTATCCATTTATTCACTAGTCTCCACATTCATACCACAAATAATCAAACTTATTTCCAAGGGTTGTCACACCCATTAGCTGGTGACATGTCCAAGGCTCGGTGTCAAAGACCTAGTGGGGCCCAAGGGAGGTCTATTCATATGAATTATTGTTAAAGTATAGGATTTACAATATTATTATGTCACACACATGGAATAGATGGGTAATTTCATATGTTCCAAAAAATATAAATCCAAAACAAAATATAATTATTGGCTTATACCACATAAATTTTATCAACACTTTTCCACATTAACTCTAAGTACTTGCACCTTCTACAATTAACTGAAAATCTTGTCCTTCCAGAAATATCATAAAAAACCGTCATCTAAATTCTCAGAGTCCCTAGTAAATTTTCTTTCCCAAAAAAAATAAATAATTTTTTCAAGCTCTTACAACATCCCAAGATTAAGGATCGATGGACCATCACATGAATATTAGTGAACATTATCTCAATATCCCCTTTTTCTATGCTTAAAAACCTCCAAATAAATCCATCAATTTCACCATATTCTGGTGAAATCAAATTTTTTTATATGAAACTATCAAATTGAACCCAAGAATTCCATGATATATTTTGAATGGAGGGAGAGATAGATCTTCCATAATCTTCTTATGTACTCTATATTTTTACATGAATAGTCGATGGAGATTTTTTGAGTTATGAAGGGTTTTTCGGAGGTCTCGGTATTTTTAGAGATGGATGACATATGAACACACAATAACCACACATTACCATGGAATAGAAAGGAGATAAAGGAGGTAGACCAAGAAAATCCAATAAGAACTATTCCACATTGGGACGTTCGAATCGGAATCCAAGAAATTTTGTGATCTCCATATCGTATATCAAAAAAAGTTGGAAGGTAGCTGGTATAGAAGGAAAAATCATACATTATATTCCCTAGACACCAAGAAAAAAACATGATGAAACCTCACCTAAAGAACACATATATTTCAAAATTGGATGAACATAAAAACCCACCCCTCGAGTTTCCACGCCATAGCCAACCGGTCCACACTATAGCCACACATAATTGGAAAAGGCTTGAAAACAACTACATCATAATTGTATGACCCATGCAAAAACAAAAATATCCTACAATATAACCCTATTCACAACATATTGAAAACAATTCTACAAAACAACAAAAGGACTCTGACTAAAACTATAATAATAGAGAATTAAGGTCTTAAAACACATACAATAACATCATGTTTTGTTGTTAAAATTCCCAGAATATCATTCTGATTTATGGATTAAAATTTCATCTATAAAAGAAAAAAATTTAAATCCCTACAAAATTTCTCATTCATTATAGACATAATTTGTAACAATATATCCAAAAAAAATCTCATCCATGAGAATGCTCTTCATTAATTTAATTGATGAATCCAAACTATAATGTCTATAAAAACATTCAAAGTATTCCATATTCTACTATTTAATTCTAAAATATCTTCCACTTCATGACTCTGAAAATGAGGCACATTATTAACCAAATCCTGAGCTACTACTCATAACCATCCTCTAAATCTTATACTACACTTAATAATGACTATCCACCTTGGAAACACTATTATTTCATTTCCAATTCCATCATTAAGACTATTTTACATCCCAGAATTGTACCAAAAAGGTTATGATTGACTTTAAACCATAATATATTCCTCTATTGAATTTTCATAAAAAAATTAGTATCCAATGTTCAATTATGTGATTCACATTTCTTCCATCATTATTCACCCATCCATGTATTGTTACACATATTAACTTTTTATTTTTAACCAAAATAGATGAGTATCCACTACCCATGCACCTATTCCACAAATGATGAAAAAACCATTGAATGAGACATCCCAACCTAAGAATACTTGTATCATACCTAAAGTGATTTCCCAGAACTATGTTTCCAAATTTCCTAGTTTTTTTTGTAATTTCAGTCAAAATGGTACCCAGTCACCTTTTATCACATGTTTCATCCCTAAAACACGTAAAAATATATATTTTCTCCTCTTTCACCACACTAAAACAAGTCATGGCCGAATGATTTTCCATTTGAAGTAATTGACATAACATGGAACACACCCAAAAAACATGTCATGAGTGGCTCACCATGAGAACTAGGTTATTAAATGGGATCTACCACATTGATCAAATTTTTTACACTTTGTAATATCTCAAGATAAATGTCAAGGCACTTACACCATCCAATCTCTCATCCTAATTTTAAATAATATTTTTACATAGAACTAGATAAATCAATCTTCACAACATTCCAATTTTCGAAGCCCACATCAACAATTCAATGGTGGATTAAACCAATAGAATTTACATTCTCACGGGAGGTTCATCATCCAATGGATTATAGTGATCTCTACACCATTCTACATTCTATACCTCACTCTATGAATATAACCCCAAGGAGGCCACTAAACCTTATGGTAAGATATTTATATTTCTATGCATATAGAAAAACCCTTCTTTCCATAATTGAGATGACGTCATGATATTGGTAATGATCATATCTATAATATGAGTATACTAATATGCCATCAATATTTTCCAACACATACATGACCATAATTGATGTCACCACTTATTTTAAGGATATATCAAACTCCTTCATGGGTCTCGGGACTCTCTACCTATAAGTGTCTCACAAACATCTAACCTCCTAATTTTAAGAGCAGATCATTATCCAAAACACACAAATAGTGTAATTCTAGAATCATGGGAGCTCTTAATTTGATGATTATGTTCCAACTTCATCCATAAGCCTGACCATAACATGGTGCTTCTTCCGTCATAAAAATACACATGTGCTATAACTAATATGATAAACTGTCTTTAAATACATAGCACAAGGCATTTATCTGGTCTAATCCTTGGGACTACACTTTAATTTTTTATGTGTCCATATTTTGGTGATCATCATAAAAATATAAAATACTTATCAGGAATCATTTTAAAGTCCAATTAAATGGAACATCAAATCATTAAGGTCTTACATGAAACAATGGGTCTTTAAATATTACACATACCCTACCATTCGTGTCTCATGAGATACACTATGTTTGACGGCTTAGTAAAAATTTTGACCTTTCATAAGTACACAACTGATGGGGAATTAATTATTCTATAGTCTCGTTATCACATGGGATTAATAAGTTGAAACTTTTATATTTTGGGTCTCAAAAATAAAAGCAGTCAAAATAAAAACCAACTAGCCAAAACTAGTTCAGCCGCCCTTAATGAGCATCTGAACATAAGATTAACCCTTAACGGTCTAGATCAGACATACAACATGAATACAGGACACTAAAAAGTGGTAGAAGAATTCGTATATTTTTTCATATTATCTCCACTAAGTTCATTGTACTTCCAATGAATTAGTACTAATTTTTCATCCCCATCATCGAACATCCCTCTATAGGTCCACACACTAGCCATAAATAGAAAACAATATACATGTTTTCCTATATATTTATAATTACACTGATTACATAAATATAAAAAACATTGTATGAATAGTTGTTTAGAAATTAAGGAAAAGAGTTATTGTACTCAATGAAATCACACACTAGAAGTCCTATATGTCATATAAATCCTATTCATTTTATGATTCTTGTGAAACATATTTCATTCACATTCCAAGATTAAAAATCTATTCATTCGCTTCATTCCAAAAGGACTGGAGTCAAATATTCATCATAAATCAAATAATCCAATTCAAATGTGGTTTTCCCAAATAAAAATCAAATGAAACTACAACAATGAAAATCCTAATATCATTCCCATTCTCTAGTAACCACTACATCATATGGGAATATGTGTTCTCAATATAGTATACCAGTATACAACATAAGATCTAACACATTCCTATATCTCTTTCCTACAAAATCCTAAATAGAAATGAATCCAAAAAAACCATGAATGCCACTTTCTAATGTCCCCTCCCAGATGAAAATATAATTAGTGTCCAAATCAGTTCACGACATGACCTCAGGAGCACCTCCCAGTATGAATAAAGATGATGACTAGTCGTGGTAATTTTAGATGGTATATTGGGGAGAGTATACACCCATTTTAAAGTGTTCAATAATGAATCAACATCCAATCAAAATACATTATAATAAACAAATAGTGTATGTATAATTAATTTACATCTAATAATAATACATCAAATACGATAAATGGATTGATAAAAAAGTCATAGAGACCCTGACTTCCCACTGTATTGGACACATATCCCAAAAAACAATAATGAAAATTATCAATGGGTCTCCTCTTCATCTACTATCCTAAACATATCACATGCTCTATGTACACAACTAATACATAATTCCCCCATGAAAACCTATGAATGATCCTACTGATGTATCTGCCATATTCATGTAACAGATTCTCAAGTAACCCTATTAAATGGTGACTTGAGAAGACTATGACTAAAAATCTGTAATCCACCACCAATGTTTTCTAAAAACATATAGTCTATGTATATATTGCATACACTAACGTGAAAACCATGATTATTTATTTAATAAATTAATATTGTACAAAAAATAATCACGTTAACCCTCATATTCTAGGTTGACAAATAAGGTCATCCAAACCTTCTTCAATGCTTTTCTTGAAACCATTGACCATTCTATATAACCATTCAAACCATAATGAGAACCAAACTACTTTATAACGATACCAGATGCAATGAGAAGATATTTTTATCCAATATTTCTCTTTAAATAATTGTATTTATTTGAAAACCTGTATTGCGTGAAATAAGAAAAAAATATATTCTTTATAACCTAGAAACTAAATCAAATAGAATAAATATGAATAACTATTTTGTGAAATAAATATAATGGTCCATATCAATATGAATGTATTTGTATGTGATTCAAAAATCATGACACAATCTTTAATAATGACACTATATTATTCAAAAACAAATATGTTTTTATGAGTGAATATTAGTTTTTATATGTTAGAGAAAAAGGATTTGAAAAAATAAATTTCATTATTTAATTACACATGTAAAAATAATATTAAAAATATTTTTATACTACTTTTATAAAACATTTATTTTTTAGGAATAGTGAAATTACAAAAAATTTAAAAAATTTATAATCATTAAATGTATTTAATACGTAAAATTATTTAATTATTAGTTTTAAAATTTTTTGATCATTTTTTTAAAATAATTGAATTAATTTTTTTTAAATTATTGTATACATTTATTTATTATGAAAAATTATTATGTTTTAAAATGATGTCTTATCTGTAAAAGTGTTTTTCATATAATTTGACCTATTTTATTTTAAATTATATTTCGAAACTTCTATTTTTTCAATTTTAAAAATCAATTTCATATTTTTATTCACAGGGAAAAAATGTATTGAATATTTCCATTTTTCTTTTGTTCAATGTGAATTATATCCTTGGTAAATTATATTACCCTGATAAATGGTAAATTGGGTAATTTATGTTAAAAATAAAATGATAAGAACTATAAAATGACCCTTACACATGCCCAAATTTTATTTCATGAAGGTAAGAGTGCATTTTACAACTAAGGATCTAAATTAATTTTTTTAATGGATTATATTCCTTTAAAATGACTTATAAATTATATACATTAAATAATGTCACAAAATTTCACTTTCTTTGACTAAAATATACCTTATTTGCCCACATGGGGATAATGATGTGTTGTGGATGAATATATTAGTTAATTGTTAAATTAATAAACATATTTTCATTATATAAATTTATTTTTTTCTTTTCGGGTCACAGGGTTGTGTTTATGATATTTATAATTTTTAATTAAATAAATATTCAAAGATAACACATTCATGTATAAAATATTATATCATTATAAATATAGGGTTATAAAAAATATGTATATAAGAATATAAATATTTTTATGAAATATATAATATTTATCATCAACAACGTACAATATTTTTTATTTTTTGTGAATAAATAAGTATATTAAATAATTACACAATGCTAATGTAGTAATTATTTTATTAATGGAAATTATAAATAAATGTTATAAAACATACATAAATAAATAAAATTTGAGATAATTAATTCTATAAAATAATTTAATATATTTATTCGACCTATTAGTGATATGATATGTTTTTTATTTTATCATTTTATCTTGATATTTTAAAAATCTCGTGTAATGAATACTGTTAAAAGTGACCCTTGTGATATTTTATCAAAATAATATTTTATTAAATTATTTAAAAATCATAAATAATCCTGAAAAATATAAAGAAATATAATATGACCTAAAATATTATTAATTGTACATATATGGTCAAATTTACATCACATAAATTAAAAAAATCAACTTTTTAATATTGAAAAAGTTATTATCGTAGATAAAATTAAATCATGTTATTTAAGGGTAAATCAAAATTGTATTGTTTACAAGAATATAAAACCATTTATACAATCTAATGGATTATTATATTAAAACCTTATCTCATCCTATCTTTGAATAAATGTCCTTTTTTGGTATTTTGACTGATATATAATTTATTATGAATTAATATTTTGAGAAATTCCAAAAGTTCCCCTCACCTCAATTTTAAAAACAGAACCTCCTCCCTCACTTCATCACATCAAATTGAGAATTATTTCTCCACCATACCCTTCTAATATAAATTAAAAAAATTTATATTAACATTATTGAGGTCTTTTATTCTCGAAAGACCAACCATATTGTCCGTAAGAGGAGATCAAATGGGAGTTCATTGAAGAAGATGTAATAGTATTTACTGATTCATTCATGTTTATTTTTTATTAGACTTACTCTTAATGTGTTATTTCCATTATAAATTAACAAATTCCTAATAAAATATATTAATATATTTTATAATGATTATGAAACAATCATATTATTCCATTTACTCATCCTATAAAAGAATCATTGTGCGTGCATATGTACTGCATATTGTCTCCACAACATAGTGTAATCTATTTTTCATCGCCACTTCACATGGATGGGTATAGTGATAAAAATAATAGACATATATGATAATTATAATAATATATTTTTTCCATAAAACATTAATATACCATGTACTTACATTCCCTTTCACCATTAAGGGAATGATATAATTGTTTGTGCGTACATACGACTGACCATATCCACGACACTATGGGATTAGTTTTCCATGTTCACCATTCAATAATGATTATATAAATATATATAATGAATATATATTAAACATATTACCTTAGTATCATTCTGTAAATGATTTTACTATATCCTATTCATAAGAACTGCGATATATGTGAGTCCTCATAAATAATAAAATGAAGTAGTTATCTCCTGAAATAAGGTTAATAAAGGAATATTATTAACAAAAGAGATATATTATGATATAATGGGACTATATATTGAATAATAAATATTAAAATTATATTGGTATAAATTAATAACATTTTTTAAACCATATTATAGTATTTTAAGATACATTTCATGGAAATCATACCAAATGTATTGGTTTATTTCCCAGTTTCATTAGCCTTCGAGATATCTTATGTTAATATATCCCATGGGTAATATTTTTCTTCATTCTCAATTATTCTTAAAAAAAATCAAAAATCTTTTTAATATTATCCTATAATTTTATATGGTCATTTTTACCCATGCATTAAATTTCACTTAATGGTTTGAAAGGAATATTTTTGACATTATCCAAACGAGGTAATTTTTGGATTTTTAGGAAAAAACATTAAATTTTTTTTATAATCAATATGGATTGAAAGAATATTTCCAATTTCCTGGTGCCATAATTTTTGAAAGATTCATTCACAAGATTAAATGGATCTTTTCAATAAAAAGTTTTTCCATTTTAATTATGCAGATATAAAATTATGTTTTCAAAATGGAAATTAAATTTTCCTCAACTATTATTTCAAGTGATCTAGAAAAATCATTTTCTATAATAGAAATTGTTATTTTATGTTACATATGTTTTACTCGGACGCAAACCAATGATACCATTATTATTCATTCTTTGAATGGTTTAGTTTTATTATGGATTAATTTTTATGAATTATTTTTATCTTCTATGAGTTATTCAATGATGAAATGTTTATGAAACTCATTTCTTTTATAGTTTCTAATATGATGAAGATTTATAATCATTATGGCACACATATACATGGTTTTTAATTTGTGATGTGTGGGACCTGTATATCCCTCTAATTATTTGGGTAATGGTGTATATCCACTAAGATATTCAGCACTAGAATTGATAATGAACATGGTTTTGAAACATAGGACTAGAATGGGGTGTAAACTTGGTTCCATAATAGAATTATATAATGAGGATTCATCTCTGTTTAGTAAGGGAATTTTCCAGTTATTATTTTCTTTTAAGTGATACCTCTAAAATATTAATATTATTTTCTATTCTTATTGGTATTAAATAATTCTATGACTTATTTTATATTCTCATGGAATGTGTTCTTTGATTTTTTATGAACATCTAAATCTTATTCCATGAGACAATATTATGATCATTTATTTGTGGACATAAATTTAAAAAGTTATGTTTGTGTTATAACAACATTATTCATATGTTATTTCCTTTATTACACTGAATGATGGTCTGAAATCACTCTCTTATGTTTTTTATACGATATTATAGAACATATTTAGAGTGATATGTTAAAAAGGGTTATAGTTTTAATGGAATGTGTGGGATACAATTTAGATAATTTATGAATAATTTGCTTATGTTTCAAAGTTTCAACATACACTAATCATACACGGTTCTAGATTCATTTTTTAATTTATTATAATGAATATTGTTCTATTTAAATGTTAAATATATGTATGAAATTTTTGGTATATTATAGTTTTTGTTAAATAAATTTTTAGTTAATCGTTGGAAACTAGGATGAAAAAACATTAGTAAGAACCTTAAAGATAATTCGAGGTATAATATATAATCATATTATGTTATTAATAGTCATAAATAACCTCGGATAATGTCTAACCTTTCATTAATTGTAACATTATAAGTATTGTCCATTGATTATGTGGTTTTTTCACTATTATTAGTGTTTCTCATACAATTTTTTTCAAGTAAATGATTAAAACCTAAAGTAACCACATTAATTATAAATGTGATATTAAATTCCATGATTATTCTCCTGAGATATAGAACATTATGGGAGATAAAATTAAAAATTTGGTTGTTATGGTCACACATGTTTATGAATCTATTAATAATGATGGACTTAAAAATGAGAATAAGAACGGCGCAATGTTTAATTGAGTCCTTCATGAGCCAGTGGCCTCCTTATTTCAGTGGGTCTTCTAGTACAGTCGTTCTTAAGAAAATGATCTATAGTAATGATAAGATATTTTTTGTTCTCCAAAGTTCAGGTCATGGGAATTTGAGTTTTCAAAACTATCATTTGGATGGTGAATAAGATCAATGTCAGAATCTTATCAAGAGTACAAGAAAATGATATGAAATTGTCTCCATGAAATTTAATGAGTTCAAGAACTTATTTTTCAATAATTACTGTACTCATATTCTCTGAATGAATATAGATATGGTGTACCTTGATCATAAGAAGAGTGATGTTGAATTCATTGGTACATATGAGGGAAAGATTACAAGAATTTCAAGGTAAACTTCTTCAATTATCATCTGACCTGAAATTAAGGGTTGTAGCTTCTTTAGTGTAATAAAACCAAGTCTATGAAGGATGTTATAAAAAATGGATTTCAATGGATATGATAAATGTTTTTGACATATTATCAAGGTTTATATGGATGTTGAAGTTACCCATCAATATTATGGGTTCCATAAGAAGATAAAAATGTAATTCATGGTAAAATATAAAAAACATAGTGACATTAAGATGAACTTTTCATTATAATTGAAGTGGAGTAAAAACATTATGGAAAATATATTAAGGGGACTAGTTAATGTTTTCCACTTGGAAGAGAATTTTATCAACCAATTTACCACTGATTTGATAAGAAAAGGATAACTAATGATCCTAATAAAGAAAATGTTTCACAAAATAAACCTCCCAAACATCAATGTTTCAATTTCACTTAAAATGGTCATTATTCTATCCAATGCCCAAATTAGATTGTTTTCGATGATGATAGATGTTTGTAACCTCTTAATGCCAAAGAAAAGTAACATCAAATACAACCACTATTTCCAATGTGCAGTGTGATAACGAATTGGTGAAAGGTACACTTACCTTCCACTATAAAGAAGCTAATATTTAATTGGAATCTGGATCCAATGATTTGTTTATTTATAAATAATTTTATTTGTGTATCATCATATTATATAAAAACATAGTTGTTTATTTAGTTATTGAAACCCTTAATGGAACAACAATCTCATCACATGTTTATAATTCTTCCCTAGTTTATGTTTATCACAAAGTACATCTTAAAGATCTTATGATCGATCCTTTAGTATAATTCTTTGTGATTCTTAGAATGGATTTACATTATCATTACTGAACTCATCCCAATTGTAGATAAAGGGAATTATGATTTTATATTCCAAATCAATCTATGATCATTTATCTATGAAAGGATGAATACAATGTTACAATGGAAATTACTACCATGTTATGGGTATTAGTTATTTTCAATGAATGTTATCAATATCAGATGGTTTTAGAGAATCTCACCAATATGGAATCACCTATTTTATGTGATTTTTAGGACATCTTTATTGAATAATTTCCAATTCTTCCTTTTAATCATTAATTTTTATTTCCAATAGAACTCATATCTTTTGTTATGAATATTTCAATGAATCCTTATCTAATGGCCCCAATTTAGTTTTAGTAATTAAATAAGAAAATAAAATGGAATCTAGACAAGGTATTAATATTACCCAGTGCATCACCTTGTGGTGAACAAGTTCTATTTATTAAGAATAAATATGGATTAATTAGACTTTGAATTTATTATCAAAAAAACAAGAGGATCACTATCATGAAAAAATTTACTCTCCCCCATATTAAGGAATTATTTGATATACTATGTTGAGATCAGTACTTTTCCAATATTTTTAACCATTTTGGGTAACATTTATTGGGTTTTAATAAGTAGGATGTACCAAAGATGAAATTTTTTACAAGGTATGAACACTAAGAACTTAGATTGATGCCTTTCATCTAACAAATTCCCTTAAAATCTTCATGGATTTAATGAATAATGAATTTAAGGACTATCATGATCAATTTATTCTATTATTTATATATGATATTTGTAAATATTTAGAATTAAAGGAATAACATGAATATCACTTTATGAATTTATGAAAGGTGCTGATAATGGTGAATATTTATGAAATATTTACCAGGTGTGAATTTTGGCTTCAGAAAGCTTCATTCATGGGTCACGTAATCTCAAAAGGCAGTATATATGTGGAGATAGAAATGATTAATGTTATTAATCATTAGGATAAACCATAAAAGGTGATATTGATCTGAATATATATTGTATGGATATATATTATCAACATTTTGTGAAATATTACTCATGTTAATCTAATACACACACACACAGATGACTTAGAAATGAGGTTAGTTAATATAAATGGTGGAATGTGAACATAATATCAATGAGTTGAAAAGTAGTTTCATCAGTGAACCTAAGGTCACACTACCCTATAGTGGAGAATGGTTTTTAATCTATAATGATCAATCAAATAACAGGTTGAGATATGTTCTCATGAAAAATGAGTTGGGAATAATGTTTCCCTCCAAAAAAGTGAAAATCCATTATAAATATTTCCCAACTAATGATTTGGAGTTATCTATAGTAATTTTTTCATTAAAGATATGGTAGAACTATCTTAATGGAGAAAGGTGTGACAATATGTTGATCATAAAATTTTAATGTATATTTTCAGTCAAAAGGTTCATAATATTCTCCAAATAAGGTGGTTAGATTTGATAATATATTATCACTGCTAAATAAATGACAACCATGGGAAAGTGAACATGGTGGTAGATTCTTTGATTTGAAATTACAACGCTAGCCTATCTATGATGAGAATCACAAAACATCCAATATTTATGGATTTATAAATTATGGATATGGTAATCTTAAAGAAAATAGAGAAATCATATCTAGAAAAAATGAATGTTTAACCACATATAAAATTGAAGATTAAGGAGGAAATAAGGAAGATGTTGAGTTGTAAAAGAAGGAGACAAATGTTCTGAAGTTAAACATTTATTATTATGAAATAATAAAGTTCATAGACCCTATTACTATCCCAACCATGATGATTCGCAAGTTATAATTCTTAAATTCCCATTCGTTTGGTTTTGGAAATCACAAATTAATTCTTAATAAAATATTTAATAACTTTTTTTTGAATTCTTATTAGAATGACTTCATATAAAATATATTTTACAATACATAAAACAAGTTCCAAAATTTTATATATAAAAACATTAAATTAATTATTATTATCATCATAATGAGTATGTGATTTATAAACATTAGGCAATCCTTTATCAGATTTGGTGCTAGAATTTCTATCTTTTATATAGTATAGACAAAGCCTTAAACATCAGACTGATAATGATACTAATAAATACCAGATTAATAGTCCTTGCATTATCATATTGAGAATGGTAAGGATTTCCATCATACAAACTGAAGTTTATAATAGTATTCAAGAAGACATATTTATAATGTAAGGAAATATTTTGACACTGTAATGGTGAAAATAAATCTGACATTGGATATTCAGTTACACCAAATTGGTATGAGCTGTCCAGTTCCAAGTGTCCTTTTAATTGAAAAAAACATGGATAAATATGATAGTTTGCAGATAAATATGACCGTTATATGAATGCCTATAAATACCAAGCCATTTGAAGAGTTTAGAGCTGGTCGAATATAATAAAAATTGTACTTTTAGAAGCATAGGAATTTTGAAGAGATCTTTCGAAATCATTTTATTTATTTACAGTGTAGTCTTCTAAAAGAAAAGATGTTTAGTTTTATCCATAAGAATTGTTTTGTGATTGTTTCTACATCTGAACATCTTATAGATCGAGGGATTATAGGGATAGTAAGATATAAAAAATGATCCTTTGTATTGAGGCCGACCACGGATATGCAGATAGAGAATCTAATCATCATATCAAGGGCTCCCTATGATAGAAAGATAAATCTATTCCAATCATTGTATTAAAGGATTTACTTGGTAATGAAATAAAAAATTTGATATAAGTATAATATAATTTGATAACTTTATTTTGGTTTATAAACTAACTTTTTCCTTTAAGATAAAATAGTTAAAATTTTATTATTTTAAAATTCATTCATTTTTTGTATTCTATTGTTTAATTATTCTTAAAAATTTTTATATCATGCTGAATATTTTAGAGAAATTTAATAATAGTATTCAACATTCTATTTTAATTTTTTTTATCTAAATTAATAATATTATGATAATGAAAATAAAATAAAATAAATCATATCCATCGTAATTAATACTCCATTAAAATAATAAATTGGATCCATAGTGATTTTTATTCACACGTTGATATTATCGGACCACAGCTAGCTTCTAATTCTGAAAAATCCTCATGTTTTTAGTGGACACTTCCAGCATCATTGACTCATTAGAGGCATCGTCTTCTCTGCTGGTGAAGTGCTCGGCCAGCGATTTCCCCAGATTTTTCGTGGATGCTTCCAGATTTTTCAGCTTAGGCGAGGTTTCATCTCCATCGTGTCTCAGGGTGCGAAGGCCTTGGCCAGAATTTATCACTGATCTGACACATGGAGGTGCCTATGCGTTGTCTCCAAGCCTGGAGTCTAAGGGAGAATGATTGTTTTGGATCTGATTTTTCAGTTAGACGTCGACCTTGGTGTTTTGTAGAGGGGAGAGACTTTTTGTTCGTGATTATGGTGGTCCTGCGGTCATCTTGTAGGTCTGGTCTGGGTGATTCCTGTTTCTTTTGCTGATTGTGTCATTGTGGTGGTTTTGGTGTCATGCGGTGTTGGTTATCGTCGTGTGAAGGTTGTTTTAGAATCCCCATGGTCTGTGAGACATGGTCTCTATTGTTGCTGGATAGGTCTTGGGACCCCTTGATTTGCAGATACAGCCAGACTCATTCACAATGACTAGGCCCCATAGGAGGATTCAAAGCAGGCGGTTCACCTATGTGTTGTTTTTTTGGATTTTGATGTTTGAGAGGGAATGGTGGTAGCCATCAGATTGGGAATTTCCATTGACACATGTTTTAGAGACCTAAATCTTAACGTACATAGACATTATATTACTTTTTCGGAATACTTAGTACATAACAAAAACACACACACAAGGACCGTAATAGTTTAGTGTCTTTGGAAACTCGGAATATAATCTTCTAATCATGGTGAAAGATATTCAACATCTCCCATAATGATCTTCTTTTTGTTAAACCTAAATCCTTTATTTATATCCTGGGGAAAATAAAACATAAAAGGGTGAGCTCAAATGCTCAGTAAGGGTAAACAAAAGAAATATCAATCACATCATATTCATAAGAACATATCTTTTGGAAATCTTAACCTGCAAAAGAGATCACAATTTCATAACATGGGATAAATCATAATAGTGAAATGTAATCCCAATAATCATAACATAAAACATGAAAATTTGTGTCATACACACATAATCATAGAGAATCATTTCTTATTAGTCAAGTCTCATTGCCAAGACTATCTTAGTGGACAAAGTCCCTTTCTGAACCGAGTTCACTCCTCGTTTCAGTCCTGTTTCACTGAACCGGTATAACCTACCATTCCATCCATGTCTATCTCATTAGATATAAAATCTTTACCCAATGCATTTGAGGGAGATATAGGTCCCACCCATCTCATAATGATACCATTCTTATGTGTGCCACAAAATCATAAACCATACATCATTGCATTACCCATGTAATAAAAATGGAATTCTTAAACATCGTGACATCATAAAACAATTCATATAAGATAGAGGAATTCATAAAAATAATTCCATCACAACATAATCAAATCAATGTAATAATATGGATATAAATAGAACTCTTTGTTATCTTAGATGGAAATTTTTTTTGATAAAACACTTGAACTCCATTCTTGAGGAAAATATCCTTTCTACTTAAAAAACACTTTTCCTTTCTTAACATGTCAAACAATTATAAACTAAAAGAATTTGATTAAAAATAAACTTGATAACTTGTAAGGGAAGCTTCTTGTAAATAATGTTTTAAAAATCCATTCATGCCGTATAAGTTAAAAAACATTCTTCTCGTACTTTTGTCAGAAAAGTCAAAAAGTACCTCGTACGAAAAACGACAAAAGATTCCTTTCATATATTTTACTAAAAACTCACAGAAGGGTAAATTTGGATTTAAACAATTTTAGGTGGATGGAAATAACATTACATATTGAGGAAACATGGATGTGGATGATAAAATACACCCCAGTAAATTCCAAAGTATAAACAATCTCGGATAAAAATGAGATTGTGATATTTTCCCTAACCTTAGGTCCGATTTTCTTCGTAAGTGTCCGAACCTCCTGTATAATGATTTAAATAATGTCATTGACTTTTTCCATAATCATACTCATTGTTATGATATCATATATGGTCATATTGTTAGCTTATTAATAGTAATATTTCATTGCTACTTGTTATTCGGGTGTTTATTACTTTTTGTTCTTATGCGTGTTTTGTTGAATAAATTCTTATTCTTCTCTTTAGGTTATAGAGACCTTATTTCATGAATGGTATTAGTGTAATATATATCATATTCATCCATTCAATTCATTTATACAATCATTATACAATGAAGATCATGTAGAACGAGTCCCATCACATCGTGGAGATGGTATTCCGTACGTATGCACGAGCGATGATATCATTCCCATGATTGTGGAGTTGTATTGGAGTATATGTATACTATTTCAGAATCAAAATCACTTTACAATAATCATATATAGTTATTATGTACACCATTATACCCATCCAAGTAAGGTGGTGGTGGAAAATAGATTACACCACAGCGTGGAGACGGTATTCCGTACGTACGCACGCGCGGTGATTTCGTTTTCCGTAGGATGGATAGATGGTGAAATAGGGTTGTTTCATACATATAATAACATATCAGTATATGAGTGATACTGATGTTATTACTTCATAATGAAACAACCTAATAATAAGAAGTGGAAGAAGAAATAAAGTTGAAACAATCGGTAACAGACATTACCTCTTCTTTGAAGCGCCTCTTTGAGATCTCATTTTAGGGCACTAAACTTGGTCTTTGAGGAATACCCGAACCTCTAGGATGTTTCTATGGAAGTGTAGAAGAGAATTTGGCAGGGTTTGGGCGAGCTGCAAGGCTCAAAGTGGTGCGAGGAAGAGAATGAGGATGTACCCTTTTATAAGAGAGGAGAGGGGCACCTTTGGAATAACTAAAAATATTATTTTATTATAAAGCCAAATTCGGTTTTAAATAGTTCCAAATTGATTTATTTAGAATCTAAGGTTGGGATGGGTCGAAATACTATCATCCAATAGAATTTGGACAAGTTTAGTTTACTATTTTAACATTATCATTTAGTTTTCACTTTAAGTTAGATAATTTTACTTTTACCGTGTCTTTTTGTGTTCTTACACTATAAGGTTAATAAACATAATATAAAAAGCCAAAAGAACCCCAAGTTGATTATTATTAATATATATAACCTTATTTAAGTCATTTGGCCGAACCATTGATTTTTAGGAATATAATAACAATTAATAATATAATATTTGTTTTAAAAGCTATTTTATGTCAATTTTGACACTATATGGTAATTGATTTTTGTAAAAATCATAACATAATTATTAGTTCGAAAAAAGTTATTTAAATAAACACTAACATGTCATATTAACATATAAAAGTTTTGTAATTCATAAAAAGTCTCAAATATCATTTATTTGGGTATTTATAACATCAATTATGTCAATATTTCATTAATAAGATATTTACTGCATCATCATTGTGTCATTAATAAATTAAATTATTTAAAGTCTAAAAATTACAAATAAAATATCATTATGTAGGAAATATATTAATCTTTATAATGAATATTTATAGTAGAAATTATCGTATGTATAACCCTATATTAAAAATGACTTACTTATTAAACATTGATTTTAACTATTTTAACCCTTCTTTAAATA
This sequence comes from Viscum album, assembly GCA_963277665.1. Taxonomy (NCBI): domain Eukaryota; kingdom Viridiplantae; phylum Streptophyta; class Magnoliopsida; order Santalales; family Viscaceae; genus Viscum; species Viscum album. Next base: position 497,700,656 of record OY728140.1, read on the forward strand.
AATTAATAATAAATGTCCTAATCTAATCCAAGTGGGATTAAATGGTCATATTTTATTCCTAATGTTGTTTTTGGTCGAATTACACTTATCCAATAGAATTATGACATGTGTTAGGGTAATAATAATATCATTTTTACCCTTAATGACCCTATTTACTTTTAACCGTGGTAAAAAAAAGTAAAAAGTTACTATTCACCAAAAAATATTGTCATCTCATTAAACCACAATTTAGTTTTTGACATTAACCGTGTCTCTCGGATTTCTGAAATTCCACTCACAGAAGCGGTAAAATTAAGGTTTATGAAAAATTCAGTTTTTTAACTACCACTTAGTGGTTTCACTATTCATCAAAAAATGAAAGTTTCCAGAAAAATACCAAAAATCTGGCCTAAGATATATTTTATATTATGAATTAAAAAATGATGTCTATTTTATCAAATTCAAAACATATCATTTACATTAAATAATTTAAAAATTAATTCCTATTGTCAAAACAAATAGCGTGTTTTTAAGAGATAATAACTATCAATAGATTGACACTTGTTTATATCTGGTTTAAATGTGAAATTACATCCAATGAGCAACATTGTATTAAATTGTAAAAATATATTCTAAATATACCTTAAAACCACTCAAATTAATAATTTATCACTATTAATTATTTTTATTAAAAAATTTGTTTTTAATTAAAATTTAGTAATTTTCACTATTCATCAGAATATGAAAATTTATCTGAAACGTACCAAATTTTCACCCTACGCTAATTCCGATATTCTGAATCCCAAAATGAATTCCATTTTGAAAAATAAAATTTACAAAATTTCATAAAGTGGTTATTACTATTCATAACGGCTAGTTTTAATAATATTTTAATAGCATATCATTATTTAGTGAAACTCAGTATTGCGTACGACACAAGTTATCGAGGAAGGCTGCGATTGTGTGTAATGAAAGGCAAGTCAATGATGCGTGTTGTGCAAGATCCTTTTGTTGTAGCGTACAACACAATACATTAATGAAATTAAAAAGAATATTTTTCATAAAATCTCGGGTTGTTACATTCTACCCCCCTTAAAATGAATTTCGCCCTCGAAATTTGTTGAGGTTATAAATGGTTTACTACTTGAAAGTTTCTTTAATAGAAACCCACATCGTAAAAATGAATACCAAAACCAATCTTTAAAAACAAAAGTATGAAACGTAACAGTTACCGAAATAAACTAATCACTGGGTTTCCACATAGGTGAAAATATGGATATGGAAAAAAATCTAACCACCATGTTCTGATGGAGAGTGGTAGAGAACATGGCTATGGAAAAGCCAGTAATCACAAATCCATAAATTTGTGACGATCTAAGGTACCATCTGGTCATCATATATAAGAGTACTAGGACAACATTTTTTGTTTTCAATATGATTTCCCTAAAGTTGATGAAATTGGAATTAGAAGAAATACTTTCGTGATTTTGGTACAGTGTCACCGTTGGTTGTTCTTTGGACAATTTACACTTCATCTCTTAAAGAAATGAAGTTGGATTTGTCATTCGTGAAGTGTTAGCAAATCATGTGGTAGATTGATGGGTCATTACATCTGTCTCAAACAAAAGGTTACAAAAGTTATCAAAAATACATAAGACCACCTATGGTGAGGTTAATCGTATACAATTCCAAAAATGAACTTATACTTCATATATCATACCGCGTGATAAAATAAAACTAGTTACTACTAACCAGGGACTTCCTGTAGGCTAGTGGTAGGCGATAAAGGCCATTCGTACTTCAGTTGTGGGTTCGATTCCCACAGCCTTGTTCGACGCGATGGGTTGTCGCCCGTCCTGCAGGTTGTCATTTTTCTAAAACTACATTAATATAACATCCCATAAATAATATCAAAAAAAAGTTCTATCCTTTAACAATAATAACTTATGTCCAACATAATCATTTCCAATCTTTAGGCTTATCCAAAATAATGATGTCCAATCTCATATTATAGTGAAAACGATTACCAAAGAGTTCATATAACAAGCATGTTAATACCATCATTGATCCCCGTATATCATGAGATATGTCTTGTTGGTCACATTCCAAACATTAGAAGGCCTTAATCATGTATTCTCTTGAAAAAATAATACCCATTGAATCTTAGTTAAAACATGAGTGCTGTCAAAAGTTAACTCTTTTCACATACCAAAACCTCAAGCCATGATATAACTATTTCCTTATATCAGTCATGAGCTCATGAATACTGTCAAACATTTCATTTTCTCTTTATCCATTCATTATGCGCATATCATCTTTTTTTTCCAAAAATATCTCAATCACTTTCCATGGTTACCGGTACCATAAAATTATTGAAAACCACAATAGACCAATACATAAATATTCTAATATTCCATGATACTATATACAACATTATTTTGGCATCCCATTACATAAACCCTTAATCATTCCACCACATCGTTTTCATATTCAACATCACCAATAGTGATCGCATGTGACTTCCCTTTGTCCTTTACCTTAAGTGGTTGCTCATGTCGATCATCACTAACCCTTGGATTAGGGCATTTATTAGCATAATTCCCCATTTCCTTGCACTTGAAGCATTGATGTTTTGGTGGTGTCTTCCCTGTAGTCTTTTCATTATTCACATCATTAGAAACCCTTTTTCCATTACATCGATACTCAGCTGCTCGATGACCTTATTTTCCACACTTAAAACATTTTCTATTCCCTTTAAGACAATCTCCACCATTATTCTTTCCACACTTTGAGCATAAGGAAACATTCATCATCTTTTCACCATTATTCTGATATTTCTCCTTAAACTCCATCTTTCGTTTCTTGTCAAAACTATGAGATAGATAAGTAACACCAACTTCCATTTCTACCTTGATAGCACAACACACAATTTCTTCATAGCTACTGAAGTCTTTTATAGCTAATTCCCTTAGAAGATTTGGATTTAAGCCACTGAAGAATCAATCAACTTTACTTTCAGGTTGGATGATAAATCCAGATGCATACCTTGCAAGCCTTGTAAAATTCTCTTCGTATATACCAACAGATTCATCATCCTTTTGCTTTAGTTCAAGAAACTCCTTCTCCATCTTTGTTCGAAGAATACGAGGGAAGTACTTATTGAAAAATAAGTTCTTGAACTCATTCCATTCCATGGACTCAATTTCATCTCTTGGCCTCGTATTCTTGATAAGATTCCACTATTGATTAGCATCACCTTCCAAACGATACACTGCTAAGATGACTTTATCATGTTCAGAACATTGAAGAACTGAAAATAACATTTCAGTAGTACTGATCTATTGTTCAGCAACAAGTGGATCAGAAGACCCACTGAAAGAAGGTGGACGTTGCCTCATGAAGGACTCAATAAAATATTGTTCCCTTCTCTGCTCATTTGGAAGTCCAGAATGATTTATAGCTTGTGTAAGTATAACAATAATATTTTGCACTCCATCTCCCTTAACATTTATTTTTTCAGTAGGACAATCATTGCATTGTCCATTTCATTGATCAACACGGTTCCTTCGGGTTCTAGCCATCGTCTAAAACCCAAAAAGAATAGTGTGAGAGGCAAAAATCGTGCTAGGGAAAACAACATAATAAAGGGGGATTACCTTCAATATCTAACATCTTAGGTTTAATTCTATGATCGTTAGCATAATTCTAGGGCTATAACCTATACATATACTTAACCTTAGGGACATCCCTAGACATACCTTAGAAATATATCTAGGGATCTCACTAATGTTCTCGCATCCTAGTTTCTAAAGTTTGACTAAACATTTTCTCTGATACCAACTGTAGAGACCCGAAGATTAATGTATATAGACATTACATTACTTTTTCAGAATACATAGTACATAAAAAAACACACACACAAGGACTGTAATAGTTTAGTGTCTTTGGAAACTCGGAATATAATCTTCTAATCGGGGTGAAATATCTTCAACATCTCCCATAAAGATCTTCTTCTTTTTTAAACCTAAACCCTTTCTTTAAATCCTGGGGAAAAGAAGACATAAAAGGGTGAGCTCAAATGCTCAGTAATGGTAAACAAAAGAAATATCAATCACATCATATTCATAAGAACATATCTTTTGGAAATCTTAACCTGCAAAAGAGATCCTAATTTCATAACATGGGATAAATCATAGTAGTGAAATGTAATCCCAATAATCATAACATAAAACATGAAACTTTGTGTCATATACACATAATCATAGAGAATCATTTCTTATTAGTCAAGACTCATTGTCAAGACTATCTTAGTGGACAAAGTATCTTTCTAAACCGAGTTCACTCCTCGTTTCAGTCCTGTTTCACTGAACCGGTATAACATACCGTTCCAGCCATGTCTATCTCATGAGATATAAAATATTTACCCAATGCATTGGAGGGATATATAGTTCCCACCCATCTCATAATGATAACATTCTTATGTGTGACACAAAATCATAAACCATACATCATTGCATAACCCAAGTAATAAAAATGGAATTCTTAAACATTGTGACATCATAAAACAATTCATATAAGATAAAGGAATTCATAAAAATAATTCAATCACAACATAATAAAATCAATGTAATAATAGGGATAGAAACATAACCCTTTATTCTCTTAGATGGAAAATAATTTTGATAAAACACTTGAACTCCATTCTTGAGGAAAATATCCTTTCTACTTCAAAAACAATTTTCCTTTCTTAACATGTCAAACAATTATAAACTAAAAGAAGTTGATTAGAAATAAACATGATAACTTGTAAATTAAGCTTCTTGTAAATAATGTTTTAAAAATCCATTCATGCAGTATAAGTTAAAAAAACATTATTCTCGTACTTTTGTCGAAAAAGTCAAAAAGTACCTCGTACGAAAAACGAAAAAAGATTCCTTTGATATCTTTTACTAAAAACTCCCCGAAGGGTAAATTTGGAATTAAACAATTGTAGGTTGATGGAAATAACATTACATATTGAGGAAACATGGATGTGGATGATAAAATACACCCAGTAAATACCAAAGTATAAACAATCTCGGATAAAAATGAGATTGTGATATTTTCCCTTACCTTAGGTCCGATTTGCTTTGTAAGTGTACGAAACTCCTGTATAATGATTTAAATAATGTCATTGAGTTATTCCATAATCATAATAATTGTTATGATATCATATATGGTCATATTATTATCTTATTAATAGTAATATTTCATTGCTACTTGTTATTCGGGTGTTTATTACTTTTTGTTCTTATGCGTGTTTTGTCGAATAAATTTTTATTCTTCTTTTTAGGTTATAGATAACTTATTTCCAGAATGGTATTAGTGTAATATATATCATATTAATTAATTCAATTCATTTATATAATCATTATGCAATGAAGATCATGTAGAACGAGTCGCATCACATCGTGGAGACAGTATTCTGTACGTACGCACGAGCGATGATATCGTTCCCATGATTGTGGAATTGTATTGGAGTATATGTATACTATTTCACAATCAATATCACTTTACAATAATCATATATAGTTATTATGTACACCATTATACCCATCCAAGTTAGGTGGTGGTGGAAAATAAATTACACCACGGTGTGGAGACGGTATTCCGTGCGTACACACGCACGATGATTTCGTTTTCCGTAGGATGGATAGATGGTGAAATAGGGTTGTTTCATACTTATAATAACATTTAAGTATATTAGTGATACTGATGTTATTACTTCATAATGAAACAACCTAAGAAGAAGAATTGGAAGAAGAAAAAAAGCTGAAAGAATCGGTAACGGACATTACCTCTTCTTTGAAGCGCCTCTTTGAGATCTCCTTTTAGGGCACTAAAATTGGTCTTTGAGGAAGACCAGAACCTCTAGGATGTTTCTATGGAAGTGTAGAAGATAATTTTTCAGGGTTTGGCCGAGCTTGAGGCTCATAGTGGTGTGAGGAAGAGATGGAGGAGGTGCCCTTTTATAAGGGAGGAGAGGGGCACCTTTGGAATAACTAAAAATATTATTTTATTATAAAGCCAAATTCAATTTTAAATAGCTCCAAATTGGTTTATTTCTAATTTAAGGTGGGTATGGGTCGAAATCCTATCATCCAATAGAATTTGGACAAGTTTATTTTACTATTTTAACCTTATCGTTTACTTTTAACTTTAAGTTAGATAATTTTACTTTTACCGTGTCTTTTTGTGTTCATACACTATAATGTTAATAAACATACTATAACAAGCCAAAAGATCCCCAAGTTGTTTATTATTAATATATATAACCTTATCTAAGTCATTTGGACGAACCATAGATTTTTAGGAATATAATAACAATTAATAATATAATATTTGTTTTAAAAACTATTTTATGTCAATTTTGACACTATTTGGTAATTGATTTTTTTTAAAACTCATAAGAGAATTATTAGTTCTAAAAAAGTTAATTAAATCAACATTAACATGTTATATTAACGTATAAAATATTTTTAATTCATAAAAAGTCTCAAATTACATTTATTTGGGTATTTATAACATCAGTTATGTCAATATTTCATTAATAAGTTATTTACTACAACATCATTGTGTCAGAAATAAATTAAACTATTTAAAGTCTAAAAATTACAAATAAAATATCATTATGTATTAAATCTTTCTATCTTGCTAATGATTATTTATAGTTGAATTTATCGTATGTATAAACCTATATTAAAAATGATTTACTTATTAAACATTGATTTTAACTATTTTAACCCTTCTTTAAATAAATTAATAATAAATGTCCTAATCTTGTCCAAGTGGGCTTAAAAGGTCATATTTTATTCCTAAGGTTGTTTTTGGTCGAATTACACTTATCCAATATAATTAGGACATGTGTTAGGGTAATAATAATATCATTTTTACCCTTAATGACCATATTTACTTTTAACCGTGTTAAAAAAAAGTAAAAAGTTCCTATTCACCAAAAATTATTTTCATCTCATTGAACCACATTTTAGTCCTTTATATTAACCGTGTCTCTCAGATTTTCGAAATTCCACTCACAGAAGCGGTAAAATTAAATTTTAGGAAAAATTTTGTTTTTAGCTACCACTTAGTGGTTTCACTATTCATCAAAAAATGAAAGTTTCCAGAAAAATACCAAAAATTAGGCCTAAGCTATATTTGATATTATGAATTCAAAAATGATGTCTATGTTATCAAATTCAAAACATATCAGTTACATTAAATAATTTAAAAATTAATTCCCGATGTCAAAACAAATAACGTGTTTTTAAGAGATAATAACTATCAAAAGATTGACACTTGTTTATATCTAGTTTAAATGTGAAATTGCATCCAATGAGCAACATTGTATTAAATTGTAGAAATATATTCTAAATATAATTTAAAACCACTAAAATTAATAATTTATCAATATTAATTATTTTGATTAAAAAATTTGTTTTTAATTAAAATTTAGTAATTTTCACTATTCATCAGAATATGAAAATTTATCCGAAATGTACCAAAATTTCACCCTAAGCTAATTTCGATATTTCGAATCCAAAAATGAAGTCCATTTTGAAAAATAAAATTTACAAAATTTCAAAAAGTGGTTATTACTATTCATAACGGCTAGTTTTAATAATATTTTAATAGCATATCATTGTTTAGTGAAACTCGGTATTGCGTACGACGCAAGTTATCGAGGAAGGCCGCGATTGCGTGTAATGCAAGGCAAGGAAAGGATGCGTTTTGTGAAAGCTTCTTTTGTTGTAGCATACAACACAAGAAATTAATGAAATTAAAAATAATATTCTTCATAAAATCTCAGGGTGTTACACATGTCCTTTTTAGCTGAACAACAATACATAGGTGAAGAGCTTCATCGCGTTTTTTTTACGCTGGGTAGGGGAAGCTCCTAGTGGTCAGTCTGGTTTTGGTTCTCTATGACCCTTAGTTCGAGTTATCTTTTAAGTCCATGAAGTTTTTTAGGGTTCCCCCTTCTTCCCTTAAAAGTGGTTTTATTTTCATAATAAAAAATTTAAGGCCCTCGGGCCATTGGATGGATTAATCGGATAGAGTCTGAGTCTGATATCTATATTTAATGATGCTTTGGGTTTGTTAAGTTTAATTCAATTAATCTAGTTTTTAAATAAAATTAACCCACCCAATTTTATTTATTTCCATTATAATACTTTTATTATTGATTTTATAATCAGTATTATAGATATACAAATCCAACAATTGGTATCATAGGGGTTTTACAGTGCTATAACTTGTTGAGTTTTTTTACATTATTTTCTATTGGCTTTTTTTAATGTTATGATATAAAAATTTGTTACAATAATATATATATATGGAAACATAATTTCTTTTGTTTCAAAAGATGATGGGAATGAATATCAGATCAATAGAAAATATTAACCCCAACTGACCACCTATCATTGATAGTGTTGACTACGAGCACTGGAGTTATTGGATGAAACGTTTATTATCAACTCCAGAGTTGGAAATTTTTTAATGATAACTATATATTAAATCATTCTATATATATATACTTAACTTATTTTAATAATCTTGTGAATGAATAATATTAGTAAAACAATAGAGTAATGAATAATTTTGTTATGTTATATAACCATAATCATTTATAGTAAGATTTCTTCTTGTGAAGTTTCCAACAATATATGGAAAAATCTTGAGACGAAACACACATATTATGTTTTTGTGACTCAAAGATATATTCTTAAAGTAGACATCAAATTATTTGACTTGATACTATGTGAATCTGTAGAGAAGATATATCAATGACTCGTGACTAATATAAACAGTTTATATTAAATTGGAATGAAAGGCCTTGATTATGATATACTTTGTAGAGAAGATAAGTGATATCATGCCGAACGAGAGGGAATCATGGAGAAGTTTAGTAGATGACATAATAAATATAAATCATCTTACCTTTGATGATCATATTGGTACACTTATATTTTATAAGGGTAGCCTCATGGTTGATGCTACGAAAAAGAAAAATGGAGGTGTTTCCTTTACATCAACATCTACCATACCTCTTAAAGTTCAATTTCCTAATAATTTTGTTACGACTTTTATAAATGAGAATGTTTTTGTTTAATATGATTAAAATATTTCTAAAAATGCTGAGAATGAGTTAGATAGCCTCTCCAAAAGGATGAATTATATTTCGGGAAAGAATGAATTATAATATAATAAAAAATGGTCTTAAGGATATAATTTATAAGAAATATGAAGTAAAATGTTATGAGGGGAGGAGAGCTAGACACATCAAACGATATTGTCCAAAGCTGAAGAGGAAAGATCAAATTAAAATTAGTTCATAATGGAATTCAAAAATTTATTATAAATATTAATCCAAGAATGTGTGGAATGTTTTTGAAACATAGAGTGCCAATGTAGGTTATTCTTTGGGGAATTATTTTGATAGTAAATATTCTGTTCAGTGGAACATATGCTTTTTTTACAATGTACCTAAAGTAAATAAATGTTTCATAGATAAGGTAAAAACAAATTAAAATCTTAACAAAAATTCTTTATGTTATAATTATCTTGATGAGAAGGATTCTACATCCCAAGATTAATAATCCCCCTTAATAAAAGAAAATTATCTTCCTTCTTATGATAAATTTTATTGAATCACAAAATTGTTTGAGAATGAAAATTGTTAATTTCATAAAAAACATATTACTTTAAATGTAAAAAAATGTATGGTTTAATTATGAATAAATGTATTTATAGATGAAATATCAGATCATTCAGGAGATCCTTAGGAGACTAATTATAAGAAAGAAATATTTTATAATGATTTTGAAAAAGTTGTTTCTAATAAAAAATATTTTAGAAACGAAACATAATTCTAAAGATAATACTTATAAGTATAAATGTTATGTTTTAAAACTAAAATATGATGTTTATAGTTTGAGAAAACCAATATATAACACTACCACTAAAAATTAATGTTTTGATAAAAAGTTTAAACAAATCCTTCCTCATGGTAATAGATTTACAATGGGTTATAAATATAAAAAACCAGTTTTTTGTAACAATTTTTTATTCCTAAAAATGACCCTTTTTGTAATAATTTTAAATCATTTGTCATTGGAAAAATAATTATTCATGAAATAAAGTTCAATCCCTAGGATTTCACAAAGCATATTTCTCGAAACAAATCTGGATTCCTAATGTTATAGTTTCTAATATTACTAAACCCATGAATGTTTGGGTGCTGAAATGATATATTTTTTTAGGAAAAGAATGAAAGTACCAAAAACAAAAGTACATGGAACATAGATAGTGTATTTTCTAGAAATATTATTGGTAATAAAACCTTCATCCATAATAGTATCAAAATGAAACGTGTAAATATAACTATCGGAGATAATGTCTATAGATCGATTATCATTATAGGTAATATTTTTCCTCTTGTAAAATACCGTATTTCAAATGTTTCGATAGTTAAAGGTATTCATAACAATACTATAAGAATAAGTAAAATATGTTATGAATATTTCCTTGGTAAATTTTGAAATATTAATGTTTAGAATTTTTCTCCAATGATGAATTTATTCTTTCTTCAAATCATCATGAGAATTTTTACACACAAAACATAGAAGATCATAGGACCCAAGATATACCCTTCCTTAGTGAAATGAAAGACAAGTCATGGATACTTAATGGAATTTTAGGACACTATAACCATAGAAAAGTATCTACATTGAATAGAAAATTACTTTTTAAGGATCTAAGGGAATATAGGTTAGTTTTTTCAAAATTTGGGGACAATATACAATACACTAAGAGATATATGTCCAATTGTAAATTGACTAGATATATATCAACATCAGATGATTTTCAGTTCGAAATAATGGACTTATTTAGTGCAATAAAAAACATAATTATTGGTGGAAAATACAATATATACGACTTAGTTTCATCTTACTCTAAATAAATATGTGTTTATTTTCTCATAAATTAATCCAAATAATTTTTTCAATTTAGAAAAAAAATAACCAAAGTTAAAAATGAGGAAAACAATCCCTTGATTACTATTCACAATGATCATGGTATAGAATATTTTAATGTTCATTTTGAAACATTTTATAGTTAGGAATATTTTGAACATAAATTTCTACAACCTAGAACCCCTCATCAAAATAGTGTAGTTTAATGAATAAATTTAACTATTACTAAAATTAATAGAACCATGTTGAGTTAATACTCAATTTCATGTCATTTTTAGGATAAATCAGTCATTACTACATTCTATATTAAATTTTTTTATTAGAACTTTTATTAATAAAACTATTTATAAATTTATAACTAGAATAAAACCAAAATTTTATTAATTCATACTTTTATATGAAATGTATTCATATTTAATAAAAAAATATAACATAGATAAATTTTTACCCAAACCCAATAACGGTATATTTATAGCATATTAAACTAATTATAATGATTATAGAGTTTTTATTTAAATTTTATGTACTGTTAAAAAAATTGTATATATTATTTTTTATGAAACTAAACCATTTTTCAATAAACACCAACCACCATCCATTAATGAAAATTTTAAAACACATTTCAAAACAATGTTAGAAGGTTATTTTAATAAGGATATAACTCAAGAAAACATTGCTACAGTTACTCCATTGAAATATTTTCTACATACTGTTGAACATATTGCTTTCTAATCCAAATTTTATCCAAAAAATTATGATTAATAATTAGGTTATGAGGATTAGATCATGGATATATAAATGAACTCAATGAATTTGAATTGAATAAATTATATAATTTAGTTGAACGACTTCAAGAAACTTCTATAATTACGGTATAATGGTTTTTATGGAGTAATTTTGATGAGAATGGAATAATTTTTAGATATAGATATTTACTAGTTGTCAATGGTTATAATCAATATAGAGGTATAGAATATGAAGAAACCTATGATCTGATAGAATAACTTGAATCTATTCAAATAATTCTGAACATTAAAACATTATTTAATTTAAATCTTTTTCAATTGGATGTAAATTACGATTTTACATAATGTATATGTTCAATAAGAACTTTATGTTGAACAGCCTACTTCGTTTTAATATAAAAAGATTCATGCATACAATTCTAAATATACCAAATATTTATATATAATAAAATAAGCCACTAGATTATGGTATGAATTAATTATATGATTTTGTTATAAAAAACTTTGTTAAGAGAGTTGTGGATAGAAATATTTTTATAAAATAATTTAATAAAAATATTATTATTGTAAAACATTAGGTTGATGATATTATATTTGGAACAAATAAAAAATATTTAACATATTTTTAAGCTAATTGAATGAAACTTATGTTTGCAATTATTATGATGCGTGTGTAAAAATGTTTTCTTACATATAAAATTTCACAAAAAAAGATAAAAATTTTATATCTCAACATAATTATATAAAATATAATATTAAGAAATATGGATATGAGAATAATTAAATTATCAGTTCTCCCATTAGTACATCAAACAATTTATATCATAACATATATGGGCAACAAATAGATCAAATAATATTTATAAGTACGATATGATTTTTTTTATACACAACCTTTAGTCAACCTGATTTAATGATTTCTATATTATTATGTAAACTATTTCATGAAAATATAATATAATCCCATTTAAATTTAGTAAATCAAAAATTTAATTACTTATAAGAAACTATGTATTTTTCAATTATTTATTCTTCGATAGTTTTTTGAACTATTTTTTTAGATGATATCTTTTGAAGTTTCAGAAAGGATAGGAAAAATACATCTAGATATTTTTATTTATTAATAGATTACTTAGTTTCATGTTCATGTTAGAAACAAAACCATGTAAGACTTTCCACTATTAAAATCAAATATGTGTTAGTTTGATTTTGTTTTGCTCATGTATTTTGGATGCACTATACACTCATTGAATACAAAATGAATTTTACTAAAAACATAATTTATTGTGATAATATATTTTTCATTGCCTTAAGTTGAAAAAAATCACATCAGTCATCTAATAAAATAATAGATAAAAGACACCATTTCTTTCAAGACAACACACTTAAAGAATATATAATTTTATAATTCATCAGAACACAAGAATAACTTGCTTAAATTTTTAGAAAACTTCTTCCTTCCAATACATTTTAATATATCAAATATAATCTATGAATTATCAACAAAAATTAATCATTTATATCTAATTAGTTTTTACCTATATTGTATAAATATGATACATCAATTAATATGTGGATTACATATGTTTTATGTTTGTCCAAAATTTTGATTTTCAATTAAAACATTTAGTTTTCTTAAAAATTATGTCTACTTAAAATTTTTATCAAAATAAGTTTTCCAGATTAATATTTATTCTTAAAACGTTTCAATGTAATAATCCCCAAATATATACTTGTAATTGAAAAATAATATAAATTTTTTCATATTTAAATTTTGTAATTAAATTTTTCAATTCGAATACTATCATAATGAGATTTTATGAAAAAATATTACAATTAGTTTACTTAATGGAATCATAATTATATTTCCTTAAAAACCATTATAATTAGTTTTTCTATCAAAAACATTCATATTTAGTGATTCGTAATAAAAAATATCATAATCACTTTATTTAAAATAAAATATTTTATTCATAAAGATGGAACTCTTCACTTAGAAAGGCACTTCTCAATTATTTTATGTTCTTACACAATTTCATTATTTCAGTCTTTTAATGATGGAGTTAAAAATTTTGATCATATAAAACAATTACTTTTTCCTTATAAATTTAAAATGCTTCAAACATTATTGATTATCAATCTAATAAAAATTATTAATACCTGGAGAGTTCATTTTATATTAAAAATGTATTCAATTCAATATCAACAGTCAGATCATATTATTTTTAATCTAAAACATTGGATATATTTTGGATGTTAATGTGAAACACCAGATTCCTATATATAGATGGACCCCCTTGTGTCCCCCATCGTCTTTTCAAGGATTTTTCTCCAATGTTTCTTTCCCCTTTGATATATCTAGTTGGATACATCTTCTTTTCATCTAATTAACTACTTTATGTGTCAATCAGATGGAATTTACTGAAGAATACGAGAAATAGAATTTTTTAAGGGAATGGTTTATTGAAATAGGTTTTCATGAAAAATATCATTCTACTTTTAAGAATAATCTAAAATTTTGAGGGTATAAATTTATGTGCATATAAATTTTTTATAAGGATTTCTAATTCATCGATCTTGATCTTATTTGAGCTTTTTATTCCTCTATCAATTTTTTCAACGAATTAGATAATGAATTTTTTTATATGTATGGGAATCTTAAAAATTTATCCTATATGAAATAGTCATGTTTAAATAGAATACCCATAGATTATGAAACCAATTATCCCCCGCACAATCTTCTAGATGATATTGGATCGTTAAATAAAAATAATTCAGAGGATTCATTGTTCTGTTATTTTGTTAAATTTAAGAAGGTTTCCCATATGATGCCTATAAAATCATGTTTTTTTGCAATGATTATAAAATCCATATATAGAATAATTATAAATTCCTTTTGAGGGAATAAATAATTTATCAATGAAAATAACTTGAAATGGGGTGAATTTGTTAAGGAAGGTTAAAATCCTAGTTTAAACATTTAGATATTCATGGGAATGTTTTCGGAGTTAGACATGAGTTAGTGCGATATTCTGAGACATGAAAATCCTCAGTGAAGGCTGAATATAAATATTAAATATATTATATTAAGCATGCAAATTTTATCCACAAAATTTTATTATCTCCATAAATGTGCATCATACAAAAAATAAGAGACCACAGTTATGTCTGAAACAAAGTATATACCCTAGGAAAAGTATAACACTTGTAAGAGTTGAATGTTTGGATTCATCCCTCTTGAAAATAACATTTTTCAAATTTATTTTATTATTAATCTATTATTTGAACATTAAGCATTTAATTTCTCTTAAATGGTGCATCAGGTGATAAATCAGATACCATTGTTGGGTCTATAATGAGGTGTTTTACCTAGGTAGGTTATAATTTTTATGCGCAATATGTTTTGGTTTTTAATTATTAATTTGAATAATTAATTTTTTTAATTTATTACTTAATCTAAATATTAATAAAAATGAATTTAAATTCATTATTTTTAGCTTCAGTCATATTATTTGATGCCAAAACCACCATTTTCATGTGGGGAAAATCTAAAAGCTTGGATTTGATCTTGTTTTGACCATGAAATTTTAGAAATTCCATAATTATTGGAAATTAATGAATATACCTTAAATATTAGGTTGAAACTACTGATTAAAATAGTGTAATGATTTTTTGGTTTTGGATTTCATGAAAACATGATCTTTAGTGCATAACTAGTGGATCGACCTTTGACCATTGTGGATCTATTTTATTTATGTGATCCCATCATCAAGCCCCTTAAACATGATGGATCCATTTTCCATTCTTTTTTGCATATACATTGTGACCTCCATTATTGCACTACAAGATTCAGGTTAGAATAAAAAGTGAGTTCTACTTTATTTATTTATTTATTATCATTTATCTAATCATCTTAATTCAATATCTTCTACATTATTGATCAAAATTATGCACCGTTAGTTTCATTTTCTTTGTATTAGTGGGAAGAAGATAAATCATATTTTTTATTAGAACTAACGATTGTATTGTTCAATCTACTTTATCATATTTTAAATAGATCATTTTAAATAAATTAAGAGAGGATAATCAAATGGATTTATCAATTGATAATTTATAAAAAATAATTCATACAAAAATTTATGTGAATTATTAATGAAAAATCACATTTCTTGTCGAAAATTATTACCATAAATTATTAATGGATAATTTGATCAAATTTTCAAAGAATATTCTATGAAGTAAAATTATCATTAGAAAATTATAAAATGATAATTTGTTAGGAATATTTAGTAGAATATAGTAATACAAATTATTTGAGGATAATTATAAGGTAATTATCATGTGACATAGGTTTAAAAATTTATCATAATATAACTATGTGTTTTATCAAATGACAATTATTATAATTATCAAATGACAAATGTGAGGTTATAAGGATAATTGTTAAATTTATCAGTATATAGTTTTGAGATTAATAGATGATAATTTATCAAATATAATTTTAAACTAATATATTGTAAAAATTCTCAAAAGATAATTAAATGGGATAAACTATACTAAATTATAAAAATATAATTATAATGGATATTTTATAAAAGATTATAAAAAAATTAAAAAATTATAACTTTTCTTTAAATTATTAAAATATATTCATAGATGATAATTTATAAGAAATTGTTGAATGATAATTACAAAGGTTAATTTAGTTTAAATTTTTTATAGTTAATTATAAAATGATAATTTATAAGAAAATATAAATAGATAATCATTTATCTTATGGTTATTATTGTCAGTGTATACATTGTCTTAGAATGAAAAATTGAGAATTATCATAGAGAGAGAAAGTACCATCACATGTGATATTTTATTTCTTTCTTAAATAAAAGAGTTGGTTTTAGTTCAAGGAAACCTTTAATGACATTAAAAATTGGTGTTTCGATGATTAAAATAATAAGGCTGCAAAGAGGTGTATCAAACCACATATAAAGGATTATCCTTGTTGCAGACATCGATGGCCTTGAGGTAGGAGGTTCTTTCCCATTTTGGTATATATATAGTATATTATCATGATGTGATGTTTATGGCGGAATAACCCATTCTTGTAATGAATTTCATGTGGGTGTGTGAGTATCCATGGGCGTACATATTTGTTTTTGATTATCCTCACCTGAATATTGATGTGACTTATCATTCCTTTCTATTAAATATTTTTTTGTCTTTCGAATAGATTATGGAATTGTGTTCCAGCTACCAAGATTTTCATGTGCTGCCTCAACGTTGTGTGTATGAGGTTACCAAACAAAATGTTGTCCCAACATCATTAATGGTGGGTGTGGCTACCCCTGTAAAGGGGGAAAGCATAATGTCTAGCTATAAGATACGTATATACAAATGTAGAGCCGTGTGGGTGGGACTTACATGGTCCATTAGTCAATTACCCATCCTGAAGTAGTCATATCCTCCAAAAATGGGGGCATGGATACCCCTATAGAAGAGAACACATAGTGTCTTATATGAGGATACTGGTCATGGATTCATAATAAAATGGTTCAGAAGTGATTAGAAGACTAAGTGGATCAAAGATATATCTGAAGGAATGTACGATGTTGTAGTAACAACCACAAAAAGTTTTGGGTAAGGTATGTGACTTTTATAGAGTAATTTTGGTTCTTGAAATTCTTACTGGAAATATGCTGAAGAAGATGTGTTAGGGGTTCATGGTGGCATGGTCAGCACAAGATGACCCAAAACATGTAAGTTTATTTAGTATATACTTATGTCATGGTATACAATATTATATAATTGTTTATTCCACTTATGGTAAGGATGTATTTGTGGGATTGTACTAATTTTAGTACTCACACCTAAAAAATAATTTCAGTGTGCTTATAGATTTTGTGGCCATATATTTGGTAAAAGGAAAGGTCCCTATGAAGGATGGTTGATTGATGCATCTTAGATATAGGGTGTATTGGGATATACATTAGTGTACCTTGTGCATGTATGTTTATTTAATTTTATCTAGTATTTGTC
The DNA here is from genome assembly GCA_963277665.1 of Viscum album. NCBI lineage: Eukaryota > Viridiplantae > Streptophyta > Magnoliopsida > Santalales > Viscaceae > Viscum > Viscum album. The sequence continues at coordinate 497,718,426 of OY728140.1, forward strand.
TACTACTAATACTAGGGACATTCTTACCACTTTGGGAGCTATTGTATATATGTAGTTACATTGTTTAAACATTTAATATGATTGTTTATTATTAAGGTTATTAAATATTATCAATACTATGACATAATAAATAATGTATAGTTTCATAAAGGTTTCAATCAAGACCCTCATTTCTAGTTAGAAACATCTTGAATATGGAGAGACACCCATGAGGTCATGTAACATTTTTCCTTGGACCTGGTGGTTCAGATCAGGATGTTACAAAATTTCATTAGAGGATCAGGACCCACTATCTTGTTTCTTGTCTTATCATTGGTTGTGATATGTTAGAGAGGATATTTGAAATTGGTACTTGTGCAGGGTAACTGTGATAGTGCTTATCCACCATTGAATAGTAGTCATCTATGCTTCCATAAAGTGGGAAATTTATGTTCAATTGTTACTATAAATTCACTTTGGGTGACACACATGATGTTATATATGATTTATGAGATTCTGTGCATGTTCATGTATCATTACTATTCATCTAGGTTAACATGTCATATATATACCTATTTGTGTGTTTCATGTTAGTTCATTAATTAAATACCTTTATTTGTTAAATTTGTTTAGGGTAGTCTCTATGTGTGATATATTTGTGTTTATAGGTTGTGTGATACATCGTTATTAGATGTAATTTGTTCAGTAGAACAATATATTGTGTTAGTATAGAAATGATGATTCTTGCTAACATGAACTGATGGAAATAAGGGTTATTTCTAAGAAGGGTATACTTTGGGTTAAGGGTAGACTCATATGAAAGCCTTGTTTGATCACATAGAGTGGTTTAGAGAAACTATATTCGATTCCATATACAGTTATTAATTTATGTGTTCTAAATTCTCTATTTATTGGAAATATGCTACCTCCAAGAAGGTTAATGGAACCAACACTAGTGGATACCAATAATTCTCTCATTCCACCATTATATTATATGGGGACATACCCTATCATGGTCCTATACTAGCACAAGTAATCTAGGATGTAGTGCATACTCAACCGAGACTTATTTAGTTGGTTCCTATCTAGGGAGAAGTTACTTATAAGACAATAAATGACCATTCAATTGATTTCAATCTCCACTCTCATCCAAAATTCCTATGTATGGTGTCATATTGGATAAAGAGGATTGGATAAAATATATCAATACATTTTTGAGCTATTCTATACCCTTGAGGATTGCTGAGTGATTATAACAACCTTTATATACCAATGACCTTCCATTAGATCATGAAATACCATGAATCAAGCTAGTATATGAGAATATCTTACATGGGTGACCTTTATGAAGTTGTTTCTAGAACATTACATCCCTGAAACGATGAATATAGACTGTTCCCATGAGTTCATAGAAATACAACAAGGTTATATTAAAATATCCATTTACTCTAAACATTTTATGGGGTTTATTGTATTTTCTCCATTTTTAGTTGGGAGTGAGGAAATGAAAATTTGGAAGATAGAGTTAGGATAATGACCAGAGGTCAAATGTCTGTTTAGGGGCATTCACTAGATGAAAAACTCTCAGATGCTTCGCAAGACCTTGAAATTTAAGAAGGGGATTGAGGAGGACATGACAGAATGCGTAATTCTGACTTACGATGGGCCAATGACCGAGTTTTAACTTCCAACTAAAGGATTCCAATCATAAAATTGGAAAGGGAAGTAAAACTAATAGCATTAGAGCGATGGAAAGTCGATTCGGAACATAATTTTTTTAACAAGGTGCTACAATTATGTAAAACATGATAATTATCATTGAACTTGAAGGAAGCCAATAGTGGACTGTCACCAGTGTGATAAAGTTGTTCATGTTCAACATTTTTTCTAAATGGATTCTTGTAAGACTGCATGGTGTTTAGGATATGATGGGAGTGGTGAAACCCAGCAATGGATACATACTCCCATGATGATGAGTACTCTAAATAGTAATGTATATGGTTATCGAGATGAGTCATGACATGTTTATACAATAAATATATCATCATTAGATGGAGGTAATGAACATTTTACTCTATGAGGTATGGATTAGAGCACAATTAGGATCTTCAACATTGATTTAATACTGTTGTTTTCTTAATATATGTGAGCCATGCCTGTACTTGGCTTACTGAAAGAGTATTGTTTCCCTAACTTACCATCCTACAATATTTCATTGAATGATAACATGAAACCCTAGTATATGAGAGAGTGATAGCTAGTGATTCTTTTAATGAGAGGATTATGGGGGACTCACTCAATGTATAGGTGGTAGCGTATCATTTGGACCTCTATTCTGGAAATCGAGGTATGCATGTTGGGTTGCATGTTTCTCAACATCGGAGGTACATGCCTGATTATATATATATTATAGATTTCTTGGATGTTGAGTAAGAACATGTTTTATCATAAGATGAGTGTCTTGTGTAGATTATAGATCATATTGACAAATTATTCTAAGGTGAGATGATACTACTAGTCTATTTTTAGTGGCAGCATTTAAATCTCTTGGAAGAGATGTAAAAATGTGAGCCTCACGTTCGAGCTCCTTGATATGAGTCATTTTAGAAAGGCTACTACATATGATTCTTGAGGATACTAAGTCAATATAGGGGGATAATTTCAATATCATGTTCTTTTAAAATGAAAAAAAAATAAATCATTTTATAAATTAAAAATCCCTTACGTGGAAAACAATTATCAATTAAAATCATTTAAAATTAGTTAAATGATTTATGGAAGGGTAAAATATCATTCAAAACTATGAGATATTCAATGAAATATTTTCAAAGTCATACACTATGTTAGTGAACAATTATGAGACCCAAAACCCCTAAGGGAAAAATGAATGAAAATATTAAATATATTTTAGTAAGAGAGGAAAATTTATTCAAAATAAATGAATAACTTTAAAATGGTGCATCATATGAAAAATCTAATATCACTTTTATGTTTGTAACATGATGTTTAACCTAAGAAAAATATAAAATTTGTAAGAATCAGACATCTGGATGCATGAATCTCCAAATTAACTCTTTTTATATTTAATTAATTTTTAATATATATTTTCAATAATAAAAAATTAATATCCCTCAAATGGTGCATCATATGAGAAATTTGTGACCACAGTTGGGTATGGAACATGGTTTTTTACCTTGGCATGGAATTATTTTTTACTTAATAGGTGTTTGGTGTTATTTATTTATTTATTATTATTTAACGAATATTTTAAACTTGATATATTCTACATTGTTAATTAGACCTTCACACCATCAGCATCATTGCTTTTTTATCATCCAAAAGAACCTAAATCATATTTTTTTTATTTAAACACACAAATATAACAATCAATAATATTTTTCTCATTTTAAAAGGATTATTTTAAATAAATTGTTAAAGGAAAATCATATGTATTTACTATGTTATAATTTATAGAAACATTTTTATGATAATTGATTTGAATTATTAAAGAACTATTTCATGTCTTATAAAAAATAATTATAAAAAAACTTTAATGGATAATTTCATAAAATTATATAAGGATAAATTTTAAATTTAAATTACCATAAGATAATTTGGAAGTGGAAGTTTTTACGGAATAATTATTAGAATATAATTATACAAATTATTAATGGATAATTCTATGGTTATTATCATGTGACATAGATTACCAAATTTATCATAGGATAAATATGAGTTTTATTAATCGAAAATTATTATAATTATCAAATTATAATTGTAATATTATCAGGATAATTATTAAATTTATCAACATTTAGATTCTCTATTATCACAGTATAATTTATTAAATAGAACTATAAATGGATATATTGTAATGAAATTATCAAAATATAATTAAAAGGGATAATTTATAATAAATTACGGAACGTTAATTTTAACAAATAATTTTTAATAAATTATTAAAAATAGTAATAATTATAAAAGGATAATTTGTATTAAAATTATGAAAAGATAATTTCAAAATATAATTTAAAATAAATTATAGAAATACAATTATAAAAGATAATTTAGGATAAAATTATTCTAGATAATTATTAAATGATATTTTTTGAGAAATTATAATGAGATAAAAATTTATCTTATAGTGGTTATTGTGAGTGGATGAGTTGTCCAACAATGATAATTCAAAAATTATCAAACAAAGAGAAATTATCATCATGTGTGATATTTTATTTTTGTTTTACATCAAAAAGGATTTTGGTTCTAGTAACATTTGAAGGAACTTGAGATTTTTAGAGTTTAATATTATGGTAATAGGGCAGCGAAGAGGTGTATGGGACCAATCATCGAGGATTATCCTTTTCGCTAACATTAATGTCATTGAGGTAGGAGGTTTCTTCCCATATTAGGCCATTTATATATGATGTTTAGAAAATGTGGTCTTTATGTTGGACTAAACCATGCTTGTAAATAATTTCATGTGTGTGAGTGAGTATCCTTGTGTGTACTTGTTTTTGTAGGGCTACCCTCATCTCGATCTTATTGTGACTTATCTGTCTGTGCTATGACACTTTTTGTTTTTGTGTTGCATAACCTATGGAATTATGTTGGTGGAATTTAGATACTTAGGTGGAGCCTTGAAGTTGGGTGTATGAGGTTACCCAACCTGATACGATCTTAATGTCCTTAAATGTGGGTGTCCTTACCCCTATATAGGGGAAAGCATAGTGACTAACTGGTAGATACTAAGATACATAGGTGGAGCCTTGAGGGTCTGAGTTACGCATTCTAGTGGCTGGTTACCCAAATTAATAAAGCCCTATAATCCTTAACGTTGGGAGTTCATACCCTTATAGCGGGGAAATAATTTTGGCTTGCAGGTGGAAACTGTTCCTGGATTATTTTGAACATGGGTCATGGGTTATTAAAATGATAAGCAGAACAAATAATAACTTGATGAGATGTCCAAAGTTCATGTGAAAACCACTGGAAAGGTGGTGTGAGATATGTGACGTTAACTGAGGTACTTGTGTTCTTTATTTTCGTACTAATAACGAGCTGAAGAAGGGGATAGGAGTTCATGATGTATTAGGCAATGCATGGTAACCTGACACATGTATCTCTATTGATCATTAACATATATCATGATATTATTTATTATATATATCTTGTTCACATATGGTAAGGACGCATTAGTGGTGTCATATTTACTCTTTTACTCACACCATAGTCTATCACATCAGTGCACTTATAGATTTCATGAACAGATATATTGAGTATACAAAGGGCACTATAGCTGATGGTTGAGTAGTGGAGATTGGATTTGGGGCAGACCAGGATAGATACCAGGGTACCACATAGATGGGTGTTTATTTAATATTTTCATGTATTTTTCTACGGATTTATACTTTGAACAGGTTTACAGCTTTTGGAGTTCTTATCATTATGTCAATATTTTTTTCTATATTTACACTGATAATTTGTTATTAAGTTTATTCTCTATTATCAATTCATTGACATGATACAAAGGGTATAGTCTCTCTAATGTTTCTCTTGGGACTCTCATTTCTATTTGATGACCTCATGCATATGGGGAGGTGTTTATGAGGTCTTGTATCATTTTGGCTTGGACATGGTGTTTTCAATCTAGAATTTTCAATGCTAGATAATAATTTTATTACCATATGGATACAATGATTCATCATTTTGAGTAATGGGGATAGAGAAACCCTAAAATATTTTGATATTTTTTATCATATTTTCTTATATTAATGAGAAATATAGATTTAGTGGGTTTAATTTTTTAACTATTGAGAATATAAAATCAGGAATATTCAAGTCAATGACTATCATGTTCTCATCAATCTAAAGTAAATTAGTTCTTAAATGCGTGAAGTTTTTCAATATTACCAATAAATTTGCAATGATGAGATAAAAGATATCTTTTATCTATGATGTTACAATGAATAAGTTGAAATTATTTTCATAAGAAATTTAAAATGTTCATAGAGAAGCTTTATGTTGCCTTTTAGGAACAAGAACCATCAAGGAATCATGAAAAATTCAAGAATAAAATGAAAAGGAATGAAAAAAACATCCTAACCATATATATGAAAGAAACAAAAGAATGTTCCTAATGAAGTGTATGAAAAATTAATAAAAAACAAAACAATAAATCAGTAGATATTCATATCAGAGATTACACTAGTGAGTCCTAGGATTTGAGAATTCTTATTATCGATATGTTAGAAAAATAAGAAAAAAATAATAATAAATAAGATGTTGATAGACGCTCAAAATTGTGAAAATTTATTGAAGGGGGCTGAGAGAGATTACAAGAATGTATTTCTACCTATTTCCCAATGTGATCAACTGAATTGGGGAGCCATATTATTTTTTCATGTAACCTCATTAGTTCATGCTTAATTTCTATAAGATCTTGATAGTGAAAAATGAAACGATGGTGAGAAAGTATCAAGGCCAGTAATTCTAGAAAAATAATTAGAACCACCACCATTAAGAAAATGAGTTTTGAGAATACATAGATAGTTTATGGTGGATCATTATAATTTTGATCATGAAGAAGTTTATTGTAATGAAAACAAAGGTAAATTAGTAGATAAATACGAACAATAATTTTAATATGAAGAAGTTGTATTAGAAATTAAAAAAACATGTATTAGAACAATAGGATAAAGATGAAGTGGATGATACTTAAAATGATGATATTGAAGAGGGAGAAAAAAATTAAATAACTCAATCTGATAAGATGTCATCAAATATGACCACATAATCATGATTATCATTAGACATACCACATAAGGATGGTAAATATGAAAATTATGAAATTTCCCAAGAAGAACAATCAAAATAAGTGGGAGTTAATCCTTTATTAATTAAAGAATAATGTGATAAGAATTATATAACTAATGATTCTAATAAACCTAATATCATTGAAGATATATAAATTTTGGAAATTTCTTGATAAAAATGTAGTCTCTAATAAAAATTATAAGGATGTGGAAAAAAGAGAAAAAAAATTGAATGAAAATAAGTTAATGTAGGAATAAGCTGAACAAAAACTCTCCAACATTACCAAAATGAATCATATATAGCAGGAATCATTTCAAAAAATAGGTTCTGATTATGTTGTTCATGTATTGAGATGTATTGAATTAATATTTCCATATTTTACCAAGCATGATGAATGATTTTATTAAATTCAACATTCCCTCAGTCTGATATAAGAATCAATATAACTTTTAATGGAGTATGTGGTTCCTAATAAGGACTAAATGAAAACACTTCATGAATGATATTATACTAATAATTGATCCTAAAATCAAATGATAAAATGGTCTTATAAAGTTGACGTTGATCTCAAGGTGAATGATGATAATCTTGATGATGTCAAAAATCCCATGAAGGAATCATCCAGATGATTTAATAATTTATCAAAATATTTTGTTGAAATTTTAATATTTGTGGAAGAGTTTCAAGATACAATAGATAATCATACAATGGAATTGTACTAATTGAAGAAGAATAATAAGAAGATCTGAGACATGGAGGTTGAATTGTGAAAGCTCTAATCTTACAATAATGATGTTACTTTACTCAAACAATAGACCAAAGAATTATTTGATAGTGTTTGTATTTAATATGATAGAGATTAAGATATTGAAAAATATAGACATGAATTCAGAAAGATCAAGGCATTTTTAATAACCTTGATGAAGAAAGACTAATATATTTTTACTCTCATTCTATTTATTATTGAAATACATTTTCATCATTTGTAATATATGATTGAATTACTCTTCTCATCAAATTATGATTTCTATAAATGTTTAATAATTATTATTGTTTGAATATTATTTAATATTTTTATATATGTATATCTAGATCATTATATAGTTTCATATGTTTATTTTCCTAACATTTTAATAACATTATTTATTTTCCCTTATTCTGTTTTCAAAATCATAATAGGGGATAGTTTTAGAGAAAGGGGAATATTATCTTAAGTAACTGAAGATATTTTAAAAAGGGAAATAATTATGGGAGATATGTTTTTCACATTCCTATTTCTTAGAAATCACAATATCATTCTCAAAAACATATTTTATTATTTTTTTTGAAAAAATTGTATTATAATGTTTTTAAAATCCATTTTATTTTTTCATACCGAGAATATGTTATAACATATTAAAAATATAAACATTATATTATTAATTATGATTATCATAACGAGTATGTGTCTGAAAATCATTAGACTCACCATTATCGACTTAGGTGTTATAATTTTTGCCTTTTCTATCATATTAACAATGTCTTAAACATAGAACTATCATTGATACTGATAAATACATGATTAATAATGATAATGATTACCATAATTATAATATTAAAGAATTATATTAGACTCAATATAGTATATAACATTATTTTTAAGATTTATCTATATTTTAAGGGAAAAATTATACACTATAATGGGGGAAATCAATTTGACGTCATACATACTATTACACCATATCATTATGTTCTATCAAGTGACAGGTTTCCATTTCAATGCAACAAACTCGATGAAATATAATAGTAGCCAGGTTAATATGACCATTATAAGTTTGAATAAAAAGGATGATCCATTTGGAGAGTTTAGAAATGGTCAACTACATTCACTCTATAATTTTCAGATGAATAATCAATGTGAACATATTATTATTAATAATTTTATTTAAATAAATAATATTATTCTTAATGAAAAATTGATTGGTTGACTCCATATAAATTGTTTTGTAACTATTTTTGTGTCTGTTAATCATAACAATCAAGGGCCTTTGGGGCTAGGAAGATGGAGAATCTAATCCATCATATCGGGGGCTTCAAAGTATATGATGAAAATCCCATTCTGATCACCATATTCCTGGTTTTCCTTGGTTAAGAAATAAAAACTTTTCTATTTTTATAAAATAGTGGGAACCTTTAGTCATGTTTATAGATGAACTTTTTCTTAAGGTTAAAATATTTATCTTAATAATAGATTGAATGTAATTATTTATTTTGAATGATATTTCATAATTTTTTATTATATATTTATATATTTTTCTGTACTATTATAGAGAGTGAATAATCATATTCACCATTCTATTTTAATTTTTTAATATGAATTAATATAATTATTATAATAACAATAAAATTCAATTAATTTTTCACATCATGATTAATAATATTATACTCTGATAAATCGAATCCATAGTGATTATGATATTCACATTGATATAATTAGAAAAAATCTTGCTTTTTATTTGGTCACCATGTCAATTAGATTGAGTCTGGTTTTGATAACCATAATTAAAGAGGTTATAGGTTTTGATTTTTTAAGTAATTTATCTTTTTTGTAAATAAAATTACCCCCTCTTGTATGTATATCTGTTATAAGAAAAATATTGTGATCCTATAATAATTATTATAGATATACTTATCCAACATTCCATAATAGATTTAAAGAAGGATCTATCGGATGCGGATCATAGTTTATTATTCCCTATTCATAGGTGAATCAAAAATATGTATATGGATATTAAATATTATTTTTTCCTAAATGGAATGAATATAGATATTTTAGAGTTTGTTTCATAGTGTTTGGATCTCAGTAACATAAAGAGGAGATATAAAATTATAATGGGATGTTCAAACCATTACATATTCCAGAACGGAAATGGAATAAAAACAACATGGATTTTGTCTTCAAATTCACAAAAATATATACAGGCCATAATTTTATATAGGTTATGTTTTTGCAGCATAAGAATTGGAACAATTCATTTGTATTAGACAATATTTTCCTCTTGATCATATTTGTATAATATTTATTCGGGAAGTGGTATGATATCATAGATTACCACTTTTCATTCTATGTGATCAGGATATGAGGTTTCCCTCGATGTTCTGGGGAATTCCTCAGTAGGATCTGGATATATAGTGACGCTTCATTGAATATTATCATCCTCATTCATATGGTCAGTCTAAAAGTACAATTCAAACTCTAGAATACATGTTGAGAGCATTCTATATTTATTTCAAATATTGTTGGGTTAAACAACTACCTTTTTTATTTTTTTATACAATAATATATTTCACACCAATATTCATCTGGATCCTTCTTAATCCCCTTATTATAATATTTTATGAACTAAAAAAATTATGAATGAAGTTGGTGAATGAAAACTATTGTGATTTTACTATGTCATGGAAATGGCATAAAAGATTATATCTATTTAATGGAACATAAGAAAATCATAGAGTCCCAAAAAAGTTATGGTGGAAATCGATGAAAAGAACAAGAGTATGAGGTGGGTGATAAGGAATTTCTATGAATAAATACTTATAATATATTGATGAGATTATGAATGAAGACAAGCTATGACCTATGTATATTAGTCCTTTTGAAATTCTTTATCGTGTTGGAAAGGAAACTAATAGATTGGTGCATCCACCGAATCTCTCTCAAGTTCATAATGTATTGCATATATCTCTCCTAAAAATGTAAATACATGATACTTCACATCTACTGAACTAACATTTCATACCATTTCACTATAATTTATCTTATAGAGAATGACAGATAGAGAATCTGGATAGTAGAGAACAAGTTCTTTAAAATATAACCAATAACATGGTCATGTTTTATTGTGAAAAAATAAATTTGATGAAGATATGTGGGAACCTAGGTTTGTGATGAGGAATAGTTACCCTCAAATATTTGTATTAGAGTAACTAATTTCCAAGGTGAAATTCAGTTTAAGAGGGGTATAATATAAGACTTGAATATTTTATCAAATATTTCACATAAAACATTTATTTAATTGATAACCTATATTGAAAAACCATGAAATATTTTATGATTATTATAACCTAGAAATTAAATTTTAGAGATTAAATATGAATAAAAAGTCCATCTTAAACATATAATGGTCCAACTCAATATGAATGTATTGGTATGTGATTAGAAAATGATCACACATTTTTTTTGCAATGTCACTTTATTCATCAAAAAATACACTTTTATGAATTAATATTAAAATTTAAAAGTTATATAAAATGTACTTTTCAAAAGTAATATTATTTTTGAATTCATAATTTCAAAATTATTATAAATTTATTTTTTTTAAATAACTTTCTGAAGATGAATATTTCATTGGAATAGTGAATAAATAGATTTTTATTGAAAATTTTATTTTCATTTAAATTATTCAGAAGGTAAAGTTATTTTTTGGGGTATTTTTAAATTTTAATTAGCTATTTATAATTTAAAATAATCCAATTTTTTAAAGTATTTTAAACATGAATTTATTATATAATAATTATATTTTTTTAAACGTTATTTTCCCAAAAAAAAATGTTTTCATTCAATTTTACCGGCTTTATTTTAAATTAAATTCTAGAAAATATGTTTTTTAAATTTAAAAAAATTGTTGAATGTTTTGCATTCAAATGATATATATTTATTTAATATTTCACTTTTATTTGTATCTCATTAGAATAGTGACCTTCATAAATTTTGTTACCATAGTTAAGGGTAAATTTGGTGATTTAGGCTAAAAATAAAATGTTATGGGATATAAAATTACCCTAACACATGACAAGATATTATTAGATGAATTTTTTTCTACCCTTCACACGCAATGAGATAAATTAAAATTTTTAATAAACACTTTTCTAAGAAAATGTATCATATGATATTTAAATCATGAAATTTTACAAAATGACACTTTATTTGTATAAAATATCCCTCATATATCCACACAAGGAAAAAGGTATGTTATGAACAAATAAAATATAATTTTTTTTCCATAATAAAAATACTTTCATGATATAAATGTATATTTTTCCTTTTTTTTATAATCGGAAGTGATTATTATATTTTTAATATTTCATTATATAAAAATTCAAAGTTGTAACATTCATTTTCAAATACTATGTCCTTTTTAATATAAGTTTATACAAAATATATATTTGACTATATTAATTTTTCTAAAATATAGAATATTTATATTTATCAGTGTATTTTATTTTTTATTTTTTGAGAAAAAATATTTATATTATTTAATTACTCAACACCGATGTAGTAATTATTTTATTAATGGAAATATTAAATAATTATTATAAAAATTAATAAAATAAATATAATTTGAGATAATTAATTTTAGAAATGAATTTTTTCGATGTAATTGGAATATTAGGGAAATAATAAAAAACTTTTAAGTTAATATTTCATAATTATATTTTTAAATATCCATGTAATATATAGTGTTAAAATATACAGTAATGACATTTTATCAAAATGAGATTATTTTTACTTATTTTTAAATCATAAATCTTTGATAAAAGTATATAATAATAATTTTATGGTCTAAATGATATAAATTATTCATTTAGGTTCTGATTTATAAGAAATTAGTATAAATTACATCCTTTTAATATTGAATGTTTTTACCAATGTTAAAAATAAAATAGGTTAATTAAGGGTTAATCTAAATGATTCGGATTTAAATAATACCCAAACCTATCAAAAATATGTTGGTTGATTGAATTAAAATTTTATCTAATATTATAATCAATTAGATGGCCTTTGAGACATATTTGGATTGATATTTAATTTATAATAAATTAGTATTTTGAGAAATCGAAAAGTTCTCCCCACCTCAATTATAAATGGGAACCTCCTCCCTCAGTTACTCAGATAACATTGAGCCTTACTGATTCACCATACCCTACAAATTTCTCTTATAAACGTCGTCATCCACAATCTATATATGATGGTATTTTTAAAATATCAACTCTAGTGTCCCAATGGGGAGATCTAAAGGAAGTTCATTGGAGAAGAGGTATTCGTCTATACTAAATATTTCATGCTTATTTATTCTTATACTTCTTCTTCATGAGTATTTTATATTAAAATGTATTGACATTAGTATAACCAATTTTATGATATGTTATTATAACTTATTCTAAAACTTTTAAACATTTTCAAAGAAACTAATTTATGTTTCAAATACATAGTATATATAATTCATGGGAAATCATAAACGAAAGAGATAAAGTACTTATCTATATTTGTATATTGTTTACTCATTGGTCCAAAAAATATCAGAATGAATTAGCTATAAGGGAATAGTTGACCAAATATCAACATTCGTATGAAATAAATTTGTAGTCTTCCCTTTCTAAAAATGGAATAATAACAGTCACTTCTTCTTTTCATATCAGGAATATCAGAAATATTGTCATCATTCAACATTTCATTTTTATTAAAAAGGAAAAAACCCACAGAAAACAGGCCACAGGAAAAACACAAAGAATTTAAGGCTGTCTAAAATATTGGTGTTCTAGATGGTCTCCTTTAAATAATTCTACCCCTTCTGGTTCCATTTGAAGAGAACTAGACAAACAAAGAATATTGGTACGTTGATTCGCCACCTTCAAAGAAGCTATGTAGTAATCTACTTTGATACTTTCACACCATGTATGGGAAAACTATGTTTTTTTGATGTTGAGGTTGCCTATACAGTTTCTAATAATATAAGAAATTGAGCACTGGGGAGGAATATTTGCACTCATCATGTCATTGATTATCTTTTAGTCGTTTTCAATCTTATGAAGATATAATTTCCTTTGAGCCCACAATTTTATCCCTGTATGCATCGCCTCTACTTCCGCCTGGATGGAACTTCTCTTCCCGTAAAAAGTATTAAATACAAGAAGAATACTTCCATACCCATCCCACACAAAACCTACACCTTTTATAATTCCTCAAACACATTCCCCATCAAAATTAAGCTTAAGACCCATGCTTGGAGGAATCCAGTGATCCCAATTACCTCTTCTCTTATGATCTGAGTGAATAAAATCAGGATTCTATATCTAAATGTTCCTCAAAGAATGATTATCACTAGAAATAATTGAATAACGTTCCAAATCAAGTAGTAGTCATCATGTCTTGATGATAACTTATCTTTTAGTAAAACTAATTCCTTTAAAATGGGCTTTGTTTCTTACTTACCAAATGAACCAACATCCGACACTGATAATCGCAACTCTTAATGTTCTTTTAGGACCTTCACCATTCAAACCATAAAACCACTTTTCTGGAAAATATGTTCCATCTGAAAAAGGTTAAAAAAAATTGAATCCACCAATGAACCATCAAACATTCATGGCCCAGTCACTTTCTATGAAAATATGATTGGAATCCTCCTCCTTATTAAGGATACAACAATGACATTGGGAAACCAAGTTAATACCCCCTCTTTTCACATTTTCATCTATAGATATAGCTTGGTTTCTAATTCTCTATACTAGGAAATTAATTTTTTGGGAATTTTGTTACACCAAACCATATAATTTCAGATGTCATGATGAGCATGTGAAATAGAAATACTCCAAAATTATTTAGAAGAAAATATACTTGATTTCGAAGAAGTGAACACACAGTAGTCCAACTCCTGATTCAAAACAATATGATCATAGGTTCTCTTTTTATCCTTATCTAGAAAAACATTCAAAAAATCAAGATATCCACTGGCCTCCCTGAAAAAAATAAAATGAGAAGGATAACCTAGATATCTAATATTCGGACCAAGATAATTATTATTCCAAAAAAAATCTCACACCTTCCTATAATCCATTGTGTGTGTTAAAGAATGTTAGTAAAAAACAATAGATTAAGGAAAATAAATGAGAAATAGGTCTGATGTCAACCACAGAGTTCCCACCTTGTAATGACATCATTTTACCCCAATGAGTAAGACCCGCCACAACCTCCTAGGCTAGTTTCTCTTTCATGCAATGAACTGTATCTGCATGACATATAACATTAATACCACCTTCCTGAACCTGTCTAGACAACCTTTTACATGAATCCCAATGTAATTTCCTCTCAAAATGAGCATCCCAAATAAAATCATCCATGATTTTATCAATAACTATAATAACCCCCTTCTGCACATTGCTAGCTAAATGAACATGAATAGGAATAACCATCAGTACACTGTTAATTAAGGAAATCATCCCTCCAAAATTATGAAAAAGTTATTTCCAATAAAGATCATGCCTCATGATTCTGTTAACTATACCATCAAACTCCCAGACACAAACACGACTTGGATAAATAGGTGAACCCGGATAATCGAAGGGAAAAATACCCTTTTGCATGTTCAGCAGCCTGGAAATGGTTAGAACCTACCCAGAACCACATTTATTTGAAATATATAAGCTGCTCTACACCCTGTTGATAGATTTCCCACTCCATAAATAGTACTCATCCAGAACATTCATAATCCTACCAACTAACCTAACACTAGCATTAATGAAAATTAAATTATCATATGCAAACATCAAGTGAGAGATCGGTGGTTGATTCAATTTCCTCTGGTATGGAAAAATATCACATGTGCATACTTTCTTATTGATAAAACGACTAAAACAATCTTTCATGATAATGAGAAGGTTCAATGATATAGGGTATCCTTGTGTAAGGCCACGATTTTCCTTGAAAAATCCATGATGTTTACCCATATATGAAACCAAAATCCATGAAGAACTAAAACAATGAAACAAAACATCAATATCCCATGAAGATAATCCCATACCTCTAAGAACCCTGATGATAAACCCCAATTAAATCATATCATAATATTTATTCATATCCCACTTCAAATTCATATTTTAACCATTTCATTTGATATTGATATCAGGAATCATTTCATGGGACAAAGAAACTTCTCCCTAGATATATCAGCCACTAACAAAACCAAGTTCTTCTTGTGAAATACATCAAGAAACCAGAAAATCCAATAACGAGTTGATGATACTAGATAAGATTTTATGAGGAAAATTACACATACTCACTAGCCTATAGTCACGAATTGGGGATGGATATTAAATCTTAGGAAGCATAACCATATTAGTAGCACCATCCACCATTGGAATATAACCACCAAGAACTAAATCCTGAATGGAAAAAATCACATCAACTTTAACTATCTCCTATTACCCTTTATAAAAAAACCTGGAAAACCATCTAGGCCCAGAGCACTCACCAAGTTAAGTCTCATCATAGAATCATGAATTTCTCCCTCATCAATAATAGCTTCTAGCATATCATTATCAAAGTCAAACAACATTTTCGGAATTCCCTCAAAAAAGTTTGCATTCCCACAAGGATAACCCATCACCATATTAGGATTAGGATCAGCAATGAGATTTGTAAAGAAATTAATATCCAAAGAACCAATCACATCCCTATAGCCTGAGAAGGTTCCATCTTCCAGAAGAATGTCAGACTTAACCACCCTCCACCCCTCTTTACTAAACACATCAAAATAAGTTGTATTTTTATCTCCCTCCCGAAGCCATTTGACATGAGCTTTTTCACGATAAATTCTCTCATATTTCTAAATATGTTATTCAAATACATTTTTATTTTTCATAAGATCCTAATATACCATATCATTCCATTTATATTCTAGATTTCATTCCAAAATTGAAAACTCCTATTTTATAAAATTCAATTCTTGATCAATAAGAGGGATATTTTTTTCCCAGGAGTGAATCCTGTGCTTAAGTGGCCTAAATTTATTATGAATGGCTTCCCAATCATAACCATTAACTTTTTCCTCCCAAAAATCCTTAACAATCTGATGATAATCAAACATATCATTGAAATTCTCTCCGAACCAAAAACGATCCTCAGATATCTGACCAAAATATAAGGACACAAGAAGAGGATAGTGATCAAAAATCCCTCGAACCAGATGATCAACTCTCATATTACCAAACATGGATATAGTATGAACCTTGTCCAATAACCTATCAAGAAGACTCCAAGAATGATTATTTTCTTTCTTATTATTACACCACGTAAAGCAATCCCCAGAATAGCCCATATTAAGAATCCCTTCCTTGCTATGAACTAAACAAAACTCCATCTAGACAAAGAAGGAAACACACCACGAACCTTCTTCTCACCTTGCTCACCAATAATATTAAAGTCACCACCTACAATATAGGGAAGTTCCTCTGAATCAATGTTGTCCTTTTTTTCCACAAAATCTCCATCCATGGAAACTCACAACTTCTAAAAACAATGGTCAAAAAAGAATATCCTCAATAGTGTTTACTTTCACCATAATGAATTGATCAACATATTGAACTAAAAAATAGACACATTTTTATTCCAGAATACCCATATATGTTGGTTATCCCGTTCTGCATGCAAACGTGCACGAATTTTTAGATTACGGGAAAATCAAAAATCTTATTCAGTTTCTGCTTATGTTCCAGAATAGTAGCAACATAAACCTTATTCTTTTTTGATTTCCATAGCTAACAAATTGGAATTCACTAATGCACCAATTCCACAATCATTCCATATAGTCAACGAAATTGTAGAAATAGGTTTGGCTGGGCTCTGGCCCCAGGCATCTTGGTCGGACTAGAATGGGATTCTAGAAACTCCTTAATATACCAAAGTTTTTCCCTCATACAGACTCCAGTATTAGAGAACACCGAATCTGAACAATCCCAATCAAAAACCCCCTTATCATTGATCCAGGATAAATGACTAACAAGATATTTATTCTCCATAACATCCTCCTTGCAGACTCTAGAGCTATTTTGGGATACAGAACTTATTCTGGATGAAACCAAAAATGAATTTCCTTTCACCTCAAACGAATTTTCCCTATGGATGCCCCTGAAATGACTCTATAGACATATTGTGCTCACCTGACTCAGTTATTCTCATGTTTTCAGACGATACAGCTCTAGGATCCAACCAGACATACCTCAATAGACTATATAGGGAAAATCAATGTTTAAACAATCCTTCCAGAAATATCGTAATGACATACAAATTCGAATATCAACACATTAGGATATCTCTCTTAGATATAAAACCGAGAATTTGTATGGAATCAGGTAAATCAGGAACATTCCCAATAGAAAAATAATATCACCACCTTTAGACATCACCCCAGATTTACCAATATTCATATCATAATTAGGCACTGATACTAAATCAAAATTATTATCAGCTGCTACAAGATCAGATATTTTTACCTATTCCAGATTGAAAATAGTATTAGATAGATACCATTTTCTCAAAACAGCATCATAAATATCATCCCGAATAAAATTAATCTGAAAGCAATCACCACCTTATTTAGATTTCCTGCAAACCTACACTGAGTGGTCTTGTAGAAAAAATTGGGAACATTTCTTAGGAAAAATCTAATAAACAATATCTTCATTTCAAGAAAACAACCCCTCCACCTTCAAGGATATCTTCTCCAAAATTTATAATGATAGATTGAGCTCAACACACATCCTTGTATTTGATACATCGATACCCCCAGGAATTATTATCTAAACAAATAAAACCACCAAGAGAATCTCCAATAACTTTCTTAAAAGAAACATTTTATAGGGGTAAAGGAAGACCCAGAAGGGAAATCCACATCGTCACGAAAATGATTTCTTTTCCCTTATGAACATCAATTGACCATCACAACAAACGGAATATTCAACACCCCTTGTTGCAATATGACATAAACCATGCGATTATAAAATCTCATTCAGAAGTAAAGATCAAACAAAACAAGGAATGATGAATCGAAAAAACCTATATTGGATCTTCAAGATCACAATATTCAAAGAACTTTTTATTTATTGAATTTTGAGGTTTTAATAATCCAAAAAAAGTTATAAGATTCCTTCTTAGATTGACAACTGTCTCATCCTAATACTTCGATGAAAACTCCACCGAAAAACCAGATTCATTTCTAAAATTTGATGAAGAAATTGACTGCATCTTTGTATTCTAACCCATACCCTTAGAAGAAATACATGCCACATCTTTGAAGGATAACCTTGAAGAACCAGACAAAAAGAAGAACCATAATCCAAAGATGATGATAATGAAACCCTATCTGAGTGAGGAGCGACAACATGAGCCAAGGATCGATCTTCTATCACATAGAGATAATTATCTATCATTCTAACAATTTCAGTTCTAATCATATCATGAATATTATATTTTTTTATTAACATTCCCAAATTCCTCTGACACATATGTACTAATTTTTATACTACAAATTATTTTATTTTAATATGCTCAGATATTATGAAATTTTTATATAACTAACTTGAAAAAAGTTCCCCATTATTGATTGGCCTCTCATAACAGTTTTTCCATATTATAATCTTTTTAAGATGAAACGATATTTTTTGAAAATGACATTATTTACTTAGTCAAAATGTTGTGAAACACATAATATTTTTTTCATCCAATAAAAAATAGACCATTTCGGATATTAATTTTCCTTTACCAATTATGGAAGATCTAAAACTGTTGACTTTGAGATACTTATCATTGACAAAAGTTAGAATTCATTAATTAAAATCTCTCACATTCTTCAATAGTAATTAATCTTCGCCCATATGTGAATCCCACCCTCTATACAAAATCTAGGTTCGTTCTCCTTTTATATCATTGGTAGTAGATTCAAAAAGACCTTATTTTTCCATTATTATAACATCCTGTTAATCCATAATATAAGAACTATTATAAATACTTTTTTGTGTCGATAATAAAACAAGACATCTTTTTTCATGTTTTTCAGGATGTTCAGATCTTTACCAAATAGCTTCCAATGGTTGGAAGATATTTTAAATTTTTAAACAAACTTTTATAAGTTTCTTTATTAGATTAGGTTACAGGCATCTTTAAATTTCATTCTAGATTATATAAGAATTATTATAGTGTTGTTGATTAAACCAATATTTTTTTTTTGTAATTCCAAATCCACCAAAATAATAACAATATAAATATATGAAATATTTTCCTCTGTAACTTCCGTATTTTCTGGATTCGTAATAATTTTATCCCAAATCATTCTTAGTTTTCAATCTGAAACTTTTTTCCAAAAAAATAATCTTTTGAAATTTTCTTCTTCAATTTGATCTTTTTCTCATCCTTAATAGTATTACCCATGGAATAAAAAAATTATTGTTACATTAAAATTCTAGAAAAATTTTATTTTTCCACACTATTGTTTTTAGATACATATATTCTTTTATAAACTTTCATATCCTTTTATACATATTCATTTTTTTAAACCAATGAAGTTATCCATTTTTGATATTTTTCAGTTTCACACTTCTCAAAACATTCACTAACATGTGTAATTGAGTTTGGTTAATTCCAAACACCTTACTCGATTTTAGAAACCCTTAATCAAAAAAATGTCTTAATTCATCCTCCATCAAGTTTAAGATCACATCATATGTAATATTTTGGTTTATATATATTTTAATATATTTTCTAAAAATATCTATTTTTTCAATAAAAATTTTTTGTTCAAAAAGATAATATTGTTTATTTTAAACTATTAATCTTTTTTTTCAATGTCTTGACCTTGATTTCAAGTTTTAAAATAATTATTAGATAGTAATTCATTTTTATTTTAATATAAAATTCAAACTAATTCAATTCATATTCAAAGTTATTACATTCATAATTGGTGAAATTTTCATCATTCAATTTTGTAACAAAAGTATTTTCTGTAGCTTTATCAGCTTATCTTTCAATTTCAACATCCATGTTATAAAATCTATCATTATTTAAACAAAAAAATGACGTTTTAATTTTGATAAATTTTAATCCATTCCATTGAATGAGGATTTATATTTGATTTTTTTTCTAAAGTATGTTTTTGACTTTGTATCATCTTTATCAGTTTCATCGTTTTCCTTTCATTGAGAAAACTTTTCTAAATACTTCCCAATATCTCCATAACTAAATAATTTATGGGGTAACTTCTATTTTTACTTACCTCTTCCTATTTTAACATATTTATAAAACCTGGACATAAATTCATCAAAAAATTTCGAGACCTCTTCCTCAATGATGGATTCACTAGATGCTTTATTTTTTAGAACCTTATTATATTATATTTACATGAAATACTTGAATGAAAATTATTAGTAAAACTTTTTTTGTTTTCATAAAATATATAATTTTATTTCATATATAATGAGATTACTAGATAAATATTCTAGATATAGAGTTTATGTATCTCTACCATAGAATGATGATGTTTTGGTATCAAACTATTTAGAACAATTAGAAAAATTCAACAATATATGAATCATCCATATTCTCACCAAGTCATCTTATGGTGCCTAAAATATCATCCCCATTGCAAATAATTATTTCATAAATTCATTATAACCCATTTTAAGGTCTTCGTACTTCAAAATCTATATTTTTAACATCAATTTCTTAACAATCTAATTGGATTAAAAGAGGTTCTTAAACATCTCCAAAATACATTTGTCCATACATTAACTTTTAATTAAAAATAACTCCATTTTAGAGATTATGGAAATAATAGATCTTTGTCCATTCCCATTATTCTCCAAACTTTTCTTATGAGTGGTTTTTAGAGTAACATTTTCATCAGAAGGAAGAAAACCATTAGTCACATCTTCAAGAACATTGTAACAAAGAGACATAAGATATGTAAACATTCTATATTTCCATTGATGATATTTCATTCTTTAAAACATAAAAACCCATAACTATTAATAGAATTATAAACATCTATAAGAAATTATATTTTAATTCATGTTCATAAAAAATTCATCGAAGTGAACCTAAATCTAAAACCAATTTAAAATCCCTTGAATGGTATATGTGATCACCAAGAGGGATTTTAATTCTTGATCACTTTTTCATTTACGGTTTCAAACTTATGAATCCAAATATGACTCCAATTAATGTGTTGTAACATTATTTTGAAAAAAAAAACAATCACAACAATATGAACATATATAATTACATGGATGTCTACTCAACAAGTGTATCTAGTTTTTTTCATGGTTTGAAATAATTCAATACTAAAAAATATATTAGAAAACAATAATTTTAATTGTCTTCAAACAAGTATAGAGTATCCTTTAACATTCATGGAACTATGATTAATATAACTGTTATTTATCTTGTTATGTAAAAAATACGTAAATATGAGTTCATATCATAATTACAATCCTTTGCCAATAGGTTCAAAACATTGTCACTATGCTGCTTCTTCAAACATCACATTTTTATACTTGAAAACATAGTCTTTATTTTGTTACCCAACAATAGGTATGGAATTATTCTTTGTACTTCATGAAAAACAAATTATGACCACTCTTTAGGATTCATTTATCCCTTGGTCACAATCTAGTTTTTCTGTTCAAAAATCATTCCTTTCAGAAAATTTCGCCTTTGGTTTTTCTATAGAAAACTAGAACCGTGGTCATTAATTTTTCATTCTTAATCTATAGTCTATCTATATGATTATCTTATCTCATCATGTCCTTATGATGAGTTCATAAGTAAATTACTTCTAATAAAATTGGATCACACTATCTTTATTCACAGAAATATACTTCTTCACCACAATAATGAGATTACATGGATGGAAATAACCTACTCAAAACTCCCGTGAATATGACTTCATCCAACAAGTTCATCAGATGAACCTATAATTAACCAATTCTATAAACATCAATTTTTTTAACATTTAATATCTACACTATCATTATATCACATTCATACTTTATATTGGTTTAATATAGATATAAAATTTTGGTACATAAATTTATTATCCATTTTAATTTAAACAAATAAATTTAAAAACATCCACTCAATCAATTTTTAATTTGACATATTTTCTTCATTCTTATCAAATCCTTAAAACTCATTGAAAATCATTATTATCCTCGGTGATTTTTGAATAAATAAAATACCAGCTCTGCATTATCTCATTTTTATAAACTTAGAAAATTTTATTTTTTAGTTCTTATCATGACCTTATTATGAAAAATAATTTTTCAAAAAACTATTTTCTATAAAATCATCACAACATTTATTTAGTGGTAAACTATTTCCACTCAACTGCATCTATATTTGACTGTATGGAAAATTGAGGGAAAAATCGAAATCCTTTTTATCTTTTAGAAATTTCTTTATCTTCTAATCTTTCTATCTACATATTCAATATTCAATAGTAATAATCCATTCATAAGTTTGTGTCCAAAACTCTGATAATCTCCCTTTTAAGTATATTAATTACATTTTAACTATACCTATTTATCCTAAATGAAAACCAGTATCATGGTAACCTAAAAACAAACCCAAATACATTCAAAAAAATTTCAATATAAAAAAAAAATCGGTACACATGAGCCAGATCATTTTTGATATTCTGTCTATAAATCTCTGTATGATCTTCTTTCTAGAAACCTCTCTATGATCTTTTTTCTAGAATTATTTACATGGAATTATTTCTTATAAATTCATCGTATGAACTAGGTATAGAATAAGTACTTTCTCCCCCTCTTTAAAAAAATCCTGGATAATTAATTGTTAATAATTCTTCATGTTGGAAAATTTCATGAATGAAACGCATCACAAGATTTTTCATCATAAAAAATATTTTTGAAAATCGGCAACCAAAAAACTAAACCCAAAAACATTGTGATTGATGAACATGAAATTATCCTTTGAAAAAATTAATGTATCATGATACTTTTCATAATGTTAGTAATTTTAAGATCTACATAGAATATTATGATTGAATATATACAATTTAGTATGCTAATTGTTTTTGGAAAGGTATTTCCAAAAACTAGTTATAGATAAAACATTGAATAAAACTGTTGGAATATGTAAAAAAAATTCATGATCTTCTACATCTAACCCGATATGTCAAATCATCTAATTTTGATAGCCAGATTTGAAAATTGTGAGGATTTTTTAAGAATAAAATGAAAGAAAATTCTTTAAGAATTTTTTTAAAACAACTTCGACTAACTTGGTACAGACATAATTTGTCATATAATATAAAATTTATGGATATAAATTGGGAATGGAATCATTTTACAATATATTCACATAATATAATCTTTGATATTTCAATAAATAATCATAACACAATAATCATATGTAAAATGAAAGTGTATCTAAAAAAATTAATAACATTATAGGTAAAAAACATTCAATTGATATAATTAATTATTTTATATATATACCATATTGAAAAAGGGAATATGTTTTAATAAATCATTTTAGAAATAAATATATGTATTTGGTTTTAAGTGAATATCCATAATGATGGATTGAAAAGGCCTATTATAAAATAAAGGCATTGGAAGAAAAATGAAGCTTGTATTCAATAGACAATTTGGAATGATAAAAGTAGTGATAAATCATTTCTTTGAATGAAAATGATTATAAAGAAGCCATAAAAAATTCGTATTATATTATTTAAATAATATCCTTAATAATGAATAATAAATTATAATGGATTATGACATAGATGAAAAGCACTTATTATATGTTCTAGGAAAATTAATTTATAAAAACGAAATATCATTGATATTTTTAAATTATTTATTTTAAAAAATTGAAAAATATTATAAAACATTTAATATAATAATTTCATTTAAAACCTAATAAAATATTTACAGTATGATTCACATAAAATAGAAAAATGGAATAAAGATGAGTACAATAAAAATATTAGGAAGAGATTATTTTCCCACAATGAATTAAGGACCCATGAAGAAAAAGTAAAAAATTACCTCAATACTTGTTAATAAGGTTAAATTAGCATAATATCAACTTAATTTGTATTTAATTAATATATTTTTTCATTCATGTAATCAAATATTGAATAAAATCATGGATGTGACTAAAACCCAAATGGAAAGATGTGGTGGGTTCTATTTCATTACAATGGGTAAATAATTAGACAAGAGGAAAAATTAAATAGTGAGAAGACATACAAAAAATAAAAAAAATAATAGGAGAAGAAAATAATGGGGGGTTTATAATTAAATATCATTAAAGTTACGTATATTTTTTTTATTCAATAATTCTCCCAAATAAAAAATTACATTGAACAACAAAATCATATTTTAATAGAAACATATGAATCAAAAAACATAAGAGGTTTACCATGAAATGTAATTCCAAATTTCATAAAATTAAAAATCGTGATATATCTAATGGAAATGGGGAATATAATACACCACATAAAATTAATAAGTTTTTTACTATATCAAAAAAGTATCATTTAATAGAAAATGGAGACAAATTACCCTTACACCTTTTGTATCATTTAAATCAAAAAAAATAAAATTAGAAAAATATTTTGCTCTTAAACCACCATGAATTAAATAAATATAGTCAAATAAATTCAATTTTTGTAATCACAACATATTGAAAATATCATGAAGCACAATAATAACTATTTCACAAGAATCTAAATTTAAAACAAATAACCACTTAAAACTTTTATATCTTATAAATTGAAACTAATTTTGAGTAAGATTAAGATATGGATTTGAAAACTTGAATAATTCAATTAATATAATAAAATACAATCATTATTTTGTAATAAATCTATATTAATATTGTCATTGTGAAGAATAAGAAATTTGTCTCAAGAAATTAAATTTGAGACAAAGAACATGTTACTATGTCTTCCAGCTCACTCAAATGCACACTAACTATACTTAAAATAATCATAAATATCTTAATTAGTTATTCAATGAAATTATATGTATATATTTTAATTAATAAAAATTTGTAAAAATCATTTATTAAAAATATATTGATCTATTAGGGTTTATTTTCATCACAATATTCTAGAGACACTAATTTATCAGTTTATACTATTCATCTATTGGAATTATTATTTGATGATTATAAACAAAATGATATTAATTACAATATTATATAAGATAATATTGTAATGGCTTTTCAATTATTCATAATATCCCATTTTCATTTAGTGAATGATATTGGTATGTTTTTTCAATATAAAAATTCTAAAGAACTACTTCAGTCGAGTTTAATGATCAAATGGTGATATGTTAAAAAATATATTAAATATTAATAAAATATTTTCAGATTTATTAACTATCTTAAATAAATTATTTTTAAATTATTTTACAACTATAGAAAATTCTATAATCAATAATTATATAAACCTTATCTATTTGTTAACTTATTTGGTAAAACCGACCATTGCGATAAAACATTATAATGATTTCATAAATAAAGACATGTTTTCATATAATATTAAAATAATATTTAAAAAATATTAAATATTTCATAATTATAATTTATGTACATGAAATTAGATCATATAACCTTCCATGAAAGTTCGTGATGGAAAAATAAATTTGTCACTTGTGGGGGAAATATTCAGCATGTAAATATGATTAGCATTTATATTTTCCTACAAATGGGTTAGAATGAAGTTATATCGTTAATTATAATTTTGGAATAATAATCATGAAAAATGAAACATATTAATTCTCAAAATCTATCCTTTTAACCATACATGGGAGACTATGATGAAATAGTAACAACTTTGTTTTGTTTAGGAGGTCATTCATGCATACATGTGATTGATTTTGTTTTGTTTTATTTAATTGATGGAGATGACCAAATAATGGTTGATCAATTAATAATATAACATATTAGTATATAAATAATACAATTTTTATTACATTAAGGTGACTATAATGTTATTCTAAGATAATGATTTAGAATAAAAGGCTAATGTGTATAAAATTCTCAGAGTGAGAACATAATATTTATCTTAGAAATATCCAAGGAAGTATAGAAATTACGATGTTTAATAGAGACTAGAAGATTATGAACCTGGGAGTGGACTCAATGTGGATAAAAATTTTATAGTTTCACGATATAATTCAATGTTTTATTTTTATCATGATGTTGTGGTAGTGATCAAATTTCATTAGTGAAGAGAGGGGTGTCTTTAGAAGTACCCTTTAAATTCCAATAACAATATGTCAATATTCAATTTTCAAAAGCACTAAAAAATATAAAATAATATAGTTTGGGGTTGGATAAGTTAAATAAAACATCACAAATTAATTTTCATACATGTTTTAAACATTTTATAATCCTTTTATACTGTTTTTACAATTTACCCATTCTGTTATTACCTTTATAACTAGTTTTTACACAATTGATTTTTATTTTATTAAAAATTTATTTCAAAACATATTAAAAAATATTGAAATTATATGACTAAAACTGAGCTCCATATAATCATATTTAATTTAAAAATATGTTAAAATTATCTTTTTAGTTAATACATTTAATATATATACAATCATTATTTTTTAAAAATGTTGTTTTATCATTATTTTTCTCAATCATATAGAACATTATTTATTATTTAAAAGAGGTATAATATATTTTTAAATATATTTAATCATCATGTCAAATTAATTATCTAATTTTAATCACCTCAATATATTTCATAAAACTTACACATCATTAAAACAATAATTCTTAGGAAATAACCCATTCACAACTATCATGTTTTATAACAATATTCGTTATAATCAGATTTTTATACCTAAAAATGAAGTTGACATTATTGAGTTACATGAACATTCATATCTAAAATATAAAATTAGTTTTCTTATATTTAATTTAAATTAGTAATTAAAACTAATCATTTAATATAAGAGCATAAATATATATTTTATAGTAAAATATTTCATAAATTTAATGAGATTCCTATTTCAAACATTAGGTAATATTAAATAAAATAATTTTGAATTTATAATTTATTACAATAGTTCAATTTAATATCATTTTTCATTATCAAACTTTCATGATAATATTGATCTAATATAATGAGATTAATTTGATTTTGATTTCATGTGTCAAATAATATATCATGTACAATATTTATTTAAAGGGAAGATATATAGTTAATAAATTTAGTGTTAAATTATTCCTATATTTCTTGAACAAATCATCCAAAAAAAGGACCAAATTGATGAATAGAGTAAGAACAAATAATAGATAAAATTACAAATGTTGCATGATGAAAATTATATATATTCAAAAAAACTAAATTTGAAAATTACCATGAAAAAATCACAGTGTAAATTTATATGCTAAATATATGATATAACATTGGGAGTTATCCAAATGAAACCAATGACACAAATGGATAATATATAAGGTGAAGTCACTCATTAAATGCACTATGTAAAGACTACATTCAACTGACAAGAAATAACTCTAGATTTTAATATTTTAATTTCAGAGGTCAATAATCCAAGTTCGACTAGATCCCATGCTCACACACTTTTCTTTTACCTATGTCTAATATAAATGGGTCCATTGACAAGCTGAGGGGGTTCCATATAGCATGTGAGTATGATATATTTAACACCCTAAGATTTCATAGTGTGTTATTTCTTCAAAATAATTCAATAAATTGCACTACACGCAACACCGAGTTCAAGTGCACCATGACATACCAAACAAGCTGTTCAAAAGAGGTTATGAATAGTATTAACTAAAATTTAAACTTTATATAATCCTTTTAATTTTAGAATCCATATTATGAGTTTCTTAGACATAATGTAAGAACAAATTGATTTTCAGTATTGCACTTTTACCAACTTTTTATAGTGAACCCTTTTTAAATACAATATTTTAAACTTTTTGACTAAATGATGACATCAAAAATTTAAAATGAAACATCCAAAGCTTCCACGGTACGCTTTCCTTTGAATAATACAGTAGCGTGTGTTGTACACAACTTCGAGTTCTAACACACACCACAACCAATCAAACTAGCCGTTATGAATAAAAATACCTACTTTTTGAAATTATATATATTTTATACTTCAAAATGGACTTCATTTTTGGATTCGGAATATCGGATTTATCCTAGGGTGAAATTTTGGAACTTTTCGGATAACACTTATATTTTGATGAATAGTGAAAATTACTAAATTTTAATTAAAAACAACTATTTTTATTGATATATTATGAATTTGAGTGGTTTTAAAGTATATTTAGAATATATTTTTGCCATTTAAAATAATTTTGGTCATTGTACATAACTTTACAATTAAACCGGACATAAACAAGTGTCAATCTTTTGATAGTTATTATCTCTTAAAAACCCGCTTTTTGTTTTAACAACGGGAATTAATTTTAAATTTATTTCTGCCACTTATGTGGTTTGAATTTGGAAAAATGGATTCTATATTTGGAATCAGTATGTTCTTATTGTGTAAATAGGTAACTTTTATTTTTAGACATTTTGAATAATTACTGCGGTAAATATTTTATTTACCATGGTTAAGGGTAAATTCAGAAAATAAGGGTTAAAAAATAATATTATAATAATACTAAATTACCCTAAAACGTGTCCTAACATTATTTTTGGATACATTTCCGACCATGGTCATCTTTGGGTCGATTTGGGGACCCCATGGAGCAACATGTAGGTGATAGGGACACTTTATATAAATTAAGTTAAAATAAGTACAAAAATGACATAAGCATATAGCTTTTAGAAAACGAATTTTTACATGGGGTTATATATGTTTGATTTTAGACTATAAATATTCATTATAAAGATAACACTATTTACTAAATAATGATATTTTATTTAAAATTTTTAGAAATTATATAATTTAATTTATTTATGACACAATGATGATGCAGTAACTACCATAATAGTGAAAAATTAAAATAATTGATATTATAAATACAAAAATAAATATAATTTTAGAATTTTATGGAATTACACTAATTTTTTAGGTTAATATGACACATTATGATTGAATTAATTGACTTTTTTCTAAGTAATAATTCTGTTATGAGTTTCACAAAAATCATTTATTGAATAGTGTCAAAATTGACATAAAAGAATTTTTAAAACAAATTTTATATTATTAATTAATATTAAATTCTTAAAAATCTACGGTTTGGCCAATAGACTTATATCATGATATTGGTATCATTAATGGACCACTTGGGGGTATCTTGGATGTATATAGTATGTTTATTAACTATATAATATAAAAATACAAAGTGACACGGTAAATGTCAAACTAATTAACTAAGAGTTAAAACTAAAAGATAAGGTTAATATAGTAACCCAAACCTGTCTATATTATATTGGTTGAATGGTTTTAGACCTATCCCCACCTCAAAATTTTAATAATCAACTTTGGACCCATTAGAAACCTAATATGAATTTATTATAAAATAATATTTCTAGCTTTTCCAAAGGTGCCCCTCACCCCTCTTATAAAAGGGAACTCTTCCTTCTCATGTATTCACACCTTCAAAGCCTTTTGGTTCAGCCAAAATCTGCCCAAATACTCTAACAACTTCCTTCAAGACAACCTATAGGAATTATTTGGATCATAAATCCAACCTTTGGAGCCCTTTTGATCAAATCAAAAGGAAGAACCCGAAGAAGAGGTAATGCTTTCACCACCCTTTTCCAAGTTCCTTTCTTCTTCCACTTCTTCTTCCTTTGTTGTTACCATTATAAAATAATCACTCTCGTATCATATATATACTGTGATGTTATTATAAATATGGTACAACCATATTCAGTATTCTATCCATCCTTTTAATAACATGTCACCATACGTGCGTATGTACAGCTTACCGTCTCCACGTCGTGGTGTAATTGTTATTCAATATGTTATTATTTGGGTGGGTATAATAATGATGTGTAACTCATGTAAATAATAAATATAAAATGATAATTATTCTCTATATATGATATAATATCCAATTATATATTATTTTAATATCAAAAGTATGATATTGTCGCTCGTGCGTATGTACGGACTACCGTCTCCACGAAGGCGATGAGATTCATTCTCTATTGTATCCATTCAAGTATAATTATCATTTGGTGATTTAAAAATAATGTTTAAGTAATTGATATCATTATGGATATGAATAAGATACAACCTATCCATGGAAAACACGGCTTACATAACAAAAAATATAAAAGAAAACAACTAAGTTAACACCCGAAACAACGATAATTCTAAGATATTATTAACAAATCAATATTAAAAGATCATATATGATATCATATGAATGTATATGATTCTTTTATAATTTAATAACAATTATTTCACCATTATACAGGAATTTAACCTACCCCCAACCAAGGAAAGTACAAGGTAATGGTTATTTCACAATCTCTTTATTATCCGAGGTTGTTTATATGTAATTATCTACTGGGACCTCTTTATCATCCACATCCATGTTTCTTGAAATTGTATTTCAAAACATTATAACTCTTTTACATAATATGGGTTAAAGTCATTTATACACTTTTTTTAATTTTTATAAAATTTTATAAAGGAATCTTTTCGTCATTTTCCAAACAAGTTCCTTTTTAACCTTTTCGACAGAATTAAGGTAAGAATGTTTTTTAACTTATACGGAGGGTGCGGCTATTTTCCACAGTTATAAAATTTTCGAAGATTCCCTTACAAGATTATAAGGATATTTTCAAAGTAAATGTTTTATTTTATAATTATGTGACTTTTAAATGATTTAAAAATGAATATTTTAAGAGTTTCTTAAAAGTACTATTTATCAAAATCGGAATTTTAAATGTTTTAAAGATTTATATTTCTAAATCTTTTTAATTAATGTCCATGTATTCGAAATGGGTTTTTATGTATTTATTTATATGGACATGAATGTTTTTAAAATGTTAATTCCTTTTAAAAAGTTTCAAAGTGGTATGGGACACTTTGATTCAAAAATCTCTTTTAAATTACTTCCTTTATAAATGTGTGACTTTTAAATGATTTCAAAAAAAAGAGATATTTCTCTCAAATAGTTTTTATTTCATCTATGTCAACATCCTTTGATGGATTTTATGATTATTTGATGTTGATACAAAACTTCTATATTGTATTGAAGGTTTCGTGATATGTTTGACTGTGGATGTGTTATTTTTATACCATTCATGGTTTATGGAGAAAGTATTGACATTTCGTATACTAGTTTTACTATGAATGTTTATGTTATGTTTAGAACATTTCATATGGGAATGAATTGGACTTAATATGTGACGGGTGCAGCCCTATATAGCTCCTCGATGCATCGGTAGGTCTCATGAGACAAAATAGTGTCCTGGCACAAGGCCTTGACAAAATCTTATTTGTAGTCTTGGCACGAGGCCTTGGCTATGTGGTTATGATGGTCTGGCATTATGCATTCCATCATTATGAAAGTGGTAATTGATATTGCATGTGATTATTCGATTAGTAGAATATCCATGTGAATAAGTAAATGGAATTATTTCATTTTTATTTTTTCCATACTATGTTGGAGTTCAAGTTTAAAAGGTTTTTTTTAAGATATACATTGCCTTAAATGTTTATTCTTATTTATGAATGTTTTCGATATACTGTTATCCTTACTAGGCATTTAAGCTCACCCCTTTTCTATGTTTTATTTTTCCCAGGATGTGAAGAAGTAATTTATGAATGACCTGCAGGGATAGTATGTGGGGATATGAGTGTGGGATAAGGATACTAAGTTTTTGTAGTAGTCTTTCACTTTATGATGTAATGTAAGACTTTATGAATATATCCAGTGTTTCCAAGGCTATTAAACCAATCGGTTTTTCGAGATTTGATCTTTCTTGTGATCATGCCAATGTTATGTAATAATGCACTGACTCTAGGTAACTGGGGTCGGGGCTTTACTGTTGGTATCAGAGGAAGTTTAGTACAAACCTTGGAAGCTAGATTTAGATAAACTCTGATTAGGGCACATAGATTTAAGATGTACTTTGAGGTTCAGTATAGAAGAACTTCCTAGAATTTCGGTATTGTAGAGATTTTGTGAGTTTTCTGAGCAATGCATCTATGCCTGGATACGAGCATATAGAGGCGGCTCTGGCACAGATGTACCTAGGGGTAAAACCTAAAAACACCGCTTTGAGCTGGACTCGAACGGGAACTGGTGCACGACAATGGTCCTTGCTTCACTCTTGGTTACGACACTCCTGGGGGATATTCTTAGGATAATTCTCATTTTCATTAAAAACCATTATGAAGGGTTTGTGAGTATATACTTCCTCAAAGGAGAAATTTTTATGATTATGGATTATATCCATAAACTATTTAATTTATGTTATGTGTCTTACAAGTTTGGGATTAAGTATTGTTATTCATAAACTAATCTAGTGTATTCCATTTTTTAGAAATGGCGCCCAGTAGAAGGAATGAGAACTCCAGCAATGCACATGATCCAAAGAGAAAGAAGGATAATATCTTTCATAGTCTTAAGCCAGAATTTATAAGAGAAATAGTCTCCCATGTATTATCATCATATGAAGAAATAATATCATGTGTTGATAAAATAAGTAAAGAGTTTACTGAGTCCTATGGCTTTGAATGGAAGCAAGAGAAGAAAAATATAGAAGAGAGAAAGATAGATAAAGGAAAGATGGAAAAGAATAATTTTCCCATTTGTGATAACTGTGGGAAGAAACACCCTGGAACTTGCCTGAAAGGAATGTGAGTTTGTTATAAGTGTGGAGGAAAAGGGAACAATGTACGTGACTACAAGGGTAGGAAAATGGTTTCAAATGTACAATTATTCATTTGCAAGGATTTTGGACACTACGCGAACCTTTGTACCAATCATCAAACTATGCCGCAAATGATGCTATTGGATAATAATCAAGTTATGATACTACCACAGATGAAGAGGAATGATTAGGGTTCTTGTGTTGATTATGTCATTTGAGTGTTGTATCAACAATGTACTTGTTATAATAATTATGGAGTATATAAGGATTGTACTGCAATACTATTTCATTAAGGAATTGAGATTGTGTGGAACAAAGAAAAGTGACTCAATAGCAGGATAAATTTTTGGAAGATATATAGTTTAGAGAATGATAAACCATAATATATTTCTGATACTGAGGTAGTGATTTTGGAATAATACATGATTGATTTGGATAAATTATATTGGATACTATTGACTACCTTGAAACTGATTAATGATTTGTATATTCCATCATTGTGGGGGTTTATAACATTTTTGTATTGAAGGAGTATATCTATTATTCTTTAAAGAATAAGGGATCATGAATATAATCAATAAGGTTTTATGGTAATTCAGGATGTTGTAGTGTTTTAAAATAATACATGATGAAGATGTTCACATGTTATTACGCAGAAAAAAAGGATCTTTATTGTGTTTACCTTCCTTATAAATTTTGGACTGAAGTATTTTGGATAGTTCTAGTTTGGATTATTTTGGATTTCCATAAAAGGACAACCCGAAGGTCGGGTGGCAACTCGTCGTGTCCGGAAAGGCCACAAGACATGAACCCACAACCGAAGGGCGACAAGGGTGTATCACCTACCACTGACCCACGTGATGTCTCGGATTAAATAATGTAGTTTTTTTAAAAGATCTGGAAGATGAACTATAAATTCGTTTTTTAACCCTATATGAATAGAATAAATAGAATATATTTTTTCATTCTATTATATTTTAGAGTGAAAGATGAGTTTGTGGTAGAAATTAGTTAAAGGATTGAACTCTACTTGTCAAGAATATATTTTTCTTCTTCTCTTATTCTATGAATAAATTAATTCTTATACTTTATTTAAGGAATCCTAAAACCAAAAATGTGGTATCCTAATACACTATGTTTTGTTGAACCGATGTTACTTCAAATCATCATAGATTAATGAATTTAAGGACCTCAATTTTATACTTGTTTGTGATTTATGACCTCAATCACTACCTATAAATATTTACGTTTTTCTCCAATTATATGTCTCTAATTGCCACTACTGTTCTCCTAATCGAGATCATAATTTGGTGGTGACCCTTTCATTTCTCTTTTCCTCATATTAAGACTAAATTTTAGTAACCCAATTTCCGATTTGGGTTTTCCCACAATGATATTTTCTATTTTCAACCTTTTATTTTCAAAGAACAATTTCAAATTGAGAGGACGCAATTTCTTGAAGGAGGGGAGAATGTAACACCCCAAGATTTCATTCTGTGTTATTTCTTCAAAATAATTCAATAACTTGCACTACACGCAACACCGAGTTCAAGCGCACCATGACTTACCAAACAAGCCGTTCAAAAGAGGTTATGAATAGTATTAACTAAATTTTAAACTTTATATAATCCTTATAATTTTAGAATCCATATTATGAGTTTCTTAGACATAATGTAAGAACAAATTTATTTTCATTATTTCACTTTTACCAACTTTTAATAGTGAAACCTTTTTAAATACCATATTTTAAACTTTTTTACTAAATGAGGACATCAAAAATTTAAAATGAAACATCACAAGCTTCCACGGTACGCTTTCCTTTGAATAATACAGTAGCGTGTGTTGTACACAACTTTGAGTTCTAACACACACCACAACCAATCAAACTAGCAGTCATGAATAGTAATACCTAATTTTTGAAATTATATATATTATATATTTCAAAATGGACTTCATTTTTGGATTCTTAATATCGAATTTATCCTAGGGTGAAATTTTGGAACTTTTCGGATAAAACTTATATTTTGATGAATAGTGAAAATTACTAAATTTTAATTAAAAAAAACTTTTTAATCAAAATACTTTTTATTGATAAATTATGAATTTGAGTGGTTTTAAAGTATATTTAGAATATATTTTTACCATTTAATATAATTTTGGTCATTGTACCTAATTTTACAATTATACCGGACATAAACAAGTGTCACTATTTTGATAGTTATTATCTCTTAAAAACACGCTTTTTCTTTTAACAACAGGAATTAATTTTAAATTAATTTCAGCCACTTATGTGTTTTGAATTTGGAAAAATGGGTTCCATATTTGGAATCAGGATGTTTTTATTTTGTAAATAGGTAACTTTTATTTTTAGACATTTTGAATAATTACTGCGGTAAATATTTTATTTACCATGGTTAAGGGTAAATTCGGTAAATAAGGGTTAAACAATAATATAATAATAATACTTAATTACCCTAAAATGTGTCCCAGCCTTATTTGTGGATACATTTACGACAATGTTAATCTTTGGGTCGATTTTGGGACACCATGGAGCCACTTTTAGGTGATAGGGACACTTTATTTTAATTAAGTTAAAATAAGTACAAAAATGACATAAGCATATATCTTTTAGAAAAACAATTTTTACATGGGGTTATATATGTTTTATTTTCAACTATAAATATTCATTAGAAAGATAAAACGATTTCCTACATAATTATATTTTATTTATAATTTTTATACATTAAATAATTTAATTTATTTATGACAAAATGATGATGCAGTTATTAACATAATAGTGAAAAATGAAAATAATTGATATTATAAATACCCAAATAAATATAATTTAAGACTTTTATGGAATTAAAATAATTTTATGGGTTAATATGACATATTAGTATTGATTTAATTGACTTTTTTCTAAGTAATAATTCTGTTATGAGTTTCAAAAAAATCAGTTATTGAATAGGGTCAAAATTGACATAAAAGAATTTTTAAAACAAATATTTTATTATTAATTGATATTAAATTCTTAAAAATCTAAGGTTCATCCAAGAGACTTATATCATGATTGTTTTATCAATAATGGACAACCCGGGGGTCTCTTGGATGTATATAGTAAGTTTATTAACTATATAATAAAAAAATACAAAGTGACATGGTAAATGTCAAACTAATTAACTAAGAGTCAAAACTAAAAGATAAGGATAATATAGTAACCCAAACCTGTATAAATTCTATTGTTTGAATTTTTTGCGACCTATCCCCACCTTAAACTGTGAATAATCAACATTTTATCCATTAGAAACCTAATATAAATTTATTATAAAATAATATTTCTAGCTTTTCCAAAGGTGCCCCTCACCCCTCTTATAAAAGGGAACTCTTCCTTCTCATTTATTCACACCTTCAAAGCCTTTTGGTTCGGCCACACTCTGCTGAAATACTCTAACAACATCCCTAAATACATCCTATAGGCCTTATTTTGATTATAAATCCAACCTAAGGATCCCTTTTGATCAACTCAAATGGAAGAACCCAAAGAAGAGGTAATGATTTCACCACCCTTTTCCAAGTTCATTTCTTCTTCCACTTATTATTCCTTTGTTGTTACCATTATAAAATAATAACTCCAGTATCATATATATACTGTGATTTTATTATAAATATGGTACAACAATATTCAGTATTCTATCCATCCTTTTAATAACACGTCCCCATACGTGCGTACATACGGCTTACCGTCTCCACGTCGTGGTGTAATTGTTATTCAATATATTATTATTTGGATGGGTATAATAATGATGTGTAACTCATTTAAATAATAAATATAACATGATAATTATTAATTATATATGATATACTATCCAATTATATATTATTTTAATATCAAAAGAATGATATTGTTGCTCGTGCGTACGTACGGACTACCGTCTCCACGAACGCGATGAGATTCATTATCTATCGTATCCATTCAAGTATAATTATCATCTGATGATTTAAAAATAATGTTTAAGGACTTAATATCATTCTAGATATGAAAAAGATACAACCTATCCATCGTAAACACGGATTACGTAACAAAACATATAAAAGAAAACGAGTTAGTTAACACCCGAATCAACGATAATGCTAAGATATTATTAACAAATCAATGTTAAAAGATAATATATGATATCATATGAATGTATATGATTATTGTATAATTTAATAACAATTATTTCAATATTATACAAGAGTTTAACCTACCCCCAACCAAGGAGAGTACAAGGTAAGGGTTATTTCCCAATCACTTTATTATTCGAGGTTGTTTATACGTAATTATCTACTGGGACCTCTTTATCATCCACATACATGTTTCTTGAAAGTGTATTTCAAAACATTATAACTATTTTACAGAATATGGGTTAAAGTCATTTATACCATTTTTTGACTTTTTATAAGAAGTTTATAAAGGAATCTTTCCGTCATTTTCCAAACAAGTTCATTTTTAACCTTTTCGACAGAATTAAGGTAAGAATGTTTTTTAACTTATATGGATGGTGCGGCTATTTTCCACCATTATAAAATTTTTGAATATTCCCTTACAAGCTTATAATGATATTTGCAAAGTAAATGTTTTGTTTTATAATTATGTGACTTTTAAATGATTTCAAAATGAATATTTTAAGAGTTTCTTAAAAGTACTATTTATCAAAATCAGAATATTAAATGTTTTACAGATTTATCTTTCTAAATATTTTTAATTAATGTCCATGTATTCAAAATGGTTTTTAAGGATTTATTTATATATACATGAATGTTTTTAAAATGTTAATTCATTTCAAAAAGTTTCAAATTGGTATGGGACAGTTTGATTCAAAAATCTCTTTTAAATTACTTCCTTTATAAATGTGTGACTTTTAAATGATTTCAAAAAAGAGATATTTCTCTCAAATAGTTTTGATTTCATCTATGTCAAAATCCTTTGATGGATTTTATGATTATTTGAAGTTGATACAAAACATATATATTGTATTGAAGGGTTTGTGATATGTTTGACTGTGGATGTGTTATTTTTATACCATTCATGGTTTATGGAGAAAGTATTGACATTTCGTATGCTAGTTTTAATATGAATGATTATGTTATGTTTAGACCTTTTCATATTGGAATGCATTGGACTTAATATGTGATGGGTGGAGCCCGCTATAGCTCCTCGATGCATCGGTAGGTCTCATGAGACAAACTAGTGTCCTGACACAAGGCCTTGACAAAATCTTATTTGTAGTCTTGGGACGAGGCCTTGGCTATGTGGTTATGATAGTCTGGCATTATGCATTCGATCATTATGAAAGTGGTAATTGATATTGCATGTGATTATTCGATTATTAGAATATCCATGTGAATATGTAAATGGCATTATTTAATTTTTATTTTTCCATAATATGTTGAAGTTCAAGTTTAAAAGTATTTTTTTAAGTTATACATTGCCTTAAATGTTTATTATTATTTATGAAAGTTTTTGATATATTGTTATCCTTACTGGTCATTTGAGATCACCCCTTTTCTGTGTTTTATTTTTCCCAGGATGTGAAGAAGTAATTTATGAATGACCTGCAGGGATAGTATGTGGGGATATGAGTGTTGGATAAGGAGACTATGTTTTTTGTAGTAGTTTTTCACTTTATGATGTAATGTAAACTTTATGAATATATCTAGTGTTTCCAAGGATACTAAACCAATCGCTCTTTCGAGATTTGATCTTTCTTTTGATCATTCCAATGTTATTTAATAATGCACCGACTCTACGTAACTGGGGTCGGGGCGTTAAAATATACCCATTAAGAAAGAACCACCCACCCTTAAACA
Organism: Viscum album; assembly: GCA_963277665.1. Classification (NCBI taxonomy): domain Eukaryota; kingdom Viridiplantae; phylum Streptophyta; class Magnoliopsida; order Santalales; family Viscaceae; genus Viscum; species Viscum album. The sequence continues at coordinate 497,757,752 of OY728140.1, forward strand.
CCTATCATAAACTCATGTGTATGTAGAAATAGAACAACTTAAAATGAATAGTTAATAATGAAAAATTTATCTAATAGTTATTTGAAGACTTTCATTTAAGACCAAAACAGAAAAATCATATATCAATAGGTTTTATATTTAACAATCAAACACTGGTATTAACCAAGGACAATGAAGGAGCCATATGTAATGTTTGGTTGAATAAACCACCCCTTTTGGTTGAAAGGGAATTTTCTATTATAGAGTTTGATCAACCAAGAAAACCATTTATTTTGGGGATAAGGGATATGGGGATTAATACAGTCGGGACACTATAATCCCATCCTATTCCAACAACCCATATGAAAAAAATATGTGTACCTAGGTACCATTTTTAGATATGTATAATTTATCCATTTCTTGAATAAATTTATTAAATGTAGATATTAAATAATTAATAAACCCATTTATCATAAAAATTTGATAAAACAACATATAAAATTACCACAATTATTGAAACCTAATCATGTAGAAATAAATTCATCACAAGAGTATAATATGGTATTGCAATCACCATAAATCAATTACTATGATGATTTTTCATTTATAAATCATAGAGAAAGATAAAATTTAATAGTCATGGGATGAAAATATTTAATAATAGAAAACCATCCAAATCCATGCAAGATATAAAACCAATTGTGAAAAATATTTATTCAATGAAAACTGATCGGTTTTAATTTAATTCAATTTTTCTTATTTTGTTGCAAGATCAAATCTTAATGATAATGGGAGAAATAAGGGGTTCACATAAAAATTCAATTTCCTTGCATCTATTTTTGGTATGAGGAATATGATCAAGACATTACTTGATTAGGATAAACCTAGAACAAAAAAATAATTGGGATTTGGATTATGTTTGGTCTTATAGGGTGGGGTAATATGGTCAGGATTGTGTGAATTGGAAATATTAAAATTTTAAAGATATAAATATATTAACAAAATTAATTATGAAAAATTACCTTTATAGTTAATTAGTTGTAGAAAAATAAATGAAATAATATGGGTAATTTTTTAAGTAGTTCAGTCCAAAGTGGACATACTTTAATCTAACACCTCTCTACCCTAGGAGGGATAACGTTTTTATTATAAATATTTTTGAAATGAAATCATACACTAGTTATAACCTACCTTTTCAAGTGGATGTTTAACCAAGAAAACTCATTTTTCATATGGGGAGTCACAAAAAAATTAGAACATAGTATTTAGGCAACATGGGCCACAATGCTTCAGGTATTATAATCCAATAGTAAAAACATAAAGAAATAATTATATTTTGTACGTAAAATCATATATAAAAAATATATTAATGAATTTGATATAGGATTAAGTGATAAAAAGATAATAAGTTAGGATGAAATAGATAGATATATTTGAGAAGAACATATACTAGTTCTTGAATATTGGATCATCTTGTCTTAGCAACGTAATATATGTAACATTGGTTTTGGTATAGTTCTTTATGGTTCATCTAGTAGATTAGAGAACCATTTTCACATGAATAAAAACATACTTAGTACTATTAAAATGTGAAATTGTTCATGGTAAAATCATAATAGAGTCATATTAGTGGAATGAAATTAGTGTTTCTATGTATAATTTTCTACCAAATAGTTTTTTATATACTTTTTAATTAAAAAACACAAAATATCTTTGAAAAGGTTATACATATAAAATTCAAAATAATAGACATAGGATTAACAAGTAGAATTTGTGTGTGAGTGTGTGTAATATTATCATCTAACTCCCTTATAAATTTAAAAAACCAAAATTAAATTAAAAATAATTATAAATTATTTTTAGAACAGTACAACACCTGATTTTAATAAGTTAAATAAAAATCCCATGAAAATCATAGAATATATTTCTATAACATTCCAAAGTAAAAAAATACATGGATATAGTGAAATGATAAAAATTAATAAAAATATATTTAAAAAATATATTAGTTTTAATAACTTTTATAACAAATAATATGAATTTAGAACAATTAAAAATATAGAAAACAACCCCATGTAATATAATAAACATTTTTTATTCTCATCCATAATAACAAGAAAAAATTAGATCTTGTTATAAATGTGTATTAAAAATTAAAAAAGGCGTTTTTCATAAGTTATATATAATTCATATGAATTTGTATAATCATTTAAATAATTAATGAATTTGAAAAAAAATACGTAAATTTAAAAAACATTAAAAAGATGAAAAAATATTTGACTAGAGAAAATCATAATTTTTTCTTACGTGGGGTTCATTTTTCATGCATGAGAATAGGTAAAACAATTACACAATATGTAAGGGTAAAATAGGTTTTACTTATGCTATATAAGGGTAAAAATTGTTTTTCATAACTATCATTAGTGTAGCTACATGTTGCATAATGGTAAACATAAATTTAAACTATCTACATATGGGTAGAACAAAAGTTACGTATATGTGATGAAAAAAATTTAATCACAATATAATGTTAAGGTAAGGGTCACATAAGAGTTATTTATAAATTATATTTTTTTAAATATTAAGATAAAAACTATATAAGGCTAAGGGGAATGGTTAAGTGATGCATAAGGGTAATAATATAGACATGTAATCTTTGGAGGAATTTTATATAGTGCGTGTAATGATAATATTCAAGTCATACTGTCTAAAAAAGTGTATGCCAACACACTACATAAGTGTGAAAAAATTTCATATTCTTTACTTAAAGTTAAAAAAATACAGATTTTGTGTAAGGGTAACAATAGAAGCAGCATAAAGTTAAAATCTTTTTTTTAAGAATCATGTAATTGTAGAAAGTAATTTCAATAACATGTGCAAGGGTAAGTAAAATACATATAAATAAATAAAAACCTAAAATATGAATTATAAAAAATAATTAATAAATAAATAATAATAATAAATGAATAAATAAATAAAATCAATAACTAAATAGTATATAAAAATAATTATATAAAAAATAAAATTATTTGAGCCAAAAAATAAAAATATATAAAACATATAAGATAAATACTCCAGGATCCAAAAAAACTCCCAACATAAAAAAATTCACTCTCTTTTTGAAATATAAAAATATAATAATGTATTTAAAAAAAACTTCCCCTTTTTGAGATTTATCAATAATAAATATATGAATAAAATATTTTAAAAATTAAATCCATCCGTCAATTAAATTAAAATAAAATACAATTTTCTAACTAATTTTTCAAAATTTGAAGTTCAAATATGTTTTTCTCAAAACTAGATAAATCAAATGCATTTATAAAAAATTCATCAGGTTGATTTTTCAGTTGAAACATTTTCTAAAATAATATGTCCTATTATAACATAATGTCAAATAAAATGGTATTTCTTGTCAATATTTCTAGTTCAATACTTCTATAAATGGTTTTTTGAAATAGAAATACCCTATGAATTACCTAAATAAATATTAATTTTTCAAAATTAAATACCAAATCAGATAATGCTTTTTTAATAAAATATTATTGAGAAAACGATGAATTAGAAGGTATTTATTCATTATTAAGAATATATTATGTAACAAAATATTGTTTTCTATAACTCTAGGGGGCTAAATTTTTATATATAATGTGAAAATTAACTTTGGTTTCTTTTTTATCAATTCTAAATCCATTAAATCTATAGTTAGAGTAACTGACTAAATAAAAAAATCCCTTGAATAAAATAATCCCATATAAAATGTTATTTTATGATATATAATAATAAAAATAAAATCATTAAAGTGATATTCATTGGGATCATATTGAAATCAACAACATAAACAAAAACTAAACATTACACCATGTGTAAAAGAAGATAACTGAAACAAACCTCCAATCATTCTTTTAAATAATATCTAGTAAGTAGAGTCTCAAAAAACATCATAATATAATTAAAATTATAAATCATATGTGTGTGAAAAGTTTAACATGAATCAATACCAAAATACTCTACCAAATATTTATCATATTTTGATTGATTCTTGAAAATACCATCATCTCATTGATTAGTTTGAAGACATAAAAATAATATGAGTTTTCTCTTAAGACTCATATCAAATACAAAATCAATTAAATTAGAGAATTATTTATAGAGAAAATATTTCATGATGCAAAGAATAATATTATAAAAATAAATTTTAATAATCAATATATGATTTAAAATTCTTTTGATAAAAAAATATGAACAACTTTACCTTTATTAGAATAGTTTTTTATAAAAAAAATTTAAGTCTATCATAACACCCATAATGTAATTTTTTAAGACTATATAAAGAATGTGATAATTTAAAAACATGATTACTAAATTTTACATTTTTAAAATGAGAGGGTTGCAAAATGCAAACATCATCATAAATGAAATCGTCTAAACATTAACTTTTATTAACCATTTTAATTAACATAAAATCTTGTAAAAACAAAAATGATAAATTATAATGTAATATATTCAATATAAGAAATAGGTGAAAAAATTAATCAAAATATATCCCTTCCTTATTCAAATAACATTGATAAACAATTGATGTATTATTCTTAACAATTTACCCTGATTCGTTCCATTTGTTTCCAAAAGTCCATATAATTAATATAATATGCTAATCTATTGGGGGTCTAACCAAACAAAAAATATATATTTCTATAAAAACTTTTAATTATAATTTCTTATAAATGACCCTATTATAATAATTTAATGCCTCAAAATATCAAATATCAGACAACTAGAACAAAATAATAAATGTTTTAAAAAAATTAAACCATACTTGAAGTATTAATACCAAATTTTGTAATACTAATAATATGATCATATGGTAGGTCATTATGAACCATCTAGGATATAGGAACGCAATGAGAATGTCTATGATCACCCTCAAACAATACATCATCTTCATGTTTTTCATCACTAAAATTAATATCATTAAAATCATCTTTTAAATATCCTAGAAAATAATATTACTTCAAAACACCTTCGAAAATTTTTATATAAACAGATTATTCAACACCCATAGAATTCATTTTATTTTAATAATAAATAAAAATTCCTTCATCTTTTTAGGATTAGAATTTTTTAGGCTATCATAGTATTTAAAAAAATAAACATTACATCCAAAACATAAAAATAAAAATCATTATATTTTTTACTATTAGAAGTTCCATAAAATAATTTTATTAAAACATTATGAATGAAAATATATTTAAAATATGATATGTTGTATTAATAGTTTCATAAAAATATATTTATGAAAACTATTTTAATTTTACATAGTAAAATTAATTTAAATAATGTTCTATTTTTATGGTTTTTAACTCCATATTCTTATGGTGTTCTTGTAGTTAAAAAATTATGAAAATTTCAATTTTATTCAAAGAAATGACAAAGATAAAAAACAATTGACCTCTATTATTACATCTTATATAAAAAATAAATATATTTTGAATTTTTCACCATCTTATAAAAAAATTCTAGATACTTTTTATGTTTAGTAGATAGAAAAAAATCATGTAAATATATTAAAATCATTATCAATCCTAAAACTATATTCATAAAAACCTAAAATAGAAATTAATATAGTAAAAAATAAATATAAATTAATTATTAGTAATGTTATGGTCATTATAAATTCATTAAAATATTTAAATCTACTTATATATTACTTATCCTTTAGAGATGAATCAAAAATTACATTCTTACATGTTTTAAAATAGGATTTCTCTGGATCTTGTCCATTTTTTCAAATTTTTTTGTAATAATAAAAAGATAACAAGTCCAATCCTTTGATGAAATAAGATATTATTAATTTATATAGAATTAAGAAACATGAAATTTTGTCTAGTTAACTTAAAAATAACAATATAATAAATTTTATCATTACTATTAACATAAAATAAAATATTTTCATTTTTTCAAATATCAATTTTATTATCATTAAGTTCGACACTCATTCAATCATACATCAAGTTTTGAATAATAATTTAGTTATGTTTCAAATCATCAATGTATAAGAATTTATACATTAAAATGTTATTAGATATTCACACTACACAAAATCTATTAACCTTACCTTTTGAGTTAATAACAAATATCAAAGATCCAAAATCCCATTTTGTGATTGATAAATATTTCTAGGAATGTCCATTAATTTGTATAAGCAATCTATATCCATGTACTGTGTATCATTTACACTCTGAATGTATACATCCTCAAAATAATAATTTATTAGAAACCATTTTTGTTATCCATGCAATCATGGGTCTAATCATGTTAGTATATATATTCATCAGTACCCATATAGATTTTAGACAAGTATTAAAGTGTAAAAAAATATTAATTGTTTAAAATAAAATTATTGATGAAAATAATAGATTAAGGAAATCTCAAATAACAATCAATAAAATAATTATCATGCATATAAAATGTAAATCTTGTAACATTTGATAAACCTCCCTTGAAATTTTAACCAATTATGTTTTTAACATTTTTGGAATGGGTGGATTGTAAACAAACCAATTTTAACTTTACATGATTTCATTATTTTGTCATATTATCATATTTTTTGTTACGTTTAATTAAAATTTATATAGTTTATAAAACTAGAATCATTATTTTTGTGACAATCATTGTCCATTTAAATAAAACCAAAGTCATGAAAAATATTTCTTTTTGAACATGAAGCATATTTTCTCATTTATTCAATTTCATCCTTAAATTTTTCATTATATATTGAAATAATAACATCTCTATTAGATTAAAAATCCTCTAAAAAAGCTACGCAGTTTCTTACATTTCTAATTTATTTGATGATTTTCATAGTTTCCTTGATATGATTTTTACCTTCCTCTTTTATTTTTTATATAATTCAGAAACCCATAAAATATCCTTATATTATTTTTCATTCAATTCATATAGATCATCAGAACTATATAATCATATTTCAAAATCATAACTTACACATGAATCTAAATCATTACTGACCTCATATATATTTCTACTATAAAAAATTGGCTTTCAGTCTCTTTTTTGTATTCAGATTCATCATTGTAATTTGATTCATCTTTGCAACTATATTTAGAATATGCACATAACTATTTTTTGTAATTTTTTTCATTTTCATCTTGTTTTAATTTTGTAAAATATAATATCAATGTTACATTTTTATGAAATTAAAATGATGTTAAATCTGAAACACCATTATACATACATTAAGATCCTTTCTTTCCATTTTGGTCATTAATCTCATCTTATATGGGTTTATTCTAGTACATTATATTATTATTAAATAAATTATATATATATATTATTATATTATCTCTAAAAAATATTTCACTATCATGTTACTCAAACTATAAATATATAAAAGTAAGATTTTTTTATGATTTCGATGAAATTAATTTGTTCCTTGAATTCTCCCTTTCTGTAATATTATTTCAATAAAATGAATATTTGAAGAACTAATTTTATGTGTTCATCGACTGTGTATTATTTGAAATTATAAATTTCATTGATTTCAACCATATTTTCATGTAATTTTACATGTAGAGATCATAGTAATCTTCAAATAAGTACAAGGATCTCAATGTTTCTCTAATGGAATTTATTCTGATAAATATTATTTCAAAATGATGGAATATTTGATTAACCCTACCATTCTAAACCATCTTGAAATCATAATAATCCACTAAAATAATTCTATGATTGGATCTGATTAATTTTCCAGTTCTAGATAGATAAACTTAAAGAATCATTCGGATCTCTTGAGTTTTCTTTCCTCCTGACACATGACTCAACACACTTCTATAAATAACAAAATATTAATTATTTTTTAATTCATAATTCTAAATATATTATTGTAAATAGTTTCCTATAAGTGTATTTGGGTTGTATTTTTTGTTATTTATATGTTTTAATATGATCAATAAGTTTTCAATGCTTAAATGTATGAATTATTAAACTATTTGTCTTTCCTGTAATCATAATTACTTTTTTATCAGAGATATTGTTTCTGAAAAATTCAGAAATTGTCTACACTTAGTATATCCATTTTATAGATCTATTCCTCATATGATGAGTTTTATAAAAATAATTTCATTAACAAATATAAAACAAATATCCAAAAGGTATAGGTACTTTTAAACATGTGATGTGGCCTTATTTTATATAGTTTTTCCCCATCTTTTTAAATGTTTTTTTATTAATTATAATTAATTATTTTTGAACATTTTACTAAATATTATCACTTTTGTATTTTTATAATTAAACATATCATTTAATAAATTTTTATAATAATTTATTTATTTTAAGATTTAAAATAGTTAATTGATATCTTAATTTATTTTTATTGTCTAAATATTATATATATTAGTTTTAATATTTTTGTCTGCATTATTGATAATTTAACATTAATTTATTAATTTATTAATTTTTATTTTTCAATTAAATAATGTAGATGTTAATTTTTCATTTCATGTACTAAACAATAATTAACATAAAATTAATTAATAAAAATAACATAATTTTATGATGTCTTTTACTAAGTCATTAATCATAATTTAAGAATATAAGATTATTACATTTATTAAATCTCTTTATCATAATTTCATTATTTAACATAATTTTTAATAACTAAATAATTATCTATCTACTTTAATTAATTTTATTTGTTACAGTAAATATTTTAAATAATTTAACATCGTTTTTATAAATGTTTAAATTTTATATTAACTTTTTATAAATTAGTAGCTTCTTAATTTTTTGTTTTAGTTTAGTTATAATTTAAGATTAATTAATTGAAGTTAATAATAATTTTATTAATTTATTTTTTGTTTAATTTGTTATAAATTACATTTTTATGTTGTTATTAATTGTTTTAATTAATTATAGTTTTAAAATAATTATTCAGTATGTATTTTTGTTTAAGTTTCTTATCTGCATTAAATAAATTATATTTCTGTAGAAGTCTATGTGTCACTGCTTTTCCTTCAGGGTGACACCTTTTTTATGATTCACTATATCAACCAATATAATGTTTCCTCACAATGTTTCTAAGATGTTCCACTATTTATTGTAGTGACATTAACCATGTGAGGAACTATTTCTCTACCACCCCGACATTCTTCACAATTTCACTCTTTGCAGAAACACCATCAACCCATTTCTCCTCCATATGGTACCGCACCTCATTCATCTTTTTCACAAACTAGTGCCACTAAAATCAATCATAGTCTCAACAGTTCCAACACCCTACCACCGTTACTTTTTCTCTTCACCATGGCACGGTTTCCATTGCCACTGTATCCCTTCATGGTGGATCAGTTACCTCTTCTTCCATCATTTCTCCTCTACCTCAAACACTATAGGTACCTTAAAATATACTCACACCAGAATCGACTCAAAGTGTATTCAAATTATCATAGAAAATAAATAACAACTTCATATCTGAAATAAAAATAAGATGTTCTCTGGAGGCGAAGGTCAGTTGCATCACAATCCATCACTTGATGTCATGGATGGAGGATATCGCTAAAACCCAACCCCCCTGAATCCGGTCAACGTTGATAGAGTCCTAACGCTGTTGTGGAAGTCTGTGGATCATCCTCGTTGCATTTTCCTAGATCTAGAGAAGAACCTGGAGATGAGAGGAAGAACTTCGCTACTGCTTACCTCTATTTCAAGGGAGGTTTCAACTCGAAGCCACAGAAGGGGAGCTGATTCGGTTGGCCTCACAGCGTCACTGGAGGAGTAGCAGGGAGTTGCAGTACTGCTTCTAGAAGATAAACCATATCCTAAACCCTTCCCCCATGTAGCACCAATTGGGGTTGGGAGTGGGATACGCTAAAATTAAATAAATAAATAATATAATATAATTTGAAACAACAATAAATTAATAATAATTATAGTATAAAATAATTAAAAATAATTAATTAATCATTAAATAAAATTTATATATACATAATAAGTTAATAACATATTATTTATTTATAACATAAATAATATTAACTTAATAATAATAATAATTTAATAAGAATTATCTTTATAAATAATTATTATAATATTGTTAATAAGTTAAATATGATATTTATTAATAATAATCTAACATAGAAAATAATTAATCCATGATAACTAATTATTAAAAATACTTACACTAACTAAATAACTTAATTAATACAAATAAATTAAGAACTTAATAATTTTATTAAATATTTTATAGTAAATTAATAATCATAATAATAATATTTAATAATATTTATCAGTTAAGATATTTATTAATTAACATTAATTACTTTTTAATAAGTATTATAATATTAAACAAAAAAATATCTATTAAATATTAATTTACTTTCATCATTTGTTGTTTTTAACATGTGCAAGTCCACACTAAAGACTTAAAAGCATCTAGGTTCCCAAAACTAACTCATCCAGAGTTAGATACAAGGGAAAAACTAGCATGGCATGTTAGTCAACAAAAATAAAACGTGTACGGTGTACACGTGAAGGGCACTTAAAATCAGTGGAAACATGCAATGGCGTGTAGCAGGTGATGGATGATATTTTAAGGAAGAGTATTAGAATAATTGAGGAGGCTAATTTATTCAATGAACACACCATTGGGGACTCTCATTCGGAATTCCACAAACACATCAGATTTAAGAGCGAAGTTTCTGGAGCAGCAATGGGGATGAGAAGGATCCCAAGGATCCTGAGAGAAGGTTAATATTGGGGGAGTTATTCTTCACTCATGTTTAAATTCATGTACTATGTACTATTGTGTTTTCATTTCCTCTATTGATAATAAACAAGTTAATTGGATAAATATTCAAGCTCAGGGAATTACTAATTCTACTGGTTAAATTTTTTCAATTTTTACTTTAACACATTAATGTGTTTAGTATTGATTGGTGAGATCAAAACTGAATTCATTCAATTGATTTTTAATACTAGAAATTAATTTTCAAAACTCCCCAATCAGTTAGCGAGATTGATCGTGGACACCTCTTTCAAACAAATAATAAATTCACAATACTTCCAGACATATGGTGAGTTCTTATTATTGTCATTTTCAATTCGAAATTTTCACAGTTGATTTATTTTGGAGTGGTGCACTCCAAAATCGATCATCATGTGTGACATAACTCCTCGTGAGTTAGGTAAGTCATTATCTTTTTGGTGGTGCACTACATTAACATTTAAGTGAATTAGATAACTTTAAAAACCAGTTGGATGGAGAATTTTCCATGAGTTCTTTACTAGATTGTACATTTATCAATGTTCTATATCTCTAGTTATCTATGTTTTCACCTATTTCTTGTTCCAATTTAGTTTAGATACAAGATTCGATTTTTTTCAAACATTTTACTGCTTAATGAAAACACAAAAAATGTAAAAAATAGAAAATATTCCCCACAGCTGACAACAGTGGGGCCTTTTTGAAAGTATTTAGAAGAATATTGGTCTTTAATTCCTTCTCTATGGGTTCGACCTCGCTTGCCACATATACTATAGTTAGTAGGAAAATAAATAATTAAAATTTTATCGGCTTCAACAACAGTATTGGTAAAGTTTTTGGTGTCATTTCCAGAGAAATAAAGATCCATTAATTTTCTAAAAATTTTAAAAAAACAAATAATTAAACAAATAAAGGAAAATTTTAAAACTAAAAAAAATAATCTGCTTCATTTACTATAGAATTTATACTGTATTCTATATTTATGAACTCTGGTTAGTTCTACTATTGTGTTATTTTGAACTATTATTACACTTTTTAGGAGCACAAGTGAATTCATTATTACATTAGAGCCTTTAAGCTCTGAACTAGACCAACATTTAGTTGATTCTTTAAAAAATATTGCAATGGAGAATTATAATAATATAGTTGATCAAAACATGAATGTGCCACAACACGTAGTTCCATCCCCCCAGTTACCTGGACTTAGGGAGTTTCTAATTCTAATTGTATCAATTAACCCATCTTGAATTAGGTTGTCCCATAGTTATAGGAATTATGAAATTAAGGAGTCTCACCTTTCTCAACTTCCTTCATTCAATGGCCTTCTAGAAGATGATTCACTTGAGTTTATTAGATAGTTCTATAGTTTGGATAACATTTACCTTTGAGAGAGCTTTGTGTGGAGGAGTTGATATTGAGGATGTTTCCATTTTGTCTAAAGGGTAAGGCTAGGACTTGGTTTCAGAACATACATTGAGAAATTTTTTAGACATGGAAATAGGTGTTTACTACCTTTATATCAAAATTCTTTCCAAGGAACACCATATCTATGATTGGGCACAAAATTAATGGATTGGTCCAAGATGTGGGAGGGTAATTTCATGACGCATGGGATAGATTTATATTTATCCTTAGATAATGTCTGAATTACCATTTTTCTCCACATCTACCTTGGTATACCATCTATAATTCTCTCACCCCTTATAACCAAAATTTAGTTGACCAATTATTTTGGGGTAAAATTTCTGACTCCACTGTAGATGACTTGAAACTTTTGTATGACAAGATTGCCCAAAAGTCTCATCACAAGTGCTCTAGGAAGAGAGTCATACATAGAGGTGAATTAAGTCCTCAGGCTGGTGTTATTAGTGATAGGGTCCTAAGGGAGAAATTTAATCATTATGGTATATTCGGTAACACTCATACATGTTTTTCTATCATTTATCTCCCTATCCAATTTTATGAGATTTAAAAATTTGTGGATTTTATAGCTAGGAATCAAGGTTCCAATGATGAATTCTCCAAAAAGTACACGTCTAGTTATGAAAATCACCCAAATTTTTCTTGTATAGAAGAAGGTATCATAAAACGGACCACTTACCCTAACTATAAATCACAACCAAAAATTTATAACTCAAACCAATATGGGGATAAATCTTCAAATTCTCAGGGGGAGTAAAAGGGGTTGTTACAACATGTTTAGGGAGATATTTCTTCATTTAGGGAAGAATCATATGGTATGATTCTCAATTTAGAATATCAAATTGTTCAAATGGATAGGGATCAAGGTGATAAGGATAAGGGAACCGCTTACTAACACTTCAATTCATAATCCAAGATAGAATATCATGCCTTTAACCACCAGATCATTCCTTCACACCCAAGAAAATGTAATGCAACCCTATATTAAAACTATAACTTATGAAAAATATGAAGTTGGAGAGAAAATCTTATTGAAACAGAATCTGGGAATCTACACAACATTTATCATCCTAAACAGAATGATGAACTTACATCTGAAAAAAGTCAATAACCGAGGAAAATGAATTTGTAATTAATTAAAGAACTAATGAAAAAAATTGAATTGTGGAGTAGGATAATAATCAACTTGTTCTATAAAATTATGCCTTTCCCATTCCCTTCCCTAAAATAATAAAGAAGAATAATGAACATGAATATTTTAGGTTTCATAAAATGATTTGAAACATTAGTATCAACATTAAACCTGTATAATGTGTAGATAAAATCTATTCATATGTAGCTTTTACCAAAATGTTTCTAAAAAATAAAAATGATTGTAATAATTTAGACAATTTTAATCTCAATGAGGATTGTAGTGTGATCCAATTAAAGAATTTTCCTCTAAAACTAAAGGACATTGGAAGCATTATTATTCAATGAAAAATATGATCAAGTCAACAAATTAATTGTTTGTGTGACTTAGGATAAAGAATCTATCTTATTCATTACTCTCTGTTTAGAATGTTGGGTCTTAGGGAATTGCATGCAACTTATGTTTGTCTTCAACTTGCTGAGAGTTCATTCACACAACCATCAGGGAGGGTGGATGATCTATTAGTGAGTGTTGTAAAACTAACACTACCCACAAACATCCTTATCTTAGATATTTAGTGTGATGAAAAAGTCCCAATCATCTTAGGGAGACCTTTCTTTACAACAGTTGGTGAAGTCATAGATTTGTCCAAGGGATAAATCACTCTCTATACTATTGATGATGTGGAGGAGTTTCTAATGTTTTTAAAACATCATCATGTTGTTCGTTGTGATTTTATAGATGTTGCTAAGAATTAATGTTTAAAAATTGAGTTCTAAGATGAGTATGGTTCTTTCCCTTTTGAGGTCGTAGTGATTATGATTCCCTATCCTATTGAGATCTATCATCAGACTTCTACTCCTGCCACACTACTTCCTCTAGATGAGAGAAATATTTCCCTAGAAACCATTATAGAGAGTGAGTCACATTTTTTTCAAAAAGTATCTCCACCAGTTTCTGAATATTTTAATTATGAAGTCGATTGTTTATGGTTTTTTGAAGTTGGAGAAAGATCTGGGTTGAGTCCGGATGAAGAACTAGATTGTGCCCATTTTGAGAAAGTGTATTTTCTGGTAACTTTATTTCTAGCTCAGTTTGATGTTTTTTGTGATGACATCCAACCTAAACATGAAATATTCACATCATTTGACTCATCTATAGACATTGGGTACCACATGTTGGAACCTGAGTTTTTGAGAGTTTTTAGATTCCTTATTCCCAGCCAATTTAATGATTTTATTAATAACAGGTTTAACATTTTTAGTGTTGTGGATGTGTTCCTCAGAGGCCAAAATGGGTTGGACAGTATATTAGCAACTGTTTTGTTGAAGGAACTTCTAAGAATATTTTTTGGTACTCTATATCAAAATTTATTGGTTTATCTTATTCTTGAATCATTATATAATAGGGAAGTTCACACTATTAAAAATTCATTCCCATTTAATTATCATAGACAGAAATTTGTACTTAAAAAAGTCTAACTGAACAAGTTAAATTCAGTTCATCATGGGAGTCAACCCATGTTATTTATTTGGTTTTAACTTTTGTTTTTCTTCTTGTTTTTCTTTGTATAAAGTGCTTCTATGTTAAAAATGAATGTAATACCCATATTGAAGGATTGATGAAAAGAATATTATGTGAGGGAAGTACCTTATTATTAATTTTTATTTCATTATTCTTCTCATTACTACTTTAAAAACAATTTGTTAAATTTTTTTCATGAAAAATTATTCTTTATATGTTGCTTATTTAAAAAAAAATTCTACTTGTATTAGAAACTTCTGCTACATGTGTGCGGAAAATTCTATTGTATGACATGAACTATATTAAATTCTATTTCATGTCTTGCTACTGAGATAAAAAAATTCAACAAATGTTAAAAATTATCCTCAATTTCGAATGAATGTATTCTATAAGTCATTGTGTAAATAAACGTTATGCATGTATTTCACTGTAAAAAACTAAATTTCATTGTCATTAAAATCTTCTCACTTCTTGAAACTATATTGGGGGGGTAAAAGTTGCATTTTTTTAATCTTTTTTAGGTTGGGGTGTTTAGCATAAAATTTTTCTACTGTAATGAATATCCAAGAGAATAAATTATATTAAATTTGCTTTCACCTTAGTATATAGTGCACTTACACAGCACATGCTTCTTTTTAGATGAATTGAAAATTTTACACTGGACTTTAATGTTAATGAATTTAATTTCTTATGAACCTATTATTATGTTATTCATTGTTGTAAGAAATATTTTTGAACATAAAGGATACAAATTATACCTGTCATAAATCTACTAAAATACAAAATCTGTTTTGAACCTTTAATGTTTAAATGATCTTCTCCACATTAGAATTCAACGTTGGAGAAAATTTTCAGTTTTATGTGTGAGGGAGGGGTCAATTTATGACTAAGATTAACTTTTACAAATTATAAGCTCGTCAATTCCCACTTCCAATTCAAACATTTTGTAGAAATGGTTAATTTCTTTTAAAATTCTAGCAAAATTTAAGGCTTTAAATTTCTTCTCAAATGGGTCTTTCCTTTGGAAAGTGCTTGTTTATTAGTTAAAAGTTGCACTGAATCTGAAATTATTGAGGTTGGATGATTACTGAGTGATATTTCTTAGTGGTTTTATGAAATCTTGATTGGAGACTATTTCTGACAGTGATGGGTAACCTGTTAGTGGAATATTCAGCATAACCCTTGGAACTAGAAGTTATATTTTTATTATAAGTGGTCCAATTTTCTTTTAATTATTAAAGTAATTACCTTAGTAAGATAATGTAAATGGTTTTCATAAAAATATTTTGAAACTGGGGTAATTTGGGCATCTAGGATCCAATGGAGAATCTCTGAGACCCTAGATGATGGTTGTGTTTCTGTTAACTATAAGCCCTCTGTACACTATGAATAAGTGACTATGCACAGAGCTTATCACATGATGTATGTCTTGGGAAAAATAAAATAAAGTGTCTAGGAACAAAAATGAGTTCATTAAGGTGAGGGGAATGATGAACGATGTATAAAGATGTGGATAATTGGTTTATATGAGAGTCATTTATATTGTATCATTAAGGTTATTCAAAAAATAATAAAAATTTTTGTTGGAACATATGTGATGAGTAAAATTACAAGTTACATTGGTTATGTTCTTAATTTGACCTAAATTTAACCTCTTGTCACTCTAGGAATTAGAAATTGAGTTTGGAAAGAAATGAGTCACTAAGCAGTATCACATATGACTCATGACATCTTTATTGCTCGATGATCCATAATTTTCATGATTACCCTTTGAGTATTTGTTCTAGGAAATATTACTTTGAACAATTCATTTTAGAATGGCTATTGACATGTTTCAATCCTCTATTTCAAATTGCTAGACATGTTACATTCTGAGCATTATCATGAATATCATACTTCTATTTTCAAAGATAAAAAAACTTGGGATTTTTTTAGGACAAACAATGATTAAGTGTTGGGGAATTTGATGTGGCTTTATTTTAGATAGTTTTTCCATATCTTTTTAATATATATTTATTAATTTCAATTAATTATGTGTGCACTTTTAACTATATATTAACACTTTTTAATATTTATAATTAATTATATCAACTAATCAATTTTTATAATAATTTATGTATTTTAATCTTTAAAATGGTTAATTTATATGTAACATTAATTTTATAGTATTAAGATTTTTTATTAGTTTGATGATTTTTGTCCGCATTATTTATAATTTAACATTAGTTAATTAATTAATTAATTTTCTTTTGCACTTAAATAATGTAGATGTTAATTTTTCATTTCATGTATTAAGACATAATTAATTGAAAATAACATAATGAAAATAAAATAATTTTAAGATGTATTTTAATACATCCTTAATCATAATTTACGATTATAAACATACTACATTTATTAAATCTCTTTAATTTAACTTCATTAATTAACATAATTGTTAATAACAGAATAGTTATCTATCTTCTTTAATTAATATAATTTGTTACATTAATTCTTTTAAATAATTTAACTTTGTTTTTATAAATGTTTAAATTTTATATTAACTTTTTATAATTTATTAGGTTCTTAATTTTAAGTTTTAGTTTAGTCCAATTATTTTTAATTAATTGAAGTTAATAAAGATTTTACTAAAGTATTTTTTTCATTTTTGATTATTTAATTTTTAATTTTGTTCCTAATTGTTTTAATTAATTTTATTTTTTAACAAATTATTCAGTATGTATTTTAGTTTACATTTTCTTGTCTTCATTTGATAAATTTTATTTTTGTTGATGTCTATGTGGCAGTGCCTTTCCTTCTCGGTGACACCATTTTTAGCCGTCACGGTATCAACCATTATGGTGTTTCCTCACACCGGTTCCAAGTTGTTCTATCCTTTGTCGTAGCCACTATAACCATCTGAGAAATTGTTTCTCTATCACTGCGACTCTCTACAAGGTTTCACTTTTTTCGGAGACACCATCAACCCATTTCACATCCATGTGGAATCACACCTGAGTCACCTCTTTCACAAACCAGTACCATTGTAATCAATCACTAACTCACTGGTTCCAACCCCCTAGCATTGTCACATTTTCTATTCATGATGGAACCATTTTCATTTCCATTTTATCCCTTCACGGTGCCACAGTAAACTCTGTTCCATCATTTATCCTCCACCGCAAACACCATACGCACCTTAAACAAGACTCAAACTAGAATCGACTCAAATCCTATTCAAATGAACATAGAAAATAAATCACAAATTCATATCTGAAAAAAATCATATGTTCATTAAATAGGTCAGTATGTTGCATCGCTAGCCATCACTCGAAGTCATAGAAGGAGGATACCGCTAGAACCTACACCCCTTGAAGTCGGTTGATGCTGATGGAGGCCAAGCTCTATTGTGAAAGTTCACATCTCATCCTCATTGCATTTCAATGGATCTAGAAAAAAACCTGATGCTAGGTGGAAGAACTTCACCACTTGTTAGGAGTTTTCCACCTCTGTTGCAAGGGAGGTCTCAATTCAAAGCCACTGAAGGGGAGTCGATCCGGTTGGCTTTTTCGTGTCGCTGGAGGAGTAGCAGGGAGTCACGACACTTCTTCAAAAATAAGAACCAGATCTGAAATATTTCCTCCAAGTAGTGTCGATTTGGGGGGGGGGAGGGATAAGCTTAAATTAAATAAATTAATTAATTAATTTAATTTATAATAATAATAAATTAATAATTATAATAATATAGTATAATTAAAAATAATTATTTAATCATTAAATATAATTTATATATATAATCAGTTAATAAGATATAATTTATTTATAACTTAAATAATATTAACTTAAAAATAAAAATAATTTAATATGAATTAACTTTATAAGTAATTATTATAATAATGTTAATAAATTAAATACGATATTCTTTAATAATAATCTAACATAGAAAATAATTAAATCATAATAACTAATTATTAATAATACTTACACTAACTAAATAACTTAATTAATAAAAATAAATTAAGAACTTAAAAAATTTATTAAATATTTTATAATAAATTAATAATCATAATAATAATATTTAATAATAATTATCAGGTAAAATATTTATTAATTAACTTTAATTACTTCTTAATAAGTATTACAATAGTATACTAAAAAATAATTATAAAATATTAATTTACTTTCTTTGAATTTAAATTATTTTATTTTTTTAACACGTGCAGGTCCACACCAAAGCATAAAAAGCCTCCAGGTTCACACCACTAACTCAACCGGAGTGAGTTACAAGGGAGAAACTATCGTGGCGTGTGAGTCACGAAAAAATGCATGTGTGAGCTGCATGCTTGAAGGACACTTCAAGTTGGTTGAAAAGAGTGGTGACATGTAGAAGATGAAAAATTATATTTTAAGGCATATTAGTGCCATAATTGATGAGGATTATTCAGTCCACGAACACACTGGTGGGGACTCTCATTCTGAATTCCACGAACACACCAAATTCAAGAGTGGACTCCCAGGAGCAGCACTGGAGAAGAGATGGAGGCCAAGGAGGCCGAGAGAAGAGTAGTACTTAGGGAGTTATTATTCCATATTGTAAGAATTATTATACTCTATTCTAGTATGTTTTCATTTTTTGTATTGATAATGAACAAGTTAATTGGATAAATCTTTCAGATCAGGGAATTACTACTTTGACTGGTTAACATTTCTTGTTTTTTACTTTAACAAATTAATGTGTTAAGTATTGATCGGTGATATCAATAATGAATTCATTGAATTTATTTTTACTACTAAAACTTAATTTACAAAAATATGAAATAAATCGGAAAGATTTATTGTGGACACATATTTCAAAAAAATAATAAATTCACAATACATCAGGACTTACAGTGAGTTCGTACTCTTTTAATTTTCAATTCAAACATTTCACGGTTGATTTATTTTGGAGTGGAGAACTCCGAAATCAATCATCCTATGTGACTAAACCCATGGAAAGTATGGAAATTCATCTATTTTCTGTGGTGCAGTGTAGTAACTTTTAATTGAATTGGAATACTTTATAACCATTAGGATGAAGAATTTTCCCTGAGTGTTTTACTAGATTTTTCATTTATCAGCGATATATAACTCCATTTATCTTTTTTTCAACTATTTCTTGATTCAATTCAGTTTATATACAAGATTTTAAATGTTCAGTCATTTTATTTCTTAATGAAAACACAAAAAATGGTAAAAAAATATAAAATATTCCCCATTGTTGACAACAGTGGGGTCTTTTTGAAAGTAATTCGATGAATAGTGGTATTCTATGGATTCATTGTGGGTTTAAACCTGATTACCACAAATATTGTAGTTAATAGGAAAATAAATAGTCAAAAATTGATCAGATTCAACAACAGTTGTGATCAACAGGTGTTGTATAGTAAGAAAATAACCAAATATTATAATACAAACATAATAAATTTAATCCTCATATAGTAATTGATTGATTGAATTTGGGGATATTAGATGGTCTATGAGGTAGAGTGTATCAAACATATTAAAATATTAAACAATTAACAATATTAGATATCAATATTAATTAACATAGTAAATTATCCATGTAAAAATAAAAGAAAAAACACATGAGAATCTATATTTTTTATTCCAAACAGAACATACTCAACTTATATATCTCTACACAATGAGATATACATTTTAATCTACACTTATTTATGAATCAATATCATTAAATAATTACAAATTACTTTTCTAGTGGACATATAACCATAACACTTAACATTTTTATGGGAAGTCAAAACCCAATTGCAATAATGACATTAGACTGTTGGAGTCACAACCCCAGTAGTCTTGAATTTAAATCCTATAGTAACAACATGAAGAATGGAAATTATTTGTTATATAAAATGAGAATCATAATGTTAAATAATGTGCTAGATATATGCAGTCATGTTATAGACAAAATAAACTAATACTTAATAGATAGATAAACTTGATATAAACTGATAATGGTTGTTGAATATTTCATCATCTCATATCATTAAGGAAGCATAAGTCGAAATAGTTTAGGTATAATTATTTAGAGATCATTCATTAGATTAAAAAATTTTATCATTGGATCAATAACTTTTTTATAAAAATAAAAATTTGAAATTCTTAATGTGAACGGAAATGTAAGTCATAATATCATAATAATATTTGTATTTATGTACATTTTTTCCTAAGAAGAGTTATTTAAACATCATTATAAATAAAACAAATCAACAGAGATGATCAAAAGGTTATAAAATTGAAATTTAAAATAATAGATAAATAAATACTAGATATATATATATATATAATCACCCAACTCCCATCCAAAATTAAAAAAACAAGAAGAAAACAAAAAATTAATTTGAAATCATTATTTGAATTTTAAAAAAACTTAATATTAAATAATACCCAAAAAATATCATGAAAATTACCCAATATTCTTTAAAATTATAAATTTTAAAACATAGAGAATGTATTAATATAGATAAAAGGAAATTAAAAAAAATATTCATAATATATTTAAAATTATAAAAACAATTTGATTAATTATTCAAATAATTATATTATTTTAAAATAATTAAAAAACATCTTATAATAATAAAATAAATTATATTGAGTTTAATTCTAAAATTTAATTCATAATAACATGAAAAACATTGATCATTATATTAATGGGTTCAATATAAAATAAAACAATTCACATTGGTTCTATTTAATTAATATGATTTTATAGAATCATTGAAACAATTTATACATTTGATACAAACATGAGTAAAATAAAATGATAATGAAAATGGTGAAAAAAAGTAATCATTCAAGAATAATATTTTTATACCTATGTAAGGGTTATTTTCATTCATACATAATGGTGAAACAAGATTATCATACCATGATTATGGTAAAATGAGTTTTACATAGGTGAATAAAGATAGAAATTATTGTTCATAACATTCATAAGGATAATTATGTACTACCTAAAGGTAAATAGAATGTTAAACTACCTACGTAAGGGAAGAAAAAAAGTCATGTAAAGGTAAGTTGAAAGGATTATGCTTTTGTAAGGATAATCTATATTTTGTGTCAGGTTAATATATAAATTATAAATCATTAATAAACATATGAAGATATTTATATAAGGGTTAATAGTAGTGATTATGCATAGGGAATTGGTTTGAAAAATTCACATAAAGATAAGAAGGATTTTATTGATGCTACATATCAGTAAGATTAAAGTAATATATTTTACATAAGGGTAATTGAACACACTACATAAGGTAATTTGTGATCATATGGGATGTGTAAAGGTAAAAAATAGAATATATATATTTCATAACGGTTACAATAGATTTCGCATAAATGTGATGTATTTTTTTGAGTACACACTTAAGAGAAGAAATTAATTTCAAAGTCAAGTGTAAAGGTTTGTAAAATACAAATAAAAGAAATGAAAACATGAAATTTGTTTTATACAAAATAATTAAATAAATAGTTATAATAGATAAAAAATATTAATAAATAAATAATAAATTAATTAAATTAACTAAAAACAATATATGTGGATAAATTTTTAATATTATAAAAACTTAATATATATACTCTAAAATTAGAATTAAAACTCTCATCTTTAACGTTATCCCCCTTTTAGAAAACTATATAACTGAAAAATATTTTTCAAAAAATCTCCAATTTTATGAAAGGTATCAAATATTAATATTTGAATGTAATAAATTAACGATTAAATATCCCCCTCAGAAAAAGAAAAATAATCTAAAATATTCAATATAAATATCTATCATTTATACATCAAATTTTATTTTATAAAATTTTGAAAAATTCAATAGTTTAGTAAAAATACGAGCAAGTTGAATTTCTGTTGCAACATATTCGAAAATAATATTTTTTTTATTAATATAATCATGAATAAAATGAAATTAAATGTTAAGGTTCTTAGATAAATAATGATTAAAAGTGAATTTTAAAACCGAAATATTAGATGAATTATCACAATAAATATATATACATTAAAAAGTAAGACTAAAATTAGATAATGTTTTTTAAACAATGATGATTGAGAATAAAATGAAACCAAAAAAATATTTTCACTTTCTACAGTAGATAAAATAATATAATTTTGTTTTCTAATACTCCAGGAGAACATTTTTTTACTAAAAAAGTGACCCATATATTATATGCATTTGTTATGACTATATATGAAATCATCTTAGTCAGTGTAACTAATTCAATAAAAATATGATTTTTTTTCTAAAATTCAATAATCAATTTATAATAGTTATTTTCATATATCTAATAATAAATTAAACATCCATTAAGTGAGATTCATTATGATCCAACTAAAATCTATAGAATAAAATAACATTAATAAATACTTACTTTATACAAGTAGTTAACCATAAAAAATTCCATTCTTTCCTCTAAATATTTTAGAATTAACAGGATTTCATGAAACAATAGAATCTAATTTACAAATAATATTCAAATGGTTTTTTATAAAACAACTGAACTCCATTAACATAGATCTAGAGTCTACTTTATTACATAATCATAATAGAAAACTGAACTAATAACAATGGATTGATCAAGTTATTATTATCATTGAAGTAGATAAATAAAAAAAATACCATGTTATATTAGAAATATAAAAAACATAGCATAATACAATTTTTAAAATCCTTTAAATTATTCATAACAACCATTTTCATATCATAGGGAAATTAAAGAAAATAAATTGTGAGCATCGATTCTTGGTAGTGTTTATATATATTTTAATTAATCATGAATAAATAATGCATAATAAATATGGAAAGGTAAACAACTTAAAAGTCAAATTATTTAATTAATAATTTGTGAATAAATGAATCCATAGATAATATCAATGCAAGAATGCTGATTATGGATGTAAGAATTCTCAAATGGGGAATCCCACTCTTGACCTCTGGGAGTTCCCTTGTCATTGCCTTCTTACACCTCTATTTCCCCACCACACCATTTTGGATGTTCTCTTGGTATATCTAGTTCCTCTTCTTCTTACTTTTTCTTTTTTTATTTTTTTACTATCATTCCAGATCATGTTTCTTTTCACTGTTTCATTTTCATGTGAACATTACACATAGTTTCATGGACCCTAACCATTATTTCTTCCACACCTATCGCTTGAATATCTTTGAAAAAACTCTATATTAGTTTGTCAAAAATAATATTCACGGTTTTGGGTTTTCAATGTTGCTAATCGAATTTGGGTTTTTTTGCAGCTGTTTTCCCCCATCAATTCGATCACTAATTGAATCGATTGTTTTGGTTGTGGTTTTTTGTTTCTTATTCATCAAATATTTATTTTGTTTTGTTGTATTTCTTGGTGACTCTTCAAGGTCCTTGTATGACTATTTTGACCTTATGGTTTCGGAGAAATTGGTTTGTGGTTCAGTTGAAGTTCACCCCTCCCTGGTTAGGCATCACCTCTCCAAAATCTACATTTCTTTCATTTCCTTCACTCCATGCTAGGTATGATAGGTGTGTTGGTTGTTGGTGATGTTTTGGGATGGTTTTGGTTTATTTGTGGTGGGATTTTCATGAGGATCATTTGAATGATAGTGTTTATTTCAGTCTAGGATTGGTGAATATGGTATTCATTTTCACAATAAGTTTTATCTTTATTATTCTATTACCACTATTTTCATCCTTGATGGTTGGGATGTTTTGTTTCTATTTTCCTTTTTCTCGAAAAAGTTGGTGGTTTCTGGTGAATGAGTTTCCAATATGTTTGTTACTTCTCTCAGTGATGTCGTCAATGTTGAATAGGTCTTTACCAACCATATAGTTGAGATGGTGAATATGGTTATTAATGTTTAATGTCTTTAGTGACTGGTCTTAGGTGCTTATGTTTCTAGGCCATGATGACTATCTGACGGAAGAATTGATTTCAAAATTTGATGGGGAGTTTTGGTCACTTGGAAGTAATTCAGCTCAAGTCGTGTTGTAGGTGGCTTATTTTTGTATTCTGAATGATGGAATAAACTATCAATACTTCATGGAAAGATCTAGATGTAGATTTTGAGTATGTATCATTGACCCATAATTACTATCTAGATTTGGAATAATAAGATGACATGGCTCCACTATCGGTATTGGGCATGTTCATTTATGCATGAGACAACTAACTTAGTAGCCATGCGAAGGTGGAGGCTTTCCATGATGTAGTAGATGCTGGGGAGGGGAAACTAAAAGTAGTCATGATATGGGCTGATTGTATCTATGTCTGTGATGTCAAGTTAGGGTTCCCCTTTACCATTAAAAGAGGAATTATCTTAAAAAACATAAAATTAAGGCATTTTTTCCATTCAGGCTGGATAATATTAATGCACTAATACCATGAATAATAATAACTGAATTCTAAATGAATAGAATTATTAACATTGGACATTGTGATCTCAATAATCATGATATCATTACCATAAAATTCCTTTTTCCAATATATTTTAATCAATGGGTAGGTATAGACAAAAAACCATTTAATAATGCTATCATGTTATGTTGTCACGTGAGACATATAGATTCATAAAGGG
Source organism: Viscum album (assembly GCA_963277665.1). Lineage (NCBI taxonomy): Eukaryota > Viridiplantae > Streptophyta > Magnoliopsida > Santalales > Viscaceae > Viscum > Viscum album. The sequence continues at coordinate 497,783,178 of OY728140.1, forward strand.
GAAATCTATAACTAATCCCCACTACTAAATCCATTTAAAATTCATTACTCATTTATTAAATGATTAATTTATTTAATAAAAACTATACATTATCAATAAAAATCCATATTTTTTAGAGAAAAAATATTATGATTCCCCCAATAAATCGATTACCATTCATTGTAAATAATCATATATAAAATTTGTATACAATTGAGGAAATAATAGTATTCATGATAGATAGAATATGTATATTTAAGATAAATGTGATGTTTAATGAAAAATTATCACAATAAAGTGAATATAACAAGAGTATGATAATGTCCAAAAAATTAACAAGAAAAAAATATGACTATCAATTCATCAATATATATATTATAATAATATTATTTACTTTGAATAAATATAATATATGGTATACAAGCATTCAAATATATTTCATTAAATATTATATTTTTTAAACCAATTAAAAAATGTAGAATAATATAAATAGTATAAAATTGTTATGGATAAATAAAAATCTATAAACATCGTATACTTTAACAAGAAACATTCCTCTTGAATATTTAAAAACAATGTAAAAAAATAACTTTTATAAAATATTTCAATTATTCCATTGAACCTTGTAAAAAGATAAAAATAACCTAAAATTAAATTACTAAATCTTGTAATTGTATAAATAGGTATTTCATAAAATATTTTTTACAAAATATTGATAGAAAAGAATAATATATTTGATCCACATATAAAAAATGACCATCTTTTCTTTTAAACAATTATTTAATTTGTTAAAGATACCAAGACAGTATGTGGAGAAAACAATTATGGAAAATACATAAATACCTATTTTATATAACCAAATTAGGATTCAATCAATGATATATTAAAATATTCCTTCAATTAAAATTAGTGTAATCTAAAAAAATGAGATTGAAGAATAAATTATTATCTCTTACGTAACTTGTAAAATGTAACCCCATGAATTAGTGAACATGAAAAGAAACATTAATTATCTAAACTAATTTGAAATCAATTTTAAATAAATAAAAGTTATATTCACCACATAAAAAGAAATATGTTTATAAACCAAATATTTCCTAATTGGGTCGAAACTGATATGAAATCCCTTACCTTAAGTTTGTCTTTATTCAAAAGAAATCTTACCTCTATTATAATAAATTTAATTTTTTATAATTCTATGATAGATTGATTTATATACTAATTATATCATTTATAATATTCTTATAACATTTCAATGCCTATTTATTATTAATTCATTGTTTAAATCTTCATTTTTGAGTGTTACTTATTTCATTTTTTTTATAATTTGGTTTTGTAGTATTTTTCCTTGTATATGGATTATGGTTCCATCATCTAAATAATTTTAATTCTGATATAAATATAATTTATATTTATTATATTTATATTTAGTTTCATGTATAATATTTAGAGATAGAAAATGGAATTACACCATTCATGGAGATAGTAGGCGTACACACAAATAAACATTGTTTATACTTTTCGATGGATGAAATGAGGGAGATTATAATAGTAATAAAACATTATATAATTATTATTACATCACATATATAATATATATTTATTATATATATTTTTTTTCATCCATGAAAGTAATTAATGAAAACTGAATCACATCCCTTCGTGGAGGTGGTAGTCCATACACACGTATGGGCGATGTTATCATTTTCCCACGGACTGGATGGTAAGAAGATCGATGTGATATTGTAGTTAAAAAAGGAAAACTATTTCATATATATCATATAAAATCATTAAACCCCTCACTCTAAACATACATTAAATATGGTTAAGGAAAATTAATTTCATCTCTACAAGGAGTTAGTAGTCCATACGTATGCAAGAGTGATACATTACCCACCCATTTAATGGGAAATGGTGAATGATTTTGGTTACATAATCATATTAAAATTTCTGTTTATTTTTTATACTTAATTTATTATTTGATGTTGAATACCACATGTTTATAATAGATGCAAGAAAATATAATTCAAAATTGGTTGTATAGAATCATTATCTATCCTTTGGCTGTCCTCCCTAAAATGCTTTCGTAAGGATCCATGGTATTGTATTTTAATTTTGTAATCACCTCTAACTCATGAAAATGGATATTTTTAAGTTAATTGGGGAGTATTTTTTAACTCATATGGATCAATGTGGTGTAAATAAAAGAGAAATTGTGTGTTTATTTAAAATTTTGAAAGGAAACACCTTTAATTTATTAAAATATTTAAATATAATAATGTAAAACTATTTCAAAATGAATATATATAGAAATCAATTATAGTTTTTTCATAATAAAATATATATTATAATAAAATAGTTTTTTTTACGTTTTACCTTTCAAAATTTATCATTTTTCCTTGGCTTAACTCCCGGTGAGCCTATTTTATCCTTAACCTCAGTAATGCCTTTTTTAATTTTAAATAGTAATTTTTTTACTGTGAGGTAAAAACGTTATCATAAATAGAATAAGGATGAAATTTTAATCCATTTCATATCTTATATGCCCTATTATGCCATTTGTTTCCTTTTGAATAATTAAAAAAATTCATTTTTCATAAAATATCATTAATCTAATTTTTACACTATTAATTTAATGTGTCTTTAATGACATCAATATAAAGATTCAATATAAATATAATCCTTCCATATATTAATATTTGATCACTATCACCTATAAAATTCTTGTGGACCGATAATTGTTCTTACAATTGATAATTTTAGTGTTATTAAAGAAATTTAAATTTATTTTTCCACTTCTTTCACAAGCAATGTGTATGTGTTGTGTAATTGATTACATTAATTGAATAATTATTCAAAATTGTAAAAAATTATCACCTAAAATATAATTCCATTAATATTTAAATAAAAATAATGATTCATTTAAAAAATATTTTTTCTCTTTGTGAACATATGAGTGATATTTAAAGTTAGGAGAGTGTCGTTTTTTGTTCTTCTTTATAAAAAATAATATAAATATTGTTATCAAAGAAAAATCACAAAAAAACAACATATATTCAAATTTAGGTTGGATTTGTACTATTTAATATCATCAATGGAAATAATTTAATTGTTTTAATGATTTTTAAGGCAATATCAATTTATTTTTAACCTCAATAACTTAATTTAACCTTTACATAAATTATTAATATTACCATGATTTCTATTCATAATTCATAAAATAAAAGGGACCTATTTACAAAATTTTCACAACCTGATTCCATATATTCAATTTTTTTATGCAATTTAATTCCTTGATGTTTTAAAAATAAAAATAAACAGAAATAATATAAATTCTTGGAACCACTTTCTTCTAAACAATTTCGCTTTAAGCCTAAAAATTGACTTAAATCGAAACCTTGTAAAATAATGATCCCCATGGAATTTATTATATTAGTTTAAATATAATAAATCTTATATCATTATAATATAAATTCTAAAATATAAAGAGGCTTTTCAAATTTCATGATTTAAGGAAAGGAAAATACAGTTTTAGAAAAATATATATGTTTCACTAGTAAAAGAAAAAAAAAAGAAAATTAAGAGAAATACAAAATTAAAAACATAAGTAATAATGACATGATGAATAAATTATATAATTTTTATATAATAATATTTAAGTAATATTTTCATTGACATTATATGTTTGGTGATGTGATAAAATCTGGCTATTAAATTACTCTGTTTTATTTAAAGAGAAATATATAAATAAATCTAAGTGAGATATATTTTATCCACCTTATAAAAATTAATCCAATGAACTTTAATCACTAAAATAAATAAAGGATACTTCTACCACATTTCATCCTTAGGATTCAATTTATCTTTCTCATATTTATGGTTTCTCCTCAAAACATTTACTGTATGGGTGGTCTTGTTTGAGAGAAAATTATCTCTATGATCTAGAATCTCAACCATTTGTTCCTTATTAGAAAGATATTTCACTACCCTAGGTTTAGTTTTAGGTATGAGATTCCTCCTATGTTATAAATATAATATATCATAAACTTGTGTGGGATTTAGTGATAGTGCCATGAAATAAGATACCTCTAAGATATGATCAGGAATATCAAATGGATCGATATATCTAAGGCTCAACTTTCCCTTCATTAAAATTCTAAAAATATCCATCCCAATAGATAATCATTGGAATAAGTTTTCAATAAAATTAAACTCTGTATATAACTATTGATTATCAACATAATATTTCTCTATAAATTTAGATCCCCTTATGTGTTATTGAATGTATATGACCTTATATATCATTTCATCCACTATACCAAGTACCCATAGCTTTATTTTATAATTTCATCTAAAAATGTTGAATTTATACAAATAATTCCATATAGGGCTTCATAATTATCCATTAGAACAATTGAATAAAAGTTATTTTTGTAGGAATATTCTACCAATGGTTTTGACCACAACCACCATTGAAATCCACAGAGAACTATCGTAACGTACATTATAGTGTTTTTTTGGGAATCTTAGACAAACCACAAGTATGATGATGATAAAAAATACTAAAAATCATATCTATATCCAGATCATATTAAATATTTTTCTATAACATCGAGGTAAACTTCATATCCTTATATGATATAATTGAGAGTAGTTGACTTTGAGAAATCACAACATACTTAATTTATAACTTATTAAACAATTCAATATAGAAATATTCTATAATTGTTATAAAATATTATAAATTTGTAGGGTGATCAACTACCAACCAGAAAGAATTATAGCCTTTAGATTTTTTGAGACTTCAAATTATGAAATCCATCGAAATTATTCCCTATTTATTTTCTAGTATGGGTAATGGTTGTAATGCCTCAATTGAATTGTTTTTCCCTATGTTTACATTCTGACATAGTAGATATAATGATGCATACTATACAATATCCATTTTTTACAGAATCCCACAAGAAATACTAATTCATATCTCATTGCATCATTATAAATCTCATACGAATAAAAATTGATTATTTATGAGCTTCATCCAACAAGTCATAATTCAATTATGGTATTCATGGAACAAATAATTAGGTTATGAAACCCTTTATTCCAAAATGATCTTAATTGAACATAAGAGTATTCATCACATTCTTCTTCAATTTTATATCTTTTTTATATGCCTTCTTAAACCTACAATGGATGGATGTATTATTATTAAAATAATAAATATAATATTTGTTCCCTTTCCATGAGGTTTATATATATAACATCAAAAAATCTATAATTGGTTTATCTCATTCAATACTCATCCGGTAAAACTATTACGGTCATTTAGACATGGATAATCAACCACCATGTTCAACATACCCGGTTGGTAATATATCAATCAGTAATAATATTGGATAAACTCCCACGACATTCTATGGTTCATATTCAACTATTTCTATCTCAATATATAGTGATTGATTTTATGGTATGTAAATATATCACACCCTTTACAATATAGCTAGTTACTTCATATCTTCAATGAAAATATTACAACTACAAGTTCCAAATCATTATTTGGATAATTTTTCTCATGATTTTTCAACTAGTTTTAGGAATAATATATCACCATATGGTTTTGAATGAGGATTCATCCTGGACCTTTCTTTTATGAATCAATATATATATATATCAAAATCCCTTCTTCAATATAGGGTAGTGTAAGAACATTCATACTAACCAATCTTCTCTTCAGCTACATGAAACTTTCCTCACATTCATCTATCCACAATAATGAGGTGCACTTATTGGTTATCTGGTGGATTAGATTATATATTTATGATAAATATCTCAAAAAGAATCGATAGGTTGGAGATAGTCCAAGAAAACTACGCATATTAGGTATCGTGGTTGGTCTAGGATAGTTCTCAATAATATTATCTTTGAACGGTCAACTGATATACCCTCACAATTAATTACCTACCCAAATAATGAGACATTTTTTATCCAATATTCACACCTTTGAAAATTTTGAATATATATTATCCTTCCTCCTGGTCATCAACACAATAATTAATTACTCTCCATGATGTCCATTTCTATTTAAATATATGAAAATATCATCTATATAGACTACAAAAAAATGATCCAACTAAAATCTAAATACTGCATTCATTAAATTCATAATGATATCAATATAACTGATAATTACATATGGAATTACTATAATATCATAATGACCTAGACTTGTATGGATGTTTCTCTTTGGTATATCCTTCTTATTTAAGATTAACTAATAACAACTAGATCAAGGTTCAATTTTTTTGAAATATTAATATCCTCATATTTGATCAAAAAAATAAATGATACAGGTTGGGTGATACTTATCCTTAATTGTGATTTTTTTTCAATAAAAATTGAAAAGATGCATTTACAGAGCATTCTACTTTACCAAATGAACTGGTGCACCAAGTGGTGAAGCACTTGGATAAATGAATCACTTGTCTATATTCTCCTGGGGTTTATTATTCAATTTTAGTAAATTAATTTGATCCATTAAATATTGATTCATTTAAATAGGTTTATCACCATATATGAGTTCTATTAAAAACAAAATTTCATGATTTTTTGGATGAATATGAGGCTCTTCTTGAAAAACATTATCAAACTCCCATAAAATTACTATATCATAAATGTATAGATTCACCATAAAAACATTTGATAAATACATCTCAATAGTATGGGTTAATATACATATAATGAATGTAATATTCATTGGGTGTTCAAGTTATTCCTTAAATTTATAAACTGTTGTAGGTTGATTCTAAATATCAAATGTAACTTCACTTCTATGAAAATTGATAACTTTACTATACTAAATGATCCAATAAATGCCCAAAAGTAAATAAAATTTAATATGGTAAATATTAACTAGATTTCGAGGAAGAACATTCTTATATACCTCTATCAGTGAGAAGACATATGATTTTGATGTTAGTACCATATAATAAGGTGTTTTTACACCAAAATCAACATCAAATTATTGAGGTTATGATGTGACACCCATATAAATATATTCACATATAAAAACTTGTGATGATCCTAAATCAAATAAAAATATTTGACTTATAGATTAGATGATAAGTATACCTTTAAACAAATTTATTGAAACATATAATTTATTAATAGTATACCCATATGCTTGGAATTATCCCCTATTATTATTTTGGGGAAAGTTCTATTGGTTATTTAAGAAATGGTTTTAATAATATCCCCCACATGATATAGTCAAACCACTATATAGCAATGGTTTTGTACTTTTATTTATATTAGTAAGCCATATGACCTTATCTTCGAACATTTAATAAACTTTCATTATCTTCAAGAATTTTCTCAGACGTTTCTTTAAACAATTTATAAATGATGAAAGATTCATTATTCCCTTATACTTATTTGAATAATTCCCTATTTTTGGGAAATCATCCAACAAATTATTCACTTTATTTCCATTAATTATAGAGGATATTGAAATTTATTTCTCTTTCATAAATGTAATTTATATTATATCATTATATAATGAAATTTATTGATATGATAGTTCCCTTAAAATAATTGGATAATCCCAACAATGAAGTGGCCAATATTACTTTTCAGATTATGTATATATACTAAATCATGTTGGTATAATATTGTAATTTTATCCCGATACTCTTCCAAACATTCTTTTTTATTTCATTACTGAAGTGAGGAATATGCTCCCTTTTTATCTCACTGATCTCTAGGGATTTTGTTATGTATTTCACATTAATAGTTCAATATACCATGTTTTATATTTCTTCAAAAAAATTATTGTTTTTGATCAATGTCATCAATTTATTAGAATCTTCTTTAAATTAATAAAATTCCAGAATAAACATTTAACTTTCATAAAATTTAAAATCATGGAATATAATTTAAATGGACATAGTTCATTGATGATCTACCAAAATATGAGTAGTTCTATTAAAATATATCAGATTTTTCCACATGATGTGATCCAACATATATTAATCACATTGTGGAATAATAGGATTCTCCATAACAGAAAGGTTATTATTCATAATTATAGAATATATGAATCAAATAGGTGACACTAAGTGGGGGTTAATTAGTTGAACATAGATTTGTTCAAATTATCTTATAATTTATATTTTTTAACACTTTATGTTTCTTATACAATTAAATATTATTTCCCAATATAATATAATGCAAAGAAGTAATAATAATTTTTCCAACGCATTTTTTTTTACAAGGTTTGACATAATATTCTAATAATTCAATCTATTATTCCCCTAGTAATAGATTATTCACTATATATAGGTGGTTAATACTAGGGATTCATCATTCCCATCAACATTGACTCCATAGTGCTCCAAGTCTAGATTATACAAAATATCACAATGCCCCCACCAAAAAATGAAATGAAAATAGAATCAATTATTCTCTTCTCATATACAATAGTTTACTGGACTCTACCACTAAAAAATTAAATTGAATGATATCTTCAATTCTTTATAGATTATACAGAATTTGAAAAATAAATAACATTGTTTTGATATACTCCCTCTATAATTCTACTGGATAATGTTTTCAAAAGTAAAATTCATCAAGGTATTCAATATCATCAAGTAATATATCTATTTCCCATGAAGTTATTCTTAAATATTGAATGATTCAATTCTTAAAACATTTGAATGGTGAAGAAAAAAAATTCCTTTACTAAAAAGGATTCAAAATCTTTCATTCCTTTATACAATTATTTTTTGGGCTTCTAAAAATTCTCTTGTATAATAGATTCATTATCTTTCATAATTTTCAATTCTATTTCTTTATCACATGGATGAAAAATAATATCCCAAAACAATTATAGTGAATATGAACTCAAAGTATTTAAACTATTTAATTATGTAATAAATAACACATTTATATTGATAAATTTAAATATACATAGGTTTGGCTATATATATGTATTATTTAAATTAATTCAAAACTCCGATTTTCATATGGTGATATAAATTTTTTGTATGCAAATACTACTCTCCATGGTTCTCAATTAATTTTTAATAACCACAAATATAATTGTTCAACAAAAATTCATATGGCCTTCACCATTTTCATGTACAACATAAAATCGTGTAGTCTCATTTATGCATTAATGGCCATCAAAATGATTACTATATAACTATAAGACTATATACTTTAAATTCACAAGGGTTTTCAGTTTTCCCTTATTATTTATAAAGAAAAATAAATACCAAAACTACTATAATATTGATGATGTATCCAAAAAATAATCCTTAGATCCTCATTAAAATATGTGTATCGTCGTTCATTCTTATTGATTATGACATGCAGTATGCATGACTCAAAATTATAATATCAACTATAAGAATATGAATGCACTAGATTCATGGACATGGATTTTTATCTATTTTTATCATTTTATGTAAATACATGAATGTGGAACTACTTATATATCACATAGTTTTTAACATATCAGTAGATTAATCTAATATATAAAATCGTATGATGTCCTAAGAATGATTCATGTGATCTGAATACATTTTTTATTCACAACACTATGCATAAATGAATATTGAATGCATGAATCTCAAATGTAGAGTTATCAAAAAGCTCAATTTTCATTATTGAAATTAGAATGATTATAGATACCTGATCATACAATGATCAATTACCAGTATTAACATATTGGATAAACAATAGCTAGATTACATAAAATTATAATAACCCATGAATGAGTAATGAATATGATGATAATACAAGAGATTAGAAGACTCGTATTGGGAAGATCAGATGATGGTTGTTATTTTTGTAGCATTTTTATCACATGAATAGTAGCAATTTTATCTAGTCCCATATTGATATCATGCTCGTTCGACAACTGTTATATATGTAAAACACTCCCTTTGAATTTTAATATGCGAGTTTCTCAATATCCTCTCTCAGAATCACACTTCACAAATTTAGGCTTTTCACTCCGTGCATCCCCCACAAGCCCCTATCATCCTCGTTTAATTCTATCACTATTGAATAGCCCCTCTTTTCAATACATGTGATTCCTATATGATTTATACACACTCTGTATTAGATAATGTTTATCTATGTGGGTTGGTTCTTACATAGTGATCAAATCTCCCACATGTATGGTTGAGCCGACATGGTAGATAAATTGGGGTTGGCCGATATATTTAATTATGTCCAAAGAAATAAATAATTAGTAAAAAATATGTATCTTCACTAATACATTATCAAAATATTCTTAAAATAAAATTCTTCCTCAAACCTTGTTCATAAAAAATATGGATACATTTTTCATGGCCAAATTTAATTGTTTATTTCCTATTATTCTTCGTATTGAAAAAAATGGGGCCTTATTGACACATGTAAATAAAATTAATGAATCGTTAAATAATCATCTCAATTACAATGAGAATTTCTCAATCTTGATATCCAATTCCATTAAATGAATATGTAACAATTCCTTAAGAATTTCCACATCATCTACTAAGACTTATTGAATCATTGACAATAAATGATACCATAGCTTCAATAATATCCCCTTTGTATTTAATTTTTGGAATCTCTTCAAATTGTAGTGTGAATATGTGTGATTGAACCGTATGACTCTTACTTACAATTAAATACAAAGGATTAGTATGGTTCTTATAATTTTTCCAAAACCTGTTCTCCTCTATTTTATGTTTCTTTTTTATTTTAGCAACTTCTTAGATAGCTATGATATCACATGGTTCTCTTAAAAAAAATCCTTCAATTAATGAACTCTAATTCTACATGGAATAAATCGGTGTAGAAAACAAGATATAAATAACCAAGGTTGTATAATATTTACATTAAATACACACATGTGATTCCATTATATGAAATTATCAATTCTCGTGATGGAATTTTTTACGAAAATAAATAAAAGATCATACAAATACTTTAAGAAAACACATCATACAGATTAGGAGTATGAGAATAACTCTATTATTGCCTCATATTTTAATCAACCAACACTCCCCCTAAACTAAAAAATTGATGGAATTATGTTAGGGGTTGAATGTGTGATTAGAATTACCTATTTTCCACAGAAGACCCCATCAATGGATTCACTCATCCTCTTCATCATTTAGTGTTTCCAACCATATACCTCCTAGAAACAACTCACCATCAATACAATCTAAAAGTGGAATCATAAAGTTTCTCCTTCAATTCCTTTGATTTTATCCAATAATGCTTAATATAATAGTGAATATGTAGGAATAAATTATCACATCCCAAATAGGGTTCCACATAGAGGATCCTAGAGTCGGTGGGCCACAGAACCTCAAGATCCCCACCCCGTGTGCTAGAGGTTATCGAATCGCAATAAGTGACTAGGGTGTCTCTGTGGAGAGACTATTACCTCATGTTTAAGAGAAACCCATTAGATAATATAATAAAAAAAGTGGAGGCATGTTATTAATTAATAGGGAGTGGAAATAGAGAATTAGAATCCAACAACAATATCCAATCAAAGATGAATTATGTAAAAAATGATAATGTTTGTTCATGTTTCTACAAAAATGGAAAGCATGTATACATGTTACTAGAAAATAAATTTTATATATAATATTAAAAAATAATCCATAAGTTATCTAGTAACCCAATCACTGCAAGATCATATCCTACAAAAATCTCATCCTAAAGTAAGAAATAAAGTTTTGTGTCCAAAGTGTGATATTTACCTTTATAGACACCTACATTCATATAGTATACCCTGATACAATTACAAGCCCAAATAGGTTGTGAGATAAATCTAGGTAGGCTACCACCAATAGTGTCTATACAGATCCAATATGTGAATATAAAATGAATAGTGTTCAAGTGTATATAAATGCAATGTAATCCTTAAATAATAATGAATAACTTCTTCTACCTCAGCTGGTAATGTCTCAAAACATTATATATTTTAATAAATTCATATAATTTTATTTTTATACAAATAAGTCAATTATACATGTTAGAAACACTATAATATATCATTATCATAACAATGGATGATTCAAGGTGTAGCCAATGAGTCCTTAACCTCATTGGTTGGACAACATAATGAAATAACTCATGTATTCTTACAATTATGGTTTATGAGTGTAATGAAAGGGTAATCCCCCAAATAATTCCTCTATAAATTTTACTAACCCATTCCAAAGATCTTGTTCAAGGGTAATCAATGGCTAAGAATTACTGGGATCAGTGGGGTGAATCCATGGTAAAGTGTGTTTGAAGAAATAATTCATTATCCAAGGAGTGTATCTATGGCATCCTAATATCCAGAAGACAATGATGGGATCCTATTACACCATGTCAGGCATCATATAGTATAAATGTAATATTTTTTTAATAGGGTATCACCCATGGAATAAAGGTTCTTTGAGTTGGAATGGAATATATTGAGTTTTGAAAAAATTCCTTAAGCAACTAGATCGTTTAATTAAGATTGTGTCTCTTGGTAAATCTTTTTTAGTGGGAGAGGAAAAATAAAAGAGGGTGTCAGGAATAATGAAAAGGGTTTCATCCCATTTAAAACATTTACCTTAATTTAAAAGGCATGTAAATGATTAACGTTCCCTAAAATTATAAGACATTCCCTTTTAGAAAAATTTTATTAGACATATTGAATTGGCATGCGAAGGAAAATACACAATGAGTATTGAATACACAACATGTATTCCAAATATAGATCATTTACAAGGCTTGTAAAAATCCTTTATCCCTAACATACTTCTTTATAAAAAAACCATCCAACACTAACTAATGATTTTGAAATTTAACTAAAAATAGAAGGAGAGTAATGGTTTAAATGGTTTTTAAAAGGATCCATACTAGATGTTAAAAATAGTTTTTTATGGTCTTCCCCAATTTAAGGAACTATTACTTTACTTCCCCATCCAATATTGGTATAACACTATTTAAGAACAACTTGATTCACTAAGCATGCTTGTAGGCCTCTTTCTCCCAAGTATCATCCTTTACATAGCTTTGTTTTTATAGAAAATTCATTAAAGGGATATTCTTGCCATGAAGATCCATTATTATCCAGTCAATGATATGTGTGGGATACTCTACAAACAATGCATCAAAATCTAAATCAACCTCCTTAGAATCAAAAGTATTTGACTTGTTGGCATGAAATGGTGAATTTATGATACATGGAAGACATCATGTTTGTAATTGTACCAATGAGGTAATAACAGGATATAATATATTGGTCCAAATCTAATGATAATCTAAAAAGTCTTAGAAAAGTGAGGTGAAAACATCCCTTTCCTTTTAATCCATTTATTACCATGTCTCGCTGATACCTTCAAGATAACATGTTCCTAGATTTGGAACACCAACACTCATCCATGACATTCGACATATCATTCCTGTCTAGACTGAGAGGTAGTAAATAATTCTTGATCAGTTGAACCTTTTTTAAAGTCTTGTTCGTGAGACAATGACCTCATGGATCAACCTCTCCTTCCATTCACCAGAACATAGATGATCAATATGGCCTACTATAAAAGTCATCATATGGAGCCATATAAATCATCTCTTGAATGATATTATTATAATTGAACATTATGAAAGGTATATAATTTTCTGATGAACCACCTAAATCCAAAATTAATTATATAGGAATTTCCTCTAACACCTATATCATCTGTTCTGATTGTTCATCGGTCTGTGGGTAAAAATATATTATCATAAACACCTGTGTACCCAAATACCTAGACAATCCCTACAAGAATATTGATGTGAAATGAACATATATATTAGAAATGATATTTTTAGGGACACCATGAAGACATATGATCTCATGGGAATTTAGTATTCCAATGAAAACCACAATGAATGTCACCTAAATAAGAAGGAAGTATCCTAATTTCATCAGCATATCCAAGACTACCAAAGTAACATATCTATATCGAGGTATCATTTTAATCCAACTACAAAATCCATTGAAACGTTTTCATATTTCTATAATGGGATAGGTAAAGGGTGCAAAAATATAGTAAGAAATTTTAGATATGCCTTCACCTTATGAAAAGTGGAGCAGCAAGTGATAGAACCTACTATCTAAAATTTTATCCTTGACCACAAATACTTGTTACATATATCCTGATATATCTTAGAGATACCTAGAAGAACTAACCATTGAGAATCACGTAAATCTCTCATCAGTAGCTCTCTCATATCTATAGGAAAGTAAGAATTCACATTTATAAGTAGGATTTTGTCTCCCATAAAATCATAATTCAAAGGTGGTTCCTCACCTACAACACTATCCTTGAGAACCAACCGCTTAGGATATGAAAAATGTTCTACTCTTTACCCTGTTAAAGTGTGAAGAGGTTCTTGATAAATTTTTAAGATATGACTTATCGTGACTCTCATAAAACTCCAATCACATATTAGAAATATGGACCATAAATTACAATTCAATAATATATTATGTAATGGCATGTGATTGAGTCTTCGAGATTACTGCATCATCCACTGTATTTCTCATTGTAGGAAAATATCCTATAAAAAATTAAAAATTAAAAAAGTTATTCATCACATCTTAACTGTATGAGATTCAATTCATGTATTTTAATGATATATTTTATACTCTTGTAGTCTGTATACACCAATATGTGCTCTTCCATTAGATAGTATCTAAATTAGCGTAATCCATCAAAAATAGATGTTTGAATAAAGTTTTGTATTGGGTATTTTTCATCATTATCTATCAAATGGAGGGTCCCCTACATAATGGTTATATCCTCCTATTTCAATACTACTCCCAAACCAATTCATAATGTATTACAGAAAAATGTATAGCCTCTACTAGGCTGCGTAAGAATCAAAATCGGTGTATAAGTGATCCATCCATTCATCTAAGGGAAGGATTTATCACATGCTTTAGGACAGAGGATATTAAAAACCTTTTTTATGATACTATATAGGGGAAATAAAGACATGGGAAGTCCATTATGAAAATTCTTAACATAAAACTAGACCGAATAAGATTCATATTTCAAATATGTTATTAGGATTCTCCTAGGAAACCATAACATACACATTATTTTGGTCAAAGTATACTTCTAATTATGAGATTATATGACCCAGGAAATGATCTTTTTCAATAAAAAAGTGGTACTTAGAAATCATAGTATATATCTGATGCTTAATTAGGGTATTAAAAATAATCTCATAGTGTTTAACATGGTCTATATGAGTATGAAACTTCCACAATATTTCTTCAATAAATACCTAGAAAAAGTAATCTAGATATGGGTGGAAAAAATAATCATAAAATCCATGAAAATTGAAGGTGAGTTCATATGACTGGGAAACATAATGAGATACCCAAATAACCTCTACCGACTACAGAAATTTTAACATTATACATCTAAAGGACTGATTCAAACCTGATGATATGCTAATCTTGAATCGATATTCATGAAATCCCTCACTCCTTGAATCTGGTCAAAGAGATCTTCTTCTTGAGGAAAAGGACAGTAGATATTAATTGTAATATGGATCCACCATTGGTAATCCATGCATAGAAATAGGGTCTCGTACTCCTTCATGGAGAAAAGTATGGTAAAATACTAAGAAAAAGTGTTGTGTAATATAAAACCCTGAGATTCTAAATCCATAAACTATATATTAATATTTGCGAGCTTAGTATGTGAAATATTTCACAGAGGAATATATACTAGAGTTGATCCAGGAACAAGATCAATTGTAAATGATCCCTCTCTCATATGAGGTAAGCCAGAAAAAATCGTTGGAAAAAACATCTATAAAATGAACAAGTACATGATGAAAATATTTCATATGAATCCACTACTCATTTATGAGGAGACCAGGTCTATAGGATGTCACAAAAAATCCCATGATGATCTATTCCAGCTCTACTAGCCTAGAAATTCCACTTACCATTGTGTATATAACTTTTTCTATATAGTGATGTAAACAGAACCCTTTGATGATAGCATCCATGTGACAATTAGGTCCTAATAATGGCACAAACACCCAACCATTAACATGGTCGTCGGGTTCTGGCCCACCAGGTTCAACCAGTTGACCCACAGACATGTAGTACCTACCCCAGGGCCCACCCACGTGGTCCCCAGCCCAGGGCCCACCAACATGGTCCCCATCCCGGGGCCCACCCACATGCCTGAATGGGTCATGTGACTAATGAAAGTCCCCACATGCCAACACATGTCCTTACCAGTGTGCTTTCTCGTCACTCACACACACCCTGAGAAACATCATATAAGGTCAACCATCCTGATCAGTACTCCAGGATGAGCATGATTAACTGTGGAGTTCTAATCAGGAAGGCTCCAGAAAAGGAAGGTTCACCTTGTGAACATGAGTCATATCATTTAGTCATTTAACCCTTTATCATTCTGGGGTGTTACAATCACCCCCCCCCCCTCGTAGAGCACAACGTCCTCATTATTGGACCTACATCTCAACCCAGTTAGTGCACTACACTTAAGGCTGGGAACCTCCTCTAATACCAAATGTGGAAACTGGGCCCTGGTGACAGCATAGAAACCCTTCCATAACATGGTTTTTGGGTCCTAGCCAGCCAGGTATCATCAATTGCCCCGCAGACACATGGTCCCTACCATGAGCCCCACCCACATGCCTGAACAGGTTATCTGACTAATGATTGTCCCCACCGGCCAATACATGTCTTTTCCAGTGTTCCTTGTACCCACTCGCAAACCCATCATGATTAGTACTCCAGGACGAGCATTCTTAACTGTGTAGTTCTAATCAGGTAGGATCCTGAAAAGGAAGGTGTGCCTTGTTGACATGAGCCATATCATTTTTTTCATTTAACCCTTTATCATTCATGGGGTGTTACAATCACCCCCCCCCCCCCAGAGAAAAATGTCCTCGTTGTGGGCCCTACATATCAACACAGCCAGTGCACTGCACTTAAGGCTGGGTACCGCCTCTGATACCAAATGAAACAACTGGTCCCTGGTGATATCACAAACACCCCTCCATAACATGGTTGTTGGGTACTAGCCTTCCAGGTACCACCAGTTTCCCCGCAGACACATGGTCCCCACCCTGAGCCCCACCCACGTGCCTGAATGGGATATCTGACTAATGATTGTCCCCACATGACAACACATGTAATTTCCAGTTTGCTTTGTCCTCACTCTCACACACCATGGGAAACTTACTTGAAGGTCACCCATCCTCATCACTACGCAGGGCCAAACACGCTTAACTGCATAATTCTAATCAAGAAGGCTCCCAAAAAGAAAGGTGAACTCCATTGACATGAGTAATATAATTTATTCATTTAACCCTTTATCATTCTGGGGTATTACAATCACCCCCCCCCAGAGTAAAATTTCATCGTGTTAGGCCCTAAATTACAACCCTGGTAGTGTGTTTCACATAAAGTAGGGTACCACCTATGATATAAAATGTGACAACTTGGTCCCGATGACGGCACAAACTCCCTACCTTTAACATGGTCATCAGGTCCTGGCCCACCAGGCACCACCAGTTTCCCCACAGACACGTGGTCCCCACCCTGGGTCCCACCCACATCCCTAAACAGATCATCTAACTAATAAAATTCCCTACAGGCCAACACATGTCCTTCATGATTTTCTTTTTCCTCACTCACACACACCATGATAAACATCAAAAAAGGTCACCCATCATGACCACTACACCAGGTCGAGCATGCTTAAATGTGGTGTTCTAATCGGGTTGGCTCCTGAAAAAGAAGTTTCACCTTTTTTACATAAGTCATCTCATTTTGTCATTTAACCCTTTATCATTATGGGGTGTTACAATCCCACATAGGCATGATATGATATTGGAAAGTACATTCTGATAATTACATGAAAACCTATAATTTTCGGTATGAAAATGTCTCATAAGATGGGATAATTTCCTAACATAAGGGGGAGTCCATGCATTGGAATATACCATCTGACCACATTCCCAACGATGTATCCAGGGTAATTAGTCCATCCAAATGAAATTTTTATTATATAAAATCAATTTTAAGGGAAAATGGTAAACCATTGTTCTATAAAAGGAATTAACTAGGTAATGAAGGAACTACCATAATTATTAAACACCAGGCTAAGATTACTTGACTCGGCTACTTGATGAAGCTCTCAGTGCAGCATGTTAACCTGGGTTTCTGGATCCTCTCTGATTAGCTCTTCAAGGTGAGTGATCTACCTTTATATTGTCTGAATAAACTCCTCTATACTGGTTTTACTCTAATTGAATCCCCATGAAATTATACAATCTTGTTTATCAATCCACACTTCTTGATCCACATTAACATTAAATTTCAACCGAAGTTCATAAATTCTTTTAATCTCTTATTTGGAGTCATTGGGCTGATGACTTTTTTCTAGCATTTCCTCCTTGGAGTGCATGATAAGTTTCAAGCACACCCCAACTTCCTATTCTCTGTATATTTTATTTCTACTCGATTCTTCACATTCCCCCTTCTATGCATCATTACCATCCTTTTTCCTATCGTTCTTGGATGACCGAGTCTCCATTGGTTTTGGCATGTATGAGTAGCCCTTGTGTCCTTTTGATTTTTTTCCTATGAACCACAAAGAATTTCCCAAAGTTGAGCATGCCGTTTTTTCCCGTCTTCTGTCTAGGACTATGGGGTCATTTCCCTTTGATTCATTCCATGCTATCCACTGACAGATGACTGAAACTATCATTATCTGAAGACTCCTTCTCATGAGATAAAGGAGGATCATGCACCTCAAGACCATTAAAGCAGTTCCCCACCTCTATTATCGCTACATCAGTATGATCCATCTGCATACAAAAAGACTCTTTACATGTTTTCATCCCCAAGAAAAAAATCTTTCCCCCCTCCCCAGCCTTCCTTAGTTTTTCAGAATTGGTTCCAATGGTGTTTCGATCTAAGGACCCCAAGACATTCCCAATGATCATACTTTCATGTCCACTTTGAGAACCTGTTGCAGCCAGTGTGAAGGATTTTCCCTGCATCAAATCTGTTCATATAGCCTGTTTGTAACCTCTTCCCATGAACTGAGGCTTCATGTTCAAAACATAATGAAAGGAACCTGTATAAAATAATTTAGATACAATTTTAAAGGCTACTAGAATACTACCTCGCACCCCAGATGTTTCTATACATTGATCATTGAGTATCAGCTATAATGAATGAAACTAACCTGGTCCATGGTCATGTGTTATATCTAGACTAAACTGAGAATCTCTAAAATTGAACTACTAATAATTATTTTTATTTTTTCAATGGTCATGACCTCCTCCTTATCCATTCCTATTGATGCCACTCAAAATCCCTAAATTAAGTGTAAAAATATATTCTTCCCCTGAAGGTGGAGCTAGTGAGGATCCTCTTTCACTAGAAGTATGTGGAATGGTCTGATATAATATCTAATGATAACGCTTTAAAATTTAGTAATGACACTCAAGAGGTTCTCTATCACACTGTGGCATAAAATTCCTCTATCATCCACCTTGGTGGCATACAACGGAGTATACAGTCCAAATACTCTTACCACTGCTGACCTGATAAGAAACCTCAAGGATATGATTCCGACTACTGTAAAAACTATTACCCCAACTAAGTACTAAACATATATTCCTATTTATATTGGCTTCTCTTAAGTTATGATAAATGATAATAGCCCAATTTACAATATAAAAAATGGTGGGTAGGAAAAATACAACCACTATTAATAAAATGTAATACTAGAGCACATCCTCAAAACAACTCACTAGTGTTATAGCATCACTAGGTAGAATCTGTGGAAATCATTTCAACTCAGTAAAAATACATTGAATCGTCCATGATATACATAAAACCCTATCTATGTGTGTAAACACTATGGTTTGGTCACCTCTCAGCATTTGAGGGGAAATATAATCATAGAAGGAAATATTAAAGTCAGCCCAAACCATTCCTAGATGATAACCAGAGTGAGAAATCACATCCTACCACTGCTTGGATAAATCACATGATATATAGCTGAAAATTATGGGCCTTCTCTCTAGAAGACTATAAATATTCTATGAGATAGAAAGGAAAACATCCATCCGAGACACATAATCCTGAGGAACACCATCCCCCAAAAATATTACAGGATGATACTATGGGAACACATGAGTCAGATTATCAATTATAGGTACATATCATGGAGAACCCATCATGGAGTGTATTTGACACAGGATACTCCCTCTAAATGTTGAGAAGTAGTTTCCAATTTTGGGATAGTAAGTGGTGCCTCAAGTGTCCTTCTGATTTTAATAATGGTGTTTTAGGGCCAACCAACTCTTTAGCATAGTCATCTCCTCCCTTCTTATACATGACTCCAGGTTTTCATGGCTGAATATCTCTAAAAAATCCAATCACATTCCTTAGATCAATATTACATAGAAGATGGGAGATGTGGTGGATGTTGATCACTGGAATACAGGGTCACTAGCCAAGGTACTACCCCAACAGCCTGCTAAGGGGTATAGGGTATTATTAAGTGTTTATGTTTAATTACCGGGCTTCTAGTAGGTGAAGGGTCAATTAAAAATTTCCTCTCCATTTACTAAAAACCATTTTATTTTATAAGACTATGTTTACCTTTAATTTTTTTCACTTAATAACATAAACTAGGGTTTGATTAAATGGATTTCCATTCCACCTAATAAATAACCCTTTATTTGATAACTAAAACAGCAACCCATTAAATTCCATTCTACCGCCTCTACATTAGGTCTTAGAATGTAACTTGTAATATAATATGGATGGATTTAGTTAATTACCCCTTCGTAATCATGACGGAACATACACCCCATAAATTGAAACATGTTGTCACAAAATCACCACCAAAGTCAAGCTTATGTAGCCAGGGATACATAGATGATATAGGAAGAAACAAGATCATTTAAATTCCACCATCAACATATATAATAAAAAACTATTTATATTTATTTTGAGACATTAAATATCACATTAATATACCATTTATAAGATGTTAGTTTCAAAGTACAATATAAAAACCATGGATCACTCAATAATAACAGGAAACACTGGTAATGAATATAGTTAAATGTGCCTATATGGCATAGAATATGCATGTAATGTGAATATTAGTTTCCGATAGTGATTCATGTAAAAATGATCCATTCCATACCTATAAAAGTTAAATATACCTAAACCATATCAAGAATCACAATCCATGTGTATCACCTAATGATGAAAAATATATAAACTATAACAAGAAAAATAGAGAACAAGAATTTCCCATTCCCATGAAACTTGGTTGTTACCTAGAATGATGTTTATCTAATACCATAAATGACATACGACCAAGTAAAAAAATTCATTATACAATATCAACATTTAGAATGAATAAGACAAAATAAAATATGCTTTAATACAACATTGTGACATCCCAACATGGGTTTCACTCAGAGGTGCTCTAATTTGGTGGGACAAACAGCCTCAAGAAGTCCTCTCTGTATGCCAAACCCTTATAACTACAAGTGAGAGCCTAATATCTATTTTTCGGGGAGACTATACCCATGTATCAAATTTTAGGATGGAATAAAATATAATAGATAAATATTGGAAGAATTAAATCAGTGAATAATAAGAAAAAATCTAGAATAAGCATCCAAAAATAATATCAAATCTAAATTCAATCATATGAAAAATGATAATGTCGTGTCATGTCTATAAAATAACTAGAAAATATTTATACATTGAACAATTAAATACATTCTATATGTAATAATAAAAAATAATCCCAAAACAATCCAATATCCAGATCACTAGCTTAGTTATCTACTACCAACCCCCATCATGTGGAATTTAATAATGTAATGTTTCCAAAGTAGGACACTTCCTCTTATTAACACATGCATACATATAATCATTTAACGTACCATTAGTAGTGAAAATATGGTTGGAGATAAATACTATTAGGCCACAACCAACAGTGTTTATACAAAACCTGTTTGAGAATATAAATTGAATAGTGTGTAACTATATATAAAAATAGTGTAATGTAGAAATAATAACTTATAACTGCTTCTAAATCTGGTGTTAATGTCTTTGAACATGAGATAATTTAATTAATTCAGTTCAGTTAAATTTAAATAGATATGTCATGATAAATATTAAAAACCACTATAATAGAGCATAGTGATAATAAAGTGGGATCCACGGTGTAACCAAAGAATCCATGAACTCAGGGGTCGACCAAATCAATGTAACAAATCATGAACTCTAGTAGTAAAGTTGTTTAAGTGAAATCCAAAGAGAAAAAGACAATTCATTCAACTAGAAATGATCTGAACCATTTCTAAGCATCTCATCAAATGATATCATGTTCTAGGCATTATTGGGCCCAATGGGAAGAATATATGGTGTCATATGTCTGAAGACATTGATATTGATCTAAGTATTGCATACAAGACATCCTAATATCTAAAATATACTGAAGGGATCCTATGATTTCATGTTAGTAATATGATACTAGATATTAATGATGTTACAAGTGGGTAATCTCCCATGGAAACCTACTCCTTCAATCGTAATGGAATCCACTAAGTGCTCAAGGAATTATCATTGGAATCCAAGGATTCATCAACTCTGACAACTCCTATAAAGGTAGAAAGTTCCATATACAATAGAAACCTTATACATAAAACATTATTTAATTTAATGACATGTAATATTCACGTATTTTAGGAATTCAAATGGTCCAATCCTTTTCATTTCATTAATGTGACAAGCTATTTAGAGGTTATAAAACAACTTAGCAAATTAATTATACAATCATTCATTAGGTTCATTACTTTAACATTCATAATCATGGCAAGGATAGATAAGGGAATGTGACAAATATCATTCAATGACATTTAAATAATCTATGTGATATATATAAATATTCAATTTATTTAAAAATTAAAATATTAATTTATTAATTAAAACACCTACCTTATCAAGTTCTTGTCAAAGTGCACATGAACGGTGGTACATATATTCCTTCAGGGTCCACCCAATACTAAAAATGAAAACACCCTAGTAGGGGTGGTTGGTGTTGAAACCATAACCTTCAATGATGTGAAGAAACCATATGATTAAGGTTCTATAATATGATCACAGAGACTATAATTAAGACATAATAATTTAAGGGATCAACACAATGTGAAACCAGTGTGCACACAACAGCATAAAATTATAAAAACAACAAATTTAGCGAAATTTCATAGAGACCCTATAATATGATTATAAACCTCCAGTAATCTATTATCGAACCTTATTTTAGCATGGATTAGAATAAAACTATAGAATGGATCAATTACCTAAAATAGGGCATATGATCCTGCATCAAAATAACTTCTCTAATTGGAAGAAGAAATATGAAATGGGATAAATTAATGAATGACTTACTAGGGCACATCCAATGTGAATAAAAGATAAATAATTTGGGTTCAGATGAAGAAATTTGATCGATTCTTAGGTATATGAATCCTGAGAGTTAAAAGAGAGGTCTTATACTCTACAGGAAAAAAATAAAAGAGGGGTGGGGAATAACGAAAAGCATTTATTTCCCTAGAAATATATTTCAAAACAATTTTAAGAATGTAATTTTTTATACATATTTTAATGCATGGGATTCCCCTTCTGTGGAATGTTCGTTACATGTCATGATTTGTCCCACCCAAACCAATACACCTCATGTATTGAATACACATCATTTATTCTAAATATACATCATATACTTGTCTTTTAGCAATCCTTAATCATCATATTTCTTACTATAAATACAACAATTACTAGAGTTGTATTGAATTTAAAAATTTAGAAGAAAGATAGAACCTCAAAAATAGTTTACCTAAAGAATATTAGGGTCTATACATGAATTAATAACCATGATCTTACACCTCATATTTATTTTGAATTAACATTCCGGTTTATTTTTTCCACTCATCGTTGGGATGTTATTATTTATAGGCTAAATATGAGAATTTAATCCTTTATTTTTGATTGGATTCATTAATCATGGAAATATTTTTATCCCATGAATTTATTATTTATGTGTAATTAACATCACAATTTCATCCAACTTATTTTTAGCTGAAATAAACTCTTGTTTTTTTCTTCTTGATTTTTTTTATTTTCCTTTAAGATATTTTTTATTGGTATCAAAATTTTGATGTTTGATACCCCATTTTTAATATCATTTTCATCCTCTAAGACATTGAACCTATATTTTATCTTCATATGTCCTTTTCTAGGATAAGAAATCTCTTTGTTTGTAATATGAGTGCAATGTTCATTTATGGATTATTCACCTATCCATTAATTATTCAAATTTCAATACCTTTAAATATGTCTGAGTCTAGGAAAAATGAAACATTTACTATAAGACTCATACCACATTTGGCCTCCCATTTATTCATATGATGTCACTTCTTGTGTTATTATAAATTATTTGGTCCTTTTCATTGAAATATTTACTCATTATGTTCTTAGATCTTCCAAAACATAAGCACTTTGGTACATTCCTCTTGTGGAGAACCAAATTATCTATATTCTTCATCAGAAAAAAATTTAATTTCATATTTCATATCTATATTACTATTTGTTTCTGAAAAATTATTATATATCATTTTTTGGGGTCTTTATCTAATCTTTAGAGGTGTTCAATTTCTCACCAAATTTTATTATTTTCATTTCTTTATCTTTCGACTGAACAAATAACACATTCATATTTGATGTAGAATCAAAACTTAATTTTTTATTTTCTTAATGTTGAATTTTTAGAGATATAATGTAATCCTTAAACTCACTCTCCATGGAAATTTATTTTAATATATCCTAAAAATATCTCCAATAAAATCACTTTACTTCTTCATCTAGGTTCCCATTTTTTCAGGTGATATTAAAATCAACATTTTATCTAGTCAATATATTTTTTCTATGGAGACATATTTTATTGTTGAAAAGTAAAATTTATTTGATATTGTATATTTTTCTTCTTTATTATTGCAATATAATTCCTTGTAATGTAAAATTAATTTTTTTGACTCTTCAACACTAGAATCAAATATTCTATTTAGAATCAAGACACAATCTGATACTTCACATAATTTATCCACATGGGGGTTAAAATCTTTGATAATATTAGGTTAATATTTTACTTCTTATATATAGAAAAACATATGGTAGGAATTATTCTTTTTTTCTCCTCATTAAAGTAAATAAGCTTGATTTTATCATTAATACCATTCATATTTTATTTACCGTATATAAAATTTCTTGAAATAGGGTATATAACTTCATTATAATACTAATTGTATTCCATATTCAATAAATTATTTGATATTAGAGGTGGACTACACTTATACCAATTAAAGATTCCATTTATTATATAATGAAATAGAGATTGAGGTGAATCATTCGTCAATATTTTCTAAAAAATCACATCCAATTTAACCACTTGAAAATAATTATGTTTATCGATCCACTAAATATTATCTCTCAATAACACATCATGTTTATCTAAAATAATAATAGGAGTAGAATATATTATTTCTATTATTAATCAGAAATTCCTTCTCCTTTCTACGAATTATTTTTTCCACCAGCTATTTGTTTATTACTATATATAGGTAGTTCATCTAATAAAATACCATTATCATAGAAATTATGTTAACCGTTCACTCACAATTGAGACCAATAGAGATCAAAAAGTTCCCACATACCAATTCGATAAACATAAAATCATCAATTCCCATATCCTACTCAAGATTACACTAGACTATTCCTCTTCAAGACTCTAATGGAATTTATCATCACTTCTTAAGAAATGATCCACCACTATAACGATATTAAACCCTATAGATGAAATTATTCCTCCATGATCCAACAGGATTCGGTATTCTCAATTATAATTGTTATATGTATTTACCTTCTATATATAGTAGGTCTTTTGGACTTGAAACACTTATCAAATCTTGAATGATATAATTATCTCAAAATTTAAATACTCGTTTACACAAGATTATTCTTCTTTAAATACTACATGATTTAATATCATTCTTTCTTGGATAAAAATATATAATAGGATTCTAAAAATTGTCTTTCATAATTGATGAAAAATATCTCAAAATTTTAATCTTTCTATGTTCAACACATGCAAGAGCACATTTATCCACAAAAATGAAAATTATTTTTCATGTAATATATTATTAATTATATTATTAAAATGTGTTATAAATAACACAATTACTTTACTCAATTTAAACACCAAAAGGTTTGGGTTTTTAAAATCATCTTCAAATTCAATTATGAGTCCCATTTGAATCAATTGATTTAAATTTTATTCAAGATAATTACACTCTCCATGCATCTTAATAATTCTTTATTAACCAAGTATATTTATTTTTATTCGAACATTCACATGGAATTCACTAATTGTTTTTTCAATGTTGACTCAAAATGTATCCATATTGCATTAATACTAAATTGAATGATCATGCTTAAACTCTCAAGGATCTCATTTTAAATGCCCAAAAGTTTTGGTTGATCCCCCATTCTCATAAATGAAGAAATATGACACCTTATCTTCTATTAGTGGAGTATAAACAACCTTCGTTCTATCCTCAGTTAAATACATGCATCATCACATATTATTTAAAAACATATATTTCTTTTTAACTAATATTATATATCTTCCAAATGTGCATCTTGGATTGAAGTGTTGTGAAAACATTTTTTTCATCATAATAGTATGCATGTTTGAAAATTTCATCACTAAATATCATACATAGGGTCATACTCAAGATCAGTTTTTTAGAAACGGGCAATAGATTGATCATGGACACCTTCTTGTACAATGGGAGAGTCTCAACATGATAACCATGGATAATAAATGGAAATGTCAGTGCACAAATAGGAACAATAAAATGGTGGATAAATGTGATAATACTCACAGGGATCATATGGTTCAGATTTGAGATATTTTACAATGGCTATTATTTTAAAAATATATTTGATGCATGAATAGAAGCCATGTGATACCATCCCACAATGATCTCGAACATAGATGAATTTTATTATATAAGTAAAATGCTCCACTTAAATTGTAGGATGTGAGTATTATAGGTTTTTCTCTTGAAATATCAATGCATATATATGGGATTCATTGTCCAACCCCTATGTAATATCTCTTCCCACCTCCAAGTACTCTCTCACCCATGAGTATTCCAAACAACCCACATCGGTTCCCATTAATTGTGTTATGCACGCTTTTTTTAGCCTCATTACTAGAAATGTGGGTTGGATCCTGTGTGGTGACATGATATCCCATTATTGTGGTTTATCTAGTCTACCAGATAGCTTGGGGTAGCCCCTTTTTTTAAAAATGGAACACAAAATAAATACTTAATAAAAACAGTGTATAATAACTAAGCTTCTCTAAAATATTTCATAAATTCATTTTCTTAATCAGAAAATATTTATGAGAAATATTGATAAATTTCACATTAACATAAATAACTCTCTTAACTCCTCTCCTTCTTAAAATTTATGTCATAATCAATGTTTCCCCATTGGAACAAGTATTTTGATAATAAAAAATAGTCCAATAATCATCACAATTATAGAGATATTTTTAATTAGATTATATTATATTACACTAATTGGATCCATAATAATTCACTAAGAATCATCACATCATCCACTAACATATATTGACTCATTGAAAATAAATGAAACACATGGACTCAACAATAACCAATTTAAAATTCCCTAATATGGCCATGAGCTACATAAATCAAACACCAATTAAATTTTCTTACTCAATAGAGAAGTAATTACATTGGATATGTGTGTTCATTCCCATTCTTACATTAGGCAACATTAATATATTTTGGCATACACTCAGTTATCTCATAATTATTTGGAATATATCCATCAAAAATCCCCCTTATGGAAATGGTTCTCGAATACTATAAGGGATTATAATATTTATCATGATAGCTATGTTTAATTAAAATATATTAATAATGTTTTCTAATAAATTTTCTCTAATAAAAAGTGTAACAAAACCACTCTAATAACATAGAGCTAGTATCTACATTATTATATTAGTATAAGATATAAAAGATCACATCATGAATGATTTATTAGTTTTTTATTCATATATAATCAAAAAAATCATTCTCAAATAACATTTTAAATATAAGGTAACAAAGCATATGAAATATTCTCTTAACCTTGATATTATTTATAAAAACCATCTTCATATACTTGGAAAAGGAAAACAAATAATGGGAGATATTAGATGCCCAGTAAGGGTTATATAAAAAACCTACCATGATTAAATAAGGTATAACCAGTATAGAATGGAAAATCACAAAAAAAACACTTTTC
The DNA here is from genome assembly GCA_963277665.1 of Viscum album. NCBI lineage: Eukaryota > Viridiplantae > Streptophyta > Magnoliopsida > Santalales > Viscaceae > Viscum > Viscum album. The sequence continues at coordinate 497,811,673 of OY728140.1, forward strand.
ATTAAATCAATATCTTAAGACTTAAATCAATCCAGGGGTAATTTCAATGTATTAAAGTCAAGGATAAAAATACCTAAGTAAATGATTATTGTTGGATATCATGATCTTATGCATCGTGATATATTTACCATCAAGAACCTATTCCAGGGTAGTTTAATCAATGAGTATGTATATACAAAACACCATTTAATGATACTAGATAATTGGTTTGTCTCATGGGAAATGTCAATACATCAAGGGGATATCTATAAAACATTCCCAGTAATCACCATATTTCCAATTCATTCCTCATAAATGGAATGACTAGTTTAATTAATTTCCATTATTATTCATAAATAAATATATGTATTATGTAAAGGACTCAAAATATTAATATTTCACATGTAAATTGAATAATTTTCCGAGTAAAATATCGTATATTGAAATAGTATAAAATTGTGTAAATAATAATATCCTTGATAAAATTTATAAGGATATTTATGAAAAATGTAATTTCTAATGAAAACATGTCACAACAAGTTGATGGTTAATGAACAAAAAAATATAATAGAGTAAAGAGAACTATCAAACCATCATAAATACAAGTTTTATAAAAAAATTATTTCCATTAGGGAAATCATAAAATTAATGTAAATATTTAAAATATATTAAATTAGATATTTTTATTTGTAAAACCTTTTAAAAAATGTGGTAAAATATAAATATTTCGTAATGGTTATAGTGGTGGGAAATATTTTTATTTCATATATGTTAAATAGAAACATTTAATTTGACTTTTTCGAAAGAATATTAAAAAATAATATTTTATAAAACATTAGAAGGATTTCATTTCAAAACATGAAAATGTAAAATATTATAGAAAATGAAAGTATTATATCTTTTTAGTGAATAAATATAATTTATATAAATTTTTTTTCCAAAATATGGAAATGTATGAAAAGTATATCAGATCAAATGAGAAATAAGATTGATTTTTAATAATATATTTATATACAAGATTCAATTGAAAAGGAGAGGAATATATTTATGAACATATATAAAATCCCAAAATTTTCATAGGATATGAAAATAGGTGGTGTTTATGAAGGATAGATTTTAAGATTCTATAGATGTAAATAAGATAATAACCAAAGAAATAAGATTGTAAAATAAATTCTTATCTCTTTGATAAATTTTATGTTATAACCCCTTTAAAGAGTAATCTTAAATTGAAACATTATTAATAATTAATAAATATATATTCATGTTAAATAAATAAATGTGGTATTATATACACCCCATCAAAAATATGTACATAATACCAAATATGCCTCAATAGAGTTGAAATTGAGATGAAATCCCTTACGTGAAGTTTAAAATTCTTCAAAATAAATCTCATGTCTTGTATAATAAATTTTATTTTTTTATAATTTTATAAAAAGCTTATTTACATAATTATGATATCATTTATAATACAATTATAACAATTATAAAACTTTTTATTAGTAATTCCTTATTAAAATATTTATTTTTGGGTGTTAACACTTTTGATTTTCATAAGAATTTATTTTTGGCAGTTCTAGTCCGTATACAATGATTATTATTTAATATTCTCTATAATTTTCCTCATGATATTAATATCATATATATTCATTATATATATATATATATATATGGATTCGTTCATAAATAGTAGGGAAGGAAAATGAATTTCCCCGTTCATGGAGACAGTAGGTCGTAAGTGCGCAACATAAATGTTTTCACTTCTCAATGAATGGAGAAAAATAAAGGAAAATAATAATTAGATTTTATAAAATAATTAATATATAATATATATATAAATAAAATATACTCAAAAAATCTTTTCATATTAATATCCATGTAAATTGAAAAAGTGAAATGGATCACATCAATTTGTGGAGTTGGTAGTGAACACATATGTATGTGTGATATTGTCATTTTACGATGGATTTTAATATAGGAAGGTAGATATTATATTAAACTCATTGATCTAGTAATTATTTTATAGATATCATATAAAAACATTAAACCCATAATAATCATCATCAATTAATGATGGTGATTTAAAATGAATTATATCTCTATGTGGAGGTCGCATTCCACAAATATTCAGGTGTGCTACTTTCACATCACATTTTATAGGAAAAAGGAGAATACTTGTGGACCAATAATCACTAAAAATTTCCATTATTTTTATTATTTTTAACATATTAAAATTTTTTATAATTAAAATTTATTTGAGGAAAAATTAGAAAAAAATTCAAGGGTTCAGGTAAAATGTTTACCTATCATTGGTTGGCCTCCTTTAGGATGCATTATAAAAGACCAATCGAATGGTCTTTTAAAAAGATCATGAACACTAATTCATGTATATTTTAGTTTATAAGTGAATTGGGTAGGGTTTTATCAATCTATATGGTTAAAATAAGCTTTTGTCTTTGACCAAGGCACCACCTTCTCAAAAAAAAGAGAGAATGTGTTTCCTTTTATAAGGGAGGGAAACGACACACTTTTGAAATTCTAAAAAGATTAAAATATATTATAAAGTGATACTCTAGAAAAATTATTCAAAATGGTATTATATTTTAAGGTCTAATATTATTATGTTTAAATATTTCTATAAATTTATATTTATAAAACATTAATAAAAATGCATACCCTTGTTTCTTATATAACCCCATAGTGACCATGTTTTATGAATAACTGTGATAACATATTTTTCAATCTCCGAGGGTTATAATTTTAATTATAAGGTAAAAAATTTCTTATTAGTGGAAATGTGTTGACACATTAGATCATTTAAAATCATATTTTTCAAAATTAAAATATATTTATGACTATTAAATAAATTAATAAAAAAAAATTTTATAAAATAAAATTAATGTGAGCTTTTATACTATCCATTTTTTAAATGAAATCATCAATAAAAATATTGAATTTGAATATGATTATTTTATAAATTACTAATTTATTATTATAGAATCTAATATTATATTATAACCATATTTTATCCCAAAAAATTATTTTTATTATTTTTAGAATTATTTACAATGATTTTTTCACTAGTTAAACAAGAACTCTATCATAATCGTCTAAGAGATTGAGGTAATTGAATAATAAATAAAATTTAGAAATAAATTAAATTGATAAAAATAATTTAACTAATATAGATAAATTTTAATATTCATTATAAATATTTTTATCCCGATGTGAACATATAAGATGAAATTAAATGAAATAGAGTAAAATTTAGCATTTTTCACTTCTAAAAATAATAAATATGTAATTATCAAAGAAAAATGGAACTAAAATTCTATATACTCAGATTTATAAAGGATAAGGTCTAATTAAACTCCTAAAAATAAATAAATTACTGTGTTGGATATACTTTTAATGCGTTTTGATATTATTTTTAAACATAATTACATAATATAACCTTCCCCAAGTTTATGAGTTTAACTATGGATGTTTTTCATAATTTATCAAAATAAAAGGGAACTATTTATAAAATTTCAAATTCATAATTAAAAATATGGAATAAATTTTATCAAAATAAACTATAAAATGTTACATAAATTGATTAAAAAATAATCATACAAAAGGAGGTGAAAATAATTTTTTAGAAAAATTCATTTTAAGACTATATGTTGACAGAAATCAAAATTATGTCAAATATTAATTATAATTAATTAGATTATATTAAATAAAATAGATCTTATATCTATATAATACAAAATTTCAAATTGAATGATACTTTTTAAAGTAATTGAATTGATGATAATAAATGATAGTTTTATAGAAATCTGTATTTTCCACCATTCACCGAAAAAAAATATTTTTAGAGAAATTACAAACATTCAACGGATTTAATAATTTCATGATGAAAAAAATTATATAATTTTCACATAATTATATTTTTGTAGTTTGTAGAAGTTCATTTAAAGTTTTTTTTGCGTATAAAGAATGGTATCGAAGAAGTTAGATTTATTTAAAGAAAAATATATTATAAAATATCAATGTGTTAATGTTTTAAATTTTGATTGAGAAAAAATACGAAGAATCCTAACAAAGTCATATTTATATTCAAATTTATTCAACAAAATAAAATCATTTATTTTTTTAACCATAATACCTAAAATGAATTTGAAATAAAAAATAAGACTCATATCAAATTCACTACCCATCAAATTAGAAAATTAATTGCAAAGAAAATAATTTTAAGATAAAAAATTAATATCATCAACAAAAATTTTAACAATGAATTTATCTTTCAAAATTATTTTGATAAAAAATTGAAATTTACATTCCCTTAATTAAATTTACTTTTAAGAAGATATTATGGATATCATACGAAGCATATAATAATTTTTAAGACCTTATAATTATTCAAAAATATGATTTGTAGATTTATAATTTTTAAAACCAGGGCGTTAATAATTAAAAACATCTTCAGAACTAAAACCATTTGAAAATTCACTTTTAACATTGATTTTTAATAACATAATACCTTGTAGTATAAATAATGTTGTAAAAATGTAATATATTTTATATGATATACATGAAAAAAATATTGATCAAAATATATACCTTATTCATGAAAAACAATTTTGATGAATAAGGCTAGCTATATTCCTAAAAATTTGACCATATTCATCAATTTGGTTTCATGAAATCCATTTACATTCAATTTCATGATCTTATATAGGCTTATAACTAATCTAAAGAAATTATTTCTTAAAACTAATAAATTTCTTCTTACCTAGACATATTATAATTAGAATCATTCCAACAATCTAAAACAACATAGGTACAATATCCGAAACAAAATTAGAATTTTTATAAATACTTTAAAACAAATTCAACAATTAATACCAGAATCAACATTAACAATAATATTATCAGAAGGGTGGACTTTATAAAGCCTCATATAGTTATTAATGGAATGGGGATGATTTAGATCATCGTAAAACATCAAATCATATATTTATGTATTCACCAAAATTAAAATCATTAATTCTATTTTGAAACTATTCTAAAATTTAATCTATATTCAAACCTTATTTAATAAATGAAAAATGAAAAGGTTCTTTTAAAACCATTGTTATTTTATCATAAACACAAAAATATTTACTTTTATTGGAATTACCCAGATCAAACCATCATCATTTTAAGAATATAATTTATATAGGTTATCTATAATATTTGAAATAAATACTTTACACTCAAAAACATTAAGATAAAAAAATTATGGTTTTTACCATTAAAAAATACCTAAGGGGTTTTATTTAAAAAAAATATTAATAAACTCTATTTAAAATAAAACTTGTTTTATTATCATTTTCAGAAGACTAACTTTCTATATTATATTCATTTAACATTGTTCTACCCATTTTAGTAAAACTTCATTTTTTAAATTCTACAACACCATTTTTTTGTGTCCTAAGAGAAGAAAATTTCTGAAAATGATATTTTTATTTTAAAAGATCATTATGATTATTAAAAAATTCCCCTCTATTTTCAATTAAATTAAAATTAATAAAATTAATATTGTTATTTTTCATGACCATAAGAAAATAAATAATTTTAGGAATGTTTCTCTTATATGAGACAAAAAAATACCAAGTAAATATTTGAAAATCAATAACACTCATGAAATCATATTTATTACCTCCAAAACTATAAAAATTAAGAAGATAAAATAATTATAAATAAATAAGATCTAATTTTCTAGAAATTCTAATTTTATAATAATATCTATAACTACATAATTTTTTACTTTTAAACAAGAATTGTGAAAACAACATATTAATTATAAGGTTAGGTAGCTCAATCACACATCCTTTCATTGGTAATTTGTGTAATAATTGAAAATTTCACATTTCCAAGCGTTTGATTCCATATGATATCATATATTTATATAGAATTTATACACTAGACATGTGGGTTATTCAATTACAAGAAAAAAATAGAATACTTATTCCCATTCCAAATAGCATATTACAAAAATATTTTTATTTTAAATACTAGTAATTCAATAACATCAAATTTAACAGTCATTCCATCACCACATTATTATAAATTATGAGTTATGTAATATTCCAAACCATAAATTCATACATCTTTTGAAATTTAAAATAATATTATATATCCCTACTTTAGATAATCCCTTATCCTTTCCATTTGAGTTATCTCCGAATGTAACGTATCCACCGTCTCATTTATTGTATGATGAAAACATCAATGTATCTCTAGTAATATATCAAGAATAATCATTTTCCATGTGATATGTATCCTTTAAACTCCTATGGTATATTAAAAAAAATATTAATTTAGTATAAAAGCCTTTTGGTACACATGCTATCATGGGTCTAATCGGGTTATAATAATAATTCTTTAGTACCAGTATAGGTCTTGAACAAGTATTCATACGTAATATAGAAAATTATTCATTTTAAAATAATTGTCTTCGTATAACAAAGAGATTTTGGAAAATATAATGATCACTCATTGAAATAATTCTCTTTAATAAAAAAATTTATATCATGGAATATTTGATATAAATTATTAATTACTTTTAATAAAAGGTTTTTTGAAAATATTAAGAGTTATATTATTTTAATAAAAATCAATAATATATTTAATTGATTTCATCATGCCCATTATATTATCAAAATTTTATTTACCTTGATAAAAATAGATAGTATTTCATTGAAATAAATATATTTCTTTATGGGTCTATAATTCTCATTTTATATAGAATCAAAATAATAATAATCCTTATTTTTAATCCAGATTCATAATTTCATGTCATGACCCATCCCCCAGGGCCCGCATCGTGACTACCCCAAGCCCGCCTTCCACAGGCCAGGGGATGGCGACTAGCACCAAAGGCATAATTCCCTAAAACTGGGAAGGGATTTCCTTTATAAATCGTAAACACAAACAACCTGAGTACAAGTGGAAGAAAAAACTAAGTAAAATTTTTATAACAATAGTTCTGAAAGTAAATGGGGGCCAGAATATAGGCCCAACTGTAAAGTAAAAAATACAACTGAAACAAGTACAACTGAAAAAGGGACAAACAACTAAAAGGTGAAATCAGCTCCTAGATCATCCTCCGGGGTTCCTATATGAAGGGTAGGTAGAAATGGCCTCCTAAGCACTCCACGTCCGTCAGACTTCACCGTGTACTGATACATTGTTATGTCCTCCTCCGGGTACCGTCCAGTCCTAGCGCTCTCGGCCTCCATCGGCACTCTCTCTCATCTACATCCAACACAACGAGGTGTGGGGATATCCCGTGCAGGGGTGTGTATAACGATACTTAGTAGGGACCCCGAGACCCTCAAGGTTTCACAAAATCCAACAAGGAAAAACCAAAAAGTATGATTTCAATGGATAACCATTACTTAGGTATATTCCCATACATATAGCTAAGTTATCAAGAAACCCACCTCAATCGTGAGTAAAAAAAACAAAGGTCATTGACTCAGCTCAAACCAGGATTCATCATTATCGAAACCACTTCTATTGGATAACTCCTCCTCTGTCGAGTATAGTGGGCATGTTGCGACTCTGAGGTGATTCTCACTAACCTTGGACTACTGAGGTACTCCTCCTATCATTTACTGTGGGTCAGCTGCCAACTACCAGGCGCTCCGTCCGCTATGGGTCTGCCGCCATATACCAGGTGCTCCCCCTAATAGCCTACAGATGTATTCCTCCTGTCGAGTACCGTGGGTATTCTGCCAACTACCAGGCACTCCGTCCGCCATGGGTCTACCGCCAAATATCGGGCGCTCCCCACGAGACTAGTCGAGTCTCTCTGAGTCGAATCGGTCAAGTAGTCAATAGGTCTATAGCTACCAGGCCTCCGCACTATGTCTGCTCGTCACCGGAAGTATCAGCTCCATGAGCTACTAGTCAATACTACAAGTGTAACAAAGTCTCAATTATAAGGATCTCAAAGGACCGCCACGTCATAGGTGTCTCAATGCAAAAGATGGTGCGTCAATTGGACGTTCGGTCTGTGATTTATTTTCATTTTAGTCCTAGGGGCCTGGTTGGATTTGTGTATGAACTGACCAGATTGTGACTCAACTATACCCTGAACTCCAGTGGGGTATACTCAAAGGGGCAGCTATACTCCAAGAATATCGGTGCCGCTGACGGTTCGTCAAATGGACATCTGGTTCCAAAGATATTGCCCAAAAAGGTAATGGGTAAGTAGTGCGCCATAGTCCCAGCCGACCCTATCGGATTGACTCGGCCCAACCGAGTCTAGCCCGACCCGGTCAGGGTCGACCCTGTCATACTCTCTAGGTCTAACCCGGCCCATTGGGTGGGTCACCTGCTATGTTTTGACCCAGTCCGCTGGGCCTGGTCCAGCGGACCGCGAGGGCGGTTTGACCCGGTAGTCGCCACGTAGGAGGATTGGTAACTCAGGCTGAGAGACCGGGCCAATATGGCCAATGTCACCGTAGGGGACGCCACGGGTCAGCTCGGGAGACCTGTGGCCGGGAATCTAGCAGGCAGGCCGTGCGGGGCGCGGGCATGCCGGCAGGTCATCGGCAGGCCGCAGGTGCACCAGGAAGGGCGTCGGGGAACTGGGCAACGTGCTGGGGTAGCACGATGGGGAACGGGTAGCATGCCAGGTTGCCTGGAAGGCCGCTGGCAGGGGCCGGGTAGGCCGTTGGTAGGGTGCGGGGGCGTCAGGCAGCGCGCCGGTGGGGCACGAGAGCGCTGGGCAGCGGGCTGGTGGGGCGTGGGCAGTGTGTCGGGGTGACGTGGGGGCGGCACAGTTCACAGAGGCCACGGGTAGCACGGTCCTTGTTTTCCATCTTCGTCGATGTCACCGTTTTACCAAGCCATCGTCATCGAACATGAACAAACAAGGGGAGTGTCGGACCGTGTTCGTGCGGCCCGAGCCCCCCTCGTTAGAGTGATAAAAATTAGCGATTCTCATACCATAGCTTTGTTTGATGATGAAAGATGTTTATATTCAAATATAATAAAAGAACACAAATCTACCTATCTTTGATTTGTCGGCGGTTGTTCGTTGATGTCACAGAAGGATGGTCGTCAATCCGTGGTAGACGATCACGTCCCACGTCGAAGGGGTCCGAGGAAGAAGGTCGGAGAAGAAGAGCGTCACAGGAGTTCTTCACGTTAATCACATTCTTTGTTAGGAGGACGGTTCTTCGTTGGGAGCTTTCTACAACAATCCCACCAAAAGAGAATGCCAACCAAAATTAAATAATAGTTTTCCAATTATTTTAAGTGTTGGAACGTAATTCAAAAATGAGAATTAAAATCTCAACTCCTCCAAATTAAATGCACGAGTGTTGTCTTATTAATTTGGAGGATGCCAAGAGGCTCTCCTAATTGAAACACAAGCGTTGGCGCAATTAATTGCTCAATGAGGTCAAAGAATCTCCCTCATTAATGAGGGAGAGTGGAGAGGTGTCATCCTCCACCATCAATAGGGGTTGGGTGGTCCCCACCCCTATCAATTAATTGAGAGGTTATGTGTCTCGGGTGGTCCCCATGTCTTAACCTCTCGCGGGAAGTTATGGAAGGGTGGTCCCCACCACCGTAACCTCTCTTGGGAGGTTAGGGTGTGGTGGCCCTACCTCCAGCTTCCCCTTGTAGGTTTTCACCTCCCAAATAAAATAAATTTATAACTTTATTCTATATAATTTAATTAAAAACCCCAAAAAACTAACTTCCAAACTCGTTAGAATGCAATTGTGGTGAAGGTATCACTAGGTAATTACTGGTATTGTGAGTTCCATGGTGCCCTCATATTTTGATTCGGAGCACCGGTTTAAAAGTTATAAAAACCTGCTCGTACGTTTACTAAACGTACCTAAACAAAACTTCAGAAATTGTTTCCAAACACACTAGGCTTCAGAATCAAGCGCCGTCAGAAACTGCAGACATGTAAAATTCCCATGTATTAAAAAAAATCACGAGAGTTTTGGGTCTTTACATTCTCCCCACCTTAGGTATTTACGTCCTTGTAAGCTACAACTCGAACTAAGGGAACAAATTGGGGTACCAAGCATACATCTGAGCCTCCCGCTCCCATGTGCTCTCTTGGAGGTTCTCATGCTACCAGCGAACCTGCACCAGAGGTATCGACCATCCACGTAGGACCTGCTCCTGTCAATCCTCAATCTCAAGTGGAACCTCCAGGAAAGTTGCCTCATAATCGATGTCAGGCTCTTAATGGTCGATGATGTGGGACGGGTCGTGTGTGTATCTCCTCATCTGAGATTGGTGGAATACGTCATGCACCTGATGTAGCTGAGGTGGAAGAACCAAGAGGTAAGACACCTTGACTACACTACTAAGGACCTGGAAAGGTCCGATGTACCTTGGAGATAGCTTGCCGCCTCGGCCAAATCTTTGTAGACCTCATCGAGGTGAGACTTGTAGGAAGACGTGGTCTCCATCCTAGAACTCTATAGGCCTCCATCTCTTATCAGCATACAACTTATGTCTACTCTGCGTAGTCCTCATCCGCTCCTCGATGATTTGTACCTTCTCCATGGTAGGCCGTACCATCTTTGGTCCCACTAGTGCTAACTCTCCTGCGTCTGTCCAGCACAGTGGCGATCTGTAAGGCCGACCATACAAAGCTTCAAAAGGTGTCATACCGATGGTGGAGTGATAGCAGCTATTGTAGGAAAACTCCACCAAAGGAAAGTCATCCTCCCAGCTACAACCAAAGTCAAGGACCCATGCCTTGAGCATTCCTCTAGGGTTTGAATGGTCATATAAGTCTGACCATCTGTCTGAGGATGGAAGGAGTTGCTCAGATGTAGCTGTGTCCTGAAAGCCTCCTACAACCCCTTCCATAGCCAGGAAGTGAAGTGCGCATCACGGTCGGAGAAAATAAAATAAGGTACTCCATGAAAACGCAATATCTCTTGCATATAGAGTTATCCCAAGTTCTCATCTAAGCCATGCTCTATGATCGGTAGGAAGTGGGCCGACTTTTTGAGTCGGTCGATGATCACCCATATCAAATCATGACTCGTGGATGTACGTGGAAGACCTGTCACGAAGTCCATGGATATCCCATCCCACTTCCACTCTGGGAACTCTAAGGGATGAACGAAGCATGCTGGTACCTTGTGCTCTAACTTCACTTGCTAACAAGTAAGGCACTGAGAGACATACTTTGCTACCTCCTTCTTTATACCTAGCCACCAGTGCTGTCATCAAATGTCCTGGTACATCAACACCACTCCTGGATGTACCTCTAGAGGGTAAGTGTGGAACTCCCTCAACACTTCCTCCTGAAGTGAAACTGGTACCATGGTACATCCTCTGAAGAGGATGACGTGATCCCCACCTTCAGAAAATCCATCAGGGAATGCCCTGTGGATATATGAGCATGTCGCTTCTCGCAGTCCGTGTCTCCATGCTGCGCCTCCCTAACTCGCTGAAGATGTGGGGTAGTGACTGTAAGAGACTATAGATAGGTTGTTCCATCTCTATCCATAAAAGATATCTATAAGGAAGCCAGCTTCTCTGTCACCTCTCCTAGAAGTTGTATACCAGTCCTCCTACTGAGCACATCTAGAACAAAGTTCTTCTTCCCAGGAGTATAGACTATCTAGAATTCATAGTCCTGGAGGAACTCAAGCCATCGTCGTTGTCTCAAATTCAGATCCTTCTGAGAGAAGATATACATGAGAGTCTTGTGATCATAGTACATGGTAAAACATTCACCCCTCAGATAGTTCTACCACATCTTCAAGTTGAAGACCACTGCAAATAACTCTAGGTCATGGGTGGGATATTTCTTCTCATGTTGTCTTATCTACCGAGAACCATATGCGATCAGTGATCCCTCCTACATCAGGACACACCCGATTCTGGTCCCTGATGCATCCCATTAGACTACGTACCCTATGCCTTCCTCTAGATGCCTAAAGATGGGGGCACTAGTTAGCCTTTACCTCATCTTCTGAAAGATCTGTTGGCATCTCTCCAACCACATGAATGGTTGCCTCTTCTTCTTCAAGGATGATAGCGGTGCTGCATCTCTGTAGAAATCTGGAATGAATCTCTGGTAGTATCCATCCAATCCAAGAAAACTATGTACCTCCATCACACTCCTAGGTGGCTCCCTAGCAAGTACCGCCTCGATCTTCATTGGGTCCACAGCAACTCCAACCTCCGAGATGACGTGACCCAAAAAGTGGACCTCTCGAATCCAAAACTGGCACTTCATGAGCTTACCATAAAGCGGGTGATCTTGGAGTGTGTTTAGTACTACCTGCAAATGGTAGGAAAGCTCCTTCTCAGTAGTCGAGTAGATCAGTATGTCATAGATGAAGATTATGAAAAATCGATCGAGGTATGGCTAGAAGATCCTGTTCATGAGACTCATGAACACTGTTGGAGCGTTGGTTACACTGATGGGCATAACCAAGAACTCATAGTGCATGTAACGACACCTAAAGGTCATCTTCTACACATCCTTGTCTCAAAATCTGAGCTGTTGATAGCCTGATATGAGGTTTATCTTCGAGAACCACCGTGCTCCCTTGAGCTGAACAAAGAGGTTGTCAATCCTCGAAAGTGGGTAATTTTTCTTCACGGTCACCTGGTTCAGGAGACGATAGTTGACACAGAGCCTCAAGCTCCCATACTCCTTCTTGGAAAACAGAATCTGGGTTGCCCAGGGAGAAACACTGGTCCGGATGAATCCCTTTCCTTGCAAGTCCTCTAGTTGTACCCGCAGATCGCAAAGCATAGCGGGAGCCATCCGATATGCTAGAGTAGTTATTGTTGTCATCTCGGGGTACAGGTCAATGTATAAGTCCACCTCTCTATGAGGAGGTAGTCTTGGAACATCATCAGGGAAAACATATGTGTCCTGGTCTACCACTATAAGATTTTTCGGACTCTCCACATCAACTGCTCTGAGAGTAAGGCAATCCAATTTGTGAGTGATCGGTTGCACCCTCTTCTGAGTAAGTCTGTCCTGTGCGGAAAAGGTTCCCTTATCGATAGTGAAGGTGAACCCGGTCCCATCCGTGTGGACACACCGCACATTTAGCCTAATACAGTCGATCTGATCATGGACTGTAGATAACCAGTCCATACCCAAGATGACTTCGTAAGGCCACGATGCCACTACTAGGAGATCCCACCCGAAGCTCTCACCACCTAGAGTAATCTCACACTACCAGCACCAGTGCATAATCGTCGAATCAGCTCCTATAAGAGTATCTGACCATAATGATCAAAAAAACAGATCCATCAGAATCTCCGAGCTCTGAACGAGGGAAGTGGTAATGAAAGAGTGACTGGCACCCATCACTATGAGAACTGCAGCTAAGGTCAAATAGACAGATATTGTACCTCGAATCATCTCCAGGGCATCGTGATCATAGGCCTCACCTTCCTGAAACAGTGCTATGCCCAGTCCACCCACTCCCTGTGGTCGGGGTGGACCTTCTGGTGGTAGTGGTGGCAGCACCTCATAACGTCGTCCACTGCCAGCTACACGGCCAGCTCCTCTGCCATGTCCGCCTACACCCTGCGGACCGCCTTGATCGTACCTCTGCCTCTACCTGGGAGGTCCCTCAACTGTCTACTGATTATTAGGGTGGAAGGTTAGATAGTCATGAGCCATGTGACCTATCCCACTATAGGAGTAACACTGTCCACTCCTAGTGTGGCTGGTTCTGTCTCCACTCTGGGTGCCCCGCACAACCGATCTTGAGTCGTGCAGTCGGCCACCTGTAGGTCTGGTCCTCTTGGACCTCTACATCATCTGTCTTCTTCCAGTTATAGAAGACTCCATTGCATGTTGGCTAGTGGTGGGTCTCGCTGCTGGAGGCTCCTCAGCAAGAAAACTCTCTAATAGGATGGATCACTCCAACACCCCCGTCTGCGTCGGGATGAGGCAGGAGAAAACTGAAGCTCAAATATCTCACCAGAGTCCCTGTTCAAAGGTTCAGGCCCTGAATAATGTGTCTCGTACCATATCAGTGGAGTAATGAGAGATGTCTCTAAACCTCGTTGACTACTGAGCTACACTAATGCTGCCCTACTGCAGATGAAGTAGCTCTTGTATCTGCATCGCTCGAAGGGTGGCTGGTACAAACTTCGCCCAGAACATGGTCTCTAAGTCTGCCCATAAAAGTGTCGCCTCGTCATGCATCTGAAGAATCTGGCTCCACCATCTGCCTCTTGCTTCCTAGAGGAGGATGGCAGAAAGGATCACCATGATGTCGGCTGATGTCCCTACCAGTCTAAAGTCTCTCACCACATCCTCCAGCCAATCCCCAACTACCTGTGGGTCTATCTCTCCCCTGAACCTGGGTGGCCTCTTGCACTGGAACTCATGCAGCGCGCTCAATTGGTGTTGTCTCTCTACTGCTGGGGAAGGTGGCATTGGTGACCCAACGGGGAGTAGTACCGCTGGTGCCTCCACCGGTTCCTCAACTAGAAGAGAGCCCTATACTGAGGCATCATTTCTCGGCATGCTATCAGTACGTACAACTCTCAAGGCTCTAGAGGGTCATCCGTGGGGAGGCATCCTGAATGAAACAGATGCGACATGGTCAAAAGACTATACCTGGTGAGATGACCTAGTTTGAGATGAAGTAATGAAAACTTTTTAAAACACACACGCAATCAGTGTTTTCATGCACTGAGTTGGAAATCAGAAGTCAGGGTCCGGGTGTATGGATATGTCGGCCGCCCGCACCAACACTAGACTCCTTGAACTGAAAACCACACTTAGTACACATAACACTATTGTTTTACAAAAAAGAAATATCAGAGTCCTAAGTTCTGTTGTAGAACCGACTTCCTTTGATACCAATTTGTCACGACCCATCCCCCGGGGTCCGCATTGTGACTACCCCATGCCCGCCTTCCATAGGCCAGAGGCTAGAGACTGGCACCAAAGGCATAATTTCCTAAAACTGGGAAGGCATTTCCTTTATAAATCATAAACACACATAACTAGAGTACAAGAAGAAGAAAACACTAAGTAAAATATCTATAAAAAGAGTAATGAACGTAAAGGGGTCTAGAATACAAGCCCACTATAATGTAAAAATACAACTGAAAACATGTACAACTGAAAAAGGGACAAATAGTTGAAAGGTGAAAGCAGCTCATGGATCGCCCTCCAGGGTTCCTACCTGAAGGGTAGGTATAGATGGCCTCTTCAGCACTCCACGTCTGTCAGACTCCACCATGTACCGATACGTCATAAGGTCCTCCTACGAGTACAGTCCAGTCCTGGCACTCTCGGACTCCATCAGCGTTGTCTGTCGTCTGCATCCAACAAAACGAGATGTGGGCATAGACCATGAAGGGGTGAGTATAATGATACTCAGTAGGGACCCCTAGACCCTCAGGGTCTCACAAAATCCCACAAGGATAAACCAAAAAAGTATGATTTCAATGGATAACCATTACGTAGGTATATGCTTATACATATACCTAAGTAATCAAGTAACCCATCTCAATCATGAGGAAAACACAAAGGTCATTGACTCAGCTCAAACCAGGATTTTTCATTATTGAAACCACAGCTGCTGGAGAACTCCTCCTCTATCGAGTACAGTGGTCCTATCGCCACTCCAAGGTTCTTCTCACTAACCTTGGACTGCTGAGGTAATCCTCCTGTCGAGTACCGCGGGTCTGTTGCCAACTTCAAGGAACATCATCTTCTATGGATCTCCCGCCATATACCAGGAGTTCCCCCTAATAGCCTACAGTGGTACTCCTCCTGTCGAGTACCACAGGTCTACTACCAACTTCTAGGCTCTTTGTTCACCATGGGTCTGTCACCAAATATCGGGTGCTCCCCACTGGACTAGTTGAGTCTCTCCGAGTCGAATCGGTCAAGCAGTAAATAGGTCTACAGCTACCAGGCATCCGCACTATGTCTGCTTGTTACCAGAAGGATCTATTCCATGAGCTACTGGTTTATACTCCAAGTGTCAGGAAGTCTCAAGTAGAAGTATCTCAAAGGACTGCCGTGTCATAGGGGTCTCAACGCAAAATATGGCGCGTCAATCGGACACCCGATCTGTGAGTTATTAGCATTTTAGTCCCGAGGGCCTGGTTGGATTCGTGTATGAACCATCCTAACTATGCCTCAACTATACCCCGAACTCCATCGGGGTATATTTAAAGGGACTTTTATGATCCAAGAATACTGGCTCCCCCGACGGTTCGTCAAACGGATGTTTGGTGCCACTGATATGGCCAAAGAAGTTAAAGGGTCAGTAATGGGCCCAGGTCTCTTCCGACCCCATTGGTCTGACTCGGCCCAACCTAGTCTGGGCCGACTCGGTCTGGGCGAACCCAGTCAGACTCCCAGGGTCTGACCCGGCATAGTGGTTGGGTCAGCCCACTACATTTTGACCCTTTCCGCAGGACCCAGCCTAGCGGACCGCGAGGGAGGTTCGTCCTGGAAATCGCCATGTAGGTGGCTTGGTAACTCAGCCCGGGAGACCAGGAAGGTACGGCCAGCATCACTTCGGGGGACGCCACGGGTTGGCTCGGGAGGCTAGTGGCTGGGAAGCCAGCAGGCAGGCTGCGTGGTGTGTGGGCGGGTCGGCTGGTCCATGGTAAGCTGCTGGTACACCGAGCAGGGCGTCAGGGCTCCCAGAAGCGTGCTGCGGCAGCACGTTGGGGTGCGGGCAGCACATCGGCGTGCAAGGAATGCCACTGGTAGGGCGCGGGAGCACTGGGCAGGCAACCTTCATGGTGTGAGGGCGAAGGGCAGGCCGCGGGCGTGGCGTGGGGGTTCTGTGAAGCGCGGCAGCAGGGGTGTCGGGGCCCTGGTCAGTGCGCCGGCGGGGCGCCAGGGAGTGTTTCGGCAGGGCGTGGGGGCACCAGGCAGTGCACCGGCGGGGCACGGGTAGCGTGTTGAGGTGTCATGGGGGCGGTGCAGTTCATGGAGGCCACGGGTAGCGCAGCCCTTGTTCGTCGTCTTCGTCACCGTCGCCTCTTTTCCAGGACATCGTCATCGAACAAGAACAAACAAAGTGAGGGTCGGACCATGTTTGTGTGGCCCGATCCCACCTCATTACGGTGATAGAAATTAGTGATTCTCATACCATAAATTTTTTCAACGAAGAACAAGGTTTATATTCAAATATTAAAAATTAACACAGATCTCCCTACCTTTAATTTTCTAGTAGTCATTCGTTGACGTCGTGGAAGGATGGTCGTTAATCCATGTCAGACGATCACGTCTCACGTCGTAGGGGTCCGCGGAAGAAAGTCGGAGAAGAAGAGCATCATCGGCGTTCTTCGCATTCTTCGCGTTCTTCATTGGGATGACAATTATTCGTTGGGAGCTTTCTCCAACAATCTCACCAGAAGAGAATCCCAACCCAAATAAAGTAATAGTTTTCCTATTATTTTATGTGTTGGCACGTAATTCAAAAAGGAGAATTAAAATGCCAACTCCTCCAAATTAAATGCACAAGTGGTCTCAATAATTTGGAGGATACCAAGAGGCTCTCTTTATTAAAACAAAAGCATTAGCGTAATAAAATGTGCAGGGAGGTCAAAGGCACTCCCTCATTAATGAGGGAGAGTGGAGAGGATTCATCCTCCACCAATAATAGGGGCTGGGTGGTCCCCACCCCTATTATTTAAAAGAGAGGTTATGGGTCTCGGGCGGTCCCCACGTCGCAACCTCTCGCGAGAGGTTATGTGCGGGTGGGCGCCACCACCATAACCTTCGATGGGAGGTTTGGGTCTGGTGGACCCCACATCCAACCTCTCCTTGAAGGTTTTAACCATCCAATTAAAAAAAGATATATCTTTATTTTATAAAATTTAATTAAAAACCCCCAAAAACTAACTTCCAAACTCGTCAGAACGGAACAGCCATGAAGGTCTCACTAAGAAATTACCGACGTTGTGAGTTCAACGGTGCCCTCAGATTTCAATTCCGAGCACCGGTTCAAAAGTTATAAAAACGTGCTCGTACGTTTACTGAACGTACCTGAACAAAACTTCAGAAATTGATTCTAGACACACCGGGCCTTGGAATCAAGCGACGTCAGAAACTGCGGACTCATAAAATTCTAATGTATTTAAAAAAATTCATGGGAATTTCGGGTCTTTACATTTGACAATATTTTATATTTTTTGATTAAATTTTATCTCTTATAACCAAATAATATCCAATTAATTATATTAGCATGAATTTAAACAATAAAAAATGTTTCTTATATTCTCACTTCTTTTATTGACTTTATTAATTTCCTTTATAAGATTCTTAATTTCTATTTTTGGTTTTTATAATATTGTTTCCCTTAAAACGACCATTTTTATTTTCCTGTTCTCTCCAAATAGATCATAAAATATATAACCATTAATATTAGCATCATGTCTATAACACGAACATAGATTATTTCTTACCACATTTATATTTATTTCCATCTGACAACACACTCATATTTTCATCCAAATGCACTGTTGGAATATGATCCGTATATGTGTTTACATCTAAAAAATGCACGAAATTATATTTTTTATATTTTTTCATTTAAAATAAATTTTATTTTTTCATAATATGACTTGATATGTCTGTTTTTACAAAATTAATATTAGTTTATTTCTAAAAAATATTATATATACTTGGTGTTCATTTTTTTCCTTCTCGATCAGCATTCTGATCTTTTCTCGATTGCTATACAGACTTTCAACTTTCTCCCAAAAATTATAAAGACCTTTTATTATAATGGTAATATTTTTTTTCCAATTTTTTATTCCTAAATTTTAGAAGTCATAGATGTAACATTTATATATATGTTTTGAAAGAAATATATTTATTATTTTATTTATCTTTTTTTAATATTCATTAATTCATGTTTATATTGAAGTCTCTTTTTTCATAATATTATTTAATTGAATATTATATCAAAGAACTGATCTAATGATTTTCTCTAATATTTTTTATTTCAAATTATTAATTTCATTGATAACATCCTTTTTTCATGATATTTCATGGTTATAACACTTTGTAATCTTTTAACATGTGTAGGGTACACCAAAGTTTCTAAAATGATATTTATTTTATTCACAACGTATGTAATTCAATTGAAAATTTGATTGACACATAAATATTCACCCATCAAGAAATACTGGAAACTCTCTAGAAGAATTCCATGTTTTGTTTTGATCATCTTATCAATGTCATCGTTTATTGTTGAATGTACCAGATCGCCGGAGATTTCTTACATATAGAAAAGTGATTAAACAATATTTCATTAATAGGAAAATAAAAATTATTTAATAATTTTCAATTAAAAATTTATTTATCATCTGCATTTAATATTAGAGTATATTTGTTAGCTTATGTTAGTTCTTATGGTTTTACAATAATTGGACAGTGTTCTACGCTCAACTATTTTTGGTATTCCTCTATTCTATATTTTTTGAAACAATAGTAATTTCCATCAATATATTGTTGTTATTGAGGAATATATGCATCGTTTACATTCATTACTACCATATTATATATCATACCATTAGGATTTGTAGTCTAGGAAATGGTTAGAAAAATAAAATATAAATAATAGACTCTATATCCAAATGTATTAGGTTCTGGATACCATATTTTTTATAGTATGGAAAAATAGTAGTGTTTATAAATTCGAAATATGGTCTAGCCTTTGATACCAATTATTATGTCAGATAGGGTGCTGTACGATGGTTTATATGTAGTTGAATATATAGATTGAATTTTTAAAGGGATGTATTAATTATATAAATTAATTTTTATTGGTAATTAATTGATTTAATTAGTGGTCAAAATATAAAATAAATACCACCTGGAAGTCTTATTGTAGTTTTTTACAAAGTGGAGATACTCTATTATTATATATCTCTAATTAGTTATATATTCATTATTCACGCACTTCTTTTTTAATGGGTGTCACAACTCGATTAAAATTTATTTTTTCCAGTGTAACTATAACCAATACATATGAATTTTGAATGAGGAATAAAAAACCCAATTACAATACCAACTTTTGACTATGTAAGTCACAACTCTAACAATATTGATATTAGAATCAGGGATTCATAACAACAATAATGAAAATTCATAGTATATAAAATAAAAAACAATATGTGAATTCATGGGTGAGACAGAAACTATTATTACAAAAATAATAAACTTGGAAAAAATATATAGATAAGTAATAAAAGAACAAATAATGGTTCTTGATTATTGTATCATTTTATCATGTCATGTTAGTAGAATTCAAAGCAATTTAGGTACATTCCATGAGATATCATCCATCATATGTTAGAATTTTATATACTATATCACAAACTTGCATAGATCTGTAAATCATGAAAGAGTTAATTTTAATGAAACGGATTTTCATATTAAAAAAATGATATAAATATTTCTATGAATGAATTCTTACTAACAATTAATAGAACATCATTAAAATAAACATAACTTAACACAACTAAGAAAAATGTCAAAAAATTAGAATAAAGAATAATTGATAAAATATTATCTGACAGGTAATGATATATATATATATATATATCATCAAACCACAATAAATAAATTAAAAAACATGAAAAAAATCAAACTAATTTTAAATAACTATTTAAATTGTCAAAAAAAAGTATACATAAATATGTCAAAGAAAACAACCAATGAAAATTTCCCAAAAAAAATATTTAAAATTAAAATTTAAGAATCATATAGAATATATGCCTATATATATGAATAAATTCATACAAAATTAAAATATATAAATATATAAAAAACAATCTTGAATAATATTTTTAGTACCAAATAATAAATAATAAACATTAAAAACATACAAAAGTACTTGATATGATAAAATATATTTTTTGTTTCATACTAAAAGTTCTTTTGTAACAATAAGAAAAAATTTGATATTCTTTTAAATTTAATTAAAACTCATTAATATATAATTTAGATATGGTATATTTTTTTGAAATGAATTTTCTGAATCATTATAACAATTTAAACACTTCAAATAAACATACAAAAGCGGAAAATATCATGAATAACATGAAAAAAGTGTAAACTGGAGAGAATTTGATTTTTATACCTATATAAGTGTCATTTTTAATTCATGTATAAAGGTAAAATAAAATTTTCAAAACATAAATAAGGATATTACAATTATTACGTTGTTTTGGAATGGGTAACAAGATTTTCTCATAACGTGTGTATGGGTAACTATGAAATGTGTAAAGGCAAATGAACAATTATATTTTATACCTAAGGGTATAATAAAAGTTGCATAAGGGTAAAAAGAATAGTTTAAGAGTTTTATAATGGTAACTTAAGTGTTATTTATGGGTATGTAATAAATTATATAGTTTTGTAAAGGTAATAAAAAAATTGTGTAAGAGTAAGGATAAAGTATTAAGAGATGAGCAATGGTAAGAATAAATTCACATTAATGTAAAATTAATTTTCATGAAGCTATATACAGGTTATATTAAAGATATTCGGTTTAATTAACAGTAATATAACACACTACATATTTGTAAGAAGGGTTCTAATGCATTTTTTTCCTACAAAAGGTGTTTTTTGTTTTGAAATCACTATTTCTAAATGGTTTCCAACAGATTTGTTTATGGAATCGGAAACACCCCATGGTTCTACATCCTAGGGGACCTACATTCCAAATGAAATAATTTTTTAGGTTTGTAGACTTATGATACATAAAAACTCACATTTTTTGAGAGGGTGAGAGTTCAGACCCATCAAACCCTTTTGGGGGAATTATTTCATACATCAAAACTCTCTTATAGATTTAAGAAATGTTTATGAATCATTTATTAATTCTGAATTATGATCTGAGCTATCTCAAAATTAGAAATCATTTACCAGCATATGTATAATTCATAACTATCTATATATATTTACGGTTCTTAGTTTTTGGAGATAACTATATGAATCTGAGGTTCTCCATCAATAGTATTTGCTCATATACAACATAGAGATTATTTGGTTGTTTAAAAAGATGATATTTGTTTTGATGACACTTAGTGGTGAACTCTAGAGTTTATGGTCATCCAGTTAGATGAATGAAACTCTATAATTTATTATCATCTAGGGAGATGGATGTAGTTATGATTTTGGGATCGAACCCATAGATGGGCTACCTGTGTATCCTTGTGAAATGAACCAGAACCCACATAGTTCAGTTGTGTTTAATGGGACACAAACATACCTTTTAATTTCATGTGATAAGGATGCATCCATACAGTTTATTATCAAGTGGAAATGATTTCTAGTTGTAAGGTGTGTATTAATTTCTTTCTGTTGGACTTATACCTAACCATCCAAAAGAACATGGATGGGTTGGGAGTTTTAATGTTTTATTAGACCCTTAAGTGGTATGTCCTTTAAGAACAGTCATAGCATATAATTTTTGGTTTCAACATTTGGGATGCTTTTTACATATTCCATTTGGATGGGAATAAAATCCCACATAGTTCATTGTGTAGTAACCACACATATGGATACCATCAAGGGTATGTATTATAGGGGAGTATAGCCCACTGAGATAATAGATTATGGATTACTCAAAATAAGGATATCCCCTGAGAATGGACCTTGATGGATGTTTTAAATGATGGTGATATAGGGTCTTAACTTAGGGATTACTCTTGAGAAGGATACCCTGATTAAGGTAATTATAATTGGGACACATTCTTAAGGGGGTGACCATTGAGCTCAGGCACTGAGTGGTATTCCTACATATCTTAGTAATCATGGGAATCAAAATTCTTGAATTTTATTTTGGTTTGGTTCTTACTCCTATGATGAGTTCTATTTTAGGGGTGCATGATTTCATATTTCATGAATGATATGATATATATATCTATCCATGATAAGTATTCCTATGTATCAAAATTATTGTAGGAATTAGACTTTTCATAGTTCATTCATTTAGGAAGATTCTGTGGATGTTGGTATCATTATAAACACATAATCCCATATGAGTCTTTGTTGGTGATATAAATAATAGGATGTGAAAGATTCAAAAAACCACACACTTTTCTTCCCTTGATGATGGAAGAGGTTGGAGCTATAGTGGAAGAATATAGGGCTACAGAACTTCCCACCTTTCACATTACATTAGTCGAGATTCCAAGGTAATGAAAGATTAAAGGTGGTGTATATAGAAAAAAGTAATACTGAAACTTCCTACAAGAATGGATAGGGTATTATAGCAGGATGGTTTCCCAAACTTTTCCTAGGAGAGGGTGGAGGATTTTCATTTTCCAAAGGGAAAATCAAGTGTGATCCTTTCCCTCCCTAACAGAGACCGAAGGCTCTAGTTCTTATAGATAAGAAGCAGAGGACATAGTCATATACCTAATATAAAATACTTAGAGTCCCATAATATTGTTTTCAAGGTAAGGGTTAATGTGAACATAGATATAAGAATCTATAGATTCCCCAAGGATCCTGACCCTTTGGTAGGAAAAGTGCAGGGAAACCTCGAGCTGTAGAAATACAAATCCAAATTTGAGACATACTGATGTTCCTTTTCGTAATGTTTTGTAAAACCAGAGGTCTTGGTGGAGTATTCAACATGGTCCATTCCAAGCAAGTTTTCTATTGAAGGAGAAGTTTTTACATGAATGTCTTTGAAGGAGGATTTATGAAAGGCTTGTACAGGATAAAGGGGTGAGGTGAACAATAGAGGATGGCATAAGGTATACATCTTGCTTGGAGTCTTTTCAGATGTAGTCTTTGTAGAATTGGTTTCACTTTTGTCGAGAAACAACCTGTATGACTACACTTGGGAAAGGAATTATTATAGCCTTCATGGGTGTCCATAGGGATTCCCAGAATTTAGTCGTGCATGATCCTATTTGAGTAAAGGCATTCATGATATTCTTATTAAATCCGAGGGTTTGGGTAAACTGGTTGTGCAAGTGTTGTTTAGTTTTTAACACTGAATGGTCTTCAGTATCACTATCCCCCTTTAATTCTCTCTATTTAGGTGTTATTAAACTTCCTTTTTGGTTTCAAAGGACATGAGCAAAGCACTAGGAAATTCATATTAGAAATTCTCTTTTGGGGAAATTCATCCATCCAAATGAAGGCCCCAAGGGTCTATTTATAAGAAAATATGAGAACCTAGGTGAAGATGACTTAATCGAGAAAGTTGAAGTGGTGTGAAAGGGTGTGGAGTGAATGTCATTGTGTATCGATTATGATTTGGGATACATTGTGTAATCCACTCATTGAGCATTTTTAAATCATTCCCCTTGTTATATATCTTTTCTTCCTTTATATATGTAATTTCCATTTTTCACTTTTTCAATAATGAGATGAAATGGAGTGTAACCCCCCCCCCCCCTCAGGATTAGATCTGAATAAAAAATTGGGTCTAATGATGAGGTAAAAAGTGATAAGAAAAAATATGGATTGTGCATGCTTATGGGTGTTCGTGCTAGTGAGTTTCACGTAATATGACTTCCCCAATAATAAATACTAGCTTCATTTTATAGGAAAACTCCTGTGATTATTAAAATGGATCTCTCTATAGGAGAATTCTTATGAAAATTTTCTTTTCTTTTCCATTCTTGCATATTCTCTATGTATTTTAGTTGCACGCCATTAGTTGAGCGACACACTTATGTGCCATATGTTCACTTGTGTACATTAATGCCATTGCAAATTTTATATACCTTTTAGATTTTTTTCAAATTGAACCTTCTCTGAAAAGAAATTGATATTTATTTAAGGGTTCAATGGCTTCCAAGGGGATCTCAACTACTAGTAAACTTGCTAGAAAGTGAACTGAGGACATGATAAAGTTCATATGGCATGATTACTATGATGTATGTGACTCAACTCTTCATGATCATGTATGGTATCTAATAAAGTATCACCATGATTTTATAAAGATTTTTTATGTTACACTTTATTGTTACAACCATCTGGTGGAATTTCCTCATGCCAAAACCAAAGAATTATCTCATGACCTGTTTGTTTCATGACTATAATAAATTTTCATTTGCTAATATTCCTGGTGTGCACACATATATTAATTCTTATATGGAATCCAAAACATTAGTTATTCATCATAGTCCATGTGCTCTCGATCTGAAATGATAGACAGTCAAACTGAAGATGCACTGTTATTCTTCAATTTTCCTTGATTTGAAAACAGATTAATTGAATGAATGGATGAATATTTGGGACTTTTTTTCTAGAGGAGGTGTTAATCCCGTATGTATGTGGCTTTACTGGATACAAAAAATGTGTGAAAAGTTAAAAAGTGATGTCACAGGTGTTGAGATTTATGAGTTTGTGAGAGTAGGGAAAACGTACATGTATATGATTGAAAATTTTATGCCATAAATACTAAGTTGATGGATTCCACAGAAATAATGCATTCCATTTGATGCATAGATATGTGGGTATTAGTTTGCGGGATGTTCATATTATTTTTGGGGGTCTAATACTTTTAGATATATATGATGAATTAATCCCCTTGATGGAATTATGGAATGATGTTGATAGGCTTCTAGCTTTGGCACATGAGCTACTATAGATAACTCACAAAATCAAGAAGTAAAATCCCCACACAAAGTGGGATATTCATCCGAAGATGTGGATGAGAATTTTTTTAAGGATAAATGGAATGGTCTCATGTTACAGATGTAGAGACCTGTATCTTGACGTACATGGAAATTACATTACTTTTGCGGAATACTTAATACATAATAAGAACCAGCACTCAAGGACCGTAATAGTTTAGTGTCTTTGGAAACTCGGAACATAATCTTCTAATCATGGTGAAAGATCTTCAAAATCTCCCATAAATATCTTCCCATTTTGTTTTCTTACCTAAAACCTTTCTCTAAACACTGGGGAGAAGAAATCATATAATGGGTGAGCTTAAATTCTCAGTAAGGGCAAACATAGTGAACAAAAAACAATCCATAAACATTTGAAAGCAAAAACCTGAACATGAAATTTAAACATCAAAATCATGAGCAAAGACATAAATAGTGGAAGTATGTAAGGGATATATCATAATGGAACATGAATCATGATAAAATTTAATGGTAATAAAACATGTAATTGTGGAAACCATTCATCACATGTTATGATTTCCATAGTAGCCAAGGCATTGCTTCCAAGACCATCTTAGTGGACAAAGTCACATTCTGAATCGAGTTCACTCCTCATTTTAGTCCTGTAACACTGAACCGAATTAACTTACTATTACAGCAATGTCTATATCATGAGATATAAATATTTACCCAATGCATTAGAGGGAGATATAGGTCCCACCCATCTCATAATGAAATCATTCTTACTTGTGCCAAAAAATAAACATACATCATTCATAATAACCCAATGAATAAAATGGGTTTCATAAACATCATCCCATCATTAAATAATCTATATAAATAGAATGGATATCATTTTATAATAAGAAAAGTGAAACCATGTAAATAATAGAGTCATTATACTTGAAACATACACATATGAAATAATTTCATCTTAGATGGAGAATGGTTTTGATAAAACACATGAAATGAATTCTTGAGGAAAATATCCTTTCTTCTTCAAAATAAATTTATTTTCACAAAACATCCTTCCATTTTAAAATTAAAAGATTTTGTTGAAAATAATCATGAAATATATTTGAGTAAGCTTCATGAAAATAAGGCTTTATAAAACCGTAAAAATATTTTCATGTCGTATAAGTTAAAAAAACATTCTTCTCGTACGTTTTCCAGAAAAGTCAAAAAAGTACCTCATAATGTAAACAAAAGAAAGATTCCTTACATACCATGTAGTAAAAGTTAAAGTGGGAAAAAAGGACTTTAAACATAAATGAAACCATTTTTAGAAAACAATAATGCAGATGATAAATATAACCCCAGTGAATACTTACGAATAAACAATCTCGGATAAAAACGAGATTGGAAAAGTTATCCCTTACCTTAGGTCTGATATGATTCGTATGTATCCGAACCTCCTTTATAATGATTTAAATAATGTCATTTACTTATTAAAGAATCATATTCATTGTTATAATATCATATGTGGTTTACTTATGACTTTATATTACCCGTTCTTTTGTAAGTTCCATGTTAAAGCAGTGTTTTGGGTAAAATCGTTTTATTTATCCTACATGTTTGGACTTGTTGTTCTTGATATTATTACTTATATACTGATTTACATAATTCCAGAATGTGAAACATGATATATATGTAATATATATTCATCATACATATATATATATATATGATAGATCGATAAATGGAATGAAATACACCATTCATGGAGACGGTAGGCCGTACGTATGCATGAACGATGTTTCTGTTTCCTTATTGAATTGAATGGAATTAAGTAAATGACATAAATATATATATATATAAATAAATCCCGTATCATTATTATGTCATATATTTCATGATTACTTATTATATATACTTTATAATCATTCATGAATGGTTGACATGGAGAATGAATCTCATCGCGTCGTGGAGACGGTAGTCCGTACGTACGCACGAGCGATGATATCGTTCCCATGATCGTGGAATTGTATTGAAGTGTATGTATAATATTTCAATATCAATATAAATTTACAATAATAATATATAGTTATTTATTTACACCATTATACTCATCCAAGTAAGGGGGTGGTCGAAAACAGATTACACCACAGCGTGGAGACAGTATTTCGTACGTACGCACACGCGGTGGTTTCGTTTTCCATAGGATGGATAGATGGTGAAATAGGGTTGTTTTATAATTATAATAACATATATGTATATTATTGATACTGATGTTATTACTTTATAATGAAACAACTAAATAAGAAGAAGTAGAAGATGAAATAAAGTTGAAAGAATCGGTAACGGACATTACCTCTTCTTTGAAGCGCCTCTTCTTAACATCTTCTTAGGGCACTAAAGATGGTCTTTGAAGAATTACAGGACCTCTATGATGTTTCTAGGGAATTTTAGAAGATAAATTGTCAGGGGTTGGCTGATCTGTAAGGCTCAAATTGGTGTGAGGAAGAGAGGGAGGAGGTTCCCTTTTATAAGGGAGGAGAGGGGCACCTTAGGAAAACATAAAATATTATTTTATTATAACGTAATATTTGGTTTTTAATAGCTCCAAATTAATTTATTTCTAAGATAAGGTGGGTATGTGTCGAAGTAATCTCATCCAATAGAATTTAGACATGTTTATGTTTCTATTTTAACCTTATCATTTAGATTTAATTTTAAGGTAAATAATTTTACTTTTACCGTGCCTTCTTGTTTTCTTAAACTATAAAGTTAATGAACTTACTATAACAAGCCAAAAGAACACCAAGTTGTTTATTATTAATATATATAACCTTATCTAAGTCATTTGGCCAAACCTTAGATTTTTATCAATAAAATAACAATTTATAATATAATATTTGTTTTAAAAACTATTTTTTTGTCAATTTTGACCTTATTTTGTAATTGATTTTTGTGAAACTCATAACAGAATTATTAGTTCTAAAAAAGTTAATTACATCAATAATAACATGTCATGTTAACCTATAAAATTCTTTTAATTCATAAAAAGCCTCAAATTACATTTATTTGGGTATTTATAACATCCATTATGTCAATATTTCATTAATAAGATAATTACTGCATCATAAGTGTGTCATACAAAAATTAAATTATTTAATGTCTAAAAATTATAAATAAAATACCATTATGTATGAAATCATTTTGCATTTCTAATGAATATTTATAGTCGAATTTATCGTATGTATAACCCTGTATTAAAAATGTTTAAGTTATTAAACTTTGATTTTAACTATTTTAACTATTCTTTAAATAAAATAATATTAAATGTCCTAATCTAATCCAAGTGGGCCTAAATGGTCAACAGTTATTCCTAAGGTTGTTTTTGGTGGAATTAAACTTATCCAATAGAATTATTACATTTGTTGGGGTAATATTAATATCATTTTTACCCATAATTACTCTATTTACTTTTAACCGTGGTAAATAAAAGTAAAAAGTTACTATTCATCAAAAATAATTTTAATCTCATTGAACCATATTTTATTATTTTATATTAACCAAGTCTCTTGGATTTTTTAAATTCAATTCACAGAAGTGGTAAAATTTCATTTAAATGAAAAAGCCAGTTTTTTAACTACCACTAAGTGGTTTCACTATTCATCGAAAATTGAAGTTTTTCTGAAAAATTCCAAAAATTCATCCTATGTATTATTTGATATTATGAATTAAAAATTGATGTATATTTTTCCAAATTCAAAACATAGAGGTGGAATTAATTAATTTTAAAATTAATTCTCGTTATCAAAACAAATAGCGTGTTTTTAAGAAACAAAAACTATCAAAAGATTGATACTAGTTTATATCCAATTTCAAAGTGAAATTAATTCCAATGAACAACATTGGATTAAATGGTAAAAATATATATTCTAATTACACTTTAAAACCAATTAAAAATATAATCTAACCATATAAATTATTATGATGAAAAAAGTTGTTTTTAATTAAAATATAGTGTGTTTTTACTATTCATTAAAATATGAAAGTTATCAAAATAATATGAAAGTTTTATCCAAAGTAAATTTTTATATCATGATTCCAAAGAAGAATTTTTTTTGTCAAATTCATCATATAGACATGTCAAAAACAAGATATAAAGTGGGTGCGCCATCAAAAGGCGGCAAAACTGCATTTTTTAAAAAATACTTATTTTACACGAAAAAATTATTTTGTTCTCATACCATATTCTAGAAAATGTTTAAGATGAATAATAATGTTATAAAATTCAATATGTAGTTAATACTATTCATAACGGCTAGTCCATAATAATATTATAACAATATATCATTGTTTAGTGAAACCCGGTATTGCATACTACTCACGCTATCGAGGTAGGGCGCGATTGCGTGTAATGCAAGCCAAGAATAGTGTTGTGTATACTGCAAGCTAATGCGGTGTTGCATATAGTACAAGCTAATCTTGGTGTAGTGTATAATAGAGATCAATGAAATTAATAATAATATATCTCATCAAATCTCGAGGTGTTACATTCTACCCCCCTTAAAATGAATTTCACCCTCGAAATTATTCGAGGTCATAAATTGTTTAATATTCATAGATACCCACATCGTAAAAAAGAATACTAAAACGTAATTTTAAAAACTAAAGTATGAAATGTAACGATTACCCAAAATAACTCATCATTGGGTTTCCATATAAGAGAACGTCGGTGAAAATATGAATATGGAAGAAAAATCTAACCATCATGTTCTGATGGAGAGTGGTAGAGAACATGGATATGAAAAACCCATCAATCACAAAGCCATAAATTTTTGATGATCTAAGGTACCATCTGATTCATCAGATATAAGATCACTAGGACAACGATTTTGGTTTTTAGGATCATTTCTCTAATGTTGAAGAATTTTGGAATCAAAAGAAATACTTACTTGATTTTGGTACAATCTCACCATTGTTCGTGCCTTGAACAATCTCCACATCATCTCTTAAAGAAATGAAGGTGAATTTTTCATTCATGAAATTTTAGAAGATCATGTGATAGAATGATGAGTCATTTCATCTATTTCAAACAAAATGTTAGAAAAAGTTATCAAATATACATAAGTCCATCTATGGTGTGGTTAATCGTATATGATTCGAAAAATGGACTTATACTTCATTTATCATACCTCTTAATAAAATAAAACTAGTTTATACTAACTAGGGACTTCTTGTAGGCCAATGGTAGGCGATGAAGGCCTGTCACACTTTGGTTGTGGGTTCAATTCCCACAGCCTTGTCTGACGTGACAGGTTGTCGCTCATCCTACGGGTTGTCCTTTTTATAAAACTATACTATTATAACATTCTATCAATAATATCAAAAAAAAAAATCTATCCCAAAACAATACTAACTTATTTTCAACATAATCCATTCGAATCTTTAGGATTATCCAAAATACTTCTTTCCAAACTCATAGTATAAATAGAATGATTACTAAAAAGGTCACATAAAAAGCATGTAAATACCATCATTTATCATTCAAATATCTTGTTGGTCGCATTCCAATCATGTGAATACGTTAATCATGTATTCTCTTGAAAAATGAATACCCATTGAACCTTAGTGAAAACATGAATGCTATCAAAAGTTAACTCTTTCCACATACCAAAATCCCAAAAATTCTATATACTCAAACCATGATATCACTTAGTCCTTATATCATTCATGAGTTCATGAATACTATCAAACAATTTATTTTCTCCATATCCCTTAATTATGTGCATATAAACTGCTTTCCAAAATATTTGATTCACTTTTCATGGTTACCGGTACCATAAAATTATTCAAAACCACAATAGACCAGTACATAGAATTTCCAAAATTCCACAATACCATAAATGAGATGCCATGATACAATTTTGAAATCCCATTACATAAACACTTAATCATTACACAACATCATTTTCATATTCAACATCACAAATAGTGGTCTCATGAGACTTCCCTTTATCCTTTCCATTAAGGGGTTGCTCACGTTGATCATCATTAACCCGTGGATTAGGGCATTTATTAGCATAATGCCCAATTTCCTTGCACTTGAAGCATTGAAGTGTTGGTGGAGAGTTCTCTGTAGTCTTTTCTCTATTCACAACATTAGAAAACTTTTTCCCATTACTTCGACAATCAACAGCTCGATGACCTTATTTTCCAAACTTAAAACATTTTCTAGTACCTTTTAGGCAATCTCCACCATACTTCTTTCCACACTTTGAGCATAAAGAAACATTCATCTTCTTTTCACCATTGTTATGAGATTTCTCCTTGAACTCCATCTTTCATTTCTTGTCAAAACCATGAGATGGATATGTTACACCAACTTCCAGTTCTACCTTGATAGCACAACGCACAATTTATTCATAGATACTGAAGTCTCTTATAGCTTATTCCCTTTGAAGACTTGGTTTTAAGCCACTGAAAAATCGATCAACTTTACTTTCATGTTGGATGATAAAGCCAGATGTACACCTTACAAGTCTTGTAAAATTCACTTCATATATACCAACAGATTCATCATCCTTCTGCTTAAGCGCAAGAAACTCTGTTTCCATCTCTTTTTGAAGAATACGAGGGAAGTACTTACTGAAAACAAGTTCTTAAACTCGTCCCATTCCATGGACTCCATTTCATGTCTTTTCCTTGTATTCTTGATAAGATTCCACCATTTATCGGCATCACCTTCCAAACGATAGACTTCTAAGATGACTTTATCATGCTCAGAACATTGTAGAACTGAAAATATCTTTTTAGTGGTATTGATCCATTGTTTAGCCACTAAGGGATCAGAAGACCCGCTGAGTGGAGGTGGACGTTTCCTCATGAAGTATTCAACTGAATTTTGCTCCTTTTTCTGCTCATTTTGAAGTCCATAATGATTCATTGCTTGTGTAAGTATAGAAATAAGATTGTGCACTCCATATCCTATGAAATTTGTTTGGTCAGGAGGACAATCATTGCATTTTCCATTACATTGATCAACACGGTTCTTTCGGGTTCCAGCCATCGTCTAAAACCCAAAAATA
Organism: Viscum album; assembly: GCA_963277665.1. Lineage (NCBI taxonomy): Eukaryota > Viridiplantae > Streptophyta > Magnoliopsida > Santalales > Viscaceae > Viscum > Viscum album. The sequence continues at coordinate 497,844,327 of OY728140.1, forward strand.
ATAGTGTGAGAAGCAAATACCATGCTAGGGAAAACAACAAAATAAAGGGGGAGTACCTTTAATATCTAACATCTTAGGTTTAATTCTAAGATCGTTAGCGCAATTCTAGGACTATAACCTATACGTATCCTTAACCTTAGGGACATCCCTAGACATATCTTAGAAATATTTCTAGGGATCTCACTAATATTTTTGCATCCTAGTTTCCAATGGTTAACTAAACCTTTTCTCTGATACCAACTGTAGATACTCGAAGAGTGACATACATAGACATTACATTACTTTATCGGAACACTTCATACATAATAATAACCAACACTCAAGGACCGTAATAGTTTAGTGTCTTTGGAAACTCGAAACATAATCTTCTAATCGTGGTGAAATATCTTCAACATCTCCCATAAAGATCTTCCCCTTTTGTTTTCTTACCTAAAACCTTTCTTTAAATCCTGGGGAAAAGAAAACCTATAAATGGTGTTCTCAAATGCTCAGTAAGGGAAAACATAGTGAACATAAAGCAATCCATAAATATTTGAAAGCAAAAACTTGAACATGAAATTTAAACATCAAAATCTTGAGAAAAGACATAAATCATGGAAGTACGTAAGGAATATATCATAATGGAACATCAATCATGATACAATGTAATGGGAATAAAACATGTAATTGTGGAAACCATTTAGCACATGTTATGATTTCCATAGTATCCAATGCAGTGCTGCCAAGACCATCTTAGTGGACAAAGTCCCTTTCTGAATTGAGTTCACTCCTCGTTTCAGTCCTGTAACACTGAACCGGATTAACTTACTGTTCTAGAAATTTCTATCTCAGGAGATATAAATCTTTACCCAATGAATTGGAGGGAGATATAGGTCCCACCCATCTCATAATGAAATCATTCTTACTTGTCCCACAAAATAAAGATGCATCATTCATAATAACCCAACGAATAAAATGGGTTTCATAAACATCATCCCATCATCGCATAATCCATATAAATAGAATGGATATCATTTCATAATAAGAAAAGTAAAACCATGTAAATCATAGAGACATTATACTTAAAAAATACACATATGAAATAATGTCATCTTAGATGGTGAATGGTTTTGATAAAACACTTGAAATGAAATCTTGGGGAAAATATCCTTTCTTCTTCAAAATCAATTTCTTTTCACAAAACGTCATTCCATTTTAAAATAAAAATATTTTTTTGAAATAATCATGAAATATTTTGGAAGAAGCTTCATAAAAATAAGGCTTTATAAAACCGTAAAAATCCTTTCATGTCGTATGAGTTAAAAAACATTCTTCTCGTACTTTTTCCAGAAAAGTCAAAAAAGTACCTTGTAATGTAAACAAAATAAAGATTCCTTACATACCATGTAGTAAAAGTAAAAATGGGTAAAAAGGACTTTAAACATACATGAAACCATTTTTAGAAAATAGGAACATGGATGATAAATATAACCCTAGTGGATTCTTACGAATAAACAATCACAGATAAAAACGAGATTGGAAAAGTTATCCCTTACCTTAGGTCCGATATGCTTCGTACGTATCTGAAACTCATTTATAATGATTTAAATAATTTCATTGACTTATTACAGAATCATATTCATTGTTATTATATCATATATGGTTTACTTATAACTATATATTACCCGTTCTTTTGTAAGTTCCATGTTGAAGCAGCGTTTTGGGTAAAATCGTTTTATTTATCGTACATGTTTGGACTTGTTGTTCTTGATATTATTACTTATATACTGATTCAATTAATTCCAGAATTTAAAACAGGATTTATATGTAATATATATTTAGAATATACATATATAAGTGATAGATCGATAAATGGAATGAAATACACCATTCATGGAGACAGTAGGTCGTACGTACGCATGAACGCTGTTTTCGTTACCTTATTGAATTGAATGGAATTAAATAGATGACATAAATATATATATACATAAATACAGTATCATTATTAGTTAATATATTTCATTATTACTTATTATATATACTTTATAATCATTCGTGAATGGTTAACATGGAGAATGAATCTCATCACGTCGTGGAGACGGTAGTCCGTATGTACGCACGAGCGATGATATCATTACCATGATCATGAAATTGTATTGAAGTGTATGTATAATATTTCAGAATCAATATCACTTTACAATAATAATATATAGTTATTTATTTACACCATTATACCCATCCAAGTAAGGTGGTTGTCGAAAATAGATTACACCACAGCGTGGAGACAATATTCCGTACGTACACACGCGCGGTGATTTCATTTTCCATAGGATGGATAGATGGTGAAATAGGGTTGTTTAATACTTATAATAACATATCAGTATATGAGTGATACTGATGTTATTACTTCATAATGAAACAACTAAAAAAAAGATGTAGAAGAAGAAATAAAGTTGAAAGAATCGGTAGCGGACATTACCTCTTCTTTGAAGCGGCTCTTCTTAACCTCCTCTTAGGGCACTAAGGATGGTCTTTGAAGAAGATAAGGGCCTCAAAGAAGTTTCTAGGGAAGTGGAGAAGAGAAATTTGTAGGGGTTGGCCAATCTTGAAGGCTCAAATTGGTGTGAGGAAGAGAGGGAGGAGGTGCCCTTTTATAAGGGAGGAGAGGGGCACCTTAGGAAAACATAAAATATTATTTTCTTATGAAGTCATATTCGGTTTTTAATAGCTCCAAATTGATTTATTTAGAAGATAAGGTGGGTATGGGTCTAAATACTCTCATAAAATAGAATTTAGACAAGTTTAGTTTTCTATTGTAACCTTATAATTTAGATTTAACTTTAAGTTAAATAATTTTACCTTTACCGTGTCTTCTTGTTTTCTTACACTATAAGGTTAATTAACATACTATAACAATCCAAACAAACTCCAAGTTGTTTATTATTAATATATATAACCTTATCTAAGTAATTTGGCCAAACCTTAGATTTTTAGGAATAAAATAACAGTTAATAATATAATATTTGTTTTAAAAACTATTTTATGTCAATTTTGACACTATTTGGTAATTGATTTTTGTGAAAATCATAACAGAAAGATTAGTTTGAAAAAAAATAAATAAATAAATATTAACATGTAATATTAACCTATAAAATTATTTTCATTCATAAAAAGACTCAAATTACATTTATTTGGGTATTTATAACATCAATTATGTCAATATTTCATTAATGAGATAATTATTGCATCATCATTGTGTCATAAATAAATTAAATTATTTAATGTCCAAAAATTATAAATAAAATACCATTATGTAGGAAATAATTTTAACTTTCTAATTAACATTTGTAGTCTAATTTATCTTATGTATAACCCGATATTAAAAATGTTTTAGTTATTAAACGTTGATTTTAACTATTTTAACTATTCTTTAAAAGAATTATTAAATGTCTTACTCTAATCCAAGTGGGCCTAAATGGTCACATTTTATTCCTAAGGTTATTTTGGGTATAATTACACTTATCCAATAGAATCAGGACATGTTTTGGGGTAATATTAATATCATTTTTACCCTTAATTACCATATTTACTTTTAACTGTGGTAAATAAAAGTAAAAAGTTACTATTCACCAAAAATGATTTTCATCTTATTGAACCAAATTTTAGTCCTTGATATTAACTTTGTGTCTTATATTTTTGAAATTAAATTCACAGAAGTGGTAAAATTTAATTTAAATGAAAAAGTCGGTTTTTTAACAACCACTAAGTGGTTTCACTATTCATCAAAAATTGAAGTTTTTCAGAAAAATACCAAAAATTCAGCCTAAGTATTATTTGATATTTCAAATTCAAAATTGATGTCAATTTTTCAAAATTCAAAACATATAAGTGGCATTAATTAATTTTAAAATTAATTCCCGTTATCAAAACAAATAGCGTGTTTTTAAAAAAAGAAAAACTATCAAAAGATTGATACTTGTTTATATCCAATTTCAAAGTGAAATTAATTCCAATGAACAAAATTAGATTAAATGGTAAAAATATATTCTAATTAAACCTTAAAACCAATAAAAAAGATAATCTAACCATATAAATTATTGCGATGAAAAAAGTTGTTTTTAATTAAAATATAGCGTGTTTTTACTATTCATTAAAATATGAAAGTTATCAAAATAATATGAAAAATTTATCCAAAGTAAATTTTTATATCCTGATTCCAAAGAAGAATTATATTTTGTCAAATTGATCTTATAGACATGTCAAAAACAATATTTAAAGTGGGTGATCCATCAAAAGGTGGCAAAACTGCATTTTTTGAAAAATTCTTATTTTACACGAATTTTTTTTGTTCTCATACCATATTCTAGAAAATGTGTAAGATTAATAATAATGTTATAAAATTCAAATTTTAGTTAGTACTATTCATTAAGGCTAGTCTATAATAATATTATAACAATATATCGTTGTTTATTGAAACCCGGTATTGCGTACTACACACGCTATCGAGGTAGGTCGCGATTGCGTGTAATGAAAGCCAAGAATAGTGTTTTGTATACTGAAAGCTAATGCGGTGTTGCGTATAGTACAAGATATGCTTGGTGTAGTGTATACTAGAAGATCAACTAAATTAAAAATAATATATCTCATAAAATCTTGGGGTGTTACAACAGAAGTCCAATGAACATCCCCAAGGTGGTTATGATAAGTGAAAATGACACTTTTTTGCTAATGATTGAAAAGGGAGAGTTTCAAAAATGGGGAAATGAGATCAATCCCATGATTCCTTCCAAGACATGTGTTGTGTGTTTTATGGCTATGAGTCTCATTAATTATCTGTTCCTAGTCCACGACTCCAAAGGAAGTATAAGGATATGAACATTTTATATAATGTCCATACTGGCATAGAAGAATATGATGGGATTGGCCATACCTATTATGGAAAATATTAATAAGATCTTACTGTATATTTATGGAGTTATGGATCCATTCAGAATTTAAAGATCATTCCATGACTTGTGGGGATGTATTGTGACTCATTTTAGGACATATGATATAAAGAGTGGGATCCATGCCATCAAGAGTTCATTCTGACCATTTATTTAGGCTTTCTCTAGTATTATGCCATTGTCTTTTACACCTTTTTACATTTAGAAAATCTTGAGTTCACTAAAATAGTTCAACTCATTTCTTAACTACAATCCACCCACATGATGTTTTGTTTAATTTTTTGAAGGATTTTATAGCAAAGAGGTCATATATGATCACTTGTAGTCATGGTGTATTAGAAACCAAGATTGAAATAAATATTCATATATGAGGCCTATAAACCTTAATTACTTGCATTCTAATTAAAATTCTTGAAAACAATTATTTTATTCCCTCCGGTGCACGTTAGATAAAAACAAAATCTGATGGTGCCTGATAGCCATGGTTGCTAATGGCCATGGAAAAGAAATGGGTAGTGATCAATCTACCTACATATGATGTAGAAATTAGATTGACAATCTGGTTTGCTGATGATTGGATTTTATCATACCTTGAATGGTTTATAATCAATGCTCTTCCTTTTGTTGGAGTTAAGAAGAGGATCAGGATAGAACCTTCTCATTTGGAAGGTGCTCCATTTCTTTTAGAGGATCACTCATCAAAGTCAGAGGCAAGGATGATGAGGATCCTATCTCACCAAAGTGACTAAATAAAAGATATATTTCACTTTCAATTATCAATATGGCTACTCCATCATCACCAATTGAAGCCACACAAATTTGGTGTAGTCATCATCGCCAAAAAGAGGATTTGGTTCCATTTTTTCGTACACAATCTAGGATGGAAGGAATTGGGAATCCTATCAGATATAAAACTATAGGATTGAATTCAAATCATATTGGAAAGTATTCAAAATATATACGACAAGTTGCAGGTCAAATGTGGTAGACCTCATTTTGTGATGTTGAAATTATGTTAGAGAATATATGTGAGGGATTTCATATTCCATGGATAAAAGATCTCAAAGCATAATCTATGATTTTCTTTGAGGATAATTCTATTAATGTAAGAATATATATATATATATGGGATCTAGAGATTCTCATGTATGAAATTGGTGATCCAATCCCAACCACAATCTGAGTAAAGTAAGTGATAAATAATTATGCCACTGAAGGGATTGATAATATATATTTTGAGAAATGGAACGATTTCATTGATCCAAAATTCCTAGTTTATTTTAATCTTATATTAATTTCTACATTACCTCTATATTTTAGTGAACAAATTTTTTCTCTGGAGAAAAACCTTATTAAATTACATCTGACTAAAAATATTATTTGAAATTCCACTATCATGGTATAGCCCTCTTGGTACTGCACTTGGGGTTTCCGGATCACCCCTTCAATTAAAAGAATTATCTATTAGAAGATTGACCATAGTGGATAAGATGGTAGGAGACCTTCCATCTCTAATACCTATTTTTAGAGAAGATGATGTTAGTCCTCTTTTGAATAAGGAATAAAACAATGATGTGAAAAAAGGAAAACTACATCTAAACTCTTTATTAGTGCGAGTAAATATTCATGACATCATTATTCCTTGATTCATTCAAATAAATTGTTTAAAAATTATGTAATTTCAAGAACAACCTATGTTTATTCTCTCAGTGAAGTTACAAATGATCCTCTTGAAATTAATAAAGGATCTTCTGACCTAGAGAAGGTCTATGTGAAAGTGAAGGCTCCCTTGAGTGAAGAAGAATTTATGCTAAAGAAAATATTTTCTGCTCCCAACACTGCTCATATAACTAAATCCAGGGGAGAGGAGGCATCTGGTATGTCATAAGCCCTTAATGAGTATATATATATGATGAAATTTTATTTCTATAATATATCTTGTTCATATCATGCACAAACAATCCTATAGGGACTAATATTGACCTAGGTGATGTCACTGTAGAGGTTGTTTGGGGTCTAAATTCATTGTAGGAGGGTCTTGAACCTATCTCTCAATGTTTTCCAATATGAGAGACTAACAGAGGGCTCTGAATTTCAATAGAATCCATGATTAATCTTTCCATGTATGTTGATTAAATAAGGGAACATACTAATATTCCTACTATACTAGAAGAATTTGGGAAATTATATATATAACCAAATTCAAATGACTATTTATTTTCTGTCCAATTAATCTTTTGATGCCGAGATCTCTAAAAATAATATGTTGTAATATGTAGATCCATCTGCAGAAACTACTATAGTAAAAGAGAATGTGGAGGAAGTTGAATCAATTCACGATCCCACTATTGAAGAGGATCCTTCTTAGGTGATCCTTGATGAATGATGTTTTCCAGAAGCCAATATGGTGGGTCTTGGGTAGACCGAGGGAAGGTCACCTAAACAAGAAATTCCCACCCAAAATACTAAGGCTAAGAATGCTATTGAAGAATCTTTTCCAATTTCCGGTCTACTTTTGGGTATGTATCACAAACTATTGTGATTTTTCCACATTCATGATAGTTTTTTGAATCTAATAATTATTTTAATACGTCATTTAGGTTTGTCAGCTTCTATGGTTATGTTTGAGGGAAAATCATGCACAACTACTCAACCAACATTAGAAAGTAAGGAAAAACTATCAAGGAGGGAGCATAACAAGGAACATCATTAAGTGAATTAATCCCTAGGTACATCCATCCATATGACAGTGATTTTGAATCAGACACAGAGTGGTTGGGTGCTCTCGGTGTTTCATGTCGCAATGATTAGCGAGATATATGCATGTTTATATCTGAGAAACCACTCACAGAACATCTTTTGTGAGTCCCACAACATTCAGCTTTATTCATCATGTTGGGTTTTACTGGTATTGATTTCCATGTAATTCACACTATGTTGAATGAGAAAGTTTAGAGTTTAGAGAAATAGAACAAACATCAGCATGATCTGATAAATGCCTAATTTTTTTCTAACATTGATTAATTTTGAGTGGAAGTATCTCAAGATATGTCCAGTCATAGAAAAAAATGGAAATATTCAATTGGATGATCAACGAGAAGATTTTTCAAATGTAATGTCTTTAGCATGAGTTGGACACTACAATAGGGGAACCTAAAAAAATTGACTTCTCATTAGGAGAAGCTAGAAAATTTGGGGGAAAATCAATTAAAGATTCCATGGAAGATCATCATTGTGCTGAGGAGACTGAGGCTATTCAGGTTACTAAACATTAATAAGTGGAGGATGGGGATTAGGAGGATGTTGAAAAAATGAAATGTTATGTCGTAGGCCTCTTGTAACTTAGCGAAGAGATACTTCATTTTTTTCATGTACCTCTAGGGTTTTTTCTCATAAATGAAAATAATTTTGTTTCTCATCATCTATGTCTCCATTATTTTTTCTTATTTTAATTATATTGTCGAAATTGATTTTCATAGAATGACTTTTTAACATATAACAATCATAACTGCAATGATTGGGATGGGATGCTCTATAATTGTGTACCTAATATAATGGCCCTAGTGTATATAGTTCGACTAGTACTAGGGTTGTATGAATAACCCAATAAACATTAGGTCTTTTGTTTTACCACCCTATTTTTTTCTTAATCCAAATATGTAGGGGACATAACGGTTGAGACTTGTATTTTTCAAAGGCTTCCCCTTTTGGTTTTTTAGCCGAAAAAGATTTTATTTTTACAATTTTATCATTCTATATTTCCTAAACCATAGAGGGTGTAGGTCTAGTGAGATGAGACTAGAATTGTTTCTAGATTTCCCTTTGCAGGTTTTCAACATAGTGATCGATATGTCTCTATTATTGGGAACATTAATGTCATGAATGTTGGACTACTAAAGATAGTGTTTTAGGTGAAATAGTGTTGACCATAAATTGTGAAATTAGAACCCAATCAATTCTTGATGGCTAGGAATGCCCCGATGTTTTTTAAAATACATCCGAGGTGAATTTTAAGTCATGATTATTATGGTTATCAACTTTAAAATTTTAAGTATAAGAATATATAGTGTATCATCAACTAATTATGTTACTATTATTTGAAAAAATCATTACAGAGGTTGTATAATGCAGGGTCAACTAGGGTTTATGATGTATAGAAAAATAGTCTCATCCTTTGGCTGATATGCTCATTATGTTAGAAACTAATGGAAGACTAGGTGGGGGATAATACTACATACTCTTCTAATGGAGTTCTAAGGAATTTTAATATTCTTTTACTGTAAGTAAAAGGGGTCTATGATTTGGATGTCTCAAGACCATAGTGGGTGGATTTTCCAAGGAAAGACGTATAAGAAAAAATGGTACATTTGTGCCAACATTGGCCATGAATGAGAAACCACTTCTACATGAATTTGGTTTGTGAATGAGGGTAAATTTGGTCAGAAATTGGCTTCATAATACTATGTTGTGCAGTTTAAATTCAAGCAATAAATACATTATGTTATGTAATTTAAATTCATGTACCAAATATATTATGATTTTAAATTTAAAGTCATTTAGAAAGGACATTCTAAGATTTGATTTAAGGTCGTTCAAATTGACCAAAGGTTTTATGGTCCTATAATTATAAGTAACATGTCTAAAAAAGTATACTATATTCAAGTATGGAAGGAGAAATTTATAAGCTGTGATTTGGGGATTCTTGAATCAGAAGAGTGGTATAGAAAAACGGGATATATGGAATTAGAGGTTGTCTCTTCCCAGAACAAAGTTACTACTATTTGAAAACCCCATTATTGGAGCTATATTAATAAGGTGCATCTATGGAATATAATATATAGTCAAATAATGGAATCCTTTGGTTGACATGCTTGTTATTTGAGCACCTGATGAGTGGACAATTAAGGGAATGTACAACATAGTCAGTAAAAGGAGCTCTAAATAATTTTTACATTCTATTGATAAAACCCATTGAAATTTTATATATATTCAGATATCAGAAGCAAAAATAATATTTTTTGGAGAAATTTTACTGAATATGGATGAGGTATTTTAATTCACCATTTCCAAATAATTGGAAGAATATTCTCTCTACGAACGTCTAACTCAAGCGCAGGAAATATGGTGCATGTAGTTTTAGGTCATATGACTATGACCAAAATATTATGCATAAAATGAAAGATATGTGGTCAAATGACCCATGATTATTCTAATTTGAATTGAAAAAATGAGAGGTGAGAGGTTTAAACCATGTACATAAAGACTAGCATGTCCAGAGAAAGCACATGGGATAAATATGAAAAGGATGACCATTTTAAACTATAGATTCCTGCATACCATCATCAAATCTTAATGGGACAGAAGAGGCTTCTCCAAAAAATTAAGTTACCTCTATTTGAGAAAACAATATAGGGGCTATATTATGCAGGTTCAGTAGGGCAATATGATGTATACTCGAAAAGTGGAATCCTTTGGATGACATTCCCATTATGTGAAAAACTAATTCAAGGACAACTAGGGGCATATATTTCATAATCAGGAAAAACAAATATTAGGTATCTGAAATTCTACCACTAGAAACTGGATAAGGATTATTAAAATCTGATATTATTTAAATGAGTAGTATGAAATGTGAAAGGGGTAATGTAAAATTAACAATGGAATTATTTGCACTGATATTATTCATGAGTTAGAAGACCCTTACATATATTAGACTCATATGTATAGTGATAAAATTTATTATTTCCAGGGTGGAATCTCTAAGGAGAGGACCAAAAATAAATCCTATTACATGGAATTTGTTATCCGTATATGTGAAATTGAAGGCTTTTTTATATAGTGATGAAAATGGGTCTAGGGTTGAAGATTTGGACATTACTAGTTTTCTCAAAGGGATGAGAATCAAGCCACACATCATTCTTAAATAATTATCCCCCACCACAATTAAAATATTAAATGAGTATAATGTGGGTTTCATTGTATATGGGTCCATACATAAGATGAGAACTCATATTAAAGATACTCACATTGATGTAATGTATACATGGGAGGAAAGATGCGTTATTTACATATTGTTGTGACTAGTACCAATATTAAATTTCTGGAAGTCACTATATATCTATTATGAGTGAGAATAATGCCACATATAGTTCTAGTAACTTGTCTCTATGAATAGAATCATTCCATATTTAGGGATATTGGGGTTTTTTGAATTGGGGTTTTTCCAGAATATATGATCCGGGCGTCACTACATCTCTTTCCCAAGAAATCATTAATCCATGTGTATTTCTTGAAATTCCATGTAGTTTAATATCCTGATGTAAAGACATATTTTTACTAATGTGGTGTGATAAAAACATTACAGTCAAGCCCAAGAAGAAATTATGGGTGCCATAATGTATTTCAGGAAAATGAGAATTGAACCACAAGTAGGACCACTAAAAACCCTAATAGGGATTGAGACACCATGTTTATGCGGAAAATTCTATTACGAAATGCCTAATCCAAGTTGTGTTGTGATTCATATGAGAATCATGGAATGGTAAAACTTTCTCCTACAATTAAAAGATCACACTAATGAATAATAGTGTAATGATGAATATACGGTGACTAAACTAGGGTTTAGGACTCGGGTTTCAATTTGTATCTTGTTAGGGAATGAATCAAGCCACATGTAGTTCTAAATAAATGTTTCTCACACTGATTTGGTTGACATGTGGAAACTAAATTTTGATAATTTTTAGACTGATGGATGGACCTAAATTATTCCATTTAGGTATCACTATGTAACACATCCTAATGAGAATTGGTCCATAAGTCTGGAAAAGAACTCCTATGTAGATCTGATTCATGTCCATGGAGAAGGAAACAAAGGGTTTTCTTTCCCAAAATCACAACTGGACCCATATTTAGTGATATATGTGTGTCACTAAGAATCTAAATTGGATGAGAATCAAGATACACATAGTTTTTAAAAATTCTCCATGTGAAGGTTTGATTCATACAGATAGGGGGAGAAGGGACTATTTTAAATATTGCGGATGGACCCAATATTGATGATATGGGTGTCACTATGTATATTTCTGGGGAAAGAATCAAGCCACACATAGTTATTGAAAATTTTATCCACACAAAATGAGGATTTATGTGAGGAATGGGGCTTAATATTTTCTATATATTATATAGGATAACGGTTGGTCTCAAGAAACAATATGGTATGAGAATCAATCATCAGGTTCATAAAGGAGTGTCCACCCATGGTATCATGGGGACTGAAAGAAGTGTCCAATTTAGGTATCTTAGGGATTTATCAGTTTCAAATAGGGGAGGTGTTAACCATAATGTTTACAATCATGTGTTGAAGATATATGGTTCTATGTGTTTTATCGTCTTGGAGATTAGACCACATGTCATATAGTTTTTCATCATGCAACAAGAATGATGGTGATACATAGTTCAACATCATGCAACATTGATACAAATGGTGTTGTTCTGTTTAACATCCTATAGCTAGAACAATGGTTATAATGACGTTTATTAACATGAAACTAGGACAAACATTGTGTGATTACACAAAAAATTCTTTAGTATCCTTGCACTTGATTGAGTTATAGTGATTTCTCCATCCAAATAGATTAAGGAATAATCTCCATTTGAGTGGACCTTATTTATATAGTAAAGACCCTACCACTTTGGATTCATCTTTGGAGGCTTTTTTCCAAGTATCATTTGGATTCATAAGGACCAAAACCAACTCTCCTATGAGGAATGAACAAAGGCAGACCATCTAATTGATACCTTGTGCTATTCAATTCTGATAAACATCAAAGTGATGAAAGGTATTCAATATCTTTTCTTCTCCTCACTGATACTCATCTATCCATCTTTGGGATTTCACATTAGTGGATATATGATCACAAATGGAAACTATAAGTTATGGACAATGAATATCAATGGGAAGGACTACTTTTGTTTTGTACACTAGTGAGTATGGGGTTAACCGTGTAGAAGAAAAATTTATAGTTGTGTAGGTCCATAAATAATGAAATATCTTATCGGGAAGGGAATTTTATCTTTATCGACCATATTTTGGAGTGTGTTTCATAGGGTATTTTTTAAATCCATTATTTTTCCATTGTCCAATACATGATAGTGGGATGAATGGTTCGATTTGATTTTATATTCTTGATATAGCTTCTCTACCTCAGAAGAACAAAAGTTGGTGTCACTATTCATCAATATAGTATGACGAAACCAAATCTAGTGATGATATTATCTATGAAAAATATAACAATTATTTTGGGTACAACTTCCTTGAGACCTATTTCCTCATCCCATTTGGATAAGAAATGAGTATTAGTAAGGGCGTACTTGAACTAATTAGCTATAGCCAGAGGATATGGTGTTATAATATCCATTACACATGTAGAAAATGTCTAGGAGTATTTGTATGTGTGTATAAAATCTTTTGGTTGATTAATGAAATTAAAATGCACATGGAATGGATGACACTTTTGGTGAATTTTATTCAATCATGCATCATCGAAGGCCAGGGGTATCTAATCATTCATATTTGATCAGAATTTTTATAACATGATCGGTGGGAACCACATGCTCATACATGGACATCTTCCATAATATCTGTAGACTACTCACCATTAACACATTTAATAAGGACTCCATTAAATCATTTCTTGTATATTACTATATAGTGATTTGGTCGATCATAAATAGTGAAAGTAGCCACTCACCACTTGATCTTCTCTCTTACAACTCTATCTAGTGGAATTACTCCATCTTGGATATACTCTAACATTGGTTTCATCCATCTCATAGTAGGGATATATGGCTCAAGGATGGGACTGGTTTTGTTGGTATCAAATTCTCATGTTTGATCAAAATGTTAAACCATTTGGCAGTGTCCAATGTGGATGACTATTTTATCCCAATTTTTATCTTCCAATGCTATAGCTACATTTTTCCATACATCGTCCTAATCATTTTGTGATCGCCGAATGTGATTCAATGATGGATTAGAGTGAATTTATTCCATTAACCCTCAAATATCATCACACAGGGAAATTATCTCTTCTTTACGGATGGAAAATCTTCCTTGATCTTCTTCATTAATTATTATGAATCAACATTCACATTTTGGTGTTTCACTAGTACTTGGAGTTCCAATTCCAATCTTGTAATGAAAGCCTACTATTCTGCCTCATTGTTGGTAACACCTTCTGATAACAGGAAGGAATATGGAAACACTTCCTTTTGTTGGAAGATATGCACAATTACTAACCCATCATTTTTGATATTAAGGTCATCCATTATATTCCCCATTGGACTTCTAGAAGAACCATAAATGTACATTACACACATTTGGGGAGTTCCTTGAATAGAGAATATTTCTTTATGAGGATGTTCAGTATTCAATGATGTATATTCATAAAATTAGTGTTCGTCAAGGAATTCTACCAGGTATTGTCCTTCCACTACTTCCTTAGGTACAAATTTTATATCAAAATACTACAGAATAACATCCCACTATGCCAGATTTCCTTTCAATATAGGATGAATGAGGAAGATTTTGAGAGGGTTATTAGGTGATAACAAGTGGAAATTGTGATGTTTTAGGTAGTTCTTTAGCTTCTAAAATTAAAATACTAATGGTAGGAAAAATTATAAATATTTTAATATCAATTCTCTGCTTTGAGCATGGTTTTACTGATATAGAAAAGGCTATTTGTATTCCCAGCATCATTCTTTTACGCAAGGAAGGCACCAAGTGACCACTCTACAACTATCACATAATGAATTAGTGTCTTTAATTCATCAAGTGGCATCAATACTGATGGGATACATATGTATTTCTAGAGGGTATAAAAATTTTCTATTCATTCATTAGTATATTGATAGGGGACACAATTCTTTTAAATTTTGTGAAGTGAAAACACTTTCCTACTAGGATAGATATGAAGAGCTGGATATAGGAAAAGTATACCTGACTTCCTCTCAAATCCTCCAATTTTCAAGGAGGTGACATGAAAAGGATAACATTATAATTCTTAAGAAAAAATTATATATTGTGATGATTTACAACAGAACCAAAAATAATTCTAGAGGTTACCCCGAAAGCATATTTCAAAGGGTTAATATTCAGATTATGCTGTCCAAGATTTCTGATGGTGGTTTCTCAGTCTGTCAACTGATCAGAATGTTGTATGTATTTGAAAACCAAATCATCAATATAAAATTATATAAATTTACAAAATATTTTTTTAAAGATGTGGTTCATTACAAATTAGAATAGTTCACCATCATTCTTGAAGTCAAAGGGAGTTACTCGATAGAAAAAAAAAACTTTGATGGGCTCTGAAGGTTTTAGATTACTCATATTATGGGGCCATCAAAATTTGTTTATTCCCATATTATAAATCCATGATGGAGAGATCTTGGTAGACAACTGTTTCATCAATCCAATGTTTGGTGATTGGATCTGATAAGTCATCTTTGGGTAAATTCTTTTTTGATCTCTGAAATCAATGAAAACTACGATTTACCTTTTTTGAGAAAAAAGTTGGATAACCACTATTGATATTTAACCTATATGATTAATTATACATTGGTAAGCTTGTTGAAATCAACCTCTATTTTCGAGGCATGAGTTCGTTGAGTTCTTCAAGCTAATTTCTTGTATCCTCGATTCCCTTCTTCCAAACCCAAATGATGGGTGGACACCTTAGGGTCATTGCCTAGAGTTTCTTTACAATTCCAAGAAACAAATAATGGTGTTTATTTAGAAGGGAAGTATATACATGTTTCTCTTCAGAAGTCATGGTTTTACCAATTATATTTGGGTGTAGATCTTCTTTTGAATCAGGATTTATTTCATTGATTTCATCCATAGTGGTGGAGATTCCTTCATTAAATTCATAAGGGGTATCCCTGAGTTCATCCTCTTCTTCCTCTTTTTTATGTGTTACTTATTCTCCCTCTTCTTAGAGGGAATGTGATGAAGCAATAACTTCATAGCAAGTGGAGAAGTTGGAATTTTGACACCCCAAATAGGAGGCGGTCATCTATGTCCCAACTAATAATGAATGGTCTTTTGAATATGTAGAGGGAATATGATGGGTTGAGAATCAAAATCCCTATTTTTTCCATGAGTGAGACAACATCTTCTAGCATAGCTAATGAAGTATACACTCAATAAATCTTGGTTGATGAAATTAATACAAATCTGTTTCATCTTTCATCACTTCTTGGTGAGTCAATGATTTCTCTAATGATGTATGCTTTAGTTTTCACAACTGATATTATGGAATCCACTGAACGTGTTCTTATATTTGAGCCAACCCTTTCAATTTAATTAATGGGAAGAATATAATATGTATTGGGATTCTTGAATCGGTTAGTTGGGATCTTCTCCTGACCATTCTAGGAATTAATTCTTATAACATCATCTTCCATGGAAAAATTTCTTCTTTTATGATAAAAATATACATCAATATACTAATATTCACAATATTTTAATGTGGCTTGATCACCATGAAATGTACCAATATTATAATTGATGAATTATTTGTTACACTGATGGTACAATAAATAAATTGTGGCATATTAATGTAGCCAAGGTCTTCCGAATAGAACATTGAAACCCATGTCTTTCCAGAAAACCATGATCACTGAATCATATATGAGATCCTGAAACTAACTTCTCTTTGTAATTTCACCCAGTGGTTTTTTCTCATTATTTTTGTAACCCTGCAACATCAAAGGGGATAGAGACAAGTAGGATTTAGTGAGGACCAATTAAAGATGTTTTTGAATGGGAATGTGGTTGACTCCCGTTCCATTATCAATGATGTCTCAATGGATGTTGGTGTCTTTAATATTTTCCAGATATATATAAGGACATAATTTTTCCATCCTGGTCTCTGAAAGATATGACTGCATGGAATTATAATGGTTAATTCTCTATATAGTAATCTTCCAAGGTAGAAGCCTCAACTTCAAACTATTGAGGACTTTAAAAAGCCTCAATGAGTGCTTCCTGGAGACCATTTGACATGATCATAGAATCCATGATTGATAACATAGCCAGAACATGGGAAAGTTGGTTCAAAACATCATAATGTTGATCCATAGGTCTGTGTTTCCCTGCATTATGATTCTCTTTTAATGGTGCCTTGGGAGATGATGCTAATGATATAGATGTACCATCTTTCGGGGAAGAACCTGTATGGACTTATTTTCTTAGTGGATTAGGATAGCAAGATTTTTTCACTCTCTATGGAGGAGGTGACATAGCCTCTAATCAGTCTTGCAAGATGATCATGTCTGGGAAGACCTTTTCATTTGTGGAGGAGTTCCCATGTTCATACTGAGCCCACTGGTGGGATTTCCCACAACTTTCTTCTACATAAACAGTTTGAGCATGGGTTTGGTTGGAGTAGTGGCTTCCTTTACAACCACACCTTCCCCTATATCCTCAACCCTAGGGACCTCTTCTCCCAGTTCCCTAATCAAGTTCTGGTAACTCATGTTCATAATCATAATCATCATTCTCATAGGGCTATATTAAGTGAATAATATTAACAGAGACAAATATCAACTCTTCACTTGATAAAGATTCTGACTGACATGTCAATTATTTTTGTGTCGTTCAGTGAGATGGTGCTGGTGCTTTTGATACTGTTGTCAATAAATCCAGTAAGTTCAAGGATAACTTTGGCCATGACACAAACTCATCTTCTTCAATTTTCTCATTATTCTTCTCCCCATGTTGCTTCTTTGAGGACTTTTCTTCATCGGTCTGGGATTTTGATGAAGGTTTATTTTCTATAATAGATTCAGTATGGGACACAATATAATGTTTCAATTATGTTTGTATAATGGAATGAGTTCAGGTTATTTATTTGACCATCCAATAATCTAATTTATATGAATTTTTACTTTTTACTTTCTTCCATTCTTCTTACTCCTTTGTATCAGTAACAGTAAAACATACTACCTGGGCTGGTGAGTTTTTCATCTTTACATTTCCAGATTCCTCCATCTTTTGTAGTAGGACCTTAAAGACAAAAAACTCTGGGATAGTGTTCCCAAAAATTTTATGGAAGAAGAAATAGATTGGGAGGTCCTCATATCCTTCTTTTTTTGGTGTCTTTGGACTTGGGAACATAATTATGTTATTTTCAAAGATAAAATGAAGTATCCTGGTGCAGTACCATTTTTAAAAGAATATACCTTGTTTTTTAATTTCTAAAAATTTTATACCTATGATCTACTTGATCACTATGAAGAGTGAGTTGTTGCTGATAATTCTCAAGGTGTGGGCACCAACGGAATGATGCTAGATTTGTGGTAGGAATTAGTACATGGTCCTGCTAATGTATAACTATATTTTCCTTTTCCTTTCCTTTTATTTTTCCCTGAGTTGATGGTATAATCCATGACATGGCCTTTCTCTATGTGATGGTGATTTCTAATTGTTCATACATCATAGACAGATCTCAAAATCCTCCTATGTAATTTATAGGGATCAACAGTGTGTGAAAACCATCATAGAGATTTTCTACATAAATTCGCAATAGTTCCTCTCGAGGGATTGATATGTTTAAATTTTCAGTCAATGATTTACACCAAAAAATGAAATATGAGACCCTTTCATTCTCCCTTTGTTATAAATTTGTGATATCAAAGGCAATTTCCTTCGAAAATGTTGTGTTGAACTAGAATAAGAACTTTTGATGCAGATCTTCCCTTCTAGTAACTAATTGACACTATAAACTCAGGGTACCATAAAACTTCATTCCCCTAGAATGATTGTACAAAAGAAATGAGTTTCACTACATCCTGTTGCTCACTGGTCCCCATCATGGGATCATAGTGAGAGATGAAATGTGTTAAGTCTTGTTCCAGATCTCCCGACCCATTGAACATCTGAAATGTTGGATTCTGAATGTTTGGTGAAGCATGATCCATTTCTACCAATTCCGGATAAGCATTATTTTATGGATTTACTTCCACACTTTATCATTCCATAGCTTCTAATCAAGTTCTTAATGACTCAATGGTGTTTACAACAATTCAAGAAATATCTTGCTGAGCCATGACCAAAATAGGTGTAGTGATTGGATCCTGAAAGAGTGCCGCAAGTGGTTGGACCACTTGGGGTTTTGTAGCTAGTATATTCCATGGATATCCCATGTGTGGAGGCCTATAAGGACATTACTTCCTAGTTCTGATTGTACATGAAATGTATGGAATTGCCTAAATGGCCCGAAGGCCTTCATTTCTATTGATTTTTGATAACCCCCCTTTCAAGGGATGAGGGGGAACCCTTATAAGTCCCATAGGCTCAGATATTACAAGGCCCATAGGCTTAGGAGATTACCAGACCCGAAGGTCTTAAGGAATTCAACCAGACTATCTACAAGGAACTACCCCTCCCTAGCATCTGCGTCATGATAGTAGCTAATCATACTAGAAGTGAAAGCTGAGTATCTTCTTGTGGAGAATATCTAGCAAGAATTATTCCTCAGAGTTACTCTACTTTGAGTATTCTAAACTCCTTGATTTCCTCCTCTTGCTGAGAAAATTGTTCCTCAAGAAAAAGGGATTTATCGTCTCCACGGGAACGATGATACATGGTTTGACATTTACCATTTACCTTCTTACGTTCCATTCAAAGAGGTGGGAGTTAATTATTTGAGGGGATACCAAATGTTGGGTGAGACTCTTATTTTGGGTATGCACACCATTTTTATTTATTTCAATGTGAAACCTGTCAATATTTATAAATTCTTCACAAAAATCCTCAAAATTGATCTAACATTCTAGAGGGTCTTCAATGATGGAATTGACTAAATTCACGTATTCATAGCATGTATGAGGCATTCCGTTGGAGTTTCTCTGATACCCCCTTCTTCTATATTTTCCATGATAACATATCCCCCATTTTTTTCCCTAAAAAGTGTTTGGGGGATAGTATCTTGAAGGGAATACTAGGATAATTAAGTTCTAGATTCCTTTTTTGGTTTCTTCCCTAATCATGAAAAAAATGACTTCCACTGTAGAGGAGATTGTGAATGTGAAAAATCATCCTGCCATGAAGTCTATGTCTATTCCTATTCTTCTTTCTCAACACTTCACTCTCAATTTATTGGCTCTGTGGATTGGGTTAAAAAATCTCCCATCCTTGCAGGCTGAGGTGGGTCCTGAACTATAATGGATGATATCAACACAACTGATCTTCTGATTTTTAAAATTATGGTCCAAACATTAGCAAGGTACATTATTTTACACTCACTTAAATTGCCTACTTCATAATATCATTCGGTTATTTAAGACATTTTCACAATCTACCATCTCATAACCTCTAAGTTGTATTTATGTTTGATGTTCTTAGACACATGACTAAAAGTATATCAATATATTTCTCTCTTTGGTCATGACATTGGTGGAAGTAGAAAGATGCATGTTCTTATTGATAATATCATTTATCATGAACAAAATTATCTTAATGTAGACAACCAAGGGAAATAACATTCCATGAAACCACTTTTTGTGGGATTTTCAAGCTTTGGAGAATAATGAAATGAAATGTCCCATATGCACCACATCCTCTGATATGAATACCAGATGGGGTATATGTTATCAATCTTCACAACCTCATTAATGTATTTATCCATACATGTTGAAGGGCTCGCTGTTGTTTTCTGATATTTGGGTATCCAGAATCCATGAGATATTCAAGTCAATTTGGAAATTTAACCATTTTATTACCTTGACATGAATTAGGAAATCATCATAAGGTAACATCATATCCTTTAGATGACAAATATTTTTCCAAATGTTAAGGTAGATCTAATGTATAAAATAATCCATCAACATCTATTGAATGTTATATAAAGGATTGGACAAATTCCAATACATGATCAGTATTTTAGTTTTAGCTAGTTTTTTCTCATGTTCAACATATCCTCGTGGTAAATTCTAGAGGCTACACTACCTTATCAGACCAAAGTTGGTTTTTTCTATTGTCTCATCATAATCAAAAATATAATTAAATATATACCCTATTGTATTAGATGATAAATGGATCAAGGGTGGTTCAGGGAATGAGCATCACCATGGGCTATCTTCTAATTGAGAAAGATTATCAACCACTAGTGAAAATGCATCATTCATTATTTTCCTTAAATTTGAAAGTTCCTAAATATCAGAGTGATTTCTCATCATTGAATTTTTATTCATATAATTTTATTGATAGAGAAAATCACGACTGCCAATAGAAAATTCATAGTGAACTTCATCATGTGGAAGGCCACCATTCTGGATTATAGTAAGGAATAAATCCCTTAGTACATGGTATTTAATCCACACAAAGGGTTGTTGTGGATCTCAAATAGTGATAGTTTCTTGAGATTAAATTTTTTTTCATGAATCATGGAATCATTATGAAGTGTTTGATTAAGAACTTAAAAATTATTGCTACTGCTCCCATATTTTGGTAATTGGAAAGTATGATCTTGAGTTATATTAGATTAATTTATAAGGGTTCCAAGAACTCCATCATTAAGAGGATATAGATCGCAGATCGACTCTTGATTCTCTAACTTTTCTTACTGAGACTCTTTCATAGGCACCTTCACACACATAGTTAGAGCCACATGTTGGGGGAAGTGGTTGTCATCAACAGTGGTAAGTAACTATATTGTACTATCCATCAGAAAAGTTTGATTATCTCTAGTCATAATGGGTGTGTGTGCCTGATTTGATTATCCATATGATATGGGGAGTGTTCCCTATGACCCTCCTCGACTAAACCAGAGGTATGTATCTGCTCTGATTAACATGATGATGAGACACTACATGTTTGAGGAAAGAGGTATATATATATATCGTGGGTACTGTTGTTTCCTCTATTTTGATATTATAGAAAGTTTATAAGATAAGTTCATGAATTTGTGTATTCCCTTTCACCATTTCCATGATGTGCTTGGTGACTTCAGCGCCCAGAATTGGAATATATGTCCATATTGTATCTAGAGAAGGTGTTTGTACCTATTCATGTACACCCTTTCCTTCTATTGGATACTGATAGTATTAATATGTGGGGAAGCGAATAGAGTCTACCCCTAGATTTGCATTGCATCTTTCCAACTAAATTCTCCAGGTGGTGCTAGAAGAGGCTGCTGCTAGCCTTGGTGAGTGCAGGCAAGTGTCTGTTACTGCTTGCATGTTTCCACCAATGTGGGTTGGTAGGAATCTTTAAATTCTTATATATGAGTCAGATATCAGGCTTAATGATTTTATGGAATTATATATTCCTTCTTATGGTACTCTTCTATATTTAAATGGTAGGATTGGTTGGGCACTGCTAGAGGAGTCTTCTGGCTGGATTGATGAAGTTGGGTATGTGTTTATGTCTGATCGTTGTTTTCCATCAAACATGATTGGTGGGATACTTTGAATTTGGAAAAGTTATGAACCTAATCCCTATTGGCCGGTTGTCTCCCACAATGGTCTGTCTTGTGTGCCAGGGTTTTAGGGACCTTGGTCTAACTTTCAAAGGTGACATCATAATCATGGTCAGGGTTCACTAATGAGTGGCACTGGAAGCAAATGTTTTTGGAAGGACCCCTTAAGGACTCTTAAGTCTTCAAGATAAAGCTATAAATGGATTCCTAAACAATCTCAATGATGTATTTGATGGAATTATCATTTTTTTCATAGGATAACCTCCCCAAACGATTGAAGATGATGACCAACATCGTCTTCTTTTTGACCACCAATCATTATTTACTGGGTGACTGTGGTGAATGTTGATCTAGAGGGAATGTAGGGTATCCTCTAGGGTCGTGATGGTACCTTGTTGATGGTACTCTCAAATAAATGTTTTAAGGACCCATCCTTTAAGACACTGAGTCAGTGATGGAATCCTTCATATGGATGAGTATTTGGCCTGGGTAGTATCCATTGCATTCAAGGGTGTAATCCTAAAGGAGTCCATTTGGAATGAATGGAGTTCAAGAAATGAGTTCCTATATATGTGATATACATATGAACAAGAACCTTTTTAATGAAAAATAATTTTCATGAATAAATTCATGAACTATTTACTTATTTGTACCTCTTTAATAAGTGATCGGGGCATGATAGATGGGTAACACTGTGATCATAGTAAAGGATTCAGGACAAGTTCAGCCTTTATTTTCTCTCAGAATGTGTGTTCTAGATTGGAATCACTATTTCCAAACTGTTTCCAATGGATTTGTATATGGAATCAGAAACACCCTCATATTATGTATCTAAAGGGACCTTCTTTCCAAAGGCATATGTTTGTTAGTTTTATTAACCTACGATAATTAAGAACTCACATTGATCAATGTTATGGGAGGTTGGGAACATCACAACCTTTTTAGGGGAATTATTTCCCACTCTAGGAATCACTTATAGATTTAAGACATTTACACTATTCATTTATTATTTCCCATGTATGATGTGATTTATCCCAACATTAGCAATCAATTATTTTCTCATGAGAAATTTAGAATCACTTATATGTATTTGAGGTTCTTCATTAATGGAGATATATATATTTATCCAAGGTTATACATCAATATTTTCTACTAATATATTACATACATAATTTTTTGTTGTTTCTTATGACGATGTTGGCTTTTAGGAAACTCATTGGGGGCACTCTCCAGTTTATGGTCATCTAGGTAGTTGAATGTCACTCTTTAATTTATCGGCCTCTATAGAGACAAAAGTTGTTAGGATGTTGGGATCTAAATCATAGATGAGATACATTTTTATGATTGTGAAATGAATCAATACCAATATATTTCAGTCCCCTTAATGGGGAACATCATACCTTTTAGGGTAGTGTGATTAGTAAACAATAGTACAGTTTAATATCATGTGGCAAGGACATCTAGGAGAAAGGTGTGTAATCAATGTTTGGGGTGGGAATTATACAAAAGAATCCCAAGGAACATGGAAGATGAATGATTTTATATGTTGAATAAGACCTTGTTTGGTTATGGCCCAGAAGAACATGGTTGGTTTATAATGCTACTTTTTAACCTCTTGGAGGATTTTTATGTATCCCATTCGGGTGGGAATCAAAATCCCCATAGATCATGGTTGAGGAACCATGCTTATGGAGACTATCTAGGGTATGTCTCGTAGGGGAGTATATCCCTTTGAGATGATAGTTTGGGTATTACTCTTGATAAGGATATCTCCTATGAAGGGAACATGAGGGTTGTTTTAACTCATGGAGATATGATGGGCCTAACTCTAGGTTTACACCTGAGGAGGATACCCAGATTAAGGAAATTAAAATTGGGGGTTATTCTTATAGAGGATTCCAAATGACCATGGGACATGATTGGGCTTCCTATATATCCTAGTAATGATGGGAATCAGAACTCTATTAGTTCATTCCGATTTGAGGCTTACACCTAAGAGGAATTATATTTGAGGGGAGGACGATTTGTTAATTCATGGATGAGATGATAGAGTATGCATGCCTTGAAAATGCTTTCTATGTATCCTAGTTATGGTGAAAATATGAGTTCTCGTAGTTAATTCCTTCATCTAATTGTTTCGATGTTGTGATCATTACAATCCTTTAATACCACATGAGTTATTCTTGGTTTGATAAACAAGAGGATTTTAATGATTCAACATACCACACAATTTCTATCCTCTTATGACTAAAGAGGTTGGGGATATAGAGGATGAGGTGAGGGCTACGATACTTCAATCTCTTCACTTTATATTGGACGAGTGTCCAAGGTATAGAAGAATTGAAAGCAACAGAGGTAGATAGAAGCCAGACGGTAAACTCCCATATGAATTTCTAAGTGATTACACAAGGATGGTTTCCCCTAGATTGGTCTTGGGAGAAGTGGGAGACTATTCCATTGTCAAATGGAAATGAAATTTTGATCCTTACCCTCCCTACCAGGGACCAAAGGCTCTGGTTCTTACAGATGATAAGGGGAGAAAAGAGTCATATCCCCGAAATACAATTCGTGGAACTCCTCAATACTCTCCCTAGTGTTAGTGTCCATCTGATTATAGTTATAAAAATCTACATATTCCTTATGGTTATTGAACCTATAGTAGGTCAAGTGTAGGAAACCTCTAACTATAGAAATAAAAATCCAAAATAGAGACACACTGATTTTCATTTACATAAGGTTTTGTAAACCAAGAGGTATTTGGGGAAGTTTCAACAAGGTCCCTTTTTGGAAAGGTGGTTGGTGAAGGAGAAGCTTTTCCATGAGTGTCTTTGAAGGAGGATTTATGAAAGGCTCATGCGGGAAGAAGGGGTGAGGTGAACCATGGGGGGCCGTGCAAGGTATCCACCGTGTAAGGGGTCTTTTCACATGAACGATAGGTCTAATTGGTTTAACATTAGGTGATAAAAAACTTGTATGAATACACTTGGGTGAATCTTTATTCGAGCCTTCATGGGTCTCTACAAAGATTCCCATAAGTAATCCACACTAGTTTCAATTTGATCAATTTAGATTGGTCTAGTCTTCTTAAATCAAGGAGGTTGGAAAAACTGGTCACACAAGTGTAGTTTATTTTTAAAACTGAATGGAATTAATTGTCATTATCTCCCATTAATTCCCTATCATTATGTGTTATGAAACTACTATAGAGGTTTTATAGGATTGAGTGAAGAACAGGGGATATGGGAGTAGTAATCCACCATCAGGGAAATTCATCCATCCAAATAAAGGATCCAAGGGTCTATTTATAGGAAGATATGAGACCCTAGGTGTTGGAGACTTTGTCATGCAAGTGGAAGTTCCACGCAAGGGAGTGGTGCGCAAGTTCTTTCATGTTGACAGTGATTTGGGATATCGTGGGAGAACCACTCATTGAGCCTTTTCAAATCATCGCACTCTTCATCTATATTTTTATTTTTTTTCAAAGTCATTTCCCTTTGTCACATTTCCTTCCTTGTGATGAAACAGATTGTCAAAAAATGCATAAATGGATACAAAAAAACTAATATATTATATAGGTCTGATAGTAGAAGTTATGAAAAGTTAATGATATTTTATGAAAACTCTTATAAGGGTAGAATGTAATTTCAATTACATGTGAATGGGTAATTAATATAAATAATTAAACTATAAACATGAAATATGTTTTGAAAAAAATATTTAAATAATATATAAAGATAATATTAAATAAAAATATTAGTACATAAATAATTAATAGAAAAAAACTATATAAAAAAATATTTTGAAGAATTTATAATAGGAAAGTCATAATATATAAACACTCTAACATCTGTAAATGAAACTCACATCTCTAATAATCTAATATTAACATAGAATCTAAAATAAAATAGAGAAATCAATGAAATATCATGATATTATCCAAATTAACATTAAAATATTCTAACTGGAAAAATTTCAATGAATTAAAATGGTGCAAACATACATAAAATTTAGATCATGGGATTATATCCTCTATTTTAGATAATAGAGCTAAAAAGGGTTTTGGAGGTGACCTACGGCCTTACTTTATGAGTTCCGATGTATCCCAACCAATTGAAGCCTTATGGATTAGGGTTAGAAGGTAGATCCACTTTGATTGGTTGAGTCAATGGAAAGATATTTTGAGAGAGTGTATGGAATTGAATGTGGATAAAAATACCTAATAAAGTCTTAAATTATGTAAAATTGGGTTTTTAATTTAAAAATTACATATTTGACAAAATTTTAAAAAATATAGAAGTACTCCATTTGAACCCAATTTCCCCCTACCATAAATCCTATGAAAGAGGAATATTTATCTTCCTCTATCTTTCCCATAAGATTCTAGTCTCCACCATATTTATAGTGATACTTATTCTTATAATACAAAATCCTCCACTTGACCCTCCTATCCTGTAAGATAGTCCCCAGAGTTCCTCAACACCTTTTACCATAAAAATATATATGAAATAGTGATAAAAATTTAAAAAATGATTTTAATTTAATTTTAAATGACCTAGTCCAATAATGAGGATTATTTATTGTATTTTTATAATCACTGTGGATTATTTAGGTCAAATGACATTTATTATAATGGAAGTTTAATATTATTATTGTTTATCCATATATATAGTTAACTGGTAGTTCAATGTACATCCATTGGATGTTCAAATTCATGGCAAGAGAAACAATAACAAGTAAGAGAAATATATATGTGTGTTCTAATACTATAAGATTACATTTAAGACTAAATATATTAATTTATATAGGAATGGATCATTTTATATGAACTCAGAAGCATACTTCTGTCGCATATGGTCTATTACAGAAGCATGGATTGTAATAATTAACATATGTGTGTTTAAAATTTATCATTCAATATTTATTAATTAAAATAGTGAGGTGAAATTTTTTTTCAGGGAAGTGATGAAATATGTCATCATCATCCTAACCCCTATGTTAGTTAATATTATAGAACAATGTCATTTAGAGCCATGATGTAACCACTATAAATTATCATGCACTTCATATGTGATGTTACCCTAATAGTTTATGATTATAGAAGTGAAATCATGAATGAATTATATAATAGTGTATGAGTATAACACAATGATTGTGATGAACATTATAATGGGTTAATTTATCATAAGAATGATAGTTATTGATTTTATATAGCATACACGAGTAGAGATGACCAATGTGAAGAAAATATGGGTATAAAGAAAATAAAATTTTCTAGAAAAATAAAATAATTCATGTTAAAATGAGCTACATGATGAAGAGTATCAAATATGACTACATGATAATAACAAATAGAGATATAGTGAGTTATAAAAATTTATATTTTGTCACAATGAGTATTAGATAGAATATTTTTTTTATGTAATCATATGAATGAATAAAACCTTAAAAATAATCAATATAAGATGAAATTAGTTTTATATGACAACAACATCAAAAGAAAAGGCTAGAAATCGGACTTATATATCATAATTTTGGTTCTCATTAATCACTTGTAAAAACAAAATAGAAACTACTAAAATCTCAACACCATAAGATAACATGAGATAAAAATTTTATCATGTATATTTGAGCGAATAAGATAAAACAGTAGACAGAAATGTGAAATTTTTTGTTTTATATTTTCAATTCGTATTTGTATTTATTGTTTTAATTTTTTTAGTTTTAAAATATATATATGTAAATTTTTGAATTTTTTTATAATTATACATCCCAATTTTTTACCTTTTAAGAAAATGGGTTGTTGTATTTCCCTATGGGATTGTGTATTGGTCTGATCTATTTGGGATTCATTGAGTTCTCCAGACCATGGTTTTCATCACTCACACCACACCAAAAAGACATCCACATATTCTCTTAGACATTGATCATTCACCATCATTTTTGTTTGGGAATTTTTATTTTGTTCCATATTACTAAGGGTGTATTTATTTTTGGTTTGGCAGGTTTAGCATGGAGGCTTGGGATTTTTGAGTTCCATTTTGAGGGATGGTTGTTGTAATGGGTTTCATCACCAAACTACCTCCATCACTTCAATTAAAATCCACTCAATAGTCTCACTAGTTTTGTTTTTTTTTCTTTTCATGGGTGTAAAAATGTTGAGTCAATAAGTTTTTCTTTATGACGTTTTCTATTCCTTCATTCATGGGGGAGATTGATAAGTCATCAAGGTTTATTTATTATTTTACCATTCCACTTGTTTTGAAAATCACAAACACCTTTTATTAAGGAAAATTTCATTTTACCCCTGTTTTACTTCCATAATGAACATTTCCTTCACAAAGGAAATTTACCCCAACCTTGTTTTCATTGTTCATATCAATATTTTTCTGAAGTATAAAAATCAAATCCATATCTAAAACCCCAGAATCGTATAATACATAGACATGAAGCGTTTTCTTTTAGGATCCGAATTCTGGATATGAACTCTAATGAAGTTCAACTCCGAATTATGGATATGAACTCTAATGAAGTTCCTCTCTGAATTCTTGATACGAACTCTAATGAATTTCAACTCCGAATTCTGGATATGAACTCTAATGAAGTTCAACACCGAATTCTGGATACGGACTCTCATGAAGTTCCACTCTAAATTCTGTATACGAACTCTCATAATGTTCCACTCTGAATTCTAATTACAAACTTCTATAAGTTCTGACTTCGAGTTCTCTGAATTCAGACTCCAAAATCTGATGATGTCTAACTCCGAATTCTCATGAACGTAGACTCTGAAATTCGTAAGTTATGGTTCCGAATTCTAGTGAAATCAGACTATGAATTTCTTTGAAATTCAAACTCTGGATTTCTACCGAATTCAGGTTCCGAATTCTTACAAAACAGAATCCAAATATTCTTCAGTTTATAGACTCTGAATTTATTTTGACTTCCATTCTGAACATTAACCTTTTCCATTCTGAACTTTCATTTTCTGATCCATTCTGAATATCAGTTTAGTTATGATTACACTTGTTCTATTACAAATAGATTGTGTTCCTTCAGTTGTCAACTAATTGTTGTTTGAGTGACACGTGTAGAGGTCCCTCTGAAATTCATGGAAGAATATGACCGTTGGAGGAGGGAGCCAACAGTTGGATCTTCACCTATAAATAAGAGCTCATTTGAAAAGAAGCAACAACAATCAAAAAAAACTTTGACATTGGTGCTTACATGATATTGAAGTTATTTTTAGAGAGATAGGCTCTTATCAACTATCAAGCTTCATGCTGAAAGTTTGAATGTCTTGTTCAAACATTTCCTTATGCAGATTTGCTTCATGTGACTCTGATTGTTTCTGTGTACAATCGAGGGATTTAGGGGATAGGAAGGCAGAGGATCCAACACCTTGAAGTTGATGGCTTCCATGCTGAGGAAGATAGAGGTTCCGACTATCTGATAGTTGAGCGCTTGCAGGGATAGCAAGACAGACTCCGATCTTCATATCGAGGGCTTACCCTGGTGTGGGTAAGACAAACATTCTTGAAAGTATAAATCAGGGGACCTTTATCTAAGGTTGTTGGATACCATTCTCTTTGGGCTAAAAGAATTATTACTTGTTACTTGTTTTTGTTACAAGTTTTTCTGATGCATTTTGTATTGTTGAGGAATGTATACTTTCTTATACTTCCTCATCCATGTACTCTGATATAGTTAGATTCTATATGCTTTAAGGTGGAATCTTATTCTTTGTAACTTTTGTTAAGTTTCATTTTCAGAATTACTTTTCTGGAATCAAGCAAGATATTAGAACTCATAGAGGTCTTGTGAATTATCTTGTTTAAATTTGTTAAACATAACAACCCTAAAATTTACTAAGGGAATTTTTAAAAGGTATAATTAACCCCCCCCCCCCCCTCTTGTATATGAGAATCTAATTCTTATTTCGATCCTATAATTGGTATTATAGAGTATATCATACTCAGAGTCATACCATCCTAACAATTGGTATCAGGGAATTTGGTTCAATATGAATTAATCTCATGATTACATTCAGAAGAGAACTCTCAGAATTGAATTTTTTAGATTCACACTTCTGGATTCATATTTTTCGGAATCTATTTTTCAGACTCAGAGTTCGGATTCACATTTTTGTAGTGATAATTTTACTCTATATTTTCTTGCTTAGAATATTTTCCTTGTTTACAAGATTTTTCTACTAACAAGGTTGTGTGCCAAAGATTTTCTTAAGAATGGAATGATTAAATGTTTGTTCCATAGACGATCTTAATCCAACCAGACCACCAATATTTGATGGTAATGATTATGAATATTGGAGAGATCGCATGAATACTTTCATTATCAACACCAGGGTTGAAAATTTTTTTATGCTTATTGGTGGATACAAGATCCCTGATAAAGAAGTAAGTGCCTTTTGAAATCATGAAAAGCATGATTACCAACTGAACTACAAGGTACGCAATACTTTACGTTGTTTAATGACAAGAAAAATATATAGACAAATTTCATCTTGTGAAGAAGCAAATTCTATATGGAAGAATCTTGAAGTTACTCATTTTGGTACATCCAAAGTAATTGAGACTAGAAGAGCCATGATTAGAGCCAAATATCATGGTTTTAGTTTTCCTTATGGTGAACCCATATGCAAGGTGAAACAAAGATTCATGACTATTGTAAATAGTTTACAATCAATGGTTGAAAAAGGATTAGAGGACGAAGCTCTTGTTGACAAGATTATTGACATCATGCCGAATGAGTGGTAATCTTAATGGAATGCAATTGATGAGAATAGAAAGGTTACTCAGATTACCCATGATGATCTGTTTGGAACTCTTCTTCAGCATGAGACTAGAATAAAGAGAGATGATGATATTGTGAAGAAGAATAATTGAAATGGCAGTGTGGTTTTTACTACTAATTCCAATCATATGAAACCCAAGGCTCCTAAGAGAGTTACTAGATCAAGATCTAATAAAGTTATTATCCATTCTGAATCTAGTGGAAGTGAGTCCTCATAAAATGAATTAGGAAATCATTCTCAAAGGATGAAAAATATAGCTGGACAGAGGAACATTCAATCTAAATACAATAATAAGGAAAGGAAAGATAAGAAAGATTCTGAAGTTAAATGCTATGAATGCGAGATAGCTAGACACATAAGACTTGATTTCTATATGCTCAAGAGAAAATAGAGAATGGAAATGCATTCTATGAAAAATAGTAAGAGGTATTATAAGTCCAAAGATAAGAAAGTATTGAAAGCCAATGAATCTTTGGATTATAAATCTTCTCGATAAAAGAATCTTAGTCTTATAGCCAGGATACCTATTGATAATCATTTCTTGATGGCTATGGTACAAAATGCTGAATCATTGACCAATGTTTCTTTGAATTCTAATGATAGTAAATATTATAACTCTTCAGATGAAGAATCTTCTTTTGATGAAGATAATACTTTACCTACGTATGAAGAAGTTTCTAGGTTTTCCAAACTTTTTGAGAATGAGAATTCAAAACTCATTAAAAAACATGATAAGGAAAATTCTAGAAATGTTATTCTTACTAAGGAAATATCAAATATTTCTAAAGATCTTGATAAGAAAAATGATGATTTTGAATGTATTTCAAAAAATCTTGAAAAAGTAAATTCTAAAAAGAATAAACTTTCTAATGACCTAGAAAACATAATTTCTCAGAAAAATGCTTTCAAGCATAGATCTAGTTCAAAGTCAAATGTTTTTTAAGACA
Source organism: Viscum album (assembly GCA_963277665.1). NCBI lineage: Eukaryota > Viridiplantae > Streptophyta > Magnoliopsida > Santalales > Viscaceae > Viscum > Viscum album. The sequence goes on from OY728140.1 coordinate 497,876,497, forward strand.
ATAACATAGTTATAAAACTCAAATCCGAAATATTTTCTTTGAAGAAGTGTTTGTCAAACTTTACCCTAGCTAAGAAATTTTTTGACAAAATGTATTCACAAATCCGACCTCGAACGAATACTTCTGGTTTTGGTTACAAAAGTTCTAAACTGATTTTTAGTAACAACTACTTTGTTCCTAAAAGTGCCCCATTCTACACTAAGTGTATATGTGGTGGTCACTGGGCAAAGAATTGTTCCTTAAATAAAACACAATCCTTAGGATTTCATAAGAATTATCTTTCTAAGAAGATGTGGGTGCCCAAAATTTTACTTTCTGAGATTTCCTGATCCAAGCAAGTCTGGATTCTGAAAACTTAACATTTTCTTATTTTCAGGAAAATAGGGAAAGTACCAACAGAAATACATGGTACATTGATAGTGAATGTTCCAGGCATATAACTGGTAACAAAGACTATTTTTAAAAGATTATCAATACGAAACGGGGAAAAGTAACCTTCGGAGATAATGCTCAAGGAGAAATTATTGGTATAGGTAACATCGTTCTTCTTGAAAAAACATTGATTTAAAATGTTTTGTTTGTTAAAGGTATTAATAACAACCTCATCAGTATTATTCAATTATGTGATGAAGGCTACCTTGTGAATTTTAGGAATGATAAGTACTTAGTACACAATTACAATAAAGATTTATTCTTTCTGCCCATAGGCAAGAGAATGTTTACACACTAAACTTAGAAGACCTTATGAGCCAATACTTACCTTGCCTTGGTGCAATGGCAGATCATTCATGGTTATGGAATAGAAGTATAGGACACTGTAACCTTAGGAACTTATGAAAAGTTTCTTAAAAAGGTTTAGTTAAGGATATATCGGAGCATAGATTGGATTCTTCAAAAGTCTGTGAACCTTGTCAATATGGAAAGCAACAAAAATCATGTTTTAAATCAGTCGATGAAGTCTCAGTCACAGATCCATTACAGCTAGTGCATATGGATCTCTTTGGTCCTACACAAACTGGAAGCATTGGGGGAAAATATTCTGTAGTTGTTTTGGTTGATGATTACACTAGATTTACATGGGTCTATTTTCTAGAAAAGAAGTCTGAATATTTTTCTTATTTCAAATTTTTTAGAGCCCAAGTTAAAAATGAGAAAAACCTTCCATTGAAAACTATTCATAGTGATCATGGAGGATAATTTCAAAATTCTGATTTTGAAACCTTTTGTAGTAGAAAAGCAATTACCCACCACTTCTTAGCAACCAGAACATCTCAAAAAATTGGTGTTGTTGAAAGATGAAATATAATTCTTCAAGAGATAATAAGATCCATGTTGAGTGAGTATTCTGTAGCTAAACATTTTTGGTCTGAAGCAGTAAGTACTGCTTGTTATACTATAAATCAAGTTTAAATTAGACATTTTCTTAATATAACTCCTTATGAGTTATGGAATGGTATAAAACCTAGAATTTCCTACTGTATGGTTTTTGGATTCAAGGTATTCATTATGAATATTAAAGATAACCTATATAAATTCACACCAAAATTTGATGAAGGAATTTTCTTAGGTTACTCCACAACTTCTAAGGCATATAGAGTTTTTAACAAAAACACTTGCATTGTTAAAGAGACGATACATGATAAATTTGATGAAATTGATCTTTTTTTTAAACAACCCCAACCTACATCTTCGGATGTGTTTTCAAAAACTGATTATCAACCTTTGATGGAAAATCCTTCTGATTAAAAAATGTACAAGAAGATACTTCTGAAACATTTACCCCAGAAGATTTCCCACCCTATGTTGATGAACAAGTTTTACAAAACCCAAATCAGTCATTTCTAAAGAATCATCCTAGTGATAGTATCATTGGAGATGTCAATAAACATGTTAGGACTAGAAGTTCTATAAGAAATGAAGTAGAGCACCTAGAATTCCTTTCCCAATTGGAAAAAAAGCACTGATGAAGCTTTAGGAGATGATGATTGGATAAAATCCATACAAGATGAACTAAATAAATTCGAAAGGAATAAGGTCTGGACCTTGGTTGAAAGACCTAATGAAACTTATGTTATTGGAGTAAAATGGGTCTTCAGAAATAAGTGTGATGATAATGGAATCATCGTAAGAAATAAAGCATGATTGGATTCTAAAGGCTATAATCAACTAGAAGGAATAGACTATGAAAAAACCTATGCTCCAATATCTAGACTTGAATATATTCATATTTTACTTTCCTTTGTATAATTCTTCAATTTCAAGCTTTATCAAATGGATATAAAATGTGATTTCCATAACGGTTATGTTTAAGAGGAAGTTTTTACAACCTCCTAGCTTTGAAGTTACAAAACATCCTAATCATGTTTTTAGACATACCAAAGCTTTGTATGGTCTTAAAAAATCCCCTCAATCTTAGTATGATAGAATTACAGGATTTTTGCTTCAAAATAACTATGATAAGGGAAATGCAGATCCAACCCTTTTTATAAAGAAAGATAATAAAAATATTTTGATTGTTCAAATTTTTGTTGATGACATTATATTTGGTTCAAATCAGCAATCCTTAACTGATTCCTTTGCGGATCAAATGAAATATGAGTTTGAAATGAGTATGATGGGTGAGTTAAAATTTTTCCTTGGTTTTCAAATTTCTCAAAAACTAGAAGTAATCTACATGTCCCAACATAAGTATATTAAATATCTTCTTAAAAAGTATGGGTATGACAATAATAAGAGTATAAGTACTCATATTGGTACTAAAAACACACTTGATCTTGATGAAGCTGGGAAACTAGAAGATCTGATATCTTTTATATGTATGATAGGAAATCTACTTTACTTGACTGCTAGTCGACCAGACATGATGTTTTCAGTATTCTTATGTGCAAGATATCATCCAATCCTATGGAATCTCATTTAAAGGCAGTGAAAATAATTTTTCACTACTTAAAGGGAACCATGGATCTAGGACTATTTTAATCTTCTAGAAATGATTTTCTTTTAAAGAGCTTTTCAAATGCTGATTTTGGTGGATGTAGAATGGATAATAAGATTACATCCAGAACTTGTCATTTCTTAGGAGATTCATTAGTTTCTTGGTATTGCAAGAAGAAACACTCAGTAGCACTCTCCAATGCTGAAGCTGAATATGTAGTGGCTAGAAGTATTTGTGCTCAAGTTTTGTTGATGAAACACACACTCACAGACTATGGATTGAGTTTTACTAAGAATCAAATTCTGTGTGATAACACAAGTTCCATTTCCCATAGTAAAAACCCTTCACATCACTCTCGTGCAAAGCACATAGATATTAGGCATCACTTTATTAGGGATCACACAAAAAAAGGAGATATCATTCTTCAAATTATTGGAACTAAAGATCAACTTGCTGATATTTTCACAAAATCTTTACCTTCCAATAGATTTGAATACATTAAACAGAAGTTAGGAATTATAACCTTGAGGTAATTTTCTTTCATTAACTTCGTGTTGAACCATTCTCCTTACAGTAATAAACTCATTTTCATAAGGGGGTACATCTCCTTATAATTGTTTCAATATTTTTTGTAATGATGTTTTCATATTTTTTTAATGATGTTTTTATATTTTTTCAAATAAAGCTTTTCAAATTTTTCATAATAATTTTTTTCGAGTTCGTTTTTGAAATTTTTATAATGGAAATTTTTGTAAAGGAAGTTTTCGTACATGAAATTTTTTAAGGGAAATTTTCATACAGGAAATTTTCGTAATGGAAATTTTCATAATTGAAATTTTCATAATGAAATTTTCACAATGGAAATTTTCGTACTAAAAATTTTCGTAATGAGAATTTTCGTAATGGGAATTTTTGTACTCATAATTTTCATAATCGAGTTTTGGTACTCAAAGTTTTTTCAATAAACTATTTTTTTATCTTAATTCTTTCGTAGTAAGTCTTTCGTAGTAAGTTTTTTATCGTGAGTTTTTCGTAGTCAAATTTTCTTCAAGTAGAATATAACCTATTACAAATAAACTTCCTAGCCAATCCAAAAGGTATGACTTATTTACTTAAGTTTTCGTAATCATTTTTAGTTTCTGGTAGTTTCTATTTATTTTATAATTTCTCAGATTCATTTCTTCTCAAATCCAAATGTCTTTTTTAAACTTCAAAAGATTGGATTCAAGATTTCCTTGCGTGCATGATTTCAACCGATAGATCATATCAGAGAGTTTTTCAACCATCAGATTGTTTTTAAATGTTGAAAGGTCAACACCATCGCCTATAAAAAAGGGACCCCTAATGTTGTCCCACATAGATTTCCATGATCTCACGTCTCAAAGCTCTATCTCAGTTCTTAAAGCTCATTCCAAATCTCTCATATTTCCTCGAATCTGAATGTCTGTAGAAGCCACTTCTCACAAAATGTTTACCACGAAGCCAATCTCAAAATGGTAAGTATACAGGGAAAGGTTGGTCCATCCAAACTTTTTCAAGTATGATTCTATCATCTATAAGAATATCAAGTTAAATAGTTGGGAAGATGTATGCATATCTAAGACAGTTGATCAAGACACGGTGTATCCGGAATTTCTCATAGAGTTCTATGAATAAGTTTGCTTCTTTGAAGAAGACGGTACAGAAAAATTTTCTTTTAAGAGTTATAGAAAGATCTAAAATCACACTTACACCAAGGCTGCAAGCTTAGTGGGCCTGCCGTATAAAGGGGAAGCTGTGTTTTGCTCACACAAACACTCGGATGTTCAAGGTAGTTTTGTTATGGTGAGGGCCTTACAATGTCTTGGAATTGATGATGACAAGACAACGAAAATTACTCACATATCTTCTAACAACCAGATCGTTCTGCTACGGGTACAAGGTTTCATAGTACCAAGAAAAGGTGAGAAATATACCCTCAACAAAAGTGATATATATTTCATAGACTTCTTGGTAAATATAAGGAAAATCAATTTGATGAGGCATGTACTTGTTACAATCAAGAACATCAAGGAGGGGAATATTAGAGCCCAAATTATCATGTTTCCTGCCTTACTTTCAAAGATGATAGTTCGGTGTCTTGATTAATTTAAGATTGCAAGAAAATCCAAGTCTCGCAATTGAAAACTTATGCTTGTTAGTGATGACACTCTAAAAATAATTAATATGGATTATTCCAAGTAGACAAAAGAGTTTTATGATTTTCTAGTGGAAGAGGAAGAAGCCAATCCGACATATGTGGAAAAGGATGAACCCAATAAGAAGGCCGGGAAGAATAGAAAGCTGAAAGAAGTGGAGGAGACATACAAAACTCTTAAAGCTAAGGAAGCTCAATCCGCACCTCCCAAACCAAAGAAACAAAAAGTGTATCTGGATGAGGTGGTTGCAAAGTGGAGGGAAGATAAGGAAAAGAGGAAGGAAGGGGAACCTCAGTTCGTCTTGGACCCTGCTGAAGCTAAGTCTTTAAGAGAGAAGACTATTGAATACCATGAAAAGGTAGAAAAAGAGAATAAGATGAAGAAGAAATTGTCAGCGGCTGAAGTTGTACAATCTCATTTGAGAGCCACAGAAGTAGCTTCTGAGAATATTCCATTACCGGAAACTTTCCTTGATGATCCATTACCTAAAACACTTGGGAAGAATTCTATCACTCCGTAAAAATATAAAGAGAAATAAGTTGTTAAATAATTAGATGAAGAAGTTGTTAAAGAAGTACAAGAAGAAGAGAATGTAGTAGAAGAAGAAGATGAAGAAGAAAGTGGTGATTTAGATGATCTGATTATACAAGCTGAAGATTATCAAGAAAAGGAAAATCCATCAGAAAAATTACCACTCTGAACATTTGAGGTCGAGTCCTTAAAGTTGGTCACTCTGAGAAAGGGATATGAGAAATATGGTAAGAAAGATGAAGATAAGGAATAACAAATAGAGAATTAATTATCTAAGGAAGAAAGCTATGAAAAGAACTTTTTTGAGGAAGGAGCAGAGAAGGAGAAACCTTATGAAGACAATATAGTTCAATTATCTGAAAGTGAGGAAGAATCCCTTGAAGAGGGAACCATTCCGAAAGTTGATAAGGGTAAGAAAGTGCTTATAGACACCCCAATGAAGGATATCATAAGGAAGAAGGATGTTGGTGGATCTTCAAAAAGAAAGCTTGTGGAAATTGAAGAATAACTTTCACCGACCAAGATGTCGGATTCAAAGTCATCTGCACTTGGACACGATTTTGTTGTTGAGTCTCTGAAAAAATTGGTGGACACAATTTTGATCATTCCTACAACAGACTCCAGGTTCTATATGCTTCATCACAGCTTAAATAAGAAGTCAGAATCTGTATCCATGATGATGGATAAATGTGTGAAGATTAAGGCTGATCATAAAAATATTCTTATCAATTATGAGTTCCACAGAAAATCATGCAGCAAAATGACTTTATGGTAAATGAATAATTGATAATGATTTGACATAGCTTGATACCTTTCAGAATGATGTAAATGATGATTTTTATACCAAGGATTCCAAGATGAAGAATCTTCAGGAAAAGCTGAACCTTGGGAAAAAATACTCAGAATCAACTAGAAAAGGATCTGAATGGGAAGCTTAACTCTTTTTCTCAAAACTGGAAGGGGGAAAGAGATCTCTAGATTGAGATCAAAGAGAAGCTTGTAAAGCAGGATGAATTGCTGAAGATATAGGAAGAGGCCATGAAGTCTTAGGCACAGGTCCTGAAAAGTCAAGAAGAAAGGATCACAACCTTGGAAAAAGCAAGATGAGGAGGACCACCAAGACTTAGTAAAGCTGGAAACCCTTCTAAAGAAGCTAATACCCTAGGAAAAAGAATACAAATAGACCAATCCGATCTTTTTTTGTAATGTTTTTCCTTGTACTAATATTTCCAGTCTTAATGAAAACTTTGGGTGCTTGTATTGTTTGTATGTCTTAATAATGTTTCAGGCACTTTATTGTTTTTCCATTCCCTCAAATTGTTTTTAAAAAAAACAAAGTGGGAGATGGAAAAAAACTCAAAAGGGATAAGGAAAACTTTCTATGTATAAGAAGAACTATCCCTAAGTAAGGGGGGTTTATTTAAGGGGGAGTTCTCATTACGAATTCTTCATTCAAATGAAATATCTCATTACGGAAATCTAGAATATGATCCTTAGAGTTTCAATGCCTAAGGGGGAGTTAGTCGTATTCACCATTGATCATAAACAAAGAGATATAAGCTTTAATTTCAAGTCTAGAATTTTTTTCTAAGTCATTAAATTCTTTTTGAAAGGATGTTTATGCTTTCCAAAAAGGGGGGTATTTTTGAGCCAATAAGGTTTTCCTTATGACGTTTTCTATTCCTTCATTCATGGGGGAGATTGATAAGACATCAAGGTTTCCTTGTGACTTTAACATTCCTCTTGTTTTGAAAATCACAAACACCATTTCTTAAAGAAAATTTCATTTTACCCCTGTTTTACTTCCATAAGGAAAATTTCCTTCCCAAAGGAAATTTACCCATACCTTGTTTTCATTGTTCATATCAATAATTTTATTAAGTATAAAAAACAGATTCATATCTAAAACCTCGGAATCGTATAATACTTAGACATTAAGCATTCTGTTTTAGGATCCGAATTCTGGATACGAACTCTAATGAAGTTCAACTCCAAATTATTGATACGAACTCTAATGAAGTTCAATTCCAAATTCTAGATAAGAACTCTAATGAATTTCAACTCCGAATTATAGATATGAACTCTATGGAAGTTCAACACAGAATTATGGATATGAACTCTCATGAAGATCCAATCTGAATTATGGATATGAACTCTCATAAAGTTCCACTCCGAATTCTAATTATGAACTTCTCTAAGTTCTGAATCCGAGTTCCTTGAATTCAGACTCTGAACTCTGATGAGGTATGACTCCTAATTCTCATGAACTTAGACTCCGAACTTCGTAAGTTCTGGTTCCGAATTCTAGTGAAATCAGACTCCGAATGTCCTTGAAATTCAGACTCCGAATTTCTATAGAATTCAAGTTCCGAATTCTTAAAAAATAGAATCAGAATATTCTTCAGTTTATAGACTCTGAATTTATTTTTAATTCCATTCATAGATTTAACCTTTTCCAATAAAAACATTGATTTTCTAATCCATTCCGAATATCTGTTTAGTTATGATTACACTTATTCTATTAAAAAATGATGTCGTTCCTTCAGTTATCAACTAACCGTTGTTTGAGTGACACGTGTACAGGTCCCTCTGAAATTCAAGGAAGAATATGACCGTTGGAGGAGGGAGCTGACTGTTGGATCTTCACCTATAAATAGAAGATCATTTGAAAAGAAGCAACAACAATCAACAACAACTTTAACATTGGTGCTTACATGTTGTTGACGTGATTTCTAGAGATATAGACTCTTATCAACTCTCAAGCTTCGTGTAGAAAGTTTGAATGGCTTGTTCAAACTTTTCCTTGTGCATATTTTCTTCGTGCGACTCCGATTGTTTCTGTGTACAATCGAGGGATTCCGGGGATAAGAAGAAAGAGGTTCCAACACCTTGAAGTTGAGGGATTACTTGCTAAGGAAGATACAGGTTTCGACTACCATATAGTTGAGGGATTGCGAGAATAGGAAGACAGAAACCGATCTTCATATCGAGTGCTTACCCAGGTGTGGGTAAGATAGACTTTCTTGAATGTATAAATCAAGGGACCTTTATCCAAGGTTGTTGGATACCCTTCTATTTGGGTTAAAAGACTTATTACTTGTTACTTGTTTCTGTTACAAGTTTTTCCGCTGCATATTGTATTGTTGAGGAAAGTATAATTTCTTATACATCCTAATCCTTGTACTCTGATATAGTTAGATTCTATATTCTTTAAGGTATAATCTTAATCTTTGTAACTTTTGTTAAGTTTCATTTTCAGAATTATATTTCTGGAATCAAGTAATCTATTAGAAGTCATAGAGATATTTTGAATTATCTTGTTTAAAGTTGTTAAACATAACAACCCTAAAATTTCCTAAGGGAATTTTTAAAAGGTACATTTAACCCCCCCCCCCCCTCTTGTATCTGAGAATCTCATTCTTATTTCGATCCTACATTTTTTATTATAGAGTATATCATACTCAGAGTCATACCATCCTAACAAAAAATGCGAACTATTAGTGTCTATATCTTATTTAATAATAAAGAGATTATTGTGTGGTGTCCTCCATGCATAACGCTACTATATAGTTAATGGTTGGGTTTTGAAAAAAAATTCCCAACAAAGATGAGTGTTTAAGTTCTAGATCTAAGAACCTATGATCCCATCCAAAATATACCATCCCCTCGTATAATCCAAAAGAGTAATACCAGATTTTTGAATAATACTTCAAGATAATAGGATGGTTAGATCCCATCAACCATCATTGTGAGTTTTTTATTCTTTTTGTTTTTGTCATATAATTAGAGGATTAAAGTTCCTATTTTGGGGTTTTTATCGCAAATCTTGTAATATATTATTATTTTTATGTATTTAATAAATTGTGTTCGTGGGTGATTTTTTTCCTATGAATGTACGTCCAAAACATACCAAATTATGTTAAAACATGATGGTCATTTTTAATACATTTTTTATTTTTTTGTCCAATGTTCTATCATTATCAGTTTTCAATAATTTGAAAATACAAACCAAAAATCATTCTTAATGGCTTTCTACATTTTACCACCATGTAGTGCATGATTTCTTAAAATGATGTATTAGTGCTTAATTTTTTTATCATTGTTTTTGAATCTTTTTCTTATTTGAATTCAATTTCTAACTTTATTCTTCTTTTAAATCTCATCTCAATTTTTTTATTTCCTATTATATTTATAGTTGAAATTATAGCGACCTAAAAAGTTATTCATACTCAAATACTTTATTTGATATGTGTATATATTCAATGATGTTGTTCATTTCATGGGGGTGTATTCCTAACATTTTCTAGTAAAACATACTATTGGATCCTTTAGATAAACATTAATTCAAATTCGATTCAAATCGAAATACACGATAGTGATAATTATTTCTATTTATGAGGAATTATGATCAGATGCCTACCTGTTTAATAATGGTCAATTGATTCCCTCAATGGTCCTATAAAACCCATTATTACCCAACTTTTTAATGGGAAGACCTAAACTATATATAAATATTTATCTTTAGATGTTCTTATTATATCACATAGTTATATACATCTCTCTTTAAGTGAAAACATTCATGGAGACATTTAATTTTAATATATTAATACTAGTATATGTATTAATTAGGGAAATTTTACATGAAATATTCACTTTTTTAGAAAGTATAAAAATAAATTCTAATTTACATTTAAAATGAATTTTTTTGTTTCAATCAATTTACACTAAAATTATTTCAAAAATAATAATTCTTGATTTAGACAATATAGATGTGAATTTTGATGGTGAAGATCAATACTTTTATCTTTAAATTTATTTAAAAAAATTATATTCCACATTAGTTAAGAAAATGATGTATGGGTGTTACTGTATAACCATATAATTGGTTAAATTTTCTTTGATCGATAAGGAATAATATTTAAAACCAATAATTAAGGTTAAGGATAAGATTATTTTCTATTGGGGCGGGATATTGTCTAGAGCTAAGAAGAAAGAGTATATTTAAGATAAAATAAAGAAAAATAGACAACTGAAATTTTGGTTTATATCTAGGAAAATTAAATTTCTTTAACTATTTTGGGAATACCTAAGAATAATAAACTGAAGTATAAAAATTTATAACATAATCGTGATACTAAAAGACCTATTGAGTAGTCTATTTTAGTAGAGTAAGGTTATGAAACTCTTGGAGTGTTGAATATTTTCAGGAAAGGATCCACTTATGAGTGGGTCTTTGACTCATGATTCTCTTTTCATAAGTGTATATTTGGAGAGTCGTTCCTTAATTTAGTTGAGAGGTATTATAGAGATGTTCTTTTAAGAAATAATAGGTGGTTTGGAGTCATGAAATGAGGTATTGTTTTAAAAAACTTTATGAACACTCTATCAGTACATAATTAGTTATTAGGTGCGTTCTTAGTCACTATTAAAACCTCATTACATTTGTAATTATGGTCAAAAATAGATTCACTTTCTGATATGAATCAAGTAATGTGACAGTCTCCATAGGCTAAAAAAATTCCATCAAGGGTTCCCCTATCAATGAGAATGATTTATTGAATGGTAAGACTCATTATAGATAGTTTTCTAGTATATATGTGTCTAATTATGATAACACCTTGTTTTGGTATAAGGGATTGGGGCATGCGAGTTCCAAGGCTCTTGAGAAACACAATAAACAAGTCCTGTTAACACACATTACTCCAATTATCCTTCCTTTTAAGGATTATTTTAAATGGGAAATTCTAATAGATTAGGTTCAAAAATTTGTTTCTTTACTTTTATTTTCCTCTTAGAATATATTTATAATTATTTAGGGGCACCATCTAGGACTACCTCCAATGTTGGAGGCTCCTATTTGGTCAGTTTTAATGATGATTTCTAAAGAGAGGTTTAGAATTACGTATTGAAAAACAATATGATTTATTTGGAAAACACTTAAACATAGAAAAAATTTATTGAAAACACACATGAATAAAAATTAAGAAAATGGGAAGTGATAATGGATTTAAATACTTATCACCTTATTCTATTTAATTTAGTAATCTAAGGGAACCAGAGGATACCAAAATATTAGGGTAACCCCCCCAAAGAATTGACTTACTAAAATAATGAATATGATTATCCTTCAGATTTTTTGATAAATTCATTGATGCTCAGTTTTTTCTAAATCTTTTTGTGTTGATACTATCACAACATTATTGTACCTTTCGAACAAGTTCTCATCCTATAATAAAAATTTTAAATCCCCAAAGAAAAATTTAAATAACAAACCACCTTGTTATAATCACATAAGATTCTTTTGTTACAATGTTTATCCCCATGTCAAGACTGATAATAATGAACTTAGAACTCTTAAGTGTATTGTTGTTGGGTCCCCTAAAGGTGTTAAATGTTATAAATGGTGTGTTGATAAACTAGTTTACCCGAAATGTCTAATCGTTAAATATAATATTTTTTCAAAATTCATATTCTACTTATTCTAAAATATTTACTCAATATAGTGATGATGAGGCCATTGATGAGGTTTTATATTCTCAGAAAACAACAAATATTTGATGATTTTTTACATCCTCCTCCACCTGATTCTCCTCCTATAACCTGAAATAAAATTATTTCTAGTTCGAATTAAGATTTTAAAAATGAACCTCGTAATAAAATGTTTGAATATCATTTGAACCATGATATAAAATGAAAGTTCCCTATACCTCATGGTAATTTTAATGAATAAGACATGACTTCATTTTACTTATATATTTACTAGGATCATCTAGATTATGTTCATAAATATTAAAAGAAATATTTTAATGAAAATTATTATAATAAGTATATTTATACCATGGATGATGAGATGCAATCCATGAATAAAAATTATACTGGGTCAATCATTGATAAACATCCCAACGCTAAATCATTTCATTGTAAGAGGATTTATAAATGAAAGGAGGATAATACTTAAGAAAATAAAATCAAATGTATATCGTTATAATCCACCATGATATTCCTCGAAATATTGTGAATATAGTATTCTAAAAAATTTTAACAATTGTAAAGAACTCTTCTTTAGGTATGTTATAAGCTTTTAAAGACTATTAAGAGCATTAAATTAAACTATAAGATGTGAAAACTTCATTCCTTCATGGAAAACATAAAAAAATTATATATGAATCCTCCTAACTATTATTATAAAGAGATTAAACCAAAACCGTTTTTTAATTTAAATAAATCAATTTATTATTTAAAATATCCCTATAGAAAGTGGTAATGGAAATTTTATTCATTGATGAATAATAAACACTTTAAAAGAATACAATATCATTCTTAGGGATATTTTGTGTTTATAAAAAATAGATTTCATTACCTTCTATTTTATATTGACGACATGTTGATTAAATGAAATAACATGAATCATATTATTAATGTTAAATCTCAATTAAATGGTGTTTTTAAAATTATTAATTTAGAGGTATAAAAACAGTTTTTTTGTTGAAACTGTTAAAGATAGAACCAATAAATTTTTTGTATCATTCCCAAAATATTTATATCTAGAAATTAAATATAAAATACCTATTTAAATCTCACAAACCATTTAATGTACCATTTGGACTTCATTTTAAGCCTTCTTTGACATAGGAACGCCTTATTGAAGTTAATATAGAGTACATATCTAAAATACATTATACAGAAATTTTTGTTAGTGTTATGTACTCCATGAAATTCACCAAACCTAATATTATATTTTTAATTTTCACTCTTAGAATATTTATGTATAACAAATGGAATCCAGATAAGCATTCCCTAAATTGTATTTTTTATTACCTATCACATACTTCTTCATCAAATTTTAGTTATAGAAACAATATTGATATTGATAAATTTATAATTGTATATATAGATGGAAATATTTAAAGTATATTTAATACAAAAAATCCATTAACTAGTTATATATTCAAAACTTGTGGAGGGCCCATATCCTATAAATATAATATGAAATCTGTGGTTTCTCTTTTAACCACAAAAGTTGAATATACTACATTGAATGAATCTATGATGGAAGAAATGTGGATTTTGTGGTTTTCATCTGAACATTATATTTATGATTCTATTATAATATTTTACAATGATATCCAATCAGCTCTATATTTAACCAAAAATCGAATATGTCATGCTAAATCGAAGAACATAGGAATTATATTACGGTTTATTAAATAGATTATGAAATTTTAAACCATATGATTCAACAAGGTATATACTGGGTGTAACTCAACTTAAAGTTTGACTAAATATATGGTATTATTAAATTCAAATATTTTTTAGATATGTTGAATATCATATCCATTCAGTAATCATTGGTGTAATAACATAAACAATTTAAATTAAAAATGATTGAGATTTTTTAATTTTAGTGTTTTTAATTTGAACTATTAATTTTTATTTATTCTCTAATTTATTGGTTTTAATAAACATTCAAAAAAAAGTCAATTTTTTTTAATTATTAAGTTCATTTCTATAAATTTTTCTTATTGGGTTGTTGTGTTTCTGTGTGGTCATGTGTCTTGGGATGGTATATTTGGGATACAACGAGTTTTATAGTACTGTGTATGAATCTCATATTCCATATTAGAGATATATTCATGTATTTTTTTATAAATCTATCTTATCTTGTCCTTTTCATTTAGGAAGAATGTTTTTTTCCATATTACTTATGGGGTTCTATTATTATTCTTAGTGATGTGAGTGTGGAATTCAATGATTTTTTAGGCTATTTCGAGGGCTTATGGATAATAGGGTGTTTCATCATCCCTATGAAAATTTCACTTCTATTCACTCTCAATAAGACCACTCACTTGTTTGTTTTTTCTCTTGTCCTAGTTTTAGAAACCATATCCTTCTATGTGTTCATCATCATCAAAGGTAAATTGAGTAGTATCGTCTTCCATAATTTCACAACACAAGTGTGTAGTTTTGATTATTTACATCCCATGGAAGAAAAATGTTTGAGTTACCAATCTGTAAACATTTGATCCTATCTACATAAGACCATACTTTGGTACGATCCAACATAGTAGTACCGGCTAAGTGACAATAGATTCAAGAGACCAGGAATGTCAGACCCTTGCATCCAACATTGGGAGTTTTTTTATTATCATTTTTTCTGACATCCACTATGTTTTAATGATTCTATTGACGGTTTTTTTCTATTATAATTTCTAATCCTTATTTTATGCATTAACTAATCATATGTGTGGGTGATGTTCTTTTGGTTCATGTTGGTAAAAAATAGAATGAAGCACATTTAATTCTTGGGATCATCATTACTTATTTATTAACTATAGTATTGAAATGTTATGGTTTTATCATATTCAATAATTTTAAACTAATTAGAAAAAATTGTTCTTCTCATGTGTGTATGTGTGTGTGCATGTGCACATACAGAATTAGGGAAGTGCCCCATTAGTAACAAAGAATATATAAAGTTGAAAACATATATGAACCAATTTTAATAGTTTTTTTGACACATAATAATTAATGATTCTACAGTCATAAGAGTTTTTAGATGTTGATCATCTGGATACTTATATCCCTACATGATTAGAAACCAAGGAAGGGATTAATGTATTCTTTTATGGCATGAAGAGTATAATTCACATTCCATCATTCCAATTAACCTGATTTAGTTATGATATATTTTTTAAGATAGATGAAAAATAGAGACATTGTAAGTACATCAATTGAATGAGATTATGGAAATAAAAATTTAATGATTGGATGATTTTAACACTAAAGTGAAAATATCAATCTATATTTAGAAATTCATGAATAATTTCATACTAGTTGAAGCATAATGCGATGTGATTTTAAACCAAGTGCAATGTAAATGGGAGATCGAGTTTCCAAAAATTAAAAATATCCAAATATAAAATGTAGATTATAATGTTAAATTATAAACATAACTTTAAAATAAATGGGTGATGATCTTACTAGTAGAAAAAATATTGTTCTCATGAATAAGTTTCATTAAATATTTTTAAAAAATATATTTAAGGGTGACAAATTTAATTTGACATACATTCTTTTTATTACACTTAAATAGAAGATCATCATGAGAAGTTAGGTTCACATAGAAGAAATTTAATTCAAATTATATAATATAAAAAATTTAATAGAAACTAAATAATTCCACTAGTATCATAGGATATATACTATAGGATCCAAAACTCGTGATCATTAGAGTACTATACAATAGAAAAAATTCACATGTTGGGGAGATAAATCCAGAAGTAAAATTGTATATATGAAAGCTTGAAGATGTCCTCTGATCGATATAAATAAGGTGATCTGAGTACTTCATATCAACAATATCTATTTAAGGAATGATCACATGATAAATATTAAGTGATTTTTGTTCACGATTGATAAAGAACAAGATAATGAATGATTGTATAATTCCATAATATTTGTCAAGGATCTTCATTCATGAATTAAATCGCATTTTTTCAAGATATTGGTAAGAATGTATATTTATCAATGTAGAAATTTATTTTATGTATAAAGTGGAATATTAAAACATTAATTGGAGGAGTTTTTTTTAAAGTGTTCAATCATAAATTTAAAATATTGAAAATTTTAAAATTTTATGTACTCAAATATTTGATTAATTCATGAAATATTGATTATAAAAATGACTGAGCACATTCAAAGAGAAAAAGTTGATATTAATAACAATTTATAAAATAAAATAAGTAGATAAAAAGTATATAGGTATTTCTAACGTGAATTTATAAAAATTCATGTTGAGACATTCATGATATATATATATATATATCATGACCAATTAAAGATGCTCAATCAACATAAGGATCGAAAAAGTTAACGTTGATCTTAATATCTAAAAGTTATTGTTCGTGGATTCACCACCCCCCCCCCTTCTTGGTAACTTCACAATCCTTTAGGATACCCAAATAGTATAACAGAATATATTACCTCTATTTTGAGATAAAATATTATTATTGGTGTTTTAACTAGTTTACTTGAATTGTAGATTTTTGGAAGTAGAAGAAATAAATCTTCTGAAAGAAATGGATGAAAATCAGATGACACCCCTAAAAGATATGAATGTTGGTCCAGAATATAAGTTAATTAATAATACAAAAATTATTGGAAACATTGATGTTTTATCCAAAAAATAAGAACTATAAGAATAAATAAAAAACAAATCATAAAAAATTAATGTCCTAAAATTAGAAAAATGGATTTTCACTATTAGGGGAAGTTAAATAGACTTGATGTTATAATGAGAAATATATCAAAATTAATCCTCTCAGAGAAGCATGAACAATATATGATGATATTTAGTCAATTGAATATATTTATAAAATATATTATAATGTTAATTACAAAAATAAATTCCCATGTGAAGTGTTATCTTATATATTTACATTCATTAAATGAATATGTGAAGGAATAGAACAGTTTGAGGTAGAATTTGATGAAACAGAAATGCATTGGCTAAGAAAGTACATATACCTGATATTTTCACAAAACTGGTGGACAAAGAGGATAAATAAGTCTCACTCTATGTTGATATATAGTTTCTCTTGAAAATAATAGTTTTAATATTGGAATTTTGAAAGCATTATATTTATGAATGTTTTTGATGAGTTACTCTATGCATCAGATGTTATGGTTAAATTCAAGAGATCTCGATTTGAGGTCAAATATAAAAGAAAAAAGGAGTATAAAATATCTATATTAAATTGATGAATTTTTTTTTGATAAAATATTATAATTTAAATGAAGAATTTGGAGACATATTTAAATAACTTGAATATAATAAAATATATTTATGTTTAATGTTACTTGCCAAGGAATAATGTAAAGGAAATTATATTTCAATATTTTTGAGTATTCAAATAAATTATAGAGAGTATAAATTAATATAACTCCTATGGAATGTCTTAAAATAAATATGTATCAATATAGTAAAAGAAATAATATGAAAGAATTAGAAGTTAAATGTTTTGATTAGTTGAAGAAAAAGTAAAATTCAAACTCTAGAAAGTATGTTTGTCTAAATTTTGAGTTGTTGAATAGTAAAGGTTTCAATAAAAGCACCAAAATAATGGGTGATTAAAAATAAATAGAAACCCACAACATAAGTAAATGTGGATTAATGACAAAATGGATGATTTCTCATATAAGGTTTTCCTAAAAATTAGTTTATGAAGAACCCTCCACTAGACAAAACTACATCCAATGGAAGAGTAATAGATTCATTATCTTCTATAGGTGTTATGGAATTTTTGTATATAAAGAAAAAGATCATTGAAATACTTTTATATCTAATGGAAAATGGATAATTTATATATTAAGTTTATTTTAATAATAATTCAAGATAAATTCATCACAGTATAATGAAAACAAAAAATATGTTGAAACCAAACTATTGGAATATCTTGAAAATTTATATAAAATTTGTGGAATATTTTTTCATGTTGATGGTGTGTAATAGATTACAAATACTAAAAAAACTAGGTAAAATTTATATAATTGAGGAAAATAGCTGAATAAAAATAAAAATTTGATAGATTTTAGGGTTACCTTCCGGAGTAAATAAATTGATGTTATTATGAATCATACAACTTGCATGAATGTAGTGGAATATGTGACACATAAATAAATATTCTTATTTTGAGGAATAAAGGTCCCCCTTATTTAAATATAAACGTGATCCATGAATATTAAATTTAATGGAAGTTATATTAAGATAAAAAATGAATCTATATGTGAAATATACAAAAAAAATAGAATTCAGGAAGATATGTCCAATGAAAAAGTTTCAGTTAACAAGAAGTTTCCAATAAAGTGTAACATACAAGTAATTAATAATTAATGTTGAATGTGTTTGTTTTCTAGACACACCACTGAGAATTTCATTACATAGATACCTGGGTAAGAGACGTTGGTGAACAAAAAGATGCACCATTCAGAAAATAAAAAGGTGGTTTTTTTAGAAGAAAAAATTTCATAAGGAAAGCTATAAACATATTACAATATATTTCAGGGTTGTATATATTGAATAGTTAGAAGTGTCAAGGAATGTATACAAATTATAAAATAATAACCCATTCATCCTTCTAGAAAAAATAATGTAGAAAACTCTATACAAATTAAAAATTAAAAGTACATAAATTATATCCATCAAACCTAGTGAAGTTAGTGGATAGATAAATAATGGTGATAGTACTGATAAATAAGGACTTGATATAATGTATGCTTCTAGTTTGAAAATAAAATATCCACCTCACTACCAAATGATCCATATTCTTACACTAAGATGAGAATTAAAGGGTATGTAATTCAAGAGGAGCTATGAAATGATAATTTATTGAATTTTCCCAACAATGAGGTGTAAAGATGAAGCTACTAATTCTTAAAAATTTATAAGTTTATTAAGACAATAATAAATAAGGAAAGCCAACAAAATAAAATATTTTATTTTGAATATATATTAGATTAATTATTGATTACCCCAAGAGAAGAATATTTATATTTTGATGATGAAGAAATGAGGGATGTTGAATATCTGGAGAATTGAAGAAGTTTTCGTCATTGTAGAAAGTAATTTTTACCCAATACTAAAATAAAAATTCCCCTTATACTTAAATGGGGGTATAAATTTATAATTTTATCAAGAAGAAAAAATATTAATAATGTGAAAACCAACTTTTTAGTTAAATATTTTTTATTTTTTTATGATGGTTATATGAAATAAGTTTCATGAAAGTAGATTAAGATTATAACTTGATGAAATTTTGCGAACCGGTGTTACATGGTGTAATGTTTTGTGGAAACCCTTGACATCCAAGTTAATTGCACTTTCATTTTACACTAACCATTTCTCACATAGACATATATTTTGTTGAATTTCATGTCATTTTTTACGAAAAGTTATTTCATCCTTCTGTCAAGAAATTAATGGATAAATTTTATTTCAATTAATGGTAGAGGGAGAAGAAGAAGATAATAATTACCTCAAAAAGGGAAACATTGAATTTTTTCCATAAGGAGGATAATAAATCATTGATTTAAATAAGATATTGTTATTCGAAACAAATAAAAATGATTATATTGAAGGTCCCATTTGATGATGGCATAGATGTATTGTATTTTTTCAAAAAATATTGATATTTGAAGCCAATGGTATTTGAAGTATAGGTTGTTGAAGGATAAAATTTGTTCTCTAAGAGTTAAATCACATGAATTAAAAAATTCATCAATTAGAAGTTAATACTAATTATCGATGAACCCATATAAATTATTATGGCCTTATAAGCATGTTCTACAACTGGAAATTAACACTGAAGGAAGTCTGAATATGTTCATTAGAAGAGGGAAGAATATTTTCATTGGAAGTATGAACTAATGGGATAGTAACTATTTCTAATGGATGGAGATGAATATTAAAAATTTATTCACTAGAAAATGAATATAAAATATAAATGATTGAGTGGATTAATATTTAGTTGAAAAAGTTATCATGCTAATATATGTTTATTCAAGTAACTACTATATGAAAGAAAAAATTATAAATTATGAGGTTCATTTCAATGCTTATTAAGGGGTAAGACACCATAAATTTAATTTTTAAAATTTTTATACTTTATTGTTTTCTTAATACACCACAAAAAACATTAAGTGAACTAAGATATACAATAAAAATGTTATTTAACGGTTATTATTATAACTGATCCAGTAAATTAGTGGTCAGAATATAAATTTACAAATTATCAAACAATATTTATAAATAATTTATGTAATTAAAATTATTTATTAATTTATAAATTATATGTACTAAATTAATAGCATTGATTAAACTAGCATTTCAAAATTATATTAGGGTAAAATATGTAAATTTTTCTAGAAATATTTATTCCTCAATAAATAGTTAAATAATTGATTTTTTAAAATGACTTTTATATTCATTATCAACTAATTTAACTGCCTTTTATTTTTTATCAAAATTAAAATACTTATAATTTAACTAGAAATAAATAATAAATAATATATTAATCATAATTTTACATTATTTTTATATGTTTATATTCAGGTAATAAAATTTTCTAAAAAAACATTTATGATCACAAAGTTTTTTATCTTAATAAATTAAATAAATCATTTTAATTGAAAATTTTAATAAAATTTATAGAATATTTATTTAATAATGATTTTTATTATTAATATAATTATTTATACAGGGCATGAATTGAATTTGATTTCATTTTTACTCTTAGAGACACATTTTTTTCTAAAAATGTATTTCATTATATTTTGTGCACATATTTTAAAGAACAATTTAGAATAATATTTAATTTTAATATTCCAAAATATATTACATATCCATAATCCCAATTATTAATATAATTTAATATTTTTAACTTATTTTTCAAGATTAATAGAATAAATAGTAACACTTTATAACTAGGGTTAAGAGTAAAATGGGTTTAGCGGGGTTAAACAAATATATAAAGAAAAAATACCACATAGAATAGTATAATTATAATTTTTGGAATATATTTATTGATTATATTATGATAAAATATAATACTTATAAATTTAGTGAAACTTTCACATTAAATTGACATTATATTATTGAAATATTTTAGTTAATTCTAAGTATTTACTTCACTTCACTTCAAAAAGGGCCTCTCTTCTTCTCCCTTTTCAAAATCATTAAGAAATATAGCCCAAAAGATACTTTCCTAAAACCAAAATAACTTCCTCAAATTCCTTATTTATCAAAAATTTTCCTCTTAAATCATCCTAATAATGCTTAATGTCTAATCCAAAGGAGGTCTCTCAAAGAATATGTGATTGTCATTACGGACTCCTTAAAATTTTATTTCCCATTAAAATTCCATTTAATCTATTGTAACCATACATAATAATTAATATAGTATAATAAATATTTTTAGATGTTATTATTTTTATATTAATACCATTTTTCACCTTTTCCATCAAATAGAATGTGAAAACATTGCACATGTGTACTTACAATTTACTGTGTCCAAATGGTGGTCTATTTTTTTTTCATAACCAATTTAGTTGGATGGAAACTAATATGTATATAATTAAAATACAATGATATTTATGACATACTAATTACTTTCTAATATAATATATTAGTTTATTTTTTACCCTAACACCCATTAAAAAATGACATTGTTTATCATGCATACGTGTAGACTACCACCTTTATGAAGAGATGTGATTCATTTTTCATGTTCACCATTCATAGATTATTATGTATCACTATATAATTAATATATATAATATTTATATCATTATTATAGTTATTTATATGATTTTACCATGATTAATAGGCATGGAACGAATCTACTTAATTGAAACATACATAAAAAATGGAATAGTTAACACTGTGAAATAATGATTTTAATATATCATCATTGGTAAAATGGTTTTGAACTATTTTAAGTGTGTTATATATAATAATATAATTTTTTATATGGTTCTATAATATAATTATAATAAATTTAAATTTATTTCACATGAGGTTAAAAGAACTTATGATTCGTATTGAATTTGAGGAAAGAGATCATTTCAAAATATCAACCCTTTTTGATATTTTTTATATATAAGTTTCTATTGGGGGAATTATATGATCCCGTCATCTTAAAACCAATGTATTTTCCTCTCCAATTGTTATTTTTGAAAATTATAATACTTTTTCATTTTATACTTTCTATGTAATCAAAATTCTGAATGAATTTTGTTAAGAAAAATAGACTTTATTTTCAAATTCAACCAATAATATTTTCATCCATATCCATATATTAAATAAATTTTATTCAATGAATGTTTTTAAAAATATAACATTATTAATTAAATTAATTTTTCCTATTTTAAAATTTCAAAAAAATACTTAAAAATGTATCTTATTTTTATTTTCTAAATTAATAACTTTTAACCAAGGGTTTGAGAGGTCCATTTCAATATATTCTCAACACTGAACGGGTGAATTAGTGTCGGGACCATTTTCACCATCTAAAACTATTATCTGTTTCACAAATTAGTTATATTAGGATTCTTATTCAACTTATTTTTCTTATGCTAGTATATGAAAGCAAGTAAATACAACACACAATATTTTTATAAGAATCACTACCCAACAATATTATCTAGTCCTTAGCATGGTTTTTAAATAATTCAATAGCATAAAAAACTATAAAATAATCTTTCGATGAGGTTACAATAAAAAAGGAATAACTATTAACATTCATTTCACTATAGTGAAATGATATTTCTAATTTAAAAACTCATGGATGGTTCTTTATACTACCTTTAAAAACAATATTTTCATTCTTAAAGGTTTATAACACTAGGTAATTCTTCCACCTATTGATAATTATGATCTTTATCACATTTCTTCATTATTAATCTATTTTTACTTATTCAATTGATTCTTACATAAAATTAGGTAGAAACATCACTTTTTTATAGTATAAATATTATTCTTCCTAATATTCTTCTTATTCATATACAAAATGATTTTCACAATACTCTTGTGTTTTCTTATTCTTTACTGCTAAATAGTCTAAAGTGGTTCTACTTATTCGTCAATCTTTTTATCTTATACCAAATGATAATATCCTATTTATTGGGATCTAGTCACACATTTATTCTTCCTTCTAATATATTTAACCTTTTTCCTCTGTATAATCACAATGATCATTATAATTTGAAAAAAAATGAAAGGTTTATTTACTAATTTCCCAAAAAAAACTTCTTCATTAGTCATTATATGATTATGTAGTGGAAAAAATATCTTAGAATTCTATTTTAACCCAAATGATAATTAACTAAAAAATAATTGTCCATTCACTTATTCATTGACATAGACTAATATTAAAATGTATAGATTTGTTTTATTTTAATTTGTTTGATACAAAAGCTAACCAATTATTATTTTTTAAGATTGATTTTTAAATACTTGATTCATCAATTGTAATATAATATATTAATTCATTATTTTACACATATATTTTATATTAACATTAGTAAAATATTTTATTATTACCATTCATTTATTCCATCAGGAAACATGTTCATGTTCTTCCATCTTGAAACTGTTTTATTTTAGATACAAATTTATTGTGTTGATTTCCCAATATCTCATTTTATAAATATAGTTCAAAATGCCAAAGTATAAATTTGTAGAGATATTAATTCTCTTTAATTTACCAATTCATGTGTTATTATATTCCTCTATGTGAACAATGTGTACAGTTTCTTTTTATTCGTGAGTTTTTATTATTACTTTTAGAACAATGCCTTCCTCTTTCGGGCAGAACATGTGGATGATATATGTATCTTATCATTTGAGTATGTTTGTATACATGGACTAACACGTATCATGTGGGAGTAGGTAACAAGATCACTAGTTCATGGAATCATGTTATTTTTAAAACACTAATGAATGTGGGTTAACACAATTCGAGTGTCCATGATTGTTTTTCATCACCAAAATAATTTCATAGTTATCCCTTTATTTAAATAGATGAGAGGCTCATTGAACTCTACTATTTAATATAATATAAATATTATAGATACTCTATTATTCATAAAGTGATATCTCTCTTAAAAATTATTAGTGGACCCAAATCTCCTCAGCATGGTGTTGAGGTATTTATAGCTAAGTTTTCACCTCATTTGATGAAATGTTCAAATCCTAGAATGAAATATCATGTCGAGGAAATTATCTAACCCACAATGACATCATTGTTATATTCTTATAAGATATATTTAATTAACCCAATAAACGTTTCTCATTTTTTTTATTGGATAAGGCTCTCTCCCTTTACGTTAAGTATCCCATGTGAATGAAAAAATAATTTCATTATTCTCCTTCGACTCCAGGAACCCACACTGCCTCGAATATTTTAAAAATAATAATTTTTTTCTCAGGGCTGGATTCGTATTTTGATTAATATTATGCATGAAAAGTGTATAATGATTGAATATTGATGCATAAAATAATATCATTCAAGTAGATTTTAATGTAACACCCATGTTTTTTATGAAATATTTAAATAATTTTTTCAGTAGCCTGTTTTTCATGCAATAGTGAGATTAAACAAACTGTGAGATGCCCTTAATATAAAGTTACTATTATAACCTAGCTGTTATGTTATCGGGAAAAATATGACTAAATTTTACAAAAACAGATGATAAATGTAAATCAATTATTTGTCATACTTTTTTTCATGAATGAAATTAATAAGATATGTATGTTATTAAAATGGTATTTTTGATATTCATAAAATAGATATTAAAATAATTTTTTTCCGCCTATTAATGGATAATCCTTTTAGAAAAATTAATAATTTTAATATTACAACGTCATTCTTTCTTTGGAATCGGAATATAAAAATTTACTTTGGTTTAAATTCTGATGTTTTTCTAAAAAACTTCATAATTTGATGAATAGTAAAAGTATGCTAAATTTTAATTAAAAAAAAAATTCAACAAGATAATTTCTATGGTCAAATTATAATATTGAATTGTTTTAAATTACAAATAGAATATATTTTTGACATTTAATATATTTTATGTCATTATCATTAATTTACTTTGAATTCATAGGTAAAAACATTTCAATCATTTCAATGTTTAAACTTCAAAAACACGTTTTTTCAACAGTGGGATTTATTTTAAATTAAATTCTACCACTTCAGTGTATTGAATTTGGAAAAATTGATTCCGTATTTGGAATCTTTAGGTCCAAAATATTTTAATAGGATGATTTTTATTTTTAAGCATTATGAATAGTAACTATGGTATATTTTATTTACCATAGTTGAAGGTAAATCGGGTAATTAAGGGTAAATTTAATATTATAAAATTACCCTAACACTTGCCTCAATATAATTGGATGATTATATTGTTCCCTAAATCATACTTGGGTCGAAATGGAATCTATTGTAACCCACTTGGATGTCATTAAGACCATTAAGTTATTTTATTTAAAGAAATTGAAATATCTCTCACTCAAACTTCAATAATTAAAGTATTTTTAATATAGAGTTATACAGAATATAAATTAGATTATAAATACTCATTTGAAAGATAAAAATATTTTTATTTGTTATGGTGATATATTTTTAATTTTTAATATATATTGAATTACCTTAATAGCATATACATTAATGATGCAGAAATTATTTATTTAGTGAAAAATCAATAACATATTTTTTATTAAAATAATAAAACCCATCAAAATCCCAAAAAACCTTACCAAAACGTATGTTTCGAGTATATCTATACCCTAATCATCCAAGGGTCTACTATTGGACTATTTGGAGCTATGTAAAACATATTATGACATTTATATTATTTTATTTTAAATGATGTCAAAGTTGTCACCTTCATAATTTAATAAATATAACATATTAAATATAGGTTTATTAGAACATAAATTATACTAAAAGTCCTATAATTAAACCTATTAAATTTATATTCATCATAGTATTTTATTTTGAATTTTTATGCAAAAAATAAGTATATTAAATAATTATACAAAAATGTTCTAGTAATTAATTTATTAAGAGAAATATCAAATAAATGGTTTTAAAATATTAAAATAATTATTATATGAACTAATTAATGTGCTCCATGAATTTTTTAGACAAATATGACATGTTATTAATCTATTAAATATTTTGGTTCGAACATATCTTGTGTGTGGATTTTATTTAAATTCAAATAAATGAATAGTGTTAAAATTGACACTATTGATATTTTATATTATTAAATAGTTTAAAAATCACATATATGTTTAAAAATTATAAATTAAAATGTATATGGTCGAAATTTTCATAAATTATCCAGTTATGGACAATTAACAACACATAATTAAGTATTTATAACAATTTAAAATTTAGAATACTGTTACCACAAATAAAATTAAATAGTTTAAATAAGGATAAATAAAAAATGATAAGGTTTAAAATAAAATCAAAACATGTATAAATATTATTGGATGACGATATTACAACCCTATATTATCTCATATTCGAATTGAAGTCACTTTGGATGTTTTTAAGTCGTATTAGAGTTTATTATGAATTAATATTTTGGAGGTTTCCAAAAGTGCCCCTCTACTCTCTTATTAAAAGGGAACCTCCTTCCACTTATCTTCACTCCATTTTGAGATTTAAATCTCTAAAAACCATGACCATTTCCCTTATAAACATACCTAAAATAATACTAGATATCATGGTCTTCTTAAAAGTCAAACTTTTGTTCCCTAGGAGGAGGTTTATAAGAGGCATGAGGTAACATCCTTTACTGATTCCTTCAAAATTATTTATTCTTCTACTTTGTCTATATGAGTTGTTTAATTTTTAATTAATAACTACAGTATCACTTTTATACTAATATGTTGTTGGTAATATGAAACAACCATATTCCATATTTTATACATCATATAAAAAAATGAAATCACCACGTGTGCGTACGTACGGCCTACCGTCTCCACTCTGTGGTGTAATCTGTTTTTCATCACCAACATGCTTTGATGGGTATAATGATGGAATAAATACATATATATTATTATTATATATTGATATTTATTATAAAATATTATACACCATACACTTCAATACAATTCCACAATCATGAGAATGATATCATCGCTCGTGCGTACGTACGACCTACCGTCTCCACGATGTGATATGATTCCTTCTACATGACCATCATTGAAGAAGGATTATATAAATCAATGAATAAGTATGATATATATTATACTAATATCATTTGTTAGATGATATTTCTATAAACTAAAAATAGGAATGAAAATTTATTCGACAAAACATGTATAAGAACATAATGCAGTTAACACCCCAATAACGAGTAACAATGAAATGTTACTAATAAACAGATAAGAATATGACCATAAATGATATCATAAAAATGAATATGATTCTAGAATAATACAATGAAATTATTTAAATCATTATACAAGAGGTTCAGATACATACCAAGCATATCCGGCCCATGGTAAGGTAAAATCTCGCTATCTCATTTTTATCCGAGTTTATTTATACTTCAGTATTTAATGGGGAATATTTATCATCCACATCCGTGTTTCCACAATATGTAATATTATTTCTATCCTCTTACAATTTTTTTAATTAAATTTTACCAATTGGTGAATTTTTAGTAAAACATATGGAATGAATCTTTTGTCGTTTTCAGTATGAGATACTATTAGACTTTTCCTGTCATAGTTAGAGAAGAATGTTTTTTTACCTTTTATGGAATGAAAGGATTTTTATTCTTTCAAAGAACATTATTTCTATGAGTCATCATTTAAATGATTTCATGTTTATTTTCAATTAACTTCTTTTAAAATTGCATGACATGTTGAGAACAGAAAATATTTTTGAAGAAGAAAAGATATTTTCCTCAAGAACTAAGTTCAAGTGTTTTATCAAAATTATTTTCCATCTAAGATGATATAGGGTTATGTTTCTATCCATATTATTACATTGATTTGATTATGTTATGATTCAATTATTTTTATTAATTCCTTTTATCTTATATAGATTATGTTACGATGGCATGATGTTTAAGAATCTCATTCTATTACCTGGGTTATACTATGATGTGTGATTTATGATTTTATGGAACACATAAGAACAGTTTAATTATGAGATGGGTGGTACCTATATCTCCCTACAATGAATTGGGTAAATATTTTTATCTCATGAGATAGAAAGGGCTGGAACGGCAAGTAAATCCAGTTCAGTATTACAGCATTGGAACGAGGAGTGAACTCGGTTCAGTAATGGACTTTGTCCACTGTGACGGTCCTGGAGATGATCCTTGACTAATATTAAATGATTTTATATGCTCATTTGTGTATTCCAAAAATTTTATTGTCTTATGTTCTGATTTTTGGGATTACATTGCATTTATATGATTTACCGCATGACATAATATTATGACCTCTTATGCAGGATAATATTTTCAATGGTTATGATCTTAAGAATATGATATGATTGATATTTCATTTGTTTTCCCTTACTGAGCATTTGAGCTCACCCTTTTCTATGTTTCTTTTCCTCAGGATAGGAAGAAGGGTTTTAAATATGATTGCAAAAAATGAGTCTAGATATTATCAAATAAACGGGAGACAACATAGATGCTTTATGAACCAGTTGTTTATGTTTCCCAGTTTCTAAAGACACTATACTTATACGGTCCCATCATGGTTTTGTTATATGTTGTAAAAAATATACTTTAATTCTAAAGTATTAGCAGTGTATGTAATGCATGGGTCATTATAGTTGTTATTAGAGGAAACGTATAGTTATTCTATGGAAACTAGGATGTGAACTCCTTAGTAAGAACCCTAAGGATATGTTCAAGCATAGGACAAAATCCTAGTGTTTTAGAAATGGCTATAAATAACCAATTATAATACCAAAATTGTGAAAATTTTTTCTTGATTATGTGGCTTTCCTGTTGTAATTAGTGTTTCTTAGACTATGTTTCTTGGTTTTAGTCAATGGCTGGAACCTGAAGGAACTGTGTCAATTCTGAATGTGACGGGCAAAGCAATTATTGTCCCCCTGGGCAACCAAACATTTTGGGAGCTAGAATGAAAATTCTTGTAGCCATTCTTACGCCACTTTCCCAAGCTATGAATCATGTAAGACTTCCAAATGAGCAAAAGAAGAATCAACATTCTATTAAATCCTTCATGAGGTAGCGTCCACCTTCATTCAATGGGTCTTCTAGTCAATTAGTGGACGAAAAATGGATCAGTATCACTGAAAAGATATTTTCAGTTCTACAATGTTCTGAACATGATAAAGTCATCTTAGCAAAATATCCTTTGGAAGGTGAAGCTGATCAATGGTGTAATCTTATCAAGAATACGAGGGAAAGATATGAAATTGAATCCATGGAATGGGATGAGTTCAAGAACTTGTTTTTCAATAAGTACAACCCTCGTATTCTTCGAACAATGATGGAGAAAGAGTTTCTTGAACTAAAGAAAAAGGAAGATGAATATATTGGTACCTAGGAAGAAAATTTTACAGGACATGCAAGGTACGCTTCCAGAATTATTAGCCATCCTGAGAGTAATATAGATCGATTATTTATAGGCTTAAAACCAAGTCTTTGAAGGGCGTTAGCCATAAGGGACTTCAATAGCTATGAGGAAATTGTCTGATGTGCTCTCAAGGTTGAGATAGAGATTGGAGTAACCCGTCAGTCATATGGGTTTTATAAGAAGTGGAAAATGGAATTCAAATGAAAATATAAAGACCACATTGAAAAGAAGATGATTTTTCCATTATCCTCAATGTGTGGAAAGAAACATGGAGAGAATTGTCTTGAAGGGGAAAGTAAATGTTTTAAATGTGGAAAAGAAGGTCATCGGGCAATTGAATTCCATAGTGATGGTCACAGTGATGGGAAAAGATGTCTAGTGATGCGAATAGAGAAAAGGCTACACAGAATGCACCTCTTACACTTCAATGTTACAAGTGCAAGGAAATGGGGAATTATGCCAATCAATGCCCTAATCCAAGGGTCGATGATGATGATTAATGTAAACAAACTCTTACGGCCAAAGACAAATGAAATTCACATGCAATTTCTATCGTTGATGTAGAGTAAGATAAAGAAGTGATGAAAGGTAAACTTACCATCCACTCTAAAGTAGAGAATGTTTTAATTGATTCTGGATCAACCCACTCGTTTATTTCTGAAGAATTTTCTAAGGTTATTGTCGTACTACCTCAACAATTTGATGTTGAGTTAGCTGTGACTACTTCTAATGGCACAATGGTTGCATCAAATTTTATAATTCTTCTCCAATTGAAGTTTGTGGGAAAGTGCTTCCTACAAATCTTGTGATCCTTCCTACAGTGGAATTTAATGTGATTCTTGGCATCAATCAGCTTTACTTTTATGGAGCTCATGTGAATTGCCAAAGAATGGAAGCCACATTTCATATTCCAGATAAATCTATGATCATCTATCGATGCAAGGATAAATATAACCTTATAGTGGAAATTTATTCCATCTTATGGGTCATGATTCCAATAAATGAAGGTTATTTATCTCAAATGGTTGGAGAGAAACTCACGATTAAGAATATTCCCATTGTACGGATGTTTGATGATGTCTTTCTAAAGGAATTGCCAGGTCTTCCACCAAATCGTGATGTTGATTTTTCAATAGAAATCACATCGGGTGTTATGCCCATTTCAAAGAAACCTTATAGAATAGCCCCAATTAAGTTACAGGAATTGAAGATGAAACACCAAGAGAATCTTGATAATGGATTCATACACCCTAGTGCATCACCTTGGGGAGAACATATTCTATTTGTTAAGAATAAAGATCGATCAATGAGACTCTGTATTGATTATCGAGAACATAACAAGATCACTATCAAAAACAAATATCATATCCCAAGCATTGATGACTTATTTGACCAGCTATGTGGAGCTCAATATTTTTCAAAGATTGATCTTCGTTCAGGGTATCATCAATTAAGGGTAAAAAAGGATGATATAACAAAGGCATATTTCCATACAAGGTATGGTCACTATGAATTTATAGTGATTCCATTTGGTTTTACTAATTCCCCTTCTATCTTCATGGAACTAATGAAAAGAGTCTTTAGAGACTATATTGATCAGTTTTTGGTAGTCATTATAGATGATATTCTTGTCTATTCAAAGAGCAAGGAAGAACATGAAGATCACTTATGAATTGTATTGAAGACCCTAAAAAAGGATAAGCTTTATGCCAGATTTACCATGCGTGAATTTTGGCTTCAAAAAGGTTCATTTTTGGGTCACATAATCTCAAGAGAGGGGATATCTTTGGATCCAGCAAAAACAAAGGTTATCAAAAGATGTTTTAGACCAACAATAGTAACTGAGTTATAAATATTTCTTGGTTTGGCTGGATATTATAGACGTTTCGTGAAATATTTTTCATGATTATCTAATCCACTCACCTGGTTGACTCAGAAAGGAGTTAAGTTCGTTTGGACGGATGAGTGTAAGGAGAATTTCAAATAGTTAAAAAAGGTTATCTAGTGCACCTGTGCTCAAACTACCTTGTAGTGGAGAAAGGTTTGTGATCTAAAGTGATGCATACAAGAAGGTATTGGGGTGTGTTCTCATGCCAAATGATATAGTGATAATTTCTACCTCGCGATAGTAGAAAATCCATGAGAAAAATTACCCAAATCATGATTTTGAGTTAGTCGCGGTAATATGTGCATTAAAAATACAGAGGCATTATCTTTATGGTGAAAGTTGTGATATTTATACTTATCATAAAAGTTTGAAGTATATTTTCACACAAAAAGAGCTGAATATGTGCCAAAGAATATGGTTCGAGTTGATTAAATATTACAACTGCTCCATACATTACCACCCTGGGAAAGCAAACAAGGTGGAAGATGCATTAAGCTGAAAAGACCATGCCATATTATCCATGATGAGGATCATGAAAGATCCAATATTTATGGATTTACAAAGGATGGATATTGAAATTATAACAGAAGGGGAAAAATATTATCTTTCTCAAATATATGTTCAACCATATATACATGTAAAGACTAAATAGGCACAGAAAAAATATGTATAGTTACAAAAGAATGTGAGAAATTTTCTTGAATTCAACATTGATTGTGATGAAATAATAAGGTTCAGGAATCGGGTTTCTGTTCCTCCCATACATGAATTAAAGAAGGAAATATTGGATGATGCTCATAGTTCTTCATTCTCTGTTTACCCTGGAAGCACGAAGATGTATAACGACCTAAAAGAGTACTTCTAGTTAGAAGGAATGAAAAGGGATATTGCTGAATATGTCTCTCAATGCTTGGTTTGATAGAATGTTAAGGCAGAAAGACAGAAGTCTAATAGGATGTTGCAACCATTACCCATACCAGAATTGAAATGGGAAAACATCACTAAAGACTTTGCCACCGGACTTCCCAAAACATCCAAAGCCAATAATTTTATCTGGGTTATAGTTCATCATCTTACTAAGTTGGAACACTTCATTACTATTAGAAAGGATTTCTATCCTGGTCATCTTTCTATGATATATGTAAAATAAGTGGTAAAATTTCATGGAGTACCACTTTCCATTATATCTTATCGGGATCTGATGTGTACCTTGATGTTCTGGTGAAGTATTTAGCATGATCTAGATACAGAGTTGAGTTTCAGCACCTCTTATCATCCTCAGAAAGATAGTCAGTCTAAAAGGACAATTCAAACTCATGAATACATGTTGAGAGATTTATCTATGGATTTAGATGTTTTTTGGGATTAACACCTACCATTGGTGGAATTTTCTTACAGTAATAGCTTTCACTCCAGTATTCAGATGGTTCCTTATGAATCCCTCTATGGATAGAAGTGAAGAACTCCAAATTTCTAGATGAATTTGGGGAAAGAAATATATTAGGACCTTATCTTGTTGATGAAATGGTAGAAAAGGTCAGATCTATTCAACAACATATAATAGAATCTCAGAGATGACAAAAAATGTTATTCTGACAATCAAAGAAAATACCTAGAGTTTGAAGTGGGAGATAAGGTGTTCTTATGAATATCTCCCTGGATGAGAGTAATGAGATTTGGAAAGAATGGAAAGTTGATCCCTAGGTATATTGTTCCTTTTGAAATTCTGGATCGTGATGGGAAGGTAGCTTACCGATTGGTGCTTCCACCGAATCTCTCTCAAGTTCATGATGTTTTCCATGTATCCCTCCTGAGAAAGTACATTCCTGATCCATCACATTTACTAAGCTAAAATTTCATAACACTGGATAAAGACCATTCTTATGAAGAACAACTGATAGAGATTCTGGATCATAGCGAAAAAGTTCTACGAAACAAGACCACTCGATTGGATAATGTTTTCTGGAGGAACCACCAATTAGAAGAAGCTACATGAGAATTTGAAGATATAATGAGGGAGAGGTATCCTCATCTGTTTATTTCTCAAGTCATGAATTTTGAGGGTGAAATTCAGTTTAAGGGGGATTGAATGTAACACCCATGTGTTTTATGAAATATTTAAATAATTTTTTCAGTAGATTGTTTTTCATCCAATCGTGAGTTTAAACAAACTATGAGATGCCCTTAATATAAAGTTACCGTTTTAACCTAGATGTTATGTTAGCAGGAATAAATATAACTAAATTTTAAAAAAATCTATGATAAATTTAAATCAATTATTTGTCATATTTTTATTTTTTTGAGTGAATTAAATAAATAAGATATGTATGTTATTAAAAGGGTATTTTTGATATTCATCAAATATATATTATAAGAATGTTTTCCACCTTTTAATGGAAAACAATTTTAGACACATTAATAATTTTAATATTACAATGTAAACATTTTATTTGGAAGAATAATATAAAACTTTACATTGGTTGAAATTCTGATATTTTTCTGATAAACTTCATAATTTGATGAATAGTAAAATAACGTTAAATTTTAATTAAAAACAAATTTTTTCATCGAGATAATTTATATGGTTAAATTATAATATTTTATGGTTTTAAAGTAAAAACAGAATATATTTTTACCATTTAATATAATGTATATCATTATCATTAATTTTACTTTGAATTCATAGGTAAAAACATTTCAATCTTTTACAATGTTTTAACTTTTGAAACCCATTTTCTCAATAGCAGGATTAATTTTAAATTAATTACTGCCACTTCTGTGTTTTGAATTTGAAAAAATAGAGTCCATATTTACAATAAGTATGTCCAAAATATGTAATAGGCTACTTTTTATTTTTAGGCATTATGAATAGTAACTACGGTAAATTTTATTTACGATAGTTAAAGGTAAATCTGGTAATTAAGGGTAAATAGAATATTATAAAATTACCCTAACACTTGTATTAATATAATTGGATTATTATATTTTCTCCTAAATCATACATGATTTGAAATGGAATCTATTAGAACCCATTTGGATGTGATTAAGACCTTTAATTTATTTTATTTAAGGGAAGTCAAATATGTCTCACTGAAACTTTAATAATTAAAGTATTTTTAATATAAGGTTATACAAAATATAAATTCGATTATAAATACTCATTTTAAATATAAGATGTTTATTTTGTTATGGTAATTTATTTTTAATATTTATGAAATATTTAATTACCTTAATAGCTTATACATTATTGATTCAGAAATTATTTATTTAGGGAAAAATCTTTAATATTCTTTTTATTAAAATAATAATACCCCTAAAAAGGCCCAAAAACCTGACCAAAACATTTTTTTAGAGTATATATATACCCTAATAATACAATGGTTGACTTGTAGACCATTTGGGGGCTTATAAAACATATTATGACATTTATATTATTTTATTTTAAATGATATCAAAGTTTTCACCTTCGTACCTTAATAAAGATAACATTTTAAAAGTTGGTTGTCTTAGAAAATAAAATATACTAAAAGTATTATTATGAAATCTATTAGATTTATCTTCATCATAGTATTTTATTTTTAATTTTTATGCAACAAATATGTATATAAAATAATTATACAAAAATGATGTAGTAATTATTTAACAAAGATAAATATTAAATAAATGGTTTTAAAAATATTATATGAACTAATTAATGTAGTCCACGAATTTTATAGAAAAATATTACATGTTAGGAATATATTAAATATTTTTTTTAAAATATATTTTGTGTGGATTTTATTTAAATTAAAATAAATGAATAGTGTCAAAATTGACACTATTGATGTTTTATATTATTAAATTGTTTAAAAATCACAAAAGTATTTAAAAATTATAAATTGAAATTTATATGGTTTAAATTTTCATAAATTATCCAATTATGGACAATTCACAATACATAGGTAAGTATTTATAACAATTTTCAATTTAGAATATTATTACCACAAATAAAATTAAATAAATTAAATAAAGATAAATCAAAACTGATAAGGTTTAAAATAAAATCAAAACATGTCTAAATCATATTGGATGATGATATTACAACCATATATTATCTCAGATTCTAATTTGAGTCACTATGGAAGTTTTTAAGTCGTATTTGAGTTTATTATAAATTAATATTTTAGAGGTTTCCAAAAGTTCCCCTCTACTCTCTTATAAAAGGGCACCTCCTTCCACTTCTATTCACTCAATTTTGAGCTTTCAAACTTGGCCAAAACCTATCCATTTCCCTTATAAACTTACCTATAAACATACTATAGGTCCTGGTCTTCTTTAAAGACCAACTTCAGTGCCCTAGGAGGAGGTTTAGAAGAGAAACGAGGCAATATCCTTTACCGATTATTTTAAACTTCTTTCTTCTTCTACTTCCTCTATATGAGTTGTTTCATTTTTAAGTAATAACTCCAGTATCACTTGTATACTGATATTTTATTATGAATATGAAACAACCATATTCCATCTTCTATCTATCCTATAAAAAAATAAAATCATCACGCGTGCGTACGTATGACCTACCGTCTCCATGCCGTGGTGTAATCTGTTTTTTCATCACCAACATGCTTAGATGGGTATAATGATGGAAGAAATGACTATATATGATTATTATAAAG
This sequence comes from Viscum album, assembly GCA_963277665.1. Classification (NCBI taxonomy): domain Eukaryota; kingdom Viridiplantae; phylum Streptophyta; class Magnoliopsida; order Santalales; family Viscaceae; genus Viscum; species Viscum album. The sequence continues at coordinate 497,912,822 of OY728140.1, forward strand.
TGATATTGATTATGAAATATTATACACCATAAAATTCAATAAAATTCCACAATCATGAGAATGATATCATCGTTTGTGCGTACGTACGGCCTACCGTCTCCACGATGTGATGTGATTCATTCTACATGGTCTTCATTTAAGAACGATTATATAAATGAATTAATAAATATTATATATATAAAACTAATACTATTTTGTAAATTATATAGCTATATCCTAAAAATAGTAATAATAATTTATTCGACAAAACATGCATAAGAACATAAAGCAGTTAACACCCGAATAACGAGTAATAATGAACTATTACTAATAAACAGAAAAGAATATGACCATATATGATATCATAAAAATGACTATGATTCTTCAATAAGTCAATGACTTTATTTAAATCATTATATAATAGGTTTGGATAAGTACCATGCATATCAGACCTAAGGTAAGTGAAAATATCGAAATCTCATTTTTATCTGAGATTGTTTATACTTCAGTATTTACTGGGGTATATTTATCATCCAAATCCGTGTTTCCTCAATATATAATATTATTTCTGTCCTCCTACAATTTTTTATATCCAATTTTTCAAATTAGTTAATTTTTAGTAAATGATATGAAAGGAATCTTTTGTCGTTTTTGGTATGAGATACTTTTTGACTTTTCTGGCCATAGTATGAGAAGAAGGGTTTTTACCTTTTACTACATGAATGGATTTTTATGCTTTTAGAGAAAATTATTTCCATGAAGATTACATTACAATTTTCTAGTTTATTTTCAATTAAATTACATTAAAATATCAGGAAATTTTTAGAACAGAAAATGTTTTTGAGGAAGAAATGATATTTTCCTTAAAAACTAAGTTCTAGTGTTTTATCAAAATTATTTTCCATCTAAGATTATATATGGTTATGTTTCTATACCTATTATTACATTTATTTGATTATGTTATGATGGAATTATTTTTATGAAGTCCTTTTATGTTATATAAATTATGTTATGATGGCATGATGTTTAAGAATCCCATTCTATTACATGGGTTATGCTATGATGTATGATTTAGGATTTTGTGGAAAACATAAGAATGGTTTCTTTATGAGATGGGCGGGACCTATATCTCCCTCCAATGAATTGGGTAATGATTTTTATCTCATGAGATAGACATGTCTGGAATGGCATGTAAATCCAGTTCAGTATTACAGGGTTGGAACAAGGAGTGAACTCGGTTCAGTAATGGACGTTGTCTGCTATGATGGTCTTGGTGGTGTGCCTTGACTAATATGAAATGATTTTATATGTTTATGTTTGTATGCCACAAATTTTATGTCTTATGTTCTAATTTTTGGGATTACATTGCAGTTCTATGATTTACCCCATGACATAATATCACGACCTCTTATGTGGGATATGATTTTCAAATGTTATGATCTTAAGAATATGATATGGTTGACATTTCATTTTTTACCCTTACTGAGCATTTGAGCTCACCCTTTTATTTGTTTCTTTTCCCCAGGTTAGGAATAAGGGTTTTAAATATTATATTCCAAAAAGGAGTCTAGATATGATCAAATAAATGGGAGACAATGTAGATGCTTTATGAACCAGCTGTTTATGTTTCCCAGTATCTAAAGACACTATACACATATGGTCCTGTCATGATTTTTTTATATGTTTTAATAATTATACTTCAACTCAGATGTATTATTAATGTATGTAATGTATGGGTCATTATACTTAATCTTCAAGCCAGAGGTTATGTGAACATCTTAATTATTGTTCATGGCCATTTGTCAAGTGTCCCAGGAAAGACATGCATTGTGATGAGTTTAAGAGGAAAACTACAAAGTGGACCATGTATTATTGTATTTTTGAATATAAAAGGAACAAATCCTAAAATAATTAAATTATAGAAAATAACATACAGCCTTGTTTTTCACACATCAATGTGGTCTTTGGTTGCACTCTTCTAAATAAGGCAATTTGATCCCATTGATTATTTGAATCATCGCCTATATCTGAACCCAAAATACCTTTATACATTCCCTACATGGGACATTCCAAAAATTCACTATCCTTATAAGGAACCTTCTTGTGCATATGTTCATTCCATCCACATAATGTTCAACACCCAATATATTGTTATACAATCCAATAACATTATTTTCATGGTTACACTGTTCATGGGATGGTCTAATGTGGTCAAGCATACGCATCCATATATTGTTTCATCGAACCCTTCATGGGTGGAAATGGTTTTCCATGTTTTTAGTAAATTCCATCCCAAAATGATACTAGGTAGTATTCATGTTATATAATTTAAAGTCAATCCACTATAAATCCACCCCCATAAATTCTTGCATGGCTTAAAATAACACCTTAGAAATACAATTTAGATGTCATGGGTGTTTTCTTATTCGTAATGAAAAATAATATTTTCCATGGTCTTTATTAAACTCATCAACATATTTTATTTCCCTCATGTAATAATGAAATCTTTCACATCCTTCTTAAATGCCTCTCACTCCTCTTCCTTAAGAATCATGCAATTAAAAAACACCAGTGGATGGATCATATTTTTTCTTTATTATAGTAGAAAAAGTATCCTATTAAATCATATAGTGACACATGTGTTATCTGATAATAAAATTGAAAAATCATGTTATTTACAATCTTGAATTCATAAAAAATTACTTCTTTAACATATTAAGACTTGATTACTTTCTTCTTTATCCATTCATCCCTTCTATATTCACTTTGATATTAATCTTTCTTATCTTTGATACTTTAGAAACTTTTTTATTTAAAACATGTTAAAAATATTTACAGAAATTATGTATTTCTATTTAACTATCCACCAATGACTACCAATAACAACCATTCGCAATAAAGAAAAACTCATACACAATGTTGGTGCATCAATCTACCCATTGTATTTATCAGCAATACCGTCAGATTTATTTCAAAATGATTATTTTAATATATTAATCAATCCCTACTACTTTTTGAAAACTAAATTTCACTTTATGTACCTTTTAATAACCACAAATATAATATTAATGAATAAATTTTATTATTCCATATCATGTAATATTCCCTACTTCATTTTTCTCTAAGTCTTTGTTATCTATATTTAAGTGTAGAAAATAAGAGGATTTTATTAAGATGGAAATGTTTCAATTTACCAACTGGTCTTGAAAACACATGAAATGGGAACTCTTATACTTTTCATCAAGGGTTTTCCACTTTTATCCTAGGATGAAGATAAATAAATGAGATATAAAACATTTATAATAATGATCATCTTGGAACTCCCACACTCACCTCAAAAAAGAAATCAAAAACATTAATGTGTAACTGACCATATATGTGTCTTTTTATCACTTTCATACTTCCAATTTCCATATATCATTTAATAATTCAATTACACTCCATTTTTTTAATTATATGATTTTTGAAACCCAAGGATGAGAGTTTCATATACTAAACATTTTCCAACGACATGATCTTGAGGCACATTCAATTAAAATTAAATTTGTTAACAAAATAAATAATGATTCTGACAGCATCATCATCTTTCTTCATTTGTATCCCTCATAAGGGAAAAAATACTAAATATATTCATAATGGTACATTTATTTAAGAATTTATTTCAATATGTTTCAATATGGATAATATAACAAAATTGATCTTAAAATTGTAACTATATTGATTTGACAACATTCCTACATTCAATGAGAATGCTCTTTTAAATACTTGTATTTTTATGTTGAAAATATAAGATCAAAACATTAAGGTATCTTATTTATCCACGTTATCTATGATATGATATATCAGAATTTAAATTTTTCAAAGGTGGTCCTCTATAATGTTTTTTTGAATAAATATTGAAAAATCATTCCCAGATGTTCACTTAATCACCTTTGATGTCAAGAATAGAAAATATTTATTACTTCTAATACCCCCCCCCCCAAATAAATTGATTCACACTAAATTCAATAAATTATAACAACAAATAATATAAAAAAACACAAAGGGAATAAAATGAATATTCTTTAATTATTAATGTGAAAAACATGGTTGGGATTGTTCTCTCATCCATATTGCCACATTGTTTTAGTCTTCAGGTTTGTGAATCTAAACTTTTGTTCATATGTATGTTAGGGAAACATGGATCTATTCACAATAGATATTTTTTTCATGGAGATTTTTATCCTTAACAAATATTATGAATTATTCATTCATACTCCTCTTTCGACCATCTTGTTATGGAATAATAGTTAAAACCCCATTTTCATGATGTCCAACTTTGTGCATCTCTCAAACAGAACATCATTAACGTAAGAGTTATATTTTCTTAACAACCTATCATATACATTATATTAATTTTATGAAATAATTTATTTTCAATTATAAATAATAGTAACTTGTGCATCTTTAATTTTCATTATTCTTTACAAATATTCCATACAAATATATAACAATTAATTTGGAAGATTGGTAGCATCTTAGGATATTACACTTGTATTCTTATGATTTCCATCACTTATAGATGTTTATTTGTATGATGTACTTTTCTTAACCTTAATTGATATATAATCCAAGGTATTATCACATTTTCTAAATTAAATATTCTTGGGTGAATTTATTTTTCAAGAATTTTATCCTTTCATCCAAAAGTTTCTTCTTATTTTCTAGCCAACTTCTTTAGTTTTCTTCTCCTACAAACATTGGATATGTTTCAAGACAGAAATAAACCATTATTGTGAGCACTAAAAATTCAATCCAAATATATATTTTCATGTTTTAGAATATATTTTCAATATATATATTTTCCTTAACCTATGGATGATTCCTCTCCATATCTAGATTTCTCCCCCTTTACCTGGGATTCCATTGTATGTTTTCATTAATTAGATTTTACCAAAAATTTAATGCGCAATCCAGAAATCTATTGTATTAACAAATGTTTTTGAAAAACATTAGTCTTATAATTTAAATTTAATGATTTTCTTGTCTCTTCTATAGATTTTTTGGATATTCATGGTGAACTGTCTTCTACACTCTTTTTCTTATCTAACCTAGTCATTTGGGTAGTCTTCTAATCACCTTTAATCATCTATACCTGTATATTTTTTGATCTTCACTACTCATGATAATATTTTTAGAGGCATTATTAAAATATTGTATAGATAGTACATATCTCATCAAAGCCGGTTGAAATAGAACATAGAATGAATCAGGAATTTTTATCTCATATTGGAGGTATTTTAATTATATAACCCTCCAATGAGAATTGGGGAGAAGGAACAACAATATCATTCTTTATTGAACACTTAATATATGTATTCTCATGATTGGATAATTGAACAATCAATTTTATAATTTTTAAAATGAGGGTGTTTCTCTAATATAAAACCAAATTCTCCTTTTATTCACAAGAATTAATATTTATTTTAACATCCTATGCATTGAAAATTAATTTTATTCATAAAAAAAGTTTCATGTTCCTATATCTTAATTAATTTTATATCCAATATAATATCATTATCATAAATGTTTTTTTCAACTTTTTTTCAAGTGCATGAATATTTTCTTCCAAATTAATATTGAAATAATAAATCTAATAAACTTATTCAATCCATTTTTATGAATTTATTTCAAGATCCTTCTTTGTTTCATTAATGGACCAGACCATTATAAAAGGATTTAATCAATCTAGAATTTCTCCTTGTAAATCCTTCTCATTGCTATCCATTTATTCTTACAAATTGTTGATTTATTCTTCCATACGTTGAAAGACACCATAAACAATAGATAATATCTCTATGGGAATGAAATATTGAATATATCTGAATATATCAATTTATATACCTTGAAATATTTTATGTCAACAGTTATGGACACTTATTATAGAATATTCATCTTCAATATCTTTGTTTTAGGAATATTCAAAAATCTCATGATCATATACAATTCATGACTGGCATGTGGTAGGAATCGTTTCCTTCACTTTGGTAGAAACATAATCAACCTGTTATACACATTCCAATATTGATAAATATTCATTATTTCATGTCATGGGGATATTGACACTTATTATTCATTATATAAGATAGATCTCTTCTTTATCTTCCTTTTACTTTTCTTTATCTTTTTTATCATGACCATGGTACAAATAGAATTATACTCAGAGATAAATATGTCTTAACTATAACTAAAAATCATTGTTAATATAGGAAAAACACATATCTTAAAAATACAATTGCATCAATGTATAGAATCAAATATATCTAAACATTTTATCTCATACCAATTGAGAGAACCAAATTAGGATATAATCAACACTAAGAGGGGGAGGGCTGAATATGTAGTGTGAAATTTTTCAATAATTAAAACATTTACCCCATTTACCACTTATAATTGTTAGTATATTCATTATCTTATTCTAATGTTTTTGTCTTACGAAAGTATATAAAATGAGTTAATTATGGAACTCATTTTTTTAAAACATTCACTAATAAAAAAGTGAATATATATCATATAAGGATCTATAAATAATATAATACCACAAAACCAATAGAAAATTATCCTTTGATGTGGTTAAAAAAAGTAGGGAATATTCATTCACTTGTGTTTCACTATAGTCAACTGACAGTGTCTATTTTACATCTCTTGGATTCTTATTTACACATCCAATTAAGATATACTTCGTCTTTTTAAAGGTTTATAGAACTAATAATGTCTTAAACCTATTGATAAGTTCCATGGTTTTCACAATTATTATTTTTTCTTCTCTTATGGTTACCATGTATGGATTCATTAATTCAATATTCCCACTTTTCCCTTCTTGCAACTATTTTCTTCTACATACAAATTTATTATGTTGCTTTTATAGAATATCATTTTCTATATATGGTTGTCAATGGAAACTATATGTTTATAGAGATATTATAAATTTTTCATGAACCATTTCTTGGGTTATTCTTGTTTTCCTCTAGGTGAACAAAGCACACAGATTCTACTTTTTCTCATAAGAGTATTATATTCATTCAATCACACTTCATTGTTCTTTCACACACAAAAATTTCATGATATCAATTTATTATCCTTCATGTAAGTTTTTATATTTAGGTTCAATCTAATTTTCATGAATTATGTTTTATATGTGGAAGAAATACATGAAACATAGTGGGATTTAATAACTCAGACACAAGATTCTCATATTAGTTCATTGTGAAAAACTATGAGAGTGTGTTACCAGAAGGTGAGTGTCTATGTTTTTTCTTTTTCATCATAACTAGTGTTTGGTTATCCCATTCTTCGTTTATATGAGAGGATTAAGAACTATATTTTCTTTCATAAGATAAATAGTGGAGATACTATATTTCTTATAAAATAATATATCTCCTAAAAATCAGGAGTGTCAAAATCTCTGCTCAGTAGGGTTATATGGTTTATATAAATGATCTTGGACCACCATTGATTCCTTTTTCAAATCCCCAGTAAATATTTCATGTTGAGTAAATTATTAAAACCATAAAGATATCGATATTTTATTTTTTGAACATCGATTATGTGGGAAATAATAAACTACTACTTTTTCTTATGTGATTAGGCTCTTCCCCTTCATGGTGAGTATGTCATGTTCATGTGAAAATAATCTATTAATTCTCCCTCAACACTATTCACCCACACTGGTTATAATATTTCCTTGTAATAATTTTTATATCACTTTTGGATTAATATTTTGGGAAATTAATAGATTGAAATTCATTTTTTTCTTGCATAATGATATATTATATATGATCATTCATTCTTGTTTTCATCACAAGGCCTAATTCTCAGTGCAAGGCTTGATCACCGGTAGTGTTCATTCATTATGTTTCATTTTCAAGTAATTATTCTGGGATAGAAGAAGATTATGACTATGTTGAATCTAGTGTAGAAAGGGATAAATAGAGTTTGAGAAGGGACATTATATACGTATGTTTTTAAAGCAGTAAGAGTACCAGTTTGATCAGCCATCACACATCGAGGATGGATTTGGTATCACATTGCCAAATAATTTTTTTTATCACTATTAATTTGAACTATAACTGGGGTCGGCACCCAGAACACCTTTACACATTCCTTTCAGAAGTCATAACTCATCGGGTTTGTCCTAACTAGGCACCTTCATGTCCACATTATAAGGATCTGACCTTATATGTTCTATAATATTGAATTTTAGTCAATAACTCACTTCCATTAACATTAAGGATATTTACATGTTTAGAGTTTTAATGAGTTGGGATATAATTCTTACATAACATTTCACATTTATATAGAGTGGATACCACAAAAATAGTGACCATTTCTTTTGAAATGTAAAGAATATCAAAAAAAACTTGTTTTCTTTGAAAAATATTCATAACATTTAACCTGGTTTCCTTATTTTAATTACATGTCCTTATAATCTGTGGATATATTTTAAAAACTTTGGATGAATAAAAAATTCTTAGTAAGGGATATAAAATTACTTAAAGAATTCATTATTACATGAATACTTGTAAACGTATGAAATCATTTTCAAAATGACAAACATGTCACCCATATATACCTTGTGAAATTTTTATTCCCATGAGATTTACACAAAACATAAAGAACATAAATAGACCCATAAAGGTATCTTGGGGAATTAATTATGTAATATTTTAACCCTATTTACTACCTTATAATATTTCACCCTCATAGCTACCTTACAATGTAACCCACATGGATACATTATTGTATAACCAACCTAGGTAAACATGAGGTAACCAAAAAACCCTCAAATATACACATATACAATGCATTGGATGGAGATATAATACCCACACTTCATCATAAAAAATTCCCCTGAACCATAATATAATCATAAACCATGAATAATTTCATAAAAACATTGAATTTGAATTTTGCAAAATATAATTTTTAGAGAGGATTTTTAAAGAAAACCCCCTTAAAAATATCATATATTTGAAGTGAGACTAAATAGAGTGGATAGAATATTTATATAGACCATAAGTACAAAAAATTAAATATAATATAAACAAAATTCTTCAAAAAAATTTAATACCACATAATTAATGAAGTAGAAGGTTAACCCAAATAATGGAAATTGGGTTAAGAATTCCTTTCCCTCGGGTTTGTATTACTTTAAACTGTGTTTAAAACTACTGTATAAGGGTTAAAAGAGTGTTACTAATATTTAAAATAAACATAATCATGTTAATAACACCATATATTATTATTTCATAACATCACTTCACCCATGAATTATTAGTATTTTGTTCCTTCCATTGTTTTAGGTGCGTTCTTTACATGATTTCCATGGCCAGTTTCTATTTGATTTTCTTGTTGTATTGAAATGAAATTCCAAAAGTGGAATGAAATTTTATAAATAGGTTTCAATAATTCTAAATTATTCCATAAATAATTTTTTTTATATCTTACAAGGATGAATTATTATATAAATCATTTGTGATATCCATTTAGATCATTCCAGTGGTTCATTGATAATTACGAACTTTTTCCGTCATATACCATTATTATTATGCATATAATTTAATTCTAGAACATAATAGTGGTAATAAAATAAAATTTACAAAATTATTAAAAAAGTAAAATAATTTTACAAACATATTTGAAGGAATTACTGAAAATTGAAAACACATCATCCATGATTTCGGTAAATCGGCACATTATAGAAAATTTTCTTATTTTTAGAATAAGAGGGTTGAAAGAGAAGAAGTAAATTGATTTATTTATTCATAAAAAATATAATATTCACAACATATAATATTATAGATCTTTTATACCTCTTGAATAATGATAGTAGAATATATTATAAGAAAAGAAAAGTGTTGAATGGAAATCACATGAATATAAAATAGGATTTTTACCTATTGATCCCTTCTCCTTGAGATCCCACTCAAGGCCCTTGATTTTTTCCTTTTGGTGAGACCAGTAGAACATGGAAATGGGGGAGGTTATTTTTAAGAGTATTTTGTAGAACATAGGCAAGGCTCCAGTCTGGAGTTGTGTGAGAGGAAGAGGGGGTTGAGGGTGGTATTTATAGTGGAGGAGAGGAGGGGTTTTTTTATTATTTTAATCCATAGATAAATATTGTTTCTCAAGACTATGAATAATATTGACCCATGCAACAAAAAACTCTAATAAGTGCTTGTGAGTTGAAACCAATGTCCATTTAAATCATTCATTACTCATGCATTATGCAGAAATTCATTAATTTTTCATATTTCATAATTATCAAATTTCACTATTCACCAAAAATTCGAATATTACAGAAAAATACAAAAAAAATCACTCTAACCATTTTTCAATGTGTATAATTAAAAAAAGAACTCAAAATTTTTTAAATTAATTTTCTAAATTTTATTAATTTTATTTTTAAGTATATTCATATTTATTCCAAAAATCACATTTCTAAAACTTTAACTGATTTTATATCAACTCAAAATAATCAACAGTATCACATTATCTTATAACCATAAGAAAATAAAATTATAGTATGATTTAATATTCATAAGAGTAAAATTACTATTTATATTAATATTCAGAAGGGTATTCTATTATTCACTAAAAAAACAAGTTGTTTCTATCATACTCCAAATAACTTACAAATGAACACCATAGATGGTCATTTTTTGAAATTAAAATCAAAGAATCTGAAAAATAATTTTTAACAACTATTTTATAACTTTATACTAAAAACAAAGTTTCATTATGTAGAGATTCATTGCTTCATGCATTTCAATTTTTTTAACATTGGGGCGTTACATTCTCCCCACCTTCTAGAAATTGCATCAACGCACTTTTATTTACATGATAAACAATTGAGGGCACCTTTCCCTCATTGTATTTTCAGATTCCCAAGTTCCATATTTAACCTTGTGGTTTCTCCAAAAATAACCTTTACATAGTGGATTACTTTATTCTGCAATGCTTCTTCTCTATAATCAAGAATCTGAACTGGTTTCTCTTCATAAGAAAGGTTCTATTCCGGCTAAACTACCTCTGGGATCAATACAAGAGATGAATCTAAACCATACTTTCTCAACATCAAAACATTAAATACATTTTGTACCTAAGATAAACTATGAGGTAAAGATACTCAATAAGTGACTCATCTAACTTTCTCCAAGAGTTCATAAGGTCCAATAAATCATGGAATTATCTTTCCTTTCTTAAAAAAATGCATAACACGTTTCCATGGTCTTATTATAATAAAACATCATCACTTTCCTTGAATGAAAAGTCTTTCCTCTTGTGGTCTACCTAAAGTTTCATCCAACATTGAGGTATTATCATGTGTTTCTAGATCACATTCACTTTCACAGCCACTTGCTCTACTAATTTTGGTCTCATCAACCATTGTTCCCTGAATTCGTCCAAAAAATCTTGAGTTTTACACATCTTCCAATAAAATTCTTCAAAAGAAAACATCTGTATACTGGAATGAAAACTATTATTATATGAAAATCAACAAAAGAAAGTTGTTGATCACATCTTTCTTGTTAGTCCATTGAATAATCTCAAGGCTCATCCTCCAAATTATTAATCATTCATTCTTACTACCCATCTAATTGAGGATGAAACGATATAAAAAAATTTAATTATATTTCCAAAAAATTATGAAGAAGTTTCAAAAAAATTATAATTTAACTTGGGATCCCAATCAGATAAAATGGAAAGAGTCTCTCCTTGTATCCTAGAAATATCTTTTAGGAATAATCAAGAAAGATAATCCAAATTCATTGTATCTCGAATAGGAATGAAATGAGAATATTTATTCAGTCGATCAACCAAAACCTAGATTTCATTGTCACCTTGATAAGTCTCTCGTAGTCCCACAATGAAGTCTGTTGATATATTTCCCCATTTCCACTCTAGCATTGGAAAAGGCTGAAGTATCCCCTTGGGTAACTTCTACTCTTCTTTAATGGGTTGACATGTCAAACATTTCACTATATAATATTAAATATCACATTGCATTCCATTCCACCAGTACTACTCCTAAAGATCTATATACATATTAGTACTTCTAGGATGAACTGAAAGTGGAGTACTATGAGATTCACACAATAAATCATTCTTCAACTTGGAATCACAAGGCACACACAATCTTTTTCCAAATATTTAAGAAAAATATTTATCAAGGTCATATTCTGAAAACATACCCATTTTAACCAAATCTACCTCTTTCGGTAGCTTACAAGCTTCCTAATGCGCTATCTTAATTCTTTCTGATAATTATGACTACATTGAAACCTAAAACAAAATAGAGGTGTTTCCTACACCAATACCTTCTAATACAAACTTTATCAAATCATTAATCATGGGATCATGTTTCAAATGTGTCATGGTTAATGAGGCATGATGTTTTCGACTAAAGGAATTTACCTATTTGTTTTCTTGTCTAGGATGGTAATTGATCATGCAATCATAATCCTTCACCAGTACAAGTCATCTTCTTTTATTCATGTTTAATTCCTTCTAATTGAATATATACTTCAGGCTTTTATAGTCAGTATAAATTTTACATTTGGCTCTGTATAAATGGCGCCTCCAAATTTTGAATGAAAAAACCACAAATAATAATTCCAAATCATGCATGGAATAATTTTCTTCATTACGTTTTAATTGTCTTGAAACATAAGTAATTACCTGATCATTATTCATGAGAACACAACCATTTACTTTCAATGAAGAATCACTATAGATGAAAAAATCCCCATTTCTAGAAATAATAGACAAAATTGGATTAATCACCAATATCTTCAACAGTTCCTGAAAAATAACATCACATTATTCTTTAAAAATAAATTTAACCCTTTTCCTTGTTAACTTATTTAGCAGGCTGGATAATTTTTTAATTTTTTTAGCGAACCATTGTCATAACCTTCTAATCAAAGAAAACTATGAATTTCTATAACATTTGTAGGTATTGGAAATTAATGGACCACCTTTGTTTTGGTAAGATCAAATGTTTTTCCTTTCCTATTTACAATATACAAAAGAAAATAAATCTATTACAACCAAAAATCACACTTACTGGATTTTTCATACAGCTTCTTTTCCTTTATGGTTTTAAAAAAACCCTTTGATGTTTTTCGTGATCCTATTCACTTTTATAAAATAATATAATTTCATCAATAAACACAACTACAAACATATCCAAGACCCATGAAATATTCTATTCATAAGATCCATGAATACCGTAGGTGAATTCGGTAACCCAAAAGAGATAAAAACATATGAATTATTCCAATATCTAGTATGGAAGGCATTATTTTCTATGTCTACTTTCTTTAAATTCAATTGATAGTACCCCGACCTTAGGTCTACAATGAAAAATTATTGTTCTCCCTAGAGATGATCAAAAATGTTTTAGATATGATCCAAATGATACTTTTTTTAATAGGGATGTTTGTCAAGGCACTATAATAAATAAAGAGTATCAGGGAACCATCCTTATTTTTAACGAACAAAATATGATCACCCCATAGTGAAGTGCTAGGATGAATGAAGCCTTTATCAAGAATCTCCTGCAACTAATTTTTCAATTCATGAAGTTCAATTTTAGCCATTCGATTGGGGGTTTTGAAATTGTCTTTGCATCAGGAACTATGTCAACTGTGAATTCAACCTCCCAATCAGGTATGAAACTGGGTAACTCATTAGGAATAACATCAAGGTATTCATTTACCTCTCGCACAACATTAATATGAAGAGTTCACTTTTTTTAACAATATGACCATGATAACGTTCATTTCCATCTTCCAACAATCACTCAAATGCAGGATATGTTATCAATTTTTTGGGTCTATTCTTGTATACAAACTAAAACTCTTGCTGAAAAAACAACAACATTAGCTCTATAATCAATTTTATCTTGATAAATAGAAATCCAATCCATACCCTTAATAACATTAATCTCTACTATGGGGAAAAATAAGGATTATAGGTAAAGTCTTTACAAATACAGCAACAGAAATAATCTTAGGATTCCTGCTTTCTATAATATTTCCCCCTAGTGTCTTAACAACAAGTACGTGTCTCATTTATTGAGGTGATATTTCCAATTTCCAAGAAATCCTTAGAAATTAAGGAAAGTGTTGACCCCATATCAAAAAAGAATTTAGCATAATCTGAGTTAAAAACAAGGTACCTGATACAACTTCATTGTATGGATTGACATTATCTGGTGTAGCCACCAAGAATCTCACTACACCATTCTGTTTATATTTAGGCTTCTCAGAATCATTTGAATCACTCTTTGGGTTGGAATTTTCATAATAAATCATCTCAAATAATTTAAAACACATTACATTTTTCCTCTACGGATTAGTCTTAGAATAATTTTCATTACAATCTTGGGCCATATGGCCAAACATACCATAGGGAAAACACTTCTCATTTTCGATAAGGCATTCCCCAAGGTTAATTTTAACGCATTTTTTCACTAACTGTAAACTGAACATTATTACCATCAAATTTCATTGATTGATTCATATCCATCACTTTCCATCAAGACCAATTCTTATGTTTTTTTAAGGTACACATGGTTATTATAATACTCCATTTATACCCTATCAACACACCGATTAAGTTTCGAATAACTTTTTAGCACATAAGAATCCAATTCCCTTTGATATACTGGCTTCAATCCTGTGTAAAAACTGTTTATATTTCTATCATGATCCTGAATATTATTTGGAGCATACCTCAGCAGTCAAGTGATGTTCACTTTATACATGTCCATAGAATATTCTTATTTTTTCTTCAATTCAAGGAATTATTTTTCTATCTTAAGTGGAACTACCTTAGAAAAATATTTTTCAAGGAAAATTATTTTAAATTTATCTGACTCTAAGAAATCAATCTCCTCTCTATCCCTAATATTCTTGAACATTGAACACCACTGATCTGGTTCAACTTAAAAAAAATGATAAATGTACACACTAAACTTTTTATTATCCAAAAATCCCATAACATTTAATATCTTTTAAATGGTTTAAATTCATCTTTCAGTGGCTACTCGTTCATAAGATCCATTGAATGTCGGAGGGTGTTTCTACATGAAATGTTCTACTATTATCATTTTCTATTATGGTACCTCTGGTTTTTATATTTCATGGATGCCACTGCCATTTATTTCCTACATCAAAAGGTCCATTACCATCTAAAACTACTCATTTCTAATCCCTATCATTCTAGGATGCAGATTCGAAAGGATATCATTCTGTCAGGGCATGTTCACTTCATCTTCCCAATTTATTTTGATGAAAGCCATTCTAAGAAAACATATCATAGTTGAAGATATATGGTAATATTTAAATACTATAATATTTTAAATTAACCATAGTGAAAAAATTGGTTATGGTGTTTTTTTAAGATCATCTTAACCCCTTATGTTATCTAAACCATCCTCTCTAACCATCTATAAGTACATGTCCTTATACATTACATAATCAAGAATTTTAGTCAAGAACTCACTTCCTTTAATATTGAGGATCATTTCATGTTTTGAGTTTAAAAAATCAGGATATAATAATTACATAATATTCTATATTTATACAGATAAAATACCACAAAAACAAAATCCATTTCTTCCAAAATATAAAAATTTTCAAAAAAAACTTGTTTTCTTTGAAATTTCTTCATAACATTTAACTTTGTTTCCATACTGGTATTACACATCCTTATAACCTGTGAAAATCATTTAAAAACATGGGATGATCACAAATTACTCATTGAGGTATATAAAAATAAGGAAATAAATCATTAGTCCAGGAGTACATATAGACATATGAAATCATTTTCAAATTGACATACCTGTCACCCATATATACTTACATTGTTAAACATGATATTTCCACGAGATTTAAAAAAACATAAATAACATAAATAGAATAATATAGTTATATTAGGGAATTAATTAAGTAATATTTTAGCCATATCAACTAATTTATAATTCGTAGACCTTATAGCTACATTACAATGTAACCCTCACACGTACATTATTGTGTCACTATAAGGCCCCAGCCTTAAACATTACTTAATATTGAGTTAGTACAAGAATACACATTGAGGATATTTTCATGTTTAGAGTTTTAGAGAATTAGATCATAAATCATGAATTACATTCCACATTTCAACAAGGTGGTTACATAAAAGATAGTATTCATTTTTCCCATCAATGGAGACATATTTAAAATAAAACATGGATTCTTTCTTGACACTTCCTCAACACTATAATCACATAATTTACATTTCCCTTGACCTGTGAAAAAACATTTCAAAAACATAGGATGATTATAAAAAGCTCAGTAAGGGATATAAAAGTATGGAATGAAAACCTTAGTCCATGTATACATAAGAATTAATGAAATCATACTTTTCTCATAAAACATAATCACTTTATCATACCTCATGAAATCATAAGATTTATGAATAAATCATAGAAAACATAAGACATAAAGGTAACTTGAGGCATTCATAACATTCTTACGTTAGGATTAACCCTCATTGTTACGTTTGGAATACCCATCACAGTATATTCCCTAAATCTCTTCGGAAAAACCATCGCATTACCCAATTCATTGGAGAGATAACACGGGCTCACCTACCCTTAGTTTATCATGGAACCACCCATCTTCATAAACAATTCCCAAGAACCATAACATAATTGTATCACAAAAAACATGCATAAAGGAAACATAACATTTACATATTTCAATCACAAGATATCAATACAACACATTGATATAATAAAAACATTATCAAAAACATTTTCAATACCAAAATTAAATAAAATTAAAACATGGTATTTATTTTTCATTTGAAATAATTTTATGGCTTGTAGAGGAAGTCGAAACTCAAATAATGGTCACGGCGTCGGAGAAGTCGTTGTCGCCGCATACGTAAGAAAAAAACAATCCCTTTTGTCGTTTAGTAAAACACATCGTATAAAGAGATTCCTTTTGAATATATGTAAAATTAAAATATGGTTATACATCATATAAAAGAAAGTTGTGTATAAAACAAAATATGACTCAATGAAAGGAGATTGAGACGAAGTCCCATACCTCGTGTCCGACTTGACTCGATAATTCTGTAATCTCCTGAATAATAAACTAGAGTTAATTTCTACTTACTTAGAAAAAATTTTCAAGTTAATTACTACTTTTATATCGCTTATTACCATGTTCTGAACCTTATGTAATTATTTAAGTTAATAACGGTCGTTTTGTCGATCTTTGGTACTTGAGCCAAAAATAAAATTCTTATAATTACAAGTTATTCATGTGGTAAAACATCCATTATATCCAGAATTATATTCATGATGTAGATATCATATATATCATATATATTCAGTATATACATGCATTTATAATATTACATAAGATTTAGAGGTAAGAAATGAAATGCACCGTTCATGGAGACTGTAAGTCGTACGTACGCATGAACGCTACTTTCATTTCTATTTCATATTTAATGGAATGGAATCATAATGATATAAAGGTAAATTATAATTCAAATATAATATCATATATAATATTATTAACTCTATCCTTTACACATCCCACATACGGAATTAACGGTTCAAATCACTTTGAGGGGGCGGTACTCTGCACTTCCAAAAAAGGAAATTATCAGGTTTATCCATAATTGAAACCATAAAGGTATTACATAAATGAAAAATAAAGAATCATAAGGAAAAAATAGACATAATATATATCATATATAGATATAGTGATATCTTAATGGCCACCATGAAAGGTGTTAAAATAAGATTGAACAATCATCGTTTCGTGAGGCACAAATTCGCCAACCATAGAAACAGTATGTTCTTTAACCATTAGACAGAGGTGTGTGTAAGTGTAAATAAAATCCATATCATAAAAACATCCTAGTATACTGGAGATACTATTTTTGTTACAAAATAAAAGAATAAAAAGATTTTAGGGGGTTGGAGATGCAAAATAAAACAAAATAACACAAGTGAAGACATTACCTTTAAATCGGGTTACTCCCCTTGGTTTGAACCAAAAGGGTTTCTTGAAGATATTTCTGCTTAAGGTAAGGCTTCTAGGATGAAGAGAGGTATGTGGAGAGATAAAATGTGTAGATTTTGGTTGAGCCAATGGCTTGAGAGGTGTGGGTAAGGTGGTAGAGTTGGGGGCCTTTTGTAAGAGGGAGGAGGGGCACTCTTAGAAAGTCAAGAAATGTTACTTTATTATATAATGAGTTTCGGATTTTAAAAGTACCACAATTATATATTTCAACGATAAGGTGATAAGGGTTTTAAATCCACCCATAAAATAGGTCTTTGACAAATTTAAGTCTTAGATGTTACATTATCTTTTCATTTTATTTAAATTGTTCATTAATGAGGTAATCGTTGCATCATCATGGTGTGATAAATAAAAAAATTTATCTAATGTCTAAAAATTATAAAAAACTTTTATGATGGAGAAAATATATTTAGATTTCCAATGAAAATTTATTGTCTAAGATATCATTTACATAGATAAAACTAAATTTTTTTTACTTGGGTGATACATACTTTGGTTATACTTTCCTTTAAAAAAATAATATAATAAAATGTCACTATCACCCCAGGGATTCCATGGGGTCCCAAATTTGGCACAAGGCATCCCATGGTTGGCCATGACACAAACAGTAGAATTAGGACACATTTTGGGGTGATTTTATATTATTATGATATTATTTTATTACCCTTAACTACCCGATTACTAATTAATCACGATAATTAAAAATAATTACAGTCATTACTATTCATAATGTCCATAAACAAAAGAGTCTTAATTTCATAATTTGGACCCTCTGATTAAAAATATGGAATCCATTTTACCAAATTCCAAACCCAGAAATTGTAGTAATTAATTTAAAAATAATTCCCGTTGTCAAAACAAATAGCGGGTTTTTTAGAAACAATATCTATCAAAAGTTTGGCAATTGTTTATGTCCAATTTAAATGTGAAATAAATTCCAATGACCACAATTAGATTAAATGGTAAAAATATATTCAATTTACACATTAAAACCAATTAAAAAGATAATCTATGCATATAATTAAATTAGATGAAAAAGCAGTTTTGAAGTAAAATGCAGTATTTTTCACTATTCATTAAAAAATGAACATTGTCAGAAAAATACCAAAAATTTATCCAATGTAAATTTCAATGTCCCAATACTAAAGAATAAGTTTATTTTGACAATTATAGATTATAAAATTTTCAAAATATAGATTTAATAATGGTTCACCATCAAAAGGCGGTAAAACAATCTTTTAAAAATATTAGAGAATTCTATGCATAAGATTGGATTTATTCTCATTTTAAGCCTCTAAAACACTATCTAATTTATAAATAGAAATATATTTAAAAATCCATAATTATTTACTTACTTGGGATGTTACATCCTTCCCCCCTTTTTAAAATTGAATCCTTGCAATTTATTTACTTATTGAATAAGTTAGGTTATTTATCCCTCATTGAATTTTAATATTCCCATGTTGCATCTTCAATCATGTGGTTTTTTCACAAAACCATTACTTAATGAATCGCATTATTATGCAATACTTTCTCCTTGTGGTCAAGAATCTGGATCGGTTGTTCCTCATAAGATAGGTTCTCTTCCAGCTGAACTACCTCTGGACTCAAAACATGAGATGGATCTGGAATGTACTTCCTTAACATTGAAACCTGAAAAACATTATGTACCTGAGATAAACTCGGAGGTAAAGCCACTCGGTATACAACTGATCCAACTCTATCTAGAATTTCATATGGTCCAGTGAACCTTTGACTCATCTTTCCTTTCTTACCAAACTGCATCACACTTTTCCATGGTGAAACATTGAGAAAAAAATGATCACCTACCTCAAAAGAGAGATCCTTCCTCCTGTTGTCCGCATAACTTTTCTGTCTTCTCTGATATGTTCTCATGTGTTTTTGTATCAGCTGAACTTTTTCTGCGAACTCTTCTACCAATTCTGGTCCCATCAACTTCATTTCACCCACTTCATCTGAAAAAGTTGTAGTTCGACACCACTTCCCATATAATGCCTCAAATGGTGTCATCTGTATACTGGAATGAAAACTGTTATTATAAGAAAACTCAACCAAAGAAAGATGTTGGTCCCAACTTCCCTGATAATCCATCAAAAAAGCACGTAGAATATCCTCTGAAGTCTGAATTGTTCATTTTGACTGCCTATCTGATTGAGGCTGAAAATTTGTACTAATATTTAATTTAGTACCCAACAACTTCTGAAGGCCTTTCCAAAAGTTAGAAGTAAACCTGGTATCACGATCAGATACAATAGAGATGGGACTCCGTGTAACCTTAATATCTCTTTCAAATACAAACAAGAAAGTTTATCTAGGGAAAACGTATCTCGTATAGAAAGGAAATGAGTAGATTTAGTCAAGCGATCAACAATTACCCAGATTACATTATTACCTCAAGGTGTCTTCGGAAATCCCACAACGAAGTCCATGGATATATTCTCTAATTTCCACTCTGGCACAGGTAAAGGGTGAAGCATCCCTTTCGATAACTACCGCTCAACTTTAACCTATTTACAAGTCAAACACTTCATAGTTAAATCAGCAATATCTCTTTTCATTCCATCCCACCAGTAATACTCCCGAAGATCTATATACATCTTAGTACTGCCAGGATGAACTGAAAACGGAGAACTATGAGCTTCACATAACAACTCTCTCTTCAACTGTGAATCACATGGCACACACAATCTTTTTCCAAATCTCAAAACACAATCATTATCAATGTTGAATTTAGGCAACTTACCCTTCTGAACCAGCTCTACATTTTCCTGCAACTCACTGTCTTGGTTCTGTGCTTGTTTAATTCTGTCTGATAGTTCACTGATACCTGAAACAAAACAGAAGAACATCTTGCACCAAAAACTTCAATGCCAAATTTCATCAAATACTAAACCAAAGGATCACGTTCCAAATGTAACATGGTTAATGAAGCATTAATTTTTCAACTCAAAGCATCATCCACTTTATTTTCTTTTTTCAGATGGTAATGAATTGTACAATCATAATCCTTGATTAATTCTAGCCGTCTCCTCTTGCTCATGATCAATTTTTTCTGAGTGAATATATACTTTAAACTTTTGTGATCAGTATATATTTCACACTTTACACTATACAAATGATGCCTCAAAATTTTTAAAGTGAAAACAACAACCGCTAATTCCAAATCATGTGTTGGGTAATTTACCTCATGAGTTTTCAACTGACGTGAAGCATAAGAAATTACATGATCATTCTTCATTAGGACACAACAAAGTCCTTTCAATGAAGCATCACTGTAGATAACAAACTCACCATTCCTAGAGGGTAGTGCCAAAACTAGAGCATTCCCCAATCTTCTTTCTAATTCCTGAAAACATTCATCACATTTTTTTGTCCAGATAAATTTAACACCCTTCCAAGTTTTCATAGTCATTAGACTAGATAAATGTGAAAATTTTCTAACAAACCTTCATTAATAGCCTGCCAAACCAAGAAAACTACGAATCTCAGTTACATTTGTGGGTCTTGTACATTCTTCAACAACCTTTTTTTTGCAAGATCAACAGTTATTCCATCTTTAGAAACAATGTGACCATGGAAAGAAATTTATTGTAACCAAAACTCACACTTTCTGAATTTCCCATACAATATATTTTCTTTTAAGGTTTAAAAAATAACCGTTAAATGGCTTTCAAGTTCCTCTTTAATTTTAGAAAACACCAAAATATCATCAATAAAACAACCACAAACTTATCCAAAAACTCATGGAAAATTATATTCAAAAGGTCCATGAATATAGCAGGTGCATTGGTTAACCCAAAAGGCATTACTAAAAATTTATAATGGTCATATCTTTTATGAAACACAGTCTTCAGAATATCTGCTTCCTTTACCTTCAACTGATGGTACCCCGATCTTAGGTCAATCTTTGAAAAATACTGAGCCACCTGGAGCTGATCAAACAAATCAGTTATATGAGGAAAAGGATATTTATTCTTAACTGTGATGTTATTCAAGGCTCTATAATCAATGAAAATTCTCATAGAACCATCATTCTTTTTGAAAAATAAGATAGAATCACCCCATGGTGATGTGATAGGTCGAATGAAACCTTTTTCTAATAAATCTTTCAATTGCTCCTTCAACTCTTAATGTTTAATTTGAGCCATTCGATAAGGGGGTTTTGAAATTGGCTTAGCATCTGGAACTAAGTCAACAGTAAATTCAACTTCCTGATCTCGTATTATTCCAGAAAACCCATCAGGAAAAACATCAGGATACTCATTTACCATTGTAACATCATTAATCTGAACGGTTCCTTTGTTTTCAACAATATGTGCAAGGTAACATTCATTTACATATTTTACATGTTTCTCATCCTCTTGATATGTTATCAATAATAAGGGTTAATTCTTGTACACAAACTGAAAGTATTTCTGAAAAGAAACTTCTTTAGCTCTACAATCAATCTTAGCATGGTAAACAGAGAGCCAATCTATACCCAGGATAACATCAAACTCTACTAGAGGTAAAACAATAATGTTTGCAAGTAGTTTCTTTCCACGGATAAGAATTAGAAGATTCTTATAAATTCTTTTTTCCTCAAAATTTTCCCTAGGTGTTTTTACCACAAGTTCAGGGGTCGTTTCTTGATATGGAATTTCCAATTTACTAGAAAATTTTTCAGAGATGAAAGAATGTGTTGACCCCAAATCAAACAACACATTGGCATAATCTGAGAAAACAAAAAAAGTACCTAATACCACTTCATTTGATGGCCCAACATCTGCTGAAGTAATTGAAAATGATTTCAACACACCTTTCTGCTTGTAGTGTAACTTCTTCCCATCATTTGAGCTCTTTGTCGAACACTCGTTTGCATAATGACCCATCTAATTGCACTTGAAACATTTCACTAACTGTAAATCAAATTTGGTCTTACCATCTCCCTAATCTTTTTAAGTGCAATCTCGAGCCTTATGTCCCATATTACCTCATCGGTATCACTTTCTAGAATTCAAAAGGCATTCCCCAGCATTCTTTTTACCACATTTATCACAAATTGAAAACATAGTTTTCTTACCATCAGACCTTTTTGAAGGATTCTTCCCTTTCTCTTGCCACCTCGGTCTCTTCTTCTGTTGGTTGTTATAGAACACTTGATCATCGGCAAACACCATTTCCACCTTCTCATCTCATCGATCAAGCTTTTCATCACTCTTGAAATCATGATAAGCTAAAGACCTTCGATATTTTGCATTTAATCCTAAGTAAAAACGATTGAATTTACTATCAAGGTCTTGGATAAAATTTAGAGCATACCTTGCCAAACGAGTGAACCTTTCTTCATAAGCAGCCAATGAGTCGTCCCCTTGCCTCAATTCAAGTAATTTTTTTCCATCCTAAGTTGAACAGCCTTAGGAAAATATTTATCAAGAAACATACCTTTGAATTCATCCCAGTCAAGAGCATCAATCTCATCAACGTCCCTGATATTTTTAACCATCAACCCCCACTAATCTGCTTCACCCTCCAAACGGTAAACAACAAGACTAAACTTTTGATTGTATGAACACCCCATGACCTCAAATATCTTCTCCAGTGCATTAATACAATCTTCATCTAGCACAGGTTCAGATGATCCTCTGAATGATAGGGGATGTTTCCTCATGAAATATATCACCACTAACATGTTCCTCTACAGTTGATCTGGCTGATCTCGTGCATGGATACCACCACCATTTATCGCTTGAGTAAACTGTGCCATTACTATAAAAAACTATTTAGTTCCAATTCCAACCAACTCATGATGCAGATTCATAAGGCCATTTCCCTCGGTATTCCTTCCTAACACTGCTTCCATGTTTCCTCTGCGGAAAACCATTCTGAACAAACATGTCTTAGATGAAGCAACATGGTAATCTTTAAATGCTATATCATTTCAATATGACCAGAAAAATAAAATTTTTGGATAATAATTTAATATAATTCTAACTCCCAAAGTTATCTAAACCGACCTCTGTGAGTTATTACAATAATACACATTGAGGATCTTTTCAGGTTTAGAGTTTTAGAGAATTAGATCATAAAACATGCATTACATTCCACATTTCAACAAGGTGGTTACATAAAAGACAGTATTCATTTTTCCCATCAAAGGAGTCATATTTAAAATAAAACATGGATTCTTTATTGAAACTTCTTCAACACTATCATCACATCATGTACTTTTCCCTCGACATGTGAAAAACATTTCAAAAACTTGGGATGACCATAAAAAGCTCAGTAAGGGATATAAAAGTACGGAATGAAAACATTAGTCCATGTATACATAAGAATTAATAAAATCATACTATACTCATAAAATATAGGCACTTTATCATACCTCATGAAAGAATAATATTTATGAATAACTCATAGAAAACATAAGATATAAAGGTGACTTGGGGCATTCATAACATTCTTACGTAGGGAGTAACCCTCATGGTTTTGTTTGGAATACCCATCACAGTATATTCCCTAAATCTCTTCATAGAAACCTTAGAATTTAACTCCTTCACATTACCTAATGCATTGGAGTTCTATCACGGGCTCACCTGCCCTTAGTTTATTATGGAACCACCCGTCTTCATAAACAATTCACAAGAACCATAACATAATCGTATCACATAAAACATGCATAAAGGAAACATAACATTTCCATATTTCAATCACAAGGTATCAATACAACACATTTATATAATCAAAACATTATCAAAACCATTTTCAATAACAAAATAAAAGAAAATTAAAACACTGTATTTATTTTTCATTTAAAAAAATGTTATGTCTTGTAGTGGAATCCGAAACTCAAATAATGGTCACGGCGGCGGAGAAGTCGTTGTCGCCGCATATGTAAGACAAAAACATTCCCTTTTTTCGTTTAGTAAATCGCTTCGTATAAAAAGATTCCATTTGAATAAAACTAAAAGTCAAAGAGGTTTATACACCGTATAAAAGAAAGTTGTGTATAAAACAAAATATTCCCCAATGAAAGGAGATTGAGACGAAGTCCCATACCTCGTGTCCAACTTGGCTCGATCATTCTTTAATCTCATGAATAATAAACTAGAGTTAATTTCTACATTCTTAAGAACCTTTTTTAAGTTCATTATTTATTTTATATCACATATCTCCATTTTATTAACATTATGTAATTATTTAAGTTAACAACTGTCGTTTTGTCGATCTTTAGTACTTGAGCCAAAAATAAACATCTTATAATTACAAGTTGTTCTTGTGGTAAAACATCCATTATATCCATGAATTATATTCATGATTTAGATATCATATATATCATATATATCCAGTATATGCATGAATTTATAATATTACATAACATTTAGAGGTAAGAAATGAAATGCACCATTCATGGAGACGGTAAGTCGTAAGTACGCATGAACGCTACTTTCAAGTCTATTTTGTATTTAATGGAATGGAATAATAATTATATAAAGGTACATTATAATTACATTATAATATCATATATAATATTATTAATTTCATCCTTTACACATCCCACATATGGCATTAACGGTTCAAATCACTTTGAGGGGGCGGTATTCCGCACGTCCAAGAAATGAAATTATCGCATTTATCCATAATAGAAATCATAAAGGAATGCCATAAATGAAAATACAGAATCATAAGAAAAAACATATACGTAATATATATCATATATAAATAGAGTGACATCTTAATGGCCACCATTAAAGGTGTTAAAAGATGATTGAACAATTATTGTTTCGTGAGGCAGAAATTCTCCAACCATAGAAATAGTATGTTCTTTAACCATTAGATGGAGGTGTGTGTAAGTGTAAATCAAATACTTCTCATAGAAACATCCTAGTATATTTTAGATACTGGTGTTGTTACAAAATTAAAGAATAAAACGAGTTTATGGGGTTGGAGAAGCAAAATAAAACAAAAGAACACAAGTGAAGACATTAACTTTAAATCAGGTTACCCCCATTGGTTTGAACCAAAAGGGTTTCTTGAAGATCTCTCTGCCTAAGATAAGGATTATACGATTAAGAGAGGGATGTGTACAGATGTAATGCGTAGATTTTGGCCAATCTAATGGCTTGAGAGGTGTGGGTAAGGTGGTAGAGGTGGATGCCTTTTATAAGAGGGAGGAGGGGCACTCTTGGAAAGTCATGAAATGTTACTTTATTATATAATGAGTTTCAGATTTTAAAGGTCCCAAAATTATATATTTCGAGGATAAGGTGATAAGGGTTCGAAATCCACCCATCCAATAGGTCTTTCACAAGTGTAAGTCTTAGATTTTACATTATCTTTTCATTTTATTTAAATCGTTCATTAATAAGGTAATCGCTTCGTCATCATTGTGTCATAAATAAATTAATTTATTTAATGTCTAAAAATTATAAAAAAAATCATGATATATGAAATCTTTTTAGATTTCCAATGATTATTTATAGTCTAAGAGATCATTTACACAGACAAAACTAAAATTGTTTTACTTGGGTGATACATACTTTGGTTATACTTTCTTTTTAAAAAAATAATATTATAAAATGTCACTATCACCCAAAAGTGATTCCATGGGGTCCCAAAGTTGGCACAAGGAATCCCATGGTCGGCAATGACACAACCAGTAGCATTAGGACACATTTTGGGGTCATTGTATATTATTATGATATTATTTTATTACCCTTAACTACCCGATTACTAATTAATCACGATAATTAAAGATAATTACTGTTGTTACTATTCATAATGTCCGATAACAGAAGAGTTTAATTACATAATTTGGACCTTTTGATTCAAAATATGGAGTCCATTTTACAAAATTCGAAACATAGAAAATGTAGTAATTAATTTAAAAATAATTTTCGTTGTCAAAACAAATAGCGTATTATTTAGAAATAATATCTATCAAAAGTTTGACAATTGTTTATGCCCAATTTCAATGTAAAATTAATTCCAATGACCAACATTGGATTAAATGGTAAACATATATTCTATTTACACTTTAAAACCAATTAAAAATATAATCTTTCTATATATTTAAATTAGATGAAAAAGCTATTTTGAAGTAAAATGTAGTATTTTTCACTATTCATTAAAAATTGAACATTGTGAGAAAAATAACCAAAAAAATTATCCAAATTAAATTTCAATGTCCTGGTACTAAATAATAAGTTTATTTTGACAAATAGATCTATTAAAATTGTCAAAAGATAGATTTTAAAATGTTTACCATCAAAAGGCGGTAAAACAATCTTTTAAAAATATTAGAGAATTCTATGATTAAGATTGGATTTATTCTCATTTTAAGCCTCTAAAACACTATCTAATTCATAAATAGACATAGATATGAAAATCCATATTTCTTTACTTGCTTGGTATGTTATAGTAACCATTGGAATTACACTTGGAGTAACCATACATCCATCCTCTTACTTACACATACCCAATGCAGTGGAGGGAGATATATGTCACACCCTTCATCATAAAAAACATCCATGAACTAGAACATAATCATTGGACATAAATAACTTCATAAAAACATTTCTTTTTAATTTTTTTAAACACTATTTTTAAATAGTATTATAAAAGAAAATCCAGTTACAAGGGTCATATAATTAAAGTGAGACTGAATAGAGTGGATGTAAAATGTATATAGATTGTAAATACAATTTATTAAATATAATATAAAAAAATAATCACACAAAAAATTTTAAGACCACGTATTTAATGAAGTCGAAGTTTAACACAAAGAATGTAAATTGGGTTAAGAATTCGCTTACCTCGAGTTCATCTTACATCAAAATGTGTTTAAACAGCAATTATAATTTTTAAGAGTGTTATTAAAGTCATAATAAAATATATTCATGTTTATAACACGTTATATGATCATTTCATAACATCATTTCATCCTTTAATTATTAGTATTTTGTTCCTTCTAATGTTTTAGGAGCGTTCATTGCATGATTTTCCTGGCTAGTTTTTATATGATTTTATTGTCATACGAAAATGAAATTACAAAGTTGGAAATAAACGGTATTCATATGTTTCAAAAAAATTAAATTATTCCATAAATCATTTTAGTAATATGGTACTTTTATGGTTCATTAGATAAATCTTTAGTGATATCTGTTTATATTATTTTGGTAGTTATTTGATAACCATGAACTTTTTTCATCATATAACATTAATATTATGTATATTAGTTAATTTAATAATATATGAGAGGACATAAAACACATGTTAAAATATTAATCAACCATTAAAATGGTTGTACAAGTATATTTGAAGGATGTAAAGGAAATTGAAAACACATTATCCACGATTTTCATAAATCGGCACATCGTGGATGGTGTTCATATTTTTAGAAATAGAGGGGGAAGGAGAAGAATTAAATTGATTATTATTTTCATAAACAAGATAAAATCTAGAATACATAAGACTCTGGAGCTTTAAAGAATCTTAGATAAGGGGAGGAAAAGTGATTATAAGAAAAGAAAAGAATTAAAAAGTAATCACTTGAAAATAAAAGTGGCTTTTTATCTCTTGATCCATTCTCCATGAGATCCTCCTTAACACCCACTGTATTGGCCTTTTGGAGAGACCATAAGGTCTTTGGAGTGGGGAAGGGGCTTGGGAGGAGTATTTTTAAGAACATAGACATGGCTCAATGCTTGAGTGGTGTGAGATGAATAGGGGTGAGGGTGTTATTTAGGGTGGATGAAAGGAGGGGATTTATATTATTTTAATCATTAGTTTTATATTTTTGTTCAAGACTATGAATACGATTTATTCATGTGAACACAAATAGTAATATGTACATGTCAGTTGGAAGAAATTTCCATTTACATCAACAAAAAATCATTCATGATGTAGAAATATATTTATTTATCATATTTCATAATTATTGAATTTCACTATTAACCAGAAATTCAAATATTTAAGAAAAATATATATTATTAAACTTAACCATTTTCCAAAGTGTATAATTAAAAAATGAACTTATTTTTCTAAAAATAATTTTCAAACAATGAAATATTTAATTTTAAAATAAATTTATATTTCATTCCAAAAATGACAATTTTAAAACTATAACTGATTTTATATCACCTTGAAAAATTTAAGAAGATATCATTATCTTATAACAATAAGAAAATAAAATAAAAATATTATTTATTATTCATAAGGTTCATATTACTATTCATATTACTATTCAAAATGGTGTGTAATTATTCACCAAAAAACAAGTTGCTTCTATCATACTCCAAATAATTTACTGATCACAACCAAAGATATCTATTTTTCAAAATTCCAATCATATAAACGAAAAAATTGTGTTTAATAGTTATTTTATACCATTATGATTAAAATAAAGATTCGTTATCTAGAGATACGGTGTTTCAGGCATTTCAATTTATTTACTTTAAACCTTGGGGTGTTACATGCTTTTCACACACTATGCACACACCTATGTGTACCGAATCCAGAACTATGCATATAAGTCCCCATCTATAAACATATCATTTTCTGGAGTTTTAGTCATAAAAATTCATTCTTTCACATTGATTATATTTTCAGGATTATAGTTTTATATATTTTGGTGATAACTCACACACAAGAAAGCTTAAAATAAAATGTGTACAATCCCAATTAGTATCCATTTTTTTCCAAAAATATTAAAATTTTAATATAATTAATGATTTATTTTCATTGAAAATATTCATCAATTTGAACTTTACATATTTATTTACCTTAACTGTACTTAATTATTGAGAAAGTAAATTATAAACATATGTTGAGTAGAAAATATCAATTATGGTTAAAAAAAATTACAAAAACTGTGTGTCCAGTAGAGACATGAAAACTCATAAAATTTTCGCATCTATTATAAATGTGCTTTAAGAATATAAAAAAAACATTCTCACAAGAAACAAATACACATATTTATCAAATGAATCAATAAAGTTAATAAAAATAAATTCAAATCCCTTCGGGAGTCAGCGAACAAAATATTCGCATAACCATTTAAAAAAACCTATTAATTTTAATAACAAAACAGAAATATACCAACATTATCACTACCCGATGTATTGGATATCTATAAAATTATCACCCTTCATGCAATGCCCCAACCCTACTTACCCTGAGTCTGTGAATTATTACATAACATTAGCATGATCAAAAAGAAATAATGTCTCGAAAGACCGATCAGTTTAGTATTATTGGAAATTAGATTCATACATAAGTTCAACATTACAACTTGAAAAGAAATACAACACGAATTTATTCCATTTGAAACATCCGAGACTCCTAGATAATTCCTGCAATTCACTCATAACTAACTTTATCATATCCTAGGAAAATGAAACATACAAAAGGGGTGATCTCAAATGCTTAGTATGGGTAAGCAATATAGAAAAAGATAACATAAATATTATGAATGGTGAATAATTGAAACCTCATGCCTTTACCATTAATAAACAAGAATACTTTTATTGCAGGAATATGAGCTGACTAAAAAATTCCATAATAAAACATAATCATGAGTATTATTCTAGTAGAATGACCACATGAACCATCAATATTATTTCCATAATGAGGGAATATATAATGTTGGAAATTCTGAAACATTTTGTCAAGGCCTCAGCCAAGATGCCTAAAAATGATTTAGGCCTCGAAAAAACCATATATCAAATTGGGAAAGGCCTCGGCCAATTCAATGTCTAGTTGTCTCATTAGACCTACTGATGCATCGAGGTGCTATAGCGAGCTCCATCCGTCACTTACTAAGTCAAATACATTCCTCATATGAAAAGATTGAAATATAACATAAACATTCATATTAAAACTATCATATGAAATATCAATCCTTTAACCATAAATCATGAATGGTATACAAATAGAACATCCACAATAAAACATATCACAAAACCATCAATGAAATATGGAAGTTTTGTATCATCATAAATCAACATCAAATAAACATAAAATCCATCAAATGATGTTTGAATAGATAAAATCAAAACCTTTCTTAGAGAAATATATCTTTATATTTTGAAATCATTTAAGAGTCACATAATTATAAAGAAAAAATTTATTTTGAAAATATTCTTATAAGCTGGTAATGGAAGCTTAGACGATGTTATAACGACGTAATATAGCTGCACCTGCCGTATAAGTTAAAAAACATTCTTACATTAATTTTGTTGAAAAGGTTAAAAAGGACCTTGTTTGGAAAACAACAGAAATATTCATTTATAAACATCATATAAAAATTCAAACAAGGGTATAAATGACTTTAAACCATTGTTTATAAAATAGTAAAAATGTTTTAAAGTATATTTTTAAGAAACATGGATGTGGATGATAAAGAGGTCCCAATAGAAAATTACGTATAAAGAACCTCGAATAATGAAGAGATTGGGAAATAAACCCTTACCTTGTACTTTTCCTTGGTCAAGGTTAGGTTAACCTCTAGTATAATAGTGAAATAATTTTTATTAACTTATACAAGAATCATATACATTAATATGATATCATTTATGATATTTTATCATTTCTTTGTTAATAATATCTTAGTATTATCGTCATTTCAGGTGTTAACTAATTCGTTTTCCTTTATATTCTTTGTTACATAAGTCTTATTTGTTATGGATGGAATGTATCTTATTCATATCCATAATTATATCAAGTCTTTAAACATTATTTTTAGTCATCTAACGAAAATTAGTCTTGAATGGATACGATGGCGAATGAATCTCATCGCGTTCCTAGAGACAGTAATCCGTACGTACACACGAGTTACAATATCATTATTTTGATATTAAAATAATATATAATTGGATGGTATATCATATATAAATAATCATTATCATGTTATGTATATTATTTTCATCAATTACACATCATTATTATACCCATCCAACTAATGTATTGAATAACAATTACCCCATGACATGAAGACGTTAAGCCGTACGTACACACGTGTGGTGACATGTCATTCAATGGATGGATAGAATAGTGAATATAGTTGTACCATATTAATAACATCACAATATATATAATATAATGGAGGTATTATTTTATAATGGAAACAACAAAGAAAGAGGTAGTGAAAGAAGAAAGGAACTTGAAGGAGGTGATGAAATATTTACCTCTTCTTTGGGTTCTTCATTTTGATTTGATCAAAAGGGCTCCTTTTTTTGGCTTTCTGACTAAATTAAGGTCTCTAGGATGAAGGGAGGATAGTTGATAGAATATTTTGGCAGGGTTTGGCTGAGCCAAATGAATTTTAAGGTTTGAAATAGAGATAATGGGGAGTTCCCTTTTATAATAGGGGTGAGGGGAACCTTAGGAAAAGATATAAATATTATTTTATAATAAAATAATTTTCGGTTTATAATGGCTCCAAAGTAGATTATGTAAAGTATAAGGTTGGTATGGGTTGGAAACTACTCAACCAATAGGTTTTAGACAGGTTTGGGTCACTATATTAACTTTATCTTTTGGATTTAACTCTTAGTTAAATAGTTTGACATTTACCTTGTCTCTTTGTATTTTTATATTATATGGATAATAATCTTACTATATACTTCCATGAGAACCCCAAGTGGTTCATTAATTATACACATATCATTATATATGTCCTTTTCCTGAGCCATATATTTTTAGAAATATTATATCAATTAATAATGTAATATTTGTTTTAAAACCTCCTTTTTGTCAATTTTGACACTATTTAATACAAGATTTTTGATAAAGTCCTAACAACTTTATTAATTCAAACTAAATTCATATAACTATCCTACCATGTCATATTAAATTATAAAATTCTTGTATGTCATAAAAACATTCAAATTTTATTTATTTTACCATTTATAATAGCATTTTTTATTCTTTCATTAATAAAGAAAAATATTGTATCATCATTGTGTCATAAATCAATTTACTTATTCATTGTCTAAAAATTATAAATAAAATAAAATTATGTAGGAATTATTTTTATATTTTTAATGAATATTTATGGTTGAATATATAACATGTATAACCCTATGTAAAAATTATTTTACTAAAAGATATATGCTTATGTCATTTTTGTATTTACTTTAACTTAATTAATATAAAGTGTCATTATCACTTACAAGTGGCTCCATGGGGTCCAAAAATTGACCCAAAGATTCCCATGGTCGGACATGAATCATCCAATAGGGTTAGGACACGTGTTACATTAATTTAATATTATTATAATATTATTTGTTTACCCTTATTTATCAGATTTACCCTTTACCCATGGTAAATAAAATATTTACCAAAGTAATTTTTCAAAATGTCTAAAAATAAAGGTTTCCTATTTAAAAAATTTTAAAATACTAATTAAAAATATGGAATCCATTTTTTTATATTCAAAATATATAAGTGGAAGAAATTAATTTAAAATTAATTCCTATTTTCAAAATAAAATGCGTGTTTTTAAGAAATAATAACTATCAAAAGATTGACACTTGCTTATGTCCAGTTTAAATGTGAAATTATGTATAATGACCAAAATTGTATTAAATGGTAAAAATATAATCTAATTTTACTTTTAAATCACTTAATAGTATAATTTAGTACTATAAATATTTTTGATTAAAAAAGTTGTTTTTAATTAAAATTTAGTATTTTTCACTATTCATCAAAAACTGAATGTTTTCAGAAAAATACCAAAAATTTACCCTATGAAAATTTTGATACTCAAAATCCTAAAATGAAGTCCATTTTGAATGATAAAATTAATAAAATTTCAAAAATTGGGTACTACTATTCATAACAGCTAGTTTGATTGGTTGAGGTGTGTTAGAACTCGAAGTTGCGTACAACACACACTACTGCATTATTCAATGTATTCTTCAAAGAGAAGTGTATCATAGAAGCTTGGGGTGTTACATTCTCTCCTCCTTTAAATAATTTTGTCCTCAAAATTTCTATAGTATTACTATGTAAAAAGACTCTGGTAGTTCTTCATCAATAGTTCCCCGGGTTCCCACGTTGCCTCTTCCATCGTATGGTTTCTCCAGAGATCTTTTACCATATGAGTCATCCGGTTTCTCAACACTTTTTCTCTCGTATCAAGAACCTTGACAGGTTCTTTGCAATAAGACAGACTGGGTTCCATATCTAATTCCTCATTTGTGAGTACATGCGTTGTGTCAGGCATGTATTTCCTCAATAGTCATTCGTGCAAAACATCGTGATCATTGGAAAGACTTGTCGGAATTTCCAGACGGTAAGATACAGCCCCAATTCATTCTATAATTTCGAAAGGTACAATGTACCTGGCACTCAATTTTCCCTTCTTACTGAAATGTATAACACCGTTCCATGGAGATACCTTCAAGAAAACATGATCTCTTACCTAAAATTCCAAATCCTTCCTTTGGTTATTGGAAAAGATCTTCTGTCTACTTTGAGCTGCTTTGATGTGGGTTTGGATTACCTTCACCTTTTCCATCATTTCCTCCACAAGTTATGGGCCTATGAGTTTTATTTCTCCAACATCATCCCAACAGGTTGGTGTGTGACATCTCTTTCTATATAACACTTCATATGGTGCCATTTGAATACTTGAATGGAAGATATTGTTATTGTAAAATTATACTAGAGTAAAATATTGATCCCACGTACTCTGAATGTAATGTGAGCATGATCTCAACATGTATTCAAAGGTTTGAATAGTCTGTTCTGATTGTCCATCAGTTTGAGGGTAGTAGGAAGTGCTCAAATGAAGTCCAGTATCCAAGGCTTTCTGAACACTTTTGCAGAATCTTAAATTAAAACGGGGATCACGATCAGAAACAATCGATAGGGGTACTCCATGAAGTCTCACAATTTCATTAATATATAGTATTTTCTAGATGTTCAAGTGGTAGATCTTCACTTATAGCAAGAAAATGTGCTGACTTGGTAAGATGATCAACAATGAACCATATTGAATTGTTCCTTCTAGGAGTCTTTGGTAGTCCCAAGACAAAGTCCATCGTAATATTATCCCATTTCCACTTAGGTATTGGAAGAGGTTGCAAGACTCCTCAAAGCTGTTTCCTTCCAGCTTTCACTTATTGACAAACCATACATCTTGAAACAAAATCAGAAATCTCCCTTTTCATGTTGTCCCACAAAAAATATTCCTTCAAATCTCTATAAATTTTGGTGCTACCAAGGTGTATAGAAAAATTGGAACTATGAGAATCATCCAACAATTCCCTTTTTAGATCAGGTATATCGGGAACACAATGTCTCTTCCCAAGTTTCAAAATTTCATCTTCCTACACAAATTCACTCAATCTCCCATCATTTATAGCTTTAATATTCTTTTGAATATATTCATCACCGACCTGAGAACTCTTTATCCTATCTAGTAAATATGGTTTGGAAACCATTTGAAAAAGTATTGGTGTTTCACCTTCCATGGTAATTCCCATATCCATCATTACTAGATCCATGTATATAGGATCCTTTTCAACTTTCATCTTGTTCAAAACTCCATGATCCTTTCTACTCAAAGCATCTTCCACCTTATTTGGCTTCCCAGGGTGGTAGTGTATTGTGTAATCATAAACCTTGAGTAGTTAAAGCCTTATCTTTTGCCTCATGTTGAGTTCTTTCTGTGAGAAAATGTATCTCAAACTCTTGTGATCAATATAAATCTCACATTTTTACCATAGAGATATTTCTTCCAAATATTCAAAGAAAATATTACTGATTCTGACTCAATATCATGAGTAGGATAGTTTTTCTCATGAATTTTAAGCTATCTTGTTTCATAGGAAATAACCATATCATTCTGCATAAGGACACAACCAAGTCCTTTCTTTGAAGCATCACTATAAATAACAAACCCATCATTCCCCGATGGTAGAGTCAGGATAGGAGCATTGACTAATCTTCTCTTATGTTATTCAAAACATTCTTCACACTCATTTGTCCAAATGAATTTAACCCCTTTTTGTGTGAGCTTTTTCAATGGGTTTTCCAATCAGGGAAAATTCTGGACGAAACGTCAAAAATAACCTGCTAAACTAATAAAACTGCGTACCTCAGTTATACTCATCGGTGTTGTCAATTCATTGATTTCTCTTTTCTTAGAAGAATCAATAGAGATTCCATCCTCAGAGACAATATGGCCAAGAAAAGAAATCTCCTAAATTTATAATTTGCACTTGCTAAAATCCCCATATAATTCATGTCTTCTAAGAGTCTCTAGAATAATGAGCAAGGGATTTTCATGATCTTTATAGATTTTGGAGTATACCAAGATATCATCAATAAATAATACTAAAAATTTATCAAGATTCTCCTTGAAAACTCTGTTCATTAGATCCATGAAAATAAAGGGTTCATTAGTCATCCCAAAAGGCATTACTATAAACTCGTAATGGTCGTACCTAGTTCGAAATGTTTTTTTCAGAATATATTCCTTTTTTGCACACAGCTGGTGATATCTAGATCGAAGGTAAATCTTTGAAAAGTATTGATCTCCATGAAGTTGGTCGAATAAATCATCAATGCAAGGTAGGGGATACTTTTTCATTATTGTCATAACATTGATATCCCTGTAGTCAATGCACGACCTCATAGATCCATCTTTCTTCTTATCAAAAAGGACAGGGGCTCCCCATGGAGAAACACTAGGGCGAATAAATCCCTTGTCACTCAATTCCTCTAGTTGATTCTTTAGTTCCACTAATTCCATAGTGTCAATTCTATAAGGGGTCTTCGATATGGGCCTTGATCCAAGAATTAAATCAATGGAAAACTCAATTTTTCATTTTGGAGGATGTACAGATAAATCCTATGGAAATACATCAAAAATCTCTTGAATAGTTGGTATATCCTCTATTTTAACATTATTTTCCTCACCCATAGTTATTTCATTCTCTTCCTCCCCAATAATTGAATTTAGTTGAGCTACTGGGGGTGGATCTAGATAAGAATTTGGTGGTGACGATTCTGCTCTAAAGATAAGGTTTTCCTTATCATCGTCATCAAAAATAGTAACCTCCTTATTCTTCCAGTAAATTTTTCCATCATGGTCTAAAATCCAATCCATACCGAGGATTATATCAAATTCAATCATGGGTTTGACGATGAGATCAGCAGATAATGAACATTTATATGCCCTAATGGGAACTGATTCACGGAACATTGTAGCAACGATACTTCCCTTGGGAGTTTTTACTGAAAACTACCTTGTTAAATCAAATTAGAAATATTTAATTTTCTTGGAAAACTGGGAAGATATGATATAATGTGATGATCCAGAATAAAATAATGCATTGGTTAAACTTGAGGGAACCATTAAATTACCTTCCACCATGTTTTTCAGAGCTTCAACCTCAACATTAGTGATCGCATAAGATTGGTCTTGATCCATTGGCCTTTTCTGAGTTAAGTTTATCTAAGGCTTATGAAATTCATTTGTATAATGTCCCATATCCCTGCAATTGTAGCATTGAACATTGGTAGCGACTTTCTTTCCCTTACAATCACCAGCAAGATGGCCTTTCTGTCCACATTTGTAGCATACTCCTTTTCCTTTTAGATAGGCACCAGGGTGCATCCTTCCAAAAATATCACTTGGTGGAAATTCAACTCTTTACTTTTTCCCTGTTTCCTTATTTCCTTTCCTAGAGTGTTTAGTAAAAATATTTTTCTCTTTCTTTTCTTCAAAATCGTAAGACTTTGAGAATTCATTTTCTGTCTTGATAGCACATGATACAATATCTTTTTACGACGAGAAGGATTGTGATACTAAATCACGATGGAAAAATTATTTTAACCCATCAAACAAATGATCAATCTTACTTCTAGGGTTATGTATATAATCTGTAGCATGCCTTGCTAACCTTGTAAAGTTAGCCTCATACTTTACAACATTCTCATCCTCCTTTTTCCTCAGACTGAGAAATTGTCCTTCCATATCTTCTTGATGGTCATGTGGAAAGTATTTCTCTAAGAAAATATCTTTAAACTACCTCCATTCCATACATGATAGTTTTATATCCTCCTTTGTGTTTTGAATCAATGACCACCATTGATCAGCATCTTCAGTGAGGTGATAAACTTCCATGACAACTTTTTCCCATTCACTACTCCTCAAATCCTGAAATATTATCTCTAGAGAACTTATCCATTTCTCAGCTACCAATGGATTTGTATTCCCATTGAATTTTGGTGGTTTTTTTCTCTTAAAGCAGTCTAACATTGATCCTCCATGCTACGGATCTGGGTGCTTCATACGGGTAAGGTTATTATTAATAACCTAAGTGAGTTGTCCCAGTATAGTGAGAAGCTGATATGCACCAGTTTCATCACAAGCTCCACTATAATTATCTTGAGTAGGAGGTCAATCCCTATATAGAGTGTGTGAATTGATATGGTTTCCATTCCTTCCACTAGGTTCCATTTCTAAAAAATTTCATAAACTATATTAGTTTAGGAATCAAAATACATAATTCCAAACATGTAAAACACTTACCATAAATTGAAATGTTTATGGATGTAATCCATAATCATAAAAATGTTTTGTTTGAGGATGTATATACTAATAAACCATTCATAATTATTTGTAATGAAAATGATAATTATCCTAAGCATATCCCCCGAGAGTATCATAACCCAGAGTGCAGCAAGGCCCATTGTCGTGCACTAGTCCCCATTCAAGTCTAGCTCAAAGCAGTGTTTTCAAGTTTTACCCCTAGGCACATCTGTGCTAGAGTCGCCTCTACCTGCTCGTATCCAGATAGGGATGTATTTCATGGGAAACTCACAAAATCTCTACATTACCAAAATTCTAGGATGTTCTTCTATACTAATCTTCAAAGTATATCTTATGGCTATGTGCTCTAATCTGAGTTTATCTAAATCTAGTTTCCAAGGTTTGTACTAAAATTAATTTGATACCAACTATAATGCCCCAACCCTAGTTACCCAGATTCGGTGCATTATTACATAACATTGGCATGATCATAATGAAATCATTTCTCAAAAGACCGATTTTTTTAGTATTATTGGAAGAAATATTAATACATAAGGTCAAATTTACAACTAGAAAAGAAATACGACACGAATTTATTCCATTGGAAACATCCCAGACTCCTAGATAGTTCCTTCAAGTCAATCATAACTAACTTCTTCATTTTTTGGGAAAATGAAACATATGAAAGGGGTAAGCTCAAATTCTCAGTAAGGGTAAGCAATACAGCGGAAGATAACATAATTATTAATGATGGTGAGTAATTGAAACCTCATGACTTTACCAATAATAAACATGAGATGAGTAAATAATACCATAATAAAACATAATCATGGGTATTCTACTATTCGAATTACCACATTAACCCTCAATATTATTTTTATAATGAGGAAATGTATATTGACGGACATTCTGAAACATTTTCTCAAGGCCTTGGCCAAATCCATATATCAAATTGAGAAATCCCTCACCTATTTCCATATCTAGTTGTCTCATGAGACCTACCGGTGCATCGAGGAGCTATATCGGGTTCCACCCGTCACTTACTAAGTCCAGTACATTCCTCATATGAAAAGTTTGATATATAACATAAACATTCGTATTAAAACTATTTTATGAAATGTCAATACATGAACCATAAACCATGAATGGTTTGAAAATAGAACATCCACAGTCAAACATATCTCAAATCCTTCAATACAATATGGATGTTTTGTATCATAATAAATCAACTTCAAATAAACTAAAAATCCATTAAAGGATGTTGACATAGATGAAATCAAAACCTTTTTTTAGAGAAATATCTCTTTATATTTTGAAATAATTTAAGAGTCACATAATTATAAAGAAAACATTTATTTTGAAAATATTATTATAAGCTTGTAATGGAAGCTTTGACTATGTTATAATGATGTGATATAGTCGCACCCACCATATAAGTTAAAAAAAATTCTTACCTTAATTTTGTCGAAAAGGTTAAAAAAGACCTTGTTCGGAAAATGACAGAAAGATTCTTTTATAAACATCTTATTAAAAGTAAAAAAAGGTATAAATTAATTTAACCCATTTTCTATTAAATTGTATAAAAAATTAAAATATGTTTTTAAGAAACATGGATGTAGAAGAAAAAGAGGTCCTAGTAGATAATTACCTATAAACAACCTCGGATAATGAATAGACTGTAAGATAAACCCTTACCTTGTACTTTTCCTTGGTCCTAGGTAGGTTAACCTCATGTAATATGGTGAAATAATTGTTATTAAATTATAAAATAATCTTATACATTAATATGATATCATATATTATCTTTTATAATTGCTTTCTTAATAATATCTTAGTATTATCGTCGTTTTGAGTGTTAACTGATTCGTTTTCCATTATCTGCTCTGTTACATAAGTCGTATTTGTTATTGAAGGAATGTATCATATTCAAATCCATAATTATATCAAGTATTTAAACATTATTTTTAATCATCTAATGAAAATTTGTCTTGAATGGATATGATGGGGAATGAATCTCATCTCGTTCGCAGAGACGGTAATCCATACGTACGTACGATCGACAAAATCATTAATTAGATATTAAAATAATATATGATTGGATGTTATATCATATATAAATAATAATTATCATGCAATATTTATTATTTACATAAATTAACCATCATTAGTATACCCACCCAAATAAAGTATTGAATAACAATTACACCACGACGTGGAGACGGTAAGTTGTACGTGTGCACGTATGGTGACATGTCATTCAAAGGATGGATAGAATAGCGAATATGGTTGTACCATATTAATAACATCACAGTATATATAAGATACTAGATTTATTTTTTTATATTGGAAACAACAAAGAAAAAGGAAGTGAAAGAAGAAAGGAACGTGAAAGAGGTGATGAAATATTTACCACCACTTTGGGTTCTTCCTTTTGATTTGATCAAAAGGGATCCATAGGTTGGGTTTATGACAAAATTAAGTTCTTTAGGATGAAGGGAGGATATTTGAGAGGGTATTTATTTAGGGTTTGGCCAAGCCAAATGAATTTTAATGTGTGAATTTGAGAGAAGGGGGAGTGACCTCTTATAAGAGGGGTAAGGGGTACCTCAGGAAAATCTAGAAATATTATTTTATAATAAAATAATTTTCGGTTTTTAATTGATAAAAAGTGGATTATTTAAAATATAAGGTGACTATGGGTCGATAAAAATGAAACAAATAGGTTTTATATAGGTTTGGGTCACCATATTAACTTTATATTTTAGATTTATCTCTTAGTTAAATAGTTTGACATATACCATGTCTCTTTGTATTTTTATATTATATGGTTAATAAACATACTATATACTTCCAATAAAACCCAAAGTGGTTCATTAATGATACACATGTCATTATATAAGTCCTATTTCTAAACCATAGATTTTTAAAAATATTATATCAACTAATAATATAATATTTGTTTTAAAAACACTTTTATGTCAATTTTGACACTATTTAATAATTGATTTTTTTAAAGTAGTAACAACTTTATTAATTCAAACTAAATTCATTTAATCAATCCTAACATGTCATATTAACTTATAAAATTATTTTATTTCATAAAAAATTTCATATTATATTTATTGTAACATTTATAATACCATTTATGTGATTCTTTCATTAATAAGGAAAATATTGCATCATCATTGTGTCAAAAATAAAATTAATTATTAAATGTCTAAAAATTATAAATAAAATATAATTATGTAAGAAATAATTTTATATTTCTAGTGAATATTTATGGTCAAAGAGATAACATGTATAACCCTGTGTTATAATTTATTTACTAAAAGATATATGCTTATGTCATTTTTGTATTTACTTTAACTTAATTAATATAAAGTGACATTATCACTTACAAGTGGTTTCATGGGGTCCAAAAATGGACCCAAAGATTCCCATGGTTAGACATGTATCATAAAATAGGGTTAAGACACGTTTTAGGGTAATTTAATATTATTATAATATTGTTTTTTTACCCTTATTTACTGGATTTACCCTTTATCCATTGTAAATAAAATATTTACCGAAGTAATTATTCAAAATGTATAAAAATAAAATAAACCTATTTAAACAATTTAAACTTCTTGATTATAAATAAGGAATCTATTATTATATATTCAAAACACATAAGAGGTAGAAATTAATTTAAAATTAATTCTCGTTGTCAAAACAAAAAGTGTGTTTTTAGAAATAATAACTATCAAAAGATTGACACTTGCCTATGTCCAGTTTAAATGTGAAATTACGTCCAATGAACTAAATTGTATTAAATGGTAAAAATATAATCTAATTATAATTTAAAAACACTTAATTTTATAATATTTCACTATGAATTATTTTGATTAAAAAAGTTTTTTTTAATTAACATTTAGTATTTTCATTATTCATCAAAAACGGAATGTTTTCTAAAAAATACAAAAAATTTACCCTAAGATAATTTTGATACTCTGAATCCAAAAATGAAGTCCATTTTAAAATATAAAATTTATAAAGTTTGAAAATTTGGGTATTTATATTCATAACGGCTTGTTTGATTGGTTGTGGTGTGTTAGAACTCGAAGTTGTGTACAACACACGCTACAGCATTATTCAATGTATTATTCAAAGAGAAGTGTACCATGGAAGACCATGGTGTTAAACTTTATATAAGATATATTCATCTCACCTATGAGATAAAATTGGAATCAACCCATCATATAATATATATCATCTCAACTTTTTCTCATGATTTGTAATGGAGTTGATCCCTTCGTAAAAGCTTTATTGGGCTCAATAATAAGCTACAATGGCGATAAACTATTCGTATAACTTATATTAGGATCACTAGATTCAAAAAACTCTCAAGTACCATGTCATTAATAAAACACATTCATCATAAAACCAATTGAAAACCTCTATTTAAAATATATGAAAAACTCTTTGGAAAAATAATGTTTTGTTTTCCATTAAAAAACTATTTTCATTAATGAAACACCATTTTCATTGAAAACAAACTTTTACTACCAAAGTACCTAAAAACAAAAATACAGTTCTTTATTTATTAAAATGTGTTATCTTGAAAATGATGATATAATTCAAAAAATAGTCACAATGGTAGAAAGTCATCGCCACTATGTATGTTAAGAATATAAAATCACATTTTTCATTTTTCGAAATGTTTTGGGATAGACAATTAAAATTATTAGTTTTGAAAATAATATATACATAAAATATAGTGAAAAATTAAATTATCTCCATAAAAATTTTAAAATAAAAAACATGGAAAAGGAAGAGAGAGTATGGTAAAACATTAAAAGGAGATTTTTTTAAAGGAATTGTCCATTTTCCACTGGGAAACACTTGAATCGTAATACCCATAAAATATTAACATTAAAAAACATTAGATATAATGATAATAGATAAATTAAATATATAACATGTAAATGGGGTTTTATATACAACTTATAAAAAATGTAGGTGTATATCATCAAAACATTCCTCAATGAAATGAAATTGAGAAGAAGTCCCTTACGTTGAGTCCAGTTTTTCACGTATGTCTATATATTCTTGAATAATAATATTATGGTAATAATTTTATATATAAATGAAAATATTAAAGTTTTTTATTAATTTTATTTAAATTATTAACATTTTAAATAAAATTATTGAATCAA
Organism: Viscum album; assembly: GCA_963277665.1. Classification (NCBI taxonomy): domain Eukaryota; kingdom Viridiplantae; phylum Streptophyta; class Magnoliopsida; order Santalales; family Viscaceae; genus Viscum; species Viscum album. Next base: position 497,956,678 of record OY728140.1, read on the forward strand.
TTTAGTTTAAGTTTGGTGTTTTGACCAAATTTTGTTTCTGTGTCAAAAAAACATTGGTAGGTCGACTATGGTCAAAGGGGTCATCATTTAAACATATCAAAAATAAGAATAATGAAATAATACTAAAAATTATATATAATTATTTTTTGAAATCAATTTCGAAATATAGTTAGGAAAAAATATCCATCATTAGGATCATAGAGATGGTAGGTCGTGCGTATGCATGACTAATGGTCCCAATTTCAATGATCATTAAAACAAGAATCAACATATAATTTATCATCCAGAATGATAATTATATCATAATTTACATTTTATTTAATTATATATATATTTAAATATATAATTATTGTGATGTTTTTATTATAGAATAAAAACCACATCATTTTGAGGAGGACACAGTCCACACGTCCACAAATTACATCATCAAATTATTAGTGTGTGAAAAGTGAGAATAAATTATATAATTCATTTAAAAAAATATAATTATGTATTTAAAATAATTAATATATTATTTATATCATATATATTCATTATAATTAACCTTATTTCATTCCTTGTACCACGTTAGTGAAAAAAGATTCACATTGCTTCGGGAGGCCATAGTCCACCGTACACTCGGACGACGCTATCCTATCCCCTATGATATGAAATGTAAAAATGGGTGTATATGATATAATTATGAAAAGTATTATATTATTTTATAAAAATAATATATATTATATATAAATAGTATGTACATCATAATTCTCAACCATGAGATTTGGTAAAGTAAAAAAAACAAACATCATCAGTTCACTAGGTCGTAGTCTGTAATACACACGAGGGGTGATTTCATAACCCATTTGATGGAGGTGTTAGTGTGTTTTTATTTTAAACATAAAATTAACAATCTATGTATATCTATATAACTTTTTTTATTATATAATGATGATATAATAAGAAAAAAATGGCGCGTAGAAGGAATCAAAACAAAAATGCATGTTGATTAGTGTTACCTCTTCTTCGTGTAACTCCTTTTGGTTCGAACCAAAGTCCTTTGTTGGTTTAATTTATAAACATTTTAAATATTTTAGGATTATAGTAGGTATATTGGTATTTTATTGGGGTAGTTATTGGATGCTCCAAATTTCTTGAGAGATGCGAATATGTGAAGAGAGTGAGTGTATTTATACAGTAGATGAGTGACATTCTTGTAAATATCAAAAAGAAAACACCATTTGGAGGCATCGATTACATAGTATGTTGACAGTAATATTAAAATATATATAATAGTTTATTGTTTATAAATATTTCCATAAAATTTATTTTTGAAATTTTTATAGGTCATTTGACCCCATATGTTCAATGGTTAACAACAATGTAAACTTATTTTACCTAAATCACTATAATTAATTTTAATTGTCTTCACTATCATTTTATGTTCAAAAACTCATTTGAAATTAAAATATAGTATAAAATAATATTATTACAAATATTTAATCTATTTTTAAAAATTAAATCAAATGATGTTGAAGAATTTAACTTATAATATATTTCATAGACTTAGCGAGAATGTGGGTTTTCAAAGTAAAAGGTTCAAAGGATTACATTGTTTTATACCAAAATAAAATATGGAAACTATTAAAATTGAATATATTTGATTAATAGATATAAAATTAAATATTTATACTTTAAAACGAATTCAAAATATAATTTATCATAAAAAGGTATTTTTATGAATGGTTAATTCTCAAAAGAATAGAAATACATTCATCCAATATTTTGATATTATCTGAAACTACAATGGATGGAAAATTGTAATATAATTACCAAAATTATCAAACATTCATGTTATGAGGTAATACAATAATATATATAGTTTAATATTAATTACACATCTTATAAAAAAATCATTCAATAAATAAATTACCATAACAGTAAATAATTGCATTATACTTATGTCTACCAATGTAATGTATTCTTTCTTAAATAACATTTTATATTAAACATAATACATCTATAAAATCACAATAAATGTCTCCCAAGGTATATCCAATATTTAAAACCTTAAAATATGGGTGACAATGTTATTTGGATTATAATAAACCACTGAAAAATACCAATCTCAATATAGATATCTCAACTTCCCCAGATATCCCATTATCAACAGTAGAAGTAGAAAATGACTTTTCGACCCATTTTTTCTTCTAATCAAGATGCTTTCCACTCTGAGTAAGAAACTAAAAAAACAAGATACCATAATTTCCCAAATCATTGCAAGTAAAATATTTCATTTCTGACTGGATATTTTTCATCTCATTCATTGATTGTTCATAACTCTTTTCTTTATTGTCAAAAACATTATGACTAAACATACAACATTGGTAACACTTTATAGATCCTAAAAAACATTCCCAAAAATATATTTTATAAAAATTAGAGATTATTTTATTTTGAATAGTTTTTAAATTTAAAATTTATTTCCAAAACAAAATAATGATGATATTGATGATAAGTTCTGTATTTTAGATTTAGCCCATGAATTTGATTTGGAGTTACATTATAATTTAGTGAACAAAATTTATTGGATTTTAATAAAAAAAATATCTATAGAAATAGGTAAACAATTACCAACATAAAACAACACATGTGGGTCCCAAGAGAATTTACATGTTGAAGGTAGGTTTACTCATCCAACCATGGTGGAAGGTAGATGTATAACACTGACATGGAGCACATGAGACATTGCACGCTGGTAGACGTATAGTTCCCACATGATATTCCCGGGTGAGTATGTATATAGGTGAGTAGTTCTCCAGCATAAGGAATCACCACTCGTGAATACTATTTGTGTATGTGTGACCAGGTACCGAACCAAATTCACATTTCGGAGGCATTAGGAACAAAATATATTATAAAGGAGAGAGAGTATGAATGAAAGATCTATATCGGATAAAATTTTCGTGGGACACAATATCATAGTCATTGAATGATATTATTAATACATTAGTCATCCTAATAGATCTCTTTGGTCAATTAATTCAAGGAAAAAATGTCATCTTCATCCTTTTCCCTCATATAAGGGTCTCACATGCACCAAGGTTCATAGGTGAACCTCGGATGATCAAACCAAGATACTGAGATTATTTGAAACTCAATATATTGATCACATGAGATTGATTTAATATTTAGATGACTTTCACTTTATGTTTAAGTAAGATTATTATGGAGTTTTTTTAGCTTATTTTTGTGAATACATTGTTTCTTATAGTTTCAATTCATAATATGAGAGAGTCCTCACAAATTTCAGGTTGTGCACATATATTATTTGAGGCTGTGGTGGTATTCTCATATTCCCACCTATAAAATCCTTCAAATTGATAATTTTTGTATGTATGATCCAAATTATAATTTAATATAATATTGAGAGAAAGAAGTGGAGAACACAAAATGCTCTATATTCATGTACATGTTCTGTGAATTATTTTGTCATTTTAATAAACCTTATCATTCACATATTGATGAACTATGATCAATTAAAATTAACTTGTGGGACTTATATTCATTGTATGTTCAAGAAGAAACTATTAAATATTTTTCAATCAGGACATTTTTCAATATAATAATTGATAAAATAGAAATAAAAATAGAGTCTCTCTTGGGTCTTTTGAACGCGTTTTCAAGAATTTAATACTATTCATGGGTGAAGTGAGAGTTAATGCAAATTTGTTTGTGAAGGAGGATCAATATAAAGTTCTTATCATATATTTAAGAATGTTTTTCCTTTATCCATTTCATTTGGACACTTGAAAGATGTAATGAAGAGAGTGTAACGAGTTTCATTTATAAAAGGAAACCTATGAGTATAAAAACATTATGAAGAGGATGTATACAAAAACTCAGCGATAGTTTGAGAAATTTAGGTGATAAGGTAAGTGAAGAAATGTAAGTATGCTTAAATTATTTAAAATTTTCATGAAGAAGAAATAACACTATCATATAACGTGTAAAGTTTGTGAATTTATACTATTTCACAAAGTACATTGAGAAGACCAGAAATTTTTTCAAACCAATATGAATTTTAAGAAGTAAAAAATGTGATATGTTGTTCGTGATTTTTACATAGTGATTTGACATTGAATCTTAGGATTATTTTAGAATTAATATAATAGATTTGTTAGTGTTTAGAGATAATTTTAGATCATTTTAACATTTTTTAATATTAAATAAGTTCCATGAAGTTGATTATCACTTGTATATGTTCTTGAAGAAGTGTATATGATCATATCAGGTGATATAATTTAATTATTGAAAAATATTTCACCTCAAGATATTGCATATGTATTTATAATATGGTGGAAATCTATCTATATATATATCATATCATTAAGTGAATAGGATGTCTCTAATGGGACTCTGAAGAAGGTGAAGGCCACTGGGATTCTATTAACACTGTTGGATGTTGTATAAAGATACTCTTGTCAAACTCAAGAGTTCAAATTACTTTTTAGGTGGTTATATGATATATCTAGTGAAAATTTATTGTTGAACACTATAGGACTTAGTTTTAGTTGGAATGGGAAATTCCATGGTAGTAACCATATATATATATATATATATAGTAAAGAATATCAAATTAAAGGGAATAAATGGTTACAATAAAGAGTATGTATTTGTAATGAACCTTGTAAAATACTTCTGTGTTATGATATCCTTATTTATCTTTTATTTAGGGTGATAATGAGAATTAAATATGAGGTATCAAGACATAAATCAATCATAAATGTTGAATTAAAATACAAATAATTTTTCAAAATAGTCTACAACTAATTCACCCTCTCATTGGTACCTAACCAATCCTTGGGTGATTAAGTTATTGTAATAGTAAGGTCACCTCTTATGATCTGATAGATTTATAAGAAATAGATAATATGAATTTAGTAAAAAGGTGAGGTATACCTATTCTTTATAGAGATACTACCATAGCTGGAGAAATATGATGCCTCTTTAACTCTTATCATTTATCCAGGAAGAGATATATAAAGAAATAGTTGGATTCTTACATATTAATGGGGATTATTGAATGAATAAAGATGATAAGATAAATATAAAAGTTGAAAGAATATCTCAAAATTATATATTCACGGATTTATCAATAATGTAATACAATAATGTGATGGGTCTCCAAACTACTAACTAGATCTGGATTGAACTGAGATGTCATTATGAAGGAAATATTAATGATAAGGAAGCTATATTTCAAATATGGAGGATCATGTTTTAAGATATTAATACGACATATGAGGAAATAAATTTATACTATTTCATTATATTCAATGAGAGAGTAAGTAATATATGAAAATTATATCAGAAATATGAGAATTCAAAATATTTGAAGAATCTTACGAGACATTTCCCAGATAGATTTGATCCCAATATTTCATTCTTAGAATATGGGGATAAAATATCATTGGAAGAGTTACATAAAATACACATATCTTATGAAATGATGAAGGTTCAGGATTTATAAATGTTTTTAAAAATATGAGATATCCTTTTAAAAACTAATATAAAATAAGTTCATAAAAGTTGATGTTTAGGATTCAAGTGATTATAATAATGAAAATGTTGATTAAGAACTCAGTGAAACTATTACTCTTATTTTTGTATTATTTAGAATTGGAGAATGGAAAATAAAAATTAAGACTCCACTAATGTAATACAAATTTAATGGAATTGGAAACTCTTCCATAATTTCCCTAAATAAAAGGGATGATTTTTTATCTCATAAAGAAAATGAGAAACCTCAAAAGCAGAATAAATATAAGAAGAATAAGTTTTCTATAAGAAAAAAAATGGATTTGATGAGAAATTATAAATATTCAAATTCATCATATTTTAGTTAATCTAAACATAAACATAATTTATTTAATTGTGTTGAGAAAGGATCATATTTTTCAATAATTGATGATGATGGTGATTCTATAATAGATTTGGGATGGAGGCTAAAAGAATAATTCAGAGCATCTCATATGAAAAACATTAATCTCAAGAAATAAATGTTAAATATAGAGAACAATAATAATAATAATTTACTAAAAATAATATCACGATGGAAAATAAATAGCACTTTTTGATGGGAAAAATAAGTTTACATTGAATATGGATGTTCTTGAGAATATGCTGAGTGTTTTTAAGGATAAAATATCTTATACTAAGGTAGAGATTCATGATACTTAATCTATATATCTGATAGTACAAGATGAATTGAGTAAGGAAAAAGAAGAATAATTTTTTTTGAGGTAATAGTTGAGTCTAATTAAGCTGGAGATATAAAAGTTTCATATAAATAATGTACATCACCTCATATAAGGTTTCAGAATAGAAATCATATCACTGATAGGGAAGGTGAATTGTTTTGACAGAGAATTTTAGGAAAAAAAATTTCATATCAAATTACGAAAGGAATATTCTTGGAATAGCATTTACCCATATGAAAAACTAATATTTCATTACATCATGAAGAAATCATGAATTTCTTAGACATGATTTTCGAAAAAAAAATATACGAAAAAAATTAGAGGATTATAATAGTTTTGTGGAAAATATATGCATAAATCATACTCTTATGGTATAACATTTCATTTCTCGGAAAAATTATTTAAACAAGGGGAATCTATGTTTAACTGATTATATTATATTATCAATTAAATAATGTAGTGACCAAAAATCCATTCCTAGTTTAAATATAAAACATTTATAAATTCTTAAAATAAGTGTATAGAATAATTGAATTAGAAGGTTTTAAAAATGAGTTATACCTGAGAAAATTACCTAGAGAGGTTCCCTATGATAGGAATGGGATAAAAATTTTAAAGATAAAAGAGATGATGGCATGTATATATGAGAAGCAGTGTGATACACCCAAATGTATAAATATATAGGGATGGAATTTTTGATGTTTCAGAAAGATGAACTACTAATGGAAAAATAAACGGGGAAAGATAAATTAGATTTTACAAATTAGGGTAATAAGGTTATATTTGAAGAATATGTTGAATAACATAATAATTTAACTACAAGTGATTATATAGATAACCAAAACAATGAGTGTGTAATAGTTTCATATGACCTGAATAAATCAATGAAATTAGAATAAAATAATTTTTACTTACTTATAGAGGTAAAGAAGACTATCCAATATAAAGAAATAGTTCCTGGAATAAACTTGAGTGTACAATTTATTAATAATGTGAATAAGAATTTGAACTCTTCAAAATCAGATGTCAAAATAAAGATGGACAAGGAAATATTGAGAGGGAACTCTCATCCTGGGGTTTATTACAGCAGAACAAACATTTCCCTATTTTTCTAATATATATATGTGTGTGTGTGATTATATAATAACATTTTTAGAATTGAAGGAGTTCAATTCACCCTAATAGGGGGAGAATATATAATTTTACCCCCTAAATCATTCACAACTTAGTAAATATTAAATTCTGAAAAATCATTACAAATAGACTCTCAATTTTACAATATGAATATTTTGGAACAAAATTTATTAGAAGAGGGTTAACATTTGAGATAAAAAGGGGGATTTATGTTTTCACCATGAAATTTATTATGTGTTTATTTATAATATTTAAATATAAATATTTTTAAAGGATATATTTTTCGAGAAATTTCATGTTATAAAGAGACGTTTATCTGTGATTGGATTCACATGCATGTTTTTACATGGGAAGCGTTACTCACATTGATTATACACCTTTTATTTGTACAAACAAATTTCCCATTAAAACATATATTTTTCTATCTAAATGGAATTTGAAAAATAAAATATATGGTATCTTCCAAAAGGGATAATGAGATGGTTTATAATAATGAGATTATATGACAATTCCTATGAATACTCTTTTTATTCATTATCCGTAAGGGGTAAAAACACTCATATTGGGATAGATGGTATTCAGTGGTGTTGAAAATTTTTTAAAAGGGTGATATTAAAGTGAATTTTGAATTGTATTGTATTTCTTATAAATTATGATGATTAACATTCTGTGATGTTTATGTCAATATGTCAATGATGATGTAATCATTCATTGAGGGTTATTATGAGAACATTTTCAACTCAATTGTGATGTTTTTTTAATTATTCTTAATTCATAAGGCATGTGAAATATATATTTGGATTATTTACATTATGAAATAATTTGAAGAAGGTGATTAGATATAATGAATTGGAGAAGATTTTATGATGAAAAGTTTTAGAATTTAAAACAAAATTCCAAAACAAAAGAAAGAAGTGATTGATGAGAAGTTGTGAATTTTGTATTCATAATTTGACATTGATAGGGAGTTGTATGATAATTATATTAACTCTCTGTACCATGGTTTAATAAAAAAATGTAGATATCGATAGCAAACCAAGGACCCACCTCAAACCCCACATGTTGGATACCAATATTTCTACTATGTGGGAGGAAGTTTTATATGGGTGACAATATAGGTTTGAGGATGCACAACACCCACAAGGAAATAACATGACATTGAAAACATGTGGATTTATATAACCTATATGAATCACTATGGTGGGTGCACGTGAAAGTTGGAAGTGATCCCCCAATAAGAGCTACGGCCTATAAATCATGTGTGTGAATTTGTGTCTTTGTGCCGACCCTAGTACCGACTCAACATGTAGTGGGAACAGAATCTATTACAAAGTAGAGTGATATTTAATTTTATATTGATGTGGGATAAAAAGTATGCAGGACACTATTTATTCACCATTAAATGATATGATTAAAACACTTATCGCATGGTCATATCTATCAAGTCAATTCGATCAAGCCAGTGATTTCATCATCAACCTCATCAATTTACCTAGTGTTTCATATGAACCAGAGTTCGAAGATGAACTTATAATAACTAAACCGATATAAAAATAATATTCCATGCTCAAGGGATTGATCATATGTCATAATTTTATTCAATAGTTAAATCACACAAGGGGTTGATCTAAAATATATATAGAGAAGTGTTCATGATTTTTTTCACAAATATGGTTTTTTTTCTAGTTTTCAAGCATGATATTATATGGTCATAATAGATATTAGGTAGTGAACATAGAAGTTTTGATATTTTGACGGAAAGTTAGATTTCCATGCATAAAAAATACTATAATGGGATCATCTTCCATGAATGATCTAAAGAAAAAATTGAATGACGACTGAGAGAAAAAAATATCAACAAAAATATCTCTAATCAGCAAGGGGTTCCATGCATTCATGTTTCACTTTAATATGATTTTTTTTCACATGATGATTAATTGAATACCGAAAACCTTCAATTTTCATACTTATATTTGATGTGATTTCATGATTAAATTTTGAACCTGTATGAATGCCTGATGTTTGATGAAGTAATACTAGACAAAGTAAAAAAGAAAAATAGTGTTTTTTTAGGGTTTCAAAAATGTGGTTTTCATGCATGTGATAATATTTTTTAGTGAAGAAAATGTTTTTAAAAAGGGATTATAAGTATTGCAAGCTTCTCATATCCTCATTGAATTTTTTTTCTTTTTTACATGATAAAAACATGCATGAAGGAAATACTTAAGGATGTTTAGTGAGTTTAATGAATGAATAAAATAATGGGAGTGGAAAATCTTGATGAAGAAGAAGTGTACAATAGGTTAGTGATACATTACAAAATTGATTTGAGAAGGTATGCTAAGTGGTGTAAGTGTGCATTAATTATTCAAAATTTTCATGAAAATTAATTAAACATTTCATAAAAATCGTGAATATTGTGCATTTATATTTTTTGAAAAATTAAATTGATAAGGTCATTCATTATTTCATACCTTCATATAGTTTGATAAGGTCACATTAAATATAGTTTTCATGAATATTGTGTAGTGATATTTGTTGGAAGTTGGTAATTGTTTTAGAAGTAATACACTGGAGTTATCATTATGCTGAGATAAGATCATATCACTTTTAGATTAGTGAAAAATGATTATGATTAAGTAGTATATTATCCATTTTCGATGTTCTTAATGAAGTGTAATCAAATTGATCAGTGGATTTGATTTGTTTAGAAAGAAAGATGTCATCTCACATTAGTAGAGAAGTAGTCCGAAGCCAAGATTGATTTTTTTTATCTTTTCAGTTTTCATCATTTTGAGATAACTCCTTGTCATTTGAAGATCTTTTATGGGTGATTAAGATTAGTTATTATAATATAAGTTGTTAAAGGTATTGAATAAATATATATGAGATGATCATTTGATCTTTTTTTTGGGATGAAATATTTGATCTTGAGGTAGTAGAGCAGTATTCATATGCTAACATAGAGCTTCTTACCTTTAAATAGAATACTGAAGTTTTCTAGAAGTATCCTATGGGAATATATAGTCATTGAAGACTACTGAGATGCTATTTAAAATGTGGGATGTAGTATAAAGATACCCCTATGGGACTCAAGAGTTAGAAATATTGTGTAGGTGGGAGCTTGTGATCTCAAGTATAAACCTTGAGTGGAACACTATGAGACTCAATGTTGATGGGAATGGGACTTTCTTGGGTTATAACCGTTTATAGAGAGTGAATAATATATATTTTGGGGAATAAACTTTTTTTACATGGAGTAGTTATTTAGACTAAACCTTCTAAAATAATTGTGTATTTTCCACTCATTATTATTATTCCTTATAGTGTAACGCCCTGACCCCAGCTATCCAGATTCGGTGCGTTATTGCGTAACATTGGCATGATCACAAAAGATCAAGTCTCGAAAGACCAATTAGTTTAGTAGACTTGGAAACACTAGATAAATTCATAAATGTTACATTACATCATAAAGTGAAAAACTACAATAACAAAGTCTCCATAGTCCACACTCATATCCTCTTCTGACTATCCCTACAGGTCATTCATAAAATACTTCTTCACATACTGGAAAATATTAAAACATTGAAAGGGGTGAGCTCAAATGCTCAGTAAGGATAACAATATAGAGGAAGCTTTCATAAATAAACATAAACATTTAAGGAAATGTATAACTAAAACAAAATCCTTTTAAACTTGAACTTCAACATAATATGGCAAAATTAAAATGAGATAATGTCATTTAATTCTTCACTTGGATATTCTACAGGTCGAATAATCACATGCAATATCAATAAGCACTTTCATAATGATGGAATGCATAATGCCAGACTATCATAACCACGTATCCAAGGCCTCGTGCCAAGACTAAAAATAATATTTTGTCAAGGCATCGTGCCAAGACACTAGTTTGTCTCATGAGACCTACCGATGCATCGAGGAGCTATAGCGGGCTCCACCCATCACTTATAAAGTCAAATTAATTCATCATATGAACAGGTTTAAACATATCATAAACCATAACATAATCGTATGACATAAAACATGCATAAAGAAAACATATAATTTTCACATTTCAATCACAAGATATCAATACAATACATTGATATAATAAAAACACTTTCAAAACCATTTTCAAAACCAAAGTAAAAGAAAATTAAAACTTGGTATTTATTTTCATTCTAAAAAAATTATGGCTTGTAGAGGAATATGAAACCCAAATAATGGTCACAGTGGCGGAGAAGTCGTTGTTGCCGCATACATATGACAAAAAAAATTCGCTTTTATAGTTTATTAAAACTCTTCGTATAAAATTATTCCTTTTGAATAAACATAATAATCAAAGGTGTTTATACACCATATAAAAGAATGTTGTGTATAAAATAAAATACACCTCAATGAAAGGAGATTGAGATGAAGTTCCTTACAAAGAACATTTTTTTTAATAAAATAGATCTATTATGTGTATTCACATAAAGAAAGTACAAATAAAACATAGGACATAATAATATCATGACATAATTTGGAAGTATGAGATTAAACCAAAGAATGGAAATTTGGTTAAGAAGTTCTCTTACCTCATCTCCAACTTGACTCGACCATTCTTTAACCTCCTAAATAATAAACTAGAGTTAATTTATAATTTATTAAGATCCTTTTTCAAGTTTATTATTCCTTTTATATAACTTATTATCATGTTATGAACATTATGTAATTATTTATATTACTAACGGTCGTTTTCTCGATCTTTGGTAGTTGAGTCAAAAATAAACTTCTTAAAATTACAACTTGTTCATGTGGTAAAATATCCATTATATCCATAATTATATTCATTATGTAGATATCATATATATCATATATATCCAGTATATAAATTCATCTATAATATTACATAACATTTAGAGGTAAGAAATGAAATGCACTATTCATGGAGACGGTAATCCGTACGTACGCATGAACGCTACTTTCATTTATATTTCGTATTTAATGGAATGAAGTTATAATTATATAAAGGTATAATATAATTCCAGTATAATATAATGTATAATACCATTTACTACATCCTTTATACATCCCACATATGACATTAACGATTCAAATCACTTTGAGGGGGCGGTAGTCCGCAATCCTAAAATGAAAATATCGCGTTTACCCATAATGGAAACCATAAAGGTATGCCATAAATGAAAAATACATAATATTAAGGAAAACATAAACATAATATATATCTTATATAAATATAGTTACATCTTAATGGCCACCTTTTAAGGTGTTATATGAGTGTTGAACAATCGTCGTTTCGTAAGGTAGAAATTCTCCATCCACAGAAACAGTATCTTATTTAACCATTAGATGTAGTTGTGTGTAAGTGTAGCTCGAATCCTTATTATAACAAAATCTTAGTATATTTAAGATACTGTTTTTTTACAAAATAAAGGAATAAAAAGAGTTTAAGGGGTTGGAGAAGCAAAATAAAAAAAATAACATAATAGAAGACATTTCCTTAAAATCGGGTAACTCTTTTTTGATTTGAGCCAAAGGCTTCCTTGGGAAGAATTTTGCCCAAAGTGATGCTTCTAGGAGTAAGAGAGGGAAGTTTAGAGAGTATTTGGTAAGAGTTTGGCCTAGCCAAAAGGCTTTTAATGTGTGAATAAGGTGGTAGTGGTGGAGGCCTTTTATAAGAGGAGAGGAGGGGCACTCTTAGAAACTCATGAAATGTTACATTATTATGAAATGATTTTCGGATTTTAGAGGTCCCAAAATCATATATTTCTAGTATAAGGTGATAAGGGTTTGAAATATACTCATACAATAGGTTTTTTACAAGTTTAAGTTATATATTTTACATTATATTTTCATTTTATTTAAATCGTTAATTAATGGGGTAATTGCTGCATCATCATGGTGTCATAAAAAATTTAATTTATTTAATGTCTAAAAATTATAAAAAAAATATCATGATGTAGGAAATCCTTTTAGATTTCTAATTAATATTTATAGTCCAAAATATGACTTGTATAACCCCATTTAAAAATTGTTTTAGTAAAACAACTCATGTTTGTGACATTTTTATTTTACTTTAAACAAAAAGTTATTATTGTCGTTTTCTTACACAAGTGGATTCATGGGGTCCCCAAGTTGACCCATGGATTGTCTTGGTTGTCCATGACTCATAAAATAATGGTAGAACAAGTGTAAAGGTATTTTTATATTTTTATAATATCATTTTTACCTTAAATTTAACTAATTACCTTTAATCGCGATTAATTAAACTTAAAAAGTTACTATTCACCAAAAAATTATTTTAATCCCATTGAACTAAATTTTAAATCCTAATGAAAAATATGTACATCAGATTTTTGAAAATCAAATCACAGAAGTGGCAATGTTTCATTTAAATGAAAAATCAGTTTTTTAACTACCACTTAGTGGTTTCACTATTCATCAAAAATTGATGTTTTTCAGAAAAATCCCAAAATTTCACCCTAAGCTATAATTGATATTCAGAATTCAAAAATGATGTCTATTTTACAAAATTCCAAACATATAAGTATCATTAATTAATTTTATAACTAATTCCCACTGTCACAACAAATAGCGTGTTTTTAAGAAACAATATATATCAAATGATTGACAATTGTTTATATCCAATTTCAAAGTGAAATTAATTCTAATGACCACCATTGGATAAAATGGTAAAAATATATTCTAATTATACTTTAAAACCAATCTACAGTATAATTTATCACTATAATTTATTTTTATTAAAAAAGTTGTTTTTAACTATTTTTCACTATATATAAAAAATTGGAAGTTCTCAGAAAAATACCAAAAATTCAACATAGGATAATTTCGATATTCTGAATCCACAAATGAAGTCCATTTTGAAATATAAAATATATATAATTTCAAAAAGTGGGTATTACAATTCATAATGGCTATTTTGATTGGTCGTGGTGCATTAGAATCTCAAACTTGCGTACAATGCAAGCTATTGCATTATTGAAAAAGAAGCGTATCGTGGAATCTCAGGGTGTTACATTCTCCCCTCCTTCAATAAATTGCGTCCTCGCAATTTGAAATTTTTCTCTGAAAATAAAAGGTTGAAAATAGAAAATACCTTTGTGGAAAACCCACATCAGAAATAGGGTTAATAAAAATATAACATTAAAAGAATGAAAAAGAAGTACAAAGGTCACCCGAGATAGCCCATACTATGATTATATGAAAATATGGATATGGAGGATAAACAAACCATCAAGGTCTGATGTAGATTTGTAGAAAACAAGATTAGGAGAAAGTTAACCACAAGAAAATCACAAACTTGTGATTGGTTAAACGGTCATTGAATCCCCAGTTGGAAAAGTTAACTGACAACATTTTTGTTTTAAGTTATCTTTTATAAAGTTGAGGAATTTATTTAAGATATTTTCTAAGAACGTAAGAAAATATACTTACTTGTCATGTAGGCTTTCATTCTTTAATAAATTTTTACCAAGAACCCATCTTTCACTCCAAATGGTAACAGAACTCAAAAATATTCTATTTATCCTAATTGTATAAGGTTCCAAATATTACCACATTACATTTATATTAGGAAAACTATTTTGTAATAACCAGGGACATCTTGTAGGCTAGTGGTAGGTAATAAAGGTCTGTCGCACTGTGGTTGTCGGTTCGATTCCTGCAGCTTTGTCCGACACGACGGGTTATCCCCCAACCTACAGGTTGTCCTTTTCCTAAAACTATAGTAGTATTATATTCCAAAAATAATCTTCAGAAATGTTTTAACCTTAAACAATAATATCCAAGGTTCAACTTAATCCATTCCAACCTTTATAGTTATCCAAAATACCTCTGTCCAGACTTTCTCTAAAAGGTCTCTAAATTCAAAAATCTATTTTAACATCAGATTCCCCAAACAAAGTAAAGTTTAACTTATTGTCACATACTAAAAATATGATTACCATTATCATATTAAATCCTTAATGAATACAAAAAGTACTGTAGTACAACCCTTATATATATCACATTATCCTTATAACCAGAACATTATCCTTGAGTCCAAAAGCACCAATACATTAATTATTCCACTTCAACTGTAGTAACAGCATAAGATTGTCCTTGATCCCTTGGCCTTTTTTGAGGTAAGTTTACCTGACGCTTAGGACATTCATTTGCATAATGCCCCATTTCCCTACAATTGTAGCATTCAACATTGATAGCCTCTTTCTTTCCCTTGCAATCACAAGCCTGGTGACCTTTTTCTCCACATTTATAACAAACTCCCATTCCTTTTAGGCAAGCACCGGGGTGATTCTTCCCACAATTATCACATAATGTAAAATCCTTCTTTCTCTATTTCCCTTTATCTGTCTCTTGTTCCACCATTCTCTTCTTCTCTTACTTTACTTTGTTTTCATAAGACTTAGAGAATTCCTTTTCTGTCTTGATAGCACACGAGACAATATCTTCGTACGATGAGAAGGATTGTGATACTAAAGCTCGACAGATAAATGTTTTGAACCCATCAAATAAATGATCAATCTTACTTCTTGGGTTACGTATATAATCTATAGCATACCTCACTAACATTGTAAAGTTGCCTCATACTTTGCGACATTCTCATCCTCCTTTTGTCTCAGACTCAGAAATTGCCTTTCCATATCTTCTCGATGGTCACGAGGAAAGTATTTTTCTATGAAAATATCTTTGAACTCTCTCCATTCTATACTTGATACTTCTTCATCTTCCTTTGTATTTTGAATCAATGACCACCATTGATTAGCATCTCCAGTAAGGCGGTAAACTGCTATGATAACCTTTTCCCTTTCACTACTCCCCAAGGCATGGAATATTTTCTCTAAGAAATGTATCCATTTCTCAGCTACTAAGGGATTTGTAATTCCATTTAATGTTGGTGGTTGTTTCCTCATGAAGTAGTCTAACATTGATCCTCCACATTGAGGATCAGGGTGCTCCATATGAGTAAGGTTATTATTCATAACCTGAGTGAGCTGTCCCAGTATGGTAATAAGTTGATCAGCACCAGTTGTATCTCCAGCTCCACAATAATTATCTTGAGTAGGAGGGAAATCCCTACATGGAGTGCGTGCATTGATATGGTTTCCATTCCTTCCACTAGGTGCCATTTCTAAACAATGGCATAAACTAGATTAGTTTATGAATTAAAATACATAATTAGATACTTGTAAAATACTTAACATAAATTGAACTATTTATGGATATAATCCATAATCACAAAAAAAAATTCTTTGAGTAAGTATATACTCATAACCCTTCATAGTGTTTTGTAAAGAAAATGAGAATTATCCTAAGCATATCCCCCGGGAGTGTCGTAACCAAGATTGCAGCAAGGCCCGTTGTCGTGCACCAGTTCTCGTTCGAGTCTAGCTCAAAGCGGTTTTTTCAGGTTTTACCCCTACGTACATCTATGCCAGAGCCGCCTCTACCTGCTCGTATCCAGATAGGGATGTATTGCTCGGAAAACTCACAATATCTCTATAATACTAAAATTCTAGGAAGTTCTCCTATACTAATCCTCAAAGTCTATATTTGGGCTATGTTCTCTAATTAGAGTTTATTTAAATCTAGCTTCCAAGGTTAGTACTAAACTTCCTCTGATACCAACTGTAACGCCCGGACCCCAGCTACCCAGAGTTGGTGTGTTATTGTGTAACATTGGAATGATCACAAAAGATCAAGTCTCGAAAGACCGATTAGTTTAGTATCCTTGGAAACACTAGATACATTCACAAATGTTACATTACATCATAAAGTGAAAAACTGCAATAACAAAGTCTCTATAGTCCACACTCATATCCTCTTTTGACTATCCCTGTAGGTCATTCATAAAATACTTCTTCACATCCTGGAAAATATTAAAACAATGAAATGGGTGAGCTTAGATGCTCAGTAATAATAACAATATAGCGGAAGCTCTCATAAATAAACATAATCATTTAAGGAAATGTATAACTAAAACAAAAGCCTTTTAAAATTTAACTTCAATATAATATGGCAAAAGTAAAATGAGATAATTCCATTTACTTCTTCACATGGATATTCTACTGGTCGAATAATCACATGCAATATCAATAACCACTTTCATAATAATGGAATGCATAATTCCAGACTATCATAACCACATAGCCAAGGCCTCGTGCCAAGACTACAAATAAGGTTTTGTCAAGGCCTCGTTTCAAGACACTAGATTGTCTCATGAGACCTACCGATGCATCGAGGAGCTATAGCGGGCTTCACCCGTCACTTATTAAGTCTAATGCATTCCTCATATGAACATGTTTAAACATATCATAAACCATAACATAATCGTATCACATAAAACATGCATAAAGGAAACATATAATTTCCACATTTCAATCACAAGATATCAATATGACACATTGATATAATAAAAACACTTTCATAACCATTTTCAATACCAAAATAAAAGAAAATTAAAACTTGGTATTTATTTTCATTTTAAAAAAGTTATGGCTTGTAGAGGAAGCTGGAACCCAAATAATGGTCACGGTGGCGGAGAGGTCGTTGTCACCACATACATATAACAAAAAAACATTCCCTTTTGTCATTTAGTAAAATTCTTCGTATAAAAATATTCCTTTTGAATAAATGTAAAAATCAAAGGTGTTTATACACCATAAAAAAGAAATTTGTGTATAAAATAAAGGACACCTCAATGAAAGGAGATTGAGATGAAGTTACTTACAAAGAACATTTTTTTTAAATAAAATAGATCTATTATGTGTATTCACATAATGAAAGTAAAAATACAATATAGGACATAATAATATCATGACATAATTTGAAAGTAGGAGATTAACACAAAGAATGGAAATTGGGTTAAGAAATTCCCTTACCTCATGTCCGACTTGACTCGACCGTTCTCTAACCTCCTGAATAATAAACTAGAGTTAATTTATAATTTCTTAAGAACCTTTTTCAAGTTTATTATTCCTTTTATATCACTTATTACCATGTTATGAACATTATGTAATTATTTATGTTACTAACGGTCGTTTTTTCGATCTTTGGTACTTGAGTCAAAAATAAACTTCTTAAAATTACAAGTTGTTCAAGTGGTAAAATATCCATTATATACATAATTATATTCATTATTTAGATATCATATACATCATATATATCTAGTATATACATTCATTTATAATATTACATAACATTTAGAGGTAAGAAATAAATTGCACCGTTCATGGAGACGATAAGCCGTACGTACGCATGAACGCTACTTTCATTTCTATTTAGTATTTAATGGAATGAAGTTATAATTATATAAAGGTATAATATAATTCCAGTATAATATAATGTATAATACCATTTACTCCATCCTTTATACATCCCACATATGGAATTAACGATTCAAATCACTTTCAGGGGGCGGTAGTCCGCACTTCCTAAAATGAAAATATTGTGTTTACCCATAATGGATACCATAAAGGTATTCCATAAATGAAAAATACAGAAGCTTAAGGAAAACATAAACATATTATATATCATATATAAATATAGTGACATATTAATATCCACCTTTGAAGGTGTTATATGAGTGTTGAACAATCATCGTTTCGTGAGGCAGAAATTCGCCATCCAAAAAAATAGTATGTTCTTTAACCATTAGATGTAGGTGTGTATAAGTGTAGCTCAAATCCTTCTTATAAAAACATCTTAGTATATTGAATATAATGTTTCTGTTACAAAATAATGGAATAAAAATAGTTTAAGTGGTTGGAGAATCAAAATAAAACAAAATAACATAAGAGAATACATTACCTTAAAATCGGGTAACTCTTTTTTGATTTGAGCCAAAAGCTTCCTTGGAAAGAATTATGCACAAAATGAGGCTTCTATGAGTAAGAGATGGAAGTTTATAGAGTATTTGGGCAGAGGTTGGCCGATCCAAAAGGCATTGAAGGTGTGAATAAGGTGGTAGTGGTGGGGGCCTTTTATAAGAGGAGAGGAGGGGCACTCTTGCAAACTCATGAAATGTTCCATTATTATGAAATGATTTTAGAATTTTAGAGGTCCCACAATAATATATTTAGAGGATAAGGTTTTAAGGGTTCTAAATATACTCATCAAATAGGTTTCTGACAAGTGTATGTCTTAGATTTTACATTATCTTTTCATTTTATTTAAATCGTTAATTAATGGGGTAATCGCTGCATCATCATGGTGTCATAAAAAATTTAATTTATTTAATGTCTAAAAATTATAATAAAAATATAATGATTTAGGAAATAGTTTTAGCGTTCTAATGAATATTTATAGTCAAAAATATGACTTTTATGACCCCATTTAAAAATTGTTTTAGTAAAACAACTCATGTTTGTGACATTTTTATTTTACTTTAAATAAAAAGTTATTATTTTCATTTTCTTACCCAAGTGGCTCTATGGGGTCCCCAAGTTGACCCATGGATTTTATTGGTCGTCCATGACTCATCCAATAATGGTAGGACAAGTGTAAAGGTATTTTTATATTTTTATAATATCATTTTTACCTTAAATTTAACTAATTACCTTTAATCACGATTAATTAAACTTAAAAGTTACTATTCACCAAAAAACTATTTTAATCCAATTGAACTACATTTTACTTCTTAATGAAAACCATGTATGTTGGATTTTTTAAAATCAAATCACAGAAGTGTCAATGTTTCATTTAAACGAAAAATCAGTTTTTTAACTACCACTTAGTGGTTTCACTATTCATCAAAAATTGAAGTTTTTCAGAACAATCCCAAAATTTCACCACTACTGGAAATATAGGTTTTCCCAACGGATATATACCAACGGTTTTCTTAAACCATTGGTTTATATTAGTATACCATGTATATACCAACGGTTTATCAAAAACCGTTGGTAAAGGTATGTGGTGGTGAAGATATACCAACGGTTTTTGCAAAACCGTTGGTAAAGATTGTTTTTGATGAAGATATACCAACGGTTTTGTAAAATCGTTGGTAAAAGTGAGTTTTTGAAGTGCTTTACCAATGGTTTTTTAAAACAGTTGGTAAAAGTTTTCATTCCCAGTGGTTTTTACAAACTGTTGGGAAAGATTTCCCAGAAATAGACAGAACCTCGGGCTCCCTCATTCCACGTGACTGGAGCCCTAAACCGAAGTAGAGAAGTGGGATTCTCTTTACCCTACTGTCCAAATCATTCCATCTTCAAAATTTCTTATATTCTCATTTGTAATCTGTAATTTATACTTTCATTTTAATGTTATGTATCTTCTATTTTGATTTTATGTCTTCTATTTTGATTTTCTGTTTTCAATTGGGTGAAGAGGTGAATTGGGATTCTGTTTACCCTACTGAAAAAATCCTTCATTCCGACCCATCTTCAAAATTTCCTAGTTCTACATTTCCTTTAAGTGATAATTTTATTTTAATTATCTACATCTACTGTTTTGGTTTTTTCTTTATATTTGGGTGTTTATGAATTTTTTTTTCTGTTTGATTTGGGTGCGTGTGTTGAGCTTTGATAGTGGCACACATATAGTGATTATAGTATGGGTTTGGTCTTTTGGGATAAGTAGTAATGTGAATCAAATTTGATTCAAAATGAATTATGTGTTAATATCATCCATAAATTTTCAGTTTTTAGAAGGCTTGGTATTTCTGGGAATTTTGTGTTAATATCATTCATATTACACATGATTCACATCATGGTAAGAATGTGTGATGATGTTGTTGAGAATAGAGAGAAAACTCATACACTCTAGGTTGTTTATAGTGGCATGGTTAGTCATGAGTGATAATTTTCTTAGTATTTAGTTTCGATTTTGATGTAGGATGAGACCAATTTCTATTCTCATATTCCAACCGAATTTCTGTTCCAGCCCAATTTATGATTCCGTTCTTTATTTACATTCCATGCATATTCCAGCCCATATAGATTGCATTAGACAGTTGTCTAATTTTTTGATGTGCCTTTCATGTTTCATTACCAAGAAATGTTTATTATATGTTATAAAATTCAATCACATGTTTAGTTTTAACATTCATTGTTACTTTATTATCATGTTTTAATAATTTATATTAATATTCTTTTCATATATTCCATCGATGAGTGTTTTTACTTGTGCAATATAATTCCAAGCTCATTTTACTTCATAGTGATTATTTAGATTTCAAAGTGTTTTATTTTTCATGTTAAATTTATTAAAAAATTTTGGGGACTAATTAAAGTTATTAGATTCCAATTTACATGCTTCTATGCTTGTTAAGAATTAAATGAAATATGATGGTTGTAATTAAATGAAAGTCAATGTTCAATTTTTTTCATGTATGGGTGATTAATAAATTGGAATGTGATGAACCATATAATTGAACCATTGTTGATGCACATTATATACCAAAAGGTTATTGAATAAAAGTTATTCTTGTGAATTTCGTTACATCATAGATAAAAATGGTTGTGGTTATATGAGAGATACCTCCGATGGTTCTTTGATCATTGTTTTATGGAGAATGAATGGTTTAGGTCCAGTATTAATAGTAGCTTCCAGTGATACCATTTTAGTATAAGGGGAAACGAGATTATGATCTACAAGGGGGTGATTGAGTTGGTAGAGACCAAACATTGTTTGTTCCTTGTGTTCAAGAACCATACATAGAGTGTTCCAATTAGGTGGTCATCAGTAAAGACGTAGGTAAGATTTCCAAGTCCTGTTTCATGAAGTTGAA
Organism: Viscum album; assembly: GCA_963277665.1. NCBI lineage: Eukaryota > Viridiplantae > Streptophyta > Magnoliopsida > Santalales > Viscaceae > Viscum > Viscum album. The sequence continues at coordinate 497,978,806 of OY728140.1, forward strand.
TATGTGGTGCTATAGTGGTTTTGGATTTTTTGAGGTACTCTTAGTGTTTTATAAACCCTCATTTGTTCCATATTAATTTAAATTGATTTAATATCATTTTTTCAAACACACCATTATATCCTCTCAAACTATATTTAGAGTGTATTTTCATTCGTATGGTGTTAAATATTTTAGTAAATGTCCATACTAGCTTCTTTTATGTGTTCTATGGGATTCGACTAATGATAGGGCTGCATGATTATTGTGGGGGTATTCTTTTCATATAAGTATACCTATACACCCCGACCCCCTTGGACAACCTGACCACCCCCACGGACAGCCCGCCCACCTGGACACCCCAACCCCCCTAGACATCCCCCCACCACCTGGACACCTCCAACCCCCCGGACGGCCCCACCACCCCCTAGACACCCCGCACCCCCTGGACACGCCACACCCCCCTTGGACAGTCCCGCCACTCCCATGATCATCATCCTACTCCTCATCCTGATCTACTTAAAGAAGTTAAAGTATAAAACTCATATACTCCCAACAAGACCCTTAAGGATTATGTATTCCTTGATCCACTTCCAATATCTTACTAGTCAATCCTTGAATATAGGCATTAGAAATTTTGTATCTTATTTTCTTATATACACTGTATTTTGTTGTATTTCTTAATATGATTCTCATATAGAGTAATTTGTCAGTTATGCTTTTATATAGAGTAAACAATTTTCATTTACGTAAATATTTTTTTGATTAAACTTTAATATTATTGAATTGCTTTGAAATGACTAATTGCGATTTTTTTATAGAATGGATAGAAGTTGGATGTACGAAACTGAACGGATTTCAACCGATTTTCAAAATAATTTGAAAAGATTTCTAGATTTTGCATTTGACAAGGCTTCGGATAGTGGTCGCATACACTACCCATGTTTTAATTGTGTTGGAAGACCTTGGTTGGGTCGTGAAGCAGTTAGCTATCATATAACCAAATATGGTTTCCAAACAAACTATTATGTGCGGTATCACAATGGAGAGAAAATGTAATCTCAAAATATTGATGATCCAAATGATAGGACTGAATTGGGGAGTTTGATATATGATCGGTTTCCATTTATTCGACATCATGAGAAGGAAAGGATGTCCAGCCAACAAGATTTCAATACAAGCACACATGATGCATGCAATGAAAATGATGATGTTGATAGGGAGAAAAAAATTAATGATTCTGCGATGACTCCAGTATATCGGCAATGTGATAAAAAGAAAAAGTTGGAATTTTTAATCTGATTGTTTCATGGGAAAACTATGTATGGGATTTCAAATACTGCAATTGATTACATTCTTACCTTCTTGAAGGACTTACTTCCAGATGATGCAGATATTCCCTCAAACCACTATATGGCATGGAAGTTGGTTGATGAACTTGGATTCTCAAAAAAAAAATTCATGCTTGCCCGAATGATTGCAGTTTATTTTGGGAGAAAACTGCTGAAAGAAATGATTGTATAAAATGTGGAACCTCCCGATGGAAGCCAAAAGATGATGGAACACCATCTCGTGTGCCACAAAAAGTAATGTGGCACTTTCCATTGATCCCCAGATTACAGAACCTTTTCATGTATGATGAAATATCCGTAAAAATGAGATGGAATGACACCGAGAGAAAAAAGAATAATGAAGAGTTGGTTCACCCTACAGATGGATTTGCATGGCAGAGATTTGATGCTCGATATCCTGAATTTGCAGCCGACATGCGTAATGTGAGACTGGTTCTTTCATGTGATGGTTTTAATCCATTTGGGCAGATGCTTACTTCGCACAGCACATGGCCGGTATTCATACACATTTATAACTTTCCCCCTTGGTTGTGTATGAAAAAATCCTTACACTTTCTTGAGTATACTGATATCTGGCCTTTCTGATCTCGGCAATGATATAGATGTATACATGCATCCTTTAATAAAAAAGTTGAAACTTCTTTGGGATGTGGGTGTGCCCACATACGATGCATGTTCGAAACACATATTTCAGATGTGTGCTGCACTTATGTGGACTATCAATGATTTTCCTACTTATGCAATGATGTCTGGATGGAGCAAAAAAGGAAAATTGGCATGTCCTATTTGTATGAAGAATACTTGATCGAGAAGACTGAAATATTGTCGTAGTTTCAGTTTTATGGGACATCGACGATTCTTGCCAATGAACCATCCATATAGAAACAATCGTCGAAGATTTGACAATACCATGGAGAATGACGATCCACCTCAGCGTATGTCTGGAACTAATGTGCTGAATGAATTGAAAGATTTCAGTTATTCATTTGGGAAGAGTGTAATGAAATCTAGAAAGAGGAGAAATGCTTCCAATGATACATTTTACAATTGGAAGAAGAAGAGTATATTCTTTGAGTTGTCATATTGGTCAACCAACTTGTTACGTCATTGCTTAGACGTAATGCACATTTAAAAGAATATATGTGAAATGTTGCTTTCGATTCTTCTAAATGTCAAGTGGAAGAAAAAAGATGATTTATGATCTCGGTGCGACTTGGTAGATTGGTGGATCAGACCAGAATTGCATCCTGTCTGTATCAGTGAAAATAAATGGCAAGTTCCATGTGCTTCTTATGTGATGACTCCTGCTGAAAAAAATCAATTTCTGGAAGTCCTAGAGACTATTAAAGTTCCTGATGGCTATTCAAGCAATATATCAAAATGGGTCAATAGAAAAGAGTTGAAGTTGAAATATTTGAAGACTCATGATTATCACATCCTTTTGCATGAGTTGATTCCAATAGCAATTCGTCATCTCTTGTCCAATAATGTTAGAGTCTCAGTTATTCGGTTGTGCTATTTGTTACAGATCATTGTGCTAAGAGGTTGTCCAAATCCCTCGTGCAAAAATTGTTGGCAGAGACACCATTAATTTTGTGTGAGTTAGAGAAAATATTCCCTCCATCATTTTTTACATGGATGTTGTATCTGACTGTCCATCTTCCGACCGAAATACTTCTTGGAGGACCCGTTGCTTTCCCTTGGATTATCCGACTGAAAGAAACATGTGCACATTGAAATCATATGTTCGGAACAGGAATTATCCCGAAGGTTCTATTCTGAACGGTTACTTGGCTCAAGAATGTATGGATTTATGCTCAATGTATTTGTCTGATCATACTATGAGAATAAACAGACCAATGAGAAATGAAGAAGAACAGTATGAGAAAATTGAACCCAGTTTTCCATCACTTCCTAAGACAGGAGGAATTCTGGGATCATATACATTGACAACATTAACCCTTGAAGAGCGAGAGATGGCACATCTCACAGTGTTGTTCAATTTTGATTTGTTCGATGAGTATATCAAGTAAGTAAATTATACATGTATATATTATCTTATCTCTTGTAATTTTAAATATTTGTTAAACTATTATTATTTTTATCTACAGGGAACATAAAGAATTGATATATATAAAGCATCATTCTTTTTCTTTGAGGAAGAAGGAGACTTTGCATAGCAAAGGGTTTTATGCTTGGTTGAAATTGAAGGTAAAAATATTTCTGTAATAACTAAATAAAAATTATATTTAATTAAGTGTACTATTTGTTTATATTTCAGGTATCGAGTTTGCCTACAGACTCTGTTTCTAAGGAAATAAGAGCTTTGGCTTTTGGTCCTAATACCATGGTTCGTGCTTGTAAATCACTTGTGATCAATGGATACAAATTTATTATCACTGAACGAGCAAGAAACATGAGAACACAGCCTAATGGTGTTATGCTAACTGCCACAGCAGACTGTTATGCCAGTTCATCAGACACTAGACCTCATTCATAAAATGTTGCTTATTATGGGGTTGTGGAGAAAATAATAATTTTGGATTATTACTCGCATGGTCGAGTCACGATGATGAAATGTCAATGGTTTGATTGAATGACGATGCAAGGCACCTTTATTGATGATTGTGGATTTCGAGTTATTGACATGACTCACACTCTTGCCACCGATGAACCATATGTATTGGCATCAATGGTGAAATAAGTTTTTTATGTCAAAGATCATCGTCATCCTAAATTCGGTGTAATTATTGAAGTAAATCCCAGACATTTTTTTTGATGATGGTGATGATGAAGTTGACACTATCCCTACTGCAATTGGAAGAAATCTGTTTATTACTTATGATGACCCCAACAGCTCAATTTTCAGAGTTGATTGTGAACCCGAAGTTGTGGTGGGAAATATATAGAATCATACAGTCGTGTTCTCACCTACATGTTTCACCTACATCATTCAGAGTGTGTATCCTAGTACTTACCTTCATAACAGCATAAATCTTTTGTTTCATTATGTTCTTTTTATCATAATGGTTTTTCTATATTTTGTTTTTTGGGTTACACATTAGTTATCTGTTTCTAATTACTTCCATATTTTTTTCATTGCAGGAAATGACACCCATTGAAGAGAGGCGGTGGAAAAAGATGACAGATAATAATCATCACATGGTACAGATGGGTGTTCCTCCACTCATCCCTATTGTGAGTATTTTATTTCAAAAATAAATATTTCAATAACTTATAATATCATGTGTCTACTTTTCTGTCAATCTTTTTTTAGGATCCACCCCCTAGACGAAAGATATCTGACAAGGAGCCTGATATTGCTCCCAGTAGAGAGGTTGGTGGTAAAATGGAGGGTGGTGTCAGAGATGGACGATCATCTAGTGGTCCTGGTACTGAGGCCGGTGGTACGAGGGCTCGTGGGGTGAGAGTTAGACGACCCACTACCATAGAGGTATCTTCTATGCCCTATTTTGATCCTGGAGTGTCTTCAGGGACATATGAAATATTTAGACCTCTGATGTTTACACTACCAGCTGGACAGACGTCTATACCATCATCTTTTGCTTCTGGTTCATTATCTTCGGGTTATTATATTCCACCTTCTTCGATTCCTACTGCGACACAGTATGTGGTTGAGGAGCATACAATGAGGGACACTCCACCTGTACAGGATACTCCTTCAGCTTCTACACCCATTGATCTGACTACCACAGGTATATTTATATAAATCTATCAAATTTTTATACCAAAATTTATTTTTATTATAACTTGTATTGATATTTTTTTTCTTTAATAACAGATTCATCTACAGATAGGAGGTGGGGGAGGGGGCGTACTCGCTTGCGTGCGGTATGGAACCACCAGACACAGTTGATGGTTGAATACAATGTTGATAGACAAATGATTGAGAAATCTGGGCAGCAATGTCGGGGTTTTTTGGCGACGCTAGCCAAATACTCTGATATCATTCCGGTCAGCCCTCTATCTTGGAGACATCTGCCACCCGAAGTCATGGATAACGCGTGGGAACAAATATGGGTAAAAAATCTATTGGATTTAATGTGGTATATTTTTGTATTCAAATGAACTAATCAATTTGGTTTCAGCTTCGGTTTAACTTCCCTGATGGCGAAGGTGCACGACCAGTGCATTTAAAAGATCTAGGAGAGCTTTGGAGAGCTTATAAGCATGAGTTGTATGTTGGCTGGTGTGATAGAGTGGGCACAGAGTTAGAGACATTACCTATCATGGATGACTACCCGATAGAGCAATATCGCCAAATGATTACCCAATGGGCAACTGCCAAATTTAAGGTATTAATCACATTTGAGTTATTTAAATGAGAGTTTTCATATTTTTCATTAATATAATCTTATTAATTATTAATCATTATTTAGGAATATTCTGAAAAAAAAACATTGATTCAAAGCAATACCTCCACACTTTTGGATGCACAACTATGGCAGATCATGAGAGGGAGCAGGTACGATATAGTTGTTTATAATTTTTCTTTAGGACTTTCCCTTTTTAGTGGATCCTACTTAAATTATGTGATTTATTGAATAATGAATATATGATTATACTTTCACTTTATATTGTTTCAATGTCATTACAGAAGCACAAAATGAATATTGAAGGACCTATCCCTCGAGCAAAATTGTTTTGCTTGAGTAGAAGAAAAAAAGATGGAAGTGCTGTAAATGAACCGACCCAAGAGAAGATTGTAAGTTTTAATTTGTTTATTTCAAAGTTTAATATCTAATTTGAAATTTAATAATCTATTAATATTATTTACAGGATACTTTAGAGGATCTTGATTCCCAGGAGCCTAACAATTTTGGGCCACACGATCATTTATATCAGGTTTTGGGAGATGAGCACTTTGGTCGAGTACGCTGCCGACCTGGTAAGAATATAGTCCCGATGTGGTATTGGTCGTCTCCAGGTATCCATTCTAGTACAACCGAGTTGGAACAGGTCAAGGAGCATGCAAGACAGTCTGATAAAAGGGTCACAAAGTTGGAAGTACAAGTTCAAACAAGAGACAGAGAATTTATGAAACTGATGAAAGCATTATCTTCATCACTTCCACCAGAGGCGAGTGCGGCTTGTCAGACATTTATGTCGTCGATGTGTGCATCATCCAATGCACCAGGCGGCATCTCTAGTGGCGATCAATATGTTGATGTTCCTTGTGATGATGAGGATGTTGAAGAGGAAGAGGGCGAGGATGAGGATGTGGACGAGGGCGAGGATGAGGCCAAGGGCGAGGATGGGGCCGAGGGAGAAGATGATGACTTGGATGAGGATGAGGCCGACGATGAGCATGGGGATGATGACGAGGACGACGACGAGGACAGAGATGGCGGTGAGGATGAGGCTGATGATGATAGTGGTGATGGTGATGGTGATCAGAGGTAGATTGATCCATTACATTTTTTAATTTAGTATAACTCTTTATTTTTGAACATGGTTTTCCACTTTGGGGTTTTCCTCTGCTTCATAGGGACGTTGCATTCGGATTCTGTTTTTTGCACTTGATTCTTATTGTATGATTAGTCTACTACCTAGACCTTTAGTATTCCTTGGTACTGTGATACTCATTTTTCTATTTTTTTTTACTTAGCTTTCTTAGTTAGCCATGTATTTCATGTTTATGAATGTGGAAAATGATATGGAAAATGTGCTTTGAAGTAGTGGTCGGCACCACTCAAAGTGTCTAACTTTTATTTGAAATGGACATGATTTTAAGTGAAAACAACAATTGGCATACGGAAAATAGACCAAACGCATTTGGATTCTGTTTAAACTATAGGACAACGATCCGTGGGTCATATGTGACGTGTACGAGTGAACCCAGCCTCAATCTGAGGGCCGGTGTGGCTGGTACCACTCAAAGTGTCTTTCTTTTGTTTAAAATGGATGTGATTTTAAGTAAAAAAACCACATGCGGAAAAGGACCAAACGCATTCGGATACTGTTGATACTTTAGGATATGTATCCATGGGTCATATGTGATGTGTACGAGTCAACCCTGCCTCAATCCGAGGCGCGGTGTGGCTGGCACCACTCAAAGTGTCTAACTTTTATTTGAAATGGACAGGATTTTAAGTGAAAACAACAACTGGAATACAGAAAACAAACCAAACGCATTCGGATTCTGTTTAAACTATAGTAAAATGATCCATGGGTCATATTTGACGTGTAAAAGTCAACCCCGCCTCAATCTGAGGGCCGGTGTGGCCGGTACCACTCAATGTGTGTCACTTTTCTTTGAAATGGATGCGCTTTTAAGTAAAAAAACTACATACGGAAAATGGACCAAAAGCATTCGGATACTGTTGATACATTAGGACATGTATCCATGGGTCATATGTGACGTGTAAAAGTCAAACCCGCCTCAATATGAGGTGCGGTGTGGCTGGCACCACTCAAAGTGTCTAACTTTTATTTGAAATGGACAGGATTTTAAGTGAAAACAACAACTGGCATACGGAAAAAAGACCAAACGCATTCGGATTCTATTGAAACTATAGGACAATGATCCATGTGTCATATGTGACGTTTACGAGTCAACCTCACCTCAATCTGATGGCCGGTGTGGCCGGAACCACTCAAAGTGTCTTTCTTTTGTTTAAAATTGATGCGCTTTTATGTAAAAAAAACCGCATACGGAAAACGGACCAAACGCATTCAGATACTGTTGATAATTTAGGACATGTATCCATGGGTCATTTGTGGCATGTAGGAGTCAATCCCGCCTCAATCCGAGGCGCGGTGTGGCCGGCACCACTCAAAGTGTCTAACTTTTCTTTGAAATGGACAGGATTTTAAGTGAAAACAACAACTGGCATACAGAAAATAGACCAAACGCATTCGGATTCTGTTTAAACTATATTACAATGATCCATTGGCCATATGTGACGTGTACAAGTCAACCCCACCTCAATCTGAGGGCTGGTGTGGCCGTTACCACTCAAAGTGTCTTTCTTTTGTTTAAAATGGATGCGCTTTAAATAAAAAAACCATATACGGAAAACGGACCAAATGCATTCAGATACTGTTGATACTTTAGGAAATGTATCCATGGGTCGTTTGTGGCGTGTAAGAGTCAACCCCACCTCAATCCGAGGTGCGGTGTGGCTGGCACCACTCAATGTGTCTTTCTTTTGTATAAAATGGATGCGCTTTTAAGTAAAAAACCCACATACAGAAAACTGACCAAACGCAGTCGGATACTGTTGATACTTTAGGACATGTATCCATTGATCATTTTTGACGTGTACGAGTCAACCCCGCCTCAATATGAGGCGCGGTGTGGCCGACACCACTCAAAGTGTCTAACTTTTATTTGAAATGAACATGATTTTAATTAAAAACAACAACTGGCATACGGAAAACCGACCCAATGCATTCGGATTCTATTGAAACGTTAGGACAACGATCCATGGGTCATATGTGATGTGTACGAGTCAACCTTTCCTCAATCCGAGGGCCAGTGTGGTCGGGACCACTCAAAGTGTCTTTCTTTTGTTTAAAATGGATGCGCTTTTAAGTAAAAAAATGACATATGGAGAACCGACCAAACGGTTTCGGATTCTATTGAAACTTTAGGACAATGATCCATGGGTCATTTGTGATGTGTATGAGTCAACCCCGCCTCAATCCGAGGCGCGGTGTGGCCGGAACCACTCAAAGTGTGTCACTTTTCTTTGAAATGGACAACAGTTTAAGTTAAAACAACAACTGACATACGGAAAATAGACCAAAGGCATTCGGATACTGTTTATACTTTAGGACATGTATCCATGGGTCATTTGTGACGTGTACGAGTCAAATCTGCCTCAATCTGAGGCGCGGTGTGGCCAGTACCACTCAAAGTGTCTAACTTTTCTTTGAAATGGACAACAGTTTAAGTTAAAACAACAACTGACATATGGAAAACCAACCAAACGCATTCGTATTCTATTGAAACTGTAGGAAAACGATCCATGGGTCATATGTGACGTGTAAGAGTCAACCCCTCCTCAATCTGAGGGTCATTTTGGCCGGTACCACTCAAAGTGTCTTTCTTTTGTTTAAAATGGATGCGCTTTTAAGTAAAAAAACGACATACGAAAAATCAACCAAACACTTTCGGATTCTGTTGGAACTTTAGGAAAATGATTTATGGGTCATTTTTGATGTGTACAATTCAACCCCACCTCAATCCGAAGCGCGGTGTGGCCGACACCACTCAAAGTGTCTAACTTTTATTTGAAATGGACAGGATTTTAAGTGATAACAACAACTGACATACGGAAAAACGACCAAACGCATTCGGATTCTGTTGAAACTTTAGGAAAACAATCCATGGGTCATATGTGACGTGTATGAGTCAATCCAGCCTCAATCCGATGGCTGGTGTGGTCAGGACCACTCAAAGTTTGTCACTTTTCTTTGAAATGGACAACGGTTTAAGTTAAAACAACTGGCATATGGAAAATGGACCAAAGATATTCGGATACTATTGATACTTTAGGACATGTATCCATGGGTCATATGTGACGTGTACGAGTCAAACCTGCCTCAATCTGAGGGTCGGTGTGGCCAGGACCACTCAAAGTGTCTTTCTTTTGTTTAAAATGGATGCGCTTTTAAGTAAAAAAACCACATACGGAAAACTGACCAAACGCAGTCGGATATTGTTGATACTTTAGTACATGTATCTATTGGTCATTTGTGACGTGTACGAGTCAACCCCGCCTCAATCCGAGGTGCGGTGTGGCCAACACCACTCAAAGTGTCTAACTTTTATTTGAAATGAACATGATTTTAAGTGAAAACAACAACTGGCATACCGAAAACTGACCCAAGGAATTCGGATTCTGTTGAAACTTTAGGACAACGATCCATGGGTCATATGTGATGTGTACGAGTCAACCTTGCCTCAATCCGAGGTCCGGTGTGGCCGGGACCACTCAAAGTGTCTTTCTTTTGTTTAAAATGGATGCGGTTTTAAGTAAAAAAACGACATACGGAAAACTGACCAAACGCTTTTGGATTCTATTGAAACTTTAGGACAATGATCCATGGGTCATTTGTGACATGTACGAGTCAACCCCGCCTCAATCCGAGGTGTGGTGTGGCCAGCACCACTCAAAGTGTGTCACTTTTCTTTGAAATGGACAACAGTTTAAGTTAAAACAATAACTGACATACGGAAAATAGACCAAAGGCATTCGAATACTGTTGATACTTTAGGACATGTATCCATGGGTCATTTGTGACATGTACGAGTCAACTCCGTCTCAATCCGAGATGCGGTGTGGATGACACCACTCAAAGTCTCTCTTTTATTTCAAAAGGAAATCATTTTAAGTGAATAGAACTGAAATTTACACTCATCAACGATAGTCGCAAACTCTTTTTCATGAGTTGGGTAGTTTCACTCATGGGGTCATAAGTGACAAGACTCCTAAGAAAATATCTTTTCACCATATATTATAAACAATACAAGTTCAATGCAAAATTCATGACAAATAATTACATACCCAAACCAAGTATCACAAAAAAATGGGATTTGAGTCAATTTGAATGTCTTATTCAACTCTAATAGATATTTATCAAACTATTCTGCCTATTAGAATTTGATGGGTGAGGTGAATTACCACTATATTATTGTTTTCATATGTGTTTTTTTGGGCTATTTTAGGTGTTTTTTATACTGTTTGAAGTCTGTATGTGGCTTTTGTGATATTTTTTATGCAGGTGTATAGTGGAGGGTATACTGGAGGGCTATTGTGCACTGTTTTTTTATGCAGGTGTATGGTAGTGCTTCTCGAGGGCTTCTGGGGGCTGTAGTGCAGCAGCTCTAGGAAACTCTTTACCAACGGTTCAGAACCGTTGGTAAAGCCTTTTTCTGAATTCTTGAAAATGCTTTCCCAACGGTCCAGAACCGTCGGTAAAGCTTTTTCCTGAATTCTGGAAAAACTTATACCAACGATTCTGAACCGTTGGTAAAGAGTTTCCCAGAATTCTCAAACACCTATACCAACGGTTTAAATGAAATTGTTGGTATAGGGATTTCCTCACGGCTAACTGACCAACGGTTTGGAAAACTGTTGGTATACCCTATACCAACGGTTTTCCAGCCTATACCAACGTTTATAAACCGTTGGTATAGCCTACTTTTCCAGTAGTGCACCCTAAGCTATAATTGATATTCCAAATTTCAAAATGATGAATATTTTACAAAATTACACACATATTAGTTGCATTAATTAATTTTATAACTAATTCCCGCTGTCACAACAAATACCGTGTTTTTAAGAAACAATATATATCAAAAGATTGACAATTGTTTATGTCCAATTTCAAAGTGAAATCGATTCTAATGGCCACCATTGGATAAAATGGTAAAAATATATTCTAATTATACTTTAAAACCAATCTACAGTATAATTTATCACTATAATTTATTTTGATTAAAAAGTTGTTTTTAACTATTTTTCACTATATATAAAAAATTGGAAGTTCTCCGAAAAATACCAAAAAATCAACATAGGCTAATTTCAATATTCCGAATCCACAAATGAAGTCCATTTTGAAATATAAAATATATATAATTTCAAAAAGTGGGTATTAAAATTCATAATGGCTATTTTTATTGGTCGTGGTGCGTTAGAATCTCAAACTTGCGTACAATGCAAGCTATTGCATTATTGAAAGAGTAGCGTATCATGGAAGCTCGGGGTGTTACATATAGGGATAGTTTGTGATTTAAAAAAAAGGGGATCAATAATTTAATTAGTCATAGAGTATCAATTAAAATTGGAATAATTTGTAATAAACAACATAAATAATTCACCCTACTCAATGATACATAAAAATTTCATGGCTACATAAGGCATGTGTTGTTTTCCCATTCCCAGGTACTTTCATAAGTTAACAAGGTACACCCCGACACACACAGTATATTGGAGAACATGGAATCTTGGGTGTGTACTCATTATACAATTAGATATTGTTGGGTAAGGGTTACAAGTTTTGTGTGTCTCCCATATTTTTTGTGGTATTTAAATATTCTCGTTAAACATATCATCAAAACATATGGTTCAATTTTATACCTTTCCTTCTAAAATACACTCCATTGAATAAGGAGTTCCACAAAACATTTAATCTTCTCATGTATATTTTCCCACTATGCTTCTACCATAGAATCATCCAAGGATCTCCTCAAAATTTCATGATATATTTTGACTACATCTTTAATGTAATCGATGAACTTATTCTTGCAACCCATTTCTAGGAAATTCCCTTTACATCGATCCTCCAATGTCCCACATTCCATATCTCTCATAACTGAGATCCTCATATCCACCATAATCTTATTTCATCAACATTGAAAATCCTTTTTCAATAAACTCCAAATTTGTTATACACCAACAACAATGTAAAAATCCCCATAATCACTCTTGGATTTAGTTTCTCATAAAAATTCAAATCATCATATAAATGAAATAACAATATTTAATGATAATATATGGGATAAATCCATGAAACAAAAAAGTGAGAATGAATATTGGTCATTGTTCTTTTTAACATTATCAATATAAACATAAAAAAAGGAAGGATAGTAAATACAATAAAATCATAAATTAAATCTCAAATTCTAATTTATAGGGAGAGAAATAGATTAAAAAATTAGTAATCCTGATATTTAATTAAATTATAAGGAATTTATTTCTATTTTTCATGGTCAATTAAGATTCAAAAAATAATTTATTTAAATAAAACACCATATATCATGTTTGAATTGATCATTGATGAATAAATTTTAAGCCTTTCTCTTTGTAATTTTCTAATAACTTTATTGATAATCAAAAACTCCATGATATTCTGATCATCGATCCATGATCTCACCATCATCCACCATTTCGTTCCTCTATGTCAGTCATCCTTCATATCATGGTTTATGTAGAAAAAACTAATTAAGATTCATAAAATGGTATTAATATATTATTCCTTGTTCAAAAACATTTATTAATAAACAAATAAATAATCGTATTTATTTATTTATTTTACCAAAAGATTCGCTGGAGATTACCATAAGTCCCAACACTCAATGTCAAATAAACATATACCATTCCGAGAGAAAAACCTGTATTCCAGATTTAGTGGTGGTCTCAGTTTTCCAATCTAATTAATAATTTTCTTAATAGAACATTATTTCCTAAACACGTCACATATTTAATATATTAAATTTCATTACATTATTATATAAATTTTGAGGCTCTACATGCCCTATAATACCTTAATGACTCCTCTAAAAACTTTGAAAATAACCCTTAAAATATGAAAAAGTGTTACATTGAAAAAGTAAATTCACTAAATTATCACCAACTTAGGGGTTATCACCCCCAAAAGAAGATTCATACTTAAAATAATTTTTTTAATTACATCACATCTAGTTTTCCCATTAATAGGTTCACTCTTGAATATTCCCTTGATATCAATAAACACACTCCAAGGGAATATATTTCCCAAAATTGATCTTATCTGGTCAATCCTTAGTGGTCACCAAGAACTCTAAGAAGGTATATCCACCCTCAATGTCAACTCTCCATATTTAATAACATATAATGGGTCATGCATATATCTCCTCAACTAAGACACATAGAATATTTCATGCACTCTGTCTAACTATAGTTGTAAGGCCAAGCATTTCACTAACTCACCAATCTTAAACAATATTTTGAAATGACTGATGAACCATAGAGATATATTGTTACTCCATCCAAACATCGACAATCCTAGAAGAGGTGATTCCCTAATAAAAACATTGAATCCCATTTGGAACCTCATGATCCGCAGTCATTTGTCCTTATAAGACTCCTAATGGATATGTGTAGTCCTCATACACACGTGGACAGTCATCACCATCTCTGATATTTCATTAACCAATTCATAATCATATAATCACTGTATCTCTGAGATCTATTCGTCACATTAGTGAATTGAAGTTTCAATCATCCATTAATTCAAATGCAGTCAAACCAATAGTGTTGTGGTAAGTGCTGTTATATGAAAATTCCACTATTGGTGGGTGATCCTCATATCTATACCGAAAACCAACCCTGAATCCTAAATCATTCCTTCTAAAACCCTATATTTCTCCATTTTATGGCCCTATATATGGTGTTTCAATGTTTTTATCATCTATAATAGTTTTATAACATCCACATGTAGTCCTCTCTATAATCAGGATGTGGAATAAGGATCTTCGTTGAAAATGATATTCAAGGGATCTCTAGGAGGGTAAAACTATTTCATGCATGTAGAATATATCCAACACACTTCCAAAATCTTCTATCAAATGGATAAGAAGTGGGATGGACAAGTGATTTATTCTATGATAATCATGATATAATCATGACCACTCACTAATTCTAAACCACCATTATTAAATCCATGATGAAAGTTTCCCACCACTACTTCTATTTTTAATCCTTAGCCTTCACATGTTCATAGGTGAGGCATCTAGAGATAAACATTGTAACACTCCACTACATCTTTGGGCTCTAAAACTAATGTTCACGGTCAAGATACAACTTTAACACTCCTAGGTGTACCTCCAATAGGGATTCACGAAACTACCTCTGACCACCTGCCGCAACAATACTGGTACTATATTCCTTCCATTGAAAAGGATGAAAGTCTTGTTATCTTTAATAAATATATCATGATAATATGTATTAGATATCGAATTACACAAGATATAGAAAACAATATTATTAATTTTTTTCTACCCAATTTGGAGAAGAGGTGGAAGGGTTATCTCCATTGATTATAGGTACACTGCACCATCTATATTAACTAAGGATAACTGCAATGAGGCCAACTACTCTAATACTATAATTAGTTACTATGATGGTATTTCCAATAGATAGAATATTCTATCATGTTCACCTTCCTAAGAGTATAAACTAACTAAATTTCAAAATACTTTAGGAATTTCACCCATATATAATGCCTTATAATGTATCCAACCAAAATTCCAAAGGCATTGTAGAACACAATGAACTCAATACCATCTTCTAGTACACTTAAGAAAGGTGTTCTCATCCACCACTACATTAACTCATATCCGAACTATTGTAGTATTTTTCACAAAAAAAAGTAAACCCCTTTCTATTCATGGAATTTAATGATTCTATGACCCTGGAGGAATATTGTATGAATCTATAATATATCCTTCCAAACCAAGGAATCTTGGTACATCAAAAACACACTTAGGTGGAATATAAGCTAGAAATTCTTTAATATTGATGGGTTAAACTAATAATACCTCCTCTAAGATAACATATACCTAGAAGTATACCTCTCAATTCAAAAACTAACACTTTGAGAGTTTTCTATAAATATGGTTCTTTAAAATTTTGTCAATTGCTATCCTCATTTTTATCACATGCACCACATATGATGTTATGTATAGGATTATTTCATAGATTATGAATACCAATAACTAGTTAATAAGGGTTTAAAGATCTGGCTCGTGATTCCTATAAACACTATGGGGGTGTTCATCACATCTAATGGAATCAAAAAGAATCATTGTAACCATAGGGGCTCTAGAAATCCATTACCTATAAATAGTCTTCTCATACATGGAGCTCTTAATTACCTAAGTCGAGGTAAATCATTAAGATCTAATTATACCATAACAACTACTAGAATAGTTCATTGATTCTTGGAATTTGATATATATTTTTGATAGCCAACATGATCAGGATAAATTAATATGCACAAAACTTGGTGATCCTCTATTCCTCCATTGGGAACAAAACATAGTTTCCTAGTGAAAAAATGGATCTAACACTCTCTTTTTCTATGGATCCACCAATTTCACTTTTAAATCCTTCTCCTCTAAGGTTTATCTGATAAGCTGGTGGATTTATCATGGCAATACTATCCAACTGGTTAGAAATCAGTTGTATCCTCAAATACATGATCCTATCATTCTCTATATGGGATCCATTCTCATTAAAGAAGGTCAATTTCCTCCCACAAACTCAAACACACTAAAACCCTAAATTTTTATATTAAAATGAGATATAAAATATATAAGAACAATCTATACAAATTAAAATATGATAGGGTGGCATGAACCAGTCTGGGTCGACCCTAAACAGGTCACCCGAGCCGCCATGTGACAAGTCCTAAAATCCATTCCTGATCCTCCTAGGACCGTGACAAGAACCAAGGGAATCAGTTAGAGTGATATGGAATGTTGTTAAACGAAAAGTAAACAATAACTAATCTATATAATGAAATGGACAGCCAACATATAAATATATAAAAGTTCAACTATACACTAATTATACATGAGACCGAAAGTACAACTAAACTAGAAAACTCAACCAACTAAAAATGATAAACAAATAACTCCATGTAACCCCTATGGTAACTCTTAAATACATTGATTAGACAATTCCCAAGGCGGTCAAACTCAAGATGAAACATGTGCAAGAGATAGAAATATATGAATACTATAGAAATGAGTATTAAAACATAGTAGGTTAGCCCAATATTTTCTTCTAAATGAACTTCCTTTAAAATAAAATTAACAAAAAATTCAAATTTTGAAATATAATATAAATTTTTTTTTCATAACATGGTTCCATGATATAATCATTATAAAATACAATGGTTTCCAGTTTTCAAAAACAGAAAGTGCTAGTAACCAATTTCAAATAGATGCAACTTCAAATTAAAAAAAGGTTTCCTGAGGGATTATTAAAATAATGTACCCTTTTAAATATAATACAAGAAATTCTGAATTTATGAACCAAACACACCGTATACCGATGGTGAGTTCAAAATATCCAATGATCACAAGTCACAAGAACACCCCTAGGAACTTGTTCGTTGTGGGCCAGGGTAACTCTTATCACGATGTAAAATTAACAATAAAATATATTTTTTCTCATGCATGATCCACTATAAGGCAATATATACCCATAACCAAGTTGTCCCCAAAAACAACATCATAGTTTAGTTAGTATTTTCATCATCAAAAATGCTATGTGAAACAGGTATGAAACAACTTCGGATCACTAGCATACTACTAAATTTCTGCCCACCTAGATACTCAGGTTTCTATTTAGTGCTCAATAAAGTTCAAAATATTATCAAATATAATTTACACAAGAAAATTTAATTTCCAAAATCATACACACACAATCAACCCAAAATATGTGTCTCATTTCTTTCATGGATCAATAAACCACATAAAATTTTCATTATTCATTTTAATGAAGTATAACGAGGCTTTTCACATAAAATCCATTAAAAAATTATATTTTAAGGAAAAACACCTACCATTACCATATCAAAATAGATATGGTAGCCCCAAATCCATTTAATAAATCAATTTCATTGACAATAAAATGGATGAAAATGATATAACATGAAGTACACGTGAAAACCATTTTTATAAGAAATTTGGAAAATGATCCATTAAGAATTATTCACAAAAAAAATTATCAAAAGAACCAATTCCATTACTCATAAGGAGATTTAAACACACAATTGGAAACAACATAACATTTTCTCAAGCCCCTCAGAAACACATGTTAGACATTCAAAACCATCCATTTCTATAAAGGTGAAAAACACCCCATTTACCCAGAACCCATGCCAAAACTACCTAAAAACTGATACTCACTACATTATAAAACCCAAAAGAATAGTGTAACCCACAAAAAAACTCAAATACATTTACTCACATGTGAAAAATATTTTTCAGAATCCAAAACAATCATTTTATATCACCTTGAGCACACAAGAACCAACCAAGCACTTTCCTGAAAATGAGGAATGAAATTATTAATAAAAAACTCTATTAAACACTAAAAAAATGTTGTAAAACCAAATTTTTAAGAAATAAATTTATTTAAATATCTAAACTTTGTTATAAACATTATATTTTATGTGATAAAACAAATGTATTATTTAAAGAAACACTTAGTGTGCACACTTTAACCAAAACAACACAATTTTCTCAAAACAAGGTATAAACTAGCTTTCTGGGACAAAACATAATTAAACCAATGGGAAAAAACAATACCTAGAACACATATAAGTTTCAAACTATAGGAAACAGTTAAATCTATAATTATAAAGGCATTTCTTGGGAGAATCTACCTTGAAACCTTGCTGCAATGGAAACGCACACCCGAAAACCTTCCATGACAGTTCATAAACCATATATCTATGAATACCACCCCTAAAATAATGAATCCCCCATAAAAATGCTGGGATAAGAGAACCATATATCATAAATTAATAGGTAGGAAGAGATATCCATGAAGTAATGGAAGGAGGAGGAGGAATGATGAGATAGGAGGAGGAAACTCACCTTGAAAACAAGAGAACTCGTCATCATCCCATAGATACGCACCCTTATAGAAGAGATAATGGCTTGGAACTAAATAGAGAGGATCTGTTGGTCTTGAATAACTAGGGAAATATAATTGGGACGAAAATAGAAAAATAAATGCATGATTCATGAAAGAAAAAAAATTACCTTACCAAATATGGGCGATTTGAGAAACCATGAGCTATTTCTCCCTAATATGAGTCTAAGATGAGCTCCAAAGAGGGAAACTGGAACATGGGGGTCCTCTTAGGAGTTTTGGGTATGATTGAGAGGTGGAATCATAATAAAAATGTTAAAAATTTTAATAAAAAATAAAAAAATAAATTTATTTTTTAAGAAACTAGAATTATGCTCACCGGATGGCTCAATACCTGAATAAATAACCCAAATCCACCATGAGTATGAATTAATAATGGGTCAAAATAGTTATGGTGTTTTTAATAGGTCAAGGGATGCCAATTGTTATGTTTAATTAGTTACAAATGTATAAAAATTAAGGAGTTATAAAAGAAAAAAATGTTTTTAAATTTATAAATGGGATCACAATTGGCCCAACTGAAGTAACCACCATATTTTCCAAATAATCCCTTACAAGCTAGGGGAACCGATGTTATGATGATTGGAAATATAAGTAAGTTCAAAAATAAACATTCATCTCACCCATAATCCTCTAAAATGATAGGTATTTCCAATTAACCACATCAAAACCAATACATGAAAAAACCGAGTGTGACAATTCTCCCCACCATTAAAGCTTTCAACCCCCAGAAAGCCATAACACATTCCTAGTGAAAGATCAACACCTATGTATTCCTTATCGACACGGTCCAGCCTGTCAAGATAAGGACAGATCATCCATCATCAATGGAACTTAATCATCTTGACCAAATAGAACACCAACTCACAACCACTTCCTGAGAATCAATAGAATGATCAAGCCACCACATCCACAACCAAGCCAAGAACCAGAATATTGGGCCTTCTCCCAATTAACCCAACAGTCACCCAAATAAAAGTGCACTCTCTAAATATAATGACTTGGGATGTAATAGGTCTTAATAGGATCTCTATCATTAAATTACAATTGTCATCCGAAAAAACCATAAATTAAAAAATCTTTGAGGCCTGCATTAGGTATCCCCACCATTAGGGACCAAATAGAAATGAAAATACCAGAATTCAACATGAACTATATTCTGGACTCATCAGCATAGGCCCACCAAAACTCTCCCAAAAGAATCTAAAACCATGACTCAAGAGGGTTAAAACGTGAACATTTAATCCACCAACTCCCAAAGGGGGGGGACAAGAACTGAGCTGTCACATTCAGCACGGTTCACCACCCACACCACTCAGGGAGGGGAGGGAAGGGGACCTAATCATTGGGAGATTGAAAACACAAAAGAAATAGAGGAACCTACCAAAACACTCCACCTTCAGATGGGTAAAACCAAGACCAATCATGATTAACATCGGCGGTCCACATAGTTACCTTGATCGAAAACCAGCATCTGAGAAGGAATCACCATAGACACTATGTGAGAGGTAATTCCACCATGGTATTTGTGAAAAAAAAATTGTTATAAGAAACTACATGAAAAACATATAATCTTCGTTACCACAATGGTGAAGGTATGATCTTAATCGAGATCCCCAAACCTTTGGCGATTTCCTGACTGCGTAAAGAGGTTCACTCTGAGGCCTATGTCTAGAGTCCTAATGTTTAAAGCATCTATTGCACCACATCTAAGAGTTACAGATCACAACACCCCATAAAACTCACATTATCAATGACACGCCTTCATCTAAATAATAACTCAATTATACATAGCATCATTCTCTCTCACACCATTTATGAAGCATAATGGACAAGGAATATGGTGAAAAACATCAATATCACCGAACAAAACTTCTATATCCAAATGAATTATCAGATAAGGGAAACACTATATATCAATCCCAAACAACTATATATTCCATAAATCGAGGTGAGGCATCATCTGAAGTGGTGGAATTAATGTTTGAAATGAATCCTTAGGCTGATCAACTAGAGGTATCTCCAATAGAGACCGTCTGTGGCCAGATCACATCCTCAACCATATACTTAGAAAGGCAGTAAACATTGCTCCAAGACAAAGCCACCAACAAGATCACATCTTAAGACACACCTTGAATATCAATTCCAGATCATGAGGAAACATACCAAAAAAAACCCATGCTTCTATAACATTAAAAAACAACCCACATAAACACCAGTTTACAAAAAAACAACACATTTTCAGCTTAAAACACCTTTGAAAAACAAATTAACTTGATGTATTTTTACATTCAATAATGGTGTTTCATCAAGTCTTACTCACATGCACGTTCCCATGCCACCCTGGGAACCCAACCACTATGCCATATCAGGCATCCAACAACATATCTATAAAAAACTATGCATGTGAGAACCCATAAAAACACCAAAGACTAAAACAAACATCCTCATTTTACAAGCCAACAAATTCAACCCATTTAAAAAAAATCATGTGCCTGCCATAGGCACACTAACCACCAACACAAAAACCATTTCCATAATTCCACAAAATAAACCATTTTACAAAACCCGAAAATGAAACCCTATAGGTCTCCATCAAAATCTTCTCGCTTTTTTCAAAACATTTTCCAGTGTCTCAAAAAACAACACTTTATCAAGAACCATTTTATTTAGAACCCATTTAGTTAATTTTAAAACAACTACCTAAACATGAATTCCATTAAAACATCACTTTCCTATTTTCAAAAATTCATAAATGTCTCTTTCTCAATTAGACAACCATAATTTCCAAAACCCTTTTTTAGAAAACACCAACTGCTCAAAACCAATTCCCAAAACAGTTTCATCAGATTCAAACACTATTCAATATCCCAAAACATCCTATTTTAATCAAATTTTCATAATCAACTTAAAATAATTCATTCATTCCAATAATTGTATTTCAATAAATCATAAGTTTATATTAAAGAAAATTTGATCTTGTTAAATCATTCCACTTTCTCCACAAAAATTTGTTTCAAAAAAATCCAACATGCTAAAAAACATTCTTATATTATTCATTGAAAACCCACTTCCATAATTATACCACAAGGATTTTCAAAACAAAATTTAGAATTCAAGAATGGTCTAAGAGACCCACAAAAGGAAACTACTGTCGATGGAAGACTTGACCTTATGGTTGGTGGCCATATGTCAAACTCACGACCAACAAGAAGAGCCTTATTAGGACCATGGATGGCTTCACATGGCTTTCCAGGCCTTATGAGCTCAGGGAGGCCATATGTACAACTCCCCATACTATATCCCAATAACCAAACAATATTTAAGAAACAAAGAAACTAAAAAAACCGGACATCCCATGGAATCTTGAGGATCGAAATGAGCAAGATTTCACGATGCTCTTCCCACACCATCAAATCAAGTTACAGAACTTATACTCCATCACATTGAAATCCCTAAAATAATAAGGGTGTTATAAAAAGAAATGTATGGTAATATCCAACCTCCACTAATACCATTTTGTCATGAACCAGACTGGGTCTACCCTGAATCGGTCACCTGAGCCGCTCCACGACAAGCCCCAAGAGGAGTTCTCGATCCTATTGGGATAGAGACATGTGACTAGGGAATATGTTAATGTGAAAAAAGAACGTTTTTGTCCAAAAATAAACAATAACTATGCATTTTAAACAAATGGAAATCCCAACATACATTTCTATAAAAGTTGAACTAAACATTAATTGTACATGAAACTGAAAGTACAACTGAACCAGACAACTCAACCGACCAAACATGAAAACCATATAACTCCATGTAACCCATTTGGTCACTCTTCAACACACTGAATATAGCTCCCCCATGGAGATCAAACTCAAGATGAAACCTGCACAAGGGCTAAAAACAGAAGAATACTATAGGCATGAGTATTAAAACACAGTAGGATAGCTATATATTCTACTCCAAATGCACTTTCTTTAAAAAAAAGAAACATCAATTCGATGTTTGAAATACAATATATAAGTTTTTTTCCAAACATGGTTCTATGCTATAATCATTATAAAAAATTGGTCGCAAATCTTTATAACCAGTAAATGATTGTAAAAAAATTCAAAGAGATGAAACATCAACATAAAGACAGTTTACAAGAGGACTGCTTTAAAGAATGTAAACCTTTAAAAAAACATGTTACTGAATTTATTAACCAAGCACATTATATTCCAATGGTGAGTACAAAATAACTAATGAGAACAAGTCATGGGAGTACCCCTAGGCACTAGTTCGTTGTGGTCCCAAAGTACCTTGTGTCTCAGTGTAAAAGTAACCATAAAAAATATTCTTTCTTGTGCATGAGCCACTAGTAGGGAAAAAATAATTGTAACCTATTGGTCCCCAACATCAGCATCATAGTTTATTTAGTTTTATCATCATCAAATATGCTATGTGATATAGGGATGAAACCACTCAGGATCACTAACATACTCATACATTCCCACCCACTTAGATACATGGGTTTCCCTTTAGTGGCTAGTCAAGTTCCACATATTATCAAATACACAATGTAAATGAAAATTACAATACCAAATCATATACCCAAAAACTCGCTGCAAACAGGCTTCACATTTCTTTCACGGATCAATAAATAATTTATAACATTCATAAAACAATTTCAAGAAGTATTACGAGGCATTGCACATATAATACATTCAAAAATGATCTTTAATGGACAAACACCCACCATTACCATATAAAACCATATTTGGTATCCCCAACACCATTTAATAAATAAAATTCATGGACTACAAAATAGTTCCAAATGACACAACATTATGTACATATGAAAACAATTTTTAAATGAAAAATGAAAAATGGGCCTCTAAAAATTCTTCCAAAAAACAAATTTATCAAATAAACCATTAACCATATTAATAAATAGGTGTAATCACAACATTGGAAGAAATAGATAATTTTCTTAAACCCCTCAAAAACATAGGTTACACATTGAAAACCCATCCATTTCCATAAAGGCTCCAAACATGCCATTTACTAAGAACACATGTCAAAACACCCTAAAAACCGATACTCACTACATTATTAAACCCAAAATCGAATTTTAACCGACATAAGTAACCCAAAAACATTGATTCACATGCTTTCAAAAAATTTCCTATGCCAAAACTATAATTTTATAACACATTGAGCACACAAAAGCCAATTGGGCACTTTCCAGAAAATGAGGCATGCAATAATTAACAAAACAAACTCTATTCGACAAAAACATGGTTATAAAACCAAATTTTCATTCCAAACAATTATTTAAATAGCTAAACCAGGTTTTACAAATTATAAATTAGGTGTGAGGGAAAATTGATCATTTAACCAACCCCTTAGTGTGCACAATTAAACCAAAACAACGCAATTTTCACAAAACAAGGCATACAATACCCTTCATGTACACTAAAAAATTCCACCAAATGGTGAAAAACAAAACCTAGAATACAAATAAGGTTAAAACATCATTAAACTGATGAATTTTGAATTATAAAGGTATTTCTTAGAGAACTTACCTCAAAACCTTGGTGGAATGGAAACACACAACTGAAAACCTTCCACAAGGCTTCACAAACCCTATATCTATTAATACCATACCAAAATGAATAAAACCTCATAAAAAGTATGGGATAATAGAACCCTAGGTCTTTCATCAACTGGTAGGAAGAGAGACCAAAGAAATAATTGGAGGAGGATGAGGAAGGAGGACAAATGAGATGGAAATTCACCTTGAAAAGTAGAGAACTCTTCATCTTCCCTTATATCAACAACCTTAGAGGATAGAGAATATCTTGGAACACAATGTATAGGTTACTTAAATATATAAAAACCAGGTAATAATATTTTGGGGGGAAAGATAAAAAATGAATGATTCATGAAAGAAGAAAATTACCTTACCAAATCTGGATGATTTGAAAAGCCCTGTGCAATTTCGCCCTAATTTGTGACTAAGATGAGCTCCAAAGAGAGAGAATGGATCCCGCGGTGATCCTAGGGTTTTTGGGCTTGATTGGTTTATGAAATAACCTAAAAATATATAATATGATTACCTTATAAAAGAAATAAATTATTTTTAAAAAAACTGGAAATTAGATCATGGGATGGCCAAATACCTGAATAAATAACGCCAATCCACCATGATTATGAATTATTCTGGGGTAAAAATTGATATAGATGTTTTAATAGGTCAGTGGAGGACAATTGGGAAGTATAATTAGTGAAAAAAATAAAAAAAGAAAGGATTTATAAAAGAAACATATTTTGTTTTTAAATCTACAAATGGGCTCATGGTTGGGCCAAATCCTGAAGTAACCAACCTTTCTTCAAAAACTCCCAAACAAGATATGGGGAACCCATGTAAGGATGATTATAAATATATGTAAGTTCAAAATGAAACATTAATCTCACCCAAAACCCAATAAATGGATCAGGATTTACACCAAATGGACGAATAACAAGACATGAAAAACCGGGTTTGACATAGGTTCGCATGGTTGCTATAAATAAATCCCATTTGAAACTCTATATAACAGTATAAGAATTAGTGAATTTTTTTTAAATGAATTTAATTTTTTTTTATTTTTAAAATGCACATCACTGATTATATCTTTATATACACTCAACACTATGTTTGGATTGTGTTACAAAAAATTGCCTAATTTATCTTCTGTTACACACAACACCATGTTTAAGAGAAACATGACATAATATTAAAATATTATTATTCAATATGATAATTTTTAGGTTTATGTTTGAATGAAGGGTACTAATAGGATTATAAAAATTATAAAAATATATATTTTACAAAAGTATATGTATTTAATTTTTTGTGAAAAATTAATTAAAAAAAGAATGAAATAATTTTTAAAATAAAGGATATCATTTTATGAAAAAATATTTTTATAAACATGAACACATTTTACCTCAATGAATAAAAATTTTCAATTTATTAACTGATATTAATTATTTTTATATATTATATATGAAATTAAATGGTTAACATTAATCCTATGTATCTTCTAGACTAGAGATAAACTAAATCCATTTTTATGTTTTAAAGAGTATTTTTTTAAAAGTAGTTTTGTCTCCTTTAACAAACTTATTTTAAAATAAATATTTACCATTTATATATAATTTTTTTGAAAAAAATAAAATTAACCTTCAAAATATTAATATTAAAAATATACTATTGTGAATTTTTTGTATTTTAATGAAAAGTTCCAATTTTTATGAGTAATGAATAATACTGAATTTTAATTGAACACTGCCTTTTCATTTAAGTTATTTATAATGTTAAATTATTTATAAATTAATTTTGAAGTTAAATTAATTAAATAATACATACATTAATCCAATTTACTTTATTTTAATCTATTTAATTTTTATTTTTGATATAAAAACATTGTAAAATTTTTAACATTTCCTCCTTAAATACCAATTTCTCATTGCATCTGTTAGATTAATTTTGAATTAAAAAATTTATTCATATGGAAATAAAATTTGAAAAAATGTATTCAAATTTTTGAAAAATCATAATAAATATTATCTAGTAAGGAAAAATTAATTCTTGATAAAATTTAATTTTGAATGTAGTAAAAATGAAATATTTCGGTTAGGGTAAAAATGGTTCTACTAGGGGTTAAAATAAATAAGTTAAGTGTAAAATTAAATATAAACTTGTATGAAAAAAATTTAAGGTCATATTTCGACCATTACACCTCTAAAGATCAAAAATTTCCTATTCTGGACCCGTATGATAGATGTAAAACAAGGGATCACTCAATTATTTTCAAAAATAAATATGAAATGTGTCTCTTTCCCACTTATAAAATGTCTCCATACTCTTCTATTTGTCAAACATTAAAATGATTTTTTATCAGCCAATACCTACCTAAATCACATCCCAACTTCCAAAAAATCGTTCAAGAAGTCATATTTTTGGTTGAAAACTATCCTAGGTAGGTTTTTAGTAAAAATTAATGAGGATAGATTAAGAATTGTAATGTTCACAAATGAGCGTTTTTTTTTCAATTCTTCCCCCAACACCTTAAATTATTTTTTTATAATTCTTATATTATAACCTATGTATCTTAAATATACACATATGTTATTATTCTAATATAATTACCTTAAAACATCTCTACTTCCATCAAATGGGTTATGAAATCATTGTTCATGTATAAGGAGAAATAGCCCCTCGTGAACCGATGTCATTCATTTTTTCATTACCACCTCTCATAATTATACATAATGATAGATTTATTGTTAATATATTATATATATGATATTTTTATTCTTATATAATTATTATTTCAAAATAACTTCATGATTTTCATTTTTTGGGAATATAATAGCATCACTCTTGTGTACAACAAACTACTGCATTATGAAGACATGTGATTTATTCACATTTTATATAGATTACATTAAGTATTTTTTAACAATAATATATTATTGATATAAATAAAAAATTATTATAGGATAAAAATTTATCTTTTATATTTTTTTATTTCAATATTAAAAAGAAAATTAAAAAAATGTTCATGCATTTGTACGACCAACTATCTCAATCAACTGTAGATTTCATTATCTATCAACTAAATTTTAAGGATTACTGTAAATATATAAATACTTATTATATATGATATATATATCATGTTTATGATTATAAATATGATTAATCCATGATTTATGAAATAGGACGAAAAATAAAAAGTCTAAACATATATGAAAAAACAAAGGAATTACTTCCCAAAACAGGACATTAAAATTAAATTGGGAATAAATTATTAGTACTATGTTATAAGAAACCACATAATATATTATATATATTAAAACTGTTCTTCAATATATTTATGATATAATTATATTTTTTATACAGTAATTTTGAAGGTGTATGATGAAATTCAAGACATAATGTAAGGGATTTACATCTCAATTTCACTTCTTTAATACAAATGCCATGTTCATTAACTATTTTTTATATTGTGTATATAGTACTCATGAAGTAATTTTATGATGGTTATCCTTAATTTTATTTTTATTTTCATATCTATTTTAGGATACCTCTTTTAGAGGGTTTACGGTCCAAAAGACAATAAATATATAAGGGATTTCTTTGTCTCAATCTTCCTTCTTGTGAAAATAACATATGTTATGGATCAATACCATTACGAAAGGTTCATAGACTACCATTTTTAAGTTATATACAATGAATATCCTTGTTTTCATGATATTTTAAGTTTTATGTAATTTTATTTTTTCTTGGGGCTTATGAATTAGTGTTCCCAAAGTAGTGTTATTTTTGTGTTACAATCTAATAATTTATCAAGATTGTTTATGATTATACTTCCAATGATCAAATATAATGATATATATCTCATGAAACACATGAATTATCTTCTAATCTAGTCATGTTCATATAATACACATGTTCCTTCATTTTTTTCTCCTTCGATGATAAAGAGTTCAAAATAATATTTTATAATAAAACCTCTGTTTGGTTGATAAATGTTTTCTTCCAAAACCATGTTTGATAAAAAAAATAAAAAAGGATTTTAAAATTATTCAAAAGATTTATAAAATAAATTCATAACTATTATTTACTTTTAAAATATTTTTTAAAAGGAATCATTATGTGGTTTTAAAAAATAATTCAAATTTTTCTTCTGCAAAAAAATTGAATAAGATCATTTTATATATCATTAATAGAATTTATCACTATATTTTATGAAATTATGAAATGTTTATGAAACCAATTTCATATCATGCGTTTTAATATGATGAGTGTTTTATCATTATGTGACAAAAATATATACTGTTATCATTATTTGATAGTGGATATGTTATAACCAAAGATTCCAGTTACGTTATAGCTATGGAAGGTGGTAATGTTATAAAAAAATATTGGTGTGACCTATATCTACCTCCAATTCATTCGGTAAAGATTTATATCTCCTGAGATAGACCGGACCAGAACTGGTATTAAACTCAGTTAAGTAAGAGAAGTTGTCAACCATGATGGTCTGGGGAGTGAACCATGACTAACATGATTGTTTGGGGATTGAACCTATTCCACGGTGAGGAAATGGATTCCAGTAGGGATGGTGGTGTGTCCCACCCAAGAGGTGTGTCTTTTAAAAAATAGGTTACACATGTGGCTAGTCCATGCCCAATGTAGGTATATGGTTAGTAATACCAATCATACCATGATATGAATTTCGTGATGGGTATCCATGATACAAGATTTAATATTCTTATGTGTATTATATAAATCTATGTATTATGCAAATTTTATATTATCTTTGATCATGTTCTTTGATTTCCTTATGATTCATATATTATAAAGTTCCAATGTTTATGTCATGGCTCATGTTTATGCTATATTAAAGGTTGGTTATGAACATAATAATTTATTTTCATGATTATATAAACTTATACTTATCTTATACTTTCATATGATCCTAGATTGATATTTATTATTTCTACCCTTATTGAGCATCTAAGATCACTTTTCATGTGTTTTATTTCCCTAGGATATGAAGAAATGTTTTTATGGAGTATTAAAGGGTAAATTATTCATGGAATACCTCTAATATAATTCATGAATTTTTAATATTTCGTTACTAGTTTCCAAAGGCTGCAAACTATTATGGTATTTAGGTGTGTTATTGTGAAATATAATTAATATTCATCTAAAACTATAAAATATCCTTGTTTGACAAGCCTGGGTTACTATAGTTTGTATCAAAGTAAATGATTAGTTAAACATTGAAAACTAGAATGATAAAAAATTAGTGATATCCTTATGGAAATTTATAAGGATACATCTAGGGATGGCTCAATGGATATTTCTAAGGATGAGTCAAATAAGTGGAAAATTTCACCAAATAATGTTAAAGGATAGAGAAATTGGTTTCATAAAATGAAATCATTGTATAGATACTATAGGTATATCTATATATAAAATAGATTTACATAGGGGTAACAACATTGAAACCCCCATATTGAACTAGAATCGATAAGGAACTAGGGAAAGAAAATGGTCCATAATACACACCCAGTTTGATACTATTGGGGAATATGCTTTGGAAATTCAAAAAGGATTTAGGAACCATCATGATGGATATATATAAAAGATGATAATGAATTTCCTATTATATACATAAGGATTTATAAATTAAATAAGGTTTCATGATTTAGGCATCCTATAAATTATTTTCTCCATGATTATGTGGTTATAATATATGATTAGTGTTTCTCACACTATGCTTTCAATATTTATAAAATGGTGAGAAATAGAAGGAACTAGGTTAACATCGATTGTGACATACATTTTCAATATGAGAAGACAAATGGGATAATGACTGGAGTGAATGGAATTATGATTATGAATAATCATTTTTCAAAGAACATGATTAAAAATGTATACCTTAAACTACTACTAAACTCACCATAAGAAGATAAACAATGAGTACATTGAGAGTTTGAGTAGTGGAAACCATTAAGGAAATAAGATTAAGTTTCTTATGTTTTGAGAATGTGGGAAGAAACACCCATGTGGATATCTTATAGGAATGGGATTATTTTTTCACTATTGAAAATAATGACACAAAGAATGTAATAGAAAATATAAAATGAAATGTTTAGATAATGCAGTGGATGAGAATAATAGTCCACCTATGATATCATCGGATGTTGAATGCCTTAAACATGTATAGTATAGGAATTATACAAATCGTTATCATAAGGGGATATCTAATAGAGAAAATTAGTAAGGTCGTATGAGTAATAGATATATTGTTAATGTTGAGGTGACCAAAAATGACATATTAAAAGAAAGTGGTATTAAGGAAAATATTGATGAATCAAAGTTAATGGTTTGAGATGGAAGTGCGATGAATAAAGTATTTAGGTATTAGAATTCAAATATTATGCTATATGAGTCATGAAATATATAAGTATTGAATATTATTAGTTTTTTATTAAATATTTAAAATAATATGTTGAATGACGCTTATAGACTATAGAAGTTATTTAATGTAAATGTGATATTTTGATTATGGGAAGGTACCCCTAAATATTATCTGGATGTTAATAATATTATGTTTAGTATGGATTTTGAGGTGACTGATGTGGATAATTTAAATTGGATAGTATTTTTGACCTCATAACACATAATGGAATTATTCAAAAAAAATTATTTTATCATTAATAGATTTTACAAAATTATTGGATATATGTATTATATTTAATAATATGTGGTTTTATTTAAGGAATGAGGAAAAATTAATTTTTTCATTGAGGCTCTACAAAAATTCAACTTATTACCAAGTTTAAATGTAATACATAATTAATGTATTCTCATGTTTTTTAAGTGAAAATCAAGTGATACTTTATGATATATGTGGGATTAATGTAATATCAATTTTGAAAAATTTAGTTACCTAATAAATAAATTTTTATTTTTTATGGTTATAAGGATAACCAATTATGGAATGGTTTAAGTTAAAATTCTGATTGAGGTCTTAATGATTAATTTATTACTTCACCTTATAATGATTTATGTATACTAGATAACCATTTCTAAACATTTTTTTATGATAAAAAATAATGATAGACAAAATTAATTATCATTATATTTTGGGATATTATTATCTATTATAGATTTACGAATAAAAAATTCACCTTCATTTTATGGTGTAAGAGATAAAGTGGAAATTTATCATGGAACAACCAAAGGGTTAGATTTTTCTTATTAAATGGAATAAAATCAAGAAATTATATCTTCTCATTGAAATTAATCAACATTACGAAACGGAAATGGAAATAAAATTTTGACATTTTTTCATCATTTCTAATAATATTAATGACCTTTATCGACCCGATTTGGTTTATTTTTGGGTCGTCGTTAATTATCTCTAGATCTCCCAAATTCATGTGGTCAATGATCTATATCACTCTCTATAATTATTTTTTCTTTTCTCCGTGTCCAAATCTTTACTTCCCACATATATTCAACAATTTCTATACCTAGTTATAGAAAAATTGGGTATCATTATGTTTCCAACATTACCATTTTTAGAGGAATTTTTATTATTCATTTGAAATATGTGTGTTTCTATAAATGAAGTTTTAAATTTTGAACCTTTTATGAATGACATGATTTCATAAAGTGAAATACATATTTAGTGAGGTATAATGTAACTCCCTGAGATTTTGCAGAAAATATTTTATCAGAATAATTTAATATTTTCAATAATTTTTGTAAAATGAAAAAATAAGTTTATCATGACTTACTCACAACAGTAAGTTTGGATTTTGAAAAATGAAATTCCAAATTTATCTTCTGTTACAATGAAACCTGATTTTAAATGAAATGGAAAATACTATTAAAATATTATTATTTAATATGATAATTATGAACTGCCCATTATAGTGGAGGGTATGAATAGGATTTACTAAACTTGTAAAATATATGATTAAGGAATGTATAAATTATGATTTTTTTTGAAAGATAATTTTAAATAAAGAATAATTTTTTTTAAATAATTGATCATTTTTTAAAAAACAATTTATTTACACATAATCTTGTTTTACCATAATAAATTAATTTATTCACTTTTATTAATTATTTTAATTCAATATATATATTATATATTCAATAAATTTTTTAACATTCATCTTATTTTCATTCTTGACAAGTGATAACAATAACTCTCTTTTTACACTTAAAACATTATTTTTCTAAAAAAATGTTTTTCAAACATTGTCATGATTAATTTACAATTATTTTTTACAAATTTTAAATAATTTATTATAAAAATTTAAATTAATTTTTAAAATATTAATAGAATATTTAGATTTGTGTGATCTTTTTATATTTTTTCGGAAAGAATAATTTTTTTGATGAATTCTCAAAAATACTAAATATTAACTGAAAAATGCTATTATGTTTAATTTATTTATAATGTTAAATTGTATTTAAAAATTTAATGTTAAATTTTTTAATTAAAATTCTTTTAATCCAATTTATTTTCATTTTAATCTACTTTATATTGATTTTTTTGTAAAAACATTGTAGACTTGTAAACATATCCTCTTTAAAAACTCACTTCCTCACTGAAACTATGGGAAAATATTAAATTATATTTTAACACATGATATTTAGAAAATTTTACTATATATTTATAATGATCATATTTTATATGATCTAATAATTAATAATTATTTTTTCACCAAAATGGATAGTGAATGAGGTATAAATTAAATACTGTGATTTAGGTAAAAATGGGTTTAACAGGGTTTAGTCTAAATAGATAAGGGTGAAAATGACCTATAAACTTATCTAAATACTATTTTATTGAAATATATCGACCAGGAATCATATATGGTAAGATAGTATCCCATGTTTACAATTTTTATGTATGAAAAACTTTGGATCACTAAATTCTTTTAAAAAAAACCAAGTGTGTCCTCTCCCCCACTTATCAAATGCCACCACTCTCCACTCTTATTTATAAATTAAAGAGCCTTTGGATCATCAAATAACATCCCGAATAAATTTATTACTTCACTACCCTCATTATATAGATCTTATTTTGGTC
This sequence comes from Viscum album, assembly GCA_963277665.1. NCBI lineage: Eukaryota > Viridiplantae > Streptophyta > Magnoliopsida > Santalales > Viscaceae > Viscum > Viscum album. Next base: position 498,012,250 of record OY728140.1, read on the forward strand.
ATAAAGGCATCTTAGGAATGATTTCATTGAAAAGCTAAGGAGGATAGATGAACAAAAGGTATCGCTCATCAATGAGCATTATTGTTTTCATTATTCCTCCACCACAAAAAATTATTTTAATTTCATGATTATATAATAAAATAAATATATTTAATATACATATATGTTTTTATGTTAATGTAATTACATACAACCATCTCTACTTACATCACATAGGTTACAAAATCATCAATCGTGAGTGCGGTAACTATTGTATCGCAAACCAATGTTGTTCATTTTTACATTACCACATCCCAATGTTGAACATAATAATATATTTACATTTTATATATTATATTTATGATATTTTTATTATTATTTAATTATTGTTTCACACATACCATCATTATTTCCATTTTTGTTGGAATACGATAACGTTGCTCATATGTATGGCTGACTACCACCTCAATAAATGATGTGACTCATTCATGATTTGCATGGATTATATTAAAGATGGTTTTAATGATAATATTTGATATATAATGAATAAAAATATTTCTATAATTTCAATATATCATTTAAATTTATTTATTTTAAACCGATAATAAAATGGAAACAGTGCTCAAGTGTACGTATGACCTACCGTCTCCATGAATAGGGTGTTTCATTTTCTATAAATTAATGTTATTGATTACTATAAAATTATAAATAATGAATATATATATTTTTTACATAATTTTTTAAAATATATATATGATTAGACCTTGATTTATATGATAGTAAATAAATAACATGTCAAAACTTACATGGAAAATAAAGTAGTTATTCCACTAAATTTGACAATAACCTGGAATTGTTAATAAAGGGGTAATAAAATTTCATAAAACCATATATTCAATGATATATATAAATATAGTTCATTAATATAATTAAAATAAACCTAAAATTATTATACTAGAATTTGGAATATGTAAAATGGAATTCCAGGCAAATGTAAGAAATTTTGGTCTCGCTTTTTACTTCTATGAGGCACATGCCATATTCACCACCTATTTAATTTATGTGGTGTATATACTTCCTAGGAATTTATTTTATGATTAATATCATTAATACTATGGGTATCTATATTTAATTTTATTATCTCTTATTCATTTGGTTTGTAGTTCAAAAGTTAAAAAATATGTATGTGATATTTTTGTTTCAATTTTCCTTCTTCTTGACACAGGTTTTTTTTCACCTATCTTATTATTTTAGTTTTATGGAATACACATTTGACTTGTTATATAATTAATATCAATATTTTCAATATATTTTATGATTTATTCAATGTTATTATTTTATGGGTCTTACGATTCAATGATACCAATGTGGTATGATTTTAATTTAATAATCTCATCATTTATAGGTATTGTTTACAATTACGCCTCCTAAAATGAAATATTATTATATATATATAAACTTATAAAAAATTTATCTTATTGATATTTTGTCATAATAAATTTTTACTTTCATTTTCATATCTCCATGCACTCAAGAGATAAAATGAAAATTTTTATGAAAAATCATTTATTCGGTTGAACACTATATTCTTCCTAAAATAGGTATTCTAAAAAAATAAAACAATTTTTTATGTTTACTAAAATGATTTATTAAATAAATATTACAAATTTTTTAATTACTATAAAAAATTCAAAGGATTCTCCTTTTTTTTCAAAAACTGTTCTCGTTTGGATTATAATGAAAATGTGAATGGAATATTTGTGTATGACTAGAATGAAAATTCTAACTATCATAACCATTATTTTATTTAAAGATATCATTATATGTTTTATAGATTATTTTGAACTAAATTTTTTTATTTTGTTTAAATATGTTTTTAATACTGGAAAGTATATTTTCCTCACTTAATGTTTTAATTTTTTTCTATAGATTCTATTATAATTTATTTTTGGTTTTCTCAAAAAAAATCAAAATATTTTAAAAAAATGTCTTCAAAGGTTAAGGGTTATTTTTCTCATGAAATTTTTTAATTTAATTTAAATTATTCAATTTTATTTTTTCATGTTTTTTAAATTAAAATTATTTTCAAACAAAATATGTTTTAAAAATTGTTTTTCAAGCATCAATTTTCTTTAATAAATTAGTTGTGTAATCAATCAAAAAAATTTCCCATGTATGTTGAAATACATTGTTGTAACCAACACTCTAAAAGGAATATAAACCAAGGGTGAAATTATTATTATTTAAATAAGTGGTTTATTATCAAAAGGTGTTCATGAAACCCTTATCTCTTCAAAGGGTTATACAATGATTGAATTTTTATGAAACCTGCTTCTTTTTTACGAGGTATGATATGAATAATTGATTATGAAAACTGTCAATTTTCGATAGGTTATGATAGGATGTAATTTTTATAACCCCCATTTTATTTAAAGGGGTAGGATATGATAAAATTTTAATGATCTTATGTCCCACATATATATGATTTTCATAATGTTATAGTGGCTACGATATCAAAAACGATGGTGGTTTTGTTATAACCAATGATGGTGGATATGACATAACCAATGATGGGTGTGACCTATATATCCCAAAAATTCATTAGGTAATGATTTATATCTCCTGAGATAGAAAACAATAGATCAGGGAGTGAACTAGGTTTAGAATGGTACATCAACCATAATTATGGTTAGGGGAGTGAACATTGACTAACATTATGGTTTGGAGAATTAAACCATTACACAATGAAGAAATGGGCTACAACTAGGGATGGAATTGTTTCTTTCCCAAGAGGTGTGGCCACCTAAAACTAGGGTATAATAGTGGTTATCCAAAGCTTGGATTAGGTGCATGGGTGGTTAGCATAATCCAAACATGTAATGAATGTCTTGGTGTGTAGCATTAAAAAAATTATATGATTATGTGTATGCCATAAATCTATTTCTTATGTCACTGTTATATTATCATGGATCATGTTATTTAATTTTATTATGATTCATGTCTTCTGAATTTCTTATCCTTATTCTGTTTCATGTGTTTATAATATATGAATGATTGCTTATGAGAAGAGTATGTTATGTTCAAGATCACATACCCTTATTATTATATTCTGATTTTATATGATCATAGATTGATATATTGTGTATATACCCTTATAAATAATATGTTCCCTCCCTTTCTTATTATTCATTTCCCCGGTATATGGAGAAATGTTTTAAGTCGTATTGCTAAAGGGGGAGAAATTTATTAGAGACATTGAATATCATTCATGAATTAAGATGATTTTTTTTCATGTTTCCAAAGGGAATAAACAATTACAATCCCTATGAATTGTTTAGTTTAATGGAATGAATATTTGAATAAAAACATTAAATATCCAGGTATGAAGATCTTGGGTGACTATACTCTCTCATCTATAATTCATGTTACACTATTAGAAGAGAAGTGAGTTCATAAAAAAATCCTTAGAGGAAGTCACTATGAATGAGGGTCAAGCTATATGATCCACTAAAATATCTAGTAATCAAATGAGGGATATGACAAGGAAAGTACATTCAACACCTCTGTATACCAACATGACAACTATAGTAGAGAATATATAGTCCATAACTCAAATCACTCCAAGATCTTACAGGCCATATACTATATAGCCTAAAGATATTCATTCCCTTTCCAACATTTCCTCCACAACCAGAGTTCGCTCTGAGAGCATAGCACTTCCACATCAGTCTCAAACATAAAAATAAAAGTAAATCATATATCTTGAATCGATGTTATCTATTTTTTGAAGCACCGATTTTCCTACATGACTTTAAAATGAATAAGAAAACAATAAGTCTCAATGGGGGAAACATCCTTCTTTTGTTCATTCTGAAAGGCACATCATACATAACCCACATAGTGATCCACCAACACTATTTGTTTCGCAGAATAAGGTTCACCTCTTGGACCTCCATCATGAGGGGTCCTAACCATGTCAAATAACTGCATCGGAGACTAGAGTCAATCCTTTGCTGCTTGGGGGTATGGATCACCCAAAAAATTGGGCAATATCTGTCTCTAAAATGTGATAAGTGTACCTAGCCTATCTTTAAAATCTCTAATAACTTATGGAATTCCAATTTCCAAACCTAAAAATATGAATCTAACTAAACTATTATGATTGGGTCAGAATGCTACTCAATGATTAGAGGCACTCCTCAGTATCAACATGAAAAGAAAATATCAAAATCATCTTCCAACATTGAGGCCTTATCACCAAGAGGGTCATCATCATGATCCTATATGGTATCCCTCATTGGTTATATATGTGGTTTCATGTTATTTCATAACAAGATATACTAATATCGAAGAACATATATAGGGATATGTATAAGGCCCCAGCCTTAAACCTTACTTAATCTTGAGTTATTACAAGATTACACATTGAGGATCTTTTCGGGTTTAGAGTTTTAGAGAATTAGATCATAAAACATTCATTACATCCCACATATAAACAAAGTGGTTACATAAAGATAGTATTCTTCATTCCCATCAATGGAAACACATTTAAAATAAAACATGGATTATTTCTTGACACTTCCTTGACACTATCATCATATCATGTACCTTTCCTGTGACCTGTGAAAAACATTTCAAAAAAACTTGGGATGAGCATAAAAAGCTCAGTATGGGTTATAAAAACATGGAAAGGAAACATGAGTTCATATATACATAAGAATGAAATCATACTTTACCCATAAACCATAGGCACTTTAACATACCTCATAAAATCATGAATAAATCATAGAAATCATAAGACATAAAGGTAACTTGAGGCATTCATAACATTCTTACGTAGGGAGTAACCCTCTTGGTTACGTATAGAATACCCATCACAGTATATTCCCTAAAATCTCTTCGGAGAAACCTTAACGTTTCACTCCTTTGCGTTACCCAATGAATTGGAGAGCTGTATCGTGCTCACCCACCCTTAGTTTATCACGGAACCACCTGTCTTCATAATAATTTCCAAGAACCATAACATAATTGTATCACATAAAACATGCATAAAGGAAACATAACATTTCCACATTTCAATCATAAGATATCAATACAACACAAAAACATTGTGAAAACCATTTTCAATACCAAAATAAAAGAAAAGTAAATCATGGTATTTATTTTTCTTTTAAAAAGAAGGTATGGCTTGTAGAGGAAGCCGAAACTCAAATAACGGTCACGACAGCAGAGAAGTCGTTGTCGCCGCATACGTACGACAAAAACATTCCCTTTTTGTCGTTTAGTAAACGCTTCGTATAAAAAAGATTCCTTTTGAATAAACGTAAAAGTAAAAGGGGTTTATACACCGTATAAAAGAAAGTTGTGTATAAAATAAAATATGCATCAATGAAAGGAGATTGAGACGAAGTCCCATACCTCGTATCCGACTTGACCCGACCGTTCTTTAATCTCCTTTAAAAGTGTAACTCCTTTTTATTTGAGCCTAAAGGCTTCCTTTGAAAGAATTCTGTCCAAAGGGAATCCTCTAGGATGAGGAGAGGGATGTGGAGAGAGTAAATGGTCAGGGTTTGGCCGAGCCAAAGTCTTGAGGAGTGTGTGAAATGAGGTAGAGGTGGGGGTCTTTTATAAGAGGAGAGGAGGGGCACTTTTGGAAAGTAAAGAAACATTACTTTATTTGAAAATGTGTTTCGGTTTTAAAAGGTACCACATTGATATAATTCGTGGATAAGGTGATAAGGGTTCGAAATCCACTCATCCAATTGGTTTTGGACATGTGTAGTTCACAAAGTTTACATTATCTTTCCATTTTATTTAAATCGTCAAATAATGATGTCATCGCTGCATCATTATTATGTCATAAATAATTTAATTTATTTAATGTCTAAAAATTATAAAAAAAATACTATGATGTAGTAAATCATTTTAGCTTTCCAATGACTATTTATAATCAGATATCTGATCGTTATAACCCCATGTAAAAATTGTTTTCGTAAAACATATTATGTTTGTGTCATTTTTACTTTTACATTAAATAAAAAGTAATTTATGTCATTTCCCAACCAAAGTGGATCCATGGGGTCCCCAAGTTGACCCATGGCTTTTCTTGGTCGGCCATGACACAACCAATGAGGGTAGGACATGTGTCAAGCTCATCTTATTTTATTAAAGCATTATTTTTACCTTAAACTACACTAATTACCACTAATCGCGATTAAAACTTAATAAGTTACTATTCACCAAAAAATTATTTTAATCTCATTGAACCACATTTTACTTATTAATGACAACCATGTATGTTGGATTTTTGAAATTCAAAACACAATGATGGAAAAATTTCATTTAAATGGAAAATCTGTTTTTATAAGTACCACTTAGTGGTTTCACTATTCATCAAAAATTGAAGTTTTTCAGAAAATTACCAAAAATTCACCCGAAGCTATATTTGATATTACGAATTCAAAAATGAAGTCTATTTTAAAAAATTCAAAACATATAAGTCACATTAATTAATTTAATAATTAATTCCCGCTGTCAGAGCAAATAGCGTGTTTTTATGAAACAATAAGTATCAAAAGATTGACACTAGTTTAAGTCCAATTTCAAAGTGAAATTGATTCCAATGACCACCATTGGATTAAATGGTAAAAATATATTCATATTACACATTAAGACCAATTCAAAAGATAATCTAATCATATAAATAAATTAGATTAAAAAGCAGTTTTGATGTAAAATGCAGTATTTTTCACTATTCATTAAAAAATGAACATTGTCAGAAAAATACCAAAAATTCACACAAAGTAAATTTTGATGTCCCAATCATAAAGAATAAGTTTATATTGACAAACATAGTTTATAAAATTTTCAAAAGATAGATTTAAAAAGGGTTTTCCATCATAAGGCAGTAAAACAATCTTTTAAGAATATTAGTGTATTCCATGCTTAAGATTGGATTTATTTTCATTTTAAGCCTATAAAACACTATCTTAATCATTAATAGATATAGATAAAAATATCTATTATTCATTACTTACTTGGGATGTTACATCCTTCCCCCCTTTAGAAAATTTCGTCACCGCAATTTATTTACTTATCGAATAAATGGGGGTACTTATCCCTCATTGCATTTTCAGATTCCCATGTTGCCTCTTCAATCATGTGGTTTTTCCACAAAACCTTTACCTGGTGAATCACCTTATTCCATAACACTTGCTCCCTGTGGTCAAGAATCTGGACCGGTTGTTCCTCATAAGATAGGTTCTCTTCCTGCTGAACTACCTCTGGGCTCAAAACATGAGATGGATCTGGCATATACTTTCTCAACATTGAAACGTGAAAGACATTGTGTACCTGAGATAAACTCGGAGGTAAAGCCACTCGGTATGCAACTGATCCAACTCTCTCCAGAATTTCGTATGGTCCAACGAACCTTGGACTCAACTTTCCTTTCTTACCAAATCTCATCACACTTTTCCAAGGATAAACCTTGAGAAAAACATGATCACCTACCTCGAAAGATAGATCCTTCCTTCGGTTATCCGCATAACTCTTCTGCCTGCTCTGAGCTGTTCTCATGTGTTTCTGAATCAACTGAACTTTTTCTGCCATCTCTTCTACCAATTCTGGTCCCATCAACTTCCTTTCACCCACTTCATCCCAGAAAGCTGGAGTTCGACACCGCTTCCCATATAATGCCTAAAATGGTTCCATCTGCATACTGGAATGAAAACTGTTATTATATGAAAATTCAACCAAAGAAAGATGTTGGTCCCAACTTCCCTGATAATCCATAGAACAAGCTCGTAGCATATCCTCCAATGTCTGGATTGTTCGTTCTGATTTCCCATCTGATTGAGGATGAAAAGCTGTACTAAAATTTAATTCAGTACCCAACGACTTCTGAAGGCCTTCCAAAAAGTTAGAAGTAAACCTGGGATCACGATCCGATACAATGGAGAGAGGAACTCCATTTAACCTGACTATCTCTTTAAGATACAAACGGCAAAGTTGATCAAGAGAGAAAGTATCTCGTATAGCAAGGAAATGAGCAGATTTGGTCAAGCGATCAACAATAACCCAGATTGCATTATTACCTCGAGATGTCTTCGGTAATCCAACAACAAAGTCCATTGATATATTCTCCCATTTCCACTCTGGCACTGGTAAAGGCTGAAGCATCCCTTTCGGTAACTGCCGCTCTTCTTTAACCTGTTGACATGTCAAACACTTCACAGTAAAATAAGCAATGTCTCTTTTCATTCCATCCCACCAGTAATACTCCCGCAGATCTCTATACATCTTAGTACTGCCCAGATGAACTGAAAACGGAGAACTATGATCTTTACATAACAACTCTCTCTTCAACTGTGGATCACAAGGCACACACAATCTCTTCCCAAATCTCAAAACACAATCATTATCAATGTTGAATTCAGGCAACTTACCTTTCTGAACCAGCTCTACCTTTTTCTGCAACTCATTGTCTTGCTTCTATGCTTGCTTGATTCTATCTGATAGAGAAGATCTCACTGATACCTGAAACAAAACAGAAGGACTTCCTTCACCAACAACTTCTATGCCAAAGTTCATCAAATCCTTAACCAAAGGATCACGTTTCAAACGCAACATTGTTAATGAAGCATTACTTTTTCGACTCAAAGCATCAGCCACTTTATTTGCTTTTACCGGATGGTAATGAATTGTAAAATCATAATCCTTGATTAATTCTAGCCATCTCCTCTGTCTCATGTTTAACTCTTTCTGAGTGAATATATACTTTAAACTTTTGTGATCGGTATATATTTCACACTTTACTACATACAAATGATGCCTCCAAATTTTTAAAGCAAAAACAACAGCAGCTAATTCTAAATCATGTGTAGGGTAATTTACCTCATGAGTTTTCAACTGTCGTGAAGCATAAGCAATTACCTGATCATTCTGCATTAGGACGCAACCAAGTCCTTTCAATGAAGCATCACTGTATATAACAAACTCACCATTCCTGGAAGGTAGTGCCAAAACTGGAGCATTCACCAATCTTCTTTTCAATTCTTGAAAAAAAATCATCACATTCTTTTGTCCAGATAAACTTAACACCCTTCCGAGTTAGTTTAGTCATTGGACTAGATAACCGTGAAAAATTTCTAACAAACCTTCGGTAATATCCCGCCAAACCAAGGATGCTACGAATCTCGGTTACATTTGTGGGTCTTGGCCATTCTTCCACAACTTTTGTTTTTGTAGGATAAACAGTTATTCCATCTTTAGAAACAATGTGACCAAGGAAAGAAATTTGTTGCAACCAAAACTCACACTTGCTGAACTTCCCATACAGTTTCTTTTCTTTTAAGGTTTGCAAGATAACCCTTAAATGTCTTTCATGCTCCTCTTTACTTTTAGAAAACACCAAAATATCATCAATGAAAACCACCACAAACTTATCCAAGAACTCATGGAAAATTCTATTCATTAAGTCCATGAATACAGCAGGTGCATTAATTAGCCCAAAAGGCATTACTACAAATTCATAATGGCCATATCTCGTACGGAACGCGGTCTTCGGAATATCTACCTCCTTTACCTTCAGCTGATGGTACCCCGATCTCAGGTCAATCTTTGAAAAAAACTGACCTCCCTGGAGCTGATCAAACAAATCATCGATATGAGGCAAAGGATATTTGTTCTTAACAGTGATATTATTCAAGGCTCTATAATCAATACAAAGTCTCATAGAACCATCCTTCTTTTTAGCAAATAAAACAGGAGCACCCCATGGTGATGTGCTAGGTCTAATGAAACCTTTCTTTAATAAATCTTGCAATTGGTCCTTCAACTCTAAAAGTTCAATTTGTGCCATTCGATAAGGGGGTTTTGAAATTGGCTTAGCATCAGGAACTAAGTCAACAGTAAACTCAACTTCCCGATCTGGTATTATTCCAGAAAACTCATCAGGAAAAACATCAGGATACTCATTTACCACTGGCACATCATTAATCTGAACAGTTCCTTTATTTTCAACGATGTGTGCAAGGTAACATTCATTTCCATCTTTTACAAGTTTCTCGGACTCTTGATATGTTATAAAAAGTAAGGGTTCATTCCTGTAAACAAACTGAAAGTCTTTTTGAAAAGAAACTTCTTTATCTCTACAGTCAATCTTAGCATGGTAAATAGAGAGCCAATCCATACCCAGGATAACATCAAACTCTACTAGAGGTAGAACAATAAGGTTTTCAAGTAGATTCTTTCCACAGATAAGGATAGGAAGATTATTATAAATTCTTTTTGCCTCAACATTTCCCCCAGGTGTTTTTACCAAAAGTTCAGGAGTCATTTCTTGAGATGGTATTACCATTTTACTAGAAATGGTTTCAGAGATGAAAGAATGTGTAGACCCCGAATCAAACAACACGCTGGCATAATCTGAAAAAACAAAAAAAAAAGTAACTGATACAACTTCATTTGATGGCCCGACATCTTCTGAAGTAGTTGCAAAGGATTTCACCACCCCTTTCTGCTTGTAGTCTAACTGCTTCCCATCACTCAAGCTCTTTTCCGGACACTCGTTTTCATAGTGACCCATCTCATTACACTTATAACATTTCACTAACTGTAAATCAAATTTGTTCTTACCTTCACCTTGATCCTTTTCAGTGAAATCACGAGCCTTATGTCCCATCTTACCACATCGGTAGCACTTTCCAAAATTCAGAAGACATTCCCCAGCATGCCTTTTTCCACATTTATCACAAACTTGAAACTTAGTTCTCTTACCATCAGACTTTTTTGAAGAATTCTTACCTTTCTCCTGCCACCTCGGTCTCTTCTTCTGCTGGTTGTTATAGAACACTTGGTCATCAGAAAAATTCATTTCCACCTTCTCAGCACATCGGACAAGCTTTTCATAACTTTTAAAATCACGAGAAGCCAATGCCCTTCGGTATTTTGGCTTTAATCCTGAGTAAAAACAATTGATTTTACTATCAAGGTCTCGGATAAAATTTGGAGCATACCTTGCAAATTGAGTGAAACTTTCTTCATAGGCAGCCACTGAGTCTTCCAATTGCCTCAATTGCAAGAATTTTTTTTCCATCCTAAGTCGAACAGCCTTAGGAAAATACTTCTCAAGAAACATACCTTTGAATTCATCTCAGTCAAGAGCATCAATCTCATCAGCGTCCCTGATATTTTTAACCACAGACCACCACTGATCTGCTTCACCATCCAAACGGTATATAGCAAGACTAACCTTTTGATTGTCTGAACACCCCATGACATCGAAAATCATCTCCAATTCTTTAATCCACCCTTCAGCTAGCACAGGGTCAGATGATCCTCTGAATGATGGTGGATGATGCCTCATGAAATGTTCCACCACCGACATGTTCCTCTGCGGTTGATCTGGCTGATCTCGTGCATGGATACCACCACCATTTATCGCTTGAGTCAACTGCGCCATTACTGCAACAAACTGTTCAGTTCCAATTACGACCATTTCTGGATGCTGATTCGGAAGGTTATTTCCTTCTGTATGCCTTCCTAACAATGCTTCCCTGTTTCCTCTGCGGAAAACCATTCTGAACAGACAAGTCTTAGATGAAGCAACATGGTAATCTTCAAATTCTATATCATTTCAAGGAATTTTTTTTTGGATAATCATTTAATAGAATTCTAACTCCTAAAGTTATCTAAACCGACCTCTGATACCAACTATAAGGCCCCAGCCTTAAACCTTACTTAATCTTGAGTTATTGTAAGATTACACATTAAGGATCTTTTCGGGTTTAGAGTTTTATAGAATTAGATCATAAAACATTCATTACATCCCACATATAAACAAAGTGGTTACATAAAGATAGTATTCTTCATTCCCATCAATGGAAACACATTTAAAATAAAACATGGATTATTTCTTGACACTTCCTTGACACTATCATCATATCATGTACCTTTCCCTTGACCTGTGAAAAACATTTCAAAAAAACTTGGGATGAGCATAAAAAGCTCAGAATGGGTTATAAAAACATGGAAAGGAAACATGAGTTCATATATACATAAGAATGAAATCATACTTTACCCATAAAACATAGGCACTTTAACATACCTCATAAAATCATGAATAAATCATAGAAATCATAAGACATAAAGGTAAATTGAGGCATTCATAACATTCTTACGTAGGGAGTAACCCTCTTGGTTACGTTTGGAATACCCATCACATTATATTCCCTAAAATCTCTTCGGAGAAACCTTAACGTTTCACTCCTTCGCGTTACCCAATGCATCGGAGAGCTATATCGGGCTCACCCACCCTTAGTTTATCACGGAACCACCCGTATTCATAATAATTCCCAAGAACCATAACATAATCGTATCACATAAAACATGCATAAATGAAACATAACATTTCCACATTTCAATCACAAGATATCAATACAACACAAAAACATTTTGAAAACCATTTTCAATACCAAAATAAAAGAAAAGTAAAACATGGTATTTATTTTTCTTCTAAAAAGAAGGTATGGCTTGTAGAGGAAGCCAAAACTCATATAACAGTCACGACGGCGGAGAAGTCATTGTCGCCGCATACGTATAACAAAGACATTCCCTTTTTGTCGTTTAGTAAACGCTTCGTATAAAAAAGATTCCTTTTGAATAAACGTAAAAGTCAACGGAGTTTATACACCGTATAAAAGAAAGTTGTGTATAAAATAAAATATTCCTCAATGAAAGGATATTGAGACGAAGTCACATACCTCGTATCCGACTTGACCCGACCGTTCTTTAATCTCCTTTAAAAGTGTAACTCCTTTGGATTTGAGCCTAAAGGCTTCCTTTGAAGGGATTCTGCCCAAAGGGAATCCTCTAGGATGAGGAGAGGGATGTGGAGAGAGTAAATGGGCAGGGGTTGGCCGATCCAAAGGCTTGAGGAGTGTGTGAAATGAGGTAGAGGTGGGGGCCTTTTATAAGAGGAGAGGAGGGGCACTTTTGAAAAGTAAAGAAATATTACTTTATTTGAAAATGTGTTTCGGTTTTAAAAAGTCCGAAATTGATATAATTCATGGATAAGGTTATAAGGGTTCGAAATCCACTCATCAAATTGGTTTTGGACATGTGTAGTTCATAGATTTTACATTATCTTTCCATTTTATTTTAATCGTCAAATAATGACGTCATCGCTGCATCATTATTATTTCATAAATAATTTAATTTATTTAATGTCTAAAAATTATAAAAAAATTGCTATGATGTAGGAAATCATTTTAGCTTTCCAATTACTATTTATAATCAAAAATATGATCGTTATAACCCCATGTAAAAATTGTTTTTGTAAAACATATTATGTTTGTGTCATTTTTACTTTTACATTAAATAAAAAGTAATATATGTCATTTCCCAACCAAAGTGGAACCATGGGGTCCCCAAGTTGACCCATGGCTTGTCTTGGTCAGCCATGACACAACCAATGAGGTTAGGACATGTTTCAAGCTCATCTTATTTTATTAAGGCATTATTTTTACCTTAAACTACACTAATTACCACTAATCGCGATTAAAACTTAATAAGTTACTATTCACCAAAAAATTATTTTAATCTCATTGAACCACATTTTACTTCTTAATTACAACCATGTATGTTGGATTTTTGAAATTCAAAACACAATGATGGCAAAATTTCATTTAAATAGAAAATCTGTTTTTATAAGTACCACTTAGTGGTTTCACTATTCATCAAAAATTGAAGTTTTTCAGAAAATTACCAAAAATTCACCCGAAGCTATATTTGATATTAAGAATTCATAAATGAAGTCTATTTTACAAAATTCAAAACATATAAGTCACATTAATTAATTTAATAATTAATTCCCGCTGTCAGAGCAAATAGCGTGTTTTTATGAAACAGTAAGTATCAAAAGATTGACACTAGTTTAAGTCCAATTTCAAAGTGAAATTGATTCCAATGACCACCATTGTATTAAATGGTAAAAATATATTCATATTACACATTAAGACCAATTCAAAAGATAATATAATCATATAAATAAATTATATTAAAGAGCAGTTTTGATGTAAAATGCAGTATTTTTCACTATTCATTAAAAAATGAACATTGTCAGAAAAATACCAAAAATTCACACAAAGTAAATTTTGATGTCCCAATCATAAAGAATAAGTTTATTTTGACAAAAATAGTTTATAAAATTTTCAAAATATAGATTTAAAAAGGGTTTTCCATCATAAGGTAGTAAAACAATCTTTTAAGAATATTAGTGTATTCCATGCTTAAGATTGGATTTATTTTCATTTTAAGCCTCGAAAACACTATCCTAATCATTAATAGACATAGATAAAAATATCTATTATTCATTACTTACTTGGGATGTTACAATATGAGTCGAGAAGTAAATGGAACCATAACCAATTAGTATATAATTCACCTAGAAATAATTTTCTAGTAACTAGTGCCTATATTTAATGATTCAACAAGATGGTTATCAGAGTCTAGGTGAAGGGATACATTGTCCCCCAAACCATCATTGGGTTCTTAGAATGATATCCAAACAAGTGACACTTGAACACTAGTTACCTAGTTCCAAAACCAATAATAACATATAAACTATCTCCCAACGATAATCATAAGATATCTTATTCTCTTATAACACTATATCATTTCATAAACAACTGGGCCCTGATAATATAGTATTAAGATGATATTCACACCCCAAGCTTGCCTATAATAGGTAATGTTCTCTTAACTAGCACCAAGTAGGCATAACACATAAATGGAAGGCCATACACTAAATTTACATTTACAGACACACACACAAACATCTCTATACACCAGTGTAATGCAGAAAATAAAAATAGATAATACCATATATGAAATCATTAAAACTAATCGCATGTGAGGATATAAAAAAGTGTATGGAAAAGAAAATAGACAAATATCAGCCCAATGAAAATTGGAAAAACATTTAACCAACAAAAATGTGACTATTATTATGATGAAACTCTTTGATCTTTCCTTGGGATATCCAGTATATCTATGTAATCATCCCGGAACTCCATCGAATTTTTTTTCACCTATATAATACACAATACATGTGGGAATATTTCTTGAAATGGTGATTATAAACATACCGAATATGGCAACCTTCAATCACCAACCATAAATAATCAAGATGTGATTCACCTCTAAATCACAATGTAATGTTGATAAACATGATAAAATAGATATTAATAAAGGATTATTCCAAGTCTCATGGAAATTTAACGTCATCAATTCTAGAATAGGATTCTTCTTAACAATCAATGTTAACATTCACCTTTGGAAAATCACTCATTGGGTCTTACTATATAGTTTTAACTCAATTAAGTGGTCAAACTCATTAGGTCGTGACATGAATAATAATGAAGGAACAAAGAGGGATCATCCTTGACATTAACTTGTTCAAACCACACATTATTATGACATATTATATGTCGACAAAAAATAGTAGATCATACTCATGGCCTATGGGGGATACTAAACCCTATCAAGGATAAGCCACTAGGAAGGGTATTGTATTCCCTAAAAATTTGGAAATTGAATTTCAGACCCAACGAAGGGGTGAATGATATAGGATAACAATTTTGATCCCATTTATGGATACCTAACTCTATCTGGTACTAACCCATAGTTGAGATCTCTCATCCGAGTCTTATAATGTGGTTCATATTTGTACCCACTTTAGGGATGGAAAAAGGCTACACACCCACATTGACATGGTTTGAGGGAACTCACTCATGTTAAACTCATATTTGTTATAAGGATAACAAGGGATCTAACAGTCCATGGAATGAGTACATGATGTGTCTACTAGGGTACACGACATGTCTCACTATGCATTTCACTGCCCATGTCATGCCATCTCACACCACATGGTTATAAAGATACGTTTTGTATCATTACAACAAATGATATGAAGAGGTCGATTGGGTATCTGACATCTGTCATCTTCCCATTCCAGTGCATATTCCAAAGTGAAAGGGGTGGGTCCTGAAAAACATGGCATGTGGGTTCACATGGAATATTTTTCATGTAATCCATGTACACTCCATGATAAATAGGTAAGGGTCTCATGGAATGTGTGACACATATGTTGTATATTATATAACTCCCAATATAAGACATAGCAACCACACATAGGGGTCCACATGACATGGTTCCTTCAAAACTACATTCCATGTAATGCTTATTTTCATAGAAATTATTTAATTTAATCACATATTTTCTAATTCTAACACCACTATTAAAAACATTAGGGATCTCTCTAAAATTCATAAAATTGGGTTAATCAAGAACGTAATATCACTGGTGGAAATATTACAGCCACATATTTATTAGAAAACTCCCCTATTTAATTCTTCTAATGCTAAGCACACTAAGTCCCACATTACTTGATTCCTCTAATTTTCCATCAACTTCTATCATCATCATTGAAAATCCTTCATGAAAAAACTCTATCTTGTTGATATCGAAACAACTCTCGATGAATCTAAAGAATCACACATCAATTAGTGTTCCCTAATAAAGATGAATCATAAGAAATATGAAATTTTAGTTATGAATGAAGAATATAGAGAGAAATCAATTGAATGAAAAGGTGAGAATGGATACTGGTCATTTTTTTAACTTCATCGATGGAAACCGATGAATGAGGAAGGATAGTCAAAACATAAAATTCTGAAAATAACTAAAAAAATACAAATTATATGGAGAGAAATAACTATTATAATATCAACAATCATGACCCTCAAATTAAATTCTAAGGAATTGATTCTTGTTTTTCATGGAAAATTGTTAGAAATAAAGTGAGGGGTGAATCCCTTTTGTTGATCAAAGAAGGAATCCTTTTGAAGACTAGGAAAAGGAGGAACTCATTACAAGAACCAAATGAGAACAAAAAGAAAACCAAAGATAATAAGGCCTAACATGGACCCAAATTCCAAAAAGAAACAAACATCAAAATATGAACCATCCAATAGACTTTTTGCCCCCTGTCAGAACATACAACTGCAGAATTAGTCTAGGATGATGAGTCGCCCCCCTTGCCAAGGAATTTATCATGATAGAAACAAAAACAAGGAAAGGAATTATTCCATCCAACATCGGAATGAAGGAAGAGGACATGATGATAGATTCCAACACAACTATATCTCAAAATATTCACCCACCCGACGATCCAAGCAATGAAATCACTGCATTGTCAACATGATGCAGTGCAGAACCAGATAGAGAAAACTGTTCAGAAACCAACAGAGATCCAATTCATCCAAATTAGGACCTACAGCTAAATGATGGATGTCATCACACCCATCCCTCTTTCAAGGACGCCCACCCAATGCCATCTCTAAGAAATAGACACGCGTGCAAATGAAAAGATACATTGACCAATTATCACAACAACATCTACATCTCATCCATCCTTCACATCCAAAGAAACTTTATGAAAAGAGAAACGCAACCCAAAGGGGTAGCCTCCCATCAAGAATAATCTGAAGAGCCTCTCGAACAGGTAGAACCAGAATAGTTTTTCATGGAAAATTGTGAATAGATAAATAATATAATAAAATAAAATATATTACAAGGGGTTAGATTGATCTTTTATGAAGAATGATTCCATGCCACTATCATTGGTAGGATCGAAGAACATTTTTTATGATAAAAATCTATGTCGTCTTCCAATATTTGATCAAACATCTCCCTGTCATCTTGTAATTATTTCTTTTATAACAGACATACTCCATCTCTAAAGTTATACAGATAATTTTTTAGGGGATCCATAATAGGGCATTAGTATAGGTTTTCATGGTAAAAAGAGTTATTAGATAATAAATATATAATATAATATAATATATTTATTTTACCCAATGTTTCAATGGAAATTAAATTATGCTTCTACACTCGATGGTGATAAAAATTATACATATACTATAGTATTACACATATTTTGGACTTAATAGTTGACTCAGAATTCCTATATGAGATTCCTTTTGAGAGATAAATCATTATTTCTGAAAAAATGTTATCTTGTGATATATTATGTTCAATATTTTTATTTAATTTATACCGAGTCTCCATAGACCCTAAAATCCCATGTCAAATCAACACCAAACTCCAAAAATATTATTTAAAATATTCTTAAGTTTTACATGTAAAAAAATTATTTTCATATATTTTCCTATGTGAAATAAAATATATGTAATTTTAAACAATTATGTATTTTTAAAATTATTTTTTATTTAAAAAACTAGTAATCTCATTCATTTCAAATTTTTATAAATAATTATTCACTTTTTTAGTGCTTAATTTATCAATAAATATTGTAAAAAATGATTTATTTAAAGTTTAATACATCCAAAATTGTTTGGGTGTTATATTCACCCTATAAATAAATTAAGTCTTCCCAATAGTAATTTTTTCACTAAACTGATTCCATTAGCATATATGTATAATATTTTATATATATTTAATTTTGAAAAGTAATTTTAATTTTACAACATATAAATACAGTATCTCTTATATAAATATTTCAAAAAAACATTAGGTTCCATTATAAAACTCATAATTGTGAACGTATTTTCAAAAGTATACCATGATTTCTGAATGATATGTAGATATATATATACATATATATATTCTTTATATTACTTTTTTTGAAATTGTTTTTCTATTAGTGTAAATAATATTATAAAATATACATTCTAGATTTATTTCTATTTTATAAACAATATTTCATTATTTTATTTTATTTTTTATTAGTTTTCCATTTTTTATTCTCATATTATTGGCGAGTAATTCTTCACACATGAAGCCTAAAAATCATATTTTAATGGATCCTAATATTCATAATATAATGAATAATTATTCATACTCTCTACATAAAATTATTATAAAACAAATTGTTAGCACGAGTAAATCCAACATCCAAATAAATGTTAATCTTAAAATCCTAGATAATTCTAATAATTTAAGGAAAATCATTTTCTAAATTATTTATTGATTACTAAAAATTTTAAATTTTTTAATCCCAATATAAAATACGATAATGTCAATGACAATCATAGGTATAACAACCATAATTTTAACTAGGTAATTATTGTTCATCATTAAAAATATCACCATATATATTCTTATTGTAACTAGATTCCCATTAACTGTCTTAATTAACAAATCATCACTTAATGTTTCAAGGGATGATTAAATATACTTCAAAAATAAAAAATATTTTGTAGATAAAAAATAAAATAAATCCAACATTTATGATGAAATTACATTAAATCCAAACTTAAGAGACATAAACTTCAGTTATAGTAATTAGATAAGCTTATCCTTTATCTCTTTGGATTTTGAGAAAAAAAATATTTTAATGATTTCATAATTGGTTTGATTATATCCCCATTTATATATATTTAGAACCCTATATATTGTTGGATTATTTATTTCTATTATATTAGGAATAAATTTGACACTTATATATATAGTTGAAACATACAATCATTACCTTTGAGAAAGTGTCATAACATTTATTTCTATAATTATCACATGTAAAAATATTCATCCTTCTATTATTATTATTTTCATCATTTATATTTCCTTGGTTAACAACATTACCATTCTTCTCTTGATTTCCTTTGAAAATATATGTATTGGAAAACTATGTCTCAATATTTATGGAACGGATACCAAATCATCATATAATGAAAGTGTTTAAGATACTAGTTCAACTTAGAGTCTTTGAATAATCTCATAAATTTAATTGTAAATATTAATTTTTTTTGAATTTTTTTGACTGTATAATGTATTTATAATATAAAAATATTTTCCTCAGGCATAGAAATAATTTCTTATTCCTTCTATCTCATATTACAGAATCTTACATCCATATTATATCATTTATCTAAGGAAAATATTTTCCCAATAACATCACCTTATTAATATTCTATTTCATTACCTCTATCTCATCGTCCTATATTTTATTTTAAAACAGTTACCACCATTGATCAACATCTCTCATTAAATAAAACACTACTATAATAACCCTCTCTCATTCCATATTTAATGTAGCCATCAATATCGGCTTGGTTACTTGATCTATTTCTTAGCTAGTAAATGAAAAATAGTTCCATTAAAGGGTGGAATTTTTTTCAGCATGAAGAGGTCTAAAATCATTGTTTCATGTTATGAAGAAACATGTTATTATATAGGAGAAATATTACAGGTCCCAATGTGGTCAAACTTCTCCAATATATACATAAGCTAATCACCTACAAAACTATCCAAGTTTACTTAATTAGGATTTAAATTCCTAAATTGATCATGGGAATCGATAAATTTACCATTCCTTCGGCTAATCCCATTTCTAATAAATTAAATCCACTTAATTAGAAAACAATATTATGAATATTGATCCATGATATAAAAATACCTAGAAATATCCTTTTCATTTTATGGGGTTTTAATAAGGATCATGATAGATATGTTATTAGAATATCTAGCACCTAAGGTTCCTAGTAAACTTTGTCCAATATGAGCTGTAACAATCCTAACACTATTAAACTAAATTTTGTTGTTATTATTATAATTCGAAATATGATACATCTGGTAACAACCTAAAGGATCAATTGTTTTAATATAATTTTTCGAACATATATATACATGATTTATATAGTTCATTGGTAGAAGAAATCATCACACGAAAACAAAATAAAAACTATCTTATTAAATTTATTTCATTCTTGAACACATATAAAGGTTCTTTCTCAGTACCATAGGGAATAAAAAACATAGTAAATTATTATACTAGATGCTCATTAAGGGAATGAATATATTGGAATCTATCATGAATATATATGAAATTGAAAATAAGGAAGAGTAAATTATCAATAAATGATCCAAATTTTTAATAAACTTGATAATGAAATTTATCTATGGAAAAAACATAGTAATTCCCTTGAAAATAATAACTGATTTCATACATATGGAATTCATAATGTTTGAAATGATTATCTTATCATCCGGGACTCTCATGAATTAATATTATATATCATTATGTCCTATAAATCAACACATATTATATAATTTAAATACATCTTAACTAAGACATCTTCAATTCTATAAATGCCTCTCAATTTGGATATTTTATAATTTGTCAAGGACTCTCAATCACTACATCTTATATAAATAAGTAATTTGTAAAACAATTACCCAAAATAGTTTTTATCCAATGAAAAAATAATTCATTAAGGGTATAAGACAGATCTCACCCATCAGTTACACTTTTCCAATGAATTCCTTATATATTTATTAAACAATATATTATATAATCAATATACCTTAGTAGTAAAAAAACTATACGTATTAAATCACCTTTACTAAATGTAAATATTCCCTAGATAATATAATATTCTGATCATGAGCCATAAAATGAGATATGTTGGATGGTATAAATAGATAATATTCCTAGTGATGAATAAAATAATTTAACGGATGATGTTGTTGATGAAAAATACCATTATAATGACATTAGAAAGGATCAATGAAAGAATGAAGAAATATCATTTTCTATTGAAATATTTTTTTTAAACTAAATATTAAAATAAAATTAATAAATTATTTTTCATTTAAAACCCATTACAACATGACAATTTTTCTTCTTAAAGAAGAAAGGTCATGTTGTCGGGAAAATGTGGTCCAACCATAATTTTGAAAGAAAAAAAACTTCTATGACTTTTGTAAAGAAACTAAAAAATTACATATATGGATAACATTGAAATGTATCCTTTTAAAACATCTATAAATAAATTAAAACTTATTTTTAGATGAAAATATACCAAATTTAAATTATAAATATGAAAAATCAATAAATATTTAGAATTACATGGATATTTAGGGAAATGAATTCAAATCATTTAAAATAACATTTCTTTTAAAATTCATTACATCTTTTAAAATAAAAATCACTTTATAAGAAATAACATGTTATAGAATATAAAATACCATGAATATGAATATTTTCATGATATAATATTCTAAAGAGGTAATATATGGGCTGTATAAATTGATATAGGTGTATAATTTGAAATATATCCCAAAGAAGGAAATTTGAGAGAAAAACTCATTACCTTGGATACTCATAAGGTTACAAGAATTCCAACATTTTATATAATAAATTTATATTAATTACTTATCTATATTAAACCCATATTTATGTCCACCTTTCTAAATACCATTTATTCGTAAAATTATTTTATCCATTTACTTATAAATTTTTATCAAAATAATTTGTTTAATTGTTCTATTTATCATGATTGATATTAATTGAGTGGTTAATATCCTTGATACTTGTTAATGGAATCATACCTTAATGAATATTAATAATTTTATAATTATTAGGTTTATAAATGCAATGTATATTTAAAAAAAATATGTTAGGAACTCAGAAAAAATAGAGTACAACTTAAAATTAGAGGTGGAAGACCACAAATATGATTGAATTACACCTTCCATTATTTAATATAAAAATATGAAATAATAGAGATAAATATTTACCATTAAAGAATCATAATAATATTATAAATATCATATTTAATCAAATAAATCCATCCTTATGAGCATCCATGATAGACTATAGTGAAAATGATGTGTCATTCATGGGGGTAGTAGTTCTCACATACCCATGAGCAATGTTTTGATTTTTAAATGGATTTGAGGGTAATAAGGTAGGTAATGTCTTATATTTCCAAAATCATAGTTAATTCACTAATTATAAATTTATATCCATCCATGGGTGGTGGTATTGCGAAATGAAATACATTACATCATGTATGATGTAGTTCACATGTACGAATGAGCATTATTTTGTATTTAAATAATATAAAAAGAGGTTGAAAATAATTGTTCCATAAACATAATAACATATTAGTAAATAAAATATACCGATTAAAATATATTAGGATATTTATAATAGAGTTTATAGAGGTAAAAGTAGAAAAAACCATGAAAAAATTCAGTTAAGACTTATATCTCTTCTTTGGGTATCCTCCTTTGGATACCTTCTTAAGACTTAAAAGGTAATTATTTTATAATTAATTTATGATATATAACATTGAAATAATAGTTGTGGGGGTATTGGGGTTTGAATTCATTGTGAAAATGTAAATAAAAAGTTATTTTTCAAGGGAAAGGATTTAGTGTATCAATACATAGTGAGAAGGGGTTTGGGATAAATTATTGATTAATTTATCATTTACGAAATCTAATTTTGAGTAGTGATTATCTCTATAAATTTTCTAGATTACAATTAAAATAATTAGGGTTATTTACCATTATAATAATTCCAAAAACAAATATAATCATTCAGCCACATCATTAAATATAAAGAATGAAAATTAATGTTTCATTTGAATTAAATATAAAATATGATTACATATTTTAAAAATGGTTTATAGATTTAATTTATTGTTTTTAATTTATTATTTTAATCCTTAAATAATTATTTTTCTATAATAGTTTTTATGGATATTTAGTTCATGCTTACATCATAATTATGTTATAAATGTTTTAATATACATAAAAAATTGTATTTTTCATTATTCACCAATAAAGACAAATTCTTCATAAAAAAATACATTAACCTCACCCTATCATAATTTTGAACCCATTAATTCAAAAATTAATTTATTTAATCAAATAAAATTTCTTAATATAGAATATTTTAATTCTAATATCTTTTCACAAAATGTATAAAATTCATTTTAAGAAAAAGTATATTTGTTGAAAAAAATGATTTTATTCAATTTCATACATAGTAAAAACCATTTGATGATTTTTAATTTATATTATTGAGTATAATTTCAATATTTTTCATAAAAATTATTTATTATTTTTGAATAATATTATTTATTAACAAAAAATACATTGCATGATTAAAATACTTTTTTAGAGAAAATACATATGTTTCCATAAAATGAATTTAACAACATTTTTAAAAAATTGATAAATAGTATATGAATGATTATTAATTAGTTAAATACTTAAATAACTAATGATTTAAAAAATTTAATTCTCTAAATGTGATAAAAAAATTAAAATAAATCATATAATATATATTAATTGGGAATATTTATAAGAAAATCAATTTCACTTGGCCATGGGTTTTTTGATCAGTAATAATTATCATCCCTTCATAATTCCATTAATTTTCTTAATTTAATTGACAAATTATTAATTTAATTTTTATCATCCAATTGTTATATTAAAAAACATTATTTAATTTAATAAAGAATACATAATTAATCAAAATAGTTAAAAGTAATTTATCTATAATCAATATTATTTTCTTCTATGATATAGATTCCATTCAATTTTAAAAAATTATGTATTTATTAATTAGTCTTAATTTTTAACTCTTTTAATATATTCGATTTTTTTAATAAGTCGTTTTTATATTTAGTTTAATGTTGTATATTTCAAAATCTATTATACAATCTAGTTTATTTATAGGATAATACAAACTGAAATATCATAGTGTCATAACTACCATGGTTCATCTAGAGAGAGACATCATTTTATCTACTTTTATCACCTTTTCCAACAACTAGTGTAACCATCACATGAATCATGGTTAATTATTGATTCACCTACATCAGAGATTCATTTGTATTAGGTTTTACTGATAATTTCCCTTTTCACAGCATCCCAAAATGTAAGATGGTTAAAAATAAATACTTTTGTCTATAATGGATATTTTAGGAAAATATGGATTTATATCTATTTATATTCAACATTTACAATAAAATATGGTATCTATAAAACTAGGTTTCTGAACATATAAATACAATGAATAACTATCATCATGTCCGGTTGAAGGTTCATTAACACTTTTTTCTTTAACTCGGTATATGGTTTTAGGATTAAAATTCTCAAAGAATAGTTCTTATAATTTCTTTGTAATTATTTAATAATCCTTCTTATTTTCTAAAATTTCATCCCACCATTGGTGTACATCCGCTTTAAACTTGAAAGGAATCTATCCAAATGTTATGTATCTTTTTATCATTATTAGTTTTGAATATTTGGAAATTTTTATGATCAAATATTTGGTCTCTTGGGGAGAAATATGGACAGAAAAAAATAATATCTGGTTTAAATTGGAAATACATCATAATAAAATATGATTAGATTCATTTCAAAGAAAAACAAAATAAAAAAATAAACCAAGTACTCAATCTCATTCAATATATGAGGATATAATGTAGGTTTTTTAGGTAGTTTATACTCCCCTGGTCCTTCCTTCTTGGTAGTAGGTGGCCATCAAGGTGACGGTATTCTATAATAAGTAATAGGACAATATTTAAAAAAATCCCCAGTACATATGACCAAATGGTTACAAAAGAACTTTAAAATTCATCTCTAAACCCATTTCGATCTCTCTTACATTGATTAATTAACATTTACTTCTAGCCCATATAACATAATGATTTTAATTTGGCCAGGAATACTCTCAACATTAATTTAAAATTGTTATATAGTATCCTTATAATATTATTTAACAGAAAAAAAATAAGGATGACGTAGGATTTATTTAAAATAACTAAACTATCTAAAATGAAAAATATGTCTGTAAACTAGGTGAATAATTATTTATTCATATCAACCGAGTTGTTATAAATAAATTTATAATAAATAAATATGAATTAATATTAGTGTTTCAATTAATTTGAATCACTATTTGGTATTAATGATAATAAATCAAAACCAATAATTAACATTTTATTAAATTATATTATTTATGTTTTGACTTACAAATTCTTATTATGATGCATGATACATGAGAATTTATGACTGGACCAAGGGTAAATTAAGAAACAAATCGTGGACTACCATTCATAACTCGGTTTTCCACTAAAATGTTGATAGATAGGTACACTACGAGTTATATTCTATGTTATGACAACCCTATCTTCTAACTAATCTCAATTATCACATACTAGAACCCTTAATAGGGTTTCTAATACTATTTTGTTATCAGAATGTCTATATTATCTGGACAGTAATAGTTTGAACCACTATAAAACCTTAGGAATACCTCTTTATTTTGAGAGGTGGGAATAAATTTCATGTACTATGATTACTATTGAGGGAATATTATTTTTCACTTTTTATAGTAATATAATTTAACAAGGTTATATGAATAATATTAATAACCAATTAGACCTGAGAAATCCAAGACATAATCCATAAGAAGTGGAAGCATAACTGACAGGGGAAACTACCCAATAATCATCATAAGAAGTAAACATAAAAACATAAATCAGGATAGTTAAAAAACATGAAAAGGGCACATCAGTAAGTATTAGTAATAACTAAAAATATTCTGATGTTTTGGGAAAGGAAAATGAGGCCAAAGGACAAGAAAGGATTATCTTCCAAGTAAAGTATCCCTTTAACAGCACTGAGGATAACCCATATTCATTTATTTAAAACCCCTCTAGAAAATAAAATAATTATAATCAATGATATTGAATCCTAGTGAAGCTAATGCCAATTCCAAGGTACTTTTCTGTTATTTAGTTTATGTAAAAAATCAGCCTTCACATATCTCTATAGGGGGCCTTTTAGGGTGTGACTTTGATCTTACCATTATGTGGTCATCACCTTCCCCTAATCACATATCCTAATTATATGTGTATATATTAATATAATAAATATATAGGAATATATAACATGGAAAAACATGATAACATTACATTAAATAATATCATATAAAAAATTAACTCTATATACCAAGAGGGTATATACCTATCAATATTCTTTTGGGATTAACCTATGATCTATGGAAAAAAACAATTTATGTCTAGGTGAACCACCTATCTCATTTGGTAGAAAGGTAATTTTCAGTAATCATGTTGGGTAATTCAAGAAAGTCATAATGTTTAGTGATAGGGGAAAGGGGTTATAATAGAGTCACGGAACCCTAATCCAATCTCATCATATAAATTAGATTGTTGATAATAGTTGTACCAAGGTACCATTCATATATATTTCAAAAATAACATTTTCCAAAAAAATTAATATCCTCCCATGTTAAATTGGTAAACACATCATGGATAATGAAAAACAGGGTAGCATAACATGTGCAATGAACTCAAATAATATAACCTAACCATGTTCAAAATAATCAACCAAACTAAAATTATATTAATTTCAGAAATCTAACCCAAATCAATTATAATACATGATTTATAATCTATCCAATAAGGATTAATATAATATCTATTAAACATCAAATGCTAATATATTAAAATTTCAAATAAATCATACCCAAACTATGTTTGTTTTAGAATAATTATGAACAAATATTTATTCAATGAAACCCATTAGGTTTTATTTTAATTCATTGAACGCTACACCATTCCTGAAAAAAACATCATAAATAGTGTGTTGAAATGAAGGGGTATCCCTACCAATTAAATTTATGAGTTAATAATTATTTTCTAGGGAAGAACATCAGGTTCACACCTAAAAATTAGGTTTAACCTAGAACCAAAATAGAATTATGGTTTTTTCCATTGTTAACATATAATATTAAATAAAATAAGTAAATAATGGAAATACATTAATATGGACCAATATAAACTACCATACAGTAAATATCTGAACGAATAATAAAGGTCCAACAACCCATAGATTTTAGATAATGGACTTTACACCATCCAATATAGAAAATAGTGGGAAAAGTGTATTTATAGCATAGGGATATATTGAGAGGGAGACTATGGAAGAGAATGGGTAGTAAAATCCTGAGTGATGGATTAAATTAATGAGTTTTATGTTTTTAATTTAAAAATTACAATTACATACACATTTTAAAAAATCAAGAATAACTCCACTGAATCTTTGGTATCACCCTCTAGAATATCTATGGAAGAGACAAATGTACCTTCTTAGACATGCACACTATCACATTCATGGTATCCACAAAACATACATTGGGAAGTCTTTTTTTAATAAAAAAATACCTTACTCAACCTTCCTTAACTCATTGGAACCTCAAAATATATTAAAAATAAGCATAAACACTATAATAAATTTGAATAACTTGCATGTTGAGGTTATATTTTTTATAAAAATAGTCTCATAGACTTTGAGAAATAACAAATATTACATTAAATTTTACAAATTTCCATTATAGTATTTTAGGGATAAAATTTCAGTATCAAATAGTTCATAAGTCTATGGTGATTCCCCCGAGAGAGATTTCTCTATAGTAACAATCCTGGGTTATTATATGAGCTCAGAAACGCTTAACAATATTCTAAATCCTTATGACTGTTAATTTTGATCTATGGTTTTAGCGTAGTGATATTATACCGTAATATCAATATAAGGAAAAAAGTGAAAATAACCTAAAAACATTCAATAAAATATCTATAGGGGAATAATACATAATAAAAAATTACATTAATAGATAAATGGTGTACCATATGTTATAAGTGAATTTTCAATCTAAATGTAACACTTGTTAGCAATAAATAAAAAAGATCACTCCTGGGTAAATCATATACTACTCAACCTAAAAAGAAACAAACTAAAATCCCAAATGAGTACTGAGTCTCACCAATGAACATGTGTATTTATCTCTTGATGTGATTTTATTATCAATGTTTTCCAATTGATCACATGCATTTATGAATGGAAAAATCCATGGAGTTGAATTTTTCGTTAAGTAGCTTGTTTTGGGTGTGTCTTTGGTGGTTTGGGATTTCTCAAATGGTCAAGAAAGATTTTGTTGATTATGGGTTATTAAAGAGTTAATTCATGGGACTATTTTTACTTAGATGATAGTACATTCCTTAAATCCATGTCAACGTTATAAGAAGTTATGTTCATTCAGTAAGGTCATGAAATATATAAAGTATAAAGATGATGATGACACAAGTGTGCATCCTTCTTTATGATATATCATGAGACAATGATATTATATTACATAGATAATGTTTATAGGAGGTAGTAGAAGTATGACATTCCTCATCTTTTTCATGTCCATGATGGGTTACTAAACTATGATATTAGTTTATGAGTTAGACTCCCTGCTATCAAAATAAGGACATATGAGGTCACACAATAAGTGTATTGAAAGGTATACCTACTAATATGAATATTATATTATGAAGAAGTTTTCCCCATGTGTTGGGGATGGTATACATCGGACTATGGTAGATCACAAGTAAAATGATTCAATTTTAAAATACATGTTTACAATAAAAATTATTTAATATATTTATCAATGTATTCACAAGTTGATTAATCAAAACACTGAATATGTGAAAATAACAATTTTCAAACAAACATAGTATGTTTCATGTTCATTAAATTTCTTGGGTAGATTATGAGTCATGTTAATAGTTTATATTTTATCATGTAACATGATAAATATTTTCATATAAGTGATAAAATTTTCATTAAATTTACAATAAGTTTAATGAATTCATAAGTGTCTGAAAGGTTCTAAAATGAATGTTATGAATTTATATCGGCCAGTGTGAAATTTTTTAAAGTTTAACATAAGTATATAAGTAAATTATAGAATAAATAATAGTACACTACTAATTTTTTATGAATTTTGAGCTATCTCCTCCTCTCTCTCAATTATTAGAGTGATAAACCAATAAAGAATAGATTTTGATCAATCATATATTCTCAATCGAGTCCATGTTATTCACATTATCAAATATGAATCTTAAAGAACATTTATTTCCCATACTAGATTCCATAAATAATAGATCGATGATCTGGGAATTTTGATTCTTTATGAAAAATCTAGAGGATTCTAATATTGAAACCTTTGAGCCATGACACACTGATACTGATCAAATAAAATCTTAGATTTGAAATTTATAAGTTATGATTTATAATTTAATTTGTTTTATTATTTTTTATTATATTAAATTTTCATGATCCTATGAAAAATTTGGGGAAATGATTTTAGTGGATTCAATTTTTTAACTTGAATTTGAACCCCACATTTTAAATTTTTTATTTTTACACTCTTGTTGTGCCCATAGTTGGTTTAATTTCTATCAAAGAGAATGTATAATTATTAAATTGAAAACTATAAAAAAACTTCCTATTAAATATATTATTCATAAATAAGTTTCTATTATGGTTCCAATGAAATTGACGACACATTGATCTGAGTTCGTATAATAGTGATATGATCGATCAAAGAACGGTGGGTTTAACCAAAAACTATGACGAATGTTTTTCGATATATATATTATTATATATATATGTATGTTAGTTAATATATTTATATATACATATATATATATATATCCATTTATAAGGGTTTTTATGCCTTTATGGGGGTTAGATGAGTCTTTGGGTGGTCTCTCTCATAATTTTCTAAATTTAATTAAGGAGAATAAAATATTATAATATTTCTAAAAAAATGTATGTTTATCCATATTCATATAATATGTTCTTGGAAAAAACACTTATCCAAACCATTTTTTGTGGGTGTTGATGTATGGCCACCCTATTTTTTGGGATAAATATATTTATATTATTTATATTAGTTATATTATTTATATTATTTATATTATTTATATTATTTATATTATTTATATTATTTATATAATAACACACACACACACACACATATATATATATATATATTCTGTGTGTATAAATTTTTTCACCCAAAATTGGGATGCCCAGCCTCACCCCATCTCAGGCTAGACCATTTCAAAATAGGTTTGGCATTCCTATCCTTTTGAACACATGATATGCATTGATAATTAATTGAATTATTTTAATGAAATTTAATGAAAAAATACCCTAGAGTTTTATTTTAGAGAATTAAATTTTTATTTTGTAATATAATTTAATATAGAATGATCATCAGTTGTGACCAACCCATGCATTTCTGATTTGTCATTTATTTATTGTGATTTTTGAAATTGAGTTTTTATATTTAATAATTATTTGGTTTTGATGATCTTGGTATTGTCCATATGTCTTTATAATGTATAATGGATAGTGTTTCCATATCTAAGTGATAAAATTTAATTTTTCACCTTGAGTTCCTCTAGCATGTATGTGAGTATTATTTATAAAGATCAATGGAATTTATTATAAAGAATTTTGAGTCGAGAGCTAGTAAAAATCAAACAAGTGAAGTGCATTTATTATGAAAAAATAGTAATTCGAGATAGATATCGACTCAAGGAATTTCCCAACGGTCTCAGTGAATCAATTATTCACCGGATGTATTAACTAATTGTAAAATTCCCTTGATCACATCAATATTTACATATTTTATCATTTTCTAGGTTTATTATTTCAGAATGTGTATTTTTTACATGAAATCACATAATATAATATATAAAAATCTTTAATATATAAAATAAACATGTGTAGTTAATGTTTTCTTTTTAAAGAAATTTTTTTTCAGTGAGGTGACATTAAAAAATATTTTTAACTATAAAATTATTTCCTTCACGAAGATAAAAAATAAAAAAATAAAAAAAGTAAGTCATTAAATTCTTTACATTTCGTGAATTTTTGACACAACCAATTCTTTGATGTGCCAATCAGCCATAGTTGAGTGTGTCTCTTACAATCGTGGAATTTTTATTAGTGTGTTGGGTTGAATTCCATGATTTTGGCAGAAAACGGTTATTCATAGATAGATTTTTTCACATTTATAGGTAATTATTTCAGAAATGAAAATTAATACATTGAAGGAGATGATAATTCAATCAATTGTTCTAGGATCCATGAGTTAATGTGGTTATCTTGTCAATAACCTCTATTATAATCTCATTGTAGTGGTGATTCCATAACTCAAATTATGAATATATATGTTTAAGGATCCATGGAACTCAAATACATAAATAACTATGTATTCCAAATCTAGTATTTAAGGGATGCTATGATTTGATAAATTAAGGGTAAATATTTATCTTTATTAATTTGAAAATTTCTACTGGTAATCTATATACAGTGTAAATCTTATAAGTAATTTTTTTTTGATTAAATACAAACCTCAATTAATTAAATTTCACTATGGTATATAATAAATGATGTGAATAAACTAACCAGCCATAACATGCAGGAGTGCTAATGGAGATTCACATACTACTAAACCTGTAGAGGAATATTTATGTGCCTAAATCACAAAATCATATTGATAAACATCACAAATAAAGAAAATTATATAAAGATAAATATAATTATCATATGGATTATGCACAAGATTTCCATAAAGTGAAAATTTATTTATGGATCCCACTTAATCGTAAAATGTATTTTTCATAAATAAAAATAATATTATAAGAGAGATAAAATGGAAAGATATTATATATCTGATGCACTATATTGATATATAAAAATAAAATGGAATCATTCAAGATCACATATACTCAAGATGAATGGGTACATTGAGATACTAGAGTCATTCAGGTTCAAACTGAACCAAAAACGAGAATCTAATATCATTCGTAGTTATCTAACACATTTCTTTTTTTATAGGAATTGTTAATTACTATATGAATAACATGAATAAGTCACTTTGATATTTATTAGATTTATTTCTATAATAAGATATTGATATGAAAAATTCCATCAATTTAGTCCTTATGGTTACCAATAAGAACAAAAGAAAGGATACAGTGTCAAATTCTAAGTCAAATTTCAAATCATTGATGCACCAACCTTTCATAAATACAATGATATAGTGGGAGAAAAATTAGTATGTGGTAGCATAATTTTCATGTGGTATGAATGGACACTAGAAGAATAATTTCACATCTATGAATAAAAATCATGGTGGCGCTTCTACTTCAGGTATACTTTTCATTGAATGAAATTAATCTATATTTATAAGTTGGGTATGAAATACTGATTTTTGATCACAAATTTTTATTCAAATAGATAAACTATATAGATTCAATATAATTGAGAAAGGTTAAGTTGATCACTGATAAGATAATATTGTGATACAAGAATAATTACCAGAGGGAGATTATCATCTTCATTTTTCAAGTGGAATGGTTATTATACTAAATAATCATCCACATTTATCATATGTTACAAGAAATATAATCTCATTTTTGAGATTAGACACTATGGAATTTTATGACATGTTTAAACATAAATGTTTTATTATTTATAAGGAAACATATATTATGGTGTGGAACTTCATTACAATGGATTGTATATACGTGAACTAGAAAATCCTATTTTAGAAATCAATGAAAACTCAAGCGAGAATGACTCATATCATACCCACCCATGTCACATTAGGTAAGTTCATTTAAATTAGAATATTTTACAAAAACCACATTAGGAATGGTATTTATACTCTTTGGTCTTAAAACCCTTGGATGTATGTCACACTTTTTTCAAGGTAAAATTACTAAAGAACATTTCAGTGAGAAAGGAGAAAGAGCCAAAGAACCTTTGGAATTTTCTCATACTGATGTATGTGGTGCGTTTAAAATAGTGTAAATGGGTTTTTTAATTATATAATTTCTTTTACTTATCACTATAGTAGATATGGATATATCTACATAATGAGGTATAAGTCAAATTTATTTAACATGTTTAAGGAATGTCACAGTGATGTATAAAATCAACTTGGTAGGAATATCAAGATTCTCTTGTCATACCATTGTGAAAAATATATTTACCATATTTTCAATGATCATTTAAATAATTATTAGATAATTTCTGAGCTTATTTCTCCTTATACATCTCAGTGTAATGGTGTTAGTGGAAAGTGGTATTATACACCTCTTGACAAGGTCAGATCGATAATTAGTCATGAAACTATTTCTTTATCCTTTCTTGGATATGCACTATATAAAGTGATATGTAAACTAAACCAAGTATCAAATAATTTTGGTGATGGGATTCTACATATTTTATAGTCTGTAAAAAACTAGTCTATCACATATACAATTATGGGGATGAGATGTTTTTTTTAGACTATACCAAGTGATAATTTGGCATATTGATGCACTAGAGAAATAATTATATGTTATCCTAAGTAAAATAGATGATATTACCAATATAACATTTCATATATAAAGTAGATTGTAGAAATAAATGCAAAATTCCTAGAAATGCATTACATTTCCAATGGAAATATTTGAAGAAATTATGATATTTATTAAGTCAATTCTTTTAATACACATGAGTTTGAGTGTAAATAGACTCTATAATAGATATTTGGAGAATTTTAAGGTCCTAAGACACAAGTACTATAATGTTAAAATGGATAGTTTTTAGAACTACATAGATATTGTTTTCTTATCAATGATTCATGTGACACACTTCTTAAATATAATATTAAAACTCTAACAAAAAATGAAATAGTATATGTTAATGATGCTGCAAAATAGAAAGAAGTTATGCATTCTGAAATGGAGTCAATGTATCAAAATAATTTTTTATTTTGATAGACCCACCATTTTATGTAAAACCCATTGAGTGTAAATGGGTATTCATGAAAAAAATACATGGATGGGTAAGTGAGAACCTATAAGGCATGACTAGTAGTGAAGGGTTTTAGGTAACATCATGGGATTGAAATTAAAAAAAACATAACCTTAGTCATATTCCTAAAATATATCATAATATTACTTGAAAAATAAAACCAATTTAATTAAACAATTTGAAAAATTAATGTCAAAACTTTTCTAAACAGAAATTTGGTGGAAGAAGTCTATATTACACAACATTAATGGTTAATTATTTCAATGTGGGATAAAAAATTATGAAATATACATGGATTCATTTATATACTAAATCTCACTTCATGATCATGTAATGTTCATTTTGATGCATCCATAAGAGATTTTTGTTTAATTAAGAATAAAAGGAATCCCTTTTCCTAGAATAATGTTAGTGGGAGTTTCATCATTTTCTTAGTATAATATGTTGATGACATGTTAATTGTGGTATATTAAGTGAATGTATTATAGTAATTGAAGACATATTTAAATGGATGATTCTTCGTGAAATATGTAGGTGGTGTTGCCTATATTCTAGGAAACAATATTTATCATGATATATCTCATAAGATTATTTTGATATGTAAAAGTATATATATTGGAAAGGTATGTAAAAGGTAAAATATTAAAAACTCAAAGACAATGTTTTTTCAAATATTCTGTGGTATTAACCCCTCTATGAAAATTTGTCCTCGGATATAATAGAAGACTAGTAGAATAAGAATAATCCCTTATAATTCAATAGTGTGATATATCATGTACGTCAAAATATGTACTAGGTGTGATGTTTCCATTAATTTAAGAATTGTGTGATACTATTAATCCAATCCAGGAGTGTTGTATTTGTATGTTACAAAAACTATCCTATATTACATGATACATTTAAAGGATATGATCTTAGGGTATGGAATAGTTTAAGAGATATTTTTTATGGGATAAATTGATGCTTAATTCTAAGAAGAAAAGATGATCTCAAACTATAGTTAGGCTATGCCGTTTTTCGGAATGGTGGTTCAGTGAACCTGGGATTCTTGAAGTAGTTCGTGGTCACTAATTCGTCTGAGTATATAGTTCTTTCCAATATAGCTATGGAAGTAGTTCATATAAAAAAATTTCTAGGCATTTAATTTTAACAAGAAATGAAGATCTTGTTATTATATATAATAAGAATACTATGGTAGTGCTGATTTCCAAGGAGTCTAGGTCACACCTAAGGATAAGGAACATACTATGGAATTTTCATCGCTTGAGGGATTTTTCATAGGTATTTCATCTAGAAGATATTAAAGTATCCATAGAAAAACATTTCATAGAACCCCTGACTAAAGGCATATATCAATTGAAGAATAATACTCATGTGTAAGCTAGTAGGTTGAGAATTGATAGCAGTTGGATCAAGTGAAAGTGGGAGTGTTGTGAGTTGGTTCTCCAGACCCAAATACATTATGAGCTTTTATTACGAATATATATATACTATTTGATAAATACATGTGTCTATTATTACTATAATAGTGTTGAAACATCTAAATCCGCTATTTATATGTTAATTTCCTTATACTATGTGTCATGTAAAAATGTTATATAATTTATCAAATATAATGAGAACAATGAGATACTATGATTGTAATATTAAATATAT
Organism: Viscum album; assembly: GCA_963277665.1. Taxonomy (NCBI): domain Eukaryota; kingdom Viridiplantae; phylum Streptophyta; class Magnoliopsida; order Santalales; family Viscaceae; genus Viscum; species Viscum album. Next base: position 498,048,442 of record OY728140.1, read on the forward strand.
GTCATAAATTTGAGATACATCATACTGATGGGACCCTGATGATATTTCTCTATTAGGTGTTGTGGGTTCGTATGTATTTAGAATTATTCTCATGAATTTCTCAATTGGTGATCTCTAGTAGATTAGATCATGAGGTATAACACCGATATAGGAACACCATATGTCTTTGGGGTCATTGCATTTTCGAATATATGTGTGTTGGTATCCTAAATTGAGATAATTATAAATGTTAAAAATTTGATCACATAAAATGATTCAAGGGAAACTGATGATGTTGATTTAATTGGGACGTAGCTTGTGTTTAGTGTATCTTTGATTGTATTCTATTCTTCAAATGATCAAGATAGAATTTGTTGCTTCCAAGTTGAGGGAGATATATCTCCTGGGTGTAGGATGAAAATGATGGTAGAAAATTCATCAAATTCTTGGTCCTGGTACATTAACTTAATTCCATCTATTATGTTCATGAAATATATAAAAAATAAAAATGATGATGACACAAGTGTGTATCCTACTTTTAGTGATATCATAAGATAAATTAATTATATTACCCAAAGCATTTTGTAGGAGATAGTCATAGTTATGACATTACTTATCTCCTTAGAGTCCATTCTAGGTTACTATAATCTGACCATTGTATTTGATTTGGACAATATACTATCTAGATAATGACCTATTGGATCATATTTTAAGTGAGTCCACAAATTCAACTTATTCTAATGGGTTGGGTTTTTAGAAGAAGTGGGCCGCATGTCTGTGGGCTGCCGAACATCCATGTTAGAGTGACCAAAACAGAATATTTAAATTACATTATTCAAATATTGAATCATATTGATTGAATTTATTTGAAATGTTATTAAAAAAAATTATTATGAAATTGATTATGAGAAAATATAATTTTTAGAACAAACATTGTATGTTGAAGGTTTGTAAAATTTCATTGAGAGTTTATTTACTGAGTTAATGGTTCATATTATTTCAAGTAACATGCTAATGTTCACAAGTGAGTGATACAATGTTTTCTTATATTTATGATGATATTAATAAAATTATAAATGTGTGTAAGGGTATAAAATGACGTTTAAAACATTCATGGGAAGATAGTAAAATTTTAAAAATTATAAGCTATGTATATAAGTGAAATATAGATACTGGAATAGTACATTGAATTATTTATAATAATTGTGAGCTATCAAATCATATATATCAACTATTTTAGTGAGAAAAAATGGAAGAAAAGGTTGGATTGATACCATATTCTCAATCGAGTCTGTGTTCTACATGAAATTGAAGTGAAATTGTAAAGCACTTTGATTTCCCATGATGGATCCCAAGAAACATAGATAAAAAAAATATGTGTTGTGGTGAATATATGCATGACATGTAAGATTCCTTTAATTTCACCATTTATCCATGAAACAGTTATGGTCATTGAATAAAATAATTTATTTCAAAGAAAAAAGGTACATTTTATGATTCCATTAATTATTTTGATCGTGCTAAAATTGAATTGAACACAATACCTTGAGAAATTTGGGTAGGGTTTTTTGGATTAAATTTTATTAAAATGAATCTGAACACAAAATTATAAATCATTAATTTTTTTTGCTTCCACTAAACCATGGTTTCCTTTATACTGTGCTTTTTTCAACCTATACCTATGATAATTTAGTTTTTCTGCATACAAAAGTGCTCAGGCTGCCTGAGTAGGTTGTGGATAAAGTTGATATTTCAACCAAAATGACCTCCATAAAAGGACTAGTATATAAAGAGAATGTATAATGTTAAATTATTAATGTAACCAAGTTAAGAAATAAAAAAATAATTCATCATCGATATTTGGGTTCCATAGTGACACCCAAGATTGACTATACCATCTTCGACAAATGATGAAGTGTCTTTGACCTCATCGAATCCCCACCCAGGGGGAACCAAATATAACCCTAGAACCATTATAATATCACTCAAATTGAACAGCTTCCTACCCTGAAATTTTTATAATATCCTATATGGGAACCACCTCTTACCCTAGTACCTTAAGAATATCACCAAATGGAAATCAATCTGTGAGTCATCTTATAACATTCTTCAAATGGAATAATCTCATATTATAATTGTATATAACATACAACAAATGAAAAATATCACATTGAATCCAAATAAAACATAAACATGTGGGAATAAACTAATCCTCGGAAAAATTACATACACCCTGAGATTTTAAATCAGCCCCAAAACCTCAAACAACATACACAGTATATATAATCTCACCCAAGTACTTTATATAAAGTACACCCTTATGAATCATCTCACTTAGGAATATAAAATAGAATATAATCATTGTAACCCAACAAGGAAAATCAAAAATATCATATACCAGAGTCATAGGGTTCAATTATAATCCAGAATTCAATATATAATTAGAGGTTATCCAATCATGTGAGAAACCTATTCTTCACATGATAGGAATACAAAAGTCTCTCCAAATTAGCCTCCATGAATTATTCCTATCTAGGGTCAGGTAATGTTTTGGAAACCAATGTGGTATCGTAAGTCATATCATGGTATGGGAATTCTATATGGGTTCTATAATCTGTTCCAAATATCTTAGACCCAAACGCATAACTCAATGAAATAATTTCTTTTCATAGATCCATTAACATATCAGGTATTTTTAGTACCCATAGTAATTCACCATGGACATCACCACACATGATGGAATAATTTCCATCTCTCCTATAAATCCAAATAGTGATAGTCCTCCCCCAACCCTATAAAAAACCATCAAATGTTATCCTCACTATGATACACACACTTCAGATGAGAAAACACTGACCCACACCCAACCATCTACCGAAGAGGCTCTAAAGCACTATATTTATCTATATGTTCTACCCCATAGTGAACAAAACCAATTATATAAATCTTCCTTACAATAATAGGAATAAAAAAATTTACATAATGTTATTTATAGTTCATTTATTTTATTCTTGACCCTCTATGAGATTTATATCATATGATAAAGATTAATTTTCAATCACTCAATCATCGATAACCCATAAATAAAACAATTGTTCAAGGTTCTATCACCATCCAATATAAATTGAATTAATTAATGGGTTTTTATGAGAGAAAATTAAATTTTAATTTCATCTCAATAACACACATGAGAAAATACTTCATCTCACAAGAAAATTACCAAATTTATAAAAAAATAGGGTGATGTTCATGGACCACCTACTTAATTCAATGATATTCCATTTATGGGAAAGACTCAGAAACCGTCATAGAGTCTAATAAAAGTTCATCTAACCGATTCTCTTCAACATGATTCCAATAATCAATAATAATGAGTTGATAATTAATAAAACAATTTTTTATCTTTACATTAGTTTATATCAAAATTAATTCTATAATTAATATTCATAGAATATTAACAGATTTTTCACTAGGTTATCATCCATTACTAAATCATCAAATAATAGGGTGTGAACCACCTCATGTATTCACCTGTATAATAAGTATAGAAAATCCTCAATATATTATTATAACACATTTATTATTTTTTAAAAAGAATTAAATATATAGATAAATTTTGTCCATGAAATACCTTTTGAGTCCACTCAAAACCTAGCGTGATCATCTGGAAATGATCACCTCTAGCTAAAATGAACAAAATCCTTATTATATCAAGATAATTCTATCTTGTTCTTCTGGTATAATAAATATACCATTTTTTATTCCTGATAAATTAGAAACAAAGAAAAGGGGAAACTGAGGAAGAATCAATTAAAAGTGATATATTTACCAAATGTTATCACTATGACCAAATAGTAATCCAACCCATCAATTATAAAAGTATTAATATCTTTTTAAGATTTAATCATGACTGTATATTTAATGGAAAGAAGCACATTTATATATAATATAAAGGAACCCAGTCACAATGTTTAAATCAAAAATTTACATTCCATTTTATAAAATATTAAATTTTTCTTTATAAAGGATCATATGTAAAGTATTAAACATGGAGAAAAGTTTAATCCATACAAATGTATATATACCTTATATAATATTGGTGGCTTCTAAATGTTTTTACGATACAAAAATATTTATACATGAGGTTTTTCAAAAATACATAAGTTTCATATTCTCTAGTTAATGTTTTTCCATTTATGAATATCACATTTATAGTATATTTTCCCAAAATATAATATATTACCTCAATAAAAATGGTTTTTCTGATTAAAAAAAACTATATGTAATAATTTTTTGAGATACATTATATAGTTTACTACTAAATAGTCCATGCATAATATTTTTCTTAAAAATAAAGTTGTATCCTAATAATAATTTCCACATGTAATATCTTTCTTTGATATGTAATATATTAAAACCTTGGGTAAATATTTTACCTTAAAATTTCTCATATAAATTATATGAATTGTTAAGAAATATACTTTACTTTGGAAAAAAACCGATACATGATTTATATTATAAATATGTAATGTTTTCCCCATATAAAAACCCAATACATGATATCCTTTTTCCCATACTAAGAAAACAAAAACATTACATACATAAATATTATATCATTTTATATGAATATTCATTACATATAATTATGATAAATGTAAAAAATATAATGGTTTTTTTCCATAAAAAACAAGGATAAAAAACAATTGGTATATAAAATAACTTTATAATATCACACATAGTTCATCCCAACTAGCACCTATCTGATACATATCATACATAAAACAATTATTCATATTCTTTGGAAAAGGAAACATATGAATGGGTGGTCTCAGATACTTAGTAATGGTGAATATGGTATATTTCAATCAAAAATCATATTTCGAAATAACTTTAACATAAGGGAATGCGATCATGAGTATAAAATTTTAAATTCACACCCAACAATTCATATAATCATGAGTCATTTTATAATACTTGGCAGTTCATAAGACATGAATCATAAAGGAATCAAATAACATTATCCATGAGAGAATAATATTTTAATAATACCATTTTATAAAAGAGTGGCATAAAATTTAGCATAATCATTATAATAAAAATATCATTTCATAGAAACCCACCAAGACATTCATCACATTCTAGGATTGGGATAAACACTAATGTACCAGATTTTGGATTTAGAAAAATTCTCATGTACCCTCTTATGGGTTTTAGATAACCTCTTGTCTACCCCCTTATAGGATTTAAATAACCTCTCATTTTCCCATTGAGCTCAAAAAAGTAATTTTTTACCCAATTTTTTGGAGGTATATAATGGACCCACACATCACATAATCACAATCCATTCATATATATTCCATAAGACCATAAAAAAATTCATTGTATGATTGAATAACTTATGGAAAAAATTATAAATATTTCCTCATAATAATATTAAACCATCTAGAGAAAGAATAAAGATGTTGACAATGGATCATATCACCAAAAAATTATAATAAGATTCAATTGATTTTTTTAGATGAAAACATTTTTAAATGGTCAGTAGATCATTTCTTGAGGAAAATACGCTTTTCATTTTGGAATAACTTATTTAATAATCTATAAAATCAAAAATTAGTAAGAAATAAATTCCATTAAAAATAACAATATAACCATGTAAACTAATCATCAAAGAAAAATAATACATGATAGTGGAAAAAACAATAGATATGACTTATGTTAAAAAGAATTTTCATTCTATATTTTCTATAAAAATTCAAAAGTTCTTCATTTATAAATTTCCTAGAATATTCCCCTTAAACATATTTTTAAAAATTAAAGCATTGGTAAAAATGAATATTTACAATAATTGGGGAATGATAAAAATATTCTTGAAAACATTTTTAATAAAACATGGATATCGAAGAAAAATATTTCAGACCAAAGTGATAATTAATGTTGAATTTCCTTAAAACATTATTTTTGAATATTAAGTAATTAAAGAGAGAAAAATAAATGAAAAACATGAAAAACTAATATATATATATATATATATATCTAGAGGATAATAAAATAAATAATATATGTGAAATATTGATCATAAAATTTCATTATTATAAATTTAACCATAAACAATCCAAATAGAAAATGGATTGTAACAAGAAACCATTACTTCATATTGAAATTTTGATTCATAACTCCCAATAAATAAATAAATAAAAATTAATATTTAAACACCAAGAATACATGGATATTATTTTTAAAAAATATTAATTTTGTAGTATATAAACCTAATAAAAGAGTATATTTTTATAATATAAAAATTTTCCCAAAGAATACAATTTGAGATGATAAATCCTTACCAACAAGATAACTTTTGAATCAATCCCCAATGGATTAATTTTTCTTTTTTTGAATTTTAACATTAAAAAACATTAATTATTAAGGATAAATGATATAAAATTTCATGTGATCATAATATATACCTCATAAAAATAAATAGGATCATAACCTCAAACGGGTCTCAACGAGACAGTATTGACATGATGTGCCCTTACCATTTGTCTGGCTAGACTCAAAGGTGCTCTAAACTCATGTATAATAAATTTATAAATATTATTATTTTATAAAAAGTCATATTTATTCATATAATATCATGTAGTATAAACTTATAAAATTTCACCCGAATTTGTTTTAGCAATTTTTATTAAAATCTTTATATTTAAGTGTTGATTGATTCATTCTTCATATATGTTTCGGTTCTATAGTTATGATCCTTGAACATTCATCATTGTTAAATGATATCAAAAATATTTATCATGTTATAATTATGATATTTTTTATTTACATATAATTTGATAACCATTCATATTTATAAGTTATGAAAAATAAATTTCAATACTTTGTGGGGATAATAGTATATATGTACACATGAAGGGTGTTTTCCACTTTTTAACTGATGTACTAAAAGAAAAGAAATTATTAATTCACATTAATAAAAAAAATATTATATAAAAAACACACTAACAAACATATATATATATATATATAATAAATCCATAATAATAACCAAACATGAATAATGGTGATGTAAAATGAATCATATCACTATGTGGATGTGGTAGTCCACACAAATGAATGAGAGATACAATCATTTCTCATTTATTAGGGAGGAGGTAAAAAATTGTCATAAAAATAATTAAATACTATAATATAATATATGATATTGTATTCACAATGTTTTTATGTATATGATAGGATTATATAAGGTTTAAGAATAAATAAAATTGAAATACAATGATTAATATTTATAACTCTTGTTTGAGAGAACTCCTTTGGATTACACATTAAGTCATGAAATATTAGTCTTGGAAGAAGGAAAGTTTCTCTAGGATAAATTAATGAAAGATAAAAAGGTTCTTATATACATTTATATAAACTATAATTCACTAATTTGTTTAATAAGGGAGGATAATATGTTCCCTTTTATAAGTGATGAGAAAGATAGACAATGAATTACTTAAAGGAATTAAATAATATATGTTCGGTTTCATTAGAATGTGGAAAATAATTGCCAATTATTTTAATATGATTTTATATAATATTCAATTATATTCAATAAATAATAAATAGACTGGTATTTTTTTCATTCATAACCTTATATCATGGTTTAAGAACCAGATAAACTCAGTTTAACCCTAATTGTGGAAACACAATTTTATGTTTTTTACTATTCATTATAATAAAAAATTAAGATTAAACTATTAAATTATATTTATTATTATTATTTAAAAAAATTATTCCATTTTACAGGATTAAATTTCTATATATAGTAGAATTTAATATTCAATAAGCTCACAAAACGCAATGAAAACCCATTTTTTGGAAAAAAAAACTCTTCTTTAGCATAAAACTGAATTTAGTTCAACTAATTTCCTTGAATAAGATATACTAAATGTTATTTTATTTAATATATAATAAATATATTTAAATAAACTATTAATTCAAATATATTAATTTAATATATTAAGATAAAAACTCATTTCACTCTTAATAATGGTTTTGGGAGAAATTTGTTGTTAAGCCCAAAAATGAACTTATACCAATTTCAATTATAATGTTAATTAACATGAAATTAATTATATTATTATTAATTAAAGGATACTTATATTTCTTTAATACCATTTTCAAAACTCTTTGGGAATTTTTAAATGAAAATAAAAGATAGTTTTATAAAATTTGATATTTTCACAATTCACATAAAAATAAATCTTTTCAGAAAAAGGACAAAAAATCCCCCTAAGATAATATTAAAACAATTATTTAGAAAATTATATTAATTACATAAAATATAATTACTAAAATGGTAGAAAGTAATTATAATTTTAATGTGGATATTGTAATAAAAAAAATTTGAAAAATAAACATACATAAACTGACATCACTGAAAAATGAGTACTTATTTCTAAGGAATTTATTGATGAATATGAATTATTTAAAACATTTAAACATATTTATCATAATTTGGTTATTAATAATCATACTTATGATTCAACGACTAGGTTCTAAAGAATTAATATATCATTGTTCATTTAGACTTAGGATTGTGTGGATAGTAAGCTATCAAATACATAAAGTTTATCTCAATGTGATGAAATATAAAATAATTAGGTGTTACAATATTAAAACCTTGAAATAAAATTTAACATTCAAATTATATCACTATAATAAATTAATTAGGATATATCTATTTCACCACATCCTCATGTTTCCATATAGATTACAAAATTTTCTAATTCCTCTAAAGAACTTTAACCATGTGTGTAGTATAATTATTTATATCATTATATATATGATCAAGACATTATTCTATTTATTCTTATTAATAATTATCATTCATCACTTTTAAAACCTCTGAGTTCAGTAAATGTAAAATATTAGATATTAACTTCCTCAAAAGAGAAACATGGAACACACCACGAACATGAGATAAGTTATGTGTAATTGATGAGTGATAATATATAGTCCCTACTCGATTATAAACCTTGAAAGGGACAATATATCTATAGATAATATTTACCTTATTCTCAAATTTCAGAAAAGTATTCATTTAAAAGAAACTGAGTGTACTATTGCACCAACATTAAATTCCATATCTCTCTAATGACTATTAGTATAACTCTTTGGTTGACTATGAGCTACCTTGATGTGTTGCTGAATTAATCTAACATTATCTACCATTTCCGTAACTAGATAATTTATCAATATATATATTTATCTAAATTAATCCCATAATTATAAATTTATGAACTTATTTCCATAGAGGTTTCACAATGAACCATCTGAATCCTTATGTAAATGCTATTGTAGTATGAAATGTTGACTAGAGGAAGGTGTTGATACCAACCTCATCTGGAATGTGGAGAAATATATCTTAATATATAATCTATGGTTATTATGGTTATGTCACATTGGATGTATTTATAAAGATGATAGGTAGTAATAAAATTGATCTTCATATCTATAGCTTGATTAATATATCACTAGAACTGCCATGTAAACCTCTGATTTTGTTATGTTAAAATATTATTTGATACTCAAGGAAAAAATAACACTTATATAATATATATATATATATATATTTGTGATATTATAAAAATAAAATTATTCCTTCATATAAATTAAATTTGACGAAATTTTAAGGATATTGACTATAGGCCAAAATCTATTTTGAACATTACATGTTTTGGGGGTCCAACAAAGAAATCTAGGGTCATGTTTTCCAATTTGAATTATAGTATGGGAAATGTTTGTAATATACCTGTATAAATACATCTCTTATCCTTAACATTTTTACATACTAATAATTGATATATATACTCTCTCATATCTCTCATAATTTTATCCCACCAAAAATACTCTTTCATATCTATGTACATCTTCGTACATCCATAATGAATAGTGAATATTGAGATAAGATCTTCTTCAAATAGGTATTTCTTTATGTATGTTATTTATGGGACACATACTCGGTTTTATAAATGTATAATTCCCACAAAATAAATATGTAACTCATAAACAATTCATTCTTTCATTTACAACTCTACATCATCCTTTAGACCACTTTAATATTCATGAGGATAGATGGATAAACACTCACATGGGATATATAAAATTTCTCCCATTACATAAATATTTCAAGTTATATTCATTCTAAATACATAAATATTGGAACCTTCATTATCCTCATCACAGATACGATAGCATGCTCAATTCAACTTATATATTCCACCTTGTTCACTTTCCCATGGTGGTGATGTATTGAGTAGTTATAATCATTAATTTCCTCCAACCATATTATCTTAAAAACATTTCACTGTTTATAGGTAAATATATTCTTTAAAATATTATGATCGATATATTTTTCATTCCATTGTCTTTAAACATAATGCCTCCATATCACTAATGAAATAATTACCAATCCTAAATCTAAATAATTAGATGGGTAATTTATCTCATAAACATTAAATTATAATGAACAATAAGTTATCCACATATAATTTTGTATAAGAACTCATTCCCACCCCATATTCAATACATAATTATAAATCAAAAACCCTTGACTATAATAGTTTAGTGTGAGGAGAGGTTCAGTTTCCTATCTTATCACCAATTAATTGAGATTTTCTTTAAATTTATTTTTACAAAGAAACCTGACTCCCTCTTGAGTTGACATCAGGAGTGGATTTGATATCCATGATATACCCTTAAAAATGAAATGATATTATCAAAAAAAATTCCCAAAATACTATGGATCTCAATCAATCTAGGTGGTTTGGTCTAATGTTCAATGACATCTATCTTTGATGGACCAACCAATATACCCCCACTTGAGATTATATAACCCAAAAAATGAATATTTCTATTCAAAAATTTACACTTGGTAAATTTGTCATAAAAATTATCCATTATTAGGGTCTCCAATACAATACTCAAATGATATCCATGCTCTTACTTAACCAAGGAATATAAATAAATATCATTTATAAGGACTACCACAAACTAGTGAAGGTAATATATACAGACATGTAATTTAATCCATAAAAAATGTGGGTTCATTACTGAGACCAAATAGAATCAATATAAATTCATAATTTCTATTCAAATAATGGATGTTCTTATGGGGTATGTCTTAAATTATTACCCTCAACTAATAATATCCAGATCAAAGAGAAATACAGTAAAAATAATAATCTCGTCATAATTGATTTCACAAATCATCAATACATGGTAGAAGATTCGTATTCTTCATCATGATCTTGTTAAGTTCCATATAATAAATACAAAGTCACATTTACCAATATTTATTTTTAAAAAATTAATCCCAACAATGGTGACTCACTTTTCTGAATGAATACATTATCAAAAATCTTCGGGTGTTTCTTCTTCTATTCGAACTACTCACTCAGGACCATTCTCTATGGAGTATTTAAAATATGTGTGGAACCAGGTATAATTTCTATTGAAAAACCAACTTCATGATTTATAGGAATAGAAATTAGTTATTATAGAATGGAATATAAAAACTATCTTAAAATATTTAAATATTTTATGATGAGTTTCTCAACAAACATTTGAGATAAATATACCCTTTGAATAGGAATCAAGACCAATGCAATGGATATAATATTCATTGGATGCTTAAATTTATCATTTCACTGATAATCAATTATGGGTTACCTTATAATATAAAATGTGACATACTATCCATGTAAATTAATATGGGAACTATCTAAATACATCCAATCACTGCCAAAAATCTCATTAAATTTAATTATTTAGAGAATAGTGATATTTACAGGAATTTTTTTTGCAAAAACATAATGTGGGGAATAATCATATAATTGAGATGTTATCATCATACCATTATGAGTTTTTTATTATAATTAAACATCTAATCATTAAGGGTGTCAATTAAAATTAATTCAAACATTTCATGATATATATGAATTTAAATAACTATACTCAAATAGGGTACTTGAAAATTTGAGCATAATTATAACCACCTAATCATTTTCATTCTATCTTCATTCGCATACTAAAACCAAAATGGTTAGCATGACCATCATGCACCATTAATGTGAGTGATCAATCTTGGAAAATCATTCCTGTAATATCTAAATCATGAAACCTTATTTTCTATATATGAAACCCCATCATTAACTAAGTCTATTTGTGGTCGTTATGTTTGCATATCCATCATAATGACTCATAAAAGAATTTCAATTAACCCATGAATATCTCTCAAGAGTGTCAAGCAATGTGTTTAGTCTTAGTCCCGCTCGTCTAACACCAGTGATGATTGAGTTACCCTCCAATCTATCCAATTTAAAGTTATTATGCCTAGGTGCATCTATTATAAAGACACATCCACTTGTTATTATCCATGAATGGATGTACTCACTAGTAAAACCACCTTCATTTCTTTACCATAACATAGAATCGTCAACTTTACATTGGTTTATCTTTCATTTTTCTCACTAATATTTTCTCGTCCTAGTTTCGAAAAATAACTAAATCTTGATTTGATACCAGGTATAGAAACCTAAACATTACAAACTAAAATATTACATCATTGTTTAAGAATATTCATTACATATCCTTTTGATCCATTACAAAATGATAATGGTTTAGTGTATTTGGAAACATTGATACAAAAAAACTGGTAAATAAAATAACTATATCATCTCCCACATAGTTCTTCACAACTATCACGTTCTTAGAAATATCAAACATAAAACCATTCTTCATCTTCTGGGGAAAATGAAATATTAGAAATGGTGATCTCATTTTCACTTTAAGGATAAACATGGGAGATACAAATAAATAATCACATATAATTATTCCATGAGCATAAGGGAAGGATAACCAGAGCTTAACATTTGAAATTTATACCCCACAATCCATAAAATCATGAGGTATGGAATAATGCATTGTAGTTTGTAAGACATGAATCAGAAAAAGTCAAAGAACATAATCTATGATAGGATAAAATAAATAGAATACGATTTTATAAAAGAGTGGAATAGAGTGTGTAATAATCATAATCATAGAAATCATAGGTCATTTATACCCACCAAGACATTCATCACATGTTAGGACTAGGCTAAATAAATATGTACCTACTTTAGGCATGGGATGTCCTCCATTATACCCTATTTTCGGCATGGGATAATCTCATATGTTACCTATTTTGTGTTTGGGATAACCTCATGTGTACCCCTTGAGCTTATAAAACATTCGTCATTACCCAATGCATTGTAGGGATATAATGGACCCACCCATTACATAATAATTATCCATTAATATGTAGGCCACAAGATAATGAAAATATTTACAACCACATAAATGACTAACCTTTAGAAAAGTAAAGGGGTTTTATCAATATTTTTTCACCATGTTCATTAAAAAATAGTGAAATCAAATATATAGTAAAATTAGATCATATTATAAGTAAATCATAAGAAACATCATAGTATTTTGTAATAGACAACAGTTCCGTTAAAAATAACTGGATTATTTCTTGAAAAATAACTACTTTCTTTTGAAAATCACATATTTTTGAATCAAACATTTTCCATGATATTAATAAAATCATTTTCTATGAAAATAACTATTTATAAATATAAAATAAGTGGAAAAATTAAAGAGAAGTCTTAATGGTTGGGAAATACAGTCAAATGGTGTATGTTAAAAAAATTTCATTCCACATTTTTGGAAAAATAAAAATTACATCATTCAAAAATAGTTATAGTATTCATTTTAATAATTTTTATAGAAATTCAAATAAGGGTATAAAACTGTTTACAAACTTTGGGGAATGGAAAAAAACTCTCTTAATTTTTTTTAAAATAATATAATCATAAAGAAGAAAATAATTCATACAAAAAGAGAGTATTAAATTTAGTTTCCCTCTAAAATATTCATTAAAGATCTTGTGTAATTAAATAGAGGAAAATGAAAAAAAAAGATGTAACTATTTCTATGTTTTAACTATTTATGTTTTCATGTATGTTTCAGTACAACGGTTTTTATCCTCAAAATTTGATCATGGTTCTATCATCTCTAGAATCATGATCACATCATATGTATTATATTTAATCATTATATAAACATTTATTACCATTAATTATAAATCAGTGTTTAAAAATTAATTACATCACTTTACAGTGATGATAATATGTATGTACACACAAGTGGTGTTTCCAGATTTCACTGGATCGAATGAAAAAATGGAAAACAGAAATTCACCTTTACATACTCAGTATTTTACCTTAAATATCATATATATACACTATGTCAATCATAATAATAGACCATGAATGATGGTGATGTAAAGAATTCATATCCCTGGGTTGAAATGATAGTCCACATGTACACATGAGTGGCACTTTCATTTCTCATTTGATGGAGAGATGGTATGAAATAGTTTTGAAATCATAATAATAACATCCATGTATATTTTCTATATTGGATTAATCATTGATTTATTGATACAATTGGCCGAGATAAGGCTAAATGAGAGATAATCTTTAAATATATTTGTTAATATTTACACCGCTTCTTTGAGAAATCTTATTTGGGATGCACCTTAGTCATTTAAAGAATAGTCTAGGTTGAAGACCATAAGATCTAGGGGGATGGGAAAGAATCTAGGAATGTTTTTTTGTAGGTGTTTTCTATGTTTAAAGGATAAAATTGTGTTAATAATGGTGTATAATTATTTCCCTTTTATAAGTTATGGGATTCACGCATAAAAAAGTGGCGTCTAAAGCCTCTCTGTTTATGAAAACAAAGACCTCCTTTAATCTATGTAGAGGTACACCCATTACATAAATGTTATTCCCAAGATAAAGTGGCCCATGAACATGGGATAATGGAAATGGGCCTTTAAATCCCTATTTTGTGGCCCGAAACCCCATTTTTTTCCTGAATACCCCTTCCGATGAATAGTACTACTATAATACCTAGGCTGTGGTGATGACACATGGAATTATATAAAATATTTCAATAATATATGGTCATTTTATGATTTATGTGAAAAATAGACAAATATTTTATCATAAGGTTACAAATTAATAAAAAACAACAATTATTCATGTTTATATGGCATTCATACCATTATGTCTTAGTTTAACCCCCGGTAAACAAATTTTAACCAAAACATCCATAACAAAATTTTAATATTTTTACTTCTAATTATATAGAATTATTAATTTTACCCAAATTAGTTATATTAATTATGATGATTAGGAATATAGAATAGATTTTTTGAGAATTAATTTCTATAAAATGTTGATTATAATTTTAAATAAGCATGCAAAATTAAATAGAAAATATTTTTTATAAAAATAGCATTTTTAAGCATAAACCTGAATTTATTTCCATTAAATGTCCTATAAAGACCATAATATTAATTTTGAAATATTTTATTTAATATATAATCAATAAATATCCTTAAATCTATTAATAAATAGAGATTAATTTAATTTGTTGCGATAAAAATAAATTACATGCATAAATACAGTTATTATAAAAACATGTTTTTAAGCCCAAAAATGATAATATACTAAATTGAAGTATAATGTTGATTCCCAGGTAATTAATTTTATTTCTTTATATTTAAATGTGTATTATATTACTTTGATATTAAATTCAAAACATTATTTGACTTTTAAAATGAAAATAATTGGCACTTTTACAAAAATAGGTATTTTCACAATTCAGATAAAAATAAATCTATTTAGAAAAATATCAAAATTTCATAGTAAAATAATCTTTACATGATTATTTTAAAAATTATAATCATTACCTAAAACAAAATTTTCAAAAATAGTATGAATTAATTATAATTTTCATGTGAAAAATGTTCCAAAATCCATTTTTGAAGAAAATATATTTTGAAGAATAATATTTATTTTCGGATAATTGGGTACTTATTTATTATGAATTAATCAATACATTTTTATTATTTACAAATTTCATAAATAATTTACAAAACATGATTATTTTTATTAAAACATGAAAAATTAGTGGCTTTTTTGAAGCATTATTACATCATGATGTATTTAGGAAAAAATGTCTTCTTCAGCTCCAAAGGACGCACCCCATGTGCCAGGGGTTTGTCAAATTTTCTCGACCATTGGCTCCTTAGTTGCTCCCTACCCGGCGGTGCTCCCGGTGCCTGCAGCCTTCGCTCCTCCCGCCGATGCTCTGTTGTCCTTAAGGGAGTCACCTCTCCCCTTTCAAAGCTCCGGGCACCAGCTCTATCCTCCAAAGAAGCCCTTTTCGGCCCCGATAGCGATCATTCTCCAGCTTGTTTCCCGGAGATCCATTTGGTTGCTCCTTCGGTGTTGTGGGACGGTTCAAGGGTTTCGACGGAGGTCAGTGATTTGGCCTTTGAAACAGCTTTTTCTGGCTTAAATTGAACTCTCGTAGCTCGCTTTGGTTCTGTGCTCCTGCCCCTCCCGACCTTTAAGCAGTTCGTTGACTCTTTGGGTCTCCTAGTTCCGGCCTGTATATCCCCCATTTATAGAAACTCCTTCTACCTGGTTCCCACGTCTGATGCGGATTTCTTCCGCTCTTGGTGTTGAGCCCCTCGCTTCTGGGGTCGCAGGCACTTCAGCTTGGCTCAGTGGTCCATGGAGGCGCACAAGGGGAAAGAGAGCCCACATGTCATGGTCCGGATCAGTCTCCCAGGCCATCCGCTCCCCTTCCAGAATTGTGCATTCCTAAAGGCTATTGGAAATTCTCTGGGCCGCTTTCTCTGCTTGGATTACCGCACCTGTAGGGGCGAGGAAGCATCTATGGCTAGAATCTGTGTAGATCTGGATTTATCGCATCCCATTCCATAGAAGATATCCATGAAGGTGAAGGACTCGTTCGTTTGGGATCAGGATTTCATCTACCCAATGTTTCCCAGGTACTGTCCAGTCTGCCTGTTGTGGTTGCGGGGTCTCAAAACAGTGGACACAATGAACCAGAGAACAATAGAATGAAGATAAATTGGTGGCGGTGATGCACTGTTGAACCAAGAACCGAAATGCAAGAAAGAAATTGCAGAAAAATAAAAGGACAAATAAGTTTACGTGCTTGGGATCCCTATGGATCCTACTACAGGGCAAGAACACCACGCACATACTCTATTTATTAATCTCTAAATGAAATACAAGGGAAACGTATGGCAGTTGTAATCAGCAAGAACATAAATCGGAAATAAGCAACAATTGGCTTATAGTGCCCGAGTTCATGCTTACTTCGGCCGCTCTGTTCACTTCACGCTGGATTGTAGTGGAGTGCATCGTCTGGATCTAGTCACGTCCTCTTCCTCATCTGGATCGGGTAGTTCTTCAACAACAACCAGTGCCCCACATCCTTTGTCAGGGAAGGGAGATCGTCTCCTTCTCAGAGTGGCAAGACTCGGTTTTCTGGGAGATCGACAGGCGCAGGAACACTCTGTTGATATGACATGGAGCCGATAATGAAGAATATCCCGATATACGCCGAGAGCCAGCACAGGAGAAAAATACATCGGAAGAGTTGATCAATAGCATGAATCATAGCCTCGGGAAGTGCCGTAGCAGGAGTGATTAAAACCCCTGCGACCGGTCGTTTGAGAAACTGCATGCCCTAACGAGGGCCTGCCACGATGCACGCGGAGTGAAACAGAAACCAAACAACCCTCGCACGCTTCATGAAACAATGCCCAGATGGACGGCCATCCCCATTTGGATAGCCACAATGATCAATAGCCAAAAAGATTTGCGCGACCAGATGGGGATTGCCAGCATGGATATAGGCAGACAGAGATATTAAAAAATCACATGGTAACATATTCAAGTGGCAGAATAAAAAAACAACAGTATTAAAGATGAATTTAAAATAAAAACAATAATATATTATAGAATATTAATTCACAAATCTCCACCATTTTTAATTAAATTCAGTGATGTTCTTGAACCTAAGAGTCATGGAATCTGAACCAAGTTTAATCTATCTAGGCAAAATTTAAACTCTGAAAATTCAACATCTTTAGTCAAACTATCAGTTGGGTTTATGTCAGTGCGTATCTTATTGATACACATGGTTCCAGATTCTATGACATCTCTAATAAAATGTAATCTAATATCTATATGTTTTGACTTACCATGGAAAAAAAGGTTTTTTGATAAATGAATAGCTAATTGACTATCTAAATAAATATTAATAGTAAAATTGTAAATACAAAGTTCTGAGGCCATACCTTTGATCCACAATGCTTCCTTGACCTCCTCAGTCAAGGCTATGTACTAAGATTCTGTAGTCAAAAGTGAAACAATAGATTTCATGTTGCACTTCATGGAAATGGCACCACCAAATACACTAAACGCATAACCCGTTAGAGATTTATGGGTATCTACATTTCTGCATAATCAGCATCCACCTAACCATAGGTAAGGTTAGCAGAATCAATATTTCTACTATAACATAAACAGAAACTAGGTGTACTGGAGAGATATCTAAGAATCCACTTGAGGTCATGCCAATGTGGCTTCCATGGTGTGGCGATGAACCTTCAAAGTGTGTAGACCGCAAATGCAATATCAGGGCGCGTACAAATCATTGCATACATTATACTTCCAACCATGTTAGCATAAGAAATTTTGGACATAGATTCAATATCTTCTTTAGCATTAGGGGATTGAGACAAGGAGAGTTTAAAATGAAGAGCAAGAGGAATATTAACTGGTTTTATAGTATCAAACATGTAACTCTTGATAGCTTTTAAAATATAGCTATGATGAGAAAGATACAGTAATTTATTAGGTCTGCCCCTTATGATTTCTACACCAAGAATTTGCTTGGCCGCACCCAAGTCCTTCATTTCAAAAGTGTTTTTCAAATGGGTTTTGGCAGAAGATATAAGATTCATATCCCTGCATATGATGAGCATATCATCGACATACAGCAAGAGGAAAATGATGCACGTCCTGGTTTTTTGAAATAAACACAGGCATCGTATTGACTCCTAGTGAACTTATTCCCTAACATGTATGAGTCGAACTTCAAGTACCATTATCTTGAGGCTTGCTTTAAGTCGTATAGAGACTTATTCAGGAGGCACACCTGAAGTGGTTTTACTTCACTGGGATTGCCTTTAGAAGGATGCATATAAATCTTTTCTTTTAGGTCACCATGTAAAAATGCAGTCTTAACATCTAACTGCTCCAAGTGGAAGTCTTTATTGGCAGCATAGGCTGATAGGATCCTAATAGAAGAGTGCTTCACTACAGGGGAGAATATTTTAGAATAATCAATTCCCTCTCTTTAGAGGAAACCCTTAGCTACTAACCTAGCATTAAACATGATTTTTCTTCCCTTAGTATTATCCTCTATCCTTTTGAAAAGCCATATGTAACAAATTAGTTTAGCGTTAACTAGTTTGTTCAAATTATTCCATGTATGGTTTTTCATTAAGGAATGAATCTCTTCATTCATAGCAAGGACCCATTGCTTGGAGTCTTTGTCTTTCTAAGCTTGGCTATATGACTAAGGATCATCGTCGATGAGATCCTGGGCCACATGAAAAGCATAGGAAGCCATGTCACACTGGCTGAACCTAGAAGGAGGTCTTGGAACCCTCCTTTATCTGTCATGGGTCAATTGATAGACCTTGTAAGTATCAGGGGGTTCAGAATCCGAATCTAAACTGGAACTGATTTCCGAATCAGCTGCAACATTGGGCTGAGAAGCAGGCTGATCAGGTTGAAGATCAGTCTCAAATTGAGCCAAAGGATCAGGTTCTTTAGACATAGAAAGGTATGGTTCATCACTGCATTGATGTGTAGTTTTGGTCTTGGTCGAGGACGAGTCATGAAAAGCCACATCCCTACTGATAATGCATTTTTGGTACTAGGGTTTATCATCCCAGAGTCTATACCCATTGATCCCATTGGGGATACCAATGAAAATGCATTATAAAGCTCTTGGTTCCAACTTATCAGTCCTAACATGTGTATAGGCTATGGAATCAAAAACCCTAAGGTACAAATAAGAGGGAGGCCTCTAAGTCCAAAGCTCTTCAGGAGTTTTGAACTAGTCAACGGAAGAGGGACACCTATCGATAAGGTAAAATGCAATGCTAGTAGCCTCGGCCTAGAAAGACTTGGGGAGGCCTGATCCCACAAGCATGCTTCAGACATTCTCTAAGATGGTCCTATTCATCCTCTCTGCTAGCCCATTCTGTTGGGGAGTATCCCTAACATTCCTATGTCTCTTAATCCCTTCTTTTTCACAGAAGTCAATAAAATCTGCAGAAAAATACTCTAATATGTTGTCTATGCTCATGGTTTTTATTTTCTTTCCGGTCTAATTTTCTACCGAAGCCTTCCAGGTCTTAAAGGTTTGGAAAACATCTGATTTATGCTTCAGGATGTACAACCATACCTTCCTAGAGAAGTTGTTAATGAAAGTGACGAAGTAAGATCCTCCACCATGAGTGGTAGTCCTCGCTGGACCCCACAAATATGAATGGATGTATTCTTGTGGGGCAGCGGCTTTGAAGGTGGATCTATTGAAACTAACTCTCATAGCTTTTCCCATTATATTTTATTCACAAAAAGGCAGGTTTATTGGTCATATGTCATTCAACGGCCCCGGCTTGCTTCGCTCTTCTAATCCCTTGAAGCTTACATGCCCCAACTGTCTATGCCAAAGCATAGTATTGTCAGTGTTTGTATTGTAAACACTACCAAACTTCCTTGAATGGGTCTTACCATCCAACACATACAACCCATTTGTGAGAGATCCTCTAAAAATGGTCCTAGAAACTTTAGAGATCATAATTGATCTTGATTATGATCTAAAGGTATATCCTTTTTGATCAAGGACCCCTAAGGAAATTAAGTTGTGTTGGAGGTTGGGAACCCACCTTACATCAAAGAAGGTAATCACAGATTGATTGCCAAGTTCTTACAGAATGAATCCTCTACCCTCTACTTTACAATTCTTATTATTTCCTAACAGGACATCCACTTCCACTCTCTCCACAAGCTCTGAAAACGACTCTATGTAGGGACACATATGGAAGCAGAAACCAGAGTCAAGGACCCACTCTCTGTCGAGTGTATGGTTGGACACATTTAATACTTCAGCAGTTTCATAACCAGATTCAACAACAAGAGACTGTTCAGTGGGTTGCCCACGTTCTTGATCACGTTTGAGCTTCTTACATTCAGGCTTAATATGCCTATGCTTGCCACAATGGAAACATGTGACTTTTCTTTATTTATTATTTTTATTATTCTTAGGTTTTGGTTATTTCCTTGGTTCTTTGTTGCCCCTACTTTTATCTCTATTAAAATGTTTCTTTTTGCTTTTAACCTTTGGTCTTCCCCTAGTGAACAAACTCGCAGCCTCACCTTTGGTCTTAGGTTTTGATTAAAGGTCTTTAGATAGAAGTGCAGACATGACTTATTCTAGAGTCAAGGAGTCTCGACCATACATCATGGTCTCGACCAAGGTGCTATAGCTATGGTCAAGGGAGATCAGGAGAATGATGGCATGATCTTCATCATCTACCGAGACATCTATATTGGCTAGATCTAACAAGATTTTGTTGAACTCATCAAGATGAGATTTCAAAGAAGTGCATGGTCTCATCCTAACGGTGAACATGTGGTGATTCTTATACAATCTAGCTATAAGGGAGGCAGTCATGTAGAGTTTTTTCTAACTTAATACAGATGCCAGTAGCGGTAGACTCAAAGGCCACTTCTCTAAGGTATTTATCTCCTAAGGACAAAAAAAAGGGAACTGTGGGATTTAACAAGAATGCCGGGGGGCACAGGTTGGTATTCAGTAATAGTTTGGCCAGTTTCATTTACAGATGTTATGGGTTTAGCTGGCCCATAGAGGGCATCAATGAGACCTTGCATGACAAGTAATTCCCTCATTTTTATTCTCCATAAATTGAAGTTGTTGTCTCTAATGAATTTTTCGATTTCATATCGCATTGTAGACAAGTTTATCCAGATGAGTAGATGTCGAATGATTGGGGAAAACGATAAGCGTACGCCCCCAAAAATCGACCGATCTCACTGGGTAAACGTGTACCGTGAGATATGAAGGTGAAATGATTCGGTGAATACAATGATTTCACCATAATAAAAAATTTAAAAACAACAACAATATTCAGGAAGAATTGAACAGATATAAAAAATGCGAAAGACAGAAAACCCAAAATTGTAAAGAACGGAAAACTAAAAAAAACTAAGAAGATAACAGAATGCAACTAGACAGATTTTAAACAAAGCGGTAAAATAATGCAAAGGGGCTGCCAATAAGGTACTGGCAGTGGCTATGATCAACAAGATCAAGAAACAGAATTACAAGAGCCTGCAAAGAAATGTTATAGGCAAGAAGGCAATAGAATTACAACAATATTCAATTTTATTAGAATCATGCAGTGGACAGGTTGCAGTACAAAGAACAACTTTATATAAAATAAATACAGAAAATCAATTACTGTGAATGTTAATTGAAAATTGAAACAATACATGAGACAAACAACTAACGTCGGTGTACACAATATAACAGATTAAATCAACACAACCTCTAAAAGTGGATCTGATACCCCTTGTTGTGGTTGCTGGGTCTCGAAACAGTGGACCCAATGAACCAGGGAACAACAGAATGAAGATAAATTGGTTCTAGTGATGCACTGTCAAACCAAGAACTGATATGCAAGAAAGAAATTGCAGAAAAATAAAGGGACAAAAGAATTTACGTGTGTTGAATCCCTATGGATCCTACTGCACAGCAAGAACACCACGCACACACTCTATTTATTAATCTCTAAAATAAATACAAGGGAAACGTATGGTAGCAGTAATCACCAATAACAGAAAAAACAATAAGCATCAACTGGCTTACAGTGACAGAGTTCATGCATACTATGGTCGTCCTATTCACTTCATGTTGGATTGTAAGGTTGTGCATCATCTGGATCTGGTCCCGTCCTCTTCCTCATTTGGATTGGGTTGTTCTTCAACAAGAACCAACTCCACACATCCTTCGTCAGGGAAGGGAGATCGTCTCCTTCTCAAAGTGGCATGACTCGGTTTCCAGGGAGATCGATAGGCCCAAGAACACTCCGTTGATATGACACAGAGCCAATAATGAATAATTTTTTGATAGACGCCGAGAGATAGCACAGGAGAACAATACTTTGAAAGAGAAGATCTAGTGCATGAATCATAGCCTCAAGAAGAGCTGTAGAAGGAGTGATTAAACCCCCTTGCGACTGGTCATTCAAGAAACTGCCTGCCCTAACCAGGGCCTGCCACAATGCATGAAGAGTGAAACAGAAACCAAACAACCCCATCACACTTCATGAAACAATGCCCAGATGGACGGCCATCCCCATTTGGATGGCCACAAAGATCAACAACCAGAAATATTTGAGTGGCCAGATGGGGATTGCCTGTGTGGATATAGGCAGACATAGATATTAAAAAAACATATGATAATATATTCAAATGGAAGAATAAAAAAACAACAGTATTAAAGATGACTTTAAAATAAAAACAATAATGAATTAAATCATATTAATTCACACTTCCAACTCCAGGGTCATGCCTTGCATAACTGCAGGAAATGGTGCGTTGATTCTCATCGGCATGATTCTCGTGGAGCCGAGGGATGCGATATAGCCTAGGGGCCTCTTTTTGGCTGGGGCCTTGTAGTGCCTCAAGATATCCCCTCATCTTCTGCAGGATCAGTACTGGTTCCCTTAAGTGGTCTATTTCCTTATGTAGGAACATGTATCAAACCCCTGGTCCCTGACGGGGCACCATCCCCTTCAAGGTCTCGGGTTGATTTCCCCTTCCTAGGAATTGTTCCTATTAGCAAGAAGATCCCTTCTTTAGGGATTCTTGATTGTGCATCTGGTCTCGGTAGACCCTCTCATTGGATCTTGGATGGTTCTCTCTTAGAGTGGTTTATATGATCCTTTGTTGTGATCTTAGGGACCCCCTACTGAGTAATCTAATTACCAGAGCCTCCCCCAGGGCCTTGCACTAGATCTCAACCTCTATCTGGGATAACCCAAGAGGCTTGGTCATGTGAGACAGTTAGTTTGCCTAAGAGCACTATGAGTGGACCTGTAGTTGTACAGGTCAACAGTAAGTTGGGGCCATCTGATCGATCCCCGTCAGGTGCAGTCAAGAGAAATTCCCTCAAATCCACTGCCCCCTTAAAAAAGCTAAATCTGGAGTCATACAATCAGAGCCCGGGGATGTGTACATGATTCAAGCTGAAACAAATTCAAACAAAGGAGAGTTCCTCCTCATGTTGTAAATAGACCATGAAACCTGGGTCCAATATCAGGCTCTTCTTTTCACAATGATACCCATCCTCATTTTTAATGCCCGTGGAATAGGAGCACGGGTTGAAATAGACTTCATCACCTCAGAAACAAGCAAATATAAGGCCCAGATTTTTTCCATCCTTGAACCCAAATAGAAGTTGGAGAAAATTTCAGATTTCACCCAAAGAACAAGGATGCCTTCATCCAAGCATGTTGACCCCATTAACAAGAATGTATGGGTTTTCTAGAGGATGAATATTTTGGTCATCTTGGTTGAGGCATGGGATCAATATATCACGACAAAGTTTACTCAAGGCACATGAAGTATCATGGGGTCATTTGTATATGGTAGCTATGATTCTCAAATATGGGAGAATCTTTGGCACGCAATCATTGTGTTCGACCTAGGGGAATAGCCTTGGATCAATGGGGATGACTTAAATGTTGTTACAGAACCACTAGAGAATAATGGGAGAGGGGACTTCTCTCCGAAGGCTAGTTTAGACTATTCCGAGTTCATGGATAGAAATGGCTTACTAGATATGGGTTATTTGGGAGACCATTTCACTTGGTGCAAAAATCAATGAGTGGCCAGACGCTACTAGAGTCGGTTGGATTAGTGTCTTTCCAACATCTAAACCCTATTAGTGTTTCCAAATTCCATAGTCAGTCATCTGGTCCTTGGAATTTTTGACCACTCCCAGCTTCATCTCTCTTTGTCTCTAAAACAATACACTCAAGAAGGATTTCCATTTTTCAACCAGTGGATTGGCGATACGGGTTATCAGCAGTTGGTTAGGGAGGTGTGGGGGGAGTCGAACCAAGGGCACTCTTAGGTGGCCATCCACAACAAGATGAGGAGGCTAAAACAGGGCCTCCAGCAGTGGGCGAGGGACCTCCCTCCTATTGACCATAATATGGATGAGTTAAAAAGGGAAGTGGAGCGCCTGGAATCCAACCTAGAAGAGGAGTGAGAAGACACAGTTTTTTTTCAAGCTATGTGACAAAATAAATGGTTTGGATGACTTGGTCCTTTCCTTGGAACGCAGGGCAAGGAAGATATCAAAGATCAAATGGCTTCGAGAAAAACACTGCCTTTTTTCATGCTTGCATACTGGTGAAAAACCAGCCTATCAAACCAAATATTTTCTTGGAGTATGGAACATATACTAACGATGAAGACGTGGTCAGGGAGATGGAACTCAAGTTCTTCGAAGACATCCTGGCTGGTCCAATCTCGATCATGCTAACGGCTACCCAGTAGGGGTTGGGGAGTTCTTGGGAGAGGTTTCTACCCTTGTCTCGGTCTATAAAAATTATGAATTGAAAAATATTCCAAGGGAAGAGGAGGTTTACATCGCTATGATGAGGATCAATCCAGAGAGCGCTCCAATCCATGACAGCTTCCTAGGCTCATTCTACAGGGGATCCTCAAAAGTCGTTAAACTGAATATCATGACCGTAATTCAATATTTATTTAGATGAGTTAGCTTACCGCAGGTGGCATGCAATACATTTTTAGCGCTCATCGCAAAGATCAAGGACCCCACCTCCCTTGGCCATTATAGACCGGTAAGCTTATGCAGTTTTCTTTATAAGATATTGGCTAGTATTATCAATGTGAGGTTGTCTGAGTTGTTTCCCCAGGGGATCTCCATCAAACAACATAGATTTGTTAGTGGGAACTCAATTCCAGGGGATATAGATTTATCTCAAGAGATGATAAGGGACCTAAATACCAAATCTCACAACTCAAATATAGCAATTAATATGGACATGAATAAGGCGTTTGACTAAGTGAAATGTGGTTAAAACAATCATGTACTTTCTAGCATGGGGTTCTCAGTTTGGGCATGCGACAATCTTTTACGGTGTAACACCTCATCATTGATGGTTGTCTCATTCATGGGGAGAACCCACAGTTTCTTCAAGTCGGCTTGAGGTTTTCACCAAGGGGACCCCATCTCTCCAAGTATCATCATCCCGGTCCAGGACACACTCAACTGCATGTTAAACAGAGGTATATATAATGGTTCCATTCTTCCTTATCGAAGGAAACAGAACCTCGCATTAGCCTGTCATATGATGTTTTCTGATGACATAATCATCTATATTAATTCTAGGAAGAGGTCGATGCGGGAAATCAATAGGATGTAAGACAAGTACTGCCACTAGAGTGGCCAGGTGATCAACAAAGATAAAAGATGCTTTTATATCATAATCAAACTGGAGGGTGGATCATTTGAGTAATAGTCTAGGGATGAAACAGGGATATTTCTTTATGGAATACCTCGACACTCCTTTATCCCCTAGAAAGACAAGAATTCCGGACATTGATTAGGTGGTGAGCAGGATTGTGGGACGTATTTTCAATTGGAAAAATCACTTTCTATCCTTCAGGGGACTGATTACTTTGGTCAATAGCATCCTATCTGTGATCCTAATTCATGCCTTGGATTCCTCCAATATCCCAAAATGGGTCATTAAAACTATTGAAAAAAAATCCTCTCCAGTTTTATTTGGGATGCTTTATAAGAGGGGAGAAGATGAAGGGTGTCATGGGAGTGGATGGAAAGGCCAATTTAGGATGTAGGTATCAATTTGAAAATATTAGAATCCACTATAATAAGCATGAATGTGGAACTGGTGTGGGAGATGATGGAAGAAATCACTTTTGGGGGGAAGATCATGGCTTGTAGCCTGACTAGGGATGGGCTACTGACATCCTTGCATGGCTCTTCCCTCTGGTCCTCTCTCAGTGGACTTCTTCTGATTCTTTGAAAAAAATTATAAATGGAATATTGGAGAGGGGAACTTCTTATTCTGGCATAATAACTGGGTGAGTGATGTGATCAGATACCCTGGCTTCCATGCTCCCACAATTTCAATCAAAGAGGCGAGTCCTCATCCCCACTTCATCAGGTTAGAACTAGAAAAAAAGCAAGAAGCGTTTTTTGCTCTCATTACCACCAACTCAGAGGAAAACTGATGTGTTTTCACTCCGTCATCATTGGGGAGAATCAACTTGAAGGACTTCAGTGGCATTTTCAATACACAGGCTTGAATAGACAGTTGGGCCGATGTAGTGTGGTGCAATAGAATCCCCACAAAATAAAACATCCTAACTTGGAGAATCAAAAATCATGCTATTCCTTTGGATGCTAATGTAAAAAGGATGGGCATCAGTATGTCTTATTTCTACAAATGTTTTAGGAGAAAAAGGTCGGAGAGAACACATCATATAATCTTCGAAGGTGAATGAGCTCAGGAAGTGTGGAGATTCTTCTGTGAGCTTACTTCTTACCTCTATCGGGACCTCCTCGATGAATATTTCTTGAAGCAATGATTTGAAGGGACTAACAATGCGGTTCCAGAATGAATGGAGAGATCGATAATATTAAGTGTAGGGTGCTGGGTGATTTTGGAAAGCTAGGAACTGGGAAAGGTATGACAAGCTTCCTTCTTTAGCGACATCCATCATTGGAAGAACTCGCAACCTACTGGCTAATTGGGTTAGCTTCCTCCATAACTGAAAAGACGTACCATCGCTTTGGATGCTATAAGTTCCCTCCCCAGCATTCCATACTCGCTCCTTGGTTTAGTGTAATTTGGTGTGATGGATACCACCATCATATTGGTTTAAGTTAGAAACGGATGGATCATGCATTATGAATGTCATACGTGGAGGAGGTCTGGTGAGGGAAAATAGAGGTAGAGTTGTTCTGGGCTTCAAAACCCACTACGGTAATGGAAATCCTCTACAGGCAGAGGCTAAGGTATTTTTGACAAGGATCTCCCTTTGCATGCAATAGAATATTCAGTTATCCCTGGTGGAAATAGACTCTAAGGTGGTCTATGAATCCTTTCATGGTAAAGGTCCCATATCATGGTCGATTACCTATACCATCAGGAAGTGAAAATATCTTCTGAACAATAACATGAAGGTTACTCACACATGGCATGAGGGGAACAAAGCTGTGAACCACCTTGCTTAACAGGCTGAAAAAAATCTCAGAGTCACCTATCTCAATAACATCTATTTCTTTAAACCGAATGGGGTGAACCTGATTCAAGGGGATTCCCTTGGTCTTCACTACTACTAGACTCTTTAGGCTCGAGAGCTCTGTAGGGCTTGTTATTTTCTAGGGAATAAAAATAATAACGATGATTATGATGATGATATATTTATACTTAAATTTGTGTGTATAGAAATCTATAGAATACATTAAGTTTATTTAAAAGGAATTACATGTAAAATATTATTGAGTCACACATACAAGAAATATTTTTTCTCACATAACAATTTTCCTTTTACAAAAAAAATATTAAAAAATATTTTGATTCCATGACTAATATATTTATACCAATATGTGACATTTCATTATCATACGTAATATTCCTCCATTTGGTGTAAACCATTATGTAATGTATTTACTTTAATATATAATATATATTCGTCATCTGTAATATATGTTTATTATATATATTTCAATGTGTAATAATATAAACCCATGCATACTAATTTTAATTCAGTATGTAAAATACAATTTTCACCCCCATGAGGTGCATTGTATTTTGATCATTGGAAACCTTCTACGGTCAAGGATTTATAATTTTTCAATTTTTCAAAAAATTTATAAATCTAATAAATAACCAAAATAATTATTACACACCTCCATTTCATTTTATCACCGATAGGGCCTCCCTCAACATTACAGTTGATGATAAAAGCAGCTAATTACAACTCTGAGATATGGAACTTAATAAAACTGAATTCCCAACCAAATATCAATACTCTCAATACACTTATAGAGTTCGATCATATATTTGACCCATGGTCTAACCCCAAAAAATCATTCCCACAAAATCATTCCCTTACAATGAACCATCTCTAAAATTTACTAATGTACTATAGGAACATATCATGCCAATAAAAACATCGAAATACATCTATTAAAGATGTTAAAACTCTTAAATTCCTGATATGAACCCCAAATCTCAAAACACATCCCATGTTGGAATAGAAATAAAAAATTCCCATGAATACAAAAAACAATAGTCGGGTGAGTAATGAAAACCTCCCAACTATATTGCTTCTTATCCTCAAGAAGTATACATGTTCATTTTCCCCATACCATCCTAATCAATAAGACTCAATACATATACCAAATCAATGTCTCTCACTAGTTGTGGTCTTTTCAACATAGAACAAAAAACTATTACACTACTCAAAAACTCATCAAATCACGCATCCCAACATCGACCACTTCCACTAGCTCTATTTGAACTAAATTTTTCTTTAAAAATTCATGAATTCCAAAAAACTCATTGCTACATGATTCTATATTACACTAAACCATCTATAAAATGGTTTCATACCTATAAAACACACAACTATTCTCAACTGAATCAACTATCTGACTCTAGAGATTATATTTACAACAAAAATCACTACCTTATTTTCCTATTGACTTGTAGCCCACGAGAAGAATTATTCTATAGACCCAATTACCCCACCATCCTCTTCACTAAAACATGCCTAATTATAACACCTAAGCATTATCCTATGTCTAGTGGATTTCTATTACCAAATGCACTGACTCAACAAGAGTTCCATTTAATGATGTTCCTATACTAGTATTTTCTATTCACTGCAAAAAACCTAGCTACTTATATTGAATCAAATTAATAAAACCATAAACATATCTCATTTTGGTTTACTAACATGTCATTCTACAAATTTTCAAAAAACTACTCAGAATATGAACAATGTTTTTAGATTTTCTATGTTGTACTCCCCACCATAGAAAATTTCTTACTCCATTCCTCGATTGAAATTCTTAACATGTTTCAACATCATATACATCACTCTCTTCAAAATCCCTGATCCTCATATCCTTGAAAAATAATTTCAATGATCAATCTTGCATTGAACACTCTATATATAATCCACTTCCATAAACATGGTCTTGATATATCTAAATCATATTCTGTGACCCTTTTCACCATCCCACGACATTAAAATTTAATTTTAATAAGGACCCTAAAAAATAATACAAAAAACTCAAAAAATCAATGTTTCACAACTTATCATAGTTTAGAGCCTCTCTGATTCATGAGATATCCCATTTATCCACTGACACCCTTATCATTTCACAAAACCCAATGAAATTCATTCAAATTTTTAAATTTCACATAAAAGTTCACAAATCATCTATCATATGTGTTATCCATGTATAAAAAATGAAAATTTTAATAACCCCCTTTATCTCCATTTTCACATTTAGAGACATTTTTTCCATACTTATGTAATATCTTAAGTTTTAGTTTTTTTCTCATACCAGAAAAAAAATTTCGTACAAAACTCACTTCAGTTTTCAAACACCCATTTTAATTTAAGGGTTTCATTCATTTTTCTTAAATACCAAAACTAAAATCCTCAAATCCCGAACCTACCAAGTTAATTCCTTTCTAAAATCCAACACCCATTACCCAAAAAAAATATTCACCATGTGTATAAACCCTATTTCTACACTTTCATTCCGCTCAACTAAAGCCCACTCATGTTTCCTTCCATCAATTCTAGGTTCACAAAAAAAAATCACCAGTAGGCTATGCCTCTACTGAAAATCATACCATTCATAGAAGAAGCATTACACATGATTTTACATTCACAATACCTAAATACATAAATGTAACTATATCACACACTCCATTAAACTCAAATTTATGGTCTAACCCATTTATCATGAAACACTTCTACATCAAAATTCATCTCTAACTATAATAGGAATCTTTCTTACTAAAAAACTATAACATTGAATCCCCAATATTCTATGTCATGTCTCAAAATCATTAATTTCTCCTTCCTTATCCAAAAGACACATATAATGGGGTAAAATTTTGAATCGCATCTCATATATCATTTGTAAACTCACTTGTCTCCACACACAATCAAGGTTCTCATATATTTACTAGGATTATCACACCCAAATTACTACACACTATTTGTTTTTAATCCACAGGAAACATCCTCACAGTTTACTACCACATTAAGGATAATGATCACACACATGTGCATATATATATACACAAACTTATATAGAATCATATCAAGTAGGACATTTTTTAAGGTGGGGAAATCCCCTTTTATCAATGATGCACATGTCACATGACAATAAATTTAGGATATGATGTATAAAATCATTCCTATAGACACCTTGGTCTGTGAGAAAAACCCAATAAATCATTCGATACATAATATCATTAAAATAAAGAACCAAATAAACTATATCATTGAGAGTATATAACATCATTCAATAATCCCTAGTAACATGAAATTAATCTTATATATATCTTAACATGAACAATTTATTGAATCCATACAATGTTTTGAAAAATTATGAACCTTTTCTACCATATCCTAAATAGTAATACCAAAACCAATTCTCTGATACCACATTCTAATTCCCTAGACTATTTTAATCTACAGTAAATGGACTAGGTTTTTATGAGACCATAGGCATGTCTCCCAATATGTTGGAGATTTTTTATAGTAGTTTGGGTAATTTGATACCTTGAGTAAGATATACAATCATATCAATTTAATAAAAAATATCAAAAATAACATCCAACATGTCATCAAAATATAAACATGAACAAATAATCATTTGCACCAAGTCCAATCACAGATAAATAACAAACAACATTTTTAAAGTAAATTATTGATCTAAATTTCATATGATTTAGGTAGACATCAATAATATCTCATGTGTGAATAACATCTATAGTTAATTAAAAAAGTAAATAAACTAAAATATTAACCTAGTCTTGAGACTCATCCTAGTTTCACAACATGACACTAACCAAAATATCCCTCATAACTAATAAATTTTGGGCCCTTTCCCAAAATGTTCCTATGATCACAATGTTTATTTGTGTACCAAATATTCAAGACTTCCCATGAGATGTGTGAGTAAAAAAAAGTATGAAACTACTATTGGTGTACCATGTATAACTGGTATATAATTTTAATGTGAATTTTTATAATATCAATGAAACCAAATAAACAACTAAAAATAATTAAATAGCTACCAATCCTTCGGTTCTCATACAATAGTCAATATCATCCATACCATCACTGTCTAGTTTTAAAGCATCTATGAAGATGTTACTTAACCGTATAAGAAAAAACCTATTCTTCTCTGTAATCATTAGAATATATTCATATGGAACCACCTTTGTAATGTCCTGGGTTTTTTAGTGGGTCAAAAATTTCTCAACCTGCTTAATTTTTTTTGGTGGTCGAACCAAATTTGTTTTCTTCTTTGAAATTAAATTTCAGGATCCTAACTGAACTGGTGAATTATTTTTAGATGATTTTCAAGATAAAAAATGTTCTTTAGGGATTTCGATGGGTTTTGTGTGAGTCAGAGCTCAGAAACCCATGTTTTTGGGAAGATCATATAGAGGAACCTGATTTGAAAAACAAATTATAGCTTACTAATAGAAACTGGGTTTCCTACTAATGGAACTAGACATAGTTTGAAAACCTATGTAGCAAGGTTTCGCGGTCATGTGATATCTCTTAACTTTTTAGAAAAGGTAATTTTTAGGGTCTGCACATGGTTTTGGAAATGGCGTGCCTTAATCATGTGAGAATGGTCCTTAACCAGTGGGAACTATATAGTTTTTTCATGGTTTTTCAAATCTTTCAGTGACCATACAACCTATTTTAAATTCCAAAATGTCTATTTTCCCCTTATTTTCTTTAATAGGGCTTTCCCCTTTCATTCCTCATATTATTTTCTTTTTTTCAGGTGGTTGTGGGAGATCTTCTCTACCTCCTCTAGGTTTTGTTCACCACACTTCTTTCAAACTCTAATATTTTACCCATTGGGGGCTATAGATTCATATGAGTAAGGCCTTCGATATGGTAGCCTCTTTCTTCTAATTATCTCACCATATGGTGTACTAAATCTGTGTGATCTCATTTACCCTATTTTCAAGTAATTATTCTACAACATTTGTTTTTCTATTTATGGTCAAGTTAAAAGATGATATTATGCTAGTGAGTTCCTACTAGTTTTAGGTAGGTGGTTCCAAGATTTATCAAGGATTTTATAGCTGTTTTAGGGGTGTGTTCTGTATATGTTAGTTGGGTTGACTGATAGAGACCCTTAACAAACTAATGATAGTATTTTGAAAAATTAATTGATTTTGAAGGATGTCGCTATTAATACCTTAGCCCACGATTTCATATCATAATACTAGTGAGTGGGCTTTAGGTAACTTTTTATTTAGGTAAGGTGGGTGTGTCAAATTAAATTTAATTATTGAAATTGAATTTATTTGTTCCATGGGAATGCGAAGGGATTGGATCAGTGATTAATGTGATGTTGATCATATGGATTGAAGTGATGTATTTTTTCAGATTATGCTTGGCCATGGTTACTTGGGGTGATGTAAATCAGTAGGTTCATGGGAATTGGTCATTAGATTTTGGTGAAAAGGCCTTCAAGATGAGGGTATTGATCTCAAACATGAGATGGTTTGGGCCATCAGTATTGTGTGAAATGGTTATGGTGCAAAAGGTTCTAGATGTTGTATCTTAGGTTTCACAGTGATTGATGATCATTATTTGTTTTCCAACATGTCGTTGGTGTTTTTTAATCGTAGACAGGACTCAGATCGAGGTGGTGGTAATCGTTCGTGTGGGAGGATGCCCCTGTAGAGTATGCGGATTAGGTGATGGTGTTGACTATCAGACATGTTTGGAGATTTTCATTATATAAATACACGTGGATAGTTATGGACCATCAGTTCATGGTGATGATATGATTAGTTGGGGATTAATTCTAACTAAGTTACTTAATTTCATATGGCTAGGATATTGTGGGAATGGATATTGGCGTGCCTCAGTACGTCGGTTATTGAGAGGATCCTCACCACTGAAGTTATATATATGAAGATGCATGCTTTAATTTATATATACAACTCAGGTAAAGTATTCAGATATTATCGGTGATGACTGAAGTAGGTGATCGCTTCCTTGTGGCTACTGAGCACATGGGGAGTAGGTTATTTATTAACCATTAATGCTTTGCCTTTTTATTTAAATTTCGATATAACTTCATTATCCTGGATATAATAATGAAAGGATTATTGGGTGTTCTAATGATATTTATTCTCCCACACTACACGGGACACTCAGGTTGTGTGTAGTCTTTATTCCTCCATGATAAGGTAAGGGACCAAGCTTAGGGGTTCAACCATAGTGATCACAATAGACCTTGTTCATTGGATGGATGGAAAGGTACATTGGTGGTTCCAACATCAGTTATAGTTTACTTCTGTGTTTCATTGTGTTCAGTAAGATTTTATATATATGTAGTGATGGTTTTCCATAGGTTACCTTCTTTTTCTATTTCTATTTATTTCATATTTTGTCTTATTGTCTAAAAATAATACTATTGCTTTTAGGATAATTTATTATTCTTCTACTATAGTCTTATAATTGTTTCCTTTGAGTTTTTTTGGTTATTTGTTTTTATTCCACTGTGTTAGGGTCTTTATTCCTCTATTTTATATACATATGACATTATTATTATCACCATATTAAGTTATTGTCTCCCCACTAACACATCTTTACTCTATCACTACTAATGGGCATCCATTTGCGTAATGGGAGGAATGACTAAAGACCAGTGGTCAACTAGACTGGATATTTGTTTAATGTAGAATCTTTGTTGGTGTTTTAAAAATGGTATTAGAGTAGTTTTCTTCCCTGGTATTTGGAATAATTTATTGACTTGATACTAATGATATAACATTATTTCTTTTCTATTGGTCTTACTATTTGGATTATGGTAGATATAAGACTAGGATATTGTCTAAACAAGGTACCAAACCTGTGTTTAGGTTCCAGCATCCCCATGCACAGGAGATATACCTAGTTTCCAAGGGTGGGAAATTAATGTTCCACTTTTCACTTTTATGGTTGATTTACTTTCCACATCGAGTTGCACACTTTAGTGTGATATTTATCTCTTACATGTCTTTTGGTCCTTAGAATGTTATAGAAATAGAGGTTTGATTATGCTTCATGATAGGAACATAGTCTCATATGATTTATTTTTTATGTTTATATTCATTAATAACATATATTTCACTAAAAGGGTTTGGGTTATTTAAAGTGTCATCAAAGGAAGATAAATAATGGTTTCCATCCTAGACACTCTTTGGTGGAAAACTACTCAACCATCCTAGGCATGTGGTTCAAATAAAAGTTGTGATATATATATATATATGGTCGTGAATTTTAAATGAGTACGTATGGATAAAAGTTATGCTTTGTTTAATGTTTCAACAACGATGCTAAATATTTGTTTCTTGTATAGTCACTTTGGTGGAATCCTACTATGCTACCTTTGGTTGATATATGTTATGTGATTCTATCCCCTTTTATGGGAAGGTGAGGAGCCTAAAGGCTAGATGAAACATGTTTTCTAGCTCCAATATTGGCAGACAAGGGTCTATGAGATTGGGAAACATGTGAGACATGACCTTGTTATTTGTGAGTAAGGGGCCCTGAGGATGGATGTCATATGATATGGTGTTATATGGGAGAGTAAGGTTGATTAGAAACACTTATTATTATAGATTTCATAATTTTATATATTTTATAAATACCATGTTATGGATATTTTACCATTGTGTTGGAATTTTGTGGTTTTCTGCCTTGGTAGGATCTGGTGGATCATCTGGTGGGAAGTGATATGGTGTTATATGAGTGTGCATAGGATGAGGCCCCTGAGGGTTAGGATAAGGCCCCATAGGGTTAGGATGATCATGATCCACAAGTATAGGAAAAGGTACCAGATCAGGTATGGTAGGGAAAGCAGAGGATATACAAGCTTTTTGGCCATACCTTGACATGTTGCACATGGTTTTCAGGTTTGAGTGATAAATGGTATCTACTGGGGATATCTGGGAGTTGTTCCTTATATAGAATACATGACTTGATAGTTATTGTCACAACACCCACCTCTATTATAGGGTGAGGGTGGCCCATAGGTAGAATATTATTGCATTGAGTTAGTAGAGACTATCTTGGATTAGCTTGAACCCCCCTGAGGGCAGAGGGTGATGATGGAGATGTACATGCTCATATGAACGAAAAAGAACATGTGGGATGTACAGGTACATTCTGATAGACATTATGGGATGGCATGGAAGGACTCCAATTTCTTTGATCATTTCATTATAGAAATAGTGAGGGCAGAACAAGATTATAAGTTCATGAAAAATTTGAAACAGGATACTTTTTTCATGGAAAACATGTTTAATTGACCATCAAATCACTTTTTAACCTTCTAAGGTGGGTGATTACATCGCTAGTGTGTAACATTTTGAGGATTACATATGAAATTCCATCACGGTACATATGAATATATTCATGTTGACATAATTTTTAGAGGACTTCAACCAGGCACTATTATCCAAGGGAAATATGAAGGATCGACCATATTTGATCTGGGAGATCGTGTTAGGTGAGCTAAATGGTGATGCTCCCTGATGCTTGAAGTAGGTATTTGATGAATATTAGTAAGATAATCAGACTTGTGATACAATAATACCACTGAGGACTATGACTTCATCATTGTACTTCTACTGTGGGATGGTGGGACATGTTCTAACCTAGTATCATCAGTTATCAAATGGGTTTCATGCATTTAGCTACATGGGAAATATACATATGTTTTTTTGGAAGTATTTTCAGATAGTTGGGAGCTAAATACTTGGGAAATCCTAGGGATATATGTCGGACACAGAGTCGTATCAAGAGAATGTATCTTGGATTCATCTACATGCAGAGGTCATGGTAGAGACATTGGGACCCAATAATGGGGTCAGTGAATGGTAGCAGGAGTAGATCCATAGGAAATTCAAGCCTCATGTACTTGGGTTTCATCACAGGTGTGTGTAGTAGAGCTTCTACATGCTAATTAGGTCAGAGATCTGATGACAGTTAGAGTTATTCTATGATGATAAGAATGAATAATATTTTCTTTTGTTTTTTATTTAGCCATTTTTTATTCATGAGGTTCATTTGAAGGGTAATTTCACTTACCATATGTTGGTTCGTAGGTTTTAATTTGTTATGATGCATGATATATATATATGTGGTACGTAGGCATCAGGTCATCAATGCGATGAAGTTTATGTTTGAGGTGTGTGGCATTGAGAATTCATATGACCGTCTATTGAGGTGTGGGTCATTTTGGGCATATTCTGAGATGTGTAATATGATTTGTGTCAAATATGAAATGGGATCAATTTGAACACCTGATTAGGTGAAAGGCTGATAATAAATCAATGTAGAAAATTTTGAGTCTAGGGTTTATCCCTGAACCATTGGATGCTTGTTTTGGATTGGGAAGAGACTGGTCTGGTAACTCCTAATGTGGGGTGTTACTTGAAGGGATTTTACTTTTAACATGATAAAAGAGGTATAATGGGTTTATTTTAAGAAATATTAATGTTCAATACCATCTCTAGATATGTTTTGATAGATTGGGGATGAGCTGTGTTAATGTTAGGAGACTCTAAATTCTTCCATTCTTGAGTGGGTTGGGAATTCACCATCCTATTATAATTTTTTGTTGGTGGTCATAAAAACTTTACTATTGATCATAGAAACATGTTTAATGGATTTTCATTGACCCATGACCTTGTTTTTAGATGGGTTACAATGCTTGGAATGTTTCTAAAGGTTTTTGTTGTGTGTTGGGTGCATCAGAACCCATAAACCCAATTTTTTGGGATTTGAAAAGAGATACACAAGGTTTAGAATAACCATGGGTCCTCTTAGTATAAATATTACATCCTAAATAGGAAATTGACATGGTTGGAAAAACTGTGCAGCTGGAATTTAATTTTTGTGTTAAGTCTCTACGGTTTTTTTCAAGGGGATTCGCATTGTATGCTCATGGACTGAGAAACAATGTACCTTGGACTTGTGTGGGTAGTGGTTAAATAGTGGCCACCACATAGTATACATATTGTTTTCAAAACCATGATGTCACCATATATCCTATTTAAAATGAAAAAATGATCATTTTCCCATTATTATTATTAAGAGGGAATCCATATTTCTTTCCCAACATGTGTGGCTCTCCAATAAGAAGCTATGGGAGATCTCCTCTCCCTCATCTTGGTATTGGCCTCTACAATTCATCCAAACTCAAATCATTGATTTATTGGTGGATATAGATTCATCTTAGTGATTCCATCAATAAATTATCCCCATTATTCTATTTATATATATATATATATTGAGTGAAAACCGGTGTGATCTCAATTACCCTATTTTGAGGTAGTTCAACTAAAACTCTGTTTCCTTCCATTTCCACTACAGTTAAAACCTGATATCAGATTTCTAAGATACTACTAGTATGTGGTAGGTGTTATATATATTTCTCCTTCATTTTGTGAGTGTTTTGGGGGTGAATTATATATACGCAGAGTGGGTTAGATGAGAGAGATCCTTAATAAACTGATGCTAGACATTACTATAATTAATTAATGTTTAAGGAAACCTTTACAAATTCCCTAGCCCTGATTTTTTATGATACGAAATGCGAATATGTTTTAGAAAAAATGTGAAATTTAGGTTGGGTGGGTGTGTTAAATTAAATTGAAATTGTTTAAGTTGAATTTCATGCTTCCATGATAACATGAGAGTATCGGACTAAAGATTGATTTGATACTAATCAACTATACTAAGGTGATGCATTTCACTAGGTTTGGTCTGGATCATGTTTTATGGGGTTATGTTGATCACTAGGTTGAGGTGAAAATGTCATTTTATTGAGGTGATGACATATTTATGTTGATGTATTTTCTCTTTGTACTTGATATAGTGTTGACCAACATGATTTAGCAACATTGTCAGAGGGGAACCAGGTTTTGGATAAAGTGGATTAGGTTGTTTGGTGATTTCCTCTCACCTTATGTTGGAAGAAATAAGATTGGAGTCACGTTCCCATAGATAAGACTCAAACTTAATTGGTGTTGACCACTCATGTGGGTGGAAGACCATGTACTCTATTCATCTTAGGTGATGGTGTCGACCATCATAATACTGTGATAAAATGATGTAAATGACCATTCAGGTTGACACCAATAGAAAATAGATGGATTGGATTTACAAGAATAACTGGATCCTAGTAAGGGGTTTCAATGCGGGTAAAATCAAGAAAGTGGAATAGATGGAAGTGTGATATAGACTGGTGTGTCGACATGAAGACATGATAAAGGATGATCCAGAAACATCGATAAGTTATTTTTCCTAGAAACTTATTAAATATAAAAATATAAATAGGCTTAACTTTTCCTTTTAAAACTTTGTTTTCTCTTGGGGTTTATCACTTTTTACAAAAAAGTGATTCTGGATAATAATAATAAAAAAATGAAGTTTGGATGGATGGTGTCGACCATCAGACATGTTTGGGGGTGGTCACCATTGAAATCCACTTGGGTGGTGATATACCATCAGTTGATGATGATGAGAATATCAGTTAGTGGATGAGTCTCCCTAAGATATAGTAGGTATTTGGGACATGATATAGAGAGGATCGATATCGTAAATACTTGGTAGATTAGATTTTTATCTGAAAGTGATTATTATTTTGAGGGAAAATATCA
Organism: Viscum album; assembly: GCA_963277665.1. Classification (NCBI taxonomy): domain Eukaryota; kingdom Viridiplantae; phylum Streptophyta; class Magnoliopsida; order Santalales; family Viscaceae; genus Viscum; species Viscum album. The sequence goes on from OY728140.1 coordinate 498,088,514, forward strand.
TTATTCTTCAAGATGTCAGGCTTTGAGCCAATATGGGATTCTTTGAATGGAGGTTTATGGGATTGGGATCATATTGATTGGTAATGTTTTTTGGGATATAGGTTATGTGATTATGTTAATGATGTGCCGGTGACACTATTATAATTGGAACCTGAGGGTTAACCTCGATTTCTCTCCATGGGATACCATCGTCTTTATGCCATGGATCCTTGCCACTATATTGATATATATATGCGTATTTATTTTGATATATATATAACATGGGTAACATAATCAAAGATTATCAGTGATGACCAAAGAAATTAATCACTTCCCTGTAGTTTTTAAGCATAAGATTTGCAGGTTATTTGTTAAATGTCCATGTGATGCATTTTTATTTATTTTTAGATACACCTATATTATAATAGATGTATGATGAGAACATATTGGTTGAAACCTATTGATATTTATTCTTACACCCTGCATAGACCTCTCGGGGTGCATGTAGCCTTTAAGACTCTTTGATCATGTAAGGGAATGAGCACAAAAGATGGACCATTGTGTTCAAGTTGGAACATTTTCATGGGATCGATGGAAAGGGACCTTGGAGGTTCTTGCATATGCTACAGTTTACTTTTGTATTTTCTTTTATTCAGAATGGATATATATATACATACTTATGGTTATCCACGACCTACCTTTTTTGTCTATTTATATTTATAATCCCTTATTCCTCTTTTTCTATATATTATATTGTAGATTTCTTGCTTATTTATTATTCAACCCTAGCTGCCTTATATTTTCTTGTACATTGTTTTTTGGTTTTATTTGTTCCTTCCACTATGTTATATTCATTCTTCCATCATTGTGTGTGTATATGTAGCGTTATTGTTATCAGCATGTGAGGGTATAGTCTCCCCACTATCACTGCTTTAGGCCCTCACTGCTAGTCATCATCCTTTGGCATACGAGGAGTCACACCATTGGCCCAGTGGTCATCGATCCCTGAGCACTATTTAAAGAGGCATTTGGATTAGGGAGTTACAACCTCTTGCCTTAAATACATTAGAACATCTCTAAGGGGGTGCGTTTCTATAGTCAAAACCTTAGAATATTATATATGATCCACCCCCCTTGGGCCTCATACAATATGCACATCAGGCTATCTTCTCACCATAAAACCCCATATATCGTAATATAGGGCATTATATCTCTTTGAAACCTCATATAACATAAACTAGGGGAATCTTCTCACACTAGAGCCTCATATGTCATACATTTGGAGAATGTTTCTGAACCTATACCCTCATATAGAACAATCTAAGGTTATTATACTATTTAATATAAGATATATCATATTAAATAATCATAGGTGGTTGGTTAAATGCTTTATAACCACACACACATCCTATGATTTGCAGTCAAGTTCACAATCTATTTATAAAAAGATAGTATGATAGGATCTCACCATGTTAGACTCCTATTTACTATTCATATCTAGGGTCACCTATGCCACGACCCCCTACCCACAAAGTGTACCCCACCTAGTCCGACAATGTGAGAAGGGAGATAACAACCCCCCGAGTCCCGCCTCTAGTAGGACTTGGTTTGGCGACTAGCACTGAGGGTATAGTAACAGACAAATGGGAGGCATTACCCTCTAAAATAACACATGCGGAAGAGAGAGATAACATAGATACCAATAAAATCCAACTTAGAACTGGAAATATAAAAGGAACCCAAGTTAAAAAATGGAATGTCATGAAAAAGTACTACAAAAATAGGGGAAAACTGAAAGTACCCAAAAGAAAGTAAAAACAGCAGCAACCACAAGCCCGAACAGCTCCTGCAACCACAAACTAGTAGAAACTAGATTGATCTCAAACCTTCTCCAAGTGACCTGAAAAACTGTTTATATATACATAGGATGAGTATAACTGTATACTCAGTAGGATCCTCCCCGAAGCCTCTCATGCAAAATTAAAGAAAGCATGCTAAATCATAGTGAATAACAAGTGAAACTAACTCACCACCTAAACAGGTATACTGAGTTCCCAACCTCACCATGGCTAATCTCACCAAGTAACACATACACGAATATAGAATATAGTAAAGAATATCAAGGGTACCCCACTACTACTTCCCCACTGGTTTTCCGCTTCTCCCCAACATCGCACATCTTAAGAATATCTCTCCAAAAAGGCTTTCCTGCAGACACCTGGGTGAAGCACCATAATCTGCACCTTGTGCACCATAAAGGCTTGCCTGCAGATACCTAGGCGAAGCACCACACCATCATCACAACCAAAAGTAACCAGGTGGTTTCTAGATGCCACCACAGCTCGCATAACGTGTATCATGTGTCAGGTATTATACCTCAAGTCATTATAGCCCATACACCGAGTAATGATCCTTAAGCCATCACAGCCCAAAAACATTGCACCTATAGTAGTCCATAGGATACTATATCTAGATTATATGTGTGTGAATAACCACAAGCCATTACAGACTTCTACACACATATATGGGGAAAACTAACCGTTGTGCCTAATGGCACAAGTATCTACCAAGAGAAGAGAGTGGGGCCAAAGGGGGTAGTCAGTCATTCATCCTCCAACCAAAATGTTGGGGAAAACACCCCCCAGGGATAATAATCCCCGGTGTGTCAGTTTTCCTTAGTGACAGGGTGGAGTAGCATATAGAAACACAAAAATTACAAAATATACTATATCTCACAACCACACTATGGGAATAACCTAGTCTTAGACAAAACTACAGCTAATGTCTCTCGGACTCCGGGCTGCCACTTCTAAGACTAGGTATCCTATATGTACACAACCATTTAAGGACCTTTATTAGATTACTTCATTCCCTTTTTATCAGTTTCACTTTACATTAATTAAGTCATTAAAAATTAATTAACCATGAACAATTCGATATTAAATATTCTATTAGCATCACACCCAAAATCCATTGTCCCTTTAAAAGTACAACCTCATCATTATGTTCCAGTAAACTCCAACCCCATGGGTTAACACCATTTATTCAATAATTAATTAGTGAATTACTTTCCCATATTCCAAGGCATTCTAGAAAATCATTCTATGCTACTAAAAACATGGGGGCTCAACACTTTGATTAGATTTACTACCCATCAAGTCTTTTCCACCCATAGAAAGAGCATAGATCCATTCCCCCTTGAGAAGCTAAACACGGAAAGCACGTGGCATACCCCGCGTTTCTTCTCCTCTTTCGGAAGAAGGGTAAGAAAGACTATCTACCTTGAGAAGTGGGGAAAAGTAAAGAAGATGAATAACCAAAGAACCAGAAAGCAACCAACAATCACATACATCCCATTCCATCAACCCCGATGTCCTCCCCGACACCCATATGCATAAACCGATGCATCTCGCCACTCTAGGCGTCATCTGCTGCCACAACCAAAATCCCTCTATACCCCAACATATCAAAACAACCATCCATGATCACATTATAGCACAAGAAGCAGGAAAGCAAACATCACATCAATTGGGCTCTTGGCCCTTTAAAAATCAAGAGGGTAACTCAGAACCCTTCAAAGAATTATCAAACAATCAAATTCTTTAATCCATCTTGAATTAACTGGTTTATAAATCATTGCTTCCAACATCGGGAAACCTAACCAGTAAGCTATCACAAAAGATTAAACCTGCTAACTATGCCAATTTGATTAACATCAAATTTCAATAAGAACCAGATTTGTTTCCATGCCTCTTTATCTTTAGCCCAATAATTATCAATTAATCCCGGTTTACGTTCTTTACAGATTTTCATCAGGAACAAAAAACTAAGAAAAGAAAGCATAGATATCACACTATCTAGCAAAACAAGAGGCAATAACATACGATCGACAACAGTTTATTTATTCTGTTAATAATATTTATTATGTAAATTCTATTGTCATCTAGTGGGATTACACATGCTAACACTACAGTTTCATGTAAAAGAAAGAGAATCAATGAATCCCCTATGTCATGGGTGTTTTGACAAAAACCCCAAAAAATGAAGAACGCACAAAAAAGCATGGTTGATTCTAAAAGAACCCACCTTATATCTCTTATACTAGAAAGGTCAAGACCAAAGCTCATCATATTTTTCATCCACACAGTTATATCTACCCATAATGGGCGTAGATCTAAGAAACCAAGGGAAGAGGTGGAGTAGATCCAAGTGGATCTAAGAAACCGAACAAGAACGATCAAGAAAGATCACATACCTCAATAAAACGGCTTCAATTCGCCAAGAGAAGCCTTCAGATCGCTTACAAAATGCATTGGAGAGGTTCTCCTACCATCAAGGGAGGGTAATCCCGAGTTATGGCCACTTAGGAGATTAAATGAGAAAGTTAGAGGTGAAACGATTAAGATCCACAATTTTAGGGTCTAATTTAATTGCCCTCATGGTTTGAAAATCCGTGCGCTAACTATGCATTATCTACTTCCTCGACCACCCTTCTCGCACATTTTGGCTACATGGTTAGACAAACGGTGCACCTCCCGTGCGGAAGCTACTGCCTCCAAGACTAACCTCGCATGGTTTGGCCGCACGGTTTAGACAAACCGTGCGCCTCCCATGTGAAAGCTATTGCCCTTTGGTTTTCCATAAAAGTCCACCCAAATGCACCCCTAAGTCACCTAGAACTCCTAGAACACTTCTAACACCACATTTCCCCAAATTAATGGACTGGGGATGTCCGGGCCATTACATCAGATACCTCTCAAAACATTCTCATCCTCGAGAATCCAAAACCCTCTTAATGGGAAAACGTAATAGGGTCTGAACAACCACCCATCGAGATACCTCTCAAAATAGAGCAAGCCACAAAAGCAACAAAGGGATCCATCTAATAAACATGAAAGTTTCATAACCACAAAAGATATATCGATACATGGAAAGAGTTAAACATCAAATAACTCTAGGTACTGAGCACGTATCTGTGAATCACGTTCCCAGGTACTCTCCTCCATGCCACCGTGTCGCCACAAGACACGAACTAAGGGGATAGAATGCCCGCACAACACCTTATCCTTATGGTCTTGGATCTCCATAGGTCGCTCCTCAAAGGTTGGATCATCATCAACATCGATCTCTCCCCAATCGATGATGTGAGAGTCGTCATGAAGATAACGAAGGAGTTGTGATACATGGAAAACATCATGTATCTGACTCATCTGTGGGGGAAGTACTACTCGATACGCCATAGATCCAACATGAGCTAACACCTCAAGAGGCCCAAAAAACTGAGGAGAAAGCTTAATTCCACGACCAAACCTTCATTTCCCACTATGGGGAGTCACCTTCAGAAACACATGATCCCTAACATTAAACTATAAGGGTCTCCTTCTTTGATCGACATATGATTTATGACGATCTTGCGCTGTCTTCATCCTCTCACAAATCACCTGAACCATCTCTTTTGTATTCTGCACTAGTTCCGGTCCGAGAATTGCTGACTCTATGACCCCAGTCCAGCACAACGGAGAATGGTAAGGCCAACCATACAAGGATTCAAATGGTGACATACCGATGGAAGAGTGAAAACTATTATTGCAAGCGATCTCCACCAAGGATAAGTGCCTCATCCATGAACCTCTGAAATCAAGAACACAAGACCGTAACAAGTCTTTAAGAGTCTGGATGGTTCACTCTATCTGACCATCAGTTTGAGGATGAAAAGTAGTGCTAAGGCATAGTTGAGAACCTAAAGAATGTTGGATACCTCTCCACACTCTGGAGGTAAAAAAAGGATCTCGATCAGAAATGATCGTCCTAGGGAGTCCATAAAGTCTCACCAGCTCCCCTATATACTGCCTCAATAAAACATCCATCTATCTTGACTCCTTGATTGCAATAAAGTTTCCTGATTTTGTTAAACGATACACTACCACCTACAGAGCATCATGTCCTCCCGGAGCTTGAGGTAAACCAGTAACTAAGTCCATTGAGATGTCCTCCCACTTCCACTGAGGAATCTCTAATGGCTGGAGAAGACCACCAGGAACACGGTGTTTGGACATCACCTTCGGGAAGACTAAACATCGAGACACAAACTCTGCAACCACACGCTTTAGCCTAGGCCACCAAAACTAACTCCTCAAGGATTGGTACATATTTGTCTTCCAGGATGTACTGCTAAAGGTGAACTATGTAACTCTCAGAGGACCGTATCGTGAATCATCAAAGGAATAAAAATCCTTCCGTGATACAACACTCTGTGTTGTTCATACTCAGACCAACCATCAGGGGCCTCACCACAAACAACTCGGTCTCTCCAGACCTCCACCACAGGATCCCCCAACTGGGAATCTTCCACCATCCACAAAAGGTATGACTGTACCATCATCTGAAAAAGACAGCCTCTACACCCAAATTCTCCCATATCAAGATGTAATGCTGAAAGTTCTTCCATTACTCTTCAGGAGTCACCAGATTCATGCACAGCATCACTACATGACTTTAGGCTCAGCACATTAGCTACAACATTCCCCTTTCCAGGTGTATACGATATTTCAAAGTTGTATTCCTGTAAGAACTCCATCAACCAACATTGTCGCAAGGTTATGTCATGCTGGGAGAAAATATACCTCAAACTCTTATGATCAGTGAAAACCCCAAAGCACTCAACAATGAGGTAATGTCTCCATAACATCAGAGAAAACACTATGACTACCAACTCATGATCATGGGTGGCATAGTTGCATTCATGGGGACGTAACTGCCGAGACCCATAAGAAAAAACTAACCTCTGCTGCATGAGAACACAACCCAACCCCAGATGTGAAGAATCACAAAAAACATCAAACTAAACTCCCTCACCTGGAATAAAAAGGACCGGAGCACTTAATAAATTCTCCTTTAGATACTCAAAAGCTCCCTGAAACTGATCAGTCCATATGAATGCCTGATACTTCCTCGTCAAAGCTGTTGGAGGGGTTGCAACTTGTAATAAATTGGCTACGATCCTCCTGTAGTATCCTGTGAGACCAAGGAAACTTCGATCCTCTGACACTGTCTTGGGGGCTGCCTAAGACACAACTGCTTGAATCTTTGATGGATCCACAACTACTCCTTGTTGGGACACAAAATTCCCCAAGAAACAGACTTCTCGAGCCCAAAACTCACACTTTGACAACTTCCCAAACAACTGATGTTAACGAAGGACTCCCAAGATAGATCATAGATTCTCTGCATACTCCTCTTCAGATATGAAGTACACAAGTATGTCATCAATGAAAACTACCATGAAATTGTCCTAGAACTCACAGAAGAGAACATTCATCAATCCCATGAATTCAGCTGGAGCATTCATCATGCCAAATGGAATTACAACAAACTCATAATTCCCATGATGACAACGGAAAGCAATCTTCGGAATATCCTCATCCTTCACACGCATCTAATGATATCCTGACTACAAGTCCATATTTTTGAACCAACTTGCACCCTTAAGTTGATTGAATAAATCATCAATCCGTGGAAGAGTATATCGATTCTTTATTGTCACTTATTTCAAGTGAGGATAATCAACACACAACTGCAAACTGCCATTGGAATTCTTCACGAACAAAACTGGTGTACCCCACAATGACACACTTGCCTAAACAAAACCGCACTGTAATAGACTATGAATTTGTATACGCAGCTCTCGCAACTCAGAAGGGTCCATACTATATGGAGACATGGAGATATGGGACTATTTTGGTTGTAGATCGATCCCAAACTCGATCTCTCATCGAGGGGGTAATGCTACAACCTCTTCTGGAAAGACATCAGGGTACTCTTCTATGACCCTAGGAAATGACAACTGTTGAACCTGTGAAGAACACAACATCATCTTAGACATCATGGCCGATAAGGATGAAACGTGCCTATGAACCATCTGAGGATCTCACTCATCAACAAACACCACTTGCTCTCCATCCAAAACAAGGAAAATGACCTTCTTCCTGAAGCAATCCATGATATCCTGCACCGAATACAAAAAATCCATGACGAGGATGACATCATATGGTTGTATTCGTAAACATTGGAAATCTCCCCAAGAGCGGTGTTTCCCCAACACTAGATCACAGTCTCTACATACTTCAAAAAAGTCAGCTCGACCTCCAACTGGCGTAGTCAATGCCAAGGGAACTGGAAGCCTCTCTACCACAAGTCCCAATTTATGGACAAGGGTAAGTGATATGAAGGAGTGTGTAACTATTGAGTGAAACAAGGCATACACCAAGGTAGAAACCAAGAAAATGGTACCTTGAATGACATATGGCTCGCCTAGGGCTGGCAATGCTAGAGTATGAAGATGACCACGACCTCCTCCATGACCTCTTTGAACCTGATGATGACCACCACCACGGTTATGCTCTGCTCTCTGAGGTCAGGGAGCGTCATGGGGCTGTACTCTGCCTACCCCATCTACCCTCTACTGATCTAAAGCTTGTGTAACTGGCTGCTACTACCTCAGCTGGAACTGCCTCAACGGAGGAACCTGAAGCATAGCACCTGGTGCACAATGACCACTCTGAAAGGTCGGGCACTCTCGCTACTGATGACCATGACCACCATAAGAAAAACAAGCTCCTGATCCATTGGAATAGTCCTGAGAGTTTTTTCCTCTGGAGAAATGAGATTTGAAGGGCTGGGAACTCCCCCGGCTGAACGGAAACTCTTCTGCCCCAAAAACTGGGAACCCCGGACTACAGCTCTGCTTCATGAGGGATCATGAAAATCCCCCTCTCGTGATGATCTGGTCCTGGAAAAATTCTTCTCGGCAACCTCTGCCCTCTCCAGCACCTCAAGATATGTCTTCATTATAAATGGGGTGACCTGGCGTTGGATCTCTGGATGAAAATACTCCTCGAAATGTCTCTCCCTGGCCTCCTCGTCTGGTAACAGGTCTGAAGCATATCGTAAAAGGTTCCTGAAACGGATTCCAAACTCTCGAACATTGGATCTCCCATGTCGATGGGTAAGAAGCTCATGGATATTGGATGCCTTCACAGTCAAAGAAAGGAAATCGACACTAAACTTGTCTCAGAACTCCTCTCATGAGATTGCCGATTCCTCACGATCCCTGAGGAACAAGAACCACCACTGCCTCGCTGCTCCATGTAGCATCGTCACAACTAAAGACACCCAGTGCTCTTTCTGATCATGGATCGAAATGAAGCCTATCTCGACCTCCTTTGACCAGTCTTCTGTGACTGCATCTGAAACAGAGCCCTCATACTTCTACAGATTCTGGCGCTAAAACTCTCGTAGTGTCTTCCTCTAAGTGTCGTTGTCGTCAACCACTACCCTGCAACGATCTGCTAGAATAGGCTGCTGGACATTTTCTACACCAACCCAACGAGGACGTCGACCTGGAGCCATACCTGTAAAATAACAAAGGTTAGAGTTCCTAAACCTGGAATATGTAAGACTCAACATTATTTAATTAATTGTTTTCATTTATTCATTTTAGGTTAACCTATCCCAAGGTCTACCCATTCAAACATAGGCACGAAGAAGAATTATGCACGATCCTTTCCTAGTTCTCTACCCTGTAGCTAGTATCACCTTGTTTAGTAGCCATTTTAAACTTAAAGGTCCATACATAAGATCATAGGGGGCCCTAAATGCCTATGTCTCAGCCGATCTCCAGTGTTTACCTCACTTTCTAAACATGAATGACATCGTTTCCCTACCAACCCATGCAACCTCACCTATGCCTAACTCCAAGCTCTATCCTATCCCTCAACTAGATCTCTGATACCACTCTGTCACGACCCGCTCCCCACAAAGTGTACCCCTTCAGGGCCAGCAATGTGAGAAGAGAGATAATGATCCCCGAGTCCCGCCTCCAGTAGGCCCCGGGTTGGCGACTAGCACTGAGGGTATAGTAACACACAAATGGGAGGCATTACCCTCCAAGAGAACACATGCAGAAGAGAGAGATAAGATAGACACCAATAAACTCCAAATAAGAACAAGAAATATAAAATAAACCCAAGTGAACAAATGGAACATCATGCTAAAGTACTACAACAAAAAGGGGAAAAACTGCAAGTACCAAAAAGAAAGTAAAAACAGCAGCAACCACAAGCTCGAGAAGCTCCTGCAACCACAAACTAGTAGAGACCAGCTTGATCTCCTACCTGCTCCAAGTGACCTGAAATCAATTTATATATACATAGGGTGAGTATAATAGTATACTTATTAGGATCATACCCGACGAATATCGTTCAAAATAAAAGAAATCATGCTAGAGCACAGTGAACAATAAGTGAAACTAACTCATCACCTAAACATGTATACTAAGTTCCCAACCTCACCATGGATACTCTCACCAAGTAACGCATAAAAGAATATAGAATATAATAAATCATATCACGGTACCCCACTACTACTTCCCCATAAGTTTTTCGCTTTTCCCCAACATCACATGTCTAAATCATCTCTCTCTAAAAAGGCTTGCCCAGATACACCTGGGTGAAGCACCACAATCTGCACCTCGTGCACCACAATGGCTTGCCCACAGACACTTGGGAGAATCACCACACCATCCTCACAACCAAAAGTAACTAGGTAGTTTCCGGGAGCCACCATATCTCACATAATGTGTATCATACGTCGAGTATTATACTTCAAGCCATTACAGCCCATACGCTGAGTCAAGATCCTGAAGACATCACAACCCATACACATTACACCTATAATAGTCCATAGGATACTATATCCATATTATATGTGTGTGAATAACCACAAGCCATTACATCCCTCTACAAACATATATGGGGAACACTAACCGCTGTGCCTAATGGCACAAGTATCTACCAAGACAAGAGAGTGGGGCCAAAGGGGGTAGTCAGCCATTCATCCTCCCACCAAAATGTTGTGGAAAACACCCCCCAGGGCTCAGAATACCTGGGGTGTCAGTTTCCCTTACTGACAGGGTAGAGTAGCATATAGAAACACAAAAAGTAAAAAAATATACTATCTCTCACAACCACACTATGGGCACAACCTAGTCTTAGACACAGCTGCAGCTAACGTCTATCGGACTCCGGGCTGCCACTTCTAAGACTAGGTATCCTATAAGCAAAATAATATTTTATGAAATTCATTAGATTAATTCATTCCATTTTTATCACTTTCACTTTATGTCAATTAATTCATTAAACATTAATTAACCATAAACAATTCCACATTAATGATTCTATTAGCATCACACGCAAAATCCACTGTCCCTTGAAATGTACAACCTCATCATTATGTTCCAGTAAACCCCAACCCCATGGGTTAACACCATTTATTCAATTATTCATTAGAGAATTACTTTCCCATATTCCTATGCATTCTTGAAAAGAATTCTATGCTACTAAACACAAGGGGGCTCAGCATGGTGAGTAGATGTACTACCCGTCAAGTCTTTGCCACCTATAGCAACAGTGTAGACCTATTCCCCCTTGAGAAGCTAAACATAGAAAGAACGTGGCATACCCCACGTGTCTTCGCCTCTTTAAGGAGAAGGGTAAGCCAGACCAGCTACCTTGAGTAGTGGGGAAAAGTAAACTAGATGAACAACCAAAGAACCATCAAGCAACCAACAATCACATCGATCCCATTCCATCAACCCCCGTGTCCTCCCCGACACCCGCATGCATAAACAGATGCATCTTGCCACTCTAGGCATGATCTACTGCCACAACCAAAAGGCCTCTATGCCCCCACATATCAAAACAACCATCCGAGATCACATCACAACACAAGTATAAGGAAATAAAACATCACATCAATTGGGATCTTGGCCCTTTATCAATCAAGAGGGTAACTCAGAACCCTTCCAGGAATTATCAAACAATAAAATTCTTTAATCCATCTTGAATTAACTGGTTTATAAATTGTTGGTTCCAAAATTGGGGAACCTAACCAGAAACGCACCTTACATCTCTTCTCCTATCAAGTTCAAGACCTAAGATCATCATATTTGGCATCCACACACTTATATCTACCCATAATGGGTGTAGATATATGAAACCGAGGGAAGACGAGGAGCAGATCCAAGTGGATTGAAGAAACTGATCAAGAATGATCAAGAAATATAGCATACATCAAGAAACCAGCTTCGATTCGCCAAGAGAAGACTTCAGATCACTTCCAAAACACTTGGGAGATGTTCTCCTACCTTCAAGGGAGGGTAATTCTGATTTATGGCCTCTTACGAGCTTAATCATGCAATTTAGAGGCGAAACAGTTGAGATCATCAATTTTAGGATCTAATTTAAGTGCCCACACGGTTAGTCCGCACGGTTTGACAAACTGTGCACTAACCGTGTGTTAGCTACTGCCTCAACCACCCTTCTTGAATGGTTTGGCTGCATAGTTAGACAAACCTTGCGCCTCTCGTGTGGAAGCTACTGCCTCTAAGAACAACCTCACATAGTTTGAACGGATGGTTTAGTCAAACTGTGCACCTCCTATACGAAAGCTATTTCCATTTAGTTTTCCTTAAAAGTCCTCAAACGCACCCCCAAGTCACCTTGACCTCCTAGAACACTTCTAACACCACATTTCCACAATGTAATGGTCTGGAGAGGTCTGGGCCATTACAACCTGAGACTGGGAAATGCACTATAATCCTCAAAGTTACATCTTTTCTCAGATACCCCACATGTGTTTTATCATCTTGTTCCCATCTCTAAGACCAAAACAATTCACTTAGTATAATAATTTTCATTGACATATCTAAACAAAAATCATGGCCTATTTGGATTCACTAATAATGGACTGAAAGCATCACACCACGAAATTGAATAACTCAAATATCACTTCTAGAGTCAGGATATGATGGTCCTCCTACTAAAAAAACACACATAATGTAATAAATCTAGTTTTTCCTATTGAAAAGTTATAATATTTAAAATAATATTTAAGAATTATTATGGATCCAGTGTGAAGTTTTGGGTACTGAGGATCACTAATATTAATATATTTAAAATATATATATATATTATGTTTAACCTATTCTTGGTAATTCATGAATAAAAGTATTTACCTCTTAAATGGATAATTGGATTTTGATTCTAACACTATCATTGCATCCAAAATTTATTTTTTAACCTATGGGTGGTATAACATCTATTTTCATTAGAAACCTAGGGGTTTAAACATCATTTTATATTAAATAATAAATTTTAAAAATGAAATGTTTAGTGGTAATCACCCTGTAATACTACATGAAAAATGGGGGTTCAAAACCCATTGGGCGCAAGTTACTGCAGCGGCACTGTAGCAGCGACGATATTGTTGATCGGCAGGTACTGTAGGAGCGGCAGGGCACTGTAGCGGTGGCAGTACTGTGCGGGTACTGGAGCAGCGGTTACTATTCATAGAATTGGAATTGGGCTTAAAAATTGGGCCTATGGGCTATGTAATGGGCTATAAGCCCACTGGGCCTTTGGGCTATGTAATGGGTTCCCTCTACCCAATTAAAAAGAGGTTTGCTTTGATTTATTAATAAAAATGAGGCTTCGGCCCCAACCTTTAAAAAAAGTAATTTTATTCTATAAACCAAGGGGTTGTCTCCATTATAAGTAATTTATTATAGTACTTAGGGTTAATAGTATTGAACTAAGAAATTTATTACTAATTTTTACTAATTTTTAACATTAATTACAAATTATCACTAATTTATAAAAATTATTACAATTTATTACTAATTATTACAATTTATTTATAATTAGTGATATTTATAGCTAATTATTAAAATTTATTACTAATTATTACAATTTATTACTAATTAGCTCTAATTATTACTTATTATTAAAATTTATTAATAATTATCTAAATTTATTATTAGTTATCACTAATTACTACAATTTATTACTAATTATTAAAATTTGTTACTAATTCTTACAATTTATTACTAATTATTACAATTTATCACCAATTATTACTAATTATTAATAATTATTACCAATTATTAAAAATAAATAGTAATTGATACTATTTATTAAAATTTAAAACTAATTATTACATTTTATTATAAATTATTACTAATTATTACTATTAATAATATTTAATAAAATTTATTTCTAATTTTTTCTAGTTATTAAAAAATATTATTTATTATTATAAAAATACTTATTATTAATATTTATTTATAATTACAACAAATCATTACAATTTATTAATAATTATTACAATCTATTAATAATTATTACAATTTTCATCTAATAATTACAATTTCATACTAATTATAAAAATTTATTACTAATTATTAAAATTTATTTCTTATTTTTACAATTTATTACTTATTTTTTTAATTTATTACTAACTATTACAATTTATTGCTAATTATTAAAATTTATTACTAATTATTAATGTTTATTACAAACTATTACTAATGATTGCTAATTATTAATATTTATGACTACTTATTAGAGTTAATTACTAAATTATGCTAATTATCACTTATTCCCACCAATTGTTTCTAATTATAACTAATTTCTACTAGTTACCACTAAATATTTCTTTTATATTTGTAAATATTACTATTTACAACTATTTATATATATTTAATTTATTTTATTACTAATTATCTCTAAGTATTACAAATTATTGCTAATTATAACTACTTATTAATAATTTTTCGCATTAATAGTAATTTCCACTAATTAATATAATGACTTTTAATTAATACTAATCACACATAATTATTTGTAAAAATAAACAGTGATAAATAAATCTATCTAATTGTATTTTAATTTAATTGCAGCTAATTAAATTTTTTTTTAACTAATATAAAATAAAATAAATTAACTAAAAAATAAAAGAAATAGATAAATACCTAAAAATTTAATCTTTCAGAGGATATAAGTCGAAAATATTGATCTGATTTAGAATTTTAAAAATTGAAAAATTTTGAGAGAAAAAATATAAGTCAAGAAGGAGAGATCAGTAGAGAAATGAGTGGAATGGAAAAACAGATGAGGGTATATATGCGTGTTATATTATTTACGATGGGATTCCCGTCGCAAATGGTAACCCCATATTAATAAGTTGTTGTGGCTAAAAAGTAATTTGCAATGGGTATCATGGGAAATACCAACTTGAAAACATACTATTTATAATGGGAAAAAATATTGTCTCAAATACTAGAAAACTTCGCTGGGTATTTGCGACCAGTAAATAAGCTGGTAGCAGATACCCTTATCGTTGATTGACACAAAACTCACACCAAGCCTATTTTGAGGGGAAGAGGGTCTCATCTCAAATAGTCACTCTTGATGGACAATTTGGGATGGGACCCTTCCCCATTTCAAATACCCTATCACAAATATCAATTTTTCTCATAGGGAGAGGGAATTCAAGATGAGATAAGTAGGGCCATTTGTAGTGCCCCGACCCCAGAAACCTGGAGTCGGTGCCTTAATTTATAACATCAACACGACTTCAAGGGATAAATATTAAAGGATTGATATGTTTATAAATGTTGGAAAACCAGATTACATACATGATACCCATATTCCATTGGGAAATAGAAAATAAAAACATGATAAATAATTAAATGAAACAAACTACATCCAGGAAATTCATTCAAAGGACTAATCTTTGTAACCTTGTTAAAGAAAACATGATAAGGGTGAGACAAAATACTCAATAAGGGTAAGTATAGTGGATGTGATCATGAATCAATAATAATAAACAACATGGAAAAGTAAATAACAAAACATATATTCCAATTATACAACTGGATAAGGCATAATCGTTATGGAAGGGTATGTTACTGAAACACGTACCACATAACCAATAAACATAGAGTTACTTATATCAATAGAAAATTTGAAAGATAAAATATAATTAATAAATAAAAATTAAATCTAAATGAGGGTAATTCTTAATTATTGGAATTCATGTCTGTGGAATATAGAAACCTATACTATCAAGACCTTGCACAAGAAGGTTTATAACTACAGGTAGAAACCTGTTTAATTTGGATAAATGATTGGTCTCATGAGAAGTTGTCGATGCATCGAGGGGATATATAACACATTGTATTATTCCATAATATTAGTGCAAATAATTAATCATATATCTATTAATTGATATAATTAATAAACCATCTGCCTTGTCAAATATCAATACTAAAAAAATACTGATTTTTCAATAATTTCCCAGTTAATCAAATAATTTTCGAAGTGAAAACTGTATGTAAAAATGAGAATAAGGTATAAGAAATAATAAAATACATTCAATTTTAAAATATATATTTAAAATAAATTTAATTTACTATAAAAATGATCACAAGGATGTGATTATTTCAAGGTAAAGTTAACAATCACAAAAGAAAGTGAGGTAATAAAGATAACTTTTACCACGTGGAAATTTTCATGTCATACCCATTGGATGAGATAAATGAAATTAAAACATAAAATACGATGAATAATTATTTAATAATAATATTAAATTACAATTTGTAAATATAAACCCCATACAAAATAAGTAAGTGGTGAATCTAACACTTATGAGACTAATGTAAAAGGTTATATGAAAATCTCATAACTTACACCTCCTTTTGGTGGATCTCTCCTTAACCACATTTATAATGGTTTTAATAATTTTATTAGCTTATAACATAACTACCTTCATATTTATAATATAATATATAATCTTTTTCTAATATCTTCTTACCCATTTTTTAATAGTATTTCATTATATTTAAAATTTACGATGTTAATTGCCATGTTTTTCAAGCATGTATTTGTTTTTTTATTCATTAATATTAAATATATCATGTTTTCATAATATCCATAATCTAAAACATTTTTCAATTATTATATATATTTATTTTATAAGTATTTATAATAATCCATACAATTTGAAAATAAGATATGAAATACAAATTTCATGGAGACGGTAGGTCTTATGTATGCATGAACACTACTTAAATTTCATTATCATATTTAAAAAGTATGTTATATAAATTAAAATTATAGTATCATATTTATATCATATATATAATTTTTTTATTAAATACATCATTTGATATATTCCATGTATTGCGTGAATGAATCACATTGCTTTGAGGAGATGATAGTCCACACGTCCACTAATGAAGTTGTTGTGTTTACAAAAAATGTAAAGTATGAAAGTATGTGTTATATAAAAATTTAAGTTGTTTTAAGAAAACATAAATATCATTTAAAATCATTTTTTCCATAATAATTCCCAACCATGAGAGGTGGTAAAGGAAAAACGAACGACATTGTTACATGAGGCGGTAGTCCGCAATAAACATGAAGTGTAAACTCCATATGCATTTGATGGATGTGTGTGTAGGTTCAGGTAAAAAACTTATCCTAAAATAATATAAGTATATTAATGATTATTATTTTATTATATAATCATTTAATAAAAATAATTTAATGGATTTATAAAGAAATAAATCAAAAGTGATCGTTGAAGAACGTTACCTATTTTTCTGGTAACTCCTTTTGGTTTATACCAAAGGATATTTTTTTGTTGGATCTAGACCAAAATTAAGAATTATATTATTAGGGGATGTATTTTGGGGATATATTTTGGAATGTTTTGGATGAGGCAAATGGATTTATATGTGTTAATATGTGGTAGGTGTTACTGTCTTTCTATAGTGGTGGAGGAGTGTAATTCTTGTAAATATAAAAAGATAAACAATATTGAGAGGTATCCCATACAAAATATTCCCCCAATAATGGTAAATATTTACTATAATGGTGGATATGGTAGAAATATATCCATACAATGTCCTTTATACTATTTTGTTGGACATTTTTCCTTTTTAAGGTTTATTTCCCTTGTTTAGATAATTTTTCTCTTCATCACTGTATTTAATATTAATTACTTTCTCTAATATTTTGGGTCAAAACAGAATTATACATTATTATACATCACCAATTATTCATATTCTAAATATGGAATTCATTGTTCAAAATTAAAATAACCTAAGTGGTATAAATTAAATGAAAATTAATCCCACTGATGGCACGACAAAGCCGGATTTTAAAGTGAAAATGTTTAAAAGTTTACTACGTTTTTATATCCAATTTCATAGTGAAATTGATTAAAACAACCAAATTGAATGAAATTATTTTTAATTTAAATAAAATTTAAAATTATTTTTAACCTTATGAATTATTAAGATGAAAATTCATTTTTCAATTAAAATCCAGTATTTTTTACTATTAATCAAAAAATAAAACGTCTTAAAAAAATACCTATATTTCAACCTAACATAATTTTGACATTATTATTCCACAAATTAAGTTTATTTTTACATAAAAAATAATATAAGTTCCAATTTTTTTTAAAAAATTGGAGTTCCACAAAGGGCGGCAAAACAACCATTATTAAAATATTGCTTTTTATATGTAATATTGGGTTTTTCTAATCTTATGTCAATCGAATCTATTAGATGAATGTAATTATTTTTTGAATATATAATATATAAATTTCATTAAAATAATTAAATAATATTAATTTATTTTATTTATTAAGATAAAACATCTTCTTTCACAAAAATATCGATTTTTTATAAAAACATTTTCATTATTTTTAATTAGATTCTATATTAATTTCTAATTAATTGGTAACCAATGAATTGAACTATATATTTTCTAATGTTAGTTAATAATATTAATAAAAAACAATTTAAATACTATGATATACCTTATTATATTAAATAATAACATTTTTAATAATACATTATTGTTTTGTAAAACTTAGTCTTGTGTGTAACACAAGTCATTGAAGAAGGTCATTGTTGCGTTCCACACAAGATAGCATAAATTTTGGGTGAATTAAATTATATAGAATATAATGAACTTATTAAATATAGGATATATACTATAATTTATTTGGATATTATATTCCATTTTCTTCTTGGTGTTGTGTGACATACACACTATTAATTATATAGTCGTTATTTTATAATTTAGTGGTGTTACACATTTTTGGGAAGTTTCAGTTGATCACACATGATTGTGAAGGATAGGATCATTTATGGAATGTTCCTTGGGTGAATAGTTTTAAATAGAGGTGGAAGATTACAAGGATTGTTTCCCTATATAGGTTTTTTGGCTTTTCCCTTGTAGAGAGGTTATTTTTGTGTCAATTATCACTAATTGATCACTCTAATATCCAATGCATTTAATTGTATGGTTTCATTTATGTTCTCTAAGACAATATATGGGATATTTAAGTTGTATATTTATTTTATTCACCAAAATTAGTGGATATTTATGAAAAAAATTGACATCTATAAATGTTCAATGGCCTCCTCAATAAGTTGATTGTAGTTAAGTGGTTTTGAATATTGATCTTAGGTCTCCCAACCACTATCTTTGGGATTGTCAGGATTTCATAACAAGGATGGTTATTAGACATCACTATAACTATTATGATTAATTTTTAGTGACCATAGAAATTAAAAGTGACCCGACTATAGTAATGGGTATCATGAACATAATATTTCAACCTTTTTGGTGATTCATGGTGTTCTTCATTTATGATGTTATCATCAACATAGAAATTATGTTTTTGTCTACTAAGAATCTAAAGAATTTATTCAAATTTCATTTAGAGGACTAATTAAACAAAAATCCCTCAAAGTTAATGTTTAATATTATAGTGGTTTTCTTCCACAATCCTAATATCTTTGAGGGTGGAGTAGCTTTGGATCTGTCCAATGTCAAGGAAATGTTATCTTGATAGCCACACAAAATATTTTTTGATATGTGGAGTTTCCATTGACTGGTGGTTTATTATCAAATATTCATTATAGAATTATCTAGTACTATGGGCCTAATAAAATACCCTTCTATAAAATTACAAGGATTTTTTTGGTTTAGGAAGTGCTAGAATGATATTTTGGTATTGAAGTAGAGGTTGACTAGTGCTCGAATCCCATGGTTGGTAGTGAAAGGAGTTGAGTATATGCTGTTATTTTATTCTTCTATAGCTATGTTTAGTTATGTTATGATGTAGTGGATGGATGTAATTTCTTATAGGTATAGTAATTTGAGACCCCATTACTAGAATTATGTAACCCACAATTGTGATCAAGCAGTGATACTATCCACCCATGAGAATTAGAGGAACTACATTCTTATCTAAATTTTTAATATATATTTGTACAATCATAGTATTAGGTATGTATTTACCTAGTAAAAATCTATACCAAAGGTAGAATCCCTGGTTTTATTTCTTCTAGAACTATTTATTTATTATCTATCATTGATGGGTCAAATTACTATAAGAATATTTTGTAAAACTTGGTAGAAATTTTAAATGTTTTATGTGATATTTTAAAATTTTCATTTTTTTGAATATTTTATTTTCAAAATTAATTTGAAATGTTAATTTTAATAACAAAAAAAATTAATTTTTTTGATTATATAAAATTTCATTAAGTAAACCATGAATTGTTTTAGCTAAAATGTCAGCTTAACACTTTACATGAATAACCATGAAGGATACGACATGGTTTAATCAAGAACCAACGCAAGTAGTAATTGGTCAGAACACAATAGAACTAAGAGGATTCAAAGAAGGCCACATGATTAGAGTACATTGATATTAGGTCAATGCATGTCAGGCCATGAATTTTAGAATTACCAAAGTGGTGTTTAAGGTGTATGTAGGATCCCATATCTATAGTAAGTGATCTAAGATCATTTTTTTGAATTAAATAAAATAATTACATAATATCCTCAATATTTAACTCGTGAGAGATTCATCTAAATGGGGTATTGTTTATAATTTCTTAAATAATTTCATGCTTCCTCAGAAATGCAATCCCCTTAACCAGGATATAATCATATTCCACCTCTACTACACGACACCACCGAACTGAATTCCCTAGACACCATAAATTCTAATTTCATCACCATGATAGCTCTATATCAAGTAAAAAACTCCACTCTGATGGTCAGGAACACCATATATCATCTTTGGGGTGCTGTATGACCATGATGAAGCTTAATAAAAGATGATAAATCCCAAAATCATGATTGGATATTGATCCAGCCACTATGAAGGCCTAATGGAATTAATAATAAAAAATTATTTGGGTATTTCATTGTAAAAAATTATCTTCTATTAGGTTGAAATGGATGAATAAATGAGAGTATGGATCCACCAGACAATTTTCACTCCCTATGCTGCAAGATTCCCGTTTGTTCCATAGTGGTCATGGAGGACGAACTGACAGACGATACTGAACCACAAACTGGCATGCTTCACTGTGGTCCTATATGGACCAATTTGATGAATATAAATCATTGTGAATTGTTTTTTTACCTATGTCATTGTGGTGAAGAATTTTTAAAAAGTGAGTATTCGAGGCTATGCCTTGGGTTCTCTACTGAACTATCACCATGCTTGATAAAGTACACATATATAGGAAGTTGGATCATGGAAGCGGAAATGTAATGGGTGTTCTAATAATGGTAGAGGAAATTTTTGGTGGAAGTATCTTTCATTGTTGAATTTTTAGCTACACCATTTCCATGCAGAAGGGAAGAATAAGTGAAAGAGGCTTCACCATAGTGTTTTCGTACACACTGTATAGGGTTATCTTCATTATAACTTCATATAACTAATATTATCTTGATTTTTATTTGATTAAACAAAAGAATATGAGATAAATTAAGGAAACGTCAACATGGTGTCCTCACCAACAAAAAATTATTCAAAAAACTTCTTAAAATAAGGATAACCCAAAGTCCAAATTGGAAATTTTGGAAACGTTAACTGAAAATAAAAGTGATACATGAATTAAAATGATCATAGGTGTGTTAAAAGTTTACTTGTAAAATGATAAATAACAATCCTAAAAAAAATAGAGGGATATTGATCGATGGAAGAGGTTATTATTGTTTAGTTCATTTTATATTTTAATTTTAGATTTATTTCATTCATCCATGTTGCATCATCTGCATATTTCTATTAATGTGAATCTTAAATTATCTCTTTCACTCTCTCAATATCTCTCTATCTATCACTATATCTCTCTATACCTCTCAAATTGTACATTTATAATTATATATATTTATATATATTCTTCACTAATTTGACTGGTTACACTCTCAATGGAGCGTAACTGACCTGAGGGTTGAACTTGGATGAATTTTTGATAGTGTTCTTGAATTCTTGACTCAAATTCATCATGTTTTTATTATATGTGTGGTGAAGGATATAGAAGTTATTAACATGTTTTTGGTGACTTTTCACCACTCTTTGGTGAGCCACTCAATCTCAATTTATTCTCTAATTGATATTATTTACCTTACTTCTCTTGTAAAAATATTTCATAATATGTAGTTCAATTTCTTCAAGTGATGAAACTACATATGATAGATTTGGTCATAGGAAGCTTTGAAATTCCCAATTGAGGTGCATCATCAATATGGAATATTATAGGAGGTTATGTTTGGGGCACCAAATAAGTCACCTAGACATTCTAAATTTCAAACTAAAAAATTTATGATTGTATCCCATGAATTAATTATCAAATAGAACATAATAAAATTTAATTAAAAATGAAGGATCATGAGAAAAAAACTGAAGAACCAAGACCATTATCCTCTAAAATTTATTGGATTTTTTTATTTTAATATGAATGTTATGTTTAGTTTTAAATTATATTTTCTTTTCCCCTATATTTTTCTTTTCTTTCATAAATTAGAAAAATATCAAAAAGGAGAATGAGTGAACTATAAAGTGTGTGTGATTGAATATGATGCACCTAAAGTGATATGTCTTTTTTTATCCACTATTTATCATGATAAAAATACAATAGGAATTTAATTTACCTATCATGGGAAATTAAAAATATGGCTCCATTATTGGGGATCCAAATAGTTGATCATTCACTCTTTATTTCACATTTTTAAATAGTTTTCAGTGTTTTCTAAAAATATATTTTGAAAAATATATTTTCCATGATGTATTAGAAATGAAATCATCAGTAAATATTAATTACTTATATATGTAAGGAAAAGATTTTTCAATGCTGAAAGGCCCTCTGGAAAATGATTCAAGATGTCATAATTTTCCCTAGAATTTATTAAAGGGTTTAGTGATAGGTCTCGCACATCATGATCTTATATAAATTTTTAATCATGTCAAATAAAAGTATTAAAGGCTAAAGGATCATAAGGATGTTATAGTGGATGAGACATAGGAAGACTCTCCCTTTGTCGCTCCTAGTTTTTCAAAATTATGTTGAGAGGTTTAGGCATTACATGAATGATATCTTTAGTCTAAATATCTCATGCCCCAAATAAAAAACTAGATAAAGAGATGTTAGTGATTATGATGACTTATGAGATGATGTATATATGATAGAACAACATGATTCAATTAAATTTTGGCGTAATTGGGATATTATTGAAATGAAACATGACCTTTCTATCTTTAAAGATGAATAATCTTCACATTAATGTATCTCTATGTATATTAAGGATAGATCCAAACAATTGGTGGAGTTTAATGGAATAATAAATGATTATTACTAACTGAAAATAGCTACTATCACTCAAATCTATGAATAACTTTCCACTTTTTAATCAATTAAATCTGAACTCACTAAAAGAAATGGTATTTTCATAAATTTATTCCCATCAAATTTTATTGAAATTTAATTTTGTATCACCAATCATTATTCTGAATATTTTGATTATAAAAACCCTTATTTTTCATGAGAGGAATATGAATAAAAATAATATAATCCAAATGATTAAAAATAACGATTATCCACCACAATGTTTTTAAAACATATTAGAGTGATTATATTATGAGATCCAGGTGGATTTTTCTAAGTAAATACAGATAGAATATGACTATACTAGTGGGGAATAATTTAATATTGAATCATAATACATTAATTTTGATAAAATAGAATTACACTATAAAATTATATTTTATTATTAAATTGATTGACTAAACCATAAGGATGTACTTTTTAATGAAGAAGAGGTTGTGTAAGTGGAAATGATAAAAGAGACGGACCCTTATTTTATCATATCCCCACCATGAAATATTTTTATCATTACTAAATGGGTAGATTTAGTGTAATATATCCATGGTTTCTTAAATTATAAGAAAAAAAAGAATGACTGTTTTACGAAATAAGTTTTGGTAGTTTAAATCCAATAAAATCCACCCACCATAAGATTTTAGATAATAGATGGCACTACCCATTTAGAGGTAGCAAAAACTCATGACCTATTAAAGGATCAAACTAACATTGATCTTTCTTTTCATTTTTTTACATTGTAGTAATTTACTTCATGGTTTCTTTATTAAGAATTAGTTTTAAGAACATATAATGTTGGAACCTATTCCCACTCATTCTTTTGAGATTTAATGACATTTTCCTAACACTTAATTGTGTTATTTTCTTTTATTGGACCATAATAATGGTGGCACAATCCAACCCACCAAATATCAAAAATTAGTAGGACTAAAGAATCCTTGAATATGGATTTTACTTCTGTGCTTTATATCATTTAAATACATATATATTTTAAAATCTATTTTCAGATTTAGATTATAATTTTCATTCCCACACTTAGACTTTCTTCTTTACTTGACTAATCATGGAGAAATTAGTTTCTTAAGATTCCTATGAGTATTTATTTCAGTTTTAATTTATAATGTAATTTAATGATTAAAATAAAGAATTTAATAATTATTTTGAAAAATATATGTTAATTTTATGAATCGTAATTTGTTGGAATTTGTTTATTCTTATAATTGATATTTTCAAACCATTTTTCATTCATTGAATTTTTTAAATTCATGTGGATTTATTTGTTATTATTACCCCATGTCATGAGGTATGTCTTTATTTCAAATGTTTTCCATTCAGGATATTATTTTGAGTAACAAAAATTTCTATTCTACCTTGATAGTGTTTCTTGAGTGACATTGGGACAAGAAACCTACAAAAACATGCATAGGAACTTGTCAAATATATTATTGAACAAAGTAAAATTTAATAGCATTCCATAAAGGTTGTTTACAAATCCATTATCCTTGATGCAACAATTTAAATTAATCCTGATTTGGGTCATATAGTCCATGAATTACCATGATAGGAATGACCAAAATTACAAAATATAATTTCTCATTCCTACCATAATATACATATTTTATATTATATTTTATGGTCAAAGTGTATGGTTGAGGGATGTAATGGTGGAAGATATGAAATAAATTGAATGGAATACGTTTTTGGATTATATATTGGGTATTTTGAAAATTTCATATTCAATTAATATATTCAATTAATAAACTTACTGAAAAAATAGGAAAAAATTATTTATGATTTATAAGAATAAAAAATTTACATTATCGAGTTGATGCTTTTATCATATAGGGTTAATTGGTGTATCTGATATTTGATCCAATAATAAAGTTAAAAAAATAAGAGAAATATTTTGAAAATATAGGTTTGAACTTTAAAAAATTAGAAAAGTATATATAATTTAATTTGGTGTACATCATTAATTGATCACACATTATTCATGACCATAAATATGAGCCTAAGATGAGGGTTTTTTCACTTTTAAAAGGGTGCATTTTCATTCAAAATTACATCTAAAATCAAGAATGTTTCTTTATAGTTAACCTCCTCTTTAAGATTTCTATTTTAATATTTATTAACCCCATCCAAAGCACTTAGAGTCCTTAAAACCACATGTGAAAATTCATCATGATTTATTGTGATTTTGTCATTACAAAGCGGAGAATGATAGTACTTTTAAAGATTACAGAATGGTTTATGTATTGAACTTATGTAAATTACTCTATTTTCAAGTATTACCTATACTTATGAGTGAGAAAATCTAAAATGAGGTATATCTCAAAATTTCATGATTGATAAATAATAAATTCTGAATCTTTAATATAGAGAAAGATAACGCCAATCTTGTTCCGATGGAAGAAAAGTAAAATAACTAGGTTGAATAGTTTCTTTGAAGATGGTGAATTTTAATTGATATTTTATGTTTAACATGAAATTTTAGTTTTCCATTGATAATCATTTGATTTTATTACCTTCTAATTTCAATAATGGAAACATATCGTTCCACCTTAACTAATATGTAAATTTAATGCTTGAGGGAAATCATTGTTGAAGTGTGGGGGTATTTAATGGTTCAAATTAATGCATGATTATTTCTTATACTTTTAACTAAAATTTATTTGTTTTTACAAATTATTTTCATGTTTCAAATAGTTTTATTATTATATATGTTTTTTAATTTTAGAAATTTATTTTTTAAGCAAAAAAAACTTCAAATATTATTTTAAATATATATAATTTTATTATGAAAACTTAAAAAAATTTCCTAATTTTTTTCTCAACATTACCCCATTTTAAACCATAAAGTATCTCTCATTGCTTAACATAGAGCCAGAAAAAGTAGGTACATGTTGTTGCATAGTAGAACAATGAGAATGAAAATAAAGTCACCTGTAGAGTGTGAGTAGTGGTTGTACCAAATATATCTAATCCATGCTTGTCAGCACTACTCATGTATTGTATTAGCTATTTCTGATATTTCATCCCCACATCAAGTTACCTGATCTCATTTACAACATTAAAAAAACGAAAGAAGTGAATCCCCAACATATTACTGATGTTTGATTCATTTCTATAGTTTATTGTTCATATATTAATAAATGACAACATCCCACATCATACACATGAACCCTTCTACTCAAACATAACCTTATTCCACCTATGCCACTCGAATTTACTATGAAACCATTTTTGGACATTGAAACTCTATTATCGTTGTATTAAGAGCTCTAGATGAATTAATATTTCCACAATCACAGCCAGAAACAATATGAATCATCATGGGGATCCTAGGGAGAAACTGTGAAGCTTCATGTAAGATTATAAAGCACTTCATGATGGAAGGATCTCAATCTACCCACAGTGAATGCTAGAATACATTGTTAGAGAAATATGACATAGTAATTCCTTTTCCACTACTAATACTCCATAATGTCAACAGGGAGGAAAAATGGCGAGAAAAAACCTTGGAAAATTTTCAGCCACTATGTTGTAGGCTTCCCATTGTGTCACAGTGGTCCTAGTGCTAGAATCCATACAGGAGCTTACACTATGGAATAACATGATTCAACATGGTCTTATAGAACCCTATTTTATGAAAATAAATATGCATTATATGGTTTTCATGACACCATAGAGGTTCCAATTTTTTTATTAGTGTGGATTTGAGGTTTTGTATTGTGTTCTCTACTGCACCGTAGCTATGCTTGATAAAATATACACATAGAGGTGGATATGTAGTGGATACTAAATATGAAATGGGTATGACTATAATGGAAATAGAACATTTTAGTGGAAGTATCTTGCACCATGGAATCGTTGGGTATGACATAGCCATGTAGAAGAATGAAATATGTGAAAGAGGCTTTTTCATATTGTTCATGTATATGATGTAGAGGTATTTTTCCAAAAATTTCAAGTAACATATATCCTTGTTATTTCAAGGGGAAAAAACCCTAATACTAAAATATAAATTATTGAAACATATTCATTGGGGCCTCATCTACACACAATGAGTCAAAACACTCCTTAAAACAAGGTTAATCCGCTTAACTATTTAAAAAGATGAAAAAATTATATAAAGATAACAGAATATATAGGAATTAAAATGTTGATATATATGATGATGGAGTTCCTATAAATAGAGGGTTGTTTCACCAAACCAAAAGATAGGGACCTCGAATGGGGGAATAGTGTGATGTTTTTTAGTTTGGTATTCTTATAGATTTTATATTTATTTTATTCTTCCACGAAACTTCATCTACATATTTTTATTATAGATACTATTAGATTCTCTATTTATCTCTTTATCCCTTTCTCTAATGTGACCTCTTATATTTTCAACATAGAGTGACTAACCCGAGGGTTGAAATTTTGTGAGGTTTTTATGGTGTTCAAGAGCTATGGCACTCATTGTTTTATATTTATGATGAGGGTATGTGTAGTTAGTATTACTGGGTTGGCTATCATCCACAACCATTTTTAATCCTTTAGAACCCATTTTATAATTTAAATAACATTCCTTCCCTTTAATATCTTACAAAAATACATTTCATATAATGGAGTTAAGTTTTTCCAAGTGTATAAAGGTCATATGATTGATCTATGTCTATTAAGGTTCTACACTCTCGTTTAAGGTGTGTCATTAACCTTGAATATTAGAGGAGGTGATGTGTAGTGGGTATAATAAGTCTACTAGTAATTCTAAATTTCTTTTCCTAAATTTTTCCATAGTATTTTGTTAATGATTTAAAAACTATAATTTATAAAAATTTAATGAATAAGGAAGGAAGCTGAGTAACTAACCCATGGAACAATAACATTTTTAAAAAACATACATTCATTCAATATTTAGTGGAATACGCATATTAGGATATGTTTTTCATATCCCCCATATTTTACATTTCATTTATAAAATTTTAAAATAATAAAAATTGAATAAGAAAACTATGAATTGTTCGTTATTGATTCTGAATCTCCTCAAGTGAGATGAACCCGGTCAGCCATTGTGTTGTACGAGGAAAACAAGCACCTTTTGAACCATCCTATGATAGGTGTGTAATATATACTCGAGGTAGAGGAATTATGATGGTTTATTCCCTAATTAAGAAGTCTTTTTTTTTTCAGTTATTTGAAGAGGTGGTAGTGTAATTGTCCATATTCTGATCACTACTAGAAAATTTCCATACAACCATGGACAAAATTTCATACTCACCTAAAAAGTTATTATAGGTCTTCCGATTTACAATGTTCTATATAGACCATGGTTTTTAGACTTATACAATAATCCAATATACATATTAAACATAGAACATCAAAATAGTTGGGAAAACAAAATTATCAACAATAATGGAAGGGTATGGGAAAGGCCAACAACCATTTTCCTTATAGACCACGGTTACATGCTCTACCCCAGACACATATGACCACAATTGATATGGAATATGGATGTAGTGTCTATGAGACACCATAATTTTTGTTTTTAAAAATTAAAATAGTAATAATAATATAAAACAACATACACACACATTTATATTGAACAACCCATGTTAGTATTAAATTTGTAGTCAATGGTCTAATATGTGCTTACTAGAGTTGATGATGACACATGGAGGATTTTTATGTATTCACATAACTGAATTGGATGCAGTACTTAGTAATGTGAAAATGTAATTCCATATGAAGATTGATCTCATGTGATATTCTATGAAAAAGTAAATTTGATGTTTCTTTCTTGAATAGATAGTGATCATATTTAAGAAAAAGTGAAATTTAAAAAAATAATGATGATTGATGAGATGATCTAAAAAATAATCAAATTCATGTGCTTGTATTGGAAGGAATATTATCTATAAAATATTTCTGAAGTGTTGAATTGATCAATAAGTCTTATAATTCAATAGAATAGTAAGAGAGTCTCTTTATGTGACAATTGTAACTCTCTAGATTCCCATATTTGAATTCCAATATGTAAATAGAGTCACTTGGAAAAGTATAAACCTAGGAATATCTAGTTTTGAAAACAAATATAGCACTTTAAGTGAATGTTGTGATATTTCTAAAATCACATAGTTGAATGTTGTTATGTGTGTGAACCAAATATTTGCCTATGAAATTTCTACTATATATGGGAATTGGAAGGAACCATGTTGCTGAATGATTCATATTGGTGATTTCTATAACATAGGACTCTTGGTAATGATGTAAGGTATTATATCTATACATACTTAGTGAGATGTTCAAAATAAAAAATTATAAAAAATGGAATGTGCACATGGAAAAGGGGAATGTTTCCAAACATGGTATGATTTTGAATGAGTTTAATGAAGTGGATTTTGTGGATGCTAAGAATGTTATATTTGAATATGACTACTGGAGAAAGTAAATTAGTATTTTTGTAATTTAATTTGGTGGATATTATTGATTTTGAGTTCATTGGAGGCATGCAATGGTTCTTTCCCAACATTTGTTTTGTCATGATCAATGATGAGTATGATATTTTCAGAATGATAAATATTGTGATCCATAAAATTGAATCGGAGAAAAAATACAAGGGAAAAAACTCTAAAACCAAGTGAAGCATTATCATGTATTATTAATAATTATTTAATCAATTAAAGAATTACCTTGGGGAATTTATTTCATCTTTTATGGATATGATAATAGATCTATATTCTAAAATCATTTCATTACAAGAATTTAAAAAACATTCCCACCAGTAGGGATCCACATGTGTTCTATAAATCATCAAATGTTGTCACATGAATCTTTGAGTGATATCTTGGAAGATCCAGTTTCATTCATCATTATCCTTTTGTCACCATAAGAATCGATTCCAAATCATTCTCCTCAATCTCTCTATACTCGAGAGTGGGAGGTAGAGGAAGATCACTCTCCATTCCTGGGAGAATTCCTAGGGAAGGGACCACTCTAGGGATTTGAAATGATTCTCCATACTTGTTATGAAAAACGAAAAAAATGATTGGATATCCTATAAAATAATATAATTAGGTTTATATAAATCTAGGTTTAGATATAAATATTTTCAAAAGTCCCTTTTAATATTAACTTAATGGGTTATGTAAGCCCATGTCAAAAATAGTAATAATGTTATTATTTTCTTGACATGTTGTTATATTTTTAATTAAATTAAGTATTATTTAATCAAATAATATTAAATATATATTATTTGTCACCAAACCTAAATACTTAGTCCACTATTACTAAATATTTATTAGATCTTTAATAATGATTATTTTTTTAACAAATAATTATTAGTACATTATTCACCGATAAATAAATTATTATTATATTCAGTAAATAGAAAATATATAATTATTAAATATTCCTCTCACATAATATTCCTTCGAATAAATTCTGATTGAATATATGAATTAATCCTAAATTCCTAATTATTAAACCATGTGTGGGAATAATATTTATTTAACATGTTTAATAAAAAAATTATAATATATCATTTAACTAAAATTTTAGATACACTTACTATGTGACCATCTAGGCCACTTTCTCAGTGGCATTAGAAAAATAAAACTAATATCCTTATTTTTCATCTATATACATTCCATGTAACCGAAAGGGAAAGGAGATAATTTAAAAAATATATAGTACCTCATAAAAATTCTTACAACGTAATATAATCTCTTTATCACGATATACCTAATCAAGTAGGCTTCATGATGGTTCCATCAACCTATGTTCTCGATACCTCTTTCTTTTTAATTTTTGAAATAGAAACTACCTATTAAAAACTAGGAAAAAGGATTTATTTAGGATATATCATTTCCACCAGTGGTGTTGATGTATCGACTTCCATTAAAGAATATAAGGGACCAATCCTTTCTCGCATTATTCATTAATGCAATATTACTCATGTCACACCCAACAAATCCTACCTCACTGTGAACATATGTCATCATATTTTTCATTAATACATCAAAGAACCTAACTTATAATACTCATTAATTATAATATTAAATTCTATGTATTAATAAACTCATCCATACATAGGGACATCCAATAACACATAAAATTTGGATTTCCTACCAGTTGGACTCATACTCCTAATGTTCCACACATGATGATTCCAAGGGACTACAATATGAGAATGTACCTAAAAGTCTAATGAGTATCCATCCTTGATATCCTATATGATGTTTTTTCCATTAAATGAGATCATTGGTCTATAGAACATATATTTATGAATAATGTCATAGATCTTCTGGGTTCTCATCATGTTGGGGAACTACTATGACCTTTCAGTGTGCCAATTACTCTTTTAACATTATGAAATACTATGTGTATGTAAAAGATCAATCATGATGTGATAAAAATTTTATTATCATTAAAAAATATGAATATAGGTTATCATAAAGTACAAAAAATTTGGTTCTAGGGAAAAAACTCCAACAGAATCCCACTTTCCCTAGAGATAACTAATAAAAACCTTTAGTTCTACAGCACTCACATGATACTCATGATTATATTGAGATATTCCTTTAGTCTATTATTCTACTAAATTTTCTTCCATGGTAAATACTCTCACTACAACTTCACCCCTATAATCAAAATCCCTCAAGAGGTGATACTTTTTGAGTATATGATTTTTCCAATAGTGTGACCTTGGATCTTTTTCAAGATCCACTACTATAATATTATCGCATTAAAATGTGATGGGATCATTACTACAAGTTACAACATCCATATTGGGGACAACGTTTCATATCCAAACAACTTATTTGGAGGTATCAGAAGTCTCTATGTACTCAGAATTCATAATAGAATTTGAAATAACAAACTAATTCGAACACTTCAAGCTTATAGAACATTCATTGAGATGGAATGAATATCCTAAAAATGATTTCAGATCATTCTAATCTATTTCAAAACAAGAATCATTATAGCCCCTAATGAACAAATCCTCGTCTCCTCCAAGCTCCATGAACATATCCTTAATTATTTTAGATACATTAGGATTTCATTAATTGAAAACCACTATTGTTATCCTATATCTTCTTGATATCTGCCAAGCATTCTCAATGCATAGGAAACATAAAGTCTAGTACATAACATGGAATGCATGATTTATCCTATCACTGATGCATATGGAATATTACTTATTATTTATTTCTCCTACTATGTTTGTGGACACATTTTCCTAGAATGATGTAATCCATTTAAAATAGAACCAATAGCTTCTTGTATTTTTTTCATACTAAATCCCTTTGGTATCCGGTCAATATATGTACTTTTAATTTCTCCAAGAATCATCTAGGATCAATAAAAAATGGTTCTGATCCCTAGAATACAGGACACTTCAAATAATAACTTGATCACGTAAAACATGTTTAACCAATCCTTAATAGACTCTAAGACTTGTATTTCATTTCCAATAAGTAATATGTCGTCAATATATAATACTAGGATGAAAAATGAATTTCCACTAAACCACATGTAAACACATGGTTCCAATTCATTCTTAATGAAACCAAATAATTTTATAGCGATATCTAATCATATTTTACATGACCTAGATTATTATATTAATCCATTAATGTACATCTATAACAAGCTAATATTTTGGGAACCACCTAGAGTCAATCCCTTATGGTTGTTTCATATAAACATCTCCAAAATATTTCAATTAAGAAAAGTAGTTTGGTCATCCCTCATTCAAGTTTCATAGACATGGTAAGCTATTAAATCAAGTATAATTATGATGAATATAAACATGGAAACTGGTGAAAATGTTTGATCATTTAAAATTACATGATGATGGTTAAAACCAATATCCACTATCCTTGCTTTATAGGTATTTTCATTACCTTTGATGTCCATATTTCTCTTCAATTATAGTTTTCACCCTACAATCTTTAAATAAAATAGAACATTGACTAGAACCCAAGCATAATTCTGAAACATTGAATTCATTTCATAATTCATGGTGTCTTTCCATTTTGAAGATTATGAGCTATCCACTACCTCTTTGCATTGGAGTGGTTTATCATTATAAACCAATAATGAGTCATCAACTTTAGTGACTATAGAACCATAGCTCTCTATTTTACATACCTCTCTTGTACTCTTACATAGTACTTGTGCTTCAGGAACTAATTCATTGACTCAGATCTATGGAATATATTCCCATTCAATATCTTGTGTATCTTGAGCATCAAATTAATCGAAATCAATCTTTCTCCCACTATGATTTTTTATGATGTACTTCTTCTCATGATAGATGATTTTTTTATAGAAATTAATTTTCTTATTTGAGGGGTTGTATAGGGAGTATACTATTTTTTACTTAGGATACAATATAATGATATACTTTGTTTCCCTAGGATCTTGTTTGTTGTGTAAGGACTTAACAAATTCTTTACAAATGCATACATGTTTATTAGAAAAAACCCATTTTCTTTCCATTCCATAAAGTGAAGGGAATTCAATTTTACACTTTAGTTAGTACTATGGTTAATGTATATTCCAGAATTTGTAATGCATATCACCAAAAGGTTAATGGAAGATCCACATGAATCATCATCAACCTTACCATGTCTATGATGGTATAATTTCTCCTTTCAAAAACATAATTCCACTACAAGTTGTAAGGAGAAGTGAGTTGAGATTGAATCCCAACCTCACCTAGAAAGTATATGATCTATTGGTTACGATATTCACTACATTGAACTAATAAAGTATTCTTTATATTATTTCCAAGTTGATTCTCTACATCATTAATCAATTATTGGAATTTTTAAAAGAACTAATAGTTACACCTCATCAAGTAGACATAACCACATCTAATCAAGTCATCAGTAAAAGTTAATAAATAATAATTTTCACCTCTATATTCTACTGGAAATGGTCTATAAACATTATTGTGTAACAATTATAGAATATATGTGGTCTTTTCACCCATTACACAAAATGGTATTTTGTTCAATTTTCTTTGTAATCAATCATGACATATTTCAAGTTGTTTAAGCTCAGATGAGTGTAAATAACCATATCAAAAGAGATTTGTCAAATGATTTGAATTTACATGGCCATGATGGTGAAATCATACATGGGTGTTATATCAATCATGTGAAAATAATTAGTTAACAATTATTAATACTTTTTTTCATAATTTAGTACACAAATACAATTATTTAAATGTGGCATACCATAACATATCTTGTATTTATAAAAGATACAATTCTTATTTTTAAAATTTAAAATAAAACCATAAAAATCCAAGAATGATACAAAAATTATGGTCATAACAACCATTTGTACAAAATAAAAATCCTTTAAAACCAAAATCATTTTCATTCGAAAAAATTTTGTTAGTCACTAATGGCTAGTGTAGCCATCCTCACACCTTTTTCAGCTCAAAAACTACATATCCTCTATCAATCTTCCATAATCTACATAGTTCCTCCATTTTAATATAGAATTGAGAACCGTAATCTATATCAAATAACAAATCTATATATATTGAAAGGTTAAACTGGATAAGGTTTCAATTTTATATTACCCTTGATTATTAGTGTATTGATTCTTCTAATGGAAATGCTTACCACATGAAAAACATAATTCTTCTATTTCCTTCCCCTACCTCTGGATCTTCCTCTTCATTGATGGATAGAGCATTGGATATCTAGACTCTTTTTGAGTATTGGTACCCTTTGTTGTTCCCTTAGTTTTCTTATTTAAAATAGGTTCCTTCGGTTTATCGTACCCCATGTCATTATCCATTTAGAGAATCAAAGTAAGAAGTTATGGGAAGATATTCTATTCATTTCCCATTTTTTAATTAATAACAAAAATGTTGATGGTCTTGGGACGTGAAGAATGTATGAGGTCTATGAGAAACTAATCTTGGAATTTAATACCTAATTTATATAAGAGTTAAATGTAGAAAATAATCATGACTACATGATTCCCGTCTGATACAGACTCTCCGAGCTTATTTGTAAAAAAAATATTGGAGATATCATATCTCTATTGTCTCCCCTTATCTTGATATAGATCACGAAGGTGAGACATAATTTAATTCACATAAATATACTCATGTTTCATTAATGTATCATTAGTCATGGATGATAAAATTAAACACTCAACATATGTGGAATATCTCAAATATTTCTCATAGAGAGTTAACTCATCACCACTATCTTCATCCTTAGGTGCATCTAGAATATGTTCTTCTAACATATCATGTTTCCATTCATGGATAAGGATAACATTTGAGAGCCTTTTCTACTCATGGAAATTTTTATCAGGGAGAAGGTTATACTTTTCAAGTATCAATCGAAGTGATAGATTTGAATTTATCTTATTGTCTTTTTTAAAAATAATATGAGCATAATAGTTTTAATTTATCAGATAATATTTAAAAAAATTAATAAATTTTACAATTATTACTCATTCAATATTTTATCAAAACCCAATATCCCTCACCATTATATTTTTAAGATCATGTTTTGTTTACATTCTAGTGTCATGGGTCCAGATTAGCCTTCTAATTACCCCAAATTTTCTTGGTCGAGTAACTTTAATGGTTTTAGGTATGAATTCCATATTCCAACTACATTAACTCATAGATCTGTAATGACCCTCCAAGTCTCATTGGCTTGAGAGTTCAACAAGTCATTATTAGGACTTAAGAGACACCCCCAAGATGCCAAAGTCTGGAAATAAATTCCAAAGGGTTTCAAATACATGTGTGGGACGATTTACCCTTTAAGAAATAATCCAATAATCCTACCAACCAGAACCAAACATTCACTATATGTTGCCTGAAAAAATGAAAGGCAACTAAACAACTTCATGTATCTCAAAACCACATCAATGTAAGCAACAACGGAAAATAACCAAGTATAAAAGTACATAATAGATAAACTACACAAGACTATCCAATGACCTAAAGACTCTATGATCCAAAATCTCCAAGGTCCGAAATCTCTGAACAACCCAAACATCATGAGGTAGTGATAACACATGTGAAACATTACCTTTTCCCTTGTCCTGGATGACAGAATCTGCAAAAGCCCAAAAGTGACAATGTAGGGGTGAGTATAAAACTCGGTAGGTTTTCGCCAATGAATTCCCTACTCATGCCACTAGGATTGAAGAGTTAGCAACAATTATATAAAATAGTTCAAATAAAACAATTTCTCAAAAATAGTTTATAACTAAAAATAAACAAGTTTCCAAAACCATTCATTACCAATGCATACAAGTGCAATTGAAACCAATTTTCCCAGAAGTATATTTCCCCAAAAAAATAACTAATTAATATTTTCAACCATTCCACAATATTTCTTTATCGGCATACCCAACCATTCCTCAAACCCATGAAACCAACCATACATGCTATGTTATGATAGTTCCATACTCATGAAGAGTTTCTCATCAGTCTACCAAGTCTTCACAAGGTAATTGTTTCTCATATTCCATTGACACTTTGGCACCGAGCACAAGGTCATATTTCAACCAAAACACACATGAAATTCCCATGTGCCATTAACCATTTGGCACTAAGCACAAGGCCATATTTCAACCAGTCACCATATATGAAACATGAACACACACCACATATTCCCAACGATCATGCCAAAACAACTCTTTAAATAAAAACATCTTTTTATTGAAAACCATTTCAATCAAAACCATTTCAATGCCAAACCATTTAAATTCATAAAATTTATAATAAAACTAAATTTTTATTGAAAACTATTTCTATTGAAAACCCCTTTTTCATCAAACTTTTAGCAATTGCAGAAAATCCATAATTTAAAATCATCGTTTCAAATTCATGAAACTAAACCCCCTTTTCACAACTATTCACCAAGATCAAACAATTTCACAAAAACCATAAATCACCAGAAATGAAGATTTTTCAATGCAGTTCACAATAACAAACCAAATTGAATCTATGAAAATAAATTCTAGGAATAGGATTTGAGAGGTAAGCCTCCTACCTCGATGGTTTTGATGAAACTCGACAATAGAGGAAGAACGCACAAGAAAGTAGGTCGATTCTCTAAGAACGACATTAGGTCTCTTATCCTAGAAAGATAACGACTTGATATTGAATTATTTGGAATCTAAAAATGTAGATCTAGGCACTATAGGTTCATATCTGAGAAAGAATGGAGATCAGATAAGTAGATCTAAGAAAACATGGAAAATCATGAAAGAATGGTGAAATACCTTAAGAATCGGACTCAAAATCCCCAAGGGAAGGATCTAGGTTGGCTCCAACTCATGCGGGGAGTGTTCTCCCACCTTCTATGGAGATTAATATATGATTATTGGCGTTATAAAGCCAAAAAGAAATTTATAGATCAAAAAAATTAAGCTCTTAGAAAATGGGATCAAGATTTGTCCTCTGCGTAAGGTTTGACCACATGGTTTGGGCCAACTGTGTATGGATCATACGACCTTCCTTCTTGTCTTAAGACTCCTTATAAAACCCCCAAACTCTCCCATCTTTCACATTTACCCTTTTTATGGATACACATTTTTTATGGAAACATCCCACTTTATGGAAACACCCCACATTATAGAAACAACCCAATTTATGGAAACACCCCACTTTATGGAAACAACCCACTTTATGGAAACACCCCACCTTATAGAAACAACCCACTTTATGGAAACACCCCACATTATGGAAACAACCCACTTTGTGGAAACAACCAACATTATGGAAACACCCAAATTAATGTAAACTCTCTATATTATGGAAACTCTCTTTTTAATGGAAACTCCATATTTTTTTGAAACTCTCTATTTTATGGAAACTCTCTATTTTATGGAAACTCTCTATTTTATGGAAAATCTCTATTTTATGGAAAATCTCTATTTTATGCACACCAATTAATAAAACTTGAGGAAAGAGGTTATGTACTCAAAACCAGGGGTACTTCATTCTCCCCACCATTATTATTTCCATCATCAGAAAGAAGAAAACCCTCAGGGGCCAAAAATATTTTCGACCACTACTATTCAATTAACTTCTCACGTTCCCAAGTTTCTTCCAGAATATGACCATGTTCACATAAAACCTAAAATAGGGTGATTCTATTCCCACGCAAGACTTTCTCTTGTCTATCCATGATCCTCACATGGATATGTACCAATGATGCATCAGTTTCTAGGTCAACGTGATCCCATATGATCATATGGTCAAGATCAGGGTGATACTTTTTCAACTAGGATACATAGAACACATTACGCACCGAACTAAACCATGGTGGTAATGCCAACTGATATGCCACCTCTACAACCAGTTCAAGTATCTCAAAATGGCTAATGTATTGAGGAGATAACATTCCCTACTTCCCAAAGTGACGATTTCCAAGACTTGGAAAGATCTTCAATAAGACATGATCACCCACAATGAATGATAACGGTCTTCGACAGTGATCTACATAAGATTTCTAACAACGTTGAGCCATCTACATCCTATTTCTAATCAACTGGTCTTCTCTATTGTTTCTTGGACAAGGCTTGTATCAACTAGTAAAGTTTCACCCATTTCCACCCAACATAGTGGAGAACAACAAGGACATCCATACAATGCTTCAAACGAATACATGTGTATCGAGGCTTGATAGCTGTTATTATATGATAACTTCAATAATGGTATATTCTCCTCCCATGATCCCAAAAAAATTATTACACAGTCACGCAACATGTCTTCCAACATTTTTATCGTCTGCTCGGATTTCCCATCTGTTTGGGGATGATACACCGTGATCATGGTCAACTAAGTCCCAAGGGATTGCTTTAAGGATTTCCATAAATGTGACGTGAACCTCATATATCTATCTAAGACTATTGAAACTGGTAAACCATGCCTCTTTACCACTTCTTAGATATAGATTTTTGAAATATCCTCCACCGTATGAGTTTCATGAATAGGGATGAAATGGGATGACTTTGTTAGACGATCCACTATCAACCAAATGAAATCGTGTTTCTAGACCATGATAGGAATACCTGTAACAAAATCCATTGAAATATGATCCCATTTCCATGCTGGGATAGGAAAATATTGTAACATACAATCTAGTATATAATGCTCTACTTTTACCTGCTGACAATTTAAGCAATGCGAGATGAACTCTTCCACCTTCCTTTTCAAGTTTCTCCCCAAAAACTACGCCTTCAATGCCTTATAAATTTTCTTTGTACTTGAATGTACAAGCCATCTTGAATGGTGGTAAGCATGAAATAGTTGTTCCTGAAAACCCATAGGTACAACCATCCTATCTCTGAAACACAAAAATGAACCCCCATCAAGATTGCAGCTCTCAATGGTCTCCCCACCATTGGATTTTGAACATACAACCAGACATTCTACATCAGAAATTTGTGCCTATTTGATCATTTTTACCAAATCATGAAGAAGATTAGTTGAAAAGAAAACCCCAAAATCACCTCAATCCTCAAATTCCACATACATGTCGGCTAAGACCGACATCAACTGCCATTAATCTGAAGCTTCTTTCGCCAACTGAGCATATGGCATTCTACTCAATGCATCGGCCACCAAATTTCTTTTCAATAGTGTGTACATCAGGTCAAAGTCAAACATTTGGAGATACTCCATCCATATCATTTTCCACAGATACAAATCTCGTTGTGAGAAAATGTGTTTTGAGCTTTTGTGATCCTTAAACACAATAAATTTCTCACTAAGGAGATAATGTCTCCATGTTTTCAATGCATGGACTACTGAAGCTAACTCAAAATAATTTGTTGTATAATTCTTCTCATGCACCATAGAATACCTTGAACCATAAGCAACCACGTGATCACATAGCCTGAAAACATAGCCAGACCCGGATCTTGAAGCATCACAATACTCAACATACCCCTCTCTTGATTATGGAAAGATCATGATAGGTTCCGATGTAAGATGAACATTCAGTTCCTAGAAAGACTTCTAACATTCCTCTGTCTATTGGAATAGAGAATTATTCTTTGTTAGAGTTTTCATGGGTGAAGCAAGCCATGAGAAATCATGTACAAAGCATCGATATTAACCATCTAGACCAAGAAAACATGGTATCTTGAAAACCTTCTTTAGTGGTTTCCAAGAGATAACAACTTCTATTTTTCAGTATCAATAGAAACGCCTTTCTCAGAAATGACATGGCCATGAAAACGTACTTCCAATATCCAAAAATCAAACTTTGATAATTTGGAATACAAACGATGATCTCTCACGATTTTTAACACTGTTTCCAGGTGCACCTCATGATCATCCCTTGTCATTGAATAGATCAAAATGTCATCCACAAACACCACAACAAAACAATCTATATATTGTTGAAATATCTGATTCATCAATTCCATGAATACTTTTGGTGAATTTGTTAGAACTAAAGGAATGACTACATATTCATAGTGCCCATATCTACTACTGAAAGCTGTCTTTGGAATATCCTCTTTTCGAACTCTCAATTGGTGATATCCTGATCATATGTCAATCTTGGAGAACCACTTAGCTCCCCTTAATTGATCAAACATATCATTAATACATGGAAGTGTATATATGTTATTTATCATAAATTCATTAAGATTATGATAATCAACACTCAGCCGAAGAGTTCGATCTGCCTTCCTCATGAAAAAAACTGCGGCTTCCCATGGAGACATACATGGTCGAATGAAAACCTTTATTTCTAGCTCTTCTAACTGCACTTTATATTTCAGTAAATCTGTTGGTACCATCCTATAATATGGAACATAAATAGGACTAGTCCCTAGAAAAAGATCAATCATAAACTATACTTCCCTTATAGGTGGTAACCCTAAGTTGTTTTTGGGAAATACATCTAGCAATTGATCCAAAATAGCTGTAAACCCCTTCAAAGGAGAATCCACTCCCTTCATTACATTTTCAAACCCTAACCTTCTCCTATCCTTCACCCATGTCGTGCTTAGACTAAGAGCCTCCGATTTTTTTAATAGGTTCTCTAACCTCCAAATTTCGTCTACGGAGTTCTCTGTGACAACCGGGTCCCAGTGACAGCACAGACACCCCGCCTTAACATGGCCGTCAGGTTCTAGCCCACCAGGTACCACCAGTTGCCCCACAGACACGTGGGGCCCACCCCAGGGTCCACCCACATGCCTGAACGGGTCATCTGACTAATGATAGTCCCCACAGGCCAACACATGTCCTTTCCATTGTGCTTTGTCCTCACTCACACACACCCTGGGGAACTTCATAAGAGGTCACCCATCCTGATCACTACTCCAGGCCAAGCACGCTTAACTGTGGAGTTCTAATCAGGTAGGCTCCCGAAAAAGAAGGTGCACCTTGTTGACATGAATCATGTCATTTAGTCATTTAACCCTTTATCATTTAGGGATGTTACAATCACCCCCCTTTAGAGCACACCGCCCTCGTTGTGGGCCTTATATCTCAACCCAGGCAGTGCACCGCACTTAAGGCTGGGTTCCTCCTTTGATATCAAATGTGACTACCGGGTCCCAGTGACAGCACAGACAACCCGCCTTAACAGGGCCATCGGGTTCTCGCCCACCAGGTACCACCAGTTTCCCCACAGACACATGGGTCCCACCCCAGGGTCCACCCACATGCCTGAACGGGTCATCTGACTAATGATAGTCCCCACAGGCCAACACATGTCCTTTCCAGTGTGCTTTGTCCTCACTCACACACACCCTGGGGAACTTCCCAGGAGGTCACCCATCATGATCACTACTCCAGGACAAGCACGCTTATCTGTGGAGTTCTAATCAGGTAGGCTCTCGAAAATGAAGGTGCACCTTGTTGACATGAGTCATATCATTTAGTCATTTAACCCTTTATCATTTAGGGATGTTACATTCTCGGAATCGTCTAATCCATTAAAGCATACCATAGTTGCGTGATTTTATCAATGACGTCCCTCAGTAGATTCGTTCAATGGATACATCTTGGAAGCTTGGAAAATGAAGGATGGGGAAACTATGGGACTCCTGGATAATTGAAAAATTATGATCTGTTTTTCTTTGGAGGAATACCTCATCAAGTCCTAGGAAAGTGCACCTCGTAGTTTCAATGAGTTCAGATCCATCCTGCTTCGATGGTCCTTTGATCTTTATATGAAGTGGGATCCTCCAATGA
Source organism: Viscum album (assembly GCA_963277665.1). Lineage (NCBI taxonomy): Eukaryota > Viridiplantae > Streptophyta > Magnoliopsida > Santalales > Viscaceae > Viscum > Viscum album. The sequence continues at coordinate 498,131,296 of OY728140.1, forward strand.
TGGAAACATGGTTTAGATTCCCGAATCTCCCCTCCCCTTTCAAAATCCCACTTTTATTCACATAATTGGAAACCTGATAGGTAGATACATGTTCTAGGATAGTATAAATGAACCTATTTTCCATCCTATTAACCCTCTAGTATGTGTCGAAATGGATATGTCAAGAGACCTATTTGAATATGTGTGGATTATTGTGGGTGAGGAATATCGATTAAAACAATGGGTTTTCTATGAAAATTGGATGAACTTTTGTCTGAGATGCAAGAGGTTGGGAGATTCACTGAATTTCTTTTGAAAGGGGTCTCAGTTTATTTAGAGGGGGAGAAAGGATAGAGTAAAGGAACATGAGGTGCATGTTGAGGCAGAGAATCTGATGTAGCGGGTTGGAAATTAGCAGGTAGGTAGCAAAGGTAGAAGTGTGGATCTGCAGGTGGCCTCGGTTGGACTGGTTGCAGTGGCCTCGAAGGATCAAAATGGCAAGTAGGGCTCATGTTTTGGAAGGTTGATAGTGCCTTGTCCGGATAGAGTCACTGCAGTAAAAGGTTCACAAGAGAGAGAAGTGGAGGATCCTTTGAATCTGAGGGTGGAGGAGGTGTTTGGAATAGTGAAACGTGATATTGGGATGCTCAACATAGGAGGTATGGAGGCCAATGTAAAGAATGCAGTTCAATACACTATAATTAATGATTCAGATTGGGGAATGGAGACCTCTGCAAACCAAGAAGCTGAGTCTTCTGAGAGTATTGAGGCCATGAGGGAATGTCCCATCTTTGATATGCAGTTGGGTGGTTCTTTGGAGGATAATGGTGGGTGGGTGAGGGTTTATAATGGGTTGCTGCCTCAATATGAAAAGTAGGAGGTTGATATTGATACTAGTTATTGCTTTTCGGGCCTGGTAAATGGTGAATTTGAATTGGACCAGGTTCAGGTCGTTGTTCATCCTGTCCTTGCTTTGTCCCTTGGTAGGATTTCGGGTGAAGTTCTTGATGACAGCAGGATACTGAGCTCAGAGGCGAAGAGCAACAAAAGGGGAAGTGGCAATGGGAAATTGCAGGAGCATGCCTCTGAAAACTGCTTCCAAGATTTAAAGCATGAGAGGAGCTCTCATGTTGATGAGTAAAGTCCAAGGAATGTGGTTAAAAACATGCATGTTTCCCTTTCTTCACATGATGTTGTCAATGGAGAAGTCACAATACAGAAGGGGATACATGATGACCATGGGTGTGAGGAACATCAATATTGTTTAGCAATTATTGATTCTAATAGCCACTCTATGCAGGAATGGAGAGTAAAGGATGATTATCAGGAGGTACATAACTTTAGAAATTGTGGATACATCTCTAAGAGTGAAAAGGAAAATGCTGATTAAAGGGCTAGAATCACTTACATTGACATTGTTCAAGGTGGGAAGAAGATTGTTCCAGTGAACGAGGAAGTACTGAATGCTCCCCCAAAAAGAAGGCAGAGGAAAGGCTATTCTTATATGCCGAATCTGATGCCTACCAGGTCTTCTATCAGCAAGGGAAAAGGTACACAAACTTCATAGGAGTTTCTATATTAGGATAAGGTAAATCTCCAAAGGAAGTATGTTAATACTTTGAAACATTGTGAATATTTAGAATGGGAGTCAGCTACCGCGGATAAGGCAATTGATCATGGGTATGGTGATAGGTATGGTTTTTATGTTTTGTAGTTGTGTTTCCTAGCTTGTACTACTTGCTTGCTCTGCTTTTCTTTTATTCTAATAAACAGTCAGAGACTTTTTCTCTGGATGAGCCTTTCTGGTAATATATTTTGTATTATTGACAGTGTTTTGGATTATATATTATTCCCAAACAAAAAATCTATAATTTATTTTCATCATTCCTACAATCCGTTTTTTATCTATATAATTTATATTGATCATTATTGATCATTATCTATCAATTAATGATGTACACCCCAAAAAAGACCATGTTGATTCTCACTTTTTTCCAATGGACCACTCCATCCGTTCTTTTTTTCAATTTCAATAATATTTACGATATTTATTAAACTATATCTAGGAATGTGTTTCGTGACATAGTTTTTCATTAATTCTAAATAAAATTATGTAGGTTTAGTGTTGGATATCAATATGTGAAAAAGGTGGGATGAAAATGATTTTTTTATGGATTATTGTTTCATGATTTTTGATGTGTGGGTGATACAAGGTTTGATAGGGGTTGATTTCTGAGTGAATTGTAGTAATAATTTTTCCATTGGTGATAGTGTAGGCATAGTAAATGTATTTATGAGTATTTCAACCAAGGTTTTAAGTGGATGTGACAGTTATGGGTAAATGCATAGAGATTCGACATGTTTCATAAATTGTAAATTTTCATCGATATATATATATATATATATATAACCCATATAGTTATGATGAAAAAATGTTTTTTATCACAGTAAGTGCGGTGTATAAGGTTTTGGATGAAGTTATGTATCACACAACATGTTTCATATCCACATGATGTGTGAACCGCTCATCCAGTAGCTCAGTGTGTACCATCAATAGTACCCATACATATATATTTTATGTAGACAAATGAATAGTACACTGATACATGTAGAGTAAAATTCCAATGTACCTGGATGACCTCTACACATCGTGTATGAGACTATCATGTCATATATAGAGAGAAGAACATGTTGATTAATAAATTAGAACATGCGTATAATTAGACATAGTGAGCCACATCATGTGTCCTATTATACAAACCATGTACTTTAAGAGGAAATGGAAAAGTTTTTCGTGGCATGGGATTTACCCTCTTAATCTATCAGGATAATAAAATTTCGAACTTTATGGGACAAGTGTGTATCTCACTTGATGGGACAAGGATCCTCCAAAAGAGTAGAATCTTTCTCATGTGAGAATGAGAGAGGCAAGGTTCCTCATCCCATGGGATTCAGATAGAGTCAATCATTTCACCCACAATACTAGGATAGGTATCCATTATAGAAAATGTTGAATTTATCCTATATATAGAGCCTAGATAAGGAGAGATCCTCTACTAGAGTCTAGTATTTCACTATTTTTTATGAGGTAGGGATCCTTTAACATTATTCAAAGGAAGGGATCCCAAAGAATAATTCAGACTATAGAAAGTGAGAGATAGGATGATAGTTTATGTGTGAATAGTTGATATAGAACATACTCTTAGGATTTAGTATCTCTTATGAGATAATCAGGTTTACATCATTATTTTTCATTTATATGAAATCCTCATTTTGTGATATAAGATGATTTACTCTTTATGTATTCATAATGAATTGTGATTCCAAGGCATCCTGTTGAGTATGTATATACTGACCCATGCATGGGATCTACCTACATGTGTCATTTCTTATGTGGATAATAGGCCATTATGAATATTCCCTAGAGGGCTGGATGTAGGTGTAGAATAGTAGGTATGTGTATTAGAGATAGTTGGTGAGTGGGTTTTAATTTTAGATATAGTCACCCCATTATCTGGTTAGACCTTATATATAGATGTTGGTCTTGTATTTTACCATTATACTTTTTTAATATTATATCATACTATAATATTGTTAACTAGATTTCATTAATGCTTTTGTTCTCATGATAGTTGTTTACATACAAAATTACATGGTTGTTGTAGGATGGGTTTTTTTTGTATAGGTACTTTAGTCTAAGGCCTCACATGTCTGTGATATGCCAACTCTATTCTAGTCTCGAGCTCTTGGACTATTGGAGGTATGTATGGGGTTTTACACTTATCGTAATCAAATTTTGATGGGATCTAGTGGGTTAGGTCATGATAGAGATGTATCAAAGAAATGTTTTTCTTAGGATTGGAGTTTAGAAAAAATTTACACTCAAGGATTCATTTGGGACTAGGGAAACAATTTTGAAGTGTCTCAATTCTGGATCTCTAGATTCAAAACCCAATGATATGTGGAAAGGTGGTGTATCCTTTCACTAAGAAAATCATAGCCTTATTTTCATCACAACACCCAAGGGAACTAATTTTATTAAAAAAAATAGTAAACACATCATATTGGAATGGGGTTTGGAATACATTTCCTTATTATGTATAATCCCCATAGATTATCATTGAATATATTACATATTGACTACTATGGTATGAATTCTTGATGAAACATATCATAGATAACACACAATAATCCGGATAATAACCCACCTAGTGAAGTGGCCACAATAATAGTACCTGATCATAAGACGACCCCTCTAAGTGGATAGTGAGCTTTACATCTGTATGTTGAGAAACATGATAAACCACGTCTAATGGTAATGAGGAATTCTACCTATCAGGTTTAAAATAAGTAGGTCTCAATAGTACCGAATGGTGATGTATGAAGGATAAGTGTGTATTATTAGTTTTAAAGGTAGAGACTGCCTAGGTTTTAGGGTTATCCAGACCTCAGTGAGTTATAGGACAAACTGCAGTCTACGGTGTGAGTATTCTTCCTAGTTAGGACCCCTACTAATTAGATGCTGGTCTAGGTGGTGGTACTTCTTTAGGTGTCATCGAGTTGATGGTTGATCCTGGTTACTTATATATTTGTTTAGAACACCCTCCCTTGGATGAATTTTTTGAATCTCTTTAGATTAGATTACCTTCTAGAGACATTTTGAGAAGTGTGCATTTAAGATATTCTATAGCTTCAGTAGTGTATCATGATAGTATAAAAGGTAAGGAATAAGGTTTACCAACATCTCATTATACTACATGAATATGGTTAATGATGGTTAACTACATGATTAGATTATTTAGCATGGGATTATCTGATATGTCCAAAATGGAGTGGTATCCATTTCTATACATTCTTATACTATGTTACCAGAGAAAACCAGTGTGTAGATAAATTCGTGGTTATGTTTCCATAGGTATGATAAGGTTATACTAGTAAAAATAAGGTAGATTCATCAGCTACCAGAGGACAAGGATGTGCTTCACAATCACAGAACACAAGGCATTGAAATATTGTAACTAGGACATTGGGATCAGTAGTACATGGTTTGTAGGAGGTTCCAATCATCCTAGTGAAAGGTAATGTTACTCCTATTATGGGTGATAGAATACCTTGTGGGACTATTTGATGCTTCAGTTAATTACTGAGAGGAAAGCTGTAGACAAGATACTGATGAAGAGGAAGTGACATGAGTAGGGAAATCTTGAAGGTGTTTGACATGGTATAGGAGTAGGGAGAGATAAAGTTTGTGGTATACATTATGATCCTCTACACTATGCCCACCACAAATTATTCTACACTAGGCATAATGAGATAGAGGAAATGGAATACGATTTCTAAAATTGGCAGAGTCTTATGGGCTTGAGACTCTTGACTTGTTTCGAGGTATAATCAATATATTATTCAATTTATCCATATTTTTTATAAAAATGGGAATGATCCATTATTTTTTTATGTATTGTCATTTTTAATACTTGTATATTCTATTAGATCCTATATCTCATCCCTTATCTCTAGTGACTCAAATTATAGGAAATTCAATAATTAAACACTTCTTATGATAGTCTAAAATGACTCCCAAGGGAGATGGATTTGTTGAATGTATATTAATAGTCATGACGAGACCATATTATATCATTATACAAATGGATATTCTCTATACTATACATGCATAAACATACTATTTCAATTGTAGGATGTTTTGTTTCTGATTATATGTGATGGTATTTATCTTTATTAGTGAGAATGAATAAAAGTAAGCATAGTCTGGGATCATATATAGTATGATAAAACTATTTCAGTGAAGAAAATGTAACCTAGAATCCTACATCATAGGAATAGGATGAATTGATGAGAATAGGTTTTTCTATCCTTTTTTTGTGAATGATATTTTATTATTAAATATGTTCTTATCTGGTTTTCAATTTTTTGGGACAAAAAAGTGGTGATTTAGGTGTATTTGGATTGGCTCGATGGTTGATTGGGGTGGGGGGGGGGGGGGGGTTGATTTCTTTCACAATCATTGATGTCAGATCACTATTTTCATTCTTAAGGGAATCTTCTAATAGTTTCACATCCATAAATGTTTATATATTTAAATTTGAAAGGATTATTTTTATTTGGGGTTTCAGAATTGATGAAAACTAGGAACTCACATTAATGAAGAGGATGGGAGGTCAGGCTCATCATGCCCTTTGGGGGGGGGGGAATTTCTTCCTATTGTGGGACTCTATTAAATATTTAATATATGCTCATGAATTTCATCCTAATCCTGATATGGTCCCGATTACCCAAACATAATGATCATTGTTGAACCAATTTTATTAGTAGAAAAGAGTTATCTGATTAGTGAATCAATATGTATGTATCCTAGGTTCTACATTCATTTCCCAGTAATGGGATGATGATAATAGGGTGAAGCCATGTAACCATGTGCTTCCGAATTTTCTACCACGTAGAGAGGTGATTAATATTGTGATAAGGGGATTGATCCACTAGGAGGAATCCTAACCATCCTGGTTACTAAAAGAATCAAAACCAACATAGTCTATTAAAACTCATGCAATTTAATGTGATGAGGAAGGGAGGTAGGTGCAGGAACTTGAGAACTACATAATCAAGCATGAGTCATGTGTATATTTCCTACAAATCCTGGTTATGGAAGGAATCAAAGTTATCATAGTTCAATTCGTCTATTAGTACATTGAAAATTGAGGTAGAATGATCATGAAATGATAATGATTGCGTCCTAATAGTTGAAATTTTACAAACATGGGGCCTTACACCGAAGTGGAATCCTATATGAGATCTTGCCTAAAGAAGGATACCTACATATCTAAGTTATTATAGGAATATGAGTCATCATAATTTAGTCATTCCCTTTGGATTTTTCCCAAGGTAGATTCCCTTATATAATGGGAATTATATCATCCCACTCATCAGGACTTACACACTGAGGTTTATATGGATAATAGAGATCCATGATGTGAATGATATGACTATTACAACTCCCTGAGAACATTTGAACCAATTATTTTAATAAGAAAAAATGGTTTAAAAGTAATCAGTCTCACTTCATATGGATGCGGGGAATATATGCTAGGATAGCCCTTGGGATGATTAATATAGATCTTGGTCCTTAGGAAGTAATCCAACGTATCCTGTTTATAGACAAAATTAGAACCATTGTAGTGTAGTTAGTTGGCACTTACACTCTAAAAACACCCTTGTATTTAGGTCATATAATATTATACCATTGATTGGGTCTTACACATTGAATTTCCCTTATAGATTTTTATGATTGTAATGATTTTATAATTGAGATTCGCAAATCCAACATGGGTTGTGATCAGTGTGAGAAACAAGGGATTCAAAATGATTAGTTTCAATGCTTATGGAAACATGAATTAAGCACTATGACATCCCTTTGGAAGTTAATATAGAGGTAAGTCTTCATAAAGGTGTCATATGTGTTTTATTTATAGTTGGAATCAGATTCATCATAGTTAATTTTGTTGGGTCTTACACACTTATGTTTCCCTTCTGATCAGAACTTATAATCTATGGAAATAATATCAAATTCTAGGATGCATTTCTGAACTGAAATTCTTTCTAGGATGACATGATTGATAGCCTTATTTTCATGCCTCAATTTCATTTTTGACATGGCGTAGGATGTATAGACATGTCTTGTTAGGTAACACACATGTCCCAGGAAAACCAGATGATCTAGTTGATTTTTTAAGGAACTTTTCATATCATAGATGGAATGTTTGGAAACCATCACAAGATCAAGGATCAGTTGTCCAGAAGACATTTTGAGACCTGGATGGATGATCATAGAATCCATTTCATGATCCAAGACGAATTTTATGTAAGTCATCGTGAGACCACACTGGCTTATCCATGAAGCCACCACATGATTTTGGTTGAATTTTCTAGAGGGTGTTGCATGGTCCATCATTGATTCCCTGGTGTCATCACTAAATTTTTCCAACATGACTGGGGGGATTTATGAGAGTCATTGTGACATATCGAAAAAGGTGCATCATTCCATATTGACTTTCCTGAGTGTCATCATGAAATCTAGCTAACATATAAAAGGGGCATCCCAATATCCATCTGACATACCCTTGTGCTACCATGAGGCTCATCTGACATGCACTAGTGTAGTATTTTTAGTCATGAAACATGTTCAAAGGAAACTATAGAGACCCTTGATTTTCATACATTAACATTACATCACTTTTATGAAATAATTAATACATTACACAAACAAATTCCCAAAGACCATATTATCCTAGTTCCATTGGAAACATGGAATCATAAACAGTAGTAAATAAGTTAGTTGCATTATTTCTCACTAGGTTCTTTAGGACATTCACCATTAGTAGACACATAATACCCAACACATATATTCATTACAAAGGAAGGAAATATAAAAATGGGTGAGGTTAAATTCCTAGTAAGGGTAACCAAGGGAGATATCTATTCATAAACATGATCATAAGGGTATGAGAACACGATCGTTACATTTTAAGATCATATCGTACATATCAATGATCATAAACATAAACCCTAGAATAAAAATTTGTTTTTAATAAGACATAAATTATATGTAAATAAATATAATAATCCCTGAATTCATCACATAAGAATAAGATATAGAATTTTGGCGAACACATAAACAGGAAATATCATTCCCCATAAGCTAGGGTGAATCACCAAAACTTTTTGGGGAACTTCCAGTGGACTACACCTATTGGGAGGGACACACCTCCAACACCAATTGTTGTGATTTACTTGTATGGGGTAATATTTCAACATATTTACATAGTGGATCAGGTTTCCCCATCTTCTCATAGTGGATCGGGTTTCCCTATCTTCCCATAGTGGATTAGGTTTCCCCATCTTCCTGTAGTGGATCAGGATTTCCCATCTTCCATAGTAGATAAATCTTATCGAATTGAATACCATCATTATATCATGAGATATAAATATTTACCCAATAAATTGGAAGGAGATATAGGTCCCACCCATATCATAATGAAATCATACATATATGATCCATTAGAACATAAAAAAGTCAAATCATAACCCATTAAATGAGATGGGTGTCATAAACAAGTAATCATATCATAACCTATAGAGAAAAAGATTGGTTTCATAATAATTTTATCCAAATCATAACCCATTAAAAGAAGAGGGATTCAAAGGTATATAACCCATGAAGAAAAAATGGTTTTTAGAAACATGTAACCCATAATAGAGAAATGGGTTTAATAAACTCCATTCTATTTAAACATAAACCATTCAGAGAAGGAATATGAATTTATACTTTTGATAATTTCCCCATAATTTAATGTGAAACATCAACGAATGACATCTTGTATGGAAAATAATTTTGAAAAATATTTTAATAAAATTTCATTAAAAATATCTTTTCTTCTTTTAAAAATTATTTCTAAAACATTAAACATTTTGAAACCCATTTTAGTTTAAAATAAACTTGAATACTTATAAAGATATTTCTAAAATGTTTTAAAACCCGTTTATTTGAAAACACATTGAAAAATTATAATGAAATATTTAAGCATTCTGTAAACAATTTCTTGAAAAACAATTTGAAAACATATAAATAAATATTGAAAATGTATTTCAAACCATTACTTATAAAACACTTTAAAAAAAATATATAAATAGTTAAATTATTTTTAAAACCATTTTATTAAAAATACGTTGAAAATTTATAATGTAGTTATTAAAAAACATAATCAAATTTAAAATCATTTCCCTTGAAAATGAGATTAAAATATCATTTTTAAAAAAATTTGTGAGAACTTTTTTTGAAAATATGGGTTTTTTAATTCATGGAATCTATCTCAAAGAAGGAAAATTTGGAAAAAACTATTTTACATGTTGGGTAAATTTTTAAATATAAACCATATGAAATATATATCTTAAAATGGATATGTAAATAAAAATATATTTGAGGATGATAAAAATAAAATATAATCATGGTTAGTATATACGCCACACAAAAGAAAAATTGGTGAATACGCATAAATATATCATAGATTAAAGTAATACTAGAAATCAAAATAACTATTGAATTAACACTCAAAATACTCATAAAAACACTTCTATAATCAATATATGTTCATTGTATATATTTTATAGAATAATATTAATTTATCTAATACATATATGGATTTATATAACCTACCTATTTACATGTCCATGTTAAGGTTATGTTTCAGGTAATATTTTTGTCGTTCTTCGCTTGTATCATAATTACTTATATTTTTGGTCCTCATACATATATAATGATTTAAAGAATGTAAACCATGATATAAATATCATTAATATTCTATATATATGGTTTTATAACAATATATTAATGATAGAGATATGAAATGTAATACATCATTCATGGAGATGGTAGGTCGTATGTATGCATGAACTTTGCCTCTATGTAATTATCATATTGAAAGTATGTAAGTAAATGAAATATATTTATATATCTATATATAACAATTCATGTCATATTATTATTTCATATATAGCCTATAATTTACTAAAAAATTACTTAATACATCCCATGTATTGAGTGAATGAATGCCATTTCTTTGAACAGGTGGTAGTCTACACTTCCCAAAACAAAATTATCATTTTTACATAAAATGGAAAGTATGAAATTCTGTGTTATATAATGATTAAAGAATAATAAATAAATAAAAAATATTATATTTATGTATAATAGAGTTTATATCCTAATTTCCATCCATGAAGGTTTGTAAAGGAAAAAATGAACAACATCTTTGCATGAGGTGATAATAAACCAGACATAAGAACGGTATGATTGTTTCCCATTAGATATAAGTTAATATAAGTGAAGTTAAAACCCACTGAATAACTACATATAGGTATATTTAGGATACTTAGGTTATTTTGGAATGAGTTATGAATTTTTATGGGGTGGGTAATGAAAATAAAACATAAGAGCTTGACAAATAATGTTACCTCTTCTTTGGATAACTCATTTTTGTTTGCACCAAAGGCCTTCCATGGATGTATTTTTTCCCAAAGGGAGACCTATTGAATGAGGGTATGAATTTTTGAAGGATTTTTAGGTAGAGTACTTCAAATTCAAATTTACTGAAAGGTGTGAACAAGTTTTAGGGGTGAGTGTCATTTTATAGTGGATGAGTGGAATTCTTGTAAATTTTTTAAAAGTGAATTCCACCAATGTCTTTTCTAGGAAAATTGGATCCAATAATGTTAGATATTATATTAATGGGAGGATAGGGTTGAAATAAAGATATAAAATTTCTTCTATAAATTATTCTAGGAGATTTTGTGCCTTATGTTTATGGTTTCGTCCGTTATTAAACTAATTTTCCCATAATCACTATAATTAATATAAATATACATCACTTATATTTTTGGCCAAAAAAAATTAGGATAATATTTTGCATTATATGTTATTATAACTAAAAATATTTAATCCATTTTTCAAAATTTCAATCATATAGGTGGTAGAAATGAATTTTAAATTAATCTCATAGACAAGTAAAAATAGAGGGGGGGGGGGGGGGGTTAGTAAAAAAGCTTAAAAGTTTGGAGTGTCTTGATATCCAATTTCAATGTGAAATTGGTTCCATTGGAATATGTGGGATTAATTTATGTAAAATTAATCATATTACAAATTATATCCAAATATAAATATAATTTTACTATATAATTAAATTAGATGAAAAAGTAATTTTGAATTAAAATATAGTATCCTTCGCTATTCATCCAAAAGTGATGTTTTCTATAAAAAACCCAAGAATTAAACCTAATATAATTTTGGAATTTATAATTGGAAAATAAATTTTATTTTATGAAATTAAATTTATAAAATTGTTCAAAATTAATTTTATTACCATTCACTTAAGGACATAAAAAGTAGTTCATTTGAGAAAATATTATTTTAAAACATATAAGGAATTTACCAAAATTATAGTTTTTATTATTAATATGTTTTGTTTTTATAAGACCATTATAAATAATATTAAAAAAATTATTATAACTATTCGTATTACTATGTTTACCGACTAGGTTTTAACTATATCATTTAAATAAATATAACAAAAAAATAATGTTTCATAGAAACTCAATATTGTGTGTAACGTAAGAAAAGTAAGTGTTGTGTGCAGTGCAAGATTATCTTGGTGTATCATATAATAAAATTTTATCTTATTGTAGTGTTAAACACACGACATCAACAAAAATTAATTTATTAATAAAAGGTTCTTTGAAAACTCGAGGTGTTACATTCTACACCCTTAAAATCAATTATTCCCTCAAAATTGTTTATTTGGATACAAACTAATGAGTATTTGTTTACCTAATCATATCCTCAAGTTTCAATGTAGCTCCCTCTAACTACATATTTCTCTACAAAACCTTGATCATTTGATTGGTCCTATTTTATATAACATTTTATGTATGATCCATAATTTTAATAGGTCATTAATCGTAAGATATATCTAGCTCAAGTTGTATGACTTCAGAGTTTAGTAAATATGAAGGAGTAGGTATTTACTTACCTAGGAGAGATATATAGAACACATAATTGACTAGAGAGTCATTTGGAGGATGTTTCATGTGATAGGTTACTATTCTGATACAATCAAGAATCTCAAATGTATCGATATACACAAGGCTTTGATCCCCTTTCTTCCTAATCCTCATAACCTTCTTTCAAGTGGTCATTCATAGAAACACCTTAACATTTAAATAAAATTCGATATCATGCTCATAGTTATCATTATAATGTTTTTTACTTTGTGTTGCCTTGATATGTTGCTAAATGGTTCTAACATTAATGTCCACTTATTAGTTATCTCAAGTCCCAAAAGATTTATTTCTCTAACTTCATCCTAGAACATTGGAGATCCAAATTTCTTTATAGAGATGAATTCATAATTATAAATCTAAATTCTTTAGTGAAATATATTATTGTAAGAAAACTCAATGAGATGAAGGTGTTGATAACAACCACCATTTAAATATGAAGAACAAGATCTCAACATATCCTCAGGGTTTTTACTTGTTCTTTTAGACTAAACATCCAACTGAGGATGATAAGCAGTGCTCGAATTGAATTTTCTACCATGTACTTGATGCAGACATCTCCAAAACATTAAGGTAAACCGAGAATCACGATTAGATACAATAGAATGTGGTAAAACATGAAACCATACAATTTAATTATTGTATATTCTTGATATCTAATATAGAGAGAAGTCTTATCTGATTGTGATAAGGTGTGATAAACTTATTAAATGATCTAATACCATCCATATAGAAAAAAACCCTTCAGAGGTTTTGTAGAGTCTAATGAAAAAATACATAGTCATATTTTACAATTTTCATTAAATTAGGGGTAAATGATGTAACACCCCCATAGAATTTATTATTTTATCCTTAACTTTCTATCATACCAAGAAATGAGATATATACTAAATGGAATCCCTCTTCATGCCATCCCACCAGAAGTATTCCTTCAAGTCCCTATACATTTTCATACTTCCTAGATGAATAAAGAATGAAGAACAATGTGTTTCCTCTAACAGCTACTTCTTTAAATCCTGTATGGATAAAACACATACACAGTTCAAGAAACTTATCATTCTATCATGATTAATGTTATAATCAAGAAAATATCTAACCTTATTTTTCATCTCTACATATTCCTTTTGTGCCTCTTCATTTTTCACTTAAATTGAGGGATGAAAATTTAATTGATCGAGATAATATTTTTCTCTTTCTATCAATATTTTCATACCCATCCTTTAAAATTATATAAATATTGGGTCTTTTTAAAACCTCCACATGGATAAGCTAGCATGGTCATTTCAACTTAAATATTTATCAAACTTTTTCATTTTCCCAAGGTAGAAATTTATTAGGAAATCATTATAATTTAGCATCTCTAACCAAACTCTCTAGTACATGTTCAAATCATTCTATGTGAATATATATTTTTGACTATTATGATTGGTATATATATCAAAACTTTATCTATAAATATTCTACCGACATATCTTTGATGAAAAAATTATCTTTTCTAAATCCAAATCATGAGTTGGGTAATTTTTCTTTTGAATATTCCTCTACTATTTGGAATATAATATAATCTTGTTATTCTATATAATAACACATCATTATCCCATTATCGATGCATCATTTTACATTACAATCCCTTATCCACTATTGAGTAATTTATGTACATGTTTACTAACTAACATCTTATTCAATTCCTTGAACTTTTCCTCCCATTCATCTATCCATAGGATCTTGGGAACATTCTAAGTTATCTTTTCCAGAGGATTATATATTAATTATAAATTCCCCATAAACCATTGACAATATCTAGCTATACCAAGAAAACAATAAACCCTTTTCACTATTGTTATCCTAGGGAAATATTAAATTTCTTCTGTCTTTGAAGGATCTACTATTATGCCCTATCTTGAGATTATGTAGCCAAAAAATGAAACCTATTGTAGACAAAATTCAATATTTGTAAATTTTCCATGCACCTTCTCCTTCCAGAGGATATAAAGTAAAATTTTAATGTAATCTTAACACTTTTTTTCATTTTTCCATGAATATATTAGAATATCATCTATAAAGACTACCAAAAAATGATCTAGGTAATCTCTAAACTATATTTTCATTAAATAAATGATGATAGAAATGGAGTTAGTAAGACTAAAAGGCATCAATATATATTTATAATATCTGTAACTTGTATAGAATTCCATCATTAGTATTTCCTCCTTCTTAACCCTCAATTGATGATATCCAAAATGAAGGTCAATATTGCAAAACTATTTAGATTGGCACAATTGATCAATCAATTTATCAATACGAGGAAGAGGGTACATGTTCTTGATCATGATCTTATTAAACACACGATAATCAATTTATTTTAACATTGATCCACCTATATTTTTTACAAAGACGATAGGTGTATGCTAAGGTGAAACAATTACCTGAATGAATCCTTTATCAAGGTTTTCTTTGAGATTCTTCTTGAATTAATGCAACTCAACTGGGTCCATTATATAAGGATTATTTGAAATTGGTGTGGAACCAGGTATTAGTTTTATCTAGATCTCAACTTCACATTTTGGTTGGATGACATAAAACACTTCCAAGAACACATCCAAAAAATCCAGAACAATAGTCATATCATTAATGTCGAGTTTCTCCCAAAACAATTGATAAAAAAATTCATTATGTATGGTAATTAAGAATATAATCTATATGAAATCTCCATTATAAGTTCATAGATATAATAACATTGATAAATGGTCATAGGTTGGTTTGAAATATCAAACAGAACTTCTTTTGTTTGGGAATTTATGTGGGATTTATGCAGACAAATCCACTACATACCTTAGAAGGAATAAAATTAATCCCAAGGAATAACAAAAATATTTTTATGAAGTGCATTCCCACAAACTTCAACTAGAGAGGAATCATAGACTTGATATGTAAGAATAATACTATCAGGGGTTTTTACTCTAATTCTGTATGTAATCAATTTGGCGGAATCATAACACTCTTATAAAATTATTTTTTATATGAAATAGTGTGTATATACAAAATAAAATTATATGTTAGTAGTTCTAGATTGTATGGTAAGTGTGTCATTCATAAGGTCATTATTCCACACCTCATTGGGAATAGTGATCTCATGATATTTTCCCTTGTCCCTTGGTTTAAGATGTTTTTGATGATGGTCATCATCATTAGCCCTTGGTTTTGGTCATTGGTTAACATAATTCCTATCCCCCTTATAATTGAATCACCAATGTATGAGATTATCATTCTTTGTATCCTTTCATCTACTTTCACCACTGTCTTACATCTTCCCATCTGGGTAGAAATTTATTTCTTGATGGCCTTCCCTTTCACAATTAACTATAATTAAACCCTATATGACAATTACCATCATGTTTCCTTCCACATTTAGAGAATTAAGGAAGTATTATTTTCTTCTATCAATCAATTTTAGATTTTTCATTTGAACATATCTTCCTTCTCCTATTAAAACCATGATATTGATATGTAACTGAAACCATAATTTCCACTTTGATTACACAATGCACAATCTTTTCATAACAATAAATTATATTATGTACAATTCCCTTCTGATAATTGGTTTTAAATCATTAAAGAACCTATCAACATTACTGTCGGGTCGGATGATAACTCCAGAATCATACCTCACAAGTCTTATGAAAGTAGCCGTGTACGAACAAACAGATTCAACATCCTTTTTTAACTCGAGGAAATCCTTTTCCATATTCATATGAATATATTGAGGAATGTATTTATTGAATAATAAGTTATTGAAATCATCCCAATCCATGGATCCAATTTCATCTTTCTTCCTCGTATTTCTTATTTGATTATATCATTACTATACACCACCCTATAATAGATAAATTGTCAGAATGAAATTATAATATTCCAAAAATTGTAGAATAGAGAATATCATTTCAGTGTTACTGATCCAGTGTTTAGTAACAACTAGATCATAAGACCCACTAAAATAAGGTGGAAATTTATTCATTGAGGACTCAATAGAACATTGTTCCCTCCTTTTCTCATTTGGAAGCTCATCATGATTCAAATCTTGAGAAAGTTGTCTGAGAATAGAAATGAGATTTTTCAATCCACATACCATAAAATTCAGATGTTCATGAAGGAAATATTTTCATTCACTATTGAAATCACCATTAAAGTGTTTCATTTGGGTTCCATACATTGAATAAAACAAAAAATAATAGATTAAGAATAAATATCTATAATGCATAACTACATGATCATGGAAAACAACTTACATGATGTCTATATTATAACACATCCTTAATCTATAAAAACCTCGGTTTATCATTGGTTATTCATATCCATCTAATTTATTAATGCTCTAAGATGGTTTTAGAAGATTTAGTGAATTCCAAAATAATATCCCCCACAAGTTTCAAACCCAATGTACAATGTGGACCACTGTTATCAACTAGGATATGATTGAGTCAGGCCTGATACCCCATTCTAGTGTAGTTACTCCTATGTACATATATACCATAACAACATCCACTTGTAGTATCCAAGAAGGGATGTGTTGAATGGAAACTCCTCTATCCATCCTTTCCCAATATTATAGAACATTTTTCTATACTTTTATTTACCCTTATACTTATCGTTATACATGCCCTTAGAGTTCTCATTAAGGTTTTCTTGACATTGTTTACAAATTTTAAGTAATACTTTCCTCAAATACCAACTATAGAATCCACTGGTTTTCATACATTAATATTACATCACTTTTATGTAATACTTAATAAATTACACAAATATATACCCAAAGACCATATTATCTTTGTTAATTTAGAAACATGATAACATAAACACTAGGACATATGCGAGAATTGTTATCTCCATCTAGATTATTCATGACTGGAACCCTTATTAGTAACATCATACCTAATAAATATCTTCATAACCCAAGGAAGGAAAAATAAACAAGGGTGAGCTCAAATTGTCTGAAATGTTAAACAATGTATATATGTAAGAATAGAAATGATAATAAGGGTTTGATAACATGATCATAACATTATAAGAACATACCTTGTATAATAAATATCATAAACACAAATCAAGGAATAAAACTTATAATTCCATAATAAATGATTCATAAAGTAATAAATATATTGAACCACAAAATCATAACATAGTAATAAGACATAAAATTGTGTAAGACACATAGACATGTAATATCATTCCCTATAAGTCAGATTGCATTGCCAAAACATATTAATAAACTTCATGGGGACTACACCTATTGTTCAGGACACACCACTATCCCTAGTCATAGGCATTTTCTTATAAGGGATTGGGTTTCCCCTTATTCTCATAGTGGACCGAGTTTCCCCATCTCCCCATAGTGAATCGAGTTTCTCCATCTTCCACATTACATCACAATCGTTGAATTGAATCACATCATTATCTCATTAGATATAAATCATTACCCAATTAATTAAAGGGAGATATTGGTCCCACCAATCTCATAATAAAATCATACATGTATTCTCTATAAGAACATTAAAAGTCATATCATGACCTAAGAAATGAAATGGGTATCATAAATTTGTAATCATATCATAAAATTTTGAAAAAAATTTGGGTTACATAATAATTTCATCAAAATAATAACCCATGAAAAGAAGTGGGTTTCATATACATATAACCCTTGAATAAGAAATTTGTTTTATAAACATGCATCCCATGAAAGAGAAACATGTTTCATGAACACCAATCCCTAAAAACATAGTCCAAATATAGAAAGAATATGAATGGAAACTTTGGATAAGATTCCCATAAATGTATGACTAACAATAATGGAATTCATCATAGATGAAAAATAATTTGAAAATATATTTGAAAAACATTTCTTGAATAAAATATACATTCTTATTTAAAAAATTATTTTAAAAACAAAAATCATTTAGAAAAAAAATTTATTTAAAAATAAACTTGAAAACAACTAAATAATGCTGGAAAACATTTTTAAAATTATTTCTTGGAAAAGAATTTTAAAACATATAAATAAATGTTGAAAAAGTTTTTAATATCATTTCATTGAAAAAACTTTGAAAACTTATAATGAAAGCTTTTAGAAAATTGAAAAATATTTATTTGAAAAAACCTTTAAAATACAAGAAGGATCATTTGAAAACCACAAAAAGAAATTGAAAATAAATTTTCCTAGAATTTGAGCTTACAAAATCATCTTTAAAATCATTTTTGAAAACATTTTTAAAAACAAGGATTTTGAAATTCATTTCATGTGTCTCAAAGAAGGAGAATTGATACAAAAATTCTTAACAAATTTGTTAACATTCAAAATATAAAACCCATGAAATATAGATCATAAAATTGATATTTAAATATCCATATATATATATAATATTAATATAATATATCAATGGGTATTATGTACCCCACACAAAAGAAATGAGTGGTGTATAAGACAGAAATCTCATATAAATTAAAATTTAGACTAGAAATCCTCTAACCTTATGTATTAACTTTCGTAGTACTCATACAAACGTCTAATATAATAAATATAGGTTTATTATACATTATTTACAGAATAAAATTATCATATCTAATACCATATATGTATTTATATCACCCTCTTATTAAAAAATTCAATTAAATAATATGTTTTCTGTAAAAACGTTTGTATTCTTCACATATGTTAGATTTTGATATCTTTTTTACCCTCATAATTTTATAATGATTTAGAAAATGTAAAAACTGATTCAAATAAAATTTAAATTCAGTATATATGTATTAATAATTATCTTTTATCAATATAAATATGAATTTAATACACCATTAATGGAGAGGGTAGGCCAAAGGTACACATGAACAATGTTTCCATTAAATTGTTATAATGAAAGAAAGTAAGTAAAAGATATATCTGTATATATAATACTTATGATATAATTATTATATGATATATATCATATAAATTTAATGAAACCATCCTTAACACACTCTACATAGAGTGTGAACGAATCACGAGGTAGTTGTTAACACTTCCACAAATGAGATTTTCATTTTTACACAAAATGGAAAGGTTGATGGTTAGGGTTAAATAATGGTTCCATAAGAATAACTACATACTAAATATCATATATATAAATATAAATATAACATATTTTCCATCATAATTCCCACCATGATAGGTGTTAAATTAAAAACAAGCAATATCGTTTCCTAAGGCGATAGTTCATCGTACACAAAAATGGAATGTCCGTTACACATTAGATAGAACTGTGTGTTAATGTAGGATGAAATAATATAATAGAAAAATATAATCTTATTTTATATTCTTACTATATTATATAATCATGGAATAAAAATATTTTTGGGCGTACAGAATGTAAATAAAACAGAAGATCAAGAAGAAGGACGTTACAACTTCTTTAGGTAAATTCTTTTGGTTTTCACCAAACTACATCCTAAGATGGATTTATTCACAAAGGACGGATCCTAAGATGAGGTTATGGATTTTGGAAAGAAATTTTTGAATTTTTTTCTTATATAAAGGGCTTTATAGTTTTCAATAAGTTGGATATGTGAGTACCTTTTTAATGTGGATGAGGAGTGGTATTCTCATAAATTCTTAAAAATGGAATTCCTCCAACGTTTTTCTTATGAAAAGTGGATCCAATAATAGACCCAATATAATAAAATTGAGTATGGGGCTGAAATTTGGAATTCCAATCCCCTTTGGGAAATTTTTTCTGTGAATTGGGGCCCTATGTTTAGGGATTATTCCTTTGTTAAGATAATTTTTATCTTAATCATTATAATAAATTTTAATCACTTTCACTAATATTTTTGGTAAAAAAATAACATGTACTTATTATTTATTATAAACTATACTTAATCAAAAATTAGAATCCATTTTTCAATATTCAAATCAGAGATGTTGCATAAGTTAATTTAAACGCAATCTTGCAGACGTGTCGCGACAAAGAGTTTTTTAGCAAAAACTCTTAAAAGTTTGTATTACATTGATATATAAATTCAATGTGAAATAGGTTTTAATAAATTAAATTGGACTAATATATGTAAAATTAATCTCATTATACGTTAAAAAAAAATTTAAATTTAATATTACTATATAAATAAATTAGATGAAAAAGCAGTTCTGAATTAGAATTCAATTTTTTTTCTATTCAACCAAAAATGATGTTTTTAGAAAGATCGCTAAAATTTACCCTAAGATAATTTTGACATTATGGATTCAAAAATTATTTTTATTTTATCAAATAAAATTTCAATTATTTTCTAAATTTATTTTTATTACTACTCACATAAGGACCTAAAAATCATATCACTTGAAAATATAGCATTTTCAAACATATAAAGACTTTACCAATATTACTTGTTTTGTTGTTAATATTTTTTATTTATATAAAATTATTATTAATAATACTTATAATATAATTATTACTATTCATATTACTATGTTTAATGATTATCTTATAACAATATTGTTTAAATATTTATATAAAAAATTATTTTTCTTAAAAACATGGTGTTACGTTTAACACAAGCCATGACATTGTTGCTTAAAAAACAATATTATATTAATTTAGGATATATGTAATTTTAAAATTAGTGTATCATTCAGTAAAATAATCAAATAAAATTAATTTATTCAAAAAAATGTTTCACAAAAAATCAGGATGTTATAAACACTCAATGATTTGGATGATAGGCCTAAAGTGATTTTCTAGACTAGGGTGACATGACCATGGGGTACTATATGACTTGTTATGACATGTAAAAATGACTTAGCATTATCCAAATAGCTCACCAAAGGATCATCCCAAGATCTAGGTGACATTTCCTAGTGTTGTTTCACGTCCTGAATGGTTCAGGTCAAGTACATGAGGGTCATCATATTTGTTCATCACTTAAGTATCTTATTTTTCATAGTCTTTGTTCTATAATTTATATTTTGGATTCCTTAGATATTTTTAGAGTTATCTTCTTTTAAGTCTCATGTGTCATCGCACATGTGTGGTATTTCTTTCACATGTCCTTCCATAAGTCCTTACGGTGATCTATGAGTGATAATGTGAAGTACATATGCTTGTTACACAGTCGATCTAGTTTTTTTCCAAGATCTTACATGAAGGGAAGCTTTTTCGGTAGTGAAATTAACCACTCCGAGAAATACACTCTACTAGTTGGGTGTAATGGTGCATCTCGATGGAATAAAGGCCTATCCATTCATTGTTCTTTTGTTGGGGAATTTATAAGCCTCAAGACCCCTGTTGTTCTCCACCTTGTGAGAGGAATATTGCACAAATATAGGATGGATTTGGAAGAGTTTTTCAACATCTTGAATCATTGTGAGTCCCTGATGTAGATTACTCTAGGGGAATCACCTACTACATAGCCATTGTGATACCATCCCATCAACTCCTCCTTTTATTGGATTATTTTCAAATTAATGGTTCTTTTTTGAAACATGTGTACATGTCAAGGGAATTTTATATTGTCATATTAACATCTACAAGGTCCCTCGTGATTGATGGGTGTCTATCTAAATGCATATATTTGACCATAGCTTACATTTCTTATACGTTTTGCATTACAAGGAAGGATTTTCAGGGGGCCTTCTCAAGATCAAGTTGGCCTAACAAGGGGTCATTTAAGACCCTTTTGCGGGCATCCTAGGTGTTTCACATGAGTTTTATGTTTGCAAAAGGTTCCCACCTTTTCACTTTTTATTTTATTTAGTATTTTTTAAAATTTAGGTATTTCACATGGTTTTAGAAGTGTTGTTGATGAAACTCACTATACCCCAAGGTGATGCCATGTAGAACAAATAAAGTTTTTAAGGTAGATGCACAAACATTTCATGGAAAATTCTATCTTTTGGTCTTTATGGAGATAAAGGGGGTGTGATATTACCCAGACATGTCTATGTCTCTTCATGTGATAAGTATTAATATCTAGTGGGCTTTCACAATCTAGGATAGAAATTACACTAGGAGTTTGTAGAATCTTATGAATCAAGAGGGGTGTGTCACCTGATTATTATAATCACAAGAGGATCCCACCTCCTACACTTTTTATTTACTTTATTTCTTTTATAAAGGCTTGGGGTCTATGAGTTTTCATAGATGTTGATAAAGAAAATCATTCTCACGTTACGTGATGTGTCTCATGAGTTTTATGATTGAAATTAGCTCTGAACATTTGAATATCTTCCCCATATTTTCCCAGGATTTTTTAGAGTTTGTTATACTTCTACCATATAACAATTCCCATGTCCTAGAGGAGCTTATTTTGCTATTTCCACGTGATCTGTGATTGTCTAGGGAAGCGTTAAGAGAGAATAATGACTTTTTTAGGGGGATCATTAGAATATTCTATGGGATATGTTCCTCGCATGATTGTCCACATGACCTTCTATTGGTCTTTTGATCATTCTTCACCTGGGGGTTCTGGAAATTAATGTGATCGAATCCACCTTCATCTTCATTTATATTTTGTGAAAAATAACACCCATATAAATTTATTTCATCCATTGTGATTTTTTTGATGCTCATTTAGTCATCATCAACAAATACCCCAATCAGGAGAAATTTTAATGGGGACAAGGACTCAGTTATGCAGAAAGTAGTTGTCTTCATGAGCCTTTGTCACTGTCACAGATCCAAGAATTTGGGAGAAACATTTTCTACCATGAGAACTTTTGTATTCCATGTAATTTCCTGTATATAAGGGACTAGAGAGGGGTTCATTCACCAGATTCTCTATTATCTAGATATCCCTCTCCAATCATTCACCCAGTGAACTCCTCACAAGCCCGTTGCATAAGATCTAACCACGATACCTCATCATCATACCATTTTTTGAGAACTTCTCCATAAGACATGATTTTCTTAGGATCCCACTTGAATCAACTATTGGATAGACTTTGGTAATTTTTTTATCTTTCATCATGGGGATATAATCATCTTGAGGGTTTTTTGGGACCTTATAGCTTGATCATATGATCATTTAATTTTTATGTGGTTCACGTGACCATGTCAAGGTCATGTGATTGCAAGCCTTCATGGTATCACATGGTTTCTCATTTTCCATCATGAATATTCCACCCATAAGTTTTTCGTTGGTTTAAAATTTCATTAATATTTTTGGGGATTCAAAAATTCCTTTTCTAATTCATATGATGTCTTTTTGACAAGATATTTTTTTTTCTGACTTATTCCACTTCCTTTTGTTTATATCGATTCCTGTTGTCCTAGTACCTATTAAAAACATTATAGGAATTATTCAAATTTAGCAAGAACCCATAACGATGTTATTGTAACAACTTTGGATACCACTTTCTCTTGTGACATTGGGTCATTTCAGATATTCTTGATAAATCTTATGGGAATAAAACTCTTGGATTATCGCCTATTAGTATTTCTACCACTTTATGGGTTTTGTTTTACAATTGATGCTCACATTACTCTACCACAATCATCATTCAAACCATCCTCTTAGATTTGGTAAAACCACAAAACTTTCTAGGTGAATATATCCAAGGGGATACTTGGTTTATGAGGCAGACTATGACGATGGGTATATACTAATATACATTCCCATAGACATTGACTGGACCAATTTCATACCTAATATGGATGTTCATATAAACCACTAATTTTACCCATATACTGTAAAATATAATGTAAACCTAAATTTATGGATCTGAATGTTGAAACTCTAATAGATTATTCTGAATAAATTCTCATGAATTACAACCAACATGTTATTATTTATTGATATACCTATTCTAGTTATATTGGGATTACTTGAATTGAATAATGAAAATTGGGTATAATACATTTACTAAAGGGAGTTGTGTCTTTATTTTTTCAAAACTAATTGACCTAGAAAAAATATATTGGTTTTTTCTAAGTCCATATGGTAGGACTTATAAATTATTTTTAATTCTTACAGATTAAATTTCTGTTGTGTTATTGTGTAGGGTGTTTTAGCTCAGAACTTATATCTCTTTAATTTAGGTTCTATTATCTTGGACCATCTATTGTTGTAGTTTAGGGCCTTTTATAATGGAACTATGGATGTATTAGTTTAGGGGTTTTTATATCAAATCTTATATCGATTTATTTTAGGTTCTTTTAACTTAAAACATCAATTATTATTATTTAGGGATTTTAACTTAGACCATCTATTAATGTATTTTAGGGTCTTTTATCTTGGACCTACTATCGTTATAGTTTATGGTCTTTTAGCTCGGACTTGATATCATTTTAGTTTATGATCATTTATATCAGAAATTTGGATTTAATATAGTTTAATGTATTATGACCAATACTTGATCAACGATCATGGAATATGGTGCAGAGTTTCCATGAATGACCCAGCACACCCCTGGGCATTAAGTTCTTCAATATTTTTTTCGAGGCTCACCAGGATCATATATCATTTCATGCAAGGAGGATATTACTCTTGTTGGTAGTTCAAATCCCTTATGCATTAATATAATTTCTGTACATAAGTAACTCCACTTCTTTCCAAGGGTTAATGATGGTTTATTTGGGGAAATATTGGTTGAGGAAGAAAAACTAGGGAATCTAGGTCCTTATGAATGGTTGGAGTATGGGCGATATAAGTCATAACACAAAATTTTGAGTATATGAATATGGAATGGGGAAGACATGCTGGAGATGACCCATACTTGACTGAGGTGTTAGGTTTCAGTCTGTTGTTTCCAGGGTACCCATGAATGGAAACTCTGTTCATGAAAGAAGGTGATGCCTTTAGATGGTAGTTCAAATCCCATATAAATTGAATGCATGGTCCAGTAAAGATAATATCCACTATTTTTTTATTTTCATTATAGATTTTTAAAGACTAAAATGTCTAGATAATATGGTCAGGTATGGAGGAAGGCTATCTATAAATGGTTCTGGAACCCTACTGTAGTACATCTCTTAATTGGGAAGTTCATGACTTATTCCCTATTGTTTAAAATCATGGGGTGTGGGACATCAATGGTTTAGGAATACAGTGTCCCCTTATAGACATGAGAAACTGTACAAAACATAGTGACATAACATCCATGATGTTAAATTTTATAGGATTTTTTGGTACAAAAATTATAAGTGATGGTCCAAAGTGATCGGGTCTAGAGAATGAAATGGGACAATCATATCGAGAATTACCCAAACACACTAATGTTCTAGGTTATGTAGAAATTATTTTATGGTTCACAAGGATCATAAATACAATTTTTCCTAGGGATTCATTTGTTTTGTGACCATAGGTTCTATTTAGGAGCCATATGATTACATTCAATATCAATAAAAGAGTTCCTTAAAGTTATATTCCATTTACAAGGTCCCATGAAAAATTGTGGTTATCTAAGGCTCTCAAAACATTAAGTTTGATCTGTGGAAAATTATAATATCCTAGAAGGTTTTGAGCACCCTAAATGTTTTATTACTACTTAGGGAACATACTCTAATGGCGAGGATATGTGAAATAAAATTACTCAAACTTTTTCCTAAAGTAGGGTGCCCTACGAGCATAGTTTTTTGTTTACTTGGTCTAGAGTGTATTCCCTATGAGCATTATTCATTGTTTATTTTCACCCTAATTTTTACATGAACTCTACAGATAAAGGATATAGAGAGTAAATACCTAAATTTTTCTCAGGCCCCCTTTGCGTGCTTTTTACCTAAAAAGATTTAAGTCTCTTTTTAGAAATTTTTTATGTCTTATGATTTGGACCGTTATGGGCTAGAGGTTAAGGTCCTATAGCTTCGACAAAGTTTAGGTAGTTTGAGATCATGACGTACTTGGACATAATATAGGGAATCATACATAAGATTCTAATAAAAATACCCAAGATCAAAAGTACCACCACATCCTTCTAAGAGGGAGATAGAAATATTGTAATGCATGGTTTATGGTTCTTAGTCCATGTGTAATGACATATAAAAATTCAATATGGGATGGACTTATACATATTTGGAGCTAAACACTATTGCGGTTATGTCATGGTGCACTAGGATTGGAAATCCCTTTTTACAGAGTGATATATTTGGTTAATGACCATAGGCACATATGTTGGAGCCATAGGCATGTGTTCATAGTCAAATAAAGGGTCTCTTGTATCCTTCTATATTATTCCAAGGTCCATGAATGATTTTTGGAAACCAAAGCCACTAGAGACATGAATTATATTTCATTGTAGTTTAACATCATTCAGTAAGGACGTTATTGTTTTCCATTTTTAATTTCATGGGACCAAGTTATTTTTCTTAGAGTTTAACATCATGTGGTAAGGAAATGGGAATCGACATGAAGAATTGTGCATTAAATATTACACATAACATAATGATGTATGAAGTTTTAACTCATACATAGGTGATTTATCTTGTACAATTAATCCCTTACGTAGTTTGGATGCATTTTTTATCTATTGTTGTTGTTGAGCCCAATATTAGAGATCTGAGCATCACTATGTATCTTGTGATGACAATAATCAATCCACTTGTTGTTCTTGAATGTGAAAGTCTCTACACAGGTCTGACCTATACAAAGATCTGGGCACTATTTCCATTGAATGTTGTAGCTAGGCTCAATATTGGAGATCTATTCATCACCACATTTTCTATGATGACACGAATCTATCCACACATATTTCTAGAGGGGTCATGGAGTTTAATATTATTCGGTAAGGATGTAGGATCCTTAACATGAAATGGGAATATTTTGATTTTTCCCATGCAAGAAATTATTGATGTCCATATATATATGATGATATTGACAATCAAGTCACATGTAGTTCTTAAAAATGATCCATGCGCTAGACTGTCCCATATGCAGGTAGGGGAATTTTTATGCTTGTTACAACTAGACCCAGGATTTAAAATCTCAGTGTCACTACATATCATTTGAATTTTGAAATTATATCATACGTAGTTCTTGATTATAGAGCTGTGGTAGTATACCAACACCATCAAATGTATCCCTCTCCAGCAAGGTCTATAGATATGTGTAGTGTTTCATCATATAACCAACATCAATCTCGATATTTAATGTTATTCTATAATGAATCATGGTAATCTATTTAAGGTCTTTTACATAGGACCATCATGTTACTTTCGTTAGATGTTATTTTGAGTTTGTGTGGGTAATCCCTTACTAACACTCCAAAACTCTGGTGAGATTGTTTCAGTGTGACAAACAATGAATAGTAAGGGTTATTCTCACTGTATATAGGTGATTGACTATAGTTTAGGAGAATTTAGTATCATATTGTGGATAATGATACATATAATATTGAGGCATCCTTACATCTCCCATGGAAAATGAGAATCAATCAGTACGTAGTTCTAGAGACCCATGCAGTTTAATATAAAATCGTGAGGATATTGGCCATGTAGTTCACCATTATGCGGTAAGGAAATTGGTTAACCGATGTGAATGTGAAGTAACACAATGAATTTGTGTATTATTATTACATGCAGTAAGGATGAGGATATCAATACGCAAGGGAAGAGGAATATCATGGTTATGGCCAATACCATACGTAGGGGTGTCACTACATATCCAGTAATGTAAGGAATCAACCCACACATAGTTATTGGATGAAGAGATTCCCTATTAAAAGATAACTCTCACACGAGGATGGGTGAATTCTTTACTACCTTCATACATATATGACTCATGTGCGGTGATTATTTAGTGAGACAAATCTTCCCATGTAGTTTAACATCATACAATGATGGAAATCTTATGCAGTTTAATATCATGAAATTAGGGAGAGAGACATATTGTAGTTTAATTTCATACTTCCCGAATGAGAGATATTGCGTAGTTTTATATCATGAAACTAGGATGTATCTATAATTATTTTCATAATGTGGTGTGGATGTGTGATATCATGCAGTTTAAATTCATGCTTCCTAAAAATCTTCGAATAGTTTATTGTCATGTGTTCA
Organism: Viscum album; assembly: GCA_963277665.1. Lineage (NCBI taxonomy): Eukaryota > Viridiplantae > Streptophyta > Magnoliopsida > Santalales > Viscaceae > Viscum > Viscum album. Next base: position 498,159,903 of record OY728140.1, read on the forward strand.
TGATGTGGGATACCATGAAATTTAATGTATTTCTTCTAGGACATGAGATGTTTCATATTTTATACTTTTAATTTTTAGGAATAGATGTTATTGATGAAAAAATATGCTATGAATTTATTTAAAAATACTACATTATTGGGGGTTAAGACATTCTCCCCATCCATTTTGGATAGTATATAATATCATTTGTGATGAAACTTATGTATTAAGTATGGTCCTACCCATTTGGGTTCTAGATTTAGAGTACTTTTCCATTGAATAAAATGGGTTAAGAGATCCTATACCAGTTCTACTTGTAGGAATTAATGGTGGTGAACCAATTTGTTAAAGGCTCGTCTGATCCGATTTTGATGGATGTCAAGGTTGTGATTTGTATGAAACCTATACACACCATGATGATCCAACTCATCAATCTTCTTTTGTGAGTTCTAAAAATCTAAGAGATCTCCATAAATGGCTATTGGAAGTGGAGGAATCAATAATTCTATGGGTATCACTATATTGGTCCTATACACCAATTAATATTCCGTTTCTTATGTAACAGTTCACGTGGTGGTGTAGTTGGACCATAAAGCATGGAGAATATATTATAGAGAGGAATTATTATATGTGTTTACCATATTCTGGATTATATTTGTAAAATTATTATTAAATTCCTCTATCAATCAATTTTATATATCATTATTGATATAAGTGATTTCACTCGATATTTTACTCTAAGTATATTTTCATTAACTTTGTAAAATAGAAGTTGGTACTGTTATCCATCAATATTGTGTGAGTGACCCCAAGCATCATAATGATATAGAATTTAAAACGATGATGATATTATTTATTCTTACTATTGTAAGGACATTTCCTTATCTAATTTTGAATATAAGTTAGTAGTTTTAGGGATGTACTTGAACTTATTAGTTGGGGCTCGGGGATATGGTCACATTACATTCATTCCCAAAATGGAAAAAGGACTTGAATGTTTATCTAAATGAAGAAATTTGAGGGGTGATTGATGATGTCTCCATAGATCTAGAATGCATGACATTCCATTAGAAATTCTACCTAGTCTTATATCAGGTTTTTCTAGTAGTAAAATATTCTCTGGATTTGGTGGGAGAGCTTGGTCCATGACTAATGAGCACCAAAAGAGCATGCATGGACCACTTCTAAGATGTCAAGAATCTCTCTCTCTAATATGTGTCTATGATGGATTTCATTAAATTCATTCTATTAGATTTCACTCTGTTAACTTGGGCCACTCTACAGGGTAATTTTCACTATGAGGAGCCAAATCTGTCACATGCCATCTCGGTCTCTTAGGGTAGTCAAATTTTGGTGATATCTGATTATGGGTTCTATCAGTCCAGGGGAGTATATTAGTTAATCATGATCTAGGGAGTTGTTTCTTGATTAATTTTTCCAATATCACATAAAAAGACGGATGACACCATTCTTCGATGTGTGATATGGAAGATTTATTTCTCCTAATTAGGGTTGTCCAAAACTTTGGTTATGTTGGCCAATTATTCAATGCATGCATTATGTGATCAGGGAACATGGTGAAATGTGGTCTCAAAAGGGGACTCTTCTATCAGTCCCCCAACATAGCTACTGAGAGATATCGGTTCTACCTTTTTGATTTCATATTCTTTATTGATATATTTTATCAATAGCTATGAATCCCCTTTGATATTTAAGATTTCTATTCATATTTTTAGCTCTAGTTTCAACCTAGTGGTGACGGATTCATATTGTAACTCATTTTTATGCAGCCATTAGTTAGTGAGAAATAATAGGGAAAATCACTTTGTCTGGAGAAACAAACACAATCCCTAATCCAACCGAATTGAGTCTCAGGTTTTCCATCCTTTTGCTGATAAGACTTTGTGAGGCACCACCAAAATACATATCCCATGTCTGGAGGGTATCATGGGAATAGAAGTGTATTCACTAGGGTAGGATATTATATGTGTAAATCAGTCTGGGATTTTCCTTTCCCTGATCCATGTGATATGAACTGAATACCATATTTAGATAGAATGACAGCCAATTGGACCAAGAACCCAGTCAACATAGGATAACAAAGGATTTATTTGAGTGGATTAATATGAGAGACCAGATGGACTACATGGGGATTCAGGTAATTCCTTGTCTTTTTTTCACTATAAAGATGAGTGAAAGGCAGTTCTTCTCGACATCAGAGTATTGGGTCGTAGTACCTATCATCGTTTTGATGAGATAATAAATAATTTTTTATCCCTGGAATTTTTTTTTGTGAATAGGGATCTCAATGAGTATTCCATGGTGGCCACATAGAATATGAGAGGCCTCCAATCCAATAGTTTCATCAAAATAGGTGGGTGAAAGAAATAATACTTTTTATATTCCTGGTATTTTTGTAATTCGTTAACTAATTTATTGGTGATTCCCTTTTTCAATAGCCTAGTGAAAGGATAGCTTTGTCAGCCATGTTGCCTATGAAACACTGAGTGTATGAGAGGTTACCTTAGATCCCCATCAATCCTTTGATATTTTTGCGGGTAACAGTACTAAATTATAACTACACTTTTTGGGGTGGACCTCATTGTCATGGTGGAATACAACAAAGCTAATGAACTTTCCTGATTTTACCACAAAAGAAAATTTCAGAAAATTCATATTCAGACTGTATTTTATCAACTTATCAAATATTATTTGCAGATCCATGAGTTGATAAGATAACTCTCAGGATTTTAAATCAAGGTAATCGAATTAAAATTTATCTTTATTCCCAAGAATATATTAAATATAGTATTCATGGTGCACTAATATGTCACCCCAGTGTACATTAAGTAAATTGGAAAGACGTGATAGAAAAATATCCCCTGATTTTCTCTAAAAGAAGTTGTTTCATCATCTTTATGGGCCATAATTATTTTATTATACTGTAAATAATCTTCCATGAATGAAATGGATTGGAATATTTCCACCGAATCAATCAAAAGTTTTGTAATTGCTAATGGGAAATAATCTTTTTGGTAGTGTCGATAAAGGTCTATGAAATCGATGCAGAACCTAATCTACAAGTACATTTTTTTGACAGTGATTATTTTTTCAATCCATATTTGGTATTTAATATCTAATATAAAGTTGTATTTTACCAATTTGTTAACTTCCACCTCAATATTGGTGGCACAATAGGGGTGCATCCTCTTGGCTCACTTTTGGAAGCCTCAATGCACATCAAGTAAGCTAAGATGGTTCGTAGAAACATCTCGATTCAGTCTAAGAATTTTGTTATACATCCAAGAGAGCACATATTGATGTTTCTTTAGAAATTTTATTTATATATCATTATCGTTGAGGGTCATGGTGGAACTAATAATTGTAGACCAATGATCTTCTTATTTTATGAGATTCACCTTTATTGTCTCCTCGATTGGGGTGAATTTTTCTTCCTCGAATATAAGATGATAATTCCTAAGGTCATCCTCATCTTCTTCCACCTATATGTATGTGATGACACAGTCAAATGATTTCAGTAATCTGATGGAATTTTTTTCCCAATCGAGGAGATAGAGGCCACAAAAGAGACATTTTCATTCCCCATTTCATGTGTTGTTGAAGAGTGATGTCGGAGCTGTTTTTTTTAAAATTGTTTCATGGAAAAAGAGAATGTTATTCCTATAATACCTTGTCTATTTCCTCACCTAGATTTATGGGTATAACTTAGTCAATATCGATCATATTCAATGGATTTTCAGAGATGGTATTTAAGGTATTGGGAGCTGCAAACTTTATATTATCATTCATCATTGGTTTTTTTCCTCCTCTTTTGTAGAACAACTGCTTCATCATATATGGGTTCAAATATATTTAGAGGGTAACTATCATTATTTAGTATGCTGACATTCCTATTGATGGTATACACTAAATGTTGAAGTAACTCTCATGTAGATAAAGATTCAAGGCCATCTGTAAGGGAAATATTATGCGGTTTCTTACTAGATAACTTTAAAATCAGTTTCAGAAGTGAGATCCCCAAAATGGGTTTGGAGTTTGATCTTCCTGAGAGGCCTTTTCTCAAACTTATCATACCCTTGAATGGTCAGATTTCTGAGGAAAAAATCCCCATATCTATATCCCATACATTGGAGGGTTATAATCAAGATGAGATTCATCCCATAGGCATTATCAATCAATGATCACAGAATGTATACATTATTGAGTTTTCTTGAAAAGTATAGTGGTTAGATGATTCCCCGGATGACCTCTTTCTAATCATACTCTATGAACGAGACGACGACATGGAATTATAGTGACATAGTCTAAATTTAATACAACTAAATTGTATCATATTCTTGAAAAAATCCTATCAATGTTATATGAATTCAATTAGTTCCTCTGTTATTCATTTCAAAATATGGAGTGCATCCAATATCAAGAGCATGGATGGGATAACAATTAGCTAATTTTGAACCTCATAGTTTTGTGCTAGAGGTCGGTACATCCCGATGTAGGGCTCCTTCTAGACATGTGGATCATGATGTGAGTGTTTTGAGGTTGATGGGCCTTGAGTTTTTTCATAGTTCAAGATATCATCTTTCTACAGTGGATAAGGTTGAGATAGCCATTCCCATTACATGGGATGATTAGATAATCGAACCCCCTCTAGGTGGTCATGAAAGAAAATTTGGCATGGATGACCGCTTGAGGGTTCTAGTCAACCCATATGCCTATTATAGGCCCACTTGAGCACTTTCCCTTGGGTATCAGCTATATATAATTCCTTTTTGAGGATTTTATTGAAATATTGGGTCCGACCAGGCTTGTGTTGTCCCATGTATCCTCAATTCCTACACATACAGTCTCTCATTCACTATTTATGTGTGAGAATCCATATGCTGATGCATATTCATAATCAAATAAGGGTTATTTCATTTATATCACATTGATAGAACTAATAATGATCTCTTATTCTGATGGGAGTTCTATTTGGTAGGGTGATTCCAATGGTGCATGTTTTGTAGAGATAAAATATGTAAGATTTAGAGCATGTGATGGAGCAGTATATGACTCATCTTCTTCTATTTACCCCTAAATCCAGTATTCAATCCAATTTTTAGGATATGTAAATAATATCACCTTATTAGGTGGAGAATCTATTGTGGGTCTACGTAGCTTTGACCTCAATTTTCCACATTCTCTGTAAATTAATCTTTGAGTTATCCAATTGTCAATCATCCGATCATGCCTGGATAGAAATTTCCGACAATCACCCTCCTCTCTGACTGGACAACAGTATACTCTGAGGATTTTTCTAACACCACCTTTATAGAAAAGACAATTCTATAAAGAAAATATTTAAATATGAATCTGTCCAATATATCATGACCCATCCTTCTATGGAAAGGGTAGTAGTCAGGATGGTCGGTGAGGTTGACCTCATGGTGATTCCTAGGATGTGGCAGCTTGATCACATTATTACCCATGGATTCTGAGAAATAACAAGGTACTTATTTGTTTTGTATGGTGTATGATTTATTTATCTTCTCCTCAAATCCTGTAGGAGCCAGATTTTTCTATACTTATGACAGAGGGATTTTTTTTAATTTTCACTACTCAGTAAGAGGTGTAAGGAAGTTTGGGAACTACCTAAGTTCTTTGGTGGGTACTATTGCATTCCTATTAGGGAAAGATGTATCTTATTAATTTCTTATAATTTCACCTTTTTTGAGGTAATGAGTCCAGATTCACATCTGAGTTTCTGAATGGAATATTCTATAAGTAATGTTTTTTTGGAGAACTCATAAAATCAACCTGGATACTTCATTGGGAATAAATATGGATGTAACTCATTCGAGAGATTTTTAGAACATTGTTATATCATTTTATCCGATAAAAGAGGGATGGTAAGTGATTATTTCAATCTTTTCCACCTTGATATGAATCGAAACAACCTCTCATTTTCACAATGTTTATAGTTCTTTAGGTTTAAAATTGATGTTTTCCATGGTGTGGAGATGAAATGATAAAGGAAAAAAATGATGAATGGATTCCCATCCTGTAATAGATCATTTAGGTAGGTTACTATACCGAACAAAGGTTGTACCTATCAGAGTATACACAAAACACCTCATCTTTGTTGTCTCCTACTGATCTTGAGGTCCATCATCAGCTCACATACGAATATGAAGTGTGTGAGATGATACTCGTGGTTCAATACACCATCAATGGTAGATAATGAAGTATTTATGAAATTTTGTGCAAATATAGTATCATATACCCAATCAAGATATGGCTTCCTATAAGGTTGTATAGGTGCATGTTAAATCCACGGCTTCTATTTGAGCAGGCAAGGACTCGATAACATTAAGTAGAATTGGGATAACTACTTTTTGATCCACCTTTTATCCACATTGAGTGGGTGTGGATCTATTATGTGGACCTAAATTCATTTACCACTGATCCTAAAACTATCCTAAGACTGAATGATTACCCTAGTGGGGGATAAGTTGTAATTATAATGGAAGTAACTCACAATCATTTTTTATTTCTCTTTTATATAGACTGTATTTCTAGACATAGAAGTTTTCTGATGTTTAGATCCTAATATTTCTAGAGGACTAACTATTATAGGAGGATGAATATTCACCTCAACATGAAGATGATACCCAGTAGGAATACCTCCCCCGAATGTCTCCTTGATGAGTTGTCTAAATGTTTTTTTCTCAATCTCATATTGTGAAACATGTTTCTCCATGGAAGGATCCTCAACTCTTAAGGGGTTTTTATTGGGATGTATCAACACCTTTACCTTTTTATTTTCAGGTATTATTCTAGATATGTGGTAACTTGACAATTGGAGGTTCTAGATTTTGAAGCATTCTCTGGTTCTGGGTGCATGCAGCATAATTTGATGTATCCAAATTACCCTCCTCTCAGGGTACATTTTTAATTATGGACCTATGTATAGTTTTCTTGATCCCCAATATCTATTATGTTTAAATAAATGACATTCACAAAGGCATGTCTATAAACGGTGGGTTTTCCATTACATTCAACAAACGAGGATGATCCTTAACTTCCTTCATCAGGGTCATTATTTAATCCCCTGACCATATTGGTTCACTTCGTCATGTGACCTTGGTTGGATATCATCACCTTTATCATAAGTTCCTCTCATATTGGTCTATGAATAACAACTTTGAGGGTTTTTTTAGTTGTGTTGGTTGAATAGGCCCCGAATTACATAGGTTTATCTTGTGGCATGAGTAGATGGGATGATGACTGTTGATTTTTACCACCCAATGAAGACAATACTTATTCTCTATATGGTAATTATGTTGATGAAAATTCTCCTAGCCCAACAGGATGGTGGTCATTTGGAACAATAATTGGAATAGATTGATCATGTTGTTGAATTTATGATGATTTGAGATGGGGATCTTAGGATTCTTGGGATGGGCATTGAGATATAATTTCTCATAGCCTAGAAGGGTGGGGTTCATCTAAAATCAGAATTGATTTCCCCAAGAACCACTCAAAGGATGTTGAAACTATTTATAGTGATCGAGATATAAATTCCCCCAGCCTAGTGGGCTAGGGTTTGTTTGTAGCATCCAAGGATATAACCTAAATCCTCTCAGGAATTGACGATTTGAGAGGTGCAGGTAGTGGTAGATATTCCCCCAACCTGAACAGTTGATTTTTCTTCTAGAAATATTCTATGCTAGATACAACTACATACCATTTGATGCGGTGGAACTAAAATCACATTGGAGGTGGGTGCAATGGATACCCATGATGGGAATGATCCTTTATGGGAAGTATTATGTTTAATCCAAACATTGGATTATATGTCTAAAATTAATTCCCACCAATTAGAGGGGCCCAATATAAATATATATTGGATATCATTTCCCTCCGTTCGTGATACCTACGCATTTTTTATGTCGGGGAATTATGTTATAATGACCAACTAGACTGAGCATTCCTAGACTCCCGATTTTGTTGGAGTCTATGGAATTATCAAACATTGTATTTAAGGGGTTCTTCTATTCCAAAGGTGTGGAGAAGTGTAATTATTTATAAGTTCCCCATCCTTTAATATGAGTACATGACATGGCTTCATAGATGAGTTCAACAAGGGTTTTGATGCAATGGTGGAAAGAGTGCCTCATATTTATGTTGTTCTTTTTTGGTTTTGGATCTTTGGCCATGGAGATAGTTACCAGGTCTAGACAACAATATATTATCTTGATGTTCTAAAGGAGACCATTGTATCATAGATAGTTGAGATGTCTAGACTTCATTTGGTAATGATTAGCCCATATTTTTTCCTTATAAAATGTATGCACCCCATTTTTAGCCCATCGAGGACCTCATAGTCAAAAGTAGCGAGGGGCCATAACGTTATGGGGATGATATTTCTAGAAACTATCTCTATATTATGATGTTGGGTTACTCTTTAAAATACATACATGCATCCATCTGATCATATCACATAATATTTTTCTTGGGGTCACCAACTGACCAGAGTGAAATACTAAATAAAGTTCATGGGGATCTATTTTTGATTGAACCTGATGTCTTTAGAACCTCTATATATGAAGGGGACTATGATTTGGATAACTCAATATAAATAAGAATCTAGGGAAGGGGTTTATTTCTTTTACAGTTAAATATATTACCTTGGGAAGGATGACCAAAGTGTATGATAGGAGTATATCCATGCGATCGATCTCCACACTACCATGAGGTGGAATATCATGGTAATGGTTAACTTATTTTTCTTTATTTGGAGTGTTATTGATCCATTTTTGTGTTTATAATATGTCTTAACCAACCCAAGTGACAATGTATTTGAGTAGATTAGGAATATGGTTCTCATTCTGTGTCATTTATGGAATATGATGACCTTCCTTTTGGGATTGTGAAATAATATGAGCCCACCATATGATTTTTGTCAGAAGATGTTTATAATCATCAAATACCATTGGAGTATGATCCCATTACTGAGAAGATGTTGGAATATTCCAATCATATTCTTCATTATTGACTGAAGTATGAGCCCACCCAAATGCATGTTTAATTATTACTTGGTGATCCTTGATTTGGACATGAATATAATCCAGATTATGAGCCTGTGGAATATGGTAATGGTCTTTATTTTGTAGGATTATGGACATGGCATGAGGCATCTTCCCATATCACCTATTGTGCCTCGATTCGAACCAGAATATGAGAAAGTTCTAAACATTTATTCCCCACTAGAATATGCTGATAGTCCTCTAGAATGGGAGAAGGGATATGAGCCTCCTTCTATATTTCTTTGGAAGTATGCTGGTGCATTCATTCAGCGGCGTAAGTAAGAATATTCACCTAGCTTCCATGGTCTATAGGTATATGAAAAAAAGATTTATTGAGAATAATATGATCTTATTCTAAGGCATGTTCTATTATCACATTGTGAGGCTCAACTAGAAATGGGAAATGAGACAGATCTTAGGCCTTTGTAGTATGTCATAGGCCTTATTCCACATGAATTTGATCATGTCCCGAGGCATGTTCTCCTCTAACTTGCTGGGACCTAGGAAAAATCGTGATATGAGAATGATCCTAAGATTATGGAATATTTCACCAATTTTCTTTTCATGCATGTACCCCTATCCAGAGGCATGTTCCGCTCTCACCTGGTGGTCCCAAGTTAGAAGGGGAATATGGTCCTGGTCTGGTGCATCTTCCTTTACTAGAATATGCCAATAATCCTCTTGGATTGTACAAAGAATAAGAGATTTATCTATATTATCAACATGTTCATAATGATCAGAGTGTTTAACTTCTTTATCTATATAGATATTAATAATCACATGTCCCTATATATGTTCCATTTTCAGAATCTTATGGATTAGTTCTTCATTTTATTCTCCGATTTATTGCTATTTTAGCATAGTGTGATATTAGAAGACACATTCTTCATCTACACTATGTACTAGTAGATATCTTTGATTAAATTAGGAAAAAAACACTTCTATCCCCCTTGTTTCATCATAATATGCTGTTGGGCTTTTTGAATGGGGGTAGGGATATGTTCCTCTGACATGCCTATAATAGGGATATACCCACAGACCACTCCCAATTAAGATTGAATGTGATCCTGCTAGCTAGTTACTAAAAGAATATGCAGCTAGATATCATCATAAAGAGTTGTTATATGATCCCACTAATAATTATCGAACACCTTCTCGGCCTAATGATTTTTCCTTGGTTCCCATGCATGGGTGTTAGAGGTGGTAGTGTTTCAAGTGGTACCCTCAGAATCCAACTATTGGGTATCGGTGGGATGTAGCTGGTGATTGTGGTTCACATGATCCCTCTTTGATAGTCTCTAAACTGGAAGGGATAATTATATGACTCCATGGTCCACCTTCATCAGATAATGAAGGTGTTGGTGGTCATTCTTTTGGGATAATCTCCCAAAGTGGTTAGCAGTTGTGATGAGGGCCACTGGCTTAACTACCACATTCCATAGATGATACAGACTCATAAAATCTAGTACATAGACACCCTCTCAAGTATCATTGAGCATCGATGCTGTACAATTTTTTATGGTATGTTTGAACCCTTGTGTTGTCCACTTGATGGTTAAACATCCTGGAAGGGGATATCACTTTGTGGACTCTGAGGGTTTCAACAATAGCTGACGTACCAGAACGGTCACCAGATGATGACATTAACATGGATCAAGATGATGTTGATGAAATATGTTTATTAAATCTTGTATAGAAAAAGAAACAATGTCACATATTAGTGAAATAATGTAGTCCTGATGTGTTCTCAATCATATATGCACAATTAACACAATCTTATTTTATTCTTGTTCTGTAATTTTTTCTCTCATGGACTTGTCCAAGAAAGGTTGGACATATTTCATGCAAACCAAATTTATAAAGGATGAGCTATAAAATTTATTCTAGGATTATCATATTCAGTTTATATTCCGGAAAATTTGCATGAAACAAAAAAATGACCATCCTTCTGTTGTAGGGGTTTTCATCAATCTCTTTGCAATGAAAAATTGTCTTCTGTATGATTTCTTGATCATCCTATTCTTTAATATATTAATGTTGGGATCACAATTATTTCGTGATTAATAAGATAAATCCTAGAATTCCTAATATGAAAAATAGGATGGCTTGATGAGAACTCAAATGTCTATCATTTTTATGTTGTGAAGGCGATGTCATTATTAAATATGTTCACTTCAAGGTTTCCACTATTGTTTTGGATGAAAAGATAAGATAGAGTTGTATTTGTATTTGATCGATGTTTGATTGTGGGGAGGTTTATTGCTTCCTAAATCATTGATATTGGATAACTATAGTCATTCTTAATAGAAAATACCAATAGTTTCACAACTATAACTGGGTACGGACCTACTTTCCAAAGGCAGGTTATCAATTGGGGTTCCTGACCTGATGACACATAGATACTCACATCATAGAGATGATGGGAGGTCGGGATCATCACACCCTTCTATGGGGAATTGTTTACTACTATGAAACTATGTTATATATTTCAGATATATCCAAGGATCACTTCCTAAATACGATATGGGATTGGTTCCCTAAAAAGAATGATCGTAGATTGCCCCCTTTTATGAGTAGAAGAAGGGGATTAATTAGTGACTCCTCATTTATGAATATGAGGTTCTTTATATGTTTCTTAGTAATAGGAAGAAACTTATATGATTACTGTTTAAAATAGAATTCTTTAGAATTTTCAACCACATTGGGAGGTAGTTAATATTACGAGTAGGGGATTGTCCCATTATAAATTGTCCTACATATCCTTGTTATTGCAGTTTTAAATCCCCATATAGTTTGTTAAAACACATGTAGTTTAATGTATTTAGTAAATTAAATACATGTGCGAACATAGGCACCAAATATTGAATTTGAGTCTCAAGGAGACGTATTACATATCCTTCTTATAGAAAAAATTAGATTTATTGTATTTTTATTGGTTTATCTGTCCACTGATGGGTGAGTTAGAATTATCATCCCATGGGAATGATTAGGACCCAATAGTTGAAATTCCTTGGACATGGGGGCTTACATCGAAGTGGATTCATATTTTATCTCAGGCCTTAGGAACACATCTTATGTATCCAAGTTATTTTAGGAATTAAAGTAATCATAGTTTATTCATTCCCCTAGAACACGACCCAAGGTAAATGCCCGGATATGAAGAAAAATATATCATTCCACTCATCAAGTGTTACACACTAAGGTTCTCTTAGATGGTGGAGATTCATGATGTGAATTATATAACTATTGAAACTCCGAAAGATCATATGAGACATGATTAGTGTAAGAGACAAGGGGTAATAAGTAATCAGACTCAATACATATGGATGTGGGGTTTATATACTAGGACATCCCTTGGGATGTTTAATATAGAGCTCGAGTCTTAGGAAGGTGTCATACATATCCTAGTTATAATAAGAATTAGATTCATCATAGTTTTTCTATTTGAGGCTCACACATTGAAATTTTCCTTATATGCTGGACATGTCATATTATTCTGCTAATTGGGGATTAAAATATATAATTACCCTTGTATATTTTTATTAGGCGAATGATATGATAATTTAAACTCTCTTAGATCATGTGAGCTCAACTCGGTTTGAGAATCATGGGATATAAAATAATTAGACTCACTATTTATTGATGTAGGACTTAAGCATTGGGAAAACACTTTGGTGGTTAATATAGAGATCAGTCCTCATAAGTTTTACCTAAAAATTCTAGTTATTGAAGGAATCATAGTTAAAATAGTTATTTTGGTTGGGGATTACACATTGAAGATTCCCATGTTGTTGGGGTTTACACAAGGAGATTGAAAAAATTTCCAAATCATGGGATACTCATTTTACTGGGCCTTTATGCATGATTGACATGATTGATTTCTTTATTGAAATTCCTCTATTTATTTTTTGACATTACAAATGATTTATGGACATATCTTGATATAATGGGGACATGTTCTAGTAAAATTTCATGATCCAATTGGCTTGTACAAGGGTTCTTACATATACTGGTTGGAATGGTTTAGTGTCATCGCATAATCAAGGGTGATTATTCTGGCGTACATGGTGAGACTTGGTCTTCAAATTCTGAAATCCATTGCATGGTCCTTGCTAGCATGTCTACAATACATTAGGAGACCTAGTTGGATGATTCTAGAATCCATAGCATTATCCAAGATGACTTGTCTAGAATACATCAATAGACTAAGCAGGTTGGCCCAAAAATCCACCCCATGATCCTGTCTCACTTTTCTAGGAGGTGTCTCATGATTTAGTTGACTTTCCTTAGTGTCATCATGAAATTTAGACATGTATAGGGGATGTCATGAGAGTCAATGTGACATGCCTTGGAGGGCGCCACATTTCTTTGCTGAAATTACCAAGTGTCATCAAGAAAACTTATTGACATGTCCAAGAGGCATCATAATAGTCAAATTACATACCTAGGTGCTACCAAAAGACCAAGCTACCAGACACCAATGTCATCATATGAGTAAGGAAACATGTCTGAATGACATCTCACTTTTTGTATGATGTGATCAAAGGGATTCATGTGATTAGGGTGTCCTGATCATGGGTTCTATGTGACTTTATTTTACATGTACAAATGACTTCACATGATCTAGGAAAAATGTCCTTGAATTTCTGCATGTCCACGATGTTTTATGTGAAGTGAATGAAGATTAGTATATATATTCAGATCATAAGTCGCCCATTTTTTCTTTGTGTTTTTTCTCTCCTTTATATTGAATAAGGATTATATTTTTTTTAGTGTTGGATTATTTTAAGACTCTCATGTCTTAAAACATTTGTGGGATGTCATTCGCGTGTATTTCCCAAGTAACTTCATGTGATATATGAGTGATCATGCAAAGAGATTATGCATGGTAGATGGTTTCTATAGTTGTTCCTCGGATCTTACATGATGGAAAGATTTTACGATCATGAGATTATCTGATTTGAGAAATCCACTTTGGTCCTTGGGTGTTCTGGTGCATATAGATACAAAAAGGACAACCCCTTATTTGATACTGGGGTGGGGAATTTATAAGCCTTCCCAATCCAATTATTATATGCCCTGTGCAACCCATATTGTGTGAATCCATGAGGGATTTGGAAGAGGACTTTAGTGTTTTGTGTTCTTATGAGGTCTGGACATTTATTACTCTAAGGGTGTATCATGATTTTCAGTGATCATGAGACAATCCCATAAACACCTCATTTTATTGGATTATTTCCAATTAATGGGGACTTTTTGATCATGTGTACATGAAAATGGACTTTCATATTGTAATATCATCATTTTCAAGTGCCCTCTTGAGACTAGTAAACATATTGAAAGGCCTTCGTGTGGACTAAGTTGGCTTTTCTAGTACCTTTCATAAGATAAGAATATCCTATTATGGGGCCTTCTTGATATCAAACCGGAATGAAAAGGGGTATTGAGAGACTGTGTTGCAGCCAACCACGTCATGTCACATGAGTTTTATGACCACAAGAGACTCCCACCTTTTCCTTCTTTATTTCATTTTAATGTTTCACAACGGTTGGGGAATGTGTGGGTTTGTATGAGTATGTATAAGAAAATCAATATGAGCCTTAGTGATGCATCATAGGATCAATGAAGGGGTTTTCTTGGAAATGTGATAATTTCATGGAAAACCTTATTTGTTTCTACTTTTAATGCTGAAGGGGGAGTATAAGGTCTTCAGGACATGTTTGAGGTTCTTCGAGTGAAAAGGATAACAAGATAGAGGGATTTTGTGAGTTGAAGTGGACATGTCATTGGGTGTTTCAAGTGTCTTTTGAATCTCCAAGGGTGTGTCACATTATATTTATGAATGTAATATGCTCATATATCCTTCAAATTTTATTTTTTTACAATTTCCAGGGGATTCACATGTTTTCATGAATGTTGTCGAAGAAAATCATTCTCCCATTTGGTAATGTGTCACATGAGTATTAATGAAACACCTGGATATTTTTATGAAATATTTTCTTTAAATAATTTATATTCATAATTATCTTTATTTTCACACAATCATGAGTTTAAATAAACCGTGAGAAACCCTTGTTATAAAATTATCATTATAGCATAATTGTTAGGTTAACGGTAGTAATTACATGTAACTTATGAAAATGAATTATAAATTCATTGGCTATCAGTTATTTTTGTTAATGAAATTAATTTGATATATGTACTTAATTAAATATTTTTTATATTCATCCAATGGATATTTTATTCAAAGGGTACGAATAAAACCTTATTGGTTGTATAAAAACTAATTTTTTAGTTGAATTTTAAATATTTGAATAGTGAACTCCTTTTAAATTAGTATTTTGACACATTAATAATTTTTATATTAGAAAATAAACATTTTCATTGGAAAAATGATATAAAAATTTACTTTAGATGAATTTTTGGTATTTTTCTGATAACTTGCATTTTTTGATGAATAGTAAAAATATGCTAAATTTTAATAAAAAATATCTTTTTTCATTGAAATAAGTTATATGATTAAATTATATTATTTAATGGTTTCAAAGTATTAATAGAATATAATTTTACAATTTAATATAATTTTGGTCATTATAATTAATTTTACATTAAATTCATATGTAAAAACATTTCAAAATTTTTCTATATTTTATCTTTTAATATATGTTTTCTAATTTCAATAACATGATTGATTTCAAATTAATTACTGCAAATTAAATGTATAGAATTTTTAAAAATAGGTTCTATATATTGAATAAGTATACCCAAATTATTTTAATAGGATAATTTAATTTTTGGGCATTATGAATAGTAACATTGGTAATTATTTTTATTACCATGGTTAATGGTAAATCAGGTAATTAAAGGTTAAAATAATATTATGAAATTTCTTTAACACCTGAAAAAATTCTATTGGATTGCAAAATTAGATCATTATCATCTATTTTTATAAATTTAATAAATTAATGGACAGTTACCTATGAATATGACATGAATATAATAAATAGTAATGAATGCGGCAAAATGTAACAATCTCATTTTATATAATTATATTAATTTAAATATACGGATAATTATGAGATAATATCGAATATAAATAGTATCTAAAAATCTAGAATAATTAACTACATCATATAAATTTATTTATAATTTTTAGAGATTATATAATTACTATTAATGATGACACACTAGTGATGTAGAAATTATTTTATTAATAGAAATATCAGAATAATTATTTTAAAAATAATAAAATAAATAACAAATGTGCTAATTAATGTTCTCCATGAATTTTCTAGGTTAATATGATATTTTAAGAGTGTATTAAATTTTTTTTTGAATTTATCTTCTTTATGGATTTTATTTAAAGTCGAATAAATTCATAGTGTCAAAATTGACACTATTGATATTTTATGAAAAAAGAATTTTATAAAATTATTAAAAAATAATAAAAATATTTAAATATTAAAAAATTATAATTACAAGGCCTAAAATGTTATTAAATATCCTTTTATGATAAATTAACACCATATAAGTAAATATTTATAACCATTAAATACATAGAATATTATTACCAAAATTATAATTATATATAATAACTAATTGTCAATTAGAAAGATATGGTTTAAAAATAATGCATATCTTGTAAAATATTTATTGGTTGATGATATTACAACCATATCTCATCTCATATTCATAATTGGGACTTTTTTTAGGTTTTTGTTAGGGTTTTAGTTTATTATAAATTATTATTTATGGAGATTCTAAATGTTCCCCTCAACTCAATTAAAAAAGGGAACCTCCTCTCTCACATATTCACTTCATATTGATCCCTCACAATCTTCCATATCCTGCCATTTTTAGTTATAAACATCCATATTTTCATTCTATATGTTCTTTTAATATTCAAATACCAACTCTAGTTCTCTCTGAAGAGATTTAGAGGAAGCACATCGAGGAAGATGTAATTTCTTCTACCAATTCATTCAATCTTATTTCTTCCTCTAATTCCTCTTCATTAGTTGTTCCATTATAAAGTAATAATATAATTATCAATAATATATTAATATTTTATTATAAATATCAAACAACCATATTTCACATCTTATCCATCATATGAAAAACTAAATCATCGCACCTGCATATGTATGCCTCACTGTCTCCTCACCGTGGTGTGATCAGTTTTTCACCACCACCTTACATGGATGGTTATAAAAATAGAAAAAATAAATATATATGTTATTATTATCATATTTTACTATTTTTTAAATATTATACCCTATCCACTTCAATACCATTCAACAATTTTTCTGAGTGACTTCATCGCTCGTGCGTACGTACGATATACCCTCACCACATTGCGATGTGATTCATTCTACATGATCTTAATTAAACCATAATTATATAAATTAATTGAATGAATAAATATGATATATATTATAATAATATCATTATATAAATTATTTAACTATAACCAACTAAGTGTAACATGATATTATCCTACAAACCTTGCATAATAACATAAATCATTTAATCTGCAAATAACGAGTGACAATGAAATGTTACTAACAAATAGATGATTATATAATCATATATGATATCATAAAAATGATTATGATTTTTTAATAAGTCCAAAATTTTATTTAAATCATTATACATGAGTTTCATATACATATGAAGGATATCATACCTAATCTAGGGGACAATTTTACAATCTCATTTTTATATGAGATTGTTTATACCTAAGTATTTACTAGGGAATATTTATCATCCACATCCTCATTTCCAAATTATGTAATATTATTTCAATTCCTATATAAAAATTTAATTTAACATTTAACCATTGAAGAATATTTATTAAATGGTATGAAAAGAATATTTTGTCGTGATATGATTTGTGGTACTTTTTGAATTTTTTAGAAAAAGTACGAGGAGGATGTTTTTTGACTTATACATTATGAATTTATTTTTACAGTTTCATAAAACCTTAATTCCATGAAGATTCCTCTATATTATTTCCATATTATATTCAACAAACTTATTTTCTTTTAAAACCATGTGACATTTTGAGAAAAGAAAATGTTTTTGTAAAAGTAAGGATATTTTACTCAGGAATTAAGTTCAAGTGTATTATCAAAATTATTTTACATCAAATATGACATAGGGTTGTGTTTATATCCCTATTATAAATTTTATTTGATTTTTCTACGATGTAATTATTTTTATGGAATCCATTTATTTTAAAGTGATTATGATGAAATTAGGTTTTTGAAACCCATTTTATTTAATGTGTTATGATATGATAAATGATTTATATATTTGTGGCACATGTAATAATGGTTTAATAATGAGATGGTTGGGACCTATATATCCCTAAAATGAACTGGGAAAATATTTATATCTCATGAGATAGGCATGAATGTAATGGAAATTAAATCTGTTTCTGTAATACAGGGTAGGAATGGGAAGTGAGATTGGTTCATTAATGGACATTTGCCACTAATATGGTCTTGGAAATGAGCCTCGACTAATATGAAATTATTTTCTAGGAATATGTTTGTATGACATGTAATTTAATGTCTTATGTTATGACTATTGGGATTACATTTAACTTTTAGGATTTATCCCATGACATGATATTATGATCTTTCATATTTAGGAAAATATTTTCAAATGTTATGTTCTTATGATTATGATATGATTATTATTTCACTTTTTTACCCTTAACTAGAATTTGAGATCCCTCTTTCATATGTTTCTTTTACCAAGTTCATTAATAAGGGTATTAATTAAGATATGTCATAAAGGAGTCTAGTTTTTAAGAAATATGTGGGAGATAATGTAGATTATTTATGAACCAGTTGTTTATGTTTCCCAATTTCTAAAGACAATAAACCTATAAGGTCATGTTGTGGTATTTATTATGTTATGTAATAAATATTCTTCAATGTTGGAGAAATATATCTATGTAAGGTATGGTTCATTATAATTGGTAGTAGGGAAAAGGGATTTTAAACCTTTGGAAACCTGGATGATAAAACCTTAATAAGAACCCTAAGGATATGTCTATGTATTGGTTACAATCATATCCCAGGATTTTAGAGATGTTCATGAATAACAAAGGATAAAACCTAACGTGTACTAAATTGAAATTTTATTCTTGAATTATGTGGTTTTCCCTCTATGATTAGTGTTTCTCATCTCATGCTTCTTGGACATAATTAATGGCCGGAACCTGAAGAAACCACATTAATGCTAAATGTGATAGGAAATGCAATGATTGTCCCACCTGAGAAACCAAATGTTATGGGACCTTTCATGAAATATCTTATAGACA
Source organism: Viscum album (assembly GCA_963277665.1). Lineage (NCBI taxonomy): Eukaryota > Viridiplantae > Streptophyta > Magnoliopsida > Santalales > Viscaceae > Viscum > Viscum album. Next base: position 498,179,304 of record OY728140.1, read on the forward strand.
TGACCACACAAATTTCTCAATATATGAATCAAACTAAACTTCCAAACGACCAAAGGAGGGAGAAACATTCTATTGAATCCTTCTTGAGGTAGTGTCCACCTTTATTCAGCAGGTCTTCCGATTCATTATTGGATGAACAATGGATCAGTACCACTAAAGAAATTTTTTATATTCTACAATGGTAAGAATATTATAAATTCTTATTAGATGTTTATCATATGGAAGGGGAATCTGATAAATGGTGGAATCTTATCAATAATATGAGGCGAAGATATGAAATTGATTCAAGAGAATGGGACGAGTTCAAGAACATACTTTTCAATAAGTACTTTCCTCGTAGTCTTCGATAAAAGAAGGAGAATGAGTTCCCTAAACTCAAGAAAAAGGATTATGAACCTGTTGGTACCTACGAAGAAAATTTTACAAGAATTTCAAGGTATTCTTTTAGAATTATTATCCAAAATCAGTGTAAAAATGATCAATTCTTTAGTGGATTAAAACCAAGACTCAGAATGGAATTAGCCATAACAGACTTCAAATGATATGAGGAAATTGTTTAGTGTGATATCAAGGATGATATGGATATTGGAGTAACCCATCAGTCATATGGGTTAGATAAGAAGATAAAAATGGAATTCAAATAAAAATCGAAATACCACACTTAAAAGTAGACGAGTTTTCAATAATGGTCAATGCGTTGAATGAATCGTGGAGGGAATTGTATTAAAGGTACTAGTAAATGTTTTATGTGTGGAGAAGAATTTCATCAGGCAGTTGAGTTCCTAAGTGATTCGAAAAATATGTCTAATGATGTGAAAAGAGAAAAGGCTACATAGAATGCACCTCCTAAAAATCAATTCTACAAGTGCAAGGAAAGGGAGAATTATGCCAATATATGCCTAATCCAAGGTTTATTAATTATTATTTATGTCATTAAATTTTAAGGCCAATGGAAAATGAAAGTCACATGAAATCACTATCAGAAACATGGAGCACGATAATGAAGTAGTGAAAGGTACAATTACCATGCACTCTAAAGTATAAATTTTTTTATTTGATTCGGGATCCATATACACTTTTATTTATGGAGGCATTTCTATGGTTATAACTATATTATCTAAACAATTATATGTTTAGTTAGTTTTGACAACTATTAATGGCACAACGATCGCATAAAAATTTTATAAGACTTATCTGGTTGAAGTTTTTGGGAAAGTGCTTCATGAAATGCTTGGGATCCTTCCTATAGTGTAATATTATGTGATTCTGGGCATGTATTGTCTTTATCATTATGTATCTCATATCAATTTACAAGAAATAGAAGTCACATTTCATATTCCAGATCAATATATGATCATCTATCGATGAAAATATGAATATAACCTTCCACTAGAAATTTCATCCATCTTAAGGTTATTGATTCTTATAAATGAAGGATATTTATCTAAAATGGTTGGGGATAAACTCATGATTAAGAATAAAACCATTGTATAGGAGTTTGATGATGTGTTTCTAGAGGAATTACCAGGTCTTCCACCAAATTGTGATGTTTAGTTTTCAACATTACCCATATCGGGTGCTATGATTATTTCTAATCAACCATATAGAATAGACCCAATTTAGTTATGGTAATTAAAGAATCAACTCCAAGAGAATCTTGATAAGGGATTCATACTCCCTAGTGCATCACATTGGGGAGAAACTATTATGTTTATTAAGAAGAATGATGGATTAATGAGACTCTACATTGTTTATTGAGAACATAACAAGATCTCAATCAAGAAAAAATATCATCTTCCCTGCATTGATGACTTATTTGACCAATTATGTGGAGATCAATACTTTTCCAAGGTTGATCTTCATTCAGGATATCGAAAATTAAGGGTAAAAAAATGAGAATATACCAAAGAATACATTTCATACAAGGTATGGGAACTTTGAATTTATGCTTATGCCTTTTGGTCTAACTAATTCCCCTGATATTTTCATGGATATAATGAATATAACATTAGAGACTATCTTGACCTGTTTCTGGTAGTATTTATAGAAGATATTATTGTCTATGAAAATAGAAACGAAGAACATGAAGATCTCAAGAGAATAGTACTGAAGACTCTGAGAAATGATAAGTTTTATGAAAAATTTACCAAGTCTGAATTTTGTCTTATGAATGTTTAATTTTTGGGTCATATAATCTCAAGAGAGGGGATATATATGGATCTAGCTAAAAAATAGGCTATTGAAAGATGGTCGTGACCAAAAACTGTAATTGTGATCTGAAATTTTCTTAGTTTGGATGGATATTATTAATGTTTTGCGAAATATTTCTCATGATTATCTAATTCACTCACCAAGTTGACTCAGAAAGGAGTTTAGTTCATTTGGATGGAGAAATGTGAAGGTAATTTCAATGAACTAAAAAAAGGGTATCCAGTGTACCTATACTCACACAACCTTATAGTGGAGAAAGGTCTGTGATCTATAATGATTCATACAATAAGGGGTTGGGATGTGTTCTCATGAAAAATGATATGGTGATATTTTATGCCTCACAACAGTTTAAAATCCATGTAAAAATTTACCCAACTTTGTATTTGGAGTTAGCTACAGTAATCATTGCATTAAAGCTATGGATGCATTATCTTTATGGTGAAATGTGTGATATTTACACTGATCATAAAAGTTTAAAGTATATATTCACAAAAACAGATTTGAAAATGTGCTCAAAAAGATGGTCTGAGTCGATTAAAGATTATAACTTCTCCATAAATTACCCATAGGAAGTAAAGAAAGTGGTATATACATTAAGTCGACAAGACCATACTATCCTATCAATGATGAGGATCACAAAAGATCCAATATTTAAGGATTTTCAAAGGATGGATATTGAAATTTTAAAGTAAGGGGTAATCTTATATTTCTCAAATGAGTGCTCAACCATCAATACAAGTGAATATTATGGAGGCATAGAAGAAAGATATAGATCTACAAAAAAATTTAGATAAATTTAATTTAATTCATCCATGATTGTGTTGAAATAATAAGGTTCAGGTATTGGTTTTGTATTCCTCCCATACTAAAATTAATGATGGATCTATTAGATGAGGCTCATAGTTCTTCATTATATATTCAATATGGATCACAATGATGTATAGGGACCTAAAATTGTACTTTGGGTGGGATGGCATGAAAATAGATGTCGGTGAATATGTCTCTTGATGCTTGGTTTGTTAGGAAGATAAGGCTAAGAGACATAAGTCTCAGGGGATGTTACAACCATTACACATACCTAAATGGAAATGGTAAAACATCACTATGGAAATTTTAATCGGACGTCCAAAAACATCCTAAGGCAATAATGCTATCTAGGTTATAGTTGATTACCATACGAAGTTGGACACATCATTTCTATTAGAGGGGATTTCACTATTGATCATCTTGTCGGGATATCTATAAAGGATGCGGTAAGATTTCATGGAGTACCAATTTCCAATATATCGGATTATGATATGAGGTTTACCTTGATGTTTTGGAAAAGTTTTCATCATGCTCTTGATACAGAGTTAAGTTTTAGCACAACTTATCATACTCAAATAGACGGTCTATCGGTGAAGAAAATTCAAACTTCTAAAGACATGTTGAGAGATTTCTCTATGGATTTAAAAGGTGATTGCGATCATCACCTACCATTGGTGGAATTTTTGTACAATAATAGCTTTCACTCCAGTATTCATATGGCTACTTATGAAGCCCTATGTGGAAAAAAGCGCAGAACTCCAAATTAATGGGATGATGTTATGGAATGTAAGCAATTAAGACCTGATCTTGTTGATGAAATGGAAGAAGAGGCCAGATTTATTCAACAACACATAAGAGAATCTCATAATGGAAAAAACATTATTCTTACAACTAACGAAAAGACCTAAAGTTTGATGTGGGTGATAAGGTGTTCTTATGAATAATTACCTAGAAGAGAGTAATGAAATTTGGACTGAAGGGCGATCTGAGCCCTAGGAATGTTGGTCCATTTGAAATGCTAGATCATGTTGGGAAGGTAGCTTACCATTTTCCTCTTCCACCAAATCTCTCTCATGTTCATGATGTGTTCCATGTATATTTACTGACAAAGTACATACCCTTTCTTTCACATGTACGAAGCTCATAAGTCGTACCACTGGAGCAAGATCATTCTTATGAAGAACAACCGATAGAGATTATAGATCGTAGAGAAAAAGTTCTTTGAAATAAGAACACTCTCTGGGTTATAGTTTTATAGAGGAACCACTAATTTTAAGAAGCAACATGGGAACTTGAGAATATGATGAGGGAGAGGGATCCTCATCTGTTTGTTTCTATGTGATGATTTTTTAGGGTGAATTTCAGTTTTAGGGGGGTAGAATGTACCATCTAGTTTTTTTATGAAATATTTTATTTAAATAATTTTTATTCTTAAATAACTTTTCTTGCACAAAATTGTGTGTTTAAATGAAATTTGATACACCCTTATTATAAAACTATCATTATAGCCCAGTCAACAGGTTAACAGGAGAAATTATAACTAAGTTAGGAAAATTCATTGTGAATTTATTGGCTATCAATTATTCATAGTAATTAAATTAATGTGATATATATACATAATAAAATATTTTTGATATTCATATAATGGATATTTTATTAATAGGGTATGAATAAATCCATAAGTGATGTATAAACCCTATTTTTTAATGGTTAATTTTACACCATTAAATTGAAACCCATTTTAAATTAATATTTTGACACATTAAAAATTCTATATGACAACATAAACATTTTATTTTTAATTGGGGTAAATAAATTTACTTTGTATAAATTTCTATAATTTTTCTGATAACTTTATTTTTTTATGAAATTTAAGTATACGCTAAATTTTAATTAAAAATAAAGTTTTTTATTGAAATAATTTATTTGGTTAGATTTTAATATGGATTGGATTCAAAGTATAAATATAATATATTATTACCATTTAATATATAATAGGTAATTGTAATTAATTTTACATTAAATTTAGATGTAAAAATATTTCAATATTTTACAATATTTTAACTTTTAAAACTTGTTTTCTCACTTCAACAACAAAATTATTTTTAAAATAATTAATATAACTAATATGATTTTAATGATTGAAAATGGATTCCATATATGTAATTAGTAGGTAAAAATTATGTAAATAAGCATCTTTTATTTTTAAGTATTATGAATAGTAACTTAGGTAATTATTTTTATTACCATGCTTAAAGGTAAATTAGGTAATTAAAAGTAAAAATATTATTATTAAATTACCTTAACACCTGTAAAACTCCAATTTTATAACTAAATTACTCCATTATTAACTATTTTTGAAAAAATGAATAACTTAATAGACACTTACCTATGAGTATGACATGAATATAATAAAAACTAATGCATGTGAAAAAATGTCCCAATATCATTTTATATAAGTATATTAATTTTAATATATGGATAAATAGGAGATAATATTGACTATATATTGTATCTATAAATTTAAAATATTTTCTTAAATCATATTAATTTATTTATAATTTTTATATATTCAATAATTACAATTAATGATGACACAATAGTGATATAGAAATTATTTTATTCATAGAAATATAAAAAAATGGTATTAAAAATATAAAATGAAATATAATATGAACAAATTAATGTAATCATAAAATTTATAAGGTGATTATGAAATGTTTGTTTTGTGTTAAATATTATGGTTCGAATTTATCTTCTGTTTTTATTTTATTTAAGGTCAAATTAATGAATAGTGTCAACAATGAAACTTTGGATATTTTATAAAAATAAAATTTTATTAATTTTTTTTATAAATATTTAACAATTAAAAAGTGTAAATTATTAGGTCTAAAATTTCCTAAAAGTGTATTTATGGCCAATTAATACTATATAAATAAATATTTATAACCATTAAATATTTAAGATTTTATTACTACAATTAAAATTGAATAGAATAACTAAGTGTCAATTAAAAAGATATTGTATAAATTAAAAAAATAACTTGTTCAAAACTTTTTTGTTGATGATATTCCATCCCTATCTCATATCATAAATTAATTTGGGTTTTTTGAGGTTTTTTGGTAGGTTTTTATTTTATTATAAATTTTTATTTATGGATTTTCCAAAAGTGTTATTCACCTCAATTATAAAAGGGATCCTCCTCCCCCAATTATTCACTTAACATTGAGCCTTCCAGCTCAGACAACCACTTAACGTTTTCCTTATAAACTTTACTATTTTAATTCTATAGGTTTTTTTCATCATCAAATAACAACTCTAGTGATCTTAGAAGTGATTTAAAAGAGGCACATCGAGGAATGTGTAATCTCTTCTACCAATTCTTTAACTTTTATTTTTTATTCTAATTACTCTTCATTAGTTGTTTCATTATAAATTAATATCATTGGTATCACTCATATATTTAGATGTTATTATAAATATTAAACAATCATATTTTCTTCTCTTTCCATCCAATGAAAGTGAAATCACAAAGTGTGCGTACGTACGACTTTCGGTCTTCACGTCGTGGTGTAATCCATTTTTCACCACCACATTACTTGGATGGGTATAACGAAAGAAATAAAAACAATATATTTTTATTATAACATTATACTAATTCTGAAATATTATAAACCATCCAATTTAATACCATTCAACTATTTTAGGAATGATATCATCACTCGTGTTTACGTATGGCCTATCATCTCCACGATGGGATGTGATTCATTCTACATGATCTTAATTAAATCAGAATTATATACATTAATTGAATGAATTAATATTATATTTATTATAATAATATAATTCTATAAATTATTTAACTATATTCTAAAAAGTGGAACCTGAAGTTATCTGAAAAATCATGCATAATAATAGAAAGCAGTTAATATCTGAATAACGAGTAACAATGAAATGTTACTAACAAACTGATGATAATATAATCATATATGATATCATAGAAATTATTATGATTATATAATAAGTCAATAACATTATTTAAATCATTATATATGATGTTCAGATACATATGATGGATATCAGACCGAAGGTAAGGGATAATTTTACAATCTCATTTTTTTTTCTGAGATTGTTTATACATAAGTATTTACATGGGTATATATATCATATAAATACATGTTTCCAAACAATGAATTATTATTTCTATTATTATACACATTTTTAATTTTAATTTTACCCTTTGATGACTTTTTAACAAATGGTATGAAAAGAAACGTTTTTTGTTATTTGATTTGTGGAACTTTTTTAATTATCCGAAAAAGTACGAGGAGATTGTTTTTTTAACTTATATGACTTTAATGAATTTTCACTACTTCAAGACACATTAATTACCTGAATCTTCCTCTACATAATTTTAAGAATTTTTTCAACTAAATTCTTTTCTTTTAATATTGTGTGTCATTTTTAGAAAAGAAAACGGTTTTGATAAAGAACAAATATTTTCCTTAGGAATTAAGTGCAAGTGTTTTATCAAAATTATTTTCCATATGTGATGTTATAGGGTTATGTTTCTATCACTAATATTAATTTCATTTGATTTTGTTTATGATGTAATTTTTTTATGAAATATATTTATTTTAAATGAAATATTTCAGAATGATGTTTAAGAAACCCATTTTATTTCATTCGTTATGCTATGATAAATGATTTATGTTTTCGTGGAACAAGTAAGAATTATTTCATTATGAGATGGGTGGGACATATATATCCCTCAAATTCATTGGGTATAGATTTATATCTCATGACATAGACATGACTGGAAGGAAAATTTAATCTTGTTCACTAATATCAGACTGGAAAGACGAGTGAACTCAGTTCAATAATGGAATTCTTCCACTTTGATGGTCTTCAAAATGAGACTTGACTTATATGAAATGATTTTCTATTATTATGTGTGTATTCCATGAAATTTCATTTCTTATGTTATGACTATTGGGATTTAAGTTAACTTTTTGGATTTATCTGATGACATAATATTTTTCCCTTTCATATGAAGGATATGATTTTCAAATATTATGATCTTATGATTGTGATATGATTGATATTTTCATTGTTTACCCTTAATGTGCATTTGAGATCACCCTTTCATATGTTTCGTTTCCCTAGGTCATAAAGAAGGTTATTAAGTATGACATTTCAAAAAGGAGTCTATTTTTTATGAAATAAGCGATATACAATGTAGATGTTTTACAAATTAGTTGTTTTTGTATCCCAATTTCAAAAGAAACTAAACTTATATGATCTTAGTGTGGTTTATGTTATGTTATGTAATAAATATTATTCAATGTTAAAGTAATATATACATGTATAGTATGGTCCAATATATTTATGATAACATGAGTCTCCCATCATTCAGAGATTTTCCTTTTATTTTACAAGTACTTTTAGAGTGTTCATGAGGCTTACAACTGCTGTCAAGTCGCATATCCTAGAGGATCTTAACTGGATTTCATCACATTATCTGTGATTGTCTGGGGTGCTTTGCAGAGAGAAAATTTACTTATTGATGGGATCAGTGGGATATTATATGGGTTTTGTTCTATATGTTATTGTTTTCATGACCTTCTACTGGTCAGGTGATCATGTGTATTCTGGACGTTAATGAGATTTTCATGATCAGGACCACCTTCATATTCCTTTTCATTACAGAGAAAATAATACTCCTATTTATGTATTTCAAACATTTTGATTTTTTCAATTCTCATTTTTTATGCATTTGAAACAACCTATTACCCATCAATTAGATTGTACGGCCCTTAGGAAAGCAAACATTATGTGACTATTGTTACCGTCAATGGTGGTGGAGTATAAGGGAATCATACTTGATAATTTTTTAGTACCACCTCCTCAGTGATATAAAAACATTTATAGTCTTAGACCCCAGAAATACATTGATGTCTATAACAACATATCAGATGGACCCCATAGTGCTATAAGAACATAAGGTGCATTTGATGGATCTAGAGAGTAAGGGATTTATTGGAACAAGTCTGTCCCCCTTGGAATCCCTACTGTTGTTATCCAAGATGGAATATGCAATAATTAATTTAGGTATTGATTATCATTTGCAAAATTTTGTGACCATCAGAAATATGTATACACATAAGAGAATTAGTGACCTCTATGACCTGTTTAAATAGATGAAGTTGTTCTCATAGATTCACTCCATATCAGGTTATCTATAGTTCAATGTTTAAGGGGAGGATATACTAAATATGGAATTTCAGTTCCACAATGGCCATGATGGCTATTTTTTATTACCTCCATTATTTAATTGGGTAATATTTATAAAATTATCTTTCCCAATGTTGTCAATTATTTAATGATAAAATATATTTTCTTACATCAAGTATATGTAGCATGAATATTCATCCTCACCTAGATAAGCAAGATTCAAAATGTTCAATTACCTTTCAAAAAAACATGTCCATATTTAAAAATATTCTAAAAATACTAATATCTGAAAAATAAATTTCATTACATCATTAGAACACTAAGAGTCACTTGGTTATTTATTTGAACCCGTTTATAAATAAAGTGTTCTTCAACTTTAGCATGTCACCTCTAATTACTAATAAACCAACTCCTTTTATCTAGACTGTCTCATTATTTAAAAATTATATTGATCCTTAATTATAATCCTCAATATATTTTAGGAGATTTAAATCTCCTATAATATTTGAAGAGAACCCACTATCAAAGATCCATGGATGTTCCTTCTTTGATTCACTGATCTCCACATCTATAATCATTGCATTATTCTTTATATTCTTTTTATTCACCCGACACATATAGGTATTTCAACCAAAATTTATTTGAGTTGGTAGAACAAATAGATAATAATTAGTCAAATGAATTATTTTCCTATATATTCCAAAAAAATATTCGAATAACTGCAACTTTTTTTCAACCATCAAATAGGAATATTCAAGTTGTTTTTGAACTATTATTTTTTGAGAGAGTTGAATAACTCTCAATATATACCTATTTTATGATCTAGTCTTGTATAAATATTTAAAATTTATCCAAGATCTCGATTATAAGTGATTAAAACATCCATAATACTATATACAACCATATAATTAGCATATTCATTTGAAAATAGATTGTTTCCTAAAATTAAATTCATTATTTTGACCATATTGTTCAAAATAAACCAAAACTCCTTTTATGATGAAAAATTATTATATAATCTGATAACCACCATCTTCAATCCATTATCCTTCCACGCCAATTTTTGATTACCATTTATACCATATTTTTATTTCAATTCCCCATTCCCAAAATTAATATATTTCTTAGAGTTTTCTATTTTTTCTACAAACCCAAATTCCTCTACCTATGCCTTAATATCATATTTTCTTATCATATACTTCTTAAACATTTAACTAATTTCCTAAATATAATTGTAGAAGTTATTTTTAAACATGTTAAATTATTTCTCTCATTTATATAGTTTGTGTTGAAGAACATCAATCACTTTATCCCTTTATTTAGATTTATCTTTCATAGAGACATTATTTTTATCTTCTTTAGTGGGATAATTATTTATATTGAGTATTTTATTCATCAATTTTAACCCATTTTGAACATATAGGGAATCATGTTTACTTGACAAAAATATTATATATTAAGATTTTTGTACATCTCTTATCTTGAAAAATTTTAATGAAATTCATTTATTTCTCCATTTATAATGAATCTTATTAGTTTTTTTCTTCTCTGTGTTTATTATTTCATTCATGATGAGTAATATCTTTATCATTCACTTTTACAATAATAAATTTTTACCTATCGTTATATAATTCCCAAATTATTTTTCATCCTCAATACTATAAATGTGAACATTCTTATATAATTATCTTCTCTTTTAGTATCTAGAAAAATTCATACCATCCAACTATTAAGAAAATGTTAACTTAGTTTATTTTAATGATTAATTATTTGAGGAACTTCTGGGATTCTAATCTACATATAAATAATTTTTAACATTGTTTATTACATGAATATTTCCTATAAAATTTCCAATATCTAAATTATTAAAACAATTTAATGGTAGATTTACAAGATAAATTACATTGCATGTGCTCATGTAAGAACCTGGGTTTTTGGAATGGGTAAAAATCCTACCCTTGTTTAAATTTTTGACTTGTTTCAGAGAGAACCGGGGAAAATCTGGGAAGTTATAGAAATTTATAGATTTCATGTCATGTACTCCCATGTACATGCCATATGTGGGTTAGTCTTGTATATTTTTGTGCTGACCAAGTCTATAGCGTGTGGTGACTATGTAAAGATTTCCTAATACATGATGATCAATGTTACTTGATAGGCCGTGTATCTTTCATCTGTGTACCGGCTGAATCATAGCCATGTTCTTACTCATGTGGCGCATCCAAGCCATTCCGCTACCTCTGCTTAAGTCGGAGGAATGTCAAGGCTACTACATGGTGTTTAGTCCTTCATACAGATCATATAATTTTTTTTATCTATTTATAAGAGAGGGATTCATGTCTAATTTTAGAAAACGTCTTCTTCTTCCCCAATTTTAGAATAGCTATGTTCCAAAATCCTGAAGAACATACCTTGCCCTAGATTTTTCGTAAGACATCCATTCTGTGATCCGTCGGTGGCTGCAGAATCGCATCGAGAAGGATAAACCTATGGACCCTCTTTCATTCCAGTTCCTTTACCTTACATAATGCAGTTTACATCCTATTATAATTGTTGGGATTTGACGGAAACATTGATCTACAGTGATCAAATTCGAATTTGAGATTGATATCGGACATGCCTATGACTACAAGTCTAATGTATGTGGTTCGTACATTGTTTTTTGTTTTCGTAGACATTTAAGGGTTGCGTCTTTTTAGTACAACATTGGGTAATGAGAGAGACCCGTATACCTTTATATTAAATTGATTTTGTGCATTATGAGATGTTGTTTGGTATTCCCTTATATTGTTATGCTTAATAGAGGATGGGTTATAGGCCACTTCCCATTTGGGTCATTTTGGATGGGGGTGCCAAAGTTATTATAATTGAATTATTGTGAATTAAACTACTGGGTTTGAATTGTTAACCATGATTAAGGGAGAACATGGCTAGTGAAATTCAACTATTTTGTTTATTTTGGATATTTGAAGTATTTATTTCTATTATATATATGTTATGTGTGATATTTCTTATTTGGAACCTTCGACCTATGTTTGGAATAGCCTTGGTATTGTTGAGTGTTGATGATCACAGGTTGGGCATGGAATGGATTACATTGGGTGGTACTGACCACGGGACTAGGCGTCAAGGATGTCGACTTCAGGTAGTGTGACTATCAAGTTGGTCTTGGCCTAGGTTACTTGGATGGAAAGGCCATTGTACTAAAGTGACATGGTCATAGGGGGACGAGGGTTCATAGATGTTGTGGCTTGGGAATTTATTTTGGTGGTTACCGCTCACCCGGAACATTGAGTAGTGTGAACACATGTTGACTACATGAAGAGGTGTTTTTTACTAATTGTTGGGTAGAGGCTCTTGATATATTCAGTTAGGTACAATTTTCTTGTTGGTGCATTCCATGGGAAGCCACATAGAAGGTGAGTAGCCTTCAAGAAGGGTTATAATTGTTTGGGGCAGAGGATCTTCATGATCTAACGGAAGACATCATTGTCCCAATGATTACTAATTTGAGGGATGACATCATTCACCTTTCGGTTCCTATTTGAGGACACACATCACTTCTCCTCTAGTTGTTGTTACATGGGTAGGTGTGGGATTTCAAGAAGTGTTACAATTGTTTGGGTGTGACTTCAAGACATCAATACTTGAGACATACGGTTTCAGGAGGCATGTGGTGCTGGGTAAAATGACATAGATTTCACCATTTGCCGAAGAAGGTGACACCCCATGGTGGCTACTGAGAACTAGTAGAACTTGTGTTTATTTTTTCATCGTATTGTTTACTTCTTTCCTTATAAATGCATGTCTTCTTAAAAACTTATACAAGGTATCAATAAATGGGAGGTATCCTAATGATATTTTTCTCACAACTTACATGGGACCTTCCAGAATCTTATAGACTTTATGGATTTACTTGCTTAAAAGATGCTAGCTTCACGATCTATATTGTATTAGCTATTGCATGGATATGGTATGAACCTTGAGGTCATGCGTAGTAGGGGTTTACTTCTTTAGTTTCCATTTTTCTGTATCAGCATGCTTAATTTAATATGTAAGAATTGTTGGTTAGCCATTGGCGCGATTTGTATATATATATATATTGACATGTATGGCCTATTATGGATACATGTTAGGTGTTTAGTAGTTGTTCCAATTGATTGTTGTCTTGCTGTCTTTTTACTTTATACTAATGTTGTTTCTATTTTTCTTCTGTTGTTTATCTGCTATTTATTGTTCTTTTGATCTATGGGTCTCGTTCGAGTATGTTGAGTCATTTATTTCCACTGAATGTTATATATTATTACTCAGACGAGTACCACAATTATCCTCTGAGAGGGTATAGCCTCCCCACTATACCTGTAACACCCTCACTTCAGGTCGTTATTCTTTGGAGTTCAGGGAGGTGCGCCTAAGGTAGTAGCACCTGATCTATTTAGCACTATTCGGGTGGTTGTTCAAGTATGGGACGTTACAAAGTGGTATAAAAGGAGTTCTTAATAGGGATTTAGTAGCAGTATTTTTCTATCTACTAATGACATTAAGATATTTCTTTTTATTCCTACTCGTTTACAATTTGGTATACGGTAGACTGGAGATATGTTGTAATTGGAACTAGGTTTCTAGCTTGTTCATGGGTGCCTACAGCCCCAGGTATTAGGGATGGATAGAGTATCCTTGGGTGGGAATTTCTATTTTTCTTTTTCTTAGATTACAGTATATATTATTTCTACCTCGGTGGATCACTTGGTGTGTGATGTTATTTATTGTTTTATGTGACCATGACCTGGTGTGTTAATAGAGAATTGGACCTTAGACTGGTATGGAAAGGCATGATTTTTTGGCTTTTGATAAGAATATTTTTAGGTTATTTCAATTTTATAATAGTACTTATGCTTTGTGAAGTGATAATACCATGTGAATAATATCAATTTACATAGCTATAGATGCTTTAAAAATTTTAAGGGTAAAAATCTGGATAGAATTTTATGTTAATTGCAATATAATATGCCATGATTTATATATATTTTCATAATTGAATGTGGTAGTGTATTTGGGTCTTGATATTGTAAATCATGTATGTACTATGGTTTACGTGATTTTGATAATCATGATTTGGAGACTCGGTCATTGCTTTGAGGAAACATTGGTTGTCAGGACATGCATGTCCTGAGGTACTTTTGATACCCGACACTGTTGAGGGTGGGTAAGGAGGCCATAAGGCTGGGATACCATGGGCATGGGTTTCAATGGGAGAGAGTAAGGGTACTTTTTATATGTTTCCTCTTTATAGCTCTCCTAATATTCATTGATTATATTATATATATATATATATATGGTCAGCCTGACCATTTATGGTATTTAGCGGGTTCCTTCTAGACGACTCAGATGGAGTGTTAGGTGGGATATGGTAAAGTTCCACAGGAGAAGAATTGGGTTCAGGATCAAATGGATGCAGAGCATGAGCCAAATGTACAGGCTTAGGCACATGATCAGGTTCAAGATCCAGTGTAGGCAGGTTAAAAACTGGGTTTGGCTGCATTCAGGTTGTGGCTCGATTAGCAGCTCCAAACAATCCTGGAATGTGTCTTGTAGGGGATTGATAGAGGTGCACCGAGTATAGACCCCCCCAATGGAATTATCTGACATGGGAGTTCCAATCGCATCACCCACCACTTTTTCAGGATGAGGGTGGTCCACAGGCGGCAGAGAATTGGATAAAGACCATCCAGATGATCTTTGAGCATCTTGAGAGGCCACTTAGGTGGAGAGTCATGCTAGTGATGTACATGTTGAGACGATCAGCAAAGCGTTTGTGAGATGTTCAGGTTTAGGATCACAGAAACAAATGAATGTCATGGAAATACTTTGAGGATAGGTTCTTCGAGCACTTTTACCCAGATACATTGAGGGCAGAGAGATATCCAGAGTTCTTAAGCCTTCAACAGTGAGATGTTCCCGTCATGGATTATGTTGCAACTTTTAGTGAGCTATCTCACTTTTCACCTAGTACTGTATGTGATGACTCATCAAGGGTGAGGTGCTTTGATGATGGATTATGACATGCCATTCAGATCTTGGTAAATATATTCTGGTTGGGTTCATACTTAGAGTCGGTGAATCAGGTGCTCATAACCAAGGGAAATGAGAAAGATAGGCATCATATAAGTCAAAAAATGGATTTAGGTGATGGTTTAGTTATCAATAAGTGAGGTTGGGATGAGCTATAATAGGGAAATCAGGACAAGGACTCAACTAGACCACCTTGTAGAAATTCACTATTGGTTTTCTTTCAGTGTGGGCAGCCAGGGCATGTCCGGACATAGTACGATAGGTCTATAAAGGAGTGTCGGGCATGTGGACAGGTCGTGCATCTTGAGAGGTTCTGCAACCATCCTTCTTAGATAGCCGGAAGGTAGGGACCAGGACAGACTATAGCATTTGGAGATGGATCAGGGTCAGTACAAGGTGATGATAACCGAGGTCTAGCTGCACATGGAGGATGCATCAGAGATATTGGGACCCCGCTGAGGGGTCAGTGGATGGAGAACAGTGCAGCACCATAGGGAGGACATGATTCAAGAAGCTATATGTTAGGTCATGTGCACACCGTGGAGTTTCTAGGGTCTGATCAGGCTAGTGAGCTGACAATGGTTTGAGGTACACCGCGAGTGCGGCTATGACTTCCATGTTTTCTTTTTTCCCATGACCTGTTGAGGCATGCCTGTTTTGAGTACACGAGGTGCATAAGATATATGTGGAAAGACTTGATGTTGGTGATTTGGATTGACACCATTTCGGGTGTGTGATATGTATATATATATCTATGTGTGTGTGTGTGTGAGTGTGTGTATGTGAGATGCGTAGAATTGGGAGAATCAAGGATGCATGTTACTTGAGGTTTTGTGTGAATCTGGGCATTGAGTATGCGTGTTATTTTAGGTTCTTCACATCATATATTTTTTAGCATCCATGGGATGTAGCACCTCATAGAGGTAGACACCGATGCAGTGTGGGGTATGTTTTGGTGTTGGAAAGTACACTAGAGCAACGATGAGGTTTAGGGGTGATGATGCATCACGAGAGTACCATGGGTCTAGGAAATAGGCGGTTGGACCTTTTCTTTGTATGATTTTTGTTGTTTTGAGACTGAGTTAGGCAATTCATAAGGTGGGGAGCCCCTTGGGGAATTTATCCAGAACCTTAAACACCACGGTATTTCGGCTTACATTGATTAGGATGGGTATGTTCAGTTCCATCATTGGGTTTCCATTGATAGTTCGGGGATGAGCTATGTTTTGGTTGGGAGATTTTACGAACCAGGGTTTTTGGAACCGTTCAAAATCTCGACCCGGTTTCAATGTTTTACTTGCTTTAGAGATAACCGAGGAAAATCTAGGAAGTTCATGAAATTTACAGATTACACCCCATGTACTCCCAAGTACATGCCATATATGGGTTAGGCGTATACTATCTGTGTGCTGACAAAGTACATTCCATGTGGTGACCATGTAAAAATTTCATATTACACGTTGTGTAGTGTTACTTGACACACCGTGTATCTTTCCTCCATGTACTAGATGAATCAAAGTCATGTTCTGACCTGTGTGGCATTCCCAATCTACGTGGATTCCTCCACTTTAGTCGTAGTATGGACAAGGATAATACATGGTGTGTATTCTGTTGTACACATTTTGTACTTTTATTTTTATTCATGTATATGGGAGGGGGTTGCATCAAATTTCAGAAAACATCTTCTTCTTCTCCAATTTTAGAACAACTCCATTCTGAAATCCAAAATAACATACCTTTCCCAAGATTCTTCATCTGACATTAGTTTCATGATCCTTCAGTGGCTACATAATTGCATCAGGAAGGCTATACCACCCACCCACTTTCGTTCCAGTTCCATTGCCGCCCACACTATAGTTTCTATATGAGTAGAATTGTCAAGATTTGACAGAAACATAGATCTACGAAGATTGGATTCGAATTGAAGCCTGATATCAGATGTTCCTACACATATGAGTCTAAGGTAGGTCATCCATACATATTTTTATTTTTCTAGACAATAATGTATTTCATGTTTTCAGCGCAACATCATGTATTGAGTGAGACCCATCTTTCTTTATATTAAATTGACTTTATGTTTTATGGAATGTCGTTGGGAATTCTCATATCCTGTTATGCTTGAGAAAGGCTGGGATAGAGGTCAATAATAATTTCGTAAATTTAGGCTGGGGGTTCCAAAATGGTTATAATTTAATTTCTAGGAATTAAAATGTTGAGTTTGTATTGTTTTTTCTGATTAAGGGAGAACATGGATAATCAAATTCAACGATTTAGTTTTTTTTTCCTGTTTGAATTATTTATTTTTATTATATATATGTGATGTGTGATATTTCATATGATGTAACCATTGGGTTGTGTTGGGAATATCATGGGTATTTTTGGGTGATGCTCATCATAGGTTGGGCTTGTCTTAGATTACATTGGGTGGTACTGACAACTGGATTGGGCGTCATAGACGTCGGCTTGAGGCAGTATGACTGACAAGTTTGGAATGGCCTGGGTAAATTGAATGGTGAGGCCATCAGACTGGAGTGACATGGTTTAAAGGGAACGAGGTGTCAGATATATTGTATAATAGGAACTTATTTTGGTGAATATCTCTCACCCAGAACATTGAGTAGTGTGTGCACAGTTGGACTTTTTGATGAGGTTTCTTTGACCACTAGTGGGGTAGAGGCCCCCGATAGATGTAGTTATGTAAAATTGGTTTGTGGTTTCTTTCAAAAGGAATCAACATGGATGGTGAGAATCCTTTAGGGAATAGTGTTAAGGCTATGAGGATGGGGGAAGAGGCTCACTATGATCTAAGGTCAGATATTGTTGTCTCTTCGGTTCCTATTTGAGGATAGGCATCGTTTCTCATCTGGTTGATATGCCAAGGGAAGGCGTGGGATTTCAAGAAGGTTTATTATTGTTTGGGAATTCCATCAGGAGATCAAAACATGAGACATGAGTTGTTAGGAGGTACATGGTGCCGGGTTACATGACAATGATTATGACTTTGGCTGAAGTAGGCGACACTCCATAGTGGCTGCTGAGCACCAGTGGAACTAATGTTTATTTGTGCATCTTACTATTTTCTTCCTCTCTTATAAATTATTTCTTTATTAAACACTTATACTAGGTACGTACCATTGGGTGGTATCCTACTATCATTCATCACACACCGTGCATGGGCCCTTTGAGACGTATGTAAACTTTTTGGATTTACATGCAGGAAAGATGCCAGCTTCTAGAGCAGGATTGTCTTAGATATTTCATGGAAATTTTATGGACCTTGAGTTCATGCCTTGTTGGAGTTTACTTTTTTAGTTTCCATTTTTCTATATCAGCATGATTAAGTTAATATGTAGCTACTATTGGTTATCCATTGGTGTCTCACACACACACACACACATATTGATATGTATGACCTATTTTGGATGAATTCTTGTTTTTTAGTAGTTGTCACAATTGATTGCTGGCATGCTGTTTGTTTACTTTCCACTACTGTGGCTTCTATTTTTCTTCTGTTATTTATCTTCTATTGATTGTGCTTCCGCTCTATGGGTCATGTTTGAGATTTCTGATACTTTTTTTTCGGCTTCATGTTATATATTATTACTCATACCGGTACAATTTTTATCCTTAAAGAGGGTATAACCCCCCCCCCCCCACACTATACCTCTTAAACCCTCACAACTAGTTGATAGCCTTTGGAATTCGGGGAGGTGCCTCTAAAGTAGTAACACCCGACCCATTTAGCACTATTCGGGTGGAGTTTCAGGTTCAGGATGTTACAACTCACACTTATTAAAATAAATGACATGTGTTTTAAATTTTCATTTAATCATATTTTTATTTATCAGTATCTTCTTCTTCTACATCAATATATTTCATATTATCAACATGATTTAAATATTTAAATGATGTGGACCTAACGACCTTACTTCTATTCTTGAAAAAACCCCCTTTTCTCATTCCATAATTAGTCAGTATTCTATTTAAATCATCCAGTGGAATTATGTTGAAATAAAATTATTTAAGATCGAATAATTTAATATCAAATATTTCTAATAAGATACGCAACATCATCTCAATAACCACATAATCCATAAACATTAAAACAAAAACTCTTATGTTTCTTACAACATCATTAACTCTAGTGAATAAGACATAAGCTATTTCATCATCATTAACCTTATGATATTCATAATTCAATATCAAAACTTTTAATTTTTATTTCGTCACATTATTATTTCCATAAAAATTATTTTTTAATTTATCCCAAACTCTCATAACTGTCTTGATCCCATTAACTTTGAAAAAATAATTATGAGAAATATATGACAATATGGAATTAATATCAAGTCCATCATTACCTAAACTATTAATATACAATATAGTCATATCAGTATATTTATCATGAGGATCAAAACTATCTGTAGATTATTTTAATGCATTCAAACTAACTTAAAAATGATATGGTAGGATATGATATTTCCAAATATAACAATTCTTCCTTTCAAACCTGTGAATCCTCTTATTATTCACTAAATTATTATTTTACAAGGTCCCAATATAAATTCTAAGACAAAAACATGAAACCTAGGGAAAATAATTTGACACCAAACTCTAAATATTTGATCATATTTTATATAAATTCAACTTCTCTAATTCCACTTGAGAAGGACACACACAAATAATAATAGCTCAATAATATGGAGATGAGTTATTGAGTTCACTTATTTTTATTTTTTCCCTTTAAAACAGTCGTTATCACATATTAATTCGAATACAAATGCCACTGTACAGAAGAAACATACATTTAAAGTCACAAACATAGTTGGTGAAAAATATTTTTATAAGGTTCACTATTCAAAATGAGTAGCTATATCCTTGATATGATCTAGTAAAACAAGTTATCACACATCCCACTAGAATACCCATGTAAATTTCCAATAATCATGGATTATATTTTTACCAATGATACACAATGTTTTGTCTAACTTCTTTAATTAGCTTCCACACAATCAAAGACATAGAATATGAATTTTATCAAATAAATAGTCTTCACCAAGAATAAAATACCATCATGTTATTGTTTATTATTATTTTTATTCTTCCTGTTATTATTATCATATTTTATACTTGTGAAAATGTAATAACACTTCTCTTATATTCCTCTTTATACATTTGAAAAAAATGATCTCTTCTCTTCTATTTCTTTTGTATTAAAACGTGATCTAAGGTTGGGAGTTCCACTTCAATCATTCTTTCATCTTTTTTAGCCAATGGATATATCTGATCCTTAAATATATCCTTGTAAATTATATAGGTATAGATTGTTTTGAATTTCATTAACCCTTTATGAACAACATGGGATACATAAAGATAACTTCAATTATTTATTTTCCCTTTATTATGGCACGACACATCTTACTATAGTGTGAAAAAACTAGTTTTTATTTACATTGTCAAAAATTGATTCGTCTATTTTAGTATGACACCCCAAATATTTTGTGGTATGAATCTATTAAATACATTGTATTCATAGTCTTTATTTCATAAATCATGATGTTCTGTTGAATCAACACTTGGTTTTTTAGGAGATAATCATAACCTAGTCATTAAGCATTAATTTTCCACTTCTACATTCTGAATTTCGAAAATTGGTCATCTAGAGTTGTCACCTGTAAGTCATTTGGAGTCTAATAGAACCAACATAATTTTTAAAAAAATAGTAACATACCCTTATGAATAGTAATATGAATAGTAATATGATCCTTATGAATAGTAAATAATGATTTTATTTTATTTTGTTAAGGTAATCAGATAATGAGATCTTAATTAATTTTTCAATATGATATAAAACTAATTATATCTTTAAAATTGTTATTTTCCAAATTAATTATCAATTAATTTAGAAATTAAATTAAAAATACATAGAAAATTATTTTCAAAAAAATGAGTTCATTTTTAAATTCTACACATTGAAAATTGTTAGGCTGAATTTTGGGAATTTTTCTAAAAATATTTGAATATTTCATGAATTGTAATTTTTTTTGAGTTTTTGGTAGTTTAATGGAATCATATTGAAATAATAATATAAAATGATGGCCTACATGTGTACACTAATATATGACATTAGGTGTCCTAAGTGGATGAAACCATGGGAATTTCCATGCTACTTCAAAAACTAGTAATGAGGTGTCCCTTTAATTAATTAAAAACACCCTCTTAATTACTATAAATACCCACTCACCCCCTTAATTTTCATTCATTCCAAACTCATTATCCTTAAAGATATGGTAGTATTACCTCCCTATTAATCCTCCCAAGGTGTCTTAAAACCCCCAAGGTTCCAACCTTAATGTTTTTGGAGTTATTCTACAAGGTAAGATAATCTACCACCCTTCTCTTTTCTCAAATATTTCATTTTATGTTTTCCCTTTTATTTTCAATTAGATTACATTGGGATATATCAGTACAAATTCCCATTTCTGTATATATAATTATAGAGTGATGAGGGACCCCCTTTCCCTCATCAGACTATTTTGTGAAATTTTAAGTGACGTCGTTATGCTTCCAAATATTCGGGAGAGATTTATCAATTTTTCTTCTATTTTGAGTTCATTTCTTTAATAATTTTGTACTCATACCCTCTAATCTAAATTCTATGATAATTATTGTAATGTACATGAACTAGAATTATATTATTCTAATGTAATATTTCATCATCATCACTCTTTCACCCTCATATATTAGAAATGAAAACGCCGTCTGAGATGTGTTAATTTATCACATTCAAGGACGATAGATTCCCAATTTCCATTACCATGTTCAATTCTAGAAATAAATCCATTTTTATTTTTGAAACATATTTGGATATATGAATTTCATCTAATTAATGTTCTATAATCCTTACACACTCATAATATAGAATAATAACACAAAACAAGTCTACTTTGCACAAAACTGCCAAGCTAAATCCATGCATTTATCAATGACTATTAACAAATGATTAATCCTCAAGTATATAACCAAGATTCATTATAAGATAATTTATATATTTTTAATGTCACTAATAATATATATTAACAATTCTGGATTTTTAACCACATTTCAAACAAACTTCTATTCATGAATACAAGTAAACGAATCATGAAAACCAAGGAAGAAAGTACTTCCAAAACAACAAAATTAAACCTATTAAACTAATAAAAGGTTCATTAATGAACCTTATAAGGATATAATAAATAAATTACATGTATAAGAGGTTCATTAATTTCTAATTAATGAAGATAAATTTGATAGAAATAGGGGAAAAAATTCAAGATGCCTTTGGAGTACGCGCCCCACGCGCCCCCGACGTTTTCAAATATTCTGCCCGTTACTCCTTCACTGGGGCGGCCCCCGGTGCTTCCGGCGATGGTGGCGCCCTCTTCCCCCTCTTCCCCCTCTGCGGACGCTGGCCCGTCTCTTCCTCCGGGATCCCGGGGCTCCTCTCCCGGGCGGTCGTGCTTTCCGCTCTCCTTCAAGGATGCCCTGCTGGGTCGTGCTCCCCGGCAGCTGTGTTTCCAGGCGGTTCCCCCGGTGGTTCCTTCGGCGTCTCGGGAGGGGTCCTGCTTGTCCCTGGAGTTCCCTTCGGCGTCCTTTGGTGAGGCTGTGGAGGAGCTGAAATGGACGTTGGTGGCTCGTTTTGGCGCTGATAAACCCCCGATCCAGGTCTTCAAGAAGTTTGTGGAGTCTTGGGGGCTTCAAGAGCCGGTGTGCGTCTCTGTTGTCCACCGCCTGTACTTTTACGTGGTTCTCTAGTCGGAGGAGGACTTCGTTCATGCCTGGTGCCTGGCCCCTCGTCGCTTCGGTCAGTGGCGTTTCAATCTTTCGCGCTGGTCCCTGGACGCCCACCGTGGGAAGGAGGGGCCCAAGGCTGCGGTGTGGACTCTTCTTCCAGGTATTCCCCTTCCCTTTCAGAATGAGGCATTCCTCAAGTCCATCGGGGATTTCCTTGGAGGTTTCCTGTGTGTGGATTCTCGAACGCGAAATGGGGAGGACCTGTCTGTGGCCCGGATCTGTGTTGAGCTAGATCTCTCCTCCCCTCCGCCGGATAGAATTCGCCTGAAGGTTCAGGATACCTGTGATTGGTCCCAGGATGTGGTCTACCCAGTGTTTCCCAGGTTCTGCTCCTCGTGCCGCCTCCAGGGGCACTCAGTGCAGGTCTGCAGGTCCCGATCTTCTGGCCTCCGGCGTAGAGCACCCCGAGGAGTCCCACGAACCCCTGGGGGTGGCGAAGGGGGTGCTTCGATGTTGTCGGAGGTCTCCTATGAGGATCCTCCCCTGGCAGTTGTTCAGAGGTCGGATGGTCCTCGGTTCGTTTCGGCTTCTCCTACTCCAGGTCTGGTCTTTCAGAATGGCGTTAGGATGGCTTCGCCTCGGTGGCTGGAGGAGCTTTTTGACCCGGGGCTCGGCCCACGACAATGTTTGTCCCTGGGAAGCTTGATGGAATGCTTTCTGAGGACCCAGAGGTGTAGTGACCCCCTCGTCCAGAGGGGGGTCCAGTCTCGTCTCGCTTCGGGCCCGTGCGAGGGGGGCGGCCCGGGGGCCCCCCAGCCTCCCTTACGGACGCAGGTGGTTGTTAAGGCCGTCGGGGCAGTTTCCTGGGGAGGGGGCCCGTTGGCTCCTGAAGTCCGGAGCCCATCTATCTCCCAGTGTTGCAATTCCCCCTACGGCGCTCGTAGGAAACGGCCTCTGTTGCCCTCCCGGAGGCTCTCGTGTTCCCTCTCCCCAGTTTCAAGTCCGGGGGTCTACACTCGGTCGTGATCGAAACTGGAGCTCGTTGGAGTTAAGGAGCTTTTTGGTTCTGGAAAGATGTGGACCTTGGAACCCGGGGTCAGTTCCGGGTCACCCTCTGCGTAATGTATCCAATAATCATTTGGAATGCGAGGGGCCTCAGAGCCCGCGTAAAAACAGACTTTCTGGCGTCGGAAATAAAGAAGAATAGGGTGCTGGTTACTGCTGTTCTCGAACACAAACAGGCGCCGGCCAGGATCAACCAGTTCTCTCGGAAAATTGGTATGCATGCGTACATGCATGCAGACCCCGACAACCGTCACATCTGGGTGTTCTGGAAGCGGGATGTAGCGGTGGCCCTGCTTCAGGCGGGCGATCAATACCTGACCTTGATGGTTACGTCTGGACGTTGTTCTGTCATTGTGACCTTCGTATATGGCAGCTGTGATAGTCATAGGAGGGAAGCGCTATGGCAGGACCTTAGTGGGTTCGACCCGGGGGAGGAACCCTGGATTATCGGAGGGGAATTTAATATTATAGCGGACTCGGAAGAGAAAAAAGGTCGAGGGGCCTTCCCTCGCAGGGACAGCATGACCTTGTCCCAGTTCATGGAGAGTAATGGTCTGATGGATTTGGGTTCTACGGGGGATCGTTTCACTTGGTGTAACAATCAGAAAGGGGATCGAAGATGCTGGAGTCGTCTTGATCGGTGCTTGGCAAACCTTAAAGCTACCTCCGCGTTTCCTGCAGTGCAGGTTAAACACTTGGTGCGAGGCATTTCTGACCATTCCCCACTGTTGGTGCAACTGACGCCTGGGAAGGGGACGCAGGAAGGTTTCAAGTTCCGTGGTTGTTGGTTTGACAACCCGGAGTTTTCCAATCTGATCCGCTCGTCCTGGATGGAACCGACGGATGGGAACCCATGGGTGGTGGTCCACAATAAGCTCCGAAGGCTAAAGAAAAAACTTCACGCATGGGCATGATCTCTCCCTCCGGCTGATCAGGTTCTTGACAAGCTTAAGGAGGACATTGATAACATGGAAGGTAATCTGGAGGACCTGTGGGATGAGTCGGTGTTCACTGATCTTGCGGCTAAAAAGATCAGGCTTGCGGAGCTGATCCTGGGGCAAGAACGTAGAGCTCGGGAGGGTGCAAGGATTAGATGGTTGAAGGATGGGGATAGGAACACGGCGTATTTTCATGCGTGCATCAAGGAGGAGCGACGTCATGTCGTTCCTAATTTAATGCGCGAGGATGGCTCCTACACGGATGACAGGGAGGAGGTGGGGGGTATGGCCCTATCTTTCTTCAAGAACTTACTCGCCGGCCCGAGTGGGAGGATAAATGTGGGGTACCCCAGTGGAAATGCGGAGCTGTGGGAGTTGATACCCTCCTGTGTAACTCGGGAGGACAATGAGGCGTTAGAGTTGATTCCTGATGAGGAGGAAATCCATGGTGCTATGCTTAGGTTAAATGCGGAGAGCGCGGCTGGTCCGGATGGATTCCCAGGATCTTTCTACAGAGGGGTGTGGGGGATGATAAAAGACGATATCGTAATCGCCATCCAGGACTTCTTCCGCGGGGGCTACCTGCCAAGGGTGGCAAGTTCCACGACCCTAGTGCTCATTCCGAAGGTTAATAATCCCTCGTCTTTATCTCAGTATAGACCGATCAGTATGTGCAATTTCCCCTACAAGATATTTGCAGGTATCATCAATGCGAGGGTGGCGGCGAGGTTGGACAGATGGATTTCCATTGAACAACACAGCTTTGTGAGGGGACGGTCCATACATGGTGCGATGGCATTGGATCAGGTAATGTTGAAGGATCTCAATTTCAAAACGCACAGTTAAAACATGGCGGTGAAGCTCGACATGAGTAAGGCGTATGACAAGGTCGAATGGGGATTTATTAACAGGGTTCTAGCAAGCATGGGGATGTCTACGAGGGTGGTGGACATCTTGTTTAGGTGTTTTAGTTCTGCATGGATGATCGTCACCTTCTTGGGGAAGTCGCACGGTTTCTTTAAGGCGGTTCGTGGACTACGACAGGGAGACCTGCTATCTCCGAGCCTCTTCATCATCATGCAAGACACCTTAAGCCGGTTGCTCAACAGGGGGATCACTAGTGGAAGGATCATGCCGTTTAGGAGGAGTCAGGGCATGCAGGATTTATCCCACCTGATGTTTGCGGATGATACCATCATTTTTTCCAATGCGGGCAAAAGGACGGTGCGGGGGTTAACGAAGATTCTGGAGGAGTATTGATTCTGGAGCGGGCAGTGTATCAACAACTCAAAGAGTAACATATACCTGTCTAACAAGTGTAGCTCTGGCCGGGAAACTCAAGTTTGCAACAGAATGGATATGAAACCAGGTACGTTTCCCCTGGTGTACCTTGGCACCCCCATTTCTCTGGGGCGACTGTGTATTCGGGACTTCGACTTTGTGGTGAGTAAAGTAACGGGTCGCATCCTCAACTGGAAGAACTAGCTCTTGTCTTTTGGGGGCGTATCGCCTTGGTGAACAGTGTTCTCTCGGCAGTTCCGGTGCATGCCATGGCTGCCTCCCCCGTGCCAAAGTGAGTGATCAGGGCCATTGATAAGGTGCTTTCCGGTTTCCTATGGGATGCTCAGTCGGTAAGAAAGAAGCACTGGGTCTCCTGGGAGAGGATGGCTCGGCCGCTCTGTGAGGGTGGGATCGGGGTGCAGAGCATGAGTTGCATGGTCACTTGCATGAACGCGAAGTTAGCATGGGAAGTGGTAGAGGAACGTACCTTGTGGGGGAGGACTATGGCTCGAAGCTTCACACGGATTAGGGACGGTTCTGTCTCCAGGAGCTCTCCCTTTTGGGGTAGGATTTCCCAGCTCGTTCAGGTGCTGCATGGTCATGCGCGGTGGATAGTGGGGGAGGGTAATCTACTGTTTTGGTCCCATAACTGGGCCGGCTTGAGGCTCGGATATCCGGGGTGTCCAACCCCTCTAATTTCCTTCCGAGAGGCGAGCATGTATCAACCGTTTTTGAAGGCTATGATGGACAAGGAGCAACTGGCTTTCTTTGAATCGATCACCCTCATTGAACAGCCCGACAGGTGTGTGTTCACCCCGTCGAGTTCGGGGATCTTCACGCTGAAGGATTTTCGGAAGCTCTCCCCCAGTATGGAGCCCAGTGACATATGGAATGCGATAACATGGGTTAAGGGAGTTCCCGGGAAGTATGGGTTCCTCGTATGGAGGCTCCGGAACAGAGTTCTTCCTACCGACGACACTATCAGGAGAATGAGGATCAGTATTGCCTCTCGCTGTCATTGTTGTAAGAGGAAACATGAAGAGAGTATTGATCACTTGTTTTTTGAAGGGGAATGGGCGCAGAGCGTGTGGACTCACTTTGGATCCCTTACTGCTTTTTCTGTCGCGGGCACGAGCTCTGGTTCCTTCCTGGATAGGTGGTTTCAGGGGGTGATGATCCCGGGATTGGAGCGGTCGGCCCGGGCAGTGATTCTCAACGCGGGATGCTGGTGCTTATGGCAGGCTAGGAACCAGGCGAGGTACGAGGGCCTCTTCCCCACGGACAGGGCCATTGTTATGCGGACGAAGAGTCTACTGGTGGACTTGGATACTTCTTTAAGGAACTGGAGGGAAGCCCCGTCACTGAGGTTTCTTCATGCTGGCGGTGCGGAAACCTTTGATCAGGGTAGATGGGTCTGTTGGTGCCCCCCTGACGTTGGCCTCAAGCTGAACTCGGACGGGTCCTGCATCCGGGGTGACACGCGGGGAGGAGGCCTGGTTCGGGATGCCGGGGGCAGTGTCTTCCTAGCCTTTACTGCATTTTTTGGCAGCGAAACTCCTTTACAGGCAGAGGCGAAGGCACTCCTCACCGGCCTGACCCTCTGTAAACAGAGAGATCTGGCTCTCACGCAGGTTGAAACCGACTCCAAGGCC
The DNA here is from genome assembly GCA_963277665.1 of Viscum album. NCBI lineage: Eukaryota > Viridiplantae > Streptophyta > Magnoliopsida > Santalales > Viscaceae > Viscum > Viscum album. The sequence goes on from OY728140.1 coordinate 498,207,340, forward strand.
CGTCATGACTCCTTTATTGGCACTCTACCCACCCCCTGGACGATTGAATACACCGTGAGGAGATGAAAAGTTTTCCTCAACCATAATATTCGGGTGTCGCATACTTGGCGGGAGGGTAACATGGCCGCAGACTACTTGGCATCAATGGCAGAGCAAGGATCCAGTATCAGATGTCTCCCTAATAGCAGCGCCCTCAAACCGGAAGGGGTCAACTTGATCCGTAGTGACGCCCTAGGACTTCACTATTTTAGGCCCCCTTAGGGAGGGGGATACACCTCCTATCCTTCTTCTCCCCCCCTCCCCTTTTTCTTTTCCCTTTCCTCGTACTTTGAACCCGAAATAAATTTAATGATGATTATGATGAAGATAAATTTGATTATTCAGGTAATTAAAACAAATGAAGAACACACTTGAGCATAAGGTAAGGGGTTTCTTATCTCACTTTTAATTCCATGAGATTTCCATTGTTTGCCACTTATTTCTTGTATGTGGTATATGTGTACTGCAATTTAATATACAATAACATGATCTTATTTATATTCTTGGTATTAAATGATTCATTTAATGGTTATTTAGTTATGGTCATATGATTCGACTGATTACACTGTGGTAAGGGTCTTTGCCACAATTACCATTTCGTTGCGACTAACTTTATATTGTGAACCTAATAATCCTCATGTGGTTTACCTAATGGCCATTTGAGACAAATTTTCATTTGAAATTATATTTATATTAAATATCCAGAATCTCATATCATGGACATTTTATTTTCTAAACCTTATAACATTTTACATACGGTGTTTATTTGGAAACTTATTTTTAACTATTGAATTATAGATGAATCTGCATTCTCTACTCTATACAGATATTATCATGGAAGAGTGGACTTGTATTGAATCTGTTAATAAAGAACGCTTTGGAATAGTAGTGGTGGGTCGGGCTCGCTATAGCCCCGCGATGTACTGGCTCCGGTCTAGAGGGGTAAGGCGTTACAATTGGTATTAATAGAAGTTTAGTAGAACCTCGGAAAATAGATTAGAAAATATACATTAGGGAAAAAATATCTAACATATTATTTGAAGATAAACATACAATAACTTCTTGGTATTCTGGTAAGGAATAGATTATGTGAATATTTCTAGAAAATACATCCCTATCTGGATACGAGCACGTAGAGCTTGATCTGGCACTGATGTACCTAGGAGTGAAAGATCTGACAAGGAGTTTCGGGATTGACTTAGGGTTTTTTGGTACACGAAAATGGGACATACTTCACTCTTGGTTACAACACTCCCAGGGGATATGCTTAGGATAATTCACATTTTCTTTACAAGCCATTATAAATTATTTTAAGGTAAATATTTCCTCAGAGAATCCATGTTTATGAGATTAGTTATGCATAGAATTTCAATATGTATTAAGTGATTTTCTATTTGATATTAATAACCTAATCTAGTGTATCCATAATTTAGAAATGGTGTCTAATGGAATAAGGGGAATCAATACTCGTGGGAAATGTAGGGATCTCCCCACTGAGCATGTCAACACAGTCAATGTTGGAGCATATCAGATCATGACCATATTGGGATAACTTACTCAGGCTGTAATGAATAACCATTACACACTTGTGTTGGATGGTTTCATACGATAGAATCCCCCAACTTTAAGTAGGATGACAAATCCAATGGTTGATGATCAGTGGATCAAGTACCTTGAGAAGATATTAAAGGAATTAAGGTGCAAAGAAAATGAAAAGGTTGTACTGGCTGTATATTGTCTCAAGGGCGATACAGATCAATGGTGGTCCTTGATTTAGAATACCACAGACAAATATAAAGTAGAAGATATAGAATAGATGACTTTTAAGGAAATATTCTTTCAATAATTTTTCCCTCATGAGCAATGAACCGAAATGAAGAGGAAATTCCTTGGCTTAATGCAAAGGGAAGAATATAGTGTTTCAGAGTATGAGGATACCATCAGAATTCTAGCCAGGTATGTAATAGATTATGTATGTGACTCTGAAGAAAATATTGATCATTTCCTTGAAGGACATAATCCAATCCTTTGATGGGAACTGGCTTCTCAATCATTTTCGTCATATGATGAAATTATATACAGTGCCATCAAAACAGAGAAGGAATTTTCTAGATCAAATTTGTTCTATGTAAACCATATAAAAAGAAGTACTCTGATAACCAAGGGAAAGGTGAAGCACCAAATAATAACAAGGGAACAATGAATTTCCCATTACGAGATAGCTATGAAAAGAATCATATTTGGAAATGCTTGAAAGGCATGGGAGTCTGCTATAAGTGTGGAGAAGAGGTTCTTCTATATAATTAATGCAAGGGGAATAAACAACTTGATGATGTTCAATGCTACGACTGTAGAGATATGAAACACTATGAAAATGAGTTTCCTAATCACCAAGGAAACATACCCTTAAAAAGGACAAGAGAGCATGGGAGAGCTTTTCCGATTACTACTGTGGAAGTTGAAGTTCCTAATGATGTGGTGGCATGTACTTTAATTGTTTCCTCAAACATAGCCAACACTTTATTTGATTATGGATCATGACATTCATTTATATCTTCCCAGTTTTCCAATAAAATATACATGTATAATTTGATTTAATATAGGAGTTATCAGTCAAAACTTGTAGGGGATGCACTATTGCAACAAAGGAATTTCAACTATTCCCCATTGTGACACATAAATGTTTTTTAGTTTCTATCCTTATCGTCATACTGATGAATTACATTGATATCATTCTTGGTATGGATTGGCTATCAAACTAGGATGTGAAGATTCATTGCAAGAAAAATGAAGTTACAATTTTTTAAAATGATGTAGAATCCATTATCTTTAGAGCAGAAACTTCACGACCTGATTCATATCTAGATCCAGCCCCAGTAGATCTACTAAATTAAATACATTGAGAGGAAGATAAACAAATATCTATGGTAATGGAAAGAGATAATGAAATTTAATATGTGGATATAGTGAAAGAATACATTGACGTATTCCTAGAGGATTTACCTAAAGATCCTCCAGAGTGGGAAGTTAAGGTCTCTATTAAATTAATTCCTAGTGAAAGACCTATATTAAAGAACCCTTATAGAATATCCAGTGTAGAGTTAGTGGAGAAAATGAAACCACTAGAGGATTTGAGTGAAAAAGCATTTATTCGACCTGGTGTTTCCCTATAGGGAGCCCTGATCCTATTTGTCAAGAAGAAACATGGATCCTTGAGGTTATGCATTGATTATAGAGAAATCAATACTATTACAATAACAAATAAGTATCATCTTCCCCAGATTGATGATTTATTTGATCAACTTCATGGATCTCATATCTTTTTGAAGATTGATATTCGATTCAGATATCATCAGTTTTGTGTGATGAAAGAAGATATTCCTTAGACAACATTTTGAACTAGGTATTGGCATTACGAGTTTACAGTGATGCCTTTTGGACCGATGAATGCACAATCTATTTTTCATGGATTTCATGAATAGAGTTTTCAAGGAATATATTGATAACTTTTTTGTTCTATTCATTGATGATATTTTTATATACTCTAAAATCTATATAGGCACTAAGAATCACTTGTGGATTATTCCGAAATCTCTTAGAAGAATTGAATTATATCGGAAGTTTATAAAGTGTGAATTCTTGCTTCAATTAGTTTATTTTCTAAGAAATATTGTATCTAAGGATGGAATCCTAGTTGATCATACAAATAAAAAGGCAATCCATGATTTTCCTATGCTAACAAACATAATCGAGGTATGCAGTTTTATTGTCTTAGTAGCTTACTATTGGCGTTTCATTCAGAATTTTTCCCAACTGGCTAACCTACTAACCAAGATCACACGCAAATGGGTTATGTTTGTATTGAAATGAGAATGTACAAAATGATGTGAAGAATTGAAAAGAATACTGGTCAATGCTACAATTTTGACTCTTCTATATGGAAATGAGGTATTTTTTATAAACATTGATGCATCAATGAATTGATTGGGTTTTGTCCTTATGAAAAATTGTAAAGCTATTGCTTATGCATCAAGAGAGTTGAAGACTCATGAGAAAAATTATCCAACCCATGATATTGAGTTAGCAGCTATAATATTTTCTCTAAAAATATAGAGACATTATCTTTACGGTATAAAATGTGAGATATAAATAGATCACAAGAGTTTGAAATACATCTTCACACAAAAAGAACTCAACACGAGGCAAAGGATATGGATCGAGTTACTCAATGATTATGGTTTTTCAATACACTACCACCCAAGAAAGGAAAATAAGGTGGAAGATACATTAAGAAGGAAATATCCTGGACTTCTAACCCAAATGAAGATTCAGAGAGATCCTATATTCAAGGATCTACTAAATATGGATACGAGATTTGTTAAGGAAGGGAAAACATATTTCTTCTTTCAAATGATTGCTAAACCACCTTTATTGGAGAAGATAAATAGATCTCAATCTGATGATGAAAATCTACACAAGAAAATTATTATTGTTATGGATGTAAGATTGGAAGACTTAGTATATGAGGAAGGAGTTATGATGTTTGGGAAGATGTTATGTGTCTCATCCATACCTGAGCTAAAAAAGGGAACTTTTAGACAATGATCATAACTGAAATTTCCCAATACACCCAGGTAGTACAAAGATGTATACATATCTGATGGAATATTTTTGGTGGGATAATATGACCTGGGAAATTTCTGACTACGTGTCAAGGTGTCTAGTTTGCCAACAAGTGGAGGCAGAGAGACAACATCTCAAGGAAGTGATGCAACCGATACATATTAATTTGTGGATGTTGGATAACATTATAATGGATTTTGACACTGGAATACTGAGGACACCAAGAATGAATGATACAATATGGGTAATTATTGATTATCTCACACAATCAACACATTTATTTTCTATAAGAGAGTATTTACAACTTGAGTGCCTGGAAAGACTTTATATTAATGAATTTGTAAGACTTCATGGTTCAGCTCTATCTATTGTGTCCGATTGAGATCCCTGGTTTACATCAAAATCTAGGAAAAGTATCCAGATGGATTTGAATAATGAGCTTCATATGAGTACTTCTTATCACCCCCAAAACGACGGACAGTCTGAAAGGACCATTCAATCTCTGGAAGACATGTTGAGATCTTGCTCTATTTACATTAATGGTATGTGGGATCAACACATTTCATTGGTGGAATTTTCCTACAATAATTGTTTCCATTCTTGTATTCAGATGGCTCCATATAAAACATTATATGGAAAGAGATGTCAAAATCCATCTTTTTGGGATGATGTTGGTGAGAGGATACTTATAGGCCCATAACTTATTGAAGAGACCAAAAAAATGTGAATACATTCCAAATGCATATTAAAGCAGCCCAATGTTGGAAAAAGCATTATGTTGTAATCTTGAGAAAGGATTTTGAATTCCAAGTGGGATATCATCTTTATGAAAGAATCTCCATGGAAGGGTGTCTTAAGGTTCAGTAAGAAAGGGAAACCGAGCCCCAGGTCCATCAGACCATTTGAAATTCTAGAATGAATCAGAGCTGTAGCTTACTGTTATGATAGTCTTCCAAGTCTCTCCAAAGTCCATGATATGTTCCATGTGTCCTTGTTGAAGAAATACATGCCAGACCCAATACATGTACTCACCTATGAAGAAATTGAACTCGATCCTGATTTTTTTAACTGTGAAGAGCTTGTTTGGATTCTTGGCACAAGGGAGTAGGTATTGAGAAATCGGACAACTCATCTAGTAAAGGTTATTTGGAGAAACCTAAATATGGAGGAACTAACATTTGAACCTAAGGATGTTATGAAGTAGAACCACCCACATCTTTTTAGTGGGATTTATATATAAAATTTTGAGGACTAAATTTCAAAAGGAGGGAATAATATAACACCCCAAAACACTTTATGGTATACTTATCTTAAATACATTCAATTAATAGCCTATATTTCTTAAAGTATTGTATTCCTTTGAAACAACACTTGGTTATCTATAAGATATTCATAACCTAGTCATTAAACATAAATTTTCTGCTTTTATGTTTTGAATTTTGAAAAACAGTCATCTATAGTTGTGACCAGTAAGCCATTTGGAGTCTGATAGAACCAACATTATTTTTTGATGAACAGTAACATACACTTATGAATAGTAATATGAAAAGTAATATGACCCTTGTAAATAGTAAATAATGATAGTATTTTATTTTCTTAAGGTAATAAGATAATGGTATCTTAATTAACATTTTAATATGATTTAAAACTAATTAGACATTTAAAATTATTATTCTTCAAATTAATTATGATTTAATTTCAATATTAAATTAAAACTAATTAGAAAATTATTGTCAAAAAATGGGTTCATTTTTTATATCAACATGTCAAAAAATGTTTAGGGTGAATTTTGGGGATTTTTAAAAAATACGTGACTTATTCGTGAAGAGTAAAAATACAGTTTTGATTTTTTGACAGTTTAATGACATCATAATGATATAATAATATAAACGTATGGTCGACTTTTTTAAAGTAACATATGTCATGAGGTGTCCCAAGTTTCTAAAACAGTGGGGAAAAAAAATGGGCAAGCCCATGGTTTTGCAAAAACTACTAATGTGGTGTCCTTTTTAATTAATTAAAAACTCCCTCTTAATTACTATAAATGCCCACTCACCCCCTTCATTTTCTTTCATTAAAATATCATTATCCTTGAAGCTCTAGTATTATTACCTCCCTAGTTTTCCTCCCAATGTGTCCTCAAATCCCCAAGGACCCAACCTTCAATTTTGGGGTGTTACTCTAACAGGTAAGAAAATCTATGACCCTTCTCTTTTCATAAAGATTTAATTTTATGTTTTCAATTTTATATATGTTTAACCACATTTAAAAGGAAACTTCCATCCTTGAATACAAGTAAACGAATCATGAAAACCAAGGAAGAAAACACTTCCAAAACAATAAAATTGAACCTCTTAAACCCATAAAAGGTTCATGAATGAACCTAATAAGGTAAAACTAAATAAATTACATGTATAGGAGGTTATTTAATTTTTAATTAATGATGATAAATTTGATTATTCAGGTCATTGAAACAAATGAAGAACACACTCGAGCATAAGGTAAAGAGTTTCTTATCTCACTTTTCATTCCATCATATTTCAATTGTTTGCCACTTATTTCTTGTATGTTGTATATGTGTACTATCATTTGATATATAATAACATTATTGTATTTATATTCATGGTATTCAATGATTTATTTGATGGTTAGTAAGTTCTGGTCATATGATTCAACTAATTACACTGTTGTAAGGGACTTTGTCTGAAGTACCATTTAGTTTTGACGAACTTGGTATTGTGCACCTAATAATCATTATGTGGTGTACCTACTGTCGATTAGAGATAATTTTTTTTGAAATTATATTTCTATTAAATATACATAATCTCATATCATGGATATTTTTATTATCTAAACTGTATACCATTTTACATATGGTGTTTATTTGGAAAGTTATTTTAACTATGGAAATATTGATGAATCTGTATTCTCAACTCTATACGGATATTGGGAAGAAATATTGTACTTGTATTGAATCATTGTATAAATAATTATTTGGACTAGCAGTGGCAGGTGGGGCCCGCTATATCCCTCGATGTAGTGGCTCCGATCTAGAGGGGTCGGGGTGTTACATTTAGTGTCATAATCTTCACTATGGCGTGTACATATAAACTATATATTAATAATATGAACTGAATTCTTATGAAAAAAACTATAACACCATAATATTTTATGATATATTTATCTTCAAATAAATTTATCTTATTTGATGCCTTCTTTTACATGAAACCCTAAATTTAAATAAACTATAATATAGTATACTATTATGTCCTAAATGTTAAAATGGAAGTACAGATAAGAATAACAAAAATTTTAAAATATATATATTGTCATTTTTTAATGAAAATATATTGATGAATAAAAACCCAGTTTCTAGTAATAACACTTTATGCTTCAAAATAATGTTTTCTTCAAAAAATGGTTTGTTTTTCATTTTAGGTGTGAAAATAATATATAATTTCTACCATATTTAGAAATTTAATATGAAAAATGAACATTATTTTTTAAATATTCATGTTAAAATTATATTATTGTGAATTATTTTGTATTTTTTGAAAAATTTGATATTTAGGTGAATAGTAAAAATAATGATTTTTTAAATAAATCTGTATTTTCTTTTCTAGAATTTTAAAAGAAATATTTTGATTTGGAATGGTTTTATAATGTAATTAATTTACTATTTCAAAATATAATTTTCTATATTTATTTTTTATCAATATTATACATGATCATAGAGTTAAAAATACATTTAGTTATAAAAATGGTTTTTATTCTAAAAAAAGAATTTTTTCATAAAACTTATTTTTCATTGCGCTTAATAAGATTATTAAAAAATGAATTTCTTGTAATTATAGAAATTGAATTTGGTAAAATGGATTCTGTATTTTTAATCTTCTTATTTAATATTATATAATAATAACAACTTAATTTTTTTCATTATGAATAGAAATTGAGGTAATAATTCATTGCATTTATAATGCTTAAAAGGGATTAACAGGTGGTAAAAATAAATATATATGTTTTAAAATGAGTGGGAAAACATATATAAATCCAATTTGATGGATGTATTTTTTCTATCTCATCTTATGTTTTATATTTTTCCAATTTTTAATCATTTTATTTTAATAAGGAAATGTCATATTTTAATCTTTTGAAAAATTCCAAGTGTGTCCTCTCCCACTATGTAAATGGGAACAACTAGTCTCTTTTATTTGCACAAATTTTATCAACCAAGATGAAACAAACCCTACCCAATTCCCTTCTAAAAATCACTATTCATTATTCGTCAAATACTATTCCATGAATCTTTAATATGTGATCTAAATGAGGCCTACTAAAGAAGTGCCAATCATCTTACTTGAAATCTTTAAATTTATTTCATTTTCAAACTACATTAAATCTATTTTATTCATTTTAAAATAATAGATACGGTATCCTCAATATACTATAATGTTATTATTATTATGGGACCACCATTTTTCCCTCATTTCCATCAAATGGGAAGTAAAAATTATTTCTCATATGTATGTGTGGACTACTGCCTCCACAAAGGGACATTAGTCAATCTCCAATAACATAATTCATGGTTGGACATTATTTTGAATTTAATATTTATATATTAAATTTAAAACATAACTATAATTCTTCAATAAAATATATTAGCTACCATTATACTTTTTCATCTATTTAATGATGATAATTTCACTCGTGCGTACATGTGGACTACCACTTCTATAAAGCGATATAACTAATTTTTTATTTTCACCATACATATATGGAAATAAGTATATATTTAATTATTATATATGATACATATGACATTATAATTATTTGAGAATGGTTAATTAATATTTAAAATTGTATCATTCCAACTATCAAGAAGTGTAAACTTCACTCATGTGTATATAAGGACTGTTATCTTCACGGTGTGATTAATTAATTATTAATAAATTATTTCTGTAAGTATTTATAAAATATTTTATGGTTTTTAAAAATGATACTCATGAAATGGTAAAAAATATATATATTATCTAATCATTATTAATCTATGATGAGTAGTACTACCGAACATGAACATCAATGAAAAATGAAACACCTATCACCGAAAACATTGATTTTAATAAAGAATTGTCAATAAACATGTGATACGATGTTATAATCAAATCATATCAATTATGATATATATTAGTATGGTTATATAATATATTTATAATAAATTTTATATTTATTATTCATGAGGTTCGATCACATATATATCAAGACAATGCTTGCTGTAAAGGATTTAAGGTTCAATCCCATTTAATAGGGAATATTTTTCCATTTCCATTAAGGAAAATATATGATCCTTATCTTATAACCCCCTTTAATATTTTTTCACTAGTAATTTCTATTGTTTTTATGTTATAGTATCATTTCTCTCTCATTGGTACTCAAAATGGATCATAATTCTTTTTTTAAACTAACCTTATTTCTCCAAACCCCATTTTTCATTGATATCGATGATTTTTAAAATGTTTTTGGGAATGGTAATCAATATTGAAAAAAATAATCAGTTAATTTTTACTGATATTTTACTATAAAAATGGCATAAAAATAATATTTCCATTTCTAAAATAATGTATTTTTTACATATTTTTTGAACCAAATTTTTATTCTAACAACTTTAGTAGGAATGAAGTTTCTCACTATATTTTACTTTTTAATTATTTGAATTTTCCAATATATTTGTCCATTTTCATTTTCAATTAAATTCTTTTTCTTATGAATTTTGATGTATTTTTATTTAAAATAAGTGATTTCAAAATAAAAATGTATATCTCCCCTATGTAATATTCCAATGATCTTTCAATGGAAATTTTAAACTATGATATCATCCTTTGATATTAATTATGATTTACTAAGGATATTATCTATTGAGACGATCCTTATTACTTCTATACATGGTTTATTGTTATTATTAATTTATGTGTAAAAAATCCATTTATTTTCTTGGGTTACGCTTTGATGAAATTAAGATATTTTTATGAAACATGTTTTCTTTCTAATGGGTATGATGTGATTTCGTGGTAAAGGTTTTGTGATCTTGTGGAAGGAGTATTTATTTTTGTTATTGTTTGATGTATGGGACCATACTTATGTATCCCTATAATTAAATGGGTATATATGGATATATCATGAGATATAAAGGATAGAAATGGGGACTGAACCTAGTTTAGTCTAGGACCCTATCCACTATGATAGTCTTGAAAGTAAACTTTTTCTAATTATATGATTGAATGCGGAGTAAACAAAATTCAATATGACAATATTGGATGTGATCCTTGAATTTCGAAATGAATTTCTATACATATTTTTATGTCATAAATTTATTTCTTTTTTTATGAAATGTTCTCACTGATCATGATTGATTACTAATGATTCATCACACATATGAATTATACAACAACCATGTTCTTTATTACACATTAATACATGATTTAATTACCAAACAATATATTTAATATAACCTAAAATATTGATAATACAGCATTATTTGGTAATTAGGTATGTTACATTACAACCTAAAACATGAATTACAATATCTTTATTGAAAACTTCCATATCATGCCCGAACTTAGAACTTCACGGGATGACCCGGGGAAATAAATAAGAAAGAGGTGTTATATAAATCCCAGTAAGGGAATTAAAATATCATAAGGTAAATCATGGTGAAAATATAAATATATATGGAACATAAAAATATTAGTAATCATAAATAGGAATGATAATACATGATATTACATGATAACAAAAAGGAAACAATAGAAATATAGAAAAAACATAAAACAACACATCATAAACATAGGTCAAGGCTAACTGACAATATATCATACTGGAAAAAGATACATAAAGGAATTAGGTTCACTCCATATCCCAACATGACATATCATGATAAAAAACATTTCCCAATGCATTAATGTGCTATATAATTCTGGGTGAACCCATCACTTTCATTTCATTTTCATGCTTAAATGTGCCACATAGATCATAAATCATGGATCCATTCATAATAATAATTTATTATTTGACAAAGGAATGTGGAATAAATATAGTTATGTCTTAAATAATAATGTTATACATGTATAAAGGTAAACTCATTTAATAGGAAATGGATACGATATTCACTACAAATTTAGTTCTGTAAGGAAAATCAGGATGAAAATTTGGAAGCATAACAGAGTCACATAAAAATTTATAAAATTGGTTTATAAGAGTGAAATTGATCTCTCATAATTTTTTAATAAAATGTTATATAATAAGGTTAGGAAATTACACATTCCAATATTAGTAATTAAAAATATAAGGCATAATATAGTAAATAAACATGAGTAAAAAAGTTAAAGGAATGAATCATTTTGAAATTTCCCCTGGTAATGAGTATACATGGGATAGATTAATGAGAGAGAAATGGTTTTCACATAATTTATAAATCATAATGATAGTATGGGTGAGTTAATAAAACACACCATGCTTTAAGGAATTTACAATATAAGTGCATAAAATAAAGGAGATTCTTGAATATATGAGAGAAATAGAGGATCCCTTACATTGAGAATATGACATCAAAAAATATAAAGGTGACAAATTGAGAGATTAGGGAAAGTATATAAGGATTATAGAGATATGATTTCATAATTAGGATGAGATACAACTATTTGTAGTGGAATGAAATGGGATCCTAGGTTGGTTTATATAGGAAATGAGAGGGGAATTCATATATATTTCACAAATATAGGTTTTGGACTCAATATAATAAAATATTCAAAGCCACAAACCTTCCCATGGTTTTCTCCCATGGTTTTTTTTCCAAAGTGGAGATTATTATGTTATTTTATTAGGAAATTATTATAACTTATTAAAATTTTTTCCCTTCTCGTGTGTAGGTGAGTCACACTTTTTAATAAATGATTTTAAAATCCAAAAATATCTTATATGTTTTGGAGGACTCAGAAAGGGATTATAAAATTAATCAAAAATATAAAATAAATTTTTTTTTTATGTTTTAAACATATATTTTTCTGAGTATACACATTATAGCATTTATTTTATCATTTTTGGGACATTATGATTTCATAAAACAAACATATTTTTATAAGGTATTTAACTTTTATCACAAAATTCAATTGTTTCATAAAATTTTGAAAAATTCATAGTTGAATAATTTGAATTTTCTCATTCATAAAAATAATACTATTTTTATCTAATTAATTTTATAAATATTTATATTTTCAATTTTAAAAATAGATTTGAAATTTATTGAAAAATAGTAGGATTTTATGGCAATAATAGTTTTTGAACCCTTACAAGAATTACATTTGACGTCATAAAAACATATATTAGAATTTATATTCAGTAAAACTTATTTAATAATAAACTTTTATTAAAACGTTATTTGTTTAAAAAATTTAATTTTATTCACAAAATAAATTCCATTATAGATTTTGAATATTACCTGAAAATACTATTTTCATTTTATTGAATAAAAATAAAACACATTTATAAAGTATTAATAAAATGATAATATATTCATTATTACATATTATAAATATTCATATTGTTGTTTTTTGATAAATATCCCTTTAATGCAGCAGAATACACTCAAATAGTAAGGAGGAAGATGGTGACACTTTTATGGGGTTGTTCGGTGAAGATTGTCCAGGCCATGTACTCGATGAGGTTGAAATTCTCCCGCAAATGGTTATGATCATGCTTAATTTGTTGGATCTAATCATGAGATTGGTTGATAGAAAATTATAGAGAATCTATATCCCTCGAATTCTCTGATTAATGGGATTCATAGGGTATGATACTACTTGTTTATATCATCACTTTCTTTGACTTTGTCAATTGAATTTATTAAATCCCTATATTTATAATAATCATGTGATCACTATTAAATGACTACATTTTAAATTATAAGTATTATCTACTATAATTTAAATCCAAATAGTTATAACCAAGGTTGTTCATGTGTTTTCTATAACCATATTAAATAATAATACATTTAATTAAATAAAAATGTAAAATTTCCTTTATAACACTTCAGTTCATTACAACATATGTATTTTTTATGAAAACATTTTATTCCATCATTTATTATTAATGATATTTAACTAATTGGATATTATTATCATAATTTATGATCATGTTATAATACATTTATACACATATTATGCTCACTTTTTATAATTGATTGTTATCACTTCTATTTACCCTTACAGAGCTTCTGAGCTCAAAATTAATTATGTTTCCTTTCTCATGGTTTTGTAGAAAGGTTTTAACTTATTTTCCTATAAGGAGAGTATTATGTGGTAAATTTTTAACATCAGAAAAGATATAAATTGAGAAAAGTAATACTAATGTAGAATGAAAATTCAAATAATTAATGGAAATACAAAAGCACTCAATAGAATACACCATGCATGATATAATGTTTCAAATTATTTGAGTATGAGAGTTATTATAACTACTAATCAAATATATGGGTCAATATTTATACTTATCATCAAAAACCACTTAAGCTAAGTGACAAATAGAATGATCATGTGATGAAAACTACTATAGTGGGTTATGAGAATAGAGTGGTTAAAGGTAGACATATTATCCAATATGGAATTGAAAATGTATTATTTGATTTTAGATCTACTAACACTTTTGTATATAAATAATTTTATAAGATTTTTAGGTTAGAACCTTAGTGAAAAGATATAGAGTTATCGGTAAAATATCTTTATGGTGTGATGATCACATAAAAATTAAATAGCTCATGTTTGACAGATGTTTTTGGGAATTTTCTTCAAACAAATGTTGTGATTCACCCTTTAATTGATTTTTTTGTTATTTTGGGAATGGGTTATCTCTATCTCTCAATATAGTGACCACATCAATTTTAAAGGAAGGTATGACACCATTTTTATTCTATGTTAACCTTATAACATCATTTGGTGTGGGGATGAATATGAATTTTAAATGGAATTTACATCCAATTTGTTAGTATTTGAACCTATTCATGAGGTTTATTTATCTTAAATGATTAGGGATAAACTAAAAATCAAATATATTCCTATTTTTTAGGATTATGATGATATATTTCTTAAATAACTTCCTAGTATTCCCCTGAATTGTTAATTTTATTTTTCAATATAACTCAATTTCATTGCTACACCAATTTTAAATACCGCATATATAATGTTTCTAATTGTGTTATATAAATTGAATAAGAACCTTCAAGAAAATATTGATAAGGGATTCATATTCCCTGGTGTTTCACCAAGGGGTTCACCTGCTCATCTTGTTATAAATAATGTTGGGCCAATGCATCTTTTCATTGATTATTGAGAACATAACAAGGTCATTCTTAATAAAAATTATCATTTACCATATATTTATGATCTATTTGACCAATTATAAGGAGTTAAATATGTTTCCAAGATTGATCTTCAATCTGGATAACATCACTTTAGAGTTAAGATTGAGGTTATACCTATTACACCCTTCCATATTGGTTATTTTCATTATCAATTTATAGTAATGTTGTTTTTTACTTACCTGTGATCCTTTAATATTCATTAATATATATAATAGAGTCATTTAAGATTACCATTATTATTATTTTGTAGCATTTATAAATTATATTCTTATATATTTGATGAATAAGGATGAAAATGGAAAAAATTTGTGGATTGTGTAGAACACACTGAGGAAAGATAATTTCAATGAAAAAATTTGTACAAGTAAATCATGGCTACAAGAAGTCAGATTCTTGGGACATATAATACCAAGTGATCATATATTGGTGGATTATTCAAAGACAGAAGTTATTAAACAATGGACCAGACTAAACATATTAATTTAAATCCATTGTTTTCTTAGTTTTGATGGATACTATTATTTCATTATGAGAGATTTATGATAACTACCTAATCTAATGACCATGTTGACTCAGAAAGGATCCATGTTCCATTAGATAGATTAATATCATGAAAAATTCAAGGAGTTGAAAAGTTAGTTTCTCAGTACACCTGTAAATGCACTACCTTTTAGTATAGAAGTGTTTTAAACTATAGTGGTGCATTGAAGAAGGGATTGGGATGAATTATCATACCTAATGATATTTCCATTGATTACTCCTTGTGCCAATTGAAAAATAACTTTCAAAATTATTTGAATCTTTATTTTAATTTTCGATTCATAATTTATATATTGAAAATAAAGTTGAATTGTTTTTATACTGAATAGTGTGAGATATACACTGATCATGAAAACATGAATTATATATTCACATATAAATAGTTGAATATGTACCAAAGGAGATGGTTGGAGTTGATTAAATATTATCACTACTCAATACATCACCACCTTGGGAGATAAAATAAAGAGGTTGATGCTCTTAGTTGGGGACACAATGCTAGATTTTCTATGATGATCATTGAAAGATATCCAATATTATTATATTTATAGAATATTTATCTTGAAATAATGAGGAAATGGGATAGATCATATCATTTTTAGATAAAGGTTCAATAATCCATCCATGTGAGGACTAAAGAGGCATATATTGAGGATATGTAACTAAATAAGAATGTGAGAAATGTTATTTTGTTTATCCATGATATCTATGAAATGATATGGTTTCAGAACTGAGTGTGTGTCATATAAATACCAAATTTGATAAAATAATTTAGGGAGGAAGCTCATAGTTCATCATTCATTATTAATCCTAGAAGTATAAATATTTATGGATATCTGAATGATTTTTATGGTGGGAGAACATGAGGAGATTTATTTCAAAGTATGTATCTCAATGCTTTGAATATCATTGATATAATGATGAGAGATATAATTCTCTGGGGATCTCACAACTATTACCCAAACATGAATGGAAATGGGAAAACATCAACATGTATTTCATTGATGTGCTCCCCAAATCATCTAATGTCCATAATATTATTTTTAGTTTCAATCAATAACCTTACAAATTCAGCAGAGTTACTTACCATTATAGAATATTTTCTTCTTGATAATCTTTCTAGGATATGCATTATTTATGGGATAAGGTTTCATGGATTACCATACCTATTTTATCTAATCGATATTCGAGTTTAACCTCAATGTTATGGAGAAGTCTTCAACAATATTTGGGTATATATTTTTCTTTTTAGAAATTTATGTCACCTTAGATAGATGTTCATTCTAAGGGGATCATATCATCCCTAGATGATATGTTATGATCTTTCCATGTAGATTTTGATATTGGTTTGAATCAACACCTTTATTTGGGGTAATTTTTATACAATAATAGTTTTAAATTGTGAATTAATATGGATTCTTATGAAGCCCTATATGAAAGGGTTTGAAGAACACTAACTTGATGAGAAGAATTTAATGGATGAAATAAATTTGTAATTATGCTAGCTAAGGGGATGACTGAAGAGGTTACATCCCTTTAGCAGCCCATAAGGGAAGCTCAGAGTCTATTGAAATGTTATGACCACAATTGATGGTGAAATCTAATGATAAGAGTTGGTGATAAGATATTCCTTTGAAATCTCTTTGGGTGAAAGTTATGAAATCTATAAATAATTGAAAGATTATACCTATGTATGTCAATCCATTTTAAATTATAGATCATATTAGCATGGTAGATTATAGTTTGTCAACTACACTGAATCTATCTTATCTAAATGAATTATTCCATATATCTCTCCAAATTAAGTAAAAAATGCTCCTCCAAATGTACTAAACTCTATAGTTATATAGATATAGTAATATATATCTTATGAGGAATTTATGGTGGATATTATGGATCTTAAAGAGAAATTAGTTTGGAATAACACCACTCACTTGGTCAATTGTTTATGGAAAAATAGTAAATTATATGAAGGTATGTGAGAACCATATGATGTGATGAGAAAGAAGTTTCATATTTTGATTGTATCGGATTAAATGATTTTTGGGGGAAAATATATTATAAGGGGTAGAATATATCACCCAGATATTTTATGAAATATATTTCTTCAAATAATTTTAATTTCTTTGATAGTTTGTGATTCACACAACCCTGCGTTTAAATGAACTATAAACTCGTATATCATTATGAACTAGCCTTTAAATTGGAATTATGAGTATAATAACTAAATTATGAAAAAATACATATATATATATTTATATAGTGGGAATATATTGATAACTAAGAACAAAATTTTCAGCAAATACATTTTATGCATAAAAAATATATTTTCGTCAAAAAATTTTTTAATTGCATTTTTTGTATGGAAATTATGATTACATTATACCATTTTGATAAATTTAAGTTGAAAAAAACGATTTTTATTTGAAATAATAATGTTAAAAAAATTTAGGGAAAATTTTTGGGAATTTTCTGAAAAGATTATTTTTTTGGTTAATAGTGAAAATGCATTTTTTTATAAGAAATTTATATATATATATATATATATTCATTCCTTGTTTTTTCAAATCTCTATTTTTATTTTAATTTTTTATAAAATTTTATTATTTTATTGTTGTTAAAAATAATTCAACTTATACCTTTTGGATCAACATTATAACATATCTTGGTATAAAAACACTTTTTAACAATAAAAGGAATTTTCTCTCAAACTATTTTTTGTCTTTATTAGAAAGATTATTATAAAATGAATTTATAACAAATAAAAATATTTAATTTTTTAAAATATATTAAATATTTATAGTCATAGTAATAAATATTTTATAATAAGTTCTACTTAATATTTGTTCACTATTAATAGTAACTTATGTAAAAATTAATATCATCGGTAATAGTTAAAAGGGATTAATGGGGGTTAAACTAAAGAGATAAGGGTTAAAATGAACTCAATTTTTTTGGACCAATATGATAAATATGATAATCATATTCATGAATTTTATTTTTTGTCAAAAAGGTTTTCTATGAAAGAAAAAATAACCTGAATTTTTAACAATTGATTCACAGACCCACAATCGTATTAAGGAAATCAAGATCACAATGGTTTTGAATTTACATTTAAATTGGATGATGTTTTCTAGAATAAAAGTTTTTTAGACTCACTTTGGATCCAAAATAAAAAAAAGGTCATAATAAAGAAGGGGATCAAATTCCTCAGAGATCCAATAGAAATCTGATGATGAATTTTGTTTTGTATTTCACACAAATCATAAGGATGTTGTAAAACTTGTTATGAAATAATGATAAAATAAAATAGATAAACAATTATTCCAATTGTATATAGGCTAATCGTATTTAGTTTGAGTAGGAACTATAGATGTATCTATAAAAAAATGGGATGTTACAATACTTCCCATTATAAGTCAAAAAATTCTAAAGATGATCTTCAATGTAATCACAGTCATGAAGGAATTAATTCTTACAAAAAAAATTTGTATAAGATTGAAGTTATTGATTTAAAATATTTCCAGCCCCATATCAGAAGATTCATATTTATTTGAAGTATGATAATTTTTTCTTGATCAAAATTATAGAAAACAATGGTGCTGGTTTTTAGTCAGAACAAATCCAAAATATTTAAATATTATTATAAAAAATGGATATGTATTATAATCAGAAAAGAGAAATATGTTAAGTATTAAAAGATATTTGGTATAATACATATGGAATAAGAAGTAGATATAGTTGAAGATGTTTAAAATAATCTATTTGATCTATCATAATCATGAAATCAGATTGATATTGGTTCTGATAATCATAATGAAAAGAAATATCTTTCCCATATTCTATTTGGTGTAGAGAAACGTAATAAATAAACTATTTTTGAATACATACATCTATCATAATGAAGATATCAGAATGAGAAGATAGTTATTCAGGTGGGATAAAGAAAAATAATGGAATATCTTTAGTTTTAATTTGTTTGTAAGTGGTTAAATAAAATGATTGTGACCAAATACATTTATTTTAATAAATTAATCTTATTTGGAAACTAGAATACAAGATCAATAACGTATAGGAGATATGTTGTGAAGTCTGAATCACTAATGAAGTCAAAGAGATATCTGAAAATCGAGGACATATTTAGATTCAAAATGGTGTTAAAGAAGTAAAAGAGGGATAAAAAATTAGAGATATTTCAATATTTGAAAATGTGTTGAAGAAATCAAATATGGATCCAAGATTTATTAAATATTAAAGCATTGGTTAATTTCGTTACGCCAGAAAACTTTTTGAGAATCAAGCTTAAACAATTTTAACATGTCTATAAATGGAGGAATATAATTTTGGTATTATGTAACATTCATTATTCAAAAAATAGTAGAGATAATATCCATAATTAAAGGAAGAAAATGGTTCTGATTTTTATTTTCTTGAATTGATTTTCCTGATAGAAGAAGTATTGGGGAAGAGAGAAGATTGTAATAATAGTTTCTATAATCAAATAGAGAAATAGTACTGGGATTTTTCAACTAAGGAATAAGAAGTTTAGTATTATTTTAGAAGAATTATGATAGATTATTATTTATATATTGTGAAATAGTATATGGGAATTAGACTATATATTCAAACTGATTATCATTATGAAATCTGGGATGTTCTTACCAGCTTCTGGGTAAGAAACTTAAGAATTGTTTTGAAATGTCATATTTTTGAAAGTTGATCAAGTAGAACCGTAACATGTTTGTTACAAAAAATTATTTTACATAATTTCATGATACTTGAAGAACATGAACTATAATATTTAACATAGTGCTATAAGAGTGTAAGGGAATATCCTAAAATTTTTATTGCATGCAAAAAAGATTATTTTCAGTGCATTGGGTGTTATTAGAATATATTCTAACCATAAAAAGTACAATATACTCTTATTGAGTAGTGAACCTTGTTAATTATTGTGTTCCATGAGTTGTGTTTTTTATTTTTTTAGTAGTGAATGAAATATTTAATATGAGGGAATAGTTATTTATAAATTAAGGAAAATTAAAAGAAAAATATATCACTAATTCACCCCTTATCCCTCTCAGTGATAGCTGAATATTTACTGAGAAATATAATGTTTTTTAAAATTATATTTCATGAATTTATTTCAGTTATATATAATCTTATATCCAGAATTAATCCAATTTGGAAGTATTTCTATTGTGTATAAAATTATTATATTTTAATCTTTTTAAATGTTTTATGTGTTCCCTCTCCCTCACTTATAAAAGGAACCCACTCATATCCTTTATTTTCACCACTTTCAGACACTTAGATTAGAAACCCAATTCCCAATTACCTTATCAAATTATTTATCTAGTATTCATAAAATACCATTCCTATTGTCCTTATGAATGGATCTAAAGGAGTTCTATCAAAGAAGTTGAAATCATCTTACCCATCCTATTACAATTTATTTCTTCTCTTAAATCCTCTAAATCTTTTTTATTTGTCATAAAATAATATATTTTCATATTCGAAAAGTATTAAAATGGTATTATGATTATGTAACCACCATTTTCTACTTAATTTCAATTAAATGTTAAATGGAAGTTATCAGTCGTGTGAACATTCATACTACCACCTCCATGCAGCAATATTATTCATTATACAACATAGTAATTCATGGATGCGTAATATGATCAATTTATTGTTTATATATGAAATTTATGAAATAATTATACTTCTATAATTACAATATCTTATTTACCTTCTCAACTTTCTGTCCATTGAAATATCGTAGTGTCGCTCACCCATAGATGTGAACTACCACCTCCACAAAGCGATGTGATTCATTTTTCATTTTCACTTTACATGGATGGTAATTAGGATAAATTTAAAAAATATATATTATATATTGGGTAATATAATTATTCAGTAAATAAGTATTATTATTTTCCTTTATTTCATTTCAACCATCTAAATTTGAAATCATCACTCATCTATATGTACAGAATACCATCTCCATTATTTTATGATGTTGATTTTTCATCGCAAATTTATATCAATACTTATAAAATTTTATATAATGATTACATATGATACTCATGAAATTTTAAATATTTTAAGATGGTGTAATAATGATCAAAATTTAAGTAATCAAAATAATGAACTAAAACACACATGAAAAATGAAGCAGTTATCGCCCAGAACAATGATTTTAATATTGAATTTTTAATATATAAGTAATTTGATTTTATAATTAAACCATTTATGTTATGATATATATTATTATGGATCATTAATTTAGGTAAAACATTTATATTTATCATATCATAGGATCAATCATGTATATAACATGACAAGAATTAGTGTAAGTAATTTATGCTTCAATCGCATTTTAATCTGGATTATTTATTCTTGAGTTTCCATTAAGTAAATTATAAGATCCATATATGAAAAACCCATTTAATTACTATTCACGTACTATTATTTCTATAATGTTTTATTGTTTATTATTATTTCCCTCTCTTTGGTAATGAAATTTTTTGAGAATTTTATTTAATAAAATCAAACCTCATTTCATGCCATTTGATCGTAAAAAAGTTTTCATCCAAATACATTTTTCCTAAAACGTTTCCAATATTTTTTTGTATATTATTTAATGATTTTTTTAAAATAGGTTCACCCCTTATTGAGTTTTTATAAAAAATAATTTGAAACACCTTGTTTTAGTTTTTTGAACAATTAATTTTTTACTAATGGTGTGAATAGAAACTGTGTTTGGATGTCTTGGGCATCAGCATAATTTCCCAACATCATGAAAAATCGATGATTTAATGACTCGTTCAAAATTTCCATGTTATTTTTCAACATTTTTTTTATATTTTGTAAATATTTGGATTTAAAATAATTTATTTCAAAAAAAAAATGGCATTTTCCTCAAAAAATATTCCAGTGATCTATTATATAAATTTTTCATATACGATATCATCTATTAATGGTAATTATTTTTTTCTAGGGATATAATGAAATGATACAATACTTATTCATTCTATGTATGGTTTAGGATTTTTATGACGAAATTTTTATAAATTCAATTTATTTTCCATTGGTTATGATATGGTGATATTATGAAATGTTCATAAAACCCATATTTATTCTATGGGTTATAATATAACGATATGATAAAGGTTTTCTGAAATTATAGAACATATCATTATGGAATTCATTATCTGAAAGGTGTTCCTAGAATTATATATCCCTCCAATTAATTTGGTAAATATGGACATCTAATGATATATAATGATCTAGAATTGTGAGTAAACCTAGTTTAGTAATGGATTATATCCACTATGATAATCCTTGGTGTATACCTTGACTAAGGATGTGATGGAATAGGGAGTGAACCTAATCCAATATGATAGTGTTGGTTGTGAACCTTGACAAATGATATTATTTTCTAGGATTATGTGTATGAAAAAAACATATAACTTATTATTAAGATGTGTTATAATTACTCATGAATAATTATGGATGATTTCAAACACTTATGAATTATTTTTATTATTATAAAAAATACTTACACCCTGATATATGATTCATGATCTTTGATTTATTGGGTGTGATTATTGTAATTTAAGAACAAGTCCACATAACCTTATTCCTAAATTATTCTCACTTATGATCATTTAAATATATCTATTAAGTTTACCCTTACTATAAATATAAGATCACACATTTTTATTTATCATTTACCTAGGTTGTGAAGGAGTGTTTTATATGGGGTATAAATAAGAATAATACAATGTGAAAAACTATTTGTGGGAGATGTTGAATATAGTTCATGAAATAAGATGATTACGTATCTATTCTCTAAATACACTAATACTTTACATTCCTAGGGTGTTTTTTACTTAATAATTATTGAATATTCACATTAAATGTTTCCATATATATATATATATATATTTCTCAGGTAACTATAAAAATTTAAATCTTGATTCACTAAAAGTTACACTTACATTGCTTAAGTATTACTCCAACCCAATTCCACTAATGTCGTGATCTATTTTTTCATGGAGAAATGAATTTTTAGACCAACAAGTTATTCATTCATACATTTAAATTACTATTATTTCAGAGTTGTAGAAACTAGTTGTAGTGTATTCACATTCTTCATAGTGCATCATCCTTTATCTCATTCCCATTGATCTTCTCATATTGGTGTATTATAACATATCTCCCTATAATCTATCATCCAAAAAATAGAATTAGTTTCTCAGATTTTCCTCATTCCAACATTATTTTTTTAAAATTTAATACGATCTCAAAACATTAATATATTTAAACTTCAATCCCAGTATGAACACTTGGGTTACAGTTTCATTTAATTATATTAAAATATAATTTAATATTATGTGTTATAAAATAAATGATACACATCTCATATTTATTCTTACAAAATATGATTTTTGGTGTTTATTTCTAAATTATAGCATGATTTCTTCTACAATATAGAAATATTTTATAAGACATCATCTTTCTAAATCCATACACCATCAAATATCTTATAATAACACAAAAACCATGGAATGAACTTCATCTCAAATGATACATGATGTAAAAATATAATTTGAAGTGATTCATGTGTGGGAAAAATTGATTCCCAAGGTCATAAAAACTCTTCATCACAATGTCTCACTTGAATTGATATTGTTCACAAAAAAATTTTAGAGACTCAATAGACTCTACCTAGGTCAAAACAATATTTCCAAGGTCAAAAAAACTCATGATCACAATATCTCACTTAAATAGCTCTTTGTGATAAATAATTATTTATGGCTCATCCCTCAATGTCTAAACTAACATAGTCCTCAATTTATAGTATATTAGTTTCATTAGTACTCTAATTTTTATTATGATACACTCAGGGATGTTTGAAATAATTTTTTTTTGATTTGGGTCTTAACTCTATTTTTTCCTACTCCTGGTGTTTATGTTGTTATCCCCATTAAAATTTTTTGTTTCCTATATATAATTATCAAAGAATCCTGGTATCCAAGAAACCATTATATAAAAATTGATGAAAATAATCCATTCCTGGATTTGGATTGATTTTAATTGACACATAGGGTCACTATTTATTTACAATTACAGTGAACTTATGAAACTATTATAATGGTAGTCACCTTACTAATTCTCTTTGACTATTCCAAACATCAACTATGGTTGAGGTGGATTAAGATTTAACCCATTAGTAGATAATTCTATTTCAATATGGTGGTTTTTGGTCCACTTTATCTTAGATGTAGTTATCCCCTATTTGGTGGTATTGATAGTCTAACATTATTCTCAAGTTCCGATAGTCAATGGTAATGTAAGT
The DNA here is from genome assembly GCA_963277665.1 of Viscum album. Taxonomy (NCBI): domain Eukaryota; kingdom Viridiplantae; phylum Streptophyta; class Magnoliopsida; order Santalales; family Viscaceae; genus Viscum; species Viscum album. Next base: position 498,232,314 of record OY728140.1, read on the forward strand.
CTTGTTTTTATTGGTTAGAAATTGTGAATTTTTTTTATATAATTAATTATTGAAATTGATTCACAATAAAATATAAATAACATAATTATGTTATGTATTGTTTAAAAATTGTAACATGGATCATTTGTTCATTCAGGTTTGGTGTTCCTCAAGATATAGGGTGGCACAAGTTTATGGGCTTGGAGAAGACGTTACTGGGTTAATTTTTTGATAGGGTTATGGTTCTTTAAGGTAGTAATTTCCCTAATGATAATTGTATTGTCTCATTCGGTATTTTTTCCTCTATATATTTTTCTAAGATATAGTGTTTATATATATATTTACACACACACATCTAGAATAATTTTTTCCAAATAATTTATTAAATGTAAAATTTTATTGATTCAATATGTTTCAACTCATGATTAAATTGTTAATATTTTTATCTAAGAAATTCTAAATGAATAATTTTAAGAATTATGGATTAAAATTAATATTATACCTTCACGTCACCATATTCCAGGAATTTGACATACCAATTCCCTTTAAATATTTATAGACCTAGATTTATCATGGTCCACTATATTGAGAATTTAGAGAGTCTGAGGATTTAAGGAAGTTTTTATATAATGATAGTTGGAGCTGAGAAAAAAGTTATTATATATTTTAACCAGAAGCATAGATAACATTATTACATATTGAGTTGCATTGTGATATATTGGGTGGAGGATAAGTTTTTTTCAGTCCATTTGGATGTATCGTAGCATGTGAGGTTACACAGTGAAGGTTGTTATTGTGACATGCACGATTTTTCCATGACATATCTGTTTATATCTATTTTTATCAAGGTTCCATGGTGATATTCAATACTTTATTATTTTTTAGAGATATTTGGTGTGAAGGAGAATAATAATGAGTTCACCATGATGTTTTCATGTTCAATCATTGAAGCTTGATGATGGATCTTATATCAAGATCAACCCGTTTTGTATGAATTTGAATATTTATTATCCTATATTGTTTAAGGTGATTTTTAATTGACATTGGTTAATTGACCAACCATTGTTTAGCATGATGAATTTTATCCCACTATGGTAATATGTTTCCAAATTTTGAATAAAAAAATCAAGATCACTCTCAAATTATATTTATTTACTTTATATTTCTTCGAACCAAAGGCATATAGTAACTAATTTTAATTATTTTTATCATCTCTTGGTTGATTTAGATCTTTATCTTCAAGTGATCTATTCCATATGATCTAAAGTGATATTATATTCTCTTTTTTATCTTTTTTATATTCACTTCTAATACTTTAACATTATTCCTTCTATTAATTTCATGGTAGGGTTATGGATTTAGTTTTATTTCATTTTTTTTCAAATCCTTGACAGTTATTAACATGTGATAGGATGTTGAGTGTCTCCCTTAGGTTCTTTATTGTTGTGGTCATTTTTATCTCCTAGTTTATGTGAACTGGTCATTGATTATCCAGTTGAGTAAGGGGACTCAAAATTTCTATTCTATTTAATTTTTTCAAAATGTATAATTATCATAGTTATGTTTTCAATGAGTATGTAATTGGAATAAAAAAATTATGATAATTAAAATAGGTTAAATTAATTAAATATGGAAACAAAATGTTATTTATCAGATATATATATATATATTAGTGTGTTATGGAATAGGTTGATTGATAGGTATGTTTTTTTAGTTTATTATTATTATAGTTAACAAGATTCCTAATGTTCATAATTGGTTAAGTAACATAAATATAATAATTAAAGAGCAGTGGAAATATTGAATTAATGTTTGATATTGTTTGATCATTAATTGTTCATTAATAAATAAACCCTGGATAAATATAGTTTTTTTGTTTGTTTTGTGATTAATATTATGTATTTTATGGTTATAGTAGTCTTACTATAATTTAGTTACTTGAGAGTGGGTGATGGTATGTTATTATTGTTGCAATGTCTTGATGCGTTTTATGTGTAATATATGATTCAAAGAATTTTTTTGAATTGATGTTTTGTATGACATCATGTGATATTTAGTTTACTGATGTAGTAGTGTGGAGTGGTTAATGTGTTGTTGAATCATATTTTTTTGAAATATAGAATGGTGTTTAAATTAATCAAGTGTTTAATGGTTAATGTATTTAATAATATATATGGTTTTTAAATAAATGGATAAGTAAAAAAGTTAATAATTAATTCATTCTAAAATGGTTTATGAAAGGGAGGAGAAGTGTTGAGTCAGAATAAATAGGTTATGGTGTTGTTCATTATAATTGGAATATAATAGTTGATTTATATTTAGTAATTGAAATATAAATTATTTAATGTATAAATATTTATTAAGGATGAAATTTTTGACAACATATAGTTTAAGGAATATACATGTGGTTAATAAATTAAGTATAACTAATTAAGATGTCGTTAATATTGGGAATGGTATTTGATAAATGTGAAATTGATTAAGTTATGAAAAATTTTATTTTTTGTGGTTGTTTTGTGATTATTTTGTGGTAATGATATGGTGAATTCATGTTGTGGATAAAGGTGGAGGTTATGTTGATGTGTGGTGGTGATAGTATTGGAAATACTTTCATATCTATAACGCCTCGAGATTTTATGAAATAGATTGCTTTTAATTTATTTAATGTCTTGTTTTGTAGGCTACACCAATATTATCTTGCACTATACACAACACCATATTAAAATCAAGTATATGTAACACTATTCCTAGATTATGTTACATGCAAGAGAGACCTTCCTTGATAGCCTGTGTTGTACGCAATATCGAGTTTCACTAAAAAGAATATATTATTAAAATATTATTATTTAATGGGAAATAAAAGATACATTATGAATATTATTAACCACATTTTTAATTTCATAAAATTAAAATTCATCTTATTTATTTTCTTGAATATTATATAAGAAAAAATTCAATTTTTCAGATAAATGATGTATATTTTCTAAAATAATGTGGTTTTTCCACCTTTTGATGGCACACCCATTTTAAATCTAGTTTATTACACGTTTCTAAGTTCAATTTGAAAATATAAACTTCTTCTTTGGAAGTGGGATATAAAATTTTTCTTTGGATGAATTTTTGATATATTTCGGATAACATTCATATTTTGATGAATATTAAAAATACACTAAATATTAATTAAAAAAAGTCATCAAAATAATTTATATGGATAAATTATATTATTTAACGATTTAAAAGTATAAAATGAAGATATTTTCATATTTTAATACAATTTAAGTCGTTTTCATTAATTTTACATTGAATTCTTATGTAACAATATTTCAATATTTTGAAAAGTTTAAACTTTTTTAAAAAAATCAATTTTTTCTGACAATGGGATTAATTTTAAATTAATTACTAAAACTTATGGGTTTTGAATTTTAAAAAATGGATTCCATATTATGAATTATTAGGTCTAAATTATGTTAATAGGTTACTTTTATTTAGGTCCTTATAAATAGTAAAACCAGTAATTATTTTTATTACCATGGTTAAAGGTAAATAGTGTAATGAAACATAAAAAAAATATTATAAAATTACCTTAACACTTTTAAAAATCTAATTGGGTAAATAAATTCAACCTTTACTATTTATTTTTAGAAATTTAATAACTTAATGGCCATTTACCTATGGATATGACATGAATATAAAAAAAATTAATGAATGTGACAAAATGTCACACTCACATTTTATATAAGTATATTAATAATAATTTAAGGATTAATATAGAATAAAAGTGACTATAAGTAGTATATGGAAAGATAATATAATTACATACATCATAGAAATTTATTTATAATTTTTTGAGATTAAATAATTACTAATAATGATAACTCAATAGTGAATAAAAAATTAGTTTAATAATAGAAATATAAAATAAATGATATTATAAATATTAAAATAAATATAATTTATTGAATTAATTTCATACACTAATTTTATGGATAACATAGACTAGTTATTATAGGTTTAAGGGGGTTTTTTCAAACATATATCTAGGATATTTTTAAAAATTAAACAAATAAAAAGTGTCAAAATTGACTCGATTGACATTTTAAATAAATAATATTTTATAAAATTATATAAAATTCATAAAAACATATCATTTGGCCTAAATAATTTGTATGAAGTTAAATATGTACCCTATAGTCCATTTATGGCTCCTTTGGAATTTTAGAGTGTGTACATTAACACTTACTAAATAAAAATACATGTTTCCATGGTAAGAGTTAAAGAAATTAATTAAGGGTAAATAAAACTTAAATGGTTTAAAATAAAACCCAAACATGTCCAAAAAATTATTGGATGAATAATATTTAATTATTATCACAATATGATCTATTTTTGGTTGTTTAATTGATACTTATAAATGAAAATAATTTATATATTATTTATATCAAAGATAGTTACAAAATATCACAATCTTGTATTTTAATGACTTTTATGTGTCCATATAAGGCCGAAATCAATCTATGAGTGAATATAAATGTCTATTTTCATATAAATGAAACCATTTTAAGTATATTAATTTATTTTAATTTTTTATAAGTTAAATAATTACCTTTAAAGTCTCTCTAATTCTACAAGAACATTAATTCAATTAACATAACAATAGAATAAATGGTTTTAATATTATTAGTTTTGTTATATTATGGAATATTTTATGTGTATAACAAATTTCCAAGATCTATAAGATATATTATAGAAGTTATAAAGAATTATATTCGAATTTACACTTTTTAATATTTTATTTTAACAACAAATAAATAAATAATGTCAAATTTTCAATAATAATATGTTTTTGAATTAATTTATTATTAAAATATTTAAAAGTCAAAACAAATGTTAATAATATTAAGGGGATGAAATATGGTAGAAAAACTATTATAAATTTAATTTTTTTTCCATTTATAATTATTTAGATCAAGAATATTATTATCAAATTTTAATATTTTGAGAGTTTCCTAAAGTGACCCTCTCCTCTCTTATAAAAAGGCATCTCCTCTCACATTTCCTCGGACCTCCTTAAGACTTATAGCTCTAAAAAACTAGGAAAAATTAACATATAAAAATTATTAGTTAATTTCTACAGGTTCCGGTTTTCCAAAAAGTCCATCCCTAATGTCCCTAAGAAGATATCCAAAGGAAGTCTAATGAAGAAAAGGTAATTACTTTGCTAATTCAATTCAATATATTTTCTTCTTACACTTCCTCTTTCTGTGTTGATTCCATAATAATGTAATAAATATAGTATATTATACATGGTGATATGTTATTATAATTATGGTACAACCTTATACCTCCTTTTATCCAACCTATAAATAAAAATACCACCATGTGTGTGTACGTATGGCTTACCGTCTCCACGTCGTGGTGTAGTTTATTATTCAAAAATTATTTATTAAGATAGGGATAATGATGAGGATAATGGATTTAAATAATGAATATAACATTATAATTATTATTTACAACAAATATTCTATCCAATTACATACCATTTATCCTTTAATAGAATGATATCGTCGCTCGTGCATACGTACGACCTATAGTCTCCATGATGCGATGTGATTCGTTCTACATGATAACCAATCAAGAATGATTATATAAATATATATAATAAGTAAATAGGGTATTTATTATTTCAATATCATTTTATAATGATATAAATATGACCTAGTAATGATTACTATAACTTCTTTGACAAAACATGTATATGATTATAAAGTAGTTAAAACCCAGATAATGAGTGACAATGAATTATTTCAAAAAAAAGAAGGAGAATATGACAATATATGATGACCATGATTCTCGAATAAGTTAATAAAATTATCTAAATCATTGTACATGATGTTTTGACACATAGGAATCATATCATACATAAGGTAAGGGATATATTGGCAATCTCATTATTGTCCAAGATTGTCTATTCGTAAGTATTTACTATGGTATATTTATCATCCGCGCCCATGTTTCCTAAACATATAGTATTATTTCTATTCTTATACTATTGTTTAAAGTAAATTTTACCCATTAGTTAATTCTTATTAAATATTATGAAAGGAATCTTTTTTCTTTTTTAGCATGATGTTCTTTTTGACTTTTCAATTAAAGTATGAGAATAATGTTTTTTAACTTACATGGCATGATTGGATTTTAACAGTTTCATGAAACCTTATTTCCATGAAGCTTCCTCTACAATATTTCACATTTATTTTCAAATAAATTTTTCTATGTTGAAATTTTATGGCATTTCGATCAAAGAAAACTTTTTTGAAGAGGAAAAGACATTTTCGTCCCGAATTAAGTTCAAATGTTTTACCAAACTTATTTTCCATTTAAGATGATTCTCTTTAAATAGTGTGATCTTTTTATCCCTATTATTACTAATATTTGAGTTTTATAATGATGAAATGATATTTTATATGTATTATGTTATGATGGAATTATTTTTAGGAAACCTATTTTATTTCATGGTTTATTCCATGATAAATGATTTATATTATTGTGGCACATTTAAGAATGATTTCAATATAGGATGGGTGGGGACTATATCTCCATTCAATGCATTAGGTAAATATTTATATCTCATGAGATAAAAATGGATGTAATGAAACCAAATCTTGATCAGTAATACAGGGCTGGAATGACAAGTAAACCTGGTTCAGTAATAAAGGTCTGGAATGACTAGTAAACCTAGTTCTGTAATGGAAATATTCCACTATAATGGTCTTGATAGTAATGCCTTGGCTAATATAGAAATAATATTATGAGATTATTTTTTTCCACGATTCCATGTTTTATTCCAATGTGATTTTATCATGGTTATTGTTCCTTTATGATCTATGCCTTACGAACTTCCAAGATTTATTTTAGGACTCATGATATTGATATTTAAAATTTATGTTCATGTTTTTACATTATCATGTTTATGGTTTGTTTTATGTTCACAATGATTACCCATAATGAGAATTTGAGCTAACACTTTTTATGTTTTTCCCCCGGATATAAAGAAAGGTTTTAGGTAGTAAAACAAAAGTGGAAGATCTTTAAGGGAGATGTTGAAGATCTTTCCCTATGTTATAATATTATGTTCCATGTTTCAAAATACACTAATCTAATACAATATTTAGGCATCTGTTTTTTTCATTTATTCATTATTCCACATAACTAATGTAATTTCCATGTACATCAAGTTTGGGTCTCTATAGTTGGTATCATAGTGATTGTTTAGTCAACTACTAGAAAATAGGATGTGAGAAATTTTGTGAGATCCCAAGATATATTTCCAATGTATGTATAAGGATGTCCTTAAGGTTATGTATAACTATAGGCTACAGTTTTATAAATTATGGTAATGATCATGATTAACCTAGGATTAAACCTATGATATTAGAGATTTAAAGTACCCCCCCCCCTTGATTATGTTGTTTTCTTGTATGAGATGTGTTTCTCATCCCCGTGATTTTTGCCTTTAGTTAATGGAGGACACCAAAAGGAGTTGGATTAACATTGATTCTAATAGTGATTATGAGAAAAGAAATTGGATAACAACTGGAGAGAAAGATATTTCGATTATTCCAACTGTGTTATCACGATATATGATTAACAATGTGAGATATGGTTAAATTACTAAAACATATAATAATTGGAAGATGATCTTTTTGAATCATAGAGGAAGGAAGATTCACCTTCCTACTTGTCAAGAAAAATGGAAGAAGATCCTTGAGGAATACCTCAAATTTAGGGGAATATGTTATCTCTATGGGAAAAAGGGTCATAGAGTGATGAATTGTTATGGAGTTCAATGTCCCATCTGTATAAAACATGGGAACTACATAACTCAATTCCTAGACATAAGAATCTACTTCTATGATGAGGAAGGCCCTATTCCATCCCTATAATTAAAGTGGGAGGATTGAATTATTTATATATTTTAATCCATAAATGGTGAATGGTGAATTATATGAAAATTATCAATTTATGTTTTTCGCTAATTATTTTCAAGAATACGTTGAATAGATATAAAGGATAATAAAAGTGATTTAATGAAAACATGATATTCATACGAAACACATGATTAAGGGAATGATAATGATTAATATGATCATTATGTTGAGATAATGATATTGGGATAAAGATATGTTGGATGATATGAGTTACCTTGGAACTGATTAAGGATTTTTTGAGATATGGGTTATGTTGTCACAGATGGAGTATATAACCTTTCTGAGCTTAAGGAATATATCCAATAAGTTTTGAAGTATGGAAACCTTCATGTTTTCAATAAGGATATATGTTAATTTAGATTATTAACATGACTCAAGATAATACATGATGAATCCATTAAAATGGTTGGAATTTGAACAATAATATGTATCTCATGATATATGGGGGAAAAATTATTGTATTCACATTCTTGTTATTTGAACTTTCTTATAATTGATTTTTTATACTGTGAGTTTGGATAGAAGTATTCTGCATGAGCCTAAATTTTTGAATGGATTGATTTTTACATCATTTAAGGATAGTTTTTTTCTATAATGTTATAATAGTGTAGTTTTAGATAAAGGACAAACTTCGGGATGGGAGACAACCCATCGTGTCAGACAAGGCTGTGGGAATCAAACCCACAATAGAAATGTGATATCCCTTTATTTCCTACCACTGGCCTATGGAAAGTCCTTGGTTAGTATAAAATATTATTATTTTATTTAAGAGATATGATAGATGAATTATAAGTCTATTTTCTGAAACTATATACGATCGACCTCACCATACATGGACTTATGCATATTTAATAACATGTTTTAACCTTTTTTTGAGACTGATGGAATGACCTATCATTTTATCACATGATCTACTAACAGTTCAATAATGAATAATTCAACTTCATTTATTTATAAATATATTAAGTCGAAATTATTTAGAAAAGGACGAACGGTTTTATTTTACTGAAATCAAGTATTTATTTCTCCTCAAGAAAAAATTCAGCAAATTTAGGAAACAAATATTGAAACCAAAAATGTTATCCTAGTACCTTATTATCTGATGAATCAGATAGTCCCATAAATCATCACAGATTTATAGATTTTTGGTAGTTAAATTTCTCCAATCCTTATTCTCTTTCATTATCAATCCGAAAATTATGGTTTGATTTCTCTTCCATGTCCATGTTTTCATTTCTTATCTATGTTCTCATATGTGGAAACCCTATGATCATTTAATTTGGGAAACCATTAAGTTTCTAACATTGATTTTTTAAAATGAATTTTTAGTATTAATTTTCAATATGCGGGTTTCCATGAAAGAAACTTTCAAGTAGTAAACCATTTATAACCCTACCAAATTCCGAGGGTGAAATTCATTTTATAGGGATAGAATGTATCACCCTGAAATTTTATGAGAAAGATTCTTTTTAATTTTTTTTGATGTCTTTTATTGTACACAAAACAAATATTATCTTGTGCTATATGCAACACCATATTAGATTGCAATATACACAACACTATTCTTGTCTTACATTACATGAAAGAGATACCTTCTTATATAGATTGTGTTGTACACAATATCATGTTTCCCTAAAAAATGATATATTATTAGAATATTATTATTTAATGGAATATAAACTAGCCGTTATGGATATTATTAACCAAATTTTGAATTTTATATAATTAAAATTCATCTTATTTATTTTCTAGAACATGATATAAGAACATATTCAATTTTTTGGATAGAATAAGTATTTTAAAAAAAATCATATTTTACCGTATTTTGATGGCATAGCCTTTTTAAATATTGTTTTTCACATGTTTATAAGTTCAATTTGACAATATAAACCTATTCTTTGGAATCAAGATAAAAAAATTTACTTTAGAAAACTTTTTGATATTTTCCTGATAACATTCATATTTGATGAATAGTAAAAATACGCTAAATTATAATTGAAAACAACTTTTTTCATCGAAATAATTTATATGGTTAAAATATATTATTAAATGGTTTAAAACTATAAATAGAATATTTTATTATATTTTAATAAAATTTAATTCATTTTCATTAACTTTACAATGAATTCATATGTAACAAAATTTCAATCTTTTGCAATGATTTAACTTCTAAACAAAAACACATTTTTTACCGACAATGGGATTAATTTTAAATTAATTATTGCAACTTTAATGTTTTTACTTTTAAAATATTGATTCCATATTTGTAATCAGTAGTTCCAAATTATGTTAGGAGGCTACTTTTATTTTGGGACTTATGAATAGTAACTTTGGTGATTATTTTTATTACCATGGTTAAAGGTAAATCGGGTAATTAAAGGTAAAAATAATAATATAAAATTACCTCAAAAATTTTAAAACTCCCATTATATGACTAAATTCAACCCTTATAATTTATTTTTCAGGATGTAAAAACATAATGGCCACTTACCTATGAATAAGACATGAATATAAAAAACATTAATCAATGTGAGAAAGTGTCACACTCTCATTTTATATAAGTATACTGATTTTAATTTAGGGATTTATATAGAATAGAATAGACTATAGGTTGTCTCTAAAAATATAATATCATTACCTACATCATAGAAATTTATTCCTAATTTTTAGTGATTAAATATTTATCATTAATGATTACTCAATAGTGATGCAGAAATTAGTTTTTTAATAGAAATATCAAATAGATATATTATAAGTATTAAAATAAATATAAAAATTTGAGTGAATTATTTTATCCATTAATTTTATGGACTAATTTGACTTTTTATTTTTTGTTAAATGGATTTTTTTGAACATATCTCTATGATATTTCTATAAATTCAACTAATGAATAGTGTGAAAATTGACTCTATTGATATTTTAAATAAATAATATTTTATTAAATTATATACAATTCATAAAATTATAACCTTTGGCCAAAATAATTTTTATGAAGTTAAATATGTCACCAATGATACATTTATTGATCCTTTGGAATTTTAGAGTGTCTATATTAACCCTTAGTACGTAAAAAATAAAAGTTGTCATGGTAAGAGTTAATGAAATTAATTAAGGGTAAATCAAAATTATATGGCTTAAAATAAAACCACAACATACCCAAAAAATTATTAGAATAATAATATTCAATAATTATCACAATATGATCGATAATGAGTTTATTAATTGACACTGATACATGAAAATAAATTATATATTATTTAAATCAAAGATAGTTACAAAATATCATTATCTTGTATTTTAATACCTTTTATATGTCCACATAGTACTAAATTCAAGCTATAAAAAAATATAAATGTATATTTTGATAAAATAAAACAATTTCCGATATATGAATTTATTTTTAATTTTGAGATGTGATGTAATTACCTTAAAAGACTCTCCAATTCTAAAACAACGTTTTTACAAAAAAAATAAAAATAGAATAAATGATTTTAATAACATTAATTTTCATATAGTATGGATTATTAAATGTGGATAATAAATTTAAATGATATATAAGACATATAATACATTTTTGAAAGCATTATATTCTTATTTCCACATTATTGTATTTTATTTTAAGTAAAATAAAATGAATAGTATTAATTTTAGTGATAATAATATCTTATTGAATTAATTTACTATAAATTTATTTAAAAATAACAAAAATGATAAATAATAACAAGGGGATATTATATGGTCTAAATTGTATTATAAATTTCATTTATGGTCCATTTTTAATTATTTACATCTAAAATAGTCTTATTATATATTAATATTTTGATTGTTTCCTACAATGCCCCTCACCTCTCTTATAAAAATGCATCTCCTCCCACATTTCTTGACACTTCCTTGAGCCTTCTATCTCACCCAAACTCCTCCCAATTCTATTATATACATTCTTAGATAACTTTTTTAGGTTTTAGTATTCCAAAAAATCCACCACTAATGTCCCTAACAAAAGATCCAAAGGAAGTCCAATGAAGAAGGGGTAATTGCTTTACCAATTCAATTCAATTTATTTTCTTCTTCTACTTAATATTTCTATATTGATTCTATAATAATGTAATAACTACATTATATTATATTTTATGATAAGTTATTATAATTATTTTAAAACCTTATACATCCTTTTATCCATCCACCGAATAACAGTATCACCATGCGTGTGTGCGTACGACTTATTGTCTCTACATCGTAGTGCAATTTGTTATTAAAAAATAATTTTTTAGGATTGGTATAATGATAAGTATAATGGTTTTAAATAACGTATATAACATGATAATTATTCTTTATAATTAATATTCTATCCAATTACATACCATTTAACCATTAATAGAATGATATTGTCGCTCGTGTGTACGTACGGCCTTTCGTCTCCAGGATACGATGTGATTCATTCTACCAGATAACCACTCAAAAATGATTATATAAATGTACATAATGAATAAAAATGGTATTTATTATTTTAATATATTTTTATAATTATATAAATATGACCTAATAAGAATAACCAAAACTTATTTGACAAAACATGCATAAAATTATAAAATAGTTAAAATCTGGAAAATGAGTAACAATAAGAAATTACAAAACAATAAAAGAGAATATAACCATATATAATGACCATGATTTTGTAATAAGTTAATAACATTATATAAATCATTATACTAGATTTTAAGACACATAAGAAGCATATTAGACCTAAGGTAAGGAATACTTTTTCAATCTCAATGTTAACTGAGATTCTCTATTCGTAAGTATTTATTGCGGTATAATTATCATCCACACCCATGTTTCCTAAAAATACAGTATTATTTATATTTATCTACTATTTATTAATGTCAATTTTACCAACTCGTGAATTATTATTAAATGTAATGAAAGGATTCTTTTTTGTTTTCAATACGATGTAATTTTGTACTTTCCTGTAAAAGTATGAGAAAAAAGTTTTTATTACCTTATATGGAATGAATGAATTTTTACAGTTTCATGAAGCCATATTTCTATGAATATTCCTCTAAAATATTTCAATTTTATTTTCAAATAATTTATTTTATTTGGAAATTGCTTTAAATTTTTAAAAAAATAAAAAAAATTGATGAAGAAATGACATTTTCCTCAAGAATTAAGTTCAATTTTTTTATCAAAGTTATTTTCCATAAAAGATGATCCACTTTAAATATTGTGATGTTTTTATCACTATTATTATAATTATTTGAGTTTTTTAATGATGGAATGATATTTTATATAGATTATGTTATGTTGTAATGATGTTTAAGAAACCCATTTTATTTCTTGGGTTATGGTATGATGAATGATTTTGGTTTGTGTGGAACATTTTAGAAAGTTTCATTATGTGATGGGTGGGACCTATATATCCCTCCAATGCATTGGGTAAAGATTTATAACTCATTGGATAAACATGGATAGAATATAAATTAAATCTTGTTCAGTAATACAATGTTGGAATGATAATTAAACCCAGTTCATTAATACATATCTAGAATGGAATGTAAATCTAGTTCAATAAAGGACTTTGTCCATTATGATGGTCTTGGAAGAAATGCCTTGGATAATGTTGAAATCATATTATGAACTTATTTTTTCCACAATTTAATATTTTATACCAATACTATTTTATCATGGTTAGCGTTCCTTCATGATCTATTCCTTATAAACTACCCAGATTTATTTCAAGACTCTAGATATTTATATTTAAACATTATGGTCACGTTTTAACATTATTATGTTTATGGTTTGTTTTATGTTTTCCATAATTACCCTTACTGAGCATTTTATATCACCCTATCTATGTTTTCTTTTCCCAATGATATAATGAATAGTTTTAGGATGGAAAACAAAAGTGGAATATCTTTATGGGAGATGCTGAAGATTATTCACCAAGTTATAATATTATGTTTTATTTTTACAAAGCCACTAAACTAATATGGTTTTTGGGCGTCTGTTTGTGTCATGTAATAAGTATTATATTAATTTAATTTAATTTCCATGTATTTCAAGTCTGGTTCTCTATAATAATATTATATTAAAGACCATTAGGTTGTAAATGTCTTTCATTACACATCTATTGATGTTCATGTTCTTTCTTACACACCACCACCCAAGTCAGGTAACATGAAATATTCCCATATATAATTTTTGGCTCTTGGTATTTTTCATAAACACTAGGATGGATTAGATACTAATGAATTATTAATCCACATTCCCACCTCTCTCTCTCTATCTCTTCCAATCATAATACATGCTATTATGATATGAATTTATATTTTAAGGTGATTGGGTTATAAGGTGTTTTTGTGGTAGAAAAGTACATTATGGGAGGATGGGATAGGGATGATTTCATTCATGATTACATTCTCTAACATGGTGTGATATACACATATGGTAGTGATGTGACTATAGATATGTGGTTGTGTATGTGTTACAGTTTTGTGGTATTTGGTTATGAAGGGGATGGGAGCACAAAGATATAAGTTGTTGGGGAATGAGGGTGACTAGTTTAGTGGATAATTAGATGAAAAATACATTCTCATATATTTTCATTATATTATCATAATATATTTCAATGTATTTTTTTGTTGAGTCAGCTTTATAGAGGATATAGATAGTTAACCTTATAAGGTAATGAGTTGGTTTAATTGTTTTTTCTATATTCTTCTTCTAAATTTCCATGAGTAGTTTTTGGTAGAGTATACTCATATACTAACCACTACATTCTGTATATGCTTTTAATATTTTTCATCGGGGGTTGGTGATCAGGTTAGACATTATGATCTCATTATATTTAGTTGGATGGTGTTATTTAAGTAACTTCCATATGAGTTTCTTATTTTTGTTATTAATTTCAATTTCTTAATTTATTAATAACATTATATGATTAATGGATATTAGTTTCATTTATATTATTCAGTCAATCAATATTAGGGTATTATATCTCGTTAATCCTAGTTTTAATAATATAAATGCCTCTAATGTATTTTTTATAACCTCAATGATAGTCACTAACATGTTTCCTATTAGATGTAATATTTGGAGGCCCCACGTGGCTTTGATACTAGTCCAAGATAAGTTCTATAAACATTTGTCATGATAGAGTGGTGTGTGATATTTCATTGAGAGTTATGATGGAGTTTTGTGTTAATCACTAGCGGTGACTATGATTTGGTTCAATTTATCTATATTTTTCTAATATAATTCATTCATAATAGTCCTTATAATAAAGAACAAATTGGTCTTTTGTATATATTAACTATGTAGTAATAATTAAATTGATAAGATTTATATGAATTAAAATTTAATTTTGAAGATTAAGTTATCAAATTGGGCCCAAGTTCCATGTTTGTACAAAAATTCTTGTGATTTCATAATTCTAAATTTGAAGAATCTATACAAACCCAGGAGAATATTAATGATAAAAATATGATAATGAAAGATATTCTTATAAACATAACCTATTTGATAGAACCAATAGTTTTTATGGCAGAACAAGAGACCATTTTTGTTACCATACATTGTCTAGTGGGACCTCTAGAGAAGGTATTAAAATAGAAATATATCTAGGGGAACCTGGAGAGTGTTTCAATGAGGAAACATTGCCTATTGTTATAACTTTATATTACATTAGGAGGACAAGAAAACATTGTATAATACCTAGATATAGAATATTTACCAGTAGTGTGTTGTATAGCCAATATAAGATATATCTCATAGAAAACATTGTATTCTCACAAAACACACAATATATTATCCCTCTAATGTATGCATCATTACGAGGAACAACATTTGGGTAATTCATACCATCAATAATGAAATAGCCTAATTAATTTCTATCAAATCCTTAAAAGGGAATGTACATTACGTTCATACCCAACATATACACAGTACCCAAGTCCAGTGTCAAAGAAAACCTCAATGCTACATTGAATTCAGTAATGATGCACCACACTCCCAACAAAATACTCTCAATTCTATTCTCAATATTATAAACTCACCTCCATGAATCCTCAAGATCCATTGTATCAATTCATTTCTAGGATGAAATAGACGCTACAAAAATTCTTCCTAATGCTTCCTCAATGCATCTATAAGGTAGAAGAATCCAATTACACCTTCATAACTAATGAAGATTGTGAAACCACATGTCTCACATTCTTGAAACAATAGTACCATGTAAAATTCAGCATACTCATTTCCTAAACAAATCAGGAAAATAAATAACAATATGTCCACATGAAGCTATGTATTGGAGAGAGGATGAACTTTGATCATATAAGTTACAACCCATATTGTAAAATCTTATAACTAAAAAAAATAAGACATGTATAATAATATAATACACCCTATTAACTTAAATGATATATTAAATAGTAAGCTATACCTTGGGTAAATTTATTATAGGAGTCCTAAGCTTACTATTATTTTATTACTCATTCTATATTTTTATTTTTATTTTCTCTAATCCCTTTTAATTTATTAATTTGATATTGATTATAAAATTGGGATATAAAATATGTGTGGTTATTTCCTGGATGTTGTGCTGTGCTGATTTGGTTTCTTCATTTTATGTTTAGAGGTGACAATGATGTTAATGTAAGGTGTAGATAGTTGTTGCAGTACTATATTTATATTAGTTAGTAAACACTATTTTATTATTTTTTCTATTATATATAAATTTTAATTATTTATATTTCTTATGCACCCCAACCCATGTTAGGTAAAATAATTGATCCCTGTATATGGGTTTTGGTTCTATATTTTTCCCCAATATCATGAATGGAATTGATATAGATGAATGACTACTCTTCCTCCCTTCTCTCTCTTCCAAATTTAGAATACTCTATTATATCATATGTTTATAGTATGAGGTGGTATTTTTAAGAGGTGTTTCTATGGTTGATATAAGCATGATAAGAGTGAGGAACATGGTTGATTTCATTCACGATTGTATTCATTATTGTGATGTAATATAAAATATTATAGATATGTTTTTTGTAGATATATGGTTGTGGTTATGTTTTAGTTATTTTGTAAAAATTTATATAGATATAATGGATATTAGAGAACCAGGATGTGTGTTTTTTGGGTGTGAGAGATACATGTTTAATGGGTATGTTTATGTGGGGTACCCTCTCATATATTTCCATGATATTATCACTCAATATTTGTGTATTGTTTTGGATGAGTGAGTTTTTTGTAGATGGGTTTATTTGAATGGGTTAAGAAATGGTTTGGTTATGTTATTTATTATCTAATTAATTAGTATGCTTCATTTATATTTTCATGAGTGGTATTTGGGAGTATCCTACAATGTATACATGTATTTTCACCCCAATATTCTATATTTTTTTTAATTTATAGGAGGTATTCAGTGATAAGGTAGACATTACATTCTCATGATGTGTAATTGGATGTTTCTTAGGTATTTTTTAGAATATGATTTTTTTTTATTTTGGGTATTCATTTAATACAATGATTTATTTATGTCATTACATGCATTGTAAGAAATTCATTTCATTTAATTTATTTAGGTCTTATTGAGTAGTGGATTCTTGTTATTTCATTCTTGGGTATTTTTAGTCTAATTCCTTTTTTGTACATGTTTTTGTACCCAAATTTCAAGTTTCTAACATGTAAACTATTGCTGGTGGGATTATAGAGTCGCACAAGGCATTACTACATGCACATGAGGGGTTCAATAAGGGCAGGTCATGACATTATTAATTTGTATTTATTTAAAGGGTTAGGATATGTTGATATAAATCTAAATTGGTAATGAGATATGGAATTGTTTAAAATAAGGGGACTTATGAAATCTAATTATGTAAAATGAAGGGTGTATTTTTGGAGTAACATGAGAAGATTTATAATCTAAAAAATATTTGGTTATTAAAGTATACAGATTCCACAAGAAACATTAGTGAATCCTTTGACATGAAGACATGTTTTCCGAAGTGAAATTATTTCATAGAATTATTTTAGTTAAAAATTGATATTATTAAAATTCCTAATGAGATAGTTTCAAATTGAATTGAAGTTAAAATTTTATTTTGGTGATAAAATATATTTTTGTAATTGATATATATATATATATATTAGTGATTAAAATACCCATGGTTGTTTAATTAATATAATATAAATTATAAGATTTAATATACAAATAATATTCATAATATTATTTTTTCAATAATTTATATATTTTTTTGAAAATTAATGGTTTCACTAGTAATTATATTAATGAAAACATTTTTATATTAAGGGAAAATTTGATGATAAAATAATCAAAGTTAATATTTCTTATTATGTTATTAATCATCATCTTCATAAATTGAGGTATTATAAATGTTGTATATCACATTTAATATAAATATATAAAAGGAATGATATTGAATGATATTTTAGGATTGATTAAAATTAATTATAATTAACAAATCACCAATTATTTATTATTTGAATTAAATGTTATTATATAGAATACTTGGAAGCTTCCATGAATTATTATAGGAATTATACTAAATAAAACATAAAGAAATTTAAAAAAGTAGTATTTTAGACAAACAAATATTATTATTTTCCTGAAAATGATAATAAACTACAATCAAAATATATTAATTTCATTTAAAATAATGAATTACCTTGTCATTGTATTGTATAAAGTCTTATCAGAATGTATGTCACATTCAATCCATAAAATGTTTTTTTGCTAACATTAATAATTTTTCAATTAAATTCAGTATATATTTCAAAAGAATATTACTTGTTTGGAGAAAAATTTAAAATTTATTTCACATGAAATAAAAACCCACATTTTAAATAATTATAATCAATACATTTTAGGAATGTGTTCCACCTCATTTAATATAATATATAATAAATTATTAATCTATGTAAGCATTAATTTCAAAATTTTAAACATTTTGATGACCATTGATTATCATGTCTATGAAGAAGAAAACTGAAGGTCTTTCCAAGATTCATAGAAGACTAAATAAGTTTTTTAAACGAATTAACTACAAATATATAAGAAAATATATATCTATTTTAAATGTATTAAAAAATGAAATAAATATGAATGTATATGATAAATATATTCCAAATTATTTTCTTAAAAATTATATTATATATTTATTAGAGATATAGTATAAAAATAAAAAAAGAATTTATATTTTAGTGTGGTTGATATTAATGAACAAATACTGAAAATAACTGGGTAACATAGTATTTACATTAACACAAAATTATAAGATCATGTTTCATGTTTAGAAGGAATCTATTAGACTCTAAATATCACCCTAATATTCTAAATAAATTAATGTAGATATACATTTATTTGAATATGATATATTTTTAATTATGTGATAATCATATTGTAATAGTGTGAGTTTTTTGTTGAATGTGATGGATACCATTTTAGTAGTTAAGGATGTTACCCATCCACAAGTTCTAGTAAATTATTTTTTGATTGAACTCTATTCACTCAAATATAGTTTATAAAGGTCAAAAAATTAAATTATCACCCACAGTGGAGGTGAACCATGTGTATCTTGGGTGGTTTATTGTTAATTTATTTATTTTCAAGCTATTAATACAGTAATTAAATATAATATTTTATTTTATGAATCTAATAATTAAATTTAGGTTAATTAATAAAAATGTGGAAAAAGTGGAAAAATCTTCTCCCATATTGTTACATTCATTGTAGAGACCCATACTTTACATAAATTGTTATTACTTCATAATTTAATCACACTTATTACAACATATAACAAAACCATGAAAGGATCGTATAGGTATAGAGTCTTTAGAAATTGGGAAACATAAACAACTGGTTCATAAAGCATCTACTTTTCCTCCCATTTATTTCATCATATCTAGAGTCCCTTTTTGCATATCCTACTTAATAACCTTCTTCCTGACCTGGGGAAATAAAACATACCAAAGGGTGAGCTCAAAAGCTCAGTAAGGGTAAACAAAAGAAAAATCAATCACATCATATACATAAGAACATAACTTTTGGAAATCTTAACCTGCAAAAGAAATCATAATTTCAAAACATGGGATAAATCATAGTAGTGAAATGTAATCCCAATAATCATAACATAATACATGAAACTTTGTGGCATACACACATAATCATATAGAAATCATTTCTTATTAGTCTAGACTCATTGCCAAGACTATCTTAGTGGACAAATTCCATTTCAGAACTGAGTTTACTCCTCATTTCAGTCATGTTTCACTTAACTGGTTTAACCTGCCGTTCCATCCATGTCTATCTCATGAGATATAAAATCTTTACCCAATTCATTGGAGGGAGATATAGGTCCCACCCATCTCATAATTATACCATTATTATGTGTGCCATAAAATCAAAAATCATACATCATTGCATAACCCATGTAATAAAAATGGGATTCATAAACATCATGACATCATAAAAAAATTCATATAAGATAAAGGAATTAATAAAAATAATTCCATCACAACATAATCAAATCAATGTAATAATTGTGACAGAAACAGAACCCTATATTATCTTAGATGGAAAATAATTTTGATAAAACACGTGAACTCCATTCTTGAAGAAAATATCCTTTCTATTTCAAAAACACTTTTCATGTCATAAAATTCTAAACTAAAAGAAGTATATTAAAAATAAACTTAAAAACTTGTAAAGGATTCTTCTTGGAAATAATGTTTTAAAAATCCATTCATGCCGTATAAGTTAAAAAAAACATTCTTCTCGTACTTTTTTCGGAAAAGTCAAAAAGTACCTCATATGAAAAACGACAAAAGATTCCTTTCATATATTTTGTGAAAAACTCACCGATGCGTAAAATTAGATTTAAAAAATTATAGGTGTATGGAAATAATATTACATATTGAGGAAACAAGGATGTGGATGATAAAGTACACCCCAGTAAATTCCAATGTATAAACAACCTCAGATAAAAATGAGATTGTGATATTTCCCTTATTCCAGAATCATAATTATTGACTTATTCCATAATCATAATTATTTTTATGATATCATATATGGTCATATTCCTAGCTTCTTATTAGTAATATTTCATTACTACTTGTTATCTGGGTGTTTATTACTTTTTGTTCTTATGCGTGTTTTGTCGAATAAATTCTTATTTTTCATTTTAGGTTATAGATATCTCATTTAAAGAATGGTATTAGTGTAATATATATCATATTCATTCATTAAATTGATTTATATAATCATTATGCAATGAATATCATGTAGAACGAGTCGCATCACATCGTGGAGACGGTATTCCGTACGTACGCATGCGCGGTGATTTCATTTTTCGTAGGATGGATAGATGGTGAAATAGGGTTGTTTCATACATAAAATAACATATCAGTATATGGGTGATACTGATGTTATTACTTCATAATGAAACAACTAAAGATGAAGAAGTGGAAGAAGAAATAAAGTTAGAAGAATTGGTAACGGACATTACCTCTTCTTTGAAGCGCCTCTTTGAGACCTCCACTTAGGGAACTAAAATTCGTCTTTGAAGAAGACCAGGACCTCTAGGATGTTTCTATGAAAGTGGAGAAGAGAATTGTTGAGGGTTTGTCCAAGCTTGAAGGCTCAAAGTGGTGTGAGGAAGAGGGGGAGTAGGTGCCCTTTTATAAGGGAGGAGAGGGGCACCTTTGGAAAAGCAAAAAAATATTATTTTATTATAAAGTCATATTCAGTTTTAAATAGCTCCAAATTGATTTATTTAGAATCTAAGGCAGGGCTGGGTCTAAATAATCTCATAAAATACGATTTAGAGATTTTAGGTCATTATATTAACCTTATCTTTTAGTTTTATCTCTTAGTTAATTAGATTGACATTTACCATGTCACTTTGTATTTTTATATTATATAGTTAATAAACTTACCATATACATAAAAGAGACCCATAAGTGGTCCATTAATGATACACTTATCATGATATAAGTATCTTGGCCGAACCTTATATTTTTAGGAATATAATAAAAATTAATAATATAATATTTGTTTTAAAAACTATTTTATGTCAATTTTGACAGTATTTGGTAATTGAGTTTTGTGAAAATCAAAAAAAAAACTATTAGTTCGAAAAAAAATTAATTAAATCAATAATAACATTTCATATTAACATATAAAATTAGTGGAATTCATAAAAAGTCTCAAATTACATTTATTTGGGTATTTATAACATCAATTATGTCAATACTTCATTAATAAGATAATTACTACATCATCTTTGTGTCATAAATATATTAACTTATTTAAAGTCTAAAAATTACAAATAAATTCTCATTATGTAGGAAATCTTTTTAGATTTCTAATGAATATTTATAGCCGAGTTTATCGTTTGTATAACCCTATATTAAAAATTATTTTCTTATTAAACATTGATTTTAACTATTTTAACCCTTCTTTAAATAAATTAATAATAAATGTCCTAATCTAATCCAAGTAGGCCTAAATGGTCATATTTTATTCCTAAGGTTGTTTTTGGTCGAATTACACTTATCCAATAGAATTAGGACGTTTGTTAGGGTAATAATAATATCTTTTTACTCTTAATTACCCTATTTACTTTTAACTGTGGTAAATAAAAGTAAAAAGTTACTATTCACCAAAAATTATTTTCATCTCATTGAACTACATTTTACTTACTGACATAAACTGTGTCTCTCGGATTTTTGAAGTTCACTCACAGAACCGGTAAAATTAAATTTCATGAAAAATTCAGTTTTTTTAACTACCACTTAGTGGTTTCACTATTCATCAAAAATTGAAAGTTTTTAGAAAAATACCAAAATTTCACCCTAGGCTAATTTCGATATTCCGAATCCAAAAATGAAGTCAATTTTGAAAAATAAAATTTAAAAAATTTCAAAAATTGGTTATTACTATTCATAATGGCTAGCTTTAATAATATTTTAATAGCATATCGTTGTTTAGTGAAACTCGGTATTGCGTACGACGCAAGCTATCAAGGAAGGTCGTGATTGCGTGTAAAGCAAGCCAAGATAGTGTTGTGTGTAGCGAAATATTACTTTTATGATTTATAAAAACAAAATATTTCTCATAAAAGTCGTGGGTGTTACATTCATAGTCATAGGTACTTCAATAGAAAAATGATTTATATGTTTACTTGGAAGTTATTAGTCTAATTATATTAGTTTATTTTTATTATTATTATTTCCCTCTCAATGTATTAACTTATGATATTATTTGGATACATTATTCTTTTAATGTTGAACCACATAAGATATGTATTATGAGTTATTATTATTTAATACATTGTTTCTATTACAAAATATCATGGCTTATAGTGATTGGATTTTTACCCAAATGAGGCACTTAGGGATATAATGATTATATGACAATTTAGTATGGACCTTTGGGAGGCATGGTTATATATCAATAAATATTTGTATGTATTGGTATAATATCTCACTTAATTTAAACATCATAATATTGGGTTTAATATATAAAATTTATGTCCAATATTTCTTTTATTGAATGAATACAATTCATATTATTTTTTCCAGGTGTTAATTTTTTCATGAAATGAGATAAAAGAGAATGAAATCTTAAATCTTGATAAAACAAAATGTGTGTTTAGATTTTTTGTATATACATGATATTAATTTATATCTTAGTTATTTTCCCTCAAGGTAATGGTTGATTCCTAGTGAAGGGTAAGGCATAAATGCTATATTTAAATAATGTGTAACTGAATATTTTAATGTTCATTAGAAATTATACCGAATAATATTATCTTTCCTTTGAATGATAACATGAGAAGATAATATAATGATAATAATGTATGAGATATGAAAAATCAATGGTAGGTTTTCTTATGGTCTTATATGCATCCATTGGTGTTTGAAGTAAATAAAATTGTTGGATTAGATAACAAATATTCAAAAGGACATTCATATAATGAAATGTTTCAATATTTATGTCTATAGAGGATGGGTATAAGAAATATATTTTTTTGAAAATTCATAAAAATAATAAAAAATAAGGGTTTCTTGTATTTTTTAAATATTAGTAAATTTTGGAGTAGATATATATGTTCAAAATAATTTCAAATATGATAACTCGACGGTATAATATGAGGTAAATTAGGTTTTTTATTATATACATCCTATTTTGTACCATTTTTCCCTTTGATAAAAAATATATTTTTAGTGGTATTGTTGACTAAATTTATAGTTCAAAATTTATTTAAATTAATATTTTTTATAATAAAAAAATATAGTCTTATTAGATATATTATTAAGATGTATGGGTACTTTAAAAAATTTATACATAGAATCCCTTGTTTTTTTTTGAATAGAAAACTATAGTTATTTTATGAAAATTATATAGATTTTTTATGAGAAATATAAATTATAATATGAAATGTAAAACTAAGAATGTAATTAAATATTTAAGTAAGGGATGAAAGATAGAAATTATGAAGAAATAATTACTGAACTATTTGAATATTAATATTTTATTATATATTTTTTTTTATTATTTTCTTTAATTTATTATTCTTTATTTATACACATTAATCAATTATATAGCCCCATTTATCTAACATAAACTTTTTCCCCTCCATATTCTTCTTTTTCATTTTATTTATCTAATTTTCCTTATTAAACTCTCCTTATTATTCTTAGTCTCTAGATGTGAGTCCTTTGTATTTCATTCTCAAATTGTACAAATCACATCCTATAAAAAATCACATCAGAATAGCCCTTTCCTACACATCTCAATATTGAAAATTCCATTCCATTAGACCAAAATTATGATTCCTTTAATAAAATAATATATTATTTCAATATTTTTGAATATATTCTAATTATGATATTATTTAGGGATATTTATAGATCATTTTAGTTTCAATTATTTATCATTAATTTCAATATATTTACTTTTAAAAGGTGAATTTCGAGTGATGTATTACTTTTCTGATCAAAAATCTGTCAATTAGTGTGACATTATTAACTTTAAGGCTTATCTAAGGTATAATATTATATTATTCCTAGAATTTCATGAATTTATTTATTTTTATGGATTATTATTCCACAATTTTAATTTATTAACACTGTATAATTGCTAGTTGTATTTTATTACATATATAATTTCATTATTTGTAGATACATTCATCTCTATTGTAATTTTATTTATATTTCTTGTAGTAAATTATATATTATAATGATACTAAATTAAATTAAGATTTTATATTGCGGTTTGTATTGAGATAATTGTAATTAAAATTTTTATGGGTTTAACTCCATTAAGTGTTCTATGAAATGGATAAAATTACATGATTCCATATTTAATTAAATAGTTGACCTAGGTAGTGGTTTCAAATATAAGTAAAAATATTTTTATGTTAATGGGATAGTAATCCCTAGATTCAGTAATATTTAGAAAATTATAAGGGATAATTTTATATAAAACTATTTTTGAATAATCATAGATGTTTAATTCACATAAAAGTGAACTAAATGTTGTGAAACATATGGTGTAATGTTTAAATTAAAGAAATTTTGATAATATTTTAAAAATGATACTATTGTAAATATCCATATATATAATGATATTTTTTGATGGGGTTTGTGCGATGATGATTTTATCAAACAAAAAAATAGTGTGGGACAGAAATATTTTTCAGCATTTCTTTATATATGTAGCCGATATTCTATCTAATTTTTTGGAATATAATCTCTGAAATGATTATTCCCTAAGTCATATGAATAGATTATTGTACTTCATGTCCAATGTAATATTATAATGATAATTGAATTATTGGAGTAACAATATATAATGGTTGATAGATCTATAATTTTTGAAATGGAATGAGGCACAATACAATAATAGAATTTGATATGTAATATATTTATTATCAAACATTGGCTTAGGAAGACTAATTCCATAAAATTTTTATATTAAATATTCTAGGATATATATTCTTAGTATCATAATATAGTAATTTTTTAATGGTATTCATGGTTTTTTATGAATTTATTGTCAAATAATTTTTTATTCTATTTGAATGGGCCAAGGTGAGATATATTTTGTTGTTTCTTTTATGAAAATTGGTCAATGGAATATAGGTTTAATATAAACTCCAGTGAATAGAAATTTGCAATGGAATTTCCTTAATATATTTGGTTAAGGTAAAATCTAAATAGTATTTGGATATTGAATATCCCTTGTGAATTGGTTTGAAAATGTGAGAGTTGTGAATGTCTTAATTGATATGTCAGTAATATAGTATTGATACATTCATTGAGAGTTAGCGAACTCATAGGAATATAACTCTATCCAATAATGTGGTATTTAGAAAACTCATGTTGTGGAATTTTATTATGACTAGTTTCATTAGATGATAATTCATAAATTTTAATGATATTTTAATTTTTATTTATTATCACATTCTCATTGATTGATGGATGATCAATTAGCGGTAATTAAGATATTGATAAATGAAGAATCTTTAAGGAAAAAAATCATAATTTAGTGCTCCCAAAACACATTAAGGTAATTATATTATAATAGTAAAATTAAAATAACCATCTTGATGATGATTATATTTTATAGTTCTTGAGGGTTTCCATGGAGAATCTAAAAAAAGTGTGGTTTTCACTATTATGTCATGTTCATGGTTAAAAATTATTTTTACTCAATTAAACCATGTTTTGTAAACTAGAAAATTATTTATATTGTATATACATAACGAGATGAAAGTTATTGTGTTGTATCAACTATAAAATGTCCATGTAGAAATTGGTATAGTGCATATCATGGCTTCTTGAGATATTTTGTAAAAATCATTGGAATCCATGCTCAAGGAGATGAATGGGGAACATGGAAAAAAGATTAATAATATTTCACACACGATCTAACCTTTGAGGCACATGAGGAATATTGAAAAATATTTATTGACTTATTTAGAATTTTTTATCTTTTATATACTAGTGTTTTGAAACATATTCATATAAAATTCCTGTATTCCTTATTTATAATATGATAAGTACATGGATTATAGGATCATAACTATTGAACTCTAAAGAATATCCTCTGGAAAAAAGAGTGAGTGAATATTTTAAAAATCACTTATTTGATATGTGTTCTTACTCACTCTCAGTCTCTCATCATAATTGATTACATGATTTTATTCATCAATACTATACTTTAACTAAAATGGAATTAATTATATTTTAATGTTTTTGTTTGGTGACCACTATTCACTCCCCCTCCCTCTTAGTGGTTACTCATATTTCACCAATGCATGTCAATTGGTATGATATCAAATTAGTTCTTATGAATCTTCATAAGAGTGCTTTTTTGTATTCCTAAGGACATAGTTACTATATATTGAATAAATGATTTTATTGATAAATTTACTACAGACTATAAATTTCATCCACAATAAGTGTGTTAAAATGTTAGATGTAAACTGATTTTATCTATGGGGAGAGTGGATGGTTTTAAATTTTATCACTTATCATGCAAGTTGTTGACATCATTGAGAATGTTGTATACATTCCCAAAGTTTATATAACCTTTATATTACTATAAATTAATAATATTTTAGTAGATGGGAGATCATATAGTTCATTACACTCTCCCTTCTTTCTAAGAGAGTTTACATGAGTGGTGGGATCTAATATAGAAAACATTATTCGGATAGATATTCATGGTTTTTATGATATAAATAAAAATTTCAAGTAGTCATGTTTATAAAAATATTGATCTCAATTTGATAATATGTGGATGATGGAAGGAGAATCCATTGAATAGTTATTCATTCATGTGAATAAATGTATTTCATTTATTAAAATATATATAAAATCGCAAGAATTTTAATTATTTTGAAGAAATTATTGATAATTATACCATAAAAGTTATATGAAAAATCATATCATTATAGGGTCAAGGTTTTAATGATATTGATAAATGTAAGAAAAATAATATATAAAAATAATATGAGATTATATACAGTCCATCATTGATGAAAAAATTAAATCTAAAAGAAATAATATATTTAAAATCTTATAAAATCTTAAATAACATTAAATAAAAAATGTACCATGAAGTTTAATTATAAGATGAATATTATTCCATTAATTTCAATGAGTTTATATTATTTTTCTCCAAATTCGATAAGAAAGAAAAAGTTATGTGTGATGGTAAAATACAATGTAATTACATTCAATATATATTGATTGGATATTATTCACCGAATTGACCTACGAAGAATCCAGGAGGAGATAATGATAAATAAGATATATTTTCATGAAGAAACAAGTTGTAATATGTTATAATATAGGAAATTTCTCTAAAAAAATAAAATGATACTTTTAAAAGAAAAATAAATTTGATATCAAAATATGAAATTTTATCTTGTAATGAGGCGAGTGAAAGAAAATAGAAGTACATAGAGGTTAACAGTGTCCAAACCTATATGGATCAATCAAAATCATCCAATGAATCCTTTAATGAATACAAAGGATAAAACAATTATTATATTGATGAAGAGACACAATAAGTGTTCCAATTGAAGTTGGATAACATGGTTTTGTTGAAGTAAAATTGAAATATTCAATGCATGAAATTATCTTTCAAATGGTAAAATTATTCATAAAAAAATATCATGATGTATCAAAATATATGAAGTTTATCAATATGTAATTTTATTTTCCAATAAAATATGGTTTCTCTTAATGAAATTCTTGAAAAAAAATTACAAGGTGCTTGAAATAATTGTAGTAAATTTGGATACCAAGAATAAGTATTTTGAAGTTCATGGTGTAAAATTTATTATAGACAAAGAATAATTGATATCATTTCACTATGAGTATAAATATTTAGTTAAGTAATTTAGTGAATTTTATAATTCTTTAGAAATTTTTTTTTCTAGAAAATATAAGTTTATAATATTTAAAATTAAAAACAAAAACATTAATATATTAACATGATTTCAAACACCTGAATATAAGTAATAATCATAAAGGGGATAAGTTTGATATACTAATTGATGTATCCTGTGTTTTTTATAAAATACACAAAACAAATGAGGACTATAAAAATAAAAAATTCTAACCTATGTTCATATTCAAATATAAGGTAGAGGTTAACACTTCTATTTTTTGAAACTTTTAAAGAAAATTATTTTTTTAATCAATAAAATAAAATTAAACAAGTCAATTTTGAGATGAAAAATTAAAAAATTGTTAGCAGATATAAGTTTTAAGCAAGATGTTGGATTTTTGTAGTGTATTGAAATAAAAAATATATGTACTAGTATAATGTTACCTTAAATCAATCATAGAGTGACCATGATTTGGGGGTGATACAAGTGGAATGTAATATAGGAATCTCTTGACAACATCCAAGAGAAAAAGTTAAGTTAAAAATTTATTTGAAAATATTGTTAAAACATGTGGTAGATGTGATTAGTCTAGACATTCCAAAAACTAGTTTATTAAAATAATACCATTGAAAATAAAATAAAAATTGAAATATAATCCTATCAATATAGGGAGTTATCCGTAGAATGACATAGTGGTCAATGAACCTTGTAAATATTTTGAGGAGGAAACCTACGCATCTTATTTAATGGTTTTTTATTATAAATGACTAACAAGAATCATCACTTGAAAGAAATTAAAAGTTATGATGAAGGATATTTTACTTTTGGAAATTATTTTTCACTTTATGAAAAGGGCCTTAGATTTTCTAAAATTAATGAAATGAAATTTCAATCAAATGATGTTTTCTTTATTGATGAGTTGGGTCAAAATATCCTGAGTGGTTCTCAGTTTTGTGAAAATGGGAATGTGATGGTTTTTTAGAAGAATAGATATTTAAATAGTATAATTAAATATGGAATCATAATAATTAAGGTATGGTTAAAGAAGTAATGATTTTTTACGTAGTTTTAATGATAAAAAACTCTTTGGAAGACCATGGAAGAAGAAAATGTTCGTTTCTAGGGAGTAATTGGGCATTTGGATAAAAAAACATTGTAAAACATATAAAGTATTAATCCATGAAAAATATATTTAATATTAATTATTAAAAAATCAATTCTTATGATATGTTCCAAGTGTTTAATATGGTGAACAAGGGTTTCAAGATATGGGATGTAAAAATAACGTGTCCACTTGAATAGATAAACCCATATGTGTGTAGCCAGATAATATTGAATTTAAATAATGTATATATTCACTTCACCCATTTTTTAATGATTTTATGTCTATAGATTATATCTATTATAAAGTAAATCATATTCTCTTAAAAGGATTTAAATTTTCATCAATTTAATAAAACTTAATCAAATGTATTATTAAACATTTTCAATATGAAAATGGATCTGAGTGAGAAAAAATATCATGTAACGCCCCGTCCTCAGAAGCCCAGAGCTGGTATATTATTTTAATACATTGAAATGATTATATGTAATCAAATCCTGAAGTATCGAGTAGTTTAGCAGTTTTAGAAAACTGGATACAGACAAAGGTTTAACATTTAAACATAAAAGGAAATACAACATATATGTTTTATGGGGAACATCCACCACTCCAATATTATCTATACAAGTCAGTCATAAAAAACTTATTCATTCCGTGAAAAAAATGAAACACAAGGAAAAGATGAGTTTAGATGCACAATAAGGTTAGGCAATACAACATAATATATCATAAACACAGACATTTGACATGGGGAATTACTAAAAACACATTCCTTTTATAAATAAACTTGAACATAATATGTTAGGAATATGAGCTGAGTAAATACTTACATAATAAAACATAATCATGGGAATTATAATAGTCAAATAACAATAAGAACTTTGAATTTATAGCTTCATAATGAGGGAAATCCATATTCCAGACATTCTAAAACATACCTTTAGGACCTCATCCTAGACATCTAAAAATGATCGGGGCCATGGACAAACCCATATATCAAATTGGGAAAGGCCTCAGCCAAGTCCATGTCTATTTGTCTCATGTGACCATTCGAGGCATAATGAGGCTATAACAGGCGCCACCAATCACATAATAATTCCAATTCATTCCTCATATGAGTGGGTATAAACATAAACAACATATATATTCATATTTAATATAACATATGAAATGTAAATAACGTTCCCCGAATATTAAGCTTAAACACTAACCATTCATAGTAAATTGGTGAATGGTTTAGGATATAAAGTAAGAAATAAAAAAAGAAATAAACCATCCAATTATATATGGTATATGATACAAACAAATAATAATACCAATAATACTTATTACTCAATAAGAGTGTTGAAACAGATGAAAACAATCCTATAAAATCATTGAGTAATTCTTGAGATAAATACTCTCTTATTTTGAAAAGAATAGTTCATTTGGTAATTTATTTCTATAAAACAAGAACATAATTAAGTTACTATTTTAATAATAAAATTAATTATTTTCGGAAGATAATGGTTGCTAAAAAAGATTATAGATTTTCTTTTTAAAATAGGTAATAATTTGATAAATTCCCTTGAATCGGGCTTGTATTTCTGAAAATTTATTAAAAGTTCAACTTAAAAGGTGTAAATCTCCATAAAATAAGGAATTGTACTTGTTTTTAAACATATATATAAAACTAAAACATAATTTATTAGCATTAAAAAATAATACATAATAACTACATTGTGGTTATTATACAATAAAAGTAACCCAAATGAAAATGGTGGTTTGGGTGACAAACCCTTACCACTTTGTAATCAATCGATTCGTATGGCCCAAATTTAATAATATTAAAATTATAAATTTAATACCATAAAAATAATTATTTTCTTGATATGTTACATCAATGGGAACTTTATTTACATGATACACAAGTATTAGTAGTGAATATGAAAAATCTCCAAAAACTGGAAGTGAGATGAAGAAACCCTCACCTTAAGTCTGATAGTGTTATTAACTTGATCTAAGTGTCCTAGATAACCTAAATAAATTAATTAACTAGTATTTCCAAAACCTCTTATTTGTGTAACTTATATATTATAAACTTATTAAGTTATTTCATAGCCTTCTTGATGGGTCTAAGAGGTTCAATTTATTTTGGAGCGTTTTCTTCATGATCGGTATACTTATATACATGAATAAAGAATCATGTAAAATGACGATGGTTGTCAAATGTTTATTTTATATGTTATTATTTAAAATAAATATTTTTCCAGGTTGAAAATTTCATTTGGATACTTATAGTGAAGATGAATCATTATATAAAATATTTAATGAGAATTGTTTGGGTTAATTAGCCGTTTTTTGAACAAAACAAACTCATTTTTCTTTATATATCAAAACCACATGTACAAAAAGATTCCAGAACCATATATGAGACATAATAAATATATTATAGTATGTTTCAACCATAATTATGGTTTCATTAACAGAATTTAATATGATAGTAGAAATTGAGAACCTGTCATCCTTGAATGTAATAAATTTATACATCTCGGATGGTGTTTTCTTTTTTAGTATAAGAGGAGGGGAAAAGAGAAATGATGATGAATTATTCCATTGGTATAACAAAATACCATTTCATTTAATTTAGTGGAATTATCATATCATTTTTATGAGGTTATAAGAAAAAATAAAAGAAAGAAACACAATAAAAAATAAAAGTTTAGAAATCTATCACGAAAATTCGCCAGCCTAACGACATCACTTAAAATTTCATAAAATAATTTGATGAGATAAAAATTTTATCTCAACATTATGAAATAATATAAATAGTAAGGGGTATATGAAATTACATATCCCAGTAAAAACCAATTTCAATTAAAAGATAATACCATAATAATATTGCATGAAAAAGAGAGAGATTTTGAGACGAAAATTCTATAGCATAACGACTATGCAACATGGTTTTAGAAAACACTAAGAATAGAGTGGATAGGGGTCAAATATTAATATTATACTTTTAAAATATTATAATGTTATAATAATATGGATATAATAACATGGTATGAAAACATGAAACACATACCAAATAAAAGATAACATTGATGGAAAAGAGAAGATGATAATTCTCTTACCTTGTAGAGAAACTCCTAAGACATGAAAGTTGGGACCTTGGGTGGTTGAGGACAATGTGGTAAGGCTACATGGGTGGTAATACTACCAGAGATTAGATTATGATGAGTTTTTGATGAGTTAAAATGAATGAATTAGTGGGTATTTATAGTAAATGATAGGGAGATTTTTTGTAAATTCCAAGGGACACTTCATTTCTGGTTTTAGAAAAACAATGGGATTTCCTATGGTATTTTCCCATGGTATTATCCACATGAGAAACCTCACATCATATTTTACATTACAAAGGTCGGCCTGAAATTTACATTAATTATTATATCATTATGATGTCATCAAACATACCAAAAAATCATAACAATATTTGTTGTATTCATGAAAAATTCATGTATTTTTTAAAAATACCAAAATATCACCCTAACAATTTTTCAACGTGTAGAATTAAAAAATGAAATCCATTTTCTGAAAATAATTTTTTTAAATAGTTTTAATTTAATCATGAAATAAAATCATAATTTATTCTAAACAACAAATTTAAAACTATAACTCATTTTATAACACAGTGAAAAATTACTCAAGGTCCCATAAAATATTATTATGACCATAAGAAAATAAAGTTATAATATATAAATACATTTTATGAAAATAATTTCTATTTTAAATTATTATGTTATTCATAAAATTGTAATTAAAATATTTATGACATGAAAAAATACATATACTTATAATATATTTATTTTTTCACTTTTAAGATCTATATATTGTATTTCTACATTCATGGGTGAAGTTTCTATTTTTATGGAAAATTTACTATTTATTTCTATTCAAAAAGGTGTTTCACAATTCATAACGGTGTGTTACTATTCATAAAAAATATTTTTGTCTTATCAAATTCTTAATATCATTCTGAATGAAATCGTGTATGTCTATTTTTTCAAATTCAAATTACAAAAGTGGAAAAATTATATTTACTGGAAATGTTATAAGATGGTGGTGTTTGTTAGAGACTTAGTGTTTCATGCATTAAATATTAAATCTATTCTTAAATTCTTAGGGTTATACATTATTCCCTCCTTACAAATATTTCATCCTTTAAATTTAGAATTGAATTTCAAAAGTTAATGGTTGATATTTGAAAATTCCCTTATTGGAACCCCCATTCGAAAATAGAGTAAAAAAATATCATCCTAAAAAGAGGTTAAGGAAAATAAGGTGGTCACCAAAAACAATTATTCGTTCAAATTGGGTTACATTAGTTGGAAGTAAAAACCGTGACATGGAAGAAAAATATAACTATGATGTTCTGATGGAACGTGATAGAGAATATATTCTGATGAATGTTGATTACTACAAACCAAAAAACTATAGTAAAAAATCATTGATATTATCAATGATTATAATAATAGGACTAATTTCTATTTAAGACTATTTTACTTGTTTGGAGGTATTATTCCACTCTATAAGAGTACAAATATATGTTTCTATTTACTAACTCATCCTTGGATTTAACCTTAAACAATATATTTTTATCACATATCATAGGTTACACCATATGGTGAAGTAATACATTAACCTCTACAAGCTCGTACAATGATCAACTTAAACAATTTCATAAATGGTTACACATTCCAAAATATAATGATTCAACACTTCATAATGATGGTCTATAAATTTACAAGATGAAATTATCATTAACCATTAAAAAATATTAAGAACCTCTAAATTTTCACATTAAAAAAATGTGAATATCATCATCATGTATCTCTTAAAATATATTTATAAGTCAAATTACAATTAAACCTTAATCGAGAAAAAACATTCATCCTTACACAAGTTATTGGATATGTTTCTTATATCGAAAAATGTTGTAACTCCATCAATTATCGCATAAACTACTTTTCAATAAGTCAATAATAATGTTTTAGGTAGTCCGTAATAATCCAAATCAATCATTTCTTCATCAGTATATTAATCATCTAGAATATATTAAGTGTTTTATTTCCCTCAATTATGTGTTTTCTAACAAGTTTGACTTTCTACTAAATTAATTTTCCTTTGAACAATTCATTATACAACCTCAAATCCTAAAATGAAATTATACTGCAACACAATCCTTATATATCTCATGATTCTTATAAACAGTACATTACTGACAAAATATTCAAATGACATGATTCTTAACTATGCATATTAATAATCCTACATCATCAGTGGTAGCATAATAACTTGATCATTATCCATAATCATCATTTGGGGTATATTCATTTCACGTTTGGGACATTAATTCATATAGTGTCTTATACCCTAATAGTTAAAGCACTGAATATATGAAAATTCTTTCCTTGTATTACAATTATTATAATGGTGTCCTTTTTCTCTACAATTGAAGAAAACTCTTTTTCCTCTCAAGCATAAACGAAGGTGTTTCCCTCCATAATTATCACATCCGGGAAAATACATGTTTCCATTATTTCCTTTATCCATGTTTTACCCTAGAATCCTCTTATTCATTTGCAACCCTTCAAATCCACAGGACCCATAAAAGTATTTACATACCTTCTCACCACATGATATTTTTTCCTCATATGATTTGGATACATGGGAGATAATCAACCCTTGAAATGGTGTCTTTAGAGCATTAGATATATTATCCTTCTTACTTTTCTCATCACATTCATTGGTGATGTTCTTATTACATCTGGTAGGTTCCATTTCTAATAAATTCCATATTATATATTACCTCATAACATTATGAACTCTCTGTGACTCTAAACATGGTATAACACATAGCATAATTTTATGCATCATAAATCCTAGAACCATATATTTTGGTTACATTGCGGAAAAAATCATTTTTAATTGTTTGTAATAAGATAATGAATTTATCAAAGCATATCCCCTTGTCTTGTCAAACCAAGAGTGAAGAAAGGCCCATTGTCATGCACTAGTTCTTGTTCGAGTTTAGCTCAAAGTGGTGTTTTCGGGTTTCACCCCTAGATACATATAAGCTAGATCCACCTCGACTTTTCTGTATCCAGATAGGGATATATTTTATGGATAAACCCCATAATCAATTCCTTACCAAAATTATATTATGTCGTTATTTTATTATCCCCAAAATTATATCTTAGGGTTTTTTTCTATAATCTAATTTCTCTATACTAGTTTTCATGTTTTCTACTAAAATTCCGTTCATTCCATCTGTAATACCCTGTCCCCAGAATCCTAGAGCTGGTGCATTATTATAATACATTGGCATGATTATAAGTAATAAAATCCCATTAGACTGAATAGTTTAGTAGTTTTCGAAAACCATATACATATATAATTTCAACATTATAACTTGAAAAGAAATACAACATATAAGTTTTATTGGTAACATCAACCACTCCAAGATTATCCCAAAAAGTCATTCATAAAAAACATCTTCAAGTCTAGAGAAAAATGGAACATAATGAAGGGGTGGGCTTAGATTCATAGTAAAGGTAACCAATAAAGAAGAAGATATCATAAACATAAACATTTGACATGGTGAATAACTTAAAACCCATTCCTTTTAAAAAATAAACTTGAACATAATGTGGTAGGAATATGAGCTGAGTAAATACTTCCAAAATAAAACATAATAATGGGTATTCTACTAGTCAAATTAACACATGAAATATGAATATATAGCTTAATAATGAGGTAAATTCATATGCCACACATTTTAAAACATACCACTAGTGCCTCAGCCTTAACATCTAAAAATGATTAATGCCTCGTCCAAACCCATATATCAAATTTTGAAAGGCCTCGGCCAAGTCCACATTTATTTGTCTCCTGATACCTACCAATGAATCGAGGGGCTACAGTGGGACCCACAAATCACAAAATAATTCCAATTAATTATTCATATTATTTGGAATAAACATAAACAACATATACATTCATATTGAAACTAACATATGAAATGAAAATAACATTCCCTAACCATTAATCTTAAACACTAACCATTCAGAGTAAATTGGTGAATGGTTTTTGGATAGCACATCCACAATAAAACTAGTCATAAACCATTCAATTAAATATAGAAGATTATACCATAAAAAACAATCCTAATAATATATAATAATCAACAGGAGTGTTGAAACAAATGAAAATACTCTTATAAAATCATTGAGTAATTCTTCAGTTAAATACTCTCTTATTTTGAAATGAAGCGTTATTTTGGAAACTTATTTTAATAAAACCTAAACTGAAGTAAGATATTATTTTCATAATAAAATGAGTGATTTTATAATGTTAATGTTTTATAAAATATATTATATTGTTCCTTTTAAAATAGGTAAGAATTTGAGAAATTCCCTTGAATCGGGCTTGTATTTCAGAAATAATTTTAAAAGTTCCATTTAAAAATTGTAACCCTCCACAAAATAAGGAGGGGTTATGGTTGGTAAACATATATATAACACTAAAACAAAATTTTTTATGAGTACACAATAATACATAAGAACTTCATTGTGTTATGTAGACAACATATGTAAATTGAATGAAAATTGTGGTTCTGGTGAAAAACCCTTACCACATTGTAATCAATCGATTCATATGCCCCAAAATTAATAATATTCTAAAGAAAAATTTAATAAAATTAAAATAAATATATTAATTATATGTTACATTAATGTGATTTATATATACACCATACACAAGTATTAGTAGTGAATATAGAAAATCTCCCAAAAATGGAAGGTAGATGAAAAACCATCACCTTTAGACTGATGGTGTTCTTAAATTGATCTTAGTGTCCTGGATAACCAAAATAAATTCATTAATTAATATTTCCATAACCTTTTATATGTTTTATTTATTTATTATAACTTTATTAAGTTCATTCATAGCCTTCTTGATGGGTTTAAGAGGTTCAATTGTATTATTTTGGAGCGTTTTCTTCATGATCGGTATACTAATATACATGAATGGAGAATCATGTAAAATGAGGATGGATATACATAGTTGAAGTTATATGTTGTTAGTGAACATACATAAGTTTACATGGTTTTAAATTTCATTTTTTTTACTTGGAGTAATGATGAATCATTATATAAATTATTTAATGAATAATGTTTTGGTTAATTGGTCGTTTTCGAACACAAAGAACTCATTTTGCTTTATAAATCAATACCATATATACATAAATATTACAAAAACATTGATGACACAAAAGAAATTTATTATATTCTGGTTCAACCAAAATAATTGTTTGATGACTAGAATTGAAGATGATAGTATAAATTGAGAACCCGTCGTCCTTGATTGTGATTAATTAACACATCTCGGACGATGTTTTCATTTTTAGTATAAGAGGAGGAGAAAAGAGATTTGATGATTAAATATTTCATTAGAATAATAAAATTACACATTATGTAAGGTACGATAATTATCATATCATATAGATGATGTGAGATAAAAAATGAAAATAAAGGAACTCTAAATAAAATAAAAGTTGAGAAATCCCTCTAAAAAATTAGGCAGCCTAATGATGTCACCCAAAATATCAAAAAATAATTTGATGAGAGAAAAAGGGTATATCATTATTATTAAATAATATAGACATTAAGGGGTATATGTAATGACATATTCCAATAAAAATTAACTTAAATTAAAAGACAATAACATAATAATAGTTCTTGAAAAAGATAGACATTTAGAGACAAATATTTTTCATCATAATGGTTAAGAAACATGGTTATAGAAAACATTAAAAATATAGGGGAAATGGGTCAACCATTCATAAAAGACTCATAAAATAGTATAGGTATATAATAATATGGAAATAATAACATGGTTTGAAAACCTAAAACACATACCACATAAAAGATAACTTGGATGGAAAGAGAAGTTGAGAAATCTCTTACCTTGTAGAGTAACTCCTAATACTTGAAGGTTGCGACCTTGTGAGGACTAATAGAGAGGTAATAATACTATACATTCAAGGATGAAGAATTTTTAATGAAATAAAATGATGTAATGAGTGGGTATTTATAGTAAATGAGAGGGGGGCTTTATTAATTTAAAGGGACACTTCATTAGTGGGTTTTCTAAAACCATGGGTTTGACTAAGGTATTTTCCCATGGTATTAGCCACTTTTGAAACCTCACATCATATTTTACTGTAAAAAATTCTACTGGAATTTTATACTATTTATTAATTCATTATAATATCATTAGACATAATAAAAACTCTAAATTGTATTTTTACTATTCATGAAAAATTCATGTATTTTAGAAAAATCCAAAAATATTCACCATAAACATTTTGTGATGTGTAGAATTCAAAAATTAAAAACATTTTTTGAAAATAATTTTCAAAATATTTTTAATTTTTTTTAATCATATTTTATTCCAAAAAACATCTTTAAAACTATAACTCGTTTTCTAACACATTGTGAAATTAATCAAGGTCCCATAAAATTATCTTATAACCATAATAAAATAAAGTAACAATTTATTAACACATTTTATTAAAATAAATTTCCATTTCAAAATTTTAAATTAGTCTTAAAATGGTAATTAAAATATTTATGACATGCAAAAATACCAATACTTATACTGTGATTGTTTTTTCAATATTAAGATGTCTAGATCGTATTTATACATTCATGGGTGAGGATTATATTTTTTGGCCAATTTACAATTCAGTATTATTCATAATGGTATGTTACTATTCATAAGGGTATGTTATTATTCACTAAAAATATAGATTGTCTTATCAGACTCTAAATATCTTATTGAACGCAACCGTGTATGTGGGTTTTTCAAAATTCAAATTACAGAAGTTGAAAAATTATATTTAATGTATAGGTTATAACAAGGTGGTGTTTTATAGAGACTCACTGTTTCATGCATTAAATATTAAATCTATTTTTAAATTTTTGGGGTGTTATATTTGAGGATAATATTAAAAATATTTGGAATATGTATTAATATATTGATCTATATAATCCTCAGAAAATGGAGTAGAAAAAAAATGATGGTCACTGGAATTAGAGAGAACTATATTATCAAATCATGGAATATCAATGTCATTTTAGATACAAAACATACCATTATTTATATATATTCTCAAATAGTTACTACATAAACCAAATTTAAGAAACAATCTTATAATATATTAGTTGGGAAGAATTAAAACATGAAAAATGTAAAGTTAATTAACATCCCCTGTTTTTTCAAAATGATAAGAAATTGTTTGTGTGAATTTGATGAGAGAGCTAAAAATGTGATATTTATTGGATATACCCCATGTAGAATTAGTTATTAGTGTTATAACAAGAATAAAGAAAAATCATAGATATATATTATGTTACTATAATTTAAAATCAAGGTATTTAAAAATAATCACTTTCCATTGAATAAAATACTGAATAAAAATAATGATATTGTGGTGGATACCATGGTATAACTTTAATTATATAAAAGGTAGTACAAATTTTTAATGAGCATTCTAGAACTTCTAGTGATTTTTAAGGATCAAATTAATATATTATAAGTTCTATATATCTTTTAAAACCTAAAAACAATATTTGATTCAATTTCCATGGTTTTCAAACCCAAATAAGATTAATGAATTCTAATCAACACATCATGAAATTGACATTTTAAGCTATATAATATTGACAAATCCATAAAATATATATAATAGATTACATAAATAGATTAATAGAAAATTAAAATAAAGATTAATTAAACTTGGGAGTATATGTTACTTTTGAGAGAATTCATACTCAAATAAAAAGACTTTTTCAATGTTCATTATCAGTGAAATGATATTATTTTGGGTTTAAAATTTGTACATAAAATTTATTATATTTTTATATTGTACTAAAATTATTTTCATGAGTTGTTAAAGAGTTTTTCAATGGATTATGCAATATAAATTTAAACTCCAATTATGCATGGGACTATATTTTCTAATGATAAATAAGGATAGGATGTTGATTAAAACATGTTTATAGATTTAATTAAAATTCAACATTATTTAATAGTTTCTAAATTGGATACCATGTTTTACATTACACATTGTGAATGATTCAAAATAAATCAAAAAGAGTGTAATATTATGGAAGTATAATGGATCTTGATCTACATCGAAGTATCTCTCAATTATTTCTTGATATTTAAAAAAGAAACATCTTTTTAGATTTATGGTAATTTTTAGGCATATTGTTCTGGTGATTTTGGAGATCAAAAGTTATGGAGGTGTATTTTTTATCTTAGGTATATAGGATGCATTGAACTTCTAGAAGTAAAACTCGATCACACTAAGAAAAATTGAATATTATTTTGGTGTGACATAATAATCCATAAATTAGTTTATTTAGATTAAGTCAAAACTCAAATAAATAAAGGTAGAAGTATCATATTAATTACTGATTGGGTGTGATAAAATATAAAACCCATTCATAAATAACTATTACATAATTTTAGATGAATAATCATTAAATATCATTATAATACAAATGGAAAACATAAAATTTTGGTTTAGTTGGATACATGGATGCATAAAAAAATTATAACATAAAATATATAGATAATCTACCACATAGTTCTTCATAAATAAAAAAACTCCAAGACATATCTTACATAAACCTTCCTTAAAACCCTTAAAATGTATATATAACAAATGATGAGATCAGATGCTTAGTAAGGTTAAAATAGGGAGATATTGATCAATGATCAAATGTAAGAAAGTCATTAGAATAAGGGTATGAGAACATGATATTAACATTTGACATTCCTATCCAACAATTAATTTTATCATGAGTCATGGAATAAATGTTTGCAGTTCATAAGATATAAATCAAAAAGGAATCGAATAACATGATCTATAAAGGCCTAATATTGACATAAGATAATGTCATATAAGAGTGTAATAAAATGTTTCATAAACATAATCATGGAAATATTATATCACAGATACCCACCAAGACATTAATCACGTGTTAGTCTTCAGATAACTACCTATGTACCTCCTTAGGGCTTGGTTAACCTATCATGTACCCTCTATTGGGCTTGGAAAAACCAATCATGTACACTATTTTGGTAATGGGATAACTTCGTGTATACCCTTGGAGATCAAAAAATATTAACATTTACCTAACGGGTAAAATTGATATAATGGAAAACCCATCACATAATCATAATCTATTAATAATTATTCCATAATATCATGAAAACATTTATTATCACATCCAATCTTAAACTATGGAAAAGAAAAAGGCTTTTACAAATATTTCATCATCGTAATCATAAACCATATAGAGAAATAATAAGATAGTAACATTATATTATATCATTGGTTTATCATAATAAACATCAAATGATTTAGTTATATATACAAACTTCATTAAAATATTACTAGAACATTTCATAATGAAAATAACTTTTATTTAAATAACTTATTTAAAATTTAAAATTTACCAAAATATTAAGGAAACAAATTTCATTTAAAATAACCATGTAAACGATTATTTTGGTCTTATAAGAATAGATTATTCATGATAGTAGGAAATATATTGATTTGTTATATATTAAAAGAAAAATTATTTTCTCATTTTTGTTAAAAAGTCAAAAGTAACTCATTTGGAAAATTAAAATAATATTCCTTTTAAAAAATATATAATTTAAAACATGGATAAATATGTATTTATATAATAATTATAGAATTTTAAAAACATTATTCAAAATATTTTAAATAAATAATTTATTTTCAAGAAAAAGATCCCCGATTGAAGAGAAAAATACAATTGTTTTCCCTTAAATAAATTCTTTTAGTCTGTTAAGTAGTTAAAGAGAGTAAAATTAAAGGAAAAAATTTAATCTATATAAATAAAAATAAAATAATATAATAAATAATAGTTTAGAGTTATAAATAATATAATTTCAACATTTGAAATTTAAGCATAAATAATCTTGGGAAAATGAGATTTTAATCCAAAACCCTTACAACATTGGTAGATTTTGAATGATAAACCCAATGAAAGAAATAATATCAAATCCCATGAACATAATGATACAAATGATAGAATATATTCGATAGCTATTAGATACACCACATAAAATAATATAGTTCTATAACATAACATATATCCCAAAGAAGACACTTTTGAGTAGATAAACCCTTGTCAGTTTTGAAACATTTGGATCAACACCCCTTGTATAAAATAATTGAAATTATAAATTTAAATACAATGAAATAAAAAGTAAATTATATAACATTAAAATTTGTATTATATAAACCACATTATCATAATTTTTTCATAACATCAAACATGCCTCAACGAATCAATATCGAGACAAAGAACCCTTACATCAAGTTAT
The DNA here is from genome assembly GCA_963277665.1 of Viscum album. Classification (NCBI taxonomy): domain Eukaryota; kingdom Viridiplantae; phylum Streptophyta; class Magnoliopsida; order Santalales; family Viscaceae; genus Viscum; species Viscum album. The sequence goes on from OY728140.1 coordinate 498,275,789, forward strand.
AATTTCTTCATAATCACTCTAACTTCGTGTATAATAAATTTAAAATTTTTATAATGATATAACAGAACCATTTACACAATTATAATGTCATAAATTATTCACGTGTAACATTTTAAAACCCTTTATTAATAATTATTTTTTAAAAGTTCTCTTTCTCCATGTAAACTTTTTCATTTTTCAAATCTATTTTGGTTTGATAGTTTTGGAACATGTAATTTGATAATATTTACATCACATATGGAATCTTAATCATTTAATAATAATAATATTTAATCATTATATATAATTTTATAACTAATCATGTAATGTAATGATGAAAAATTATTTACATAAATTCATGAAAGTAGTTATATATACATATACATGAGTGTTGTTTTCCATTTTTCGATGGATTGAATGAAATAAAGGTAAAAAATTAAAATATAAAAGAAACTTATTATATAAAATATATAAATTAAATACATAATAATTACCAATACTTAAACATGGTGATTGAAAATGAAACACATCACTATGTGGGGGCTGCAGTCCACACAAATAGATGAGGTATAATTTCATTTACCAGTTGATGGAGAAGAGGTGGGAAATAGATGTTCTATCATCACAATAAAATCTCAGTATATTAATGTCACCTTATTCATAATATGTATAAGTATAAAATATTTTTTTATAAGATAGAATAATAAATAAAATTAAAAGTGCATGGTTAAGATTTATATCACTTTTATGAAAGACCACATTAAGCATACAAAATTAACCTTGAAATTTTAATCTTACAAGATGAAATGAATATCTAGGATAAATTTTGTGGATATAGTAAGGTTTTAGATTTCGAATTGTCTGATATATATTCTCAAATTTTCTGAGTACTGTAGAAGAATATGATCCCTTTTATCAGTGATGGGAGGGACGCACATGGAATTAATTAAAAGATTTCAATAATATAAGGAAACTTTCTTGTGAAATTCACTCTCAATGGACATTAATTATAATTTAGAACAAGATAAGGTTTATAAATCTTTAAAAAAATAATTATAAAAATTTATTTTGAATTCCTACCCTTATCTCATAGTTTAACCCCCTAGTAAACTTTTTTTAAGCTTATCAATGGAAGAAATTTTTTATAATTTTTACTACTAATTGTGGATTAAAAATAATATTTACATATTAAAATACATTGTTTATTATAATAAAAAATATGGAAAAAAATTTACGAAATTAAATTTCTATAATATTCATAATTAATGATTAAATATGAATGAAAAATGTAACAAAAACATGTTTCTAAAAATATATTTTTTTAATAAAAAAAACTTGATTTACTTCTATTACATTCATTTTAAAAATAATAAGAATAAGATTAAAATAATTTCCAGAATATTTAATAGATAATTTAAATTTAAAAAATTAATCAATATGTATTAATTTAATTTATTATGATCAAAATAAATGCCATGCATAAAAATAACATTTATAAAAATGTTTTTTAAGATAAAAATGAGCTATTACCATACTCAACTATAATATTTAATCAAATGTAATTAATTATATTATTTGTAAAAAATTAGTCTTCTATTAGTTTAAGATCATATTCAAAACATATTGTGACTTTTTAAAAGAAAATAAATGATAGCTTTATTGAATCTATATTTTCACTATTCACATAGAAATCAATTAATTCATAAAAATCCCAAAACAAATCACCCAAGGATAATATTGAAATGAATATTTAAAAAATATATTAATTATAGAAAAGATTAATTTTAAAAATTGTAAATGTTAATTATAATTTCTGTATGAAAAATTCAATAGAACCCTTTTAATGAAATAAATGTTCTAAACAGATAATTCATTTACTGAAAATTGAGTACTTTTTTTATGAGTTAACACGTAAATTTTCATTATATAAACACTTATAAGTATTTATCATAATATTTTATTACTATTAATTCTTACCAATTTATTGGATATGTTATAAAGTATTACTATATCATAGTGTTTTAGTGACTAAGGATTCTATATAAATAAATTTATCGAATATATAAAGTTTATTTCAAAGGAAATGTGTCCAAAATCATGGAGTGTGACATTGTTTACCCTTTAAAATAAATTTCACCCTAAAAATCCCATCACTGTAATATAAAAATGGGGATATATTTAATTTATCATATCCATAGGTTCTCATGAAACTTACTCAAACTTCTGATTCCTCCCAACAACTTTGACTAGGTGAGTAGTCATTTTCTATAGAATATTATCCCTATTATAAATGATATCTAATTGTTCTTATTAAAATTAATAATCATGCCCCAATAATATAACCTTTGATTTTATTACATGTGAGGTATCAGGTATGTGATACCTCAAAAGAGATTCATGGAACACATTTTGAACATGATATGTGTTTGGTTAATGTTCCAACGGATAAGAAAAAATCCCGACTCGATCCAGAATACTAAAAGGAAAAATATATATTGGGCTCATATTTCCCTTATTCATAAATCTTATCATATTTTCCATTTATAAATTCATTGGAATATCTTCTGACTAACATCGAATACCAAATCTTTTTGATGATTTTTTTATAATTCTTCATCTGAATATGAGATTCCATGATGTGTTTGTGAATAGATCTAACTGTTTCATCCATTTAATCATCTATCCCATGTCTCAATACTTTTTATTATCTAAATTAATCCTAACATGATATATTTATACACTTATTTCCATATATGGATACATAATAATCCATCTAAACTCTTGATTGAATGTTATTATTATAAGAGAATTTGACTGGAGGATGGTGTTTATCCAAACCACATTTTAAATACATAGAAAAGTATCTATTCATATCCTCTAAGGTTCTAATTTTTCTCTCATACTAACCATATATCTATGGAATATCAGAAGTACTAAAACACAACTCTGTATCAAGAGATTACTGGGGAATTCACATTAACTTTTAGGTAAACATCAAATCTAGACCATATATAATAGAAAGTGGAACTCCATACAACCTTACCACTTTTATAATATATATCCTATATAGATAATAAAAAAAATTCTATTACCAATTAAGTGTGCTTACATTTTATGGCGATCAACTATAACCCAAATAGTATTATGGCTATTTTATGTTTTTGGGGTTCTCATGATGAAATATTTAGTGATGTTTTCTCATTTCTATTCTAATGTGGTTATGTTTTGTAATATCCCCATAAAATTATTTCTCCCAGCCTTAAAATTATGGCATACCCAATATAAAGCAACATATTTTTTAAAGTCTCTCTTGATTTTTTCCTACCATTAATACTCTAATAGATCTCTATACATATTCAAACTTCTAGGATGAATAAATAATAGTGTTATATGAACATATTTTAGTGTTAATTTGTCTATATTTATTATCGACGAGACACATACTCGATTCCTTAACAATACCATTCCATCATAGTCAACAGTGAACTTAAGAACATGTATCACCTTATTTTTTAAAATAACACCCTCTTTTAGTGGATCATTAGTCATTATATAGATATATGGTTAAAAACCTTCATAATAAAGATAATATTGTACCGTTCCTCAAATATTTAAAGGAACATATTTGAAAAATCTATAAATATTTGATCTTTTGTAATATGTAACATAGATAAGCTAGTTTGAACCTTTTTACTCAAATTTTCACCCCCCTTATTCACTTTCCAAGGATGGTAATGTACTGATCAATCATAATTTTAAAAACCTAAAATCATCTTCTTTGACTCATATTAAACACTTTGTGGGTGAATATATACTCTAAACATTAATGTTCAATTTATATGTCGCATATTTCTTCATAATGATAATGCCTCCATAAATTTAATCCTAAAATTACCACAATGAACTCAAATACCATGATTAGTTATTTTTTTCTCATGAACCTTCAATCAATATAAATCATAAGTTATCACCATAACAATTTGGAAAATAATAGATCACATCCCCTTCCTTGATATATCAATAAAATAAAAAATCCATCTCCACTATAAGGTAGTGTGAGTAATGGTTCACTGACTAACCTTCTCTTCTGTCTACTAGATTTATCTTCACATTCATCAGTTGAAAGGAACAAGATCCCCATCTATGTTAACTTTTTGAGTGTAATATATATCCATGATAAATACTTCATAAATTATCTATAATATTCATCCAACACAAGAAAAATATAAATCATTATCATTATTGTTAGACTGGGTTAATTTTCAATATCGTCTGCCTTTGATGGAATGTAACACCCTATAATTTTATAATCTATTTCTCATTAAATAAATTTTATTTGTTAAATATATTGATTTACTTGAAACCCCAATCATGAAATGAATATTGATATATTATTATTTAAATATGACTACTATAATAGAGCTAATAAAATTAGAAAATACGAATAGGATTAACCAAATTATGATATATATATATATATAATGGTCATGGTAAATACAAATTTATTGATTTATTCTTAAGAAATAAACCCTCAATTTCGTAATTTTATTGTATACTTCAAAAAAATGATTCCTTCAAAAAGGATTTTTATTTATTTTTATGATAACACATTATAATTAATTATTGTCACTTTTAGAAATTTTATTTTATAAATGAGGTATCATTTTTAAAAAATCATACCAAAATTATCGTAGTGTCTAATTTTCGAATTTTTCTTGAATGATTTATTTTCTAGTGAATAAAGAAAAATATTATTTTTTATAGAACTGTTATTTAGTTTCATTTAAAAATCCCATTATACATTTAATTTTATATTAAATTAACATAATATTATTTATTTATAAATAATTTAAATAAATAGATTTTTATTGGATTTATACTTGTTGTTTTATAACATCATTCTTGGATTAAAAATATATTTCAAATAAAAACATCATTTGTTTGTAAAAATTTATATTAAAATAATTTACATCCCTTAAGGTAATTTAATTTTAATAAATTGAATTAATTTTAAAGAAAATCGTTTTTTTGTACAGATTCATTTGTTTTTCATTATTTTTTACACATTTATTAGTATATATAATTAAATTTTATTATTATATAACAACTGTCTTATTTAAATTTGTATGCAATGCTTACGCAAGGCTATAAAACTCAAAATAGCATTTTAAATAATATTTCATTACATATATGTGAATAAATGTACATATTTAATGGATATAAAACATTATTTTGAACATTAATAATTTATTTCTGGCTTGGTAATTTATATTTATTTTTTACTTATCATATAATAACCTTAAATTCTTACACGATGTTGTCATAGTTCTCGTACAAGAAGTGGAAAGATGATGAAAATTATTTTTAAAACATGAGAAGTAATATTTTTTGGATAACTTATGGAGTCAAAAAATATAGTTTATAGATATTTATTATTAATTGTTAAATGCATTTTATTGAAAATCCATTTTCATCGTGGTTTTTTTTCAAATTCAAATTGTGTGAATAATTCTTAAAATGAAATTAATTATATTTTAAATTAAATATGTTTTATTAAATTATTTAAAAAACTTAAAAATATTTCTAAAATTAATATTATGTTGATAAAAGGAATAATATATCATAACTGGAATATTTATGATACAATTTTTACTTTTTAAGAAAAATTATAATCCTTTTGGATTGAAAAAGTCATTATCATGAATAAGGATTAAATAGGTTAAATAAGTGGTTAAACCTAAAGATAAGGTTTAAAATACCTCATAATCTGATACAAATTTTATTTATTTAATATTTTTAAAAAATATACTATATTATTCTCAAAAATATGAACCATTGGTTCCATTTTAATTTTATCAGTACATTTTAATTGTTTTAGGAAAACGATAAATACCAAAACTCACTCTCTTGAAATTAATATCTCTAATACAGTTTCATATGGATAAAAACATGTTACGATCATTAATAAATATTTATCTATAATATTATTTGTTTTTCTATCTAATTAATTTATTTTTTATTATTTTTTATATAAAAATTTCATTATATTCTTATGCAACACTGACATAGTATATATTCAATTAAAAGAAAAATAAAATACATGATTTTAAAAAATTTAAAAGGACCAATTTTTGTTGAATTATTTTGTTCCAAAAAAACTTTTATGTGAATATATAGTATTTGGGATGTGTGATAGGATCATATTCGAATCAAATTACTACCTTGATGACTTTAAAATAAAAGTAAATGAATTCTTCAAAAAATGATTTTAATACTATTTTATGAAACAAAATATATTATTAAATGATTTAAAATCCCTAAAAATACAATATTTTTCATTTTTAATGGGATATTATAGATAATATAAACCCTATCTCGTTTATTGCTCATTTTATATTTTTATGGTGACATTATTGACACTTAATGTGTAGAAAAAAATGATAATATAGTAATTTTTAAAGGGTTAGAGGGGGTTAAAACTAAGAGATAAGTGTTATAATATTCCTTCAAATATTATTTTATGAGTTTATTTTAACTTATCCTCATTTTATGTATATAGTATTTATATTTGGAGTTACTTTATTATAATAATTACTTTAAATTAATTTAATACTTTAAGTAATTCAAAGAGTGCCCCTCTCTTCACATATAAACTGGAACCTCTTATGCCCTCTTAATTACACATTATTTCATTATATATCATAAAATACATGCCATATTTCCTTCAAAAATTCCATTCACATATCCTATACTCATTTTCACTCCATAATATCATCCACTTAAAGATTAATGTGTAATTTTCAAAATGAAGTGGTTTAACTCTTAATTGAAAAATTTGAATTTTATTTCTTCTTATACCTCATCTAAATCCATGATATCCATTATAATGTATATTAAATATAATTAATTGTTATTATGACTATAAAACAACCATTATCCACATTCTTTCCATCTAATAAAAAGTGAAAATATCGCTCGTGTGTACATACGACTTACCGTCTCTATGTAGTAGTTTAATTATTTCTTCATCATAGCAGTTTTGGGATTTTTATAATATTGGATTTAATAAGTACATATGTAATTTATTAAATTAATATAATTAAAGAAATGATTATAATTATTACCCTTTTTTATTCCATCCACTAAAAAATAAAAGCCTTGTTCAAGCGTATGTATGATCAAACATCTCCATGAATAGTGTAATTCATTTTTTATCTCTAACATTCATGGATTATGATATATATATATATATATAATGGATATAAATGATATTAATATCATGGTTACCCAATTATGTTTTAAATTTATTTAACTGTTTTATAATTTTTATAAAAAAATTAAAATAAATCTTTATGTCGTTTTCAAAATGAGGAACCTTTTACTGATGGTACGAATGGAATATTTTTTTTAACATAAAATACATGAATATATTTTCCCCCATTCATGAAAAATATTTGATATGAACATTCCTTTAAAATTTTACTTTAATACTTTAAAAAAACAATAACACTTAATAAAATTTTTATATTTTAAAAAGTGATTTCAAATAGAAATAGGGAATTATCTTTAATAAATATTATAGGGATATATTAAAAAACTTTCCATCAATGTCAACATAATTTGACGAGTAATATTCTTTACTATAGTTTAAATCTAAGTATAAAATTCAACATACGTATATGGATTGTTTATGATCAGTTTGACTAAGGAGAGTTTTAACATTCTATATTTAGTTTTTCTAATACAAATAGTTTCAAATTTTATATAATGTTGATTAAGTTATATTGTTTATTAATATGATAAATTCATTAGTATTATTAAGTGCTAGGTGCATCCTATAATTACATAGCACATTGATGTATTAGTTTGACTCATAATGTAAAATAAGTTGGGTATTTCGATAAAGACTTACCCCATTACATAAGATGTCTTGACATGATGACTCAATGTTATGTTCATGATGTCAAACATTATGCATTCCATAATTTTGAAATCAATTATCAATTTACATGTGATTATTTTAATAGTTATGATATCCATGGTTGAAATGTAAAAATTTATATGGCATTATTTCATAATCATTTATTTATTCCATATTATTATTCAGGCTCAATTTAGTGATTAAATGACATTTGTTTTTAGTTATATAATTTTTCTTATTGGTTATTCCTAAATTACTCATGATATTTTTTATAAATAAAATTTACTCAAATTTTTAGAAAACCCAATTCTTATGTTTCCAATACCTAGATTTTATAGGGAGTTTTATGATTGATATGCTATGATATTCTAAATATAATATTGATTTTCTCAAGAAAAATTATTATGTTTCATTTTATGTTTTAAAATTTAATGTGATATTCATATATGTATTTACATAACCAAGAATACTAAACTATTTAGTCATTTGGGATAAGATCTCTTGTATATAGTCCAAATATACAAAGTATCCATAGACTCTAGGTTACTAGGGTCCGGGGAATTCAATTGTTATTAAATAAATTTTTGTGGAAACCTTGAGAGAAATATTTCCAAAAAACATATATATTAATGAACAATAATATATCATAGATTATCAGGATATGTATTATTATTGAATAATATCCTATATTTTTTGGTAGGGTATAGATTATGTTGATTTCCTATCAATACAACCTTGCATTGATACAACAAGTGGTAGTGGTTTTTATAAAAAAAGGTGGCCTTCTCATATGGATGCTCTCAATCCCGGCCTCTAGGGTTTTCCTTATCGCCTACTTATTCCACCTCCATCACATATACTCTCTGTTTTATCTTTTCTCTTGGGATGTCTAGATCTCCTCCATCTTGTCATTCCATTTCCTCATTTTTTTTCTTATCCTGCCAAATATTTGGCCTTTTCATTGGTTCCCTTTCAGGTGGACCTTCCCTATCATTTCATAGCCACTGACTACTTATTCTACCACTTTTATCACCTTAAACTCTATGATAAAACTCCATATTTATTTTCCACAAATAATCTCTGGTGGTTTTAGTTTTTTGTGTCACTCATTGATTCGGGGTTTTGTTGCCACTTGTGTCACACGTCAATTCTGTCAGCGGTTGAATCAATAGGTTTTGTTGTGATTTTGTGTTTCTTCATCATTGAAGCTTTATTTTGGTTTTTTTAGATTTCTCAGTGATTATTCAAGAACCTAGTGCTGATTATATGACCTAATGGTTTTGGATAAATTGGTTCATTATTCATCCAAATGAAGCGTCAACCATATTAGGCCTTCCCTTTCAAAACTCTACTCTTTCCTTTTGTTCCTTCTTACCAAGCCAAGTCACCTAGGTGCGTTGGTTATTGTCAAGGTTTTGGGATTTTTCTATTTGAGTTGTGGTTTCCTTTTAATAAATATTAACCAGTATTTTAGTGTCTGTTTTGGTCCTGGTTTGGTGAATTTGGTCTTAATTTTCACAATCAGTTTCATTTTTTATTGTTCTATGCCCAATTTTGTTGATCCATAATGGAAGGGATGTTATGTTGCTAGTTTTTCTTTGTCTCAACAGATTTGATGACATGTTCTATTTTGTATTTTTTTTTGAATTTTCATGTGTGTATTGTTCACTTTGTTAGTGCCTATAGATTTTTATTTTTTTGTATGGTGTAATTTGTCTTTGTTATTAATTTTGTGAGGTTCCCACTTAATATAGAAATGTGTATTTATTCTAAAAATGAACAAAAGTGATTTGGAGGATGTAGTTTTTAAAATATTCATCAAGGTGTAATAAAACAAAAAATAGTTGGTCGAGTGTATCTCAACCATTATTATGGTGCAAGATGATTGAGGACTTACTATGCACTATGTTTAATGCCTAGGGGAGATATACATTGGTTAATTCCCATTTTCTTTTTGAACCTTTATAATGTATAAGAGTATATAACATATAGAAACCTATGATATTCCATAATGGTATGGATAATACAAAAGTGTATTGTGTTGATAAGTCAACAGTTAAACATATGTTTAAAGGAATAGATACCCCCATTCCAGGTTTTATCAGTTTAACAAGAATAAGGATATTTTATGAGACATTTATTAGAATACAACCCTTTAGTTTAGTAAGTGTTTTAGTGAAAATGTTATTTTAGTAATGATGATTTTATATTTTTTGGAAATAAGATGAGATATACTGATAAAATTTATGTTTTATTTGGTCATTCATGTTGTGGTAATTAGGTTTTATTGGGAAAAAATATCTAGTATATTTTGGGAATTTATCCAATAGATAACCATGGGTTTGAAAAGTAATTTGGTGACTAAGTGACTAATTATAAGTGCACTACATTGGGAATATTATATGATTAATATAAACATAATTTTTTGGAATGATTTTTGAGTAAATTTATGGAATCATATGCTATTTTATTATATCTTTACGGTGATTTGGGATAATTATGGAAATGAGAAGCATATTTTTTGGATTATAAGATTGTGATATATATATATATATGGTATGTGACCTTTCCAGATATTGATAATATTTTGAGATAATAGTTAGGATGATCTCAAAAATATATATGACAAAATATTTCATATTTTGGGTTTTGAATTTGGTCATATATATTTTGGAGGAGTCGTATGTTGAAAAATTTATGGAATTGGTTATGTTGAACATTGTGGTATATTATTGTGGTTATAAATAATAATATTTTATTTCTGGATAACTTTTTTTAATAATTTTACTTTTGTTAAATGTTTATAGAAATAGATAATTAATTTTAATACTTTTATAGAAATTATGATTCAATAAAGTTAATTTTTGTTATTTAGGAAAAAAATTATCTTGAATGTTTATATCTTGGAATAAGAGATGAACTGAAAACTCATCGAATCCCAACCAAAGGAACGAATTGTGATTATGAAATGTAAATAGATCTAGTAAGTAAATTTAATCATGTTATCTATCTTTAGAGACAATAAATCACCAAAATTTATGAAAAGTATCTTGAAACAAAAAATTTACCCTTTTACCATCATTTTTTAGGAATTGATGGTCTTTTCACCCCCTCACCATTTAATGGTTCCATGGTCATTAATTTTCCTATGAACATGTTCTCTATCTCCCTCAATTAGTACTTAGATATCTATTTTCCCCTCTATTTATACATTTTAACATCGCACTAATGTTTTCCTTATCTGAGAACCTAATTATGTGTTTTTTAGGTAACCTTAATCCTTCCAATTTCCTCTTTTTAATATTTTTTTAATCTTTATGTAGTATATGGGTTTAAAAAAGGGTATTTTTCAATATAGAACATTTTTTACCAAAATAAAAATTGTGAGGGATTAATTTATTTAAGGAGGTAGAATGAAACACTCCATTATTTTATAATATATTTCTCAATAAATATATTTTAGTTGTTTGATTGCATTCATGACATTCAATACTGAACATCAAAGTAATTGTGGTATATTATTATTTAAATATGACCGTTATAATCTATATCTTAAATTAGTAGATATGAATTGTAACAATTAAATTATAAAATAAATTTAGGATGGTCTTATGGAATAGAAATTTACTAGTTAATTATTTGTAAATAGAGACACAATTTTATGGAAATAAATTTTCTTCTTTTACAAGAATTCTTCAAAAATGATATTTATTTCATCTTATGTGATATTATAATAATTAATTTCTGACACTATTAGTATTTTTTTTATAAATATGATATTATTATTTAAATAAATCAATCAAATTTATCATAGGGTTAAATTTTTTATTTTCTAAAAATATTGGTTTTCTATTAAATACTGAAAAATATCATTTCTTTGTTAAATAGTCATTTATTTTCATTTAAAATCAAAATTATTCTTCAAATTTGATCTTAAATTAATATAAGCATCTTATATTTGAAAATAATCTAATTAAGTACATATTGATTAGATTTATACATGATTTTGGTATAAGATTGTCTTCTTCCTAAAACAAATTTTCCTCTTAAACTATTTTTCTTTGAATTATTATATTTATACTAAAAGTACTATATATAGAATATAGAAATTAAATTACTAGAAATTTAATTCGTTTTTTGATTAATAGATTCAATTTTATTTTTTGATTTATTTTATATAATTTTCTAATGAATTTATATTTTGGCGAATATTAAAAAAATAGTCTTAATGAAATATGACATCTTTTATAATATCCCCATGGCATACATATGATAAAAATTTTATTATAATTAGGAAAAATCATATATGATAATATAAAAAAATATCACGAAAAAATAATTCAAGTCATATATATTAATATTTATTTCATAATAAATTGAAATCATTTTCAATGTCAACACAATGCTTACGTAGCAGTGGAAAAATTAATTTTGGTGTCCTAAAGATAATATTAGAGGGTAGAGAAGTATTTTCTCAAAATGGTTAATAAATATGAATTATCATTGATTATTTGGATGGAAATATATGAATATTTAATTTATATAGAAAGTGACTTATCCAAATTCTTATGAAATGCTTACGTAAAGATAAAACTAGAAATTTCAAAAGAACATGTTAAATAAGGTTTTATGACATATATGTGAGTAAATATACTTATTTAATGAATATAAATGATTATTTATAAAATAAATATTTTATTTTTATTATGTAAATTTATTTCAATTTTTTATTTGGGATATAATTACCTAAATTTCTTAGATAATGTTGACCTAGTGTTTGTATGAGTAGTATAAAAATAAAGTAAATGATTTTAAAAACTCAAAAAGTAATATGAATGGAATCAAACTAATTTTAAGGTTAATAATAATTTATTTTTTAATGTTAAATATATTATATTCACATTCCATTAATATCATGCGGTTTTCAAAGTCAAATTATGCGAATAGATCATAAAACAAAGTTTATAGTATTGTATGTAAAATATGATTTATTAAATTATTCTAAAATTATAAAAATATTTAAAAAAGACAATAAGAGTTATAAATGTTCTAAAATATCATACCTTATCCATTTATGAGACAATTATTTCATTATAAGTAAAATTATTGGTATTTATGATTGAAATTCTAGTTATGATAGTTAAGTATAGAATTTGTTAACTAGGGGGTTAAAACAAAAGGTAAGGCTTAAAATAAGAATTAACCCTATAATAATATTATTAGTTGAAGTTATTTAAGCCATAAAATATTTTATTTTGAAAAATTTTTCTATGCAGTGCCATTATTCTTTGATTATATCTTTTATTTTATTTTCAAGAATGGATAAAAACAAAATGTCACTCTCTTGACGTTAATATATCTAAAACATTTTATAAGAATGAAAGAGGTTATGTTTGGATATGAATATTTATTTGAAATATGAATTAATTTTATATTTTTGTAATTTATTTTAAATTTTTTGTGATTGAAAAATTATATTAAATTCTAATGAAACACTAACACAATATTTATTTAATTAATAGAAAAATAAAATAAATAAGTGTACATATTTAAAAAGAAAAACAATATTTGTGAAATAATATATTCCAAAAAACAATTTATATTAATATAACTTATTTTGGATGTATAAAATTTTTATATTCAAATCCCATGACTATCATGAGGACTTTAAAATAAATGTAAATGAATGGTTCAAAATATTACATTAATGATATATTATAATAAGAAATATTTTATTCGATGATTTAAAATAAATAAAAATATAATTCTTTTCCAATTGAAAGGAATACAGTTGAACATGTCAAACATGGCTCATTTATGGGTCACTTATACTTTTATTGTAACATTATTGACCCATAATGAGTAGAAAACTTTGATATTATGGTAATTGTCCAAATGGTTAATGGGTGATAAAGCTAAGATATATGGTTTGAAAAAATAAATTAAAAATATCATGGGATGATATAATTTATAATTATATTCATCCTAACATTTAAATATGAAATTTTTTAAACACGTGATTATAAAAATTAATTTATATTAACTTAATACTCTAATTAATTCTTACAATTCCCCTCCCCTCACTTATAATATAGAACCTATTATACTATATTCCTCTCAAATTTTGAGATATATAGCTCCAAAAATACCTTCCATTATACATTAATTTATTCCATAAAAACATCTTAGGTCTTTAGTTATGCCAAAAAAATTCATCCCATCATGGTATAATGTGTAAGATAAAAGCAGTTTCCCAATGGAGAGGTACGACTCTTAACCACATATCTTCAATTTTATTTATTAATTTACCTTATCTAAATCCACAATATGAATAATAAAATAATTAATTAAATTTCATAAATGTTATAAATTATTATTATGATGATGTAAAACCCATTATCCATTTTATTTCCATCCTATGGAAAGAGAAAACATTGGTCGTGCATACGTATGACATACTGCCTCAACCAAGAAGTGTAATTTTTTTCATCACCACTTTACATGGATAATTATAATCATAGATTTAATAAATATATATGTTATTTACAATATTTTTATGATTATATAAATTTGATTTATTAATTATCCCTTTCCATTCTGTCCATCAATATATATATATATATAGAATTCTTGCATGTATATTGTATATCTTCTCAATAAAAAATGTAACTCAGTTTTCTATCTCTAACTATTTTAGATTAATCTATATATGTGTATATATATATAATGAATATATATGATCTTTATTTCATCATTATAATTATTGAGATGATGGAACCATGATTAAAGTTCAAGGACAATATGTGCATAACTAGAACTTCCATGAATAATGAAACAAATAACACATATAAATGAAGATTCTAATAAACCATTATTAATAAATGGGTGTTAGAATGTTATGAGTGTATAATAATTGATATTATAAGTATTTAAATGATTTTGTTATAGTTTTATATTAAATTTATATTTACTATCCTAGAGTATATAGATCTTTTCAAGTAAATTAATCTTTAAGTAAGTGCTTATTTCAGAATATCACCACTATTCAGTATTGAAAATGTTTAAGAATTAATTGGAGTAATTATATGATATTTTTATCTTAAACCTAATATATTTTCTTATCCAATTTTATTTATATAAATTAAAAATTTCTTTCTTTTCATTTCTATCTATATGGTACACAAGATACCAAAACAATTATGGAAAATCGACCTTATATTAATTTTAGATGGGAATATTTTTCTTCAATGTTCATATTTTCTTTATAATGGTTTTAATATTAACAAATTATTTTTTAAATTAATTTTTAACCATGTTTTACTTTTTATAAAAAAGTTTTAAAATTAATATTCTTTTTTTCCAAATGAGCAACCCTTTACCAAAGATGTAAATAGAATACTTGTTTTAAAATACATCACACGAATGGATTTTCCCTCTATCCAGACTAACCTTTGATTTAAAGCTTCCATTACGAGGACTCCAACCCGGACCCTCGGGGTCAGGACGCTGCCACCTTTAACCAACTCACTCATGCCCCAGAGGAACAATAGGTATCACGATATGAAACATGACAAGAATTTGGACAAGTCCATACCAATTTATGTAGTATGACTTTATACGTAGCTTCAACAGCATCCTTAAATATTATTAATTTTTCATTCCATCATTATGAAATTAGTTATGGATATCCATGTGATTATTTGGATAATTATGATATCTATAGAAAATTTTATAACTCATGTGACAATTCATATAAAATTGTTGGATCACAATTTTTTTATTACATAATATTATGCATGATTATGTTAGTGATTAAATGTAATTTTTTTCAGTTATTTATCATTCCATATTTATTAATCCTTATTTAATCATGATACATTTCCCTGTATAAACCCCTTTCTGAGCATTTAAACTCACATATTTCTAGTTTTTCTTTTTAATAGAATTCTTGGAATTTTATTATGATTTTTATGAATTGATATTCTATTGATAATATTTATATTTTCAAATTACATTTTATATTGTATTTTATTCTTTCAAATGTAATGTGAGAAGTATGTATCTAATTTACCAAGACTACAATACTATTTGGTCCATTGGGATGTTATCATTTATATCTAGTACTAATGTAATAAACTAGTCACCAACTCTAGGATAATATAGTTGGGGTCTTTAGATGGGTCCACTAATATACCCTCGATTGATAATTTATGAACTAATATTGATTTTTTTTGATAAAAAAATAATCTTGGTAAATTTTTCAAACAACATAATCATTAAGGTATTCAGTACAATCCTCATGTAATCTTTATGCTCTTCCTTACTATTAGGCTATATAATAATGTTTTCTATAAGGACTTCCACACACTAGACAAGTTAATTTATAAAGGATCTCTTCATTAAACCCATGAAGGTAGTAGGGGTATTAGGAAGACCAAATGGAATCTCTGTAAATTCATAGCTTCCATACCTCAAA
Organism: Viscum album; assembly: GCA_963277665.1. NCBI lineage: Eukaryota > Viridiplantae > Streptophyta > Magnoliopsida > Santalales > Viscaceae > Viscum > Viscum album. The sequence goes on from OY728140.1 coordinate 498,292,165, forward strand.
CAGAAGTATGTCATGGGATTATATGCACTTTTACCCTGAACTAATAATATCATTATCGAAGAACAATGTTTAAAAAATATTGAGAAACTTGTAATTTATTAAGAAATTCGTCAATAAAGGGAAGAGGATAGTTATTCCTGATTATGGTATTTTTATATTCCTGATAATCAGAGAAAGGATGCATTAATCCATATTTATTCATAAAATAGAATAAAAACCCCACATAGTCAGACACATTAATAGTTCAATCCCTTGTAAATATTATCTTGGTATTTACAATACAATTCTAGAAACATAATTGATTACATTCTATATAGAGTCTTTTAAATATGTTTAGCACCTCATATTGGTTCTAATGAAAACTCAAATTTTATATTTCTAGGAATACAATAAAAAATCTTACAATTTGACATCAAAAACTCCCGTACAATTGAAATAGATTTTATGTTGATATTCTATAAATAAATATAAGGTAAACACCTCATTTGTATATGAACTAAGATCCATTAAATGGATGAAATCTCCATTGGTTGTTTAAAATTTATCATCACACTAATATTAAATCAATGGTTGGTTCATAATATAAAATGTGATTACCCTTACTTGACAATTGATATGGTATTTATATAAATAAAGTGAATTCACTCCCAAAATCACATCAAAATAAATAAGAGGGAGAACAAAAAAATAGAATGAATTTTCCCACAAGATTTAATTGGGGAGGAACTATAGTCCTGATATGTGCTCATCTTCCCATTATTATTTTTTAAATAAAATTAAGTATCAAATAGTTGTCATGGTAATTTATTGTCCTTTAAAAATTAAATAGATACAAAACAGTGGATAGATCCAAAATAAAATAATATATTATCAATAATATAATGGATGATAAATATATCTTTAATTACCTTTTATCGTTCCCCATATCTGTAGTAGTGATCTTATAAGATATCCCTTTTTTATGTGATTAATGGGGTCCCAAAATAGATTACAATCATTAACCCTCATATTTGAGTACGAGTTATCATAATTCTCATTCTCCTTTTTTTTTGAAACCTTGTATTATAGGTGGTGTATTTTGTTTATCTATTTCTTGATTTCCATCATTCGTTATCTTCTTCCCATTACATCAGTATATGATTTCTTGTTGAATTTCACCTGTATATATAAAGCATTTAATAGTCCCATTAAGACAAATTCCCCCATATTTCTTTCCATGCTCTTTATTTACCATTAATTTGGATGTTATTCAGTAATTAGACTTATCCTAAGGGTTATCACTAATGTTTTATCAACCCGGTTTCCAAAAATATGTAACCTTTCTCTGATAACAACTATAGAGAACACCACTTTTTAGACATAAATATGAATTCATTTGTTATTAATATTCATTATATATCACAGTGGTCCATGATAGAACCATAATGGTTTAGTGTTTTGGAAATATGAATACATAAACAACTAATACATGAAATATATATAATATCTCTCACTTATTCCTTCACAACTAGAACCTTTGTTATACATATCAAACATAAAAAATATTCATATCCCAGGGAAAAGAAAACAAAGGAATTTGTGATTTAAATTCATAGTAAGGGTAAAAAAGATAGATATCAATAAATTAGTACATATAATAATATTTTTAGAAAGAAGGTATTAGAACATGAGATTAAAATTTTAAATTCTTTCCCAAAATTTCATATAATCATGAGGCATGGCATAAATCTTGGATGTTCATAAGATCTGAATCATAATGAAATCAAATAACACGATACATGTTATCATAACGTCACTGTAATATTATTCAATAAAAGAGGGGATAAACTATGTCATAATACTAATCAAAGAAATTTTATATCAAGGATACCCACTAAGATATTCATTACATGTTAGGATTAGTTTAACCACTCATGTGCCTACATCTATATTCCGATAACCTACCATACACACTCTTTTAGGCTTGGGATAACATCTTGAGTGCCAAATTTTGTTCTTGGGATAACCTCATGCATACTCTTTGTATAAGGAAATGACCTTAAATAATATAGGCTGTGAAATAAATCATATTGTTGAATGATAAAAAAAACACAATATGGTACATATAAAAAGAGTTAGAGAAACTCATTAGTCCATGAATACTCTTAACCATTTGACTTTTTCAAATTAAATTATGGGCTCAGAAAAATAATTTTCTTTCCTCTGAAATATTCTTCTATAGCTAAATATTTTAATAAAATATTCCATACGAAATATTTAAGGTAAAACCTTTATAATGGTTTCTTTTTAATCATGAAAAACACATGGAAATGTCAAAATTTCACCCTTAATAAGTAGTATAAAGATACCTTTAAACTAAATCTCAATAGATTACCATGTTAAATCATAATAATTCCATGAAATTCAATGTAAAGAATAAATAAATCATATAGGTAACTTATTATTTCATTTTCATATCACTCTTACAGTCAATCTTAAAAAAATGAGTAACCAACCAGATATATTCTAATAATCTCTTTGGAGAAACCTAACCAGTAACTTAGTCCCTTTACCCAACGCATTGGAGAGTTATATTGAGCTTACCAGTCATCATGAGCTATATCAGGCTCACCCTTTATCATGAGAAATATTGGGCACAAACATCAACATAAATAATTTCCACTAACCATACCACAATCAAATTACATAAGATCATTAATTTCCATTACCATACTCATAAAAAGTTTCTTTGTCCCCGTAATTAAACATTTTCGAATATTAAAATATACAATCCTTTAAAACCACTTTGGAAAATATCCAAAATAAATGAAAGGATGTTTTTTATTTTAATAAATCATGAAGTTTTTATAGAGTAATTAAAACATAAAATAATGGTTAAGGTGTTAATAATAACCATTGACCCCATATACATCAAAATAGACATTTCCTTTTTCTTTTTCATTGAAACATTTCATATAAAATACATAAAAAGATTGTTTTTAAGAATATAGAAATAAATTCAACATTGAAATAAAATTTTCAATATAATTAATTAATTTCCTAAAAAATACATCAGTAATTGTTTTTATAATATGGACTTGGTAGAAAAATATTTAGAAAATTAAAATTTAAAACTTTTAATATAAGGTTATTAAGTTGAATTATCACTTACCTCAAGTCCAACTCCTTATATACATTCTTTATCTTCGTAAAAAACAAACTTATGTTAATTATTTAATTGATTAAGAACATTTTCAAGTTTATTATTCCTTTTATTTTATCTATTACCATGTAATATTTAATTAAATTACCAAATAAGTTCCCATCAGATGCATTGAAGATATTCAGCTCATAAGTCCCAAAATACTTTTTTAAATTTACTATGGTTAATAAGGTCATTATTAAATACTCTATATAATAATAATAATGACATAATTATAATTTTTATAAATTAATTAAAATTTTAAAATTCATGATTAGTTGTTTTGAAAAATGATTTATGTTACAATCAAATATATCTTAGGTTGTGCGTACACCTAAGAAGCATTTTCATTTATCAATAGATATGAGAAAAGGAAGATATAAATAATTTTATCATTATAAGATTATTATTATTTCATAAATATCATTTTATTTTTTAAATAAACTTATATATAGTATCCATTTTATATGGTTAGTTAAAAATAATCTCATCACTTCATGGAGATGGTAATCAATAAGTGCACATGATCGATGTTATCATTTTACAATGGATGTAATATTTAGAAAGAAGAAAATATATTAATTATCTATAATGATAAATATGTTAGTAATATCATATATATATATTAAATACATAATTATAACCATCTGTGACAGGCGGTAATGGACATTGAATTGCATCAGTTTTCATGGTGGTAGTCCACCATACACACGAATGATGGTTTTGTTGAATATCTGATCAATGAGGTAGAATGATATATCTTATAGAATTATCATAAAAAAAATCTTATTTTAGAGTTGTTGGTGTTATTATTTCATCATGTTTGAAGAATATTTTATGAAATTATAAAAATAAATTAAATGAAAACACACGGTTAAAAACTATACCTCTTATTCAAAAAACCTATTTAAGTTTATACCTAAATCCTTCCAAGGTTGGATTTATGATAAAAGAAGAGTCAATAAGAAATGGTAATCGATGTGAAGAATGGATTTGGGTATGTATTTTTTGAATAAAAATTTTGTTCAAGTGTAGATTTTAGGTGGGATAGGGTATTCTTTTTTATTGTGGGAGAGGTCACATAAGGAATTTTTAAAAAGAATCAAAAATATTAATGTCTCACTCAAGAAATGTGAATCTAAAATGCATCATTTCTAAATATGATTTGATTTTTGATGATAATACAGCCATAAAATTGAATTTAGAAAATTTTATAGGCTTATTTATCCCTTATAAATTATGTTTAATCCCTCAGTGAACATGTTTTAACCTTATATTTGGTAACAAATTTGTACTTTATTTCCTATTCAATGTAAAAAATAATAATTTTAACCTATCATGACCGATCACAGTGGGGATCTTTCCACGACTCACCAAGCCCTCCTCTAGTAGGCCATTGGTCGGTTCCTAGCACCGAGTATACATACAACTAACATGGCAGGAATTGATTATGTACCTATATGTATAGGCACATCTACATGACCATAAAATGAGGAAATATAGAACCAACTCAGTAGAAAATTCATGCAACCCATTATATCCCACAACTAGAGTAATACGAGGAAAAAAGTAAAGTAAACAGATCCATAATACAATATCACCAAAAAGATTCAGTAACTACAAGTCCATCCTTTAAGAAAAATGTACTGGGACTACTGTTTATAGTCACGGGAACACACCTCAGTTTTACTGGTCTCACAAAGCACTGTCTTGTCCTGGTCCTCATAGGACATTGGTATATGGACAATCTTCTTCACAAGACACACCATGTATGGGAAAGTCCTATGAAGGGGTGAGTATAACAATACTCAGTAGGACGCCCCAAAACCACAAAGAAGTAAAAAAAGGAAAGTTATAGTCAACTATACATAGTAATATGTATATAAAATAAATAACAATAATACCGAGATATAATCAACCAAGACACATAGTCTATTGGTTAGCCATAACCACTACGTACCAACCCAATAAATTCAAATTGAAGATTCCATGAAGCACTCATCTCGGAGAACCCACTCCTGAGTCTGATAGCACAGATGATGTCTATCTGAGAGGAACTTTTAATTGGGTCTTTCCATGAGAAATATACGATGATATATATGAAGATAGATATGAAACAATAGTTGAGTATCACAGCTAGGTCCATGGGGTGATATGAAAAAATCATTCTGGATTAACCCAACAAGTAGAGGATCGACGCCCACAGAGTGTTGGTAACGCCAATAATAAGAACTCCACCTAGGGTATTTCCCGTGTACAATGTCCCATGTTATTACAAACTGTGTCATATATAAGATGGATACACAACATGTTGAAGGATTCACATGTCGTTTCCTTCCATCTAGAGTCCACCTGTGTGCTCTGGCCAAATGCCAGTACCTGTTGTCAACTCATGTAGCCTTGCCCATGTAGCAATATATAGGGTATTCCATGTAACCATTCTAGGCCATGTCGTGAGGGGATGTGCACATCGTGTAGGAAACCCCTATACTCCACCCCATGTCCTTTTACTTCCCATGTACATTCCATGTGTCTCATACTACATGTTATTAGTATTGGGTTTTCTAGATCCCATGTTCTTCCTCCCACATACCTCAGACGATTTCTCAAGTTCTTCTCTGGTACTCAGTTCACCACGAAACTCAATGTCTAAGGTTTTCCAGTCACTCTAACACTAAATCAATGGGATTTTGTCCCTCAAATGGCTTAAAAACATGATCTTAGGTATTCTTCATCATTATCGAAGAACATATATTCAGAACCCATCGTCATTCGATTTGTTTCCACTCCCACTATCATACAACACATTTAGTTTTCCCGAAGCTGGTTCTCCAATTTCGGGTCATTGTGGCAAGAATCAAAGGCATAATGATCTATTATTCAATGTCTGGGGGAAGAATGAAGAACACATTTTAAGAACACCATAAATTGGGGGAGAAAAAATGAATAAGGGACAATCCCATGGAAAAAACCTTTTCCATTGTTTGTTCCATCCTTAATCCATTCTAATAAGAATGATAAACTAATCAAGCAACCAATATGAAGGAAAAAATCATGATAAACACTACAAATACCATCCCATACTGCATATATGAATTATTCATAAGAAAAATATGTTTGTGGATTTTTTATCATTCACTATAGGAATCAATAACGGGAAATAAGAATCAAATTAATGCATACCACATTGATTTTTTATCACTCACTAAAGAATATATGTCATCATGTCATCATCTTTGGTGAGATCTACCAAGAATGTAATTTTTCGATATTTGATCCTATGTTTTTCAATCATGTATAAAGAATATTATCTTGATCTTTATTTATAGGGCCTCTAAAGGATTATAGGGGTTTGAGCCTAACCTTGGACCTTTATCAAATTGTCTATTTAAAATAAACTTTTTTGTATAACTCTGTTGATGAAATAAAAAGAATATGAATTTATTTTATTCATTTAAAATGATAATGATGTATTTTCACAACTGAATCGCACTGACCAATGTTCAGTCATAGATATGGTAAAGTTGTTTTTTTTAACATAATGGTGTCCTTGTATTTCTAATTTGGCCACCTGTTTATAATTTGTTCAACTTTTTCATTAAAATTATGCATACTTACTATTTAATATTTTAATATTTTTTGATCATTTATTCTAGGTACACTGGTCTTTAGAATAGTATTTCTTCTTAGGGCTTGGTCTTGAAATCAATCCATATAATGTTTAAAAATAATACATAGAATATCTGAGTTACTAAATTCTCTCCTAATTGGGGATTTATGTCCTCAAAAATCCAAAACAAATGATACTAAAAACTATGTGGAAACTGAACACGAATCTGAACCTCTCTCTCCCAAGTGTTCTCCTGGAGATTCCCTTGTTTCCACCAGAAATGGACAAAAGGAATCGACCATCCATTAAGGATCCCCTCTTACCGATCCTCGATCTCCACAGGGTACGCATCAAAATTCACTCCAGCCTTGATTTATATCTCACCCCTGTCGATGACGTGTGATGGGTCATGCACGTACCTCCTCAGCTATGACACATAGATGATATTGTGCGCCCAGTCTAACTGTAGACACAGATCTATGAGGTATGACACCTCACCAACTATACATAGTATTTAAAAATGGCTAATTAAACTCCATGAAAACTTTCCACCCAAGACGAATCTCCCCAATCCACATTGAGGTGAAACCAGAAGGAACACATGGTCTTCTTTCTTAAAATACAAAGGAATTCTTCACCTATTAGTATTAGAACCCTGAAATCTCTGAGTAGTCCTAATCTTCTTCTAGATGATATGAACCTTATCTATAGTAGCTCGCACCAAATCCGGTTCCATGATTGCTAACTCTACCGGTTCACTCCTGCAATATGGGGACCTACATGGTTACCCATACAAAGCCTTTAATTATTACATTCCAATGGGGTAGTGGCTGCAATTATTCTATGAAAAACAAACTTTTGGTAAGTGATCCTCCCAACTATATTGTAAGTCTAACATGCAATCTCTCAACATAACATTCATAACCTGAATGGTTTTCTACATCTGGCCATTTGTTTGTGGGTGAAAAACTATATTTAAGTGTAAATTGGTCTTAAACACATTATATAATCCCTTAAAAAACAATGATGTGAAAAAGGAATCATAATCTGAAACTATCATTAATGGAACCTCATGGAGTTTAATTATCCTCTCCACATAGAGTTTTCTAAATCATTCTTCTGAACTCCACCCATAGATAGATAGGAAGAGGGAAAAATTGGTGAGTTCGTCAATTATCACATAGATGGAATTGTGTCCCATTGATGTATGTTGTAAAGGTATCACAAATTCCATCGATATCTCATATAACTGCTATTCTAGTACCTCAAGGGTTTGATCTAAACCCACTTGAATCTTGTGCTCAACCTTCACTCACTGAAAAGTAAGTCATCAAGAAACAAACTCAACAAATACTTTATTCATCCATTCCCACCAAAACTGACATCGGAGGTCCTGATATATTTTATCCACCCTAGGATGTACCTCAAAAGGGGATTTATGAAATTCCCTCAAAACCTCCTCCCGCAACATCACTAGTAATACTATGAATCCTCTGAAAAAACAATGTGCTCCCTACCTTTTGAATATCCTCCAAGAGAACTCCCTGTGGACATATGAGCATGTTGAGCCTCATAGTTTGTATCCTGAAGTTGTTACTCCCTAACACGTTGTAAGAGTGGAGGGGAGAAAACCATAAATTGATGGTAATCTACTCCTTCTCCATCCACAAAGGATACCTACAACAATTAAAATTGCTATAACACATCATTCAGTAAATGGAGAATAGATATCCAACTGAGATCATCTTCCATCTCATTCCCATTCTCAAGAGTATTGAAAATTTCATATTCATATTCCTGGAGGAACTCTAACCACCACCTTTGTCTCAAATTCAGATCCTTTTGAGAGAAGATATACTTGAGACTCTTGGGACCAAATTATATGATATACTGAACACTTATTAGGTTGTGTCACTAAATATTAAATTTAAATACTACTACTAGTAACTCAAGATTATAGGTTTCACAGTTCTTCTCATGTGGTCTCAACTAGCATAGACCATAGGAAATAAATGCTTACCTATGCATTAGGAAACCACCAAGACCATTTCCTGAGGCATAGCATAACATAATGTAAATTACAGTCTTATTTGGAAATCTCAATAACTGATTGCACGTCAAAATTTTCCTCAACTACTGAAAATCCTAGTGGCGCTTCACGGTTCACACAAAATGATTCCCCTTTAAAGTCAAAGTTATAATAGGTGATAATATCCTGTATAAATTAGGTATGAATCTCCAATATTAGCCTATTATACCTAAGAATCTCTTCACCTCAGTCACATTCTTAAGCAGCTCACATGATAACACTGCATCAATCTTGGCTGGTTCCACTTCTAATCCATCCAATGAGATAACATGTCCCAAAAAGTGGACCGCTTAAATCCATAACTTTCACATAGAGAGTTTCCCATAAACATGGTTATATTAGAGTATAGCCAGAACCATCCTTATGTGTCTTGTGTTCTACTAATTAGAAATCAAGCACATAAGTATATTATCGATTAACACTGCCATGAACTAGTCTAAGTAATGATGAATGATCCATTTCATGAGCCCCGCAACAACTATGGTGGAATTTTTCATGAAAAAGGGAATAAAAAGTTACTCATTATTATCGTAATGGTATATGAAGGTCGTCTTTGATATATCCTCATATAATAATTTTATCTTAGTGACAGCCTGATCTAAGTTCAACCTTCAAGAACAATTGTGCCCCTTTTAACTAATCATATGAGTCATAGATTCATAGTAGTGGATAATTGTTTATTATGGTAACCTTGTTCAGACACCGATTTTCCTCACACAACCTCAATCTCACATATTCCTTTTTGGAAAAAATAAATATTTCCTCATAGGGTGGAACACTAGGTCTTACTAATCCCTTCCTCTACAAGTCCTTAAACTACACCCTTATCTCACAAAGCTCAGAAAGATCCATTTGATACACTGATGCAGATATCAGTGTCATACCAGGGTGTAAATCAATGAAGAAGCCTATCTCCCTTTAGGAAGGTAATCATGGAACATCTTTAGGAAATATTTCCTTTTACTCCTCCACCACTATAGGAAACTAGACACTAATAACATTTTTTACACCGAGGGGTGGGATAGACATGTGATGGGTGAACAGCTTCACCCTTCAATTCATGAGTCCATCCTGTGTTGCCAGGTTTTCATTTTCACTGATAAAGGTAAACCCCATTCCATCACTACAGACACACCGCACCCTTCTCATAAAATATTTAATATGGGCATGGTTATAAATATCCAATCCATACCAATAATTACTTTGTAAGGCCTCAATGCTCCCATAGAGACTTTCCAACCAAAAATCTCACCACAAAGGGTCATGACTCACTATTGGAAAGAATGATATGTAGCGATAAAGGAATGGTTAGAACATATTTCTATAAGTATTGTATCTAAATTATAAAAGACACATATCCTACCCCAAATAATTCCTAGAGCCCCAGAGTCATATTCCTCGACAGCATGAAACTTTCATATACACTACCCACCAACTCCCTGAGCCTGGTGTGGACCACCTAGGCTGGTGGTGGTAGAAAGTCAAAATGTCGACCACCACATGAATCTCTCATAGATCCTCTACCACGTCTATTTTAATGTAGATAAACCTACTCCTATAATTGTCTCTACCTCAATGGTCTATCCACAATAGCCCTTTAAGAAGTACTATGTGCTAGAAAATCTGGAGCGAGATGTGCCATGGCATCACATGAATAGCATTGCCTCCCTCAAGGAGGAATAGAGCCACCATGTGATCCTTGAACTGCAGATCCTATATCTGAGGACATAACCTTGAAACATCTCCCACATCCAGGTCCCTAGGAATCACATCGGCTCCCTGCTACCATGGTCTCTACTCCTTCTCATCCACTGCTAACTATCACCAGTTGTATCTGCTCATCTAAGAATCTATCAACCACCAAATCCTACTCAAACACCCCCAACATATGTTGGAATGCATAGAGGGATAATTATGGGTTAGATGTATCTACGTAGACCTCACTAGATGTTTGGATCCCTAAGTTACTGATCTCTAACCTTATCCATTGAGTGCCTGGAATGGTTGGTAAACCGTGATGGATAAAAATACACTATCATGATTCCCTATTGGAGATGAAGAAACTCCTGTATACACATAGATCCCATCATAATTGGTTAAAACTCCTCTCTGAATAGGTTCTCAAACTCTATCCATGAAATATTTTCCTCATTGTGATTTTTGATATCCAAACTCTATCATTGTCTCACTGAGCTGTGTTGAGGCCTCACCCTCAGGACCACCATCTAATCCTCTAGTGTAGTTATTAGATGGAGAACTCATGTCTCTACCTACCGAAAATCATCACCCACCTGTGGGTTGGACTCGCCTCCAAACCATAGGGGTCTTTGTCACTGAAACTTTTCCAGTCACTCTAAAACTGAATCGATGGGATTCTTGCCCTCAAACGACATGGGAAACATTTAACGTATGCTTTCATCGTCTTTATCGATGAACACAGATTCGGTAACCACCATCATTCTATCCACCATCCCCACCGTTACACCTCCATTGAGTCATTCTGATTACAGATCTCTAGATTTGAGTTGTGCGATGAATCAAAGTCACAATGATCGATTATTCAATGTTTGGGTGAAGAACAAGGAACATGTGTCAAAATGTCATAAATCGAGGGATAAAAATGGTCAACGGACAATACCAAGGAATGAACTTCATATTTTGTTTATTCCATCCTCAATCTATTATCATAATAATAATAAACAAACTACGATATCATTCTTTCAGAAACAATCTAGATTAACCCCAAAAATAACATCCCATCCCACATATACTATCGATATGCAGTCTAATCGGGTAATAAATTAGTCAGTGTTCACCATATGAATTAATAATGGGAAGGAAGAATCAAAATAACGCTTTCGAATTTGATTTTGAATCACTTGTGAAAGAATATTGGTCGTCGACTCATTATTTTTAGTGAGATCAAACCAGAAAGGCGTTCGTCGATCTTTAATCCTATGTTCCTTCATCACCTGCTGAGAGGAATCTCTATATCTCTACTTCCATGGCATATACAAGATTCTAGGGTTATGATCCTAACCCTGGATCTCTTGAAACAAGTATTTTTAAAATAAACCCATTTCTAGGTTGCTACATTGACAAAATAAAAAATTATTGATATATTTTAATCATTTAAAATGCCTACGACGTCTTTCTACAACCAACCTGTGTCGAACAATGTTAGGTCACACCTAGGGTAAAGTCATAGCATTGAACACAATGAGGTTCTAATATTTCGGATTTGGGCACCCATTTATAAGTTATTCCACATTTTTCTGGAAAAATATGTGTATTTTCTATTTAATTTTTTAATATTTTTCAAACATTTATTCTAGGCACACTCAGACTCATAATTTCACAGTATCTCAGTTCCTATTCTTGAAATCAATCAATAAAACATTTAAAAAAATGCACATAAAATCTAGGAAATTACATAACCTATTAACTAATATTAATTAAGATGATTCAAGATATTGAATCCATTATATGAAATTCAATTCATATATTTTTCAGAATTTATTTTTAAATTAAACCTGAAAATGGGATGGAAAACTATTTTTCATAAAAAATTCTTTTTTATGTATAAAATTATATTTATTCCAAATTCAAGTATTAAATTCATTTCAAAGATAATAATTGTATTGTTAAAAATATAATTGAACAAATATTTTTTAACAAATTTAGAAAGTGGAAATTTTTAAATTATTTAAATAAAATAATGTTTTCAATATAAATCACTATTTTTCACTATTTGTTCAAAAAATAAAACATTTCAAAAAAATTCTACCAAATTTTTCCAAAGATAATTTTTATAGGATAAATTAAAAAAATTAGTTAATTTTATCAAATTATAATTAAAAAATTGTTGATTCAATATTTTTAATAAAACAATATCAGTCATTAAAACCCAATTTGGTTATAAATAAAAATTATGCTTCTCAGTAAAATATCACATATTATTATTATAATGAATATGAATATATAAAATATAATTAATGGCTACAAATATAGCTACTAATATGACATGGAAATGATTTATCTTATTCATTAACTGATTTTTTACATTCATTCTCCTTTTGAAAATTGTGTCCTCAAAATTTTATTATATACATAAAAAAGTGCATATGTTTTTCATTCATATAGTTTTTTAATCCCCATGTTTATTCATTAACTATATGGTTTTCCTAGAAAACCATAACCTGGTAAATCAATTTATTCTATAACACTTTCTTTCTATGGTGAATAAATTGTACTATTTTTTGGTCAAAGGAATGGTTTTCTTCTTACCAAACTACATCAGGTCACAAAACATGAGATATACCTAACACATAATTTCTGAAAAAAACATGTAATACATCATGCACCTAAGATAAAATATTTCAAATGGACACTAAATATAAAAATAATCCAGATTTGTCAAAGAATTTTTATGTTCTAATGAACCATGAACCTAGCTTTTTATTTTTACCAAAATTCAAAAATAATTTACTTGGAGATAATTTAATAAATATATGATCTCCAGCCTCAAAAAATGAATTTTTTTTAAATTATTATTTTTTCATGTTACATCCACCAATATTTTATTTACCTATGTATGAAATATAGTGTGCACGACTAGTGTATATCTCTCAAGGAGGCCCCTCTCACACAACAATTTTCAGTTTTCATAAATATAAATATAACTTATATAATAGAATAAAACTAATATATATGGGGGATTTTAAATGAATGATATATATATATATATATATGAAATGAAACACAGAAATAATTTAAATAAAGAAATAAGGAAACTTTTCTTGGGAGTTTATGGTGATTGAAATCATTGTTCTCAAAAGGTTCTCATTATTTAATCAAATAAGGTGATCAATACCTATCACACCTCACATTCTCATTTAAAGTGTGATTAAAAAATATTTATTCCTCTATATAAGGGGTAATTTTTTCCTAAATATCATATAATATACCTATTAAATATCCATCACTACCCATTCCGTGCTCCACGATATGCACGACAAAAATATTGGAGGGATAGTAAATAATAAATGAGAAGAATAATTAAATGGTAGATAAAATGTGGTGGCCACTTACCATAATCGATATAACAGACACCAAAATTCATATAATTGGATAAAAATATTGATATTAAATTACCAAAAAAACTCAATAAAAATATTATTACCTCCCTCGAACAAATGGTGAGGTTAGTTCTCTATTTTTGTGGAGTTGAGATGGTAAATAAGGCGAGAGAACACAAAAATGTAAAAAAGAAATATGGGAGGTATAAAAAGGGATTTTAAACTAATATATATTGAAAATAGGATCCACTCATACATAAAAAAATCCATATTATCCCTTAAAAAATGAATATCCAATGTAATATAATATGAGTCATATATTTATAGGTATAATGGTGAAAAAATTTCACCCTGAAATATTTCCTTTGAAATGGTTCGTGTGGATAACCAATTAAATGGACTAATTTGGAAAGGTTTTCATCATTTATTTTGATATTATAATTCATAATCATACATCCACAAAATATTTTCTATATTGGCCATCATATGAAGTTTTTAGTAATGATTTAATTCATAAAATTAATCTCTCTTTGTGATTGTTCATAATCTAATAATTTGACTTAAAATGACATTACGACCTAGAATAAGGCAGAATCTGATGTGGAATCATTTATTAATGTTCTTCATTGATAATATTTATATATCTATATTGAATATAATATCCATTTCACTTTTATTTTGGAAGATATATTCCTATAATTAAAAAAGATCCATTCTATGTACAGATTTCAATGCTCGGATTTTGAGCCTGTTTTGAACCTCCAAATGATGGATTGAGATTTGGTTCATATTGATTGAAAAGAATCCTAATATTTATGTAAGAATAAAAAATAGTTCTATAATTTCATCCATTGTATAGAATTATATGGTCAACATATAGAGAAAAATTAAATTTTTTAAAATCCTAAATTAAGTAATTTTATCAATTAAGCTAAAAAAACTAGAAAACCATACATATGTGTCAATTTTACCATAAAACCCATATGGTGTGATTATAAAAGTTAAATTACAGTTTAAAATATGTAAAAAAAATATATTTATCACTCCACCACAATTAATCATTACACTCTTGGGCATTCTTCAAATATTCAAATCAAAATCCATATAAGAATAAAAAATCTGAAAACATCAAGGAAATTTTCCCAAACATAATTATATCATATGCCATATATGAAAAAATAACATTCATTTTCAACACTCACATTTAAATATATTCATCCTAAAAAAATATATTTATAACCCAATAAAAAACAACCTTATATTAAATTTTATATCATTCTCCAGTCTAGAGAAATCAAATTTGGAGTTCTGCTAATTATTGTAAAAGGCATTAATCACCACATGCTTGTAAAAATCCCAATATCTATATATTTTTAGACACAGAAATGAATTTAATATTGATAAATTTTTTAGTTAATTTTTATGGATTAGGGTTAGTGGAAAAATGATTGAATAATTTATGGCTGAAAGAGGAGTTTGGGCTCTTAAGTACAATGCATTAATATTCAAGTGAAATCATAGGAAATTCATCACACAATCCCCCATAAAAACAAAAAACAAAAAAACTGCCTTTTTTACATTCTACATGATTCATGCAGCGATTACAGTTAATTATTTCTTTTTAATTATACCTATTTTTTCATTTTATTTTTTTCTATTTTTTTGAAATGCACCACATTTATTTTTACATGGAGGATGATCTAAAATTTTAATACAACAAATGAGTTCAAATTCATGCCCTATATATATGTGGTGGACATGAATTAAAAAATTATGAATAAATAAAAATTCATTCCCGCATCAATTTTTTTATTTCTTTTTTCTTTTTTATTTTTATAATTATTTAAAGGAGGACCACATGTTATAAATATATAACAATGAAGTAATGAATCATGCCCAATTATATCTCTATAAACTACCTAAAATTATAAAACACACCTCACACCACCCACAAATGAAACACATCATAAATAATTCTCAAGAAAGACCCTTCCCCCTCACACAAACATGAAATGTTCCAGAAAAAACACCAAGAGTGTGGGTAGGTATAGATAAATAGGCTTCTAATATGGATTAAACCTATAAGGTAATTCATGTATTCTAAGGGATATTTAATGGTAGATATAAATGTATATATCACGAAAAATGTGGATATTCAATAAAATGTATCATTTGTTTTAGAAACATTCTATGAAGTTCAAATCTTTGAAAAAGAAAAATCACATGTTCTTTTTCATAGAAAAAATCCATGTTTATCTCAATAGACAATGGGTATTAAGGTGAATGTGTCAAAATGGTTTAGTGTACCATATGGTAATTGGAAAATATTTCAAGTAAGTGTTTCCCTGGAATGGATTTCAAAACCCAATCACGATTATAAAAATTCCAAAAAAATCAATTCAAGGAAAAAATTTCCACATTAATAATCATTTAAAATTAATTTATTAAAAAAAAATTTCAAGTCTCTAAAAATCAATTGAACTGTGAAAAATGATAAAAATATTCATTTCAAATCAATTTTCCAAAAAATAAAAAAATAAAAAAAATCACATAAAACAACCAAAAATGTTCACACTACCCCCACACATAGATTAAACTACCACTAATTTAAACTCAACAAATTTTAAATTAGGGAAGAAAAAAATAATCAAAAGCAAACATAAAAACATAAATTAATTTTCTCTGTAATCTCTAAGCTAATCTTTTATATTCTTAATATTATCCCTAGAAATAATTAAATAAAGAAAAAAATGATAAAAATAAAAAATTATAAAGATAAAAGAATATAGAACATGTTTTAGACTCCCATGTTGGTGCTAGGTTTTTAATACCCCTAGGAAAGATTTGCAGTGTTTTAACCCTAATCTAAAGGTGGATGTTGATATTACCCCCTAAACCACCATATATGATTTCTATCAGCATCCATTAAAATATTCCATGAGTCAGAACCCCGAAATAAAATAAAAATTTTCCTAACCTAAAAGATATGAATGAAAAAAAATGTTGAGGTGCAAAGGAAGACGGAAACGAATATAGGGGTTCTCTCTATTTTTCTCAGATAGAAGAGTACTGCCTAATAGTGATGAAAACAGTATAATAAGATTTGAGATAACTTCTTTTTATCTTAGAAAATTATTCTTAATTAATTTATTATTTTGTGACATCATCTTTATATGCACTAGTGTATATCCTGAATGGCTCCTCCATTCTCTCCTCAAAATAAAAAGCTTCTTTATATAAATCAACCACAACATATAGTAGTGATGTTGAATATAAATAATTATAATAATGGAGAAAATTTTACAACTCAAAATCAATAATGTTTGAAAAATAAAAAGGCCCATAAATTGAATCTCTCTCAAAAAATTCTTCTTCAAACTATTTTTCCTTTAGCAGGTCAGCTTAGAATTCATTTTTTGGAGATGGGATTGGGTCTTCATGTATTTATTTAGTGTCACAATGTGTTCATGAATTATAGTATGAATAGTAATTTCATTCTAATTATATTTACTTTGTTTCCTTTCCATCCATAAATAATTAACTTCTTCTACATTGGTGGCCAGTGATGCTACTTACATTCTTAATTTTTCAAGTATTTTGAAATTCTCTTGAATCTCACGAAATCTTGTTCCATATGAATCATCAATGTATATTCCTTGATAGTCTCTACATAAATATTATAAATAGGAATATAGTTAATATAATCACTATAAAAATCCATCATGACCTTTGAAATGAAATTTATATAATAAAGTTCCTTTTTTGGTTATTTGATTTTTTTTTGTATTTTTATGAAAAAAAGTGTGTGATAAAACATTGCCTCCTAGAAAATAGTGAAAATTTGAATATGAGTATTAGTTCATGTTCCCTCATCTAATATTTTATTTAGCTAAGTATTCAATATAGTGTGGACACACAAGACTGGCCTCTCAAGGAGGTCACTCACACAAATTGATTTTCAATTGTCACTATTATAAATATAACTAATAAAAAAATATAAAATAAAAATATTTCGTTTATTTGAAATGAATAATTTATAAATATATATTTAATTAAATAAATAATGAGATAGGATAAGTAATTAATGAAAATTTTCTTTTGATGTTATGGCGACTGAAACCATTGTTCTCAAAAGTTTCTCATTATTCAACTCAACGGGGTGATCAAGACCTGTCACACCTCACCTTATCATTTAAATTTTAATTACTCCTTACTGTGACCTCTAAATATTGTTTAATTATCTTAAAAACATTATATTTTTGACCTATTAACTGAACGTCACTTTATATTCCTTGATCCACCATAGGAACGATACAAATAGTGATGGGAAGGAAAATGATAAATAAGAAGAAGAATTAAATGGTAGAGAAAACAAGGAATCATATCACCATAATAAATTGAACTAAAAATACCAAGAAATTCCATATAAATTTTTTTAAAATTTATTTGGGATTGTTAATAGTCTTTGAAAATTGACGGAGATTGATTCTGAGGCTCGGTGTGCCCGGAGCGGAATTTTGAACTTTTTTATGGTACGTTCAGTAAACGTGTGAGCAGGAATTTCTATCTTTTTAACCTAGACATGGAATTGAAATATGAGGGCACCATTGAACTCGAAACAATGGTATTCTCTTAAGGGAGGCTTAACTTTGACCACAATAAGTTAGGTGAAAAAGATAAATTTATGGAATTTTTTAAAGAATAATAAAATAACATAAACATGTTATTTTATATTTCTACCACCTATTAAGTGATGGTGGCAAGGAACATGGTGGAGTTCGGGCTTTTAATGACGAATATTATATTTTGGTTACACATCGAATGTGTAACCACTCCTCGTTTAATTAATTTGGTTCATTAATTACACCAATTAATTAACCATTATTTGAAAAGGAGGATTAATCTCTTAACTCACCCTTGGGATCTAAAAATG
This sequence comes from Viscum album, assembly GCA_963277665.1. Lineage (NCBI taxonomy): Eukaryota > Viridiplantae > Streptophyta > Magnoliopsida > Santalales > Viscaceae > Viscum > Viscum album. The sequence continues at coordinate 498,311,056 of OY728140.1, forward strand.
TTGGAAAAGGTAGAGGCTGGTGTGATATTGTGGGAGAACTCCAAAGAGGCACCAACGATCAACCCTTCTAACGAAGAAAGGATTCTTGGACAACAACGTTGTAGGAATCAACCTGGAAATGAAAAACGCCGACGGCTTCATTAAACGTGGATTTTTCTTCCAAAATCGTGACAACTCTTTTAAATATGATGTGGGGGTTTGTGTTCAAATTAAACCAAATTTTTTTTCAATATATCATTCTTGAAAAACATGATGAACATGGATTAACCAAAAATGAGTTAACCTATGATTCATAAGAAACTATGGGTGGATAATGCGGTAATTATATTGAACGGTGTTTTAATTTTTCCTTTGAATACCAAACCCTTGTTTAATTTGTAACGCGAAGGGATCGGGCCAACCGAACCAGGCCAGGACCCTCCGCTACTATTGGATTTGTCATGTTCTCTATGGGAAAAATTTGAACTCGACAACAACTTGAATCTGGGAGCCACGCAGTGATGGAAACATCTTGGGAGGCTTGTAGACGTAATCAGAAGAGAAAACGGACCACTGGAGCACATCCAATGGCCCACCAAAGCCTCATCATTGTGTCACCGGCATAGTGGCGCTGATTGGCAGCCGCGGCAGCTGACTCTCAACGACCGCGGGCGATGGCGGAGCCTGAAGGCACCGCAATGGGCAGCAGGGGTTTCTGACCCTTGGATAGCCGCATTGGCAGTATGGGTGATACACCGTTGTGTGTCGCGGAGGGAGGCTGCGACCGAGGGGGACCGCACCCTGTGGGACCCTATGAAATTTTGGGGTGTCACATGGCACTGTCGTTGCAAATTGAAAGGACTTTTGTCAGTTCGGTAGGGGGAGCGACCCCCGCGCGGGTGGCGCCCAGCCAAGGCAGGCTGGGCCGGTCCGCAGCCCCGCCAGTTCGGACCGGGCTGGGTCGGACCCCACCCGAGTTGAGTTGACCTGAACCGGTTCAGGAATTCCTAGGTCAGTGAAGGTCGGGTCAGTCTGACTAGGTCGGACCGGACCCAAACCCTTTTCTACCCAAATATGCTTAAAAACTTGAATCTCACAAACCAGACATTCGTTTGAAAAAATGTTTGTTGTGATGGAATCCTTGGAACCAGATGGTAATTTTGAGATACTCCACTTATGTTTGGGAGAGATTTGGAGTATGGAAGGTTTGTATTGAACCAAAATCCAATTGGGCCCTTGGTACTAAAATGCTTGTAACTCAATGACTGGGCATTTAATTGACACGTCGTTTGTCGCATTTGAAACCTTACAACATGGAGGTCCTTGGGGTTAATCCTTTGTGGAACTTTGTGGTAGTTGAGGCATGACAGATATCTTGAGGACAGATTCTACAAAACTCAAGCACACCGAGTGCAGGGAATCCGACATCAAGTTTTCCATTAAAGATCAACCATGTGTGGAAAAACATCATAGTGAACTAGTGTAGATCAGTATTCTAGAGACCCTGTGTGGATCAGAAGTGCGCGACATGATGAGGACCTTCCATAGAGCATCACATTGTGGATCAGTAACATATGACCATATATGGATTGACAATGGAACAAATCCTTCATAGTTCAGTTCAGGAAACCTCCTAATTGAATAAAATGATATTGCTTAAGACTAATCATCATTATTCCGGAACTCTGAGTTTAGTACCTGGTGTGAGCTATCTTTACTTTGTGCTTCATGTTTGAGGCCATGCTTTGTGGTTTTCCATTTATGGAATTCTAGGAGACCTTTGGGGTCTTGGGGTCCCTACTGGGTATTGTTATACTCACCATTATATAGGCTTCACCTGCACATTATTTTGTCTTGTGCAGACGATGAGTAGCTTGGGTGAGACCATAGGGAGAAAGGAACAGGTAGTAAACGGAGGTGACCGGTTGACATGGAGAGTTGCGGAGATGAGTTGTACCTGCCCTTGAGGTAGGATCCCTGCGAGACTATTTCAGGAGATATTTTCCATTGTAGTTGTATCTTTTCAGTCCGCCTTTTATTCTGACCCAATTTAATCTCAGTACACTATTTGGTACTACCATTTTACTAATTCTTTTTCATCTTGTCATGTCCTTGGTCTACGTGTATACATTTTTAAAGGAAATTCCTTCCTAGATTCATAGATATTTCATTTTGGTGCTAGTCTACAACCCCTGGCCAATGGAAGGTGGGCTTGGCGTAGTTGCGGCACGGTCTCTAAGGGAAGGGTAATGAAAAAGTGGTATCAAAAGATTTAGTTCTACCGAAGAACTAGGACTCTGATCTTTCCAAAGGGGGAATAGTGTTAAACGTTTTGAGTGCGGTTTTCAGTTTGGGGAGTCCAGTGTCGATGCGGTGACCAATGTATCCATACACCAGGACCCTGAATTCTGATTTCTGACTCGGTGTACGAAAATAATGATTATGTGTGTTTTGGAAATGATTTACTTTTGATCCCTTTTGAGTCATCTCACAAGGTATAACTTATTGACTGTGGCCCACCTATTTATTTTCAGGATTCCGCCATGAAAACAACCATCCATGATTCCAGAGAGAGTTCAAAATGAATTCCCACCGAGTGATGTGGATTCAGTGCAGGGCCCTCTTATAGCGATGAATCAATCAGGTGGTTCACCAGCAGCACCACTACTCATTGGGTAGTAGTTTCCACCTTCCCCACTGTCGGATGATGAAAACTGACTAAGTGTGTTGCATGAGTTCTAGTGATAGAGGCCTCTAAGGTTTGTAGGAGAGACACATCCTAAGGAAGCTAAGGACTATCCAGAGACTGTGTGTAGAGTTTTATGCGAATTTGGGACACCAGTAGAGTAGAGGATGACCCTAGATGCTAGTATTTTCAAGGATAGAGTAGGCAGATGGTGGATCCTGATGCTCCATTTACATGACGAGGCGACCCTATCCTACACAGACTTCTAAAGCCTCTTCAGGGTGGAGTTCATTCTAGCGACACAACACTCTGTGTGTATTCAAGAGCTCTTACACTAACATCACGCTAGTCTAATAGTGGACCAATACTCGGTGAGATTCATTAACCTCTATCAGTACTCCACCGACATGGTACAAGACCATTTATTCAGGGCCCATACCATTCAGAAGGGTCTCCGGTGGGAGATTAGAGCATCAATGATATCTCTCAATATGCTAACACAATCTATAGTACTCGAGCTAGCATTATTGTTGGAGAGATTCTTAGCTAAGTAGGAACCGATAATGAGATCCACCACGGGACGACAGGTATCCAAGTCATCTGCGGATAACAGTCAGAAGATGATGTAGAGGTCGTAGCAGTCTAGAACTTCTTGAGGAAGACCCTAGTATGCAGGTTCTGAGGTGCAGAACTCACAAGGTAGGGAAGGCCAGCTGAGGAGAAGACTGCGCTTCACGTGCGGCGGGCAGGGCCACATGGCTCGTGACCGCCCGACCCTCCGTACCAATGACCATTACATGGTCATGGGACCACCAAGGCAGAGAAAAATATTCAAGCATGGAGGTTTTCGGGGTGGTAGACATGGTGGAGGAGCAGTCCATTCAGCAGGTGGTGGGAGAAAATTTGAGGTAATATCGCCACCACCTCCTTGTGGTCCAACCCGACCTCAGGGAATAGGCGGACATGGACAAGCTCAGCATTAGGCAGCTGAGCCCTACGACCATAGTGCTCTAGAGATTATTCGAGTTATGATCTGTGTATACTCCACAATATCTTCAGTACTTATAGAAATATGTGGCAGTCACACTTTCATTTCCACAGCTCTTGTTCGGAGCTCGAAGATTCAGGTAGAGCCATTGGCTCGATTTTTATGATTAGAGACTCCAATGTGATAGGATTCAATGATAAAAAACTGGTTCTAGTAGTGTGAGATTACTCTTGAAGGTGATTTATTTGTCCAGGATCTCATAGTATCAGTGTTGAGGCCTTAAGATGTCGTCTTGGGAATGGACTGGTTATCCATGGTCTTTACTCTGATTGACTATTTTAGGCACAAAGTTCAGTGTGTCTGTGAGGATGGGACCATGTTTTCCTTTGCCGGGAATAAGGGAACCTTTGTATCCTAGGATAGACTTTCTCAGAGGAGGGTTCATCTGATCACTCATCAGGTGGCTAGCCTTACCCTTAGAGAAGTTGATTTGAGGATCCCCAGTTATCCTATAGTGGTAGACCAGTATAATGATTCTTTCTTGAGAATTTTATGGGACTACCTTCTCAATGAGAGGTAGATTTATACATCGACCAGTACCCTGGGACATCTTCTATATCTACACCATCATATCAGATGGCCTCCGTGGAGCTTCGTGAGTTGTAGGCACAACTAGAAGACTTATAGAGGAAGGGGTTCATAAGGCCCAATGTTTCTCTTTGGGCATCCATGATTTTGTTCTCTAAGAAGGAATATGGGAGTCTGAGGATTTGTGTGGACTATCGGTGCCTAAAACAGTTGACTGTGAAGAACAATTTTCCAATTATGAGGATTTATGTTCTCTTCGACCAACTGAATAGGGCTCGAAAGTTTTCGAAAAGATACCTCAGATCAGGCTATCATCAACTCAGAGTATGAGATGAGGACGTCCCAAATACAGCCTTCAGAAGCCGATATGGACACTATGAGTTCTTAGTGATTCATTTCAGTGTGACCAATACCCCCTCAGTGTTCATGGGACTAATGAACAAGATCTTCCATCTTTACCACGATCGCTTCGGGGTGGTCTTCACTGAGGACATCTTGATATAATCGACATCAGATGTGGAGCAGGCCACAAACCTTCAGATAGTTCCGGATGCACTCTAAGAGAAACAACATTATGGAAAGATATCAAGGTTTTCTGGACACAGGAAGTCCACATCCTAAGCACGTTATCATGGAAGATGGAGTTCTAGTGGATCTGGCGAAGATAGAAGCAGTGCATGCTTCGGAACCACCCCAGAGTGTGAACGAGATTCAGAGTTTCCTAGGATTGTGAGGATACTACATAATATTTTTACCTGAATTATCCAGAGTATCAACACCCTTTTCATCCTTGACTAAGAAGGGTAATCCTTTCTAATGGATGGAGAAGTTCTAGCATATTTTTCAGGATCTAAGACAGAGATTGAAGAGTTCCCCCATCTATAGGATTCCAGAGGAGAGTTTTGGCTTTGTAGTCTACTATGATGCATCAGGGACTGGACTAGGATGTGTCCTATTGCAGGAATGAGTTGTGATCGCATACGGCTCACATCAGCTGAGAAATCATGAGCATAACTAAGCTACCCATGGACTGGAGTTAGTAGCAGTGTTCTTCATCTTGAATATGTGGAAAAATTACTTGACGGGTGAACGCTTTACAGTGTACTATGATCACAAGAGTCTCAGGTGAATCTTCTCATAGAAGGACCTAAACCTGAGACAGCTAAAATGGCTAGAGGTCCTCCATGACTATGACTTGGATATAGTCTATACTCTTGGGAGAGGGAACATCGTGGAAGACACACATAGTAGGATATTTGGTCTACAGTTGCTGAGTGAGGTGACATATCAGCTAGCCGCATTGAATTTATCCTTCGTAGAAAGTGATAGAGCATATTACCTCTGGTGTATGTCAGTTACTCCCCTACTCCTTCAGTGATTCATGGAGGCACTATTGGGGACATTAGTTGTGAGGCCCGACAAGCTCATATATCCTTAATAAAGGGTCCTAATGGATTTTCATAAGGAGGGGAGCACGTAATCCACTTTTGAGGACTCGATATGGTACTTGTGGCACTATGGGAGGAGGTGTTAGTGGAGTTCCCTAAATCCCCTTTGGCGGTACATCCTGGAGTAACAAGGATATACTAGGACCTCTGACGTCCGTATTGGTAGCCAAGGATGAAAAAATCAGTAGTGGAGTTCATTTCACAATGCCTCAGTTGTCAACAAGTGAAGGCTGAGCATCAGGTTCCAGCAGTCTTAGTGCATCCACTTGAGTTATTGGAGTGGAATTGGGATGGTATATCCATGGACTTCATGACAGGGCTACCACATATGTCCAGGGTCCATGATTCCATTTGGGTGATCATTGAATGACTCACCATGTCGGTCCACATCTTACCCATATAAGAGTAGGGATCTATAGAGAGCTTAGGATGCCTCTACATACATGAGATTGTGCGACTTCACAGGGTGCCATCCGCGATCATCTCAGATCACGATTATCATTTTACATCCCACTTTTGGAAAGGATTATAGGAGTCCTTTGGGACTCCGCTACGTTTGAGCACTACCTTTATTCCTTAGATAGATGGTAATATGGAGTAGACCATACAGACACTCAAGGAAATGCTTCATTCTCATGTCCTAGATTTTGGACGCAGTTGGGAGGACCACCTACCACTGGTGGAGTTTTATTTCAACAACAGTTATCACTCCACCATCAGCATGGATCCATTTGAGGCTCTGTATGGGTGACATTGCAGATCGCCATTATGCTGGAGAGACCCAATGGAGTTTGAAATTATGGGCCTAGAGTTGGTATAGACTTCCATGGAGAAGGTTTGGATTATTTAGGAAATAATAAAGACAACACAGAGCTGGCATATGTTTTATGCCGACATGAGATAGAGACCCTTAGAGTTCGATGAGGGAGACCATGTCTTCCTATGGTTCTCACCCCAATGAGTATTACAGAGGTTTGTTCGGGGCAAAAAGCTATCTATGATGTTCATTAGACTTTTCTAGATCCTTAGCAGAGTAGGGGAGGTGGTGTATCGTCTAGATCATCCCCCAAATATGCACCTAGTGCATAATTTTTCCCATGTGTCGTAGCTAAAGAGGTATGTGCATGATCCATCTCACATTATCGACTGGGGAAAGAGGTACATCGACGATGGGGCACTATTTGTGGAGTTCTCGATGTAGATAGGGGATCAACAAGAGATGGTCCTTCATGGGTGGTTGATTCCTCTAGTGCAAGTTCATTAGCAGCACAAGAACCTCCGGGACAGAACATAGAAGCGGGAGGCTCATATACGTGTTCAGTACCCCCATTTGTTCCCCTAATTTTGTGGTAGATTTCTGGGAAAACAATAACAAATGTGTGGAGAATTTAAAGACATAGAAATTTCATATGATTTTTTTTAAAATTATTTGGGATTATTACAAGTTTGTGAAAATTGATGGCGCTAGATTCCAAAGCCCGGTGTGCCTGAAATGTGATTTTGAACTTTTTTCAAGGTATGTTTAGTAAACATGCGAGCCAGAATTTCTATCTTTTGAACTGGTGATATGAATTGAAATATGAGGGTACCATTGAACTTGCAGTATTGGGATTTGAATAAGAGAGGCTTAACTTCGACCACAGTAGGTCATGTGAAAAAGATATATTTTCAGACTTTTTGAAAGAATAATAAAATCACATAAAAGTGTTATTTTATTTTTCTACAACCTCTTTAGTGATGGTGGCGGGGGCCACAGAGGTGGTAGGACTTTTAATGAGGGATATTAAATTTCGGTTACACATTAAATGTGTAACCACTCCTTGTTTTACTAATTTGGTTCATTAATGACACCAATTAATGAATCATTATTTGAAAATAGGATTAATAGCATAACTCACCCTTGGGACCTTAAAACATTGGAAAAGGGAGGCAGTGGTTTGATATTGGGGGAGAACTCCGACGAGGTTCCAACGATCAACCCTTCCAATAATGAAATATGTCTTGGTAGAAAATTTTAGAGGAATAAATCTAGAAACATCTAACACTGATGACTTCATCAAACGTGTTTTATTCTCCCACATCCATGACATGTCCTCTAAATCCGAGGTAGGGGTTTTTGTTTATATTGAAGTGAATGTAATTCAATGTATCATTATTTAAAAACATGATGAATGTGGATTAACCAAAAATGAGTGAACTCGTGATTTGTAAAAACTACAGGAGGATAATGCGGGAATTATTTTAAATGGGGTTTTAATTTATCCTTTGATTACCACATCCTTTTTTAATTTCTAACGCAGAGGGTGGGGGCCAACTGAACAAGGCACGGACCCTCTGCCGCTTTCGGATTTGTTTCATTCTTCATGGGTTAAATTTAAACTCAACGAAAACTTGAATCTAGGATCCATGAAGTGACGACAACATCCCAGGAGGCCCATAGACGCAATCGAAAGGGAAACAGACCACCGAAGCTCACCCGGTGGCCCGCGAAAGCCCCACCATCATGGTAAAACCACGGAGGAACTGGCGATCGGCGCTGGCGGTCGATGGAGGCAGCCGGCTCTCACCGGCGGTGGAGGATGGGGGAGCCTAGAGGCGCCACGAAGGGCAGCATGGGCGCTCAGACCTTGGACGACCGCGTTGGTAGTAGGGCGTGCACCGCGGTGGGAGGCTATGGCATTGAGTCATAGCAGAGGAGGACCCATGCCCCATGGGTCTTGCTGATAGGGGGTTCCATGTGGAACTGTTGTTTCAAACCAAATATACTTTTTTCTATTTGGGAGGGGGAGTGACCCCCCGTGTTGGTTGCGATTAACTAAGGCAGGTCGGGCCGGTCCATGATTGTAACGCCCGGACCCCAGTTACCCAGAGTCGGTGCATTATTACATAACATTGGCATGATCACAAGAAAGATCAAATCTCAAAAGACCGATTGGTTTAGTAGCCTTGGAAACACTAGATATATTCATAAAGTTTTACATTACATCATAATGTGAAAAACTACTACAACAACATATTTTCTCCATAGTACACACTATTATCCCCTCATAATATCCCTGCAGGTCATTCATAATTTACTTCTTCACATCCTGGGAAAAATAAAACATAGAAAAGGGGTGAGGTCAAATTCCCAATAAGGATAACAATATAGCGAAAACTTTCATAAATAAGAATAAACATTTAAGGAAACGTATAACTAAAACAAAAGCCTTTTAAACTTGAACATCAATATAATATGGAAAAAATAAAATGAAATAATTCCATTTACTTATTCACATGGATATTCTACTAATCAAATAATCACATGCAATATCAATAACCACTTTCATAATGATGGAATTCATAATGCCAGACTATCATAACCACATAGCCAAGGCCTCGTGCCAAGACTAAAAATAAGATTTTTCCAAGGCCTTATGCCAAGACACTAGTTTGTCTCATTAGACCTACCGATGCATCGAGGATCTATAGTGGGATCCACCCATCACATATTAAGTCCAATGCAGTCCCATATGAAAAGGTTTAAATATAAAATAAACATTCGTATTAAAAATAGCATACGAAATGTAAATAATTCATCCATAAACCGTGAATGGTATAAAAATAACACATCCACAGTCAAACATATCAAAAAACCTTCAATACAATATAGAAGTTTTGTATCATAATAAATCAACTTCAAATAAGCATAAAATCCATCAAAGGATGTTGACATAGATGAAATCAGAACTCTTTTTAGAGAAGTATCTCTTTCTATTTTGAAATCATTTAATCGTTATATATTTATAAAATAAAACATTTTCATTGAAAATATTCTTATAAGATTGTAAGGGAAGCTTCGACGATTTTATAATGGCGTAAAATAGTCGTACCCGCCGTATATGTGAAAAAAATATTCTTACCTTAATTTTTTCGAAAAGGTTAAAAAGGACCTTGTTTAGAAAACGACGGAAAGATTCCTTTATAAACTTCTTATAAAAAGTCAAACAGGGGTATAAATTACTTTAACCCATATTCTGTAAAATATTAATAATGTTTTGAAATACACTTTCAAGAAACATGGATGTGGATGATAAAGAGGTCCCAGTAGATAATTACGTATAAACAACCTCAGATAATGCAGAGATTGTGAAATAACCCTTACCTTGTACTTTTCCTTAGTTGAGGGTAGGTTAACCTCATGTATAATGGTGAAATATTTGTTATTAAATTATTCAATAATAATATACATTAATATGATATCAAATATGATATTTTAACATTGCTTTGTTAATAATATCTTAGAATTATCATCGTTTCGGGTGTTAACTTATTTGTTTTCTTTTATATGTTTTGTTACATAAGCCGTGTTTTTTATGGATAGGATATATCTTATTCATATCCAGAATGATATCAAGTCTTTAAATAATATTATTAATCATCAAATTATACTTGAATGGATACAATGGATAATGAATCTCATCGCGTTCGTGGAGACGGTAGTCCGTACGTACGCACGAGCGACAATATCATTATTTTGATATTAAAATAATATATAATTGGATGGTAAATAATATAAAAAGAATAATTATCATGTTACATTTATTATTTACATGAATTACACAACATTATTATACCCATCCAAATAATAATTTATTTAATAACAATTACACCATGATGTGGAGATGGTAAGTCATACGTACGCACGTATGGTGACATGTTATTCAAAGGATGGATATAATACTGAATATGATTGTACCATATTTATAATAACATCACAGTATATATAAGATACTGGAGTTATTATTTTAGAATGGTAATAACAAAGAAAGAAGAAGTTGAAGAAGAAAGGAACTTGAAAAAGGGTGGTGAAATCATTACCTCTTCTTTGGGTTCTTCCTTTTGATTTGATAAAAAAGACTCCTTAAGATGGATTTATAACTAAAGGAAGGCCTATAGGATGATATGAGGGATGTTGATAGAGTATTTGGGCAGAGGTTGGCCGAACCAAAAGCCTTTTAAGGTGTGAGTTAATGAGAAGGGGGAGTGCCCTTTTATAAGAGGGGTGAGGGGCACCTTTGGAAAAGATAGAAATATTATTTTATAATAAATTAATATTCGGTTTTAATGGCTCCAAAGTGGATTATTTATAATTTAAGGTGGGGATCAGTCGTAAACCACTCAACCAATAGAATTTAGATAGGTTTGGGTTACTATATTAACCTTATCGTTAAGTATTAACTCTTAGTTAATTAGTATCACTTTTACAATGTCTCTTTGTATTTTTATATTATATGGTTAATAAACTTACTATAAACATCCAAAAGGCCCTAAAGTTGTCCATGAATGATACACCTATCATGATATATGTCTCTTGGCCGAACCTTATATTTTTAGGAATTTAATATCAATTAATAATATAATAGTTGTTTTAAAAACTCTTTTATGTCAATTTTGACACTATTCAATAATTGATTTTTATAAAACATATAACAGAATGATTACTTCGAAAAAAGTTAATTAAATCATTCCTAACATGTCATATTAACCTATAAAATTAGTTTAATTCATCAAAAGCCTCAAATTATATTTATTTGGGTATTTATAATATCAATTATTTTAATATTTTACTATTATGGTAATTATTGCATCGTCATTGTGTCATAAATAAATTAAATTATTTAATGTCTAAAAATTATAGACAAAATATTATTATTTAGGAAATATTTTTATCTTTATAATGAATATTTATAATAGATTAAATCTTATTTATAACCCTATATTATAAAATTTTTAGTAAATAAACATTGATTTTAACTCTTTTAACTCTTCTTTGAATTAAATAATAATAAATGTCTTAATCTAATCCAAGTGGACCTAAATGAAAATATTTTATTCCTACGGTTTTTTTTTGGTCGAGATACACTTGTCCAATAGAATTATGACATGTGTTAGGGTAATATTAATATCATTTTTACCCTTAATTACCCTATTTACTTTTAATCGTGGTAAATAAAAGTAAAAAGTTACTATTCACTAAAAATTATTTTCATCTCAATGAACCACATTTTACTCTTTCATATTAACCTTGTGTCTTGGATTTTTGAAATTCCAATCACAGAAGCGGTAAAATTAAGTTTTATGAAAAATTCTTTTTTTTTTTAACTACCACTTAGTAGTTTCACTATTCATAAAAAAAATGAAATTTTTCAGAAAAATACCAAAAATTCACCCTAGGCTAATTTCGATATTCCGAATCCAAAAATGAAGTCCATTTTGAAAAATAAAATTTATAAAATTTCAAAAAGTAGGTATTACTATTCATAACTGCTAGTTTGATTGGTTGTGGTGTGTTAGAACTCGATGTTCCGTGCAACACACGCTATTGCATTATTCAAAGAGAAGCGTACCGTAGAATCATGGGGTGTTACACTCTCCCATACTTCAAATAATTCCATCCTCGAAATTTCTAGAATACTACCGCGTGAAAAGAATCGGGTGGTTCTTCATCATAAGTTCCTTGGGTTCCCACGTTGCCTCTTCCATCTTATGGTTTCTCCACAAAACTTTTACCAGACGCATCGTCCGGTTTCTCAGTACTTGTTCTCTTGTATCAATAATATTGACGTATTCTTCGCTATAAGACATATCGGGTTCCAGTTCAAATTCCTCATAGGTGAGTACATGCGTTGGGTCAGGCATGTATTTCCTCAACAGAGATACGTGGAACACATCGTGAACTTTGGAGAGACTTGGCGGCATTGACAATTGGTAAGCTACAGCCCCAATTCATTCTAGAATTTCGAAAGGTCCGATGTACCTGGGAATCAATTTACCTTTCTTACCAAAATGTATGACTCCCTTCCATGGAGATACCTTCAGGAAAACATGATCACCGACTTGAAATTCCAAATCCTTCCTTCGATTATCGGCATAGCTCTTCTGCCTACTTTGAGCTGCTTTGATGTGATTTTGGATTACCTTAACCTTTTCCATCATTTCCTCCACCAGTTCTGGGCCTACAAGATTTCTTTCAACAACGTCATCCCAACAGGTTGGTGTACGACATCTCTTCCAGTATAACGCTTCATATGGTGCCATCTGAATACTCGAATGGAAGCTATTGTTATAGGAAAATTCTACCAGGGGTAAATATTGATCCCACATACCCTGAATGTCAAGTGATCAGGATTTCAACATGTCTTCTAAGGTTTGAATAGTTTGTTCTGATTGTCCATCTATTTTAGGGTGGTAGGAAGTGCTCAAATGAAGTTCAGTATCCAAGGCTTTCTGAAGACTTTTCTAGAATTTTAGTGTGGTTGATATTAATGAACAAATACTGAAAATAACTGGGTAACACAGTATTTACATTAACAAAAAATTATAAGATCATGTTTCATGATTAGAAGGAATCTATTAGACTCTAAATATCACCATAATATTCTAAATAAATTAATGTAGATATATATTTATTTGAATATGATATATTTTTAATTATGTGATAATCATATTGTAATAGTGTGAGTTTTTTGTTGAATGTGATGGATACCATTTTAGTAGTTAAGGATGTTACCCATCCATAAGTTCTAGTAAATTTTTTTTTGATTGAACTATATTCACTCAAATATAGTTTATAAAGGTCAAAAAATTAAATTATCACCCACAGTGGAGGTGAACCATGTGTATCTTGGGTGGTTTATTGTTAATTTATTTATTTTCAAGCTATTAATACCGTAATTAAATATAATATTTTATTTTATGAATCTAATAATTAAATTTAGGTTAATTAATAAAAATGTGGAAAAAGTGGAAAAATCTTCTCCCATATAGTTACATTCATTGTAGAGACCCATACTTTACATAAATTGTTATTACTTCATAATTGAATCACACTTATTACAACATATAACAAAACCATGAAAGGATCGTATAGGTATAGAGTCTTTAGAAACTGGGAAACATAAACAACCGGTTCATAAAGCATCTACTTTTCCTCCCATTTATTTCATCATATCTAGAGTCCCTTTTTGCATATCCTACTTAATAACCTTCTTCCTGACCTGGGGAAATAAAACATACCAAAGGGTGAGCTCAAAAGCTCAGTAAGGGTAAACAAAAGAAAAATCAATCACATCATATACATAAGAACATAACTTTTGGAAATCTTAACCTGCAAAAGAAATCATAATTTCAAAACATGGGATAAATCATAGTAGTGAAATGTAATCCCAATAATCATAACATAATACATGAAAATTTGTGGCATACACAAATAATCATAGAGAATCATTTCTTATTAGTCTAGACTCATTGCCAAGACTATCTTAGTGGACAAAGTCCATTTCAGAACCGAGTTCACTCCTCGTTTCAGTCATGTTTCACTGAACTGGTTTAACCTGTCGTTCCAGCCATGTCTATCTCATGAGATATAAAATCTTTACCCAATTCATTGGAGGGAGATATAGGTCCCACCCATCTCATAATTATACAATTATTATGTGTGCCATAAAATCAAAAATCATACATCATTTCATAACCCATGTAATAAAAATGGGATTCATAAACATCATGACATCATAAAAAAATTCATATAAGATAAAGGAATTAATAAAAATAATTCCATCACAACATAATCAAATCAATGTAATAATTGCGACAGAAACAGAACCCTATATTATCTTAGATGGAAAATAATTTTGATAAAACACGTGAACTCCATTCTTGAAGAAAATATCCTTTCTATTTCAAAAACACTTTTCATGTCATAAAATTCTAAACTAAAAGAAGTTTATTAAAAATAAACTTAAAAACTTGCAAAGGATTCTTCTTGGAAATAATGTTTTAAAAATCCATTCATTCCATATAAGTTAAAAAAACATTCTTCTCGTACTTTTTTCAGAAAAGTAAAAAAGTACCTCGTACGAAAAACGACAAAAGATTCTTTTCAAATATTTTGTGAAAAAACTCACCGACGCGTAAAATTAGATTTAAACAATTATAGGTGGATGAAAATAATATTACATATTGAGGAAACAAGGATGTGGATGATAAAGTACACCCCAGTAAATTCCAAAGTATAAACAACCTCAGATAAAAATGAGATTGTGATATTTCCCTTATTCCAGAATCATAATTATTGACTTATTCTAGAATCATAATTATTTTTATGATATCATATATGGTCATATTCCTAGCTTCTTATTAGTAATATTTCATTACTACTTGTTATCTAGGTGTTTATTACTTTTTGTTCTTATGCGTGTTTTGTCGAATAAATTCTTATTTTTCATTTTAGGTTATAGATATCTCATTTAAAGAATGGTATTAGTGTAATATATATCATATTCATTCATTAAATTCATTTATATAATCATTATGCAATGAATATCATGTAGAACGAGTCACATCACATCGTGGAGACGGTATTCCGTACGTACGCACGCGCGGTGATTTCATTTTTCGTAGGATGGATAGATGGTGAAATAGGGTTGTTTCATACATAAAATAACATATCAGTATATGGTTGATACTGATGTTATTACTTCATAATTAAACAACTAAAGATGAATAAGTGGAAGAAGAAATAAAGTTGAAGGAATTGGTAACGGACATTACCTCTTCTTTGAAGCGCCTCTTTGAGACCTCCACTTAGGGAACTAAAATTCGTCTTTGAAGAATACCAGGACCTCTAGGATGTTTCTATGGAAGTGGAGAATAGAATTGTTGAGGGGTTTTCCAAGCTTTAAGGCTCAAAGTGGTGTGAGGAAGAGGGGGAGTAGGTGCCCTTTTATAAGGGAGGAGAGGGGCACCTTTGGAAAAGAAAAAAAATATTATTTTATTATAAAGTCATATTCAGTTTTAAATAGCTCCAAATTTATTTATTTAGAATCTAAGGCAGGGATGGGTCTAAATAATCTCATAAAATACAATTTAGACATTTTAGGTCATTATATTAACCTTATCTTTTAGTTTTATCTCTTAGTTAATTAGATTGACATTTACCATGTCACTTTGTATTTTTATATTATATAGTTAATAAACTTACCATATACATCAAAGAGACCCATAAGTGGTCCATTAATGATACAATTATCATGATATAAGTATCTTGGCCGAACCTTATATTTTTAGGAATATAATAAAAATTAATAATATAATATTTTTTTTAAAACTATTTTATGTCAATTTTGACACTATTTGGTAATTGAGTTTTGTGAAAATCATAAAAAAAACTATAAGTTCGAAAAAAAATTAATTAAATCAATAATAACATGTCATATTAACATATAAAATTAGTGGAATTCATAAAAAGTCTCAAATTACATTTATTTGGGTATTTATAACATCAATTATGTCAATATTTCATTAATAAGATAATTACTACATCATCTTTGTGTCATAGATATATTAACTTATTTAAAGTCTAAAAATTACAAATAAATTCTCATTATGTAGGAAATCTTTTTAGATTTCTAATGAATATTTATAGTCGAGTTTATCGTTTGTATAACCCTATATTAAAAATGATTTTCTTATTAAACATTGATTTTAACTATTTTAACCCTTCTTTAAATAAATTAATAATAAATGTCCTAATCTAATCCAAGTAGGCCTAAATGGTCATATTTTATTCCTAAGGTTGTTTTTGGTCGAATTGCACTTATCCAATAGAATTAGGACGTTTGTTAGGGTAATAATAATATCTTTTTTACTCTTAATTACCCTATTTACTTTTAACCGTGGTAAATAAAAGTAAACAGTTACTATTCACCAAAAATTATTTTCATCTCATTGAACTACATTTTACTTACTGACATAAACTGTGTCTCTCGGATTTTTGAAGTTCCACTCACAGAACTGGTAAAATTAAATTTCATGAAAAATTCAGTTTTTTTAACTACCACTTAGTGGTTTTACTATTCATCAAAAAATTGAAAGTTTTCATAAAAATACCAAAATTTCACCCTAGGCTAATTTCGATATTCCAAATCCAAAAATGAAGTCAATTTTGAAAAATAAAATTTACAAAATTTCAAAAAGTGGTTATTACTCTTCATAATGGCTAGTTTTAATAATATTTTAATAGCATATCGTTGTTTAGTGAAACTCGGTATTGCGTACGACGCAAGCTATCGAGGAAGGTCGCGATTGCGTTTAAAGCAAGCCAAGATAGTGTTGTGTGTAGTGAAAGATTCCTTTTATGATTTATAAAAACAAAATATTTCTCATAAAAGTCTCAGGTGTTACATTCTACCCCCCTTAAAATGAATTTTGCCCTTGAAATTCGTCACTTTGTAACAAACAGATAAGGATACCTCTCCCTCATCATATCCTCAAGCTCCCATGTAGATTCTATTAATTGGTGGTTCCTCCATAAAACTTTCACCAAGCGAGTGGTCTTGTTCTGTAGGACTTTTTCACTACGATTGAGAATCTCTATCGGCTGTTCTTCATAAGAAAGATCTTATTCCAGCTGTATAACTTCTGAGATGAGTATATGTGAAGGCTCAGGTATGTACTTTCTCAGGATAGATACATGGAACACATCTTGAACTTGAGAGAGATTCGGTGGAAGCGCTAATCGGTAATCTACCTTTCCAACACGATCCAATATTTCGAAAGGACCGATATATCTAGGGCTTAACTTACCCTTATTTCCAAATCTCATTACCCTCTTCCAGGGAGATATTCATAAGAACACTTTATCACCCACTTCAAACTCTAGGTCTTTTCTTCGGTTGTTGGCATAACTTTTCTGTCGACTCTGAGCTGCTCTTATGTGTTGTTGAATAGATCTGACCTTTTCTGCCATCTCATCAACAAGATCATGTCCTGATAGCTTTCTTTCCCCAACATCGTCCCAGCAAGTTGGAGTCCTTCATTTCTTTCCATAGAGAGATTCATAAGGATCCATCCGAATACTGGAGTGAAATCTATTATTATAAGAAAATTCCACCAAAGGTAGGTGTTGATCCCAACCACCTTTGAAATCCATAGAGCAAGCTCTTAACATATCTTCTAGAGTTTGAATTGTTCTCTCAGACTGACCGTCTGTCTGAGGATGATAAGCAGTGCTAAAACTCAACTCTGTATCCAGAGTATACTGAAGACTTCTCCAGAACTTTGAGGTAAACCTCGGATCCCGATCAAATATAATAGAAAGTGGTACTCCATGCAATCTTACCACTTCCTTTACATATATCCTGGCAAGCTGATCCAGAGCGAAATCCTCTCTAATAGCAATGAAGTGTGTAGACTTTGTAAGACGATCAACTATGACCCAGATAGCATTATTGCCTTTGGATGTTTTAGGAAGTCCTGTGACAAATTCCATAGTGATTTTTTCCCATTTCCATTCGGGAATGGGTAATGGTTGTAACATCCCCTTAGACTTCTGTCTCTCAGCTTTAACTTTCTGACAAACCAAGCATTGAGAGACATATTCGGCAACATATCTTTTCATTCCATCCCACCAGAAGTACTCTTTCCGGTCCCTATACATCTTCGTGCTTCCAGGATGAATAGAGAATGAAGAACTATGAGCCTTATCCAGCAGCTCCTTCTTTAATTCAGGGATAGGAGGAACACAAACCTGATTCCTGAACTTTATTATCCCATCACAATCAAGGTTGAATTTAGGAACATTTCTCACCTTCTTTTGCAACTCTACATCTTCTTTCTGTGCCTCTTTAATCTTCACATGTATAGATGGTTGAACATTCATTTGATAAAGATAAGATTTTTCCCTTTCCATTATAATTCCAAGATCCATCCTTTGTAAATGCATAAATATTGGATCTTTTGTGATCCTCATCATGGATAAACTGGCATGGTCTTGTCAAAATAATGCATCTGCCACCTTGTTTTCTTTCCCAGGGTGGTAATGGATTGAGCATTCGTAATCCATAATCAGATCCTTTTGTGTGAAAATATACTTTAAACTTTTATGATCTGTATAAATGTAACACCTTTCTCCA
This sequence comes from Viscum album, assembly GCA_963277665.1. Taxonomy (NCBI): domain Eukaryota; kingdom Viridiplantae; phylum Streptophyta; class Magnoliopsida; order Santalales; family Viscaceae; genus Viscum; species Viscum album. The sequence goes on from OY728140.1 coordinate 498,329,701, forward strand.
TAAAGGTAATGCCTCCAAATCTTTAATGAAATTATTACTGCAGCTAACTCCAAATCATGAGTTGGTTAATTTTGCTCATGTATTTTCAACTGTCGTGAGGAATAAGCTATCACGATATCATTTTCCATAAGAACACACCCCAATCCCTTCTTGTATGCATCACTATAGATCACAAACCGTTCACCACTACAAGGAAGTGTGAGTACAGGTGCACTGGATAACCTTCTTTTCAAGTCCTTGAAATTCTATTCACATTCCTCCGTCCAAACAAACTTAACTCCTTTCCGAGTCAACTTGGTGAGTGGATTAGATAATCATGAAAAATATTTCACAAAACATCGATAATATCCAGCCAATCCAAGAAAAATTCGGATCTTAGTCACTGTTGTTGGTCTCGACCATCTTTCGATAACCTCTGTTTTTGGTGGATCCACAGATATCCCCTCTTTTAAGATTATGTGACCCAAAAATGCAACTTTTTGAAGCCAAAAGTCACACTTGGTAAATTTGACACAAATATTCTCCTTTCTCTTGGTCTTCAATATAATTCTCAAGTGATCTTCATGTTCTTCCTTGCTCTTTGAATATACCAGAATATCGTCTATAAAGACTACCACAAACTGATCAAGATAGTCTCTAAAGACTCTATTCATCAGATCCATGAAGATAGCAGGGGCATTAGTAAGACCAAATGGAATCACTATAAATTCATAGTGTCCATACCTTGTACGGAAAGTCGTCTTTGGTATATCCTCCCTTTTGACCCTTAATTGATGATACCCTGAACGAAGATCAATCTTGGAAAAGTATTGAGCTCCACGTAGTTTGTCAAATAAGTCATCAATGCGTGGGAGAGGATATTTGTTCTTGATAGTGATCTTGTTAAGTTCTCAATAATCAATGCAGAGTCTCATTGATCCATCTTTCTTCTTAAAAAATAGAACAGGTGCTCCCCAAGGTGATGCACTAGGGCATATGAATCCCTTATCAAAATTCTCTTGGAGTTGCTTCTTCAATTCCTGCAACTCAATTGGGTCCATTCTATATGGTGTCTTTGAAATAGGTAAAGCACTCAGTATGAGTTCTATTGAAAACTCAACTTCACGATTTGGTGGAAGACCCAGCAATTCCTCTGGAAATACATCATCAAACTCCCGTACAATGCGCATATTCTTAATCGTGAGTTTCTCACCAACCATTTGAGATAAATAACCTTCATTTAGGGGAATCAAGACCCATAAGATGGAAGAAATTTCCACTGGAAGGTTATGTTCATCCTTGCATCGATAGATGATCATAGATTGATCTGGAATATGAAATGTGACTTCCCTTCTTTGGAAATTGATATGAGCTCCATATAGAGAAAGCCAATCCATGCCAAGAATCACATCAAATTCCACTATAGGAAGGATAACAAGATTTGCAGGAAGCACTTTCCCACAAACATTAATCGGAGAAGAATTATAAAGTTTTGATGCGACTGTTGTGCCATTAGGGGTTGTCACAGCTAACTCAACATCTAATTGTTGAGGGAATATGGTGATACCCTTAGAAAATTCATCAAAAATAAAAGAGTGGGTGAATCCAGAATCGAATAAAACATTTTCTACTTTAGAGTGGATGGTAAATGTACCTTTATCCACTTCGTTATCGTACTCCACATCGTTGATAGAAATTGCATGTGACTTTCCTTTGTCTTTAGCCTTAAGAGTTTGTTGACGTCAACCATCATCATCAACCCTTGGATTTGTGCATTTATTAGAATAATGCCCCATCTCCTTGCACTTGAAACATTGAAGTGTAGTAGGTTCATTCTCTGTATCCCTTCCTTTTTTTGCATCATTAGACATCTTCGTCCCATCATTGCGGCATTCAAATGCCTGATGACCTTCCTTTCCACATTTGAAACATTTACTTGTCCCTTTAAGACAACTCCCTCCATGTTTCTTTCTACACTTTGATTATAAGGGAAAACTCATCTTCTTTTCTGTGTGCTCTTTAGAGTTTTCTTTGAATTCCATTTTCCTCTTCTTATCAAAGCCATATGACTGATGGGTTACTCCAATCTCCATCTCGACATTGAGAGCACATCGAACGATTTCCTCTTAGCTATTGAAGTCCCTTATGGATAACACCCTTTGAAGACTTGTTTTTAAGCCACTAAAGAATAGATCGATATTACTCCCAGGTTCGATAATAATACCAGAAGCATACCTTGCAAGTCTGGTAAAATTTGCTTCGTAGGTACCAATAGATTCATCATCTTTTTGCTTTAGTTCAAGAAACTCCTTCTCCATCTTTGTTTGAAGAATACAAAGGAAGTACTTATTGAAAAATAAGTTCTTGAACTCGTCCCATTCCATGGACTCAATTTCATATCTTGGAATCATATTCTTGATAAGATTCCACCATTGATCAGCATCACCTTCCAAACAATACACTGCTAAGATGAATTTATCATGTTCAAAACATTGAAGAACTGAAAATATCATTTTAGTAGTACTAATCCATTTTTAAGAAACTAATGGATCAGTAGACCTGCTGAATGAAGGTGGACGCTGCCTCATGAAGGATTCAACAAAATGTTTCTCCTTTCTTTGCTTGTTTTGAAGTCCTGCATGATTCATAGCTTGATAAAGTTGTGTGAGCATGGCTACAAGATTTTTCATTCCATCTCCCATAACGTTTGGTTTCTCAGGGGGGGACAATCATTGCATTTCCCGTCGCATTGTGCATTAATACGGTTCCTTCGGGTTCCAGCCATTGACTAAAACCAAGAAGAATAGTGTGGTCAACACTAATTATAATAGGAAAACCACATAATAAAGAATAAAATTTCACACTTAAGGTCTTATCCTAGGTTATTCATGGCCATTTTTAAAAAACTAAGATCGTGTTCTACGCTTAGACTTATCCTTAGGATTCTTACTAAGGCTTTCACATCCTAGTTTCCAAAGGTTGACTATACCTTTCCTCTGATACCAACTATAGCGACCCATACTTTACATACATTGTTATTACTTTAGAATTGAAGCACACTTATTACAACATATAACAAAACCAGGAAAGGACCATATAGGTATAGAGTTTTTAGAAACTGGGAAACATTAACAACTGGTTCATAAAGCATCTACTTTGCCTCCCATTTATTTCATCATATCCAGAGTCCCTTTTGGAATATCCTACTTAATAACTTTCTTCCTGGCCTGGGGAAATAAAACATACAAAAGGGTGAGCTCAAATGCTCAGTAAGGGTAAACAAAAGAAATATCAATCACATCATATACATAAGAACATAACTTTTGGAGATCTTAACCTCCAAAAGAAATCATAATTTCATAACATGGGATAAATCATAGTAGTGAAATGTAATCCCAATAATTATAACTTAAAACATGAAACTTTGTGTAATACACACATAATCATATATAATCATTTCTTATTAGTCAAGACTAATCGCCAAAACTATCTTAGCAGACAAAGTCTATTTCAGAACCGAGTTCACTCCTCGTATCAGTCCTGTTTCACTGAACCGATTTAACCTGCTGTTCCAGCCATGTCTATCTCATGAGATATAAAATCTTTACCCAATGCATTGGAGGTAGATATAGGTCCCACCCATCTCATAATGATACCATTCTTATGTGTACCACAAAATCAAAAATCATACATCATTGCATAACCCATGTAATAAAAATGTGATTCTTAAACATCATGACATCATAAAATAATTCATATAAGATAAAAAAATTCATAAAAATAATCACATCACAACATAATATAATCAATGTAATAATAGGGATATAAATAGAACCCTATATTATCTTAGATGGAAAATAATTGTGATAAAAACACTTGAACTCCATTCTTGAGGAAAATATCTTTTCTAATTCAAAAACACTTTTCATGTCATACAATTATAAACTAAAAGAAGTTGATTAAAAATAAACATGAAAACTTGTAAACGAATCTTCTTGGAAATAATTTTTTAAAAATCCATTCATTCCGTATAAGTTAAAAAACATTCTTCTCGTACTTTTGTTGGAAAAGTCAAAAATTACCTCGTACGAAAACCAACAAAAGATTCCTTTCATATCATTTACTAAAAACTCACCAAAGGGTAAAATTGGATTTAAACAATTGTAGGTGGATGAAAATAATATTACATATTGAGGTAACATGGATGTGGATGATAAAATACACCCCAGTAAATTCCAAAGTATAAACAATCTCGGATAAAAATGAGATTGTGATATTTCCCTTACCTTAGGTCATATTTGCTTCGTAAGTGCCGAAACCTCTTGTATAATGACTTAAATAATGTTATTGAATTATTCAAAAATCATAATTATTTTTATGATATCATATATTGTCATATTCTTAGCTTCTTATTAGTAATATTTCATTACTACTTGTTATCCGGGTGTTTATTACTTTTTGTTCTTATGCGTGTTTTGTCGAATAAATTCTTATTTTCCTTTTTAGGTTATAGATACCTCATTTACAGAATGGTATTAGTGTAATATATATCATATTCATTCATTAAATGCATTTATATAATCATTATTCAATGAAGATCATGTAGAACAAGTCGCATCACATCGTGGAGACGGTATTCCGTACGTACGCACGCGCGATGATTTCATTTTCCGTAGGATGGATAGATGGTGAAATAGGGTTGTTTCATACTTATAATAAAATATAAGTATATTATTGATACTGATGTTATTACTTTATAATGAAACAACTAAATAAGTAGAAGTGGAAGAAGAAATAAAGTTGAAAGAATTGGTAACGGGCATTACCTCTTCTTTGAAGAGCCTCTTTGAGACCTCCTCTTAGGGAACTAAAATTGGTCTCTAAAGAAGACCATGACCTCTAGGATGTTTCTAGAGAAGTGGAGAAAAGAATTTGGCAGGTTTTGGAAGATCTTTAAGACTCAAAGTGGTGTGAGGAAGAGGGGGAGGAGGTGCCCTTTTATAAGGGAGGAGAGGGGCACCTTTGGAAAAACTAAAAATATTATTTTATTATAAAGTCCTATTCGGTTTTAAATAGCCCCAAACAGATTTATTTCGAATCTAAGGTGGGGATGGGTCGAAATAGTCTCATCTAATAGAATTTAGACAAGTTTAGGTCATTATATTAACCTTATCTTTTAGTTTTAACTCTTAGTTAAATAGATTGACATTTACCATGTCACTTTATATTTTTATATTATATAGTTAATAAACTTAACATATACATCCAAGAGACCCCCAAGTGGTAAATTAATGATAAAACTATCATGATATAATTATCTTGGCCGAACCTTATATTTTTAAGAATATAACAATAATTAATAATATAATATTTGTTTTAAAAACTATTTTATGTCAATTTTTGACACTATTTGGTAATTGATATTTCTGAAACTCATAACAGAATTATTAGTTCGAAAAAAATTTATTAAATCAATACTAACATGTCATATTAACATATAAAATTAGTTGAATTCATAAAAAGTCTCAAATTACATTTATTTGGGAATTTATAACATCAATTATGTCAATATTTCATTAATAAGATAATTACGACATCATCTTTGTGTCATAAATAAATTAACTTATTTAAAGACTAAAAATTACAAATAAAATATAATTATGTAGGAAATCTTTTTAGATTTATAATGAATATTAATAGTCTAGTTTATCTTATGTATAACCAAATATTAAAAATGATTTTCTTATTAAACATTGATTTTAACTATTTTAACCTTTCTTTAAATAAATTAATAATAAATGTCCTAATCTAATCCAAGTGGGTCTAAATGGTCATATTATCTTACTAAGGTTGTTTTTGCTTGAATTACACTTATCTAATAGAATTAGGACATGTGTTAGGGTAATAATAATATCATTTGTACTCTTAATTACACTATTTACTTTGAACCGTGGTAAATAAAAGTAAAAAGTTACGCTTCACAAAAAATTATTTTCATCTTATTGAACTACATATTACTTAATGAAATCAACCGTGTCTCTCAGATTTTAGAAATTTCACTCACAGAAGCGTTAAAATTAAGTTTTATGAAAAATTCAGTTTTTTAACTACCACTTAGTGGTTTCACTATTCATCAAAAATTGAAAGTTTTTAGAAAAATACCAAAATTTCACCCTAGGCTAATTTCGATATTCCGAATCCAAAAATGAAGTCAATTTTGAAAAATAAAATTTAAAAAATTTCACAAAGTGGTTATTACTATTCATAATGGATAGCTTTAATAATATTTTAATAGCATATCGTTGTTTAGTAAAACTCGGTATTGCGTACGACGCAAGCTATCAAGGAAGGTCGTGATTGCGTGTAAAGAAAGCCAAGATAGTGTTGTCTGTAGCGAAATATTACTTTTATGATTTATAAAAACAAAATATTTCTCATAAAAGTCTTGGGTGTTACATTCATAGTCATAGGTACTTCAATAGAAAAATGATTTATATGTTTACTTGGAAGTTATTAGTCTAATTATATTAGTTTATTTTTATTATTATTATTTTCCTCTCAATGTATTAACTTATGATATTATTTGGATAAATTATTCTTTTAATGTTGAACCACATAAGATATGTATTATGAGTTATTATTATTTAATACATTGTTTCTATTACAAAATATCATGGCTTATAGTGATTGGATTTTTACCCAAATGAGGCACTTAGGGATATAATGATTATATGACCATTTAGTATGGACCTTTGGGAGGCATGGTTATATATTAATAAATATTTGTATGTATTGGTATAATATCTCACTTAATTTAAACATCATAATATTGGGTTTAATATATAAAATTGATGTCCAATATTTCTTTTATTGAATGAATACAATTCATATTATTTTTTCCAGGTGTTAATTTTATCCTGAAATGAGATAAAAGAGAATGAAGTCTTAAATCTTGATAAAACAAAATGTGTGTTTAGATTTTTTGTATATACATGATATTAATTTATATCTTAGTTATTTTCCCTCAAGGTAATGGTTGATTCCTAGTGATGGGTAAGGCATAAATGCTATATTTAAATAATGTGTAACTGAATATTTTAATGTTCGTTAGAAATTATACCGAATAATATTATCTTTCCTTTGAATGATAACATGAGAAGATAATATAATGATAATAATGTATGAGATATGAAAAATCAATGGTAGGTTTTATTATGGTCTTATATGCATCCATTGGTGGTTGAATTAAATAAAATTGTTGGATTAGATAACAAATATTCAAAAGGACATTCATATAATGAAATGTTTCAATATTTATGTCTATAGAGGATGGGTATAAGAAATATATTTTTTTGAAAATTCATAAAAATAATAAAAAATAAGGGTTTCTTGTATTTTTTAAATATTAGTAAATTTTGGAGTAGATATATATGTTCAAAATAATTTCAAATATGATAACTCGACGGTATAATATGAGGTAAATTAAGTTTTTTATTATATACATCCTATTTTGTACCATTTTTCCCTTTGATAAAAAATATATTTTTAGTGGTATTGTTGACTAAATTTATAGTTCAAAATTTATTTAAATTAATATTTTTTATAATCAAAAAATATAGTCTTATTAGATATATTATTCAGATGTATGGGTACTTTAAAAAATTTATACATAGAATCCCTTGTTTATTTTTGAATAGAAAACTATAGTTAATTTATGAAAATTATATAGATTTTTTATGAGAAATATAAATTATAATGTGAAATGTAAAACTAAGAATGTAATTAAATATTTAAGTAAGGGATGAAAGATAGAAATTATGAAGAAATAATTACTGAACTATTTGAATATTAATATTTTATTTTATATTTATTTTTTATTATTTTCTTTAATATATTATTCTTTATTTATACACATTAATCAATTATATAGCCCAATTTATCTAACATAAACTTTTTCCCCTCCATATTCTTCTTTTTCATTTTATTTATCTAATTTTCCTTATTAAACTCTCCTTATTATTCTTAGTCTCTAGATGTGAGTCCTTTGTATTTCATTCTCAAATTGTACAAATCACATCCTATAAAAAATCACATCAGAATAGCCCTTTCCTACACATCTCAATATTGAAAATTCCATTCCATTAGACCAAAATTATGATTCCTTTAATAAAATAAAATATTATTTCAATATTTTTGAATATATTCTAATTATGATATTATTTAGGGATATTTATAGATCATTTTAGTTTCAATTATTTATCATTAATTTCAATATATTTACTTTTAAAAGGTGAATTTAGAGTGATGTATTACTTTTCTGATCAAAAATCTGTCAATTAGTGTGAAATTATTAACTTTGAGGCGTATCTAAGGTATAATATTATATTATTCCTAGAATTTCATGAATTTATTTATTTTTATGGATTATTATTCCAAAATTTTAATTTATTAACACTATATAATTTCTAGTTGTATTTTATTACATATATAATTTCATTATTTGTAGATATATTCATCTCTAATGTAATTTTATTTATATTTCTTGTAGTAAATTATAAATTATAATGATACTAAATTAAATTAAGATTTTATATTGCGGTTTTTATTGAGATAATTGTAATTAAAATTTTTATGGGTTTAACTCCATTAAGTGTTCTATGAAATGGATAAAATTACATGATTCCATATTTAATTAAATAGTTGACCTAGGTAGTGGTTTCAAATATAAGTAAAAATATTTTTATGTTAATGGGATAGTAATCCCTAAATTCAGTAATATTTAGAAAATTATAGGGGATAATTTTATATAAAACTATTTTTGAATAATCATAGATGTTTAATTCACATAAAAGTGAACTAAATGTTGTGAAACATATGGTTTAATGTTTAAATTAAGGAAATTTTGATAATATTTTAAAAATGATACTATTGTAAATATCCATATATATAATGATATTTTTTGATGGGGTTTGTGCGATGATGATTTTATCAAACAAAAAAATAGTGTGGGACAGAAATATTTTTCAGCATTTCTTTATATATGTAGCCGATATTCTATCTAATTTTTTGGAATATAATCTCTGAAATGATTATTCCCTAAGTCATATTAATAGATTATTGTACTTCATGTCCAATGTAATATTATAATGATAATAGAATTATTGGAGTAACAATATATAATGGTTGATAGATCTATAATTTTTGAAATGGAATGAGGCACAATACAATAATATAATTTGATATGTAATATATATATATTATCAAACATTGTCTTAGGAAGACTAATTCCATTATATTTTTATATTAAATATTCTAGGATATATATTCTTAGTATCATAATATAGTAATTTTTTAATGGTATTCATGGTTTTTTTATGAATTTATTATCAAATAATTTTTTATTCTATTTGAATGGGCCAAGGTGAGATATATTTTGTTGTTTCTTTTATGAAAATTGGTCAGTGGAATATAGGTTTAATACAAACTCAAGTGAATAGGAATTTGCAATGGAATTTCCTTAATATATTTGGTTAAGGTAAAATCTAAATAGTATTTGGATATTGAATATCCCTTGTGAATTGGTTTGAAAATGTGAGAGTTGTGAATGTCTTAATTGATATGTCAGTAATATAGTATTGATACCTTCATTGAGAGTTAGCGAACTCATTGGAATATAACTCTATCCAATAATGTGGTATTTAGAAAACTCATGTTGTGGAATTTTATTATGACTAGTTTCATTAGATGATAATCCATAAATTTTAATGATATTTTAATTTTTATTTATTATCACATTCTCATTGATTGATGGATGATCAATTAGCGGTAATTAAGATATTGATAAATGAAGAATCTTTAAGGAAAAAAATCATAATTTAGTGCTCCCAAAACACATTAAGGTAATTATATTATAATAGTTAAATTAAAATAACCATCTTGATGATGATTATATTTTATAGTTCATGAGGGTTTCCATGGGGAATCTGAAAAAAAGTGTGGTTTTCACTATTATGTCATGTTCATGGTTAAAAATTATTTTTACTCAATTAAACCATGTTTTGTCAACTAGAAAATTATTTATATTGTATATACATAACGAGATGAAAGTTATTGCGTTGTATCAACTATGAAATGTCCATGTAGAAATTGGTATAGTGCATATCATGAATTCTTGAGATATTTTGTAAAAATCATTGGAATACATGCTCAAGGAGATGAATGGGGAACATGGAAAGGAGATTAATAATATTTCACAGATGATCTAACCTTTGAGGCACATGAGGAATATTGAAAAATATTTATTGACTTATTTAGAATTTTTTATCTTTTATATACTAGTGTTTTGAAACATATTCATATAAAATTTCTGTATTCCTTATTTATAATATGATAAGTACATGGATTATAGGATCATAACCATTGAACTCTAAAGAATATCCTCTGGAAAAAAGAGTGAGTGAATATTTTAAAAATCACTTATTTGATATGTGTTCTTACTCACTCTCAGTCTCTCATCATAATTGATTACATGATTTTATTCATCAATACTATACTTTAACTAAAATGGAATTAATTATATTTTAATGTTTTTGTTTGGTGACCACTATTCACTCCCCCTCCCTCTTAGTGGTTACTCATATTTCACCAATGCATGTCAATTGGTATGATATCAAATTAGTTCTTATGAATCTTCATAAGAATGCTTATTTGTATTCCCAAGGACATAGTTACTATATATTGAATAAATGATTTTATTGATAAATTTACTACAGACTATAAATTTCATCCACAATAAGTGTGTTAAAATGTTAGATGTAAACTGATTTTATCTATGGGGAGAGTGGATGGTTTTAAATTTTATCACTTATCATCCAAGTTGTTGACATCATTGAGAATGTTGTATACATTCCCAAAGTTTATATAACCTTTATATTACTATAAATTAATAATATTTTAGTAGATGGGAGATCATATAGTTCATTACACTCTCCATTCTTTCTAAGAGAGTTTACATGAGTGGTTGGATCTAATATAGAAAACATTATTCGGATAGATATTCATGGTTTTTATGATATAAATAAAAATTTCAAGTAGTCATGTTTATAAAAATATTGATCTCAATTTGATAATATGTGGATGATGGAAGGAGAATCCATTGAATAGTTATTCATTCATGTGAATAAATGTATTTCATTTATTAAAATATATATAAAATCGCAAGAATTTTAATTATTTTGAAGAAATTATTGATAATTATACCATAAAAGTTATATGAAAAATCATATCATTATAGGGTCAAGGTTTTAATGATATTGATAAATGTAAGAAAAATAATATATAAAAATAATATGAGATTATATACAGTCCATCATTGATGAAAAAATTAAATCTAAAAGAAATAATATATTTAAAATCTTATAAAATCTTAAATAACATTAAATAAAAAATGTACCATGAAGTTTAATTATAAGATGAATATTATTCCATTAATTTCAATGAGTTTATATTATTTTTCTCCAAATTCGATAAGAATGAAAAAGTTATGTGTGATGGTAAAATACAATGTAATTACATTCAATATATATTGATTGGATATTATTCACCGAATTGACCTATGAAGAATCCAGGAGGAGATAATGATAAATAAGATATATTTTCATGAAGAAACAAGTTGTAATATGTTATAATATAGGAAATTTCTCTAAAAAAATAAAATGATAATTTTAAAAGGAAAATAAATTTGATATCAAAATATGAAATTTTATCTTGTAATGAGGCGAGTGAAAGAAAATAAAAGTACGTAGAGGTTAACAGTGTCCAAACCTATATGGATCAATCAAAATCATCCAATGAATCCTTTAATGAATACAAAGGATAAAACAATTATTATATTGATGATGAGACACAATAAGTGTTCCAATTGAAGTTGGATAACATGGTTTTGTTGAAGTAAAATTGAAATATTCAATGCATGAAATTATCTTTCAAATGGTACAATTATTCATAAAAAAATATCATGATGTATCAAAATATATGAAGTTTATCAATATGTAATTTTATTTTCCAATAAAATATGGTTTCTCTTAATGAAATTCTAGAAAAAAAATTACAAGGTGCTTTAAATAATTGTAGTAAATTTGGATACCAAGAATAAGTATTTTGAAGTTCATGGTGTAAAATTTATTATAGACAAAGAATAATTGATATCATTTCACTATGAGTATAAATATTTAGTTAAGTAATTTAGTGAATTTTATAATTCTTTAGAAAATTTTTTTTCTAGAAAATATAAGTTTATAATATTTAAAATTAAAAACAAAAACATTAATATATTAACATGATTTCAAACACCTGAATATAAGTAATAATCAGAAAGGGGATAAGTTTGATATACTAATTGATGTATCCTGTGTTTTTTATAAAATACTCAAAACAAATGAGGACTATAAAAATAAAAAATTCTAACCTATGTTCATATTCAAATATAAGGTAGAGGTTAACACTTCTATTTTTTGAAACTTTTAACGAAAATTATTTTTTTAATCAATAAAATAAAATTAAACAAGTCAATTTTGAGATGAAAAATTAAAAAATTGTTAGCAGATATAAGTTTTATGGAAGATGTTGGATTTTTATAGTGTATTGAAATAAAAAATATATGTACTAGTATAATATTACATTAACTCAATCATAGAGTGACCATGATTTGGGGGTGATACAAGTGGAATGTAATATAGGAATCTCTTGACAACATCCAAGAGAAAAAGTTAAGTTAAAAATTTATTTGAAAATATTGTTAAAACATGTGGTAGATGTGATTAGTCTAGACATTCCAACAACTAGTTTATTAAAATAATACCAATGAAAATAAAATAAAAATTTAAATATAATCCTATCAATATAGGGAGTTATCAGTAGAATGACATAGTGGTCAATGAACCTTGTAAATATTTTGAGGAGGAAACCTATGCATCTTATTTAATGGTTTCTTATTATAAATGACTAACAAGAATCATCACTTGAAATAAATTAAAAGTTATGATGAAGGATATTTTACTTTTGGAAATTATTTTTCACTTTATGATAAGGGCCTTAGATTTTCTAAAATTAATAAAATGAAATTTCAATCAAATGATGTTTTCTTTATTGATGAGTTGGGTCAAAATATCCTGAGTGGTTCTCAGTTTTGTGAAAATGGGAATGTGATGGTTTTTTAGAAGAATAGATATTTAAATAGTATAATTAAATATGGAATCATAATAATTAAGGTATGGTTAAAGAAGTAATGATTTTTTACGTAGTTTTAATGATAAAAAACTCTTTGGAAGACCATGGAAGAAGAAAATGTTCGTTTCTAGGGAGTAATTGGGAATTTGGATAAAAAAACATTGTAAAACATATAAAGTATTAATCCATGAAAAATATATTTAACATTAATTATTAAAAAATCAATTCTTATGATATGTTCCAAGTGTTTAATATGGTGAACAAGGGTTTCAAGATATGGGATGTAAAAATAACGTGTCCACTTGAATAGATAAACCCATATGTGTGTAGCCAGATAATATTGAAGTTAAATAATGTATATATTCACTTCACCCATTTTTTAATGATTTTATGTCTATAGATTATATCTATTATAAAGTAAATCATATTCTCTTAAAAGGATTTAAATTTTCATCAATTTAATAAAACTTAATCAAATGTATTATTAAACATTTTCAATATGAAAATGGATCTGAGTGAGAAAAAATATCATGTAACGCCCCGTCCTCAAAAGCCCAGAGCTGGTATATTATTTTAATACATTGAAATGATTATATGTAATCAAATCCTGAAGTATCGAGTAGTTTAGCAGTTTTAGAAAACTGGATACAGACAGAGGTTTAACATTTAAACATAAAAGGAAATACAACATATATGTTTTATGGGGAACATCCACCACTCCAATATTATCTATACAAGTCAGTCATAAAAAAATTATTCATTCCGTGAAAAAAATGAAACACAAGGAAAAGGTGAGTTTAGATGCACAATAAGGTTAAGAAATACAACATAATATATCATAAACACAGACATTTGACATGGGGAATTACTAAAAACACATTCCTTTTATAAATAAACTTGAACATAATATGTTAGGAATATGAGATGAGTAAATACTTACAAAATAAAACATAATCATGGGAATTATAATAGTCAAATAACAATAAGAACTTTGAATTTATAGCTTCATAATGAGGGAAATCCATATTCCAGACATTCTAAAACATACCTTTAGGACCTCATCCTAGACATCTAAAAATGATCAGGGCCATGGACAAACCCATATATCAAATTGGGAAAGGCCTCAGCCAAGTCCATGTCTATTTGTCTCATGTGACCATTCGAGGCATAATGAGGCTATAACAGGCCCCACCAATCACATAATAATTCCAATTCATTCCTCATATGAGTGGGTATAAACATAAACAACATATATATTCATATTTAATATAACATATGAAATGTAAATAACGTTCCCCGAATATTAAGCTTAAACACTAACCATTCATAGTAAATTGGTGAATGGTTTAGGATATAAAGTCAGCAATAAAAAAAGAAATAAACCATCCAATTATATATGGTATATGATACAAACAAATAATAATACCAATAATACTTATTACTCAATAAGAGTGTTGAAACAGATGAAAACAATCCTATAAAATCATTGAGTAATTCTTGAGACAAATACTCTCTTATTTTGAAAAGAATAGTTCATTTGGTAATTTATTTCTATAAAACAAGAACATAATTAAGTTACTATTTTAATAATAAAATTAATGATTTTAGGAAGATAATGGTTGCTAAAAAAGATTATATATTTTCTTTTTAAAATAGGTAATAATTTGATAAATTCCCTTGAATCGGGCTTGTATTTCTGAAAATTTATTAAAAGTTCCATTTAAAAGGTGTAACTCTCCATAAAATAAGGAAGTTTACTTGTTTTTAAACATATATATAAAACTAAAACATAATTTATTAGCATTAAAAAATAATACATAATAACTACATTGTGGTTAGTATACAATAAAAGTAACCCAAATGAAAATGGTGGTTTGGGTGACAAACCCTTACCAATTTGTAATCAATCGATTTGTATGGCCCAAATTTAATAATATTAAAATTATAAATTTAATACCATAAAAATAATTATTTTCTTGATATGTTACATCAATGGGAACTATATTTACATGATACACAAGTATTAGTAGTGAATATGAAAAATCTCCAAAAACTGGAAGTGAGATGAAGAAACCCTCACCTTAAGTCTGATAGTGTTATTAACTTGATCTAAGTGTCCTAGATAACCTAAATAAATTAATTAATTAGTATTTCCAAAACCTATTATTTGTGTAACTTATATATTATAAACTTATTAAGTTCTTTCATAGCCTTCTTGATGGGTCTAAGAGGTTCAATTTATTTTGGAGCGTTTTCTTCATGATCGGTATACTTATATACATGAATAAAGAATCATGTAAAATGACGATGGTTGTCAAATGTTTATTTTATATGTTATTATTTAAAATAAATATTTTTCCAGGTTGAAAATTTCATTTGGATACTTAGAGTGAATATGAATCATTATATAAAATATTTAATGAGAATTGTTTGGGTTAATTTGTCGTTTTTTGAACAAAACAAACTCATTTTTCTTTATATATCAAAACCACATGTACAAAAAGATTCCAGAACCATATATGAGACATAATAAATATATTATAGTATGTTTCAACCATAATTATGGTTTCATTAACAGAATTTAATATGATAGTAGAAATTGAGAACCTGTCATCCTTGAATGTAATAAATTTATACATCTCGGATGGTGTTTTCTTTTTTAGTATAAGAGGAGGGGAAAAGAGAAATGATGATGAAGTATTCCATTGGTATAACAAAATACCATTTCATTTAATTTAGTGGAATTATCATATCATTTTTATGAGGTTATAAGAAAAAATAAAAGAAAGAAACACAATAGAAAATAAAAGTTTAGAAATCTATCACGAAAATTCGCCAGCCTAACGACATCACTTAAAATTTCATAAAATAATTTGATGAGATAAAAATTTTATCTCAACATTATGAAATAATATAAATAGTAAGGGGTATATGAAATTACATATCCCAGTAAAAACCAATTTCAATTAAAAGATAATACCATAATAATATTGCATGAAAAAGAGAGAGATTTTGAGACGAAAATTCTATAGCATAACGACTATGCAACATGGTTTATAAAACACTAAAAAGAGAGTGGATAGGGGTAAAAAATTAATATTATACTTTTAAAATATTATAATGTTATAATAATATGGAAATAATAACATGGTATGAAAACAGGAAACACATACCAAATAAAAGATAACATTGATGGAAAAGAGAAGATGATAATTCTCTTACCTTGTAGAGAAACTCCTAAGACATGAAATTTGGGACCTTGGGTGGTTGAGGAAAATGTGGTAAGGCTACATGGGTGGTAATACTACCAGAGATTAGATGATGATGAGTTTTTGATGAGTTAAAACGAATGAATTAGTGGGTATTTATAGTAAATGATAGGGAGTTTTTTTTGTAAATTCCAAGGGACACTTCATTTCTGGTTTTAGAAAAATGATGGGATTTCCTACAGTATTTTCCCATGGTATTAGCCACATGAGAAACCTCACATCATATTTTACATTACAAATGTTGGCCTGAAATTTACATTAATTATTATATCATTATGATGTCATCAAACATACCAAAAAATCATAACAATATTTGTTGTATTCCTGAAAAATTCATGTATTTTTTAAAAATACCAAAATATCACCCTAACAATTTTTCAACGTGTAGAATTAAAAAATGAAATCCATTTTCTGAAAATAATTTTTTTAAATAGTTTTAATTTAATCATGAAATAAAATCATAATTTATTCTAAACAACAAATTTAAAACTATAACTCATTTTATAACACAGTGAAAAATTACTCAAGGTCCCATAAAATATTATTATGACCATAATAAAATAAAGTTATAATTTATAAATACATTTTATGAAAATAATTTCCATTTTAAATTATTATGTTATTCATAAAATTGTAATTAAAATATTTATGACATGAAAAAATACATATACTTATAATATATTTATTTTTTCACTTTTAAGATCTATATATTGTATTTCTACATTCATGGGTGAACTTTCTATTTTTATGGACAATTTACTATTTATTTCTATTCAAAAAGGTGTGTCACAATTCATAACGGTGTGTTACTATTCATAAAAAATATTTTTGTCTTATCAAACTCTTAATATCATTCTGAATGCATTCGTGTATGTCTATTTTTTCAAATTCAAATTACAAAAGTGGAAAAATTATATTTACTGGAAATGTTATAAGATGGTGGTGTTTGTTAGAGACTTAGTGTTTCATGCATTAAATATTAAATCTATTCTTAAATTCTTAGGGTTCTACATTATTCCCTCCTTACAAATATTTCATCCTTTAAATTTATAATTGAATTTCAAAAGTTAATGGTTGATATTTTAAAATTCCCTTATTGGAAACCCAATTCGAAAATAGAGTAAAAAAATATCATCCTAAAAAGAGGTTAAGGAAAATAAGGTGGTCACCAAAAACAATTATTCGTTCAAATTGGGTTACATTAGTTGGAAGTAAAAACCTTGAAATGGAAGAAAAATCTAACTATGATGTTCTGATGGAACGTGATAGAGAATATATTCTGATGAATGTTGATTACTACAAACCAAAAAACTATAGTAAAAAATCATTGATATTATCAATGATTATAATAATAGGACTAATTTCTATTTAAGACTATTTTATTTGTTTGGAGGTATTATTCCACTCTATAAGAGTACAAATATATGTTTCTATTTACTAACTCATCCTTGGATTTAACCTTAAACAATATATTTTTATCACATATCATAGGTTACACCATATGGTGAAGTAATACATTAACCTCTACAAGCTCGTACAATGATCAACTTAAACAATTTCATAAATGGTTACACATTCCAAAATATAATGATTCAACACTTCAAATGATGGTCTATAAATTTACAAGATGAAATTATCATTAACCATTAAAAAATATTAAGAACCTCTGAATTTTCACATTAAAAAAATGTGAATATCATCATCATGTATCTCTTAAAATATATTTATAAGTCAAATTACAATGAAACCTTAATCTAGAAAAAAAACATTCATCCTTACACAAGTTATTGGATATGTTTCTTATATCGAAAAATGTTGTAACTCCATCAATTATCGCATAAACTAATAAGTCAATAATAATGTTTTAGGTAGTCCGTAATAATCCAAATCAATCATTTCTTCATCAGTATATTAATCATCAAGAATATATTAAGTGTTTTATTTCCCTCAATTATGTGTTTTCTAACAAGTTTGACTTTCTACTAAATTAATTTTCCTTTGTACAATTCATTATACAACCTCAAATCCTAAAATGAAATTATACTGCAGCACAATCCTTATATATCTCATGATTCTTATAAACAGTACATTACTGACAAAATATTCAAATGACATGATTCTTAACTATGCATATTAATAATCCTACGTCATTAGTGGTAGCATAATAACTTTATCATTATCCATAATCATCATTTGGGGTATATTCATTTCACCTTTGGGACATTAATTCATATAGTGTCTTATACCCTAATAGTTAAAGCACTGAATATATGAAAATTCTTTCCTTGTATTACAATTATTATAATGGTGTCCTTTTTCTCTACAATTGAAGAAAACTCTTTTTCCTCTCAAGCATAAACGAAGGTGTTTCCCTCCATAATTATCACATCTGGGAAAATACATGTTTCCATTATTTCCTTTATCCATGTTTTCCCCTAGAACCCTCTTATTCATTTGCAACCCTTCAAATCCATAGGACCCATAAAAGTATTTACATACCTTCTCACCACATGATATTTTTTCCTCATATGATTTGGATACATGGGAGATAATCAACCCTTGAAATGGTGTCTTTAGAGCATTAGATATATTATCCTTCTTACTTTTCTCATCACATTCATTGGTGATGTTCTTATTACATCTGCTAGGTTCCATTTCTAATCAATTCCATATTATATATTACCTCATAACATTATGAACTCTCTGTGACTCTAAACATGGTATAACACATAGCATAAGTTTATGCATCATAAATCCTAGAACCATATATTTTGGTTACATTGCGGAAAAAATCATTTTTAATTGTTTGTAATAAGATTATGAATTTATCAAATTATATCCCCTTGTCCTGTCAAACCAAGAGTGAATAAAGGCCCATTGTTATGCACTAGTTCTTGTTCGAGTTTAGCTCAAAATGGTGTTTTCGGGTTTCACCCCTAGATACATTTAAGCTAGATCCACCTCGACTTTTCTGTATCCAGATAGGGATATATTTTATGGATAAACCCCATAATCAATTCCTTACCAAAATTATATTATGTCTTTTTTTTATTATCCCCAAAATTATATCTTAGGGTTTTTTTCTATAATCTAATTTCTCTATACTAGTTTTCATGTTTTCTACTAAAATTCCGTTCATTCCATCTGTAATACCCTATCCCCAGAATCCTAGAGCTGGTGCATTATTATAATACATTGGCATGATTATAAGTAATAAAATCCCATTAGACTGAATAGTTTAGTAGTTTTGGAAAACCATATACATATATAATTTCAACATTATAACTTGAAAAGAAATACAACATATAAGTTGTATTGGTAACATCAACCACTCCAAGATTATCCCAAAAAGTCATTCATAAAAAACATCTTCAAGTCTAGAGAAAAATGGAACATAATGAAGGGGTGGGCTTAGATTCATAGTAAGGGTAACCAATAAAGAAGAAGATATCATAAACATAAACATTTGACATGGTGAATAACTTAAAACCCATTCCTTTTAAAAAATAAACTTGAACATAATGTGGTAGGAATATGAGCTGAGTAAATACTTCCAAAATAAAACATAATAATGGGTATTCTACTAGTCAAATTAACACATGAAATATGAATATATAGCTTAATAATGAGGTAAATTCATATGCCACACATTTTAAAACATACCACCAGTGCCTCAGTCTTAACATCTAAAAATGATTAATGCCTCGTCCAAACCCATATATCAAATTTTGAAAGGCCTCGGCCAAGTCCACATTTATTTGTCTCCTGAGACCTACCAATGAATCGAGGGGCTACAGTGGGACCCACAAATCACAAAATAATTCCAATTAATTATTCATATTATTTAGAATAAACATAAACGACATATACATTAATATTGAAACTAACATATAAAATGAAAATAACATTCCCTAACCATTAATCTTAAACACTAACCATTCAGAGTAAATTGGTGAATGGTTTTTGGATAGCACATACACAATAAAACTAGTCATAAACCATTCAATTAAATATATAAGATTATACCATAAAAAACAATCCTAATAATAAATAATAATCAACAGGAGTGTTGAAACAAATGAAAATACTCTTATAAAATCATTGAGTAATTCTTGAGTTAAATACTCTCTTATTTTGAAATGAAGCGTTATTTTGGAAACTTATTTTAATAAAACCTAAACTGAAGTAAGATATTATTTTCATAATAAAATGAGTGATTTTATAATGTTAATGTTTTATAAAATATATTATATTGTTCCTTTTAAAATGGGTAAGAATTTGAGAAATTCCCTTGAATCGGGCTTGTATTTCAGAAATAATTTTAAAAGTTCCATTTAAAAATTGTAACCCTCCACAAAATAAGGAGGGGTTATGGTTGGTAAACATATATATAACACTAAAACAAAATTTTTTATGAGTACACAATAATACATAAGAACTTCATTGTGTTATGTAGACAACATATGTAAATTGAATGAAAATTGTGGTTCTGGTGAAAAACCCTTACCACATTGTAATCAATCGATTCATATGCCCCAAAATTAATAATATTCTAAAGAAAAATTTAATAAAATTAAAATAAATATATTAATTATATGTTACATTAATGTGATTTATATATACACCATACACAAGTATTAGTAGTGAATATAGAAAATCTCCCAAAAATGGAAGGTAGATGAAAAACCATCACCTTTAGACTGATGGTGTTCTTAAATTGATCTTAGTGTCCTGGATAACCGAAATAAATTCATTAATTAATATTTCCATAACCTTTTATATGTTTTATTTATTTATTATAACTTTATTAAGTTCATTCATAGCCTTCTTGATGGGTTTAAGAGGTTCAATTGTATTATTTTGGAGCGTTTTCTTCATGATCGGTATACTAATATACATGAATGGAGAATCATGTAAAATGAGGATGGATATACATAGTTGAAGTTATATGTTGTTAGTGAACATACATAAGTTTACATGGTTTTAAATTTCATTTTTTTACTTGGAGTAATGATGAGTCATTATATAAATTATTTAATGAATAATGTTTTGGTTAATTGGTCGTTTTCGAACACAAAGAACTCATTTTTATTTATAAATCAATACCATATATACATAAATATTACAGAACCATTGATGACACAAAAGAAATTTATTATATTCTGTTTCAACCAAAATAATTGTCTGATGACTAGAATTGAAGATGATAGTATAAATTGAGAACCTGTCGTCCTTGATTGTGATTAATTAACACATCTCGGACGACGTTTTCATTTTTAGTATAAGAGGAGGAGAAAAGAGATTTGAGGATGAAATATTTCATTAGAATAATAAAATTACACATTATGTAAGGTACGAAAATTATCATATCATATAGATGAGGTGAGATAAAAAATGAAAATAAAGGAACTCTAAATAAAATAAAAGTTGAGAAATCCCTCTAAAAAATTAGGCAGCCGAATGATGTCACCCAAAATATCAAAAAATAATTTGATGAGAGAAAAAGGGTATATCATTATTATTAAATAATATAGACATTAAGGGGGATATGTAATGACATATTCCAATAAAAATTAACTTAAATTAAAAGACAATAACATAATAATAGTTCTTGAAAAAGATAGACATTTAGAGACAAATATTTTTCATCATAATGGTTAAGAATCATGGTTATAGAAAACATTAAAAATATAGGGAAATGGTTCAACCATTCGTAAAAGACTCATAAAATAGTATAGGTATATAATAATATGGAAATAATAACATGGTTTGAAAACCTAAAACACATACCACATAAAAGATAACTTGGATGGAAAGAGAAGTTGAGAAATCTCTTACCTTGTAGAGTAAATCCTAATACTTGAAGGTTGGGACCTTGTGAGGACTAATAGAGAGGTAATAATACTATAGATTCAAGGATGACGAATTTTTAATGAAATAAAATGATGTAATGAGTGGGTATTTATAGTAAATGAGAGGGGGGGTTTATTAATTTAAAGGGACACTTCATTAGTGGGTTTTCTAAAACCATGGGTTTGACTAAGGTATTTTCCCATGGTATTAGCCACTTTTGAAACCTCACATCATATTTTACTATAAAAAAGTCTACTGGAATTTTATTCTATTTATTAATTCATTATAATATCATTAGACATAATAAAAACTCTAAATTGTATTTTTACTATTCATGAAAAATTCATGTATTTTAGAAAAATCCAAAAATATTCACCATAAACATTTTGTGATGTGTAGAATTCAAAAATTAAAAACATTTTTTGAAAATAATTTTCAAAATATTTTTAATTTATTTTTTTAATCATAATTTATTCCAAAAAACATCTTTAAAACTATAACTCGTTTTCTAACACATTGTGAAATTAATCAAGGTCCCATAAAATTATCTTATAACCATAATAAAATAAAGTAACAATTTATTAATACATTTTATTAAAATAAATTTCCATTTCAAAATTTTAAATTAGTCCTAAAATGGTAATTACAATATTTATGACATGAAAAAATACCAATACTTATACTGTGATTGTTTTTTCAATATTAAGATGTCTAGATCGTATTTATACATTCATGGGTGAGGATTATATTTTTTGGCCAATTTACAATTCAGTATTATTCATAATGGTATGTTACTATTCATAAGGGTATGTTATTATTCACTAAAAATATAGATTGTCTTATCAGACTCTAAATATCTTATTGAATGCAACCGTGTATGTGGGTTTTTCAAAATTCAAATTACAGAAGTTGAAAAATTATATTTAATGTATAGGTTATAAAAAGGTGGTGTTTTATAGAGACTCACTATTTCATGCATTCAATATTAAATCTATTTTTAAATTTTTGGGGTGTTATATTTGAGGATAATATTAAAAATATTTGGAATATGTATTAATATATTGATCTATATAATCCTCAGAAAATGGAGTAGAAAAAAAATGATGTTCACTGGAATTAGAGAGAACTATATTATCAAATCATGGAATATCAATGTCATTTTAGATACAAAACATACCATTATTTATATATATTCTCAAATAGTTACTACATAAACCAAATTTAAGAAAAAATCTTATAATATATTAGTTGGGAAGAATTAAAACATGAAAAATGTAAAGTTAATTAACATCCCCTGTTTTATCAAAATGATAAGAAATTGTTTGTGTGAATTTGATGAGAGAGCTAAAAATGTGATATTTATTGGATATACCCCATGTAGAATTAGTTATTAGTGTTATAACAAGAATAAAGAAAAATCAAAGATATATATTATGTTACTATAATTTAAAATCAAGGTATTTAAAAATAATCAATTTCCATTGAATAAAATACTGAATAAAAATAATGATATTGTGGTGGATACCATGGTATAACTTTAATTATATAAAAGGTAGTACAAATTTTTAATGAGAATTCTAGAACTTCTAGTGATGTTTAAGGATCAAATTAATATATTATAAGTTCTATATGTCTTTTAAAACCTTAAAACAATATTTGATTCAATTTCCATGGTTTTCAAACCCAAATAAGATTAATGAATTCTAATCAACACATCATGAAATTGACATTTTAAGCTATATAATATTGACAAATCCATAAAATATATAGAATAGATTACATAAATAGATTAATAGAAAATTAAAATAAAGATTAATTAAACTTGGGAGTATATGTTACTTTTGAGAGAATTCATACTCAAATAAAAAGACTTTTTCAATGTTCATTATCAGTGAAATGATATTATTTTGGGTTTAAAATTTGTACATAAAATTTATTATATTTTTATATTGTACTAAAATTATTTTCATGAGTTGTTAAAGAGTTTTTCAATGGATTATGCAATATAAATTTAAACTCCAATTATGCATGGGACTATATTTTCTAATGATAAATAAGGATAGGATGTTGATTAAAACGTGTTTATAGATTTAATTAAAATTCAACATTATTTAATAGTTTCTAAATTGGATACCATGTTTTACATTACACATTGTGAATGATTCAAAATAAATCAAAAAGTGTGGAATATTATGGAAGTATAATGGATCTTGATCTACATCGAAGTATCTCTCAATTATTTCTTGATATTTAAAAAAGAAACATCTTTTCAGATTTATGGTAATTTTTAGGCATATTGTTCTGGTGATTTTGGAGATTAAAACTTATGGAGGTGTATTTTTTATCTTAGGTATATATGATGCATTGAAATTCTAGAAGTAAAACTTGATCACACTAAGAAAAATTGAATATTATTTGGGTGTGACATAATAATCCATAAATTAGTTTATTTAGATTAAGTCAAAACTCAAATAAATAAAGGTAGAAGTATCATATTAATTACTGATTGGGTGTGATAAAATATAAAACCCATTCATATATAACTATTACATAATTTTAGATGAATAATCATTAAATATCATTATAATACAAATGGAAAACATAAAATTTTGGTTTAGTTGGATACATAGATGCATAAAAAAATTATAACATAAAATATATAGATCATCTACCACATAGTTCTTCATAAATAAAAAAACTCCAAGACATATCTTACATAAACCTTCCTTAAAACCCTTAAAATTTATATATAACAAATGATGAGATCAGATGCTTAGTAAGGTTAAAATAGGGAGATATTAATCAATGATCAAATGTAAGAAAGTCATTAGCATAAGGGTATGAGAACATGATATTAACATTTGACATTCCTATCCAACAATTAATTTTATCATGAGTCATGGAATAAATGTTTGCAGTTCATAAGATATAAATCATAAAGGAATCGAATAACATGATCTATAAAGGCCTAATATTGATATAAGATAATGTCATATAAGAGTGTAATAAAATGTTTCATAAACATAATCATGGAAATATTATATCACAGATACCCACCAAGACATTAATCACGTGTTAGTCTTCAGATAACTACCTATGTACCTCCTTAGGGCTTGGTTAACCTCTCATGTACCCTCTATTGGGCTTGGAAAAACCAATCATGTACACTATTTTGGTAATGGGATAACTTCGTGTATACCCTTGGAGATCAAAAAATATTAACATTTACCTAACGGGTAAAATTGATATAATGGAAAACCCATCACATAATCATAATCTAATAATAATTATTCCATAATATCATGAAAACATTTATTATTACTTCAAATATTAAACTATGGAAAAGAAAAAGGCTTTTACAAATATTTCATCATCGTAATCATAAACCATATAGAGAAATAATAAGATAGTAACATTATATTATATCATTGGTTTATCATAATAAAAATCAAATTATTTAGTTATATATACAAACTTCATTAAAATATTACTAGAACATTTCATAATGAAAATAAATTTTATTTAAATAACTTATTTAAAATTTAAAATTTACCAAAATATTAAGGAAACAAATTTCATTTAAAATAACCATGTAAACGATTATTTTGGTCTTATAAGAATAGATTATTCATTATAGTAGGAAATATATTGATTTGTTATATATTAAAAGAAAAATTATTTTCTCATTTTTGTTAAAAAGTCAAAAGTAACTCATTTGGAAAATTAAAATAATATTCCTTTTAAAAAATATATAATGTAAAACATGGATAAATATGTATTTATATAATAATTATAGAATTTTAAAAACATTATTCAAAATATTTTAAATAAATAATTTATTTTCAAGAAAAAGATCCCCGATTGAAGAGAAAAATACAATTGTTTTCCCTTAAATAAATTCTTTTAGTCTGTTAAGTAGTTAAAGAGAGTAAAATTAAAGGAAAAAATTTAATCTATATAAATAAAAATAATATAATATAATAAATAATAGTTTAGAGTTATAAATAATATAATTTCAACATTTGAAATTTAAGCATAAATAATCTTGGGAAAATGAGATTTTAATCCAAAACCCTTACAACATTGGTAGATTTTGAATGATAAACCCAATGAAAGAAATAATATCAAATCCCATGAACATAATGATACAAATGATAGAATATATTCGATAGCTATTAGATACACCACATAAAATAATATAGTTCTATAACATAACATATATCCCAAAGAAGACACTTTTGAGTAGATAAACCCTTGTCAGTTTTGAAACATTTGGATAAACACCCCTTGTATAAAATAATTGAAATTATAAATTTAAATACAATGAAATAAAAAGTAAATTATATAACATTAAAATTTGTATTATATAAACCACATTATCATAATTTTTTCATAACATCAAACATGCCTCAACGAATCAATATCGAGACAAAGAACCCTTACATCAAGTTATAATTTCTTCATAATCACTCTAACTTCGTGTATAATAAATTTAAAATTTTTATAATGATATAACAGAACCATTTACACAATTATAATGTCATAAATTATTCACGTGTAACATTTTAAAACCCTTTATTAATAATTATTTTTTAAAAGTTCTGTTTCTCCATGTAAACTTTTTCATATTTCAAATCTATTTTGGTTTGATAGTTTTGGAACATGTAATTTGATAATATTTACATCACGTATGGAATCGTAATCATTTAATAATAATAATATTTAATCATTATATATACTTTTATAACTAATCATGTATTGTAATGAAGAAAAATTATTTACATAAATTCATGAAAGTAGTTATATATACATATACATGAGTGTTGTTTTCCATTTTTTGATGGATTGAATGAAATAAAGGTAAAAAATTAAAATATAAAAGAAACTTATTATATAAAATATATAAATTAAATACATAATAATTACCAATACTTAAACATGGTGATTGAAAATGAAACACATCACTATGCGGGGGCTGCAGTCCACACAAATAGATGAGGTGTAATTTCATTTACCAGCTGATGGAGAAGAGGTGGGAAATAGATGTTCTATCATCACAATAAAATCTCAGTATATTAATGTCACCTTATTCATAATATGTATAAGTATAAAATATTTTTTTTATAAGATAGAATAATAAATAAAATTAAAAGTGCATGGTTAAGATTTATATCACTTTTATGAAAGACCACATTAAGCATATAAAATTAACCTTGAAATTTTAATCTTACAAGATGAAATGAATATCTAGGATAAATTTTGTAGATATAGTAAGGTTTTATATTTCGAATTGTCTGATATATATTCTCAAATTTTCTGAGTACTGTAGAAGAATATGATCCCTTTTATCAGTGATGGGAGGGACGCACATGGAATTAATTAAAAGATTTCAATAATATAAGGAAACTTTCTTGTGAAATTCACTCTCAATGGACATTAATTAGAATTTAGAACAAGATAAGGTTTATAAATCTTTAAAAAAATAATTATAAAAATTTATTTTGAATTCCTACCCTTATCTCATAGTTTAACCCCCTAGTAAACTTTTTTTAACCTTATCAATGGAAGAAAATTTTTATAATTTTTACTATTAATTGTGGATTAAAAATAATATTTACATATTAAAATACATTGTTTATTATAATAAAAAATATGGAAAAAAATTTACGAAATTAAATTTCTATAATATTCAGAATTAATGATTAAATATTAATGAAAAATGTAACAAAAACATGTTTCTAAAAATATATTTTTTTAATAAAAAAACTTGATTTACTTCTATTACATTAATTTTAAAAATAATAAGAATAAGATTAAAATAATTTCCAGAATATTTAATAGATAATTTAAATTTAAAAAATTAATCAATATGTATTAATTTAATTTATTATGATCAAAATAAATGCCATGCATAAAAATAACATTTATAAAAAAAAATTAAGATAAAAATGAGCTATTACCATACTCAACTATAATATTTAATCAAATGTAATTAATTATATTATTTGTAAAAAATTAGTCTTCTATTAGTTTAAGATCATATTCAAAACATATTGTGACTTTTTAAAAGAAAATAAATGATAGCTTTATTGAATCTATATTTTCACTATTCACATAGAAATCAATTAATTCATAAAAATCCCAAAACAAATCACCCAAGGATAATATTGAAATGAATATTTAAAAAATATATTAATTATAGAAAAGATTAATTTTAAAAATTGTAAAAGTTAATTATAATTTCTGTATGAAAAATTCAATAGAACCCTTTTTAATGAAAGAAATGTTCTAAACAGAAAATTCATTTACTGAAAATTGAGTACTTTTTTTATGAGTTAACAAGTAAATTTTCATTACATAAACACTTATAAGTATTTATCATAATATTTTATTACTATTAATTCTTACCAATTTATTGGATATGTTATAAAGTATTAATATATCATAGTGTTTTAGTGACTAAGGATTCTATATAAATAAATTTATCGAATATATAAAGTTTATTTCAAAGGAAATGTGTCTAAAATCATGGAGTGTGACATTGTTTACCCTTTAAAATAAATTTCACCCTAAAAATACCATCACTGTAATATATAAATGGGGATATATTTAAATTATCATATCCATAGGTTCTCATGCAACTTACTCAAACTTCTGATTCCTCCCAACAACTTTGACTAGGTGAGTAGTCATTTTCTATAGAATATTATCCCTATTATAAATGATATCTAATTGTTCTTATTAAAATTAATAATCATGCCCCAATAATATAACCTTTGATTTTATTACATGTGAGGTATCAGGTATGTGATACCTCAAAAGAGATTCATGGAACACATTTTGAACATGATATTTGTTTGGTTAATGTTCCAACGGATAAGAAAAAATCCCGACTCGATCCAGAATACTAAAAGGAACAATATATATTGGGCTCATATTTCCCTTATTCATAAATCTTATCATATTTTCCATTTATAAATTCATTGGAATATCTTTTGACTAACATCGAATACCAAATCTTTTTGATGATTTTTTTTATAATTCTTCATCTGAATATGAGATTCCATGATGTGTTTGTGAATAGATCTAACTGTTTCATCCATTTAATCATCTATCCCATGTCTCAATACTTTTCATTATCTAAATTAATCCTAACATGATATATTTATACACTTATTTCCATATATGGATACATAATAATCCATCTAAACTCTTGATTGAATGTTATTATTATAAGAGAATTTGACTGGAGGATGGTGTTTATCCAAACCACATTTTAAATACATAGAAAAGTATCTATTCATATCCTCTAAGGTTCTAATTTTTCTCTCATACTAACCATATATCTATGGAATATCGGAAGTACTAAAACACAACTCTGTATCAAGAGATTACTGGGGAATTCACATTAACTTTTAGGTAAACATCGAATCTAGACCATATATAATAGAAAGTGGAACTCCATACAACCTTACCACTTTTATAATATATATCCTATATAGATAATAATAAAAAAATTCTATTACCAATTAAGTGTGCTTAAATCTTATGGAGATCAACTATAACCCAAATAGTATTATGGCTATTTTATGTTTTTGGGGTTCTCATGATGAAATATTTAGTGATGTTTTCTCATTTCTATTCTAATGTGGTTATGTTTTGTAATATCCCCATAAAATTATTTCTCCCAGCCTTAAAATTATGGCATACCCAATATAAAGCAACATATTTTTTAAAGTCTCTCTTGATTTTTTCCTAGCATTAATAATCTAATAGATCTCTATACATATTCAAACATCTAGGATGAATAAATAATAGCGTTATATGAACATATTTTAGTGTTAATTTGTCTATATTTATTATCGACGGGACACATACTCGATTCCTTAACAATACCATTCCATCATAGTCAACAGTGAACTTAAGAACATGTATCACTTTATTTTTTAGAATAACACCCTCTTTTAGTGGATCATTAGTCATTATATAGATATATGGTTAAGAACCTTCATAATAAAGATAATATTGTACCCTTCCTCAAATATTTAAAGGAACATATTTGAAAAATCTATAAATATTTGATCTTTTGTAATATGTAACATAGATAAGCTAGTTTGAACCTTTTTACTCAAATTATCATCCCCCTTATTCACTTTCCAAGGATGGTAATGTACTGATCAATCATAATTTTAAAAACCTAAAATCATCTTCATTGACTCATATTAAACACTTTGTGGGTGAATATATACTCTAAACATTAATGTTCAATTTATATGTCGCATATTTCTTCATAATGATAATGCCTCCATAAATTTAATCCTAAAAGTACCACAATGAACTCAAATACCATGATTAGTTATTTTTTTCTCACGAACCTTCAATCAATATAAATCATAAGTTATCACCATAACAATTTGGAAAATAATAGATCACATCCCCTTCCTTGATATATCAATAAAATAAAAAATCCATCTCCACTATATGGTAGTGTGAGTAATGGTTCACTGACTAACCTTCTCTTCTATCTATTAGATTTATCTTCACATTCATCAGTTGAAAGGAACAAGATCCCCATCTATGTTAACTTTTTGAGTGTAATATATATCCATGATAAATACTTCATAAATTATCTATAATATTCATCCAACACAAGAGAAATATAAATCATTATCATTATTGTTAGACTGGGTTAATTTTCAATATCGTCTGCCTTTGATGGAATGTAACACCCTATAATTTTATAATCTATTTCTCATTAAATAAATTTTATTTGTTAAATATATTGATTTACTTGAAACCCCAATCATGAAATGAATATTGATATATTATTATTTGAATATGACTACTATAATAGAGCTAATAAAATTAGAAAATACGAATAGGATTAACCAAATTATGATATATATATATATAATGGTCATGGTAAATACAAATTTATTGATTTATTCTTAAGAAATAAACCCTCAATTTCGTAAATTTATTGTATACTTCAAAAAAATGATTCCTTCAAAAAAGATTTTTATTTATTTTTATGATAACACATTATAATTAATTATTGTCACTTTTAGAAATTTTATTTTATAAATGAGGTATCATTTTTAAAAAATCATACCAAAATTATCGTAGTGTCCAATTTTCGAATTTTTCTTGAATGATTTATTTTCTAGTGAATAAAGAAAAATACAATTTTTTATAGAACTGTTATTTAGTTTCATTTAAAAATCCCATTATACATTTAATTTTATATTAAATTAACATAATATTATTTATTTATAAATAATTTAAATAAATAGATTTTTATTGGATTTATACTTGTTGTTTTATAACATCATTCTTGGATTAAAAATATATTTCAAATAAAAACATCATTTGTTTGTAAAAATTTATATTAAAATAATTTACATCCCTTAAGGTAATTTAATTTTAATAAATTGAATTAATTTTAAAGAAAATCGTTTTTTTGTACAGATTCATTTGTTTTTCATTATTTTGTACACATTTATTAGTATATATAATTAAATTTTATTATTATATAACAACTGTCTTATTTAAATTTGTATGCAATGCTTACGCAAGGCTATAAAACTCAAAATAGCATTTTAAATAATATTTCATAACATATATGTGAATAAATGTACATATTTAATGGATATAAAACATTATTTTGAACATTAATAATTTATTTCTGGCTTGGTAATTTATATTTAATTTTTACTTATCATATAATAACCTTAAATTCTTACACGATGTTGTCATAGTTCTCATACAAGAAGTGGAAAGATGATGAAAATTATTTTTAAAACATGAGAAGTAATATTTTTTGGATAACTTATGGAGTCAAAAAATATAGTTTATAGATATTTATTATTAATTGTTAAATTCATTTTATTGAAAATCCATTTTCATCATGGTTTTTTTTCAAATTCAAATTGTGTGAATAATTCTTAAAATGAAATTAATTATATTTTAAATTAAATATGTTTTATTAAATTATTTAAAAAACATAAAAATATTTCTAAAAGTAATATTATGTTGATAAAAGGAATAATATATCATAACTGGAATATTTATGATACAATTTTTACTTTTTAAGAAAAATTATAATCCTTTTGGATTGAAAAAGTCATTATCGTGAATAAGGATTAAATAGGTTAAATAAGTGGTTAAACCTAAAGATAAGGTTTAAAATACCTCATAATCCGATACAAATTTTATTTATTTAATATTTTTAAAAAATATACTATATTATTTTCAAAAATATGAACCATTGGTTTCATTTTAATTTTATCAGTACATTTTAATTGTTTTAGGAAAACGATAAATACCAAAACTCACTCTCTTGAAATTAATATCTCTAATACAGTTTCATATGGATAAAAACATGTTACGATCATTAATAAAAATTTATCTATAATATTATTTGTTTTTCTATCTAATTAATTTATTTTTTATTATTTTTTATATAAAAATTTCATTATATTCTTATGCAACACTAACATAGTATATATTCAATTAAAAGAAAAATAAAATACATGATTTTAAAAAATTTAAAAGGACCAATTTTTTTTGAATTATTTTGTTCCAAAAAAACTTTTATGTGAATATATAGTATTTGGGATGTGTGATAGGATCATATTCGAATCAAATTATTATCTTGATGACTTTAAAATAAAAGTAAATGAATTCTTCAAAAAATGATTTTAATACTATTTTATGAAACAAAATATATTATTAAATGATTTAAAATCCCTAAAAATACAATATTTTTCATTTTGAATGGGATATTATAGATAATATAAACCATATCTCGTTTATTGCTCATTTTTTATTTTTATGGTGACATTCTTGACACTTAATGTGTAGAAAAAAAATGATAATATAGTAATTTTTAAAGGGTTAGAGGGGGTTAAAACTAAGAGATAAGTGTTATAATATTCCTTCAAATATTATTTTATGAGTTTATTTTAACTTATCCTCATTTTATGTATATAATATTTATATTTGGAGTTACTTTATTATAATAATTACTTTAAATTAATTTAATACTTTAAGTAATTCAAAGAGTACCCCTCTCTTCACATATAAACTGGAACCTCTTATGCCCTCTGAATTACACATTATTTCATTATATATCATAAAATACATGCCATATTTCCTTCAAAAATTCCATTCACATATCCTATACTCATTTTCACTCCATAATACCATCCACTTAAAGATTAATGTGTAATTTTCAAAATAATGTGGTTTAACTCTTAATTGAAAAATTTGAATTTTATTTCTTCTTATACCTCATCTAAATCCATGATATCCATTATATTGTATATTAAATATAATTAATTGTTATTATGACTATGGAACAACCATTATCCACATTCTTTCCATCTAATAAAAAGTGAAAATATCGCTCGTGTGTACATACGACTTACCGTCTCTATGTAGTAGTTTAATTATTTCTTCATCATAGCAGTTTTGGGATTTTTATAATATTTGATTTAATAAGTACATATGTAATTTATTAAATTAATATCATTAAAGAAATGATTATAATTATTACCCTTTTTTATTCCATCCACTAAAAAATAAAAGCCTTGTTCAAGCGTATGTATGATCAAACATCTCCATGAATAGTGTAATTCATTTTTTATCTCTAACATTCATGGATTATGAAATATATATATATATAATGGATATAAATGATATTAATATCATGGTTACCCAATTATGTTTTAAATTTATTTAACTGTTTTATAATTTTTATAAAAAAATTAAAATAAATCATTATGTCGTTTTCAAAATGAGGAACCTTTTACTTATGGCACGAACGGAATATTTTTTTTAACATAAAATACATGAATATATTTTCCCCCATTCATGAAAAATATTTGATATGAACATTCCTTTAAAATTATACTTTAATACTTTAAAAAAAACAATAACACTTAATAAATTTTTATATTTTAAAAAGTGATTTCAAATAGAAATAGGGAATTATCTTTAATAAATATTATAGGGATCTATTAAAAAACATTCCATCAATGTCAACATAATTTGACGAGTAATATTCTTTACTATAGGTTAAATCTAAGTATAAAATTCAACATACGTATATGGATTGTTTATGATCAGTTTGACTAAGGAGAGTATTAACATTCTATATTTAGTTTTTCTAATACGAATAGTTTCTAATTTTATATAATGTTGATTAAGTTATATTGTTTATTAATATGATAAATTCATTAGTATTATTAAGTGCTAGGTGCATCCTATAATTACATAGCACATTGATGTATTAGTTTGACTCATAATGTAAAATAAGTTGGGTATTTCGATAAAGACTTACCCCATTACATAAGATGTCTTGACATGATGACTCAATGTTATGTTCATGATGTCAAACATTATGCATTCCATCATTTTGAAATCAATTATCAATTTACATGTGATTATTTTAATAGTTATGATATCCATGGTTGAAATGTAAAAATTTATATGGCATTATTTCATAATCATTTATTTATTCCATATTATTATTCAGGCTCAATTTATTGATTAAATGACATTTGTTTTTAGTTATATAATTTTTCTTATTGGTTATTCCTAAATTACTCATGATATTTTTTATAAATAAAATTTACTCAAATTTTTAGAAAACCCAATTCTTATGTTTCCATTACCCAGATTTTATAGGGAGTTTTATGATTGATATGCTATGATATTCTAAATATAATATTGATTTTCTCAAAAAAAATTATTATGTTTCATTTTATGTTTTAAAATTTAATGTGATATTCATATATGTATTTACATAACCAAGAATACTAAACTATTTAGTCATTTGGGATAAGATCTCTTGTATATAGTCCCAATATACAAAGTATCCATAGACTCTAGGTTACTAGGGTCCGGGGAATTCAATTGTTATTAAATAAATTTTTGTGGAAACCTTGAGAGAAATATTTACAAAAAACATATATATTAATGAACAATAATATATCATAGAGTATCAGGATATGTATTATTATTGAATAATATCCTATATTTTTTGGTAGGGTATAGATTATGTTGATTTCCTATCAATACAACCTTGCATTGATACAACAAGTGGTAGTGGTTTTTATAAAAAAAAGGTGGCCTTCTCATATGGATGCTCTCAATCCCGGCCTCTAGGGTTTTCCTTATCGCCTACTTATTCCACCTCCATCACATATACTCTCTGTTTTATCTTTTCTCTTGGGATGTCTATATCTCCTCCATCTTGTCATTCCATTTCCTCATTTTTTTTCTTATCATGCCAAATATTTGGCCTTTTCATTGGTTCCCTTTCAGGTGGACCTTCCCTATCATTTCATAGCCACTGACTACTTATTCTACCACTTTTATCATCTTAAACTCTATGATAAAACTCCATATTTATTTTCCACAAATAATCTCTGGTGGTTTTAGTTTTTTGTGTCACTCATTGATTCGGGGTTTTGTTGCCACTTGTGTCACACGTCAATTCTGTCACCGGTTGAATCAATAGGTTTTGTTGTGATTTTGTGTTTCTTCATCATTGAAGCTTTATTTTGGTTTTTTTAGATTTCTCAGTGATTATTCAAGCACCTAGTGCTGATTATATGACCTAATGGTTTTGGAGAAATTGGTTCATTATTCATCCAAAGGAAGCGTCAACCATATTAGGCCTTCCCTTTCAAAACTCTACTCTTTCCTTTTGTTCCTTCTTACCAAGCCAAGTCACCTAGGTGCGTTGGTTATTGTCAAGGTTTTGGGATTTTTCTATTTGAGTTGTGGTTTCCTTTTAATAAAGATTAACCAGTATTCTAGTGTCTGTTTTGGTCCTGGTTTGGTGAATTTGGTCTTAATTTTCACAATCAGTTTCATTTTTTATTGTTCTATGCCCAATTTTGTTGATCCATAATGGAAGGGATGTTATGTTGCTAGTTTTTCTTTGTCTCAACAGATTTGATGACATGTTCTATTTTGGATTTTTTTTTGAATTTTCATGTGTGTATTGTTCACTTTGTTAGTGCCTATAGATTTTTATTTTTTTGTATGGTGTAATTTGTCTTTGTTATTAATTTTGTGAGGTTCCCACTTAATATAGAAATGTGTATTTATTCTAAAAATGAACAAATGTGATTTGGAGGATGTAGTTTTTAAAATATTCATCAAGGTGTAATAAAACCAAAAATAGTTGGTCGAGTGTATCTCAACCATTATTATGGTTCAAGATGATTGAGGACTTACTATGCACTATGTTTAATGCTCAGGGGAGATATACATTGGTTAATTCCCATTTTCTTTTTGAACCTTTATAATGTATAAGAGTATATAACATATAGAAACCTATGATATTCCATAATGGTATGGATAATACAAAAGTGTATTGTGTTGATAAGTCAACAGTTAAACATATGTTTAAAGGAATAGATACCCCCATTCCAGGTTTTATCAGTTTAACAAGAATAAGGATATTTTATGAGACATTTATTAGAATACAACCCTTTAGTTTAGTAAGTGTTTTAGTGAAAATGTTATTTTAGTAAGGATGATTTTATATTTTTTGGAAATAAGATGAGATATACTGATAAAATTTAGGTTTTATTTGGTCATTCATGTTGTGGTAATTAGGTTTTATTGGGAAAAAATATCTAGTATATTTTGGGAATTTATCCAATAGATAACCATGGGTTTGAAAAGTAATTTGGTGACTAAGTGACTAATTCTAAGTGCACTACATTGGGAATATTATATGATTAATATAAACATAATTTTTTGGAATTATTGTTGAGTAAATTTATGGAATCATATATTGTTTTATTATATCTTTACGGTGATTTAAGATAATTATGGAAATGAGAAGCATATTTTTTGGATTATAAGATTATGATATATATATATATATGGTATGTGACCTTTCCAGATATTGATAATATTTTGAGATAATAGTTAGGATGATCTCAAAAATATATATGACAAAATATTTCATATTTTGGGTTTTGAATTTGGTCATATATATTTTGGAGGAGTCGTATGTTGAAAAATTTATGGAATTGGTTATGTTGAACATTGTGGTATATTATTGTGGTTATATATAATAATATTTTATTTCTGGATAACTTTTTTTAATCATTTTACTTTTGTTAAATGTTTATAGAAATAGATAATTAATTTTAATACTTTTATAGAAATTATGATTCAATAAAGTTAATTTTAGTTATTTAGGAAAAAAATTATCTTGAATGTTTATATCTTGGAATAAGAGATGAACTGAAAACTCATCGAAGCCTAACCAAAGGAACGAATTGTGATTATGAAATGTAAATAGATCTAGTAAGTACATTTAATCATGTTATCTATATTTAGAGACAATAAATCACCAAAATTTATGAAAAGTATCTTGAAACAAAAAATTTACCCTTTTACCATCATTTTTTAGGAATTGATGGTCTTTTCACCCCTCACCATTTAATGGTTCCATGGTCATTAATTTTCCTATGAACATGTTCTCTATCTCCCTCAATTAGTACTTAGATGTCTATTTTCCCCTCTATTTATACATTTTAACATCGCACTAATGTTTTCCTTATCTGAGAACCTAATTATGTGTTTTTTAGGTAACCTTAATCCTTCCAATTTCCTCTTTTTAATATTTTTTTAATCTCTATGTAGTATATGGGTTTAAAAAAGGGTATTTTTCAATATAGAACATTTTTTACCAAAATAAAAATTGTGAGGGATTAATTTATTTAAGGAGGTAGAATGAAACACTCCATTATTTTATAATATATTTCTCAATAAATATATTTTAGTTGTTTGATTGCATTCATGACATTCAATACTGAACATTAAAGTAATTGTGGTATATTATTATTTAAATATGACCGTTATAATCTATATCTTAAATTGGTAGATATGAATTGTAACAATTAAATTATAAAATAAATTTAGGATGTTCTTATGGAATAGAAATTTACTAGTTAATTATTTGTAAATAGAGACACAATTTTATGGAAATAAATTTTATTCTTTTACAAGAATTCTTCAAAATTGATATTTATTTCATCTTATGTGATATTATAATAATTAATTTCTGACACTATTAGTATATTTTTTATAAATATGATATTATTATTTAGATAAAACAATCAAATTTATCATAGAGTTAAATTTTATATTTTCTAAAAATATTGGTTTTCTATTAAATACTGAAAAATATCATTTCTTTGTTAAATAGTCATTTATTTTCATTTAAAATCAAAATTATTCTTCAAATTTGATCTTAAATTAATATAAGCATCTTATATTTGAAAATAATCTAATTAAGTACATATTGATTAGATTTATACATGATTTTGGTATAAGATTGTCTTATTCCTAAAACAAATTTTCCTCTTAAACTATTTTTCTTTGAATTATTATATTTATACTAAAAGTACTATATATAGAATATAAAAATTAAATTACTAGAAATTTAATTCGTTTTTTGATTAATAGATTCAAATTTATTTTTTGATTTATTTTATATAATTTTCTAATGAATTTATATTTTGGCGAATATTAAAAAATAGTCTTAATGAAATATGACATCTTTTATAATATCCTCATGGCATACATATGATAAAAATTTTATTATAATTAGGAAAAATCATATATGATAATATAAAAAAATATCACGAAAAAATAATTCAAGTCATATATATTAATATTTATTTCATAATAAATTGAAATCATTTTCAATGTCAACACAATGCTTACGTAGCAGTGGAAAAATCAATTTTGGTGTCCTAAAGATAATATTAGAGGGTAGAGAAGTATTTTCTCAAAATGGTTAATAAATATGAATTATCATTGATTATTTGGATGGAAATATATGAATATTTAAGTTATATAGAAAGTGACTTATCCAAATTCTTATGAAATGCTTACGTAAAGCTAAAACTAGAAAAGTCAAAAGAACATGTTAAATAAGTTTTTATGACATATATGTGAGTAAATATACTTATTTAATGAATATAAATGATTATTTATAAAATAAATATTTTATTTTTATTATGTAAATTTATTTCAATTTTTTATTTGGGATATAATTACCTAAATTTCTTAGATAATGTTGACCTAGTGTTTGTATGAGTAGTATAAAAATAAAGTAAATGATTTTAAAAACTCAAAAAGTAATATGAATGGAATCAAACTAATTTTAAGGTTAATAATAATTTATTTTTTAATGTTAAATAGATTATATTCACATTCCATTAATATCATGCGGTTTTCAAAGTCAAATTATGCGAATAGATCATAAAACAAAGTTTATAGTATTGTATGTAAAATATGATTTATTAAATTATTCTAAAATTATAAAAATATTTAAAAAAGACAATAAGAGTTATAAATGTTCTAAAATATCATACCTTATCCATTTATGAGACAATTATTTCCTTATAAGTAAAATTATTGGTATTTATGATTGAAATTCTAGTTATGATAGTTAAGTATAGAATTTGTTAACTAGGGGGTTAAAACAAAAGGTAAGGCTTAAAATAAGAATGAAACCTATAATAATATTATTAGTTGAAGTTATTTAAGCCATATAATATCTTATTTTGAAAAATATGTCTATGCAGTGCCATTATTCTTTGATTATATCTTTTATATTATTTTCAAGAATGGATAAAAACAAAATGTCACTCTCTTGACGTTAATATATCTAAAACATTTTATAAGAATGAAAGAGGTTATGTTTGGATATGAATATTTATTTGATATATGAATTAATTTTATATTTTTGTAATTTATTTTAAATTTTTTGTGATTGAAAAATTATATTAAATTCTAATGAAACACTAACACAATATTTATTTAATTAATAGAAAAATAAAATAAATAAGTGTACATATTTAAAAAGAAAAACAATATTTGTGAAATAATATATTCCAAAAAACAATTTATATTAATATAACTTATTTTGGATGTATAAAATTTTTATATTCAAATCCCATGACTATCATGAGGACTTTAAAATAAATGTAAATGAATGGTTCAAAATATTACATTAATGATATATTATAATAAGAAATATTTTATTCGATGATTTAAAATAAATAAAAATATAATTCTTTTCCAATTGAAAGGAATACAGTTGAACATGTCAAACATGGCTCATTTATGGGTCACTTATACTTTTATTGTAACATTATTGACCCATAATGAGTAGAAAACTTTGATATTATGGTAATTGTCCAAATGGTTAATGGGGGATAAAGCTAAGATATATGGTTTGAAAAAATAAATTAAAAATATCA
Organism: Viscum album; assembly: GCA_963277665.1. Lineage (NCBI taxonomy): Eukaryota > Viridiplantae > Streptophyta > Magnoliopsida > Santalales > Viscaceae > Viscum > Viscum album. The sequence goes on from OY728140.1 coordinate 498,370,334, forward strand.
TGGGATGATATAATTTCTAATTATATTCATCCTAACATTTAAATATGAAATTTTTTAAACACGTGATTATAAAAATTAATTTATATTAACTTAATACTCTAATTAAATATTACAATTCCCCTCCCCTCACTTATAATATAGAACCTATTATACTATATTCCTCTCAAATTTTGAGATATATAGCTCCAAAAATACCTTCCATTATACATTAATTTATTCCATAACAACATCTTAGGTCTTCAGTTATGCCAAAAAAATTCATCCCATCATGGTATAATGTGTAAGATAAAAGCAGTTTCCCAATGAAGAGGTACGACTCTTAACCACATATCTTCAATTTTATTTATTAATTTACCTTATCTAAATCCACAATATGAATAATAAAAAAATTAATTAAATTTCATAAATTTTATAAATTATTATTATGATGAAGTAAAACCCATTATCCAATTTATTTCCATCCTATGGAAAGAGAAAACATTGGTCGTGCATACGTATGACATACTGCCTCAACCAAGAAGTGTAATTTTTTTCATCGCCACTTTACATGGATAATTATAATCATAGATTTAATAAATATATTTGTTATTTACAATATTTTTATGATTATATAAATTTGATTTATTAATTATCCCTTTTCATTCTGTCCATCAATATATATATATATATAGAATTCTTGCATGTATATTGTATATCGTCTCAATAAAAAATGTAACTCAGTTTTCTATCTCTAACTATTTTAGATTAATCTATATATGTGTATATATATATAATGAATATATATGATCTTTATTTCATCATTATAATTATTGAGATGATGGAACCATGATTAAAGTTCAAGGACAATATGTGCATAACTAGAACTTCCATGAATAATGAAACAAATAACACATATAAATGAAGATTCTAATAAACCATTATTAATAAATGGGTGTTAGAATGTTATGAGTGTATAATAATTGATATTATAAGTATTTAAATGATTTTGTTATAGTTTTATATTAAATTTATATTTACTATCCTAGAGTATATAGATCTTTTCAAGTAAATTAATCTTTAAGTAAGTGCTTATTTCAGAATATCACCACTATTCAGTATTGAAAATGTTTAAGAATTAATTGGAGTAATTATATGATATTTTTATCTTAAACCTAATATATTTTCTTATCCAATTTTATTTATATAAATTAAAAATTTCTTTCTTTTCATTTCTATCTATATGGTACACAAGATACCAAAACAATTATGGAAAATCGACCTTATATTAATTTTAGATGGGAATATTTTTCTTCAATGTTCATATTTTCTTTATAATGGTTTTAATATTAACAAATTATTTTTTAAATTAATTTTTAACCATGTTTTACTTTTTATAAAAAAGTTTTAAAATTAATATTCTTTTTTTCCAAATGAGCAACCCTTTACCAAAGATGTAAATAGAATACTTGTTTTAAAATACATCACATGAATGGATTTTCCCTCTATCTGGACTAACCTTTGATTTAAAGCTTCCATTACTAGTTTCCATGATTCCTATACAATCAAAATTTTCATTAATATTTTTGATAATTTAAATTTTTAAATAAGTTAATTAAAAATAAATTTTTTTCATTAATAAATATTTCTATGATCACTTAAAAGTATTAGCATCTATGTTAACATCCTATGATGAATCTTATTATTTACTGAGGTTATAATATACGGATGTCTTACAATATACTTTTATAGATTGTTGATAATCATTTTTAGTGAGGAATGTATTGATATTTCAAATTTATCTTTTCCAATATGCACAATTATTTATTATATTTCATGTTGATTAAGATGTATAGTTTATTTATATAATGAAATAATTTGACTTATTATTTGATTACAGGGGACTGGAATTAAATATCCCCACAATGCAAAAATAGGTATCATTTTTTTAATGGTTGGGGTCGAGCCTCATTTTTATTATTAAAGTAAAGCAAAGACCTCTTTAACTGGGTAGAGGGAGACCCATTACATAGCCCGTAGGCCTAGTGGGAATTTAGCCCATCACATAGCCCGTAGGCCCAAATTTTAGGCCCAAAACCCATTCTAGTAATAGTACTGCTACAGTACTCTCCACTGCTACAATTCTGCATAGTACCCGCTGCCACTACAGTTCCCCTGCCACCGCTACAGTGCCGCCATTGCATCACATGTTGTTGGGTAACGAGGTATTGGTCTGGCCTGCCCACCTACGGGCTGCACATCCCCAACAAGGCCAAAGGTGGCCAACCCTTGGTCTTAGGCTAGTTCCCAATGGGGTAGAGGGACCCACAAGTGTTTTTCCAGCATATAGTGTGTTTTTCCTTGTGAGGACTCGAACCCAGAACCTCAGGGTCAGGATGCCACCACCTTTAATCAAATCACATGTGTCCTGCGGGAAAAAAATGTGTTGTTGGTTAACAAGGTATTGGGCTGGCCTGCCCACATGCACATCGCACGTCCCCATCGAGGCCTAAGGTAGACAACCCTTTGGCTTAGTCCAGTTCCCAATGGGGTAGAGGGGCCCATGAGTGGTTTGTTAGTATATAGTGCGTGTTTCCTTGCGAGGAGTCGAACCCAGAACATTAGGGTCAGGACGCCGCCACCTTTAACCAACTCACTCGTTCCCTGTGGGAACACAACGAGTTGTTGGGTAATGAGTTATTGGGCTGGAATGCCCACCTGCACGCCGCATGTCCCCAGTGAGGCCCAAGGTGCCAAACCCTTGGGCTTAGGCCAGTTCCCAATGGGGTAGAGGGGCCCATGAGTGGTTTTCTAGCATATAGTGTGTGTTTCCTTGCAAGGACTCGAACCCGGAACCTCGGGGTTAGGACGCCGCCTCCTTTAACCAGCTCACCTGTGCCCCGTGGGCACACGCGTGTTGTTGGGTAACGAGGTATTGGGATGGCCTGCCCACCTGCACGCCGCACGTCCTCAGCGAGGCCTAAGGTGGCCAACCCTTGGTCTTAGGCCAGTTCCCAATAGGGTTGAGGGACCCACGAGTGGTTTTCTAGCATATAGCGTGTGTTGCCTTGTGAGGACTCGAACCCGGAACCTCGGGGTCAGGACGTCACCACCTTTAATCAACTCACCCGTGCCCCGTGAGAACACACATGTTGTTGGGTAATGAGGTATTGGGCTGGCATGCCCACCTGCGCACCGCACGTCCCTAGCGAGGCCCAAGGTGGACAACCCTTGGGCTTAGGCCAGGTCCCAACAGGGTAGAGGGGCCCACAAGTGGTTTGCTAGCTTATATCGTGTGTTTCCTTGCGAGGACTCCAACCCGGAACCTCGGGGTCAGGACGCTGCCACCTTTAACCAACTCACTCGTGCCCGAGAGGAACAATAGGTATCACGATATGAAACAGGACAAGAATTTGGACAAGTCCATACCAGTTTATGTAGTACGACTTTATACGTATCTTCAACAGCATCCTTAAATATTATTAATTTTTCATTCCATCATTATGAAATTAGTTATGGATATCCATGTGATTATTTGGATAATTATGATATCTATAGAAAATTTTATAACTCATGTGACAATTCATATAAAATTGTTGGATCACAATTTATTTATTACATAATGTTATGCATGATTATGTTTGTGATTAAATGTAATTTTTTTCAGTTATTTATCATTCCATATTTATTAATCCTTATTTAATCATGATACATTTCCTTGTATAAACCCCTTTCTGAGCATTTAAACTCACATATTTCTAGTTTTTCTTTTTAATAGAATTCTTGGAATTTTATTATGATTTTTATGAATTGATATTCTATTGATAATATTTATATTATCAAATTACATTTTATATTGTATTTTATTCTTTCAAATGTAATGTGAGAAGTATGTATCTAATTTACCAAGACTACAATACTATTTGGTCCATTGGGATGTTATCACTTATATCTAGTACTAATGTAATAAACTAGTCACCAAATCTAGGATAATATAGTTGGGGTCTTTAGATGGGTCCACTAATATACCCTCGATTGATAATTTATGAACTAATATTGATTTTTTTTGATAAAAAAATAATCTTGGTAAATTTTTCAAACAACATAATAATTAAGGTATTCAGTACAATCCTCATGTAATCTTTATGCTCTTCCTTAATATTAGAATATATAATAATGTTTTCTATAAGGACTTCCACACACTAGACAAGTTAATTTATAAAGGATCTCTTCATTAAACCCATGAAGGTAGTAGGGGTATTAGGAAGACCAAATGGAATCTCTGTAAATTCATAGCTTCCATACCTCAAACAGAAGTATGTCATGGGATTATATGCAATTTTACCCTGAACTAATAATATCATTATCGAAGAACAATGTTTAAAAAATATTGAGAAACATGTAATTTATTAAAAAATTCGTCAATAAAGGGAAGAGGATACTTATTCCTGATTATGGTATTTTTATATTCCTGATAATCAGAGAAAGGATGCATTAATCCATATTTCTTCATAAAATAGAATAAAAACCCCACATAGTCAGACACATTAATAGTTCAATCCCTTGTAAATATTATCTAGGTATTTACTATACAATTCTAGAAACATAATTGATTACATTCTATATAGAGTCTTTTAAATATGTTTAGCACCTCATATTAGTTCTAATGAAAACTCAAATTTGATATTTCTAGGAATACAATAAAAAATCTTACAATTTGACATCAAAAACTCCCGTACAATTGAAATAGATTTTATGTTGATTTTCTATAAATAAATATAAGGTAAACACCTCATTTGTATATGAACTAAGATCCATTAAATGGATGAAATCTCCATTGGTTGTTTAAAATTTATCATCACACTAATATTAAATCAATGGTTGGTTCATAATATAAAATGTGATTACCCTTACTTGACAATTGATATGGTATTTATATAAATAAAGTGAATTCACTCCCAAAATCACATCAAAATCAATAAGAGGGAGAACAAAAAAATAGAATGAATTTTCCCACAAGATTTAATTGGGGAGGAACTATAGTCCTGATATGTGATCATCTTCCCATTATTATTTTTTACATAAAATTAAGTATCAAATAGTTGTCATGGTAATTTATTGTCCTTTAAAAATTAAATAGATACAAAACAGTGGATAGATCCAAAATAAAATAATATATTATCAATAATATAATGGATGATAAATATATCTTTAATTACCTTTTATCGTTCCCCATATCTGTAGTAGTGATCTTATAAGATATCCATTTTTTATGTGATTAATGGGGTCCCAAAATAGATTACCATCATTATCCCTCATATTTGAGTACTAGTTATCATAATTCTCATTCTCCTTTCTTTTGAAACCTTGTATTATAGGTGGTGTATTTTGTTTATCTATTTCTTGATTTCAATCATTCGTTATCTTCTTCCCATTACATCAGTATATGATTTCTTGTTGAATTTCACCAGCATATATAAAGCATTTAATAGTCCCATTAAGAAAAATTCCCCCATATTTCTTTCCATGCTCTTTATTTACCATTAATTTGGATGTTATTCAGCAATTAGACTTATCCTAAGGGTTATCACTAATGTTTTATCAACCCGGTTTCCAAAAATATGTAACCTTTCTCTGATAACAACTATAGAGAACACCACTTTTTAGACATAAATATGAATTCATTTGTTATTAATATTCATTATATATCACAGTGGTCCATGATAGAACCATAATGGTTTAGTGTTTTGGAAACATTAATACATAAACAACTAATACATGAAATATATATAATATCTCTCACTTATTCCTTCACAACTAGAACCTTTGTTATACATATCAAACATAAAAAATATTCATATCCCAGGGAAAAGGAAACAAAGAAATTTGTGATTTAAATTCATAGTAAGGGTAAAAAAGATAGATATCAATAAATTAGTATATATAATAATATTTTTAGAAAGAAGGTATTAGAACATGAGATTAAAATTTTAAATTCTTTCCCAAAATTTCATATAATCATGAGGCATGGCATAAATCTTGGATGTTCATAAGATCTGAATCGTAATGAAATCAAATAACACGATACATGTTATCATAATGTCACTGTAATATTATTCAATAAAAGAGGGAATAAACTATGTCATAATACTAATCAAAGAAATTTTATATCAAGGATACCCACTAAGATATTCATTACATGTTAGGATTAGTTTAACCACTCATGTGCCTACATCTATATTCCGATAACCTACCATACACACTCTTTTAGGCTTGGGATAACATCTTGAGTGCCAAATTTTGTTCTTGGGATAACCTCATGCATACTCTTTGTATAAGGAAATGACCTTAAATAATATAGGCTGTGAAAAAAATCATATTGTTGAATGATAAAAAAACACAATATGGTACATATAAAATGAGTTAGAGAAACTCATTAGTCCATGAATACTCTTAACCATTTGACTTTTTCAAATTAAATTATGGGCTCAGAAAAATAATTTTCTTTCCTCTGAAATATTCTTCTATAGCTAAATATTTTAATAAAATATTCCATAAGAAATATTTAAGGTAAAACCTTTATAATGGTTTCTTTTTAATCATGAAAACACATGGGAATGTCAAAATTTCACCCTTAATAAGTAGTATAAAGATACCTTTAAACTAAATCTCAATAGATTACCATGTTAAATCATAATATTTCCATGAAATTCAATGTAAAGAATAAATAAATCATATAGGTAATTTATTATTTCATTTTCATATCACTCTTACAGTCAATCTAAAAAAAATGAGTAACCAACCAGATATATTCTAATAATCTCTTTGGAGAAACCTAAACAGTAACTTAGTCCCTTTACCCAACGCATTGGAGAGTTATATTGAGCTTACCAGTCATCATGAGCTATATCAGGCTCACCCTTTATCATGAGAAATATTGGGCAAAAACATCAACATAAATAATTTCCACTAACCATACCATAATCAAATTACATAAGATCATTAATTTCCATTACCATACTCATAAAAAGTTTCTTTGTCCCCATAATTAAACATTTTAGAATATTAAAATATACAATCCATTAAAACCACTTTGGAAAATATCCAAAATAAATGAAAGGATGTTTTTTATTTTAATAAATCATAAACTTTTTATAGAGTAATTAAAACATAAAATAATGGTTAAGGTGTTAATAATAACCATTCACCCCATATACATCAAAATAGACATTTCCTTTTTCTTTTTCATTGAAACATTTCATATAAAATACATAAAAAGATTGTTTTTAAGAATATAGAAATAAATTCAACATTGAAATAAAATTTTCAATATAATTAATTAATTTCCTAAAAAATACATCAGTAATTGTTTTTATAATATGGACTTGGTAGAAAAATATTTAGAAAATTAAAATTTAAAACTTTTAATATAAGGTTATTAAGTTGAATTGTCACTTACCTCAAGTCCAACTCCTTATATACATTCTTTATCTTCCTAAAAAACAAACTTATGTTAATTATTTAATTGATTAAGAACATTTTCAAGTTTATTATTCCTTTTATTTTATCTATTACCATGTAATATTTAATTAAATTACCAAATAAGTTCCCATCAGATGCATTGAAGATATTCAGCTCATAAGTCCCAAAATACTTTTTTAAATTTACTATGGTTAATAAGGTCATTATTAAATACTCTATATAATAATAATAATGAAATAATTATAATTTTTATAAATTAATTAAAATTTTAAAATTCATGATTAGTTGTTTTTAAAAATGATTTATGTTACAATCAAATATATCGTAGGTTGTGCTTACACCTAAGAAGCATTTTCATTTATCAATAGATATGAGAAAAGGAAGATATAAATAATTTTATCATTATAAGATTATTATTATTTCATAAATATCATTTTATTTTTTAAATAAACTTATATATAGTATCCATGTTATATGGTTAGTTAAAAATAATCTCATCACTTCATGGAGATGGTAATCAATAAGTGCACATGATCGATGTTATCATTTTACAATGGATGTAATATTTAGAAAGAAGATAATATATTAATTATCTATAATGATAAATATGTTAGTAATATCATATATATATATTAAATACATAATTATAACCATATGTGACATGCGGTAATGGACATTGAATTGCATCAGTTTTCATGGTGGTAGTCCACCATACACACGAATGATGGTTTTGTTGAATATCTGATCAATGAGGTAGAATGATATATCTTATAGAATTATCATAAAAAAATTCTTATTTGAGAGATGTTGGTGTTATTATTTCATCATGTTTGAAGAATATTTTATGAAATTATAAAAATAAATTAAATGAAAACACACGTTTAAAAACTATACCTCTTATTCAAAAAACCTCTTTAAGTTTATACCTAAATCCTTCCAAGGTTGGATTTACGATAAAAGAAGAGTCAATAAGAAATGGTAATCGATGTGAAGAATGGATTTGGGTATGGATTTTTTGAATAAAAATTTTCTTCAAGTGTAGATTTTAGGTGGGATAGGGTATTCTTTTTTTAGTGTGGGAGAGGTCACATAAGGAATTTTTAAAAAGAATAAAGAATATTAATGTCTCACTCAAGAAATGTGAATCTAAAATGCATCATTTCTAAATATGATTTGATTTTTGATGATAATACATCCATAAAATTGAATTTAGAAAATTTTATAGGCCTATTTATCCCTTATAAATTATGTTTAATCCCTCAGTGAACATGTTTTAACCTTATATTTGGTAACAAATTTGTTCTTTATTTCCTATTCAATGTAAAAAATAATAATTTTAACCTATCATGACCGATCACAGTGGGGATCTTTCCACGACTCACCAAGCCCTCCTCTAGTAGGCCATTGGTCGGTTCCTAGCACCGAGTATACATACAACTAACATGGCAGGAATTGATTATGTACCTATATGAATAGGCACATCTACATGACCATAAAATGAGGAAATATAGAACCAACTCAGTAGAAAATTCATGCAACCCACTATATCCCACAACTAGAGTAAGATGAGGAAAAAAGTAAAGTAAACTGATCCATAATACAAGATCACCAAAAAGATTCAGTAACTACAAGTCCATCCTTTAAGAAAAATGTACTGGGACTACTGTTTATAGTCGCGGGAACACACCTCAGTTTTACTGGTCTCACAAAGCACTGTCTTTTCCTGGTCCTCCTAGGACATTGGTATATGGACAATCTTCTTCACAAGACACACCATGTATGGGAAAGTCCTATGAAGGGGTGAGTATAACAATACTCAGTAGGACGCCCCAAAACCACAAATAAGTAAAAAAAGGAAAGTTATAGTCAACTATACATAGTAATATGTATATAAAATAAATAACAATAATACCGAGATACAATCAACCAAGACACATAGTCTATTGGTTAGCCATAACCACTACGTACCAACCTAATAAATTCAACTTGAAGATTCCATGAAGCACTCATCTCGGAGAACCCACTCCTGAGTCTGATAGCACAGATGATGTCTATCTGAGAGGAACTTTTAATTGGGTCTTTCCATGAGAAATATATGATGATATATATGAAGAGAGATATGAAACAATAGTTGAGTATCACAGCTAGGTCCATGGGGTGATATGAAAAAATCATTATGGATTAACCCAACAAGTAGAGGATCGACGCCCACAGAGTGTTGGTCACGCCAATAATAAAAACTCCACCTAGGGTATTGCCCGTGTACAATGTCCCATGTTATTACAAACTGTTTCATATATAAGATGGATACACAACATGTTGAAGGATTCACATGTCGTTTCCTTCCATCTAGAGTCCACCTATGTGCTCTAGCCAAATGCCAGTACCTGTTGTCAACTCGTGTAGCCTTGCCCATGTAGCAATATATAGGGTATTCCGTGTAACCATTCTAGGCCATGTCGTGAGGGGAAGTGCACATCGTGTAGGAAAACCCTATACTCCACCCCATGTCCTTTTACTTCCCATGTACATTCCATGTGTCTCATACTACATGTTGTGAGTATTGGGTTTTCTAGATCCCATGTTCTTCCTCCCACATACCTCAGACGATTTCTCAAGTTCTTCTCTGGTACTCAGTTCACCACGAAACTCAATGTCTAAGGTTTGTCAGTCACTCTAACACTAAATCAATGGGATTTTGTCCCTCAAATGGCTTAAAAACATGATCTGAGGTATTATTCATCATTATCAAAGAACATATATTCAGAACCCATCGTCATTCGATTTTTTTCCACTCCCACTATCATACAACACATTTAGTTTTCCCGAAGCTGGTTCTCCAATTTCGGGTCATTGTGGCAAGAATCAAAGGCATAATGATCTATTATTCAATGTCTGGGGGAAGAATGAAGAACACATTTTAAGAACACCATAAATTGGGGGAGAAAAAATGAATAAGGGACAATGCCATGGAAAAAACCTTTTCCATTGTTTGTTCCATCCTTAATCCATTCTAATAAGAATGATAAACTAATCAAGAAACCAATATCAAGGAAAAAATCATGATAAACACCACAAATACCATCCCATACTGCATATATGAATTATTCATAAGAAAAATATGTTTCTGGATTTTTTATCATTCACTATAGGAATCCATAACGGGAAATAAGAATCAAATTAATGCATCCCACATTGATTTTTTATCACTCACTAAAGAATATATGTCATCATGTCATCATCTTTGGTGAGATCTACCAAGAATGTAATTTTTCGATATTTGATCCTATGTTTTTCAATCATGTATAAAGAATATTCTCTTGATCTTTATTTATAGGACCTCTAAAGGATTATAGGGGTTTGAGCCTAACCTTGGACCTTTATCAAATTGTCTATTTAAAATAAACTTTTTTGTATCACTCTGTTGATGAAATAAAAAAAATATGAATTTATTTTATTCATTTAAAATGATAATGATGTATTTTCACAACTAAATCACACTGACCAATGTCCAGTCACAGATATGGTAAAGTGGTTGTTTTTTAACATAATGGTGTCCTTGTATTTCTAATTTGGCCACCTGTTTATAATTTGTTCAACTTTTTCATTAAAATTATGCATACTTACTATTTAATATTTTAATATTTTTTGAACATTTATTCTAGGTACACTGGTCTTTAGAATAGTATTTCTTCTTAGGGATTGGTCTTGAAATCAATCCATATAATGTTTAAAAATAATACATAGAATATCTGAGTTACTAAATTCTCTCCTAATTGGGGATTTGTGTCCTCAAAAATCCAAAACAAATGATACTCAAAACTATGTGGAAACTGAACACGAATCTGAACCTCTCACTCCCAAGTGTTCTCCTGGAGATTCCCTTGTTTCCACCAGACATGGACAAAAGGAATCGACCATCCATTAAGGATCCCCTCTTACCGATCCTCGATCTCCACAGGGTACGCATCAAAATTCACTCCAGCCTTGATTTATATCTCACCCCTGTCGATGACGTGTGATGGGTCATGCACGTACCTCCTCAGCTATGACACATAGATGATATTGTGCGCCCAGTCTAACTGTAGACACAGATCTATGAGGTATGACACCTCACCAACTATACATAGTATTTAAAAATGGCTAATTAAACTCCAAGAAAACTTTCCACCCAAGACAAATCTCCCCAATCCACATTGAGGTGAAACCAGAAGGAACACATGGTCTTCTTTCTTAAAATACAAAGGAATTATTCACCTATTAGTATTAGAACCCTGAAATCTCTGAGTAGTCCTAATCTGCTTCTAGATGATATGAACCTTATCTATAGTAGCTCGCACCAAATCCGGTTCCATGATTGCTAACTCTACCGGTTCACTCCTGCAATATGGGGGCCTACATGGTTACCCATACAAAGCCTTTAATTATTACATTCCAACGGGGTAGTGGATGAAATTATTCTATGAAAAACAAACTTTTGGTAAGTGCTCCTCCCAACTATATTGTAAGTCTAACATGCAATCTTTCAACATAACATTCATAACCTGAATGGTTTGCTACATCTGGCCATTTGTTTGTGGGTGAAAAACTATATTTAAGTGTAACTTGGTCTTAAACACATTATGTAATCCCTTAAAAAACAATGATGTGAAATAGGAATCATAATCTGAAACTATCATTAATGGAACCTCATGGAGTTGAATTATCCTCTCCATATAGAGTTTTCTAAATCATTCTTCTGAACTCCACCCTTAGATAGCTAGGAAGAGGGAAACATTGGTGAGTTCGTCAATTATCACATAGATGGAATTGTGTCCCATTGATGTATGTTGTAAAGGTATCACAAATTCCATTGATATCTCATATAACTGCTATTCTAGTGCCTCAAGGGTTTGATCTAAACCCACTTGAATCTTGTGCTCAACCTTCACTCACTGAAAAGTAAGTCATCAAGAAACAAACTCAACAAATACTTTATTCATCCATTTCCACCAAAACTGACATCGGAGGTCCTGATATATTTTATCCACCCTAGGATGTACCTCCAAAGGGGATTTATGAAATTCCCTCAAAACCTCCTCCCACAACATCACTAGTAATACTATGAATCCTCTGAAAAAACAATGTGCTCCCTACCTTTTGAATATCCTCCAATAGAACTCCTTGTGGACATATGAGCATGTTGAGCCTCATAGTTTGTATCCTGAAGTTGTTACTCCCTAACACGTTGTAAGAGTGGAGGGGTGAAAACCATAAATTGATGGTAATCTACTCCTTCTCCATCCACAAAGGATATCTACAACAATTAAAATTGCTATAACACATCATTCAGTAAATTGAGAATAGATATCCAACTGAGATCATCTTCCATCTCATTCCCATTCTCAAGAGTATAGAAAATTTCATATTCATATTCTTGGAGGAACTCTAACCACCACCTTTGTCTCAAATTCAGATCCTTTTGAGAGAATATATACTTGAGACTCTTGGGACCAAATTATATGATATACTGATCACTTATTAGGTTGTGTCACTAAATATTAAATTTAAATACTACTACTAGTAACTCAAGATTATGGGTTTCACAGTTCTTCTCATGTGGTCTCAACTAGCATAGACCATAGGAAATAACTGCTTACCTATGCATTAGGAAACCACCAAGACCATTTCCTGAGGCATAGCATAACATAATGTAAATTACATCCTTATTTGGAAATCTCAATAACTGATTACACGTCAAAATTTTCCTCAACTACTGAAAATCCTAGTGGCGCTTCACGGTTCACACAAAATGATTCCCCTTTAAAGTCAAAGTTATAATAGGTGATAATATCATGTATAAATTAGGTATGAATCTCCAATAATAGCCTATTATACCTAAGAATCTCTTCACCTCAGTCACATTCTTAAGCAGCTCACATGATAACACTGCATCAATCTTGGCTGGTTCCACTGCTAATCCATCCAATGAGATAACATGTCCCAAAAAGTGGACTGCTTAAATCCATAACTTTCACATAGAGAGTTTCCCATAAACATGGTTCTATTGGAGTACAGCCAGAACCATCCTTATGTGTCTTGTGTTCTACTAATTAGAAATCAAGAACATAAGTATATTATCGATTAACACTACCATGAACTAGTCTATGTAATGATGAATGATCCATTTCATGAGCCCCACAACAACTATGGTGGAATTATTCATGAAAAAGGGCATAAAAAGTTACTCATTATTATCGTAATGGTATATGAAGGTCGTCTTTGATATATCCTCATATAATAATTTTAGCTTGGTGACAGCCTGATCTAAGGTCAACCATCAAGAACAATTGTGCCCCTTTTAACTAATCATATGAGTCATAGATTCATAGTAGTGGATAATTGTTTATTATGGTAACCTTGTTCAGACACCGATTTTCCTCACACAACCTCAATCTCACATATTCCTTTTTGGAAAAAATAAATATTTCCTCATAGGGTGGAACACTAGGTCTTACTAATCCCTTCCTCTAAAAGTCCTTAAACTACACCCTTATCTCACAAAGCTCAGAAATATCCATTTGATACACTGATGCAGATATCAGTGTCATACCAGGGTGTAAAGCAATGAAGAAGCCTATCTCCCTTTAGGAAGGTAATAATGGAACATCTTTAGGAAATATTTCCTTTTACTCCTCCACCACTATAGGAAACTAGACACTAATAACATTTTTTACACCGAGGGGTGGGCTAGACATGTGATGGGTGAACAGCTTCACCCTTCAATTCATGAGTCCATCCTGTGTTGCCAGGTTTTCCTTTTCACTGATAAAGGTAAACCCCATTCCATCACTACAGACACACCACACCCTTCTCATAAAATATTTAATATGGGCATGGTTATAAATATCGAATCCATACAAATAATTACTTCGTAAGGCCTCAATGCTCCCATAGAGACGTTCCAACCAAAAATCTCACCACAAAGGGTCATGACTCACTATTGGAAAGAATGATATGTGGCGATAAAGGAATGGTTAGAACATATTTCTATAAGTACTTTATCTAAATTATAAAAGACGCATATCCTACCCCAAATAATTCCTAGAGCCCCAGAGTCATATGCCTCGACAGCATGAAACTTTCATATACACTACCCACCAACTCCCTCAGCCTGGTGTGGACCACCTAGGCTGGTGGTGGTAGAATGTCAAAATGTCGACCACCACATGAATCTCTCATAGCTCCTCTACCACGTCTATTTTAATGTAGATATACCTACTCCTATAATTGTCTCTACCTCAATGGTCCATCCACAATAGCCCTTTCAGAAGTACTGTGGGCTAGAAAATATGGAGCGAGATGTGCCATGGCATCACATGAATAGCATTGCCTCCCTCAAGGAGGAATAGAGCCACCATGTGATCCTTGAACTGCAGATCCTATATCTGAGGACATAACCTTGAAACATCTCCCACATCCAGGTCCCTAGGAATCACATCGGCTCCCTGCTACCATGGTCTCTACTCCTTCTCATCCACAGCTAACAATCACCAGTTGTATCTCCTCATCTAAGAATCTATCAACCACCAAATCCTACTCAAACACCCCCAACATATGTTGGAATGCATAGAGGGATAATTATGGGTTAGATGTATCTACGTAGACCTCACTAGATGTTTGGATCCCTAAGTTACTGATCTCTAACCATATCCATTGAGTGCATGGAATGGTTGGTAAACCGTGATGGATAAAAATAAACTATCATGATGCCCTATTGGAGCTGAAGAAACTCCAGTATACACATAGATCCCATCATAGTTGGTTAAAACTCCTCTCTGAATAGGTTCTCAAACTCTAACCATGAAATATTTTCCTCATTGTGATTTTGGATATCCAAACTCTATCATTGTCTCACTGAGCTGTGTTGAGGCCTCACCCTCAGGACCACCATCTAATCCTCTAGTGTAGTTATTAGATGGAGAACTCATGTCTCTACCTACAGAAAATCATCACCCACCCGTGGGTTGGACTCGCCTCCAAACCATAGGGGTCTCTGTCACTAAAACTTTTCCAGTCACTCTAAAACTGAATCGATGGGATTCATGCCCTCAAACGACATGGGAATCATTATCGTATGCTTTCATCGTCTTTATCGATGAACACAGATTCGGTAACCACCATCATTCTATCCACCATCCCCACCGTTACACCTCCATTGAGTCATTCTGATTACAGATCTCTAGATTTGAGTTGTGTGATGAATCAAAGTCACAATGATCGATTATTCAATGTTTGGGTGAAGAACAAGGAACATGTGTCAAAATGTCATAAATCGAGGGATAAAAATGGTCAATGGACAATACCAAGGAATGAACGTCATATTTTGTTTATTCCATCCTCAATCTATTCACATAATAATAATAAACAAACTACGATATCATTCTTTCAGAAACAATCTAGATTAACCCCAAAAATAACATCCCATCCCACATATATTATCGATATACAGTCTAATCGGGTAATAAATTAGTCAGTGTTCACCATATGAATTAATAATGGGAAGGAAGAATCAAAATAACGCTTTCGAATTTGATTTTGAATCACTTGTGAATGAATATTGGTCGTCGAATCATTATTGTTAGTGAGATCAAACCAGAAAGGCGTTCGTTGATCTTTAATCCTATGTTCCTTCATCACCTGCTGAGAGGAATCTCTATATCTCTACTTCCATGGTATATACAAGATTCTAGGGTTATGATCCTATCCCTGGATCTCTTGAAACGGGTATTTTTAAAATAAACCCATTTCTAGGTCGCTACATTGACAAAATAAAAAATTATTGATATATTTTAATTATTTAAAATGCCTACGACGTCTTTCTACAACCAACCTGTGTCGAACAATGTTAGGTCACACCTAGGGTAAAGTCATAGCATTGAACAGAATGAGGTTCTAATATTTCGTATTTGGGCACCCATTTATAAGTTATTCCACATTTTTCTGGAAAACTATGTGTATTTTCTATTTAATTTTTTAATATTTTTCAAACATTTATTCTAGGCACACTCAGACTCATAATTTCACAGTATCTCAGTTCCTATTCTTGAAATCAATCCATATAACATTTAAAAAAATGCACATAAAATCTAGGACATTACATAACCTATTAACTAATATTAATTAAGATGATTCAAGATATTGAATCCATTATATGAAATTCAATTCATATATTTTTCAGAATTTATTTTTAAATTAAACCTGAAAATGGGATAGAAAACTATTTTTCATAAAAAAATCTTTTTTATGTATAAAATTATATTTATTCCAAATTCAAGTATTAAATTCATATCAAAGATAATAATTGTATTGTTAAAAATATAATTGAAAAAATATTTTTTAACAAATTTATATAGTGGAAATTTTTAAATTATTTAAATGAAATAATGTTTTCAATATAAATCACTATTTTTCACTATTTGTTCAAAAAATAAAACATTTCAAAAAAATTCTACCAAATTTTTCCAAATATAATTTTTATAGGATAAATTAAAAAAATTAGTTAATTTTATCAAATTATAATTAAAAAATTGTTAATTCAATATTTTTAATAAAACAATATCAGTCATTAAAACCCAATTTGGTTATAAATAAAAATTATGCTTCTCAGTAAAATTTCACATATTATTATTATAATGAATATGAATATATAAAATATAATTAATGGCTACAAATATAGCTACTAATATGACATGGAAATGATTTATCTTGTTCATTAACTGATTTTTTACATTCATTCTCCTTTTGAAAATTGTGTCCTCAAAATTTTATTATATACATAAAAAAGTGCATATGTTTTTCATTCATATAGTTTTTTAATCCCCATGTTTATTAATTAACTATATGGTTTTCCTAGAAAACCATAACCTGGTAAATCAATTTATTCTATAACACTTTCTTTCTATGGTGAATAAATTGTACTAATTTTTGGTCAAAGGAATGGTTTTCTTCTTACCAAACTACATCAGGTCACAAAACATGAGATATACCTAACACATAATTTCTGAAAAAAACATGAAATACATCATGCACCTAAGATAAAATATTTCGAATGGACACTAAATATAAAAATAATCCAGATTTTTCAAAGAATTTTTATGGTCTAATGAACCATGAACCTAGCTTTTTATTTTTACCAAAATTCATAAATAATTTACTTGGAGATAATTTAATAAATATATGATCTCCAGCCTCAAAAAATGAATTTTTTTTAAATTATTATTTTTTCATGTTACATCCACCAATATTTTATTTACCTATGTATGAAATATAGTGTGCACGACTAGTGTATATCTCTCAAGGAGGCCCCTATCACACAACAATTTTCAGTTTTCATAAATATAAATATAACTTATATAATAGAATAAAAATAGTATATATGGGGGATTTTAAATGAATGATATATATATATATATATGAAATGAAACACAGAAATAATTTAAATAAAGAAATAAGCAAACTTTTCTTGGGAGTTTATGGTGATTGAAATCATTGTTCTCAAAAGGTTCTCATTATTTAATCAAATAAGGTGGTCAATACCTATCACACCTCACATTCTCATTTAAATTGTGATTAAAAAATATTTATTCCTCTATATAAGGGGTAATTTTTTCCTAAATATCATATAATATACCTATTAAATATCCATCACTACCCATTCCATGCTCCACGATATGCACGACAAAAATATTGGAGGGATAGTAAATAATAAATGAGAAGAATAATTAAATGGTAGATAAAATGTGGTGGCCACTTACCATAATCGATATAACAGACACCAAAATTCATATAATTGGATAAAAATATTGATATTAAATTACCAAAAAAAACTCAATAAAAATATTATTACCTCCCTCGAACAAATGGTGAGGTTAGTTCTCTATTTTTGTGGAGTTGAGATGGTAAATAAGGCGAGAGAACACAAAAATGTAAAAAAGAAATAAGGGAGGTATAAAAAGGGATTTTAAACTAATATATATTGAAAATAGGATCCACTCATACATAAAAAAATCCATATTATCACTTAAAAAATGAATATCCAATGTAATATAATATGAGTCATATATTTATAGGTATAATAGTGAAAAAATTTCACCCTGAAATATTTCCTTTGAAATGGTTCGTGTGGATAACCAATTAAATGGACTAATTTGGAAAGGTTTTCATCATTTATTTTGATATTATAATTCATAATCATGCATCCACAAAATATTTTCTATATTGGCCATCATATGAAGTTTTTAGGAATGATTTAATTCATAAAATTAATCTCTCTTTGTGATTGTTCATAATCTAATAATTTGACTTAAAATGACATTACGACCTAGAATAAGGCAGAATCTGATGTGGAATCATTTATTAATGTTCTTCATTGATAATATTTATATATCTATATTGAATATAATATCCATTTCACTTTTATTTTGGAAGATATATTCCTATAATTAAAAAAGATCCATTCTATGTACAGATTTCAATGCTCGGATTTTGAGCCTGTTTTGAACCTCCAAATGATGGATTGAGATTTGGTTCATATTGATTGAAAAGAATCCTAATATTTATGTAAGAATAAAAAATAGTTCTATAATTTCATCCATTGTATAGAATTATATGGTCAACATATAGAGAAAAATTAAAATTTTTAAAATCCTAAATTAAGTAATTTTATCAATTAAGCTAAAAATACTAGAAAACCATACATATGTGTCAATTTTACCATAAAACCCATATGGTGTGATTATAAAAGTTAAATTATAGTTTAAAATATGTAAAAAAAATAGATTTATCACTCCACCACAATTAATCATTACACTCTTGGGCATTCTTCAAATATTCAAATCAAAATCCATATAAGAATAAAAAATCTGAAAACATCAAGGAAATTTTACCAAACATAATTATATCATATGACATATATGAAAAAATAACATTCATTTTCAACACTGACATTTAAATATATTCATCCTAAACAAATATATTTATAACCCAATAAAAAACAACCTTATATTTAATTTTATATCATTCTTCAGTCTAGAGAAATCAAATTTGGAGTTCTGCTAATTATTGTAAAAGGCATTAATCACCACAGGCTTGTAAAAATCCCAATATCTATATAGTTTTAGACACAGAAATGAATTTAATATTGATAAATTTTAGTTAATTTTTATGGATTAGGGTTAGTGGGAAAATGATTGAATAATTTATGGCTGAAAGAGGAGTTTGGGCTCTTAAGTACAATGCATGAATATTCAATTGAAAACATAGGAAATTCATCACACAATCCCCCATAAAAACAAAAAACAAAAAAAACTGCCTTTTTTACATTCTACATGATTCATGCAGCGATTACAGTTAATTATTTCTTTTTAATTATACCTATTTTTTCATTTTATTTTTTTCTATTTTTTTGAAATGCACCACATTTATTTTTACATGGAGGATGATCTAAAATTTTAATACAACAAATGAGTTAAAATTCATGCCCCTTATATATGTGGTGGACATGAATTAAAAAATTATGAATAAATAAAAATTCATTCCCGCATCAATTTTTTTATTTCTTTTTTCTTTTTTATTTTTATAATTATTTAAAGGAGGACCACATGTTATAAATATATAACAATGAAGTAATGAATCATGCCCAATTATATCTCTATAAACTACCTAAAATTATAAAACACACCTCACACCACCCACAAATGAAACACATCATAAATAATTCTCAAGAAAGACCCTTCCCCCTCACAAAAACATGAAATGTTCCAGAAAAAACACCAAGAGTGTGGGTAGGTATAGATAAATAGGCTTCTAATATGGATTAAACCTATAAAGTAATTCATGTATTCTAAGGGATATTTAATGTTAGATATAAATGTATATATCACAAAAAATGTGGATATTCAATAAAATGTATCATTTGTTTTAGAAACATTCTATGAAGTTAAAATCTTTGAAAAAGAAAAATCACATGTTCTTTTTCATAGAAAAAATCCATGTTTATCTCAATAGACAATGGGTATTAAGGTGAATGTGTCAAAATGGTTTAGTGTACCATATGGTAATTGGAAAATATTTCAAGTAAGTGTTTCCCTGGAATGGATTTCAAAACCCAATCACGATTATAAAAATTCCAAAAAAATCAATTCAAGGAAAAAATTTCCACATTAATAATCATTTAAAATTAATTTATTAAAAAATAATTTCAAGTCTCTAAAAATCAATTCAACTGTGAAAAATGATAAAAATATTCATTTCAAATCAATTTTCCAAAAAATAAAAAAATAAAAAAAATCACATAAAACAACCAAAAATGTTCACACTACCCCCACACATGGATTAAACTACCAGTAATTTAAACTCAACAAATTTTAAATTAGGGAAGAAAAAAATAATCAAAAGCAAACATAAAAACATAAATTAATTTTCTCTGTAATCTCTAGGCTAATCTTTTATATTCTTAATATTATCCCTAGAAATAATTAAATAAAGAAAAAAATTATAAAAATAAAAAATTATAAAGATAAAAGAATATACAACATGTTTTAGACTCCCATGTTGGTGCTAGGTTTTTAATACCCCTAGGAAAGATTTGCACTGTTTTAACCCTAATCTAAAGGTGGATGTTGATATTACCCCCTAAAACACCATATATGATTTCTATCAGCATCCATTAAAATATTCCATGAGTCAGAACCCCTAAATAAAATAAAAATTTTCCTAACCTAAAAGATATGAAAGAAAAAAAATGTTGAGGTGCAAAGGAAGAAGGAAACGAATATAAGGGTTCTCTCTATTTTTCTCAGATAGAAGAGTACTGCCTAATAGTGGTGAAAATAGTATAATAAGATTTGAGATAACTTCTTTTTATCTTATAAAATTATTCTTAATTAATTTATTATTTTGTGACATCATCTTTATACGCACTAGTGTATATACTGAATGGCTCCTCCATTCTCTCCTCAAAATAAAAAGCTTCTTTATATAAATCAACCACAACATATAGTAGTGATGTTGAATATAAATAATTATAATAATGGAGAAAATTTTACAACTCAAAATCAACAATGTTTGAAAAATAAAAAGGCCCATAAATTGAATCTCTCTCAAAAAATTATTCTTCAAACTATTTTTCCTTTAGCAGGTCAGCTTAGAATTCATTTTTTGGAGATGGGATTGGGTCTTCATGTATTTATTTAGTGTCACAATGTGTTCATGAATTATAGTATGAATAGTAATTTCATTCTAATTATATTTACTTTGTTTCCTTTCCATCCATAAATAATTAACTTCTTCTACTTTGGTGGCCAGTGATGCTACTTACATTCTTAATTTTTCAAGTATTTTGAAATTCTCTTGAATCTCACGAAATCTTGTTCCATATGAATCATCAATATATATTCCTTGATAGTCTCTACATAAATATTATAAATATGAATATAGTTAATATAATCACTATAAAAATCCATCATGACCTTTGAAATTAAATTTATATAATAAAGTTCCTTTTTTGGTTATTTGATTTTTTTTGTATTTTTATGAAAAAAAGTGTGTGAAAAAACATTGCCTCCTAGAAAATAGTGAAAATTTGAATATGAGTATTAGTTCATGTTTCCTCATCTAATATTTTATTTAGCTAAGTATTCAATATAGTGTGGACACACAGGACTGGCCTCTCAAGGAGGTCACTCACACAAATTGATTTTCAATTGTCACTATTATAAATATAACTAATAAAAAAATATAAAATAAAAATATTTTGGTTATTTGAAATGAATAATTTATAAATATATATTTAATGAAATAAATAATGAGATAGGATAAGTAATTAATAAAAATTTTCTTTTGATGTTATGGCGACTGAAACCATTGTTCTCAAAAGTTTCTCATTATTCAACTCAACGGGGTGATCAAGACCTGTCACACCTCACCTTATCATTTAAATTTTAATTACTCCTTACTGTGACCTCTAAATATTGTTTAATTATCTTAAAAACATTATATTTTTTACCTATTAACTGAACGTCACTTTATATTCCTTGATCCACCATAGGAACGATACAAATAGTGATGGGAAGGAAAATGATAAATAAGAAGAAGAATTAAATGGTAGAGAAAACAAGGAATCATATCACCATAATAAATTGAACTAAAAATACCGGGAAATTTCATATAAATTTTTTTAAAATTTATTTGGGATTGTTAATAGTCTTTGAAAATTGACGGAGATTGATTTTGAGGCTCGGTGTGCCCGGAGCGGAATTTTGAACTTTTTATGGTACGTTCAGTAAACGTGTGAGCAGGAATTTCTATCTTTTTAACCTAGACATGGAATTGAAATATGAGGGCACCATTGAACTCGAAACAATGGGATTCTCTTAAGGGAGCCTTAACTTTGACCACAATAAGTTAGGTGAAAAAGATAAACTTACGGAATTTTTTAAAGAATAATAAAATAACATAAACATGTTATTTTATATTTCTACCACCTATTGAGTGATGGTGGAAAGGAACATGGTGGAGTTCGGGCTTTTAATGACGAATATTATATTTTGGTTACACATCGAATGTGTAACCACTCCTCGTTTAATTAATTTGGTTCATTAATTACACCAATTAATTAACCATTATTTGAAAAGAGGATTAATCTCTTAACTCACCCTTGGGATCTAAAAATGTTGGAAAAGGTAGAGGCTGGTGTGATATTGTGGGAGAACTCCAAAGAGGCACCAACGATCAACCCTTCTAACAAAGAAAGGATTCTTGGACAACAACGTTGTAGGAATCAACCTGGAAATGAAAAACGCCGACGACTTCATTAAACGTGGATTTTTCTTCCAAAATCGTGACAACTCTTTTAAATATGATGTGGCGGTTTGTGTTCAAATTAAACCAATTTTTTTTTCAATATATCATTCTTGAAAAACATGATGAACATGGATTAACCAAAAATGAGTTAACCTATGATTCATAAGAAACTATGGGTGGATAATGCAGGAATTATATTGAACGGTGTTTTAATTTTTCCTTTGAATACCAAACCCTTGTTTAATTTGTAACGCGAAGGGATCGGGCCAACCGAACCAGGTCAGGACCCTCCGCTACTATTGGATTTTTCATGTTCTCCATGGGAAAAATTTGAACTCGACAACAACTTGAATCTAGGAGCCACGCAGTGATGGCAACATCTTGGGAGGCTTTTAGACGTAATCAGAAGAGAAAACGGACCACTGGAGCACATCCAATGGCCCACCAAAGCCTCATCATTGTGTCACCGGCACAGTGGCACCGATTGGCGGCCGCGGCAGCCGACTCTCAACGACCGCGGGCGATGGCGGAGCCAGAAGGCAGCGCAATGGGAAGCAGGGGTTTCTGACCCTTGGATAGCCGCATTGGCAGTAGGGGTGATACACCGTTGTGTGTCGCGGAGGGAGGCTGCGACCGAGGGGGCCCGCACCCTGTGGGACCCTATGAAATTTTGGGGTGTCACATGGAACTGTCATTGCAAATTGAAAGGACTTTTGTCAGTTCGGTAGGGGGAGCGACCCCTGCGCGGGTGGCGCCCAGCCAAGGCAGGCTGGGCCGGTCCGCAGCCCCGCCAGTTCGGACGGGGCTGGGTCGGACCCCACCCGAGTTGAGTTGACCGGAACCGGTTCAAGAATTCCTAGGTCAGTGAAGGTCGGGTTAGTCTGACTGGGTCGGACCGGACCCAAACCCTTTTCTACCCAAATATGCTTAAAAACTTGAATCTCACAAACCAGACATTCGTTTGAAAAAATGTTTGTTGTGATGGAATCCTTGGAACCAGATGGTAATTTTGAGATACTCCACTTATGTTTGGGAGAGATTTGGAGTATGGAAGGTTTGTATTGAACCAAAATCCAATTGGGCCCTTGGTACTAAAATGCTTATAACTCAATGACTGGGCATTTAATTGACACGTCGTTTGTCGCATTTGAAACCTTACAACATGGAGGTCCTTTGGGTTAATCCTTTGTGGAACTTTGTGGTAGTTTAGGCATGACAGATATCTTGAGGACAGATTCTACAAAACTCAAGCACACCGAGTGCAGGGAATCCGACATCAAGTTTTCCATTAAAGATCAACCATGTGTGGAAAAACATCATAGTGAACTAGTGTAGATCATTATTCTAGAGACCCTGTGTGGATCAGAAGTGCGCGACATGATGAGGACCTTCCATAGAGCATCACATTGTGGATCAGTAACATACGACCATATATGGATTGACAATGGAACAAATCCTTCATGGTTCAGTTCAGGAAACCTCCTAATTGAATAAAATGATATTGCTTAAGACTAATCATCATTATTCCGGAACTCTGAGTTTAGTACCTGGTGTGAGATATCTTTACTTTGTGCTTCATGTTTGAGGCCATGCTTTGTGGTTTTCCATTTATGGAATTCTAGGAGACCTTTGGGGTCTTGGGGTCCCTACTGGGTATTGTTATACTCACCATTATATAGGCTTCGCCTGCACATTATTTTGTCTTGTGCAGACGATGAGTATCTTGGGTGAGACCATAGGGAGCAAGGAACAGGTAGTAAACGGAGGTGACCGGTTGACATGGAGAGTTGCGGAGATGAGTTGTACCTGCCCTTGAGGTAGGATCCCTGCGAGACTATTTCAGGAGCTATTTTCCATTGTAGTTGTATCTTTTCAGTCCGCCTTTTATTCTGACCCAATTTAATCTCAGTACACTATTTGGTACTACCATTTTACTACTTCTTTTTCATCTTTTCATGTCCTTGGTCTACGTGTATACATTTTTAAAGGAAATTCCTTCCTAGATTCAGAGATATTTCATTCTAGT
This sequence comes from Viscum album, assembly GCA_963277665.1. NCBI lineage: Eukaryota > Viridiplantae > Streptophyta > Magnoliopsida > Santalales > Viscaceae > Viscum > Viscum album. Next base: position 498,395,661 of record OY728140.1, read on the forward strand.
TCTAGTATACAACCCCTGGCCAATGGAAGGTGGGCTTGGCCTAGTTACAACACGGTCTCTAAGGGAAGGGTCATGAAAAAGTGGTATCAAAAGATTTAGTTCTACCGAAGAACTAGGACTCTGATCTTTCCAAAGGGGGAATAGTGTTAAACATTTTGAGTGTGGTTTTCAGTTTGGGGAGTCCAGTGTCGATGCGGTGACCAATGTATCCATACACCAGGACCCTGAATTCTAATTTCTGACTCGGTGTACGAAAACAATGATTATGTGTGTTTTGGAAATGATTTACTTTTGATCCCTTTTGAGTCATCTCACAAGGTATAACTTATTGACTGTGGCACACCTATTTATTTTCAGGATTCCACCATGAAAACAACCATCCATGATTCCAGAGAGAGTTCAAAATGATAGCCCACTGAGTGATGTGGATTCAGTGCAGGACCCTCTTATAGCGATGAATCAATCAGGTGGTTCACCAGCAGCACCACTACTCATTGGGTAGTAGTTTCCACCTTCCCCACTGTCGGATGATGAAAACTGACTAAGTGTGTTGCATGAGTTCTAGTGATAGAGGCCTCTAAGGTTTGTAGGAGAGACACATCCTAAGGAAGCTAAGGACTATCCAGAGACTGTGTGTAGAGTTTTATGCCAATTTGGGACACCAGTAGAGTAGAGGATGACCCTAGATGCTAGTATTTTCATGGATAGAGTAGGCAGATGGTGGGTCCTGATGCTCCATTTACATGACGAGGTGACCCTATCCTGCACAGACTTCTAAAGCCTCTTCAGGGTGGAGTTCATTCTAGAGACACAACACTCTGTGTGTATTCAAGAGCTCTTACACTAACATCACGCTAGTCTAATAGTGGCCCAATACTCGGTGAGATTCATTAACCTCTATCAGTACTCCACCGACATGGTACAAGACCATTTATTCAGGGCCCATACCATTCAGAAGGGTCTCCGGTGGGAGATTAGAGCATCAATGATATCTCTCAATATGCTAACACAATCTAGAGTACTCGAGCTAGCATTATTGTTGGAGAGATTCTTAGCTAAGCAGGAACCGATAATGAGATCCACCACGGGACGACAGGTATCCAAGTCATCTGCGGATAACAGTCGGAAGATGATGTAGAGGTCGTAGCAGTCTATAACTTCTTGAGGAAGACCCTAGTATGCATGTTCTGAGGTGCAGAACTCACAAGGTAGGGAAGGCCAGCTGAGGAGCAGACTGCACTTCACGTGTGGCGGGCAGGGCCACATGGCTCGTGACCGCCCGACCCTCCGTACCAATGACCAGTACATGGTCATGGGACCACCAAGGCAGAGAAAAATATTCAATCATGGAGGTTTTCGGGGTGGTAGACATGGTGGAGGAGCAGTCCATTCAGCAGGTGGTGGGAGACAATTTGAGGTAATATCGCCACCACCTCATTGTGGTCCAACCCGACCTCAGGGAATAGGCGGACATGGACAAGCTCAGCTTTAGGCAGCTGAGCCCTACGACCATAGTGCTCTAGAGATTATTCGAGGTATGATCTGTGTATTCTCTACAATATCTTCAGTACTTATAGAAATATGTGGCAGTCACACTTTCATTTCCACAGCTCTTGTTTGGAGCTTGAAGATTCAGGTAGAGCCATTGGCTCGATTTTTATGATTAGAGACTCCAATGTGATAGGATTCAATGATAAAAAACTGGTTCTAGTAGTGTGAGATTACTCTTGAAGGTGATTTATTTGTCCAGGATCTCCTAGTATCAGTGTTGAGGCCTTAAGATGTCGTCTTGGGAATGGACTGGTTATCCATGGTCTTTACTCTGATTGACTATTTTAGGCACAAAGTTCAGTGTGTCTGTGAGGATGGGACCAGGTTTTCCTTTGCCGGGAATAAGGGAACCTTTTTATCCTAGGATAGACTTTCTCAGAGGAGGGTTCATCTGATCACTCATCAGGTGGCTAGCCTTACCCTTAGAGAAGTTGATTTGAGGATCCCCAGTTATCCTATAGTGGTAGACCAGTATGCTAATTATTTCTTGAGAATTTTATGGGACTACCTTCTCAATGAGAGGTAGATTTATACATCGACCAGTACCCTGGGACATCTTCTATATCTATACCATCATATCAGATGGCCTCCGTGGAGCTTCGTGAGTTGTAGGCACAACTAGAAGACTTATAGAGGAAGGGGTTCATAAGGCCCAGTGTTTCTCTTTGGGCATCCATGATTTTGTTCTCTAAGAAGGAATATGGGAGTCTGAGGATTTTTGTGGACTATCGGTGCCTAAAACAGTTGACTGTGAAGAACAATTTTCCAATTATGAGGATTTATGTTCTCTTCGACCAACTGAATAGGGCTCGAAAGTTTTCGAAAAGATACCTCAGACCAGGCTATCATCAACTCAGGGTATGAGATGAGGACGTCCCAAATACAGCATTCAGAAGCCGATATGGACACTATGAGTTCTTAGTGATGCATTTCAGTGTGACCAATACCCCCTCAGTGTTCATGGGACTAATGAACAAGTTCTTCCATCTTTACCACGATCGCTTCGAGGTGGTCTTCACTGAGGACATCTTGATATAATCGACATCAGATGTGGAGAAGGCCACAAACCTTCAGATAGTTCCGGATGCACTCTAAGAGAAACAACATTATGGAAAGATATCAAGGTTTTCTGGACACAGGAAGTCCACATCCTAAGCACGTTATCATGGAAGATGGAGTTCTAGTGGATCTGGCGAAGATAGAAGCAGTGCATGCTTCGGAAACACCCCAGAGTGTGAACGAGATTCAGAGTTTCCTAGGATTGTGAGGATACTACAGAATATTTTTACCTGAATTATCCAGAGTATCAACACCCTTTTCATCCTTGACTAAGAAGGGTAATCCTTTCTAATGGATGGAGATGTTCTAGCATATTTTTCAGGATCTAAGACAGAGAATGAAGAGTTCCCCCATCTATAGGATTCTAGAGGAGAGTTTTGGCTTTGTAGTCTACTATGATGCATCAGGGACTGGACTAGGATGTGTCCTATTGCAGGAATGAGTTGTGATCGCATACGGCTCACATCAGCTGAGAAAGCATGAGCATAACTAAGCTACCCATGTCCTGCAGTTAGTAGCAGTGTTCTTCATCTTGAATATGTGGAAAAATTACTTGACGGGTGAACGCTTTACAGTGTACTATGATCACAAGAGTCTCAGGTTAATCTTCTCATAGAAGGACCTAAACCTGAGACTGCTAAAATGGCTAGAGGTCCTCCATGACTATGACTTGGATATAGTCTATACTCTTGGGAAAGGGAACATCGTGGAAGACACACATAGTAGGATATTTGGTCTACAGTTTCTGAGTGAGGTGACATATCAGCTAGCCGCATTGAATGTATCCTTCGTAGAAAGTGATAGAGCATATTACCTCTGGTGTATGTCAGTTACTCCCCTACTCCTTTAGTGATTCATGGAGGCACTATTGGGGAAATTAGTTGTGAGGCCCGACAAGCTCATATATCCTTAATAAAGGGTCCTAATGGATTTTCGTAAGGAGGGGAGCACGTAATCCACTTTTGAGGACTCGATATGGTACTTGTGGCACTATGGGAGGAGGTGTTAGTGGAGTTCCCTAAATCCCCTTTGGCGGTACATCCTGGAGTAGCAAGGATATACTAGGACCTCTGACGTTCGTATTGGTAGACAAGGATGAAAAAATCAGTAGTGGAGTTCATTTCACAATGCCTCAGTTGTCAACAAGTGAAGGCTGAGCATCAGGTTCCAGCAGTCTTAGTGCATCCACTTGAGTTATTGGAGTGGAATTGGGATGGTATATCCATGGACTTCATGACAGGGCTACCACATACGTCCAGGGTCCATGATTCCATTTGGGTGATCATTGAATGATTCACCAAGTCGGTCCACATCTTACCCATATAAGAGTAGGGATCTATAGAGAGCTTAGGATGCCTCTACATACATGAGATTGTGAGACTTCACAGGGTGCCATCCGCGATCATGTCAGATCACGATTATCATTTTACATCCCACTTTTGGAAAGGATTATAGGAGTCCTTTGGGACTCCGCTACGTTTGAGCACTACCTTTATTCCTTAGATAGATGGTAAGATGGAGTAGACCATACAGACACTCAAGGAAATGCTTCATTCTCGTGTCCTAGATTTTGGACGCAGTTGGGAGGACCACCTACCACTGGTGGAGTTTTCTTTCAACAACAGTTATCACTCCACCATCAGCATGGATCCATTTGAGGCTCTGTATGGGTGACATTGCAGATCGCCATTATGCTGGAGAGACCCAATGGAGTTTGAAATTATGGGCCTAGAGTTGGTATAGACTTCCACGGAGAAGGTTTGGATTATCTAGGAAATAATAAAGACAACACAGAGCTGGCATATGTTTTATGCCGACATGAGATAGAGACCCTTAGAGTTCGATGAGGGAGACCATGTCTTCCTATAGTTCTCACCCCAATGAGTATTACATAGGTTTGGTCGGGGCAACAAGCTATCTATGATGTTCATTATACTTTTCTAGATCCTTAGCAGAGTAGGGGAGGTGGTGTATCGTCTAGCTCATCCCCCAAATATGCACCTAGTGCATAATTTTTCCCATGTGTCGTAGCTAAAGAGGTATGTGCATGATCCATCTCACATTATCGACTGGGGAAAGAGGTACATTGATGATGGGGCACTATTTGTGGAGTTCTCGATGTAGATAGGGGATCAACAGGAGATGGTCCTTCATGGGTGGTTGATTCCTCTAGTGCAAGTTCATTAGCGGCACAAGAACCTCTGGGACAGAACATAGAAGCGGGAGGCTCATATACGTGTTCAGTACCCCCATTTGTTCCCCTAATTTTGTGGTAGATTTCTGGGAAAACAATAACAAATGTGTGGAGAATTTAAAGACATAGAAATTTCATATGATTTTTTTTAAAATTATTTGGAATTATTACAAGTTTGTGAAAATTGATGGCGCTAGATTCCAAAGCCCGGTGTGCCTGAAATGTGATTTTGAACTTTTTTCAAGGTATGCTTAGTAAACATGCGAGCCAGAATTTCTATCTTTTGAACTAGTGATAAGAATTCAAATATGAGGGTACCATTGAACTTGCAGTACTGGGATTCGAATAAGAGAGGCTTAACTTCGACCGCAGTAGGTCATGTGAAAAAGATATATTTTCAGACTTTTTGAAAGAATAATAAAATCACATAAAAGTGTTATTTTATTTTTCTACCACCTCTTTGGTGATGGTGGCGGGGGCCACGGAGGTGGTAGGACTTTTAATGAGGGATATTAAATTTTGGTTACACATTAAATGTGTAACCACTCCTTGTTTTACTAATTTGGTTCATTAATGACACCAATTAATGAATCATTATTTGAAAATAGGATTAATAGCATAACTCACCCTTGGGACCTTAAAACATTGGAAAAGGGAGGCGGTGGTTTGATATTGGGGGAGAACTCCGACGACGTTCCAACGATCAACCCTTCCAATAATGAAATATGTCTTGGTAGAAAATTTTAGAGGAATAAATCTAGAAACATCTAACACTGATGACTTCATCAAACGTGTTTAATTCTCCCACAGCCATGAAATGTCCTCTAAATCCGAGGTAGGAGTTTTTGTTTATATTGAAGTGAATGTAATTCAATGTATCATTATTTAAAAACATGATGAATGTGGATTAACCAAAAATGAGTGAACTCGTGATTTGTAAAAACTACAGGAGGATAATGCGGGAATTATTTTAAATGGGGTTTTAATTTATCCTTTGATTACCACATCCTTTTTTAATTTCTAACGTAGAGGGTGGGGGCCAACCGAACAAGGCACGGACCCTCCGCCGCTTTCGGATTTGTTTCATTCTTCATGGGTTAAATTTAAACTCAACGAAAACTTGAATCTGGGAGCCATGAAGTGACGGCAACATCCCAAGAGGCCCATAGACGCAATCGAAAGGGAAACAGACCACCGAAGCTCACCCGGTGGCCCGCGAAAGCCCCACCATCATGGTAAAACCACGGAGGAACTGGCGATCGGCGCTGGCGGTCGACGGAGGCAGCCGGCTCTCACCGGCGGTGGAGGATGGGGGAGCCTAGAGGCGCCACGGAGGGCAGCATGGGCGCTTAGACCTTGGACGACCGTGTTGGTAGTAGGGAGCGCGCCACGGTGGGAGGCTATGGCATTGAGTCATAGCAGAGGAGGACCCATGCCCCATGGGTCTTGCTGATAGGGGGTTCCATGTGGAACTGTTGTTTCAAACCAAATATACGTTTTTCTATTTGGGAGGGGGAGTGACCCCCTGTGTTGGTTGCGATTAACTAAGGCAGTTTGGGCCGGTCCATGATTGTAACACCCAGACCCCAATTACCCAGAGTCGGTGCATTATTACATAACATTGGCATGATCACAAGAAAGATCAAATCTCGAAAGACCGATTGGTTTAGTAGCCTTGGAAACACTAGATATATTCATAAAGTTTTACATTACATCATAATGTGAAAAACTACTACAACAACATATTTTCTCCATAGTACACACTATTATCCCCTCATAATATCCCTGCAGGTCATTCATAATTTACTTCTTCACATCCTGGGAAAAATAAAACATAGAAAAGGGGTGAGGTCAAATTCCCAATAAGGATAACAATATAGCGAAAACTTTCATAAATAAGAATAAACATTTAAGGCAATGTATAACTAAAACAAAAGCCTTTTAAACTTGAACATCAATATATTATGGCAAAAATAAAATGAAATAATTCCATTTACTTATTCACATGGATATTCTAATAATCAAATAATCACATGCAATATCAATAACCACTTTCATAATGATGGAATTCATAATGCTAGACTATCATAACCACATAGCCAAGGCCTCGTGCCAAGACTAAAAATAAGATTTTTCCAAGGCCTTATGCCAAGACACTAGTTTGTCTCATTAGACCTACCGATGCATCGAGGATCTATAGTGGGCTCCACCCATCACATATTAAGTCCAATGCATTCCCATATGAAAAGGTTTAAATATAAAATAAACATTCGTATTAAAACTAGCATACGAAATGTAAATAATTCATCCATAAACCATGAATGGTATAAAAATAACACATCCATAGTCAAACATATAAAAAAACCTTCAATACAATATAGAAGTTTTGTATCATAATAAATCAACTTCAAATAAGCATAAAATCCATCAAAGGATGTTGACATAGATGAAATCAGAACTCTTTTTAGAGAAGTATCTCTTTCTATTTTGAAATCATTTAAGCGTTATATATTTATAAAATAAAACATTTTCATTGAAAATATTCTTATAAGATTGTAAGGGAAGCTTCGACGATTTTATAATGGCGGAAAATAGTCGTACCCGCCGTATATGTGAAAAAAATATTCTTACCTTAATTTTTTCGAAAAGGTTAAAAAGGACCTTGTTTGGAAAATGACGGAAAGATTCCTTTATAAACTTCTTATAAAAAGTCAAACAAGGGTATAAATTACTTTAACCCATATTCTGTAAAATATTAAGAATGTTTTGAAATACACTTTCAAGAAACATGGATGTGGATGATAAAGAGGTCCCAGTAGATAATTACGTATAAACAACCTCAGATAATGCAGAGATTGTGAAATAACCCTTACCTTGTACTTTTCCTTGGTTGAGGGTAGGTTAACCTCATGTATAATGGTTAAATATTTGTTATTTAATTATTCAATAATAATATACATTAATATGATATCAAATATGATATTTTAACATTGCTTTGTTAATAATATCTTAGAATTATCATCGTTTCGGGTGTTAACTTATTTGTTTTCTTTTATATGTTTTGTTACATAAGCCGTGTTTTTTATGGATAGGATATATCTTATTCATATCCAGAATTATATCAAGTCTTTAAATAATATTATTAATCATCAAATTATACTTGAATTGATACAATGGATAATGAATCTCATCGCGTTCGTGGAGACGGTAGTCCGTACATACGCACGAGCGACAATATCATTATTTTGATATTAAAATAATATATAATTGGATGGTAAATAATATATAAAGAATAATTATCATGTTAAATTTATTATTTACATGAATTACACATCATTATTATACCCATCCAAATAATAATTTATTGAATAACAATTACACCATGATGTGGAGACGGTAAGTCATACGTACGCACGTATGGTGACATGTTATTCAAAGGATGGATATAATACTGAATATGATTGTACCATATTTATAATAACATCACAGTATATATAAGATACTGGAGTTATTATTTTATAATGGTAATAACAAATAAAGAAGAAGTTGAAGAAGAAAGGAACTTGAAAAGGGGTGGTGAAATCATTACCTCTTCTTTGGGTTCTTCCTTTTGATTTGATAAAAAAGACTCCTTAAGATGGATTTATAACTAAAGGAAGGCCTATAAGATGATATGAGGGATGTTGATAGAGTATTTGGGCAGAGGTTGGCCGAACCAAAAGGCTTTTAAGGTGTGAGTTAATGAGAAGGGGGAGTACCCTTTTATAAGAGGGGTGAGGGGCACCTTTGGAAAAGCTAGAAATATTATTTTATAATAAATTAATATTCGGTTTTAATGGCTCCAAAGTGGATTATTTCAATTTTAAGGTGGGGATCAGTCGTAAACCACTCAACCAATAGAATTTATATAGGTTTGGGTTACTATATTAACCTTATCGTTAAGTATTAACTCTTAGTTAATTAGTTTCACTTTTACGATGTCTCTTTGTATTTTTATATTATATGGTTAATAAACTTACTATAAACATCCAAGAGGCCCTAAAGTTGTCCATGAATGATACACCTATCATGATATATGTCTCTTGGACGAACCTTATATTTTTAAGAATTTAATATCAATTAATAATATAATATTTGTTTTAAAAACTCTTTTATGTCAATTTTGACACTATTCAATAATTGATTTTTATAAAACTTATAACAGAATGATTACTTCAAAAAAAGTTAATTAAATCATTCCTAACATGTCATATTGACCTATAAAATTAGTTTAATTCATCAAAAGCCTCAAATTATATTTATTTGGGTATTTATAATATCAATTATTTTAATATTTTACTATTATGGTAATTATTGCATCATCATTGTGTCATAAATAAATTAAATTATTTAATGTCTAAAAATTATAGACAAAATATTATTATTTAGGAAATATTTTTATCTTTATAATGAATATTTATAATAGATTAAATATTATGTATAACCCTATATTAAATTTTTTTTAGTAAATAAACATTGATTTTAACTCTTTTAACTCTTCTTTGAATTAAATAATAATAAATGTCTTAATCTAATCCAAGTGGACCTAAATGAAAATATTTTATTCCTACGGTTTTTTTTGGTCGAGATACACTTGTCCAATAGAATTATGACATGTGTTAGGGTAATATTAATATCATTTTTACCCTTAATTACCCTATTTACTTTTAATCGTGGTAAATAAAAGTAAAAAGTTACTATTCACTAAAAATTATTTTCATCTCAATGAACCACATTTTACTCTTTCATATTAACCTTGTGTCTTGGATTTTTGAAATTCTAATCACAAAAGCGGTAAAATTAAGTTTTATGAAAAATTCTTTTTTTTAACTACCACTTAGTAGTTTCACTATTCATCAAAAAAAAATGAAATTTTTCAGAAAAATACCAAAAAATCACCCTAGGCTAATTTCGATATTCCGAATCCAAAAATGAAGTCCATTTTGAAAAATAAAATTTATAAAATTTCAAAAAGTAGGTATTACTATTCATAGCTGCTAGTTTGATTGGTTGTGGTGTGTTAGAACTCGATGTTCCGTGCAACACACGCTATTGCATTATTCAAAGAGAAGCGTACCGTAGAAGCATGGGGTGTTACAATCTCCCATACTTCAAATAATTCCATCCTCGAAATTTCTAGAATACGACCGCATGAAAAGACTCGGGTGGTTCTTCATCATAAGTTCCTTGGGTTCCCACGTTTCCTCTTCCATCTTATGGTTTCTCCACAAAACTTTTACCAGACGCATCGTCCGGTTTCTCAGTACCTGTTCTCTTGTATCAATAATATTGACGTATTCTTCGCTATAAGACATATCGAGTTCCAGTTCTAATTCCTCATAGGTGAGTACATGCGTTGGGTCAGGCATGTATTTCCTCAACAGAGATACGTGGAACACATCGTGAACTTTGGAGAGACTTGGCGGCATTGACAATTGGTAAGCTACATCCCCAATTCATTCTAGAATTTCGAAAGGTCCGATGTACTTGGGAATCAATTTACCTTTATTACCAAAATGTATGACTCCCTTCCATGGAGATACCTTCAGGAAAACATGATCACCGACTTGAAATTCCAAATCCTTCCTTCGATTATCGGCATAGCTCTTCTGCCTACTTTGAGCTGCTTTGATGTGATTTTGTATTACCTTAACCTTTTCCATCATTTCCTCCACCAGTTCTGGGACTACAAGATTTCTTTCAACAACGTCATCCCAACAGGTTGGTGTACGACATCTCTTCCCATATAACGCTTCATATGGTGCCATCTGAATACTCGAATGGAAGCTATTGTTATAGGAAAATTCTACCAGGGGTAAATATTGATCCCACATACCCTGAATGTCAAGTGATCAGGATTTCAACATGTCTTCTAAGGTTTGAATAGTTTGTTCTGATTGTCCATCTATTTGAGGGTGGTAGGAAGTGCTCAAATGAAGTTCAGTATCCAAGGCTTTCTGAAGACTTTTCTAGAATCTTGAAGTAAAACGGGGATCACGATCAGAAACAATCGATAGGGGTACTCCATGAAGTCTACCAACTTTATTAATATATAGTCTAGCTAGACATTCTAGTGGTAGATCTTCTCTTATAGCAAGAAAATGTGCTGACTTGGTAAGACGATCAACAATAACCCATATTGCATCATTCCTTCTAGGAGTCTTTGGTAGCCCCATGACAAAGTCCATCATAATAATGTCCCATTTCCACTCCAGTATGGGAAGAGGTTGCATGACTCCTCCAGGCTGTTGCCTTCTAGCTTTAACTTGTTTCCAAACTATACATCTTGACAAAAAATCAGCAATAACCCTCTTCATGTTGTCCCACCAAAAATTTTCCTTTAAATCTCTATACATTTTGGTGCTCCCAGGGTGTATAGAGAAATTGGAACTATGAGCATCATCCATCAATTCTCTTTTTAGATCAGGTATATCGGGAACACAAAGTCTCTTCCCGAATTTCAAAATTCCATCTTCATACACAAAGTCACTAAATCTCCATTCATTCATAGCTTTAATCTTCTTTTGAAATTCTTCATCATCGGTATGAGAACTTTTAATCCTTTCTAGTAAATATGGTTTGGTAACCATTTGAAAAACCATTGATGTTTCACCTTCGCTGGTTATTCCCATTTCCATATTCACTAGATCCATGAACATTGGATCCCTTTCAATTCTCATATTGTTCAAAACTCCATGATCTTTTCTTCTCTAAGCATCTTCCACCTTGTTTTCCTTCCCCGGGTGGTAGTGTATCTTGCAATCATAATCCTTGAGTAATTCAAGCCATCTCCATTGTCTCATGTTGAGTTCTTTTTGTCAGAAAATATACATCAAACTCTTGTGATAAGTATAAATCTCAAATTTTTCACCATAGAGGTAATGCCTGGATATCTTCAAAGAAAAGATCACAACTGCTAACTCGAGATCATGTGTAGGATAGTTTTGCTCAGGAATTTTCAACTTTCGTGATGCATAGGCAATAACCCTATCATTCTGCATAAGGACACAACCAAGTCCTTTCTTTGATTCATCACTATAAATAACAAACCCATCATTCCCTGATGGTAGAATCAATATAGGATCATTGACTAATCTTCTCTTCAGTTCTTCAAAACATTATTCACACTCTTTTTTCCAAACAAATGTAACCCCTTTACGTGTGAACTTCATTAATGGGTTTTCCAATCAGGAAAAATTCTAGACGAAACGTCGATAATAACCTGCCAAACCAATAAAACTGCGTACCTCAGTTTTACTCATAGGTGCTGGCCATTATTGGATTGCCTTTGTCTTAGAAGGATCAACAGAGATTCCATCTTTAGAGAAAATATGGCCAAGAAAAGAAATCTCATGAAGCCAAAATTCACACTTGATAAACTTTCCATATAATTCATTTCTTCTCAGAGTCTTTAGGATAATGTGCAATTGATTTTCATGATCTTTGTAGCTTTTGTATTATACCAAGATATCATCAATAAATACCACCACAAATGCATCGAGATATTCCTTGAAAACCCTATTCATCAGATCCATGAATACAGAGGGTGCATTAGTCAATCCAAAAGGCATTACAGTAAACTCGTAATGCCCGTACCTGGTTCGAAATGCTGTCTTCGGAATGTCTTCCTTCCTTACACACAACTGATGGTATCCGGATCGATGGTCAATCTTTGAAAAATATTGTGCTCCATGCAGTTGGTCAAATAAATAATCAATGCGAGGTAGGGGATACTTGTTCTTTATTGTTATAGCATTGATCTCCCTGCAGTTGAAACATAACCTCATAGACCCATCTTTCTTTTTGACAAAAAGAACAGGGGATCCCCATGGAGAAACACTAGGGAGAATAAATCCCTTGTTACTCAATTTTTCTAATTGTTTCTTTAGTTCAACTAATTCTACAGTGGCCATTCTATAAGGGGTATTCGATATAGGCCTTGATCTAGGAATTAAATAAATGGAAAAATCAACTTCTCATTCTGCAGGATGTCCAGGTAAATCTTCCAGAAATACATCTACATATTCTTTCACAACAGGTACATCCTCTATTTGATCATTCCTTTCCTCACCCATAGTCATTTCATTCTCTTCCTCCCCAATAATTGAATTTAGTTGAGTTATTGGGGGTGGAACTAGATAAGAATTAGGTGGTGGTGATTCTGCTCTAAAGATAAGGTGTTCCTTATCATCATTATCAAAAATTGTAACCTCCTTATTCATACAATAAATCTTTGCATCATAGTCTGAAAGCCAATCCATGCCGATGATTATATCAAACTCAATCATAGGTATGACGATGAGATCATCAAATAAATAACATTTATGTGCTCTAATGGGGATTGATTCAAAAAACTTTGTTGCAATGATACTTCCCTTAGGAGTTTTAACTGACAACTCCCTTGTTAAATCAAATTGGAAATATCTAATTTTCTTTGCAAACTGGGAAGATATGAAACAATGCAATGCTCAAGAATCAAATAATGCATTTTCTAAACTTGAGGAAACCATTAAATTACCTTCCACCACGTCTTTTGGAGCTTCTACCTCTGCAGTAGTGATAGCAAAAGCTTGGCCTAGATCCCTTGTACTTTTCTGAGGTAAGTTCCCCTGGCGATTAGGACATTAATTTTAATAATGTCTCATCTCCCTGCAATTGTAGCATTGAAAATTGGTAGCTTCCTTCTTCCCTTTGAAATCACGAGCTTGGTGGTCTTTTGCACCACACTTGAAACAGACACCCATTCCCTTCAAGCAAGTACCGGGGTGTTTCTTCCCACATTTACCACAGGATGGATATTCAACCTTTCCCTTCTTCCCCTTATTTCCATTCCCAGATTGATCTGTAGATCTCTTCTTCTCTTTCTTTTATTTAAAGTCATAAGACTTAGAGAATTCCATTTCTGTCTTGATAGAACATGAGACAATGTCTTCGTACGATGAGAAGGATTGTGAGACTAATGCTCGATGGAGAAATGGTTTTAACCCATCAAAGAAATGATCAATCTTACTTCTTGGGTTACATATATAATCTCCACCATACCTTGCTAACCTTGTAAAGTTAGCCTCATACTTTGCGACATTCTCATCCTCCTTTTGTCTCAGACTCAGAAATTGCCTTTCTATATCTGCTCGATGGTCACGAGGAAAATATTTTTCTAAAAACAGATCTTTGAACTCCCTCCATTCCATATTTGATACTTCATCATCTTCTTTTATGTTTTGAATCAATGACCACCATTGATCAGAATCTCCAGTGAGGCGGTAAACTACCATGATAACTTTTTCCCTTTCACTACGCCCCAAAGCCTGAAATATTTTCTCTAGGGAATTTATCCATTTCTCAGATACTAAGGGATTTTTACTCCCATTTAATGTTGGTGGTTGTTACCTCATGAATCGATCTAACATTGATCCTCCACACTACGGATCGGGGTGCTCTATACGGGTAAGGTTATTATTCATAACTTGAGTGAGTTGTCCCAGTATGGTGATTAGTTGATCGGCACTAGTTGCATCACCAACTCCACTATAATTATCTTGATCAGGAGGGAAATCCCTACATGGAGTGCGTTCATTGATACAGTTTCCATTTCTTCCACTAGGAGCCATTTCCAAACAATGGCATAAACTAGATCAGTTTATGAATCAAAATACATAATTCCATACTTATAAAACACTTAACATAAATTGAACTATTTATGGATATAATCCATAATCATAACAATGTTTTCATTGAGGAATTATATACTCATAAACTCTTCATAATGTTTTTTAAAGAAAATGAGAGTTATCCTAAGGATATCCCTCAGGAGTGTCGTAACCAAGAGTGCAGCACGGCCCGTTGTCGTGCACCAGTTCCTGTTTGAGTCTAGCTCAAAGCGGTGTTTTCGGGTTTTACAACTAGGTACATCTGTTCCAGAGCCGCCTCTACCTACTCGTATCCAGACAGGGATGTATTTCTCTAAAAACTCACAAAATATCTACAATACCAAAATTCTAGGAAGTTCTTCTATACTAATCCTCAAAGTCCATCTTAAATCTATGTTCTCTAATTACAGTTTATCTAAATCTATATTCCAAGGTTTGCACTAAACCTCCCTCTAATACCAACTGTAATGTCCCGACCCCAGTTACCAAGAGTCGGTGCATTATTACATAACATTGGCATGATCACAAGAAAGATCAAATCTCGAAAGACCGATTGGTTTAGTAGCCTTGGAAACACTAGATATATTCATTAAGTTTTACATTACATCATAAAGTGAAAAACTACTACAACAACATATTTTTTCCATAGTTCACACTATTATCCCCTCATAATATCCCTACAGGTCATTCATAATTTACTTCTTCACATCTTGGGAAAAATAAAACATAGAAAAGGGGTGATCTCAAATGCCCAGTAAGGATAACAATATAGCAGAAACTTTCATAAATAAGAATAAACATTTAAGGCAATGTATAACTAAAACAAAAGCCTTTTAAACTTGAACTTCAACATAGTATGGAAAAAATAAAATGAAATAATTCCATTTACTTATTCACAAGGATATTCTACTAATCTAATAATCACATGCAATATCAATAACAACTTTCATAATGATGGAATGCATAATGTCGGACTATCATAACCACATAGACAAGGCCTCGTTCCATGAATACAAATAAGATTTTTCCAAGGCCTTATGCCAAGACACTAGTTTGTCTCATGAGACCTACCGATGCATCGAGGAGCTCTAGCGGGCTCCACCCGTCACATATTAAGTCCAATGCATTCCCATATGAAAAGGATTAAACTTAACATAAACATTCGTATTAAAACTAGCATACAAAATGTAAATAATTCATCGATAAACATGAATGGTATTAAAATGACACATCCATAGTCAAAAATATCACAAAACCTTCAATACAATATAGCAGTTTTGTATCATAATAAATCAACTTCAAATAAGCATGAAATCCATCAAAGGATGTTGACATAGATGAAATCAAAACGCTTTTTAGAGAAATATCTCTTTCTATTTTGAAATAATTTAAGCGTTATATATTTATAAAATAAAACATTTTCATTGAAAATGTTCTTATAATATTGTAAGGGAAGCTTCAACGATTTTATAATGGTGGAAAATAGCCGCACCCTCCGTATAAGTTAAAAAACATTCTTACCTTAATTTTGTCGAAAAAGTTAAAAAGGACCTTGTTTGGAAAACGACGGAAAGAATACTTTATAAACTTCTTATAAAAAGTCAAACAAGGTTATAAATGACTTTAACTCATATTCTGTAAAATATTAAGAATGTTTTGAAATACACTTTCAAGAAACATGGATGTGGATGATAAAGAGGTCCTAGTAGATAATTACGTATAAACAACCTCGGATAATGAAGAGATTGTGAAATAACCTTTACCTTGTACGTTTCCTTGGTTGAGGGTAGGTTAACCTCCTGTATAATGGTGAAATAATTGTTATTAAATTATTAAATCATAATATACATTAATATGATATCATATATGATCTTTTAACATTGCTTTGATAATAATATCTTAGAAATATCGTCGTTTCTAGAGTTAACTTACTTGTTTTCTTTTATATGTTTTGTTAATAAGCTGTGTTTTTTATTGATAGGTTGTATCTTATTCATATACAAAATGATATAAAGTCCTTAAATACTATTATTAATCATCAAATGATAATTATATTTGAATGGATACGATGGAAAATGAAACTCATCGCGTTTGTGGAGACGGTAGTCCGTACGTACGCACGAGCGACAATATCATTCTTTTGATATTAAAATAAAATATAACTAGATGGTATATAATATATACATAATCATTATCATGTTACATTTATTATTTACATGAATTAAACATCATTATTATACCCATCCAAATAATAATTTATTGAATAACAATTACACCACGACGTGGAGACCGTAAGCCGTACGTACACACGTATGGTGACATGTTATTCAAAGGATGGATAGAATACTGAATATTATTGTACCATATTTAAAATAAAATCACAGTATATATAAGATACTGGAGTTATTATTTTAGAATGGTAATAACAAAGAAAGAAGAAGTGGAAGAAGAAAGGAACTTGAAAAAGGGTGGTGAAATCATTACCTCTTCTTTGGGTTCTTCCTTTTGATTTGATCAAAAAGGCTCCCTAAGTTAGATTTCTGATTAAAGGAATGCCTCTATGATGATTTTAGGGATGTTTGGAGAGTATTTGGGCAGATTTTGGCCGAACCAAAAGGCTATGAAGGTGTGAGTTAATGAGAAGGGGGAGTGCCCTTTTATAAGAGGGGTGAGGGGAACCTTTGGAAAAGCTAGAAATATTATTTTATAATAAATTCATATTCGGTTTATAATGGCTACAAAGTGGATTATTTAAATCTTAAGGTGGGGATAGTTCGAAAACCACTCAACCAATAGAATTTAGACTGGTTTGGGTTACTATATTAACCTTATCTTTAAGTATTAACTCTTAGTTAATTAGTTTCACTTTTACAATGTCTCTTTGTATTTTTATATTATATGGTTGATAAACTTACTATAAACATCCAGGAGACCCTCAAGTGATCCATTAATGATACACCTATCATTATATAAGTCTCTTGGCCGATCCTTATATTTTTAGGAATTTAATATCAATTAATAATATAATATTTGTTTTAAAAACCCTTTTATGTCAATTTTGACACTATTCAATAATTGATTTTTGTAAAAATTATAAAAGAATGATTACTTCGAAAAAAGTTAATTACATCATTTATAACATGTCATAGTAACCTATAAAATTACTGTAATTCATAAAAAGCCTCAAATTATATTTATTTGGGTATTTATAATATAAATTATTTAAATTTTTCACTATTATGGTAATTACTGCATCATCATTGTGTCATAAATAAATTAAATTATTTAATGTCTAAAAATTATAAATAAAATATAATTATTTAGGAAATAGTTTTATCTTTCTAATGAATTTTTATAATCTAATTTATCTTATGTATAACCCTATATTAAAAATGTTTTAGTAAATAAACATTGATTGTAACTCTTTTAACTCTTCTTTGAATTAAATAATAATAAATGTCCTAATCTAATCCAAGTGGACCTAAATGATAATATTTTATTCCTAAGGTTGTTTTTGGTCGAGATACACTTGTCCAATAGAATTAGGACATGTGTTAGTGTAATATTAATATCATTTTTACCCTTAATTACCCTATTTACTTTCAACCATGGTAAATAAATGTAAAAAGTTACTATTCACCAAAAAAAATTTCATCTCAATGAACCAAATTTTACTCCTTGATATTAACCTTTTCTTTTTTATTTTTGAAATTCCAATCACAGAAGCGGTAAAATTATGTTTTATGAAAAATTCAGTTTTTGAACTACCACTTAGTAGTTTCACTATTCATCAAAAAATGATGTTTTTTAGAAAAATACCAAAAATTCACCCTAGGCTAATTTCGATATTCCGAATTCAAAAATGAAATCCATTTTGAAAAATAAAATTTATAAAATTTCAAAAAGTAGGTATTACTATTCATAACAGCTAGTTTGATTGGTTGTGGTGTGTTAGAACTCGATGTTCCGTACAACACACGTTATTACATTATTCAAAGAGAAGCGTATCGTAGAAGCTTGGGGTGTTACATTATCCCCTCCTTCAAATAATTTCTTCCTCAAAATTTCTATAATACTACCGCATTAAAAGACTCGGGTGGTTCTACATCATAAGTTCCTCGGGTTCCCACGTTTCCTCTTCCATCTTATGGTTTCTCCACAAAACTTTTACCAGATGCGTTGTCCGGTTTCTCAGTACTTGTTCTCTCGTATCAATAATATTGACGGGTACTTCGCAATAAGACAGATCAGGTTCCAGTTCTAATTCCTCATAGGTGAGTACATGCGTTGGGTCTGGCATGTATTTCCTCAACAGAGATACGTGGAACACATCGGAAACTTTGGAGAGACTTGGCAGCATTGCCAATCAGAAAGCTACAACCCCAATTCGTTCTAGAATTTCAAAAGGTCCGATGTACCTGGGACTCAATTTACCTTTCTTACCAAAACGTATGACTCCCTTCCCATGAGATACCTTCAGGAAAACATGATCACCGACTTGAAATTACAAATCCTTCCTTCGATTATTGGCATAGCTCTTCTGCCAACTTTGAGCTGCTTTGATGTGATTTTGGATTACCTTCACCTTTTCCATCATTTCCTCCACCAGTTATGGGCCTACAAGTTTTCTTTCATCAACGTCATCCCAACAGGTTGGCGTATGACATCACTTTCCATATAACGATTCATATGGTGCCATCTGAATACTCGAATGGAAGCTATTGTTATAGGAAAATTCTACCAGAGGTAAATATTGATGCCACATACCCTGAAAGTCAAGTGAGAAGGATCTCAACATGTCTTCTAAGGTTTGAATAGTTCGTTCTGATTGTCCATCTGTTTGAGGGTGGTAGGCAGTGCTCAAATTAAGTTCAGTATCCAAGGTTTTCTGAATACTTTTCCAGAATCATGAAGTTAAACAGGGATCACGATTAGAAACAATTGATAGGGGTAATCCATAAAGTCTCACAACTTCATTAATATATAGTCTTGCTAGACGTTCCAGTGGTATATCTTCTCTTATAGTAAGAAAATGTGCTCACTTGGTAAGATGATCAACAATAACCCATATTACATCGTTCCTTGTAGGAGTCTTTGGTAGCCCCATGACAAAGTCCATCATAATATTGTCCCATTTCCACTCCGGTATGGGAAGAGGTTGCATGACTCCTCCAGGATATTGCCTTCCATCATTCACTTGTTGGAAAACCATACATCTTGACACAAAATCAGCAATCTCCCTCTTCATTTGTCCCACCAAAAATGTTCCTTCAAATCTCTATACATTTTGGTGCTCCCAGGGTGTATAGTGAAATTGGAACTATGAGCAACATCCAGTAATTCTCTTTTTAGATCAGGTATATCGGGAACACAAAGTATCTTCCCGAATTTCAAAATTCCATCTTCATACACAAAGTCTCTCAATCTCCCAATATTCACAGATTTAATCTTCTTTTGGAATTCTTCATCATCGGTCTGAGAACTTTTAATCCTTTCTAGTAAAGATGGTTTGGAAACCATTTGAAAAAGCATTGACGTTTCACCTTCCCTAGTTATTCCCACGTCCATGTTCACTAGATCCATGAAAATTGGATCCCTTTCAATTCTCATATTGTTCAAAACTCCATGATCTTTTCTACTCAAAGCATCTGCCACCTTGTTTGCCTTCCCCAGGTGGTAGTGTATTGTGCAATCATAATCCTTGAGTAATTCAAGCCATCTCCTTTGCCTCATGTTGAGTTCTTTTTGTGAGAAAATATACTTCAAACTCTTGTGATCAATATAAATATCACATTTTTCACCATAGAGGTAGTGCCTCCATATCATCAAAGAAAAGATCACAGCTGCTAACTCGAGATCATGTGTAGGATAGTTTTTCTCATGAATTTTCAACTGTCATGATGCATAGGCAATAAACCTATCATTCTGCATAAGGACACAACCAAGTCCTTTCTTCAATGCATCACTATAAATAACAAACCCATCATTCCCCGATGGTAGAGTCAATATAAGAGCATTGGATAATCTTCTCTTCAGTTCTTCGAAACATTATTCACAATCTTTTGTCCAAACAAATTTAACCCCTTTACGTGTGAGCTTCGTTAATGGGTTAGACAATCAGGGAAAATTCTAGATGAAATATCGATAATAACCTGCCAAACCAATAAAACTATGTACCTCAGTTTTACTCGTAGGTGCTGTACATTCTTGGATTGCCTTAGTCTTAGAAGGATCAACAGGGATTCCATCTTTAGAGACAATATGGCCAAGAAAAGAAATCTCATGAAACCAGAATTCACACTTGCTAAACTTTCCATATAATTCATGTCTTCTTAGAGTCTTCAGGATAATGCACAAGTGATTTTCATGATCTTCGTAGCTTTTGGAGTATACCAAGATATCATCAATAAATACCACCACAAATTCATTGAGATATTCCTTAAAAACTCTATTCATCAGATCCATGAATACAGAGGGTGCATTAGTCAATCCAAAAGGCATTACATTAAACTCGTAATGCTCGTACCTGGTTCGAAATGCTGTCTTCGGAATGTCTTCCTTCTTTACACACAACTGTTCGTATCCAGATCGAAGGTCAATCTTTGAAAATTATTAAGCTCCATGCAGTTTGTCAAATAAATCATCAATGCGAGGTAAAGGATACTTATTCTTTATTGTTATAGCATTGATCTCCCTGTAGTCGATACATAACCTCATAGATCCATCTTTCTTTTAAACAAAAAGAACAGGGGCTCCCCATGGAGAAACACTAGGGCGAATAAATCCCTTATTACTCAATTCCTCTAGTTGTTTCATTAGTTCAACTAATTCTACAGTGGACATTCTATAAGGGGTCTTCGATATAGGCCTTGATCCAGGAATTAAATCAATGGAAAACTCAACTTCTCGTTTGGGAGGATGTCCAGGTAAATCTTCTGGAAATACATATACATATTCTTTCACAACAGGTACATCCTCTATTTGAACATTCCTTTCCTCACCCACAGTCATTTCATTATCTTCCTCCCTAATAATTGAATTTAGTTGAGCTACTGGGGGTGGATCTAGATAAGATTTAGGTGGTGATGATTCTTCTCTAAAGATAAGGTGTTCCTTATCATCATCATCAAAAATTGTAACCTTCTTCTTCTTACAATAAATCTTCGCATCATAGTCTGAAATCCAATCCATACCAAGGCTTATATCAAACTCAATCATAAGTATGACGATGAGATTAGCAGATAAAGAACATTTATGTGCTCTAATGGGGACCGATTCACAAAACATTGTTGCAATTATACTTCCCTTAAGAGTTTTAACTGACAACTCCCTTGTTAAATCAAATTGGAAATATCTAATTTTCATAGAAAACTAGGAAGATATGAAACAATGCGATGATACAGAATCAAATAATTCATTCTCTAAACTTGAGGAAACCATTAAATTACCTGCCACCACCTCTTTTGGAGCTTCTACCTCAGCAGTAGTGATAGAAAAAGATTGGCCTTGACACCTTGGCCTTTTCTGAGTTAAGTTCCCCTGATGATTAGGACATTCATTTTCATAATGTCCCATCTCCCTGCAATTGTAGCATTGAACATTGGTAGCTTTTTTCTTCCCTTTGCAATCACAAGCCTGGTGGTATTTTTCATCACACTTGTAACAGACACCCATTCCCTTCAAGGAAGTACCGGGGTGTTTCTTCCCACATTTACCACAGGATGAATATACAACCATTCCTTTCTTCCCCTTACTTCCATTCCCATATTGATCAGCAGATCTCTTCTTCTCTTGCTTTGCTTTAAAGTTATAAGACTTAGAGAATTCCTTTTCTGTCTTGATAGCACATGAGACAATGTCTTCGTATGATGAGAAGGATTGTGAGTCTAATGCTCGATGGTGAAATGGTTTTAACCCATCAAAGAAACGATCAATCTTACTTCTTGTGTTACATTTATAATCTCCAGCATACCTTTCTAACCTTGTAAAGTTAGCCTCATACTTTGCGACATTCTCATCCTCCTTTTGTCTCAGTCTCAGAAATTGCCTTTCCATATCTGCTCGATGGTCACGAGGAAAATATTTTTCTAAAAACAGATCTTTGAAGTCCCTCCATTCAATATTTTATACTTCATCATCTTCCTTCATGTTTTGAATCAATGACCACCATTGAGCAGCATCTCCAGTGAGGCGGTAAACTTCCATGATAACTTTTACCATTTCACTACTCCCCAAAGCCTGAAATATTTTCTCTAGGGAATTTATCCATTGCTCAGCTACTAAGGGATTTGTACTCCCATTGAATGTTGGTGGTTTTTTCCTCATGAATCGATCTAAAATTGATCCTCCACATTGCGGATCAGGGTGCTCCATATGGGTAAGGTTATTATTCATAACCTGAGTGAGTTGTCCCCGAATGGTGATTAGCTGATCAGCACTAGTTTCATCACCACCTCCACTATAATTTTTCTATAGGTATTTAACACAAAAACATGATATCCCATGATCCAAATAGCCTTTTAAATCGTAAGGATTGCATGAAGAGAGAAATTTTTAAAGTAAAATGGATACGAATTTTGAATGAAATTTCATTTTTTAATTATTTTTAGAGAGGCAATAAGGTTATCAATACCTTTTCTATTCTTAATGAAGATGGTATTATTTTTAATAATAAGATAGATATAGTGGAACATGTTGTCTCCTTCTATATGAACTAATTTAAAGGTCCCAACACTAAATATTATTTTTTGGATAATATCATTTGTTGGATTATCATTCAGGAGGATAATACAATATTTACATAGATTCATCATAACAATGAGATCAAAGAAGTTGTCTTTGGTTTGAATATGGGTAGTTAACATAGTTCAGATTGATTCACCAATTTATTTTTCCAAACCTTTTGGGAATTCATCCAATATGATGTTTGCAAATGTTTCACTGATTTTTTCAAAGGTGGTCATCTCACATAGGGAATAAATACTAAATTCTTTTCTATTATTTGTAATGTGGAATGTGAAAATTATATTTATCTTTTTAGTCTTATGGATCTTTTAAATAATATTCAGAAAGTAATTGAAAACTATTTTCAAATAGGCTTTCTGAAATTGCATTCAAGATGTTATCCTCAAACCAATTTGGATTCATTAATTGAATAGCCGTAAAATAATATGTCATAGCTACCTCAGAATGTGTTAATATTATTATAAAAACACTAGGGTAATGTACTTTTGAAACTTGATTTTAAAAAAATATTTTCAAATGATGGAAAGGGGATTTATTTTTAAGGTCCTAAACATATTTGATTTTGGCACGTCCTTCATCCGGTGGGTCAAAATACATATGATTTAAGGTCATATTTTCATCTTAAACATGTTCCAAATGGGGGATACTTCACATTATCTAGAGGATTTAGAGAATCTCATCCTATATCAAGAATCACTTTTTCTATTGTTGGACTCAATATAAGTATACTACTTATTAATATGGTATAAAATAACAAAATAAACTAATCAGAGATTTCAAAGTCTTATTTTCTCTCAATCACTTATTTTAGGACAACTATATCACAATTTTCACACATTGATTCAAGATAAACATTAATAATACCAAGGATAATCAGGAATATCATGGATGTATCATTTATTTACTTAGCTGCTATTGATTTTCCCCAAAGGGTTCCCTTTGTTTAATGTTCTCCTAATGGGAGGATTCAAGGAGGAATAGAGGGATTTTTGTAGTTGAATTGGGTAGATAATGGATGAAAATAAGTGGTTTTAGAGTTGTGATGAAGGGGAAGATGTGGTGTCCTTTAATAATGTTGGGGGGGGACACACATTGAATTTCTAAAAACATGTTTGGTATGACAAGGTTTTTATCTAAGAAAAGTCATAAAAACCCAAAAAAATAATGGATATTTTATGGCCAAAATATTTCCATGAAATTAGTATTGGAAAAGTTTGAGGTCACTGTGGCTATTAAGTTTAAGTTTTAGTACCCTATTAAGATTAATTTTACCTCAATCCCTGTAATTAATATTAATCACTTTTACTAATGATTTTGCTAAAAAATTAAGTTGATATTATTAGACTAAAAATATTTTACTAATTAAAACTTTTTATGTCGATTTTTATAAATTAAATTCACATAAGCAGACAAATTATGTTTAATTCTAGTCCCATGGATTTTTAGAGAAAGCAGGTTTTCTAATATGAGAAAGTTCAAAAGCTCATTATGTTTATATATCTAAATGGAATATAAAAAATATTCCAATTATCTATATTGGATTAATAAATAAATAATTTCTATATTATGAATTTAAAATAATCATAAAATATAATTTAACTATATAAATACATTTGATGAAAATGAAGTCTGGAATTAAAATTAAATATTGTTTTACTATTCACCAAAAAATTATGTTTCACATAAAATTCCCAAAAAATCACTGTAAATTAAATTTTACATTATGAATTCAAAATAAAGTTTATTTTATAAAATTAAATCTCTAATATTTTTTAAAATTAATTTTATTTTAATTCATAGAATGACATAAAACATAGTTCCTTTCTGAAATAGTATTTTCAAATATATAAATAATTTTCCAATAATTCAAGTTTAATTATCAATAAGAATTATTTATATAGAAAAATTATAAATATTATTTTAAAACTATTTATTTTTATTAATATTACAATGTTTAATGACTAGGTTATAGCTATCTCGTTTAAATAATTATGAAAATAAAATGATTTTTCTTAGACACTCGATGTTGCGTGTAACACAATCCAAGTCGGTATTGCCTTTAAATAAGTTAGTCTAAGTATTATGTGACGTGAACACAATACTAATGTATTGATTTAATATAATAACAAATATATTTAATATTAAGTGAAATATAAAATATCTAAAAAAATTAAATTAATTTGAAAAATATATTTCACAAAATGTCGTGTTACTACATTTCACCCCCCCCCCCACTTAAAATAAATTTCACCCTTGAAATTCATATGGGTTATAAAATGTTTAATACATAAAAGTTATATTCATAGAAACACACATCGTAAAAATGAATACTAAAACATCCTTCAAAAGGGAAACGTTTTAAACATGAAATTTACACATAGTAACTTGTAACTAGTTTTCCATAAGGGAGAACATTGGTGGTAAGTAAAAATATTGACTAGTAGGAAAAATATAAATATTTATTCAGAGTTATTAAGGTCATCAATAAAAATAAATTAAATTATTGAGGTAAATGTTAGGGCTTCAGATTCATAAATATGTCATGATTTAAAATTCCATCATTTCAATAACAATTATTTTATTAAGACATCATTTTTTCATAATTTTAATAATGTTGATTAATTCATATATCGAAAATTAATATAGTGAAATATACTAACATGGTATATTTATATAAACAAAATTTCTTTCATTGTTTGTGATTCAATTATTTCTAGTTCAACCATTACATCATGAAATGGATATCTAGAAATTAACATTGGTGTGTGAAGCACGAAAATACATTTTTAACAGATCTTAAGGCCCATAAAAGAATGACATGTCTAAATATTCTAAAATAAATATGGTTCATACATTAATCTATAGACCTAAAAAGTGAATCTAATAGTAAACCATTAATATTTATTCTTAGAAATTTTTTTAAAAAAAATTATAATTACACATTAACTAGTACATTTTGTTGGCCAGTGCTAGGTATGAAACCCTTATCATCCTTTATTCATGGGTTCAAGACCTATGGCCTTTCTGAATGTGATGGGTTGTCACCTGATATATAGGTTGTCCTTATCTAAAACCACATTGACATAATTACCAAAATAAATATGATGGACATCCTTAAAATAATGTTAATCACTGAATATCCTTTTATATATGTTTTTATTAATATCTCAATATGGATATTCTTCCTCGGAAGTCTAACATAAAATTTTCATAAATTGTTAACCTTATAACCATTATGAAAGATGAAAATACAAAATATTAGAATGAAACCCATGAAACCACTTTAACATTGATCCTACATATATCAAAAATAATCCATTGGTTTTCACATTCCAAACATGTGAATACACTAATCCAATATTCTCTTGAAACATGGTAATAACCTAAATTATCAAAAATACTTTTGGAAAACAAGAATAATTATTTATTCAAAAGATTAATGGATATATTCATAAATACAAGAACCTGTAAACTTAATCCATGATTAAATGGAGTAGTTTTCAACAAATCCTATGTTAGTTATTAGGTAATTAGTACAATCCAGTTTAATTGTTAATATCCAACATATCATTATCCCAAAATCATTATCTCGACATTAGGAATTAATTTCCGGTTACCTTCCCTTAATCAAAATATCACCATTCCATGAAATCACCTTTCTAACTCACCATAATCATTCAGCATACCATTTAAAATACTTAAGAAAAAATGTGTACTGAAAATAATTATATATTCTTTTATTCATATAACAAAATATTTGAATTCCAAAACATATACACATCAATTATCTAACATTGTTCATAAACCATTACTCAGGATCCATCATCTTATACCTTAATATCCCTTTCCTAGAATATGAAAATTGAATATTGTCTTAAGGTTCATCATTCTCAATCTAATCATGGTTCTTATGATAAATGTAAATAATATTGGAATAACATCCCATATGTTTCACATGTCACTTAAAGTCTCTTTATCTTTAGAAATATAACCAAAACTCATGGACCTTTCAGATTCTCTTCTTGAGATTTCCACTTAGAAAATATGTTTTTATCATGTCCATAATTTCCAAATCAGAAACATTCAATGTTGACCCATTTAATTCCAGTTCCTATTATTTATTAAAACCAGAATACATATGGTATGAAAAACATTTCATAGCTGAAAACTATATAATCATGAAAAGTTTCTTATAGGATGTCTAAATAATTAAAAATATATATTTAATATAGGAAACCTCTAGTTTAACAGAGGTTATTCATAGTAATATTCTATTTAAATACTTCATGATGGTTCGTAACACATTATTGAGTTCCCAAATAATATCCCCCAGGAGTGTCTAACCAGGTTCACAGTAAGGCTCATTATTGTGTACATGGTTACACTCAAGTTACGATCGACACACCTTGTCAAATTTGTTACTCCTCAGTACATTTTTTCTAGAACAATGTCGACATATAGTACACATATAGGGATGTATTTATATGAAATCACTCACTCTATTATTTTCAAAAATTCTATGCCATTTTCCGCAGTATTAACCCATCCTTATACTTATCCGTAGAGCCATCCCTAGACATATAAATAAAAATATAACTATAGATATCACTAAAGCTTTCTCATCCAAAATTAGAAAGGAAGACAAAATCATCTCTATGATACCAATTAGAAAAACCCAGTATTAACATAAGTAGACATTGTATCACTTTTGTGGAATACATAAAACATTATACAAACAGAATCCAAAATACCATATTAGCTTAGAACCATAAGAAACATAAAAATGTAAATTATGATACATGAGTGAGATATATTGTCTCCCACTAGGTTATACATGAAAAGAACCCATCTTATACATATCATATATGATATATATCTTCATAACCTAGGGAAGGAAATAATGAAAGGGGTGAGTTAAGCTGCTCATTAAGGGTTAAAATGGGATATATTTAAGCTTAAATGATTATAAGGGTATGAGAATATGATAACAACATTAGAATATCATACCTTACATATCAATGATCATATAAATGAATCATTTGATAAAGATTAGATGTTCATAAGACATGAATCATAAGTGAAATGAGATCATAATCCACAAAAGAATAACATGGGAATGTTACATGGAATTGTTAGATACACATAAACATGTAATATCATTCCCTATAAGTCAAGATGAATTTCTATAACTTATTAGGGCACATCATGTGTACTACACCATCTAGAGGGGACACCTTCATCCCCAATCATAGTCATTTCCTTGTAAGGGAACGGGTTTCCCCATCTTCCCATAGTGGATCAGGTTTCCCTATCTTTCCATAGTGGATAGGTTTTCCCTATATTCCCATAGTGGATTGGTTTCCCCCATTATCCATATTCATGGTGACTACACCTACTATTTGGGACACACTACCATCCATAGTCGCAGTCCTTTCCTTGTAAGTGATCGAGTTTCCCCACCATCCCATGGTGGATTGAGCTCGTTGAATTGATTCTCATCATCATATAATTCTATATAAATCTTTAACTAATTCATTAGTGGGAGATATAGGTTCCACCCATTTCATAATAAAATCACTCATACATGTGCTATATAATAATAAAACTTTCATCATATCGTTAACCAAAAAAGTATATATGTTTCGTAAACATTGTATCATAACCCATGAAATGAAATGGGTATCATAAAAATTCAATCACATCATAACCTTTAGAAAATTGATACGTTTAATGATAATTTAATCAGATAATAACCCTTTAAAAAAGAAAGTTCCAAAAAATATAGGTCATAAAAGAGAAATGACTGTCATAAATATCATTATATTATGACATAAACAATTTAATAAATAATATTAATGGTATTCACAGATCATGTCCCCAATATATCTTAAACTATAAAAAGGGTGACATATTATATGGATAAGGATTTTGGAAGATCACTTGAAACATTTATCAAGGAAAATATCCTTTATTTGAAAATCTATTTCATAAAACAATTTTAAAAATCCATTTTTATTTAAATAAATCCTTACAATTTCATTAAAAATATTTATTGAAGGAAAAATCTTCTTCACTTTGAAAAAAACTTTTTAAAGATAAGTCTTTTTTAAAATATTTTTCTTTTAAAATATCCTTGAAACCTTATAAATGAATCTTGAACATATCTAAACCACTTTTAAACCATCAAACATTTTATTGAAAACCCTTTTTCTTTGAAAAA
This sequence comes from Viscum album, assembly GCA_963277665.1. Taxonomy (NCBI): domain Eukaryota; kingdom Viridiplantae; phylum Streptophyta; class Magnoliopsida; order Santalales; family Viscaceae; genus Viscum; species Viscum album. The sequence continues at coordinate 498,425,119 of OY728140.1, forward strand.
AATTTAAAAATCAAAACAAAATCTAGAATATTAGGAAAAAATTTCCTTAAAAATAATAACCTTGTAAACATATAGAATAACTATCAATGAAATTATCATCATGATGGTGGGTAAGTCTGTACATGGCGAACAATCATTTTTCACCATAAATGCTTAGAAAAGTGCCTTGATCGGAAAATGATAAGAATATCCCTTTTAAAACCATTTTTTATAAAGGTAATACATGCGTAAAAAATTTTTAAATACATAATATGATATTATTAATATATTTTTTAGAAACAATTTAGAAAATAATGTTTTGGAACACATATTTCCTATTAAAAAGAGAAATAAAGTCATATTTACATAAATTGTTTTATTAATTATCTTAATAAAAAAGAGTTGAAAAATGGTACCATTACTAGGATATAATATTAAAAACTATAGGTTAAGAAAATTCATGTTCTTTCTTGATATATAGATCATAATATTTCATTAATGGAATCATAATCATAAATTTTTTGTATAAATGATGAGATTTTATCAATAAATTGTTACCACTTTGGTAACATAGAATCATAATACAATGGAAAGAATAAAATTACATTAATATTAGAATATCATGAAAATAATTATATTCAAGATATAACATGTTAATTGATGTATATATGACTCAAAGAAAATTAATAGGTGCATAATATAGAATGTGTCTCTAAGAAGGAAAATTGACACACATATACTTTAATAATTTGGAATTTTTAAAACATAAACCCTACGAAAGAGATATCATAAAATTTATATTTAAATACCCTATAAATTTAATTAAAATAATATTAGAATTCATATATGGGTATTATACACACAAAATAGTATAAACATGATGTGAACATGGCTTTTTTCTCATAAAACTTTTGAGGGGAGAAAACCCTTACCTTATGTCTTGAATCTCTTCATACTCATAAAAACCTCCAATATAATAAATATTAGTTTATTGTAAATATTTTAAAAAACCATATTTTTATATCTAATACCATATATGGTTTTATTATGACTTAATGTTACTCTTATATTAATAATTCTATGTTAAATTTTTTCTTTGGGTAATATCCACTTTTTTTTGCATGTGTATTAATTTGTTATATTTTTGTACTCATACTTATATTATTATTTAAATAATATAAAACATTACATAAATATAATTTATATTAATTATATATTAATTTATAATAATCTATAGAATAAAAAAAATAAAAATTGAATACACCATTCATTGAGACGGTAGACCGTACGTATGTATGAACGTTGTTTCTGTTTTTATGTCATAATGAATGGAATAAATAAAATTACATAAAGTTATATATATAATATACTTAAATTAGACTTTTTATTTCATTAATATATTATTATTTCACAAAACCCATCCTTAATACATTCTATTTAGTCTGTGAACGAATCACATCACACTGAGGAGGCGGTAAACAAAATTATCATATTCACAAAAATGGAAATCATGAAGGTATGTGTTATATAATAATTCATGAATTATACATAAATAATATATATCATGTATATAATATACAAAATATTGTTTCTATCATAATTCCCAACCATGATGTGTGTTAAAGGAAAAACAAACAACATCGTTTTGAGAGGTGGTATTTCTCCATACCCACGAACGATAAGTTCCCTACCCGTTAGATGGAAGTGTGTGAAACTATAGTTCAAACCATTATCGCACTAAAGAATTAGTATATTTATGGTACTTATTATATAATTTAATCATGTTATAAGAATAATTAAGGAAGTATATAAATAAAATAAAGGAAATGATCTTGAAGATGGTTGTTACCACTTTTTAAGGGTAACTCCTTTTGGTTTTCACCAAAGGGATTTATTGGTTTTCATTCCTAAAAAAAGAGGCTTTAAGTAGGAATTTATGTAATATGGTATTTAAATTGGACATATATTGGCCTAAATTAAGTAGTTTTATAGATGTGAATTTGGGGGAGAGGTGGTAGCCTTTTATAAGGGTGTAAGGGGACAAAGATGGAAGTTTAAAAAACTAGTTAGGTGTACCAACGTTTTTACCTAACATAGGTCATAAAAAATCAAAATAATATGATAATGTAAGTTTTATGGAATAAATATTTCGCAAAAATGGGTTTTTTAAAAGTTTATAAGTCATTTGGGCACTTAATTTTAGGGTTTACACTCTTGTTAAGGTTAATTTTACCTTAACAGTTGTAATTAATTTTAATCACTATTACTAATCATTTTTTTGTCAAAAAATAAGATGATATTATTATAATAAACATATTATTTTTATTAAAACCATGTATGTAATTTATTTAAAAATCAATTCATATAAGTGGAAAGATTAAATTTAATTCTATTCCTAGAGGCTTGGTAAGAAAGTAGGTTTATAAAGTGATAATGTTCAAAAGTTTATTAAGATTTCATATATTAATTCAATATTAAATTGATTGGAATGTAATAAATTGTATTAATAAATTTATAATTTATCTATTAATAATTTTAAATCAATATAAAATATAATTTACTATATTAATAAATTAGATGAAAATGTAGATTGGAATTAAAATTAATTATTTTTTAACTATTCACAAAAAAAATGAATTTTTCATAAAAATCCAAAAAAATCAACCTAATATAATATGGAAATTATTAATTAAAAAAATATTATTATTTTTCCAAATTCAATCTATAATTTTTTCAAAAAATAATATTATTTTCATTCATAGAATGACTTAATGTGTAGTTCATCTGAGAAAATTGTATTTTAAAACATATAATGACATTTCCAATGTTACATGATTTATTTTCAATATATATTACTTATATAAAACTTTTAAATTTTTCTTAACAAGTAATTTATTTATATTAATGTTACTTATTTTTATTTCTACTATATAACTATCTCATTTAAATTATTTCAATAATAAAATGATGTCTCGCAGAAACATGGTGTTTCGTGTAACGTAAGAAAAGTCGGTGTTGCATGTAGCACAAGCTAATATAATTCTTATGTGCAGTGAATGGAATCCAAACATAGTGTTTTAATATATAAAAACTATATTTACTATTGTGTGAAATTAAAAATATCAAAAATAATAAAATGATGTGCTCATTTCTTTTAGACCTCTTTGAAGTAGATATTCTTATGATGGACAATATCCAGGAATATTTTAAATCCTTATTCAAGATAATTCCCTCCTAAAATACTCCTTGTTTCCTGTTCATAAGAGTTTTAGGTCATTTTTCATAACTTTAACAATCCAATTCATTAACATGGTCTTTTTAAGATTTAATTATTACTTGTACAAATTATGGTGGCTAGGAAAAATTTATGTTCTCTAAAAAATGGTCATTAAAATAACTCTAATCATGAATTTATAGTCCTCAAGTGTGTTGTAATGTTACGTGAATTTAAACCTCATTATGGAGCTTTTTAAGTCATGTTCATTCCTCCTTTAAATGTATGGATTAATAGAAACATTCATAAAGCTTCAAGAGGGAATCTAGGATATTTTTATTTTGGTATTTTCTTATAAATCATAATTACTATGTCAAGATTTGTATCTGTGGACAAAACACATATACCACGTCTCTTGATGTTTAAATTATTTATCTTTTCAATGTGGTTGAAGTGAAAAGGAAATGAGGTTGGGAAAATTTATGGATATAAGGTGACTCTACCACTATCATGCAAGCTATCAGAAATGGTATCAATCACCAATCATGAAAATTATATACTAAATGGATAAAATCCACAGAAAATATTTTTTTACATGGGATTCATTATCACACATACATATCAAGATTCTAACTATTTGGATTGTTCTGGGTAACTGCTACTTTTCTCACTTGTTTCAATGATTTGATATATCAATGTTTCCCTCTCTTTCAAATAGATTTTCATAAAATACCTTCTTTAAACTATTGTAACATTTTTTTTTAATAAATGCACATTTCCATCTGTAAAAGTTTTGATTTTTAAAAAATTAATTACAGACCCATTTAATAACTTTTAAAATCCCATATTATCTACTTATTACATTTCAATAGTTGTTTACTAATAATTCTTAATTAAAATAATATTTTAAAGGTGTTATTTTTTTTGTTTTTGTAATAATTTTCAATTCCATAATTATTGCCCCTTATCATTGATCATGGTTCTATCATCTCCACAATCATAATTATATCATCAGTATAATGTTTTTTCATTATATATACTTTTATAAACATTTATAGAAATCGATGTTGAAAATGAATCACATCACTTCATTGAGATGATAGTCTATATGTATCCATGATTGATGTTTTCCACTTTTTGTTGGATGGAATGAAAGAAAGGTAAATAATAATTCAAAATTATATATTCATTATTATATCTAACGTATAATATACATACACACATTAAATCCCCCATAATAACAAACCATGAAAATGGTGATTGAAAATGAATCAGATCCCTACAAAGACGTCGTAGACCACACGTATCCACGAGCGATGCTTTCATTTCTCAATTTATAGAGAAGAGATAGGAAATTTTTGTCCCATAAAAATAATAACATCTTAATATATTCATGATATTAGATTCACAATATTTATATGGATACTACAGGTTTAGATAATGTGGATAAGATATAAATATCTTCTTTAAGATTTATATATCTTCTTTTAGAGACCTCTATTATTTTACACCTTACTCCTTTAAATATTGGTCTTTTGATAAGACTTGAAACTATTTGATTAATATAATAAATCCGTACTTGTTTTGTAGTAGGGATATTCAAAGCTAAAATGCTCAAATTTTGTTAATAAGGGAGGAGAAGAGGTTCCCACTTATAAGTTAGGTAAGAGACACACATGGAATTAATTAAAAGATTTCAATAATACAAGGTCACATTCATGTGAAAGTGGCACTCAATATACTTGAATTTTAATTTAGGGTAAGATAAGTATGTAATATCTTTAACCAATATTAATTATACAAGTTTATGTGGAATTCCTACCATTATATCTTAATTTAACACTCCACCCCACTTCGGTAAACCTAATTTAACCTTTACCATTATAACGACCCATACATTAAATACATTTTTAGTACTTCAAAATTGAATTGCACTTATTACAACATATAGAAAAACCATGAAAGGTCTGTATAGGTATAGTGTCTTTAGAAACTGGGAAACATAAACAACTGGTTCATAAAGCATCTACACTATCTCTCATTTATTTCATCATATCTAGAGTCATTTTTGGCATATCTTACTTAATAACATTCTTCCTGACCTGGGGAAAGAAAACATACAAAAGGGTGAGCTCAAATTCTCAGTAAGGGTAAACAAAAGAAATATCAATCACATCATATTCATAAGAACATAACATTTTGGAAATATTACCCTACAAAAGAGATCATAGTTTCATAACATGGGATAAATCATGGTAGTGAAATGTAATCACAATAATCATAACTTAAAACATGAAGATTTGTGGCATACACACATAATCATAGAGAATCATTTCTTATTAGTCAAGACTCATTTCCAAGACTATCTTAGTGGAAAAAGTCCATTTCGGAACCGAGTTCATTCCTCGTTTCAGTCCTGCTTCACTGAACCGATTTAATATACCATTCCATCTATGTCTATCCCATGAGATATAAAATCTTTACCCAATGCATTGGAGGGAGATATAGGTCCCTCCCATCTCATAATGATACCATTCTTATGTGTGCCACAAAATCATAAACCATACATCATAGCATAACCCATGTAATAGAAATGGGAATCTTAAACATCGTGACATCATAAAAAAATTCATATAAGATAAAGGAATTCATAAAAATAATTCCATCACAATATAAAAAAAATCAATGTACTAATAGGGATAGAAACAGAACCTTTTATTATCTTAGATGGAAAATAATTTTGATAAAACACTTGAACTCCATTCTTGAGGAAAATATCTTTTCTACTTCAAAAACACTTATCCTTTCTTAACATGTCATACAATTATAAACTAAAAGAAGTTGATTAAAAATAAACTTGAAAAAATTTAAAGGAAGCTTCTTGGAAATAATGTTGTAAAAATCCATTCATGCTGTATAAGTAAAAAAACATTTTTCTCGTACTTTTGTCGGAAAAGTCAAAAAGTACCTCGTACGAAAAACGACAAACGATTCCTTTCATATCGTTTACTAAAAACTCACCGAAGGGTAAAATTGGATTTAAACAATTGTGGGTGGACGGAAATAATATTACATATTGAGGAAAAATGGATGTGGATGATAAAATACACACCAGTAAATTCCAAAGTATAAACAATATCGGATAAAAATGAGATTGTGATATTTCCCTTACCTTAGGTCAGATTTTCTTCGTAAGTGTCCGAACCTCCTGTATAATGATTTAAATAATGTCATTGACTTATTCCAGAATCATAATCATTGTTATTATATCATATATGGTCATATTCTTAGCTTATTATTAGTAATACTTCATTGCTACTTGTTATTCGGGTGTTTATTACTTTTTGTTCTTATGCATGTTTTGTAGAATAAATTCTTATTATTCTTTTTAGGTTATAGATACCTCATTTAAATAATTTTATTAGTGTAATTTATATCATATTTGTTCACTCAATTCATTTATGTAATCATTATGCAATGAAAATCATGTAGAACAAGTCGCATCACATCATGGAGACGGTATTCTGTGCGTACGCACGAGCGATGATATCATTCCCATGATCATGGAATTTTATTGGAGTGTATGTATACTATTTCAGAATCAATATCACTTTACCATAATCATATATATTTATTCTTTACAACATTATACGCATCCTATTAAGGAAAATAGATTACACCACGGTGTGGAGACGGTATTCCGTACGTACGCACGTGCGGTGATTAAATTTTCCGTAGGATGGATAGATGGTGAAATAGGGTTGTTTCATACTTATAATAACATATCTGTATATTATTGATACTTATGTTATTAATTAATAATGAAAAAACTAAATAAGAAGAAGTGGAAGAAGAAATAAATTTGAAAGAATCGGCAACGGACATTACCTATTCTTTGAAGCGCTTCTTTGAGACCTCCTTTTAGGGAACTAAAATTGGTCTTTGAAGAAGACCAGGACCTCTAGGATGTTTCTAGGTAAGTGGAGAGGAGAAATTGGTAGGTTTTGGCCGAGCTTGAAGGCTCAAAGTGGTGTGAGTAAGAGAGGGAAGAGGTGCCCTTTTATAAGGGAGGAGAGGGGCTCCTTTGGAAAAACTAAAAATATTATTTTTTTATAAAGTCATATTCGGTTTTAAATAGTTCCAAATTGATTTATTTATAATCTAAGGTGGGGATGGATCTAAATACTCTCATCCAATATAATTTAGACAAGTTTAGGTTCCTATTTTAACCTTATCATTTAGATTCAACTTTAAGTTAAATAATTTTACTTTTACCATGTCTTTCTGTGTTCTTACAGTATAAGGTTAATAAACATACTATAACAAGCCAAACTAACCCCAAGTTGTTTATTATTAATATATATAACCGTATCTAAGTCATTTGGCTGAACCGTAGATTTTAGTAATAAAATAACAATTAAAAATATAATATTTGTTTTAAAACCTATTTTATGTCAATTTTGAAACTATTTAGTAATTGATTTTTGTAAAAATCATAACAGAATGATTACATCAAAAACAGTTACGTAAATCAATAATAACATTTCATATTAACCTATAAAATTAGTGGAATTTATAAAAAGTCTCAAATTATATATATTTGGGTATTTATAACTTTAATTATGTCAATATTTCATTAATAAGATAATTACCGCATCATCATTGTGTCATATATAAATTAATTTATTTAAAGTCGAAAAATTACAAATAAAATACCATTATGTAGTAAATCCTTTGAGCTTTCTAAGGAATATTTATAGTCTAATTTATCTTATGTATAACCCTATATTAAAAATTATTTACTTATTAAACTTTGATTTTAACTATTTTAACCCTTCTTTAAATAAATTAATAATAAATGTCCCAATCTAATCCACATGGGCCTAAATGGTCATATTTTATTCCTTAGGTCTTTTTTAGTCTAATTAAACTTATCTAATAGAATTAAAACATGTGTTAGGGTAATAATAATATCATTTTTACCCTTAATTACCCTATTTACTTTTAACCATGGTAAATAAAAGTAAAAAGTTACTATTCACCAAAAATTATTTTCATATCATTGAACCACATTTTACTTACTGAAATCAACCGTGTCTCTAGGATTTTTGAAATTCCACTCACAGAAGCGGTAAAATTAACTTTTATGTAAATTTGCAAATTCTCCTAGCAGGTGGGTAAGACAGTGAAAAGTTCAATAAAATTCTTATATATCTAAAATTATTATAAAATTACTCCAATGAATTACATTGAACATATATAGTTATTATGTATCAATTTTGACCTAAAATAAATATAAATAAAATAAATAATTATTTAAATAAAAAGTCGGTTTTTAAATAGTAACCTTGTGTTTTCACTATTCATCGAAAATTGAAAGTTTCCAGAAAAATACCAAAATTTCACCCTAGGATAATTTCGATATTCCGAATCCAAAAGTGAAGTCCATTTTTAAAAATAAAATTTACTAAATTTCAAAAAGTGGTTATTAATATTCATAACGGCTAGTTTTAATAATATTTTAATAGCATATCGTTTTTTAGTGTAACTCGGTATTGCGTACGACACAAGCTATCAAGGAAGGTTGCGATTGCGTGTAAAGCAAGACAAGATAGTGTTGTGTGTAGTGAAATTTTCATTTGATGATTTATATAACATAAAAAAACAAAATATTTCTCATAAAAGTCTCGGGTGTTACAACCATGGTAAAAAAATATATTTTTAATATTCATTACGAAAAAATTTGAACCTGTTAAATTATATGAATTAAAATAATTACATATATATAATTCATTACACTAGATTGTGTTTCTCTAAGTGTATCATCCTGACTCAGGAAAAACTTATCCTATGTTTGGGATAGAGGACCAATGGGAATTATGGAGCCCTCCCTATATTTCAAAGGTATCCAACTAGCAGTGAGGGTCTAATTAGGTGATATTGAGGAGACTATACCCTCTGATCATGTTAATAATAATTTTCATAATATCATAAATTAGTGGAAACAGTTTATCAAAATCAGCAAAAATTTGATTATCATCTCGATAGAATAAACAATAAGAAATATAGATAAGAAATGAAAAGAAATGGATATACATATCAAATAAGGTATACATGTCACATAGTATTACAAAAATAGACATGAAATGTTGTACATGGATGATCATATAAGTATATAACTAATAACCCTAAAAAGATCTCCAACTTAATGAAGAGAACCACCATTGTCCATCTACCATCCATCCCATGAACATATGCTTCCCTAATCACTATGGACCAGAGCACAATATTGATACCTATCCTAATCTAAAAACCATAAATTCTAAACAAATTCCAAGGGGGACTTGTGGGGTGTGAGTCTGAACTAAGTAGGTCACCATCTATGTGTTCCTACATTACATCCAAATTTATACAAGGGTATTCAATCACAAATAAATGTCTTTTATACTCAATAATATAAATACATAACCATGTTTATTCATGCTAAAAAGTCATCAGGAACTTTTCGTATTATTTATCCAATATAGAAGTGGAACAATATATCCACAGTCGATAATACTAGAAGAAACTCGGTATCTCATCGTAATAAATTTTACCTGACACCTCATGTCATCCAATTCCTCATACATCACATATTAGTAATACTAGCATCCCATATGCATTATAACGACCCACACTTTACATACATTGTTAATACTTCAAAATTGAAGCACACTTATTACAACATATGACAAAACCACAAAGGATCGTATAAGTATAGTGTCTTTAGAAACTGGGAAACATAAACAACTGGTTCATAAATCTTCTACAGTGTCTCCCATTTATTTCATCATATCTAGGGTCCCTTTTAGCATATTCTACTTAATATCCATCTTCCTGACCTGGGGAAAAGAAAACATAAAAGGGTGAGCTCAAATGCTCAGCAATGGAAAATAAAGGAAATAAAAATCATATCATATCTTTATTAAAATCAAAACCTGCAAAAGAGATCATAATATCTTAACATGGAATAAATCATAGAAGTGAAAATGAGATCCCCATAATCATAACATAAAACTTGAAACTTTGTGGCATGCACACATAATCATGGAAAATCATTTCTTGTTAGTCATGACTCATTGCCAAGACTATCTTAGTGGACAAAGTCCCTTTCTGAACCGAGTTCACTCCTCATTTCAGTCCTGTATCACTGAACCGAAATAACCTTCCGTTCCAGCCATGTCTATCTCATGAGATATAAAATCATTACCCAATGCATTGGAGGGAGATATAGGTCCCACCCATCTTATAATGAATCCTTTCTTATGTGTGCCACATAATCATAAAACATACATCATCGCATAACACATGTAACAAAAATGGGATTCTTGAAACATCATGACATCATAAATCAATTCATATAAGATAAAGGAATTCATAAACATAATTCCATCACAACATAGTCAAATCAATGTAAAAATATGGATAGAAACAGAACCCTTTATTATCTTAGATGGAAAATTTTGATAAAACACTTGAATTGAATTCTTGAGGAAAATATCCTTTCTTCTTCAAAATCAATTTCTTTTCACAAAACATCATGCAATTTTAAAAGAAAGATATTTTATTGAAAATAGTCATGAAATCTTTTAGAGGAAGCTTTATGAAAATAAGGCTTTATAAAACAGTAGAAATCCGTTCGTGCCGTATAAGTTAAAAAAAACATTCTTCGTACTTTTGTCGGAAAAGTCAAAAAGTACCTCGTACGAAAAACGACAAAAGATTCCTTTCATACGTATTACTAAAAACTCACCGAAGGGTAAAAATGGATTTAAACAATTTTAGGTGGATGGAAATAATATTACATATTGAGTAAACATGGATGTGGATGATAAAATACACCCCAGTAAATACTTACGAATAAACAATCTCGGATAAAAATGAGATTGTGATATTTCCCTTACCTTAGGTCCGATTTGCTTTGTTCGTGTCCGAAGCTCCTGTATAATGGTTTAAATAATGTTATTGACTTATTCCAGAATCATACATATTGATATGATATCATATATGGTCATATTATTAGCTTCTTGTTAGTAATATTTCATTGTTACTTGTTACTCGGGTCTTTATAACTTTTTGTTCTTATGCGTGTTTTGTTGAATAAATTCTTATTCTTATCTTTAGGTTATAGATAATTCATTTCCAGAATGGTATTAGTGTAGTATATACCATATTCATTCATTCAATTCATTTATATAATCATTATGAAATGAAGATCATGTAGAACGAGTCGCATCACATCGTGGAGACGGTATTCCGTACGTACGCACGAGTGATGATATCGTTCCTATGATCGTGGAATTGTATTGGAGTATATATATATATTATTTCAGTATCAATATTACTTAATAATAATCATATATAGTTACTCATTACACCATTATACCCATCCTTGTAAGGTGATGGTGGAAGATAGATTACACCACGGCGTGGAGACGGTATTCCGTACGTACGCACGCGCGGTGATTTCATTTTTCCGTAGGATGGATAGAAGGTGAATTAGGGTTGTTTCATATTTATAATAACATATCAGTATGTAAGTAATACTGATGTTATTACTTTATCCTGAAACAACTAAAGAAGAAGAATTTGAAGAATAAAGAAATTGAAAAGATCGGTAATGGATATTACCTCTTCTTTGGAACGCCTCTTTGAATCCTCCACTTAAGGAACTAAGATTGGTCTTTGGAGAAGACCAGGACCTCTAGGATTATTCTAGGTAAGTGGAGAGGAGAAAATGGCAGGGGTTGGCCGAGCTTAAGTGCTCAAATTGGTGTGAGGAGGAGGGGGAGGTGGTGCCCTTTTATAAGGGAGGAGAGGGGCACCTTAGGAATATCTCAAAATATTATTTTATATTAAAGTCAAAATCGGTTTATAATGGTTCCAAAGGGTCTTATTTAGAAGCTAAAGTGGGGATGGGTCGAAATCCTATCAACCAATAGGATTTGGACAAGTTTAGGGTATTATTTTAACCTTATCAATTAGATTTAATTCTAAGTTAATTAATTTAACTTTTACCGTGTCTTTTTGTTTTCTTTCACTACATGGTTAATACACTTACTATAACATGCCAAACGAACCCCAAATTGTTTATTATTAATATATATATCCTTATCTAAGTCATTTGGCCGAACCTTAGATTTTTAGGAATAAAATAACAATTAATAATATAATATTTGATTTAAAAACTATTTTGTGTCAATTTTGACACTATTTGATATATGATTTTTGTGAAAGTCATAACAGAATTATATGTTCGAACCAAGTTGATTAAATCAACATTAATATATCATAGTAACCTAGAAAATTAGTGTAATTCATAAAAAGTCTCAAATTACATTTATAATATCAATTATGTCAATATTTCATTAATAAGATAATTACTGCATCATCATTGTGTCATAAATATATTAACGTATTTAATGTCTAAAAATTACAAATAAAATACCCTTATGTAGGAAATCTTTTTAGCTTTCTAATGAATATTTATAGTCGAATTTATCTTATGTATAAGCCCATATTAAAAATGATTTACTTATTAAACTTTGATTTTAACTATTTTAACCCTTCTTTAAATAAATTAATAATAAATGTCCTAATCTAATCCAAGTGGGCCTAAATGGTCATATTTTATTCCTAAGTTTGTTTTTGGTCGAATTACACTTGTCCAATAGAATTAGGACATGTGTTAGGGTAATATTGATATCATATTTACCCTTAGTTACCCTATTTACTATTAACCGCGGTAAAAATAGTAAAAAGTTACTATTCACCAAAAAATTATTTTCATCTCATTGAACCACATTTTAGTCCCTGATATTAACCGTGTCTCTCGGATTTTTGAAATTCCATTCACAGAAGCGGTAAAATTAAGTTTTATGCAAAATTCAGTTTTTAACCTACCACTTAGTGGTTTCACTATTCATCAAAAATTGAAAGTTTTCAGAAAAATACCAAAATTTCACCCTAGGCTAATTTCATTATTCTGAGTCCAAAAATGAAGTCCATTTTGAAAAATAAAATTTATAAAATTTCAAAAAGTGGTTATTACTATTCATAACGGCTAGTTTTAATAGCATATTGTTGTTTAGTGAAACTCGGTATTGCGTACGACGCAAGCTATCGAGGAAGGTCGCGATTGCGTGTAAAGCAAGCCAAGCAAGTGTTGTGTAGAAAAAGATTCCTTTGATGGTTTATATAACATAAAAGTCTCGGGTGTTACATTCTACCCCCCTTAAAAAGAATTTCGCCCTCGAAATTCGTCACTTTGTAACAAACAAATGAGGATACTTCTCCCTCATCATATCCTCAAGCTCCCATGTAGCTTCTTCAAGTTGGTGGTTCCTCCATAAAACTTTCACCAAGCGAGTGGTCTTGTTTCGTAGGACTTTTTCGCTACGATCCAGAATCTCTATCGGATGTTCTTCATAAGAAAGATCTTGCTCCAGCGGTACAACTTTTGAGCTGAGTACATGTGAAGGATCTGGTATGTACTTTCTCAGGAGAGATACATGGAACACATCGTGAACTTGAGAGAGATTCGGTGGAAGCGCCAATCGGTAAGCTACCTTCCCAACACGATCCAGTATTTCAAAAGGACCGATATATCTAGGGCTCAACTTCCCCTTCTTTCCAAATCTCATAACCCTCTTCCAGGGAGATATTCGTAAGAACACTTTATCGCCCACTTCAAACTCTAGGTCTTTTCTTCGGTTGTCGGCATAACTTTTCTGTCGACTCTGAGCTGCTCTTATGTGTTGTTGAATAGATCTAACCTTTTCTGCCATTTCATCAACGAGATCAGGTCCTAATAGCTTTCTTTCCCCAACTTCATCCCAGCAAGTTGGAGTTCTGCATTTCTTTCCATAGAGAGCTTCATAAGGAGCCATCTGAATACTGGAGTGAAAGCTATTATTATAAGAAAATTCCACCAAAGGTAGGTGTTGATCCCAACCTCCTTTGAAATCTATATAGCAAGCTCTCAACATATCTTCTAGGGTTTGAATTGTTCTCTCAGACTGACCGTCTGTCTGGGGATGATAAGCAGTGCTGAAACTCAACTCTGTATCCAGAGTATGCTGAAGACTTCGCCAGAACTTCGAGGTAAATCTCAGATCTCGATCAGATATAATAGAAAGTGGTACTCCATGCAATCTTACCACTTCCTTTACATATATCCTGGCAAGCTGATCTAGAGAGAAATCCTCTCTAATAGCAATGAAGTGTGCAGACTTTGTAAGACGATCAACTATGACCCAGATAGCATTATTGCCTTTGGATGTCTTAGGAAGTCCTGTGACAAAGTCTATAGTGATGTTTTCCCATTTTCATTCGGGTATGGGTAATGGTTGTAACATCCCCTTAGACTTCTGTCTCTCAACTTTAACTTGTTGACAAACCAAGCATCGAGAGACATATTCAGCAACATCTCTTTTCATGCCATCCCACCAGAAGTACTCTTTCAGGTCCCTATACATCTTCGTGCTTCCAGGATGAATAGAGAATGATGAACTATGAGCCTCATCCAGCAGCTCATTCTTTAATTCGGGGATGGGAGGAACGCAAACCCGATTCCTGAACTTTATTATCCCATCACAATCAAGGTTGAATTCAGGAACATTTCTCACCTTCTTTTGTAACTCGACATCTTCTTTCTGTGACTCTTTAATCTTCACTTGTATAGATGGTTGAACATTCATTTGAGAAAGATAAGATTTTTCCCCTTCCATTATAATTCCAAGATCCATCCTTTGTAAATCCATAAATATTGGATCTTTTGTGATCCTCATCATGGATAAACTAGCATGGTCTTGTCGACTTAATGCATCTGCCACCTTGTTTGCTTTCCCAGGGTGGTAATGGATTGAGCAGTCATAATCCTTAATCAGCTCCAACCATCTTCATTGACGCATATTCAACTCCTTTTGTGTGAAAATATACTTTAAACTTTTATGATCAGTATAAATATCACACCTTTCACCATAAAGGTAATGCCTCCAAATCTTTAATGCAAAGATTACCCCAGCCAACTCGAAATCATGTGTTGGGTAATTTTGCTCATGGATTTTCAACTGTCGTGAGGCATATGCTATCACCATATCATTTTGCATAAGAACACACCCCAATCCCTTCTTGGATGCATCACTGTAGATCACAAACCTTTCTCCACTACAAGGCAGTGTGAGCACAGGTGCACTGGATAACCTTCTTTTCAACTCCTTGAAATTCTCTTCACATTCCTCTGTCCAGACAAACTTAACTCCTTTCCGAGTCAACTTGGTGATTGGATTATATAATCGTGAAAAATCTTTTACAAAACGTTGATAATATCCAGCCAAACCAAGAAAACTTCGGATCTCAGTTACTGTTGTTGGTCTTGACCATCTTTCGATAACCTCTGTTTTTGCTGGATCCACAGATATCCCCTCTTTTGAGATTATATGACCCAAAAATGCAACTTTTTTAAGCCAAAATTCACACTTGGTAAATTTGGCATAAAGCTTCTCCTTTCTCAGAGTCTTCAATATAATTCTCAAGTGATCTTCATGCTCTTCCTTGCTCTTTGAATAGACAAGAATATCGTCTATAAAGACTACCACAAATTGATCAAGATAGTCTCTAAAGACTCTATTCATTAGATCCATGAAGATAGCAGGGGCATTAGTAAGACCAAATGGCATCACTATAAATTCATAGTGTCCATACCTTGTACGGAAAGCCGTCTTTGGTATATCCTCCCTTTTGACCCTTAATTGATGATACCCTGAACGAAGATCAATCTTGGAAAAGTATTGAGCTCCGCGTAGTTGGTCAAATAAGTCATCAATGCGTGGGAGAGGATATTTGTTCTTGATAGTGATCTTGTTAAGTTCTCGATAATCAATGCAGAGTCTCATTGATCCATCTTTCTTCTTAACAAATAGAACAGGTGTTCCCCAAGGTGACGCACTAGGGCGTATGAATCCCTTATCAAGATTCTCTTGGAGTTGCTTCTTCAATTCCTGCAACTCAATTGGGGCCATTCTATAAGGTGTCTTTGAAATAGGCAAAGCACCCGGTACGAGTTCTATTGAAAACTCAACTTCACGATTTGGTGGAAGACCCGGCAATTCCTCCGGAAAGACATCATCAAACTCCCGTACAATGGGCATATTCTTATTCGTGAGTTTCTCACCAACCATTTGAGATAAATAACCTTCATTTAGTGGAATCAATACCCATAAGATGGAAGAAATTTCCACTGGAAGGTTATGTTCATCCTTGCATTGGTATACGATCGTAGATTGATCTAGAATATGAAATGTGACTTCCCTTCTTTGGCAATTGATATGAGCTCCATGTAGAGAAAGCCAATCCATGCCAAGAATCACATCAAATTCCACTAAAGGAAGGATCACAAGATTTGCAGGAAGCACTTTCCCACAAACTTTGATCGGA
The DNA here is from genome assembly GCA_963277665.1 of Viscum album. Classification (NCBI taxonomy): domain Eukaryota; kingdom Viridiplantae; phylum Streptophyta; class Magnoliopsida; order Santalales; family Viscaceae; genus Viscum; species Viscum album. The sequence continues at coordinate 498,441,788 of OY728140.1, forward strand.
GAAGAATTATAAACTTTTGATGCGATTGATGTGCCATTAGGTGTTGTCACAGCTAACTCAACATCTAATTGTTGAGGTAATACGGTGATACCCTTAGAAAATTTTTCAGAAATAAAAGAGTGGGTGGATCCAGAATCAAATAAAACATTTGTTATTTTAGAGTGGATGGTAAGTGTACCTTTCACCACATCGTTATCGTACTCCACATCGCTGATAGAAATTGCATGTGACTTTCCTTTGTCTTTAGCCTTAAGAGTTTGTTGACGTCGACCATCATCATCAACCCTTGTATTTGGGCATTGATTGGCATAATGCCCCATCTCCTTGCACTTGAAACATTGAAGTGTAGTAGGTTCATTCTGTGTATCCCTTCCTTTGTTTGCGTCATTAGACATCTTCTTCCCATTATCACGGCATTCAAATGCCCGATGACCTTCTTTTCCACATTTAAAACATTTACTTGTCCCTTTAAGACAACTCCCTCCATGTTTCTTTCCACACTTTGAGCATAAGGAAAAGCTCATCTTCTTTTCCGTGTGCTCTTTAGATTTTTCTTTGAATTCCATCTTCCTCTTCTTATCAAACCCATGTGACTGATGGGTTACTCCAATCTCCATCTCGACTTTGAGAGCACATCGAACGATTTCCTCGTAGCTATTGAAGTCCCTTATGGCTAACTCCCTTCGAAGACTTGGTTTTAAGCCACTAAAGAATCGATCGATCTTACTCTCAGGTTGGGTAATAATACCAGAAGCGTACCTTTCAAGTCTGGTAAAATTTGCTTCATAGGTACCAACAGATTCATCATCCCTTTGCTTCAGTTCAAGGAACTCTTTCTCCATATTTGTTCGGAGAATACGAGGGAAGTACTTATTGAAAAATAAGTTCTTGAACTCGTCCCATTCCATAGACTCAATTTCATCCCTTTGCCTTGTATTCTTAACAAGATTCCACCATTGATCCGCATCTCCTTCCAAACGATACACTGCTAGGATGACTTTATCATGCTCAGAACATTGAAGAACTGAAAATATCTTTTCAGTAGTACTAATCCATTGTTCAGCAACTAATGGATCAGTAGACCCGCTGAAAGAAGGTGGACGCTGCCTCATGAAGGATTCAACAGAATGTTGCTCCCTCCTTTGCTCATTTGGAAATCCTGCATGATTCATAGATTGAGAAAGTTGTGTGAGCATGGCTACAAGATTTTGCATTCCAGCTCCCATATCGTTTGTTTGCTCAGGGGGACAATCATTGCATTGCCCATCGCATTCCGCATTAACACGGTTCCTTCGGGTTCCAGCCATTGACTAAAACCAAGAAGAATAGTGTGATCAACACTAATTATAATAGGAAACCACATAATTCAAGAATAAAATTTTCATGCTTAAGGTCTTATCCTAGGTTATTCAAGGCCATTTCTAAAACACTAAGATTGTGTTCTATGCTTAGACTTATCCTTAGGGTTCTTACTAAGGCTTTCACATCCTAGTTTCCAAAGGTTGACTATACCTTTCCTCTGATACCAACTATAACGACCCACACTTTACATACATTGTTAATACTTCAAAATTGAAGCACACTTATTACAACAAATGACAAAACAACAAAGGACCGTATAAGTATAGTGTCTTTAGAAACTGGGAAACATAAACAACTGGTTCATAAATCTTCTACAGTGTCTCCCATTTATTTCATCATATCTAGGGTCCCTTTTAGCATATTCTACTTAATATCCATCTTCCTGACCTGGGGAAAAGAAAACATAAAAGGGTGAGCTCAAATGCTCAGCAAGGGCAAATAAAGGAAATAAAAATCATATCATATCTTTATGAAAATCAAAACCTGCAAAAGAGATCATAATATCTTAACATGGAATAAATCATAGAAGTGAAAATGAGATCCCCATAATCATAACATAAAACTTGAAACTTTGTGGCATGCACACATAATCATGGAAAATCATTTCTTGTTAGTCATGACTCATTGCCAAGACTATCTTAGTGGACAAAGTCCCTTTCTGAACCGAGTTCACTCCTCGTTTCAGTCCTGTATCACTGAACCGAAATAACCTTCGGTTCCAGCCATGTCTATCTCATGAGATATAAAATCATTACCCAATGCATTGGAGGGAGATATAGGTCCCACCCATCTTATAATGAATCCTTTCTTATGTGTGCCACATAATCATAAAACATACATCATCGTATAACACATGTAACAAAAATGGGATTCTTGAAACATCATGACATCATAAATCAATTCATATAAGATAAAGAAATTCATAAACATAATTCCATCACAACATAGTCAAATCAATGTAAAAATATGTATAGAAACAGAACCCTTTATTATCTTAGATGGAAAATTTTGATAAAACACTTGAATTGAATTCTTGAGGAAAATATCCTTTCTTCTTCAAAATCAATTTCTTTTCACAAAACATCATGCAATTTTAAAAGAAAGATATTTTATTGAAAATAGTCATGAAATCTTTTAGAGGAAGCTTCATGAAAATAAGGCTTTATAAAACAGTAGAAATCCGTTCGTGCCGTATAAGTTAAAAAAAACATTCTTCGTACTTTTGTCGGAAAAGTCAAAAAGTACCTCGTACGAAAAACGACAAAAGATTCCTTTCATACGTATTACTAAAAACTCACCGAAGGGTAAAAATGGATTTAAAAAATTTTAGGTGGATGGAAATAATATTAAATATTGAGTAAACATGGATGTGGATGATAAAATACACCCCAGTAAATACTTACGAATAAACAATCTCGGATAAAAATGAGATTGCGATATTTCCCTTACCTTAGGTCCGATTTGCTTTGTTCGTGTCCGAAGCTCCTGTATAATGGTTGAAATAATGTTATTGACTTATTCCAGAATCATACATATTGATATGATATCATATATGGTCATATTATTAGCTTCTTGTTAGTAATATTTCATTGTTACATGTTACTCGGGTCTTTATAACTTTTTGTTCTTATGCGTGTTTTATTGAATAAATTCTTATTCTTATCATTAGGTTATAGATAATTCATTTCCAGAATGTTATTAGTGTAGTATATACCATATTCATTCATTCAATTCATTTATATAATCATTATGAAATGAAGATCATGTAGAACGAGTCGCATCACATCGTGGAGACGGTATTCCGTACGTACGCACGAGTGATGATATCGTTCCTATGATCGTGGAATTGTATTGGAGTATATATATATATATTATTTCAGTATCAATATTACTTAATAATAATCATATATAGTTACTCATTACACCATTATACCCATCCTTGTAAGGTGATGGTGGAAAATAGATTACACCACGGCGTGGAGACGGTATTCCGTACGTACGCACGCGCGGTGATTTCATTTTTCCGTAGGATGGATAGAAGGTGAATTAGGGTTGTTTCATATTTATAATAACATATCAGTATGTAAGTAATACTGATGTTATTACTTTATCATGAAACAACTAAAGAAGAAGAAGTTGAAGAAGAAAGAAATTGAAAAGATCGGTAATGGATATTACCTCTTCTTTGGAACGCCTCTTTGAATCCTCCACTTAAGGAACTAAGATTGGTCTTTGAAGAAGACCAGGACCTCTAGGATTATTCTAGGGAAGTGGAGAGGAAAAAATGGCAGGGGTTGGCCGAGCTTAAGTGCTCCAATTGGTGTGAGGAGGAGGGGGAGGAGGTGCCCTTTTATAAGGGAGGAGAGGGGCACCTTAGGAATATCTCAAAATATTATTTTATATTAAAGTCAAAATCGGTTTATAATGGTTCCAAAGGGTCTTATTTCGAAGCTAAAGTGGGGATGGGTCGAAATCCTATCAACCAATAGGATTTAGACAAGTTTAGGGTATTATTTTAACCTTATCAATTAGATTTAATTCTAAGTTAATTAATTTAACTTTTACCGTGTCTTTTTGTTTTCTTTCACTATATGGTTAACACACTTACTATAACATGCCAAACGAACCCCAAATTGTTTATTATTAATATATATATCCTTATCTAAGTCATTTGGCCGAACTTTAGATTTTTAGGAATAAAATAACAATTTATAATATAATATTTGATTTAAAAACTATTTTGTGTCAATTTTGACACTATTTGATATATGATTTTTGTGAAAGTCATAACAGAATTATATGTTCGAACCAAGTTGATTAAATCAACATTAATATATCATAGTAACCTAGAAAATTAGTGGAATTCATAAAAAGTCTCAAATTACATTTATAACATCAATTATGTCAATATTTCATTAATAAGATAATTACTGCATCATCATTGTGTCATAAATAAATTAACTTATTTAATGTCTAAAAATTACAAATAAAATACCCTTATGTAGGAAATCTTTTTAGCTTTCTAATGAATATTTATAGTCGAATTTATCTTATGTATAACCCCATATTAAAAATGATTTACTTATTAAACTTTGATTTTAACTATTTTAAGCCTTCTTTAAATAAATTAATAATAAATGTCCTAATCTAATCCAAGTGGGCCTAAATGGTCATATTTTATTCCTAAGTTTGTTTTTGGTCGAATTACACTTGTCCAATAGAATTAGGACATGTGTTAGGGTAATATTGATATCATATTTACCCTTAGTTACCCTATTTACTATTAACCGCGGTAAAAATAGTAAAAAGTTACTATTCACCAAAAAATAATTTTCATCTCATTGAACCACATTTTATTCCTTGATATTAACCGTGTCTCTCGGATTTTTGAAATTCCATTCACAGAAGTGGTAAAATTAAGTTTTATGCAAAATTCATTTTTTAACCTACCACTTAGTGGTTTCACTATTCATCAAAAATTGAAAGTTTTCAGAAAAATACCAAAATTTCACCCTAGGCTAATTTCGATATTCTGAGTCCAAAAATGAAGTCCATTTTGAAAAATAAAATTTATAAAATTTCAAAAAGTGGTTATTACTATTCATAACGGCTAGTTTTAATAGCATATTGTTGTTTAGTGAAACTCGGTATTGCGTACGACGCAAGCTATCGAGGAAGGTCGCGATTGCGTGTAAAGAAAGCCAAGCAAGTGTTGTGTAGAAAAAGATTCCTTTGATGGTTTATATAACATAAAAGTCTCGGGTGTTACATGCATGACCAATAAGTTCATCACAATTCACTCATAATTTCCATTGAATAATCACCATCGGATCAATATCCCAACATCCTGAAATAAATCACAAGTCCAATGTACTTCAAATTTATCATTCGTCATTGGGTCAACATCCAAAAATACCAATGCATGATTATATACATCCTTCAATGAGTAATAAATAATTTCCATATCCATATCTTAATGTACCAAGGTATGGAATGATCTTTCCTACCACAATCGCTACCCCTCTTCCATCAATCTAAGAGTAAGAATCAGCCCCCAATAGATGGTTGATCACATTGTCGAGCGCGTCAAATTAAATTTTTATCTTTAGCTATAATTTATGCAACATAGCAGCAACCACATGTCGTCTCTTGATGGAGCCTTATATCATTAATTTTAAAAGAATTTTCTGATTTTGATAATAAAAGAGGAATGTGGATTTATAAGACTTGGGTTTTTTATTTTAAAACATAAATTGAAACTATAATACTATATGAGAGAATAATATAGAGAAATCGTGATCAACCCAGGTAAGTGTTCCTTGATGCTCAATCTTTCATCACTCTCAATGGAAAGGTAAGTATAATTGATTCCTTAATTTATACACACTAAAACTAGTATGATATGTGACTTCTTACTAGGTTACCACCTAGGATTTTATCGATCAATGAAATTGATTATCGAAAATCACCTAAAATCAACAATCTTGAGTCGATGAAAAAATGGAACTCAATCAAGGCATCACATCAATAACATGATGAGATTAATAGATTTGTGTGAATGATTAAATATTACACTATACTAGAACCTGAATATTCATTATTTCAATCTCCTGAAATTTATCAACTGACATAATCCATTCACACAATCATGTAAGCGAAGGGGCGAGAAAAATGCAATTTCACTCAAATCATCACACCATCTGGGCTATGCATGGAATCATAAGGATTATTTTCCTTTAATTTTTACATGATAATACAAGAATAAACACAAATTAAGGAGGTATAAATGAAGAACAATTGACAACAAACAAAGATATTCAATTACCTTTTTAAGATTTCATGCATTGAGCTCAGGATTACAACAAAGGACACCCCCCCAAATTGATCGCTAAGAGGTTGAGAAGTACATGAGGGAGAATTTAACTAAAATGGGTGTAGAGGGATCTAAAATTATACTAACGTTATCCTATGGATTTTATACCTGATATAATGAATTGGTGGAGTAATTTTATGGACAACTACATCAAAATTTTAACAAAAAGTTGTCAAGTATCTAATGGGATGGGTGAATGTTCAAGGAATAATTTTTACTCCATCATTATCTTGATATTTTACTGACAAAAATGTGAAAAAATGACATAAAGTTATATGGAGATTCAGGAATTCTCATTAACTGTCCAATGAAGGTAGAATCATCCCATTTGGAGTTCTGAGGCCCATGTTATGGCCCAAATTTAGAAGGGTATTCTAATCTGGCCTTCCCATAATTCCTTCACAATGTGGACATATTTTGGGCCTCTAAATGGAAGAATTGGGATCCATTGTCTACAACATAAATATATCCCAATTTTTTTCCATTCCTATACCCATATTTAGCCAAATTTAATCTACAGATTATCGACAATACATATTAACGTCCACATGCATGCTTGGGCTCCTCTGTAGTTTGGCCCATTTTATTTGAATTACATCACGGGCTCACCAAATCACCTCCTCCTAAAATGTAAACACAGAAACATGTAAAATTTCCCAATTAAATAGTGATAAAAATTAATTCATTGAGTAAAACATGAAGTGTGATTTATTGTAATATTATAAATATTCATCATAAAACCAGTTTAAGAAGCAGTGTAAGGGTGGAATTGAATAGTGAATTGCTATGCGATCACACCCCCACACCTAAACATTTGTACCCATGTGAAAAGTCACATATCCAAAAGAATGATTTGTGTAGATTTTATCAACATCATGAATATTTAACATTTGATGAAATTTTAATTCATTAATGTAATGTGATCAATGCATTAACCACAACAAGGAGTTCTTCCTAGTGAAAATGGATAAAGAAGTCTTAAAAATTATATCACAATGAAATTAAAAGATATTGTGATATCAAATTTTTCATAGAATTCAAAATTAAACCATGCCCCTAACTCTCCGTGTGTGTGTGTGTGTGAAAACCATTCAATGTTATTATTTCCACTTTCTATCTAATAAATATAGGTTATTTTAACATTTTATCACTTTAATGATTTTGTCCACCGAACCTAACCTACATCCTTTAAAATAATATTTCAAGACCCACTCACTTAAAAATTCCCATAATTCAAACCATAATCTCCCATTCTAGATATTCCCATTTGTTTCACATTTCACCACTCCACTCATTTATTATTTTTTTCTTTTTTACATAAGTTTCATTTGGAAAAAATTTCACACTAATTTCTAAACCCTTGTTTTATCTCCTAATGATACTAATTGTAATAGTTATAACCAGATAAGTGGTTTAAGAGGAGTGGTTTTTTACCTGTCCACGACAAAACCATTTTTTTATTTTGTTTTTTTAGGGTGTACAATAGTCAGATATCAGGTATACACGCAATGGTCAATCTGGTATAGTAATGAAACAGATTAGATAAGGAACGAATGTATGGAAATATCATTTTAAGTTGAAATATATTAACTTAGAATATATTTGCCTTCTATTAAGTAATAAATATTAATACTTTTTAGTTTAGTGAAAAAATGTGTCGAGATGTTAGTGAACTGATTTTCCCAAGAACTACTCAAACAAGGGGAATAAATCATCTCAATGGTTTCACATAGACACAATCATTTATATCTTGGATAGAAAACCAATTCACTAAAAATCATTCCCTGATGTTAAATTCATAAAATTATTCATTGCATAACATATACAGGTTTTCATCAAATGTTTAAACAACAAGGAATTAAAATTTTCAAAATTCATTTTCAGTAAGTTTCAGGATTTGGTGACCATAAGGGGGGAAGTAAAAATACCATAAAGAAGGAGAAAAAGAAAAGAAATAAGAAATAAAATGAAAATACAAATAAACTCAAGATGATGGGGAAAAGTGAAAATACCATATGGAATGTGAAAAAGATAATAAAGAACAAAGATTCTGAAAATCACAATAAACCAAGTAATGTATCCACCCCCCCCCCCCCACCCTCCCCACACACACCATGAATGTGTAGTTTCCTTACTTTAATAATCGAGAATATGTGAAGGATAGATAAAACCTAATGTGTTACACTGGTATGTTGCTTCTAAAAGGTGGATTTCCTCCATCAAATTATTTGTAAAATCCAAATACAAGTGTTTAAGTCACTTCCCATTGATGGTAATTCTTTTTTCACTCTGATAATGAAAAATATTTACTACACCAAAAGGGTAAACATTAGAAACAATGTAAAGACCGATCCATCGGGAATGAAGCTGACCTGGGTGGAGATTTTTCCTAGAATTATACATGAGGACCTTATCACTAATATAGAACTTCCACTAATTAATCATGCTATTATGGATAGCCTTTGTATTCTAATTATATATCCGAGAGTTCTCATATTTCTCAATTATAATTTCTTTCAACTCTTGAATCTACACCGTCTTATGCTCACCTACATCTAAAAGATTAATATAATATTGTTTAACAACCCAATATCCATGGTGTTCTACATACAACAAGAGATGAAAAGCCTTTCCAAACACAATTCCTTATAGTGACATTCATATAGGGGTTTTAAAAGTTATATGGTCACCCAATGTGCATCATCCAAGAAGAAACCCCAAACGGTCATGTTGGGTTGTAATGTTTTTTACAAGATTTTATTAACTTCCCAATTGAGATTTAAGCATTCCAGTTAGTTTGGGGTGATATTTAGGGGGTAATTTATGATCAACCCCATACATACAAAGAAAAATTTTCATGTTGAGATTTCAAAAATGTGAACCATTATCCCTAATGATGAATCTTGGCAAAAAAAATATACTAAATATCTGGGACCTTACAAAATCAACAAAAACTAGAGAGTCATCATTCCTAGTATCCTTTAATTCCACCCATTTAGAAATTTAGTACACAAACAATAATATGTACACAAATCCCAATGATTTTGGAAAATACCCCATGAATTCAATTCCCCATACATCAAAAATTTCATAGAATAATATGGGATGTTGTGTAATTTCATTCTTCATAGAGATATCCCGTATGAATTGACAATGACTACATGACTTGAAAAATCATTGTGCATCCCTATACAATTTTGGACAATAAATTCTTGATTCAAGGACCTTTAAAACTATACGTTGAGAAACAAAGTGGCCCCCACAAGCCAAAGTGTGAAAAAGGTCAAAATGGAGGTGAACTCATAGTCAGGGAGACACTAAAAAACTAAATGGTAACAGCAAATTCTTCACAAATATGGTTCATCCCAAATGTACCACTGAGAATCATCTTTATGTTTCTTTTATTTGAAAGTGCTAAAATATATGGGGACCCTTGATATTGCTAGAAAACTCACAATGTCTGCATAACTTGGGGTAAGGTCCATAACATCACAACGGTTCTCATGAGGAAATAATTCTCTATTGTGGAGGGATGAGCCAATATGGTGGTCCAGTTGGGGATAAATACTACTAATGTGGTCAGCTAAAAAATATTTACTCCCCAATTATCTCTAACCTCAAGTTAAAACTCTTGAAGGAGAAACATCCACCGTATGAGGCGAGGCTTATCTTCTGGTTTCTTTTGGAGAAAACGAAGGGAAACATTATCAGAATAGACAATGACTTTTGACCATGGAATATATGAATGACATTTTTCCAAGGAAAACACAAATAGAAAGGATTATTTTTAAGTGGTTTTGTAGTTTACCTAGGCATGGTCAATGGTATGCAAGGCATATGGAATGACATAAGGTTCCTCCTCAAACATTTGTGATAAAACTTCCCCAACTAAAAAGTTAGAGGCATTACACATAAGTTTGAAGGGAGAACCAAGAATGATCACACCTCAATAACATATTTTGGATATGGAAGGGATGATATTATTTCAATTTTAGATTTATCATCTTGAATCCCCTTATTTTAAATGAAATGAGCAAGAACTATCCCCCACTCAACAATGAAATGGATTTTCTCAAATTTTAAAATCAAATATTTTTCAATGGAGCATATGAGTAAATAACCTATGTATTCCAAACTATCATCAAAATAAGAACCATATATCATTAAATAATCCATAAATTATTCCATAAAACTCTTAAGGTTCATAGAAAAAATACTCAACATACATCTCTGTGAAGTACTATGAGCATTACATAGAACAAAAGGCATTATTCTGTATAAAAATGTACCAAATGGATAGGTAAATGTTGTCTTTTCATTATCCTTGGGAGATATATGGATTTGTATGTAACCCAAATAGACATCAAGGAAACAATAATGGGACTTACCATCCAATCGCTCTAACATTTGTTCAATGAAAGATATAAGAAAGTGGTCCTTCTGCATGGCTTGATTCAATCAATGGTAGTCAAAACAGCCTTGCCAACTATTTTTCATACATGTTGAAACCAATTCGTTCCTTTCATTTGACACAACTGTTCTTCTAATTTTTATGCACAATTTTCACTAAGCGGACCCATTTACTATCATATATAGGATAACTGATCCCAGTCTTAAGTAATTTACTAGCATCAATTTTAACACATCAAGGAGAGTGGGATTCAAATAATGTTTAGATTATATTACAGTCAAATCCTTATCATCCAAAATTATATGGTGCATACAAATATTTGGGTTAATCTATGAAATATCATCTAATTTCCAACCAATCTCATTTTTAAACTCTCTCATAATTTTGAGCAGTTTTGATTCTTTTTAAGGAAAGAGGTTGTTGAAAATAATGATGGGAAATTGGTCAATACCCTCAACATAGGTATATTTTAAATTAGAAGAAATTTTCTTCAGTTCAAACACCAGTGGTTTTTGGATTGAGGGAGGGGGATTAGGGGGAGTGAGGTCCATGAAACTTTTTATCTACTCATGTTTATTCTATAATGAAATAGAATATAATGAAATGAGATTTGTAAAATCATCGATGGTAATGGGTACTCTATAATGAACACACTCATCAATAAAGAAAAAACATTACATTTTTCAGAACCCACATGAAAATGAAAACATGAATTAAAACTCAAATAAACCAAGGGTGAAGAATAGTAAAATGAGTCAGAGTATGGGTTAAGGAGAGAGTTTTGTGTGTGTGTGTGTGTGTTTTGTTTGAGAGCACTTCTATTGAATATAAAAGAATATTAGAGTTCCCTTCAATAGGGGTTCTTCATTGAATCAAGAATGTTGAAACTTACCTTTTCTCCAATGAACTCCATTGATAGTGTACTATTGTGAACATTAATAATATTTTTTACTGTTTTAAGTAATTTCCTCCCAATTATTATAGGGTCATCTTCTTAGGTTCGGGTATCTTCCATCTCAAGAATGTAGAAATCTGTGGGGAAGATGAGATAATTATCTCTTACAAGGAAATCCTCAATCACTTTTATTGGATGCTTATTACTCCAGTTTCCAAGGTGCATGACAATGACTATTGGTTGAAGCTCTTTAACCGACAAATAATTATACACAGAGTGGGGGATTACATTAGTTTAAGCACCTAAATCTACCATAGCATTAGAAAAGAAAGTCTTCCTTGTGGAACATGGTATCGTGAATGTGCATGGATCCTTGAATTTGGTTGTAATTGTTGGTTGAATCAAGGCAGAGAAATTCCTTCCCAATTTGACTCTCTTATTTCCCTTTAGCCTCCTTATATGGGTGAAAATTTCATTATGAAATTTAGAATATTGTGGGATTTGTTTAATTACATCCAATAATAGACTGCTAACTTGATCCTTTTAAAATGTATACATTATTTAATTATAGATATGATTATCAAAATTCTTCTTATATTTAGAGAGTATTTGGGGTAAAGGAAGAGAAATCAATTGTTTATTTGAATCATCAATAATAATATGATTACACTTTTTATTTTTTTCTTTGTTGGAATATTTTATGGGCGGGGAAAGAGTATTTTCAAGAGGGGTACTTACCTATTTCATAGAATCATTAGAAGAAGAAACTTCCTTACCACTACAAATGTGTGATTGAACCACTACTACCTTTATAATTTGGATTAGAAATGGTATGGGATGGTAGTTTTTCAGAACCTTTAATCTTTATCTCATCGATGCTGTTTTCTTGTTGTCCCACTTGAGTTCCTAGGTCTTGAATAGATGATTGTATAATATATTGAAACTAGTGGTTCTAGGTTTCTATTTTCTTCACCACTTTCTCAAGGATTGATTCAGATTTGGGAGGAGTGTTGTTTCGATAAGATAAACAATAAAAAGGTTTCATACCTTGGGATTGTTGATATTAATTGTTCTTGGGGAAGCTTGAGTTTCCTCCTTGTTGGTATTGGGGTTGGGTTTTCCACTTAGGGTTTGGATTTGGCCTAAATTTTTACTACATGAAGGGAGGTTCTTATTGGAATATATTCCGTAGGAACACGGCTGCACAAGACTTAGGTGAATCTTGAAGTTGTGGGAAATTGTCAGAAAAATGAGTATTGTCAGAACAAATACCACAATGTAATAGAAATAAAGAATAGTATGAGTTACCTTATACTTGATAAAACTGTCTTATAAGGGAATGAATCTCATCATGTTTTTTATCTAAAATGTTTTCTAGGAATGAATGACTTGACTCATAAACTCCTCAGGTTGGTGAAATAGCTCATGTACCAGTTGTTGTGCATTTTGAACAATGTTGGATACTAAGTCACGAGTGGTGGAAGGTGTTTATCAACAAGGGAACCACCAGCTTCATCAAAAATCATTCTAAAATCCAAGGGTATAAGTGTATCATAGATATATTGGATTAACAAATTTTCACTAATTTGGTGGTGGGGGTAGCTTGAGAAAAGTCTTATAAATATTTCCTAATATTCATGAAGGGTCTCTCCTTGTGATTTCCTAATGACACAAATTTCATAATCGATGCAGTTCAAGAGGTAGGGAAGAACATCTCTAAAAATAGACATTTCATGTCATTCCATCCCCCAATTTTGGTAGGTAGATAGTATATCCAGTTTTTAGCTAGACCATTAATAGAGAAAGGGAAGGCCCTAAACTTAATTAGGTCCTCAGACACATTTTTGGGTTTTAGGGTGGAGAATATTATGTGAATATCATTGATATGTTTATGAGTTTTCTCAACAAGAAGATTGTGAAATTTGGGAATTAGGTGGATGATTCTAGATATCAACACAAAGTTGTTTTCTTCCTTTAGAGATTGGATGTAAGCATGTTGGTATTCCACATCTAGGGTGGTCAGTTCTTTTCAGGTTCAGTTATTTGTAGCCATTATTTCTGGGTCTTGATATGGTTCAGTTTTTGATTGTTTTAAGACCACTTGACGTTCAAAAAGAGGGTCCTTAGTGTTACATGGTTTCCCTACTCTGGAAGACCAGATTTTTGAGTGAATTGACATTTCAATTTGAAGGTCAAATTCAAGTGGTGTATCTTTTCCAGATCTTGTCATCCAAAAATGAAGTCCAGTCTGATTGATTGATTGTTTGTTATTTTTTTTAATTTTTTTTGGAAGATGAATGAAACAAAAACCCTTAATAAATTAAAGGAGAAAATAAAATAGAATTTTATACTAAAAAATTAGATATAGGGAAAAGAATAATAAGATATATATATATATAGAGAAAGAACACATAAAAAAAAATAAAAAAACAAAAAAAAATAAATGAGGGGTGCGATATTGAAATGAATACTAATTAACAAGTAAAATAAATAAATTAAAGTAAAAACATTATATTGGATCCCTGGAAAAGATTCCAAAATTTGATCGTGTTGTCGATCACACCAAATTAGATGTTTATTTTTAGCTATAATTTCAACATCATAGTAGAAACCCTTAGTCAGCTCTTGATGGATCCTTATATAGTTAATTTAAAAATATGGTTCTGATTTTGAGAATAAAATAGAAATGGATATTTATAAAACTTGGGGTTTATATATTTTAAAACACAAATTCAAACTATACTACTATGTGGTAGAACAATATGGAGAAATCGTGCTCAAACTGGGTAAGTGTCCCTTGATGCTCAATCCATCATCCCTCTCAAGGTGATGTTAAGCATCATTTATACCTTGATTTACACATATTGAAATTATTATGGTGTGTTATTTCTTACAAGGTTACCACCAAATATTTTATCAGTCAACAATATTGATTATCGGTGATCACTCAAAAATCCACAAAGTAGAATCGATGTAAAAAACAAAACTCAATCAAGGCATCACATCAACAACATGCTGAGATGAAAAATTTTGTGTCAATTATAACATATTTCACAAAACAATAAGATGAATAATCATGGGGTCAAGATCATGTAATTTATCAACTTACATAATTTATTCGCACACTCGTAAAAGGAAATGGGTGAGAAAAGAGGCAACCGCACTCAAATCATCAAAAGATCTAGGTTATGCATGGCAACATAAGGATTCAGGTTCGTTTGATGTGTATTTGATCATACCAAGATAAAAAAATTAAGAATCTAAAAAATGAATAAAAATTGACAAAAACCTGGAAATTAAATTACTTTTTTAAGATTATGTTTTTCGAGATCAGGATTACAAAAAAGGATACACCCCCCCCCAAATTGATCATTAAGAGGTTTAGAAGTACATGAGGTAGAAGAGAACTAAAATGGGTGAAGAGATCTTTCAATTTAGACTAAACAACACCCATGGTCGTGCCACCTGAGATAATGATGTGGAGGAGTGATTTTATTGGCAATAACATCAAAATTTCCACAACATGTTCTCAAGCATATAAGGGATAGGTGACTATTCAAGTCTGAATTTTTACTCCATCATTATCTGGTTAGTTAACTGGATAAATGCATTAAAATGACATAAAATTTGGTGGAGAGTCGGGCCTTCACGTTAGTTGTCCAATTAAAGTGGAAATAGCCCATTTTGAGTTCTTAGGCCCATTTTATGGCCTAAAAACAGAAAGGTATTACAATGTGGACTCCCCATAATTTCATCACAATGTGGGCCTATTTTGGGCCTCCAAATGGACGAATTAGGCTCCACAATCTACTAGAGAAATGTATCCAATATTGTTTTTAATTAATATACCCAAATTTATCCAAATGTGATTCATGTATTATCTAAAATACATATTAATTTCCACACTAATCCTTGGGATCACGCGGAGTTTGGCCCATTTTTATTCAATTCCATTATGAGCTCTACAAATCAACTCCTTCTACAATATAAACCCTAAAAAAGTAAAAATTTTCCATTAAAAAGTGATAAACATCAATTCATTATATCAAAGATGAAGTGAATTATATTATTATAGTTGGATTATTCATTACAAAACCTGTTTAAAACATAGGTGTAAGGGTGGAATTAAATAGTGAATTGTTATGCAATCAATGGTCTCACTCACCATACATCATGGTTTTCCATGGTTATCGGCTCCTCTATAATCGATTGTCACCCCCATAACCTAAAATTATAAATAAATAGAGGCCTCCAACAAAAATAATTGATAAAAAACACCTCAAAATATTCCTCATCATAGTGTACATGATTCCAAAGGTGCTAATGGAAAATCACAATGAGCATAAATCACCAACTATACCAAATTCACACCAAATGGAAACCTCATTGGCACATGTGAACCTTGTTACCCATCCACCCCACATGACGATCACATCCCCTCAATTTTGATGGTTATGACCATCCCACATATCTCAATTCATTACCACATCATGAAAAACGTCATCATCTCATTCCTAGTGATCACATTACCCCATGTGTTCCAATCCATTCCCAACATGTGCAAATAGATCCAACTCAGTCATATCAAAACTCAATTAAATAAAATAAAATAAAAAATGGCATAACCTTCTAAACCAACCCAAGGTCAAAAAACTAGACTCAAAACATTAAGGATACAATATCATTCCCCTCATCATATCATGAAATTATTTAAATTATTTAAATTCAATAATTAAGTTACTAAGGGTTCCACTCGAATAACCCACATATTTGAATTTAGGTATGCATCCCATACCATATGTATAGTTTTGTATAAAGCTATGCACCACCTAAATTATTATTGTAGGGACTGATTCATCAAATATTTACCTCTAAAAATAGATGAAAATAGATACATATAATAATTTAAAAAATACCCATGAAATATGGAAAATGATTTTTTAAGGAAATAGATTTCAAAACAGTGAGAAGAAAACAATAATAGAAGTAAAAGGAATCATATCCTTACCACTATCTACCCAAATCACCTGATGGTACTCAAATAAGAGCCAAAATACGGAACATTTTCCAAATACTAAAGTATGTCTAAATGGAGAGCTACCCCTAATGTGTGTATGACTAAAGAGAAATGAAGAGACTGGAAAAACATACAGAAATGAGGGGAATAAAGTTAATTTTACTCCCTTTAACAAACTACATGGTTAGGATGCATGGTTTTCCTAACCATATTCTATCCTTGTAGTGATTATTTCCAAAGTACGCCACCTTCAAAATGGGTTATATAGTTTTTCAGTACGTTTTGTATAACCACGAACAAATCATTTACACTCACTTCTTAAGTGGCACTAACTGTCTATGCTAGGTCACACGGTTTTGCAAACCATACACATCCCATGTGAACTCTTTGAAATTTATTATAGTTGAATTGTATGGTTTTCAAGCCCCCTCTCATGGAATTTTCTATATTTTCACTCGTGAAAATGGGATGCATGGTTTGGTTCACACAGTTAGCACTAACCATGTACCAAATGTGTATTGAGTATTGTGTCTATCAAACTTTGGATCTCAAATATGGACACTCTCGATGCCAAATATAACCCCAAGACTCTTATCAAGACTTAAAACCCATCTAAAAACAATATAGTAATGTGTTTTAACCATAAAAATTAACCACTTAATCTGAATTTACATGTTGGCCCATCCACTAAACTCAAAATTCATATTTTCCTAGGAATACTAACCCACTCAAAAGCCTAGGATGTTATGATCTCTACACCATACAATAGCTCATCCCTAAGATATGTGGTCTCATGAAGAGATGATACCAAACATATCCATCACATAAACATCACCCTGGATTACCCATGTTACTCAATCATTGGTCAATTACTCTTGTGGTGCTCCCCACCTTAGTAATTACCTACCCAGTCACTTCCTGACCCAAAAAAACATTTTGGTGGTTCCTCTGACCACCCTAGGAAAATCCATGTCCCCACACCAAATATCACCATTATTGGAACCCATCAGGTGCTATATAATTATCATTCCATTCATAGAAACCATATTCCCACATCATAGTCGATGACCATGAATTATCACATCGCTTTTGACACTCAAAAAGTGACCATTTAACACACACACACACACACACACAGATATATATATATATGAATGACCATTAAAATTCATAATTCATATAAATCTCATATAAGTCAAACATCAAAACTGAAGGCCGCATACTAACCAGGTCCTGACTAGTTAAATTATAACATGTGCATGTCATGAGCCCATATCAGTCATATCCAACAACAAAAGTGGATGTCTCTATTAAGGAATACTCTAAATTTCATTTACTACCTATCTTGATCTAGACCTTCAATATCAAAAAATGCATGTAGCCTATATCACGACTACCTAATTCTTGACCCACATATGAATATTCACATGTTACTAGCTATTGAGCCTTCTTCTGTGTCTCTCTCTCCCTTCCATGACATATGCTCATAGTAGAATCCTAGAAACCAGCATCTGGAACCACTCTCAGTCCAACCTCAAAAACTCCAATATGACCTAGTACATGACTCCTAGTTGTCTGATAAGTCTTCCTCAGAACCAATCCAAGTTTCCCATCTTGCAACATAGTCAGTGTCCTTCAAAGGCCACTCACATTGGGTCCGAATATTAATTTGTTTCCCACACTTGAAGCATACTATAGAAGACCCATACCTTAGTGGTATTCACAAATATCTAGTTTGAATGACTTACTAGGAAATCACATGGACACTCATTTTGTTACCGAATGAATTACTTCCAGTATAACCTGGTTATAACACTCATCTCGAATAAGTTCTCTATTTCATACTTTCCTTGACTATTAAGGCCTAATTCACCCCTCTAAGAACGAGGAAAACCTGATTATATTTTCTGACACCATAATTCAATAACATAAATAATCATTGAACCACCCCACCCTAGAAATATTGTACCCTACCATAGAATTTTTGAATTTGTATTGGTCTATGAAACTCACGACATAATCCCTTATTGATGAATCTTTTTTATGCATGTTTATGAAATCATGGGCTCGGTCTTCCGTCAACATCTATAGATGTAATTTTCAAAGGGCCTAGAATCAAAAACTTTCCATGATATTATTTAATGTCTACCAACCTATACATTTACATACCACTTGTTATTTTTCTGTCATATGATCATGTATGTAACTGGCATTACCCTACGATGTGTGGGTATCTCAAGATGGTCAAATACTACTTGAATAGACTCGATCCAATTCTCTACCACATACATTCCACCCTTAAATAGAAACAATGTTGGGTGATTATATTTTAACTCCCACATCAGATAAACCATGAAGGGATCAAAACCCTTAGCTCCCTTTTTAATAATCTATATGAATTGTTCCATGATCTCATTAAGATTATCTTCTAGACATGGCCCAAAATCTATCATCTACTACTGTTGTCTCGCCTGTAACAAAGCCTCTACCAGTGTCTCGTGATTAACCAGGCAATTAGGGGCATCATCTCGACCCATAGGGTCTTAATTTCATTTAGTCACTAGTGGCACCACATCACCTCCCTCCTAACATTACATTGAATCCCTCTTATGTGGTCTCATGATGAAGAACAGTTACCATGGATACTATATAAATAACAATATATATTTAACATAAATATGGAAATATATAATACACATTACATCTCACCACCCTTACACTTCCTCAATACACCCATATCATGTATCATCTAGACTCAAAGACCCCAACCTATCCATAGAAGACGTGGTTATCTCATATCATGAATATCTGATATCATGTGACTAGGTGGCTATGTAAGGTTCCACAAAGAAGCTATGAAGGAAAACATTGTTTAAATTTTTGTCTACGTTTTAAACAACTCAAAACATTTCATTATTTCTACCTACCTGTATTAGAGTCAGTCCCACATGAATCACACATATAGGATCACATACAATCATGTCGGGAACCACATACCTAGGTTGGATGAGTATAATTCCACTAACAATTTATGGAGGGAAATGTTGTTCATTTTTATACTGGCACTTTAAATAGACATGCCCCTTTTCATGTATTTTAATTAATAGAAAACTATCATAATCTTATTCACATGTCATATGATCCAAACTTCTTACCATGACTCATAAATAATCCTTTATTCCCATACTTATCTAAGGTTAAAAAACACATAATACAACAACATACACCCAAGTGCACCACTTATGGTGGAAATAAATAAAATGTAAAATCACAATAAAAAAATATCAATTTCCTACACCTGGAAACTCCGTATATCCCCCATGCATGGAGTTGCAAGCACCCAAGAATGATATCATTATATAATTCCGACTAGACCTTACTCTATGTTATACTATATCCCAAATAACAAGACTAAATAAAACATTGAATCCCTTTTTAACCAACCCAATGCGGTTACCATATTATACACTAGCCTTGGGATGCTGTAAGGAAACACTGACAAAGATCCTTCTCTTTTATATTTTATAACACCTCAACCCAGGATCCACTAAACTTGTGCTCCATGCTGGAGGGACATTGCTCCATAGGTTGGATTACTCATATTAAAAATAATTTCATCTGACAATGAGGGTCTTATTGGGTGATATTAGGTTGACTATACCCTTTGGTTATGATAATAATAAGGGTCATAATAATATAACTTACTGTAATAAATTTATCAAAATAATTAGAAACATGATTATAAACTCTGTGGAAGAAACAATAATAAAAATTGATTAAAAGACAAAATTAACATCGATACATATCAGATAAGGTATACATGTCCAACATACACACAAAAATAGACATGCATAATTGCTTATGGCCGATTATACAGGGATGTAATTAGAAGACCCAAAATGATCTTCAGGTTAATTTATAGAACCACCATGGTATATTTGAAAAACATCCCATGAACCAATTCATACATGATCAATATGGTATATAGTATTCTCTCTAAACCACACTAAATTTCAAATCCATAAATTCTAAAAACTTCTCGATGGACCCATGTAGTGTGTGAGTATGAACTCAGTAGGCTTCCACTAACATGTTCCTATCTTACATCTATATTTATATGTCAATTAATAATAAAATAAATATTGTTTCTACTTATGAATAAAAATAAATAACCCTCATTAATTGTGCTCAATATTTGTGGGGAATTATTTACTAGCATTGGAAAATACCGAAGTCGAATGATATATACACTCTCATACATACTGGAAAAACTTTGGTATCTCATCCTCATTTATGTCACCTAGTGACTTGTTCCATATGATACCTCATATGTTACCTATTGATAATACCTATGTACTATTAGAATTTCTAATAAATGGATCATAATTCCCTTAGACTTCCACTTGAACAAAATTTATCAGATCAGTAGCCTGACATCCTTAAATCAATCACAAGTTCCTCAGACAACCACTGAAACATCCACTATCATCTCAATAGCTAGATGTCCTAAGACACAGTGATATCCATCCTTTAATAAGTAATAAATCATTGTCATATCAACATCATGGAATCTTAAGGAATGGTGACATCCATGCTTCAATCATATTATCTCATTGTCCATCAATATCACAGTGATCCTCAGCCTCCAACTGATGGACTCACTCACTGTAAACCAGGGATTTAAATGCTGAGAACCTCCTCTATAACTTATGGTAAGAACCATCCCTTACGAAACAAAATATACAGAGGACTCCACCTATAATGAGTGCTCAACTTCACCTCAAAGGAGTCCTCCTATGTGTGAACATGACTCCAATTGTGTTATTATCCAATCATGATGCACGAAAATCACCAAACATACCAAAACCACACCAACTAATAATATCATTACCATATAAAAACCTCTTCCCCAATCCAATCCAATAATATGATCACATGGCATCAATTCTGATGTTCATCAGCATCTCACAAATCCCATGCCATACCCTTAGCCTTAATAACATCATAGTCTCAATAACTATGATCGTATCACCTTAGGTATTCTCAACTATGTCATATATATTCCAATAGAAAAAATTAAGACTCATCATAATTCAATAAAATTAAATAATCTAAACCACTAGCATAACCTTTAAAACCAAACCAAGGTCGCAAACCCATATTAAAACATTTAAGAAGACAATATCACGACCATCAACATCTCACAAAATCAATTAAATGGTTTAAATATAAGAAATAATTTATCAGGGGTTCCACCAGAATAACCCATAAATTAAATTTAGTTACCCAACCCATATCATGCATATAAATTTGGAGAAAGATAATCACAACCTAAATATTCATGTAGGTGATCAATCATTTAATATAGGTCTCTAATTCAAGACATATTGAGAGAAATCATAGAATATAACAAATAAACTCAGAATAAGGTAAATGAGATTATATGGAAAAAACATTATAAACAGAAATATAATGGAATAATAGAAGGAAGAAGAATCGTTTCCTTACCTCTATTTATCCAATTCACCTTATGATGCTTGAATCCGAGTTCAATCAAGGAAGATTGGAAAAATCTTGGAGGAGGAAGAAATGGAAATCTCCCTGATGCTATGTGTTCTAATAAGGAGAAAATAATGTAGAATAAAACTAAAATGGGGAAGGGAATAAAGGTAAATTGACACCCTTTAATGAACTATATGGTTTTTTTACCATTCCCCAAACATGAAGTGCCATAGTCCACAGGGAACCCCCTTAAAAAATGTTCACATGGTTTGACCAACTAATTTGGCTAATTGTGCGTCAGCCCTGCATGCTCACTTCCTAGGTGGCAGTAATTGTGCAAGCTAGGCCACACGGTTTATCAAACTGTGTAGATCCCATGTACCCCATATAGAATTTATTTTAGGCCCCTCACATAGTATTCGTTCCACCTCACAGAACTTTTTTTAACCATGATCTATTTTAAAAGGGTCATAAGATTTGGGCCACATGGTTAGCAGTAACCGGGTGCCAACTGTGCATCTAGTTCTGTGCTCCCAAAATTTTCTTCTCAATGATTGATGCTCTCAATACCAAACCTGACCTATCAGAAACTTATCAGGGATTAAACCCCATCTAAAAACAATGTACTAATGGGTTCTAATCCTCCAAATTATGTTATGATACCGAATTTAAAATTTGTCACACTAACTAAACTCTAAATTAAAATTTAACTTAGTATTTCAATTTTTCCAGAATCCTATGAAATTACTATAAGTGTAATAATTTAATTGTAAATAAGAGAAAAAATTGAATGAAATCTCATTTTAAAATAATATATTTTTCACAAAAAAACACAATTTACATCCATTAATTTAATTTAATAACAATAAAATAAATGATAATATATTTTATTGAATATATCATCTATCATCCCTTTAAAACAATTATTCAATAGAGGTTATTTTCATTTATTAAGATAAAAACACATTGCACACATAAAATAGTTTGTACAAAAATGCGTTTTTATTTCAAAAAATGATTTTATACCAAATTCAAGGATAATTTTGATTACCATGAAATTAATTTGATTATTTATTCTTATATTTGACTTAATTTAATTTATTATAAAATTAAAAACATAATGGATTTTTTAAATATAAATAAATTAAAACTTTTTAGAAATCTATATTTTCAAAATTCATAAAAAAATAATATTTTCAAGGAAGTCCCACCAATTTCCCTTTTAGATAATATTGAAAATATTATTTCAAAAATTATGTTCATTCTGTCAAATAAAATTTCTAAAAAATCTATAGTTTAATTAAAATTTCCATGTGAAAAATAAAATAACACTTATTTCCAAAAAACATATTTTCAATCACAGATTGACTTTAATGAAATTGTTTACTTATTTATTATGAATTAATAAATAAATTTTCAATATTTAGAACCACTATAAATATTTATCATAATGTTGTTACTAATATTCACACCTTCAAATTTTATATATAGGTTATATAGGATTACTATATCATGGTTCATTAATAGTTAGGGTTTCATGTAAATAAATCTATCAAATACTTCAAGTTAATTTTAAAGGAAATACATATAAAATATTAATGTATAATAGATAATCCAACACTATATCATTTTCTAAGAATATTGTAATAACATCATAGATAAATAATACTAGTATAAAGTAAAACTTTATCATGAACAGTGCCAAATATCGTGAAATTAATTTAGAGTATATTCTAGTTATGGATAATGTAATATATATCTACAAAAATACATTGATAAATGATGTATTCTGTCACGTGATGGTGTTCTTAGGAGTGGGTTATCTACCAAAATCCTTATGATTTCATTTTTTATGTTCCCTCATTAATGAATTTTTATTTATTGATAAATGGTGTCTATGTTATTAGTATTATTCTTATAAAAAAGTGAAAAAATCTATTCACTTTATGAGTTGAAAATGGGGATAGAAGGTTTCAGGGGGACGCAGTTTATAGAATTATAGTTTTTAATATGAAACTCACTAAAATATAAAAAAACACCTCTAGTATGTCGATATAGACATGATATTCCTCTTTTATTCAATATACTTGTCTAATCTCAATTTTAAATAAATTTACAATCTTTGAAATTGGTTCTCTTCATATATAAAACACTTATCTTTCATTAGTGGTGAAAATCCTCATTTTCATTCATGGGGAAAATATTTTCCTCAACATATCTATTCTATTATTTATGCTGATAATTTTAAAATATTTATATAGAATTCATATCGATAAATTTATTCTTCATGACTCAACCATGATTTTCAGACCTTTATATCTTAAATTATATTTTTCATTAAAACCTAATGTTCCCAATAGGTTTCTTCACATGAAACATTGAACCACAACGATCCATGAAACATCATATAACCATTAAAATGTGCCCATAAAATTTTTGAATACAAAAATATAAGTAAAAATATTATGAAATATATATATAAATAAAAATATTAATCATTATTAATGCTATGGAATCGATAAATTATAATTAGTGTAGCTAATTAACTAATAATCCAGATTTATTCTTTAAAAAGTAACTCTTCTAAAATTGAATTGTATATTCTTTATTTTAAGATACTAAATATATTATGGATATAAGATATTATTTTTACGACCCCCTCCACCCAACGTGTAGTATTCCTATGATGGAAATGAGGGAATAGAGATGGTAACTACCCAACTCCCACGTCTAGTAGGCCCCAGGTTGGCCACTAGCACCGAGGGTATAATAAGTAAACATATTGTTGGAATACCCTCTAAGAGAATGTGCATAAGAGAGAGATAATACAGATACACCAATCAGAACCTTATCATATATATATATATATATATGTATGTATGTTTTTTAAAAAAAATACCAATGAAGACATGAAATGTCATACAGTAATAAAACAACTAAAAGAAACACTACAGGCACTTAAAAGGTAAGGATAGTAGTGTCCAAAAAATCCCAAACTAGTACAGCTAAACCGTGAGCTAGTAATATCCATCATGATCACTAATTTTCACAACCTAACTAGAAAATATGTTTATATATATAGGGTGATAATAACCTCATACTCAGTAGGATCCAACCTGGATCATCATTTTCAAAAGATAAAGAAAACATTTTAAAGAATAATTAACAATAGAGAGACTATGTCATCACATAAACAAGTATATTATGTTCCTAAACTCTCCATGGAAAACTCCCACCAAGTATCATACACAAGAGATAATATAACATAATAATAAAATATCTTGGGTACCCTACTCCCACTTCCCCAATATTTGTTCTCTCTACCCCAATGTCGCACTTCTTGAGCCATCTCTCTCCAAAATATGCCAGGATAAAGACACCTGAAAAAGGGATCCCAACATGAACCTTGTGCAACACATCATCACATCTTCCCGCCCACAAATCCATATATATAAACCAAGTATTTTCTAGTATCCACTGTATCTCATATGAAATTCTTCATACATCGAGTATTATACCCCAATCTATTATGGCCCATTCACCAATTATGGTACCACAATCAATCATAGCCTATACATGTGGTAACTATAACCACAATTTGGATAATATATCTTGTAATACATGCATATGATATAACTAGAATCCATAAAATCCCTCTAAACACATATATGTAGAAACTAACTACCATTAATTATTGCATA
This sequence comes from Viscum album, assembly GCA_963277665.1. Taxonomy (NCBI): domain Eukaryota; kingdom Viridiplantae; phylum Streptophyta; class Magnoliopsida; order Santalales; family Viscaceae; genus Viscum; species Viscum album. The sequence continues at coordinate 498,467,549 of OY728140.1, forward strand.
AGTAACTACCAAGAGAAGATAGAGAGGATAGAGGAGGTAGTCATCAATCCATCCTTCCATATGTATGTTAGGGAAAACACCACCTCGAAGTCTATTAGGTGTTATTTTCACTAAAGAACAGTGGTGGGGTAGCATATGAAATCAAAGAATACATAAGATATAATATTGATTACAAAAAAATGATGATAATAACCTAGTCTTAGACTCAACTGTAGATAACCTTTATAAGAATTCTAACTACCATATCTAAGACCATATGTCCTATAATCACATAAGTATTTAAAAGTTATATATTTATTTATTCTTCCCTTTTTATCAATTTCCTTATGTTAATTTATTCATTGGACATTAATTTACCATTAAAATTATTCCACATTAAATTATATTAATCATTAGAGTAAATCCAATGCCCTCTTGACATAATTCAAACTATGTCCATGGTTTCTCAAGATTAACATCTTTATAAAAATTACATTCCATCAACACCAAAATCATGTGTTAAGAATTATTTATTAATTTATAGAATCATTTCATAAACTAGGAACACTAGAAAAACCATCATATGCTACCACCAAGAGGAAACATGCAACCAAACTAATCCATCTACCTCGAGAAGTGAGAAAATGAATGTAGACAAAACAAAAAATAGGTCCATCAGCCATTAAACAGATTCCTATGTGAGAATACCATCTCTTCACCTCGCATCAATGGGTAAGACCAACTTTAAAGAATTCAATAATCTCTCATACATTCCCCGATACGTACGTGAATATCTCTAAGCATCTATCTATGATAGGCGACAACTGTTTCCACATCATCTAGGCCTCCCAGACCCATCACATTGTTCATCATAGGCTCATCCATCCTTAGATCGTATCACATTTAATCCACCCAACCCCATATCAAATCGCTATCTAATATCACATACAGAGCACATAAAAAAATTAGTAGGAAACAAACAAGCATAGACAACAGGTCAATTTGTGCCCTAAAAGAAAGTCATCATGCCTTCACACAAAAAATATCTCTCATAGCTCCAAACTCAAGGCACTCAGTTGGCCCTAGAAATTATCTTCATCAAACAACCACTTTTTATTCCATATTTAATTAATCAATTAATAATTCAATTTTTTCAAATGTAAGAAACCAAAAGTACTAATTTATAAAAAACTATCAAAAGTTAAACATGATATTTATTATTTAAACCATTATCATTATCATGCCTTTTATTATTATCATAAAAAATAATTATTAAGATATATATTATATACCGTTTCTATTATCATGGAATAACCCATTTAATTAAACATTTCCATTTCATTAGTTTGATGATTGTCAAATTACAAGGAACACTAGATTCAAACATTCATTTACATTAAATATTTTTAAGACAATTAATTATCAATTACTTTTAACCTTATTTTCATTACTAATTTCAATCTATAAAAACATGATAATCCATAAAATAACAAGATATGATAACAAGAATATCAAAGATATCACACTCTTTGGAAAAGCTTGATGTCATCCATTATCATGGTATAAAGAAACAAAATCGACATGAAATTTCTATCTAATTATTTATTAATCTGATGAAAAGTTTTATTAGGTTAATTTCATTTATATAAAAAGGATAAAACATACTATCATTATGATTTCTCATTAATAAATGTAAAAAACATTGAGTCCTCTACCTCAAAGGTTTTAATGTCCTTTCCACAATAATGGGATAACATTGTGGATCCTGATCACCTCTCTCATAAGAATCTACATCTCACCTAACATATTGTCAAAGAACCACACCAAAAACCCAAGAAAGAATCCATTAGAAACATGGATATGATCCTCTATTGCATTATAAGAATAATGGGAGGAACCATATTTAATAACCATGAGAAAGGAGGTATAACATGCCTCAAAACACCACATATTGGAGATTAAAGGCCATGCAATGATCCCCATTATAAGGAATCTGAAACACCATAAAGAAGGTTTTTTTGGTGGATTGGAATGTTAGATAAGTCTATAATTTTTTATAACACCTTAGTCAATAAAGAATTAATAGAATCATTGCATAGAGGGTTTATAAGGTGTGAAACCTATTTTCATGTCATGTAAATGGTAGGTGAAAAATGTCATCAAAAAACATTTCACATCAAAGCATTTGATCCCAAAACATGACACACTATGTAATATACCATGAACTATACTCAAAAAGTAATGAGCTAAAAAACATGGTGTAAAATACATTAATACATCATGTACTCACCCTGTTTCCATATTGTAGAAACTGAACCCATCCAAACTCACTCCAAACCTCCTTTGAAAACCACATGCTTCGGGAATACACAAAGGGTTAGACTATTTCTATTTGTCCCTATACATTATATACCTCTCAAAAATTCTCAACCCCAAGAATCCAAAAACCAAAACCGGAGAGAAAATGAAAATTGTTTATTTGAACAACCACCCAGCAGGATACCCTTCAAGGATATCTCCATATCAAGTGCTCAACCTCCTCATTAGAAGAAACTAGCACAAAACCATGAAACAAAAACAAACATATCCTAAACACTCTCCCAAGGTAGGTGCCTATAAAATGATAGTAAATCCAAAAAAACAAAAAATAGGAAATGAATATATAAACTGAAATGTTCCACATCTATAAGATAACAATTTTACCAGAGAAGTGATAAATGTCAAATACATCTAGGTAATGAATATGTATATGTGAATCATGCTCCCATGTACTCTCCTTAACATCACCATGCCTCTAAAAGACATGAACCAAGGGTATAGAAATCCCACACAACACCTTCTCCTAGTGGTCATGGATCTTTATGGGATTATCCTTGAAGGTTGAATCATCACCATCATTGATCTTTCCCAGAGCGATGACATAAGTGTCATCATGAAGATGATGATGGAGCTGTGAAATAAGAAAAACATTGTGTATTTGACTCGTATCTGGGGGAAACACTATCTAATAAGTCATATATCCAACATGATCCAACACCATAAAAGGTGCAAAAACTAGAGAGATGGCTTACTACCACAACCAAACCTTCACTTCCCATGATGATGAGTCACCTTTAGAAACACATGATCCCCAGTTTCAAACACCATATGTCTCCTCCAATAATTGACATTATATTTTTGAAAATAATGTGCTACCTTCATACTATCATGAATTACTTGTACCTTATATATCTTCTTTTGTACCATTTATGGCCTGAGAATTGATGCCTCTCTGACCCTAGTCTAGTACAACAAAAAATGGAAAGTTAATCCATAAAAAATCTTCAAACAACACCATGCCAATAATGGAGTTGAAACTATTATTGTAAAAAAACTAAACCAAGGGAAGGTGTAACATCCAAAAACCCCTTAAAATCAACGACATAAGAGCATAACATGACTTTATGAGTCTGTGTAGACTTCCCTATACAACAATCCAAATGTGGATGAAAATAATTATTGATGTTTAATTTAAAGACAAACTCATACTAGAGACCTCTCCAAACCCTAGAGGTAAAATAATGATCTAGATCAAAGATGATCTTCCTTGGGAATACATCTAGAAACACCACATACTCAACACACAACCATGATAGAAAATCCACTGATATTGAATCCCTAATCTCTATAAAGTGGGAAAAAATCAAACAACCCACTATCACCCACATATCATTATAACATTTCGACGTTCGAAGTAAACTAGTAATGAAGTCCATAGATATTTCCTCCCACTTCCATTGGGGAAAATCTAATGGATATAGAAAACTATCAGGAACAGTGTTTTTGGATTTCACCTTCTAGTAGACGAAACATCAAAAAACAAACTTTGGAACTTCACTCTTCAACCTAGGCCAACAAAACTAGCCTCTCAATGATCGTTACATATTTTTCACAACAGGTTGTACCACCAAAGGGTATATATAATAATCATGGAGAATGATCACATGCATTTACTATGGGATGAGAATACTTCACAGTAATGAAACCTTATTTTATCCACACTCATACTAACCATCTGGAGAATCACTAAAAACAACTCATTCCATCTAGAACACCACATCAGAATCCCCTAACCAGGACTCCCCTGCATTCTAAACCAAATATGCCTACACTATCATCTATAAAATAAAACATCTTCCCTTATCCTCTCTCATATCTATAAGCATCACTGAGATTTCTTCCATCACTCATGAGGAATCCCCAAATTCATGAATAGCATCACTATGTGACTTCATTCTATGAAAATTGGCTACAACTTTTCCCTTGTGTTGAATATATGAAATCTCAAAGTCATAATACTGTAAGAATTACATCCACCAATTTTGAAAAAATTCAATTCAAACTAGTATTTGACATACATCAGGATCATATAGATCGTAAAGACCAGAAAACAATCTCTAATGTGGTAATGTCACTACAACTTCAATGAAAACACAATTGCTACCAGCTCACAATTATGGATGGAATAGTTATAGTCGTGGGTTGTAACTATTGATACCCTTAATAAAAACCAACATATGATTCATCATATCAATCCCAAGACATGACGAGAAGTGTTACAGAAAGAATAAAACAAAAAAAACTTCTATATAATAAATGAATAATCTGTTGATCAATTTCTACTTTAGGTACTCAAAAGCTACATGAAAATAGTCATTCCATAAGATTGTATGATCATTCTAGGTCAATCCTTTCATATAATTTTGAAACCAAGATAAATTATCTATGAACCTCCTATAATAGCCAATAAGTTCAATGAAACTCCACACATTTTACAATTTATTCGAGGATTCCTCTAACATAACTACCTCTATCCTTGATGGATCCAATTCTACTTAATTATGGTACACATTATCCCCAAAGAAATGGACTTCTTGAGCCCATAGATCATACTTAAACAAAGTTCCAAAAAACTTATCATAATGAGTAACTCAAAAAATGGCATACAGATTATATACAACCTATTACTATTATGTGGAGAACACAAGGATGTCATCAACTAAAACCACCACAAACATTTCTTGGAACCCTATGAACACAATTTTCATAAACTCCTAAAAATGGCTGGATAATTAATCACACTGAATGAAATCCCAAAAACAATCAATGATTATGTCGAAAATATAAATGATTCTTCAGGATATCCTCATCCTTCCACCACATCTGATGATGTCCTCAATGAATATAGGTCTTTGAGAACCAACTTTATCTCTTCAAATGATCAAATAAATAATCAATCCAATGAATAGTATATTTGTACTTCACTATCACTTGAGTCAAAAAATGTTAATATTTTCAAATCCAAAAACATTAGTAATCCTTCTTAACACAACAAATTGGTGCACCCTAAGGTGAAACACTCATCCAAACAAAACATCACTACAAAAATCATCAAACATTACTCATAGACCTCACATCTCCATGGTTGTCACCCTATATAGAGACATCATGATAGAATGCACACCTAATTTTAGATCAATATAAAAAATGATCTCTCATTTATAGAGTAACACTACACCCTCATATGGAAGACATTAGATTATTCTTCCAAGACATTGGGAAGCACCGACTACTAAACTTCCAGTGTTCTCAACACCTACTCAACTATCAAAGATGATAAGGAAGGACCATGCCTCTGAGGATGATTTCTTATGGTTTTTCCCATAAATATAGAAAATATTCCCAATATCAATTCTTCCCAAACACTAGATTTCAGTATCTATATACTTCATAAAATTCTTCTTAACCTTATACTAAAATAATCAATTTTGAGGAAAATGGATGAATCGCTACCTAATATCCCAAAGCACAGATGTTGTTAGGAGATAAAAATGAGTGTGTCTCTCATGAATAAAAAAACATACACTGATGTAGAAAACTAGAAAAGGATTTATAAAAACAACATCTAGAACACCTGGTGATAGAAACTCAAATTCATAATGCTTTCCATGACCTACCCCACAACATGTGTGACCCTGCTAACAAATACCTTCATAGTAACGCTCCTCTCTCTAAGGAATAGGTGCATGTCAGGGATATAATATACCTACCCCATCCCCTCTCTACTAATCTAATACTAAAACACCATGATACAGATTCTTTCACTGAAACTACCTCAATAAAAGAACCTAAAGCAAAACACCTGTGACATGATGAATACCCAAATCCAAAATTATCACACACTGGAACTCCCTTATCAAAAGCTTAAACATCTTCGAGCAATTGACCATTGTCCTGGTTGAAGAAAGGAACTCTACTTGAAACTGGTATCAAAACTTCTACCATGAGACTAATGACTCCTTGTGATCCCTGGGGAGTAAGAACTACTTCTACCTGACCACTCCATGTAGCATCATTACTACCAATAAAACCAAGAACTCCCTTCAAGAATGGAACAAACTGAAATCTATATTAACCTACTACAACTAGTCTTATATGAATATATCTAAAAAAGATCCTTAATACATCAATATAATCTTGAACTGAAACACTCATAGTTTCCACCTCAATGTTTCATCATCATTATCCTATACTCTATAGTGATGTTATTGGAACATACTTCTAAAAATATTCACTACTACCTTAACCATGGCATAGATCTAGAGCCATGACAGCAAAAAGAACAAACTATTAGAGATCCTATACTTTGAATATAGAATATATTACATTAATTAATTAAATATTTTATAATTTTGTTTGTTGTTTTAACCAATACCTGGGTATAACCATTTCAAACACATGTGAAAATAAAAATGACGCATGATCCTTTCCTCAGTATCTATCCTATAATTAGTATCACTTCATTTAGTAGTCTTAGTAAAAATGAAGGAATGTGTATTAGAACACAAAGGTACCTAAATACCCTTATCTCGAATGGTCGCTTGTGTTTAAATTACTTACTAATCTTATCTAACATTGTTTCCCTACAAATCCATGAAATATCACTTGTGTCTAAATCCACACTCTATATTGTCCCCCAAACATAAAACTCTTACACCAATCTCTCATGACACCCCCCCCCCAAAGTTTACCCCTCCTGGTCCAGTAATGAGGGAAACGAGATGGATATTACCTGAATATTTCCTCTATTAGGCCCTGGGAAGGTGACAAGAATTGAGGGTATAATAAACAAATATATGGGATGCATTTATCTATAAGAGAAATATTTAATAGAGAGATAATATATATAGTCACATAAACATATTATCATACATATATATAAGAAATCCCAAGTTCATTTATGAAATGTCATAGAGTAAAATAAAATTAAAGGAAAACTATAAGTACCAAAAATATAAGGATAAAAGTGACCAAAGATCCCAAGTATCTCATTATAAACCAAGAACTAGTAATATATATCCCAATCTCCAACATACATTGAATGACATGAGAAATATTTTATATATAAATGGGGTGAGTATAAGATTTTATTCAGTAGGATCCTTTCCATAAACTCTCGTGAAAAAATTAAAGAAAGGATGCTAAATCATAGTGAACAACAGTGAAACTAACTTATAACCTAAACATGTACACTAAGTTCCTATCTTTTCCATGGATAACTATCACCAATTACATTATACAAGTGATCATATAATATAATAATGAAACATCAAGTGTGAATCACTCCTTCTTCTCCACTAGTTTTTCTCACTTCCCTAACATCACACGTCTTGATCCATGTATCTACAAACATAATCCATCTTAAAGACTCCTGAGAAAAGAATCACAACATGAACCTGATGAAACACATCATCATATAATACCATCCACAAATTCATATATAGTAACCAAGTAGATTTGGGGGGATCGACATCCCATAAGACATGTATCATACAACAAGTATTATATCTCATGCCATTACATCTCAAACACTGAGTAAGGTACCACATGAAATCATAGAAAATACATTTCATTCCTATAATTATCCCTTAGATACAATATCTGATATTACATGTGTGTGAAATAATTAAAATAAATTATATACCTCTAAAAAGTAATTTGGGAAATCATATTGTTGTTCGTACTATCATAAGTAACTACTAAGAGAAGAGAGTGGGGGATGAGGGGGTAGTCATCCATCCTTCCTCCCACTGGGATATTGGGAAAAACAGCCCCCCCCCAAGTCCACTGGGTGTCATTTCCCTAACCAACATGGGTGGGGAAGAATATAAAATCAAATAATGTATAGGATATAATAAAGCTCACAACTACAATATAGTCATAACCTAGTCATAGAATCAATTGTAACTAATATTTCTTGGACTCCCGGCTGTCACAACTAAGATTAGATATATTATAAGAATAGAAGAATTTAAAAGATATACATTGATTAAATCCTTACTTTTTCATTTTCCTTATGTTAATGTATTAAATATCAATTAATTAACCACTTACATTATTCCAAATTACATTATATTCATCAAGAGAGTAAATTCCATGTGCTCTATGAATAATCCAACCAGAGTCTACAATTTCTCAGGATTATCATCTTCTAATAATTTTCAAACCAACAACACAATCCCCATGGGTTATGAATTATTTTTTCATTATTATAATCAATATATAAACAATTTACTCTAATAGAACCATCCTAATCTACCACCAAGAGGAAACATGAAACCAAGAACATTTAGTTTCCTCAATATGTGCGGAATGTAAGGGAAAAAACAAGAAACCTATCCATAAATCATTGAATAGTTTCATAAGAAATATTCCTAGATCTTAGAATCACATAAATGGGTAACCCCAACTTACACCCATTACATCATCTCTAGTGTCATCCTCGACACCCACATGCACATCCTGATGCATCTCACCATAACAGGTGTCAACTGTTGTCCAATCATCATGGCCTCTATACCCCATCACATTATCCATCCACACATCATCCATCCCACAATTAAATAAAATACAGGTCCCCCTTCCCTATATCACATTTCATAGTGAATATCACTTCTAGAGAACATCACAAAAGAATTAGGAAATAAACAAGCATATCCAAAAGGGAAATCTAGGTCTTAAAATAAAATCATCCATCCTTCACACATAGAAGATCTCTCATGATTTCAAAATAAAGGAACTCGGCCATATTAAGTAGATAGACAAATTAGCACATAGCTATTGTTTTTATCAAACTACTTATCACTATTTATTGAATTAACAGATTCATTATTCGTAGGTTTCAACTACGGGAATACTATGCTACTATTATATAATAAGATATCAAAAGTTGACCATGATCATTTTCATTAAAAACATTCTAATTATTGTTCCATTTATTATTATCATCATCAAGAATTATCATGTTTTAAATTCTTGGTCAATTTCAATATCATGGAAGAACACATTTCATTAAACATGTGTGTATTATGAATTTGATAATTATAAAATTAAAATGAACACTGGATTCAAACATGCCTCTTCTTTAATTAAATTTATGTTAATTAATTATCAATTAATTCTTGATTTATGTTATTTAAAAATTTCCCTAAAAAAACATTTTACCCCATAGAATAACAATATATACTAAAAATAATAGCTTAAATATCACACTATCTAAAAAAATAGGCAACCTAATAACATATAATAAATAAAAAACATTGACATGAGATTTTGATAAAAATTTTTGTAAATCTATTTCAATAATTAAAAGGTTATTTCCATTCCCATACAAAGTTCTAAACCATTGTATGTTTACAATTTCCCATATATAAATTGAAGAATAAATAATTCCCCTGCCTCAAATTCATCAATTTTATTCACATGAGAATAGACAAATGTTACAGATCCTGATCACCTCATTCAAAAGAATCTATATCCCTCCCAAGGACACCACATCACAATTATATGAGAAAAACGTGATATACTCCATTATAAGTATATATATGACAATAAATTATATATCAAAAAGAATATGAAGAACTAGATTGAATAACTATGAAAAAAGAGGTAGAATATACCTAAAAATACAAAATATTGAAGATAGAATGCATGGGATCAATCCCCATCAGAATGAATACAAAATTCCTAAGGTAATAATTATAAGTTGATTGGAAAATGAGAGAAGGATGTATGTTTTGTGAACTCTTGAGTGGATAAATCATTTATCAGCACACTTTATACGATATTCATACGGTGTGAAACCTCTTTTCAGATCGTGTAAATGTTTGGATCTACATCTCACCAAAAAATGCCTCACCTAAAAATAATTAATACTAAAAATATTAAATTTTTTTAACATATTACAAACTATCATCAACAAGTTATGAAGTGATATTTAATATCATGAGACAAATTTAGACATTATGTATTCTCATGAATTATAACATTCAGTAGTAGAACCCCTCTAGACTCACTACAGATATCCTCTGGCAACCATGAGCTTTAGGAACACATAAAGTGTTAAACTACATGAATATAAGACCTTAAATTATTTTGATGAAGAATATGTTAACACCAAATATTATTAGTAATTGATGTGAAATAAAAATAATACTAATTAATTTTTTTTAAAATTATTTTTTTATGAAAACAATTTTCATTATACATTTACGTTTTTTTAAAGATGAGTTAACAAATTTTATAATTTTAATTAGAAATAATTTACATTATATTTGGATTTATTATAACAAAATTAGCATAAGTTTAATGTTTTTATATATAAAATAATTTATTTTTAGGTGAATAGTGAAAAATACAGTGCTTACTAAATTAGTATCATTTTTGGATATAAAAAGAACAACAAATTCAATACTTATATAACATTTTCTATGATCAAAAAAGTTATTAAAGGTGTAAAAATATAAATAATTTGAATAACATTCATAATTTATAATACATATGTTTTACAATTTTAGAACACAAGTAATATTTTCTGATAAAAAATATTTTTGGTCTATCCTTATAATTAAAAATTATTTTTGTTAAAATTTGGTTTTTTATTTCATTGAAAGGAAAATAAATTTTATTTTCTTTTTAATAAACTGAATTATATCATGAAAAAAAATTTATAATTTTATCCAACACATAAATTTCAAGATAAAAATAAACTTTTACTAAAAATGGGCTTTTATGACTCATGTGTGTAACACATCAAGATTTTATGAAAAAAAAATTAATTTGATTTAATTTTTTTATTTTTTTTTTGGTGCACACAACACCAAGATTTAATGAAACACAATATAATATTACTATTACTATTTATACTTAGGTGTTATAAACTATCTATTAAAAGTGGTACTCTTAATATTAATAACCACCTTTTGAATATTATTTATAATTTCTTTAATTATAGAAAACCTATTGATAAAAAATAACTATTTTCTGTAAAACTTTAATATTTTTTTAAAATTGCTATTTTTTTAAAAATTGTTTTTATCTTTTTTTGAAATATTATAGAATCCAATTATCTAATTTTTTAAACATTATTTGAAAAAATAATATTTATTTTTTAAATTTATATGTCAAAATTTTCATAATGTTAATTTTTGATACTTTTAATAAAATAAACATTTTTTGATGAATAATAAAAAATTACTAATTTTTCTTAGTAATTAACTTTCTTTTAAAGTATTTACAAGATCCATTTTATTAATATGGGTATAAATTAAAAATAGGTTAGGAATATATTTATTAATATAATTTAAATCATTTCAAAAAAAATTATATTAAATTTTGTTATCAAAATTTTCAATACTTATGTAACTAATTCTCTTTGAGAACCTATTTTTTCATCATGCCTACGAGTTTAATTTTAAATTAAATTTTTGAACTTATTTGAATAAAATTTGGAAAATTGGATTAATTATTTTTAATCCGAATAATTGTTATTATATAATAAGTTCAACTTTATTTTTGGTCAAAATTAGTATTTCAAAACTAAAAATTAACTATCATGGTTATGGTTAAAATAGATTTATTGGGGTTTAAACTAAAAATAAGAGGACTAAATTGACCTTAAAACATTCAAAATCCCATTTCTATTAATATATTTCCATATTATCTCATATAATATTCTATAATGACCCATTTTGGATCCTTGTGTCAGGAGAAAAATGTGAGTACGCAAAATTCTTCTCAGGAATCCATTGTGTGTCTATTACGCCGCTTATAAAAGGCGACCCCCACCCTATATTCTTAAAACATCTTGAACACCTTAGTTTTCTCATTAAATAACCAAATAAATTCCTTACTTACCTCTTCACATCATATAGGCCTTATTTTAATTATTGAACCCTCCTATGATGGCTTTGGGTATAAACCAAAAGGGGTTCTTCAAAGAAGATGTATATGCCTTAACGAAGAATTTTCATTTTATTTAATCCTCTAACTCTTTCAAATATTGTTAAACCATGATTATATAAAAACATAATTATAAGAGATATAATTTTATTTTATTTTTTTATGTAACTACTAACATATATCTCTTCTTACATTAAGTGGCAGACAAAACCAACGATCATTTTTATGGTAGACTACAGCCTTGTAAACCAACATATTTCATTTTACATCACCAACTCTCACATCTAGATATAATGGTTTATTGGACATATTTATATTGAATTTATGGCATAATTTTATTTCTATTTTAGTAATTAAATATATAAATTCTTAATTTCAATTTTGTGGGAACATGATAATGCGGCTCATGGGTACAGTAGAATACTGCCTCATGAAGTGATGTGATTAGTTCATCAATTACACTTCACAAGGAAGTTAATCAGAACATTTTTAATGAAAATAGATGATATATATTATATATCAATGATTTTAGAATTTCAATATACTATTTACCTTTATTTCATATCATTTTTTAAGAAAATGGAATCATATTTCATGCATACATATAACCTACCATCTCCATGAACATTGTAATTAGTTTTTAATATCTATAATTAATGGATCAATCAAAAAATATTTATATTAAATATATATGATATGTATATCATGGGTAAAATTTGTTAAATATCAAGAGGAAAATACTAAACCAAGATATACCTAAAAAATGAAGCAGATATTACCTGAAACATGATTTTAACCAGGAATAGTTAACAAATTGAAAATAAATGGTCATAGGAAAACCATATATGATATGATACATGTGTTTCTATTTCTATAGTAGTTATATAATAAATTAATAGTTATTATATAGAATATTATATGTTTCATTAAACATTTCAATACTTAAGGTAATGTATTTCTAGTACTACTTTTATTTCTTGGAGATGTATACCATATTCACAACTCATTTATTTTTTTTGGTGTAAATAAGGACCATAAATGTTTTTTCTGATCCTTGTTATGATAATTACATGATATAAAATATCCATATAATTTTCTTTCTTTCATGGGTAATATGAACGAAACACTACTAATGTTTCAATGGTTTTATGTTACAATCTTATTGTGTATCTGGATTTTTTATGATTATGATTCTCATGATAAAAATATTTTGACATATGACTCAATAAACTGATTAATTTTATTATCCTATGGTTTTTTAATGAAAAATCATTTTTCCCTTCATTTTACCCCCTTTTTGTACTCATGAGTCCAAAATTATGTTTTTTTTAGGAAAACCAGCATTACTAATCTCTCCAGTTGAAAACCCTTTCTCTTAAATATTAATGTTTTCTAGAAAAAGTCAAAGAAGTTTTTTAATATTCTTGAATGATTTTTTTAAAAAAAATCCCATGTTTTATTTTTTTTAAAAATGGTTTTAAATGAATCCTATTGTCTTTTTTGATTAATGTAATTTTAAATTTTAACAAAAATGTGGATGGAATCTTAACTTTATAATGTATTTATTGATCATTATTTTCCACAATAATGGCCACTCAATGTTATATATTATCCTTTTAAATTTTAAAAAAATATTTTCAAAGTATTTCTACAATGTTTTGTGAAATTTTAGTTTTAAACAGCTTATTTTAAAAGATAAAAGATTATTTCCCTCATAAAATGTTCTATGTGATTTCTAGATAATAATTTTCGATCTAACATAACATCATTTAATATTACTTAATATTTTCCAAGGATATAATCCAATGATACCATATTTATTATTTCACTAGATGGTTTTTGTTTATAATGATAATATGTTTTTGATGCCTATTTATTTTCCATGGGTTATGCTATGATGAAATGTTTTATGAAACCCGTACCTTTCCATGGTTTCTCATATGATTAATGTTTTAGAAAACCTATTTATTTTTCATGGGTCCCAATGTAATGAATGTTTCATTATCTTGTTTCATATTAGTGTATGATTTTTCAATACATGAATGTGGTTATGTTATAACTAAGAATGGTGGTCACCTCATAACTAAATATGGGTGGTACCTATATCCCCCTCCATTTCAATGGGTAAAGTTTTATATATCATTGGGAGATGATAGGAAACATGCCATTGTTCTTGATCTACTTTATGAAATAGGTGTTTATTCCTAATCTGTCATGAAATAATTAATAGGTGTTGATTACCAATCCATTATGATTTTATAATCCTGGATGTTAACCATGAAATAAAAAATGGATTCTATATGTATGATGATTCCACACATATATTAAATGAAATTTTATTTCTTTATTTATTAATGATGAGTTTTCACTCTTATGGATCATTTATTTAGTAATGAAATTTTTTAATATAATGTATTATACTTATGATCCATGATTGGTTGGGTATGAACTTTTTATTTTATATTTAACATCGCATTCCCTTGTACTTATATTATTATATCATATTATCATAGGTTGATATCTTCCATATGTAACCTTAATAAAAATATGATCTTTCCCTTTCTTATGTTTCCTTTCCCCATGTTATGAATAGAATCTTATGTATGGTATGTCTATGAATAGTACTAAATGGAAAAATATTTATGGGAGATGTTGAATATCTTTAATGGAATAACAATACTATGGTTTTATATCAAATAACTCAAAATATTTACGACACTCAGTCTTGTATTTTTTAAATGAATTGAATATTCATATAAAAGTATGTAATATTTTTGTATGAAATTATCAGTTCACTATAATTGCTATCAGATAAAATTTTAGTTAACATTTGGGAAAATGGATGAGAAAACTTTAGTAATAACCCTTAGTAAAATCTTATGTATAGGTGAATACCCAGTGTTATGGAAAATAAATGAGTGTTGTTTTCCTATAATAAAAATCCTTATGTGGATACTTCAAGTCATTGTGGCAGTAGAACAATTGTACAATGCTGTAATAAAACAAAATGGGGGCATTGCGGTTTGAATCGATCCTCACCTAGTGCATGACAATAATTATTTTTTTCACAATTATATTGACACTATCGAGTGGTATTCCTTGGAAATTTACACACTATTTAAGAACAATCCTGAATGATTTAATTAGATGATGAACCTGAAGGACTAGGTTAAACTTAAGGTATCATATATTTAAAATAATGAGCTATGATTTAGAATTTCTATGAAATATTTTTCAATATTAATCATAATGATTAATGATGTTTTATGATTATGAAAACCAGTTTGGTTATAGTATGGCATTCAGGAAAGAATAATGATTTTGATGTGGTAAAAGATATGATTAAATATTTAAGTACCCTTTTCATCATAGTAAATGTCTCAAGGATTGTTAATTCAAATACAAAATTATTGGATGTTGAATTAGAAGTGAAACCCCTGAATGGTATGTTTATTACATATCAAGTGTATGATTCTTATTATGCTGATGTTTCTAAGAATATACCTCCCAAAAACAACAATATCCTCTCTCTAGTTTAATTTTTTATTTTCTTAGGCATGGATTGGATTTCTATACTAAAATAACACATAAATTTCCAGGTAATGTAAGAAACATTTTATATTCTAGACCAACCTGTAGTTTTTTATCAATGTGTTGATAGAGATAAAATTATGATAGAGATAACATCCATTTTATGGGTCTTTATTATCAATAAAAATGGAAATTTGTCTCATATGGTTGGGAAGAAACTCAATATGTATGATATGCCCATTTTATGGGAGTTTTTTATGCCCTTTTAGCATAGATGTCTTGTATTTCACCAAAATGTTAAGTGGATATCTCAATAGAACTCATACCTAGCTCCATACCATTTTCAAAGAATCGATTTAGATTATTCTAAATTGAGTTGAATTAGTTGAAGAAGAAACAACAACAAAACTAGAAATTGGATTCATTCATCCAAGTGTGTTATCTAGGGGTTCAACTATTCTATTTTTTTCAAGAAGAAATGTGTATTGATGTGACTTGGCATTGATGTTTGGTATTTTAACATTATTATAATCCAGAAAAAGTATCATCTACCCCGTATTGATGACTTTTTTGTCAAAATTGTGAAGATAAATAAATTTTCAATATTTAATATTATTTTTGGATATCATTTATTGAGGGACAAGAAGTATTATGATCCTTAGATTGCATTTTTATAAGCTATATACAATATTAGTATATATTGATTTCATTAGATATTAATAATTTCCAAGTTATCTTCATGGATTTAATGAATTGAGTCTCTAGAGATTACCTTGATAATCTGTTGGTATTTTTTATAGTTGAGATTCATATATATCCAAAGAGTGAGGAAGATCATGAAGATCACTTGAGAAATATTCAAAAGAACATTGTATGAGAAATTTGAAAAGTGTGAATTTTAGCTAAAAAGGGATTCAATTTTGGTATATGTAATATAAAGTGAGGTTACATCCATTGATACATTAAAGATAAAGGTTATTCAACATTATCTTATACTAACATTGGAAACTGATATAAAATGTTTCTTATTTTGGCTGGATATTATCAATGGTTTTTGGAGAATTTCTCATAACTATCTAATCTAATCACCAAGATAACAAAAAAGAAGCCATGTTCCTCTGGGTAGATGTATGTGAGTAAAATTTTAAGGAATTGAATAGAAGATTAGTTATGGTAATGTGTTTATATTAATCTGTAGTGGAGAAGGGTTTTTTAATCTGTAGTGATGCATCAAAAAAGGGATTGGTATGTGTTCTCATATAAAATGAAATGGTTTTAACTTATGCCTCACAATAGTTGAAATTTCATGAGAAAAAATACCCTAATATTTATTTAGAGTTAACTGTGGTAATTTTTCATTAAATATATGGAGGAATTTACTATATGGAAAAAATTGTGATATATATAATAATTAGAAACATTTATGTTATGAATTCACATAGAATGATTTGAAAATTTTCTTTAGAAGATGGTTATAACTGATTAAAAACTATGAATACTCAATACATTATCATCCTAGTAAAGATAACAAGGGGATAGATGCACTTCGTTGAAAGCATCATGCTAGATTATCTATGATTAGGATAAAAAGGATCCAATATTTATGAACTTGAATGGACGGATATATAAATCATGAAGGAATAGGAGATATATTATCTTTATCAAATGAGTGTATAATAATATATCTATTTGTCAATAAAAGAGGCATAGAAGTTTGTTATGGAGGTAGAAAAGAATTTGAAGATCTTTCTTGAGTTCAATGTTGATTTTGGTGGAATTATAAGGTTCTCAAACCATGTATGTGTTCCGTCCATACCAAATTTGAAGAAGGAGGTGTTAGAATATGTTTATAGATATTTATTCATTATTCATCCTAGAATTAATAAGAGGAATAAATATTTGAAAGTTTATTTCATAACACTTCATCACTATCAGAGAATAATTATCTATAGATTATCTCTCCCTAATATATACAAAGTAAGTCAAAAGGTTTCATGGAGTACCACATTATATTGTATCTAATTGGGATCTGAGGTTTACCTTAATGTTTTGTTAAAGTATTCATCCATATTTGAAATTAATTTGTTTTTTTTGTACTATAATTCATCCATAGATATGTTTTCAATTTGAGAGAAAAATTCAAACCCAAGAAATTTTTTTGATAACTTTGTCTATATATTTGAAAGCGGGTTGGGATCAACACCTTCCTCTAGTGGATCTTTAATATAGGAACTGACTTTATTCAAGCATTCAAATGGCTCCTTATGAATCCCTCTATTGAAATAAGTGTGGAAATCCAATTTAATAAAATGAAGTTATATAAAGAAAGATATTTAGACTTCATCTAGATAAATAAATCATAGATGAGGTTGTGTATATTTACCAACAAGTAAGGGTAGAACCAGGTTGAATGAAAACTTATACTCGAACTCACCGGCATTATCTGAAATTTGATGTTTGTGATAAAATGTTTCTAAGAATTTATCAATGTATGAACATAATTTTATTTATAAATAATGGAAAAAATCACTATTTATATCATCTTATTCAATATTATTGATTATACCAGGATTGTGGATTATCTCTTGGTGCTTCCACTAAACCACTCTTAACTTCATGATGTGTTCCATATATATCTCTTAAATAACTATATACTAGAACCATAATAAGTACTACACTCAGAGATCTAACTTATAGAGAATGATCTTTTTAAAGAGGAAAAATATATGGATATTCTTGATCGTCTAAAAAAAATACTAAAAACAAGACAACTCACCTAGCCAAAGTTTTATGCTGAAGCCACCATTTTGAGGAAGTTATGTGGGAAACTAAGGATGTATTGGGTTAGAATTGTCCTTTTTGTTTTTTACCAAAGTGACAAAATTTCGATTGAATAAATCATTTTAAGGGTTTATATTGTAACACCCTGATATTTTATGAAAAAAAATAAAATAAATAAAATTTCATTGATAGCTTGTGTTACACACAACACTAAGTTTTGATGAAAAGAAATATTCTAATTATATTATTATTTAATACTGAATGTTATAACATAATTGTTAAACATGTTGCTAGGAATGTGAATATTAAACCTTTATATTAATTATGATGTTTTTATATAAATAAAACATATTGATAAAAATTACTTATTTATTAGTAAAGTTATTATATGTTTTAAAAATAAAATTTTCTCAAAAACAGTTATTGGTTGTTGTAAAAATATAATAAATTAATTCATCAACATAAATTTTTTTTAAAAAAATCAATTTTTTTTAAATCTGAATGTCAAAATTATCTTTGATAGATTTTTTTATAATTTTACAAAAAGATTAATTTGTCATCAAATTGTAAAAAAGTACCGCCTTTTATTAAAATCCACCTTTCATTTAAAGAATTTACAAGATCCATTTTAATTTAATATAATTAAAAAAGTAAAATATGTTAAATTATATATTTATTTATTCAATTTAGGTTATTGTAATTAAATTAATATAGATATTTGATATTAAAACATTCTATACTTAGGAAACCAATTCTCCTTGAAATACCACTTTTTCATCATGTATGCGGGTTTAATTTTAAATTAAAATTTCCAAATTATATGAATGGAATTTGGAAAAACACATTACATATTTTTAATCATCATAATTAATATTATATAATAAGTTATAATTAACTTTTTTCATAGTGAATATAAAATATAGTAAAAATTAATTATCAAAGATGAGGTTAAAATGGGTTTACTAGGGGGATAAACTAAAAAGATAAGAGTTATAATTTCCTAAAAACTTGTCCAAATATAATTTTATGTGAATATATATACCTTATATCATTAATATTTCAATAATGAGAAACTGTTTCTGCTTAAATAATGTAAAAAATGTGGTAACACATTATTCTTTTCAAAAATTCTCTTTGCATCCTCTCCCCCGCAAATAGAAGGCAAGCTCATATCCACTCATATTCACACTTAAAAAACCATTTTGTTTGCAAAGTACATGTATAAATAAATTATTAATAATATCCTTACACCATTTAATCATTATTTTTATTATTAAACCCTTCTAATAAGTATTTTGGTGTAAACCTAAATGGCATCTCTCAAGAAGAGATATTGTCTTAAAGCAAGTCTTTTCATTTTATTTCTTCCTCTAAATCCTTCAAATATTTTTATAACAAGTTGATATAATAAAATAATTATATCCCATATACCTTTATGTTATTATTTTATTTTAATAACTTTCTTCTATCTCTAATTCTGTCAACTAAGAAATGAAACTGTCAATCATGTGTACGGTGGACTACTGTCTCACAAACATATGTGATTCCTATTCCATTACAATCTATAACAACTGGATAAAATGATGCATTTAATGTATTTTTAAGATATTTAAATTATAATTATACTTTTTAATTATAATACATCATATACCTTCTTACATTTCATTCTGTGATAATATGATAATGTTGCTCATGTGTACGGAAAACTATTGCCTTATAAAGCGATAAGATTCGTCTTTTACATACAATTTACAAGGAATGTATTACTGATTGGTTTAATGAAAACATGCAATATATATTACATTAATATTAATATATATATGTAATATATTATTTCACTTTATTTATTTTTATCCATTTAAAAAATGGATACATCGTTCATTCATGCGTACGGCTTACCATCTCTATGAACAATGTAATTAATTTTCAATATATAAATTTAATGGATTAATAAAAACACATATATAATGAATATATATAATTTTTATATCATTTTTAACATTATATATATGATTGAACTATTATCAAAATATATTTAATGAAAATACCAGACCAAAACATACACGAAAAACAAATCTATTATTACCCAAACGCGATTTTAACAAAGAATTGTTAATAAAATTATAAAAAAAGGTAAAAAGTAAATCATATATGGTATAATAAATATGTTTATATTTCATTAATATATGTATAATAAAATTATATTTATTATGCATGTGGTTTTAATTTTTATAAATGAAGATGATACTTAGGGTAATGGATTTCTTATCTCTCTTTTATTTATAAGATACAAATGTCGTATTCCCTACTCATTTATTTTTTGTGGTGTATATAATATCCATGCATAAATTTAATGATCCTTAACATGGTGATTATTATATTTACATATCCATCTAATTTTATTTCGTTAATGGGGCTTATAATCTAAACATTACTAAGGTGGTCAAGGTTTTATGTTATGATCTCACGTTATATGAGGACTGTTTGTGATTATGATTATCAAAATGATAATATTATAATATATCACTCTATAAATTTATGAATTTTCTTAACCAATGGTTATTTGAATAAAATAATTTTTCCCTTAATTTTACCCCATTTATGTACTCAATGGTTCAAAATAATATTTTTAAGGAAAACTAGATTAATTTATATCTTCTGTTAAATCCTTTTTTTCTCAACATGAGTATTTCTCACTCCTTAGAATTTTATTCTTAATATTTCTATTAAAAGCTTAATCTAGAAACCTTAATTTAATGACTCTTGAATTATCATTATAATTTAATGCTACTATTTTAATTGATCAATCATTATTCAATTCATTAAATTATATAATAAAAAAAATATCAATCACCGGTATGTATAGACTTCCACATCTGAAAAATGATGTGGTTTATTTTTCATCACTAACTATCATGACTGGTGAAAGTGATTGATTTAAGGAATTAATATGTTTCCTAGGTCAAAATTGTGATTTTTAAATCTTATTTTATTATATAACATCATTCATCCACATTCATTGAGAAATGGAAACGTTATTCATGTGTACATGTGGACAACTACTTCTATGAATGTAAAATTTCATTTATCATCATCACCCTAAACAAATGTTTGTAAGAATTATTTTAATTAAATGAAATGATATTTATGACATTTATTTTTCAATAAATTTTATCTTTACATAATATAAAATATTCCCTTACTCATTAAATCATTATAACATGCTCTAATTTTGGTTGGATTTACCACATTAATGAAAAAAGTTGTAATTTTTATATTATGAATGATTAATTAATGTCAAATAATTTTATTATAAGTAAATTTTTTTTTAATTATTCTATTAATATTTTATTTATATTTAATATACTTATTAATGTATCATCTTTTGATGGTTAAACACACAAAAACTAGTTCTTCACAATTTCCATTTTCAAAAAAACATACCTTTACCATTCTGTAAATGATTACATTATATGATTAATCATTGAAAAACCATTATTAAAGTATCATTGATTATCTAGGAATTATGAAATTTTTTTTAAAAAAAAATAATTGTACATAAAAATAATTAACTAGTATGAAATAACCAATCGGAGTTTCTAGAACTCGATGATGAAAAAAAGTATAAAACCTTATATATTTTTAATAAATAGTTATAAATTAATTTTATAAATTAAAATATATACGAATAATTTTTTTAATATGGGTAATTAAGAGAGTTATTTTTGTTATACAGGAGGTAAGAGCGTATTCTAACTAAACATGAATTAAGATAAGGTATTCTTTGTCTAAAATTTCAATTCCAATAGACATGTTTTTGTTTTACACCATGTTTTAGATTTTATAGTGTACTTACTTCCCCATTGATATTATATATCAGGAATCTATCATTATTCAATGTATTCTATTTTAAATTTTATCCTTTACTGTCTTTTTATTCCAATCATTCTAAAGTTATAAGTGTTTTTCTCGTTATTTCCTATTCTTTGAGACATTGTTATTATTTTGCACCATATTATATTTTATATAGTGTATTAAATTATTTATTGGCTTTAAGTATATTGAATATATTTCATTTAATTATATTTTAATTTCATTTTATCCCTCCCATGTTCTTGTGATTCATACATTTCTGTTACAACAATGTCTTTTGCATCTAAATTTTTTTTATTGAGATATGACCTATATTGCCCACTTATTTCAATTCTGTATTATATATAGAGATAAGGTATTAATTTCTAAATCCCCATATATAATTTTATTTTGGGGTATTAAAATCACATAAATCCATCACTTTCTTTGTCTTTCCGAAATATCCTCGGTTAGGGGAATAATTTTTTCTTTCAATGTCTTTCCTCTATGAAAACTCTAGGTTTTCTTCCTTTGATTAAATGGGGTTCCCCAAGATTCCATACATAAATTTATTATATAAATTACTTTCATAACTATATAAACTTTAGTTTATGTGATGTTAGTTTGTGTGATTCTTACACAGAAAACTTTTCAATGTTTTGAGTGGGAAACTATTTAACATTAAAATAAATTTTATTTTGACACTATTATTTTTTATTACTCCTCCAATGTAATTATATATATTTTCCATCCCCACTCTTTATATATATTTATTATGTTCTTTTATTTTATTAAAAAATATTAACATTATATATGTTTTTATCTCAATACAGATGTTTATTATTTACAAAAAAAAAGTTGATTATGCGTTGAATTTGTACTATTATCATTCAAATGGTTAATTTAATAGTCATAAAGAACTAATGAAATAATACCAGTATTTTAAGGTACCTTTATGAATTTCATGGTTTAATAAGATAAATGGTTTTTTTTGTGTATTCCTACCCAATTTAGTAATCATCTCATGGTATCATCCTTGATAGATTGAATGATGTCTTGGATGCAGCCTAAAAAGGAAATAATAATCACTTTCCCGGGGCCCTAATATTAAAGATCAATATTTATAACATTATTCATTAAATCACCATAAGTTTAGTTATTATTATACATGTGATTATTTATACTTTAATTCCTTACATGAATTTTTTCAATCTCAATTGTTCAGTTATATATAATTACTTTATATTATTTATTCCCACCATATTATTAATTATATAATAGCTTCTCATATAATTTTTCCCTCATGGAAAATTTTCTCATATCTTTATTATGTTTCTTTTTCCCTAGGATATGTAGAAAATAATTATAAATGATATTTCTAGAGAATTAACTTGGGTGGAGAATTTTTTAGAGGTTTGGATTACTAATTATAAATTAAGTAGTTATCATATAGTGAAAAAATATCCATCTTATGACATAGATATTAGTTAAAACTTTTCCCCATGTCTCTATAAATATAAACCTAAAGGAATATTTGAATATAAGTGAGTCAATATTTTCTATTTATTTATGGATAAAATTAGGTTTCTTGAGTTGATTTCAACGCCAGTATTTAATTAAGTTTTTAATGAGCACTAAATATTTGGATTGTGGGGCAAGGGTGTCATATTTGGTATCAATAGAGGGTTTAGATAAATTTATTGGTTATGATGTTATTTGAGTAGATTTTAAGGGTTAATAACCTAATATTGATAAAACTTTCAAAGTTATATATAATAATTTAGGTTATTTTTGTAATATTAAATATTTTAGGGATTATGATAAGAGAAATTTAGTGAAAACCAAAGGCATATATTTAAGGGGTTAATCTATGTCAAGGGAAACATAATAATGTTTTAGTAAAGTAGATATTGTATAATTTTTTTATAAAATACATCATTTTATGGATACTAGCAGGTGGATATGGTTCTAGCTTATATGAACCTTAGGTTAATAGTCCTTAAAAGGTTAATTCAGTATCAACTCAATATTCACTCTAGTAGCTGATGAGTGGGCCTAAGATTATAGACTTAGTTAGACTCTCAATGTGGATATGATTTGGCTAATCACATTTAATTTACTATCTATTATAATGTATTTATTATGTTATTGAATTAGTAATGTTAAAATCAGAGAATCCAATCTAAAGAAAACAATAATGAAGATAGAGTGATTTTAGTTGGACTAAAGGATAATGTATTAATTTCAAAGAGTATGACTTTATTATGTTTAATTTATCATATAATTATCTCACAATAATTCTCTTATAGTTTTTACAACTCACATTAAATCATTTTTTTAATGGATTAGTATTACAGAAACCAAGTTAACAATGGATTTCATGGGAAATGTGTATATTTCCCCAATAGGTAACCTAATGGAATAAGAAAGTAACTAAAAAATATTCTGATTATTTCAAACCAGAAATCATGAATTATGACTAACAAAATTAACATAGTAAAATTCCAAAATAAACCAAATAAGATAATAATGGTGTCTAAAGGTATTTTTTGTGACAAAGATGAAGAAGAAAATAATATTCAATTTTTTATTTATCCAAAATGTGTGAAGATTCGCCCGAGGTAATTTCTCAAAAGAATGGGAACATTATTAATTTCTATAAAAGTTATTTTTCCCGAATCATACAGAACATATTAAGGTGAACACCTCATTTGGAAATATGTCCTATATTATGACTAACTTTTTGATATCTGTAACTAATTTTATTTGGGAGTGAAGCTAAAAATTGTTATAATGTAATTTATATAAGGGGAAGAACGTAATGCCTATAGATCTTAAATTATGTTTTCCTTTAAAACCCAATGTGTTCAATTTATAACATAATATGAAACATTGAACTAGAAATTACCATGAAATTATATATAACCATTAATATTTTTATGAATAACATAAAGAAAACAAATAATGGTAACTGAAATATGCCATCTATGTATAAATAAAAATAAACATCATTATTAAAACTAAGTCATTGATAAAAATCAATTAGTGTAACCAATTAACTAATTAGACTAGTTTATGATTTATAATGTAAAACTTATAAAATTGGATTTTATTTACTTTATTTAAGATACTAAGTATATTAGTGATATAAGTTGTTATTGATATATATAATATATTAACATTGAATTTTATTACTATTTGATATGAAATAATAATAATAATGGTTAATTTTCTAAAAGGTTATTTTCGAATGAAAATTATTCTCATTATATATTATTTTTTTGTTTAAATGATTAATTATCAAATATTTGAATTTTAATATGACCAAAATTAATATATTATTAGATTTAAAATAACAATATTATCTTAAGATTAATTTTTTGGATTTTTCTAAAATAATTTATTTTTAAGAAGATAGTGAAAAAATACAGTTTTTACAAAAGTCATAACATTTATGGATATATCATTAAGTATATATTACTTAAATAATAATAAAAATATTATATAAAAAAAGAATAATTTCAGGATTGAAACTAAATTTTTTGTCAATCCCATTAATAATTTATAAAACCTTTATTTATCATTTGTGAAACTGTAGTAATATTTTCGAAAAAAACCTTTTAATGTATTCTCATTTAATTAAATATTATTTTTGAAAAATTCCTTGTTTCCTGATATTAAATTCACTTAAATTTGATTTTTTAAAAATAATTTATTTATTTCATGAAAATAAATATCATTGATAATCCTTCCCTCATGTAAATATTAATCTTAAAAAAACCTTTTAAAAAATGGATATTTTTATTTTACATGCGTTAATGTTGAAATTTTAATTTTTTATCGATAGAATGTTTCTATAATTAAATATATTTCATATTTTGAATTATAAGGTCCAAATTATTTAATAAAATATATTTTATTTTTATTTAATAATTGTAAATTACATAGGTAAAAACTCGATACCATGGTAAGACCAAAAATTGTAAAAGTTGAAAATCTAATAGTAAAGGAATGAGATTTGTTTAAAAAGTGTTTGAAAATTAATTCTAAAATTTATAGACCTTATATCAACCTAAAATTATTTATTTTCTACTTTTGGTGCCTTTGACCCTTTACTAGTTTCATTCCATCATTTAAATGTAATGGATACTTCCAAAAATACCCCTCTCTTAACTTATGAAAAAGGGTCAATTACACCAATTCGTGCTATATATATACATTTTAACATAATCCTAAAACCCTTCAATTTTTATCCTCCAATAATCCTCTATCATATTTAGAATCCCCTAGTCACATTTTTTTATCCTAATGCCTCCATGTCCAAGGAGATTTCTAATAGAAATATGTTTTTCCTCATTGTGAGTATTTCTTACTCCATAGACTTTTCTTCTAAATTTTTATATTACAGGAATGTTATATAGGCCCTAATTTAATTACAACATTTTTATAATTATATTCAAATTATATTTTATTAATGGATAAACCATTGTTAAATACATTTAATCTACTAAATAAAACAAAACAACATCAATCATGTGTGTGAATGAACGACCACATCTAAGGAATAATGTGATTATTTTTTCACCACTAAACCTGATGGTTATTGAAAAGGATGGATTTAATGAATTAATATGTATCCTATCAAAAATTTATTATTATTATGTTAAAATTGATCATATATCTTTTTACCACACCATTCATTGGGAAATGGAAATGTTAATCATGCGTTTGTTAGGACTACCAACACCACAAATGATGAATTTAATTTTTTATCCCCACTGAAAAATGACAGTTATAATAATAAATTTATGAAGATTAATGATATTTATAACAAATTAAATATTCTTTATAGTATATATTAATATTATATAAAACATTTCCTTACTCATAAAATCACTGTAACACGCTCTCGTTTGGGTTGGTTTTACCACCTAAGTGATTGATATTATAATGTTTTCATAATGAATGATTAATTAATGTTATATAATGGTAATATAATTTAATAATAATTTAGTTATATTTTTAAATTATTATGAAATTTTGTTGTTTATATTTAATATATTTATCAAAATATCTCCATTCAATTATTAAACATATTGAAACTAGTTCTTCACAATTTCCATTTTCACAAACCATAAATTTATCATTTACTACCTAAAAATGAAATATGATCAATATTTGAAATAATATGACTATATTATCTATTATAATCTATGAATGATTAACTTTTTTCTATAAAAAACACTATGCCATTAAAAAAATTATATTAAATAAGCAATTAGAGTTTCTAGAACCCAATGATAAAAATAAACTATAACTAACTAATATATTTTTAATGAATAGTTATAACTTATGTGTATAAAAATAAATAAATATATTAATAAGGTTCTTAAATGGAGTAATAAGATATTTATTTTTGTTTTTCATATGGTTATCATGAATTTCCAATAAATAAAATTAAGTTAATGTGTTTTTTTCTAAAATTGAAAATATTTCAGATATGTGTATGTTATAAAAAACTTATCTATTATTGAGTTTAATTAAATACCATTTCTTATTTTATATAATTATTCTCTCTTTATTCATAGTATTTACTATTCAATTTTAAATTTCATTATTAAAGGGTTATTGATTCGAAGTTTTCTAATGATTTAAGTGTTATTTTTCACTAATTCCAATTCCATGATTCAACTTTGATATTGTGTGCCACATTTTCATTTATATAATGTATTAAATACACTATCTACATATTGTATAATTAATATCCTTCATTTCCTTATATTTTAATTTTATTTTATCATTGTCATGTTCTGTATATTCTTACATTAACATTATAGGAAGGGTTTTTTCATCCTAATTTTGAATCGTTGATATATTATTCGTATTAACCACTCATTTTTATTTTTTTAATATATTATTCATGTGTTACATAATAAATAATATTATTATATTTTATTTTTGGGTATTAAAATCCTAAAAAATCACCACAACCTTTTTATTTCTAAATAATATTCTCTTATATTAATAATTTTTCTTTCAGTACATTTCCTCTATGAAGAATATAAATTTTATTCTTTTCATTGAAGGGTGTCCATCTTGATGTCATACGTCAAATTATTAGGTAAATTATTGACATAATTTAATACCCTTTAATATATTTTGTAATGTTTTTATGGAATCTTATATATAAATCTATTCTATATCTTGACTGGAGAAATATTGAATATTTTTATACTTCGTATTTCGATACAGATGTTTTTTCATTAATCAATAATATTGATTATGTATTATTTAACCATCCACCATATTTATTTGTATGTATTATATTAATTTACTTAATGCAATAGTATTTATGTTATGTATGTTTCTAAATATTAATTTTAATTGACTAAAAGGTAAATTTGATTATGCATTGAATTGATATTCATATCTTTCACATGGTAAATGAAGTAAACTTAAATAAGTAATGGGTAGGGTTAAATATTATAAATCCCATTGATGCATTGGTTATTTTCATGAGATAAAAGGTTTAGGTATTTAGTGTTTACTAAACTAATGCACGTATAATGTTTAGTCTATGACCTTGATGACAAGAATGATGTCTTGGATACAACCTTGATGATAAGAATATTGTCGTGGTTTAAGCCATGACTATAAAGATCAAGATTTATGACATTATTCATTTCATCACAATGAATTCTATTATTATTATCAATGTGATAATTTATTTTATTGGGTATTACATGGATTAACTTTTACTCCCAACTATTCATTTATATAGAATTATTTTATTCTTATTTATTCCTACAATATTATTCATGCCTTGATGGCTTCCCACATACTTTTTAAATTACTGGGAATTTGATATCTCCCTTATCAAGATTCTATTTCCCCATCCTATAAATATAATAATTACACATGATATTTTTTGAAGAGTATAATCGATGGAGAATTTATTTGGGAGATATTGAAGACATTACGTATTAAGTATTTCTCATATAGTTGAAAAAATATACATTTAATGAGAAATACATGGTAATTTTTAGATAAAATATTTTCTTAAATATCTAAAACTATAAACCTAAATGGTCCTTCAAAAGTAATTGACTAAATATTTTTTAGTGATCTTGTAATTATTGATGGTTAAAATTGGGTCACTTCAGTTCTTTTCAAAGTTGACGTGTAAAGAAGGTTTTTATGAGCACTGAATCCCATGAGTGTGGGACTAGGTAATCATAGTTAGAATCCAATGAGGGTTTAGATAACTTTATAGGATAGGATTTTAGTTGAGGATAATTTATGGGTTGATAAGATTTTGTTGATAATAATTTCAATAGTAGTGATAACTCATTAGTAAATTTTTTTATATTACCTATTTATAGGGATTTGGATAAGTGAAATTTAGTGAAAACCCTAGAGATATGTTTAGGGGATAAGTATAAGTATAGGAAAATATCTTGGATTTTTAATAAAGTAGAGTTTGTTTATCTTTCTTTAAAACTACATTATTTTCTGGATATTTCCATGTGGATACAGCTCTGGTATATATATACATTGAGGTAGTCACCCTGAAAAGTGATGGTTGAGTATAAACCCAATCTTCACACTCGTGCATGATGATTTGTCCTAAGACTACATGCCTGGATAAACACTCATTATGGAAATTATTTTGTTAATCACATTATATTTACAATAAATGAAAAAAGATTTAATATGTTAATAAATTAGGTTAATAAATATAATAGAACCCAACCTAATAAAACCTAGAATAAACTGAGAGTGATTTAGGTTGAACTAAAATTTATTATGATAATTTCGTTGAGTAAGACATTTTGTAGTTGAATTTTTTATAAAATTGGATTGAAATAATTATATTATAGTGTTCATCACTCACATTAAATCCTTTTAGTCTTATTAATGGTTGAAGACCAAAGGAACCAAGTTTACAGTAGATTCCATAGACAATGAACTCACTTTACCAATGAGAAACTTAACGGGATAATAAATTAAGTGACAAATCCTGTGATTATTTTAAACTAGATAACAAGGATTATGATGAATAACATGTACAAAGTTGGATACCCAATCAAACCAAAGAATATAAGGATGGAGTCTTAAGGATGTTCAGATGAAAAAGTTGACAAAGGTAATAAGATTTAATTTCCTATGTGTCAGGAATGTGAGAAGAGGTACCCCAATGAATGTTTAAAAAAGATGGTAATATTATTTGTGTATGAAATAAGAGCGAATAAATAAAACTATTTAAATGGAAATATATATCAATTAGTTAAAAATATGAATGGATTTTTTTTTCAAGTGATACATAAGATATTGAAGGTAAATGGACCATTTCAAAATATATTCTAAGTTATAGATATCTTTTAAATAGCATTAACTAATTAAATTAGTTTGTAAAAAATAAATTATGAGGATGAAATTTATTTATGTTTGGGAATATAACACCATGATATCATAAATTGTTTTTTTATTTAAAACCTATGATGTTCAATAACTTGATTCACACACAACATTGAACCACAATGAACCGTGAAATAGTATCTAACCATTAAAATGTACCCTGATAAATGGTAGGTAAAAAATAGAGATAACAAAAATATACAACATATGTAAAAATAAAAATAATGTACAATATTAAAATTAAGGCATTGATAAAATTCAATTAGAGTGGTTGGGTAACTTATAAGACTTGTTTATGCTTTAAAATAAAATACTTATAAATATAGATTTTATACATTTTTCTATAAAATAATAATTATATTACTGAAAAAAAGATATTATTGATATGGATAATATTTTAAAACAATATTTTAAAAGTAATTCACAGAGAATAAGAATAATAATTATAATGTTCTATAAATAAAATTTTCCATGAAAAAAGGTTTTAACATATATTTTTTATCTAATTTAATAGTTAAATTCACAATTTTTATTTTTTAAATTTGGCCAAATTGACCTCATTTTTAGATTTATAATTACTATATTATTTTAACATAAATTATTAATATTTTTATGAAAACAATTTATTTTTAGGTGAATAGTAAAAAATATAGTTTTTACTAAAGTCGTAGTGTTTATAGATATATCAAGAAACATGTATAACTTAAATAATTATAAAAAATTTTACTTGATAAAAACATTATTTATGGTTTTAAAAAATAAATTTCCATAAAATAAAATTTTTAATTTATAAAATCTATTATTATCATTTTAGGAACATAAATAATTTTTTTTGATAAAAACTGCTTTAGTATTTTCATTAAACTAAATATTTCTTATGTAAAATTTTGTTTTTGTTTGCATCGAAAACCACTTAACTATTATTTTATTTATAATAAAATAAGTTATATCATTAAAACAAAAAACACTAACTACTTTATCCTACATAAAAAAATTTATTCTTAAAATTTAGATTTTTTTTAAAACATCCTTTTACGAATTACACTCACTAATGTTCAAAATTTATTTTCATGCACATGGAAATTTTAATTAATAAAATGGATTTCATATTTTTTATTTTTATGTAAATAATTTATAATAAGAGTCTATTACATCCCTCCTTCACTAGAAACCCCTCATAGACCAGAATGCTAGACAATAGTGACCCTTAAGCCCCACTACTAATAAGCCATGGGTTTGTTACTAATGCCTAGAGTATAAACACACATGATGGGAGGAATTATCCCCAATAAATCCTATTAAAATAAATAGACACCATAAAATACTATCCTCATGATTTATAAGACTAACCCATTCCCAAAATTTATAAAATATAAATCAAATACAAAAGTCTCCAAAGTAAAATACCAAAACAGTCATATGAAAGATACGTTTTGGCCGCTCTAATCCACTGAGCTAGTACTATCCATCTCAAAAACCAAATCCACTCTAGGAACCTATAAAATTATTATATATATATATATAAAGGATAATCATAATTGGTATAATTAATAGGGTTATACTAAGGTCTCTCATGAAAATTTGAAAAGTGCATACTAATTTCATAGTGAACAACTAGTAGAAACAATAAGCACCTAGTGGGTCATCTAGCCCAAATCCTCAGCAAGAACACTCAGAAATTATGTCATTCAAGTTTAGTAATTTAATTTCAGTTGAAATATATATCAAGGATATGAAAATCCACTTTTCTACTTGTTCATTCCTCTCACCCAATATCATATTCGATGTGCTTCCATCCATCCCATATCCACAAATCATATCCCCAAATGTATATCTCATCTCGCAACCCCAACCAAAAATCATGTCTCATAGCCCCATACACATATCTCATAACCAAGGAAGTAGTATATCATGGACGTGAAGGACACTAAACTCATTCCCTCCTACAAAAATTCTTAACCCCTACTACATATCAGCATGTCTAGCATTTGTAATACTAGAAGCTATTATTAAATGGAGAGAAAGGAAGAGGGGTAATCATCCATCCATTTCCTTACCATATTATAAGTTGGGAAAACACCCTCATTATGACATCTGTTTTTTAGAAAGGTTGTCTGACCCAAGATGGGAGCATATGGAAACTAAAAAGGAAAATATAAGCATGGTATATAAAAACCAAACCCATCCTAATGATCTTTCAAAAACCCACCATCGTCTTGAAATCATCACTTGGAAACCACCAAGAACTATCTCAAAAACAACACAATCAACACTTGAGAATACCACAATAAAACTCAATAAAATTAACAATTTTTTATATTATAATTCCGTAGTTTATTACTCCATCGTAATAGATACATCTTCTACATCAATTTCCAAAAAATCATTGTTCATGTTCTAGGGAAATTAATTTAATCCTTAGGTTCAATATTTAATGAAAAACCACTCTCGCACTAACTTAACTATTTACCATTTCATAATTTAATTAATTAACATTTATATTTAATTAATTTTGAAACCATATAACTTTTACTTGTTATAACCATAATGCAATATACCATTTCAGGTGAACCACTACCAAACACCTTTAGGTCCACAATGATTAATACAACCAAGGACACAAAACCATATACAGTGAACGAAAACAAGACATGCACAATCTTTTAGTTTATCAACTTCAGTGTTTTCCATATTAAGGATATTATAAAAAAATCCACCACATCAAGGAATAAGTTCTAAAAAATAAAACATGAAATTCATAAAAATATCATGTTATCTTCATAGATAAATAATAGAAATATGATAGAAATCAATAACAATATGTGATTTAAAAAATTATCTTTCAAATAAATAATTCCACTGTATTATCTTTGTTATGTTGATTTGTACCATCGAAAAAAAAAGAAAAAAAACACCTACTTCAATGTTTAATCTTTCATGAGCATCATAAATCACAACATAGTAATCAATGAATTTAACTCCACCCATCTTAAAGGAAAGCCCAATGGAACATAACCATAGTATCCCAACACCAATCCATTCTATGTCTCATCCAAAAAATAGTGTTTTCCCAGAAAAAAAACCTGGAATGATTGAATAATGAAATGGAGGGATAAGAGAGAAAAAGGTAGCTTGAATAAAGTGAACTCAATTATCCTTATCTAAGAGGTTAAACCCCTTAATATAGATAATCAAAGGGATCTAAGGAGGTATAGATTTTCCATAATCTTGGAGAATAAGAATAGAAATCAAAATAAGGGAGGTTGGTCCCTATATTTTTTGAATAATCCTAAATGTCCTCAATATGAAATGGAAACATCCTACCATATAATGATGTCCCTTAATCTAAGGAGATTAGAATCTACTTTGGTCGTTCCCCCTATTTCATATGTTTTTTAAAGCTAGTTTAAAATCACCATGTTCACCACCATAGGAAACCACTACAGTGTGGTGAAATATCCTTCAACATTTCCACATAACCACACCAAGGACCATGAAATAGTGAGATCCAAATCCCACTATTACATAGGTAATCCCCTAAAACAACAATCCCTTCACTAAGAATTTCTAGAATGCGTGTTTTTTCATAGGGCGAACACCCAACCAACATGACCACCATCAAACACATCACCATGGCATGGTGTCCCTAAAAATAAACCAAAAATCCTACAAATCCTCCATAAAATCCCCAAGATCCTTCTCAAAAGTCTCCAAACATCAAGAAAAAATAAGTTGAAGGATAGTATGTTCAGTTCCAGTACATTAGATTCCTATCAAATTATTTTCATCCTCAAAAATCAAAAAAATACCATATCAATAAAATAATCACTAAACCATGAACTATACCTTGGGAGGAACACTTAATCAGGAATTAAACCATTCTTGAAAACATAAAACTTTGATCTCAAAATATAATAGTGAGAATTAAAATAACAACCCAATATGTATAACATTAATAAAAATTATTTGGGAACTAATAACTCATGATATTGGTTGCGTCTCCATTGATATCCATCTTACCCCATTTCATGATGTGGTGATCGTTGTGAATTTACAATAGAATCTAGAAAAATTGGAAGAAATCATGGACCTTTTTGGCTATAGAGGTATCACCAAGCACTAAGAAATCTCTCCAACATTCTCTAACACCTAAAAGGGTATAAAAACTTGCATGAGTGATTTATTACCCAACCAATCCCTTATTACCCATATAAAGGGTAAACCTTAAAGAAAGCATGGTCTCCAATATCAAAATCTGATGGCCTCCTTCATCGATAATAATAACATTTATTTTATTCTTTTACCACCTCGTAACTCTTAAAAACCTTTTGGATCTTATTCTTCATGTATTTTACCTTTTTTGGACCAAGAACAGCTGCATCTTCAATCCTGATCAAGCTCAATAAGGATTGACATAGCCTCATATACACTGCATCAAACGGGGATACTGATGGGCGATTGGTATCTATTATTATATGAAAATAAAAAAGGTAGGTATCATATCCCTAATCCACTAAAATCGAAGACATGATCTCAAAGTATATCCTCCAGTGTTAGGATTGTATGAACCATCTATCAATCCATCTTGGGTTGGAAAGTAGTTCTAGTGAATAATTGAGATCCAAAGGTGTACTACAATCCCCTCCAAAATCATGAATGAATCAATGGATATAGGTCAAAAATTATGGTACCCCGATTTCCACAAATCCACACCATGTCATCCACATATTATACAACTAGAACATACATTGTTATATACTCCTAAATCATAAAAAATCGTGATGAATTCATCTGTAAATCCATGATCACCTAGATATAATCATATCCCCTAGAGCCCGAGGTAACCTGTAGAAGAAATTCATTGATATGTCCTCAAACTTCCACTTGGGGGGAGTCCATGGGCTGAAAAAAAACAGACAGGTACATGATGTTATTCCTTCACCTATTGGAAATATAGACATCACAAAATAAACTATTACACTAACTCCATCATTCTTGGACACAAAAAATACCTCTTCAATACATGATATATCTTACATAAATTGGGGGTAAATCTAGTAAAGATTTATGAAACTCATGGAGGAATCTATTATGCAGGGCTAATGGAACAAACAACCATCCCTAAAATAAAATCTAGTAATGAAAATTTTCAGGGCACCCCTTTGGAACGTCACCATAACTTACACAGTCTCACACCACATCAAATTTTAAGTCTACCACCTAAGACTCATTATTTGTCATTATTAAAGACAATTTAATATCATCTTATATAGACAACCACTTCCACTAACTTCTTCTACATTTAGATGCATCACAATAATAACTTTTATCCCTCTCAATAAATCCTCATACTACATAAAAACATCATCCCATGACTCTTAACTCATCAAATCAGAAATTGGAAACCCATTTAATTAGTGTAGAAAATATCAAAATTATAATCCTAGGGAAACTCTATCCACATCTACTAACAGATATTTTGGTCATATTGAGAAAAAATACACCTAAGGCT
Organism: Viscum album; assembly: GCA_963277665.1. Taxonomy (NCBI): domain Eukaryota; kingdom Viridiplantae; phylum Streptophyta; class Magnoliopsida; order Santalales; family Viscaceae; genus Viscum; species Viscum album. Next base: position 498,503,901 of record OY728140.1, read on the forward strand.
CTTTGGATTCAAGGAAAAAATATCTCTACCATTTCCAAATCATGAGTTTCATAGTTATTCTCATGGGGGTGTATCTTACTGGACACAAAGGAGATAATTTCCAATTTTTAAATAAATAAACATCCCAAACCCAAGTGGAAAGCATCAAAAAACTAATCAAATGTCATCCCCCCCAAGAAATTGACAAATTGGGGCACCAACCAACTACTCTTTACGGTATCCAAATTCAATATTGAAATTATCTGTCTAAAAAAATGTTTATCCTTTTCAAGTTAACACTATTGATGTGTATGTAATTTGAGAGAAATCAGATAAGAACCTCTAATAATAACCCATGGGACCATGAAATTTATGGACCTTTGCCACACCCTTGGGTTTTTACTAAGGAAAAACTTCTTAAACCTTCACAATACCCATTTTTACTCATTTTGGGACAATATATATCCAAGGAACCACATCTCTCATGTCCATAACTTACACTTATACAATTTCCCATATAGTGGGTTGTGTTGAAGGGTCTATAAAAGGATCCTCAGGTGCTCAGTATACTCTGTAGCTTACCTACATTTTTTAGTATTTCATCGATGAAAGAAACTAAAAAAAATCTAGGGGCTTTGAAAATATAAATTTCATAATTACCATGGAAATAGCTACTGAATTTATGAAATTGAATTGTATTACAATTAACTTGAAGTTCCCATATAAGCACAAAAAATCAGTTATCTAAATATCTTCTTCATTCACCATTATTTTTAGATATGTAGACCATAGATCAACATTATAAAACCAAATTTATCCACTAAACTAATTGAAGTGATCATCAATTCTTGGAAGATGGTAATGATTCATTATCATCACTTAATTCAACCTTTAGGAGTCTATGAAAATAAATACAATATTATATATCTTCTTAGTGAACAAAACTAGATCACCCCATGGAAAATTTTTTGGCCTGCTAAATCCATTATATGTCATAATGTTAATTTGGATTCTCAGCTATGAGAAATCAATGGATTTCATTTTATATAGATCCCTTGAAATCAATGTGGAACCCAGCTATAATTCAATTATAAAAATGGAATTATTTTGAGGGTGTAGTGTCACAACCTACTTAGGGAAAACATTAAAAACTATATAAAACATTAAAGATCTATATTGTATCAAATCTATAAACTCCACTAATGAATTTACCATTAAATAAATAATGGGGTCCTTGATCATGTTAATAATCTGATAACCTCATTATAAAATGAAAACTACATATAGACCATCCAGATGAAATAATGTATCTCTCCTATGAAACTAGTTGACAAATGTGAACATATAATATAACCAATATATTCAATGGTTGATATAGTATATTTGTATCTATAGAAAAAATAAACCCCCAAGTATTTATGTTTCCCCCAACATTAGTATATTTCTCTAGCTCATTTATAACAAGTAGATCTAACCTCCTACTGGTGTAATAAAAACAAGGGGTTTGAGAAGCCTCTCAAAATCTAACCCCAATACGTGGACTTTAGTGGGTGAAAAAATATATTGAAGTTTTTTTGATAAAAAAAGTATAAAAAATGGTATAAAATTAATAAATAGTACCTCTAATGACCTATGGAAAATCCAGCACCACCACACCAATAGTATCCATCATACCCCTTCTAGATTCTCTAACCCACTACTAATAAACTCTATAACCACCACTTGGACATGGTCCCTAATAACGAGGGGCATCCTAAGGATTCAATAAAATAACTCCACATACTCCTGATAAAATATATGCATATTTTTAGGCTACTAGACATATTCATGTAGACCCTATTACTATTTTGGATAAAAATGTAGAACATCACCCCATCGATAATGGTTCTTCAAGGATGGAGGGAACTAACACCGCCATTGTACATGATATTCATATCCAAATCACATTATTGAAGATATATTAGTTGATTCAATTGAACTACTAGACTTGGGGGGATATAAAGACAACTACTAGGGCCATATCCATCCTAAAAAAAGCTCAACATTTCTAACATCCATGTCCCAACATTTAATTTATTACTCCCTAGAGGAAGCTTTTGAAATTCATCTGAGGGAACTCCAACATTCTCATGAATGATCTAAATCACCAGTACCTTATTATATACCCATAAATATATAGGTAACATAAATGGGGAAACTCTAGATTAATGGGTTGGACACAACACCTCCTCCAATAATTTCACTTGAGGCTCCTCATTTGGGAAGACAATGGGGTAAAACAACAAAATATCATTAATCATAATCTCCTCCTTCAAAACACTAATTCTCCCATAATAATGATAAATAAAAAACTACCACTTACCTACCTTCATCTCTATAATAAAACATTACTATTAAATCAAAATAGAAATTTATCCATGAAACATCTACCTCCTTCTTCTCCTAGAGACACAACAGCCTCCGCTAACATGTTACTCCCTTCATCTAACTAATTGATAGGGGAACCTAATACTCTTCCTAGTTTTAAATAAAGGAAAACACAGTCTTCATTTCCTCTATAAAATGATCTGTCTCTAAATCAGATACACTACCCTAATACATTTTTAATATCTTCTAATGAATGTCACACAAAATTCTCTTCAACTAATCATCATATACTTTATGAATAACTCTTTGATGATCATCTAGGTCATCCTCGAAAACCTATCACTATCGATACACAAATGGGTGATGAACAACAAATATTTTTCTATCAATAGGAAAAATGCAAGGTATTTTAGTAATGTATTTATTTGGATTTATTTAAGTAATTCACTTATATATTCCTAAAACTATCCCAATAAAAATAGAACCCATGCAAGTATGATTAATTTTCCTCTCCTAGGTCTCTACACTACAAGTACCATTACATTTCCTAATACATTAAAAGAGATTATTTTCCTTAAATTGGATCAATAGGGGCTCTAAAATACAATTTCCCAGTTGATATCCCTTAATATAATCACATACTTTGTTTGGTTAACATCAATGCCTTACCAACCAATGGAATCCTCAGTAATTACTTACTCCTAACTCTACACTATATCTTAAAAAACACAATTGATACCACTCTATCCTAACTCACTCCCACTAGAGACCCCACTTGGGTTGGAAGGGAATTCAAGGAGGACCCCTAATGCCAAACTCCAATAGTCCCTTGGTTGATGACTAGCACTTACGATACAAACACATATAATGGGAGGAATTACCCTTACTAAACCCCAAGAAAATAAATAAAAACCACCATAGAATATCTACATGACATATTAAAATAACCAATATTCTATAGAGAATGAAATATAAATGAAATACATAAATATATAATTTAAATTTCCAAAATATTCTTATACTTGTGAAACCACAATAGCTCATATCCACCAAGATATTATTTTCCAAATCGATCACCAAATCCTTCATAGAAACCTATAAAATAGTTTTATTTGTATATGGGGAGAGAATAATAGGAATATTAAATAGGATAATACCAAAGGTATATCTAGAAAATGTGAAAATATCTTACTAATTACCTAGTGAACAAATAGAAAAAAATAATCACTTAGTGATTCAGCTAGTCCCCCACCCTCACTACAACCGGTCACCAAATTTTTATTACATGTAGAGTAAGGTAATATTAATTAAAATATATGTAAAGGATCCCCATATCCACTTACTCAATAATTTTCCACACTTTTCCAACATAATTTCATATACTTCCATCCCTTAAATGTCTTGTAATCATAGCCACAATCATATATATATTCTTCTATGCCCAAAAACATATCAGGTCTCATGCTCCCAACCACGTATCTCATAACAAAGGTTGTAGGGTATCATTAAGGTAAAATAAATTAATGTCACGACCTGCATTCACCAATATGAGGGAAGGAACAAAAAACTATCATACCCTTCCTTCTTTGAGTTGAAGGAGAGATAATGACCACCGAGTCCAACCTTCAATTGGCCCCAGAGTGGCGACTACAACCAATGGTATAAAATCTCACGTAATATGGAAGGCATTAACCATTTTATAGAACAATATCGATATATAATATGGTAAACCTCAAACAACTCCAAATAATAAAAGTAAAATTAAATAAAAAATCCAATCCCATATGCATGTTCAAAATAAACTGATGTAGGGTACAAGAAAAATTAGAAAAAAATTACCCAATGAAAAGAAAAGAATCAACAAAAACTATCCCGAACCCCATCCCTATGTGAATTCCTACTCAAGGCATCGACCACAACGTTCACCTTTCTTGAGGTGTAGGATATATCAAATTCTTAGTCCTAAAGAAACTCTATCCACCTTGGTTTCCACAAGTTTTGTTCTCACTAAGAGAATATATACCTCATGCTCTTGTGATCATTGAAGACCCCAAAGCGTTCTCTAATGAGGTAATACCACCACAAATTCTATGTGAACACCACTACTTCAAGATCTAGGTCGAGGGTGGAATAGTTATGTTTGTGAGGATATAAATTCCTAGACCCATAAGGGATCATTCCTCACTATTACATCTGCACACACCCCAAAGGCTAGGCCGGAAGCAGCACAGAACACTTCAAACAGTACCCCTTCCTCAAGAAACCTTAGCACCGGGGCACTGACCAGCTTTCTCTTAAGATAACCAAAAGCCTCATAGCACTACTCACTCTATATGAAAGCCTGGCCTTTTCTATTCAAGGCCTACAAATGTGCTACAACTCAAGAGAATTGGGGCATGAACCTCTAGTAGTAACCTTCCAATCCTAGGACTATGCAAACCTTTTCCACATTCTTGGGTGATTCCCATAAAACAACCTCTTTCACCTTCGATAGGTCTACCGATATTCCCTGCTGGGACACCAAGTGTCCAAGGAAATGCACCACTCATATCCAGAATTTTCACTTGGAAAACTTCTCATAGAGCTGGTGGTGTTGGAAGTCTTCCAAAACTATCCTCAGATGCTCAGTGTGGTCCTCCTCTGATCTTCTATAGATCATAATGTCTTCCACGAACATGACTACGAACTGGTCTAGATACTCCCAGAAAACAGAGTTCATGAGTCCCATGAACACATCTATTGCTCTCATAATTCCAAATAGCATGACCACGAACTCAAAGTGCCCATATATGTACCTGAAAGCAGACTTCGGGATGTCACCCTCCTTCACCCTCAACTTCTGATACCCAGACCACATGTTGATCTTTGAGAACTTACCTACTCCATTCAACAGGCCAAAAAGGACTTCAATCCTTGGGAAGGGGTAATGGTTCTTGAACATCACTATATTCAATCTTCATTTTTCTATGTAGAGCCTAAGACCACAATCTTCCTTCTTCATGAAAAAGACTGGAGCACGCCATGACAACTTTCTTGGTCGGATAAAACCCTTCTTCATCAGTTCATCAACCGGAATCCACAACTCTCACATCTTAGAAGGTGTCATCTGATAGAGATCCATCCAAATCAAACAGGCATCGGGTTGTAAGTCTATATCAAACTCAACATCACGTTGAGGTGTAGAGTCACAACCCCTTTGGGAAAGACGTCCAAAAACTCACTAACAATCCCCTAAACATCCACCATCTCTGAGTCTATGACAGAGCTAATATTTTCCACATTTTTTGTATTCGTTTCAATTTTTTTAATCATCCCAAATAATCCATTTGATTTTATATGAATCAATTTTCGATTTATGAAGTGTTTTGAGAAAAATGGTGAAAGAAACCTAATTCATGATTTTAGACTGATTTCTCTTCTAGACCAGGAGCTGATTAGTCCATCTAAAGGGACTAAAAATTGCATGAAGATGGAAACTTTTTCGGGCAGACAGTGTGGACCCCAGCACCGTAACGGAATCACAACTCGGACATCACACATCCAATTGATGTTCTTCCATGTGAGATAGCATGAGGAAACATATTGACAGATCTACACCAAATTTGGTGGATTTTTAATTCATTAAAGCTACCCTTGGATGTTATATTTTTGAAGGAAGATTCCAAAAAGCTACATCCAGAAACAAAAAACCGCCAATTAAAAATTTCTAACTCCTTCATCCGGTGACCAAAGGAGCTGAAATTTGGAGGGTGAACGACCAACATATTTAGGAACAACTATGAAGAATTGGTCCACCATGAAATGACAACTTAATGGTCCAAAAATGTGAAATATTTCAGAGCACAGAATTTATCCTATAAAAGGAGGCCCTCACCTCCTTCTCAAATAATCCCATTCGCCATACCATTCCTTCAATCCACCAAGTAGGAGACCTCCATCGAGGGATTCCGGACGCAAATATTTCCCATTTCGGTTTAATTTATCTATTTTCTTTATTTTTTTAGTTTTCAATTGTAATTTAGATTTCTAAAAAATTAATGCATTGTTTTATTATTTTTCCATCCATCCACAATTTTATATTCTTATCATCTTACCATCGTGAATTATAATACTCATGATCATGAGTAACTAAGACCATGTTTTTAATATTCTTTGAGTTAATTATAAGGATAATTTATAGGGGGTGTAATCCTCAATGTGTTTGTCTAAATTTTATCTTCTTAATCTACAACTATTTTCCCTCGATTGAGGAGGTGAATAGAGGGTGCACATTGAAATCACTAAGAGGAATTTTCATTCATAACTGGGGTAGAATAAAATGTGAACACATACGATGGATTGTGTTCACAGATAATATTTGAATCTAGTCAGTAAAGGTGCTCCCTGAATGTTCTCATAGGAGAACTTCCATTCTTCACTAATTCCATTTTGTTTAGAATTTCATATTAATTTGAATTGAATTTTTAAATTTCATTTATTTTCATAAATTCAATTTATTTCATAAAATATAAAACAAAAAAAAGAAATAATTTAGGTGAATTAGATTAAGTGATTGAATAACTGAGAAAGCTCCTCAAGTGAGTTGACCTTGGTCAACCACTATGATGCACTAGGAAAACATAAAAATACACTTTTTCCATGCCCTATGACAGGTGTGCATCAAAACTGGTGCCATTTTCAGGGATCCAATTAGTAGTATATATATCTTTTTCTATTTTTAGATAAATATTAATTAAAAAAAACAAAAAAAAGTAAAATTTCCACGAAGTATCCAAAATACAATTACTATGCATGGAATGACTACTCACAGGTGAAACAAAAACAAGAGGAATATACTTTAGAGTACAACAGATCTCAAGTGAATGAACATAGAGAGGCCATAAAAGGACTAAAGATTCAAATAGAAAGGCTAATAGAATATGTCCATACTACCCAAGAGCAACCTGACCCTGAGCTGGAGCAAGAACCAAAGGTACTGGTGGAAGAAATTTCACCACTCATCATTGAAATTAATGAACCATAAGAGTTAAATGTTGAGGTACATAAATATTTATTCATCCTCACTCAACCATTGATTAGAGAGATAAATGGAAAAGTCATACCTGCTGAGTTGTATGGGGGAGATCAACAAGAACTGGATGAATTTAGGAATCAATGGGAGGAACTACTTGATCTGCCCATGTATTGAAAAGAAGAAGATCCAGTAGAACTAAAGGAAGAATCCACCAGAGTGGTGGAATTTGAAGTAAATATGGTGTATCTAGACTACTTAACTCCATCCAGTGAAGATCGAATACAAGAGGAACTTTCAATTGATGAGGGTATTAATTCTAAACCAAATCAGGGAGATGATACACTCTTAGACACTAATTATTTAAATTTTTTTGAAACTAAATTTAGTATCTCTCTTAATTCTATTGAATTTTATACTTCAGAAAAATCATACTACGCCTTGGAGGATCATTTGGAAAATGATGCACCTGTTGTGGAACACTCGGAGCTCCCTAAATTCATTGAATATCTTGTTTAAGATCCCAATCATGAAGAGATCCAAGTTGCTGAGATTAAGGAAATTAGACAAGAGGTTGAAGCCTCCATGAAGTCAGTGTTGGAAGTCAAAATGGTTGCACATGTAGCAAAAAAATAAGAATAGGTTCCCTACTTCATCCAACCCTTGCCATGCAAGTTGTACCAAATTGCGAAGGGGGAGGATCTGGTATACTCTGCCCATAGAGTCATATTCAATAAAAACAAGGAACTGCAAGCTGGGAAGAGACACATGTGGTGTTTTAAATAAATGAATTTTCATCCACCGATAGATTATGGATAAAATATAGTACTTACCTCTAGAGGCTGTAAAAGATTCCGGGGCCCACTTGGGGGATCATAACAAGATTTATCCTTTAATTTATTTATAGTACATTAATTTTCAATATTATGAATTTAGATTTCAAATTTAGTATTTTTAATTAGTCCAGGATATGGCTCCCTCCCTATTTTCATTTTCATCTCAAAATAAATGATCCTTGTGATTAATTGAGTAATTTTTCTTTTGTAGGATCACGAAGCCAAATGGATTCCCAAAGCATTAGATGAAGTGGACTAAAGAATTAATTTGAAAGGGAGTTCAATTTTTATGATTATAATTTAAACTCATTTCATTTTTTGGTCCAAAACATCTTTTAAGCTTTAATGATAAAAATATCATGACCACACTTGAATTAATTCTTTACTGGACTTTTCTAGGAGACATGATTTTCTAAAGGAATCCAATGATTCCATGTTTTATATTTCAATGTTAATGAGATTGAATGATTAAAATGAAAATTTTAATGTTTAAAGTGAATCATGGATATTGAAATGATAACTCATAATTTAAGGGAATTAGTTGATATAGGTAAATTATATTTCCCTACCATTTTTTATACATTGAATATCTAAAATTCATGTGAATTAATTTGTTATTATTGATTATGCCTTGAGTGATTATCTAATATCAAATGTCTCATTCCCAAGAGGATTTCTAGACCAAGTACTTCTTATTTATTCGTCAGCATATTTCTTGAGTGATCTTGGGACATGTCTCTAACTAGAACTTTCATTTGAACTTGTCGAAGCTATAACTGTGAAAAAAATATTTAAAATTATTGAGGCACCTTTTCAAAATAACTTATCCTTAGAGACCACCATTACATCAATCCGTTTTTTAGCCCATAGAGACCATGAATGACTTTTATAAGGATGATCCATCTTTCAAGCCATTTTTATCCATTCCTACCCTACTCTTGGTAATTTTAGGATATTTTAAAGATGAAGTGTTGGGGATTAAGAGATTCATGGTGGAAGGGATGATTTACATTATATGAAAAAAGTGTGTGGGTTCTATTTTGGGAATTGTAAAAGGTTGTGTAATCATTTATTGTACTCTATTGTTTTTCCCTTCGTGAATAAAAAAATGAAAATGAAAAAAACAATAAAAAATGGAAAAAATGGTTTTTGATTTGGGAGAACCAAAAAGTAGCATTTTCCAGAGTGATGATCTTCAAATTGTATCTGGTTAAGTGATGGATGTGAGGTTTGATCTAATCATAACTTTCTAAGAACTGAAAAAAAAAATTCAAATTTAAAAAAAATCAATAGGGAACACTAATCACTCATTATGCTTTACTATGAGCATGACCTTACTTTGATTTTTGGGCGAAGTGGGTGTTAGTACATTAAATTGAATAATTTCAGGACATTTTTTAATATCATGAATTGTGATTAAGAGATAATCCTCCTTCTTGAGGCTAAATTTTTAAAACATCAAATCCTACCGACCTTATCCTCAGAGTCATTTTAACCATTATTGAAAATTCCTCATGATTTTATGTGCCTTTTGTCTTTATATAGTAATGAATGTAGTTTGTTTAAAAGCTTATGGATAAGGTTTATGTCTCATGATATGATCATAACTCTTCTTGAATTATATCATAAGATATGATAGAAAAATTTTAAAGGTGGGTTAAATCATGATGTGGCATGCTTAATAATATTGAATTGAGAAGCTTGAATGGAAGAAAGAAGAAGTTACATTTTTTCAAAGGGGAAAAGTAAAATACATGATTTAAATTTTTCTTTAAAAAATGGAAAATTAAATTGATATTTTATGTGGATTTTTGAATAATTTATTTGACAGTGAAAATTATTAAATTTAATTACTTTGGAATTTGAATATTGGTAACATTGGTGTCTCTAAATTCCATGTTCATATTTTTTGCTTGAAGACAAGCATAATTTAAGTGTGGCGGAATTGACAGAGCTAATATTTTCCACATTTTTTGTATGAATTTAAATTGTTTTAATCATCCCAAATAATCTATTTAAAATTATATGAATCAATTTTGGATTTGTGATGTGTTTTGAGCAAAATGGTGAAAAAAGCATAATTCTGGATTTTAGACAGATTTTTACATCAATGGTATTTTAGTCATTTCGTGAACAATATAAATTCAAATTGAGTGAATCTTATTTTTTTTTTAATAATTATTTTATTTTCTCCAATTTTTCCTTCTGGACTAGGAGCTTATTCGGCCATCTAAAGGGTCTAAAAATTCATTAATGTTGGAAAAGTTTCTACGCGGACAGCGTGGACCCCACCACCGTAACAGAATTGCAACTCATCCATCATACATACATTTGATGTGATTACACATGGGATAGAACTAGGAATGATAGGGAAGGATCTACACCCATTTTGGTTGATTTTTGAAGTCATTAAAGCTACCATTAGATGTTATATTTCTAAAGGAAGCTTCCTGGATGCTGCATCCAAAAAAAGAAACTCCTAATTAAAAATCCCTAAGCCCTTAATCTAGTGTCCAAAGGAGCTGAAATTTAGAGGGTGAATGAAAACATATTTATGAACAACATTCAATAAGTGGTCGACCATGAAATTTCCATTTAATGGGTCAATAATGCGATATCTTTCGGAGGATAGAATTCTGCCTATAAAAGGAGGCCCTCACCTCCTTCCCAAATCATCCCATTCTCAATCCCATTATTTCAAGGAACAAAGGAGGATATATCCACCGAGGGAGGCCAGATGAAAATCTTCCCACTTTATTTATAATTTATTTATTTTCTTCATTTCTTTTACTTTTAAATTGTAATTTAGATTTCTAATAAATTAAGGCATTTTTTTTATTATTGTCTCCACCCATCCACCCTCTTTTATTCTTATCATATTACCATCGTGAATTATAATACTCATGATCATGAGTAACAAATTCGAGTAATATCCTGGTGGAGTCATCAGGTTCTTGAACTCAATACCATGTTTTTAATATTATTTGAGATAATTCTAAGGTTAATTTATTGTGGGTGTAATCCTCACTGTGGCTGTCTAAAGTTTATCTACTTAATCTAAAACCATTTTCCCTTGATTGAGGAGGTGGTTGGAGGGTGTTCTTGGCGATCGCTAAGTGGAATTTTCATTCATAACTAGGTAGACTAAGGTGTGCACACATACGATGGAGTGTGCTCACTAAGAATATTTGTAGCTGGTCAATGAAGGTGCTCCCTGAAATTTCTCTTAATAGAACTTCCTTTCTTCGCTGATTCCATTTTGTTTATCATTTCATATTAATTTGAATTGAATTTTTTTCATTTCATTTATTTTATTAGATTCCATTGATTTCATAAAATATATAACAACAAAAATAAGTAATTTAGTTGAATTAAATTAAGTGAGTGAATAACTGAGTAAGCTCCTCAAGTGAGACGACCCTGGTCAACCACTATGTTGCACTAGGAAAGCATAAAAATACACTTTTTACATGCCCTATGACAGGTGTGCGTCAATATACTGACACTACCGATAGCTTGACTAACAAGGAAAGAAGGGGCTCCACATGTCAGATGCCCTCCTGGAAACCCTGCTTGCTAATGAAAGCTACATGCGATCTTCCCATATTAAAGAACACAAACCTTCACCGAAGGCCGTCGATAACAACATGCATATAAAACAGCCATTTGATTCCAATTATGACATTGTATTCTTGAATTTTCAGTATAAAGAGATCCCTACTATACTTATGTGGCCCCTACATCAGTCTTCATCCTTGACAAACATCGAGTAGGTTGGTCTGACCTCCAACTATCATACACAACACCAGAGTCATAGAGAGTCTCCCTACATCTAGTCCCAAGGCGTGGGCTAGATCAGGGGAAACATATAAGTGAGAAGCTCTTGAATCAAACATGGATCATGCAAGAGTACTAAACAAGCTGACCATACCTCAAACAATCTCCATCCCTGTGAGAACAACTGCCTCTGCGGCGTGAAACTTCCCATGCCCAAATCCTCCACCCCTAGGCTTTCGGCCACCTCCTAGACTATTCCCTGGTCGAGGTCCCTAAGGATATCCCTGAGGTCTCCCTCCTCCGACACCATTTGCCCTTGGTGGAGCGGGAGCTCGTTGTCCCTGCTGCTAATACTGAAAAGGTCTAGCTGGAAACTGGTTCTACTAAGGTTGGTGTTTAACCAACCCACCCCATTGTTTTGCACTCAGTTTGGGAACTAATTTCAAAAAATACCAAGTCTAAAACATGTAAATCACCTCATCCATAGGCTCATAAAGAAAGGGTGAGGACTAGGATATCGAAATAGAACTGTTGGGACATGCTCCCCACTGGCTGAAGCCTAAAAGTCCCGGATGTTAGAGGTCTACTGCTGATCGCATTTCCCTTTGATGAGATCAACTGGCTCCCCTCTCACAGCACACCTCTCTATGTGTGCATCATCACCACCACTTTATCCTTCTTTTAAACCTCCAAGTACATCGGTAGAGTGAAGGGAGTAATAGCGTACTGGAGAGAAGTTCAATGCACCTCCTCTCAATGACTTTCCCATGACTCCTCGTTTGGGAAGAGGTATAGAGAAAGACAAATTAGATCCTTGAACTTGATCCCCAACCCACATACTATCATACTTCCTTGCTGAAGGGAGATAATCTTCTACCTTTTTTAGCCTTCATTGGGGAAGAAAGGAATTACACCCGGAACATAGTCTGGAAGTCTTTTCATGAAACCTTAGCTTCCTTCTTCTCCCTGAGATAGAGTGTCCACCACTGAAACACTGCTCCCCACATCTAGCTCATGGAAAAATGATCTCAGTACTCTATTGAAACTAGAATGAGGCTGAAGTTGATCACCAGCTCCTCAAGCCAGCTCTCCATCTCCATGTCTAAGACACTAACATCATACTTCTCACGGTTCTTCCACTGAAATTAATGAAGCATATTCTACCATAACTCATCCTCCTCCTATCGATCATCCATCCACTTATCATCTAAATAAGCATGTTGGGACTTTACCACCCGCACTACTCTTGGACGTCATCCTGGTGCCATACCTGCAACGTAAACAAGGAATGCCAAAGCCCGAGTAGTGTATAAGATTACTTTTAAATTTTTCTTAAATTATCTATTTATTTTAAATTCACAAAACGCCCAAGAAACAATATAACACAAGTCATTATGATGCAAGTGTATTTTCTAGGGTCTCTACCAGACAATCATTATAGCCTTACCTGGTTGTTCAGTTGGTCTAGAGTCATTGCATAAGATCACAGGGGGGCTAAATTCTCATGTCCTGGCCAGTCTTCCCTAGCCTATTTCACACACCAAGATATCCTAACATAATTTTCCTACTATCACGTGAATCCTCCCTATGCCTAACCCCAAACTCCATCCTATCTCTCACCCTCATCTAATTCCATTATGTCACGATCCGCCTTCAACATGATGATAAAAGGGACAAAAAACTCCCAGAATGTTGCTTCTTTATGTTTAAGGAGAGATAACAATCCTTGAGTCCCGCCTTCAATAGGCCCCAGAGAGGAGACTAGAACCAATGGTATAAAATCTCATATAAAATGGAAGTAATTATCCATTTTATATAACAAGATCGTGAGATGATTTGTTAAACTCCAAACAATTCCAATGATTCAAAGTAAAAGTAAAACTAAAAAAATCCATTCCCATATGCATGTTTAATATAAATAATTCTAGGTACAAGAAAACTCTAAAAGGATGTACCAAAATAAAAGCAAAGAAGTAATGAAAAATCTCCCGATGTCCGAGCTAGTAAGGTCCGGTATGGTTCTCGAAGTTCTCATGGAAACCTGAAATCAGGTTTATATATGTAGGGTGAGTATACACATACACTCATTTAGGAAAACCAAAAGTTCTCATGAAAAATTGGGGATGCATTGTAAATCCCTATCAGAAAAGATGTAACCAAAATTCCTAGATAAAAAACTATCCACCCAACCTCACCAAGGCACACACCCCAAATAACACAAGTCAGGTAAAGTAATAGTAATAACACATCGATATTTGGGCATCCCTCACTGCTTTCTAACTGGTAAATTAGGACATTCTACAAGTCACACCTCTCCCATAGGTTCGACTACAATCCATCTACCACCATAAGAACAACCTTATGGGCCATCACAACCATGAATCACACCCACAATCACCAGGGCCACCACATCCACACATAACCACGCATGCAGAAACTTAGGTAACAACAACCACCGCCACGCCCAAAGACACCTAGGCCAGAACAACCATTTCCACTCCCGAAGACACCTAGGCCTCATCCTGATGACTCTTGGAAAAAAAATCGTCCCTTATACACCTGGGCCAAAAACCAAAACACACCCTACCTGAAGCATCATGGGAAATAATGAATCTTAGTTTGCCACAACCGGCCTGAAGAATCTTGGGATACCTAGGAGATGGAGCTAAAAGGAGGTACTAACCAGCCACTCATAAGAATTTTTGGAAGAACACCCTCCCCTGTGAAATGGGGATGTTTGGAATGAAGTTCTCAACATGGGTGGTGTGGGTATAAGAAACAAAATAACTACATTTTATACACAAAGGTAAACAATCTCTTATCCCAACCTAAGGGTTCCAAAACCAACAACCATCCCATACGTGACCACTTTTTCTCCTACTGATACATTCAAAAGTACACAACATCCACAACCAGAGCATTACCCATTTCTGGAAAACAATCCCCATCATTGTACCCATTATCGTTATAATGTTCAAGTGATTCCATTTAAAACATTCATCCACTATCGGGAAACTAACTTGCATATCCACAAGCCAAAACAATAACTGATTGAAAATGGACAAGAAATCATTTAAGCAATCACACTTAGTTCTCTTATTAAGAGACAACATCAAAAGATATTTGTGAGATCCCTCAGAGTAAAAGAACAAAACCAAGACTCAAGATATAGGCTCCACCTGGCCTCAAATTCACAAACCAACAACATCT
Organism: Viscum album; assembly: GCA_963277665.1. NCBI lineage: Eukaryota > Viridiplantae > Streptophyta > Magnoliopsida > Santalales > Viscaceae > Viscum > Viscum album. Next base: position 498,519,081 of record OY728140.1, read on the forward strand.
CAACCCGAACATTCCACCCCCTTTTTAAGTCACCCAAAATACATTTAAATAGAATAACCATACATATTACTAGAACATAGAAAGGATGTTTTAAAATTTAGAAACACCATTCATTATGTTCTTTCCTTCCATTTGTTTATCAAAGGTGTTCACACAAGGGTTAATATTCATTGGGAATCCATTTGATCAACCAATTTTACATGATTAATCAGTTTTTATGTTATAATCATTCAATCACTATATTATCTAGAAAATATAGCTTCATTAGTGAACAAGAAAGGACCACCAATGGTTACAATTTTCAGTGGACATAAGCCCATACAATTCACAATATAAAAATGAAGGTAACAACATCATCTTTTTCCCACCCCTTCTTTATTTTAAAGTCCATTTATGATCTTTGTTAAAGTTGGATTCATCTACATCCTAAGGTAACTTCATAATACCCACCCCGTATGATTCAGATTAATGAGAGATGAAGGAATCCCCCCTTCTTAGATGATAAAGGATTGATGTTTTCTCCTCGCACCAAAAACTGGGGATGTGAGAATTACAGAGGAAGAACTCCAAGGACTCCAAGGATGGGTGGGAAGGAATCCATAATGAGTGCATGATCTATATCGGGAGGAAGCCTCGAGGTGAACTAAGAGAAGTAGAAAGGAATAAGGAAGAGTGTATCTTGGCTTAAGAAGAGGTCAGATCCTAAAATCAGGGAGACAATTTCAATGTACATAAAAGTAGGATCATGGATTTACCATTCGTATTGATGGTTTCACACATTGGGAATAATTTAAATTTAATAATTATTTTTAGAGTTGGTGGATATAATGAATGTGAGTTAATATATTTATTTAAATGGAGAAAAAGAACACATAACAGGTGTAAAACCATAAAACATGAGATATGGTGTGACGCTAAAGAAAAGGACACCCGTTTTGGTAACTCAAGGATCACCAAACACTTGAGAGTTTAAAACATCTTCTATAGGAATTCAATGGAATTTAAAGGGGTGTTAAAACACTTTTACATCAAAAGATAAATTACTGGAGCAAAACTGGAAAGTCCTGGAAAAACTAGAAATGACCCACCGATGGGTGGGTGACTGTCACCCTAGCACCATCACCCTGTAATCATTTCCCTAGCACCTATGTTGATCGGTACTACTGGAGTCCCATTAGTGCCACTGATTTCCCATTGGTTCCACTAATCCCTATCAGTGCCACTTATTCCCTTTGGTACAACTGAAACACATTGGTTCCACTGTTCGTTCGACCTGAAATTTGGAAAACTATTTAATGAGTCACCAATGGTCCCCAGAATACCTTGAACACCAGAATATGAAAAAGTAATGGAGTAGAGAGTTATGGGACATTACAATAGGTACCTCTCAAATTATTCTCACCCTCGATAACTTAATATTAACCCCAAGAAAAGAGGGGGGTCCGAAAAACCACCTCGTAAGATACATCTCAGGGACAAACCACCCTATAGTTGTGTAAAAGTTGGAATAATCCTAAAAATTCAAGAGAATATCTCTCACATATATCTCCTGAAAAAATATAGAAACACTGACACTCTTCTCCCCAATGTAACCACACAAACATATAAAAAATGTCACACTATCCAAACATATGGATTAGGGAGTCCCTTTTCCCATGTCAAGATACTATTCTCTTTGGGTGGTACTAACTCGCCTACATGGGTTTAATCACTTCCACTATAATGCACCTTGATTTGGATTAGGTTTTCCCCTCCCCACAGTCATGAATTTTCACAGACACATTCAGAGCACAAGGGAAATAAACTATCATACAGAAAACTAGATCAAGCATTACATCATAGCAAGCACAAACCAAACACAAGACCAAAAACTCAAAACTACTCTGGGTACTGGGCATACATTTGTGCCTCCTGTTATTAGGTACTCTTCTCAAGGCCACCATGCCTCCCCAACACATGAACCAAGGGAATGGTCTATCTATGAATCACCATTTCTTTACGATCCTCAATTCTAACTAGTCTCTCCACAAACATCACATCGTCCTAGATAACCAAGCCTCCCCAGTCAAGGATATGGGAGTAAGCTTGTGGATACTAACAAAGATGAGATACATGGAATACATTTTGGATCCTCTCCAGCAGAAGTGGTAATTCCAACTCATACGACACCTCGTTGACTCATCTCAATACCTCGAATGGTTCGATGAACCTGGTAGAAACTTACTCCCCCTGTTGAACATTGCAGTCCATGCCAAGGGAAGATATTTAAGAACATATGGTCCCCAACCTAGAACTAAAAAGGATTACTCCTATGACCGGAATAAAAATTCCACTAGTCTTGATCCACCTTCATCCTCTCACACACAAGATGAACCTTCTATGTCGTGCTCCGCACCACCTTCAGGCCAAGAACACCTGCCTCCCCAACCTCTTTCCATCACACAAGTGAATGAAACGGTCTTCTATAAAAGGTTTCAAATGAATCCAGGACAATGGTAGATTGGTAGTAATTGTTGTAGGAAAACTATTCCATAGGAATGTATCATTCCCATGATCCTTCAATATCTATAACACATACTCGCAGCATATCCTCAAATGTAAGGATGGTCCTTTATGTCTGCCCATTCATTTGAGGGATGAAAGAAGTGTTGAGGCATAACTTGGTTCCAAAAGAACATTGTAATCCCATATTGACACATGAAGTAATGTGTTTACCCCAATCCAAAATAATGGTTCATGGAAGTATGTGTAGTCGTAAAACTTCACCCGTGTACTTATCTGATAAGGAATCTACTGTGGTCGACTTCATAATTGTTAAGAAGTGGGCCAACTTCATCAAACTATCCCCCACTCTCCAGATGGAATAACATCCTCCCTCAAGAATGGGTATTCTTGTGATGAAATCTAATGATACTTCACCCCACCTCCACTCAGGAACTTATAAGGGTTGTAATAGACCACCGAGAACACTATGTTTAGCCTTCACCTGCTGACACATGAGGCACTTTGCTACAAAATCTGCCACTGCATGCTTCACTCTGAGCCACCAAAACTGACCCCTCAAGCCTCGGTACATCTTTTAAACTCCTCGGTGTACCTCTAGGGGTGTTTTATGGAACTCACTGGGAACTCTATTTCACATAGACATTGGGACAAATAGTTTCCCATGAAACATCATCTGATTCTGACCATCCTCCGACCATCCTTCGGGAGAATCACCGTCAATAACATGATCATGCAAAACATCAGTCTCTAAGTATCCCCCCTAAGACTCCTCCACCTACCGTACTATGGGATAATGCACTATCATCAGAAATAGATAGACCCTACCATCCTCTTCTCTCATGTCCAGATGTAAAGTATCAAACTCTTCCATTTCATTCTAAGCATCTACTAACTCTCGAACCACATACCTCCATGAATTCCTACACAAGGAATCATCCACCACGTTCCCTTTTCCAAAGTTGTAGGAGATCATGAAGTCATGGTCCTGAAGAAAAACTACATCGAACTCCACTACTGCAAGTTGAGGTCTCACTGGGAGAAGAAATACCTCAAGCTCTTATAATTTTTGAAGACCAAAAAGCATTCCCCGATGAGTTAATGTCACCACAACTTCAATGTGAACACCAATGATGAAATATCCATGTCATGGGTGGAATAGTTACATTCATGAGGATGTAACTGCCTAGACCCATAAGAGATCACCCCTCATAGATCCATCACCAAACACCCAAATCCTAGGCCAGAAGCATCACAGAACCCTTCAAACATTACCCCTTCCTTTGGAAACCTTAGAACTAGGACACAGACCATCTTCCCCTTCAGATAAAAAAAATTCATCCTGGAATTTCTTACTCCATACGAAGGCATGTCCTTTTCTGGTCAAGGTCATCCAAGGCCCTATAACTCTATAGAATTCAGGCACAAACCTCCAGTACTAACCTTCCAGTCCCATGAAACTACGAACCTCTATGATGTTCTTGGGTGCTACCCAAGAAACAACACCTTCGAACTTCAACGGATCCACCTATATTCCCTTCTAGGACACCACATGATAATGGTATTGCAATTTTTGTGTCTAGAAAATTTACTTGGACAACTTCTCATAGAGTTGGTGGTGTCATAGGACTTCCAAAATTGTCCTCAAATGCTCAGTGTGATCCACCTCTGATCTTGATTAGATCATATTGTAGTTGATGAACCTGACTACGAACCAGTATAAATACTCATGGAATATAGATTTCATGAGTTCCATGAACATAGTTGGTGTGTTCTTAATTCTGAACAACATGACCAAACACTCAAAGTTCCCATATCTTCACCCGAAATTCATCTTAGAGATGTCACCCTCCTTCACCCTCAACTGGTGATGCCCAAACCATTGGTCGATCTTTGAGGAACAAAATTCCCCCTTCAACTGGTCAAAAAGGATGTCGATCCTCAATAGGGGGTAATGGTTCTTGACCATCACTGGATTAAGTCTTTGGTAGTCTATGCACAGCCTAAGACCACCTTCTACCTTCTCCGCAAACAAGACTGGATCACCCCATGGCATCGCACTTGGTTAAATAAAACCCTTCTTCATCTGATCATCAACCTGAATTTGAAACTCCTGCAACTCATAAGGTTTCATATAATAGGGATCCATCAAAATAGTACGAGAACTAGGTTGTAATTATATCGTAAACACAATATCACATCAAGGGGGTAGAGTTACAACCCCTTCAGGAAAGACGTCTATGAACTCACTGACAATCCCTGGAACATCCACCATCTCTGTGCCTAGTGAATCCACTGATATCTCAAATAATATGGAAATAAGGGGCTCTACATTCCTATTTCCCTCTTAGAAACCCCACTCACCAACGAAATATACACATTTTCCACCCATATCTGAGAACACGGCCCTTATCCGTAGGAAGTCGATAACAGCGTGCATAGAAAATAGCCAATAGATGACTAGGATGACATTGTACCACTACATTTGCAACAAAAAGAGATCCCCATTGGACTAATGTGTCCCCAACATCAATCTTCATCCTCAAAAAACATCAAAAAAGTTGGGATGAAGTCCAATTGGAGTACTCAGTACCAGGGGCATGGAGACTCTCTCTACGTCTAGGCCACAAGGCATGGTCTAGACCAGCTGCAAAAAATGAGTGTAAAGCTCGTGAATCAAACAAGTCACATGAAAGAGTACTAAACAAGCTGACCATACCTCAAACAGCCTCCATCACTTCTAAAACTACTTCCTCTGCAGCATGCAACTGCCTACACCCAACTCCTCTACCCCTTGGATATCAGCTGCCTCCCTAACCACACTCTATTTAAGGTCCCTGAGGAGAAACCTAAGGTCATCCTCCTCCCCAACAATCTCCCCTTGGTGGAGCGGGAGCTTACTGTCCCTACTGCTGCTACTGCTAAAAAGGTCTGGTCGAGAACGGGTGCTACTGAGGTGGTCATTGAACCTTCCCACACCCATTGTACTACACACGGTCTGAGAACTAGTTCCAAATATTCCCAAATAATCCATAGATAAATCACCTTGGTCTTAGGCTCATTGAGAAATGGCAAGGACTAGGAGATCAAAATTGGAAATGTTGGGGCATGCTCCCTAATGGCTGAAACCTCAAAGGCCCTGAGATGGAGGCCTACTGCTAACAACCTTCCCCTTTGACAAACTCAACTAAATCCCCTCTCACAGCACACCTCCCAACATGTGTATCTTCTCCACCACTTCATCTTTATTTTCAACCTCCATGTATGTCTTTATAGTGAAGGGAGTAATAGTTTACTGGATAGAAGGTTAGAGAGCATCTTCTAAGATCATTTCCCGCGACTCCTCATCTCGGAGGAGGTCTAGACTGAAAATAAGGATATCGTTGAACTTGATACCCAACTCCCTTACCATCATACTCCCTTACTAAAGGGAGAGAATCTTCTTCCTCTTTTTAGCCTTCATCATGGAAGAAAGGAATTCCGACTAGAAGTACTTCTCAAAGTTAGTCCATGAAACCTTAGCTTCATTCTTATCCCTATGATAGAGCATCCAACATTGACTGCCAATACCAGTATCAAGATCATGGATAGAGGAACCCAATACTTCGCCGGAGCCCAGATCAAGATGATGTCGATCACTAGCTCCTCGATCCATCTCTTTGTCTACTTGTCTGAGATGCTTCCCTCGCACTTCCCAAGGGTCTACAACTAAAATGAATGATGTGTCTAATAACACTTGTCATCCTCCTCCTCCCAATCATCCCTCTCCTGATCATCCCAATCATCATGTTAGGCCTCTACTGCCCGCAGTACTTGTGGGCATCGTCTGGGTTCCATAGCTTCAAGGTAAACAAGGAATGCCTAAGCCCGAGTAGTGTAGAAGATTCCTTTTATACTTTTCTTAAATTATTTATTTATTTTAAATTCCCTCAACACCCAAGAAACACAATTACACAAGTCATTATGATTCATGTACCTTTCCTATGGTCTCTACCCTGCAATCAGTGTAGCCTCAACTAGTTATTCGGTAGGTCTAGAGTCCGTACATCAGATCACGGAGGGCCCTAAAATATCATATCCTAGCCAGTATACCCTGAACTATTTCATGCACCATTATTTCCTAACTCGGTTTCCTTACAATCCCATGAAATTTTCACTATGCCTAACCTCAAACTCCATTCTATCTCTCAACCCTCCTCTGATACCATTCTTCCATGACCTTCCTTCACCACGATGATGTAAGGGACAAAAAACTGCCATACCCTTCCTTCATTGAGTTGAGGGAAAGATAATGACCTCAAGGTCCCACCTTCAATAGTCCCTGCTGTGGAGAATAGCACCAAGGGTATAAAATCTCACGTAATATGAAAGGAATTTCCCTTTTTATAGAACAAGATCTGGAGATAAGACGGTAAACCCTAAACAACTCCAAAGACTGAAAGTAAAAGTAAAGCCAAACAAATCTATTCTCGTATGCATTTTTAATATAAACTGATGCAAGTTACAAGAAAACTCTAAAAGGAAGTACCAAAATAAAATAAAATCAGCAACGACAAATTTCCTGGTGTCTGAGCTATTAAGGCCTCTCAATGTCCTCTAAGTCCTCTTGGAATCCAAAAATCAGTTTTATATATGTAGGTTGAGTATATAGGTATAATAAGTATGGAAAATAAAAATATCTCTTGAAAAGGTGTGGAGGCATTCAAATGCCCCATGAGAAAAGAGGTAACGAAAACGCGTAGTAAAGAAACTTTCCACCCATCCTCAGCAAGGCACACTCCCGAAATAACACATTTCAGGTAATGTAATAGTAATAACACATCGATATTTGGGTTCATCTCACCGCTTTCACACTAGTTATTTTGGAAATACTATGCATCATACCTCCCCCATAAGTTCCACTATAGTCCCACTACCGCCCCAACAACACCCTTATGGGACACCACAACCACGAATCCCACTAGCAGATACCTAGGCCACCACATCCACACATAACCACACCCACAGACACCTAGGCCGCAAAAACCACTTCCACGCCCAAAGACATCTAGGATAGAACAACCACTCCCATTCCTGAACGCACCTGGGCCTCATCCCGAAGACTCTTAGGAAACAAACCTTCCCACACACACCTGGGATAACCACCACAACACAACATGCCTGAAGAGTCTTGGTCTATAATGAACTTTAGGCCATCACAGCCTGCCCGAATAATCTTGGGCTACCTAGGAGAGGGAGCATAAAGGAGCTAATAATCATCCACTCATATGAATGTTGGGAAAATAACCATTCCCCATGAAATTGGGGTGTTCGGCACAAATTTATCAACATGGGTGTGGTGCATATAAGAAACACAAGAACCAAATTTTATACATATAGGTAAAAAATAACCCATCCCAACCTAAGGGTTTTAAAACCAACAACCAGCCTACATGAGACCACTTTTTCTGATACCGCTACTTGAAGAAGTATACAACAGCCACAACCAGAGCACAACCCGTTTTTGGAAAACAAATCCCCTATTGTACTCATTATCGTTATCATGTTCAATTTATTCCATTAAAAACATTCCTCCACTATAAAGAAACTAATAGGCATATCCACAAGCCAAAACAACAACTGAAAAAAATTTCCAAGAATGAATTTAATCATTCACACCAGGTACACTTGTTAAGGAATTACATCAAAATGGATATATGAGATCCCTTAAATTACTGGAACAAAACCAATCCTCAACATATGAGCTACACACAGCCTCAAATTCAAAAACTGAAAACTTCTCAACCAGAACATTCCAACCCCTTTCTATGTATCCCCAAAAACATTTAAACAGATCAACATTGAATATTACTATAACAGAGCAAGGAATTTTTGAGATTTAGAGACACCATTCATTATCTTTTTTTCCTTCTGTTTAGTTAACCAAGGTGATCACACAAGGATTCTGATTCATCGAGCATCCATTTAATCAACCAAGTTAACATGATTAATTAGTTTCCATGTTAAAATCATTCAATCACTAGATTATCTAGAAAATAAAGCTTCATTAGTTCATAAGAAATGACCACCAATGGGAATAATTTTTAGTGGAGATAAGCCCATACAATTCATAACATAAAAACCATGGTAACATCATCCTCATCTTTCCCATGACTTAATTATATAAAATTCTATTTATTATCTTCCTTAAACTTATTTTCAACTAAATCCCAAGGTAACATCATCATACCCACCCGGCATGATGCACACTAAAGAGAGACAAAGGAAAAACCCTTACATAGATGATCAAGGATCAAAATTTTCTTCTCACGCTAAGAATTAGGGATGTGCGACTTGCAGAGGAAGAAATACAAGGACTGCAAGGATGGGTGGGATGGTCTCTATCATGGGTGAATGATCTGTCTCGGGAGAAAGTCTCGAGGTACACTAAGAGAAATAGAAAAAAAATAAGGAAGAGAGGATATTAGCTTATGAATTAGCCAGATCCTAAAATCAGAAAGACAATTTCGAAATACATAAAAGTTGGGTCATGGATCGACCACGTGGCTCAGTGGTTTCACACATTGGGATTAATTGAGATTTAATAATTCTCTTAAAATATGGTGGAGATAATGGCTATGATTTAATATATTTCTTTAAATAGAGAAAAAGAACATGTAATAGGGGCGAAACTGGAAAACATGGGAAAGGGTGTGACATCGGGGAAAATGCCACAAATTTGGGTAACTCAACGGTCACCTAACTCTTGGGGTTGTAAAACATATTATACGAGCCTTAAATTGATTTAAAAGGGGAATTAAAACATTTTTACATCAAAATATATGGTATTGGAGTGAAACTGCAATGTCCTAGAAAAATTGGAAATAACCCACCGATGGGAGAGTCACTATCGCCTTAGTACCGTTGCCCTGGCCCCGTCACCCTATAATTGTCACCCTAGAACCATTGCCATAGCATCGTTTCTCTAGAACCAATGCTGATTGGTTCCACTGACGGCCCATTAGTGCCACTGATTTCGCATCGGTGCCATTGATGCCCATTGGTTCCACCAATGGACAATATGTGTTGATGATGGCCAATCGGTGCCATTGATACCTGATCGATGCCACTGATGCCCGATCGGTTCCAAAAATTCCCATCAGTGAGAAAAATTTATATTGGTTCTAATGATGACCTTCAGTGTAACCGTTCATTCGACCTGAAATTTGGAAAACTCATTAGTGAGTCACTAATAATCTTCAGGATAACCCAAACACCATAATTTGATAAAGTAAAAGACTAGGAAGCTCCGGTCCATTGCAATTAACCACATTCCCTCTTCTTACCATGAATTACCCCCACTACATATCATTATATCCACTATCTATAATTCTATAATCTTCTTCTAAAGGGAGATTGGGGAATAGGGGTATTAATCCATCTATTTTTATTCAATTCTAGATGTTGGGAAAATACCATCTACAAAAACGTTAGTCATTGGTATGGTTTTCCGAATCAGGTAGGGAGCATAAATAAAACACAAAATGAAAATCTAGTCATAGTATATAGAAAAACACAACACCTAGGGACCTCCCAAAAAACCACCATCATCTTGCAATCACCATTATCATGCCACTAAGCACTTCCACTAATGCAATATAATCATTTATCAAGAATTGAATAAACAAAAACAACAAAATTAATATTTTATATATTTTTATTCCCTATTTCATTAATCCTCAATAATATATTAATTATTCATATCAATTAATAATCGAGATAAATTTATGTATAAATCCATTTCATTTAATTCATAGTTTCAATGTATAACAAAAAATATTCTAATGAAAACATTAATACTTACTAGTTCATAATTCATTTTTTTATTGGTCACATTTAATTCATTTCCAACACATATAAATTTTACTGCTTATCACCTTTTCATCCTATTTATTTACAATCAATTTTCTATCAAACATAACCATGGCCACCAATCTGCACACACAAAATGACACCAATTCACATGTAATCAAAGCCACCAAGTTACATGAAACCAAGGAAACCAATCATCACACAACCAAGTCTACCAAGATGCACCAAATCAAGGCTACCAAGACACATAACATAATATTAGTTTTTCAACTTTATTTTTTTCCCATGTTAATTTTATTCTCAAAATATTCATCACATTAAGGAATAAGTTCAAAACACAAAATACATGACATTCGTAACAATTTAGTGTTCTCTTTAGGGATCCAGAATAGAAATATGATAGAAATAAATAACAATATGTGATTACAAAAATTTCTATTCAATTTCATAATAATAGTTTAATATCATTCTTATGTTCATTCTTACCATCCACCCAAATGAAGAAAAATCATGATCAATTCAAAAATTCATAAAAAGAGAGAACTATGATCCCCTACATTGATCTCCAAGGTTTTGAGAGGATCACCGCTCACAATAGAGTAATTAAGGGACCAAACTGCACTATAATCAAAGGGATAACTTCTTCAACTTAGACATAGTATTCTATAACCAATCCATGCTCAAAATTTATTCCAACATAGAGGGTTTCTCCAAAACAAACATCGAGACCATACGGAAAATGAATGGGAGAAAAATAAAAGAATAAATTACATTGAATCATGGGAACTAAATTATCCATAATTCATGAGGTTATAATCCTAAATAGATATGTTAAAATAGATATAAGGGGATCTGGATTAATTTAATGTTTGGAGAAGAAGAAGGGAAATAAAAATATTGGGGATTAAGACCTCTATTTATAGAGGAATATAGAATGGCCTCATGATAGAAAAAATCCATCCCACCACTTTTTTGTGCTCCCGGAAACAAAAAGGATATATTAATATCTTGAGTTTTTCCTCCATTTCTATGTTTTTTAAATAACTACATTAAAATTAACTTCACCACCACCTTGTCTAACCTCTACAACATGGTGTGAAATCATTCATTATCTTCACCTAACCTTATAAAGGACTGTGATGTGGTGAGCTACATCCTCTTATGTTACACTGGTGATCCTATAAAACAACACACTAAATACCATTCCCTTAAACAAGAGTTTCCAAACTGATCATTTTCTACAGGCTAAAATATCAGCTAACAAGGACACCACCACACCCATCACAATAGTGTGGTGTCCTTCAATACAACAAAAAACTACTCCCAAGCATTCAGAATCACCCAAAAATATCTCTCAAAGCGTATTATATTTGGTAAACAACAAGGTAAAGGTCAAAATGTTTTATTAAATTATAGGTTCATTTTATATTTTGTCATTAAAATAAAATTACATAGCTCAAACGTAGTTACCATAGTAAAAACATAAAAATAAAAACATGAAAATTATAATATTAAAGGATTGATACATGTTTAAAAAAAGTGTTAAAATAAATATTAGTGGAATTGTTGACCTTATATAACCCCAAAAATAATTATTTCCCACTTTTTGAGTTTTTGGACATTGAATAGTATCATTCCATCATTAAGATGTAATGGTTACTTCCAAAATTAACGATTTTCATTTATGAAATTGTGTAAATTACAACACTTAATTCTCTAAATATCCCTTCAAATTTCATCATAAAAAACTACCATATCACTTATCCTAGAATCTTCTATCATGGTCATAATAATTTTTTATCAATTATGCAGCCTAAGGACTCCATTTCCAAGTAGATTTTTAATAGAAATCTTCTGTTCTAGACATGTTTATTTCATACTCCTTATAATTCTGTTCATAATACTTCTATTATAAAAAATTTCAAGCCAATATAATATAATGAAACCATTATTATTATTATATAATTGTATTATATTAATTGATCAACCATTATTCAATAAATTTTATCTAGTATGAAAAACAAAACAACATTGATCGTGTTATGTGAAAACTATCACCTCCATAAAAATATGTGGTTTATTTTTCACCACCACTAATATGGGAAGGTGAAAAAGGATAGATTTATTAATTTATTATTATTATTTCACAATTATGATTCCAAAATCAAATTTATAATATAAAATCATTCCACTCATTTGTTGATAAATAAGAGTGTTTATTGTATGTATATATAAACTACCGCCTCCACAAATGATAAATTCCATGTGTCATCACCACCAAACATTGGTAGTTAGAAGAAGGAATTTAATAAATTTAAATTATATTAATGGTATTTTTAATCCTCTATAAATTTTATATTATCATTATATAAAACTTGTACTTACTCATAAAATTGTTATATCACACTCTCATTTGGGTCAGTTTTACCATCAAAGTCAATGATAATATAATACATCCTCAATGAATGATTAAATAATTTTAAATAATGGAAATACCATATCATAATAATTTATATAATTTTTTAATGATTTTGTAATGGTGATATTTATATTCAATATATTTAACAATATATCACATTTAAATCAATATACACACCAAAAATAGTTCTTCACAATTTTCATTTTCATAACCATACCTTGGAAATTAACTAAATAGAAATTGTATATGATGAATCATTGAATAAAATGATTTATTGATATGGATAATCAAATAATGATGAAATTTTTGGTAATAAACAATAATTGATCATGCCATCACAAAACTATTATGAAATAACAAATCAGATTTTCTAGCACTTGATGATGAAAATAAAATATAACCGGAAAATATTTATAAAAAATGGAAAAAATGAAGTGTATTAAAAATATATATATGAATAATATTATTAAATGGGATATAAATATAGTTATTTTCATATATGTGATGTTATAGCACATTTCGATTAAGGAAGAATTAAGGTAAGGGGTTCTTTTTCTGGAATTTAAATTCATTACAACATGATTTTGTTAAACATGATATTTTCTATTATATGGTGTTCTTAATTTCCTTTTTATATTTTATATCATGATTATATCATTATTCATGGTATTTAATGATCCATTTTAAATTTTATACTTTAAGGAATTTTCCTTTTAATATTTCTAAATATGTAAGTGTTATTTATCCCTATTTTAAATTCCAATAGTTATTGTTTGATATTGTACTCCATAATTTATTTTATATGGTTTATCCTCCACCATATTGGATTCAAGTATAATGAATATCATTAATTTCATTATATTTTAATTTCATGGCATCCCCTTAATATTTTTTTGATTCTTACATTAGCATTAAAAAATTGGATTTTTCATATCACATTTGCTTTATTCCAATATGATTTGTATTAACCAATTATTTCCCCTTTTGGTGTATATATTTGTAATGAACCAAATATTTATACATAAAATTTTCTTTTTGGGTGAATTAAATTTATTATTGAAATAGGAAACACATGCACTTATTTGGTTTTATGATATCCAAACATATTTAAAATATAGTTAAGAATCATAAAAAAACAAAAAAAATCATTAAACAGTGATCATATGATTACTATAAATATAGGGTTTTGAATGAACCAATTGACACAGGATAAGAATGTGATAACCTTAACTAGTAGGTACATACCCTATAATTCCCACTTATTAGAGCTTATTAGGGACATATAATCACTGGGATTTTCCTTGACTAATCTCAAGCTGAGATCTAACAACTTCAGTATAAGAGAAACCATTTATTGAATAAGTTCAAACTCATAGTGATCATGTCCAAAACTGTGTATGCCAAACCACCCATAAAATTTATATCATAGTACACCTTACCCTTAGAGAATTTTATCGTTTAATAAATGGATATTTATCTAGATCCTAAAAATATGAATATTTGCATTGTGTTGAATAACAAATATATTTTCTCTCTATTATTGTTACCTTATAAATAATTTTGATTTTGATTTGATAAAATACAAATTATATTTTTGGCTAAAATGTATATTCAATGAAGACATTCCATTGAGTAAATTAATGACTTATAAAATAAATTATATTTTAATAAAATATTACTATTAAATAATATTTATTTATTATAGTTGATAATATAATTTTGTGAAGTCAAAAACAATTTATATTAGGGTTCAAAAACTGTAATTGTCAAGAAACCAACCATTTCTAAATAAATGTCAATTATATTTTTAAAAGTGAAATTAAAAATATTTTGAATATTATTTAGATAAAATAAAAATTATTTTTGGAATCATAACATCTAAATTATATAATGGTTAATTTTTCATTATTTTTGATATAGTTGAATTTTATGGAAAAATTTAAATATGGTATAAATATACAGTGGGTCTGATGATATCATAATAACACAAAAATGATTTAATAATATTATAAGTCTTATATACGACCAAATATATGTTTCCCTTTAAAATAATTTTATTTTAGGTTATTTTATTAATTTTATAAGTTCTTTGTGTATCCTCCGAAACCTATAATATATATCAATGTTGTAAAATCATTTCTTTAAGAACATGACTCACGTCCACGTTATCAATTGTAATATTTTTTATGTTTGTCCCTTTGAATTATAATATAATGAATATCACCCCTCTTTTGTAGATATCATGGGAAAACCCATGGTAAGGTTTTTGGTTTTGGTTATTTTATTGTATAGATTCCAGAACCTATGTTTGAGAAATAATGAAGAACACCACTCTCTTTTACTATATAAACCCACCCAAGATCAAATTTATCTTCACTAAATACCCTTTTATAAGATCCTTAAACTCCCCTTATATCTATATAGTCCTCCCAATGTTCCCCCAATATCTCAATAATATTATATAAAGATTTTGGAAATCACTCTCTAAAGGTATGGGATATTCCATTTTTCTTTTTATTAAAGAACCTATTTTATGTTATGCCTCTTAATTTTCATTTTTTTCTTGTTTGGGAATGTTTTAATACATTAATATTAATAAACATTTCATGTATATGTAGTGATATACTCCTTTCACTCTAATTAATCCCTCCTATGAACCTTTATGTAGACCTGTTACTATGCCAAAAATTATTATGTGACCTCTTCCTCCTCTTTTAAACTAAAGAATCTTCTTCATTTTATGAATTTAGTTTCCAAGTATTATTCTTGGGATATTCATTTCCACATAAATTTTACTATTCATTTTATGTAAAAATAAATAGATATATACTTTACTCTCATTAAAAAATTTTATTAATCTTTGATTACTAACATGGTGCTGCCAAAATTTTACCATGATTTTCCATGCCAAAAAATTATGTAGTGAATATCTGTACCCATTTCCTATCAAGGGTGTTCACCTCTATACACATACACTTATTTTATTGGGGGAATTATTTGTATTTATTCAAAACTCCTTAACCAGGTAACAAAATTTGACGAAAGGGGATTCCATTTTTTATGATTTATGAGTCATACTTATGCATGTGAATGATATGAAAGTGATGGGTGTGCCCAGAATAATATAGAAAAACTATGAACTATGTAAGGTTTTAATCTCATTATATATGATGCAATATATTAGTTAGTGACCCCAATCCATTATAGGGATTTTTCATCATGATGTATTTGTAGTCATCCTTGCCCTATGTTTATGATCTCATATTTAAATTTATTGTCACATATCTTGTTTCCCTTATGTTATCATTCGTTATCATGCCTCATTGTTCATGTTCATGTTCCTCTCCCCTTTTATGTTCCATTGAAATAACTATTCTCATAAATGTAATAATTTATTCATGTTATTCCAATCATATTCCCTTATTGAGATTTGCATCTCACCCATTTCTTATGTATGTCCCCATATTACCCTATTCAGTTTTATGTATGATGGAATATTATGATCATGTTAAGGAAATTTTAAATAATGATGATGTAACCCTTGTTTTAAGTTGTTATGTAATGTACCTAATTCAAAAAATAGTAGAATTATAAATCATCTAATTTGTATTATGTGTAATATTAGGTATTAAATCATGATTAAATGTGTAATAAAGATCAGGGGTTTTTTATTATTATCAAAGGAAAGTTTTTTTATTTTTTGGATTAATATTTTAAAACTCTAGACGAATACTTAAGGATAATACTAAATATAATAATACATTCATAAATTTTGTTAAAGTATAGAGTAAGTATTTTCTATAAAAATTCATCCTTTTCTAGATACAATAAGTGGATGTGGCTATAAAACAGATGTACCTAGGGTTAAAACTTGAAAACACATTATTGAGCTAAAATCGATTGAGAACTGGTGCATGATAGTAGGGAATCCTTCACACCAGGTTTGACACTCCCAGAGGATATGCATTAGTATATTTGCAAGATCATTACAAATAATTATTAATAGAACAATAATTATCATAAGTTTTTATGTCAGTGAATATATTATAGATAAAATAGATTGAATCCAATAAATTCACAAGTTAATGAATAAATTCCATTTATGTTTTATTATTTTAATGTTGTTGGGGTCCCATTTATGTGTTTAATTATTTGAAAATTATCATCCCTATTACTATTTTAGATTAACTAAATGGTAAGAAACAAAATCAAATAGTGACAGGTAGGGTTATTATCCATAGGTCTACACATTCCTTCATATCAAAAAATTTTAGTAAATCTATTCAAACACCACCACAAGGATTGGAAGTAAAAATATCAGGGAAAATGGAAATTGGGGAAATTATCACATCCCATGTATATAACTCCTACCATATCAATATTTTTGGGTTGGACTTCCTAATGAATGTTGTGAAACTCCCTTTAGTGTAATTTTATTCAATTCTATGTATGGATTGGCATTCTATTCATAGAGCCAATATAAATTGATGAAAGAATGAACTCATGATTCTTATTGAAAATTACCCTCTCATTCTATACAATTGCAAAGAGAGTGATGAATATTTTTTAGAACTAATATATAAATCATGTATGTTATTTACCTAAGAGAAAGAATATTTATCCCCAATGTTTTTGTATAACTAAAAGACTATCCTTGATGATATTCCCATTGTGAGGGAATCTGCTGATGTGTTTCCTGACTAATTTTTCAATCTTCCTTCTAGAAAATAGGTTGAATTTTTAATTTATATTATACCTAGGGTGTTTCCATTATCTAATAATCCATATAGAATGGCTATTGTGGAACTTGATGAAATGAATAAATAACAAGCGAATATTCTAGATAAAGGTCCCATATGACCAAGTGATTCATTGTGGGGTGCACCGGTCCTCTTCATCAAGAAGACAAATGGTTTGATGCACATTTTCATTGATTATCATGAGCTGAACAATATCATGATCTACATGGAGACTAATACTTCTATAAGGTTGATCTTTTGTTGTGGTATTATAATGTAAGGTTGAACAAGGAGGATATCCCCAAGACTACTTTCCAAATAAGGTACATGCACTATGAGTTCAAAATAATTCCATTCAGATACACTATTTCTCTAGTAATCTCTATTGACTTAATTAATAGAGTATTTATACATTTCTGTTACAAATTTGTGGTGGTATTTATAAATGACATAATAATATACTCAAAAATAAATAAAGAGAATGTGGAGCCTCTGATGACTATGATAAAAACCTAATGAATTAATATACCTCATAAGGAAGTCATGTTTTCTGAAATGATGAATATGAAGACAGATTAAAGGATTTAAAAAAGTGGTTTTTCATTGCACATGTACTTGTGATACCTAAAATTTGGGGACTTTTTATGGGGTACAATAATGCTTTGAAGAAGGTATTAGGCTATTTGTTAATGTTGACTAAAAATGTGATAGCCTATGTTTCAAGAAAATTAAAATTTCATGAACAAAACTACCCAATGAATGATCTAGAGTTGGATATATTGATCTTCAAATTCAAAATCAGAAAAAATTATCTCTTTGGGGTGAAATGTAAAATATATACAGATCTTAAGAGCCTCAAGTATATACTTACACAAAAAGAGTTGAAAATGTTCCAATAAAGATGGTTAGAGCTGATTGAGGACCATGACTACTCAATCCACTACCATCATTGGAAATAAAATAAATTGGAATATTCTATAAATATAAAGGATCTAAAAATTTTATCATTAATGATAATTGATAATGATCTAATCATCTTATACTTGAAAAGGATGTACATGGGTGTCATAATGAAAAAAAAATATCATCAATCCTTTCACAGAAAATTGCTCAACCATCCCTTTTAGAGAGGATAAAGGATGATCAAAGATATTATTTGGGAATTTCAAAAGAATGTGGATCATATAAGAAAATGAAAATCATCATATTTCAATGTTAATAAATATGGATTTGAATGATTTGGGCCACGACTATAAGTACCATTAAATCCTGAGTTAAAGAATATATTGGATGATATGCATACTTCGACCTTCCCCATCCATCTAGGATGAAGAATAATGTATGAAGATCTCTTAGCATAATATTTTTGGGACAATATGAAGAAGGAGATATTAGAATATATATCAACATGTCTTGTATGTCAAAAAGTGAAGTATGAAAGAAAAAAATATAAGGGTATGATACAACCATTACCCGTAACTACATGGAAATGATAAAACATAACAATAAACGTTTTCACTGGTATTATGAATAAATCAAGAGAAAATAATTCTATATGGATTGTGGTGGATTATCTTATAAATAATGTTCGCTTTATCGATATCCAAGAGGACATCTCACTCGATAAACATGAAGGAATATACATTAGAGGGAGTTTTCATGGAACACCGCTATCAATTGTATCTGATAAATATCCAATATTTTTCTCCATGTTTTTGAAGAATATTCAACATTATCAAAATAAATAGTTCTATTTAAGTACACATTGTGACCCTTAAACTGATGGCCAATGTGACCAGACTATCCAGACACTTGGGGGAAACTTAAGAGCATACTAGCTTGACTTAAATGGAGGATGAGATCAACATATTCTTATGGTTTATTTATCATACAATAATAGTTTTTACTCAATCATAAAAATGGATACATGTAAAGACTTATACAGGAAGAAGTGAAAAACACATGAATGTTGTGATAATGTTTGGGTACTATAACTGCTAGGTCCTAAAATGGTAGAGGAAATTCTGTAAAAGTTCAAGATTATTCAGAAACACATCAGGGGTGATCAAAGATGAAAAAATGTCAATTTTAACAATCATCAATGAGACCTAGATTTTGATTCCCATTGTAAGGTATTCAATTGTATATCTACATGGAATAAAGTCATGAGAAAGAAGGGAAAGCTTACTCTTAGATACATCGGTTCCTTTGAGATTGTAGATCGCATTGGGGTGATGGCCTATCAAATAGAATTGTCACCCAAAATATCTAATGTAAATGATGTTTTCCATGTATCACTCTTGGGGAAGTATATATCATACCCCTTACATGTTTTTAATCTATATGTTGTACCATTAGAGAATGATCTCTCATATGAGTAGTAGTTGGTGAAGATCTTATATCATATAGAGAATGTTCTATGAAATAATATAATGAAATTGGTCAAAGTGGTATGGATAAACCATAATATTGAAAAAGAAATGTGGTAATCAAAGAAGGTGATGAAATATGGTTACCGTTAACTATTATAGTGTGTAAAATGAAAATTTCAACGGTAAAATTTTTGAAAGGGTATGATCGTAATGACGTAAACATTTATAAATAAAATTACATTTATAGTTCAATTAAATGTATTATATGTTTCATGGTTATAGAAAAAACATGAAATTATATGGTTTTATGATATCCAAACATATTTAAAACACCAGTAATCACCATAATCATTGATAATATACCCATTTATCAGCGATCATATTATTAACAGAAATATATGGTTTTGAAAAATCCAGTTGACCCAGAAAAAGGAAGTGATAGCCTCAACTTCTAGAATAATACCTTATGAAGCCCATTTTTTAGATATTCTAAGGGTTATATAATCGTTATGATTTTCCCTTGACCAATCCCAAGTTTAAATCCAACAACTTAAGCCTGAGCGAAACCTTTTAAGGGAGAAGTTCACGCTCATCGAGTTCACATCGAGAACCATGTATATTGAACCACCCCATGAATGTCTCACTATATCTCACCTTAATTTTAGGTATTTTTCTTGTGTGATAAAGTTATATGTATCAAGAACCACATAATATTAATATCTTTATTTTATATAATAATGAATGTCGTTTGTTCTTATTATAGTTACTCAATAAATGATTTTGATTTTGAATTGATGAAACAGAAATCATATTTTTGGGAGATATGAAATTCAAATTAAGATAATATTTTTGATAAATTAATGATATTTTAATAAAATATTTTTATTAAATAATATTAATTAATTATATTTGTTAATATAATTTTATAAAGTCAAGAATAATTTGTATAAGGGTTTGAAAACTGTTATTGTTAACAAAACTAATATTTCTCAATAAATGTAAATTATTATTTTAAAATTAAAAATTAATATATTTATATCATTTTTCAAATAAAATAAAAAATTATTTTTTGAATCATAACATCAGAATTTTCCTACATTGAATTTTTCATAATTTT
The DNA here is from genome assembly GCA_963277665.1 of Viscum album. Classification (NCBI taxonomy): domain Eukaryota; kingdom Viridiplantae; phylum Streptophyta; class Magnoliopsida; order Santalales; family Viscaceae; genus Viscum; species Viscum album. The sequence goes on from OY728140.1 coordinate 498,540,081, forward strand.
TTGAGATAGCCAAATTTTGGGGTAAAAATTAAATACGGTATAAATATATGATGTGTATTATGCTAACATAATGACGTAAAAATTAAGTAATAAATACTATAAATGGTATGTAGAAAATAATATATTTTTCCAATTAAAATATTTTTTTAGTTTATTTGGTTAATTTTATAAATCCTTTATGAATCCTCGAGAACCTGTATTATATTTTAAGGTTTTAAAATCATTTCCTTAAGGATATGACTCACTAAAACATCAAAAAGGGTAATATTTTATAAATTTAGGCCCTTTTCCTTATAAAATACTGAAAAAAACCCATCTTTGGACTAAACCATTAGAAAACCCATTAAAATGTTTTTTTGTTATTTTATGGTATAAAGTCTAAAACCTTAGTTTGAGAAATAATAAAGAATTTCCCTATCGTTTCCTATATAAATCCCCAAAATTTCCCATTTCTATTCACACAAAAAAACCATTGATAACATCCATAATCTTCTATACAATCTATGGAGTCCTCCCAAGGTCCCCTAAATCTCTTTGTAATATCCTTCATTGATTTTGAGAATCACTCTCTCAAGGTGAGGTATATCCCACTCTACTATTTATTCAAGAACCTATTTTATGTTATGCCTATTAGTTACCATTTTTTCTTGTTTGGTAATATTTTTATACATTCATATTACTTACATTTTTATTTATATATGCTGAGATACACCATTCAGTTTCATTAAGACCTCCCATGAACCTTTATATCCACATGTTACCATGCCAAAATTTAGTAGGGGACCTCTCCCTCCTCTTTTCAATTTGAGGATCTTCTTCATTTTATTCCTTTTATTTCCAAATACAAATGTTGGGATATTATTTTCCACATCCCTATTAATATCAATTTTATGTCCTAATAAATAGAGACCCATGCCTCTCTCTTGAATCAATTTTTATGAATCTTTAACTATTACCATTACATTGTTGATATTTCACTGCGATTTTCTATGGAAAACAATTGTGTCTTGAATACCTACACCCATTTCATATCAAAGGTCTTAAACAATATGAAATTATACTTATTTTATTTTTGAATCCAATTTATGTATTTAACACTCCTTTATCATGGAATAAAATGTAAAGAAAAATGTTTCTATGTCGTATGATCTATGTGGCGCACTTATGCGTAAGAATGATATCAGATTTACGAGTGCGCATAGAATTATATAGTGCTATAATGAATTAGTAATTTTTTTAATTTCATGATACATCATGCAAGGTTTTAGGGATGCAACCTTATCCATCATAATAACATTTTCCCTTCATGATTTCATGGTGGTTATCCTTGACCTATGTTTATGATATCATGTTTAAAGTTGTATCCACATTTCCATATTACCTTTATGTTATCATATTTTATCATGAACCATTGTTCATGTTCATTTATGTAAACTAATTTATATTAAATTTAAATGACTATTACCTAACAAGTAATATTTTCATCATGTTATTTAATGTTTATATTCCCTTACTAGAATTTATAGCCCACCCATTTCTTATGTATATCCCCAGGTTACCCCATGAAATTTTTAGTACGATTGAATATTATGATAAAGTTAAGGAAGGTTCCAATAATGATTATGTAACCATTTTTTAAGTAATTATGTAATGTACCCAATTCCAAAATAAACTAGAATTCTCAATATTTCGGATTATATTATATATAATTGTATATATTAAATCATGAATTGATATGTAATAAGGATCATGGTTTTTATAATATTAGCCACAGATTTAAATCTAAATCCTCTAATAATATTTTTTTTGGGGGGTTAAACTCAAAAAAATCATCGCTTAACTCTTATTTCAAAATCATCCTCATCAATAGGTATAATTTTTCTTTAAATTTATTTTTACTATGATCACATGATCTTTCTTTACATTTATTATAGGGTATTCCCCCAGATTCCATATAGAGATTGATTGGAAAAAGTATTGAATTAATTATATACCCATTACTCAATAAAATGTTATTTTTTTGGATTCTTACATAGAAATATATTTTATTTATTAATTTGGTAAATATTTAAAATCCTTTTACATGTTATTTAAATATAAGTGTTTTTCATTATAAAGGAATGTTGATTATGTAATGTTTAACCATCCAACATATTTATATATATGTATTCCGTTCATTTATTGATATAAAAATATTTTCATTTTATATTTTTTTATCTCAATATGTATGTTTAATAATTATAGAGGAAAGATTATTAATCATTTAATTGATATTCATATTATTCTTGTGGGGAATGCATTGCACATAAAGAAGTTTTGGGTATGTCCCAGTATTGTATTTCCCCTCAATGCATCAATTGTTTTCATGAGACAAATGGTTTGGGTATTTAGTGTATGTATACCCAATGAAGTCATGATTTCTTGGCTGTGACCCTGGGGGAATGAATGATTTCTTATATGCAGCCTTGATAGAAAGAACAATGTCTTTGTTATGGTCATGATAGTAAAGATCAAGATGTTTGAAATTATACTTTTCATCACTATGAATTTAGTTATTTACATTCACATGATTATCTATATTTTTTGTCATACATGTATTTATTTCAATATCAAGTGTTTTTTTATATGGAATTAATTGATTTTTATTTATTCCTTCCATTTTATTTATTCCCTGATATCTTGTCATATACATTTTTCATTACTAATTTTTCTGAGATCAACCTTATTATGATTCTATTTCCATGGATTATGAAGAAAAGTAAAACACAAGATATGTATAGAATATTAAAATGTATGGAGACTTTTTTGAGAGATGTTTAAGATTAATTATGTTTTAATTAGTTCTCATATAGTGGAAAAATGTGCATTAGATGAGAAATAACTTAGATTCATTAGTTAAATGTTTTTCTTGTCTTTATAAAACTCAAAACATGAAAGGTACTTAAAATGTAAGTGAGTCGATATTTTATTGTTATACTATGATTTTTGATTGTTTAATTTAGTTTACTTTAATTTATTTCAATATTTGTATGTAAAGAATGTGTCTATGAGCACCGCATATCGGGAGTACAGGTCCGAGGAATCTTAATGATACCTATATAATCTCTTTTATATTCATTTCCTTTACTTAATCCATTTTAATTTTACCTTAAATATATTCCAATATTTCATATAATACCACGATCTGGTCATTTTACCTAAATAAGAAATCCATGTGTAAAATTATACTCTTCCACAAATATCATATCACTCTTTTTTAGTATATAGAAATAAAATTTGTAAATTTAAGTCTCTATTTTATCAAAATATTCTCTCATATTTTCCTATTATTCATATTATTGTTTAATTTCCATTTTGGATATCTTAATTTAAATATTTCATCAATTTCATGGAGTGAAAAATAATATTATGTATTATAAAACATCCAAAACTTTTATTCTATCTCTCTTACATTCGGATTTATTTTATGTAATTATACTACATTAAACAAACAAAATTATTGTATCTCACAAACCAATTTTTACACTATACGCCTATCTCACCTATATCAAATGTATTGATTAATCTTGATTATGTGACCCGCCATCTTTTTTATTTTATTGGATGTTGGTCCCACACATGAAAGACAGCTAGAATAGGGGTGAATTATGGTATTTACACTTCAAAACAACACTTCCAATGATCTTGTCACGTTATTAGTTAGAACACATCTACCTCACTTGTAATGACAATACCAAAGTGGTAAATTATAAAATAATGATAAAAATTATTTTTAATTTCCTCACTCGCACTATGATATGTACAAGGATAATAAAATGGTTATGTTACAATGTAACAAAATCTACTTACATCACTACTTGATTTTTATAAATTCAAAGTAATCTCATTGGCCTTATGGGTATACAAATCTCACATATTTTTGATAATTCACTGCTCTTCTCATGTAGAAATATCACCACTCTTCCAAGAAATACCTTGATCTTCAATGAACCATGAATATCCCAATAATATTTTTTAATAACAATTGTATTATATTTAAATATGATAAAGAAGAATTGTGTATTATAATTATTATAAGATAGGGTAAGGCTATTAGAATTTTTTGAGAATTTTTTGTTAGTACTATCTAAATTATTAGTGGCTTTCAAAAGTTATTGATTTTAGATGTCCATAAATTAGAGTATTTGTAAAGGCAGGTAAACTTTATAAGACATAAGATAATTACAAAATACTCTAAAGAAATTTGGAAATCTAAAAAGTAATGAATGTTTAAGATCCATTTGATATATATTTTTTTATTTTCTTAGAAAATATAAGACTCTAGGATATTTTATAAGACACTTTGATATTTTTGTAAGACTATTGAAAAAGAATAAGTCTTGTTTTTTTTGGTAAATGTCCATTAGTTTTTTAAAATTATAAAAAAAATGTATGATTACATAAAACCATTATATATGTGTGTAATAATCAATGGAATTTATATAAGATTAATTTTTAGGTTAATAATAATCCTTATGAGGTCTGTAAAAGTTATTTTACTCTTATGAAATATTATTTGATATAAATATTAGAAAATTTTGAAACACAACCCTAACTGGGTAAATGTAATATATTAAGCTTCTAATTTTTAACTAGAATTATATAAGAGTCATTTATTATTATTTCATATTTCATAAGAGTCATTTACCAATCTCATAACTATTAGCTATTTTTCCAAAAAATAAGGTGAGGATGTATTTTTAGAAGGAACTTTCATAATTTATATCTCGTGATGGTTTTTTGGATATAAAATCATAAAATATCATAGGTTATTGGTTAATATATAATTAAATATTTGAAATGTTTAATATTAAATGATTATAACATGGAATAATTCTTGTGGGAATTTAAAATTGAGATATTTTTAATTCAGTACCATAATCAAGCTAGAGAAATATTTGATTATTTTTTACTTGAGTTAATTTTATTTCAAAAAAACAAGGACATATCAACATAAAATATTATGCAGATAAAATTAAAATAATTATCTGAATATAAAATGGGGAAAATTAGGAAGGGGATGAAATTTGAGTTTTGAGAATCAAGAAGTAAATAATGTGCCCAGTTTTTAGAACAATTATGTCTAAGAAAGAGAAATAGTAGGATATTTGAAAGTGATGTGTCTAATTTGATCATCTATATTGATGTGATATAATGATTTACTAATGGCCTAAGGGATTGTAATTGAGATGGAATAATACCTCCACATGATTGTATTATCTCATGTAGACATTGAGTATTATAAAATCATATGAAGGATGTATGACATTCATGTGGATTTATACATACTTTTATTGCATTTGAAGACCAAGGTAGTGAAATAATATCTTATTCTCAAATTAAAAGACATCATGAAATGAATACAAGACCTTATTCATACTAAATAGTGGAATAAATTATTAGAAAATTGTGTTCTTAATATAAAAAACACTTATATTGTTGTTTTTTCTCTACAAATATTCAAGGATGTATTCAAACCATTTCTTAAACTAGAATAGATATCCTAACAAGAGTTAAGAAAGATAATTTCACCCCTCTTTTAATAGCATGAAAATTATATTGATAATCTAGTTCTCACAATAAACACAAATAAATAAATGAGTTGGTGCCCATATTGGGACCAAACATTATAAAAGTTTGGTTTTATTTTCATTTTAATATCTTAATTGAATAAAGGTGTAGGATAGATTAAATTAAAGAATATTATTATGATAAAAATAAAATAATAATTATTATAAATTAAAAAATTAGCATTACTTCACCCCCCCACTCAATGGTAATTCAAATGAAGACGGCACTTCAGGTGGTATCTGAGCTCTGCGATCCAATCCTATTGAAGGGTTAAATGGATAATTTTAATTCTGTCAATAGTAGGGATATTCCAATAATTTATAAAAATAATATTTATTTATAAAATAACAGTATGATCCCCTATATTCTATAATAATTATATAAAGTAAGTAATGATATTATAATTAGATTTACACATCTTGGGATATATTATCTAAAGAAATTTATATATAATATAAATATTTATATATAGGAAAAGGGTATGTATACTATAAAACATCCACTAAAGTTATTTAATTAGGGTTTAATTGGACACAATGTAGCTAATTTACCAGGAAAGGCCTGTTTGGAGTATAAATACAAAGATGATTGTGGAAGGGACTAGAGAAATAAATTTGGAAGGATCTCTAAAGAAGATACAAAATCTATTGATAATCGAGAAAGGGATCAAATATGAAAAAGGTGAATATTTTTAATATTGGCCGTGGATTGATAAACTAACTTAAGTGGTTAGTCTAGTTATGATTATTATGGATAATTTAGTAACTTTGGGATCATGTTGAAAATTATGGAGAAATATTACAAAGTGTGGAAGGAGTAGAAGAAACATACATAGAACACATGAAAAAAAATAATCGTAAGGATGATCTTGAGAGGAACTCACAACACAATAAGTAAATAAAATATTTGAAGAAATAAATTATTAATTTAAATAAATACATAGATTAATTACAAAAAATATATTATGTTTAGGAAATGAAACTTCCTGATGTTAAAGGAAAGTAGAAAGATAAATTAAAAAAATAGTTTGAAAAGAATGTTGTTACAAAGGAAGAAAAAAGTGAACCAATATCAACTGATGTGTCTTTAGGAAGAAAATACCCTAGAAAAAAATGATAGATTATTATGATAAATCTATAGAAATAGAGGTTGATAAATATATGGTTATTGAGAAAATCATTACACAAACACAGGTAAAATAAACATTTATGACACAAAAAATGGATAAATATTTATCATATAATTGTGTTGGTTCCAAGAGAAAATATAGAAAATCTTGGGTTGAGAAAAATTCAGATAAAGATACTCATACCTTAATGGGATTTTAGGAATTCTTGAGAATGGTATTTTTTCAAAGTCGGAGCAAAACTAGGTAAGAAATGTTTTAAGAAATAAAATTTAATTTACAAACTGACTAAACACTATCATGAAATAATTTTTTTAAGGCTATTTTTGTTGTTATTGAGTATTTATACATGATTCTTATATTTTTTGGTATAATATATAAAACACATTGATTCAAAGAAGATATAAATTGAGTGTAAGATATCTCATGAATTTTTTTGGAACACTTAAAAAGAAAAAAGTAGTGAATAATGATTTATATTAGTTTCACATCCAAAAATATTTGATTATTTTAAGGAAATATGTGAAATGTTTTACCAGTAATGTCACTATATTGATGAATTTGTGACCATTATTATAAAAAAACAATAGGTTATCAATTGACAAAATACTCATAGAGATTACTAAAAAAATATCTTATTGTTTCGGTTTACCTTAAAAATATAAATAAAATAAATCCATGGATTATTAATAGTGGATTCTCATCACATATAACTATAGAAAAAAATACCTTGAAAAATATTTAAGAAAATAATGGTTGTGTAGTAACTTTAGGAAATGAAATGTCACTGAAGATCAATGGAATTGTGTTTAAAAATTGAATCTCAAAAGAAGAAGTCAAAAGATGTATTTTATTTCAATGAGATTAAATGTAACTTAGTGACTGTGTATAGAGACCCATAATTTTCATACATAGATATCATATTTTATTTGATGAATATTCATTAGACAACAGAAAAATCCATGCCATAAATCATTCAGATTTACCATCATTGGAAACTACGATACATAAAAACTTGTTCATAAGAGATCTACATGAGCATGACATTTGAAAATCATACCTTATATATCATATACCATAATCCTGAGTCATATAACAAATAATTTTAGTTCATAAGACATGAATCTAATAGGGACCAAATAACATGAGCCATGAGAGTATAACATTGGTATCAGACAAACTTTTGAATCATACATATAAGTATAATAAACCTCTTCTTTAGTAGTCAATTATCGCTACTAATACTGTCATAGTGGATTGGGTTAACTCCCCAAATAATAGTAGTAGTCAAGATTGACTCTCATGATTATCATAATGGATAGAGTCTCTTAGTAAACTAGTTTCACTCCCCATTCAAGTCATTTTTTTATCATGAGATATCAATCTTTACCCAAAGTGTTGGAGGGATATATAATTCATTTCCCACCCATCACATAATAAAAATCAATAAAATGTGTGAAAAAAGATAATAAAAAATTCATTATATCATAAACTATGAAAATAAATGATTTTCATAAACTTTACTACATTGCATAACACATGTAAAATATATGGGTTTCATAAATATTTTATCATTTCATCGTAGCATAACGCTTGGAAAATTAACATGTTTCATATACGTTTTTTCATTTTAAATATTAACCATATATAAAAATAATTATTATTTTACACTTCTATTATATTCCCAGTATATCATAATTGAAATAAATTATTGATACCTTTTATGAAACGAAATACCATTAAAATATTATTTAAACATTCTTGAGGAAAATACTCTTTCCATTTTAAAATCACATTAAAAATATATAAATTTAAACAATATTGTGAAAATAAATACCTTTAAATGTTTCATTTTAAAAGTAAAAATTATTTTTACATTATTTTTTATTCATGATGGTGGGAAATTCCGTCCATGCCATATTTGTTAGGAAAACATTCCATTCATATTTTTAAACAAATTCAAAAAATACCTTATTTAGAAATCTACAAGAATATTACATTTATACCATTTATTAAAAATTAAATAATGGGTTAAAATGACATTAAATAATAATTATGGAATACTAAAAATATACTTTAAATAATTTTTATAAACCATGGACACGAAATTGAAGTCATTTCCAATTGAAAAGAGAAATGAAGTTAGTTTTCATCAAAACATTCTTACAATATCATTAGTACATAAAGTGTGTAAAATTAATGAAGAAAATATTATCTAGAAATAACTATATGGGAAAGAAATTAAAGATATTATTATGTGGTATATCATTTAATTTTATCATTTGAAAAAAATAAATAAAAAATATTGATAATAAAAGAGATCATAACACAAACCCCATACTACTTTAGTAACTTTTGAATCATAAGCCCCATTAAATAATTAATTAAAATGAAAATTTAAATATAATGAAAATAAGGATATTCTTTATATAAAATTTCAAAGGTGATATATATACACATCATAAAACAATACTGGTGTATACTATAACATATGACCGAAAGAAGATAATTTGAGAAAATAAACCCTTTCGGCGAGTTCCACTTTCTTTAGAATAACTCTAACCACATGTGTAATAAATTTAAACGTATTATATTTCTATAATAGACTAAATTATTTACTAATAATATCATATATTATACCTTTATAAAATTTAAATATCCATTTTCTAATAATTCATTATTAAAATCATCATTTTTCGGTGTTAATTATTTCATTTATCAAGAGTATTTCAGTTTAGTAGTTCCAATACATTCAGCTAGATCTTTGTTAAATAACATATATAATGTTAATAATGATATAAATATCATATGTATCCATTATATATATATATACATATATATATATATATATTCATTCATAAAATTTAGAGATAGAAAAATGATCACACCATTTGTGGACATGGTAGTGAAGAAACCACTTTGTGTATGAGTTGTATTTGTCGTCAAAGATCATCACTGGTTGTCAAAGGATATTAATTTATTTAAATATGATGAATTAGTTCCAAATTAACTTGATTATATATCAATTTGTCGATTATTATAATTTTACAAAAATATAAATGGTTTGAATATGTAGAGTTTCGAAGGTGATGCCTGGAAAATTGTTATGGATTCATTAAATGACATAGGGTTTCATGCTTAAATAATTATCCAAGTAAATATGATGATTGTTGAAATTATCTTCATGTAAAATATGTGTGTTAATATTGGCACATTTTCTACCATAAATAATATAGAAGATGGTCCATCTAATAATTTCATGAATGGATGATGAAGAGTTCTTTGAAATTAGTATTCCAAAAGGAGAAGAATATGAACTAGAGAAAGATCATGGAATATTTCTTAATTTCATGCAGATCATGTTTGAAGATCATGAAAAATATTAATTTTAATTAGGAATACTTTAAAGAATATAATGAAAAATAGTATTTTTCATGATGGAGAACCATAAAATATAATAAAAATAATTTAATGAGGAGTCATTTTAAGATGAATAAGTGATTAAGTCGATTTACATTTTTGATAGTGTTTTTTGGACACTTATAATTATTCTTTGTAATATTTTAGTGGTGTTTAACTAAAAAATATGACTAACTCACATGCTTCATAGACCACTCAACCAAGGGAAAATGTGGGACCCATAGGTCAACCACACCTAAGAGATAATCCCTAGAAACCTTGTGGGTCAAAGAGTTTTTGGGTGTGCATAGTGGGGGAATGTTGCAGGTAGGCCCATCTAAAAGGCACACAGAGTGCACATATAAATTTGGGTGTGTAGAGGTTGGTCCAAAATCCCACAGTTCTGAAGCCCAGTGGAGTGTGTGTTTTTATTCAGGTGTCGACCCCGATGTTGGCTCAAGTGGCTAATGGGATGCTTATATATAAAATAAAATTCCTAAACTAGATGGAAATTGTTATGGGACAGTGGGGGATCTAGAATTGTACATCCTATATTAAAACATATGGAATAATCTCTACATCCTATTTGATTTATCTTAGCCACATGATCATTTTATTAGATTTTATTCAACCTCCATTGCCTTAGAGAACATTCATTAGTGGAGATCACCTCCAAAAGTTAAACTAAGATCAACAGTATTGAGATATTATCATGTTGAAGCATTGATCACAAGACAGATCAGTATGATAACTTTTTTATTACTTATCATTTTCTTACTCAAATAAAGTGGTTTTTTCAAATCAAAAAAATGTTGAAGAGGCCATTAATGCATCTGATTGTCATGAAAGAGTTTTATATTTCACATGAATGTTTCTTTTCTTCACTTCATGCTGATGAGGTATTTCTCAAATAGAAGATACTGAGCTCACATAAGAAATAATTCTTTAAAATTAAACCAGCAATATTAAAGGATAAATTAATAATATTATTGAGAGATACAACTAATAAATTTGTCTCATTGAATGATTCTTCATAGAAAATTATTTCTAGGATTTGAGTTGGTGAATCTGAATGGTGAAAGGCAGTGGTACTATCAATAAATAAAAAACCACCTAAAGCTTAATACAATGTTATCTCTCACATAATATTTGAGTGATCTCATATTAATATAAAAATAGAGAATATCTTGGGAGTTGGTTTATCTGAGAAGGAAAGTGATATCATGGTCCAATTAGGATACATAGAGAGAGGAGTTTTGTAAACCATTTTGGTTGTGTGAATTAGAATTATGCATCTATTTCATGTAGTAATAAGTTTTGGGAATATCATTCACAAATAATATCTATGGACACGCGACTAGTGTTTATAAACCATCTTCATGCATTATTTTTTGTGTTTTGTATGAAGGCATTTTGGCTTACGTGAAGGAAAAAATGTGTGCGATAAAACCTTGAATTCGGGAGACTGCATCTCGAACTAGTACCCATAACCATACCATACTTCAGAAATGGAATTGAGGATTTATACCTACTAATTTCACCAAGTTTTTTCAAGAATTACTAAAATATTTGTGACACGTTTTCATGAAGATAGTTTCAAGAAACATACATGCATGTATGATATATAAAATTACCATGAATAAGTGTCTCATGAACCGATTCATCTAAACCATTTTAAGAGAGATGAACTAAGTGAAGAATAAGATAATTAAATCACATGAAATAATGATAAGAATATATGTGATAAGGTTTATACAAAACATAAGCATCGTTTTTTTATTTATTTGATTTTAAAATACATTATTGAGACTGAAGAATGGTATAATTTAATAATACTTCAAATCTGATTAATTAGTATATAAATTTTTGAAAGATTATTTTTTCATGAATTATTATTGAAAGTGAGATGTTATTCATTTTAAAAATATAAGTTTTTCACAAATAATATCATAAGAAAAGAGATATAATAACCATTGTTTATTTTGTTTATCATAGAAGAATTAATTTTTATAATTCTATGTATAGGTAACCTTTGGAGTTTAAATAATAGAAAGGGTTTTTGATTCTATCTCAAAAGAATAATCATTTTCAATGCAATTTATTTTTCAATGAAGGGGAAAGTGATCACGACACTAATAATATATTTCATATCATTCTGTGGTAAAGATAATGAGTAGAATAAGAATCTAACTATCCAATATTTACCTATTGATTATCATTTGGGTCAATGAGAATTTTTTTATCAACTGTTATATATTGGCCATTTATCCTCTTTCAAAACCTATTCATATCTCTGTAACAAATATATGAATATTAAATTTTATCATATAGTTTTTTATTTGGAAGAAGATGAAAAATTATTTCTTTCTTACTGTTGAGAAAGTAGTAAGTGAAGAATTTGAAGATAAAATTCGCACTATGAAATCCAATGGACGTCTCATCTAGTGGAAGACTTTATTGGTGTTAAGAAGTTACAATAACATGTAAGGTGAATACTATTTTTTAAGGAAATATAAAGAACTATCAAGGAGGTGTAAGTTGGACCATGTCATCAAAAATCCAGCGAAAAATAATCTTTTAATTCCACCCACATAAAGTCTAGGGACTCAAACATGGATAAATATTATTCTCTATCCACACCAGTGTAACCTGATATTTTATTATAGTGGATAATCTATTTACTTGTCATAACTAGAAATGGAAAGGACTAGATACAATCATTAAGTACTCAACCTTGTAAAAATGTCATGTGTTATGTTATACTAATTTCATATACCTACATGAGATAGAAAAAGGAGAATAATAGAATAGAGATCCTAGTTGGTCGAAAATTTAATGTGATAAAAATTTGTAAAAGTTTAAAAAATCCACAACACTGATTCACCCCCCCCCCACTAAGTGTTATTCATTTCCCAAACAGGCACTTTTAAGTTCTATTGGAGGGTTGGTTCACCTCTATTGGATTTTTTATGTCGAATCTATTCTCTTTTAATGAATTGAGATTCATTTCAATGTTAACAATGAAGTACAGTTTTAGTGAATATTTAGTTATCTATGAGTAGAATCTTATTTCTACTTAGACTATGATGAATATGAGAATGAAAGAGAAAATAAAACTTAATAAGAAGTCCCTCTTATCTAAATAAAATGTAGTATTGTTATGTCCATGAATTGGAAATAACGAGAAGATATAATGCTTCAAAATTAATTATAAGGTGGATCAGGATTCCACTAAGGAGAAGGATAACCTTCCAACCTCAAGTAAATGAATATATTCAAGTGATCATGATATATTTATTGAAACCTTTTAAAAATTTCCTCAAAATGAATATCATATCACAACTATTGATGATGATAGGTCTAATTATTTTTACTATATATAAATTGATATATATAGATATATTCTACATGATATTCCAAAAATAAATTGTCTCCATTTTTTATGGATTATTTCAATCTATATAAGAAGACAACCCCAAGATGGTAGGAGAAGATGATTCTTTGGTTAAGGGCTTGCAAGGAAAAATTCTTGAATGTTTAAATATCTCTAGTTATGTTGGAGTATGTGAAATAACAAAGAGGGAACATGAAATAATTTTCTTAAAATGGCTGAATGAAGTTATAGGGAAATGGGGAGTCAAGAATACACTTGAAGAATTAATACATGAATATAAAGAAAAATTGAAAATTAATATTGATGTCAAGGTTTTTAAATTTAAATTAACATCCATAAAGATCAAGGAACATGACTGTTTGATTAAAAATAAAGTTAAGATGCATGAATATGAGGGTGAAAGAATTAAAAAATATTATAAACAGAATATTCTTATAATTGAAGACCAAAAAATCATCCCTGACATAAAATATCTAGAATTATAAGTTCAGTTGGAGAATCTAGAAAAGATACATATTGAGTCTTAAAAAAATAAGAAGATAGTTTCTACTAGTAGACAGTCCTCACTAGAGTATTATAATGTTTTAATATATCAAACATGTGATAAGAATATCATGACATCATTATATGACCAATCAAAAGAAACTATGAAGAAATAGGTACTATTTTTACCAAATTTTATTAATGTTTCTAAATCTCTGTTCATCAATAGTGCAGTTTAGAAAACAAAATATATACAAGTATGGAAAATGTAAGGAGATGAGAAGCGTACACCTCCATGACTATGGTGGATAAGAAAAAATAGTTTTGAATCTGGTTCTCCATGAATATCCCAAATAGATATGAATAAAAACCAAAATATTATATATAATAAATACAAAGATCAATAGTTGGGGGCCAATGTTGGTGTTGTAACAAATTCAGGCATTCGGAACAAGATTTTTGGTATATTCCCTTGAACACTAAAGCCTAAAGAAGTACCATGTCATGAGGGATAAAGCTTTACATGAATAACAAAACATTCATAGGTTCATAAAAATATATATACCTCAAATATATTTCGAAATATTCAAAACATATGTGATGTATGCAATGGTGGTGGTCATAAGGCTGGAACATGTTCATCTAAACATGTTTCCAAAGTTAATAAGAAAATAAGACCATAAAATCTAGATAATAATGAAGAATCTAACATAGAATAAATTTAGAAAAATATTGTGAAAAAAAAATCCGACAAGAATATTTCAACTAACAAAGTTGAGAATACCTTGGATTCCAAAATCTAAGAGGTTAAAGGAAAGTTATTCCTTTAAATGAACAAATAAATAGGATTGAACTAGGAAGATCCCATATAGAAGATCCAAACTTGTTTCCATAGTTTCTAATGACATGTTATTTATCTATCCATAGGATTTAGAATGAGTATGTATGATGAAAAATTAAAAATCTAAGGAATGTTCAAAAGAGAAATAAAATATTTCCCATGATGAAGATAAAGTAAGTAGGATTTTGTTAAGAAAAGGAACCTCTTATGTATAAGAAGTTCAGTGTGAGATATTAAAAAAGTATGGTCACATTGAAAAATATAATTTAACAATTATCTCTGAGAATGAAGCATTACTTAAGAGGATTAAAAATGAATTATCAATAAATCCTTATAAGAATAAAACTTTTCCACGCAAAGAAAAATAGATTGTGGTGAGATCCATACTGCCCCATTACATATTAGAATAAAAGGTAAAATTTGGAAGCATGAAGACTGGAGGAAATTGAGAAACATGTTTTAGAAAACTATCTCCACCTTATTGTTAAAATTGAGAATCAGGGAAGGATCCACCTTATTCCCTTAAACCAGTATCTATTGTATTTGTAATTATAATGAAGAAAATTGATCGTAAAGAAAGTTCTCAGAGGGAGAACCAAAGAATGAGTTAGTGCTATCAATTTTTGAGGGAAAAGATTAATAAGTTTACATCCTTAATTATTCTTAATTTTAAATTCAAATACTAATATAATAGAGTATCATATTTCATAATGTTAAAAAATGTAATGTCCTATTATGGATAGCCAAGATAAAAAAGTTTCCATCTTTTCTTGATCTTATTTTTTGTATTCTAAAGAAAAAGTGTTCAAGATGATCATCCTTAGTGAAGTTATGAATGTTTTTCAATTTTTATAGGCACAAGTTGAACATAAATTTTAGTTTATTCCCTAAATTGGAACATCTGGAAATTAATTCATGAAGAGAATAATGATTATAAAGATAATGAAGAGTTTTTTCATTGAGGGTAATACAAAAGAAAAAATATGAATAAGATTATAAAATCATTATTTCAGTTGGTATCAAATATGATTATTCTAGAAAGTTTTTAATTATCATGTCATTATCAAATGTATATTTTTCTTACACTATAATTATTTTTTACTAAAGATAAAAAAAATTCAAAATTGAGGATAAATGAATTAATCAATGACATTAGAAAAATGGATGTTATTTAAGGCCACATATCCTTGTTTTTGAACTGGATTGTTTTTGTTCTATTTTTTTAAGTGAGTGTAAGATATTTTAGTTGAGTGTTATTAAAAAGATAGATTCAATTTATATGTGTCATCATCCCAGAATTAAAGTAAAAACCCATTGAAGATAATTTAATTAGTTCACATTTCATGAGGTATAAAGATCAGTTTGTAATGGAATGATTTGCTGTCTAGATCAAATAAACTTTTTTTCTACATCGAGCATAACTGAAATATACATATAGTGAAACAAAGGATGGAATATTTCTTAAGTATGTACAAATACCCTTTTCTCATGAACATTTTATTTCTGGTGAATAAGTGGGATAAAAAGTGAAATGAAAGTTTGTAAATGAAAATGCGGGAGAGAAGATAATCATTTACATATTGAAACATTCATTTGGAAAGATAATTGAAGGTAATTACAAAAAATAAAAAGGAGGAGACTGATGAACAAACTTGTTTATGAGTTGTTTTTTTATTCGATGATCATAATTATTTTTCAATGGTTATTAATTGATGCCAATATGAAAAGAAATTATATATTTCATGGAGCTTAGATGAAGTACTTCATTATTATAATTTGAAGAAACATATAAATGTTTTGAAGACATTGAGTTTCAAAGGTGATTCTTGGAGAATTATTATTCATTCCTTAAATTTCATTGGATTTCATGATTTAATAGTTATCCTCGTGACTATGATGATTTTATAATTGATATTCATATAAAAATATATGTGTCAATAGTTACATATTTTTTACAATAATGAAGAAAAAAGATGGTCTATCCAATGGTTTCTTTTTCGGATGATGAAGAGATATTTGAAATTAATATTCCATAATTAAATAATATGAATTGTATAAAGATCATGAAATATTTCTTAATTTCATGAAGAAATTATTTTAAGAAAATGTAAATATTACTTTTCATTAAGAAGAATTTGAATAAGATAATGGAAAATATTATTTTTCATGAATGAAAACCATGAACTATAAAAATTATTATTGAATTAGGGATTAATTTAATATAAAGAAGTGGTTAAATGGATTTAAATTTGACATAAATAATTTTGAATAATTATAATTATTCAATGTAATATTTTTAGTGATAATTAACTAAATAAATGTGGCTAAATCACAAGCTACCTAGACCACTCAACCAAAAAAACATTTAGGACCTAGAGGTTAACCACATCGAAGGGAGAAGCCTTAGAAAGCCTATGGTAAGTATAGGTCTAGGATGTGCATAGTGGGAACATGTTGCGAGTCAACCCATGTATAAGGCTCGTCCATCACACACCATAATTTGGATGTGAAAAGGTTGGTCCATAACCCTTTATTGTTGAAGCCTGGTGGATTGTGTGTTGTGTATCTGGGTGTCAACCTTGGTTCTATATTGAGAATTCGATGGAATTCCTATATATAAAAGGAACCACCCAAATTTGGTGGCAGTCAATACCGGATAGTAGTATATATGGTATTGTTCATTCTACTTTAAAAATTATAGATATAAGATGGTTATCTGATTTGATTAATATTGGTCTAATGAACACTAAATTATATACTCTTCAAAAAAATGGCCTTCAACATCTTTATTCAGTGGTGATTGTCTCTGAAAGAGAAAATTTTCTCAATGAGATTGATCTCTCATCATTTAGAGTCATACAGATCAACATTCAAGCTTGTTTTAATGAGTTTGAAATGGTTTACTCAAGAAAAGGGTTATTTTGATTGAAAAAAATGCTTCAAATGCCATTTGTACATCTTATTTTCATGAAATATTTTGATCTTGTGCATGCATGATGCTTAACTTGACTACATACTGATGAAATGTTTTTCAAACAAAACATATTAATCTCGTGCAAGAAAGAACGGCTTAAAATTTGGATTACAATATTAAAGGATACTCACATGATATTTTTAGTGATATGGTTGGGAAATTTGACTCATTGAACGAGTCTTCAAATAGAAATATTTATAGTATTTGAGTGTGTTAATATTACTGGTGTAAGTAAGTGGTATTGTCTATAAATATTGAAGCACCCATAGAATAAGATGGTGCTACAACTCGCATATTTTTCATTTTCTCTCACTTTCATAAAAAATAATAAAACCTATGGGGTCTTGGTTTATGTAAGAAGGAAAATGATGCAATGAGTCTATTAGGATAAATAAATTGGTGAGTCATGTGAACTGTTTT
Source organism: Viscum album (assembly GCA_963277665.1). Taxonomy (NCBI): domain Eukaryota; kingdom Viridiplantae; phylum Streptophyta; class Magnoliopsida; order Santalales; family Viscaceae; genus Viscum; species Viscum album. Next base: position 498,558,328 of record OY728140.1, read on the forward strand.
AGTTGTAAGAAGTAGAACTGCATATCTATTGTGTGAATAAAGATGTACCAAACATGTCCTATGAAAAGAAGAGTCATCAACGTGTGACTAGTGTTTATACACCCACTCCATGCTTTGTGAAAATGATCAGTTCCATTATCTAGTGATATTTATCATACCCCAACGATTTATGAAAAGAAAAAATAATATTTCTTCTACGTATACACACAAAGCCCATATTTTTTATGTTCCGAGTGAGGGCCTTCTAGCTTGTGTAAGGTAATAAATGTGTGTATTAAAACCTTATATTACGTATACTGCATAATAAAATAGTATTCATAATAATTCCATATTCAAGAAAAGTAATTTAGGATTTATACCTACTTATTTCACAAATTTTTTGGAAATAATAACTGAACAGTGTGTAACTGGTTTTCATAAAGGGGGTTATAAGAACAAGACATTCATGCTGGCATAAATAAAATGCACAATTATAAGTGGATCATGAATTTTGTTATATTAAATATTTTAATAAAAGCAAAATGAGTTAAGAATATAATTAAATCATATAAAATATTGATAAGAATATATGTGTTATGGTTCAAACATAACAAAAGCATTATGATTTGTGAATGAAGTGATTTTAAATAAACTAGATTGAGACTAAAGCTAAGAAGAGAATAAGAATACTTAATTTATGAGTAATTAATATATTAATATTGATAATGATAATTTTTTATTTATTAATATTTAAATTGTTTTGCAATTTATTTTCATAAAATATTTTTTTCACCAAGAAGAATAGAACAGAGCTGATACAATAACCATTTTGGTATTTTGTATCGAAGAATAAATATTTTTGATGATTCTGTGTTTACAAAAACATCAGTGTTTCAATAATCATAATGGTTCTATGATTCTATATATTGATTAGAATAAGTTTCATTGTAGTTGGTTTTTTATTGAATAAGAGAGAGATCAAGATACTTTTACTCTATTGGATATCAATGTGTATCAAATATCAGAGGAAGAAGAAGAGGATAAATGGTCAATCTATATCTATTGATTAAAATTTACATCATGTAGAATTATGTTTATCATTCCACAATATATTCATATCATTTTTATTTATTGATTTATAAGAAATTATAACATATAGTTTGTTACTGGGAATAAGAAGAAGGATTGCTTTCTAGCTACAGAGAAGTAGCTAGTAAAGAAGTTGAATATCTAAGTCGCTCAATGAAATCCACTTGAAGTCTCATCTGGTATATGCCCTTCATGGCATTGGAATCTAACTTAATAAATAAGTTCAATATTTTCTAAGAAGCCTGTATAATGAACAAGTGAGGAGTTCCAAGTTTTACCAGGTCAATCACCAATCTAGGGAAGAAGAATTGTTTCACCCCCCCTCCCCCTTTAAAAGTGTTGGGAATCACACAAGGATAAGGAATTTTCCATATCCACACCACTGTAAACTGATTCTACATTATAGTATGAATATTTTTATTGGTTATAACCATACATTTCATAGACCGAATACTCTCATTGAGTTGTTAAATTTGTAAAAATATTACCTGCTATCTTTTACTACATTAATATAATTGCATACGCTGTAAAAAGAGAATAGAAGAATTTAGATCCCAGTAGTCCATATAGTTAAAAGAATAAAAAGTTTTAAAATGATAAAATGTCACCAATATAAATTATCTCCCATCTTAGTGTTAGGAATAATCTGAACTAGTTCGTTCATATAGGCCATACATACACATGAATGATGTTTTAACCTTTTGACAAGTGGATCAAAAGAAAGATAAATAATAATTCAATTTCGCTAAATAATTATTATATCAAATATATCTTATATATTCATCAAATATATCCTTATTACCATCCATGTAAAATGAAAATTAAAAAAAATCACATTTCTTCAAGGAGGTGGTCGTCCAAATGTACACACGAGCGATGCTATCATTTTCAAAAAGAATAGAAGGTAAAAAAGTTAAATGTGATATTATAATTCCAAAAGTATAATTCTGTCATAAATATTATATATAAACATAAAACCGATCATAATAACCACAAAAAAAATGTGGTCATGAAAAACTAATAGTATCTCTCTGTGGGGTAGTAATCTGAACGTAGGGATGAGTAGAAAAAAAATTGGAGTAGAAAAATAATAATTAAAAATATAGGGTGATTGGTTAGGATGGGTACCTCTTCTTTGAAAGAACTCCTTTAGATCTCCTCTTACGGATCGTACGGTTGGTCTTTCAGGAATACCATAACCTATTTAATGTGCATAAGTATTTTGGGGATGTAAAGTTTTAGGTCTTTTTTTATATAGAGGGATAAAAATAATTGAATAAATTAGTGGAGGACTTACCCCTTCATAATTGAGGTGTGGAGAACGTTTTAGAATTTCTTAAAAGATTAAATTATAATAAACTCATTTAAATAGAAAAATGATTTAAATATAAATTTATTTAAATATAAGATATGTAAAACCCCAACCTTTTCTGGATATTTCATTGGATCTTTTAAAGGTACAATTATTCCTTGTGTTTATAACTTCTCATTTGGGTTTTACCTTGGGTGTGTTTGGGTCAAAATTTAGAAAAATGGAAGAAAGATGATAGTGCATGGTTGGCACAAGATTTTCCCTATCTATGTGCTCTAGCCTAGAATATCATGAAAACCTATATAGAGAGGGTTTCCATGGTTGATTCATAGTATTTAAAACTCTATGATCTATTAGGAAAAACATTTCACCCCCCTTGGAAGAGTTTCATGGTTAAGGTGCATGGTTTGGTAAACAGTGTGCCTCATCCCAACATACCATGCATAGCTCTTCAATTAACACCAAAATTAGTTTTTAAAATTTTTGAACCACTCATTTTAAGACCTCTTCATCCCTAATTCAACCCTAATCTATATTTCATTATTTTGGTGGATCTTTGATATGTTACAGGACTTCATGGCCTCTTTTCTTAGTGAATTGAAGGGTGGATTGATGATTTTCATCTATCGGAAATGTGGTTTTTCCGATTTAAATCTCTCTCTCCTACTCCTATTCCAAAATAACAAAGATATTTTCATCTAATAAAGGATATAGATCTAGATATAAGTTTTATATATCTTGATTCATTGTATCTTATACTTAGTATTTTTATCTAAATATCATTCTTCATCGCATTTTTGATTGATCTGCTTCAATTTGGGAATATCCATTAGGGATTGTTCTTCATAGATTTTGATGTAGGTGGTGTAAATTAAAATCCCATAGTCTTTTTTAAATTTGGATTATGTAATTATGAGAATTTCAATTTCCATTATTGGTAAATAACTTTTGAATTTTTTTTTAATTTCTTTAACTTCCATGTGTTAATGATTTAGGTGAATTGGGGAAATTGAGGTCGTGAATTCAATTTATTTATTGTTGAATAATTAATGGGATATTGGGTATTTTGAAATTTAATATTAAATGAAATTAATTCATTATTGAATTAATTAATGAGTTGTTGAGAGTTTGGATTTGAAATGAATAGTTTATTTTGGTTTTAATTATTGGGATATTGAGGTAGTGAATTGGATTAATTAATTGTTGGATTAATTAATGGAAATTTTTATGAAAATGCAATGGGTATAAATGGATTAATTAATTATTGAACTAATTAATAAATGTTCAGAGTGATGAATGTGGTATAAGATTCATTTTGATTAACCTTGAATGATGGGATATATGTTACATATGTATTTCCTTGAGAATGTGGTGTGGGACATGAACTGACACTCCAAATACTGATGGGGGTTCTATACATGGTATTATTTACCCAACAAAATGCTTGAAAATATTATAGTATGGGATATGGACTGATGCACTAAATTCCTAGGGGGTGTGGGATTCGTACTGATGCTGCAAATATCCATGGAGTACTATATATGATGTTTTACACCCATTAGTTGGTATTGGAATATGATTCCAATTTTTCATTATATGACTACATTTTAAATGAATACTGAAATCCCATTTGATGTAACGATTGTGAATTGTTTATGTGATATGGTTCTGACTCCGGCATGGGCCAGAGCAGGTATTGAGAGTTTGGTTGTAAACAGGAACATAGGGGTTATTTGTTTAAATAAACATTAATTTAATACATGTAAATTTTCAAACTTATTTCTCTTATTTTATCCTTTATGCAAATTTATACATAGTTATTGACTGGATTTTTTTAGATTTCATTGGTGGTGTCCTACTGTGTTGTACTCACACCCAACATGGGATTCCTGATTGGTACCCAAATATATTTCATGATTACATGATGGGTTAAAGGAAAAGGTCTTATTTGAGACAATTGGGTGGGGAGGTATCTTGGTTGAGGGAACCAAATGATAGTTGGGACCCTCTTGGGAGTTCTCGGTGTCTTTACTCTTGGGTTTCCATTTTAACACTTGGCTCGTACTATGGTATATCTACTGTTTAGTTTTGATATTGTATTTCTAATTTTGGTTATCTTATGATACTCGTATTATTCTATTTATGTTAAATAATTTGATTATTGATTCCCTATTTCATCTATGGTATTACTCTGATAAAGATTCTATAGTCTCCCCATTATCAATATAAGACGCTCACTACTAGTCGGTAGCCTCTGGAATACTAGGAGGTGCACCTGAGATCAACTGACCTTTCAGCTCGAGGCCCAAGTGTGTGGCACCCGATTCAGGATGATTAATACGTTTATGAGGCATTTTAAACCTTATCTTTTAGTTTAAACCCTTAGTTAACTCAATTAAACCTTAACTATAGAAACAAATTTTTCCCAATAACGTGGTTATAATTTTACTTATAAGGTAAATATTGACTCATAAAGAGAAAAAGGATGACATTTTAAACAACATATTATACTAATTTTCCTATTGAAATAATTTTATAATTGTTAACTAATTTAATTATACATTATTTCCATTAAATATCATTAATGTTATTTTTGACACTATTCATTTAATTTATCTTTTAATCAAATCAATAAAAATATATAATTAAAATATAAACCTTTAACACATTTTTAATGAGTAATAATTATCTAAAAGAATCATGGGATACCTTAATTTTTCAAAATTTCATTACATCTAATATTCTTAAAACAATTGATTATATTTGTCGGTAATTGAATAAATGTTGTATTATAATTGTGTAAGAATTTAAGATAATTATTTAATTCCTAAAAATTATAAATTAATTAACATAATAAAAAGTAAATATTTAAAATAACCATTTTTAACCAAAATTATACTCTTTTTTATTTAATAATTTTATGAGATATTAAATTCAAGAGAAAGAAATTTTTAATCTTTACCATTAATATTATAAATACCATTATTAATGAACAATGTACCTAAAATTCTATATAATATAGGATGTTTTGTAATTATATGATCTAAACTCATACAATAGGATAATTTCATGTTTTGGGTTGATTTTGAGGCCTTATTATATTAGTTTCAAACCTAATTAACCATGTTTATATTTATAATGATAATAAAAAATTACTTTGGTTACTATTCATTATGAACAAATTATAAGTGTTATATTTACCAAATTTGGACCTCCTAATTCCAAAAATTGAGTCCATTCTTCAGGATTTATTTCCAACAATTAGAATAAATTAATTTAACATAAAAACACGAAATGTAATGAAAAATAGTTTTCCATAAAACGTTTCTTTTAGAATAAAAATGTTTTTATATCAAATTCAATAATAAAATTAAGTAAAAATACAAAAATTATATTTAAGTAATAAAAAAAATAATTATAATTTATAACTAATTCAAAATAGAATTTAAATTTTGAATTACTTAAAATAGAAATACATTTTTCAATAAATATTAGTATTTCTCACAATTCTTTGAAAAAATAAATAATTTATAAAATTGTACAAATTCATCATAATATTACTTTTATATGATGAATTAAAAAAGTATATACTTTTATCAAATAAAATTTATAAATTTTATAAAAATAATGTTTAATACTTTCTCAGAAAAATCAATAAAAAACATTTTTGAAAAAAACCATTTTTTTGAAACAAAAAATGACTTTACTAAAAAATCAATGATAATTTCCTAAAATTTAATCAATACATTTTATTTAGTATATCCTTTATATAAATATTTCGTAATGAATTTATTCATATTCATACACTCTAATTCAAGGGCTATTTTATAATGATAATATATCAAGATTCATTTAAGCTTGGTGTTGTGCATCTTTTATGCTATTGAACATAGTGTTCTTTTAAAATCATAGGGTGTTACATTATCCCCATTTAATAAATTGTGTCCATGTAATTTGATCATTTTCTCACTAATCAAGGAAATTATATTTTTAAATCCATTTTATTAAAAAAATTCATCATATAAATGTTTAATAAAACATCCTCTAGAAAAATGTATAGAAGAATAAGAAGTTAATCTAGGATAACTCATACCTAGGTTTCCATATATATTAACATTAGTGGGAAGTGAAAATATAGACATGGAATAAAAATATAATGTACATATAATGGTGTAGAGTGATATAGTGATTTTATCACATTAAATTGAATGATCATGAAAAAGTTAATTACCACAAAACCATAAATCAATGAGATAAGAAAATATCATCAATTCATCAGAATTGAATGTAATAGGACAGTATTTTTGTTTCAATACCATTTTCACTGAGATCGATAATTCCTTTACAATATGGAATAATAATATAAGTAAATATAATTACATGGAAAGTATAATTTTATCCTTTAATAAATTTCAACTATAATATATTTTTCTGCTCTAAATGATGATTATTTGATATGAATTTTTCATGCCTGAATTACAAAAATAAACTACAAAAAAATAAAAAAAAAGTATATTGAAGTATTACTCCAATATTTAGGAATTAATAAAAACCAAAAAAATAATTATCACATGGTAGGATAATTCCTAAATTGAATAAATATTTTTATGAAGAAATAAAATATTAATCTTTACAGATTCAATAATAAAACTCAAAGTTTGACTTAGATTATTCCGTATATAACTCTAAGCAATTCACTAAGTTCAAAAACAAAATTTCAAAGGGGCATGATTTTCATATTCATTCAATATCAATGTAACATTTTTCTATAAAATATACCCGAAATCTATATTCCCTAAACATATATTATTTAAAAATAATAATTGTTTCTATAAGAAACCTAAATCATTATAAATCAACATTAAATTTATATATGCTTCCCAAATATAGTTCAACACTTACACCTAAGGTAAACCCATATTATCAAAAGTATCTCCATTTAAATTCATCATAAAATTTTCTTAAAATCATATTAATTTTTAAATTTTATATAAAATCAAATTCATACTAAATAAGACATCACGTAGGTCGGTGGTAGGTGTTCCCCATTTTCCACCCTTCTGTTGTGGGTTCAAGTCCCACAGACTTTCTAGATATGATGGGATGTTACCTAGGCTGTGGGTTTTTATTTTTTTGAAAACTATATTAAATTAATTACTATAATATTCTGAAAAATATGGTGTTTATGCTAAAAGACCATATAATTTAAGAAAATTTTAACCTCAAAGGTTATTTCATACCCTTCATCTTACATATTGAATAATATAATTTCATTCATCAAGACAAATATCACATGTTAAAACATAGGATTGCATATACCTAAACCCAATGATTTTTTTTCCAAAATATCCTTAATAATAACAATAAATCACTATATTGTCTTATAATATTTTAATTTTCCCAGAAATATAATCAATAAAATTTATAAACTAACTGAAATAGTACTCATAGTCTTGACTATAAATATATTCAAAATATATCTTTGTCAATGAATTAATTTTCAATCATTATGATAATCTATATCCCACTATCCAAAAGTATATTTAAATACTAACATCAGATTAACCAAAATTTTTATTTAAAAATCAATAGATTATTCATCCTAAATCATTCAAAAAGTATAAAATCACTTCAAAATCCCATCACAAAAAACATTAAAATGGGGTGTTCATTCTTTTAAGCATTTGATCTAACTCAAACATATAATCCCATTATGGTATACACTAATTTTAAGTTATCGTCAGATGAATACGTATATATTTCTAAAATTAACACAATCATTATTCCTCATATAACATCCTAGACCATTGAATATTTTCTATAAATCTAAAAATACAATAAAATTCATCAATGATAACTTAAATCACATTATCATCAAATAATTACCAAATTTATTGGTCACCAATATTGTCCCATTAATTTCAATCATCTCTTTTCTCCATCTAAATATTATTACATCCCCACTAAATCACTTTTATGGGAGATTAGAACCATTCTATATATGTTTTTAAATCATTAAAGAAAATTACTATTTAAAAATCCTTATATGTCTCATGATTATTATATCCAAGATATAATTGATAGATGTCTTGAATCCCAATAAATAAATAATTCAATCCTTTTACATCAAACATTATCATAACAATGGTCCTTTCATACTCTAAGTATTAAAATGTTTATTAGGGAATTAGATTGGATAATTACCATATTCTGCACACATGATACATTGAACTATAAATTTTTTCCTTTGGATGTAATTCTTTTTGTTCCATGAAAATATTTATTTATTATCATAAATTACTTTCTCTATGCCCTTTATTTCCTCACAAAAAATTACCCCCCTTTATTTGAGGCATTCCCTTGAGTGCTTCTTCCCACGTTCTCAACATATAGGTAGCGGAGTGTTTTCCCTCAATGTACTTCATGAATCTCATTGTTTATCTTATTATATGTGTTAATAAACTCACCCAAGTAAATGTTTTCAATCATATAATGAGATTTATAATTATGAATAATCATAAGGATTCAGATTCTAGGTTCTATTTAATTTTATTTCTTATTAGAAATATCATTCCATTTTCTTCAAAGATAACAAAAATCCCCCTAGTTCCTTATAATAACTAAAACTAAAAAAAATTAGTGTTATAAAAAATATTAATAGGGAGGAATCATGAAAAATCATTTTTATGGTTTCTATATAATATATCATCCTTTTCAATCTATGACACATTTGGTTTATCCTACATCATACATGATCAACTCCAAAAAAATTAATATGTTATCTTATACATTTCATACATATATATCACAAATTATTATATGAATATTCAATACATATGAAAATTATCCATGCCATATATCGTATAGGATTAGTGTCTTTGGGAACATGGCTATATAAAAAACTGGTTTTATAATTGACCTAGATCGTCTCCCACTTAGTTATTCATAACTATCACACTTCAAAGGAAGATCATATTTAATACCTTTATTCATACACTGGGGAGAATAATAAAAATAAAGAGTGAACTTAGATTATCAGTAAAGGTAATCAAGCGATATTTTAATGATCACTTGAGAATAACATGAGTATAAGGCTATGAGAACATGATCATAATATTTTGAAATCATACACTGAAAATCATAGATCGTAATCTTGATTAATTCCATAATTAATGAATGTTCATAAGACATTTGTTTCTGATGCTTTCGATGGGGCGCGTGCGTCCGTCTTGTTCAGGGATGACGATGCTGTTTGTTTCCCTGCATTCCTGCTTTCCAAAGGCGGGCAACATCTGTTCCTTATTCTGGGACATTTTCTCCTTGATCGAAATGGGATGATGGGATGTCGGCTCTTCCTTCTATGGATTTATCCTCAGAACTCGTCACCTAGTCCGAGTCTCCCTTATAGATTTAATACGTTGTTTGTGAATCTCTTCTCAGTGCCATATCTTTACGGACTCTAGTTAATTACACTGCTTCTATCAAGACATTCCAAGGGTTCTAGATAGGGTAGAAACCTTTGGTTGGGAGAGTAATAACATTGGACATCACAGGTGTGTCTGGACACTAGAACACTGAAGCGTCTGGTTTTCCTCCCCTTATTATAGGGATTCGTGAGGGTGCAGAAGCTCGAGGCATCCCAAGTTGAATGCATGGAATTATATGCCATAAGCATGTATATGAGATTTTCCTCATCTTCCTATATTTAACACAAGTTATGATGTGAATTTAACTTCTATCGGATACGGATCAGATAAATTGGAACACTGACTAGAGTGGATTAGATGGGTGCAACCCCCTGAGGGAACACTGATGTCGGGGCTGACGTGTGGTTAGAGACCCGGTTACTACTAGGAAAAACGAAGAGGTTAATTGGCATGATCTCACTGGAATGTGGTATCTTGGGTAATAATCAATATGGATGATGGATGATTAAGTGAATTGGATGTATAATGAAATGGAGTCAACTCGAGGGCGACGATAATGTTGGGGTTGAGCCTCGAAGAGACCTCCTACATATCCTTATGGTAGGGAATAAAAGTCCACGTAGTTTAGGATGTTTTATAGGATCGGGGTGTGCGCAAAGGACAGCAACCTGATGATATACTGGGGCTTACACATGGAGTGTCCCGAGGTTGATCTGATGCCACTGGGATGGACCAGAGATATGGGTCCTAACAAAGGTGGTGACAATGGCTTACCGATGGGTTTTGGTTGACAACGGCTTACCGTAGACTGAAGTTGACAATGGCCTACCGCTGAGTAGGGATCACAATGGCTTACCACTTCATGATATTCACAACGGCTTGTTGTTTGGTAGGGGATCGCATCAGCTTACTGCTGGATGGGCACAAAAGGGGCATATAGTTTAACGTTATGCAGGACGGGATTAGACCGACCTGTAGTGGTCGGGACAAAAGGGTGTTGGTCTTGAACCTCAGAGAGGCTTCCTACATACCTTTCCATGGCAACGATAAAAGTCCTCGTAGTTCTAGGAGTGAGAGTCGGTGAACCGACGGGAATGAGGACCTGGGGTCCAGATGTATGGTGGTATTGAACCTAATGGAGGCTTCCTACTTACCATGCCTTGGAAAAGATCAATTTCCTCGTAGTTCGTAATGTGTGGCTTGGTGAAATGACATGAAGATGGTCGGAATGACCGGGTTTTGGGCTTGAACCTCATGGAGGCTTCCTACGTAACATTCCTTAGAAAGGATAAAAGTCCACATTGTTTGGAATGAGTGGGTGAACTGACATGAAGGAGGTCGTAGAGACTGGGTTTTGGGCTTGAACCTCAAGGAGGCTTCCAACGTACCCAGCCTTGGAAAGAATCAAAGACCTCGTAGTTTAGATGGTGTTTGTGGCTTACACTCTATGCTCCCTAGGTAGGATTTCATGGTCGACGCTTACTCTAAGCCCACATGAGTCGTGCTCAGTTGGAGAAACAAGAGGCATCAAAGATCTGATTATCAAGTCATGAAAGGTGCATCTGTGGGAAGTGGGATGGGGCTAAGCGTAGTTGGCGGCCTAAATAGGAAACATGGGATTATGCATGGTTAGCAGCCCGTGGTGATAAAGATCGGTACTTAATCCATGAGGGAGGACCGAGTGGTGACAAAGTCCTATGGGTGAGGGATTTGGCACCCTGGAAGAGAGAAGGAGCATGGGTGCAACCTCCTACAAGGAAAGCTAGGGGCTTACACCAGGATGGTTGACCTTTCCCCTCGAGTAGACGCCCGGGTGAGGTCATAGTTTAATGTCATGTATCAATGATGAGGTCTGTTAACTCCACACCCCTAATACTTACAGGATTGATACCTCTAGCCACTTGGGGAAGGGAAGGCATCAGCAATGTCGTGGTGAGGGGGTGTTATGAAGTGATCCATTGGTGGGTCCACGTTAGCATGGTTATGTGAAGAAGAAATAGTTGTTAGCATGCCTATGCGAAGAAGAAAGAGTCGAAGCAATGAAATGGGAAGTAACGTCTAAGGGACTTTGAAATAACTTCGTGCAAACCCAGAGGGTCGCACATGAAATGGAGTTACAGAGTGATTGAGTTCATAGGGTGAAGCCATGTGATGCTCTGGTGCTCCATTTGGTGGAGGGGCTTTGTGAAGGGGTATTCTTTGTGAAGTGTAGTGTCCCAGCCTAAGCATAGTGTATAGGTGCATATAGAAGGTGCTTCACCAAGTGGAAAGGCATTCATGGAGAAGTGCATCATGAAGCAAGGGTTCCTCGTGAAGCATAGGATTGTGAAGCAAGGTGCTTCCCAAGGAACAGTGGCCCTACCTTATCATAAGGGTCACATGAACATGAGGGGTGCTTCACGATGCCTAAAGGCTCCGTGATGACCCGGGTCCCCTTAGTGATCACCTTCCTTCGCGAAGGCCCATGGACTCCGCGAAAGTCACCCCTCTCTAAATAGGGGATGAACTAGAGAAAGGGGGAGGCCCTTTGCGATGCAAAAGTACCATAAGTAGCTCATGGATCACAGAGTAGAGAGTGCCTCGCGATTCAAGAGATAGGAAGTTGAAACGTTGGATGATCCATCCGTTTGGCTTGAGGAGAGCTCTGTATTTATAGGCAAGAGACACTGCGAAGTAGATCTCTCTCGGCGTGAAAATGAAGCTTGGTCCGCGGCAGGTTCTCGAACATCAAATTGGCTCACGGGGCCTCCCGCCTCCTTACTCCACGGCGGGCTCACGAAAATCAAATTTTTTCACAGAGAATCCCACCTCCTTTCTCTACGGCAGGGTCTCAAATGTCAAATTAGTTTATGGAGTTTCCCGCCACCTTGCCCCGCAGTGGGGGCGGGGCCATGGGGCTTCGCGAAAGGTCTTCACGATGCAGCCCCAGAGACTTCCCTCTTGTTCTTCTTCTTCCCAACTTTTGGTGCCAACAGATTCCCCCCTCATACCTGGATCCAAGGAGAAATCAAGGGTAAAATTATGAGGTTCAATCCCCAAAATTGCTCGGTTGTCCATGAAGATGGCTCACGAAGGAGGGTCATAAAGTAGGAGAGCGACGGGCCAGCTGGGCGCACCTCGAAGCTCGCCATGGGTTAGACATTCCGCAAAGCTCCAAAGTTCGTCACCCATAAATAGCGAAGCTGAACTCTCTTTTTTCCTTTCTTTCCTCCGCGATTTTGTCTTTTATCACTCTCAATTCACAAAGTTCCACGTACTTTGTGCTTTCTCTCCGCAAATAGGGCCTTCTATTTTGCGGCGCATAGTGAGTCTTCGACCCCATGACAGTGCTTAGCAACTTTATTTTGAAGGTTAGGGCAGGGCTCCACAAACATTATTTGATAATGAACTCCAAGACATTGCTCTGCAAAAGGGATTCATGAACCGAACACAAGAAAACCCCAAACTTAAAACTGAATGACTAATAAGGAGGATCCAGGGGGTCCACACGGATGCTGCATGAAGGGAGGAGATGGAGAACAACTTGGGCCTAGGGGAGTTAATACAAATCCATTCTGACCACAGTTCGTTGGTGGAGCTGCTATAGGAGATCCAGAAGAACTATCCACTGTGAAAGAGGTTGCCTTTGTGTTTCTTCTGGCTGAGAGATGGAATCTTCATTCCTGAAGTAAGTAAGGATGAGCCATCTTACTTGTTCAAGAGTATGTCGTGTTGGCGCCAATGGTTTAGGGCGGCTGATGGCCTGCCCAAGAAGACTCCACACTCATCATTGATGACTGCCTGTATAACCACCTGACCAATGTGGATGGGAAGGCCTGGTATCCAGAGATGTCCCCCACCCCATCTGTACTAGACAATCTTGAAGGAAACCATGAGGATCACGGGGAAGGTATGGTCTGAGGACTGAGACATGCACCAGGGCATCAACTTCACAGATGATTGGGCCTGGGAATACTGGGTAGGTGCCCAATGTGAAGAGTCTGGGGCTGAGATGTGGAGAGTGGGTCTATATGAGGTGGATTGGGCCTCTGATTTTTACATCTATCCATTGAAGTAGTCGATGCCAGAGTTTCTGAGTAGGTGGTCATTGAGGACCAATACCTTCCACTTACACCACAGAGAGGTTGGTATCAGCTTGTGGGATGTGCACCAAATCTTAGGGGTCTTGATATTGGGGGAGATGTATGATGAATTCCTCCCCATAATTGGTGTGTGGGAGGATCCAAAGAAAATGTCGTAGCTGGTGATGGCGTTGATGGAGCTAGATCTGGAAGAGGAAAAAGAATCCATAAGGGATGTCCATTTTAGGCGGTGGTTCAAGTAGTTTCTGAAATTCCCGAAAGACAGGCATTTTTCGATGAGGCCTTGGACATTCCCGAAGTGGGATCAACGAGGCAAGGATCACTCATACTGGCATCTCTTGGAGGACAATTAGTGGAAAACCTAGGGATTTAGCATCAGCACCGAGCATCATTCGATAGTCAGGCTGGTGGCACTCATCATGGCTCTCATTTGCAGTTGAATCCTGCCGGCGATGGATAAAAACATGGGCATGCGACCCAGCACATTTGTCAAGGAATCCATGTTGGCGATAGGAGGGCGAGTCAACCTCAGGATCCCGATGCTCGAAAATCTATACAAGATGTTGGGGCACATTAGTGAGGTTAAGAGGCCACAGAGAATATGTTATCCATTCCACCTCTTGTATGGATGGATAGCGATGCTTGTTAGGGGGTTTATGAATACCTGAACCCCATCTCGCCTCTAGGGTTCAACATCGGACCATCTATTTTAATGGTCACCAAAAGATTTCTGGCCAAGATGACCACACCATTGGTACTGAACTAGGTGTGGAAGGTGGAGGAATTCAACTTTCACCCATTTTCATTACAAACGGATGCGTTTACTGACGACGAAAAAGGAACTTAAGAGCACTGGTCCTATCTCCTGACCTTTTGTGTTGGATTCCAAATAGAAAGGGTGGATTGTGAGCCCCTTTGCAAGCCGTATACCCTGCACCGGTTTTCCTGGAAATTTTATTATATGCAATGAATGACCCTGCTGGTCTTTCTAGGGGTGCGCCATAAAGAACACCCATGTGTGATGATGGAGATGTGTCTCATGTTCCCATGATAAGATGGGAAGTTGTGGAATGAGCTGCCTCCGCCTACTTTTTTCTTCTTGTTGGTAAAAGAGTATGCCCAAAGATGGGAGGCGGCCTACCCGGGGGAGATGCTAAAGCAGCCAACCATTTGAGTCGATGATGGTGAGCCTCCTCAACCTTGTGGTCGGGGCAGGAAGGAAGAAAGGGCATCTCGTGGTGGTGGGGTTTCCATGGCGACGGGACCAGCATCGGTTGAGAGTGAGGAAGAAGTGATAAATCCAATAGCGGTAGTGGACCTGGTGGTTCCAGAAGAACAGAGTCATCCAGAGGGGAGGCCACTGAGAGGATTCCTTTGGATACCCACCCATGCTCCGGGGAAGCGGTTGCGCCATATAGACATGCTGGAGAATGTTGTCTTCCCGGAGGCCTGGGACAAATGGGAAGTAAACTAGAAATTCCTTGGCCCATCTGAGATGTGGAAACACTTGAACTGTCTTGGGATGGATTTTCCAGGGATAAGCCCTATCAGGGCCAGCATTGCGGTGTCCCGGGTAGGGGTAGAGTAATAACATGAAAAGATGGAGGACTTTGTGCATTCTCAGGGTGCCCCACATCCAATGAAAGACCGTGTCAAGGTGCTGCTGAATCGTACGGTCCCTCCACAATTGTCGACTGCTGAACTGAGAGAGTGCTTCCCTCTACCGGAAGAATCAGATGAGTCCTCTTGGGGGGATGAGGCTGGCAGAGGGAGTCTGTTGGAGGAGGGTGAAGTTGGCGATCAATCCATGGACTTTGAAGAGTTCACAAAGGCCTTTGAGGTAAAATCTCAAGCCTCTTCCTCAGTGTCTACTTCCAGGTCATTTTTCACTCCTTACTAACATCTATAGTGTACAGGAGGACCCCATACACAGAACCCATTCTCTTCCCTCAGTGGATGCATATGTGGGGCCTTCAAGATCCACACCTATGGCCACATTAATTGATAAGTCAAGTGGGGCCAGGACTCCTGAGGTGACCCCTCTGAAGCTTTTAGGTCTTCCGATAATATATTGGGGACCACTCCTCGGGATCCCGATGACATCAACCCAAGAACGAGACCAGGAATTCGATATATGTAAGTTTCTTCCACCAAATTCATGGATGTCACCAATTAACCATGTCAACTAACATCTATGATCCTATTTTCTGTGTATAGTTATTTGATTGGAATGGGCTGTTACGGCGAGGTTGGTCGGGACTTCTAGTGGTGCATTTACCCAAGGAATGTCGGTGATCATGGAGGTGGATATCCAGACTAACCGAACTGTGGTGTTCTCGATCACTGGTGGGATCGCCAGTGGGTCTGTGTCTAAGAATATTGAGGTGGGATCTGATGATGAGGATCAATCAGATATCCCAGGTCCCACTGTGCCTGATCAAACGCCAGATGCGGACCATTATGACGAGTTACTGAGGGCTTTCCCTACATATGAGCCTGCCAACTGCGCTGACTGGGATGAGACGACCTATGATGAAGAGGGAAGAAAAATAGTATGTCTCTAATCATGGAATCTGATCAAGCGCTTCATTGATGACACCCCCAAGTAGTATGGTTGTATGAGATGGACATACTTTTCTCGCGACTGTGTGAACTATGTTCTAGGGGAGTGGACGCCCATCACCTTCACATGATCATACGAGATCTTATGGTGGAGAAGATTTCGGATTATGACCATGGACTCGGTGTGGGCTAGTATCAATGGAAATATTTGAACATCAAGAAGCTCTGGGAGACTGAAAATGAAGTTCATCGACTGCAGGTTTAGGCAGATGAGCACTTAGCCACCCTTAACACACAATCAGAGCTGATATTGCGATTGAAGTCCAAGCTGGTAGAGTCCGAAGAGGGAATGAAGTGAGCCTCTGAGGAGATGACCATCATTCAGACTAATGTAGATCAGGCCCAGATTGTAGCCGATGAATTAAACCCCATCACTTCCGAGGAGGAGCGGGAACTGAACAGGCGACATCAAACCCTGGATTCCACAAGCCAAAGGGTGGCAGATCTGCAACTTTATTTTGACAGGATTAACTCATCCATGGGAGGGATATACCCTCGGGTGTTGTAAATATTACAAACCCTCTAACATACTTTCATTCTCTGATTATTTGATTACATAGAATGCATGAGTCTCGTTATTAGTGTTGGTTTTACACACATCTGTTATATTCATGAAATTCCAAGTGATCAATCCCTAAGATCATGCGGGTTGAGCTTGACGTGAGAAACAACGGATGGTCCCTATGTTATTCCATCTAAAAATAAGAGTGTTGGCCAATTTTCGGGCATCCGGGGTTTGAACAGCCAACCTGGATTTCCGGGAAGAGAATGAGGAGACCTGACTAGAGAATGAATCTCTCAGAATAGTTGAATTACTCTTTTCCTAGTGTTCTCTTGTGCACGAATGGGGTAATGAAAAGGGTGCTAGAATAAATTTAAAAAGGGGGGAATGGAAGGTGTGAATCACAATACCCATGATTCAGAACACTGTAGTGATGGCGTGACGATTAATAATGAATGTTGACTGTGTTCAAAACACAATATTCTTATTGTGTTAGCCTGAAATGGGGATAACAAATGAGGGGTAACCATTGACCATGTTCAAAACACAGGGCCTGACTCGAAATGTCATCCGTTAGTCTTCCGAAACATTATCCCAGGATAGTAGGAGAAACATAGGTTGGGCATTCATACTATTACGGGGTTCCTCTAGACATGAAAGAGGACGAGGATCCGAGTAAAGGATATGCAAAGCATGGAGAGGGGAGTGATGGGTTGTTCGAATGGATTCCACAACTCTTGAAATTATTCCACCGTGGTGGAAACACATTAGGTGGGTACATCAGTCTCATCAGGGTTCAATATACTTCTGAACAAGACCTCTCTATTAAGGACCTGGAAGGACTTGTAGTTTTATTTCATGCGATGAAGACAGTGAACCTTGTTTAAAGTTCATATTTCCTAGACCATGGTAAACATTTTAAAGTCATGTTACATGGAATGTATGCTCCTAATTTAAGGTCACAAAGAGTGGACCTTGATTGGGGCCGAGGGGCCAATAGGGTTAATGACCCTGGGGTTGGGCCTGAGGCGGAATGCCTGGGCGTCGCTACGTATCTCATAAAGATGAGAATCAATCCAAACATAGTTCTTGGGGCACAATGTGGTCAGAGACCAACACTGGTAGGGATAATTCTCTCTGGAGAGGAAACTGACGCATCCCATGATTAACATAGGGCATCCTGAACTTGTTCAGGGTAGAACCACAGTTTAGTGTCATGCGTTGAGGACACATGGACTCGTGCAGTTTAACATCATATGATAGGATGTGGAGTAAAAGGTAAGATCCTAGGGATGGAGTACATGGCGTGGTAGCTATAAACCTGAATTGAATAAGGACTTGGATTCCAGATCACACCACGTATCCCCGGAGGAAGTTCTTTAGGTCAAGGGGAAAAAAGTGAAAATTAGGCTGGGTCCAAAGAAAAGTGGTAGGGAATTCCTACATACCCCATTGGGATGGGAATCATGCTGCATGTAGTTCTGATAGCGCGGTTTAATTTTATGCGGTAATATGAAGGGCATGCATGGCATGGCTACACTAGTACGCATCTTACCAAAACTACTAATCCCACGTGATTCGTGCTCGATGCGGGAAACAAGAAGTAGTGGTGGGAATTTCCCAAAACCGAAAGGAACATGTTACGGGAAAGGGGACGCTCAGTGAACGTCGTCCCAATGATGTTGACTCGTCCATGTAACGCACCTTGTTGCGTGAAGAAGTAAAGCCGAGTATTCTCGAATTCCACTTGAACATAAGGAAGTGGAAATATGTGAATCATGATGCTCGATATCTGGACCACAATGATGGTGGCGTAACGATAGAGGATGGCTGTTGACCGTGTTCAAAACACAACATCCATGTTGTGTTATCTTGATATGGGTACAGACAGATTAGGGTCGACCGTTGACCAGGTTCAAAACATGGGACCTATCACAAACGTCATCCGGGGTCTTTAGGGACGTTGGCCCGAGACGGTAGGTGAGTCAAGATGGCATGAGACCAGTCTGTGAAGGGGGTCCATTCAGTTGTTGAAGAGTCTAAGGATCCAAATAAAAGGCTCATGAATCATGGAAATGGAATGAGGGGAATTTCCCCATGAAAATTCCACACTTCAGGTTCTTTGTCAAAATGCATCTGAGTACAACAATGAGAAATATTAGATAGAGGGAGTTTAGTCCCTTCCCAAAGGCAAGGGTCCTAGGGTCGCACGATGTCAACATAAGTTCCTATAGTGGACCATTAAGGGGGGATTTATTTAATGGACTATCCATAGGGTGGATAAATAGCCTAATGTGACGTGTAGTTCCTATAGGGAGATCTTAGTTTTGGGTTATAGAACTCAGACCACACTGGGAAAAGATATAGGAAGCACATGGTGCAGCTATTGAAAAACCCGATGTGAATGAGAACCTAAGAGGAACTCTCCACACCACATGTTCCCAAATGAGTTCGGGCCAAGAGGCCGAAAAAGAAGGGATGAGATTTGTAGATTCCTGGGGCTGGACCCAGAGAGAAAAATGCATGGGCGTTTCTATATATCCCATGAGGATTGGAATAAATCCAAACATTGTTATGGAAGATGTCGTGCAGTTTAATGTCTTGAGACAAGGATGTGCAGTGGTCTTAGTTTATGGTCACAGATCTTGGACCAAGGATGGTATGAAATGATATACACACGGTGATGTAATTACAAAACCTGACGTGAATGAGGACTTGGTCCAGATCACCATGTGCTTCTTGGGGGAGGTTTCAGGTCGAGGGACCAAAAACGAAAGTTAAGTTGAGCCCAAGACAAGGTGCGCAGACATTCTTACATACCCCATGAGGATGAGGATCAAGCCGCACGTAGTTATAAGGATGGAACGGTAGGATACCGGTGCTAGGGATAATAAGGTTGTGTGGGTCTGTCTTTTGCACCAAAAGAAGCGGTATTTGATATATCTGTTTGTCCTTTAGGATAAATGGTTTTTTTAAAGCGACGGGCCTAGGATAGAAATTCCAGGAATTGGCACAATAATAAATACATACGCCTGTGTTGACAAATGGTATGGTGTGTGACCAATACCAAACATGATGTCCCCTCGAGTGAGGACACCACGATGCCGCGCCGTTTTTTTCGTGCGGCCAGGACAATATTGTCAAAATTTAGGGACATGTGATGGGACCAGGCGACATAGTTTAAAGTCATATGTCCTGGATTTATATAAGAGATATGAGGTTCAAGAAGGAATGTGTACGTCATGATAAAGCATACCGGACGTGAATGAGGATGAGGTCCACATAACACCGCGCGCAATTCTATGAGTGAAGCCTCGGGCCGAGGGGCCAGAAAAGGATGGAGAATATGGGACAGGAGGGGCTAGATCTTAGTTCAGATGGACCCGAAGACTAGATTTCCTAGTGTCCCAAGGTATCCCAAAAGGATGGGAATCAAGCCATACGTAGATCTTGAAGGTACCTTTTAACGTCATGTGGGACATGAAGTAGGAGGGAGTCACTCTTAGAAAGGGATGTGTGTGATGTGGCTATTGAAAACATGACGTGAAGGAGGGAATAAGCCCACATGCTCCATTCCACATATTCCTATAAGGGTTGAGTCCCAAAAAGGAGAAACAGGAGAGAGGACCCATAGTGAGATCTTATTTTAAGGTCTTAGAGTTCCGACCATGGAAAAGAAGAACTTTTCCAAATACACACAGACCTTGGTCCAATCATTAAGCCTACGTGAGTTTAACTCAGTGTATGAGACAAGGGAGGAGGAGATCTTTTCATTACATGGTCTCCACTTAAAAGGGGAATTCGGTGTGGGGCCCCGAAGAACGTATTACTGCAGCTTTGTCCTCCTAATGTAAAAATGTGCACCGAGGGATAGCACTAGGAGTTCTGAGATTCCATTTGGACACAATGGAATGGAAAATGATGGGAATCATGCAACCTACATTTTGGTCTTGATGGGGTTGGTGTGACGATCAAGGATAACTGTTGACCATGTTTCAAACACAGCATCCATATTTTGTGACCTACAATGGGCACAACAAATGAGTGTCGACCAATGACCGTATTCTCAACATGGAACATGTATCAATTTTTTGTTTGAAATCCTTGAGGACGTTGGCCTTTAGTGGTAGGAGGGCCCTTAGGCTGGGCATCCATGCCATTTGGGGGTCCCTTTAGATTTGAAAGGTGATGAAGGCCTTAATGAAGAGGAACACGAAGCCTGGAATGTGGGTGAGAACATGTCAGGATAGAATTTGACACTCCAGGTGCTAGACCAGAGTACTCTTGGGCACATTGGAGAATCACCGGAGAGGGCCGAGGGACCCGTCTTGTCTGAGAGGTAGTAAACTCAAGAATATGAGTATATGGTTTGGGGGAGAAGTCCACTTGGGAGAGAGAGGTATGCAGCATGGTTTTTGTAAACCCGTCGTGAATGAGGACATAATCCCATACCACACCGTACATCCCACGTCCAGAAGAATGCAGGCCTAGGGGCCAAAATGATGGGGAGATTTACAAGAAGTGGGGATAGACCTGAAGATGAGAAATTCATTCGGTCCTACATATCCCATAAGGACGAGAATCAAGCCACATGTAGTTTTAGAAGATGTTGTATAGTTTAACATATTGCTGAAAGGACGTGGAGTAAGGGCAAGATACCCCAACGAGGGATGTGCACTGTAACAGCCCGAGATTTTATGAGATATATTATTTTTTAATTTCTTTGATGTCTCCTATTAAACACTACACCAAGATTAGCTTTTAATACATGCAAAACCGTATTAGCTTGCAGTATACGCAACACAATTCTTGGCTCATGTTACATACAATTTCAAGTTCGTTTTGTGGAAATTATTCTATGCAACAATAAGTATTGATTTTGTTTAATGTATAAATGAAATAAGTTTTGATTATGTTACACACAACAGAAAACGGAGCTTTCACTACATGCAGCCCTGACTTGGCTTACATTACACGTAATCAAGACCTTCCTCGATAGCGTGTGTAGAACGCAATACCAAGTTTCACTAAACGAGATATTATTATAATATTATTATGAACTAGCTGTTATGAATAGTAATACCCACTTTTTGAAATTTTATAAATTTTATCATTCAAAATAGACATCATTTTTGGATTCAGAATATCTAAATTAGCCTAGGGTGAATTTTTTGTATTTTTCTGAAAACATTCAATTTTTGATGAATGGTGAAAACACTAGGTAACTATTTAAAAACCGAGTTTTTATTTAAATAATTATTTATTTAATTTAAATTTATTTTATGTAAAATTGTTACATAATACCTATATAAGTTCAATTTAATTATTTGGAGTCATTTTATAATAATTTTAGATATATAAAAATTTTATGGAACTTTTCACCGTCTTTTAACCACATCCTAGGAGAATTTGAAAATTTACATAAAACATAATTTTACTGCTTCTGTGAGTGGAATTTTCAAAATCTGAGAGAAAAGGTTAATATCAAGGATTAAAATGTGGTACAAGAAGATAAATATAATTTTTGGTGAATAGTATCTTTTTACTTTTATTTACCACAGTTAAAAGTAAATAGGGTAATTAAGGGTAAAAATGAAATTATTATTACCCTAACACATGTACCAATTCTATTGGATAAGTTTACTTAGACCAAAAAAACCTTAGGAATAAAATATTACCCTTTAGGTCTACTTGGATTAGATTAGGACATTTATTATTATTTTATTTAAATAATAGTTAAAATATTTAAAATCAATGTTTAATAACTAAAACATTTTTAATATAGAGTTATAAATAAGATAAATTCGACTATAAATATTAATTATAAAGATAAAAATATTTCCTACATAATGGTATTTTATTTATAATTTTTAGACGTTAAATAATTTAATTTACTTATGACACAATGATGATTCAGTAATTACCTTATTAATGAAATATTAACATAATTGATGTTATAAATACCCAAATAAATGTAATTTGAGACTTTTAATAAACTCCACTAATATTTTAGGTTAATATGACATGTTATTATTTATTAAATTAACTTTATTTGAACTAATAATTCTGTTATAATTTTTAAAAAAATCAATTAACAGATAGTGTCAAAATTGACATAAAATAGTTTTTAAAAAACATATTATATTATTAATTTCGATTCTATTCCTAAAAATATAAGGTTCAATAAAATGACGTAGATAAGGTTATATATATTAATAATGAACCATTTGGGGTCTTTTTGGCTTGTTATAGTAATATTATTAACCATATAGTGTAAGAAAACAAGAAGACACGGTAAAAGTTAAATTATATAACTTAGAGTTAAATCTAAATGATAAGATACAAATAGTAACTTAAACTTGTATAAAACCAATTGGTTGAGCGTTTTTATACCCATATCCAGTTTATCTTTGAAATAAATCAATTTGGAGCTATTATAAACCGAATATGACTTAATATAAAACAATATTTTAAGTTTTTTCTAAGGTGCCCCTCTCCTCCCTTATAAAAGGGAAACTCCTCCCTCCTCTATTTACACAATTTTGATCTTTTAATATCAGCTATAACCTGGCCATTTCCCTTATAAAATTCCCTATAAAAATTATAGAGGTTCTGGTCTCCTAAAAATACCAACTCTAGTTCCTTAAGATGAAGCTTAAAAGAGGTGTGTCGAAGAAGAGGTAATCTCTTCTACCGATTCTTTCAAATTTATTTCTTCTTCATATTCTTCTTCATTAGTTGTTTCATTATAAAGTAATAACATGAGTATAAATAATATACTTATATGTTATTATAAATATGAATCAATCTCATTTCACTTTAAATCTATCCTACGGAAAACGATATCACCGCGCGTGCGTACGTACGGAAAACTGTCTCCACGTCGTGGTGTAATATGTTTTTCGACCACCACCTTACTTGGATGGGTATAATGGTGTAAATAATAACTATATATAGTTATTGTAACATCATACTGATTTTCAGATATTATATCATCCACTACAATTCAATTAAATAATAATGGGAATGATATCATCGCTCGTGCGTACGTACGGATTACTATCTCCACGACACGATGAGATTCATTATCCATGTTAACTACTCAAGAATGATTATAAAGTATATATATTGAATAATAATCAAATATATGACATGATAAAGCTACTGTATTTATGTATATATATATATATATGTCATCTACTTACTTCCATTCAAGTCAATAAGGAAAGGAAAACAGTGTTCATGCGTACGTACGGTCTACCGTCTCCATGAACGGTGGATTTCATTTCATTTATCTATCTATTATATGTAAATACATACTGAATATTTATGATATATCAATCATGATTTACATTATGTAAGTAATTAAATCAAGATATAAGTAGTACTAATATCAAGAAAAACAAGTCCAAACACTTACGATAAATAAAACGATTTTACCCAAAACGCTGCTTTAACATGGGATTTACAAGAAAATGGGTAATATAAAGTCATAAGTGAACCATATATGATATAATAACAATGAATATTATTCTGTAATAAGTAAATGACATTATTTAAATCATTATTCAGGAGGTTCAGATACGTACGAAGCATATCAGACCTAAGGTATGGGTTAATTTTGCAAATCTCATTTTTATCCGAGATTGCTTATACGTAAGTATTTACTGGGGTTATATTTTTTCATCCATGTACATAAAAATGTTTTTCATAAAGTTTTTAACATTCTTACATGTATTTTCAATGTCATGTTTACCCATATTTGACTTTTACTTTGTGTTATGGATGGAATCTTTATTTTGTTTACCATACGTGGTACTTTTTGACTTTTCTGTTAACTGTACGAGGAGAATGATTTCTTTAACTTATACGGAATGAATGGATTTTTATGGTTTAATAAAACCATATTTTCATGAATATTCCTCCATAATATTTAATTATCATTTTCAACAAAAAAATTTCTTTTAAAATTTCATGGCATTTTGTGAAAAAAAAATGATTTTGAAGAAGAAAGAATACTTTCCTCAAGAATTCATTTCAAGTGTTTTATCAAAACCATTTTCCATCTAAGATGAAATTATTTCATATGTGTATGTTTCAAGTATAATGTCTCTATGATTAAAATGTTTTCACTTTTATTACGATTAAATGATATCTATTTGTTTCATATGGATTATGTTATGATGGGATGATGTTTATGTAACCCATTTTATTCTTTGGGTTATGATGAATGATTTATGATTATGTTGTGGCACACATAAGAATGATTTCATTATGATATGGGTGTGACCTATATCTCCCTCAAATTCATTGGGTAATGATTTATATCTCATGATATAGACATGGCTGGAACGGTAAGTTAATTCGGTTCAGTGTTACAGGACTAGAACGAGGAGTGAAATCGATTCAGAAATGGACTTTTTCCACTAAGATGGTCTTGGAAGTAATGCCTTGGCTACTATGGAAATCATATCATGTGCTTAATGGTTTTAAATAATAACATTTTTTATTCCTGTTCTATTTTATCATGATTGATGTTCCTTTATGATATATTCCTTATGTACTTCCATGATTTATGTCTTTTCTCAAGATTTTGATGTTTACATTTTATGTTCGTGTTTTTGCATTCAAATGTTTATGGATTGTTTTATGTTCTATATGTTTACCCTTACTGAGCATTTGAGCTCACCCTTTTTATGTTTTCTTTTCCCCAGGATATAAATAAAGGTTTTAGGTAAGAAAACAAAAGGGGAAGATATTTATGGGAGATGTTGAAGATCTTTCACCGTGATTAGATGATTATTTTTCCGAGTTTCCAAAGACACTAAACAATTATGGTCTTTGTGTGTTTGTTTTTCTTATGTATTAAGTATTCCACAAAAGTAATGTAATTTCCATGTATGTTAGGCTATGGGTCCTTATAGTTGGTATCATAGGGAGGTCTAGTTAACCTTTTTAAACTAGGATGCAAAAACTTTAGGGAGATCCCTAGAGATATTTCTAAGGTATGTCTCGGGATGTCCCTAAGGTTTAGTATAACTATAGGTTACAGTCCAAGAGTTATGTTGACGATCATGAATAACCTAGGGTGAACCTAAGGTATCATGGATTAAAGAATGTGTGATAAGTTAGATATCCAAAAAGTGATTTTTAATGATTATGTCGTTCCTCGTTATTTTAAATGTTTCTTACACTATGGTTTCTGGTTTTAGTCAATGGTGGAAATGAGAAAGAATTCAGATAACATTGATTCTGATGGAAAAATTAGTGAATGTGATCAACAAAATCGTGTAATGCCTAGAGAGAAAGATATTGTGATTATTCCAAATCCTTCATCATGATATATGATTAACAAGGTGAACTTTGGTGGTATTCCTAAGTCATCAAATAAGAGAAAGATGAACTTTTATACATGTTCTCATGGAAAGGAACATAGAGGAAGGAAGATGAAGCTTTCTACGTATCAAGAAGAAGGGAAGAAGAACCTTGAGGAATACCTCAATTGGAGGGGAAGATTTTATCTGTGTGGAGAAAAGGGTCATCGAGTGATAGACTGTTATGGAGTTCAATGTCTTATTTTTGGAGAACATGGGCATTACCCAACTCAATGCCCTGACCTAAGAGGTTACTTATAAATCAAGGAAGGACTTATTCCATGACAATCATTGAAGAAAATGGATTTAAGTGTTTATGTATTGGTATTCAAGAATAATGTTGTTGGGGTACTTTTATGGTATATTGGAATATTTTTTTATTAGTCTACTGTGGTTTTCAATAATTTTATGGTACCGGTAACCATGACAAGTGATTGAAATATTTTTTGAAATTAGATTATATGTTCATAGTGAAAGGATAAGGAGAAAATGAGATTTTTGATAGTATTCATTAGCTCATGACTGATATAAGGACAAAGTGATTTCATGGTTTGAGTATATAGAAATTTTGGGATTTTGGTATGTGGAAAGAGTTAACTTTTGAAAGCATTCATGTTTTCACTAAGGTTCTATGGTAATTCATGTTTCAAAAGAATACATGATTAAGGTATTCACATATTTGGAATGTGATCAACAAGATATATCTTATGATATATGGGGGATAAATGATGGTATTCACATGTTTGTTATGTGATATTTCAATTAATCATTTTCTTTATACATTGAGCTTGGACCGAAGTATTTTGGATAAGCCTAAATATTGGAATGAATTAAGTTAGACATAAGATATTATTGTTTAAGGCTAAAAAAATTTTCGATATTATTACTGTAATGTTATAGTAATGTATTTTTAGAAAAAGGGACAACCTGCAAGACGGGCGACAACCCGTCACGTCGGACAAGGTTGCGGGAATCGAACCCACAACCAAAGTACAATAGACCTTTATCGCCTACCACTAGCCAACAGGAAGTCCCTAGTTAGTATAAATTAGTTTCAATTTATTATTTGGTATGATATATGAAGTATACGTCCATTTTAGGAACCATATACGATTAATCTCACCATATATGGGCTTATGTTTATTTAATAACTTTTTCTAACCTTTTATTTGAGATAGATTGAATGACCCACCGTTCTATCACATGATCTACTAACGCTTCAAATTTAAGGAAATGATCATGAAAACAAAAAAATGTTGTGTTAGTGTCCTTATATCCGATTAATCAGATGGTACCTTAAATCATCACAAATTTATGGCTTTGTGACTTTTGGATTTTTCATAGCCATGTCCTCTACCACTCTCCATCAGAACATGATGGTTATATTTTTCTTCCAAATCCATATTTCCACCTATGTTCTCCTATGTGGAAACCCAGTGATTAGTTAATCTGGATAATCGATACATTTATTACTTTACTTTTTAAAATTATGTTTTAGTATTCCGTTTACGATGTGGGTTTCTATGAATGAAACTTGCAAGTAGTAAACAATTTATAACCCCGACGAATTTTGAGGGCGAAATTCATTTTAAGGGGGGTAGAATGTAACACCCCGAGATTTTATGAGATATATTATTTTTAATTTCTTTAATGTATTCTATTATACACTACACTAACATTATCTTGTGCTACATGCAACACTGTATTATCTTTCAGTATACACAACACTATTCTTGGCTCGTGTTACACACAATTTCAAGTTCGTTTTGTAGAAATTATTCTATGCAACATTAAGTATAGAGTTTTTTTAATGTATAAATGAAATAGGTTTTGATTATGTTATACGCAACACCAAACAGAGCTTTCACTACACGCAGCCCTGACTTGGCTTGCATTACACATAATCAAGACCTTCTTTGATTGCGTGTGTAGTACGCAATACCAAGTTTCACTAAACGAGATATTATTATAATATTATTATAAACTGGCCATTATGAATAGTAATAACCACTTTTTGAAATTTTATAAATTTTATCATTCAAAATGGAATTCATTTTTGCATTCGGAATATCGAAATTAGCCTAGGGTGAATTTTTGGTATTTTTCTCAAAACTTTCAATTTTTAATGAATAGTGAAAACACTAGGTTACTATTTAAAAACCGACTTTTTATTTTAAAAATTATTTATTTTATTTAAATTTATTTTAGGTAAAAATTGATACATAATACCTATATAAGTTTAATTTAATTCATTGGAGTCATTTTTTAATAATTTTAGATATATAAAAATTTTATTGAACTTTTCACCGTCTTTTACCCATCTCCTATGAGAATTTGAAAATTTACATAAAACGTAATTTTACCGCTTCTGTGAGTGGAATTTCAAAAATCCGATAGACGCGGTTAATATCAAGGAGTAAAATTTGGTTCAATAAGATAAAAATAATTTTTGGTGAATAGTAACTTTTTACTTTTATTTACCACGGTTAAAAGTAAATAGAGTAATTAAGGGTAAAAATGATATTATTATTACGCTAAAACATGTCCTAATTCTATAGGATAAGTGTAGTTCAACCAAAAAAACCTTATGAATAAAATATTACCCTTTAGGTCCACTTGGATTAGATTTGGACATTTATTATTATTTTATTTAAAGAATAGTTAAAATAGTTAAAATCAATGTTTAATAACAAAAAAAATTTAATATAGGGTTATACATAAGATAAATTTGACTATAAATATTCATTAGAAATCTAAAAATATTTCCTAAATATTTTTATTTTATTTATAATTTTTAGACATTAAAAAAATTTATTTATTTATGACACACTGATGATGCAGTAATTACCTTATTAATGAAATATTAACATAATTGATGTTATAAATACCCAAATAAATGTAATTTGAGACTTTTAATAAATTCCAATAATTTTTTAGGTTAATATGACATGTTTTTATTGATTAAATTAACTTTTTTAGAACTAATCATGCTGTTATAATTTTTAAAAAAACCAATTACCAAATAGTGTCAAAATTGACATAAAATAGTTTTTAAAACAAATATTATATTATTAATTTTTATTCTATTCCTAAAAATATAAGGTTCAGAAAAATGACTTAGATAAGGTTATATATATTAATAATTAATGACTTGGGGCCTATTTGTCTTGTTATAGTAATTTTATCTACTATATAGTGTAAGAAAACAAGAAGACATAGTAAAAGTTAAATTATTTAACTTAGAGTTAAATCTAAATGATAAGATTAAAATACTAACCTAAACTTGTATAAAACCTATTGGTTGAAATTATTGCAACACATACCCACTTTAGATTTTAAATAAATCAATTTGGAGCTATTATAAACTGAATATGACTTTATTATAAAATAATATTTTAAGTTTTCCCTATGGTTCCCCTCTCCTCCCTTATAAAAGGGCACCTCCTCCCTCTTCTCTTTACAAAATTTTGAGCCTTCAAGCTCTGCCAACCCCTGCCCATTTCCCTTCTCAAATTCCCTATAAACATTATATAGGTTCTTTTCTCCCCAAAAGACCAAATCTAGGGCCTTAATAGGAATCTTAAAAGAGGTGCGTCGAAGAAGAGGTAATCTCTTCTACTGATTCTTTCAAGTTTCTTTCTTCTTCAACTTATTCTTACTTAGTTGTTTCATTATAAATTATTAACATCAGTATCACTAATATACTTATATGTTATTATAAACATTAAACAACCCCATTTCACCTTATATCCATCCTACAAAAAAATAAATCACCGCACTTGCGTACGTACGGAATACCGTCTCCACGCAGTGGTGTAATCTGTTTTTTCCACCACCACCTTACTTGGATAGGTATAATGGTGTAAATAATAACTATATATAGTTATTATAACATCATTATGATTCTGAGATATTATATCATCCACTACAATTCAATTTAATAATTATGGGAACGATATCATCGCTCGTGCGTACGTACGGATTACCATCTCCATGACGCGATGAGGTTCATTCTCCATGTGAACTACTGAAGAATGATTTTAAAGTATATATAATGGATAATAATTAAATATGTGACATGATAAAGCTACTTTACTTATTTATATATATATATATATATATATTTGACATCTACTTACTTCCATTCAAGTCAATAAGGAAAGGAAAACAGTGTTCATGCGTACGTACAGCCTACCGTCTCCATGAATGGTGTATTTCATTTCATTTATCTATCTATTATATATATATATATATATTGAATATATATGATATATAAATCATGATTTACATTCTGGATGTAATTAAATCATGATATATGTAATAATAATATCAATAACATCAAGTCCAAACACGTACTATAAATAAAATGATTTTCCCAAAACGATGATTTAACATGGGATTTACAAAAAACGGGTAATATAAAGTCATAAGTGAACCATATATGATATAATAAAAATTAATATGATTTTTTTAATAAGTAAATAACATTATTTAAATCATTATACATGAGGTTTAGATACGTACGAAGCATATCGGACCTAAGGTAATGGTTAATTTTGCAAATCTCATTTTCATCCGAGATTGATTATACATAAGTATTTACTAGGGTTATATTTTTTCATCCATGTACATAAAAATGTTTTTCATAAAGTTTTTAAAATTCTTCCATGTATGTTTAAAGTCATTTTTACCCATCTTCGACTTTTACTTTGTGTTATTTAAGGAATCTTTCTTTTGTTTACCATACGTGGTACTTTTTGACATTTATGTTAAAAGTACGAGGAGAGTTTTTTTTAACTTATACGGCATGAACAGATTTTTAGAGTTTAATAAAACCTTATTTTTAGGAATCTTCTTCCACAATATTTTATGACTATTTTCAAAAAAAATGTTTTTCTTTTAAAATTGCTTGGAATTTTGTGAAATGAAAATGATTTTGAAGAAGAAAGGATATTTTCCTCAAGAATTCATTTCAAGTGTTATATCAAAACCATTTTATATCTAAGATGAAATTATTTCATATGTGTATGTTTCAAGTATAAAGTCTCTATGATTTAAATGGTTTCACATTTCTTATGATTAAATTATATCCATTTGTTTTATATGGATTATGTTATGATGGGATGATGTTTATGAAACCCATTTTATTCTTTGGGTTATGATGAATGATTTATGTTTATGTTGTGACACACGTAAGAATGATTTCATTATGATATGGGTGGGACTATATCTCCCTCAAACGCATTGGGTAAATATTTATATCTCATGAGATAGACATGGTTTGAACGGCAAGTTAATCTGGTTCAGTGTTACAGGACTGGAACGAGGAGTGAACTCGATTCAGAAAGGGACTTTGTCCACTAATATGGTCTTGGAAGCAATGCATTGGCTACTATAGAAATCATATCATGTTCTCAATGGTTTGACACAATTACAGGTTTTATTCCCATGCTATTTTATCATGATTGATGTTCCTTTATGATATATTCCTTATGTACTTCTAAGATTTATGTCTTTTCTCATGATTTTGATGTTTAGATTTTATGTTCATGTTTTTGCATTCAAATGTTTATGGATTGTTTTATGTTCTCTATGTTTACCCTTAATGATCATTTGATCTCACCCTTTTTATGTTTTCATTTCCCTAGGATATAAAGAAAGGATTTAGGTAAGAAAACAAAAGGGGAATATCTTTATGGGAGATGTTGAAGATCTTTCACCATGATTAGAAGATTATTTTTCCATGTTTCCAAAGACGCTAAACTATTATGGACCTTGTGTGTTTGTTTTTGTTATGTATTAAGTATTCCGCAAAAGTAATGTAAAGTCCATGTACATCAGGCTATGGGTCCCTACATGTACGGCACGATGAATAGCTCGACGTGAATGAGGACATATTCCCATATCATGACATACAATCCTAAGCGAGAACTTGGTCCAGGGTCCTAAAAAATTTGAGGGACCTGAGGCTGGTCCATAGACAGAAGGGCACAACTAGCTTGCAGTTTAACGTCTTACAGGGAGGAAAATGGTGATCTTAGATTAAGTTTATATATCTTAGAGAATAAATGCCTAGTTTAATGTCATATACATGGGACAAATAAATGAAAATGGGTGAATTATCATGAATATGGAAAACCATAGAGCGACAATGATAATAGAGGATAGTTTTTTGACCAAGTTCACAACACAGCATCCACACTTGCATGATCGAGGCAGACAATTGGGTTTAAACCATTTACCGTATTCGCAACACAGGACATGTACCAATGTTTCTCTCAAAATACTTGGGGAAGTTGGCTCAAAATGGTAGGAGAACCCTTAGGTTAGGTATCCATACCATTTGGGGGTCCTTTTGGATCTAGTGGATGATGGAAACCCAAATGATGGGGCTCGCAAAGCATGGAAAAGATTATGTTCGCGGAATGGATGATAAATGGAGGTAGTAATATATCACAGGGATGTGTTGGGTGTGGACAAATAGCCCAACGTGAATAAGGATGTGAGTCTAGGCCACATCGCACACTCCAGAATGAGGGCTAGGGCCAAGGGGCCAGAACAGTCAAGGGACCAAAAGGGTCGAGGGACTCGAGGTCGGGCATCCTTTCCAACTGCTAGAATCACACCCCTACCCATGGAATACCAAATCTTAAAGAGCCAACAGGGTAGTATTAACCACTACACTTCATGTTCGGGGAATATGGGGGTAGTGGAAACATCAAACTATAGTTTTGACCATGTTCGAAACACAGTGTCTGTATTGTGTGCTATAAAAGGGGGGATAACAAATGATCATCGACTGCTGACCAGATTCGCCAGGTGGGACTTGTATAAATTTTTTGTTTGAAACTTCAAGGATGTTGGAAGATGATGGAGTCACATGAAAATTAGTGAGTGAAACAATTATTTTCCCATGCATTTTAATGTCAAGCAGGGTGGTGACAGAGCTGAGAGTCTCCATGGGGTGGGACATATGGCAGGGTCATGATGAACTCGATGTGAATTAGAGAGTAAGTCGGCACCATACCATGTGTTCTAATCCGAGGTGAGATTCTGGTGTTTGGGCAGGGCCAACAAACAAAATGTCTGGGTGGTCGTATGTATCCCATAAATATGGGAATCAATCTATACGTAGTTCTTGAAGGCCACACAGTTTAGCATCATGCGGTGAAGATGTGGGAGAATATAAGATCTAGAAGGGAGAACATGGGGAGATCCTCATACTCCTGACATGAGTGGAGCTAAATATTCATGCAATACACCATGGTCCTCCAAGAGAACTACACCCATAGGGAATATTCAGAGAAAAGAGTTTGGGGGATGGACTCAAGACGTAATGTTTGAGCGTTCCTATGTATCCCATGCAGATAGGAATCAATCCATACATAGTTATAAGGGTGCAGTTTAATGTCTTGTAGGATGATGTTCAATTTAATGTCGTGTGGGACATGGCAGTTTAATATCTTGCGAGACCAACAGTTTAGGGTCATTCAGGACTAGGTGCAGTTTAAGGTCGTGCAAGACCAAACAGGTTAGGGTCATGTCAGACCATACAGTTTAAGGTCATGTCTTACTGTATTGTTTAAGGTCATGCGGGACCGTTACAGGCTAAAGAAAAGTATTATAAGAGGAACTTGATATTGGTGGGAGAAGTTATACGCTCACCATCCATGGTGACCTAGTAGTATGCTCCATTAGAGTAAACCTTGTGAAAAATGTAAGGTCCTTCCCATTTGAGATCCAACATGGGTGGTTTCCTTATTGGTATCATTGGTGTCCTGAGGGCCAATACCAAATCGCCTTGTAGGAAAGAGCGGAGGCGAACCTTCTTGTGGAAATCTCTATCCATCTTGTTTTGATGCCTTTCCAGATTTTACAGAGCACGAACCCTATTCTCGTCAAGTGCTTCCAATTCAACCAGAAGGATTTCAGCAACCTTATCTGACACATGGTGGTCGTAGACCACTGTGCGTAATGAAGGAAACTGAATCTCGTTGGGTAAGATGGCCTCAATTCCGTATACCATGGAATATGGGGTCACCTGGGTGGAATTACGAGTCATCGTTTGGTATGCTTAGAGGGAGTTGGGGAGCATGTCCAGCCCACTCTTCTTGTTCTGAGCAATCATTTTCTACAAAATGTTAGAGAGGGTTTTCTTGAATGCCTCGATCTTTCCATTTTCTTGCGTGTGGTAGCATGAGGTATGGTTATTATGGATGTTCTACATGGCATGCAATTTCTTCAGCTCAGCTGCTCGGATGTTGGTTCCATTATCGGTGAGGAAGACGTGAGGGACTCCAAATCAGTAGATGATATTGGAGCTCACAAATTCAACGATGGGATGTGCCTTGACCTCATTGAGCGAGAATTCCTCTTCCAACTTGGAGAAGAAATCTGTAGCAGTCAGGATGAACCTGCACTGGCAGGCTATCACTGGTGGGTAAGGTCCCACAAAATTGAGTCCCCATACCACAAATGGCCAAGAGTACTTGGTAGAGTAGAGAGTATCTGGTGGATTATGCATGAAGTTAGCATGAAATTGGCACGTGTGGAACCTCTTGGAGAACTCAATGCAGTCATGGATCATGGAAGGCCAGAAGTAACTTAGTCTCTAGATCTGGTGAGATACCTTCGGCCCGGTCTGATGAGCCTTGTGTGAATCGGCATGAACCTCCTGCATGATCAGAGAAATCACGACTCCTGGAATGTAGTGGAGGAAAACCCCATCAAACCCACGCTTATAGAGGATCTTATCATGACTAGGGCCATCCTCAAGGGTGAACTATAAGGCACGGTGTTGGATTCTCTCACGCTCGGCTCGATTTGTCAGGAGAAAATCGTTTTGGAGATACTCGACAAAGAAGGTTCTCCAATCAGGAGTCACTACAATCACTACATCTTGGGGACCTAGGGGTCCCGATGTGGAGGCGCCGACAGTAAGGTGGATTACCTGTGGAATTTCATCATAATGTGACAAGATGGGAGAAACGACCCTTCTATGTGCCACATGGGTAATCAGATCATCATGTTTGGGCTCTGAAAGTGATGCAGCTAGGCTTTCTAGGGTGTCTTCTCTACCATTCTATGATAGTGGGACATGGGTAACATCCGGTCGAGATGGGAACTAGGCCACTAGCTGGAGAGTGTGCTCCAAAAATGGTATGATCTCAGGGTTTTTGACGATATAAGCACTATTGGTTTTCTTGATAATTAATTCGGAGTCCCATTTGACATGGAAATGGGGTACATCAATATCGAGGGCCAGCTTGAGGCCAGTAATGAGGACCTGATACTCTGCCTCATTATTGGTGTAGCCTTCTAACAGCAGGATTGAGTATGGAAGAATGACTTGCACTGGGTTAATGAAGACGATGACCTGGCTTGCTCTGTTGTGTATGGGGTCATTGAGCCTTCTATCGATGGGGCTCCAGGAGACGCTAGTGAAGTGCATTTTCCAAAAAGGGATGGCATTATCCACCGAGAGGATTGCCTCATCGGGGAAAATCTAGGTCCAGAGACTGGTCTTTGGGGGTTGGATGGGAAGCAAGGAAATCTTCTAATGCCTACCCTTTGATAGCCTTCTAAGGCACGAACTTGATGTAGAACTTATGGAGGATTACTGCCCACTGAGCTAGACGTCATGTCAACATGGGACGGTTCAAGATATACTTCAGTGGATCTACCCAGGACACTAGCTGTACCTCATGGTGTTGCAGTTAATGCCACAACTTTTGTACTATGAATACCAGCATGAGGCAGCTCTTCTCGATAGGGGATTATCTGTTTTTCATATCGAGGAGCATGCGGCTAAGGTAGTAAAGGTTTTTCAATGTCCTCTCATTGTTCTTCTGGGCGACAAGCGAGGTGATAGATCATTCCAGGGTGGTCACATACTGGACTAGCGGCTTTCTGGAGACATTTGGCATTAAGACCAAAGGTTAGAGAAGATACTTCTTGATCTCTTAAAAAGAAATATGACTCGCTTCATCCCACTCATAGGGTGTTCCTTTCTTCATGAGCCAAGAAAATGGCTTACAATTGTCGTCAAGATTCGTAATGAATCGGCGTATATAGGCTAAGTGGCCTTCGAAACCTCGAAGTTCCCAGATATTCCTTGTAGGAGACATCTGGATGATGGCCTTTATCTTTTCTGAGTCCATCTCGATGCCCCTTTATCTAACAATGAAGCCAAGAAACCTCTCCAAGGTGACTCTAAAGGGATACTTCAATGGGTTCATCTTCAGGTGGTATGAGAGGAGGAATCTGAACACTCTCTCATGGTATTTGAAATGGTCATGGAACTGGAGAGATTTGACCACCAGATCTTCCACATAAAATTCCACCTATGACTTGAGGATTGGCTTAAATATAAGACGCATGGCCCACTGATAGGTGGCCCTTGCATTTTTTAGGCAGAAGTGCTTAACTTGTTAATAGAAAGTTCCTTGTGGTGCCTTCAAGGCTGTATATTTCTCATCCTTGAGGGCCATGTGGATCTAGTTATAACCGGAGTACCCATCCATGATGTATAGGGCATGGAACCCGGTTGTGGCATCAATCAACAATTCTGTGATAGGGAGGGGAAAATCATCCTTCGGACAGTGATGGTTGAGATCCCGAAAGTTGATGAAGACTCTAATCTGTCAGTTATTCTTCCTAACTATTATAGTGTTGGCTAGTCATTTGGGGTACTGGTCCTCCTTAATGAAATTGGCCCTGATGATCTTGTCAACTTTGGCCTTGACCATGGCACTGTGAGAAGGGTGAATCTTTCTGGGAGCTTCTTGAACCAGCAGTGATTTTCTGGAAAA
The DNA here is from genome assembly GCA_963277665.1 of Viscum album. NCBI lineage: Eukaryota > Viridiplantae > Streptophyta > Magnoliopsida > Santalales > Viscaceae > Viscum > Viscum album. Next base: position 498,595,526 of record OY728140.1, read on the forward strand.
CTGAGTTGGTGGACGACTACCGGAGTATCTAGTCCTGGCATCTTGTCATAACTCTAGGAAAACACATCACAGTGCTATCGAAGGATGTATATGTACTGATTCTTCTCCTTGGGGGGCATGGCGGCACTGACCAATGTGTGTCTCGGGTCTGGCTTGCTACTGACGTTCACCTGTACCAATTCGTTGACCTTGGCGGAGAATCCCTCTTCAAATGTGGGAGGAGAATCCTTTAAATCATCTTCCCCATTTATGGAGGAGGGATCCTCCGTTGGGAGAGTGGCTTCTGAGTTGGAAGATTCTGATGGGGGGCTGGTACCATCCTGAGCATCAATGAATACTATATAAGGGGACTCTTGTGTTGTTGTAACCATATAGATGAAGGCTTTCAATCTAATCCCATATTATCTTGAGACCAATGGGCCATGCTTGATGATGTCTAAGTAGAAATGGCACAACGGCTTGTGATTTTTTATCCCAACCCAGCAGAACTAGTAGTTATGACGTATTGTCGTTTCCATGGGGCGAACATCCCAATATCATAGAGGAGTAGGAGGCCCCGAGATCACCTGATCCTGATTTGTATAGGAGTATGAAATGATTTTTCATTGTCTCTTAGACTTGGGAATGTGTTTCTCCCTTGTTTCAGACACAACGAAGCATTGTCCCATGTCCGCGGTTGTAACCTCCAATTGGTGGATCGGAAAAATGTTGCAATCATCCAGATCGTTCCACAGGTCTATCACAATCATGGCATGCTCGACCACATTAGTCTGAATCTGCTTGTCCTTGCTCTTTTAGTAGTCGGCATCCAGATAGTGGGCTTCACAAGAGGAAAAGGGAGATGTGTCACCTTGAAGCACACCCACACAACCATTGAGGGATTACTTGACTAACTAGTGATATGATGAGGGAACCACTACATGCTAGTGGAGCACGACCTGCCAATCAATGCATTGTAGGCGGTGTCCTGGGAGACTACCAAAAATTCGGTGTTGGAAACAAGGCCACAAAACTGGGTCTTCAAGTAGATCTTACCAAAAGGTGTCTCTTCCTTCCTATCATAACCTTGGATTCATATTTCATACGGACTCAGATCGTCTTCAGTCAATCCCATCTTTCGTAGTGTCTATGTCAGGATTAGATTAATTCTACAGCCCTTGTCGACAAGACAACGATGAACCTCAACTCCATTGAACTGGTCGGTGATGTATAGGGGTGAATGTGCCCCTGTATGGGAGAGACATCATCTTCTCTAGAGAATGAGATAATGGATTGTCATTCAAAATTCTTGACCACTTCAGCATGAAAATTCTTCTGCAGCTACTACTTCTGTCTCAAACGGGAGGGGGCTTCTTAAAGCCTCAGCGAGGGCCTCGCGCATGTCTGACAGTTAGAAAAGAGCCTCAAGGATGGAGAGTCTTTTATGGAATACTGGTAAGATGTTTGAGGACGTTGTACTTCTGTTCCGGGCATGAACTTATGCTTGCAGGAGGTCACTCTATGATAGGAGGTATGGTGGTCCCTTCCGACTTGACCGGTGGCTGACCGGTACTGGGAACATCCTGCTACCCACTGGTTGAGGCCTGCATAGTGGCTACCATATGAGGGTCAGATGAATGAGACAGGCATGTAGTGGGGCATGGCTGGTCGCAGAATGGTCGAGGTGACTCTTCTTGATCCAGCAACATGAACGGCGGCGAAGGCGGGCCTAATTCCACCAGGTGAGAAAGTTATGTATGTCGATCTCTGCGATGAGCTTGCTGTCTGATTTCGTTAGCATGCATACCATTGATGGAAGTGATGATCTAAGTACTCTGACAACCTGTATAGCCACGACTTCATTGACGATGACGACAGCCCGAGATTTTGGGAGGATCTACCTGGCACTCGTCATCATCAGGAGTTATGTAGGTGTTTACCACCTTTGCGGTATTAACTGAGGAATACCCATGGATATCACTTGAAGAGTTGTCCGCTACTGGGTGAATTCTGGGATCAATCACTATCTCTAAGGGCATGAAGTCGCCGAGATTACAGGATGATTATGGAATCGGTGGGGGACTTTGTTTTCCCTTGCATAGTCGATGCATGCTCTTTTGGAAAGAGGACGACTGAAGCGATAATGGTGAGGTAGTAGCTGCAGCTTCCAAAGCCTCTGACCAAATCAGGCATGCATGGATGACACCATGGGCATGGGAGACTGTTTTAGGAGCCACCAATTTGTTGTACTTCTGGGACTCACTATTAGAAACATGCTGCCACTCGCCCTCACTATCACTGCTGCTTCCTAGCCTCATGAAGATACAATCCACCTGTGTCGGTGCTGGGCCTAACCGGAATATGTTTTTATCCACCTAGTCTTAGAGACAGTCTTTGAACACATAGCACAATTTGAGAGTGTGCCCCAAGATCCGGTGATAAGGGAATTAGTTAGGGCAATCGGTGAGGTTCACCTCTTTTGGACTTCAACACATAGGAAAGAGTACAATCTCCTACTCTAAGGTGCTGCGGAAGTAACCGGGGACCTGAGCCTTGTTAATCGAGTAGGTCAGGTTTCTCTTATCTGGAAAGGGGGAACTTAGAGCCTAACCCTGACGGGGGGCTGGAGGATCCTGTCGAGGAGGTGAAACTTGGTTATCTTTCCTGGCCAGTGGAGGCACACTATGTAAGGGTACCTACCAATTCTGAGGTGGGCGCTGCTGGGCCGGAGGCTATGCTTAAGGTGGAGGGCCTCTACGAGGCTACTGAGCTGGATCCACTAGTAGAAATTCTAGTATTCTGGGGGCCTCTATTTTGGCCATTGTGGGGGGCTCGGCTCTGGTGGCCCTTCTCATAGTAATTACGGGAGGCAATGGATTTGCCTAGCTAGCCTGTTGTGGGGCTTCCTCGAGGTGTTAGGCCTTATCATAGAAGTCTCTAAATCCCTCGGGGTAGTTCTGGGTGATCAATGAGGGGACCAGTTCAGTCTTGACATCCCCAACGCACATCATCAGTAGTTGGTCCTGCGTCAGTGGAATGTCAAGAGAGTACGTGAGCTCTTTCCACTGGGCAAAAAAGTCTGCAATGTGCTTATCAGGCCCTTGCTTACACTTGAAGAGATCAGTGATACTCATCTTCCGGGTGGTGGTACTGAACTGGTAGAGGAATTGCCTATGGAGGTCTTCACAGCCGGATACTAATCTGATGGGGAGCTAGATATACCAAACGAACGTCTATCCTTCCAATGTCTAGATGAAATACTGGAGTTTGGCAGCTTCTTATTGCGCTGGGGTCTCCAACATGGGTTCACACCTTGAGATGAAGTGGTCCAAGTGCTGTGGTGGGTCCCCTGTCCCATTGAAGGGGAGAAATGTGGGCTTCCCAGAACTCGGGGGTCCTGGCATATCATCCACCTAGGCTGGATATGACTTTCCATCAGGTGGGAGTTCCACTTGTCATGTTTCCAATGCCTCGAGGTGGGCAATGAGTGCCTCCATTAGATCATCGGGGTGGGGGTCCCTGTCTTGATGGGGATCCCTGACCACCAGTGGATTTTCGGGTTTCTCATCAAGGTAATCAGGCCCAGTGGCTCATGGAGTGGTTGGTGGAATGACCTGTGGAGCGTTTGGGAGAGCCAGAGCTGGGTCTCGAGGGTTGTTACGTCGATCAGGAGGATTTGGCAAGACATAACATGCCCTCTTTCCATAATTTCCAGCTTCAACCCTATCTGCATAAGTACGATGATCAGGGTCACACGGGGGTAGCTCGTGAGGGGAAGTTGTGCCTTCCCCCGTTGTCCTGGCATGGGATCACCGTAGTCCCACCGTCGCTCTGTAGTGCTTTTAACGAAGAGCTCATCGACCAACGTTTTTTGTTCGCAATGTTTCTGATGCAATGCAGCCTTTTCAGAGACTTCTTCCATCTTCTGCACTGAGGTGGATGGTTCAGAGTGTTTTGCAGCTCTAAGGTTCTACTTACCCTTACTAAGATTTTGGCTAAGGACTAATGCCTCGGTTGGCGTAGGGAGACCCATCATATTTCCATGTTGGAAAGTAACCATTCTCGATGGATCAAATAGTGGTGGTACGCCCTCAGAGGGAAGGTCCCCATCAAAGAGATCTAGCTCATTTTCCTCTTCCAAGAGGCTGGCCATATTGACCATGAATCTACCTGGGGGAATGTCCTTGATATCACATGTAGGTCAAGCTGTCGCTGGATAGGACTGAAAAAGAGGTCAGTATACTTCCCCCAACCACGGATCTGCATGTGGGGGGAATCCTCCTTGATAATCTTGCGGAGTACCTTGAAACTCTAGACACATCTTTTCTGGAGGGCCTTATGGGGACATGGGGACTCAGGGTGTTTGTCCATAGGGAGTGTGGTCAGATCAACCGGACAGCATTGTTTTCAGATGTCCTCAAAATGCATCTGTCTCTTTAGATAATCCACTCACTGGTGGAGAAGGAGGAAGTGTGTCTCCCATAGGGTTTGACGGAAACACTCAACTTCCTCTGGGGTGATGGATTCCGACACACAGAAATTTGGTGCTGGCACAAGCCAAAAAATCTCAGGGAAGTGGTCCACTGCGAGGATATTCCATAAGATCCTTGGTTTGGATTCAAGGTCTATCCCTTCATTTCACCACTCGTCAACTAGAGGTGGATGAGGAACTAGTAGTGGTACCGAAGCAGACCTCTAGGATGATAGGCTAGATGGTGGAGAATATAGTGAGCGAGATGACAAACCGCCGTATCTCGTGATATCCTCCGAATATTGAAGTGAATTATTCATGACGTCGTGATAAGACGGGTTGACCATCACAATTTCCGATGCAGGGACTATGGTTGTTGTCAGTGGACCACGCTGATGCTCATCCACCATTGGTCCCCAGAATAGCTATCTGTGATCTCTAGTCGAGGTAAAGAGGGCATCTGGTGATGATGGTGGTGATTCCTTGATTGTAACCTATGAGGTTGTCAAATTTCCTTCCTCTTGGATATACCTGAGGAGGGAGGCGGGAATCCTATGGACCTCGCATTTTGGAAGTACTAGGATGATGCACCTTATTCCATCCCCACACCTTGACACGGAGGAACTGGGAGAGGGTTCCATCATTGAGTCGTATTCGGCTTCAGAGTCTGAGAAATGAACTGGTTTGATCTCAGTCTGAATCTCCTCATCACACTTTTTATGGCGGTGACGACCCGACCTCCTTCCCCAGGATGGTTCTTCAGGATAGGGAAGATTTTCGGAATGAGGAGAAGTTTCGGTCGTACTAGGGATGGGGTGAATAGGATAACCCTTGAGTAAGCTGGGGTGTGAGGAGCACCATGGCAGATATAAAAGGGGTCAAAGGGAGGACCTCCGTGGGAAGTGCTGGAGCAGGCAGGACATTCGTTGGTGCCGATAGGAGCAAGGGCGGGACCTCCTTGCTTGTTTCCCCTGGTGACCTCAGTGTGAAGAGGGTACTCATACTGGTCGAGCCGAACACAGGTAGGACCTTCGTGATGTGCACTAGTGAAGTGAAGCTGACCTCTACCCCTCTGATTTCCAGGTCGAAGAGGACATTCACCTGCTTCTACTAGAACATAGGGAGGCCCCCCATGTTGGAGAGTGACTGGATGCGCAACTTCCCCGCAGTAGTCATCTGTGGCAAGAGGAATGACTCCATAACCACTGTAATGAGCGTGGGAGAGACTCATGTACTGAGTTTTTCCATTTTGGGGAAGACCCTCATCTGGGACGAAGGTGGCATGGGGAAGACCTCCATGTCGATCCCAGAAGCGAGGAGGACCTGCGCTTTCCATGGTGCGGGTACGGGGAGGACCTCTATACTGGGTTTCGTTGCAGTGGATTGGTCCGCAGCAGCCACTGCCTTTGTCGGAGACCAAGGGAGTCGACCCAACATGCTTATGGGGCGGTTGGGGCCTCGATCTGGGTCAGGTGTATGAATTCCCCCGCTCAGCATACATAGGGGTCTGGTGATATACGTCAGCGGTGTCTCAGGCCATAGTAGCTGCTGACGTTGACGCCCCTTGGTGGGCATCCTCTTCGGCTTTTGCTTGAGGTAGGAATCTGGGTAGACGGATTGGGGCTGGTGGTGCAGGTACATAGCTTACCTTATCTTCAGCTTGAGGGACTGGGTAGCGGCACTGGTGTGGCCTAGATGGGGCCCTCCTTAGGGGCCCTTGAAGTAGGATCCTGGCTATGCTGGCCCAGGAATCCCCTACCTTTTCGGCGTAGCGCAGGGAGTCATCGAGATGTTTCGGTGAGAGGCTCATAAAACTATTAAATGTATGAGTGGGGAGTAGTGGATCCCTGCACCGCCCTTAGGGGAGGCGGTGGCGACGAGGTACAAACGCCTCTAGATCCTGGCAGGCCATCTATTGAGTCAGGATAATTCCCTCCTCCTCGTACTAGCATACGAGGTCATTGATCACCCTTCACTAGATTAATTCAGAAGGGGAGATAGGGCGCAAGAGCCCAACACCTGTAGTTGTGGATTTCATCACAGAAATGGCGGAGCCATGCGGGGTTGCCGCATTGGGGTTTCCCCTGCCCCTATGTCGATAGGCGGGTGGCGATTGGGATCCTGGTGTAGCAGCTTGGTTCCTACAAAGTATGGAGATTGGACCATTAGTGCTGAAACAAATAAATCGATGTCCAGTGCCCCAGTGCCATTCCATCATCCATTGCTGGAAATAGGGATCCACATTGACAATGTCGCAAACCGAGATACCCAAAGTTTGTACTACCCCAACTTCTGGTGAGTTTCAAGACAGGCCCACTATTTTCTTGGTGGGACCCAGCACCGGATAACTAGATCCGGTGACACGTTATCCCACTAGTGTATTGAACACTACTAATCCCCACATTGAGTAGAATAATTCATGTCGTGTTCACTATTTTTATATTTGACACTTTCGTCTGGGCGTGCGCGTCCGTCTTATTCAAGGACGATGGCAATGTTTGTTGTTTGGAATTCCCACTTTCTAAATGCGGGCGACATCTGTTCCTTATTCAGGGAAGCCTATTCCTTGATCGAAATGGGATGATGGGATGCCAGCTCTTCCTTCTGTGTATTCCTCATCAGAACTCTTCACCTAGTCTGGGTCTCCATTGTAGATTTAATACGTTTTTTGTGAATTTCTTCCGAGTGCCATATCTTCATGGATTCTGGTTAATTACACTACTTTTGTCACGACATTCCAAGGGGTCCAACTAGGGGAGCAACCTTCGGTCGGGGGAGTAGCCACGTTGGACATCACTGGCGTGTCTGGACGCTGGAACACTAAAGTGTCTGGGTTTATTCCTTTTATTATAGGGCTTCTCAAGGTCACGGAGGCCCGAGGCATCCCATGTAGAATACAGGAAATTATATGCCATAAGTATGTATATGAGGTTTTCCTAGGCTTCTTATGTTTAACATAGGGAATGTCGCGAGTTTAACGTCTAGAGGAGATGGATCAGACTGATCGGAACACTGACTAGAGTGGATCAGATGGGTGCAACCCCCTGATGTAACACTGATGTTGGGGATAACGTGTGGTTAGTGACCTAGTTACTATTTGGAGTAGTGAAGATGTGAATTGGCTTGATCTCACCAGAATGTGGCGGACCGGGTGAGAATCAAGATGGATGTTGGATGATTAAGTGAAGTGGATGGAGAATGAAATGGAGTCGACTCGAGGGAGAAGATGATTTTGGGCTTGAGCCTCAAAGAGACCTCCTACATATCCATGTGGTAGAGAATCAAAGTCTACGTAGTTTAGGATGTTGTATAGGATTAGGGTGTGTGCAGAGGACAGAGACCTAATAATATACTGGGGATTATGCATGGAGCGGCCCAAGGTTGAACTGACGCCACTGGGATTGACTAGAGATATGGGTCCCGACAAAGGGGAAGACAACGGCTTACCGCTGACTGAAGTTGACAGTGTCTTACCGCTGAGTAAGAATCATAATGGATTACCAATATGTGAGGTTAACAATGGCTTGATGTTGGTTTGGGGATCACATTGGCTTACCGCTTGATGGGGCACAAAAGGGGCATACAGTTTAACATCATGTAGGATGGGTGAGGACCGACGTTTAGTGGTCGCGACCAAAGGGAGTTGGGTTTGAACCTTAGGGAGGCTTTATATGTACCTTTCCTTGGAAAAGATCAAAGTCCTCGTTGTTCTAAGAGCGGGAGTCGGTGAACCGACATGAATGAGGACATGGGGTCTATATGGATGGTTGGCTTGATCCACATGGAGGCTTCCTACATACCTTGCCTTGGAAAAAATCTCTTAGTTCAGAATGGGTGGCTTGGTGAACCGATGTGAAGATGGTCAGAACGACTGGGTGATGGTCTTGAACCTCATGGAGGCTTCCTACGTACCATGCCTTGGAAAGGATCAAAGTCCACGTAGTCTGGAATTCCTGGGTGAACCGACGTGAAGGGGTTCATAGCAACCCGGGATTGGGCATGAACCTCAGTGAGGCTTCCTACGTACCCTGGCTTGGCAAGGATCAAAGACCTCGTAGTTCAGATGGAGTTTGTGGCTTACACTCTAGGCTTACTAGGTATAATATCATGGTTAATGCTTACTCTAATCCCACGTGAGTCTTGATCAGTGTGAGGAACAAGAGGTTGGAATAGACCTGAGGATCACGTTGTGAATGCTGTATCTATGGGAAGTGGGGTGGGGTATGCGTAGTTGGCTCCCCAAAGAGGAAACCGGGGATTATGCGTGGTTAACAGCCCAAGGAGATTGAGATTGGGACTTACTCTAGCAGGGAGGCCCGGGTGGTGACAAAGCCCAATGGGAGAGGGATTTTTCACCCAGGAAGAGAGGAGGAGAAGGGGTGATGCCTCCTCCAAGAAAAGCTAGGGGATTACACCAGGATTGTTTCCCTTTCCCCCCGGGCAGATGGTGGGGTGAGGTCACAGTTTATCCTCATGTGCTGAGGATGACGTGGGTTCACTCTGCACCCCTAGGACTTACATTACTAATACCTCCCACCCCTTGGGGAAGGGAAGGCATCAGCAATGTCATGGTGACGGGGTTTTATGGAGTGATCATTTTGGGGGTCCATGTTAGTGTGGCTATGCAAAAAAGAAATAGTCGTTATCATACCTATGCAAAGAAGCATGAGGCGAAGCAACGCAACAGGAAGTGACATCCAAGGGACTTCAAGATCACTTCATGAAAACCTGGAGGGTCCCACGGGAAAAGGAGTTGAAGAGAAAATTCGTTCATAGGTAGAAGCCTTGTGAAGCTCTGGTTCTCCATGTAGTGGAGGGGCTTTTTGAAGGGGTATGCTTTGCGAAGTGAAGTGTCACAGCCTAAGCATAAGGCATTGGTGCATATAGATGGTTCTTCATGAAGTGGAAATGGATTCATGGAGAAATGCCTCATGAAGAAAGGGTGCCTCGTGAAGCATAGGATTGCGAAGAAAGGTTATTCGTGATGCACAGTGGCCTTGCCTTAGCATATGAGCCACAAGTGCATGAGGGGTGATTTACGAATCATAAACACTCTATGACAACCTGGGACCCCTTGGGGATACACTTCCAATGTGGAGGCTTGTGGGATATATAAAAGGCATCACTCTCTAAAGAGGGGATGAACTAGAGCATGGGGGAGGAACTTCGTGATGCAAAAGTACCTTGAGTAGCTCATGGTTCACAGAGGAGAGAGTGCTTCATGATTCGAGATCTAGGAAGTTGAATGGTCCTATGATCCATCTGTTGGGCTCTAGGGGAGCCCTGTATTTATAGGAAAGAGGCACCACAAAGTAGATCTCGCTGGGTGTGAAGACGAATCTTGCTCCGCGGCGGGTTCGCAAACGTCAAATAGGCTCGCGGGGCCTCCCACCTCCTTGTCCCGTGGCAGGCTCGCTAACGTCAAATTCATTCGTGGAGCATCGCGACTCCTTGATCTTTAGTTGGGTCGTGAATGTCAAATTCATTCAAGGAGAATCCTGCCTCCTTGATCCACGGTGGGTGCAAGGCCATGGGGCTCCGCAAAAGGTCTTCGTGAGGCAGCCCCAGAGACTTCACTCTTATTCTTCTTCTTCCCAACTTTTGGCGCCGACAACATGTATCACATAAGAATCAAATAACATGATTCATGACAGCATGACATTATCATAAGAAAATTTTTTGTGGCATACACATAAGAATGTAAAATAATTTCCCTAGTAGTCAATGAGCACTTCCAATACTGTCATATTGGATTAATTTAACTCTTAAAACCTTTATATTAGTAAATTACCACTCCCAAGACTATCATAGTGGATAGATTCTCTTACTGAACTGGGTTCACTCCCCATTCAATTCATATTTATCTCATGAGATATCAATATTTACTGAAGGAATTGGAGGGATATATAATTTTGATCCCACATATAACATAACTAAAATCAAGAAAATGTATTCCATTAGATCATAAAACATTCATCAGATAAAAACCCATTTTTTCATAAAAATTTCATCATATCATAACCCACGGAAAATAATTGGGTTTCATAAACATTCCATCATTTCATTGTATAATATCCCATAAAATTGAATGGTATTCATAAACATAAATCACCTGGATAAAGAATAAGGATGGTATTCTTGGATCATTACACTATTAAATAATAAGTGAAATCAAGTTTGTTTGTCTTTGATTAATAGAGATACCATTATAGGATCATTAAGACATTCCCGGGGAAAATACTATCTAGAATATAAAAATCACTTTTAAAAAACTATAAATTCAAAAAATATTTCAAAAAAAATTTAGAAAAATATCCTTAGAATATTATAAAATAATATTTTAATTCTTCAGTGGTTATGATGATCAAAAATTCAATTCTGGTTGTATAAGTTAAAATACAACATTCCTTTCATATTTTTGTAAAATTCAAGTATTACCTTGTCCAGAAAAGAAATATTCCTTTTTAACAATTTTTTTTAAAAATAGCATTGGTAAAAATGGATTTAAACAATCATTTTATAATAGTAAAAAAATTGTTGAAAACATTTTCAGAAAACATGGACAAATAATAGAAAGTATTTTCTACTGAAGTGAGAAAAGAAGATGGTTTCATTTAAAAACATTATTTAGTTATCTTGAGTACAAAAATTGAGGAAAATTAATGGAAAAAATACATTCCTTAAAAAACTATATAAGAATAAAATTTATGAAATTGTTGAGAGGTCAATCATAATTTTCATCATCGAAAACATAATAAAAAATAATCCTAATAATCAATAATATTGTAACATAAAATCCATACTACTTTGGAACATTTGAATTATAAGACCCATGAAAGAATAACATAAAATGAAACTGTAAATATCATTAAAATATATATATTCCTGATATAAAATTTAAAAGGGACTATATATACAAGTCATAAAATAATATAGGTGCATAATATAACATATGTCCCAAAAAAAGACAATTTGAGACAATAAACCCTTACCTCATGTTTCACTTGATATGGAAGAGTTCCATCCTCATGTATGATAAATTTAAATGTTTAAATTTATATAATATAATCATTTAAATACAAATTATATCATATATTATCTAATTATAACATTTCAACACCCATTTCTCATTAATTCTTTATTAAAATTGTTTTTTCGGGTGTTAACTGGTGCATTTATCAAGAGTATTTCTGTTAAAACTGTAGATGTTTCATGATTCCTATATCCAAGATATAATTCATATAATTATTGAATCCAAATACATAAATAGTAAAATACTTTTACTTTAAATAGTGGCATAGTATATGTCCTTTGTATAAAATTTAACCTTTGTATTAGGACCTTGGCTCGGATTATTCCTATATTCCCCAAACATGAGACCTTGAACTTAAAATGGTATCCTATGATGGAATTAATCTTCCTCCATCAAACTCTTCAATTTCTCTCTTAAATAACAGTATTTATTCCCTTTATTTAAATATAGTAAATATATTCCCATTTCCTTGAGTCATTCTCTTGAGTTATTCTTCACATGTTCTCATCATGTTGGAAGAAGAATCTTCTTTCTTAAATGGCCTTCATAAATACTTATTTTTCTTATGAAGTGTCTTAATAAACACGCCCAATATATTTTTTTAATCCTATAATGGTATATCTAATTAGTAATAATTATAATGTTTTTTATTTGAGTTCCACTTTCATTTAGATGCTCATTGTGACAATCATTCCATTGCTCGTCAACAATAATAAGAATCCTACTATTTTCATTCATTGAATAAAAACAAAATGTATAGTGTGTTAAATAATTGTTATAGTGAGGAATCTTAAATATAGAAACCATTATTTCAATCTATTTCATCTTAGGTTTAACCTAGGCCATCCTTGATCATTACCAAAACTTTAGGATGTCATCCTATACTTAGACTTATCCCTAGGGTTCTCACTAATGTTTTCCCATTCTAGTTTCCAAAGGATAACTAAACCATACTATGATACCAAATATAGTGACCCAACATTTTCATATAGAGATATCAAATCATATTATATGAATATTCATTATATAACATAATGATCCATGTGAGAAATCAGATAGGATTAGTGTCTTCACAAACCAGAATTCATAAATAAATAGTTAATAATATATCTACAACATCTCCCACTTATTTATTCATTACTACAAGGCTTATAATACTTATTACCTTTCTTCATAACGTTGTGAATTGAAACATAACAAAAGGGTGATCTCAGATTCTTAGTATAGATAAATAAGGCATGTGTCAACGATCACTTGAGAATAACTTGATCATAACGGAATAATAACATGATGATAACATTTAAAAATAATACCCCTATATAATAGATCATATTCTTGATTCATAGCTTAATGTTTAGAATTTTATAAGACATAAATCATATCGGAATCAAATAACATGATTTATAAGAGCATAACATCAACATAGGACATAAGTTTGTGGCATACATGTAAGTATATAAAATCATTTCCTTAGTTTTCAAGCCTCCCTACCAGGACAATAATAGTGGATTGGGTTAACTCCCCAACCATCGCATTAGTCAATGTTTAATCCCAATACTATCATAGTGGACATATTCCCTTACCGGGATGGTTTCACTTCCCATCCCAGTTCAGTTTATCTCATGATATATCAATATTAACTGAATGCATTGGAGGGCTATATAATTTGTAATGACCCTTATTTTTTAACTGGATGAAAAACCAACGAAATTCTCATTTTTATTTTTATTGGTGGTCCATTTTTAAAACTAGGTTTCAGAATGAAATTATGAGAGTGGGGATATAGAGATATGTTTTTTTAAGATATTAATTAAATAAAATTAAATTTAAAATGAAAAATAAATAAATAAATGGGAAATTGAATTAATAAAAAAAATATTATTTAGGTTTTGAGAAAACCACAAAGGGTTTCCCTCCCCCCTCCTATTCCATGTGATGCACCCCCCCCCCCCACCCTCTTCTTTATGAATGTGTGACCCCTTATCTGAAGCTACTTATTCATACGCTGATTCAACTGGATTTCTATAGGTTTCTACATTTATTCATCAATATATGGTATATGGTTCATTCTCCTCCCTTTCTTGGTCATTTTTCTTTCTCCCCATCGCATATTGAGGTTTGGTAAAACACTAGTTTTTGGGTAACCTTATTTTTTTCTCCAATGTTAGGTTGTGCATAAGGTTGCTCAATACTCCCTTGTTCATATTCTAGAAAGTGTCATCGAAGGTGAAGCAGTTTAGATAATTTTGGTATGTCATCATCGATTTGGGGTAACATTTTCCTTAGTTATTTGTTTGTTTCTAAATTTAAAATTGGGTATTTTTTATTTTATGTGTTTCTGGTAATTTTTATTAAGTGTGTTATTCTTTTCTGTGGTTTCTTTGAGTTTATAGTATTTTTTGTAGTGTGTTGGGTCATCCTTGAGGCAGTTTGAGGTTGTTGTTATCAAAGGTGACTTATTACGTATTTATTAGTAAACATATAAATATGTATGTTCCCCTATTATATGTATATTCTACCATGGAATTGAATATATATATATATATGGGGATAAGTGTTCTTATGTGTAATATGAAAAATGAATTCATATGTTAGTGTTGTATGAGCATGTATGTAAGGATCCCCTTGAACATATTCATGGCCACATGAACATGTTCATAGTGGATAGGTTTCCTTATCTATATAAGAATGTGCACATTCTTGTTGGTGGGAAGGATCATTTTTTATTATCCATCACTTAAAACAATAAGTTCTAAAGTGTTTGGCTTGGCATGGGCTTTTCTTGAGGTATGATCCCCATTCCTTTCCCTTTAAATTTAAGAACACATTAGTTGTCTTCTTAATTCTTCTTTGGTAAATAAAATTGTAATTATTGAATGAAATAATTAGTTATAATTAATTTTTTTTCATAAACAAAGTCATGTTTTTTTAATAAAACCCTACCAATGGAGATGCACTATCTTCTTTGCTAAAAATTAATGATCAGACATTTTTTCTTGCTTGGATTATATCATTAGTGTTTCTATATACTTTTTTCCTTGAAATGTATAATTAAATGTCTTGACATGATTTTTTTCCTTATTCAAAGGGTTAAATGTTATTCCCTAAAAATATTATCATGTTAAATATGATATGATTTCCTTGAGGTTTTAAATGAATTAGTTTATATGGAAAATATTAGGTGTGTATGACCACACCTATTGTTATAATTAAATAATCATGGTTTATGTAAGATGTTTCAATGATATGACTTGAATATATTCAACGACATGATTCATGGTCGTTTTATGCGTTGAAATGAATTTATTTGGGTGGTCTAAACTAAATTTTTTTATATGATGCAATTATTTATATTAATTTTGATATATTCGATCACACCAACATGTCCTAAGAATGACCAGATAAATTTTATAATCCCTGTTAATATTTTATTTTTAAAATACCCTTAAATACCTTTAGGTCTATAAGAAAGGATACTGAGACCTGTATCAACCCAATAGGGGTTCCATCCTTGAATATAAATTCATATTATTATGTTTGACTTTTGAGCCTGATAGTAAATTGGATTATTTGATTGATTGCATACCTAGAAATCAGAATTGGAATAATAAAAATTTTGAGTGATTTCCTATGGAACAATCACCTTGGATAATTTTTATTAATTGATATATTAATGCTCTTAGGGTATAATGACTAATTAATCAACTTTGATATAAATATGATGATAAGTAAGAACCTTGATTAATGAAATTATTTTATTGTATAGATGATAATTTTTATAAATTGATTGTTGTGTATTATGATGATAAATAATCAATGTCTGACACTTGACTTGTGATTTTTATTGACTAACTTTTGAGAATATGTGATATCGATGTGATTGATACCTAAGGGTTTGATTCTAATTGGCATATTCAGTTTAACTGGATACGACTGATGTTTAATATAGATTCCTGAGGTTTTTTTCATGTTCTTTGATACTTCCTGAGGGAAATGCGCATAGGTACTTGATTCCTAAGGGAAGAGTATATGATTTAATGTGTTGTGTTAGGACTAATGATTCATGTTGATGGATAAAGACTGGGTGAATGTTTTTGTATCGGCTGAAGGATAGGTGTAGGAGTAATGAATGCTCGAGGTAGGATTATATCATTATGATGGATGCTTGAGGACTAGATGCACAATCACATGATGCCTTAGGGTGAGATTATAGTTTTTTCTAAGGGATAGCTTCTTGAAATATTGTGGGATGAGGACATTTTTTATGATGTATATTTAGCAATCCATCCTCGGTGGGATAATCTGACATAGATTTGGGTGATCTATCCCGATGTAGAATAATCTACCCATAGACATAGATAAGAAGTAGGGCTCTGAAGTAAGTATAGCCGCTAGTTTTCCCTTAAAAACCTTGGCAGGTTGTTATTTGTTTTTTCAAAACTACCTGTTTATTAATTATCATATACCTACTCAATTATTTACATTAAATATTATTAATGGAGTAGGATAGACACCGTGGGTGTAGTCCAACTGAGACTATTATCTCATACCCTACTCGGTCAACCATTGCACAGGGATAACTTTGTAAACCTTATATTTTTATGACCTTAGTTGATTTCTTATGTTGTTTAGCTTGTAACTAGGAGTTAGGACCACATGACCAAGCCAAAGTTTGGGATTCTCATAGATCTAGTTAATGGTATTTTTTCTTTTATTACATTATGTTTATTTTTTAATTTATACCGCTTTCACTTATAACATCATATGTCAAACATGCATTCTTGTAAATTCTCATTAGCCATATTTATTTAGATATTATATTATTTTAAGAATTATTGTCTTTATTTTATTAATACTACTGAATTTTTATGTCATTTATTATCAAATAAACTTTTGGGATTCTCTGATCTAGAGGGTATAATCTCCCTACCATACCATCAATAGACCCTCACTACTAGTCCTCATCCTCTAGCATATGGGGAGGCGTGCTTGAGACCATGTGATCCACCAATCTAACTACTGTCTTAATAGTGAGTCAGGTCGGGATGTTACAAAGTGATATCATATCTAGGTTTCTTTTCATTTTGTCCTAATATTTTGGGCTAGTATATAGGATAATAGGAATGTGTCAACTTTTGGTAAAAAGTCATGCTTTGGATTGATCACCCCACATATAGGAAATGACTAAGTGGATAGGGATGGGATTTTTTTTATATTGTTTACCGTTATAGTTGATATGATTTCACCTTGAGTGAATGGTGTATCTTCCACCACTGATGAATTATGGAATTTTATAGAATTTTACTCTTTTCCTCTTATGTAAAGGATGAATAATTTCATGAATAATTATATGAACATAAGGATTAACATTTCATGCTTGTTTCATGCCATGTAGTTAAATTTTAGTTCACCAGTTGATTTGATTGTGTTACATGAGTGTTATGCCATTCACTTTTTTTTAGTATTCTTGTGTACATGACATGATTGGGTACTTAATTTTTGATTTTTTTTCATGTTTGTATGTTTATATGTCATGTTCTTATTTCATAACATTATCTTATGTGTTTAATTCCATATGACATGCTAGTTTTGTCTCATAGATATAAATGGTTATAGTTTGTTGTTAAAATGTAAAAGCTACAAAATTTAAAATTGTAATGTGAATTTTTTACTATCAATGGGATCCAATTTTCAATTTATTATTTGGGCGGGGAACTTCATTAATTGGTAAATGGAATCCCATATTAAATTCAACAACATGATGGTTTTTGAAATGGTATAATGTGAAAGCTGTTTAGTTTTAAATATAAAATGAATTGGTTCACTCTTAAATTCAGAACTAGGCCCAAGTAGGTTAGTTGGGGAATGTTTCTTATGTGATAACCCTCTATGGGTGTTCTAAAACATGAATAACTAAGAAACCGATGTTCTGTTTCATTCTGATGAAACCAGAATGTCTTATAGGGACCTTAATAGGTCACCATAACTTATATAACTTAAAAGTAATTGTTTTTTCAATTTCCTAATAAATACTTATTGTCTACTAATTCTTAATGTTGAAAATAAATATCGATATAACATTCCCATTTTTTCCTTTGTGGATTGGTTAAAATCAAGTTCCTAGTGTTTTTGTTCTGAAATTTTACTTGATGTTTCAAATTAAATCTTCTATATGATTAAAGATTTAAATTTGAATCAATGTAATGGTCATAAAATGGAACACTAGGTGGTGTTTTTTAAAACCCATGTGAAAGGGTAGCTTAAACTTTTCTTTTTGAGTTTCCTTGGAAAGAAACTATGATCATTTTGGGCAGGTCTTATTTTTTTAGAAATGGCTTAGATGGTAGGATACTAAGCCCAATGAATTTTTGGTTTGCATGACCTAATGAAATGGTTGATTCTTTTTCTTATTAAGGGGATATCTCTTGTTAGGTATCACCCTTATAATGTAAATTCCTATCCAATACAGTGAGTATCTCTGACATTGGGTGTATGTGCCCCTAGTAGGACTCTTATTTTCTAAATAACACCCTTGTTTGGAAGGGTGTTCGTGTTTTCTTGGATTTTTTATGGGTTTCATCATTGATTAATTCTGGTTATCAATATGTTAGGATTCCAAATACATAGTCATCCATTTCAAAAGTCTCATGACCCTTTCCTCATTCTATTTGATAGAAAACTCGGTATGTCATCATCTAGGTTAATCGTCTTACAAGGAAGTATGAAATAAGGATAAATATTTTGTACAGACCATATGATGCTTGAATGCATATGGAGGGATGCCTATTGATAGTGTTCAAGATGTGCCAATTGGTTATGAGAACTTCGGGGTAGTATTCATTCACAAACATAGTGACCATCAAGTGTTAAATAATGTAACAATCTTGTTGAGTTTGGTGAAATCGTTGATCCCTGACATGTTCAATATGTTCACAGGTCATATCTATAAGAGAGTGACCTACAATTTAAAGAATCCATGTTCATCCTAATACTCATGATGAATTTAAAGATACTCAGGTGTGTTGACACTCTGGTTGGTTCAGTATTAGTTTTCATTCCAAATGTGTAACATTTACGCCAAGTTTTTATGACCTAGTGTGCTTATGAGAAGATGGTATGTCTTTCTTTTTAATGAATAGCACACTCCTAAGGTGGGGATCATCATTACAGTTTTGGTAAACAATCTTGTCTATATAGAAGGAACATAACCAAAAAATAACATTGGAGAATGGTCGGGCTTTCTTAAATTCTAGTGAGGCTTGTGTCCTTTTTATCACATTAGTGCTTGCTCGGCAGCATGACGTTGGTGTGGTTGGTGGTGTATGAAACCTTTGATAAAAAATTGTTCATGGGTGGAATTTGGTGGTTAATCATGAATGACCACGATATGCCTCGTATGGTAAATGAACAGTGATCAGTTAATGATAACGCATTAGTAGTGAAGAAGATATTCTTTCAAGAGGTCGACCAGTAGTGGTTTGACCGATCATCTTGGAAACTATTCAAGAACATTTAGTTATCTACCTTGAGATATTATCATGTCCTATGTCTTAACATCGTTCTTGATACACTAATAAGGTGTTGTTCTTATGCAACACTATTGTTTAAAAGTTGTGTAGTTGTATCTCAGTGTTGTATGCTGAATGTGTGGTTCTTATTAGGGATTGGATAGTCTTGAGTGACCCTTGGATCCCTGTGTAAGAATTCCTAGGACAAACTCTTTCACATCATCCATTTCTATTGACTTGACTTCTAGGATGATGTAGCTCTGGGATTATTCAATGTTCTATTTGTATGTGAAGTCTTTGTACCAAAATATCACTCATAAAAATAGAGTATGGAATAATTTGGGTTGGTTCCTTACACTCTATTTATTTCAATCTGAGGTTATATTAGACTTCTCGTCGGTCTTGGAGGTGATTTTTCGACCAAGGAACGTGACTGGAATTCAGGTATGGAATTTGGTGAGCATGTTTATGATGAATTCAAGATTCCTATGGAGTAGGCTTCTCAATTTAGTTTATAAAATACATTCCATGTAATTTGAGCATCTTCTTGAATGGTCAATAAGTGTGGCTCAACTAGTTGAATCTCTTATTCAATTAGATGGTCAGTGAAGAACAGTTTCGGGAACATTGTTAGGTGAGAGTAGTGATTTTTTTGTTGGACATGGATTTTCATGAGTAGTTGGCTTGACCTAGATAAATAAGGTCAGTGGAAAATCGACCATCTGACTATTTTAGAATCATGCTGGGGCATCAATAGAATGCTTGAGGTGCTCTTCCTAGAAAATTTCAATGTTGAAGTTTTCTTGGCTTCGAATTGGTCCTTCGTGCTATTAAGACCAATTTTGGGGACCACCATTGGCTAAAAGATTAATGAGACAATGGAGTGATCGTGTATCTATTTAAATAGTCTCGTATAAGAATCGCCTCAGTGTGTCGATTGGAAAATGAGTGTTGGATCGATTCAAAATGGATTAACTAACACTTTCCTAATCAAATCATAAAATACAATTAGGAATTTTGAAATTCAACGTAACTATTTGAGTGAGAATTCATAGCCCTTGAAGTTCGTATTTTTTTATTCCCAAATACTTCTCAGGGATTAGATGTACAATGTTGGGTAGGTTGTAATGACCCATATTTTTTAATCGGATTAAAACACAATGAAATTTTAATTTTTACATTTATGGGATATGCCATTTTTAAAACCAGGATTGAAAATGTAATTCGAAGAGTGACGACACTCTCATGTATTTTTTTAAGAAATTAATTTAATTATATTAAATTTAAAATAAAAACAAATCAAATGAACATAAATGGGGGAAAATTCTTTAATAATAATAATAATAATGGATTATTATTAATATTATTATTATTGTTAGTATTATTTAGCTTCCGAGAAAACCTAAATGGGGGTTCCCTATCCCCCCCCCCCCTCCTAATCCACAAGACGCACGCCCCCTTCCTCTCCAGGAATGCACAACCCCTATCAGCATCTCCCTATTCACACACTAATTCAACCAAATTTCTTCTGGTTTCTCCTTTGTTTCATTAAGGTATGGTATATAGTTCTTTGTCCTCTCTTTCTTGTCTCGTATTCCCTCTCCTAGTTTCCCACTAAGGATTGTCCAAACCCAATGTTTGGGATTTCTTAGATTTTCATTTGTTTCCTCTAGTGTTAGGTTGTGTGTAGGGTCTCTTGATACTCCCTTATTCATATTTTGGAAACCCACATAGAAGGAAAATCATTTTAAATCATTTTGGTCTATTTTCGTTGATTTGGCATATTGTTCTCATTAATTTTTCATTGTTTCTCAATTTATAATTAAGTATTTTGTATTTTATTTGTTCCTAGTTATTTTTCTTGAGTGTTTTGGCATTTTCTATGTTTTTTTAGTTCCTTGTAATGTTTGTAATGTTTTGGTCCATCCTTGAGGTGGGTGTAGATTTATGTTTTCAAAGGAGACTTACTACGTATGCATCGGTAAGAATATAAATATGTAATTTCCCCCATTATATGTATATTCACCCATAGAGGTGAATATATATATATATGGGGACAGGTGATCATAAATATAATTTTAAAATTTAATAAATGTGTGAGTGTTAATGGGTATATTCTTATATGAGCATGTATGTAAGGATCCATGTAAACATATTCATCAACATACAAACATGTGCAAAAGGTTTAGTCGTCCTTATGTAAATTAAAAGGTGCATATACTCGGTAGCGGGAAGGAGAAACTTTGAGTGGTCACCACATAAAATGACAAGTGCTAAATTATTTGGCTTGTCTTCTTATTCTCTTGAGGTAGGATCCCCTTTCATTTCCCTTTAAATTTAAGAATGTATTAGCTTTCTTCTTAATTCTTCTTTGATAAATTAAATTTTTATTCTATAATTAAATGATTTTTTATAATAAATGGTTTTTTTGATATGAAAAGTCATGTTTTTCTAATACCCCCCCCCCCAATGGAGATGCACTATATTCTAACCTAAATTAAAGATTATACATTTATGATTTATTGTCTTATAACATTGCTGTTTCTTTATGATTTATTTATTGACTTGTATAATTAAATGCCTTGATAGGATGTATTTCCTTCCTCAAGTGTTTAAATGTCATTCCTTAACTTTATTAGCTTGTTCAAGGTGGTATGTTTTCCTTGAAGTTTTAAATTAATAAATTTAAATGTAACTTATTAGGGTTGTACGGCCACATATATTGTTATAATTAAATAATAATGGTTTATTAAAAATATTTTAGTTATATTTCTTGAATATATTCAATGATATGCTTCATGGTAGTTTTATGATATGAAAGGAATTGATTTGGGTGGTCTAAAATAAAAACTTTTTTATCTCATACAATTATTTATAGTAATTATGATATGTTCGATCACACCAGTATATTGCAAGAAAAACTAGATAATTTTTTAATCCTAGTTAAACAATAATATTTTATTTTTAATCCACCATTGAAACCCTTTGGGTCCATAGGCAGTGATACTAAGACCTGAAGCCACCCGATATGTGTTTTATCATAGGATTTAATTGTAACCTAGTATGTTTGAGTTTATATCTCTATAATAAATTGGATAATTTGATTGATTTCTGGATTTGACATTTGAATTGGCATAAAAATAATTTTTTTTCATTTTCTGTGGAAGAATCACCTTGTATAATTTTGGTAAATTGATATATTAATCACCGTAACTTTGAATGATTAATTGAAATGGTTTGGTATAATTATGATGATAATTAAGAAATAGGATTAATGAAATGATTTGGTTTCCCAAATGGTAATTTTTATAAATTGATCGTTGCGTCTTATGATGACAAATCTAGTATGTTTGATTCTAGACTTGTGATTTTAATTTCTTATCTTTTGAGCTTATGTGATGTCGATTTTATTTTCACTTGAAGGTTTAATACTGATTGGAATGTTTAGTTTTTCTAGAAGCAACTCATGTTTAATGTGGATGTCAGAGGGTTTAATTCATGTTATTTTGTACCACTATTGGTAAAGGAGAACATGCACATGATTCCCAAGGGAGGAGTATTGGATTATATGGAATTTATAAGGGCTCATGAATTGTGTGCACAAATGAAAGATTGGTGAGGAATTTCATACTACTTGAAGGATAGGTGCACTAGTGTTAAATGTCTACGAGAATATTATATGATTATGCTGGATGTATGAGGGATAGATGCATAGTCACATGATGCCTAAGGGTGAGATTATAGTTATTCTTGAGGGTGATATTCTAGAAATCATGTGGGATGAAACCATTTTTTTATAATTTCTTATTATCAATTCATGCTCGGTGAGAGAGTATTCCACTGATTTAGATAATCCATAATGATGCAAGAGGATCTACCCATAGATATATATACATGTTAGGGAAAAAATGTAGGTATAGCATCCAAGTGCCCCTTAGGAACTTGGGTGGGATTTGGTTTATTTATTCAGCATTGTTTTTTATTTTTATGCTTATACCAACTCACTACCTTAATATAAAAATCATTAATGGAATGGGACATACATTGTGGGTGACGGAATTCTGATATTATTACATCACACCCTCCTCGATCCACTATTACATTAGGGTACCTAAGTAGACATTATATATGAAGGTCCTTGGTTAATTTCTTGTGTTGCTGAGCTTGTACTTGGGAGTTGGGAGCATATGACTAAGTAAGAGTGTGGGATTATCATGGAGGTAGTGGTTGGGAGGTTTGCTTTTATAAATCTGTATTTCGTTTTTAATTAGTAATTATTACACTTATTTAATCATCTATCATACATGAATTATTTTAAATTATCATTGCTCTTTTTTTTAGATATTATATTATTCGTCTAAGGCTTGTCTACCTTTTATTACTACTACAACATTTGTATTTTATTTCTTATCTGATAAACTATTCTTCTAATTTTATCTAGAAAGAATATTATCCTCACAATTCCATCGATAGACCCTCACTGCTAGTTGGTATCCTCTAGCTTATGTAGAGGTGTTCTTGGTGCGATGTGACCAACCGGTTATACCACCCTCTTAGTGGTGAGCCAGTCTGGGACGTTACATAATTTCATTCCCACACATCACATGATTAAAATCATAAAAATGTGTACCATAATATCACAAAACATTCATAATATTTGAACCCATGGAAATGAATGGGTTTCATAAACATTTGATTATAGAATATCCTATATAAAAATAAATGGGTTTCATAAAAATTTCATCATTTCATCATAGAATTTTTGGAAAAGGAATGAGTTTCATAAATCTATTATCATCATAAAAAATAATCCAAATAAATGATAATAATATTGTGATTATATCATATCTCTATTAAATAATAATTTAAATCAATTTTAGTTTTCTTTAATGAATAGAAATACCATTACAAGATCATTAAAACAATCTTGAGTAAAATAATATTTCCAATTTGAAAGAAAAGTATCAGAAACTATAAATTCAAAAAATGTGTTGAATTTAATTTTCTTTTAAAAATCTTTTGTAAAATTATAAAATATTTCTTATATAATTTATTGTTCAAGATAACTAGATATTTCTTTCAATCTATATAAGTTAAAAGAAATAAAATTGATTTATTTAAAAAAAATAAAAAACTTCCTAGGTCGGTAGACAACAAGAAGATTTATTTAAATCATTTTCAAAACTAAATCATTGAAAAATGAAATTAAAACATAATTTTGGAATATTAAAATCATTTTTAAAATCATTTTTATAAAATATTGATATGGAAGGGTAAGGATTTTTGACCGAGGATAGAAATAAGGTCAGTTTTACTTAAAAATATTATTTTTTTCTCTTGATTACTAAAATTGAGGGAAATGAAAGGAAAATAAATATTCTCTAGAAATATCTACAACATTATAAAATTCATTATATTCTTGATAGGTATATCATGAAATTACATCATCAAACACATTATCATAAACATTGTTTATAATCAATGAGATTGTAACATAAAACTCATTCCACTTTAGAAAATTTTGATTCATACTACCCATGAAAGAATATCATAAAATTAAACATTAAATTTCATGAAGATAAGGATATTATTGTTATATATTTTCAAATTATTTTCACATACATTTCATAAAATAATCTAGTTTCATAACATAACAAATTTCCCAATAATGATGATTTGAGACAATAACCCTTTACCCTGTGTTCCACTTACTTCAGAATAACTCTAACCACTTATATAATAAATTTCAGTTTATTGTATTTCTATAAAAAAGTCAAACTTATAGTTTCATATATAATCCCTTTATAATATTTCAAGACCCATTTATAAATAATTTTATATTAAAATCATTCTTTCTTGGTGTTAATTGTTTCGTCCGTTAAAAGTATTTCAGTTCAATAGTTCTGGTCTATCTACCTTGATCATGGTTAAATAATCTTCAAAATATTAATAATTATATATATATATATATATCATATTTATGTATATATATAATCAAATTACCCTAAAAGTAAAATGGAAATAAAAAAAATCACATCGCATCATGGAGGTGGTAGTTCACACGTACACATTCGCGACATTATTGTTTTCCTATATAAATGATGGTAAGAAATTATATGGGATATTATGATTAAATAATAAAATTTAGGTCCTAAATATAATATTTCAATATTAAACCCATCATAATACCGATCCATAAAATATGGTGATAAGAAATGAATAATATCTCTATGTGGAGATGGTAAGTTGTATGTAGGCACGGGCTATATATCCACTTCTAATTTGTTTCTCAAAAAGCGTGGGTAATGGTCATTAAATAATCATAATAAAATTTATTTTTATTGATTATATTTAATTTATTATTTAATTATAAATACCATAGATTTTTAAGAGGTAAATAATAACTAAAAAATAATGTAACTCATTAAGGAAATTACATATTAATAGAAATAATGCCTTTAGATATCCTATTAATGATCCTAGGGTTGGTACTTTTGGAATACTAGAACCTCTATAATGTGTAAATGGATTTCAAATAGGTGTTTGGAGATTTTTTAGTTGAGATAAATGTCTCAAAAGGTGTGAATAAGTAAGGGGAGGAGGTTTCATTTTATAATTGAGGTGAGGGGTACTTTTTAAATTTCCAAAAGGATTAAATTAATACAAATTAATTATAAAGAAAAATTCATCAAAATTAATATATAATTTAATATATGATATTATTTGGATTTAATACCATCAATAAATTTATTTTTATTGGTTTAGAAGGTGTTTTGAAATTTATCATTTAGTTTAACACTATACATAACTCATTTTTACCATAACCATGGTAAAAAACAATTCACTCTTAAAGGGTTAAAATGTTACTTATATGGTTAATATTGACTCATAAATTTAAAAAGATGAACTTTTTTACCATATATTAACTTAATAATCCTCTTTAAATATTTTTATAATTTTAAAATAATTTAATAAAATATTATTTTCATAAAATACCATTAATGTCATTCTTGACATAATTAATTTAATTTGACTTTTAATGACATAAATAAAAAGTTATAATTAGAATATAAACATTTAAAAAGTTCATAATTATTAATAATTGTCTAAAAAATTCATGTAACACTCTAATTTCTTAAAATTGCATCACATTTAACAATTTTAAAATCATTTATTTTATTTTTCTCTTGGTTGAATAAATATTATACTAGAGTTGCATAATAATTTAAGGTAATTATTTAATTTTTAGATATTATAAATAAATTAATATGATAAAAAATCATTTATATTTAAAATAACAATTTTAAATCAAAATTATACACTTTTTTACTTACGAACTAGTTTAAGAGATATTAAATTAAATAGAATTAAATTTTTTACATTATCATTTACATAAATACTATAAATGGAATTGAAAAGTTCAAAAGGATCCAAAATTGCACATATTTTAGGATTTGATATACTTTGACATAATAGACTCATCCAATAGAATAAATTCTTGTTTTGGGTTGAGTTTGAGACCATATTATATTATTTTTAACCATAATTAACTCATTTACCTTTACCATAACAATAAAATTTACTATAATTAATATTTATCATAACTAAAATTTATAATGAACAGTTTAAGAAATTTTACCCTCATAATTCTAAATATGGAATCCATTTTTAGATATAAAGATACTAGAAGTGGATGAAAATAATTTAACATAAAAATGAGAAACATAATGAAAAGCGGTTTTAAAAAAAATACCTTTTAAGTATAAAAAAGTTTTTATATCAAATTAAAGTATAAAATTAATTAAAAATAACATAATTATATTTTTTAATAAAAACAAAAAAAAATATATTTTAAAACTAATTAAAACTAATATTTTACTTTGTCAATACAAGAATATAAAATTCATCTTTCAGAAAAAGTATTATTCTTCACTATTATTTGAAAAATCAAACCTTTAAGAAAATTCCCAAAAAATCATCATAAGCTTATTTTAATATGATGAATTTAAAAATAATATCTATTTTCAAATAAAATTTTTAAATTTTTGATAAACTATATCTAATATTTTATCAAATAAAATAATAAAAAATGTTTTTTGAATAAGTTGTATATTTGAAGCATAAAATGACTACTAAAAATTAAAATATCTTTTTCTAAGAATTAATTAATTAATTTTTGTTGATTAGGTAATTTATATAAATACTGTTTAATGTTTCTAATCATATTCATACCCAAAAATTCAATGGTTGTGTTATAATGATAATATTTTATGGTTCATTTAATCTTTGTGTTGCATATCTCGCATGCTATTGAATGTAGTGCTCTTTTAGAATCTCAGGGTGTGTGTGTCAACTTTGTGATGAAATAAGTTGATTATTTTTACATTAAATACTTTCTTACATAAGAAGAAAAATTATGGAATATTTATCATTATAGGAGAAATAAATAATAACAAATTTGTTTAAACTAGTGACTCAAGTGATTTTTTAGATCAAAAGATGAAAGCAAATTATGGCATATAATATTGGGCCTCTCCTTTCTAATAATTTTTTGAACTATTTATATGGAATATATGGTAATTGAATTTCCTTGTCTAAATAGATAAATATAATAGTTTATAAAATCATCCAAAAGGAAAAAAATGACAAAAGGATATCAAAAAGGGTGTAAATCCAGTCCTTGAAACAACTTTAGTTGATACATTTAGTTTTTTGTGCTCCAATGAGGCATAAGTCTACTTATGGAAATATTTATTTCATCACATTCACTGTTTAATTTTAAATAATGGCCAATGTGATGTTCATAATTCATAAATTATTATGAGTGGATAATTTTTTAAGAGAAGTGTTGAGAACGAATCGGGATTTAATATCAAAAATAATATATCTTATAACGGTAGGGATTTCACCAAAAAAAACATTTGAATCCTACCTTGAAAATGATGAAATTAAACATTAATATATTATTCCTTATACATCCTATAAAATTGGAGAATCAAAATGAATGAATATAATCTTAGATAATATAGGGATAACCATTCCAATACTTTATAATGTCACAGTATTTTACTAAATATAGGTAGTATCCATATTTGTTCATATTCAAAATTGGTTTCTCATGAAACGAATTTCAAATATGGATTCAATGAGATGTGTTATTAGAAGAAACCAATTTTTTAATACATTAAAGTGTTTTTCATCCCCTATTTGATGAATATTAAAAACATGAATATGGGAAATTTTGATGAAATGTTTGGGGAATTTTATTTTTCAGATATTTATCCAATGTAAATGGTAATAGATATCAAAACAATAAAATTAATAAACTTTTTAATTAAAATGAGGTAAAAATAATTGAGAGAAAGAATTAGTGTTAATATTCAAAAGAATTTGAACATTAAAATTAATAGAGTAAATATATATATAAGAAAACCAATGAAGAACAAGTAGGAAATAAAACACATGTTTCTAATTTTGACTCTGATGAGACCAGCGGTAAAGAACATGCATATGAAGCATAAATAAAAGTATCATTAGTTAAAGAATAATGTGTAACTAGAGAATATAAAGGGTATTAAAAATAACTAGTTAAAAAAAGAAGGATATTGAGGCTCAAAAATTAAAACAATTTTTTTCTATCAAATTAAATTTTATTCAATTGATGATACTATTAACAATAAATAATGGGTTAAAGAAATGAATGAAAAAATGGATCAGATTGAGAAGAATGATACTTGGGATATTTTCACTATAAAAAGTAAATAAAATTTCAATTGGATCCTAGTGGGTATTCAGAAATAAATTAAATTATAAAAGTGAAGTCATATGGAATAAGGAAATACTTATATATAATGGTTACTCACAAGTTAAAGAACTAAATTTTGAAGAAACATATGCTCTTACTAAAATATTGTAATTCATAAAAATGTTCATTTCTATTTTAGATCATATGGAGAAAAAAATTACCAAATCGATGTGAAATATTCCTTGTTGAATGGACATATAGAAGAATAATTCTATACTGAGAATCCAAAATTATGTTTTATTCATAGTAATAGAAAAAGAGTTTAGAATTTTAATAATGGGTCTCTATATAACAACGAATATCTCTAATATTCTTTATTTCATGATTAATTACATAAATTTAGTCTTAATAAAATACTAGAAGATCATGAGGCCAAGTTTATTTGGGAAATTACGTACTTATTACAATAACATCAAACTTGGGTATATAAACAATATTTAAATTTTCTACAATAATCACTTAAAACTCCATCAATATTCTAAAACTACAAGGTATAATCTGGGGATGTACATAAGAAATAGGTGACCTGTAAATCCCAATAATTGAAAAATAAAATAATACCATATTGTAAAATAGTTAATGTGAATCAAGAGGTATATCAATGTAATAAAAGAGCGGTGAGAATTATAAACTTGAACATTGAATAATGATATAAGATTATCACAAAAAGGTAATATGGGAATTTAGAAACATCATAAACATAAATCATGGATAACTAATAATAAATCATAACATAGTGTTCATAAGATAACCTATCATTCCCCATACATGGTATCTCATGAGATAAAAATATTACCTAATGCATTAAAGGGCTATATAATTCTGGGACCAACCATCATATTCATATCATGTACATGCATAATTGTTCCACATATATCATACAACATAAGGAAGTTTTTCATCAATTTTTAACCCCATGACTAAGGATTTTGGGTTACATAATCAGAATTACACAAGAAATTATGGATAGGTATATCAAGGTGAATATAATTGAGTATAAATGGGTGTGCATATTCACAACACCAATTTTTGGCATGGAAAATTTCACGATAATTTTGATAGCATAGAAGGAGTACATAAAAATTAAATGAATGGTTAATGAGATTTAAAGGGATTTATAATCACTTGTAAATAATAAGTACAGTGTTATGCATGTGTAAAAACATATCCCAACATAAAAATAGGAAATAAAAAGGCATAATCTAAGGAAGGTGCTTAAATAAAGAGGAGAATGAGAGGATTTATAACTTCGACAAAGTAATATATTTGGTAAAGGTTATAATGAGAGGGGTTAAATGATATCTCATTACTATAAAATAAATTTTATAGTAAAAGGATATTTATAATTTCATCGAAATATTCTCAGTTAAGATTCAAAAGGCTAAATAAAAATAAGGTTCTTGAAAGGAAAATAAGATTGATATATCACTTACTGTGAGAGGGTTCTTCTTGAATATTCGTAGAAGATACTTAAGTGCTTAGTAATTCTTTGGAAGGGATTTTGATATGGATATGTACAAAAAATTAATTATTCAAATATTTTTAGTGAATATGAATTAGAGTTTGGGTGGGTTTTTATATCAAAAGAGAGTGGAATTCTTTTTTAATTTCTAAAATTAGGTTTTGGAGTTCGTATGGGAAAATAATCAAAATCATAAACCTTAACTAATATTTTCCCCATCTTTTCTACCAAATATTAGTGATTTTAAAAAAAGTCATATGTCTTATAACTGAACTCACTAAAATAATACTCTTAGTGATGTGTAAGTGAGTCAGGTTCATAAAGAATTAATTTTATAACTTTAAAATATAATATATGTTTTTGAGGATTCATTAAGGGTTTATAAAATTAATCAAATAACTTCAAAACACATTATTATATAGTAGGAACATAATTTTGGTCATATATTCACTTTATAGTATTTATTACTTCACTTTGAAGTATTTATTATGTTATAATACATACCGTTTATTTATATTGTATTTAATTTTTACCCCAAAATATGACTCTCTAAACAATTTATTAAAAATCGCCATTTTTAATTTTGACATGATAAATTCAAAAAAAAAATTATCAATATAATTTTCAAAATATGAAAATTTACACATTTAAATAAAAACACCTATTTACAATAAAATATAGGTTTTTTATGGCGACAACAATTTCCTGACCCTTATAAAAATAATATTTGACTTCCTAAAATAATATTACAAGTTATATATAAATAAAAATTATTTAATAATAATATTTTCCTAAAGTAAAGTTTATTTCAAAAAATAATGAATTCGTTAAAAAAGAGTATCTTAATTGAAACTTTATATTTTCTAAAAAATATAATTTATGATTCATCATACCAAAATCTAGTTTTTATAAAACTCATTATTTAATCATTTATAAATTAATAATAAAAAAGTATAAATATAATATTTTTTTATTAAAAATAAAAAATACACAAATTCCTATTTCTAGGGTCCATATACATAACCTTTTTTTACACCAATGTATTCCATAAGGTTAAGGTGAGCGATAGTCACACTTTCTTAGGTTGGTTTGGTTAACATGATTTAGGCCATGATATCAAAAATCTTGAACTTCACCAATACATAGTTTCACTTATGCTTTAGTTTTTGAATCTCGTCTTGGGATTGGTTAATTCAAAATACCAATGTTCTCACCTCCCTCAAAAACTATGCTATATAGTATTTATAAGGTACGATCTTACTAGTTATGTTCATCGCATATTCCTTCTATGTAAATTATAATTTATCATAACCCTTAATATACACTAATCTTAACAGAAACTGTATAATGGCTATTTTATCAATGGTTTTGATGCTTGATGGTAATTGAAATCTAATAGGATACGACTTATAATGGTCCAAATTCACCAAATTATAGAATGTGTTTTATATAATTTAATTTATTAATAAGTAATTTACACATTTAAAAATGGAATTTCATTTATAATTGTTTATTTTATTATAGTATAGGGGATAAAAAATCCCCTAGATCCCAGTACTCAAAGCTGGATGGTTTCCTGGGTGAAATGATATTCACTAAGGGAAAATTCTATAGCAACATTTTTATAAATAAAATGTAGAAAGAATCTATGATTTTAATTGATTATTTCATTTATATTTTTTGTGAAAAAGGGAGTGTTTTTAAATAATATTATAGTAAAATAAAAAACACATTTTTAATTATTATTTTTTATGAGATAAATGAGATATTTTATATAATTTAATGTACAGAAAAAGAAAGAATTTATTTTCATTCCCATGAAAATTATTCAAGAGAACTATTGAATAAGTTTGGAATGTAAGATTCCCAAATAGTATCCACATGTATATTTTAAGGAATGAAATTGTCCAAGGATGTTGAAGGTGAAAAGGTTACCCAAAATGAGTTTAGAAAAAATGATTTGAAGTTTAATTTATTTTACTACATCGAACCCCATTATTTTTTATACATTGGTCATGTGTGAAAGGTATCAAACTAATCCTAAATAATCTCATTTTTTTGTCTTCAAAAAGAATTCTAAAAAACATAAAAGTAACCTTTAAAGTTGGTTTCATGTATAAGAATGTTGATCAACTAAAGTTTTCTACATTAATAGATATTGACTCAGTAGATGTAATTTATGATAGAGGTCCAAAATTATTTTGAATTATTATATGAGGAGTAATTTTTGTGATCTGGAATGATCGAATTTAAAAATTAGTTGAATCTAGAATAATAGAGGATTATTATTTAGCTTCATCAACTTCTTATGCCCAGATGATCTATATGAAAGAGTATATGTAAGGCCTAAGGGTGAATATTGAAAAACCTCTCATAATTTCATGTGATAATCAAAGGGAAATTTACCTCTCTAAAAAACCACAACAACAATCTCAAACTAAGAATATTTATAATAGATATCATTTAATCAAAGAGATAGTTTCCAATGGTGATATAAGGTTATAATTTATTCCTATAAGAGATAAACATATAGTTATATTGAAAAAATTAAGGCCTTGGGATATATTTGGGATGTTAAGGGTGAATATTAATATTCATCCCTTAGCTTTCACTTAAGGGACTTTATAGAAAATTCCCCAACTATGATTTTCATTATGTGTCAAAGGGAGTGAATAAGTGAAAAAATTCGTAACTTTTTTTTCTATGAATATAGATCTATTTTTATTCTAAAATATTTGATAAATGTTGAGTGGGTATCTAAATTATTACCAAGATCATCTGAATCACTTGTCAAAATATTTTTGGTCAATAAGAGATGGAATTATCTCAAATACACTTCATTATATGGTAGTGTAGTTCTAGGATAATTATTTTTGAGAAAGGATATGATTTGATATTTCTTATAATGATTTTTTGAGGTTGAAACTAAATCTAAAGGGGGATTGAAAATCTAAATAATATTATTGAAGAATGATTGAATTTATTATCAATAATGATAAATAGAAATTTGAGGTATATTAAAATGTATATATGATATTTTGAGACTATTTTAATAGTTGTTAGAATATTTTTTGAGTGGTTTAATAGTTATAAGTGATGTTTAGAAATTACAAATTCAAAATATTTAATATTAGAGTGTGTATTCATTTAGTGAAGGTAAATTTCATAAGATTTTTTATAATTTAATAAAAGTTTTTAGAGAGAATAAAATTTTTAATGTAATGAGTTAATAAGTGTTTTGTGATAAATTTTATATAAATTTTGTACATAACAAAAGACTCTTGGCTATTTCATAATACACTTTTATATTTCCATAATACTTTCTCTAAAAATTGTAAGACTTAATTTCTAAGAATAAGTTTCATTGGTTAATCAAATTTTAAAAAATTTATGAATTTATAATACTTATATAGTAGTGAATTATATTTTTTTTTCATTTTATAAGATGTCTTATATGTTTTTTAAGAGTTATGTAGAATTTATTAAGTTTCATTTTACTCTAATGAAATATTATTTAAATTAAAAAATAAAAATGGTAAGAACAGAGCCCTAAGAACATAAAGTTCATTTTATGGGTTCATTAGGGTCATATAGGATAATTTAAGAGTCATTAAATATAACATGAGACTAAATAAAAGTATTTTTCAGTTCATAATGGTGCACTACTTTTCAAAATGTTAATACATGATTGAATCCGAAAATTATATAAGAATAAATTAAAAGATTATGGAATAATATTGTTGTAGATTTAAAATTTAAATATTTAAAATTCATTATCAGGATCAAACTGGATAAATATTCAATAGTTGTTGACCTGATTTGATGGTATTACCAAAATCGAGAAATTTACATAAGAAATTGTAGTTATAATATTATCATTATTCTATAAATATATAGGGGGAAAATTTAGAAGTGGAGGAAATTAAAAAAAATTAGAATCATTATTCTGATATTGTGTAAATTTTTAATATTTTTTCTATCAAAGAAATAGGAAGAAGAAGATATTGAAATGTGTTGAATCTAAATTGATCATCTAAGTTGTGGAAAGAGAATTTTTTATTAATTATTTATATACTTATGATTTATAAGAAATAATATATGTGTTTTCATTCATGATCTCATATACACATCAATTATTTGTAAATCTTGAGCATGAATTATAACATACATGGTGCTCTGTTGATATTCTTTTGGGTTTCAAAGACTGATCCTGAGGAAGAATATATTATTTCCAGATATAGATACATCCTATAATTCACTAAATATATATTTTATACTAAATTGTGGAAGACAAATTTGGTGATTGGTGGTCCTAATATAAAAAATTCCCTCATAGTTTTTTTCACTCTATAATGAATCATGGATGTATTCTACCCTTGTATTAT
This sequence comes from Viscum album, assembly GCA_963277665.1. Classification (NCBI taxonomy): domain Eukaryota; kingdom Viridiplantae; phylum Streptophyta; class Magnoliopsida; order Santalales; family Viscaceae; genus Viscum; species Viscum album. Next base: position 498,630,169 of record OY728140.1, read on the forward strand.
ACTATCCAGACATCCTTAGAATATTCAAGTAATAACACTACCATGAACTTGTAATAACTTAAAAATTAGAGTGATAATATTGGTCTTGGATTTCAACCTGAACATTGAAAAGAGTAGGTACGCACATTTGTAATGAACCATGTAAAATTTTTATACTTTAAATTTTCATTTCTCATTTCATATGGGTGATGTAAAGATTAAATTATAAAGGATCATGGCCATAAATAAGTCACAGTTCTTAAAATATAAATAATTTTAATAATTTTACAAATAATTCAACTCATCCCCTCACCCCCACCTCCCCTATTTATTTCACATTGACGAACCTGGGCACTTTATACATAGAATGGTAATTACACAAATTATGACATAGAAATCTACTCCTCCTTCATTCACAGTATTATTATCCGCAAACTTCTAGTGATATTAACTTCTTAATATCTATATCCTACTTCCAATATGATATATAATCCCTTATACTTTATACATGATCAAAATTATAATCCTTTCCCCCACATTTTTAGAATATATCACTTCTATATTAATATAATTACCGTGATTCCATTATATTAGATCTTAAATTTTCCTTGGTTATGATGGGTAACTTAATTTAAAATCACTCTTCAAATCCAATTCAATGTCCTTGAAATTTATTCAAATAAAAATACTTATAACATAGGATCTTTGAAAAGTGGGTAGTCTATCAAACTCGCCACTATCATAGATTAATTTCCACCAACAAAGAATGATTTCCACTATAAAAGTTCAATGTTATTCCCCAAATTAATTATAGATAAAACATACTCATTTATGGTGGGTTTTTCATTAGGAATATATATTTATTTAACCTATCATGTAATAATCTAAAATTCATACCACAACATCCACCTTCTAAAAGAACACCAAAATTATATATCCTCCACATCCTTTTATAAGTGTCTTCTTCATGACCCTTCTTATTGTGACATGACCACTACCCTCAATACACTTTTCAAGGAATTTTTAATATTATATAGAACCTTTTTATAATTCCTATATTCATTCATGGTATAAAATTTTATCAAACATTGGTCCATTTATTCATATATAACATCCATTATTTCATTGTGCATCACCTTGTATCATGATTTCTTGATTAAAATTATTCTATAAAAATATTTACATCTATCTAAGACCTTTTTTACATGATCCTCTTTATATCCATACTATAAAACCTCCAAGATTCCCCCTAACATATTCAAAATCCATGAAAATTGTCCACGTTAGCCTCATGAGTCTGTAGAGGATATCCAACATGTGTTTTCAATAATAAAAATCCAAAAATACAACATTTTATTTTTACAAGAACTATATAAAGCTTTGGGTCTGTTGGAAACATAACAAAACTCAATTCAATTCACCAAGAATCCATCCATCCTATGTGACCAATAATTTTGATAACATATTTAATTATTCTTTAATTATTTACTCTAAGATCATGTAAGTGATTTTCACTATGAGAAAAAAAATAAAATAGAAATATTTATCCAAAATTTGTAGTGAAAAAAAGACTCGAGAAGGGGATGAGTTGAATCCTATAAATAATTTCCCTAATTTAAACATCCAATTTTAAGTTAATGTATCTATAATTTTCTTAATAATGATTTTATTAAATGGAATAAAAAATAAAACGAAGGAATTTCAAGATTTTAGGTTGGTTCTTCCTATAATATCATCCAATAATCCACTCCACCAATACCCAATATGCACTTGGGGATTTTATTTATATCATTTTCCAAGGGATATCCCAACTATGTTCAATCCATGGTCACATTGTTCAAGGATTTTACAATCTTTTTATCTATTCTCCAAAGACCTTAAAACTGATTATAATTAGTTGAAACTTACTCCATGGACAAGTATATGTAGCTAAAACTTAACTATAGCTGAGTACAAGTAGTTTGGATTTAGGTAGAAATTGATAAAATATACAAATAAATAAAATATAATGAATAATTTACACCTTCATATAGAGATTTAATATTAAGGGATCGTCCTCTAGAAAATTAATTTTAGAGTTATATGAGTTATGAAAAATACTCAATGAAAATGATATTCAATGTACACAATATTGGTAGTAGTAAAATATATTCAATATAGATTTGAAGAAGCTTATTATTTTTCTTTATTATTTTTTTCTAATATTTCTCTCTCTCAATTAGTAGTGGTAAAGTGAAAAAATAACGTATATTTCAGTTTTAATTTTCTTTAAAGTTGAGTAATAGTGGTAGCAATAGAATTAATATAATATAAAAAGTAATTCAATTCTTTTGTCTTAATTATGTAATATAATTGTGTTTCATACATGTGTAACTTTATAGAACTTATATAAATTCTATCAATTCTTATAAAACATATATAAAAATTATAAAAAATTTATATTTTTCATAGTCTTATATATTTTTAAAATAAAATCATTTTAATTCATTCAAAATCATATTCATGATTTATACCTAACCATTGAACATTTCATTCCTAAAATAAACATTTAAATAATATTTTTTGTATTCTTACCTATAAACTTGATCAAAAAAATAAGGAATCTTCTCCATAATTTGAACAATAATACTCTTAATTTACACCTTTGAATCCTTCTCAAAATATTTCAAGAGTATCCTTAAAAAATTCGAAAATTTTAATTTTAAAATCAATCATAAATAGAAAATAATATTCTATGATGATAAACGTAGCATGATAGTCTCTTCATAGCACGCATCTTTATTTTTATATTGAACATGTATTTATTTAAAATTCATCTTTTTAGCCATCTAATTTTTCATAGGTAACTTGTAATATCTTAATGATCTCTATGATTACGTACTCCAAAACATCCCCCCATTTAAAACCTAACATTGTCACTATAATATTAAGTGAAATGTCTTGCATCATGTTTCATGATCTTTCTATATAACATGATATTTTTTTCGAGGATATCCATGAAGAAACTAAAACTTTATCCTCAAATTATAAACATTTCATCACATGAAATTTATAAAATTAATATTCCTCAGGAATAAGTTATATTTCCTTCAATCCATAAAATACTTTTTAAATTATTATAACATCCAAAACTCATCTAAAAAAAAGTAAATTTTCATAAAATGTAAATGTTACTTCAACTTTCAATCAGTACTTTACTAGATTTTCAAAAATCTTTAATATAATAAGAATAATTTATTTATTTCGTATATATTCATAAAATTAATCAACAAAATTTAGTTTCAAACACCCTACAATGAAAAGAGTAAATATTCTTTCATATTGTAAAAGTTAAACATTCAGAACATAAGTGTAACGTCTATCTTCACTACTATTGTTTCATAACCTTACCCTTTGAGAAAATTTCAAAATTATATAATCCATAATATAATTTCATCTCCAAAATGTAATTTGTAATATATTTCTTCAGTCATTAAAATGAATTGTATATATGACTTAGTTGATTTTATGAACTTCAAATATGTCTAATATTTCTTCAATAATGAAAGTTAATGAGTAATGTATTCCTTATCGAGTAATATTCATTAGAAACATAGGTATTCATCTAAACTATGATAAGAAACATATCTTTTTTATTCTACTCATATAAATAATATTTTTTACTTAGAGAATTTTTTAAGTTTCATACTTTAATACTTCAATACCAGTTTCCATATTTATCCATGATGTGATAGAAACGATTCTTAGAAACATTTCACAAACATAAAATGTTAGAAATTAAAATAGAGTAAAAAATAAAATAATGTTAATGAATGGTAGTGAATATATATGATAATAGTAAATAATACCGTATGACATATTTTATTATTGAATATTAGATAAAAGAATATTAGCATTTCAATCAATGAATGTGGGATAAAGTAATTATTTAAAACATAAATAATAAATAATTTCAAGGATTCACTTAATAAAAGGTTTTTAATGGAACACTTTATTGACCATTGTACATTGTTCTAGACATAACTATTCAAAATAATTCCACCTTTATCTAACTTTTTTAACATGGAATAAATTCCCCTTTATTAATAACAAAAAAGATGAAAACATCCACAAACATCCTTGAGTTATATCTCCCCCTATCTTTGGTTATATCTTAACCTTTGAAAAAATAACTAGCTCATATCCCCCTATAAATGAACCTAAATAAAAAAATTTAAATTTTATTAAGAGATAAATAGATAATATTACTCAATCAAACCATGAGGGATTGCATATCTTTCGATGAATCACTTGATGATTATACCACTTGTTAAGAATATGAATAGAACTACAAGAACCTTAGGGGAGTGGGATCCTATCTTTAAACCATCTTATTTAACAGTGATGGTTTTAACTCCAGGAAAAAATTGATTCTTCTTAAAACCTACTTTGGGTGTTATATTCTTCATTATATTTTCAATTTTAGTTTGAGTTAACAAATACACCAACATTATTATCCCTTACTTAACCTCCCCCTAATGAAGTGACATTTTATCTCAAGATAATTTTTCACAGAGTGATTGATTATATTTTTTATAAAATTATTAACACTTAATCCATGAAAATTTATTGAAATATGAGACTTCACCTCAATGTTATTATCCTCAAGTTGTTGCTTTGTCTATAATAATTGACGAAATGCTTGAGTATTCATGATGTATTCAGCCTCCAAAATTCTTAACAAAATATAATCTTTTTTTCTTACTCAACCATGAATATATAAATCTAAAATACAAAATATGTCACAATATGTTGATTTCATATCATCCATTTAACTTACCCAATCCAAATTCATACATACAAACAACTTCCATTATGATATTGAATGATAAAATAAACTAAAATCCATTACGACTTTGACATGTTATAGAATTCTTTTCATTTATTACTTATAGATTAATTTTGGGATAAATTTGGTACCATTCATCTTTAAGAGTTAATTTTTTATATATTCTCATTTTTACATATATTATACATCCAGTGAATTGATTATATTCTATCCCAAAAACATTTTTCACCATTATACCTTGAAAACTTCATCACAATAGTAAATTGTATTATTATTACCTTAGAATTTTCTAATTTATATTTTTTTCATCACCTCCTTATAGTATTTTGATTAAGAGATAAATTTTTCATGCCTTCCTTAAATCACCTATAGACCTAGAGAACAACAAATCTCTAGACCTTTACATTAGAAACTCATACCTGATAAACTCTAAAAATTGGTTTCATTATGCTCCATTTGAACCTGTAAAAATTATACCATCAATAAAAATGAGTACCTTCATCCTTCAATAATTATCATTTTGGAATAACATTTTATAATCAACTCATCCAAAATGGATTCTTGTATTTTTGATGTTTTGATCAGTTTAAAAATACCATGCTTTTGGTACGTCGTTTTATCCCATAAACTAGCTTATTGTTCTCCAACTCAAGAAAATTCCAAATTAAGATTATTTTTGATTTATTCAAGCTCCTCATGCATAACTTTGACGCAACATTAATTATTATTAGCCTCATATAAAATAATTTTCTATACTTTTGATAAAATTGATGTTTTTAATGAATTTATCCTACATTTTTTCATAGGAGTTGTCTAATCATCAATAATATTTTCTTAATTGAATTTCTCCATCCATGATTTTGTAATTTTTTAATGTTTTAAATGTCAATTAATAAACCCCATCATAGGCAGATTCTTATAAATCATCACCTACCCCTTTTTTGCTCCCTGTAAAACTCATTTCTTCATAACCTTCCTCTAGATTTTTTCTCTTTGTTGTTGATTATTTTTATCGTTTTCCACGATAGTTTTTTATTAACTTTCAACCATTTTTTCAAGTTGTTTTTTGATATGTTTATATGTATTAATATTACATGAGTAGATAATAAATATACCTTTATCACCATGAGATTCAAACTTAAAGTGTGTCTTTTTATAAATAAATAACTTGATTTTCAAGATTCAATTGTATTTTTAAGGTCAGATTCTTCTCATACCATGTCTCATATGGAGAATATTCATTACATAGAAACAATAAATATCTATTGGTGATATAAAACAATTTTAATACCACTTTATCTCAAAATTTCTCTATTAAGAATTTCACAATTAGAATCATTTAATTCATCTTATTGATGATCTATATACTCCTCTCAACTGCACTATTTTGTTAAGGAGTCCTCATGGCTTATATATTGTAGTCGATTCCCTAGAACAAACTTCTATGTACTTGATGATTACATGAATTCATTATTGTGAATATTAATAATTTTTTAATCACATCATGATTGTAACACTATATAATATAGTTTGTGAAAATTTTGTTAGAATATATGTCGCATAAAAATATTTTAGAAGTCCCCCGCTATGATGAGAAAATGGAGGTTCCATGAGATTATTCTTGAATAAATGTTCTATAGCTAGATGATAATATCTAAAATCACATGAGCCTCAGCTCGGTTGGTGAGGACTCCTTATGTGAATCCAAGCAGCTCGGGTTCAAATCCAGGAGGAGGCATATTTCAGGTACAGTAGCAGGTACTTTAGCAGTACTGTAGCGGAACTATAGAAGGTACTGTTTGGCACTATAGCATCTGGGATTATTCCCCCGTTTGGGCCATTGGGCCGCCAATTTGGTCCCCGAGTACTTTAAGCCATTCGGGACACCCAAGCCTTCATGTCAGAAAGTCTTTGGGGCCACCTCAAGGCCTTCGGGCCACCTTAAGGGCAGATGCAAACCAGACAACCTACAAGGAACAAGATCCTCAAGAAGGATGAGCAAGGAGATTTCACCATAGTAGAATCTAAATCAGATTTCAAGAATGAAAAGGTATGGCACCTGCCATTGGGACAATTTTGTGCATGTGCAGGAAAGCCAAGCCAAACATCCATGCAAAGGTAGAGAGATTATTTCATGATTAAGATGTTGTGGAGGAGTAGTTCCAAGTAGTTAGTTTGGGTTGTATGTAATGTTTTAATCCTATAGGAAATGAGTTCCTCTAAGGCCTACATTCCATGTAATACTTATGCCTACGAGACTTTTAAAGGTTTTAACTCACCCCTTTAAAGGTGGATTATCAAAATAAATAAAAAATGAAGGCTTTCGGGCCAATCGATGGATACTATCTAACAGTACACATAGAATATAATCTATTAGGGGTATGAAGCTCATAATACATTTAGACACCCTCTCATGGTGTTCTCCCTTGGTAATATCTATAAAGGGGGTTATAAAAATAGACTCACCAGTAGGAAATCCAATTTTGAGGTTTCTTTGGATGTTTTTATCTACAAATGTGTCCATTGTTATTCATAAATTATTATTATCATTAATAAATATCATGAGTTGCAAAATTTTATGTATTGCTGAAATACATGATGACATATTATCATGGATAATTAAGATACATTGGGTGTTTCATGGGTGATATTGCATAAATGGGTGATGTATGAAATGATTTATCCCTTATGTCTATTAAAAAAAATTTGCGACCTCATTCTCTTTGATAGAAATAGAACTACCTGGATAAATAAATACCCATGGTACTTTGTGGGAAAGTAAATTTCTAAAAAGTAAAATAAAGAGACATCAAGAACATAGGTTGATGGAACTATCATACAACATACTTTATTAGAGATATCACAATGTAGGGATTATATTACACTGTAAGATTTAATTCGAGGTTTTATATATTTTCAACATTAATATTTTTATCTATGGGTTCTTTGTTATATTGTAGAAAAAAACCCTGGATATTAGGCATATAAAACTATTTACACTGAGAAAGAGGCCTAAAGGTCACACACTAAGTGTATCCACAATCATTGTTAAATTCAATGTTGAATTTAAAAGTTTAGAATAAATACTATTTCATCTTTTCGGTTTAATAATATTTCTGGTTTGTTTAATCGCCAAGATTTTATCAAAATTTATTCAAAAGAATAATTGATTCAAATAATAATAATAATAAATATTAATATTCATGGATTGGTGAATGTAATATTTATTATATTTGTTGATTAATAATGCATGTATATTTATTTTTTAAATAAATAGTCATTTTTTAAGGTACGGTAAATACTAAGGAGGATAAGTATACTAAGTTTAATGGTCTAATTGGAAACAAATGATGTTTATTTATTCTTATGTGATGAACATTTAAATTGAATAATAATTATATTATTATAAATAAATGGGGTTCTATAACAATTAAGTAACTGGAAATGGTCTTGTGTACATATTGTAAACCCTAGACCTAACTTAATGAATATATAATTAAATAACTTTCCAAAACACACTTTTTGTGTAAAACTAATAGATTAAAGATCTATCAATCCCTATAGGGAGTTCAAGAGATTTATAGTGTGCATTATCCTCCTCTTCTGTAAATCTATTGAGAGAACATCAAGAATTCTCTAGGAGAATTATGATATGATTATCCTTGAATGATAAAAGTGATATGGATTGATCATGCAATCATCCAAAGATTATACGAATATGTTCAAAGATTTTGGTACATGTGTGGATCCTCACTAGAGGTATTCTACACTTTGGATCAGGCATCAAAAGGATGGTACGATGAGATCGAATCAACTAGATCATCAATGAATAAATAATTACAAGTATTTGTAATTTTATATTTTTTTAGAAATTAATTATAAATTACAAGTTAATACCCTTATATTTGGATTTTTGAAATTATTAAATTAAATTAATATATGAATTTCACTATTCATTAAATTATTCTTCATGTACAACCACAATTATTCATAAAATAAGACTAAAAAGATGATTTGTTTATGCTATACAAGTGCTTCCACTATGCTCAAAACCTTCAATCGGTATCACAGGGGTAGCATTGTTAATTAATAAATATTTATTATTAATTGATTGAATTTTATGAATTTTTAATCTCATTTACTACAGATATATTCATTCTTAAAATATGAACATCATTTTATCTTCCCTTTCTTCGTTCTTATTCACAAAACATATTAATAGTTTAAGATCAGACAGAGATACTTCTGAAACAAACATATAGAGATTCCAAAGGTAATTTATAGGTATCACGAAGATACATGGAATGAAACCCATATTTAAACACCAAATTCCCATGTATATTTATTATATATCTCAATAATATTGAATCAAACTGATGAGATTGGATAAGATATCATTAAGAGAAGTTCATCTCATAGATTCAAACATGCTGAAATATTATATGAAGAACCATATATTGTGTAACCTACATATATGATGTTAAGTCCTTATGTCTTTTTAATAGATGGAATGGGGTTTATTCCTATCATGTATATCTTATATTGTATAGGGAATGAAAAACCATGAAACTCTGAGCCCATTGGTCTTTTAATAATGCTACAAATATTGTACCTCATAAACATCTATGGTAAGAAACACACCCAATGTTCCATGTAGTCAACTACAAATTTTGTTCTTAATTAAACATGGATATAATAATTAATAATATATTAAAACTTATTCCCATGTGTTCTATGTTAAATTAATTTTAAATTTCACACCATTCTATAGGATTACTAATTATATATTGATCTAATTTCTATGTTAAATTCTAAAATTATATGTTATGTATGGTATTTTCTTATAGTATGCATCAAGTGAATCAAGAGCATCACATCCAATGTAATTCACGGGTGTTTGGGTGTCATTTTTATCACAATACATGCCATGTAACTACCTATTATCTAATGTTTCTTGTTATCATCTATGTTAAGTGATATTATGAAGCAATATGAGAATATGGATACATGTATAATAATCTCTCACCTTCATGATCTTTATAAGGATTATGTGAGATAGGTGAGATGTGATATTTCCACTGCACTATTCACATGCAATATTGGAGATTCGATACCAATTGGGCCTCATGTAGTCAATATGATTGGATATATATAACACTTATACATCATGGGGTTTAGGATCCTTAATGATTTGATCATAGATAAAATTAATTCCTCACTACCTAAAACCTTCTCCAATTTATAATGAATTTCAATATGATCAAGAGTAAGATGAATCTTTCATAACATCTTACTATCATTCTCCAAGTTGATAAATGCATGGTGCATGAAAAACACATGTTCGGTGTGGTAAATAAGAAAAGAAAGAATAAGGAAAAGGTTATAAAGCATCATTGTAATTTTATGTATCCAAAGCACCATCCTTCCACGAAGAAGAATATCTGGCAGCAAGAAAAGGAGTAGAACACTGTGTGTTTTTCATGTGGTAATAAAGGGAATTGGGTGAGGAACATCATCTATCCCAAGGAGCAAGTGTAATCTTCAGGTGTATTAATTATTGAATGTAGTCTTTTAGTATCTATAATTTGGGTATTAAATATTACATGTGGTCATCCAGTTTTTATCCAAATATAGAAACCAAGGATTCTTCATTAGGTTTTAGATGAAAGTTGAATCTGTGGGCTACCAATAGGTAAAGGATGGCATCTCTATCCATTAGAGACAACTGCCTCACATTTCCAACAAGTATTATTATGGTTTTAATGAATTTTTATTAAGTTCCTAGTTTTACCAAGAACTTCATTTATGTTTCCTTTTTATACATGGATAGATTTATTTTCATCTTTAGAAATAAGAGTTTCCACTTTTATAATGATAACATATGTTATGGTATTCCATAGATGAATAATTATCTTTATGTATAAAATTATGAAAACTAAATATTAGAAATTGATAAAGAATCAAATTCATGTGACTCATTTCACACCCAGTTGTGGCATTGCCACCTTATTCAAATAAATTAGAAGAGTTTGAAAAGATCTATCAAGATGGTAACTTAGACTATTTTCAGATTAAACCACTTGAAATATTTCATTCTTATACTATGCTTCTGTTATTGTTTTCTATTATTTATCTTTATTTATATCCATGGTTCTGCTCTAATATGAGGGTATAGTCTCTCCACCATAAAAAATCAAAAGGACCAAAATATAGCTCCACTAGATTCATGATCATATGCTCTTTCCTCTTCCCCATCCCTCCATGTTATAGGTAAAATAGATCAAGAATCCAAGACAGGTCATTTTCCCTTGTCCATACATATAGATATGACATTTATTCAATTACCTGATGAAACCCTAATAGGGTGTGAGATAAATTCAGTAGGCTACCACCAAATATGTCAAGAATAATCTAGTCAGCTTCTATAGCATTGAGGTGTCTAGGTATAAGGAACAATAAATAATTCTAGAAATAAATACTGGTCAGATCAAGTTTAGATATGACACCTATCTATCTTTACCAACTTTGGAATAGTCTAATATGAGTTTGATTAGTTTACCATATATAATTATATATATATATATAATATGTACACATGTATATACACTCTATATGTTCATACATTTATAGGCATAAAAATGGATACTAAGTGATATCTACACTCAAGGGTAACTTATGAATCCATTACTAGTTTAATAGTCTATAGGCTCCATAAATGGGTACAACACCTAAATATCATATGAATGTGTAACATCATGCCCGTCACTTGAGACATTGGGGTGAGTCTTCATGCCCAATACCTAATGAAAAGAAACATAAAACATCATACCCATCTTCCAAAAATAATGATAAATGGTGTGATACATAATTTCCATCACCCAACATAAGGGAGTGTAAAATTCCGTTTTAAAAAATCACTTATCTATTGTCCAATGACCATTATCCATGGTCAAATAATAACAATCACGAGGTATTTCCTCTTAATAATTTATAATAATTTAATAAAATTTAACCAAGGTTTAACTATTGATATACAACACATTTATAAATATATAACATGGGGAATGACCATGCCTTCCCCACCCATTTAATTAAATCAATACATTCAATTAAAATATCAAGGAAATTCCAATTTCATGTTAATCCCAACCACATAATAGGTTGTTCGGTCCATTTAGAATTTACATAAGGATTTGAATTCATTTAACACTCCCAAATGGGTTGAAATAAATGATTTAGGTATCCTTTCATAATTTTATAAATCTCTAAGGGTGTGTTATAACATGATATATTTATTTAGAATAAGTAATAACATATAAAGTTGACACATGGAAATATACAACATTTTTTACAAATAAAAATTATATGAAACACACAAAATTTTAGGTAAAATTTATATACTCCATTCCTTAGTCTCATATCTCTCTTCACATCTAGTTTCAGCTTTCCAATTGAGACATAATGGGACAAATTGGAAGAATGAACCAATACCCAGAAAATAGGGCATATGAGATCACACCAATACTTCAGAAGATATTGGAATATAAACTATAATATTAATAAGTAGGATTGAATAGCTTACCAATAGGGTTCCAATGCACCTGATGGTAACAGAAATAGAAATTTGATGAGGGATTTATAAAAAATCCCTTGGTACGGAAGAGTGAGAGCTCATGAATATGAAAAGAGGGTTTCATGCTTCCTATAGAATAATACAAAATGTTGCAGGATGTTAAAAATATTGGTGAAAAGGTTATATTTCCCTTTAAATATGGGGTCTCATGGTTAGGCCACACAGTTGGCCAAACCATGTGCCAATTGTGTACTAGCTACTTCCAAGGGAACCCCCTTGTATGATTTGTCCACACATTTTGGCTAACTGTTCGTAGCCCATACAAAAACTCTCTTCGAAAATTTTGACAACACCCACATGGTCATGTATCTGAGGTTACATAGTTGTAGAAAAACTATGTTCCCTCTACTATTCATTGATTTCTCACAAATTTGAGTCACACAGTTATCATTAACAATGCACTAATCATGCGGATTAGTATTACTCTCTAATTTCTAAAACTCTAGTCTCCAAAAAATCCTCGGATTCTCCTAATACAATACTTAATACTTAGGTAATGTTTACAAAAGAATAAAATGTATTTAAGACAAAACAATTACATGTACCTTCATGAAAATATGGGTCATTACAACCTCCACTCCTTAAATCAACTCATCCCCAAGTTGAACTTCTATGGGTAAAAAGGGATCATCTGATAAAAGCTTTTTCCACTAGGTAAGTACATTAACTTCCCCATCCCAAGTACCATATTGTACTAGTTCATGTATGTATAGAAACCACACTAATGTAACTGACCTTACTCGGAGAGTCTTCACACTCTGATCCATGATACACACTAGGTACTCCTCAAAGGACGAATTCACATATAACTCATCCCCATTAAAATGGAAAACATGAGACAGGTCTGGATAATACTATAGAAGAAGTGAAACATGAAAAATTTCATTTATAGACTAGTATGTCTGAGGAATTTCCATCTGGTACGCCACCAGTTTTCTTCTCTCCAAAACCCCAATGGTTCTAAAAAATCAAGGAAAAAGCTTACCATGCCACTGAATCTGTCGATTTCCCCACCAGGGTGAAACATGCCAGAAAACCAAATCCTCATCCCCAAACACAAGATTTTTGTTGTGTCATCTAGAATATGACTGATGTCTAGAATACGATTTCAATATGCACTTCCTGATTAACTAGACATTCTTTGATGTCTTCTGAATAAGACATGGTCCAATTAGTGCTCTCTCCCCCACCTCTAACCAAGAAAGATGCGATTGGAATGTCCTATCATATAATTCCTCATGATGAACAATCTGGATGGTATTGTAAAAACTATTATTATAAGAGAAATCAAGTAGGGTTATATGTTTCTCCCAAGAACCCCAGAAGTTAAAGACACATTCACAAAGGAATTCCTCCAACACCAGAATCATGTGCTATGTCTTCCCATCGGTCTGAACGTGATAGGCCTTTCTCAGAAGAACCTATGTAACCAAGGACTTCTACAACCCTTTACCAAATTAATACATGAATTTAGTGTCCCTTTTAGATATGATTGAACATTGATCTCCATGAAGGCATATGACCTCCCTAACATATATACTTTTTAGATCATCAACTAATAAGATCTCTTGAATATCTAATAAATGTGAAACATTCATAAACATATCAATAACTACCAAAAAAAGTATCACTTTCTCAGAGAAACCAAGGAAAAAAATGATTAATTCAAAGGAGATATCAACCCATTTACACGAGATAACTCACAATGACTAAAAAGATATTTCTAGTCACTGATGTTCCACTTTCACCAATTGATAGGTAGAATACCAACTAATAAAGTGGGATATCACCCATTTCATACCATCCCACAAATACTAGTGACATAATTATCAATACATCTTTGTTACCCTTGGATTTAACTCTTAAACTGAGGCATGAGATTTCAATGTCATCTTCTCTCATATTTTGGCTAGAACCTAGACATGCCCATGTATGCATAAGATCTCATCATCATCCATGATTAAACTAGGCTATGATTCCTCATATAAGATAATTTATGTTAGGGATATACCCTCAATATCATAAAGATGTATCATATTTAACCATTCCATAATGGTATAGGTCACTAATAAAGTGGTGTGGGTTGTCTGATTGTGCTCCTCAAGAACCTAAACATGTTTCTTTGAGAACAATTCCATGAGCTAATACTCATCATTTTCCTCGTAAACTATATATTTCTTAGTCTTCCAAATTAGATTATCAGCTACCACATTTCCTTTTTTAGGTTTATAGGAAAGTTAGAAATCAAAATATTGCATGTATTCAACCCATTTTCAATAAATAAGATTTAGATCATGCTATGAAAATATGTAATGGAGGCTTTTTTGATCAGTTAATACTATTAAATAGCACCTAGGAATATAATTCTTCCAAAAACATAAATCATGGACTACAGTCGATATTTAAATATTATGTGTAAGTTAATTCTGCTTATGAAGCCTCAATTAAAGACACATGTATGCTACGACCTATTCTCCATGCATCAAAACTGACCCAGCATGATACCTAATGTGTCACAATAAATTGTGTATATTATTCCTATCTATGATAGAATCATAATCAGTTTCAAATCCAACTATCATTTCAACTATTTAAATTATTTTTCACAAGCTTCTGACCATATGAATTACACACCCTTCTTAGTCAAACACAAAAGAGAATCCTCTAGGCATGATAAATCTTGGATAAAGCATATATAATGCTAATATATCCCCAAGAGACTCTATATATCAAATAAAATTTTAGTATACTTCTAGTAAACTATAGTTCTCACCCTGTCTAAATCTACTGATACACCTTACTTCAAGATTTTGTGTCTTATGATGTTTAATTATTCGATCCAAAACTGAAATTTTGTGATATTCATGTAGATATAGTACTCTCTCAGTGTATTCAACACAATATCAAGAGGTTGGTAATGGTTGTGTTGAGTGTGATAACACACTAGGATATCATCAATGAAGACTACCATGAATGATCTAGATATGGGTGTAAACCCCAATTAATTAGATCGAGAAATATAGTTGGCATGTTTGTGAGACCAAACAGAATTTCTAGGTATTCAAAACGACCATGCCTACTCTAAAAATCATAATGAGTTATATATGAAGACCTGACATATACCATATGATATCTCAACCTCAAATCGAACTTTATGAAGACCTGGTCTCCTCGGAGGTGATCAAAATGGTCATCCACTTAAGGTAGTGGAAATTGGTTCTTTATCATGAGGTCATTAAACCATTTTTAATATTTGAAAATCTTAAGGGGAACATCTGAATTCATGGTAAAAGGGATCAGTGAACCCATTGGATATTTTTTGGGTAACATAAAACCCTTTATCCTCAAAGCCTTCTAGTTGTTTCTTAAGCTTGGGATTCTCTTTAGGTGTCATCTTATAAGGGGGAATGGACACTGGTGTCATTCCTGGAACTAGATCAATGGTTAATTATACCTATCTCAATGGAGGTAGACTATAAAATTCATGAGGGAAAATTCCCCTGAAAATATCCACCACATGAGAAAAAATAGTAGTTCGTAACCCTTGGTCATCTATGCAAACACATATAATCTAGGCTTCCACTCTTCCCATACAAGGATGCTCAATTCCAACTCGTGATGCATAGACATCCCATTCTCCCTTATATAAATGTATACCTCCCTATGGTGATGTAAAATTCACCCTCTAGTGACAAAAATTGATATGTTCTTAACAAGGAATTAACAAGGACATCCCGAAAATTACATAAAACCATGTAATATTGATAATGAAATGATTCCATGTGAAAATATATACACCTATCTTAAAGGTATAATCCTTATATTGGTTAACACTCTCTCATTGTATACCCAATAGGGTATTTAGTTCGTTAATTCTAGATAAGTACTCTATCTTGGGACATAAACTCTAGAATTTCCACATATATAAAAGTGTGTGATCCACATATGTAAAATAAATCATAAACTAGAGTATATGATACTATAAATAGTACCTCAAATAGTAGAATGTATAACACTCTTCTAATCTGAAATAGGTTTCACAACATGTAACTAGCCCAGACAATGTATCTGATTTACAACCTGACTACCTTGAATAGTCTTACTCTTTTGGAACTATAATTATTTAGTCTGAGACCCTCTACCTCGACCAACTTTTCATATAGATTGTCTAGTGTTATTCCAATCAGTATCTTGGTGAGAAACTACTAGCCCGCTACAGAACATAGAGTAGGTGTAGATTCTCTCTCACTAGGCACTGGAGGAATGATCCTTTAGAACAATTGAATATGACCCATCATGCTAAAGACTCTGCATTCCATTGGGTCTCACATACAATGGGGTTTCGTGTGTCCTAATTTCCTTCACTAGATACATATAAATAAATTTTCAGTGAGATATGTATAATTTCTTATACCCCAACAAGAAACCTCAAAACACCACTTTCATCCATGAGAAGAACCACTAGATGGTCTGGGTAATGAACCACCCAAGATCACACCATCATCTTCCCACGAATTCTGATTAGTAATGAGGTCTTGGTTGACTATTTTATAAATATAGGTCAACCAAAATATATTTAACTATGATCAAATAGTGTACACAAACCCATCTTTAATTTACAATGTATTCATGATCTCATATCCATATAAGGTCATAGAAAATATTTTACATTAGTAAAATGGAAGAATAATCCTTTGTAGACATACCTCCATATTATCAGTTTATGAACTATATTTATTGATCATCCATCAGTGTTTTGGGAAATAATTATTCATAAAATACCATTTTGAAGTCCCTTTAGATGATATACTGATATTGGTCTTCCTGGGTTATGATATATCACCATCACTTGGAAGAACCACATTGTGTATAGGCAATGATCATGACCCTATACTATGGAGGAATCTCTAAATGCTTGAATATATAAAGAATGGCCTCCACCATCCCTAGAGAATTTGGGAGGATTATTCTAAGGAAACTCCTAATTCAACTCTGCCATAGTCATGTTAGGTCAAGAAACTCTTTTCATATACTGCATCATACAAAGGAAACCCTACTGAAACTGTGAATCATTTCTTAAATCCGGAATAAAAAGTGGTTTTATAGGTGTCTCTACTAGAGGTATCACTAGTGGATCAAGGCCCACCATCTCCAATGTGTTTTCATTGACACCTTATTATAATATTACTCGAGGCATTAATGGTAACATGATTATACAATTCCAAATGTATTCCACATAAGAGAACATGACAGATGAAAATATAATAGATGGATAATAGGACAAGTACATAACCTTCCTATGGTAAAAGGTCACACCTCTATGCCTTCTCCAAAATCCAGGTCTATGTGATAAAGGAAGACCATAATAAGCAATAAAGACCATAAGAGACACCCCAACTACCCAATACTAAGTCTAGTTTTGGGTGTAGGTCTCGTACCACATGACATAGACTCCAATATATAGATTGTCAATTGCAATGTATAGTGGAAAAAACTCTTAACTTTGAATTTGAAATTCCATTTAGCAATAACTCTTTAATATAAAATTTTAATTCCATTTAATTTCATATTATATATATATATATCATGGTATAATTAAATGCTAAACCATTCCAAAATTATAAAATGAATACCTCATGTAAATCACAATTTGTATATCATTTAACTACAACGGAGCCTTTACATCTAGTTTTAGGATGTAACTAGTCATAACCAATGATTTTATTACATTAATCACCATTTAGGATTTATAGAATCACCTACTTCAAAAATTACCATTGGAATTCATTTAATACAATAAAATAATGTTTGTTTCTTTCCATAGAATTTGTAGTACAGAACACAAAACATGTTATAATTGCTCAATTAAGGTGTTATCCTCAATATATATTGAAATATTCCATTTATATTTATATAAGTTATTTAATTAATCCTTTTATTTATCCCTATAATAAAATTTCTCACATTTACATATATATTAATCAAGGAACTAAAAATATGTAGTAGGAAAATGCATGAAAACTGTAAAAGTGCCATTTAAAAATTCATGACATATTAGTCCTAAAGTGAATGTAATGATAAATAGAATTATATTTAATTAAAGTGATGGAAAGATGGGGAAATTCCATGATAATAATAATATCATTAACAATAATGTCACAATATATGTGTGTCACCCAACGGTTAAATTCGTGAAACTTTAAGACGCACAAAAAAGAGGAGAAAGAATCTATCCCATGTAATTTGGGTTTCCCCTGTATGTGTATTAGATACTCCTAGGAATAGGATCATTAAAAAATTCCATTAAATCCTAGTCCCCATTTTAATACCCAAAAAAATAGAAAATAAAATAAACACCTCTAATACCACTTTGTAACATCTGGACTTGAGAGCCACTAAATGGTCCCCTAATCCAGTGGGTCACATGGCCTCAAGCATGCCTCCTCATATATCAAAGGTTGCTGACTAGAAATGAGGGTCTATGATGGTGTAGTGGGGAGACTATATCCTCATATGAGAGTTCACAGTGGATATAAACATAGATAAATAATAGAAAATAATAGCATAAGTATAATATAACTAGAATCGCAATGGAGAAAGATACCATGAATAAAAATAGAAGAATAAAAAACATCCAATCAGTGATAATAATCAAGTTATAGACTAGGTTACATACAAAATAATTTCATGTCATACTAATATAAAAATGGGGATATGGGGATACAGGACAATAAGAAATTAAAAAATTATTTAAAAATTAAAAATTCTAAAAGAAATCTCCACTAGAATCATGAGAATACACTTGGTCATATACTCCTATGATCCATTCTATAAGTAAAATAGATCAATAATCTGAGATAGGGAACTTGTCATTGTCCATTCCTACAAATATAAAATCAAATGTGGTACAAAAGGTGGCCTGATTAGGGTGTAAGATAGACTTAGTGGGCCACCACCCATATTTTCTAGAATAATCCAGTCAATTTGTATATCATAGGAGTGTTCTTGTATATGAAACAACAAATAATGATACAAATAAATACCATTTGGATTAAGTTCTGAAAGAACACCTGGATGATTCTACCTACTTCGAAATTGGTTAGAATGAGTGTGATCAGTTTATAATATATAAGTAATCATATATATAATATGTATACATATATATACACACTATATATAAGGAACTTTTGAGTGATATACATGAATAATATCTTCTAGCTGGACCTAGGGAAAAAATCCGGCCTACATGACTAGTCTAAAAATATATAGTATCCAACAAATGGTACAAGCCCTAAATCTTATATGAATGTGTGCCATCAGACCTATCACTCGAGACAGTGGTTTTAGTCTTCATACCCAACACCTAATGTAGAGGAATCTATAACATCTCCCCCCTGTCAAAATAAATAGAAACGGTGTGACATGTCATTCCCAGCACCCAACATAAGTGAATGTTAGATACCATGCTCAACAAAACCCTTATTCATTATCCAAAAACCATTATACAAGGTCTAATAATAATAATCATGAAGTGTAGCCTCTTAATCATATAGATAATTAACACGATTTAACCAAGAGTGAAAAATTCATGTAATCAAAATTTATAAATATACAACATGTTATGTATACTTTCCAACAACTCTCATTTAATTAAATTAATAAATTTAATTAATAAAATAATGGAATTAAAATTTCATGTAAATATGAACCACTTAGGAGGTTTATTGTTCCATTTATCATTTAGATAAGGAGTTCAACAAGTCTGACACACATAAAGGGGTGGCATTCAATGAGGTAGGAATCCTCAAATAATTCAACAAGGCTCTAAGGGTGTGTTAAAACATGATAAATTTATTTAAAAGAAGGAAAGGAATTTTAAGGATATGCTTTGAAATATATGATGTGTAGCACAATGGAAAATTTTATAAAACATACAAACATTTATAGAAAATTCCTAGACCACTTACCTTAGTCCCTTAGCACTCTCATCATCCATTTTAATCATTGTAATTGAGCTATAATATCAAAAATCAGAATAATAACCAATTCCATAAAATAGGTAATAAGATATCTCACCAAATAGAACAAGATATTTAAAAATAAACTATAATTAGAAGGAAGATGAGTGGATAACATATCAAGAGGGATCTAACACATTTGACAGTGATGAAAATAGATATAATATGAGTGAGTTACCAAAATCCCTAACTATGGTAGAGGGAGAGCTCAAATAGAGGATAAGAGGGCTTCACTCTCACTAAATAAGAAAATAAAAGGAGGTAGGGTCTAAAAACACTTAATGAAAATTGTAAATTCCCCCTTAAATAATTGGTCACATGGTTTGGTCATATGGTTGGCCAAACTGTGTGCCAACCGTGTGATAGCTACTACCCATAGAAATTCCTCGCATATGTTGTATGAATGGTTTTCCTAACCATACATATCCCATTAAAAAAATATTCCAAGATGTCTGTAGAAGCCACATGGTCATGTGACCTAGGATGGATGGTTGCCGAAAAATAGTGTGACCTCTGTTGTGCACTAAGTTCCTCGTATGGTCGAGTTGCATAGTGAGCCCTAACCATGAACTAAATGTGTGACTTAGTCCACCTCTCCAATTTCAATAACTCCATGCTCTGAAAAATCCTCACACATTCCTAATACCTTCCTTAATACTTATTCCATGTTTACCGAGAAAAATAACATATTTAACCTAAAAAAATGATCCTTACCATTGTCAAAATCCGGGTCACTATCATAAAACTTCGACTTTCTATAGTAGCTTTCCATGACTATGAGTTTTGATATAAGAACATAAAAACTATTTTTCTTAATTAGAAAATCTAGGAAGAAGTGTATATGACAAAATAAAAATCTTTTGTGAGTCCAAGAAATTCCAAAAAGGTATAAAAGTCACTAATATCGATTTATTGGTAAAATAAATCATTAAATGTCATAGAAAATTTAGTTTGATGATGTTATTAAATAATTTGGTTTAATTAAGAATAAATATGATTCAATTATTTACAAGTAGTATAGTGGGAGTATGTTCATTTTCAAAGTAGTATATGTTGATGATATATTACTAATTTGAAATAATATATCATCCTTATAAGAGGTTAAGGCATGGTAGAGGAAGTGTTTTTCCATAAAAGAAATTGGTGATGTAAACTATATTCTAGGAAATAATATCATGCATGATTGATCAAAGAGGCTACTTAGAATAAGTCAAAGTATATAAATTGACTAGATACTAAATAGGATTGGTATAAAACAATCCAAGAGGGGATTAGTTCCATTATCACATTGTATAGAAGTTTATACAAAAATATTTACTCATATGCAAAGGAAATAGATGGAATGAGTGAGATATTATTTGCTTATATGATAGGACCTATCATATATTCCTTGTAATATATGATTCTGGATGTTTCTTATGCATTGAGAATGGTACTTAAAAATTAATCTGATCTAGGTGAATATAATTGGATTGTTCTTAAGACTATACTTAATTATCCTAGGTGAACTAATGGTATGTTATTGATGTTTTGAGGAGATTAAGAGATACCAATAAAGAGTTATATAGATGTTGGATCTCAGATAGATCATAATTATCTAAACTCCCAATCAGGATATGATTCTAGACTCAACAGATGACATGTTTGATGGAAAATTTCAAAGCCACTGGTTGTCTCCAATTCTACAATAGAGTCTGAGTATATTTCATCTTCCAATGCATCCATTAAAGCTTATTGGATTCACAACATTGTTTAGAATATTGATGCGGTTCCTAGATGTCAATACACTATCATGTTTTTTGTGAAACACTTCATCAATGTCTCTTTCCAAATAGATAATGTGTAATGAACCAACCCAGGTCAATCCAATTCATCACCTGAGTCAACCCACCACACAGCCCGAAGCACATTCTCGATCTCCACGAATTGGGGACAAGCATCGGGGATTACCATCTATCACTTGGGAATGATTTCACCACTGGTAAAATAGCTTGAAACATCTATAAAAAAGGGATAAGCACACAAATAACATCATATACAATATCCTAAGGTAAGTAGATTCCATAAACAATGACATACATAATTATAAAAAATGGTCCCCTATATGACATATACATGGTATGAAAAGTCAAAACCCAAAACTCAAAATGATAGGAATAATTCCCAAAATGGGCCATAAAATATTCCCAATAGATACAAAATACCAACAATGATGCTACATTATCCAATCCCTTTGATATCATGTCTCCTCTACTAAACACTTGATGATAGTAATCTAGAACATACACCCCGGTACATGATTCCCTTGCTATTAATTATGTCCTGAAAAACAAAGTCTAAAAATACATAAGGCACCAAGAAGGGTGTGAGGTATGATGACCATAAGGATACCACCATAAATCCATTATAGAATTTTACCCCTGGAAACCAATAAACTAGTATGAGAATATTTTTCAAAACTAAACTACTTTAAAAACATACCATCTTCAAATATAGAATTGGAATTCCTTTGGTTTTCATTAAAAATAAAATTAGTTTTCCAAAAAAAATATAACAAGACTCAAGAAAATAAAAAAGGAAAAAAATCTAAATAAATCCAACATAACAAGGGAAATCATAACATCATCATCATATAATCAATGAGCATAAATGGTCATAACATATCTCATCAAAACGAGAATTGAACTAACAAAATTCATAAATCATATAAACCAATCTAGTATGAGTAATGTGCATATAGGTATCCAACCATCAGGACTATCCTTAGTGAGTAAACAAGTATTATAGCTAGCTATTAAATTTGAATCTCTCATGGTCTTACATATAACCAAATCTAATATATATCACAATCTCTCAGAAATCATCATGGAACCTCTCATGTCCTTACTACCCAAAAGATCTCATGGCCCCTTGGAAACCAAATTAGATTCATGTGTGGTCCTCCCTTTGATATATCATAATAACATATTGGAAAGTAATTGAAATGTCTTACTATGGAGACACAGTCCTAGATAGCCCTAATTCGGTATATTATATCAATTGCATTGTCATGATTATAAGGAATCAATTCTCGAAGGACCAATCATTTTATTAGTATTGGAAAACTAGATAAATAAATGAGTCTTGTAATTCAAATTAATACAATAACTAAAAAATAATTTTTTTTCTTCAAAAAAACAGTGGGGATAGCTTTATTCTATCTAGTAAATCATTGTATATCTTTCATTGTATTCTTCTTGGATTCTCAAGGAAAGGAAACCTAATAAGGTTGATCTCAAATTATTATTAAGAGTAAGTAAAATGGAATTAATAATCAATAAATTATAATGAATAAACATGGAAAGGTAAATAATTGATATCACATGAAATTCAAATGACTAGATAAGGAAAAATAAATATGGCAAGGTAAGAAGCTGAAACAGAAGTCATTAATCAATTAACTAAAAATTAATTGTATCCATAGTTATGTCGATAAAAAATCTCATGTATGAATAATAACTAGAACTAAATGAAGGAAATAATTTCTTAATGTACGTCATGTATGAGGAAAATGAAAACCTATACCACAAATACCTTTCACAATATGGTTTAAAAATACGAATAGAAACCATTTTAATTTTCAAACCTTATTTTTATCATGAGAACAGGATGATTCATTGAGGATCTATTGAAATTTTGTTCTCCACCCATCATTGCATGTCCAAATAATTCTTCATATTTAGTAATCGATTTAATTAATAAATAATATTCCTTATCAAATATCCATATTGAATATAGAAAATGAAATTATAAATATTTCCCCAAATAATCAAAAAAAATCAAAGTATAAACCATATGAAAAATATTATACAGTTTATTCAATAGTAATATTGATGATAAATGAAATGGATAATTTGGGGGAAATTCAATGTTTAAGGATCATAGGAGATTTATTATTTCAATGGGACTAAAAATGATTCAATAAAGTAAATTTTAATACTATCCTTGTTCAAATAAATCACACACCATCCAGATAATGAATAAGGATAATATCAATAAAATATATCCCAAGTGGTGTAAAATAAAGAGTTGTTTTCATTGAAGAATATAAATAAAAAGATATTTTAAAAAAATTCTTGATGAAAAAATACTTTTGTTTTGAAAAACCATTTTGGAAAAAATTTTATTTGAAAATATATTTTGAAAACTTTTTCATTAAAAACTATCCTTTTAAATATTCAAAGGAAGTCATAACTTAATGATGGTGGGTAAATCCATACTTGTCGTATAAAGTAAAAATAACATTCCTTTTGCGAGGAAAAAATGTTAGAAAAATTACTTATTCAGAAAGCGGTAAGAATGTTCCTTTCAAAACATTGGAAAACCACAATAATGGAAAACTTATTTACTGACTAATTCTAGAAACATTTTTGAATTTTTTTTTCAAAAATAAGGTTTTTATAAGAAAATAGGTTCTTTGACTAAATATATAAATAAAGTTGGGTTTTCTTAAAAACATTTTCTAAAACATTTTGAGTACCAAATAGTGGGAAAATGAGACTATTACTTAGTAAAGGACATAAAAACCATAGGATATTAATGTTAAATGGTTTATTAATAAATGATCAAATAATTTCCTCTGATATAAATTCAAGTGTAAACAATCCTGAAAAAAAATGAGATTGTAAAGTAAACCCTTGAAAATATTATAATGTTGGAGTGAGAATCAATCATTAATTAGACATTGTGTATCAAATGTAAATCCACATATTGAATAATAAGTACATAAATAGATAGTGAATGTCATTATACACATAATCCTATAATATTAACAACAATGAGGAAGTAATATAACTCAATTAAAAGAAATTCAGTTAGGAAATTCTTTTCCATTTGGTAACTTTTAACTCAAAATCCCCTTAAATGAAATAATTTAAATTGAAACTCAAAATATTAGGAATAATGAATTAATCATGATATTATATGTCAATGTGGTAGTATATAAATTATATATAATACATTAGGTGCACAAAAATAAATTTATCTTTTCAATAGAAAGTTAGCACTCACAAAAGGAAGTGATATTACAAAGATAATCATTAACAATTTTCTTAAGGAGAATAATCTTTAAACATTCTGAAGTGTCTCGTACCAATTTGAAACATTTGATTCATAAACTCCATGAAGTAATAACATTAATTGAAAATTATAATATAATTATAACAAAGGTTTTCATGATATTTCAAATGGTTATATATACAATATATAAAAGAAACTTGGTACATAACAACAACTAGGTCTCGTTAGAATGTAAATTGAGAGGAAATCCATTACCTTACATTTACCTACAAGTTAATGTAATTTTAATTCCTGTATAATAAACCAATGTTAATTAAATAATTTATTGAAAATATTTTTCATGCATATCATAAAATTTTTCTCTCTTATTACTTTGTTGTATACAACGACATGGAAAATTATGTTTAGTCGGTTGTTTTGATGAAATTCCATTTATGTGTCAAAAAAACGTTGGTAAGTCAACTATCATCAATCGTGTAATTATATAAGATCTACATAATAATAATCAAGAAATAATTATAATATTTATAAATCAATTAAACTTTTAAAAACAATCATTAAATATGGTTATGAAAAATGAATCAACATTACAATCATGGAGACGGTAAGTCGTACATACGCATGAGTAACATTCCCATTTTTCAATGATCGTTATGGAAAGAATTTTTGTAGTTACATATATTTCCATGATGATCATTATATAATAAATAACATTTTATTTAATCATATATTATTATATAAATAATTCTTGTGATGTAAAAGGAATTTTATCATGTCGAGTAGGTGGTAATCCACATTTCCTCAAACGACGTTATCTCTCCTTAAGTGTGTGAAATTGTAACAAAGAAAATGATATATATATTATTTTCATAAATTTAATTATTCCATTAAAATTATAAATATTTATTCTATGTATATTATTTTCAATTATAATCCTAATTTATTCATTCCATGTATCCTTCGAACTAATCAAATCGCGTTTAGGAGGCGGTAGTCCACACATCCACAAATGATGTTATCATATTTTTATAAAATGTAAAGTATAAGGGTATGTTTTATAAAAAAATAAAATAATACTAAAGACATAATAAATATCATATATATCATATATAAATGTATTTTAATCATAATGGCCAACCAGGAAAGCTGGTAAAGGAAGAATTAACAATCATCATTTCGTGAGGTGGTAGTTCGCCGTACAGAAAAATAGTTTATTCGTTACACATTAGATGAATGTGTGTAAATATGTAGGTAAAAACCTTATCATAAAAAACCAAGTTTATTTAGGATAATTTATTTTTTATATAATAATGGAATGAGGAGAGTTTGTAGAGTGTATAATGGAAATTAAACTAAAAAGCTTAAGGAAAGATGGCTCCTCTTAATCGGGTGACTCTTTTTGGATTGAACCAAATGCTTCCTTGGATTTCTCTCTAACCAAGGGGAGGATTCTAGTATTAGGGTAGTGATTTTTAGGATCTAGTTTTTCAGATCCTATTCTAGAAAAAGTGTGTTGATACGTGTGAGGAAGTTGGAGGATATGAGGCTTTTTATCGTGGATGAGGAGTGGCACTCCTGTAATATTTTGACCAAGGAATTACATACACATTTTTGACATTGAAAGTGGATCCCATAATCGTAAAATTTCAATAAAAGTGGTTATAAGGTATAAATAGGTCCATAAAATTAATTATTGACAAGTTCTTAGGTCATTTGGGCCCTTAAGATTAATGTTTAATCCCTTATTTAGCTTAGTTTTACCTTAATTGTTGTAATTAATTTTAATCACATTCACGATTATTTTTGGTCAAAAACTATGTTGACCTTATTATATGTTTTAAATTATTTTTATTCCAAATATAAAATTAATTTCTCATTATTTAAATAACATAATTGGATGAAATTAATTGTAATTTAATCTCAAAGATGGGATGACAATGCAGGTTTTTAAAGTAAAAACATATGAAAGTTTCTTGTGTTATTATAGTCAATTTCATAATAAATTGATTAAAATTAACTATATTTAGTTAATTTATACAAATATTATCTAATTATACTTCAAAACCAATTTAAAATATGATTTATCCTTAAAAATAAATTATATTAATGAGTAGTTTTCAATTAAAATTCAGTATTTTGAACTATTCACTAAAAAATGAAGTATCATAGAAAAATACCATAAATTAACACCAAGATAATTTTTATTTATTTATTTTAAATATGAAGATAATTTTGAAATATATAATCTATAAAATTTCCAAAAATGTAATTTAAAATAGGTTCTCCATTAAAAGGTAGTAAAAATCCTCAATAAAAATATAGTATTTTATATGTAAAATTCGGTTTGTTATTATATTATACTTATCAAATAAATTGTATGAATATAAAATATATTATATTGAATTTATAATATATATATATATATTAAATTAATACCAGTTACTAATTGTAATTAATTTAATTTATTAGGGTAAAAT
This sequence comes from Viscum album, assembly GCA_963277665.1. Lineage (NCBI taxonomy): Eukaryota > Viridiplantae > Streptophyta > Magnoliopsida > Santalales > Viscaceae > Viscum > Viscum album. The sequence continues at coordinate 498,658,162 of OY728140.1, forward strand.
AGCTTTGTGAGCATACAAATAGCTTTCTATAAAAACATTCCTTTCATATTCAATTGGTTTTTATATTCAATTATAATTAATTTTTAACCAATGAATTAGTTGTATAAATAATATATTTTAATAAGTTAGTTAATACTATTCATAAAGGCTAGTTTATGTATTATTATACTGAATATTTATATTTTAATAATGTATTATTGTTCAGTAAAACTCGGTCTTTCATGTAACACAATACATTAAAGCAACTCGTTGTCGTGTATATCGCACGCTAACTCGGTATTACGTGTAATGAATTCTATGAAATATATTTAATTTATTTAAATTACTAAATATATTATAAATACATGGGATATTATTTTCATTTACATTCTTGGTGTCGTGTTTCATACATCCTATCGAATAAAAGTTACTCTTTTAGAATTTTCGGGGTGTTACAATCTCTCCACCTTAAATAAATTGCATCCTCGTAATTTAAACACGATCATGGTGACATATTTTTTGAAATTTACATGTTTGAAATCCCACATCATGAGAATGGTTTGTAAAATATCATCTAGAAAATAGAGAATGTGAATTAAAAAGGTCATGTGGACTAATATATGACTACCTATCTAAGTTGGAGAATATTTGTGGCATCCCAACCTCGGTTCCACTAAACGGTGCCCTGATCTTGTTGGCCACATTCCCTCAAGCATTCCTCCTCATACACCATAAGCTTCCTACTAGCAATGAGGGTCTGGTAAGTGAGTCTTGGGGGGACTTTACCCTCTTTTATCAAAATAAAACACCAAAAAGAACAATAAAAAACAACCAAGTGCGGAAGCGTATAAATGACCATAAAAATACCATGTCATATGATATTCAAAACCAGAAAATAAAACCCTGAAATGAAAGGTAAAACATTTTATGACAATGTGAATGCTAAGTGTCTAAAATTAAACTAAAATTAATGACACAAAAACTCCCAAACAGGTCCCAAACCACGACTGCTTCCCTATTCCATGCTCCAATACCAAACAGCAACCTATCCTAGGGCCTTGACCTTATCCTATCCTAAAACAACAAAGTCTACTCAGGTGTCAATCAGGAGGCCCAAATAGGGTGTGAGTAAAACTCAGTAGGCCACCATCAATGGTGTCTAAAACAAGTCCAGTCAAAATAGAGTGTATGTAGTTTTATGAAGTAATAAATACAATGCATGATTTAAACTGTTATCACATTGTCATTTAATCTTTAATCATCACATTATGCCCAGTTTAAATTCATCTCTTTCATTTGAATCATCATTCACTATTATCATTTCTTTGGTGTTGAATTTCATGTCAAGAACCCCAAATATCATTGAGTTTAGGTCATCATTCCTATCACTTCATATCTCATTCAGTGTAGGTATTCATGACTAACACCCCATAATCTCATGTTTGGAAATCTATTGGAGAGGAACTCCATGTCCAAGCCCAAACTTCTAATCAGTCTAGAATTCCTTGTCTAGAACCAAAAAAATTTATCCATTTAATCATTCTTTAATTCACAATAATTAGTCACATTATTCCTTTACTAATCCAACGATTAGTTAAACATTTTAAAGTCCATTAGTTAAATCTACAATTAACTAAACACATGATCCATTAATTATTTCATCAATTAATTAATCAATTAAAACAATTATCATTCCCTAATTAATTCTTCACAATTAATTATTCATATCAAATCTCAACTTTTCATAATTAATTGTCACAATTAATTATCTTTGATCAACATTATGGAACATAATTAATTCTCAAAATTAATTATCTTTCATATCCAACATCATTTCATAATTAATTTCCCCCCATTAATTATCTTAACACAATCATTTAAATATCTCAATTACATACACTCAAACGATAACTAATATCTAAATCAAATATCTATTTGGGAAACCATCCTTCATTTGTTTTGGGATTCAATTATCAATTAATCACCAATGAAAATAACCAGTCAATTCCACATTCCTTATTAATCCAATTTAGCAATTCAATTGTCAATGGAAGCTAGAAAATTCATGAACTCACGTTCACATATCAAATCCATGACTATTGGAGTTTGATTAAGACCACCTACCTCGGTTTATTGATGAAATTTACTCTAATGTAAATCCCCAAAATTTGAGCAGCACAATGCCACAAATCACGCTTCAAATATAAATCCTTAAACCAAAATAAAGATCAAAGGAATCAAGATATTGAAAATATATATCCAAATCTACAATCCAAGATCTGGGTCTCAACTCATAGGTTTAGATCCATGGAATGGTGAATATATTCCATGAAAAGATCAAGAAAAGATAGAGGGTTGAATGGGAGAAGCAACGGGATGAAATCCACTTACCGGTAAGAGAGAGGATATTTAATCCAGGATTTCAATCTCAAATAACAATGTTCAGATCGCCTTAGAATCCTTCTGGAAGGCTTTGGGATCGCCAATAATTTTTCAAGACCCATCCAAGGTCGAAATATGGGAGTCTCAGGGAGTCCGGTGGTTTTAAAAAGGATTTTCGGAATAAAAATCATATGTGCATGGTTTTCTAGGTAGGGGCACACAGTTAGGGAAAATCGTGAACCAACTATGCAGACCTCTATGCCCAATTTTGAATGGTTGGCATGGTTTGGTTTCATGGTTTCTAAAACCGTGTGCAAACTGTGTGGACATCTCTATCCAATTTTTCATGCTTGGAATAGTTTAGTTGCACTATTTTTCAAACCATTCACAAACCATTCATATCCCAATATCCTTTATTTTTCATTAAAATTTCACCCAAACGTACCCCAGGCCACTACTCCAAATCAAAGTCACTTAAAATTTCCCAAAAAAATAAAAAAATGAACCTGAAATGACTCCAAAAAAAGGTGGGGATCTTACCATCTCCCCACCATATAACAGATCATCCTTGAGATACACTCCCAAACTTCTCAAATATTAAAATCCAAAAATATTGGTCCAATGACCCCTCATATCTGATTCCCATTCCCAAGATTCATCTTGAACACTTCCATGTTTCCATAAAACATGAACTAATGGAACGGTCCTTCCCCATAACATTTTCTCACTACGACCCAACACATGTATCAGATGCTACTCAAAGGATGCATGTATCTCTAGGTCAACCTATTCCACATGAATTACATGAGAAGATTTGGCGTGATACCTCTGTAGTTGTGACACATGGAAAATATCATGTATAGTGCTGAATTTCTAAGGATGGTTTAATTGGTACGCCACTGGCCTGATTCTCTCTAGCACCTCAAACGGTCCTACAACCCTAGGTGACAACATGTGATGCCTCTGTATCCTGTGGTGACCCAATATAGGTGACACCCAAAGGAATACATGATCACCTTATATAATCTCTTGGGTTCATCTCTATCTATCATCATACAAATTCTTCCTACTCTGAGTCATATCCATACATTTCTGAATCAATTACAAATGCTCTGATGTCTTCTGAATGAGACTCAATCCCAATAACTCTAACTCACCCACCTCTAACCAATAATGGTGATGTAAAAGGTATTACATAAAGTTACTTATATACTTCAATCTGTATAGTTTCCTAATAACTATTGTTATAGGATAAATCCACTAAATCCAAGTGATTCTCCCAAGAACCACCCAAGTCAAGCACACAAGCTCACGACATATCCTCTAACACGTGTATGGTACACTCTGACCTCCCACATGACTATGGGTGGAAGGTCATACTTAACAAAACCTATGTACTTATCACCTTCTATAATCCCTGTAAGAAGTGTCAAGTAAAGTGAAAATCGTGATCTGAATCTATAGTTTGTGGTACCCCATGAAAACAAACTATTTATCGTACATACAGTTCTCCCAATTGTTCTATTTTAATGGATTCCATGATAGGAAAGAGGTGTTCTACCTTCATTAGTCAATCCACAATGACCCATATAGTATAATTCTTCCTAAGTTTATTTGGATGTTTTTTCATGAAATCCATAACCATGTCATCCCAATTCCATTCTATAATAGTTAATGACTACAGTAGGCATCCATGTCGTTGATTCTCTACCTTCACCTGCTAATAGGTGAAACATATTGTTATGAACCATGTTACCTCCTTTTTCATGCCTATCCACCAAAACTATCATCATAAGTCACAGTACATGTTTGTCACCCTTGGATGTACTTCCCACTTAGTGTCATGAAATTCTCACATGAGTTCCTCTCACACACTCATAGGCACAAAAAACCAGCTTCTCACATAGATGATATCATCCTCATCTATTATCCAGTCTAAAGGTGTCTCCCCATATTCATGGCTTTATCTTATGGTTAAACTCTTTGGATCCTCGTATTGCATGTCCTTAATCTGTCTCAAGAGTGTATACTCCACTACTTCAAAAACTAGATTCATCCTCTCGTGACTCTCCTGAACAACCACATGAATTTCCGCTAGCAAAGTCATCATCTTCCACTCTACACTCGACTCATATACCAACTGATTCTAAGTTTTCCTACTCAAGGCATTAGCCACACTATTCCCCATTCCAGGTTTATATTCTAGTTCAAAATCCAAGGACTTCATATACTCTACCCATCTTCGCTTCTGATGATTCAAGTCACACTATGAACATATATACTTCAATATTTTTTGATCCGTAAAAACTTTAAACTTTTCACCCAAAAGATAGTGTCACTAACACTTAAGAGAATACACCACTACTACCCACTTGAGGTCATGCATATGGTAATTCCATTCATGTGGCCTCAACTATTGAGACTTGTGAGCAATGAATCGATCCCCTTGTATCAACTCATCTTCGAGTCGAATCCCATAAGCATTATAATAAATTTTATACTCATCAACCGACTCATCTAAGATCCAAATTGGTGACGATGTCAAGCGCTTCATCAACTCCTAGAAAGCTTTATCATATGATTATGTACAATAAAACTTTATCCCTTTCTTTTTAAAACTTGTAATAGGTTATTTCAATCGATAAAATTCTTGGATGAACCTCATGAAATAACAAGCTAATCCCAAAAAGCGTAGGATATCAAAAACATTTAGGGGTTGTTCCCAAGAAACCACTACCTTTACTTTTTTTCATTCTACTGCCACACCTTCTTCGGAGATGATATGCCCCAAAAATTATACCTTGTTAATCCAAAATTGACATTTAGAAATCTTGACATATAGTTTATGCTCTCTTAGTGTACCTAGGACAATGCTAAGATATTGGGAATGATCGTCATGAGTCTTATAGTACACCAAGATGTCGTACACAATCACCACCACAAACAGACCTAGTACGGATGAAAGATCATGTTCATTAAGGCAATATATATTTTTGGGGAATTTTTTAACCAAAATGGAATTAAAAAAAATTATAAAGGCCATACCTACTTCTGAATGTAGTTCTTGGTATATCAGAGGTCCGAACTCTCACCAGATGATACATTGATCTCATATTAATATTTGAGAACACACAATCCCCCTTTAGCTAGTCAAATAGATCATTGATATGCGGAAGAGGATATCAGTTCTTCATGGTAATTTTAATAAACTTCTAGTAATCGAAACACAAGTATAAACTATTGTCGGCCTTATTTGCAAACAAAATAGGTGATACCCAAGGAGACATACTTGGACAGATAAAACCTTTATCCACGAACTCCTCCAACTAAATTTTGAACTCTTGAAGCTCAGTCGATTCCGTTCTGTAATGAGGAATAGATATCGCCGCATCCCCCAACATGATCTCAATAGGGAATTCCACATATCTATCAAGTGAAAACCTTGAAAAGCCTTCAATAAAGACATCATGAAACAGTTCTACTTGTGGTGGAAGTACATCTTCCCTACCACTCCCATCATCCATTAAAATAATAGACACTTGGGTTGTGATATCTCCCAGTTCCTAAGTAATTGACCCATCTCATCATGCATGGATATCCCATTCTCCCTGAAGAATATACTGGTCACCCTTAGGAGATATGAAGGTCACTCTACTATAATAACAATCTATGTAGGCTAGATATGAGACTAGCCAGTCCATACCCATAATCAAGTCTAAGCTCGTTATATGAAGGACATAGATATCCCAAAGAAAATGATACACTCTAATATTTAGTAAATATTACTTGAATAAATATATTTCCCTAGTATATGTTCCCAACAGTGTATCGGTATTCCTCACCTCGCTTATGGACTCCACTTCCAGGCTCAATCCATTAACAATATTTTCATATATAGAGTTAGAGGAACTAGTATCAGACAAGGCAGTAGCTAAAGTAGAAGAAAATATAATAGTAACTCTCATTGTCGATGGACCTACCTCACTCTCCACAAGTGTAGGCTGCACTATATGTAATTTACATTCCCATATTCCATGTGGTGTATTCTAAATCCCTTTAGTTGCACCACTCTGATGATATAGTTGCAAATACCCTAAATCACCACATCCACTACCTTTACTGCCTCTTCCTATAGAAATCCAACTTCTAGACATATATAGTGTAGAAGACCCCACTACCACACTCTGACTCTGAGCAGCATCTCCCACAGCCCCATCCCACTGCTGTTATCTACAGAACTTCTGCAGGTTTCCCATCTGGCCACAAAATCTGCACTCCACTGGTAGTCAAGGACAATGTGTACGATAGTGTCCCTTCCTACCGAACTAGAGGAAAAGAACATGACTAAGATATGGTGCATCTGTTACTCATTACTATCCAAATTTATTTACAATGTCCTGACTAATATTATCGTAACGAGGCTTCCTGCTCTAAGAAGTCACACTCCCCGGTCATCTAGTGACAGCTACCTATCTAGTACTGGAAGCCTTCTTCAGGTTTCCCTCTGAAATGAGAGCATGATTAACAACTTCTGATAATTTCTTCATCCTAGAAATATTTACCTTGCACTTAATTTCACACCTAAGTCTATCCTGAAATCATTTTGATGAAGAAACCTCATTTGTTGCCAAAGTTGGAGGAAAACATAGTAATTATGTGAAACGTTCATCGTAATCCATTATAGACTTGCTTCCTTGGTTCAGATGCATAAAAATTGAAGCCTTATCTTATCTCAGCATCTCTGGATAGAAGTACTCCAAGAACTTATCCAAAAATTCCTTCCATAACATCTCATCAGTCTGTCCAGATCGTACCTAAATGTCCCCCCAGTGCTTCGCTGAACCCCGTATCATATAAGTATCCAAGTTGACCCTCCTCAGAACTGGATTCTCCAAATGTTCATGTATATTCTCTATGGATTCAATCCATAATACATCTCTCTTAGGTCTACCCTCTCTATTGTAAGTATGAGAGTGTTGCAGTTGAAACTCCCTTGTCAACTACAAAGATGATTTTTAGAACCCGCCTTGGGTCTCTCTCCGTGAATTTTATGAAATGAGAAAAGTTCTCTAAGAACTGTTCCCCTTCCTCCTCATCTTGCACCAATGGTTCCTCAAGCTCCCGGTTTGGAACATCATTTCTGGCCATACCCCTCGGTCTCTCCCTCAACAATCATCATGGAGTCATATCTCTACAAATCCAAACACACGTCTTAGGTTTCATAACTCAACCTTTAAACATTTACGTAAGAGGAAAAACTAACACAATAAGTTTCAACAAGTCATTTTCGCTTTTTCTCTCCACATTGTCAACACTGAGGCCCTCTCACTACCCCTAACCATCCAAATCCTAAGTATTGCTTAAGAATGGTACATATATTCTCATTAATTAATTCAACTATTAATTAATCACATTATCTCCAATTTAATTAATTCAACAATTAATTATTTAAAAATACCCATTTCAACAATCATAGTTCCCATTAAACACCCATTTATTCTTATTTTGCATCATTTTTTCAATCTCACAACAAGAAAAAATAGTTCAAGTTCAACAACTTACCCATAACATGTTTTCCCATTAGTTCTTAGAATGATGCATGTCACAACAACTCTGAGTGCCTAAAATGATGCATAAAACTCAAGTATGGTTCCTCTTTATGACATGAATCAAAATTCAAAAACTTTCAAAACAAATTTCACATCACACCACAAGTGCATCACCTAACGTAAAATAATATCCAACTGTAACAACAAATAGTAATCACAACAATCCCACCCTAAGTACTCTAATTTTCCCCCGTATATGGGTTTTCAAATCCCATGGAGGAGCTCATTACCAAGACTCTATTATTCCTATTATCCTGCATATATTTCCCAAAATACTAACACAAAATAATAAGGAAGAAAATAAAACTCTTCTAATAAAAGTTTTTGACATCTTGACTCAGGTTCCACTACACGGTTCCCCAAGACGGTTGGCCACATGCCCTAAAGTGCACCTCCCCATATGCCAGAGGGTTCTAACTAGTATCAAGGATATAGTATGTTATTTTTTGGGAGACTATAACCTCTTCTTTTAGAATAAAACACCAATGAAATAAAACAACAATAACCAAGTGATGAAGCATTTAAATAACCAGAATAATACCATGTCATATGATATTCAAAACAAGAAAATGAAATAGTCAACTAAAAAGTAAAACATGCCATGAAAATGAAAATGTCGAGTGTCTACAATTAAACTAAAATTAAAGACACAATGGCTCCCAATTGGGTCCCAAACCACGTCTGTTTCTCTCTCCCAATCTCTAATCCCAAAAGGCAACCTATCTCAGGGCCTTACCCTAATCATGTCCTACAACAACAAAGTCTAATTTGGTGCCGATATGGTGGCCTGAATTAGGTGTGGGTAAAACTCATTAGGACAGCACCAATAGTGTCTAAAACAAGTCCAGTCAAAATATAGTGTATGCGGTGTTATGAACCAATAAATACTATGCATAATTTAAACATTTATCATACTGTCATTTATAATTTAATCATCACATTAGGCCCAATTTCAATTCATGTTTTCCATTTGAATCATTATTCATTAATATCATTTTTTGGTTTTGAACTTCATTTCAAGAACCCCAAAAATCATTGAGTGTAGGTCCCCTTTCCTATCACTCCATATCTCATTCGGTGTAGGTCATCATGCCTAGCACCCCAAAATTTCAAGCTTGGATAATTATTGGAGAGGAACTCTATGTTCAAGTCCCAACTGCTAATAAATCTAGAACACTCTATTTAACACCAAAAAAATCTCATCCATTTAATCATTATTTAATTCAAAAGAAGTATCCACATTATACCTTTACTAATCTAACAATTATTTAAACATTTCAAAGGCCATTAGTTAACTCAAAAATTAACTAAGCACAAACTCATTTAATTAATACATAAATTATTTAATCAACAAAAACAATTCTCATTCCATAATTAATTTTTCACAATTAATTGTCCATATAAAATCTCAACTTTTCATAATTAATTTTCACAATTAATCATCTTTGATCAACATTATGGAATATAATTAATTCTCACAATTAATTATATTTTGTAGCCAACATCTTTTCATAATTAATTTCCCCCAATTAATTATCTTAACACAATAAATTCCATATCTCAATTACATACTACCATCCCATAAACAATCTCTGAAAAAAATAGCTATTTAGGAAACCCCCTTCGTTTGTTCCATGATTCAATTATCAATTAATCACTAAGGCAAATCAGAAGTCAACTACACATTCCTAATTACTTTAATTTAGTAATTCAATTATAAATAAAGGCTATAAAATTCATAAACTCACATTCACATATCAAATCCACAACTATAGGAGTTCTATTTAGACCACCTACCTTAGTTTATTAATAAAAGTTATCCCAACAGAAATCCCAAAAATCCGGGTGGAACAACGTTGTTGATCAAGCTCCAGATCTAAATCCCTGAACGAAAATTAAGATCAAAGGCATCAGGTTCTTTCAATATAGATCTATATCCACAATTCTAGATCTAGATATCAAATAATAAGTTTATATCCATGTAAAGATGGATATATTCCATGAAAATATCAAGTAAAGATAGATGAATAAATGGGAGAAGCAATAGGATAAAATCCACTTAGATGGAAGAGAGATGAAATTCAATCCGGGCTTTCGATCTCCAAGAACAATATTCAGATCACCATGGAATAACTTTGGAAGGATCTGGTATCACTAATACTTTTTTAATCTCAATCCAAGGTCGAAATATGGGAGTCTCGAGTGGGAGGTGGTTTTAAAAAATATTTTTGAAATAAAAAAACCCATGTTCACAGTTTCCTGGGTAGGGACGCATAGTTAGGAAAAACCATGTGCCAACCATGTGGACCTCTCTGTCTAGGTCTACAGGGTTGGCATGGTTTTGTCCTATCATTTTTCAAACCATGCACAACCCATGCGGACCAAACTATCCAATTTTGAATTCTTGGCATGGTTTAGTTGCACGGTTTGTCAAACCGTGTGCAAACTGTGCATAGCCCACTATCCTTTATTTTTCCTTAAATGTTGACCCAAATGCACCAAATCAAAGGTATTTAAAATATTAAAAAAGTACCTAAAAACTCACTTGAAATGACTCAAGAAAAGTTTGGGATCTTACAATATTGGTGGAAAGTAAAGACATGTACTTAGAAGAAAAGTGTAAATATTTATAGTGAGTGATCGAGTTCTTCAATAAAAAACATGTTCATGGTTAATAGAAAGGTTAGGGACTCAAACCCATAAATCTTTGACAATTTATAAGGTTATCGGTTCAATAAAAATTAAGGTATTATGGGAAATATTTGTTTAATAGTTTTTCTAATGATGAGTAATTATTTTACTGCCTAATAATATAAGGAAATATATATACTTGTTTTATTTCAATAAACATAATCTCAACATTTTTTTATGCTTAGATATATTTTCCAATTCATTCAAAAATTAATATTGATGCATAAAAAATGAAATTCATTTTTAAGGATCTTAAGTCCCAAAAAAGAGTGAGAAGTCTGACTATTTGTCCCTAAATATTTTCCAAAACAAATATGATTTATTTATTAATATCTAAATCATAAAAGTTACACTACGGGTTCATAATTAATATTTATTCATCAAATGTTTTAACTAAAAACAATGGAATTTTAACAAGGACATTGTGTAGGTTTGTGGTTGGTGTTAAAACCTTATTATCCTTCAGTCATGGGTTCAAGACCCACAACCTTTCTGAACTAGATTGGTTGTCACCCAGCATAAATGCTATCCATTTCTAAAACCATATTAATATAATTTCTAAAATAAATTTAATTTAGATCCTTGAAATAATGTTACTCACTAAATATATTTTTAAAAAAGTTTTTCAACACAACACCAATTCATAAATAAATCATCCACTTATTTTCACATAGATCATTCTTTGGTATACACTTTATACATAATAAAAAATTTAGGATTTCTAAATAATGACACCTTATTTTAATTCTAGGACAGCTTAAGATTAACCTAGGTTATTTGTTGTCAAATTTCTTTATAGTGGCTTATAAATAAAATGAGAATGTTCCTAAGCATATCCCTTGGAGTGTCAAACCAGGTGTGTGGTAAGGTTTTTTGTTGTGTAAAATGTTACATCGAGTCAGGTTCAGCACAACTTGTTAGAGATGTTACTCCTAGGTAAATTCATTTTATAAATGTGTCCACTTGTAGTATCCATACAGGGATGTGTTGGTAGAAAATCCACATGATCTCTTATTTATGAAAATTATAGGTTTTTCTTATTCACTTATCCACAAATTATACCTTAGGGTTACATTCTCTAATCTATGTTTTCCATAATCTAGTTCTCAAGGTTTCTAAAAAACTTCCTTTGATACCAATTATAGCGACCCCACCCCAGATATCCCAAATTCAGTGTCTAAAATCAATTAAATTGGCATGATTAGAAAGAATCAAAACCTGAAGGGCTGATCAGTTTATTAGTCTTGAAAACCCAAAAACATACATGAGTCTTGTTTTAAAAATTAATACAATAATTAAAAAATAATTGTTTCCTTCCAAATAACTTCAAGGATAACTTTGTTCCATATAGTATATCATTTCATATCATTCATATAAATATTGTTGGATTCTTATAGAAAGGAAAAATAATATGGGTGATCTCAAATGCTTAGTAAGGTTAAGTAAAATAGAACTAATAATGAATAAATGAAAATAAATTAAAATGGAAAGATAAATAATTGAAAGCACATGCCATTCAAATAATGAGATAAGGAAAAATAAATATATCATGCTTATAATATAAAACACATTTCATTGATCAAGTAACTAAAAATGAAATGTATCCATAGATGGGTCTATGAAAAATTTCATTGATGAATAATAACTGAAAATAAATGAAGGAAATGCTTTCTTAATGGATGTCATGTCTGAGGCACAAGAAAACTTATACCATCAATACCTTTTGTAATATAGATTGAAACAACTAATAGAATCCTATTTAAATTTTTTAACTTATTTATCTCATGAGAACATTTTGATACATCGAGGATCTATATAAATTCTAGTATCCACCGATCATTGCATTTCAAAAACATTATTCATATTGAGTAATTAATTTAATTAATAAAAGAATATTCTTTATCAAATATCCATATTGAATATAGAATACGAAATTATCAATATTTCCTAAAATAATCAAATAAATGTCAAAGTAGACACTACAAAAAATGGTATATAGTTTAGGAAATAGTAATATCCATGACAAATGAAATGGATAATTTAGTGGAATTTCAATGTTTAACGATCATAGGAGATTAAATATTTCAAGGGGACTAATAAATGAATCAATTAAGTGAATGTGAATACTATACCGGGTCAAATAAATTATGAATAATCTAGAGGAATAATAAGGATGGTATCAACAAAATATATCCCATATAGAGTAAAATAAACTTTTTTGTCGTTGATGAATAGAAATAAATATATATTTTAAAAATTTATTGAGGAAAACATCCTTTTATTTTGAAAAAACCTTTTGGAATACCTTTTCTTTGAAAATCACTTTTGAAAAAAAAATTATTAAAAAGTAAACTTTAAAAAATGTGAAATAAACTTCAATGAAATGATCGAGAGTAAATCTGTACTTTCCATTTGATGTAAAAGAATAACATTCCTTTTTCATGGTAAAAAGGTTAAATACTTCCATGTTCATAAAGGGACAAGAATATTCCTTTGAAAACATTGGTAAAAGAGAAAAGGGTAAAATATTAATTACAAATCATGCTAAACACATATTTGAAAATATTTTTATAGAATAGGGTTTTTAGAAGAAAATAGGATCACTTAATAAAGATATAAATCATGTAGGATTTTGTTAAAAACATTTTTTAAAACATTTTGAGTACCAAGGAGTGGGAAAATGGTACTATTACTTAATAAAGCTCGTGAAAAACCATAGGAGATGAAAATTAAAGGGTTTGTTAGACAATGATAAAATAATTTCGGCTGATGAAAATTCAACTGTAAACAATCCTAAACATGTTGATATTGTAAGGTAAACCCTTGAAAAGATTATAATATTGGAGTGAGAATAAATAAATGAGTAGATTATGTGTATAAACTATAAACCCACATATAGAAGAGGAAATACATAAATAGATAGTAAAATTAATTATACACATAATAATATAATATTTACAATAACGAGGAAGTAATATAACATAATGATAAGAAATTGGGTTATGGAATTATTTTCCACTTCGTAACTTTTAACTTAAATCCCCTTAAATGAAATAATTCAAATTCAATATCAAAATATCATGAAGAATGAATGAATCATGATATTATATGACAGAGTATAAGTATTTACACTATATATTAGAAATATGGTGCACAAAAATAAATTTATTTTCTCAAGAGATAGTTAACAATTACCAAAGGAGGTGATATTACAAAGATAATCATTAAAAACTTTCTTGAGAAGAATAATCTTTAAACTTTCCAAAGTGTCCCATAACACTTTGAAAATTTTAAGAAAAAATCTCCATGAAGAAATAAAATTAAATGAAACTTATAATATCATGAGAATAAATAGTTTCATGATATTTAAAATGGAATTATATACAACATAAAAAATAAACATGGTTCGTGATAAGAAATAAGTCTCAATGGAATGTAAATTGACACGAAATTCCTTACATTGCATTTTCTTTCTGGTGAACATAATTTAACTTCCTATATAATAAAATTATGTCAATTATCTAATTTATTAAGAAAATCATTAATATTTATCATACCATTTATTTCACTTATTACTATTTTGTATAAAACTACTTAAACTATTATGTTTACATCAGTTGTTTTGAATAAATTCGGTTGATGTGTCAAAAAACTGGTAGGGAAAATAAGATATAAGTGGTCATTATATAACATCTCTAGAATAATTATATTTAAATAATTATCATATTTATACATCAATTATACTTTTAGATACAATAATCAAATATGGTTATGAAAAATAAATCAATGTTACAATCATGGGGACGGTAGGCCGTACATACGCATGAGTAACCTTCCCATTTTACAATGATTATTATGGAAAGAATGTATGAAACACAATATATTAATATAATATTTATTATATAATAAAAATAATTTTATTTAATCATATTTAATTATATATTTAATTCTTATGATGTAAAATGAATCACACCATGTTGAGGACGTGGTAAACTACACATCCACGAACAATGTTGTTTCTTTCTTGGTGTGTGAAAGGGTAATAAAGGAAATGATATATATTATATTTATAGAGAGTTAATTATGTAATTAATAACATAAAAAAATTATATATCACATTTTTTTAATTATAATCATCCTTTATGCATTCCATGTATCGTATTAATGAATCATGTCTCTTTTAGGAGGCGTTAGTCCACACTTCTAAAAACGATGTTATCGTATTTACAAAAAATAGAAACTATAAGAGTATTAATTTTAAAAAAATATAGAATATTAGATAAATAATACATATCATATTTATCATATATAAATATATTTTCCATCATAATTTCCAACCATTTAAGTTGGTAAATGAATAATGAACAGTCATTATTTCGTGATGCGGTAGTTCACCGTATAGTGAAAAAGTATGTTCGTTACACATTAGATGGATGTGTATGTAAGTTTAAGTCAAGAACATAAAATAAAAACATAATTTTATATTTATTATAATTTTTTTATACATAATAATATATTAAGGAGAGTTTAGGGAGTTGATAGTGTAAATAAAACTAAAAAGATTAATGAAAGATGTTACCTCTTAATCAGCTAACTCTTTTTGGATTAAACCAAAGGATTAATTTTATTAGATTATAAAAAATGGGATAATTATAGTATTGGGGGATTTATTTTGAGGAGTTATTTGGGATGATATTTTTCAATCCAAAGTGGATTCATAGGTGTGATGATGAGGAAGGAGAAGCGTACCTTTCATAGTGGAGGAGGACCACTCTTATAATATTTTGAAAAATGAATTCCATACACATTTTTAACATTTAAAGTGGTGACCATAATTGTCCAATTTAGATTGAATTTTGTATAAGGTATAACTACGTTTATAAATGGGATTTTTGAAATGTTTCTAGGCCATTTGGGCCCTTAATATTAAGGTTTAGTCCCTTATTAAGCTTAGATTTTCCTTTATCATTCTAATTAATTTTAATCACATTCACTAATATTTTTTTGTAAAAAACTGAGTTTACATTATTATAAGTAATAAATTATCCTAATTAAATATATGGTATCCATTTTACTAAATTTAAATAACAAAAGTGTTAGAAATTAATTTAAATTTAATCTCGTAAATGAGATGAGAATGCAGGTTTTCAAATAAAAAAGGTTTGAAAGTTTTCCATTTTTTTATAATCACATTCAAAGTGGAATTGATTCCAATGGCCTATATTGGTATAATTGATAAGTATATTATCTAATTTAACATTAAAACAAATTTAAAATATGATTTAGTATTAAAAATAAATTAGATGAATAAGTAGTTTGATTTAAAATTTAGAATTTTTTACAATTCGCTAAAAATGAAACGCCGCAGAAAAAAACCAAAAAATCACGCTAACCTAATTTTTATATTTATATTTAAAATATTAATTTTAAATTTAAATATATAATCTATAAAAGATATAGAAATTTAATTTAAAATAGGTTCTCCATTAAAAGGTGGTAAAAATGACTTAATAAAAATATAGTATTTTATATTTAAAATTGGGTTTGTTCTTATATTATGTTTTTAAAATATATTGGATGAATATAAAAAATATTAAATTGAATATAATATATATATATATATATTACATTAATATCACTTACTAATTTTAATTAATAAAATTTATTAGGTTAAAACAGCTTTGTGAGCATAAAAATAGATTTCTATAAATATATTCTTTTTATATTAAATTGGTTCATATATTCATTTATAATTAATTTGTAACCAATTAATTAGTTTTTTAAACCATGTATTTTCATAAGTTAGTTAATACTATTTATAATGGCTAGTTTATGTCTTATTATATAATATAATAATATTTTAATAATATATTGTAATTTGGTAAAACTCAGTCTTGTGTGTAATGCAAGCCATTGAAGAAACTTGTTGTCCCATATGTCTCATGATAACTTGGTATCACATTAATTGAGTGCTATAAAATATATTGAATTTATTTAAAAGTATTAAATATATTATAAATACTCAGGATATTATATTCTTTTACAGTCTTGGTGTCGCGTATCATATATGTTATAAAATACAATTTACTCTTTTAGAATTTTTGAGGTGTTACATGCATGGTCATCACTTTAAAGGTTCACATGGTCCCTCAAACAACGCTCACATCCTTGTCAATACATGTGAAATACCATTCCAAAATGATCACAGATAAGTTCCCACATCAAATATTCCATTTTATAAACAAATAAGACCATTTTTAATACATATTTCTAAAGGTAAAACAATTTCTAAAAGCACTTTATAAATCCTTTTAAATCCATAAAATAATTTGATCCATTTTAACAAAAACTTGGGGTGTATACAAGCCACACCCATTTGCAAAACACCTTTAAATATCCATTTTTAAAAACATTTCATCAATTACATCAAACTTTGGATAAAAATCAACCATAAATCACTAATTTGGAAAAGAAAACAAACAAAAAATAAAGGATATTCATAATTTAAAGGTAATCCATGGAAAACACTCTTAAATGGATACACCGGCCTAATATTTAGTCCGAAGATCGCTGCTCTAGATGGTGACCACCCAAAAGAGGAAGAACAATGCTTCACACACCTAAGACATAAGGAAACAACCTAAAACCCCCTTTACATAACATAGATTTATCCAACCCCATCATATAGGGTTCCACACTTACTTGAAAGGGGATGAAAAAATATAAATGAAAGGGGAAAGTGGAATAAACCAAGATGAAAGGTAATTACCACAATCAAAACACCAATATTCCAAGGACAAATCACCACTATATGAGAGGGAGAGATCCACCACCATGGATAAGGGGATATGCATGATGGGGGAGTAAAATGAGCCCCAAAAACATAAAAACTCAATAGGTATAAAATGGTAAAAAAAACATTTTTTTGAGTGACCTCAACAATGAAGCACGGGTTTGGTTGCACAGTTAGCAAAAACAAGAATCAATTATGTGGATGTCACTATACACACAAAAATGGGCCACACATTTACCCTTAAGGAGTTACATGGTTTAGAAAACCTTGTTCAAACAATGTTAAGCCCTATGTCCCTACCTGCAACACCCTTGGACTATTATCCACATTGTTAAACAAATTGTACACTAACTTTGCATCTTGGTATGACTCCCCAAATTCTCTTATTTTCCACTCCCAACAACTGAAAAATACAATTATTACTAAAAATATAAATAAATCTAAAAATTAAATGTACCACTAACATAGAGGTTCTCACATAAGGGTATGTTAACTGGAAAAGAATATACTTCATAAGTTTCACCTCTTAACGAACTTTCCTCAATGAGATGAAGTTGTAGTGAGAATAGTATCCATATATAAAAACATGTAAGACCCCTTGATGAAGGCTCTATATTATAAGAGAAATGTGCATCATGTGAAATATAGTAGACTTAAGGTTATTAATAGTTTGATCTAGTGCACGTGGGAGTCTGTTGGAGTTAGTTCCCTAAAACCAACTTCTATGTACATGATGATTATATATATTCATTTATTATAATATTAATAAATATTATTACCCTATCATGATTTTTCATTTTCATGTCATATTATGTGATAATGTCCTAAGAATATATTTCACACTGAAAGGGCATAGTAGTTCCCCACTATGATGAGAACCTGGAGGTTCCACGATAGTATTCTTGAATAAATATTCAATATCCATATGATATTGTATTAAAGGACACATAAGATATAGGATATTGGGGTAGAAGGTTCATATTACCTTGATACACCTTCTCATGTTGTTCAACATTGGTAATCTCTAAGTTGGAAAGTTATATAATAAACGTTCTAGTAGGAAAAATACATTCACTGTGTTATTGGATGTTCCTATATACAAACATGTGTATTTGTCCATATACTTTTAGATTATCATTAATAAATATCATGAGTCATGTAATTTGATGTATTAGTGAAAAAAATGATGACATATTCTCAAAGTGATGTAATATATGTTGGGTTAATCATGAGTTGTATTGCATTAATGGTTAATATAAGAAAGGATTTATCCCTTCTATCAATTAACAAAATATGATATTTGATCCCCCTTGATAGAAATGGAAGCAACTGTATAAATATATTTTTATGGTTTTTTGTGTTAAAGTTCATTTCTATAAATTTAAGAAATATTACTAAGCACATAGGTTGATGACACTAATATGAATCCTTCTTGATTAGAGATATCAGAATAAATGGATTATATTACCATATAATATTTTGTAAGAGGTTGTAATTCATTACTCTATTAAATTCTTTCTCTATGGGTTCGATGACATGTTTTTAGATGCTAACATTGTAGTTTAAGTTTCTCCACCTATTTACATAGATAAAGAGTTCCTAAGGGACACACACTAAGGGTATATATTATCTTGGGAAAATTTAATGTTTAATTTAACATGTTAGAATAAATTTTATACATTATTTATGGTTTAATAATCATTCGGGTTTGGTTGATATCCAATATTTAATCAGAAGATATTCAAAGAAAATAATTGAGTTAAATATTAATAATAAATATTTATTTTCATGGTTTTCATATTATAATATTTATTATATTTATCAAGGAATAATGCAGTGATATTTATTTGTTAAATAAATAATCATTATTCAAGGTTCGATAAATTTCTGGGATGATAAGTGGATTGAGTTTAATTGTCTGATTGAAAATAGTATATATGATATTTATTTTTTCTTAGGTGATTCACATGTCAAGTGAGTAATAATTATATTATTATTAGGACATGGTATTTTATAAGAATTAAGTAATTAGAAAGTGGATTGGGGGGAAATTGTCAACTATAGACCTACCTTAAAAAATATCTAACTATATCACATTCCAAACACACTTTTTGTGCACAATTAATATATAGAAGTTACCTCAAGACCTATAGAGAGATTCAGAGATATATAGTGTTCTCTCTATTCTCCTCTTCTCTCAAGCCATCGAGATAACATCGATAATTATTCAATATAATGTTTTTGTCGTCATCCAGGAAAAACACAAGTAATCAAGATCAAATGTTCTATCACAATAAGATTCTATGAAGATTTTCATAGATTGTGGTGCATGTATGGATCACCAATAAAGAGATTACACACTTTGATCTAGTAGCATAATGATGGAATGATGATATTGAGTCAACAGAATCATCAGTAAATAAATAATGACAAGTTTAGGTAACTCCAAATATTTTTATAAATTAATTATAAAATACATGTGAAGTTACTTCTATTCAGGTTCGTTTATTTAATCATGTCAGGTAATATATGAATTTCATTGGTCATGGTGTCCTTTTTCATGTGCATCAACAATTATTCATAAATTAATACTAAAAATATGATTTTCCTATGCAATATAGGTACTTCCACTACACCTAGAACCTCCATGATACATGGTTTTTTATCCTTTGCACCTGGAAATAATCCTCCTCTTCATTGTTTATAAATTACATTCCATTATTGGTTCATATTTTTATAATTTTAAATGTAATCATATTCTCCTAAAATCATTGAAGATGAGTAATTTAATTAAACACTTTTCACTCAGGTGTGATCACCATAAACCATTCCACTTTATTGTAATAATTAATGAAAATCACAAAATACCTATTATTATTAATAGAATTTGGTGATATCAGCATATAAAAATAAACCACAAAAAACTCTATAAACCCTGATGAATTCATGTATTTTTTATTATAACACTTTTAAATGATATTTACTGTAACACCCCAGGTAAATAAAGAATATGAAATTTTCATATTTATCCATATTTGTGAATAAAGTTTTAATATGACTTAAAGGGGACGCTATGCTCGATGGCGTACCCAACACGCAATAATGAGTTTCTTGGGAATCTTATGTTGCACTCTAATAATAAAATAATATTATTTTAAATGGTAGTTAACATGTAGCTGTTGTATTGGAGGGAATGGATAGAAATAACTGAAATACGATTATATATGTTTTTAAATGTTTTTACATTTATCCAATAAAAGATAAAGGCTTAAAATACGGAAAGAATTCAATTTTAGGCGTATATGCCCTAGTTTTCACTAAAGGTTCACTTATCGCCTTTTGATGGCGAACCGTCATTAAATATAGTTTTGTTCACTCTTATACATTCTATTGGACCAAATAAAACTCTTCTTAAGAATCGGGGAATCAAAATTTACTTTGTGTAAATTTTTGGTATCTTTCCGATAAAGTTCATTTTTATAAATGAATAGTGTAAAATGTTGTATTTTAATTCAAAACCTCTTTTTAATCTAATTTATTTATATGATTAGATTATCTTTTGAATTGGTTTTAAAGTGAAATTATAATATATTTTTACCATTAAATCCAATAGTGGTCGCTGTAATTAATTTCACTTTGAAATCAGACATAAACTAGTGTCAATCTTTTGATACTTATTGTTTCATAAAAACACGCTATTTGATCTGACATCGGGAATTAATTATTAAATTAATTAATGTGACTTATATGTTTTGAATTTTGTAAAATAGACTTCATTTTTTAATTCGGAATATCAAATATAGCTTAGGGTGAATTTTTGGGATTTTTCTGAAAAACGTCAAATTTTGATGAATAGTGAAACCACTAAGTGGTACTTATAAAAACTGATTTTTCGTTTAAATGAAATTTTACCACTTCTGTGTTTTGAATTTCAAAAATCCGACATACATGGTTGTCATTAAGAAGTAAAATGTGCTTCAATGAGATTAAAATAATTTTTTGGTGAATAGTAACTTTTAAGTTCTTAATTGCGATTAGTGGTAATTAGTGTAGTTTAAGGTAAAAATAATGCTTTAATAATATAAAATGACCTAGACACATGTCCTAACCTTATTGGATGTGTCATGGCCGACCAAGACAAGCCATGGGTCAACTTGGGGACCCCATGGAGCCACTTTGGTTGGGAAATGACATAAATAACTTTTTATTTAATGTAAAAGTAAAAAATGACACAAACATAATATGTTTTACGAAAACAATTTTTACATGGGGTTATAAAGATCAGATTTTTTATTATAAATAGTCATTGGAAGTCTAAAACGATTTCCTACATCATAGTATTTTTTTATAATTTTTATACTTTAAATAAATTAAATTATTTATGACATCATGATGATACACCGATGACATCATTATTTAGCGATTTAAATAAAATGGAAAGATAATGTAATATATAAAACCTACACATGTCCAAAACTTATTGGATTGGAATATTTCAAACCCTTATCACCTTATCCTCGAATTATATCAATGTGGGACCATTTAAATCTAAAACTCATTTTCAAATAAATTAATATTTCTTTACATTCCAAGGGTGCCCCACCTCTCCTCTTATAAAAGGCCCCCACCTATTCCTCATTACCCACACTCCCAAAGCCTTTGGCTCGGCCAAACCCTGCCCATTTACTCTCTCCAAATCCCTCTCCTCATCCTAGAGGATTCCCTTTGGGCAGAATCCTTTCAAAGGAAGTCTTTAGGCTCAAATCAAAAGGAGTTACACATTTAAAGGTAATTCATTCTCTCATGTTCATTTGTTTTATTTTGCTTCTCCAACCCCCTAAAATATTTTTATTTACTTCTTTTGTAACAACACCAGTATATTCAATATACTAGGATGTTGTTATAAGATTTATTCGAGCTACACTCTCACACAACAACATCAAATGGTTAAAGAACATATGGTTTCCGTGGATGGCGAAATTCTGCCTCCCGAAACGATGATTGTTCAATACTCATTTAACACCTTCAAAGGTGGCCATTATGATGTCACTATTTTTATATATGATATATAATATGTTTATTCTTTCCTTAAGCTTCTGTATTTTTCATTTATGGCATACCACTATTGTTTCCATTATGGGTAAACACGATATCTTCATTTTAGGAAGTGCGGACTACCGCCCCCTCAAAGTGATTTGATTCGTTAAATACCATATGTGGGACATATAAAGGATGGAACTATGATATTATATATGATATTATACTGTAATTATAATATATCTTTATATCAATAAAATTCCATTCTACAAAATACGAAATAGAAATGAAAGTAGCATTCATGCGTACGTACGGCTTACCGTCTCCAAGAACGGTGCATTTCATTTATTACCTCTAAATGATTATGTAATATTATAAATGCATGAATATACTGGATATATATGACATATATGATATCTACATCATGAATACCATTCTGTATATAATGGATACACGAACAACTTGTAATTATAAAGGGTTTATTTTTTAATCAAGTACCAATGATTGTTAAAATGACCGTTATTAACTTAAATAATTACATAGTGTTCATGACATGGTAATAAGTGATATAAAAGGAATAATGAACTTGAAAAATGTTCTTAAGAAAGTAGAAATTAACTCAAGTTTATTATTCAGGACATTAAAGAACGATCGAGTCAAGTCGGACCCGAGGTAAGGGATCCTACTCCTCTCTTTCTTTTTAAGTACACTCTTTTATGTCATTCCTTTTAAAGCTCATCTTTCTTGTTATTGAGATGTTATTTTATATTAATATTACTGTAATTTTTATGTTAATGTTATGAGAGACCCTATTCTTTCTCATCAATCCATTTTGGAAATTTTGAGTGGCGTCGTTAGGCTGCCGAGTTTTTGTAAGGGATTTTTCATCTCACTTTTATTCCCGTGAGATTTATGCTACATTTGCCACAATTTCATTTGAGTGGTTTATGTACTTCCCATTATTACACTAATTTTGTAATATAATTCCATTTATGGTTATTTACATATTCATTGTATGACACTTCTTCAATGGGGTGTACTTTTTGAAAGTTATCCAAGTCGGTAAGGGAACCTTTCACCCTCCTCTTTTTAAAAGACTTCGTTTGTTATGTCTTTTAATTCTCATACTATTATGTTGGGATATGTTCTTCTATATCCTTATTGATGTAAATTTTATGTCCAAGTGATGAGATTCCCTTTTTATCTCTCATCATCTCATTTTCTGAATTTTTGAAGTGACGCCGTTAGGCTGTCGAATTTTACCAAGGGAACTTTTTAACCCAATTTTGATTTCTTTGGGTTCAACATGTAGTTATTGAATATGTCGTCCTTTGAATATGTGTGAATGACATTTTATTGTTTTACACTTAATATCCAATTATATTGGGTGTATTTATATTTTTCACACATAATTTTGAGATTGATTTATCCTTAATTTAAGGATACCTTCTTTATAAGGTATTTCATCACATTTTACATCTCTATTGATACTTCATTGTTGTTATGCACCAATTCACTCTTACATGGTGTATATACTGTCCTTTTTAATATTATATCATGAATCCATTTATTCTCATGATATTATAAAGTTCTGATAAAATTCCTCAATTATTGTATTCAAGTGTCTCTAATTTTGGTAAAAGCCCTTTAACCAAAATATCGCTTTAAATATTTTAATGATTTGTTCTTATTAATATCCATGTTTTCAAAATGGTTTTAAGGATTTATTTATATGGATATTAATGGTTTAAAATGTTAAAAAGATTCAAGGTGGTATGAGACACTTTGATTCAAAAATCTCTTTATTAAATGTTTTAAATGTTTTTGAAAATGGTTTTTTAATAGATTCATTATTTCAATATCCTAAAATGTTATATTGTGATTGAAATGTGGAAATGTTATATTTCCTTTATGCATGTTTTATGTGATACATTTATGTTATGGTTATTGGGAATTGTTATGAAAACGGGTGGTTCCGTGATAAACTAAGGGCGGGTGAGCCCGATATAGCTCTCCAATGCATTGGGTAACGCGAAGGAGTGAAACGTTAAGGTTTCTCCGAAGAGATTTATGGAATATACTATGATGGGTATTCCAAACGTAACCAAGACGGTTACTCCCTATGTAAGGATGTTATGAATGCCTCAAGTTACCTTTATGTCTTATTATTTATATGATTTATTCATGATTTTATGAGGTATGTTAAAGTGCTTATGTTTTATGGGTAAAATATGATTTCATTCTTATGTATACATGTACCCATGTTTCCTTTCCATATTTTTATATCCCTTACTGATCTTTTTATGCTCATCCCAAGTTTTTGAAATCTATTTCACAGGTCAAGGTAAAGGTACATGATGTGATGATAGTGTCAAGGATTTGTCAAGAAAGAATCCATGTTTTATTTTAAGTATGTTTCCATTGATGGGAAGAATGAATACTGTCTTTTATGTAACCACTTTGTCTAAATGTGGAATGTAATGCAAGTTTCATGATCTAATTCTCTAAAACTCTAAACCTGAAAAGATCATCAATGTGTAATCTTGTAATAACTCAATATTAAGTAAGGTTTAAGGCTGGGGCCTTATAGTTGGTATCAGAGGTGAGTTTAGATATCTTTAGAGGTTAGGGTATTCTTTAAGAATAAGTGGAATTACCATAATGGTTAGGAGTTTATAAAGAGTCCTAGTTTTAGATAAAGTGAATGAGTAAGTATATCTTAGTGTTTATCTTCCTCATTAGTACATGATGGTTATGTTGATATACTCACACCGACCTTTTTGGTTTTAGTAAATGGCTGGATCTAGCAGGCACCAAAGTGACAATGGGTTTGAAGGAAACTGTGGTGGTTCTCTGATTAAGATACTGGATGAGATGGGGGATTCAATGGGGAATCTCATAGTTGTTCTAAACCAACTAACAAGGATTCATGATCAACCACTTAAACCTTGGTGAGTTATCTAATGCATCATGTACGATATGGCCAACTCGATGGGGAAATTCAGGTAATAATTATTAAGGTAACCATTAGGGTTTATATGATCCTTAATTTTTAGGTAATTATGGGTTACTCTATGATATAATGGAAAATGAAAGGAATGAGATAAACTTGAGGTTAAAATATGTTATGATTATTCTTGAAGATTTTATCTCATTTTGGGGAATGTTTTAAGAATTATATAGTTTTGGAAAAAGGACAACACGCAGACCGTGTGACAACCCGTTGTGTCGGACAAAGCCGCAGGAATCGAACCCACAACCAAAGTGCGACTGGTATTTATCGCCTACCACTGGACTACGTGATGTCCCTGTTAGTTTGACTGATTCTTTCTATTTATACGACTTTATGAATTAAGAGTAAGTTTATTTTGGGTTATTTATGAAAATTATTAACCTATCATGGAGGATATGTGATTAGGTTAATTACTTTTCAATACGAGACTTTAGGAGCAACTGATGTTGTTTGGAGATAAATGTTACGATTTAACTTGGTAGACTATGTGACTAAATCCTTCAAATATTTGGGTTTCAATCTTAGTTTGGTTTACTTTGAAGAATTTTATGGACAAATGGTCCTCGTTGAACTTTGGGTTTTTTTGGACAAATTTTGGAGATTAAGAATAGATTTTCTTTTTATAAAGGGTTATCCTTTTCTGGATTATCTGATCTTGTACTAGCCTTTTTGGTTTTGGTTTTGGTTAAAGTCTAAAGACATGGGAAGTATATAGTTCTCTTTTGTGGATTAGGTGATTCTCTAGAAGTTGATTATAGTACTCTTAATGCGAACAAGTCTCCCTAAATACTCGTCTTTTGGATAAAATATGAGTTTGATTAAAGAATCTAGTAAAGTTGAAAGTCAAAATGATAAGTGATTATGTTTCCTTATGAATAAATTCCTCAATAAAAAGTAACTTAAAACAAAAATGTTGTCTATTAACTTTTCCTACTGGGGAACCCAACACCGTTTAACCCATCACAAGTTTGTGATTTTCTCATGGTTAACTTTCTCCTAAATATGTTTTTTATCACTCTTCATCAGAACATGACCCTTTGTTTTTTCCTCCATGTCCATATTTTCATACTTGGAATCCTATTATGGGTTAACTTGGGTGTCCTTTGTACTTATCTTTCTTTATTTTAAAGTGATTGTTTTACCGACTCTTGTTCCGATGTGGGACTTTCAAGGATGTTTCCAAGCGCAATTTTAAAATTGCGAGGACGCAATTCCCAAAAGGGGGGAAGGATGTAACACCCCAGGTAAATAAAGAATATGAAATTTTCATATTTATCCATATTTGTGAATAAAGTATTAATATGACTTAAAGGGGACGCTATGCTCGATGGCGTACCCAACACGCAATAACGAGTTTCTTAGGAATCTTACGTTGCACTCTAATAATAAAATAATATTATTTTAAATGGTAGTTAACATATAGCCGTTGTATTGGCGGGAATGGATATAAATAACTAAAATATGATTATATATGTTTTTAAATGTTTTTACATTTATCCAATAAAGGATAAAGGCTTAAAATACGGAAAGAATTCAATTTTAGGCGTATATGCCCTAGTTTTCACTAAAGGTTCACTTATCGCCTTTTGATGGCGAACCGTCATTAAATATAGTTTTGTTCACTCTTATACATTCTATTGGACCAAATAAAGCTCTTCTTAAGAATCGGGGCATCAAAATTTACTTTGTGTAAATTTTTGGTATCTTTCCGATAAAGTTCATTTTTTTAAATGAATAGTGTAAAATGTTGTATTTTAATTCAAAACCTCTTTTTAATCTAATTTATTTATATGATTAGATTATATTTTGAATTGGTTTTAAATTGAAATTAGAATATATTTTTACCATTAAATCCAGTAGTGGTCGTTGGAATTAATTTCACTTTGAAATCAGACTTAAACTAGTGTCAATCTTTTGATACTTATTGTTTCATAAAAACACGTTATTTGATCTGACATCGGGAATTAATTATTAAATTAATTAATGTGACTTATATGTTTTTAATTTTGTAAAATAGACTTCATTTTTGAATTCAAAATATCAAATATATCTTAGGGTGAGTTTTTGGGATTTTTCTGAAAAACATCAATTTTTGATGAATAGTGAAACCACTAAGTGGTACTTATAAAAACTGAATTTTCGTTTAAATGAAATTTTACCACTTCTGTGTTTTTAATTTCAAAAATCTGACATACATGGTGGTCATTAATAATTAAAATTTGGTTCAATGAGATTAAAATAACTTTTTGGTGAATAGTAACTTTTAAGTTCTTAATCGCGATTAGTGGTAATTAGTGTAGTTTAAGGTAAAAATAATGCTTTAATAATATAAAATGACCTAGACACATGTCGTAACCTTATTGGATGTCTAATGGACGACCAAGACAAGCCATGGGTCAACTTGGGGACCCCATTGAGCCACTTTGGTTGGGAAATGACATAAATAACTTTTTATTTAATGTAAAAGTAAAAATGACACAAACATAATATGTTTTACGAAAACAATTTTTACATGGGGTTATAAAGATCAGATTTTTGATTATAAAAAGTCATTGAAAATATAAAAAGATTTCCTACATCATAGTATTTTTTTATAATTTTTATACTTTAAAAAAATTAAATTATTTATGACATCATGATGATGCACCGATGACATCATTATTTAACGATTTAAATAAAATGGAAAGATAATGTAATATCTAAAACCTACACATGTCCAAAACCTATTGGATGGGAAGATTTCGAACCCTTATCACCTTATCCTAGAATTATATCAATGTGGGACCATTTAAATCTGAAACTCATTTTCAAATAAAGTAATATTTCTTTACTTTCCAAGAGTGCCCCTCCTCTCCTCTTATAAAAGGCCCTCACCTCTTCCTCATTACCCACACTCCCAAAGCCTTTGTCTCGGCCAACCCCTGCCCATTTACTCTCTCCACATCCCTCTCCTCATCCTAGAGGATTCCCTTTGGGCAGAATCCTTTCAAAGGAAGCCTTTAGGCTCAAATCAAAAGGAGTTACACTTTTAAAGGTAATTCATTCTCTCATGTTCATTTGTTTTATTTTTCTTCTCCAACCCCATAAAATCTTTTTATTTACTTATTTTGTAACAACACCAGTATCTTCAATATAATAGGATGTTGTTATAAGATTTATTCGAGCTACACTCTCACACAACAACATCAAATGGTTAAAGAACATATGGTTTCCGTGGATGGTGAAATTCTGCCTCCCGAAACGATGATTGTTCAATACTCATTTAACACCTCCAAAGGTGGCCATTATGATGTCACTATTTTTATATATGATATATAATATGTTTATTCTTTCCTTAAGCTTCTGAATTTTTCATTTATGTAATACCACTATTGTTTCCATTATGGGTAAACATGATATCTTCATTTTAGGAAGTGCGGACTACCGCCCCTCAAAGTGATTTGATTCGTTAAATACCATATGTGGGATGTATAAAAGAAGGAACTATGATATTATATATGATATTATACTGGAATTATAATATACCTTTATATCATTATAATTACATTCTATAAAATACGAAATAGAAATGAAAGTAGCGTTCATGCGTACGTACGGCTTACCGTCTCCATGAACGGTGCATTTCATTTCATACCTCTAAATGATTATGTAATATTATAAATGCATGCATGTACTGGATATATATTACATATATGATATCTACATCATGAATACCATTCTGGATATAATGGATACATGAACAACTTGTAATTATAAAGGGTTTATTTTTGACTCAATTACCAATGATCGTTAAAATGACCGTTATTAACTTAAATAATTACATAGTGTTCATGACATGGTAATAAGTGATACAAAAGGAATAATGAACTTGAAAAAGGTTCTTAAGAAAGTATAAATTAATTCAAGTTTATTATTCAGGACATTAAAGAACGATAGAGTCAAGTCGGACCCGAGGTAAGGGATCCTACTCCTCTCTTTCTTTATAAGTACACTCTTTTATGTCATTCCTTTTAAAGCTCATATTTCTTGTTATTGAGATGTTATTTTATATTAATCTTACTGTAATTTTTATGTTAATGTGATGAGAGACCCTATTCTCCCTCATCAATCCATTTTGGAAGTTTTGAGTGGCGCCGTTAGGCTGCCGAGTTTTTGTAAGGGATTTTTCATCTCACTTTTATTCCCGTGAGATTTATGCTACATTTGCCACAATTTCATTTGAGTGGTTTATGTACTGCACATTATTACACTAATTTTGTAATATAATTCCATTTATGGTTATTTACATATTCATTTTATGACACTTCTTCAATGGGGTGTACTTTTCGAAAGTTCCTCAAGTCGGTAAGGGAACCTTTCACCCTCCTCTTTTTAAAAGACTTCATTTGTTATGTCTTTTAATTCTCATACTATTATGTTGGGATATATTCTTCTATATCCTGATTGATGTAAATTTTATGTCCAAGTGATGAGATTCCCTTTTTATCTCTCATCAACTCATTTTCTGAATTTTTGAAGTGACGCCGTTAGGCTGTCGAATTTTACCAAGGGAACTTTTTAACCCAATTTCGATTTCTTTGGGTTCAACATGTATTTATTGAATATGTCATCCTTTGAATATGTGTGAATGACCTTTTATTGTTTTACACTTAATATCCAATTATATTGTGTGTATTTATATTTGTCACACATCATTTTGAGATTGATTTATCCTTAATTTAAGGATACCTTCTTTATAAGGTATTTCATCACATTTTACATCTCTATTGAGACTTCATTGTTGTTATGAACCAATTCACTCTTACATGGTGTATATACTGTCCTTTGGAATATTATATCATGAATCCATTTATTCTCATGATATTATAAAGTTCTGATTAAATTCCTCAATTATTGTATTCAAGTGTCTCTAATTTTGGTAAAAACCCTTTAACCAAAATATCGCTTTAAATGTTTTAATGATTTGTTCTTATTAATATCCATGTTTTCAAAATGGTTTTAAGGATTTATTTATATGGATATTAATGGTTTAAAATGTTAAAAATCTTCAAGGTGGTATGGGACACTTTTATTCCAAAATCTCTTTATTAAATGTTTTAAATGTTTTTGAAAATGGTTTTTTAATAGATTCATTATTTCAATATCCAAAAATGTTATATTGTGATTGAAATGTGGAAATTTTATATTTACTTTATGCATTTTTTATGTGATAAATTTATGTTATGGTTCTTGGGAATTGTTATGAAAACGGGTGGTTCCGTGATAAACTAAGGGCAGGTGAGCCCGATATAGCTCTCCAATGCATTGGGTAACGTGAAGGAGTGAAACGTTAAGGTTTCTCCGAAGAGATTTAGGGAATATATTGTGATGGGTATTCCAAACGTAACCAAGAGGGTTACTCTTTATGTAAAGATGTTATGAATGCCTCAAGTTACCTTTATGTCTTATTATTTCTATGATTTATTCATGATTTGATGAGGTATGATAAAGTGCTTATGTTTTATGGGTAAAATATGATTTCATTCTTATGTATACATGTACCCATGTTTCCTCTCCATATTTTTATATCCCTTACTGAGATTTTTATGCTCATCCCATGTTTTTGAAATGTTTTTCACAGGTTAAGTGAAAGTTACATGATGTGATGATAGTGTCAAGGATGTGTCAAGAAAGAATCCATGTTTTATTTTAAGTATGTTTCCGTTGATGGGAAGAATGAATACTGTCTTTTATGTAACCACTTTGTCTAAATGTGGAATGTAATGCAAGTTTCATGATCTAATTCTCTAAAACTCTAAACTTGAAAAGATCCTCAATGTGTAATCTTGTAATAACTCAAGATTAAGTAATGTTTAAGGCTGGGACCTTATATTTACCTTTTCAAAAATGTTTCATAAATGAGTGATATCACAAGTAATATTTAGAATATCACATGCTCCATAAATATTTATTAAATCTTCCAAGTATTTTTTTATCTATAAAATCAAATCATTTTATGACACAACCTATTTCCATACCCCTTAGATAAAATAATAAATCATATCCTTTGATAATTATGTAGATATCCCCATTTTTACACTTCCATTACATCACAATTGTGTCATCATTTCCAATGATGATACAAGTCATCTTGGTCAAATTTATCACATACCTTAAGTTATGAAAATAGCTTATACTTAGTTTGTTGTGTCCAATGCCTCAATAAACAAGACATATATGTGCTTCAATTTTTTACCTCCAATTTTAGATTTTCCAAATCAAGTGGTATTTAATCCTTCATCACTTCTAAATCGAATGATTCCTTCCTTATCATACTTTATTCCAATGAAACCACTTTGTTTTACCTCATATTGAAAGTATATATTTTTCAAGAATTCATACATTGTATGAATCCATTATTTTAAAAGAAATATCCACTAAAACTTATTTTGTAACATTTTGTTAATCCATGTATGCTTCTTCACCTCCATAGGTGGTGAGTACGCTTGTTCAACCTCCATATATGATAGATCAACATCATTTTGAATATTTAGAAATTGATTTTATTTAACCCACTTAATGATTCCTTCATCAATAGATTAATTTCACCTTGAGTATTACTTGGAACACTGATTAGAAACTTTATTTAATAATTCATTTTTGAATATCCATCACACCAAGAATATTATCCATAAAAGCAAATTGATTATATAAATCACTACTCATATGGCTCCACTGATCTTGTTCCCTAAATATACTCTTTCTAATGGAACACATAAATTTTTTATACCCCATCTTTACAAATCAATAACACTTAATTTATGGTTTATTTTTTGTTGTATTTTTTTCAACTCTTTAATTATATTGGAAACTTTAATTTTCACCCAAATCAATATTACTCCTTGGATTGGGTGATTTTGGTTTTTAATAACCATGGTTCAATTTTTCTTTTAAACAATCCCCACACTAGATTTATATTTTTATAATCCCTTTGTTGCTGAATAAAAACCTCCACCAACTTCATTATATCTCCACATTTCTCATTCAATTTCATTGAAGTCCACACAATCTAATCTGTTGATGTCATGTATGCAGTCAATATCCCCTCCTAAACTTTAACCTTTAAACAAAAAATATTTCTCCTTCAAGCTACTCTATTAATTTGACTCAATCATTTATTTTTCTCATTAAAATTTTGATTAATTTGGACTTCTATTCAATTTTTAGTTTGGAATTAATAATCTCCTCTGAGTTTAATGAAATTTTATATAAGAGTTTTTATATTATCCCTCAACTCGGGATTCTTCTCTTCTTACTAACAGATTTAGTTTGGAATCATAAACCACCCCATTGGATTTATTCATTTCATCACTCTAAACTTCTATCTCCTTAAGTGCATACATTATATCCACTTTAAGGTATACTCTTCTATTAACATATTCATTGTCATCATTTTTTTGTTCATTAATTTTTTTTATGAAATCCATAATATCTTCTTCATAGAGGTCTTTGTAGATCACAATTTATATCAATTTTTTCTTCCAAACTAACATCAAATTTTGAAATAAAGTTATTCTTTTAAAAGAATTTATATTTATATTTCCTTTATCCTTTCACATATTTTTAATATTTAAATATGGTAAATTTACCTTCAACATTTTCATTAAATTTCATGGTGAACTATGTATTAAGGTGAAAAATGTTTTCCCACCAAAAACATATGAGCAGATGATTCCCTTTGAAATTTCATTTTCCCATTTACATATTTTTTGAAATGAATTAAATTACTTACTCAAATTAGTTTTCATCATGATAATATTATACTAAGAGCTTAATAATTTAATTAGATGATAATTGGTGATATTTCTCCTTTATATTTGGATTATCACCCTTAGTACCCATCTCATATGTAATGCGAGTGTTATTGATAATATTAAAATTAATCTCCCTTAGATCCTTATCCTCGGGAACCAAAACCATTAGATTGAATCAATGTGGAAATATTCTTAGTATATTCGCCATGATATTGATATTTTCAAGGTTTTATATAATATTCTGAATTCCCTCAATAATCACACTCACCTAAATGTGGAATGTATCGAAATTTCATTATGGTGTAGCATCAATTCCACATACTTCTTCCATAGAAACTTCAATTTATCTATACATACCTTTGATTCACATTAATAGATGTTTATAAAATTTTCCCCACATGGTTGTTGAGGCTTTACATGGTATCACATTCCTATGTATTCTAGTAAAAAACTAAAATTATTTGGTCTCTAAATCATGGTTCAAGTACCTACTTCAAGTTTTTACCATTCAGATTAAGGCATAAAATCTACCCACAATTCACTCATCGTATATTTTTAAATCTTATATATCCCTTTTTGATGTGGATCTCATTTTTTAGGGTTTAATAATTCATTTAGACTAATAATCATTTATTCATATGTAACATCCATTGTGGAGTGGTGTAACACCTTATAATGTTATTACTCTATAACTTTTTTTTACATATAAATTTTTTACTCCATCATAAGACCTTTGTGGAATAATCTTCTTGTTCTTTAGACTATAAAAAAAATTCTCCTAGACTTATTAAAACTCACTAAACAATTCCATAATGACTATATGAGTCTTTTGAGACTATATAAAACACTTTTAAAAAATATAATAAACATATAAAACCTTTTTTTCTAATATTATACATTGTGAAAATATATTATACGTCTTAAACTCATTCATTATGTTTATAAAATTACTCTATTCTATTTCACATAAAATCTCCTTATTTATTTTTCTTTTTCTTTTTTAATAAAATCCTCTAGTAGCCTACAATTTCATCAAACTGGTATGCCCAAATGGATCCAATCCATAGGGTTCCACAAAATCTCAAACACACCTCCCCATATGCTATATGATACTAGCTAGTATTAAGGGTCTAATGAATCGAGAGGAGAGAATATACCCATTAATATCATCAAAAAAATAATAATAAATAATATAAACATTCATAATAAATATTAAATTAGAGAAAATAATATGGAATTATAGTGGGAAAGGACCATAACAATAACATATCTATGTTATAACAAGATATAATTCATATAGGTTATACAGTTATATAACAGATATAAGAACGCTCAGTGGTAGACAATAAAAAGTATTGGACAACTAAAAATAAAAAGACATAGATACCCACACATAGTTCTTAGTGTTTTCTTAGACCTATCTCTATAACCAAGTTGAGATCCCTCATCTCCTTATGTAATACTTGGACCATCACTTATACATTCATATTAACCATAAGGTCTTCATTCCCCCCAAGTTTCCATGTAGAGTGTGAGCATAAAACTCAGTAGACAACTACCAATAGTGTCCCTTATAAAATCCAATATATATGTTAATACTTGTAATAAATGAAAATTGATCCATAAATCTCACATGAATACACTAGTTTCACCATTGGGTACGAGATATGTCACTCTGACGGACGAATCATAAAAATTTTGGAAAGTTTCAGAATGGGAAAATGTTCCCATAGTTTGAACAAAGAATGAGTGAAAATGATCTATCACTGCTCATTTAATTATAAAGGTGGATTTCCTATGAATTATACCACATCCAATATAAATGGTATATCGCTAAAATAATAAACCATTGATGAAAGATCATCAAAACAAACTTCCTTGGTGAGAAATCCATCAACCATCACAAACCTTAGGTGAATGATATATCACTAAATAACAACCCCATGTAAACAATATATAACTAGATCATATCACCTAGGAGAATGATGAATTATAAAAACATATACATAAGGTGAATGATAAATCTCCAAAACATATCCCCTAGGTGGATGATTTACCACCTCAATAATCCCCAAGGAGAACAATATATTTCTAGGAGAATGTTGTATCACCACCAAATAGCTCTAATGTTAATGATTTATCCCCAAACCATAATCCCCAATGAGATTAATGTATATCTTGGTGAATGATGGGTCACCATACATACAATAACCCTTGTGTGAACAACTTGTCACCAATATAAATATAAAAAGGGAGAATGATGTGTCTTCATGTGAATAATGTATCACCAATTTAAAATCCCCCATTACTCACCAGGTTGGATGATCTATCACCAATATACCGACCAAGGAGAATGATACATCACCAAAAATACACACATGGTGAATGATTCATCCATGAAATTGTAACAATATTACTGATCAACTAATAACTTTAAACATAATTAATTATTTACAAAACATATCCATGGTGAAGGAGGTATTACCCTAGGAATTTTTTCCATCGACTGAATTCCTACCAAGATACCCACACCCTTAGTGTAGTATACTCAACTCATATAAAACAAGCCTTGACTTTTCCATCATGACTTGGATTCCAAACCATCACCCTACACATATGGTTTAGACTAAGAACACATTCATTATACCAAAATTCCATTATAGAGGCTAACCATACACTTAGCCAAAACAGAACATGTGGTCATATCACTACATAACTAATGAGGATTATAATCAATTATCTAAACACAATCTATAGAAAAGGACACTCTTCATGGTTTTTTTCCTTAGGTTTCTTTCCACTTATCAAGGGAGACATGGACATCATCAGCCATATTCCCAACCCATAATATTGTTAGGGCCTATCACAGTCTAGATAGTCTATAATCATCACTTATAAAATGGATGATCCCAATTTGTTTCCATAATGGGTCATTCTCACATTCCTAATGATGTTAGTACCCTCACTACTACAGATCCTCCTTTCATTTTTACTGGAAATCGTTTTTATCATTACTAAAAAAATTATGTTATAGGATTCATTGAACGGGGTTCCTTTATATCTATGATAATAAATTATCATTTTTTCAGCATTGTAAACCCATAAAAAAGGTCTTTTCAGTGTTAAAAAACACATATAAAAAGTCAAAAAAATGTTTTTCTATAAATGCATACAGATTCAAAGATGGAGACCACCCATCTTTTATTAGCACTCCAATCCCAGAACGCCTCTTCTTTTAAGAATTATCTATCACTATAACTACTCGTATATCATTTTTATATCACCTCCTACCGTCACCCATGAACCTCTTCCTTTACTTGAATTAGAACCTAAGGCCTTCAACTTTACACATATGTGCCTTTACGACTATTGTATACCATTTGTTCTATATTTTTGGATATATCTATTTATTTATTCTTGTTTTCTCAAATTTTTTATCCATATATATATTTAATTTTATTTAATTTTATTTATAAAATATGTTTTGTGTGTGTGTGTTTATATGTATACATATATACATAAATACATACATACATATAATTATACATGTGTGTGTGTCTGTAAAAATATTTATACATATTTTTGTGTCTTAAAATATATGTATATAAATTTGTATTCAGTAACATATTATAAATATATATATTATAATTGTTTTTGATTCTTTTATTGGGGCACGCGCCTCCGTCTGATTCGAGGATGATGGCACTGTTTATTGCCCTGCATTCCTTATTTCCAAAGGTGGGCGGCATCCATTCCTTGTTCAGGGATGTTTTCCCCTTGATCGAAATGGGATGAAGGATGTCAGTTCCTCCTTCTATGGATTCCTCATCGAAACTTGTCACCTAGTCTGGGTCTCCCTTATATATTTAATACGTTGTTCTTGAAACTCTTCCTAGTTCTATATCTTCATGGACGCCGATTAATTACACTTCTTTTTTCGGGACATTCTAGGGGGTCCAGTCAGCGCAGCAACCTTCGGTCTGGGGAGTAGTCACGTTGGACATCACTGGTGTGTATGGATGTTGGAAAACTGAGGCGTCTGTCTTTTGTCCCTTATTATAGGGATTCTCGAGGGCATGGAAGCCCGAGGAATCCCACGTCATGGGTGGGGAATTATATTCCATAGGCATGTCTTTGAGGTTTTCCTCATCCTCCCATGTTTAACACAGGGTATGCCATGAGTTTAACGTCTTGTGGAGACAAATCAGACTAAATGGAACACTGACTAGGGTGGATCAGATGGGCGTAACCCCTTGGGGAACACTGATGTCGGGGATAACATGTGGTTAGTTACCCAGTTACTTCTAGGAGCAGTGAAGAGTTGAATTGGAATGATCTCATCAGAATGTGGTGGCCCATGTAAGAATCCAAATGGATAATAGGTGTTTAAGTGAAGTGGATGGAGAATGGGATAGAGTCGACTCAAGGGTGATGGTGATGGTGGGCTTGAGCCTCGAAAATACTTCCAATATATCCCCGTAGCAAGGAATCAATGTCCGCATAGTTTGGTGAAGATAGTTCATCATGACAACGTCTTACCACTGGCTAGGATTCCAAAGGATTACCACTAAAAGGGGTGAAAAAGGCTTACCACTAAAAGGGGTGACAAAAGCTTACCACTGAAAGGGGTGAAAATGGATTACCACTAAAATGGGTGACAACAGCTTACCATTGAAATGGGTGACAATGACTTACCACAGAAAGGTGTGACAATGGATTACCACTAAAAGGGGTGACAACAGCTTTCCACTGAAAGGGGTGACAACGGATTACCGTTGAAAGGGGTGACAACAGATTACCGCTGAAAGGGGTGACAACATCTTACCACCCAAAGGGGTGACAACGGCTTACCGCTGAAATTGGTGACAATGGATTACCACTCAATGGGGTGACGATGGCTTACCATTGAAAGGGGTGATAATGGATTACCGCAGAAAAGGGTGACAATGACTTACCGCTGAATGGGGCTAAACCTTGGGGAGGGTTCCCGTGTACGCTATATAGGATATTGGGATCAAATCCCACATAGTTCTATATGGTGTGGGTGAACTGACTTGAATAAGGAGCTGGGATCGGGATGGATGGTGGGTTTGAGCCTCATGGAGGCTTCCTATGTACCTTGCCTTGGAAAAGATCAAAGTCCTCGTAGTTTGTAATGGTGGTTGGTGAACCGACGTGAAGGTGGTCGGAATGATCGGGTTTTGGGATTGAACCTTAGAGAGGCTTCCTACATACCATGACATGGCAAGGATCAAAGTCCACATAGTTTGGAAATGGTGTTTGGGGCTTACACCCTAGGATTCCCGGAAAGGATTTCATGGTTGATGATTAATCTAAGCCCACATGAGTCATGCTCGGTTTGAGAAACAAGAGGCAGTAAAGACCTGATGATCATGTCATGAAAGGTGCATCTGTGGGAAGTTAAATGGGGCTTGCACATGGTTAGAGGCCCCAAATGGAACAGTTTCTTACATGTGGAGCAGCCCAAAGAGGAAACGGGGGCTTATGCGTGGAGCGGCCCAAAGAGGAAATAGGGGCTTACGCATGGAGAGGCCCCGAGGAGATGGAGACTAGGACTTACTCCATAGTGGAGGCCCAGTGGCGACAAAGCCCAACAGTCGAGGGATTTAGCAAGGAATAAGATAGGATGGTACGAATGACCATCCCGCCCTTATTCAGCCTTTGGCACCGAAGAAGAAAGGAGGACTAGGGGAACTACCTCCTGCAGGAAAGGCTTGGGGCTTACACCAAGGTGGTTTCCCTTTCCCCATGGACAGACGTTGCTCTGATAATGAATATCTCATTCCATGTGATGGGTGTTCACACTCTTGTGGAGACGATCAGGCATAGAGAATGTCCGAGTTGGGGAACCCCACATAGGATGCATGGGGTGTGGTCACATTTTAACGTTATGTGTTGAGGATGATGGTGTTTGACAGTATAACATCTGGCATCTCGGATGATATGTGTTATCTTTGCACCCCTAGGACTTATATAACCAGCACCCCATACACCTTGGTGAAGGGAAGGGACTGAAAACTCCATTACTAGGGGGTGTCGTGAGGTGATCCCATTGGGGTCCACGTTAGCGTGGAAATGTGAAGAAGCAATAGTGCCTATGTGAAGAAGAATGAGGTGAAGCAACACAATGTGAAACACTTTCCAAGGGACATTAAAGTTATTTCGTACAAACCTAGAAGGTCATACGGGAAAATGGTATGTGACTTAGCTATTTTGGGCGTGGGTGGTGCCCGAAAATGATGTCCATAAGAGAGACATCGAACACGCATGCACAAGGAGGAGGCTTGAATGAAAAATGAAACAGTAGTGTGGAAAATTCCAGGTCAGTTCACAATTGACACACTTGCATTGAAAATATTGGGTTGGCACACAATTGGAGAGTTTTGGAATGGAAAGGGATTGCGTGTTGTGCTTAATTGGAAGGGATTGTGTGTTGCGCGCAATTGTAAGGGATTGCGCACAATTGGAAGGGATTGATTGTTGCACGCAATTGGAAGGGATTCCATGAAATTAGAAAGCATTGCGCAAAAGTGACAGGACTCCAAGGGATTTGGACGAGGGTTAAGCCCGAGTGGTCTCGCGCGAAGGCGGACCCCTGGGCGACTTGTCGCGAAGATTCTTGTTCCTGAAAGTCATCTTTTGCGCGTAGAAGAGGGGGATTTCGCACAGAGGAGATGGTTCAGACTCTTCTGTCCCTAGAATTTGAAGGTGTTCCCTTCTGTTTATAGGTGCTCGGGGTCGGAAGATCCACATGGAAACCGGTCCACACAAAATATTGTGTGCCAGAGTTGGCAGCGCGAAAGGTCAACCGCACGGGGGAGTCCGCGCGCAAATTTTCACGCTAGCGGTTGGGGGTGCATAAGTTTATGCACCTGCATGGAAAACTTCCTCGGATCCCATGATTTTCCATGTGATAGAGATTTTGTCACGTCCACCAGAGATATTTTCACACGGCCCTTCTGGGCCCCCCGGAATGGATCACTGGGTCAAAATATGTCTTCGATTTATCACAACAAAACCTACTTCATCCATTGAGCGTTCTTATGAATCTACAAAATCCCCCCTCGAAATCAGATCAGCGAGGGGATGCAAAGGTTGGATTCTGGTGGAAACGTTAAGACACATAACTTCCTGGAGTCAGCGCGCGCCAAAACCCACAGATGCACATAAAACCAGGAAGTGGCGCACAAATCCCTTTTCATGCACGAAAAAACCCAGATCTACGCGCATAAAAACCCTTGTGGATCCCTCAGTCCATATTTATTTTTCTCACACAATAAGTCCTGAGCTCTTGCATGCGAAACAATTCCCCTGTCTTACACGAAAAAACCGCTTCGGTTGCGCGTAATTCCCAGAGTTCAACCATCACTTTACGCACAGACCCAGGGTTTTTCGTGCCACTGCCTCTGTTTTTCACACCAAATCCTCGTTTTTCACACCACATACTAATTTTTCATGCTTCCTCCTATACTTTTGCATAATATCCATCTTTTCTCACTAACTCTTTGATACCTCTCCGGAAGAAGATGGCTACTAATCGGGATGACACAGAGAGA
Source organism: Viscum album (assembly GCA_963277665.1). Taxonomy (NCBI): domain Eukaryota; kingdom Viridiplantae; phylum Streptophyta; class Magnoliopsida; order Santalales; family Viscaceae; genus Viscum; species Viscum album. The sequence goes on from OY728140.1 coordinate 498,699,036, forward strand.
GAAGTTGTGTTCGCCGCTCATGGGGCTGAGATGGTTTCCAACACCGAGGTTTATGGCACAAGAAGGATTGTATCCAGTGATCATACTCTCTTCAATATGTTGAACCCAGCCCAAAAGGAGTATGCACTATCCGACAACTTTCCGATATGGGACTTCGGTATTTTGGAGGAGGTACATGTGCCACGATTTGAAGTCGACACACCATGGTCTTGGGTGACCCACGAGGATGAACTACCTCAATAAAATATCACTAAAAATGGCCATCCTACCATAGAAACCAGACATATGGATGTTTACATCCTGAATCCTAGGAAGAGGACTATTTTGGGATGCGACCCAATCGTAGAGGATTATTCGGCCCATTACACAAGTACTTTCCAACAAAGTGTTACCGACAAAACTAAAGGTTGGATATAGGATTGGGATCTGCAGTCTAGAGGCAATTTTACCAGCAAATTGGTCTGGGCATATTGGGTATGCAAGATGTGTGACCAGTTTTGGGCCAAACTGCGGCACATTGGGTTGTTCGAGGTGGTGTGTATATCACAGTTCCATTTCTACCATCAGCGTGATCTTGGGCCAGAGCTGTTTACCCGATGGTCCCCTAATAACGATACCTTCCATCTTCACCATGGGGAAGTTGGTATCCGACTTTGGTACATTCATTTCATCTGGGGTATCCCTTTGGATGGGCATCAATATGATGAAGTCCTTCTGATGAGGAATATCCGAGGAGACAGATCGAGAACTCCTATCCTAACGTGGCATATGTTGGAGCTCTCTAAGGAGAAGTTGGGGGTCAAGGAATTTTTGAACGACATCACCTACAAAAAATGGTTTATATTGTTTCTGAAAAGAGATCCGAAAGTCAAGATGTCGGGGTGAGGAAGATGGTGTCCGACCGAGGCACAGAGGAGCAATAGTGGATCATATTGGAGGATCCTAGAGTCGGGGGAATATCAATCATAGGGCTTTAGTATAAATGAGAGTCGGGACCCGAATGCCTGGTATGCCATATTTCTTGTGACCTTCCTGAGTGGGTGGCACCTACCAGTGAGGGAAACAAGGATGGGAGTTTGTCCAGTGACATTGGTGATGGCTGGCATCACGGCTGCTAATCAGAGGTTCAATCTGGGAGTCCCTGTGTTGGTCCGCTTGTACACCATTCTAGGGCGCATTTTGAGAGGGGGTAATTGAGGAGGATTCGTGGTCCCTTCCAGATATTTTATGGCTGGTTCATGGCTCACTGCAGTAGATATACTTTTCCAAAATCTATTTGTCCTTTGGGCAACGACCTGCGGCCCTCCTTGCTAAATATTGCAGGGGTCATGCCATTAATGCCTAACGAGGAGGGGGTAAGGATCAAAATCTGCAATCATGCCAATTTTACTTTTAGCCCATTCCCCAATCTAACTGGATAAATGATAGATAAAAGGAAAGTCTCACTGGAGAAAAGGGAATACTTCTAGAGCATCATAGGTGGGGTTCTTGTGGCCCGAGTTGATAGGAAGATCTTTTGTGAGCCCTACGTGCCATCCTGATTTTCCAGGCTGTTTAGATGCCTCCAGCGGATGCCAAAAAAGGTGTATACATTTTTTGGGAGGAGAGTCATCCCTGCGATATACGCCAAATGTGGCTGATGTCCACAACCCATGGCTCTGGCGACATCATTACCTTTCCCCCCACCGAGTTTATGCTAGCCTCTCGATAGAATATGCCGAACATTAGGCCATAGCATACCCTGAGGGACTTTTGCATAAGTGAGTTTGGTAGCTCATGTTAGCCAGCTTAGAACCTGGGTGGCGAGAGAGAAGATAGGGAACTGTTGGGGAGGAAAGGCCGAAAGCAGGTCGGGAAACTGTGCCAGCACAGGCCAGGAATACAGCAGCGGGAATGTCCCACAACATGGTCACTCCTTCATCACCCAGGGGGAGAGGGGATCATGGAGCAATTATGGAACATTTTGGGAAGAAAATAAAATATCTTCTTCAACCTTCCGATGACACAATCTTCCCGTCACTTTGGAGGGCCTGTTTGACCCTACGACAGTCGATGGGCATCGAAGCCCTCTGGAAAAAGATAATATGAGACGGAATCTAGTTTCCAGAGGTCGGACTCATCCGGGTTGATGACAGTGTAAGCTTCTATTGTGGTCATGCGTACCTGACGTCCATGGATGTGTATGCACACCAGGGAGGTCGGAGTGAGGAACCAACCATCCTGGTGAAGGTAATGCTCAGCTTGGAGCATGATCCAGACAAGATTCTGCCCGAGGATGACAACAATGACGAGGAGCCAGAGGGCAGCGAGACGGAAGAGGAGGAGGCAAAAAGAGAATGTGAAGGAGAATGGGAAGGAGAAGAGGAAGGAGATAAGGAGCTCAAAGGTGGAGGGTCTCAAGGGACGCCCTACTAAGGGAGTCTTTAGGAGAGTGGCGAGATTGATGGCTCTGATGCAGACATAACTGAGCCACTTGAGGTATGCCTGATTTCTTATCCATCCTCCCTTCCCCTTTTCTTCCGCTTGTAAAATTTCATTATCCTGCTCAGGTACATATTGTCACCAAACAAGAATATCTATCCAAAGGAGGGGGGAGGAAGTGCCAGTAGAAAAAGGAGGAGAATTGATGCCCATTATTGAGCTCACAAGTGCTGAGGGATCACCTACCCCAACAGCCCCTACAGTGGCGGGAACGTCAGAGGCCGATGCACTAATATCTCGAATGTTTTATCACTTAAATGATTGTATCGGCTATCATAGAACCTATCTAATCAGGTCATTCATGTTTTGTGCAGTGATCAAGGCATTGGAAGCTCAGTAGGCCGCTGAACCCAGACCATCCGCAAGTGATTTGATGGCAAACATTTCGTCCCATTCAAGGCACACTTCCCAAACTGAGCTGACCCGGGCACTTGGTGAGAAAACATCTGGGGATAAGAGTGACATTTACATCAGGACGGGGCCTAAAGTTGGTGAAGGAGATGTCGAGACTGAGGTGACAGAGGAAGATCTCCCAGGTGTTGAAGAACCTAATCCCTTGGGAGGAATACCCGAAGAAGACCCTACCGATTATCTCTTGGCTGATTTCCCCAACTATCATCCTACAGATCCTGAGAAGATAGATGATTCTGATTCGGAGGCGGCCGATGAGAGCCGTATGACGCAGCGTAAAGGGTGGAAGTTTATCAAGTTATTTCTCAGTAAACCTCAGACAGAATTTCTAAAATAGATGGGATCGCTCCACACCTCGTTGCGCTTTCTCTATGCTGGAGGGGTGGTTTCGCAATTCCTTCATTCGACAGTCCATGAATACATGGACAGGAAGCTACGTGAGAGCGGCCGATGCTCCGATGTTTCCCAATGTCGAAAAGAGTCAGGGATTACCCAATCATTCTTTAAGGCGGAACAAGAGGTCTAACACCTTGAAGAACAATCCAAAGAAATGGAGATATTCATTTCAAACTATTACGAGATTGTGGATAAATTGAGGGCTCAGTTGGTAGACGCCCAAGAGCGGCTACTAGAAGCAGGTCACCAAATGACCGCACTTCAAACTGAATAGGAGAAATCATAGGCTAGGGTCAGTGAACTACGCTCTATGGCTACTGATGAAGAGAGGGTCCTCAGGGGGTGGGAAGCAATCCTGGAGGCCACCAGCCAAAAGGTAGCGATGCTGGAATGATCTATCCAAGATGCTGATCCTTAAGGGACCTATTTTGGTGGAACTCATAAACTCATTTCTCCTTACCACCTCTTATTCTAAACTGCATGTATGGATAGATGTATGGATAGGTTTATTTACTTGTTCGTTTGGTTTAATGAATTCAACAATAATCCTGAAACAAATAGCAGTCCATTCCTAAGCTCACGTGGGTCGCACCCAGTGTGAGAAACCAGAGATTCTCACACTATTACTTCATTTGGATGCAGGAGTGCCAACCAAGCTTCAGCAACCCCTGGTCTGAACAACCAATCCAGATTCCAATTAATTAAATGGAGAGGCCTGATTAGTGGATGAGGACCCTAGAACAATCGATGTGCCATCTTCCCAATGTGCTCTAGTGCACAAGCAGGGTAACGCCATGGGCATTTGAAATTAACCCGAACATAAGGGAGTGGAAATTGTGAATCATAGTACCCCAGATTAAGAACATTGTGGGGTGGCATGACAATATAGGATAACAATTGACTGTGTTGGAAACACAGTATCCATATTGTATTAGCCTAAAAATGGGGATGAAAAATGAGGGCCGACCACTGACCATCTTCGATACACGGGTCCTGGCTCAGAATGTCATCCATTCGTCTTCCAGAACATTGGACTAGGATAGTAGGTGATCCATAGGCTGAGGATCCGTACTGTTAGAGGGTTCCGTTAGACATGAAAGAGGACGAGGGTCCGAATAAAGGGCACACAAAGTGTAGAAGGTGGAGTTGTGGTTTGCTCAAATGGAATCCAACACTCTTGGCATTATTCTACCTTGGTGAGAACACATCAGGTGGGTGCACTGGTCTAATCATGGATCATTCCTTCTTCTAAAGAGAACCTCTCTGGTGAGGACACTATCGCCTCCCATTATTAACATAGGGTATCCTGAACTTGTTCAGGGTAGAACCACAGTTTAGTTCCATGCGCTGATGAAAAATGGACTCATGTAGTTTAATGTCATACGATAGGACGAAGAGTGAAAGGGAAAATCCTGGGAAGCATGTATGTGGTGCGGTAGCTATAAACCCGACTTGAATGGGGACTTAGAGTCTGGATCACACCATGTATCCCCGGAGGAAGTTCTTCAGGTCAAGAGACAAAAAGGGAAAATTGGACTTGGACCGAAGAGAAGTGTTATGATGTTCTTACATACCCCATTTGGATGGGAATAAAGTCACACATAGTTCTGTGAGTGCAATTTAACGTTATGCGGGACGAAGGGAATGCCTGCACCAGTACACATCCTTCCAAAACTACTAAGCCCATGTGAGTCGTGCTCGGTGTTGGAAATAAGAAGTAGTGGTGGGACTTTCTTGATGCAGGAAGGAACATGTTAGGGGTGAAGGGAAACTAGGTGAATTTCGTCCCAATGATGCTAACTGTAACACCCCGAGCTTCCACGATACGCTTCTCTTTCAATAATGCAATAGCTTGCATTGTATGCAAGTTCAAGATTCTAACACACCGTGACCAATCAAACTGGCCATTATGAATAGTAATACCCACTTTTTGAAATTATATATATTTTTTATATTTCAAAATGGACTTCATTTTTGGATTCGGAATATCGAAATTAGCCTATGTTGAATTTTTGGTATTTTTCTGAGAACTTCCATTTTTTTATGAATAGTGAAAAATACTTAAAAACAACTTTTTTAATCAAAATAACTTATAGTGATAAATTATACTATTGAGTGGTTTTAAATTGTAATTAGAATATATTTTTACCATTTTATCCAATGGTGGTCATTATAATTAATTTCACTTTGAAATTGGACAAAAACAATTGTCAATCTTTTGATATAAATTGTTTCTTAAAAACCCTCTATTTGTTGTCACAGTGGGAATTGGTTATAAAATTAATTAATACAACTTATATTTTCGGAATTTTGTAAAATAGACATCATTTTTGTATTCAGAATATCAATTATAGCTTAGGGTAAAACTTTGGCATTGTTGTGAAAAACTTCAATTTTTGATAAATAGTGAAACCACTTAGTGGTAGTTAAAAAACTGATTTTTCGTTTAAATGAAACATTACCACTTCTGTGATTTGATTTTCAAAAATCTGACATACATGGTTTTCATTATGAAGTAAAATGTGAATCAATGGGATTAAAATAATTTTTGGTGAATAGTAACTTTTAAGTTTAATTAATCGCGATTAACGGTAATTAGTGAAATTTAAGGTAAAAATGATATTATAAAAATATGAAAATACTTTTACACTTGTCATACCCCTATTGGATGATTCATGGCCGAACAAGAAAATACATGGGTCATCTTGGGGACCCCATGGAGCCACTTTGGTAGGAAAATGACATTAAAAACTTTTTATTTAATGTTAAAATAAAAATGTCACAAACATGAGTTGTTTTACTAAAACAATTTTTAAATGGGGTTATACAAGTCATATGTTTGACTATAAATATTCATTATAAATCTAAAACTATTTCATACATCATGATAATTTTTTTATAATTTTTAGAAATTAAATAAATTAAATTTTTTATGAAACCATAATGATGGAGCGATTACCTCATTAATTAACGATTTACATAAAATGAAAAGATAATGTAAAATATAAGACATACACATGTCAAAAACCTATTGGATGAGTATATTTCAAACCTTTATCATCTTAAATTCGATATATATAATTTTGGGACCTTTGAAATCCGAAAATCATCTCATAATAATATAACATTTCATGAGTTTCCAAGAGTTCCCCTCCTCTCCTCTTATAAAAGGCCATCACCACTACCACCTTACTCACACCTTCAAAGCCTTTTTTCTCAGCCAAACTCTGCTGAAATACTCTCTCAACTTCCATATCTTTCTCCTAGAAGCCTCACTTTGGGCATAATTCTTCCCAAGGAAGCCTTTGGCTCAAATCAAAAAGAGTTACCCGATTTTAAGGTAATGTCTTCTTTTATGTTGTTTTGTTTTATTTTGCTTCTCCAACCCCCTAAAATCTTTTTATTCCTGTCCTTTATAACAACACCAGTATATAAAATATACTAGGATGTTTTTATGATATGGATTTGATTTACACTTACACACACCTTCGTCTAATGGTTAAAGAACATATTGTTTCTGTGGGTGGTGAAATACTGCCTCATGAAACGATGATTGTTCAATATTCTTTTAACACCTCTAATGGTGGAAATTTTGATGAAACTATTTTCATATATGATATATATATTATTTTTATGTTTTCTTTATGATTCTTAATTTCTCATTTATACCTTTATGATTTCCATTATGGGTAAACACGATATTTTCATTTTAGGAAGTGTGGACTACCGTCCCCTCAAAGTGATTTGAATCGTTAATGCCATATGTGGGATGTATAAAGGATGGAGTAAATGGAATTATTCATTATATTATACTGGAAATATATTATACCTTTATATAATTATAACTTCATTCCATTAAATACGAAATATAAATGAAAGTAGCGTCCATGCATACGTATGACTTACCGTCTCCATAAACGGTGTGTTTCATTTCTTACCTCTAAATGTTATGTAATATTATAAATGAATGTATATACTGGATATATATGATTTATATGATATCAACATCATGAATATAATTATAGATATAATGACTATTTTACCACATGAAAAAAGTGTAATTATAAGAAGTTTATTTTTGACTCAAGTACCTAAGATCGACAAAACGACCGTTATTAAATTAAATAATTACATAATGTTCATAACATGGTAATAAGTGATATAAAAGGAATAATGAACTTGAAAAAGGTTATTAAGCAGGTAGAGATTAACTCTAGTTTATTATTCAGGAGTTTAAAGATCGGTCGAGTCAAGTCGGACACGAGGTAAGGGAATTTCTTAACCCAATTTCCATTCTTTGGGTTAATCTCCTACTTTCAAATTATGTTATGATATTATTATGTACATTCTTGTATTTGTACTTTCTTTATGTGTACTTATATTGAATACACATAATAGATCTATTTTATTTAAAAAAATGATCTTGGTAAGGACTTCGTCTCAATCTCCTTTCATTGAGGCAAATTTTGTTTTATACACAACTTTCTTTTATACGGTGTATAAACCCCTTTGACTTTTACGTTTATTCAAAAGGAATCTTTTTTATAGGAATAATTTTACTAAACGACAAAAAAAAGAATGTTTTTTTTGTCGTACGTATGCGGCAATAATGACTTCTCCGCCTCCGTGAGCACTATTTGAGTTTCGGCTTCCTCTACAAGCCATAACTTTTTTTAAAAGAAAAATAAATACCATGTTTTACTTTTATTTTATTTTGGTATTTAAAAATTTTTGATAAAGTTTTTATTATATCAATGTGTTGTATTGATATCTTATGATTGAAGTGTGGAAATATTGTGTTTCCTTTATGCATGTTTTATGTGATACAATTATGTTATGGTTTATGATATGTTTAAACCTGTTCATATGAGGAATGCATTGGACTTAACAAATGACGGGTGGAGCCCGATATAGCTCCTCGATGCATCGGTAGGTCTCATGAGACAAACTAGTGTCTTGGCACGAGGCCTTGACAAAATCTTATTTGTGGTCTTGGCACGAGGCATTGGCTACGTGGTTATGATAGTCTGGCATTATGCATTCCATCATTATGAAAGTGGTTATTGATATTGCATGGGATTATTCGACCATTAGAATATCCATGTGAATAAGTAAATGGAATTATCTCATTTTACTTTTGCCATATTATGTTGAAGTTCATGTTTAAAAGGATTTTGTTTTAGTTATACATTGCCTTAAATGTTTATGTTTATTTACAAAAGCTTCTGCTATATTGTTATTCTTACTGAGCATATGAGCTCACCCCTTCCAATTTTTTAATTTTTCCAGAATGTGAAGAAGTATATTATGAATGACCTGTAGGGATAGTATGAGGGGATATGAAGACAAGATGTTGTTGTAGTTTTGTTTTACTTTATGATGTAATGTAGGCCTTATGAATGTATCTAGTGTTTCCAAGGCTACTAAACTAATCAGTCTTTCAAGACTTGATCATTTGTGATCATGCCAATGTTACGCAATAATGAACCGACTCTGGGTAGTTGGGGTCGGGGCGTTACAGTTGGTATCAGAGGCAGTTTAGTACTAACCTTGGAATCTAGATTTATATAAACTCTGATTAGAGCACATAGCCCGTATATATACTTTGAGGATTAGTATAGAAGAAGTTCCTAGAATTTTGGAATTATAGAGATTTTGTGAGTCTTCCGAGAAATACATCCCTGTCTGGATACGAGAAGGCAGAGGAGGCTTCGGCACAGATGTACCTAGGGGTAAAACCCGAAAACACATCTTTGAGCTAGACTCGAACGGGAATTGGTGCACTACAATGGGCCTTGCTGCACTCTTGGTTATGACACTCCCGGGGGATATTCTTAGGATAATTTTCCTTTTTACAAACCATTATGAAGGGTTTATGAGTATATACTTTCTCAAAGAAAACACTTTTATTATTCTGGATTATATCCATAAACTGTTCAATTTATTATAAGTATTTTACAAGTTTGGAATTATTCATTTCAATTCATAAACCGACCTAGTTTATGTCATTGTATAGAAATGGAGCCCAGTAGAAGGAATGTGAACTCCAGCAATACGTATGATCCAAAGAGTAAGAAGGATCGTATTTTTCATGGTATTAAGCCGAAATTTAGAAGGGAAATAGTCTCCCATGTGTTCTCAACATATGAAGAAATGGTATCATGTGTTAATAAGATAAGTAAAGAATTTTCTGAGTCTTATGGATTTGAAGGTAAGCAAGAGAAGAAAAGGATGAAAGAGAGAAAGATGGATAAAGGGAAGAGGGAAAAGAAGAATTTTCCAATATGTGATAACTGTGGGAAGAAACACCTTGGAACTTGCCTAAAGGGAATGGGAGTTTGTTATAAGTGTGGAGAAAAAGGACACCAAGTGCGTGACTGCAAGGGTAAGAAAAATTTTTAAATGTACAATGATTCATCTGTAAGGAGTGGAGACACTGCGAAAACCAATGTCCAAATCATCGGAGTATTCCCCAAATGATGATATTGGATAATAATCAAGTTATCATAATACCACAGATGAGGGGGAATGATTATAGTTTTTATGTTGTTATTAAAGATTCATGTCATTTGAGTGTTGTATCAACGATGTATTGGTTATAAGAATAATGTGATATATAAGGATTGTACTGCAGTACTTGTTGTTTTCATTAATGTTTTAATATGATGAAGGTAATCATATTTTTAGTATGTGACAATAAGAGAAACTTTACTTTGTTTTGAAAATCTAATGTTACAATTGATTTTGGAATTTAGAGACCTTTTGGATAATGTCTGGACCGTGGTATTTTGGATAAATATAAAGGTTGGAATGGATTATATTTTACATTGGATACTATTGTTAAGGTTATTTTTGGATATTTATAAAAAGGACAGCACGCAGACCGTGTGATAACCCGTCGCGTCAGACAAAGCTGTGGGAATCGAACCCACAACCATAGTGCGATTTGGATTTATCACCTACCATTGGACTACGTGAAGTCCCTGGTTTGTACAAAAATATTTTTCCTAATCTAAATGGTATGTGTTAATATTTGGAACCTTGTACGATTATGATAAATAGAATATTTTTGAGTTCTATTACCTTTTAGAGTGAAAGACGGGTTTGTGGTAAAAATTTATTAATGAATGAAAGTCTACATGACAAGTATGTATATTCCCTTACGTTCTTAGTAATTCTCCTAAATAAATTCCTCAACTTTATAAAATGTATCTTAAAACAAAAATGATGCCGGTTAAATTTTCCAACTGGGGATTCAATGACCGTTTGACCAATCACAAGTTTGTGATTTTCTTGTGGTTAAATTTCTCCTAATCCTATTTTCTACAACTCTACATCAGACCTTGATGGTTTGTTTTTCTTCCATATCCATATTTTCATAAAATCATAGTATGGGCTATCTCGGGTGACCTTTGTACTTATCTTTCTTTCTTTTAAAGTTATATTTTTATTAACCTTATTTCCGATGTAGGTTTTCCACAAAAATATTTTCTATTTTCAACCTTTTATTTTCAAAGAAAAATTTCAAATTGCGAGGACGCAATTTATTGAAGGAGGGGAGAATGTAACACCCCCGAGCTTCCACGATACGCTTCTCTTTCAATAATGCAATAACTTGCATTGTACGCAAGTTCGAGATTCTAACACACCGCGACCAATCAAAATGGCCATTATGAATAGTAATACCCACTTTTTGAAATTATATATATATATTATATTTCAAAATGGACTTCATTTTTGGATTTGGAATATCAAAATTAGCCTATGTTGAATTTTTGGTATTTTTCTGAGAACTTCCAATTTTTTATGAATAGTGAAAAATACTTAAAAACAACTTTTTTAATCAAAATAATTTATAGTGATAAATTATAATATTTAGTGGTTTTAAATTTTAATTAGAATATATTTTTACCATTTTATCCAATGGTGGTCATTAGAATTAATTTCACTTTGAAATTGGACAAAAACAATTGTCAATCTTTTGATATAAATTGTTTCTTAAAAACACGCTATTTGTTGTGACAGTGGGAATTAGTTATAAAATTAATTAATACAACTTATATGTTTTGAATTTTATAAAATAGAAAACATTTTTTAATTCAGAATATCAATTATATCTTAGGGTGAAATTTCGGCATTGTTCTGAAAAACTTCAATTTTTGATGAATAGTGAAACCACTTAGTGGTAGTTAAAAAACTGATTTTTCGTTTAAATGAAACATTCCCACTTCTGTGATTTGATTTTCAAAAATCCTACATACATGGTTTTCATTAGGAAGTAAAATGTGGATCAATGGGATTAAAATAATTTTTGGTGAATAGTAACTTTTAAGTTTAATTAATCGCGATTAAAGGTAATTAGTGAAATTTAAGGTAAAAATGATATTATAAAAATATGAAAATACTTTTACACTTTTCCTACACCTATTGGATGAGTCATGGCCGACCAAGACAATCCATGGGTCAACATGGGGACCCCATGGAGCCACTTTGGTAGGAAAATGACATTAAAAACATTTTATTTAATGTTAAAATAAAAATGTCACAAACATGAGTTGTTTTACTAAAACAATTTCTAAATGGGGTTATACAAGTCATATGTTTGACTATAAATATTCATTAGAAATATAAAAAAAATTCCTACATCATGATAATTTTTTTATAATTTTTAGATATTAAATAAATTAAATTTTTTATGACACCATAATGATGCAGCGATTACCTCATTAATTAACGATTTAAATAAAATGAAAAGATAATGTAAAATCTAAGACTTAAACATGTCGAAAACCTATTGGATGAGTATATTTAGAACCCTTATCACCTTATCTTCGATATATATAACTGTGGGACCTTTGAAATCCGAAAATCATCTCATAATAATATAACATTTCATGAGTTTCCAAGAGTGCCCCTCCTCTCCTCTTATAAAAGGCCCCCACCACTACCGCCTTACTCACAACTTCAAAGCCTTTTGGCTCGGCCATCCTCTACCCAAATACTCTCTAAACTTCCCTCTATTACTCCTAGAAGCCTCACTTTGGGAATAATTCTTCCCAAGGAAGCCTTTGGCTCAAATCAAAAAGAGTTACCCGATTTTAAGGTAATGTCTTCTTTTATGTTCTTTTGTTTTATTTTGCTTCTCAAACCCCCTAAACTCTTTTTATTAATTTACTTTATAACAAAACCAGTATATAAAATATACTAGGATGTTGTTATGATAAGTATTTGATTTACACTTACACACACCTTCGTCTAATGGTTAAAGAACATACTGTTTCTGTGGGTGGCGAAATACTGCCTCACGAAACGATGATTGTTCAATATTTTTTTAACACCTCTAATGGTGGCCATTTTGATGAAAATATTTTCATATATGATATATATATTATTTTTATGTTTTCCTTATTATTTTTTATTTCTCGTTTATACCTTTACGATTTCCATTGTGGGTAAACATGATATTTTCATTTTAGGAAGTGCGAACTACTGCCCCCTCAAAGTGATTTGAATTGTTAATGCCATATGTAGGATGTATAAAGGATTGAGTAAATGGTATTATACATTATATTATACTGGAATTATATTATACCTTTATATAATTATAACCTCATTCCATTAAATACGGAATAGAAATAAAAGTAGCGTTCATGCGTACGTATGGCTTACCATCTCCATGAACGGTGCATTTCATTTCTTACCTCTAAATGTTATGTAATATTATAAATGAATGCATATACTGGATATATATGATGTACATGATATCTACATCATGAATATAATTATGGATATAATGGATTTTTTACCACATGAACAAAGTGTAATTATAAGTAGTTTATTTTTTACTCAAGTACCTAAGATCGACAAAACGACCGTTATTATCTTAAATAATTACATAATGCTCATAACATGGTAATAAATGATATAAAAGGAATAATGAACGTGAAAAAGGTTCTTAAGCAGGTAGATATTAACTCTAGTTTATTATTCAGAAGGTTAAAGAGCGGTCGAGTCAAGTCGGATACGAGGTAAGGGAATTTCTTAACCCAATTTCCATTCTTGGGGTTAATCTCCTAATTTCAAATTATGTTATGATATTATTATGTCCTATCTTGTATTTGTACTTTCTTTATGTGTACTTATACTGAATACACATAATAGATCTATTTTATTTTAAAAAATGATCTTAGTAAGGACTTCGTCTCAATCTCCTTTCATTGAGGCATATTTTGTTTTATACACAACTTTCTTTTATACAGTGTATAAACCCCTTTGACTTTTACGTTTATTAAAAAGGAATATTTTTTATACAAATAATTTTACTAAATGACAAAAAAGGAATGTTTTTCTTTTCGAACGTATGCGGTGACAACGACTTCTCCGCCTCAGTGAGAACTATTTGATTTTCAGCTTCCTCTACAAGCCATAACTTTTTTTTAAAAGAAAAATAAATACAATGTTTTACTTTTCTTTTATTTTGGTATTGAAAATCATTTTGATAAAGTTTTTATTATATCAATGTGTTGTATTGATATCTTGTGATTGAAGTGTGGAAATATTATGTTTTCTTTATGCATGTTTTATGTGATACAATTATGTTATGGTTTATGATATGTTTAAACCTGTTCATATGAGGAATGCATTAGACTTAATAAGTGACGGGTGGAGCCCGCTATAGCTCCTCATTGCATCGGTAGGTCTCATGAGACAAACTAGTGTCTTGGCACGAGGCCTTGACAAAATCTTATTTGTGATCTTGGCACGAGGCCTTGGCTACGTGGTTATGATAGTCTGTCATTATGCATTCCGTCATTATGAAAGTGGTTATTGATATTTCATGTGATTATTCGACCATTAGAATATTTATGTGAATAATTAAATGGAATTATCTCATTTTACTTTTGCCATATTATGTTGAAGTTCATGTTTAAAAGGATTTTGTTTTAGTTATACATTGCCTTAAATGTTTATGTTTATTTATAAAATCTTCCCCTATATTGTTATCCTTACTGAGCATCTGAGCTCACCCCTTCCAATGTTTTAATTTTTCCAGGATGTGAAGAAGTATATTATGAATGACTTGTAGGGATAGTATGAGGGGATATGAAGACAAGATGTTGTTGTAGTTTTGTTTTACTTTATGATGTAATGTACGACTTATGAATGTATCTAGTGTTTCCAAGGCTACTAAACTAATCGGTCTTTCGAGACCTGATCATTTGTGATCATGCCAATGTTACGCAATAATGCACCGACTCTGGGTAGTTAGGGTCGGGGTGTTACACTAACCCATCCATGTAACGCACCTAGATGCGCGAATGAGTAAAGATGAGTATGTCAGAATTCCATTTGAACATAAGGAAGTGGAAATGTGTGAATCATGATGGTCGATATCTAGACCATGATGATGGTGGCACAAAGATAGGGGGTGGATATTGACCATGCTCAAAACACATCGTTCATATCATATTAGCCTAATATGAGGACAGACAGATGAGGGTCGATCATTGACTATGTTAAAAACACGGGACCTGTCACAAATCTCATCCGGGGTCTTTATGGATGTTGGCTTGAGACGGTATGTGAGCAGAGGCAGCATGAGACCAAGCCGTGAAGGGGGTCCCTTCAGATGTGGAAGAGGATGAGGATCCAAATAACGGGCTCATGATGTTTGGACATGGAACGTAAGGAATATCCCCATAAAAGTTTCACACTTCAGGTTCTTTGTCAAAAAGCATCTGAGTATGACAATAAGAAGTATCAGATAGAGGGAGTCGAGTCCCTTCCCAAGGACAAGGTTCCTAGGGTAGCACACTTCCAACTTAAGGTCCTAGTGTGGACCATTAGAGGGGGCTTGATTTAATGGACTTTGTGCAGGGTGTCAAAATACCCAAACGTGGCATGCAGTTCCCTTAAAGAGATCTTAGTTTTGGGTCATAGAACTAGGACCATGCTAAGAAAAGATATGGGAAGCACATGGTGCAGCTATTGGAAAACCCGATGCGAATGAGAACCTAATAGTTAGTCACCACACCACATGTTCCCAAATGATTTCAGGCTAAGGGGCCGAAAAAGAGAGGTAGGATTGTAGATTCTTGGGGCTGGACCTAGAGACAAAAACTCATGGGCATTCCTACGTATCCCATGAGGATGGGAATTGAGCCAAATGTAGTTATAGAAGGTGTCGTTCAGTTTAACGTCTTTCGGAAAGGACATGTATTGGTCTTAGTTTATGGTCATAGTGCTCGAACTATATATGGGAGGAAATGCAGGAGACACACGGTGATGTAATTACACAACCTGACGTGATTGCGGACCTGGAGTCCGGATCACCATGCGCTTCTTGGGGGTGGTTTTAGGTCTGGGGACCAAAAACAAAAGCTATTCTAGGCCCGAGGCAAAGTGAACTGGCATTCGTACATATCCTATAAGGATGAGAATCAACCCTTGCATATTTATAGAAGATGTAATGGTAAGATACTAGTTCCAGGGATAATAAGTCTGTGTGGATATGGCCCCTACACCAAAATAAGTGGTATTTGATAGATTGTGTTTGTCTTTTAGGATGAATGGGTGTTTTGTTTTGTGAATTGACAGACCTAGGATTGAAATTCCAGGAATCTCCACAAGAATTAAGTTGTATGCAGGGGTTAAAAAATGGTATGGTGTGTGACCGATTCCAAATGTGATGTCCTCTTGAGTGAGGATACCATGATGTAGTGTTGTTTTTCATTGTACAGCCATGACGATAATGTCGTATTTTAGGGTCATATGATGGGACTAGGCGACATGGTTTAATGTCATTTGTCTTCGCCGTATATAGGAGATGTGAGGTTCAGGAGGGGAATGTGCACGGTGCAACAAAGCATACCTATCGTGAATGAGGAGCTGGTCCACATCACATCATGTGAGATTCTGTGAGAGAGAAACCTCAGGTCGAGGGGCCATAAGAGGTTATAGAATATGGGGTGGGAGAGGATATCTCTCAATTGAGCTGGACCCGAAGACGAGATGTCCAGGTGTTCATACATGTCCCAGGAGGATGAGAATCAAGCCATACATAGTTCTTAAAGGTGTCGTGTAGTTTAAAGTCTTGCGGAAAGGACGTGGAGTGGTCTTAATTTATGTTCATAGAGCTCAGACCATGGATAAGAATAATTATTCCAAATAGGTGTAGACCTCGATCCAATCCACAAGCCTATGAGAGTTGAACTTGGTGTAGGAAACAAGGGTGGTGGAGATCGTCACAATACATGGACTATGAAAAAAGGGTAAGTCAGTGTGGATCCCTAAATAACATTGTACCATGGTGTTTTCCTCTTAACGTGAAAATGTGCACTGAGGGATAGCACCAAGAATATTGAGTTTCCACTTGGACATGATGGGGTGGAAAAAAATGATGTGAATCATGTGACCGATATTTTTGGCTTAATGGGGTTGGTGTGACGATGGAGGATAATTGTTGACCATGTTCGAAACATAGTATCCATATCATGTGACCAGAAGTGGGAACAACAAATGAGCATCGACTGCTGACTGTATTCACAATGCGGGACTTGTATCAGTTTTTTGTCCAAAACACTCGAAGATGTTGGACCTTAATGGTAGCAGGACCCATGGCCCGAGCATCCATGCCATTTGGGGGGTCCATTTAGCTGTGAAAGATGATGGAAACCCTAGTAAAGGGGAACATGAAGCCTGAAAGGTGGGTGGAAACATGTCCGGGTAAATTCTGGCACTCGAGGCACTGAACCAGATAACTCTTGGGCACATTGGTGAATCAACATAGAGGTTCGAGGGGCTCAACTTGAGAGCCTCCAATTTGAAAATATGAGTACAGAATAAAGATATGGAGAACTCTCAGAAGAAAAAGGTATATGGAATGATTGTTACAATCCCAACGTGATTGAGGACATAAGCCCATACCATACCATATATCCCTCCCATGGAAGAATGCAGGACAATGGGCTTAAATAACAGGGATATTCTTGAGAGAAGGGGTTGGGCCAACAGAAGAAATGTTTGGGCATTCATACATATCCCATGAGGATGGTAATCAAGACACACGTCATTCTAGAAGATTTCATACATTTTAACAACATGCGGCAAGGACGTGGAGTGAGGGAAAGATACCCCAATGTAGGTTGTGTGCGATAAGATGAGTAACCCGATGTGAATGAGTGCATAAGACCATACCATACCGCACAATACAAAATGGGGATTTGGGTCGAGGGGCCTGAAAAAACTGTGGGGCCTGAGGTTGGGCCGTAGACAGAAGATAACAGCCATCTTTCAGTTTAACGTCTTTTAGGAAGGACGATAGGGATCTTAGTTTAGGGTCATAGAGCTTGGTCTGAAATTCCCAGTTTAATTTCATATGCATGGGAAAGACTGAGGAAAACAATTGGGTGTCGACCGTTGACCGCATCTGCAACACGGTACGTGTACCAATTTGTCTCTCAAAATCATTGGGGACGTTGGCTCAAAATGGTAGGAGAACCCTTAGGCTAAGTATCCATGCCATTAGGGAGTCCTTTTGGATATGAAATATAATGGAAACCCAGATGATGGGGCTCGCGAAACGTGGTGGGGCCTATGTTCGCAGAAGGGACTATATGGTGGGAGGAATGTCTCATGGGGATGTGTGGGGCATAACGAAATAGCCCGACGTGAACGAGGACATGAGTCCTCACCACACCTTATACTTCCCGAATGAGAACTTCGGCCAAGGGGCCAAAAGGGTCGAGGGACCTGAGGTTGGGCCACCCTGTCCCACTATAGTCTTATGGCCTCTCATGCGGACAATGCGTCATCATAACTCATAATCCCAATGTGAATTAGAGAGGAAGCTGACACCATATCATGTGTTCTAGCTCGAGGGGAGATTCTGGATTTTGGGTTGGGCCAATAGACAAAATGTCTGGGTGGTCCTACATATCCCATGAGGATGGGAATCAAGCCACACATATTTCTAGAAATCCATTTAGTTTAGCATCGTGTGCTGAGGACGTGGGAGAATATAATAACAATAAGGGAGCACATGGTGCGACCCTCATACTCTTGACATTAGTGAAGCTAAAGAATCCTTCACTACATCATGGTCCTCCAGGAGAATTACACCCAGGGGGAATAGTCGAAGAATGGATTTTTGGGGCTGGACTCAAGACATTGTGTCTAAGAGTTCCTATGTATCCCATGTTGATGGTAATCAAGCCATACGTAGTTCTCAACGGTTCTGTTTAACATCATACAGGATGATGTAAAGTTTAATATCATTTGAGACATGGTTGTTTAAGGTCTTGAGGGACCAGTAGTTTAGGGTCAGGCGGGACCATGTCATTCAGTTTAAGGTCATGTGGGACCGGATTGGTCTTAAGAAAAGTATTTCTTGAGGAACTTGGCATTGGTAGGAGGAGTTATATGCTCACCATCCACGGTGACCAGATAGTATGCTCCATTGGGGTAAACCATATGAACAACGAAAGGTCCTTCCCATTTGGGCTCCAACTTCGGTGGTTTCCATCCAGGTATTATTGGTTTCTTGAGGTCCAGTACCAAGTCACCTTTCAAGAAAGAGCGGAGGTGAACTTTCATGTTGAAAGCTCTGGACATTTTTTTCTAATGCCTTTAAAGATTGTAAAGGGCACGATGCCTGTTCTCGCTAAGTGCTTCAATATCAGCCAGACGGATTTCAGCTACATTATCTGTCACTTGATGATCATAGAAACCTGTGCGCAATGATGGAAACTGAATCTTTATGGGAAGGAAAACCTCCTCTACCTACAACAGGGAATATGGGGTCACCTGCGTGGAATTATGAGTCATTGTCTAATAAGACCAGAGGGTGTTGGGGATCTTATCCAACCGACTCTTCTTGTTCTGACCAACCATTTTCAGCAAAATGTTAGAGAGAGTCTTGTTGAACACCTTGATCTTCCCATTTTATTGCACATGATAGCGAGAGGTGTGGTTAAAATAGATGTTGTACATAGCTTACCATTTCTTCAGCTCAATTTCTCAGAAGTTGGTATCGTTATCGGTAAGGATGGAATGAGGGACTCCAAATCAGTAGATGATATTAGAGCTTACAAAGTCAGCAATGGAACGTTCCTTGACCTCCTTGAGCGGAACCGCTTCTCCCCACTTGGAAAAGAAATCTGTAATGGTCAGGATGAACCGGCACTGGCGAGTTGTCGCTAGTGGATATGGTCCCATGACATCGAGCCCCCATACCGCAAAGGTCCAGGAGTACTTTGTAGAGTGGAGAGGCTATGGTGGTCGGTGAAAAAAGATGGCGTGAATTTGGCATGCGTGGCACCACTTGGTGATCTCGATGTAGTCATGGATCATGGAGGGCCATAAATACCCCAGTCTTTAGATCTAATGGGACAGCTTCAGCCTGGTCTGGTGGGAACCATAGAAACTGGCATGAACCTCCTGCATGACCTGAGAAATCTTGATTCCTTGGATGAAATGGAAGAGGACACCATCAAACCCATGCTTGTAAAGGATCTGCTCATGACTAGGGCCATACTATAGGGTGAATTTTAACGCACGGTGTCATATTCGCTTGTGCTCGGCCCAATCTGTCGAGATATAACCATTTTAGAGGTATTAAACCAAAGGTATCCTCCAATCAGGAGCTACTTCAATCACCACATCAAGGGGACCTGGCGGTCCTGACGTGGAGGCGTCGGTGGTAAGGTGGCTTACCTGCTGGTAGTCATCGTTTTCTGGGGTGACAGGAGTAATGACTCTTCAGTGGGATATGTGGATAATCAAATCATCATGTTCGGGCTCTGCAAGTGATGAAGTTAGGCATGCCAAGGCATCTGCTCTACCATTTTGTGACCGAGGGACATGGGTAACCTCCATCCAAGATGGGAACTAGGCCATTCGGTGGAGAGCACATTCCAACAAGGGTATGATCTATGGATTTTTGATGATATAATCACTGTTGATTTTCTTGATGACTAATTTGGAGTCCCCTTTCACATGAAAATGGGGCACGTTAATCTCGAGGGCCAACTCGAGCCCAGTAATGAGAGCTTGATACTCCACCTCATTATTGGTGAAGCCTTCTGACAGTAGGAATGAGTATGGCTGAATGACCTGTGCTGAGGTAATAAAGAGATACCCAGACCTACTCTGTTGAGTTTGAGGTCATTGAGCCTTCTACTGGTGGGGCTCCGGGTGGCTCCATCAAAGTGCATTTTCCAACATGGGATGGCACGATCCAGTGAGAGGATTGCCTCATCTGGAAAATCTAGGTCTAGAGACTGGTCAGAATGAGCTGGATGGGCAGTGAGGAATTCCTCTAATGCTTGTCCCTTGATAGCCTTCTGAGGTATGAACCTGATTTTGAACTACTGTAGAATTACTGCCCACCGAGCTATATGGCCTTTCAACATTGGGTGGTTCAAGATGTACTTCAGTGGATCTACCTGGGACACTAGTTGAACCTCGTGGTGCTACAAGTAATGTCACAACTTCTATACTATGAATACCAGTGAAAGGAATCTCTTCTTGATAGGGGGTATCTGGTCTTTGTATAGAGGAGCATGCAGTTGAGGTAGTAAAGTTTTTTCTCTATCCCCTCATTGTTTTTCTAGGCGAGAAGTGCGCTAGGAGATCATTCCAGGGTGGTCACATAAAGGACCAGTGGCTTCCCGGAGATAGGTGGCATTAAGACCAGGGGCTGGAGCAGATACTGCTTGATTTCCTCAAATGTAGTCTGACATTCTTCATCCCACTCATAGAGTGTGCCTTTCTTCATGAGCAGAGAAAATATCTTACACTTGTCGGCCATATTTGCAATGAATCAGCGTATGTAGGCTAAGTGGCCTTGAAAACCTCTAAGCTCCCAGATATTGCTCAGAGGAGACATTTGGTTGATGTCATTGATCTTCTCCGAGTCAATCTTGATTCCCCGATATCTAACAACAAAGCTAAGAAACTTTCCAGAGGTGACTCCGAAAGCACACTTCAACGGGTTCATCTTTAGGTGGCGAGAACAGAGGAAGCTGAACAATTTCTCAAGTTCTTTGAGATGGTACTGGCGCTGGGGATATTTGACCACCATATCGTCCACATAACATTCCACCAATGTCTTGAGGATTTTCTTAAATATGTGATGCTTTTCCCAATGATAGGTGGAAACTTCATTCATTAAACCGAATGGCATGAATTGGTAACAGAATGTACCTTGTGGGGCCCTGAAGGCTATAGACTCCTCATCATCAGGGGTCATTTGGATCTGGTTGTACCCGGAGTACCCATCCATGAAGGAGAGAGCTTGTAACCCAGTCATGGAATCAATGAAGAGTTCCGTCATAGGAAGGGAAAATCATCATTTGGACAGTAACGGTTGAGATCTCGGATGTCAATGTAGACTCTGATCTGTCTATTCTTTTTCCTAAATGGTATGACGTTGGCCAGCCATTGGGGGTACTGGACCTCCTTAAAGAAATTAGCTCTGATGAGCTTTTTAACTTCGGCCTCGACCATGTAACTGTGAGAAGGTTGTATCTTTCTGGGTGGTTGCTTGAACCCACAATGATTTGCTTGGAGACCGAGGCGGTGGACGGCTACATGAGGATCTAGTCCTGGAATCTCATCGTAACTCCGGGAAAGCATTTAACAGTGATGTCTAAAGAATTTTACATACCGTTGTTGCTCCTTAGGGGGCATGTCGGCACTGATCAACGTGGGTCTCGGGTCTTCCTCGCTGCCGAGGTTCACCTGTACCAACTCTTCATGTGTGGTAGAGACACATTCTTCAATGCCAGGGGGAGCATCCTCTAAATCCTCTTCTCCACTTATGGAGAATGGATCCTCTACGAGGGGAGTTGCTTCTAAGTCGGCAGATCCCGATGGGAGGCTGGTGACAACCTGAGTGGTAATGGATATTGAATCGGGGGACTCTTTTGATGTTGCAACCATAGCGATGAAGGATGTCAATCTGATCCCATCTAGTCTCCGGCCTAAGGGGCCACACTTGTTGACGTTGAAGAAGCAATGGCACCTCGGCTTGAGCTGGTTTATCCCAGCCCAGTGAAACAAGCAAGTATGACACATTATCATTTCCATGGGTAGACATCTTGATATCTTATGGGAGTAGGAGGCTCTAGGATCACCTAAGCCTGATTTGTATAGGAGTATGAGGTGATTTTCCACCATCGCGGAGACCTGGGAATGTGTTCACACCTCATTCCGGATACAACGAAGCATTGTCCCATGTCTAGGGTTTTATCCTCTAATCGGTGGATTGGAAATATGTAGGCATCATCTAGATCTATCCATGGGTAAGTCGCAGTCATGGCATGCCTGACCTCATTGGTCAGAATCTGCATTTCCTTACTATTGTAGTAGTACGCATCCAGATTGCGGGATTCATAAGAGGAAAAGGGAGATGAATTGCCTTGAAGCACGCCCACCCAACCATTAATGGAGTACTTGAGGCATTGGTGATATGATGAGGGAACTGCCACGTGCAAGTGGTAGTATGGCATGCCCATCAACGCATTGTAGGTAGTGTCATGGGAGACAACCAGAAATTTGGTGTTGGTAACTAGGCCACTGAACTGGGTCTTCAAGCGAATCTCACTGACCGGTGTCTATTCCTCCCTTTCATAACCGTAGATTCTTAGGTCATATGGGCTCAGATCATCTTCAGAAAATCCCAATTTTCGCAGTTTCTGAGTCATGATTAGGTTGATCCCAGAGCCCGTATCAATAAGACAATGACAGTCCTACATGCCATTTAACTAGCCGGTGATATACAACCGGTGAATGTTCCCCGGTATGGGAGAGCCTCCATCTTCTCCAGAGAATGATATAATGACCTGGCATTCATCATTATCGATTGCCTCAGTATGGAAGGCTTCTGCAGCTGCTACCTCCATCTCAAACTGGAGAGGGATTCTTAAAGACTCGGTGAGGGACTCACGCATATCTGATGATAGTTGAAGAGCCTCAAGGATGGAGAGTCCTGTTGGAATCCTATCCAAATGTTTGAGAACATCGTACTTTCGTACCAGGCGAGAACTCATGCTTATATGAGGTCACTCTATGATAGGACGTACGGTGGTCCCTGCTGGCTAGGCCGTTAGCTGACTGGTGATGGAAATGTCCCGCTTCTCACTAGTCGAAGCATGTGAAGTGACTACCAAAGGAAATCTAAATGAATGGGACTGTCCTACAGTAGGGTGTGGTGGGTCATGGCAAGGTCTGGGGTGGCTCTGCCTGATCCAGTAGAATGAACGGCGGTGAAGGAAGACCTGAGGTCACCAGAGGAGAGGGTTGCTCTTGTTGAGCTCTGCACTGAGCTTGCTACCTGGTTTCAGTAGCATGTACAACCTAGTTGGATGTGTTGACTGAAGCACTTTGATGGACCATATTTCCATGGCTCCACTGATGCTAACGACGGCTGGGGACGTTAGGTGGGTCTGCCCGATGCTCCTCATTGTCTGGAGTCATATAGTGGTTTACCAGATCTACGGTATTAACCAAGGAATACCCTTGACTATCATATGAAGATTCATCTACTACTAGGTAGATTCTAGGTGGAATCACCATCTCTGGGGACATGAAGTCACCGAGAGTACAGGATAACAATGGCATCAGTGGGGGACTTTGTTTTCCCTTGCTCTAACGCCCCGACCCTAGTTGCCTAGAGTCGGTGCATTATTACATAACATTGGCATGATCACAAGAAAGATCAAATCTCGAAAGACCGATTGGTTTAGTAGCCTTGGAAACACTAGATATATTCATAAGTTTTACATTACATAATAAAATGAAAAACTACTACAACAACATAATGTTTCCACAGTCCACACTATAATCCCCTCATAATATCCCTGCAGGTCATTCATAATTTACTTCTTCACTTCCTGGGAAAAATAAAACATAGAAAAGGGGTGAGCTCAAATGCCCAGTAAGGATAACAATATAGCGGAAACTTTCATAAATAAGAATAAACATTTAAGGAAATGTATAACTAAAACAAAAGCCTTTTAAACTTGAACTTTTAACATAGTATGGCATAAATAAAATTAGATAATTCCATTTACTTATTCACATGGATATTCTACTAATAGAATAATCACATGCAAAATCAATAACCACTTTAATAATGTTGGAATGCATAATGCTAAACTTTAATTACTTTTCAAGGCCTCGTCCCAAGACCTTGGGGCTAACTGTAACCGGAACCCAACCCGGAGTGCCTCTAATAACCGGACACCAACCCGGAGTGCCTCTAATAACCGGACACCAACCCGGAGTGCCTCTAATAACCGGACACCAACCCGAAGGGCTTACTTTTACCAGTCCCTAACCTGGAGGGCTTACTTTTACCAGTCCCCAACCTGGAGGGCTTACTTTAACCAGTCCCCAACCTGGAACATACTTGTCCAACACATTCATATGAAGTAAAGATTGAAATATAACATAAACATTCTTATCAGAACTAGCATACGATATGTCAATACTTTCACCATAAACTATGAATGGTATAAAAATAGCACATCCACAGTCAAACATATCACAAAACCTTCAAAACAATATAGAAGTTTTGTATCATAATAAATCAACTTCAAATAATCTTAAAACCCATCAAAGGATGTTGACATAGATGAAATCAAAATTCTTTTTAAAGAAATATCTCCTTTTATTTTGAAATCATTTAAGATCCATATAAAATCAAACATTTTCTTTGAAAATAATCTTATAAGATTTTAAGGGAAGCTTTGACGATTTTATAACGGTGGAAAATAACCGCACCCGCCGTATAAGTTAAAAAAACATTCTTATCTTAATTCTGTCGAAAAGGTTAAAAAGCACCTTGTTTGGAAAACGACGGAAAGATTCCCTTATAAACCTCTTATAAAAAGTCAAACAAGGGTATAAATGACTTTAACCCATATTCTTTTAAATATTAAAAATTTTTTGAAATACATTTTGAAGAAACATGGATGTGGATGATAACGAGATCCCAATAGATTATTACGTATAAACAACCTCGGATAATGAAGAGATTGTGAAATAACCCTTACCAGTTTGGTAACTTATGAAACATACAACCCATGAAAGAGGTATCATATAATGAATATGTAAGTACACATAAATTAGAGTGTATTACACAAAGAATATAATTATGGGCAGTACATACACCACACAAAAGGTAATGGTGGCAATATGGCATGAATCTCACGGGAATAAGGAGTGAGATGAAAACCCCTTACCACGTTAATCAACTGAGTCGTATGGCCAAAAGTTAATAACCACCAAACTATTTACAGAATAACATGAATATAAAGATAATCATGATAATATATATCAAATTCCAGTACACAATACACCACTTTCAATAATTTAGTGGCGAATAATGGAAATCTCACGGAATTGAATGTGAGATAAGAAAATACCTTACCTTGTACTTTTCCTTGGTTGGGGTAGGTTAACCTCCGGTATAATGGTGAAATAATTGTTATTAAATTATAAAAGAATCATATACATTAATATGATATCATATATGTTCTTTTAACATTGCTTTATTAATAATATCTTAGTATTATCGTCGTTTCGGGTGATAATCGATTCGTTCTTCTTAAATGTTTGGTTACGTAAGACATGTTTGTAATGGATAGATTATATCTTATTCATAATCAGAATGATATTAAAATTATTTTTAACCCTAAAATGAGAATAAGACTTGGATGGATACGATGGAGGATGGATCTCACCGCGTTCGTGGAGACGGTAGTCCGTACGTACGCACGAACGCTACTTCCATTTAATTTTTATTTTAAAAGAATTGAATCCAAATGATACATAGGTATATTACTATTCCAGTATAATATAATATTTTATATATGTTACTTAAGTTCATTAACACTATCCTTTATACGTTCCATGTGTGGTATGAACGAGTCATATCATTTTAAGGGGGCGGTAGTCCGCACTTCCTCAAATGAAATTATCGTATGTATATACAACATGAAACGAATAATGGTATGAAATAAAATGGAATTACAGAAGCTTATATATAAAATATATATCATTAATATCATATTTAATTATAGTGCCATCATAATGGCCACCATGAGAGGCGGTAAGATGTATTTGAACAATCATCGTTTCGTGAGGCGTTAGTTTGCCATCCACAGAAACATTATGTTCATCATCCATTAGATGGAGTTGTGTGTATGTGTAGTTTGAATCCTTCTTATAACAACATCCTAGTATATTGAGGATACTGGTGTTGTTACAAAATAAAAAAAATAAAAAGAGTTTGGGGGTTGGAGAAGCAAAATAAATGAAAATAATTTAAGAGAAATCGTTACCTTTAATTTAGGTAACTCACTTTGGTTGGAACCAAAGGACTTCTTGAAATGCTTTCTGCCTAATGGGAAGCTTCAAGGAGGAGGAGAGGGATGTGGGGAGCTTAGTTGGGCAGAGTTTGGACGATCCAAGTGGCTTGAGAGGTGTGAGGAATGAGTAGAAGTGGTCTCCTTTTATAAGGGAGAAGAGTGGCTCTTTAGGAAAGAGTGAAAGTATTACTTTATAATATAATTATATTCGGTTTATAATGGTCCAAAAATCATTGAGGTCGAATATAAGATGATTAATATTCTAAATAACATAAACCAATAAGAATTGGACAGGTTTTAGATAATATTTTAATCATTATAATCTTATTTATTTAAATGATTTATTAATGAGGTAAACATTGCATCATTATTGTGTCATTAATAATTTAAATTATTTGATGTCTAAAAATTATAAATAAAATATCATTATGTAGGAAATCTTTTTAGATTTCTAATGAATATTCATAATCGAAAATCCAACATGTATAACCCTATGTAAAAATTGTTCTTCTAAAAGATGTAAGCTTATGCCATTTTTATTTTTATTTTAACTTTATTAATATAAAGTGTCCCTACCACATACAAGTGGATCCAAGGGGTCCCCAAATTGACCCAAGGATGCTCATGGTCGGGTATGCGTCCACCAATAAGGTTAGGACACGTTTTAGGTTAATTTTGTTTTATTATAATATTATTTTTTAACCCTTATTTACCGGATTTACCCTTAACCATGGTAAATAAAATATTTACCACAGTAATTATTCAAAATGTCTAAAAATAAAAGTTACCTATTTACACAATTTGGACATCCTGATTCCAACTATGGAATCCATTTTTCTAAATTCAAAACACAGAAGTGTCAGAAATTAATTTAAAATTAATTCCCGCTGTCAAAACAAAAAGCGTGTTTTTAAGAGGTAATAACTATCAAAAGATTGACACTTGTTTATGTTTGGTTTAATTGTAAAATTATGTACAATGACCAACATTATATTAAATGGTAAAAATATATTCTAAATATACTTTAAAACTACTAAAATTCATAATTTATCACTATTAATTATTTTGATTAAAAAAGTTGTTTCTAATTAAAATTTAGTAATTTTCACTATTCATCAAAATATGAAAGTTATCCGAAAAGTACCAAAATTTCACCTTAGGCTGAATTTTATATTCCGAATCCAAAAATGAAGTCCATTTTAAAATATAAAATATATATAATTTCAAAATTTAGGTATTACTATTCATAACGGCTAGTTTGATTGGTTGTGGCGTGTGTTAAAACTCAAGGTTGCGTACAACACACGCTACTATTTTATTCAAAGGAAAGCGTACCGTAGAAGCTTGGGATGTTTCATTTTAATTTTTTTTTTGATGTCCCAATTTATTCAGATAGTTTAAAATATTTTATTTAAAATGGTTTCACTATTAAAGTTGATAAAAGTGCAATACTGAAAATGAATCTGTTCTTGCATTATGACTAAGAAACTCATAATAGGGATTCTAAAATTATTAGGATTATATAAAGTTCAAAATGTTGTTAATACTATTCATGACCTCTTTTAATGGTTTTTGTTTGTACGTCATGGTGTGATTGAACTCGGTGTTGCGTGTAGTGCATGTTATTTAATTATTTTTAAGAAATAACACACTATGAAATCCTGGGGTGTTACATTCTCCCCTCCTTCAATAAATTGCGTCCTCGCAATTTGAAATTGTTCTTCGAAAATAAAAGGTTGAAAATAGAAAATATCTTTGTGGAAAAACCCACATCAGAAATTAGGTTACTAAAATTTAGTCTTAATATGAGGAAAAGAGAAATGAAAGAGTCACCACCAAATTATGATCTCGATTAGGAGAACATTGGTGGCAATTAGAGACATATAATTGGAGGAAAAACGTAAATATTTATAGGTAGTGATTGAGATCATCAATCACAAACAAGTGTATAATTGAGGTCCTTAAATTCATCAATCTATGATGATTTGAAATACCATCGGTTCAACAAAACATAGGGTATTAGGATAACACATTTTTGACGTTTCAAAATATCTTAGTTGAAATCCCACATCGAAAAATGAATTAATGAGGCCTCTATTTAAAATAAAGAGTCGAACGTATGAAGATTACTGAAAATAACACATACTAGGGTTCCATGTAGGAAAATATGGATATGGAAGAAAAATCTAACCATCAATTATCTGATGGAGAGTGGTAGAGAACATGGCTATGAAAAGGCCAACAATCCCAAAGCCATTATTTAGTGATGATTTAAGGTATCATCTAGGAAAACATTTTTGTTATAAGATTCTTTTCTTAATGTTGAGGAATTTATTTATGAGATTGGCTAAGATCATAAGGAGATATACTTACTTTATAATTAGTGTTTTATCCATTAATAAATTTCTACCACAAACTCATCTTTCACTCTAAAAGATAATAGAATGTAAAAAAAATTCTATTTACACTATTCGTATAGGGTTCCAAAATAAACGAATTTATAATTCATCTACATGATCTTTTAATAAAAACTACATTATTTAATCTAGGACATCTCATGGGCCAGTGGTAGGTGATACACCCTTGTCGCCCTTCGGTTGCGGGTTAAAGTCTCGCAGCCTTGCCGGACGCGACGGGTTGCCGCCCGACCTCCGGGTTGTCCTTTTATGGCAATCCAAAATAATCCAAACTAGAACTATCCAAAATACTTCTGTCCAAACTCACAGTCTAACATTTATAAGGAAGGTAAACATAATATATATCCTTTTTACCCCGTAATAGCATATGAATACCTTCATCATGTATTACCATATTCCTTATTGATTACATTCATGCTCCCTTATTCCATATAGAATGCTGGATATACTTCATTAATCCAAAAATGTTTTAAACCCCAACAATGATGGAATATACAAATCATTAATCAGTTCCAGGGTAGTCAAGAATATCCAATATAATTTATTCAAAACAATCACATATTATTCCAAAATCACTACCTCAGTATCAGAACTATATTATGATTTATCATTCTCTCAACCATATATTTTCCAAAAATTTATCCTGCTATTGAGTCACTTTTCTTTGTTCCACACAATCTCAAGTCCTTAATGAAATAGTACTGCAGTACAATCCTTATATACTCCATGATTATTGTAACAAGTACATTTTTGATACAACACTCAATTGACATAATCAACATACGAACTCTAATCATTCCTCTTCATCTGTGGTAGTATCATAACTTGATTATTATCCAATAACATCATTTGCGGCATAGTCTGATGACAGGGACATAGGTTCGCGTAGTGTCCAAACTCCTTGAAAATGAAGCATTGTACATTTAAAACCATTTTCTTACCCTTGCAGTCACGTACTTTGTTCCCTTTTCCTCCACACTTATAACAAACTCCCATTTCTTTCAGGCAAGTTCCAGGGTGTTTCTTTCCACAGTTACCACATATGGGAAAATTCTTCTTTTCCCTTTTCCCTTTATCCATCTTTCTCTCTTTCATCCTTTTCATCTCTTGATTCCCTTCAAAGCCATAGGACTCAGTAAACTCTTTACTTATCTTATCAACACATGATATTATTTCTTCATATGATGATAATACATGGGAGACTATTTCTCTTATAAATTCTAGCTTAAGACCATGAAAGATATGATCCTTCCTTCTCTTTGAATCATGTGTATTTCTGGAGTTCTCATTCCTTCTACTGGGCGCCATTTCTAAACAATGGCATAAACTAGATCAGTTTATGAATCAAAATACATAATCCCATACTTATAAAACACTTAACATAAATTGAACTATTTATGGATATAATCCATAATCATAAAAATGTTTTCTTTGAGAAAGTATATACTCATAAACCCTTCATAATGATTTGTAAAGAAAATGAGAGTTATCCTAAGCATATCCCCCGGGAGTGTCGTAACCAAGAGTGCAGCAAGGCCCGTTGTCGTGCACCAGTTCCCGTTCGAGTCTAGCTCAAAGCGGTGTTTTCGGGTTTTACCCCTAGGTACATCTGTGCCAGAGCCGCCTCTACCTGCTCGTATCCAGACAGGGATGTATTGCTCGGAAAACTCACAAAATCTCTACAATACCAAAATTCTAGGAAGTTCTTCTATACTAATCATCAAAGTTCATCTTAGGTCTACGTGCTCTAATCAGAGTTTATCTAAATCTAGCTTCCAAGGTTTGTACTAAACTTCCTCTGATACCAACTGTAACGCCCCGACCCTAGTTGCCTAGAGTCGGTGCATTATTACATAACATTGGCATGATCACAAGAAAGATCAAATCTCGAAAGACCGATTGGTTTAGTAGCCTTAGAAACACTAGATATATTCATAAGTTTTACATTACATAATAAAATGAAAAACTACTACAACAACATAATGTTTCCACAGTCCACACTATAATCCCCTCATAATATCCCTGCAGGTCATTCATAATTTACTTCTTCACTTCCTGGGAAAAATAAAACATAGAAAAGGGGTGAGCTCAAATGCCCAGTAAGGATAACAATATAGCGGAAACTTTCATAAATAAGAATAAACATTTAAGGAAATGTATAACTAAAACAAAAGCCTTTTAAACTTGATCTTTTAACATAGTATGGCATAAATAAAATTAGATAATGCCATTTACTTATTCACATGGATATTCTACTAATCGAATAATCACATGCAAAATCAATAACCACTTTCATAATGTTGGAATGCATAATGATAAACTTTAATTACTTTTCAAGGCCTCGTTCCAAGACCTTGGGGCTAACTGTAACCGGAACCCAACCTGGAGTGCCTCTAATAACCGGACACCAACCCGGAGTGCCTCTAATAACCGGACACCAACCCAGAGTGCCTCTAATAACCGGACACCAACCCGGAGGGCTTACTTTTACCAGTCCCTAACCTGGAGGGCTTACTTTTACCAGTCCCCAACCTGGAGGGCTTACTTTAACCAGTCCCCAACCTGGAACATACTTGTCCAACACATTCATATGAAGTAAAGATTGAAATATAACATAAACATTCTTATTGGAACTAGCATACGATATGTCAATACTTTCACCATAAACTATGAATGGTATAAAAACAGCACATCCACAGTCAAACATATCACAAAACCTTCAAAACAATATAGAAGTTTTGTATCATAATAAATCAACTTCAAATAATCTTAAAACCCATCAAAGGATGTTGACATAGATGAAATCAAAATTCTTTTTAAAGAAATATCTCCTTTTATTTTGAAATCATTTAAGATCCATATAAAATCAAACATTTTCTTTGAAAATAATCTTATAAGATTTTAAGGGAAGCTTTGACGATTTTATAACGGCGGAAAATAACCGCACCCGCCGTATAAGTTAAAAAAAACATTCTTATCTTAATTCTGTCGAAAAGGTTAAAAAGCACCTTGTTTGGAAAACGACGGAAAGATTCCCTTATAAACCTCTTATAAAAAGTCAAACAAGGGTATAAATGACTTTAACCCATATTCTTTTAAATATTAAAAATGTTTTGAAATACATTTTGAAGAAACATGGATGTGGATGATAACGAGATCCCAGTAGATTATTACGTATAAACAACCTCGGATAATGAAGAGATTGTGAAATAACCCTTACCAGTTTGGTAAATTATGAAACATACAACCCATGAAAGAGGTATCATATAATGAATATGTAAGTACACATAAATTAGAGTGTATTACACAAAGAATATAATTATGGGTAGTACATACACCACACAAAAGGTAATGGTGGCAATATGGCATGAATCTCACGGGAATAAGGAGTGAGATGAAAACCCCTTACCACGTTAATCAACTGAGTCGTATGGCCAAAAGTTAATAACCACCAAACTATTTACAGAATAACATGAATATAAATATAATCATGATAATATATATCAAATGCCAGTACACAATACACCACTTTCAATAATTTAGTGGTGAATAATGGAAATCTCACGGAATTGAATGTGAGATAAGAAAATCCCTTACCTTGTACTTTTCCTTGGTTGGGGTAGGTTAACCTCCGGTATAATGGTGAAATAATTGTTATTAAATTATAAAATAATCATATACATTAATATGATATCATATATGTTCTTTTAACATTGCTTTATTAATAATATCTTAGTATTATCGTCGTTTCGGGTGATAATCGATTCGTTCTTCTTAAATGTTTGGTTACGTAAGACATGTTTGTAATGGATAGATTATATCTTATTCATAATCAGAATGATATTAACATTATTTTTAACCCTAAAATTAGAATAAGACTTGAATGGATACGATGGAGGATGGATCTCACCGCGTTCGTGGAGACGGTAGTCTGTACGTACGCACGAACGCGACTTCCATTTAATTTTTATTTTAAAAGAATTGAATACAAATGATACATAGGTATATTACTATTCCAGTATAATATAATATTTTATATATGTTACTTAAGTTCATTAACACTATCCTTTATACGTTCCATGTGTGGTATGAACGAGTCATATCATTTTAAGGGGGCGGTAGTCCGTACTTCCTCAAATGAAATTATCGTATGTATATACAACATGAAACGAATAATGGTATGAAATAAAATGGAATTACAGAAGCTTATATATAAAATATATATCATTAATATAATATTTAATTATAGTGCCATCATAATGGCCACCATGAGAGGCGGTAAGATGTATTTGAACAATCATCGTTTCGTGAGGCGTTAGTTTTCCATCCACAAGAAACATTATGTTCATAATCCATTAGATGGAGTTGTGTGTATGTGTAGTTTGAATCCTTCTTATAACAACATCCTAGTATATTGAGGATACTGGTTTTGTTACAAAAGAAAGGAAATAAAAAGAGTTTGGGGGTTGGAGAAGAAAAATAAATGAAAATAATTTAAGAGAAATCGTTACCTTTAATTTAGGTAACTCACTTTGGTTGGAACCAAAGGACTTCTTGAAATGCTTTCTGCCTAATGGGAAGCTTCAAGGAGGAGGAGAGGGATGTGGGGAGCTTAGTTGGGCAGAGTTTGGACGATCCAAGTGGCTTGAGAGGTGTGAGGAATGAGTAGAAGTGGTCTCCTTTTATAAGGGAGAAGAGGGGCTCTTTAGGAAAGAGTGAAAGTATTACTTTATAATATAATTATATTCGGTTTATAATGGTCCAAAAATCATTTCAGTCGAAGATAAGATGATTCATATTCTAAATAACATAAACCAATAAGAATTTGACAGGTTTCAGATAATATTTTAATCATTATAATCTTATTTATTTAAATGATTTATTAATGAGGTAAACATTGCATCATTATTGTGTCATTAATAATTTAAATTATTTGATGTCTAAAAATTATAAATAAAATATAATTATGTAGGAAATCGTTTTAGCTTTCTAATGAATATTCATAATCGAAAATACAACATGTATAACCCTATGTAAAAATTGTTCTTCTAAAAGATGTAAGCTTATGCCATTTTTATTTTTATTTTAACTTTATTAATATAAAGTGTCCCTACCACATACAAGTGGATCCAAGGGGTCCCCAAATTGACCCAAGGATGCTCATGGTCGGGTATGTGTCCACCAATAAGGTTAGGACACGTTTTAGGTTAATTTTGTATTATTATAATATTATTTTTTAACCCTTATTTACCGGATTTACCCTTAACCATGGTAAATAAAATATTTACCACAGTAATTATTCAAAATGTCTAAAAATAAAAGTTATCTATTTACACAATTTGGACATCCTGATTCCAAATATGGAATCCATTTTTCTAAATTCAAAACACAGAAGTGGCAGAAATTAATTTAAAATTAATTCCCGCTGTCAAAACAAAAAGCGTGTTTTTAAGAGGTAATAACTATCAAAAGATTGACACTTGTTTATGTTTGGTTTAATTGTAAAATTATGTACAATGACCAAAATTATATTAAATGGTAAAAATATATTCTAAATATACTTTAAAACTACTAAAATTCATAATTTATCACTATTAATTATTTTGATTAAAAAAGTTGTTTCTAATTAAAATTTAGTAATTTTCACTATTCATCAAAATATGAAAGTTATCCGAAAAGTACCAAAATTTCACCTTAGGCTGAATTTGATATTCCGAATCCAAAAATGAAGTCCATTTTAAAATATAAAATATATATAATTTCAAAATTTAGGTATTACTATTCATAACGGCTAGTTTGATTGGTTGTGGCGTGTGTTAAAACTCAAGGTTGCGTACAACACACGCTACTATTTTATTCAAAGGAAAGCGTACCGTAGAATCTTGGGATGTTTCATTTTAAATTTTTTTTTGATGTCCCAATTTATTCCGATAGTTTAAAATATTTTATTTAAAATGGTTTCACTATTAAAGTTGATAAAAGTGCAATACTGAAAATGAATCTGTTCTTGCATTATGACTAAGAAACTCATAATAGGGATTCTAAAATTATTAGGATTATATAAAGTTCAAAATGTTGTTAATACTATTCATGACCTCTTTTAATGGTTTTTTTTTGTACGTCATGGTGTGATTGAACTCGGTGTTGCGTGTAGTGCATGTTATTGAATTATTTTTAAGAAATAACACACTATGAAATCCTGGGGTGTTACACTTGCGACGTCGACGCTTTCTCTTCTAGGAAGAGGACGACCTAGATGACGATGCAGAAGTAGTGGTTGCAGCTTCTGAAGGCTCTGGATGATTCAGGCATGCACGGATGACACCATGGTCATGGGAAACCATTTTACGAGCCATCCAGTCATTATTCTTCTTGGACCCACGGTTAGAAACCTGCTGCCAATCACCCTCATTGTCACTGTTGCTTTCTGGTCTCACAAAGATGCATGCCACATGTGCCGGAGTTGGGCCTAACCGGACAATGTTGTTATCCACCTGGCCTTGGAGCCAGTCCTTGAACAAATATCACTATTTTAGATTGTACCCCAAGATCTAGTGATAAGGGCAGTAGTTGGGGCGATCAATGAGGTTCGCCTCTTCTGGCCTTCTGCACTCAGGCAAATGTACGATCCTCTGCTCTAAGGCGTTACGAAAGTAATCAGGGACTTGAGCCTCATTGAATGAGTAGGTCTGGTTTCTCCTTTATGGAAAGGGGGACCTTAGATCATGACCCTAACAAGGATCTAGAGGATCCTTTTGAGTTTGTGGATCCTGGTTATCTTGACTAGGCGGCGGCGGCGCATTACGCGGGGGAACCTACCGATTCTGAGGTGGGCGCTGCTAGGCCGGATGCTCTGCCTGAGGTGGAGGGCCTCTGTGAAGCTGGCTGCACTGGTAGCAATTCTAGTTGCTTGGGGCCCTCTATTTGGGCCACTGCGGTGGTCTCGTCTCTATCGGCCCTTCTCGTAGGAATTACAGGAGGCAAAAGATGTTCCTGGATAGCCTGTTGCGGGGCTTCCTCTAGGTGCTGGTCCTTATCAGAGAAGTCTCAAAATCCCCCGGGATAGTTCTGGGTGATCGAAGAGGGTACCATTTCAGTCATGATGTTCCCTACGCACATCGCCAGTAGTTGATCTTGAGTCAGCAGCATGTCAAGAGAGTATGTGAGCCCATTCCACCAGGCGAAAAAGTCTACAATGCGATCATCAGGCCTCTGTTTTCACTTTAATAGGTTG
This sequence comes from Viscum album, assembly GCA_963277665.1. Classification (NCBI taxonomy): domain Eukaryota; kingdom Viridiplantae; phylum Streptophyta; class Magnoliopsida; order Santalales; family Viscaceae; genus Viscum; species Viscum album. The sequence goes on from OY728140.1 coordinate 498,735,350, forward strand.
GTGATACTCGTATTTTAAGTGGTGGCACTGAACTAGAAGAGGAATTACCTACAAAGGTCTTCCCAGCCGACTACTGATCCGATGGGGATCTGGCTACACCAGAAGAACCCTGATCCATCCAATTTTTGTACAAAAACACTGAAGTTTGGCGGCTTCATGCTGTGATGGATTCCCGAAAATGGGCCCACACCTTGAGATTAAGTTGGCCAAGTGTTGTGGTGGGTCCCTTGTCCTGTTGAAGGGGGAAATGGTGGGATTCCCAAAACCTAGGGGGTCGGAATATCATCCACCCATGCCGGATATGTCATACCATCCGGTGGGAGTGCCACTTATCGTGTTTCCAACGCCTCGAGGAGGGAAATGAGTGATTCCATTGGGTCATCTGGGTGGGGGTACCTGTCTTGACGGGGATCCCGAAATACCAATGCATTTTCGGGTTCTTTAACATGATACAGTGCCCCAGCGGCTCGTGGTGCGGCTGGCGGAACAACCTGTGGAGTGGCTGGCGGAGCCCGATCTGGGTCCTAAGGGTTGTTACGCTGCTCAGGAGGATTAGGCGATATGTACTGCGCCATCCTTCCATATACCTCGGCCCTGACCCTATCTTCATGGGTGGGATGATCAGGGTCACTTGGGGGTAGCTCTCCAAGGGGTTGTGCCTGCACCTGTTGTCCTGGCTGAGGATTGTCATAGTCTGGTCATTATTCTGTAGCGTGTTCAGGTAGGAAGTCGTCAACAAAATTTTTCTGTTTGGAAAGCTGCTGACGCAACGTGGCCTTTTCAGAGTCTTCCTCCGTCTTCTACACTTAGGCAGACGAGTTGGAGTGTTTGGTGGTTTTGAGTTTCTTCTTTCCCTTACCGAGATTTCTGCTGAGGAATAATGCCTCATTAGGCACAGAGAGACCCAGTAGGTTTCTCTGTTGACAAGTAACCCTTCCCGATGGATCCAATATTTTTGGTACTCCCTCAGGGGGAAGGTCCCCTTCGAGGAGTTTTAGCTCATTCTCATATTCTGATAGGATGGCCATGTTGACAGTGACTCTTCCTGGGGGAATGTCCTCGATATCACATGGCAGGTTGGGCTGCTGCTGGATAGAACTGAAGAGGATGGAAGTGTATTGCCCCCTACCATAGATCTGCACGTGGGTGGAATCCTCCTTGATAATCTTGCAGAGTACCTTGAAACTCTGGACACATCTTTGCTGGAGGACCTTATGGCGACCTGGTGACTTAGGGAGCTGGGCCAGAGGGAGTGCAGCCAGATCAACTAGACGGCATTGTAAGCTGATGTCCTCAAAATGCGCTTGGCTCTTCGGGTAAGCCACTCGGTGATGAAGAATATGGAAATGAGTCACCCAGAGGGCCTGACAGAAACACTCGACTTCTTCTTGGGTGAGGGATTCCAGTGCACAAATATTTGGCGCTTCAACCGGAAAAAACAACTTGAGGAAGTGGTCCACTACAAGGATATTCCATAAGCTCCTTGGCTCAAATTCAGGGTCTGGCCCTTCATTGCCCCACTCGTCAATAGGAGGTAGCTGAGGAACCAGCAGCACTATTGAGGTAGACTACTATGATGGAAGGATGGCCACTGGAGAATATGGTGAGCGAGCTGACAAACCGCCGCATCTCGAGCTGTCCTCCAAAGAGTGTAGCGACTTAGCCACCACATCACGGTAGGATGGGATAACGGTCGTAGTTACTGGTTCAGGGACTAGGGATACTGGAAATGTATTTTGCTGCCAATCATCCACCATTGGTCCCTAGAATAGCACTTCATGAACTTTATTGGAGGTAGAGAGTGCTTTTGGTGATGATGGTGGTGATTGCACGACCGTGACTGGCAGGGTTGCCAAGTTTTCATCCTCTTAAATATACCTACGTAGGGAGGCACGAATCCGGTGGACTTCAATTTATGGGAGTATGATTTTGATGCGTATTGTTCCTGCCCCAGCCCTGGACACAAAGGACCGAGGGGAGGGTTCCATCACTGAGTCATACTCTGCTTCATAATCTGAGAAGCGGACCGGTTTGATCTCATTCTGAATCTTCTCAGCGCTCTTTTTATGGTGGCGATGACCCACCCTCCTACCCCAGGATGGTTCTTCAGGATAGGGTAGATTTTTAGCACGAGGAGGACCGTCAACCGTACAAATGTTGGGGTGGAGAGAATTTTTGCCATAATAAGCCGGGGTGCAAGGAGCACGGAGGCAGATATCGAAGGGGACATGGGGAGGACCTCTGTGGGAAGTGCTGGAGCAGGTAGGACCTCTACTAGAGCTGATAAGAGCACGGGTAGGAACTCCATGCTTATTTCCCCTGGTGACATCAGTGTGAGGAAGGTCCTCGTACTGGTCGAGCTGAACACGGGTAGCACCTCTGTGCTGAGCGCTGGTGAAGTGAAGTCGACCTCCACCTGTAACACCTGAGACTTTTATGTTATATAAACCATCAAAGGAATCTTTTTCTACACAACACTTTCTTGGCTTGCTTTACACGCAATCGCGACCTTCCTCGATAGCTTGCGTCGTATGCAATACCGAGTTTCACTAAACAACAATATGCTATTAAAACTAGCCGTTATGAATAGTAATAACCACTTTTTGAAATTTTATAAATTTTATTTTTCAAAATGGACTTCATTTTTGGACTCAGAATATCGAAATTAGCCTAGGGTAAAATTTTGGTATTTTTCTGAAAACTTTCAATTTTTGATGAATAGTGAAACCACTAAGTGGTAGGTTAAAAACTGAATTTTGCATAAAACTTAATTTTACCGCTTCTGTGAATGGAATTTCAAAAATGCGAGAGACACGGTTAATATCAAGGACTAAAATGTGGTTCAATGAGATGAAAATAATTTTTTGGTGAATAGTAACTTTTTACTATTTTTACCGCGGTTAATAGTAAATAGGGTAACTAAGGGTAAATATGATATCAATATTACCCTAACACATGTCCTAATTCTATTGGACAAGTGTAATTCGACCAAAAACAAACTTAGGAATAAAATATGACCATTTAGGCCCACTTGGATTAGATTAGGACATTTATTATTAATTTATTTAAAGAAGGGTTAAAATAGTTAAAATCAAAGTTTAATAAGTAAATCATTTTTAATATGGGGTTATACATAAGATAAATTCGACTATAAATATTCATTAGAAATCTAATAAGATTTCCTACATAAGGGTATTTTATTTGTAATTTTTAGACATTAAATAATTTAATTTATTTATGACACAATGATGATGCAGTAATTATCTTATTAATGAAATATTGACATAATTGATGTTATAAATGTAATTTGAGACTTTTTATGAATTCCACTAATTTTCTAGGTTACTCTGATATATTAATGTTTATTTAATCAACTTGGTTCGAACATATAATTCTGTTATGACTTTCACAAAAATCATATATCAAATAGTGTCAAAATTGACACAAAATAGTTTTTAAATCAAATATTATATTATTAATTGTTATTTTATTCCTAAAAATCTAAGGTTCGGCCAAATGACTTAGATAAGGATATATATATTAATAATAAACAATTTGGGGTTCGTTTGGCATGTTATAGTAAGTGTATTAACCATATAGTGAAAGAAAACAAAAAGACACGGTAAAAGTTAAATTAATTAACTTAGAATTAGATCTAATTGATAAGGTTAAAATAATACCCTAAACTTGTATAAATCCTATTGGTTGATAGGATTTCGACCCATCCCCACTTTAGCTTCGAAATAAGACCCTTTGGAACCATTATAAACCGATTTTGACTTTAATATAAAATAATATTTTGAGATATTCCTAAGGTGCCCCTCTCCTCCCTTATAAAAGGGCACCTCCTCTCCCTCCTCCTCACACCAATTTGAGCACTCAAAGCTCGGCCAACCCCTGCCATTTTATCCTCTCCACTTCCCTAGAATAGTCCTAGAGGTCCTGTTCTTCTCCAAAGACCACTCTTAATTCCTTAAGTGGAGGATTCAAAGAGGCGTTCCAAAGAAGAGGTAATATCCATTACCGATCTTTTCAATTTCTTTCTTCTTCAACTTCTTCTTCTTTAGTTGTTTCATGATAAAGTAATAACATCAGTATTACTTACATACTGATATGTTATTATAAATATGAAACAACCCTAATTCACCTTCTATCCATCCTACGGAAAAATGAAATCACCGCGCGTGCGTACGTACGGAATACCGTCTCCATGCCGTGGTGTAATCTATTTTCCACCATCACCTTACAAGGATGGGTATGATGGTGTAAAGAGTAACTATATATGATTATTATGAAGTAATATTGATACTGAAATAATATATATATACTCCAATACAATTCCACGATCATAGGAACGATATCATCACTCGTGCGTACGTACGGAATACCGTCACCACGATGTGATGCGACTCGTTCTACATGATCTTCATTTAATAATGATTATATAAATGAATTGAATGAATGAATATGGTATATACTACACTAATACCATTCTGGATATAAGGTATCTATAACTTTAAAATAAGAATAAGAATTTATTCGGCAAAACACGCATAAGAACAAAAGGCAATAAAGACCCGAGTAACAAGTAACAATGAAATATTACTAACAAGAATCTAAGAATATGACCATATATGATATCATATAAATATGTATGATTCTGGAATAAGTCAATAACATTATTTAAACCATTATACAGGAGCTTCGGACACGAACAAAGCAAATCGGACCTAAGGTAAGGGAAATTTCACAATCTCATTTTTATCCGAGATTGTTTATTCGTAAGTATTTACTGGGGTGTATTTTATCATCCACATCCATGTTCCCTCAATATTTAATATTGTTTCCATCCACTTACAATAGTTTAAATCCAATTTTACCCTTCGGTGAGTTTTTATTAAAGAATATGAAAGGAATCTTTTGTCGTTTTTTTTGTACGAGGTACTTTTTGACTTTTCCGACAAAAGTACGAAGAATATTTTTTTTAACTTATATGGCATGAATGGATTATTAAAACATTATTTCCAAGAAGCTTCCTTTACAAGTTTTCAAGTTTATTTTTAATCAACTTCTTTTATTTTAAAGTCGTATGACATGTTATGAAAGGAAAAATGTTTTTGAAGTAGAAAGGATATTTTCCTCAAGAATGGAGTTCAAGTATTTTATCAAAATTATTTTCCATCTAAGATAATAAAGGGTTCTATTTTTATCCCTATTATTACATTGATTTGATCATGTTGTGATGGAATTATTTTTATGAATTCCTTTATCTTATATGAATTAATTTATGATGTCATGATGTTTCAATAATCCCATTTTTGTTACATGTGTTATGCGATGATGTATGTTTTATGATTATGTGGCACACATAAGAAAGGATTCATTATAAGATGGGTGGGACCTATATCTCCCTCCAATGCATTGGGTAAAGATTTTATATCTCATGAGATAGACATGGCTGAAATGGTAGGTTATACCAGTTCAGTGAAACAGGACTGAAACGAGGGTTACTCGATTCAGAAAGGGACTTTGTCCACTAAGATAGTCTTGGAAATGAGTCATGACTAACAAGAAATGATTTTCTACGATTATGTGTGCATGCCACAAAGTTTCAAGTTTCATGTTATGATTATGGGGATCTCATTTTCACTTCTATGATTTATTAAGATTTTATGATCACTTTTGCAGGTTATGATTTTCAAAAAGATATGATATGATTTTTTTTATTTCCATTATTGCCCTTGCTGAGCATTTGAGCTCACCCTTTTATGTTTTCTTTTCCCCAGGTCAGGAAGATGGATATTAAGTAGAATATGCTAAAAGGGACCCTAGATATGATGAAATAAATGGGAGACACTGTAGAAGATTTATGAACCAGTTGTTTATGTTTCCCAGTTTCTAAAGACACTATACCTATACGGTCCTTTGTGGTTTTGTCATATGTTGTAATAAGTGTGCTTCAATTTTGAAGTATTAACAATGTATGTAAAGTGTGGGTCGTTATAGTTGGTATCAGAGGAAAGGTATAGTCAACCTTTGGAAACTAGGATGTGAAAGCCTTAGTAAGAACCCTAAGGATAAGTCTAAGCATAGAACACAATCTTAGTGTTTTAGAAATGGCCTTGAATAACCTAGGATAAGACCTTAAGCATGAAAATTTTATTCTTGAATTATGTGGTTTCCTATTATAATTAGTGTTGCTCACACTATTCTTCTTGGTTTTAGTCAATGGCTGGAACCCGAAGGAACCGTGTTAATACGGAATGCGATGGGCAATGCAATGATTGTCCCCCTGAGCAAACAAACGATATGGGAGCTGGAATGAAAAATCTTGTAGCCATGCTCACACAACTTTCTCAAGCTATGAATCATGCAGGATTTCCAAATGAGCAAAGGAGGGAGCAACATTCTGTTGAATCCTTCATGAGGCAGCGTCCACCTTCTTTCAGCAGGTCTACTGATCCATTAGTTGCTGAACAATGGATTAGTACTACTGAAAAGATATTTTCAGTTCTTCAATGTTCTGAGCATGATAAAGTCATCCTAGCAGTGTATCGTTTGGAAGGAGATGCGGATCAATGGTGGAATCTTGTTAAGAATACGAGGCAAAGGGATGAAATTGAGTCTATGGAATGGGACGAGTTCAAGAACTTATTTTTCAATAAGTACTTCCCTCGTATTCTCCGAACAAAGATGGAGAAAGAGTTCCTTGAACTGAAGCAAAGGGATGATGAATCTGTTGGTACCTATGAAGCAAATTTTACCAGACTTGCAAGGTACGCTTCTGGTATTATTATCCAACCTGAGAGTAAGATCGATCGATTCTTTAGTGGCTTAAAACCAAGTCTTCGAAGGGCGTTAGCCATAAGGGACTTCAATAGCTACTAGGAAATCGTTCGATGTGCTCTCAAAGTCGAGATGGAGATTGGAGTAACCCATCAGTCACATGGGTTTGATAAGAAGAGGAAGATGGAATTCAAAGGAAACTCTAAAGAGCACACTGAAATGAAGATGAACTTTCCCTTATGCTCAAAGTGTGGAAAGAAACATGGAGGGAGTTGTCTTAAAGGGACAAGTAAATGTTTTAAATGTGGAAAAGAAGGTCATCGGGCATTTGAATGCCGTGATAATGGGAAGAAGATGTCTAATGACGCAAACAAAGGAAGGGATACACAGAATGAACCTACTACACTTCAATGTTTCAAGTGCAAGGAGATGGGGAATTATGCCAATCAATGCCCAAATCCAAGGGTTGATGATGATGGTCGACGTCAACAAAATCTTAAGGCTAAAGACAAAGGAAAGTCACATGCAATTTCTATCAGTGATGTGGAGTACGATAACGAAGTGGTGAAAGGTACACTTACCATCCACTCTAAAGTAGCAAATGTTTTATTTGATTCTGGATCCACCCACTCTTTTATTTCTAAAGAATTTTCTAAGGGTATCACTGTATTACCTCAACAATTAGATGTTGAGTTAGCTGTGACGACACCTAATGGCACAACAGTCGCATCAAAAGTTTATAATTCTTCTCCGATCGAAGTTTGTGGGAAAGTGCTTCCTGCAAATCTTGTGATCCTTCCTTTAGTGGAATTTGATGTGATTCTTGGCATGGATTGGCTTTCTCTACATGGAGCTCATATCAATTGCCAAAGAAGGGAAGTCACATGTCATATTCCAGATCAATCTACGATCGTCTATCAATGCAAGGATGAACATAACCTTCCAGTGGAAATTCCTTCCATCTTATGGGTCATGATTCCACTAAATGAAGGTTATTTATCTCAAATGGTTGGTGAGAAACTCACGATTAAGAATATGCCCATTGTACGGGAGTTTGATGATGTCTTTCCGGAGGAATTGCCGGGTCTTCCACCAAATCGTGAAGTTGAGTTTTCAATAGAACTCGTACCGGGTGCTTTGCCTATTTCAAAGACACCTTATAGAATGGCCCCAATTGAGATGCAGGAATTGAAGAAGCAACTCCAAGAGAATCTTGATAAGGGATTCATACGCCCTAGTGCGTCACCTTGGGGAGCACCTGTTCTATTTGTTAAGAAGAAAGATGGATCAATGAGACTCTGCATTGATTATCGAGAACTTAACAAGATCACTATCAAGAACAAATATCCTCTCCCACGCATTGATGACTTATTTGACCAACTACGCGGAGCTCAATACTTTTCCAAGATTGATCTTCATTCAGGGTATCATCAATTAAGGGTCAAAAGGGAGGATATACCAAAGACGGCTTTCCGTACAAGGTATGGACACTATGAATTTATAGTGATGCCATTTGGTCTTACTAATGCCCCTGCTATCTTCATGGATCTAATGAATAGAGTCTTTAGAGATTATCTTGATCAATTTGTGGTAGTCTTTATAGACGATATTCTTGTCTATTTAAAGAGCAAGGAAGAGCATGAAGATCACTTGAGAATTATATTGAAGACCCTGAGAAAGGAGAAGCTTTATGCCAAATTTACCAAGTGTGAATTTTGGCTTCAAAAAGTTGCATTTTTGGGTCATATAATCTCAAAAGAGGGGATATCTGTGGATCCAGCAAAAACAGAGGTTATCGAAAGATGGTCAAGACCAACAACAGTAACTGAGATCCGAAGTTTTCTTGGTTTGGCTGGATATTATCGACGTTTTGTAAAAGATTTTTCATGATTATCTAATCCAATCACCAAGTTGACTCGGAAAGGAGTTAAGTTTGTCTGGACAGAGGAATGTGAAGAGAATTTCAAGGAGTTGAAAAGAAGGTTATCCAGTGCACCTGTGCTCACACTGCCTTGTAGTGGAGAAAGGTTTGTGATCTACAGTGATGCATCCAAGAAGGGATTGGGGTGTGTTCTTATGCAAAATGATATGGTGATAGCTTATGCCTCACGACAGTTGAAAATCCAAGAGCAAAATTACCCAACACATGATTTGGAGTTGGCTGCGGTAATCTTTGCATTAAAGATTTGGAGGCATTACCTTTATGGTGAAAGGTGTGATATTTATACTGATCATAAAAGTTTAATGTATATTTTCACACAAAAGGAGTTGATTATGCGTCAAAGAAGATGGTTGGAGCTGATTAAGGATTATGACTGCTCAATCCATTACCACCCTGGGAAAGCAAACAAGGTGGAAGATGCATTAAGTCGACAAGACCATGCTAGTTTATCCATGATGAGGATCACAAAAGATCCAATATTTATGGATTTACAAAGGATGGATCTTGGAATTATAATGGAAGGGGAAAAATCTTATCTTTCTCAAATGAATGTTCAACCATCTATACATGTGAAGATTAAAGAGGCATAGAAAGAAGATGTCGAGTTACAAAAGAAGGTGAGAAATGTTCCTGAATTCAACCTTGATTGTGATGGGATAATAAAGTTCAGGAATCGGGTTTGCGTTCCTCCCATCCCCGAATTAAAGAATGAGCTGCTGGATGAGGCTCATAGTTCATCATTCTCTATTCATCCTGGAAGCACGAAGATGTATAGGGACCTGAAAGAGTACTTCTGGTGGGATGGCATGAAAAGAGATGTTGCTGAATATGTCTCTCGATGCTTGGTTTGTCAACAAGTTAAAGCTGAGAGATAGAAGTCTAAGGGGATGTTACAACCATTACCCATACCCGAATGGAAATGGGAAAACATCACTATGGACTTTGTCACAGGACTTCCTAAGACATCCAAAGGCAATAATGCTATCTGGGTCATAGTTGATCGTCTTACAAAGTCTGCACACTTCATTGCTATTAGAGAGGATTTCTCTCTAGATCAGCTTGCCAGGATATATGTAAAGGAAGTGGTAAGATTGCATGGAGTACCACTTTCTATTATATCTGATCGAGATCCGAGATTTACCTCGAAGTTCTGGCGAAGTCTTCAGCATACTCTGGATACAGAGTTGAGTTTCAGCACTGCTTATCATCCCCAGACAGACGGTCAGTCTGAGAGAACAATTCAAACCCTAGAAGATATGTTGAGAGCTTGCTCTATGGATTTCAAAGGAGGTTGGGATCAACACCTACCTTTGGTGGAATTTTCTTATAATAATAGCTTTCACTCCAGTATTCAGATGGCTCTTTATGAAGCTCTCTATGGAAAGAAATGCAGAACTCCAACTTGCTGGGATGAAGTTGGGGAAAGAAAGCTATTAGGACCTGATCTCGTTGATGAAATGGCAGAAAAGGTTAGATCTATTCAACAACACATAAGAGCATCTCAGAGTCGACAGAAAATTTATGCCGACAACCGAAGAAAAGACCTAGAGTTTGAAGTGGGCGATAAAGTGTTCTTACGAATATCTCCCTGGAAGAGGGTTATGAGATTTGGAAAGAAGGGGAAGTTGAGCCCTAGATATATCGGTCCTTTTGAAATACTGGATCGTGTTGGGAAGGTAGATTACCGATTGGTGCTTCCACCGAATCTCTCTCAAGTTCACGATGTGTTCCATGTATCTCTCCTGAGAAAGTATATACCAGATCCTTCACATGTACTCAGCTCAGAAGTTGTACCGCTGGAGTAAGATCTTTCTTATGAAGAACAGCCGATAGAGATTCTGGATCGTAGCGAAAAAGTCCTACGAAACAAGACCACTCGCTTGGTGAAAGTTTTATGGAGGAACCACCAACTTGAAGAAGCTACATGGGAGCTTGAGGATATGATGAAGGAGAAGTATCCTTATCTGTTTGTTACAAAGTGACGAATTTCGAGGGCGAAATTCTTTTTAAGGGGGGTAGAATGTAACACCCGAGACTTTTATGTTATATAAACCATCAAAGGAATCTTTTTCTACACAACACTTTCTTGGCTTGCTTTACACGCAATCGCGACCTTCCTCGATAGCTTGCGTCGTACGCAATACCGAGTTTCACTAAACAACAATATGCTATTAAAACTAGCCGTTATGAATAGTAATAACCACTTTTTGAAATTTTATAAATTTTATTTTTCAAAATGGACTTCATTTTTGGACTCAGAATATCGAAATTAGCCTAGGGTGAAATTTTGGTATTTTTCTGAAAACTTTCAATTTTTGATGAATAGTGAAACCACTAAGTGGTAGGTTAAAAACTGAATTTTGCATAAAACTTAATTTTACCACTTCTGTGAATGGAATTTCAAAAATCTGAGAGACACGGTTAATATCAAGGACTAAAATGTGGTTCAATGAGATGAAAATAATTTTTTGGTGAATAGTAACTTTTTACTATTTTTACCGCGGTTAATAGTAAATAGGGTAACTAAGGGTAAATATGATATCAATATTACCCTAACACATGTCCTAATTCTATTGGACAAGTGTAATTAGACCAAAAACAAACTTAGGAATAAAATATGACCATTTAGGCCCAATTGGATTAGATTAGGACATTTATTATTAATTTATTTAAAGAAGGGTTAAAATAGTTAAAATCAAAGTTTAATAAGTAAATCATTTTTAATATGGGGTTATAAATAAGATAAATTCGACTATAAATATTCATTAGAAAGCTAAAAAGATTTCCTACATAAGGGTATTTTATTTGTAATTTTTAGACATTAAATAATTTAATTTATTTATGACACAATGATGATGCAGTAATTATCTTATTAATGAAATATTGACATAATTGATGTTATAAATGTAATTTGAGACTTTTTATGAATTCCACTAATTTTATAGGTTACTATGATATATTAATGTTGATTTAATCAACTTGGTTCGAACATATAATTCTGTTATGACTTTCATAAAAATCATATATCAAATAGTGTCAAAATTGACACAAAATAGTTTTTAAATCAAATATTATATTATTAATTGTTATTTTATTCCTAAAAATCTATGGTTCGGCCAAATGACTTAGATAAGGATATATATATTAATAATAAACAATTTGGGGTTCGTTTGGCATGTTATAGTAAGTGTATTAACCATATAGGGAAAGAAAACAAAAAGACACGGTAAAAGTTAAATTAATTAACTTAGAATTAAATCTAATTGATAAGGTTAAAATAATACCCTAAACTTGTCTAAATCCTATTGGTTGATAGGATTTCGACCCATCCCCACTTTAGCTTCGAAATAAGACCCTTTGGAACCATTATAAACCGATTTTGACTTTAATATAAAATAATATTTTGAGATATTCCTAAGGTGCCCCTCTCCTCCCTTATAAAAGGGCACCTCCTCTCCCTCCTCCTCACACCAATTTGAGCACTCAAAGCTCGGCCAACCCCTGCCATTTTATCCTCTCCACTTCCCTAGAATAGTCCTAGAGGTCCTGTTCTTCTCCAAAGACCACTCTTAATTCCTTAAGTGGAGGATTCAAAGAGGCGTTCCAAAGAAGAGGTAATATCCATTACCGATCTTTTCAATTTCTTTCTTCTTCAACTTCTTCTTATTTAGTTGTTTCATGATAAAGTAATAACATCAGTATTACTTACATACTGATATGTTATTATAAATATGAAACAACCCTAATTCACCTTCTATCCATCCTACGGAAAAATGAAATCACCGCGCGTGTGTACGTACGGAATACCGTCTCCACGCCGTGGTGTAATCTATTTTCCACCATCACCTTACAAGGATGGGTATGATGGTGTAAAGAGTAACTATATATGATTATTATGAAGTAATATTGATACTGAAATAATATATATATACTCCAATACAATTCCACGATCATAGGAACGATATCATCACTCGTGCGTACGTACGGAATACCGTCTCCACGATGTGATGCGACTCGTTCTACATGATCTTCATTTCATAATGATTATATAAATGAATTGAATGAATGAATATGGTATATACTACACTAATACCATTCTGGATATAAGGTATCTATAACTTTAAAAGAAGAATAAGAATTTATTCGGCAAAACACGCATAAGAACAAAAGGCAATAAAGACCCGAGTAACAAGTAACAATGAAATATTACTAACAAGAAGCTAAGAATATGACCATATATGATATCATATCAATATGTATGATTCTGGAATAAGTCAATAACATTATTTAAACCATTATACAGGAGCTTCGGACACGAACAAAGAAAATCGGACCTAAGGTAAGGGAAATTTCACAATCTCATTTTTATCCGAGATTGTTTATTCGTAAGTATTTACTGGGGTGTATTTTATCATCCACATCCATGTTCCCTCAATATGTAATATTGTTTCCATCCACTTACAATAGTTTAAATCCAATTTTACCCTTCGGTGAGTTTTTATTAAAGAATATGAAAGGAATCTTTTGTCGTTTTTTTGTACGAGGTACTTTTTGACTTTTCCGACAAAAGTACGAAGAATGTTTTTTTTAACTTATACGGAATGAATGGATTATTAAAACATTATTTCCAAGAAGCTTCCTTTACAAGTTTTCAAGTTTATTTTTAATCAACTTATTTTATTTTAAAGTCGTATGACATGTTATGAAAGGAAAAATGTTTTTGAAGTAGAAAGGATATTTTCCTCAAGAATGGAGTTCAAGTATTTTATCAAAATTATTTTCCATCTAAGATAATAAAGGGTTCTATTTTTATCCCTATTATTACATTGATTTGATCATGTTGTGATGGAATTATTTTTATGAATTCCTTTATCTTATATGAATTAATTTATGATGTCATGATGTTTCAATAATCCCATTTTTGTTACATGTGTTATGCGATGATGTATGTTTTATGATTATGTGGCACACATAAGAAAGGATTCATTATAAGATGGGTGGGACCTATATCTCCCTCCAATGCATTGGGTAAATATTTTATATCTCATGAGATAGACATGGCTGAAATGGTAGGTTATACCAGTTCAGTGAAACAGGACTGAAACGAGGGTTACTCGATTCAGAAAGGGACTTTGTCCACTAAGATAGTCTTGGCAATGAGTCATGACCAACAAGAAATGATTTTCTACGATTATGTGTGCATGCCACAAAGTTTCAAGTTTCATGTTATGATTATGGGGATCTCATTTTCACTTCTATGATTTATTAAGATTTTATGATCTCTTTTGCAGGTTATGATTTTCAAAAAGATATGATATGATTTTTTTTATTTCCTTTATTGCCCTTGCTGAGAATTTGAGCTCACCCTTTTATGTTTTCTTTTCCCCAGGTCAGGAAGATGGATATTAAGTAGAATATGCTAAAAGGGACCCTAGATATGATGAAATAAATGGGAGACACTGTAGAAGATTTATGAACCAGTTGTTTATGTTTCCCAGTTTCTAAAGACACTATACCTATACGGTCCTTTGTGGTTTTGTCATATGTTGTAATAAGTGTGCTTCAATTTTGAAGTATTAACAATGTATGTAAAGTGTGGGTCGTTATACCACCCCTCTTATTGCTAGGGCAAGTATGACTTTTTTCTACTACTACGAGAACATGGGGAGTGTTACACCCGGAGATTTTATGAGAAATATTTTTTTATTTCCTATGTTATATGAAAATGAATCGTTCAGTGCACACAACACTAGCTTGGCTTGCATTACATGCAATCGCGACCTTCCTCGATAGTGTGTGTAGTACGCAATACTGAGTTTCACTAAACAACGATATATTATTATAATATTATAAACTAGACATTATGAATAGTATTAACTGAATTTTGAATTTTATAACATTATAATTCATCTTACACATTTTCTAGAATGAGGTATGAAACTAAAATCATTTTTTAAGATAAAAGAAGTATTTTTCAAAAAAATGCAGTTTTACCACCTTTTGATGGAGCACCCATTTTAAATCTAGTTTTTGACATGTTTATAAGTTGAATTTGACAAAATAAAATTCTTTTTTGGAATAAGGATATAAAAATTTACTTTGGATAAATTTTTCATATTATTCTGGTAACTTTCATATTTTGATGAATAGTAAAAACACGCTATATTTTAATTAAAAATAACTTTTTTCATCGCAATAATTTATATGGTTAAATTATAATATTTAATGGTTTTAAAGTATAAATAGAATATATTTTTACCATTTAATATTATTTATTTCATTATCATTAATTTTACATTGAATTCATAGGTAAAAACATTTCAATCTTTGGCAATGTTTTAACTTTTAAAACTTGTTTCCTTAACAACGAGATTAATTTTAAAATAATTACTGAAACTTCTGTGTTTTTAATTTTGAAAAATATATTTCATATTTGGAATCAGTGGGTCCAAATTATGTAAAGAGGTTACTTTTATTTTTTTAATATTACGAATAGTAACTACGGTGATTTTTATTTACTGCGGTTAAAGGTAAATAGGGTAATTCATGGTTAAAAGAATATTATAATAATTCAAAATTACCATGACACTTGTCCTAACCTTATTAGATGAGTAGTGGCCTGCCATTTGTATCCTTGGGTCTATTTTGGGACCCCATTGATCTACTTGGTAGTGATAATGACAATTTGGATTAATTAATTTAATGTAACGACAAAATTGACATTAACAAAAATCTTTTAGTAATTAATTTTTATAAGGGGTTATATAAATTATATTTTAGACTATAAATATTAATTAGAAAGATAAAAATATTTCCTACATGATGATACTTTTTTAATAATTTTTAGACACCAAATAAATTAAAGTATTTATGACACAATAATGATGAAGTATTTACCTCATTCATAAGTGATTTAAATAAATAAGATTATAATGATTAAAATATTTTCCAAAACATGTCCAATTCTGATTGGATGATTTCATTTCGACCATGAGTCATCTTATCTTCATAGTTAATGATTTTTGGACCTTTTGAAACCAAATATAAGTTTATAATAAAATAATATTTTCACACTTTCCAAAGGTGCTCCTCTCCTCCCTTATAAAAGGGCACCTCCTCCCTCTCCTCCTCACACCACTTTGAGACTCTATGCTCGGCCAAAACCTGCCAATTTCTATTCTACACTTCCCTAGAAACATACTAGAGGTCCTGGTCTTCTTCACAGACCAATATTAGTTCCCTAAGAAGAGGTTTCAAAGAGACGCGTCAAAGAAGAAGTAATATCCGTTACCGATTCTTTCAAATTTATTTCTTCTTATACATCTTATTCTTTAGTTGTTTCATTATGAAGTAATAACATCAGTATATCTTATATACTGATATGTTATCATAAATATTAAACAACCCTAATTCACCTTCTATCCATCCTACGGAAGGTGAAATCACCGCCCGTGTGTACATATAGAATATCGTCTCCACGCCATGGTGTAATCTGTTTTCCACCACCACCTTACTTGGATGAGTATAATGGTGTAAAGAAAGACTATATATATTATTATTGTAAAGTGATATTTATTTTTAAATATTATACATACACTTCAATACAATTCCACGATCATTGGAACGATATCATCACTCGTGCGTACGTACGGCCTACCATTCCACGATGTGATGCGACTCGTTATACATGGTCTTTATTGCATAACAATTATATAAATGAATTTAATGAATAAATATGATGTATATTACACTAAGACCATTCTGGAAATGAGTTATATATAACCTAAAAAGAATAATAATAATTTATTCGACAAAACACACATAAGAAAATAAAGCAATAAACACCCGAATAACAAGTAGGAATGAAATATTACTAATAAGAAGCTAAGAATATGGCCATATATGATATCATAACAATGAGTATGATTCTAGAATAAGTCAATGACATTATTTAAATCATTATACAATAGGTTTGGACACGTACAAAGCGTATCAGACCTAAGGTAAGGGAAAATCTCACAATCTCATTTTTATCCGAGATTGTTTATACTTCAGAATTTACTAGGGAATATTTATCAACCACATCCATATTTCCTCAATATGTAATATTATTTCCATACACCTTCAATTTTGTAAATCCAATTTTACCCTTCGATGAGTTTTTAGTAAAAGATATGAAAGGAATCTTTTGTGGTTTTTCGTACGAGATACTTTTTGACTTTTTCCAGCCAAAGTACGAGAAGAATGTATATTTTTTAACTTATACGGCCAGAATGGACTTTTAGAACATTATTTCCATGAATATTCCTTTACAATATTTCAAGTTTATTTTTAATCAACTTCTTTTAGTTTAAAATTATATGACATTTTAAGAAAGGAAAAATGTTTTTGAAGTAGAAAGGATATTTTTCTTCAAGAATGGAGTTCAAGTGTTTTATCAAAATTATTTTCCATGTAAGATAATATAGGGTTCTGTTTCTATCCCTATTTTTACATTTATTTGATTATGTTATGATGAAATTATGAAGTCATTTTATCTCATATGATTATTGTTATGATGTCATGATGTTTAAGAATCCCATTTTTGTTACATGGGTTATGCTATGATGTATGATTTATGATCTTGTGGAACACATGAGAATGGTATCATTATGGGATGGGTGGGACCTATATCTCCCTCCAATGCATTGGTTAAAGATTTATATCTCATGAGACAGACATGGCTGGAAGGACATGTTAAACTGGTTCAGTGATACAGGACTGGAACGAGGAGTGAACTTGGTTCAGTAATGGACTTTGTCCTCTATGATGGTCTTGGCAATGAGCCTTGACTAATATGAAATTATTTTCTATGATTATGTGTGTATGCCACAAAGTTTCATTTTTTGAGTTATTATTATTTGGGATTACTTTTCATTACTATGATTTATCCCATTATATAATATTATGACCTCTTTTGCAGGTTAAGATTTTCAAAATTTTATGTTATTATGAATATGATATGACTGATATTTCTATTTTTACCCTTACTGAGCATTTGAGATCACCCTTTTGTATGTTTTCTTTTCCCCAGGTCAGGAAGAAGGATATTAATTAGGATATGCCAAAAAGGGACTCTAGATATGATGAAATAAATGGGAGACAATGTAGTTGATTTTATGAACCAGTTGTTTATGTTTCCCAGTTTCTAAAGACATTATACATATACGGTTATTTCATGGTTTTGTTATATGTTGTAATAAGTATGATTCAACTCTAAAGTAATAACAATGTATGTAAAGTATGGGTCGTTATAGTTGGTATCAGAGGAAAGTTATAGTCAACCTTTGGAAACTAGGATGTGAAAGCTATAGTAAGAACCCTAAGGATAAGTCTAAGCATAGAACATAATCTTAGTGTTTTAGAAATGGCCATGAACAACCTATGATAAGTCCTTAAGTGTGAAAATTTATTCTTGATTATGAGGTTTTCCTATTATGATTAGTGTTTCTCACACTATGATTCTTGGTTTTAGTCAATGGCTAGAACCCGAAGGAACCGTGTTAATGCTGAATGTGATGGGCAATGCAATGATTGTCCCCCTGAGCGACCAAAAATTATGGGAGCTAGAATACAAAATCTTGTATCCATGATCACACAACTTTCTCAAGCTATGAACCATGAAGGACTTCTAAACGAGCAAAGGAAGGAGCAACATTATGTTGAATCCTTCATGAGGCAGCGCCCACCTTCATTCAGTGGGCCTTCTAATCCACTAGTAGCTGAACAATGGATTAGTACCACTGAAAATATATTTTCAGTTCTATAATGTTCTAAACATGACAAAGTCATCTTAGCAGTGTATCGTTTGGAAGGTGATGTTGTTCAATGGTGGAATATTATCAAGAATACGAGGCAAAGAGAAGAAATTGAGTACATGGAATGGGATGAGTTCAAGAACTTATTTTTCAATAAGTACTTCCCCCATATTCTTCAAACAAATATCGATAAGGAGTTTCTTGAACTAAAGAAAAAATATGATTAATCTATTGGTACCTACGAAGCAAATTTTACAAGACTTGCAAGGTACGCTTTCGGAATTATTATCCAACCTGAGAGTAAAATCGATCAATTCTTTAGTGGCTTAAAACCAAGTCTTCGAAGGGCGTTAGCCATAAGGGCCTTCAATAGCTACGAGTAAATTGTTCGATGTGCTATCAAGGTTGAGATGGAGATTGGAGTAACCCATTAGTCATATGGGTTTGATAAGAAGAGGAAAATGGAATTCAAAGGAAAATATAAAGACCACACTAAAAAAATGAGTTTTCCTTTATGCTCAAATTGTGGAAAGAAACATGGAGGGAATTGTCTTAAAGGGAGAAGAAAATGTTTTAAGTGTGGAAAAGAAGGTCATCGGGCAGTTTAATGTCAAAATAATGGGAAGAAGAAGTCTAATGATGAGAACAAAGAAAGGGATACACAGAATGCACCTCTTACACTTCAATGTTTCAGGTGTAAGGAGATGGGGAATTATACCAATCATTGCGCAAATCCAAGGGATTTTGATGATGATCGACGTCAACAAAATCTTAAGTCCAAAGACAAAGTAAAGTCATATGCAATTACTATTGGCGATGTGGAGTACGATAACGAAGTGGTGAAAAGTACACCTACCATCCACTCTAAAGTAGAAATTTTTTTATTTGATTCTGGATCCACCCACTATTTTATTTCTAAAGAATTTTCTAAGGGTATTTCTGTATTACCTCAACAATTAGATGTTGAGTTAGTTGTGAAAACTCCTAATGGCACAACGGTCGCTTCAAAAGTTTATAATTCTTCTTCGATTGAAGTTTGTGGGAAAGTTCTTCCTACAAATCTTTTGATCCTTACTAGAGTGTAATTTTATGTGATTCTTGGAATGGATTTTCTTTCTTTATACGGAGCTCATATCATTTTCCAACGAATGGAAATCACATTTAATATTCCAGATCAATCTATGATCGTCTATCGATGTAAGGATGAATATAACCTTCTAGAGGAAATTTATTCCATCTTATTCGTCTTGATTCCAATAAATGAAGGTTATTTATCTCAAATGGTTGGAGAGAAACTCATGATTAAGAATACACCAATTGTACGGGAGTTTGATGATGTCTTTCCAGAGGAATTTCCAGGCCTTCCACCAAATCGTGAAGATGTATTTTCAATAGAACTCATACCGGGTGCTATTCCCATTTTAAATACACCTTATAGAATGTCCCCAATTGAGTTGCAGGAATTGAAGAAGAAAATCCAAGAGAATCTTGATAAAGGATTCATACACCCTAGTGCATCACCTTGGGGAGCACCTGTTCTATTTGTTAAGAAGAAAGATGGATCAATGAGACTCTGCATTGATTATCGAGAACATAACAAGATCACTATCCAGAAAAAATATTCTCTCCCACGCATTGATGACTTATTTTATCAACTACGCGGAGCTCAACAGTCTTCCAAGATTGATCTTCATTAAGGGTATCATCAATTAAGGGTAAAAAGGGAGGATATATCAAAGACATTGTTCCATACAAGGTATGGAAACTATGAATTTATAGTGATTCCATTCAGTCTTACTAATGCCCCTGCTATCTTCATGGATCTAATGAATACAGTCTTTAGAGACTATCTTGATCAGTTTGTGGTAGTCTTTATAGATGATATTCTTGTCTATTCAAAGAGAAAGTAATAACATGAAGATCACTTGAGAATTGTATTAAAGACCCTGAGAAAGGAGAATCTTTAAGCCAAATTTACCAAATGTGAATTTTGGCTTCAAAAAGTTACATTTTTGGGTCATATAATCTCAAAAGAGGGGATATCTGTGGATCCAGCAAGAACATAGGTTATCGAAAGATGGTCGAGACCGAAAATAATAACTGAGATCCGAAGTTTTCTTGGTTTGGCTAGATATTATCGATGTTTTGTGAAAGATTTTTCATGATTATCTAATCCACTCACCAGGTTGACTTGAAAAGGAGTTAAGTTCGTGTGGACAGAGGAGTGTGAAGAGAATTTCAAGGAGTTGAAAAGAAGGTTATCCAGTGAAACTGTGCTCACACTACCTTGTAGTGGAGAAAGGTTTGTGATCTATAATGATGCATCCAATAATGGATTGGGGTGTGTTCTAATGCAAAACGATATGGTGATAGCTAATACCTCACGGCAGTTGAAAATCCATGAGAAGAATTACTAAACTCATGATTTAGAGCTAGCTGTGGTAATCATTGCATTAAAGATTTGGAGGCATTATCTTTATGGTGAAAGGTGTGATATTTATACTGATCATAAAAGTTTAAATTATATTTTCACACAAAAGGAGATGAATATGCACCAAAGAAGATGGTTGGATCTGATTAAGGATTATGACTGCTCAATTCATTACCACCATGGGAAAGCAAACAAGGTGGCATACGCATTAAGTCGACAAGACCATTAAACCTTATCCATGATGAGGATCTAAAAAGATCCAATATTTATGGATTTACAAAGGATGGATCTTGGAATTATAATGGAAGGGGTAAAATATTATCTTTCTCAAATGAATGTTCAACCATCTATGCATGTGAAGATTAAAGAGGCATAAAAATAACATGTAGAGTTACTAAAGAAAGTGAGAAATGTTTCTGAATTCAACCTTGATTGTGATGGGATAATAAGGTTCATGAATCAGGTTTGTGTTCCTCCAATCCCAAAATTAAAGAAGGAGTTTCTGGATGAAGCTCATAGTTCTTCATTCTCTATTCATCCTGGAAGCACAAAGATTTATAGGGACATGAAAGAGTACTTCTGGTGGGATGGCATGAAAAGTGATGTGGCTGAATATGTCTCTCGATGCTTGGTTTGTTAGCAAGTTAAAGCTGAGAGACAGAAGTCTAAGGGGATGTTACAACTATTAACCATACCATAATGGAAATGGGAAAACATCACTATGGAATTTCTCACTGAACTTCCTAAAACATCCAAAATAAATAATGCTATCTGGGTTATAGTTTATCGTCTTACGATGTCGGCACACTTCATTGCTATTAGAGAATATTTCTCTCTGGATCAGCTTGCCAGTATATATGTGAATGAAGTGGTAAGATTTCATGGAGTACCACTTTACACTATATTTGATTGGGATCCTAGGTTTACCTCAATGTTTTGGAGAAGTTTTCAGCATACTCTAGATATAGAGTTGAGTTTTAGCACTGCTTATCATCCTCAAACAGACGGTCAGTCTGAGAGAACAATTCATACTCTAGAAGACATGTTAAGAGCTTGCTCTATGGATTTCAAAGGTGGTTGGGATCAACACCTACCTTTGGTGGAATTTTCATATAACAATATCTTTCACTCCAGTATTCAGATGGCTCCTTATGAAGCTCTCTATGAAAAGAAATGTAGGACTCTAACTTGCTGGGATGAAGTTGAGGAAAGAAAGCTATTAGGACCTGATCTTGTTGATGAGATGGAAGAAAAGGTCTGATATATTCAACAACACATAAGAGCATCTCAGAGTCGACAAAAAATTTATGATGACAACTGAAGAAAAGACCTAGAGTTTTTAGTGGGTGATAAAGTGTTCTTACGAATATCTCCCTGGAAGAGAGTAATGAGATTTGGGAAGAAGGGAAAGCTGAGCCCTAGGTATATCAGTCCTTTCAAAATACTGGATCGTGCTGGGAAGGTATCTTACCGATTGGCGCTTCCACCGAATCTCTCTCAAGTTCATGATGTGTTCCATGTATCCCTCCTGAGAAAGTACATACCTGATCGTTCACATGTACTAAGCTCAGAAGTTGTACTGCTGGAGCAAGATCATTCTTATGAAGAACAGCCGATAGAGATTATGGATCGTAGTGAAAAAGTTCTACGAAACAAGACCACTCACTTGTTTAAAGTTTTATGGAGGAACAACCAATTAGAAAAAGCTACATGGGAACTTGAGGATATGATGAGGGAGAGGTATCCTCATTTGTTTGTTACGAAGTGATGAATTTCGAGGGCAAAATTATTTTTAGGGGGTATAATGTAACACCCAGAGATTTTATGAGAAATATTTTTTTATTTCCTATTTTATACGCAATGGAATCATTCACTGCGCACAACACTGGCTTGGCTTTCATTACACACAATCGTGACCTTCCTCGATAGCGTGTGTAGTACGCAATACTGAGTTTCACTAAACAACGATATATTATTATAATATTATAAACTAGACGTTATTAATATTATTAACTGAATTTTGAATTTTATAACATTATAATTCATCTTACACATTTTCTAGAATTAGGTTTGAAAACAAAATCAGTTTTTCGGATAAAAGAAGTATGTTTTCAAAAAATGCAGTTTTACCGCCTTTTATTGGCGCACCCATTTTAAATCTAGTTTTTTACATGTTTATAAGTTTAATTTGAAAACATAAAATTCTTCTTTGGAATCAGGATATAAAAATTTACTTTGGATAAATTTTTCATATTATTCTGGTAACTTTCATATTTTGATGAATAGTAAAAACACGCTGTATTTTAATTAAAAATAACTTTTTTCATCGCAATAATTTATATGGTTAAATTATAATATTGAATGGATTTAAAGTATAAATAGAATATATTTTTACCATTTAATATAATTTATGTCATTATCATTAATTTTACATTGAATTCATAGGTAAAAACATTTCAATCTTTGGCAATGTTTTAACTTTTAAAACCCGTTTTCTTAACAACGGGATTAATTTTAAATTAATTAATGCAAATTTTGTGTTTTTCATTTTGAAAAATGGATTTCATATTTGGGATCAGTGGGTACAAATTATGTTAATAGGTTACTTTTATTTTTTTGATATTATGAATAGTAACTACGGTAATTTTTATTTACTGCAGTTTAAGGTAAATAGGGTAATTCATGGTTAAAAGAATATTATAATAATTCCAAATTACCTTGAAACTTGTCCTAACATTTTTGGATGAGTAGTGGCCGACCATGGGCATACTTGGGTCGATTTTGGGACCCCATGTATCCACTTGGTAGTGATAATGACAATTTGGATTAATTAATTTAATGTAAAGACAAAATTGACATTAACAAAAATATTTTAGTAATTAATTTTTATAAGGGTTTTTAAAAATTATATTTTCAACTATAAATATTAATTGGAAAGCTAAAAATATTTCCTACATGATGATAGTTTTTTAATAATTTTTAGACACCAAATAAATTAAATTATTTATGACACCATAATGATGAAGTATTTACCTCATTAATAAGTGATTTAAATAAATAAGATTATAATGATTAAAATATTTTCCAAAACATGTCCAATTCTGATTGGGTGATTTTATTTCGACCATGAGTCATCGTATCTTCATAGTTAATGATTTTTGGACCATTTGAAACCGAATATAAGTTTATAATAAAATAATATTTTCACACTTTCCAAAGGTCCCCCTCTCCTCCCTTATAAAAGGGCACCCCATCCCTCTCCTCCTCACACCACTTTGAGCCTCCAAGCTCGGCCAACCCCTGCCAATTTCTCTTCTCCACTTCCCTAGAAACATCTTATAGGTCCTGGTATTCTTCAGAGACCAATCTTAGTTCCCTAAGAGGAGGTTTCAAAGAGGCGTGTCAAAGAAGAAGTAATACCCATTACCAATTCTTTCAAATTTATTTCTTATTCTACATCTTCTTCTTTATTTGTTTCATTATGAAGTAATAACATCGTTATCACTTATATACTGATATGTTATTATAAATATTAAAAACCCTAATTCACCTTCTATCCATCCTACGGAAAGTGAAATCACCGTGCGTGAGTACGTACAGAATATCGTCTCCACGTCATGGTGTAATCTGTTTTCCACCACTACCTTACATGGATGGGTATAATGGTGCAAAGAAAAACAATATATGATTATTGTATAGTGATATTGATTCTAAAATATTATACATGCACTTCAATACAATTCCACGATCATGGGAATGATATCATCGCTCATGCGTACGTACGGCCTACCATCTCCACAATGTGATGTGACTCGTTCTACATGATCTTCATTGCATAATGATTATATAAATTAATTAAATGAATAAATATGATATATATTACACTAATACCATTCTGGAAATGAGGTATCTATAACTTAAAAATAAGAATAAGAATTTATTCGACAAAACACACATAAGAACATAAAGAAATAAACACCCGAATAACAAGTAGAAATGAGATATTACTAATAAGAAGCTAAGAATATGGAAATATATGATATAATAACAATGAGTATGATTCTGGAATAAGTCAACGACATTATTTAAATCATTATATATGAGGTTCGGACATGTACAAATCATATCGGACCTAAGGTAAGGGAAAATCTCACAATATCATTTTTATCTGAGATTGTTTATACTTCAGAATTTACTGGGGAATATTTATCATCCACATCCATGTTTCCTCAATATGTAATATTATTTCCATCCACCTACAATTTTTTAAATCCAATTTTATCCTTTGGTGATTTTTTAGTAAAAGATATGAAAGGAATCTTTTTTCGTTTTTCGTACGAGGTACTTTCTGACTTTTCCAGCCAAAGTACGAGAAGAATGTCTTTTTTTAACTTATACGGCCTGAATGGACATTTAGAACATTATTTCCATGAATCTTCCTTTACAAGTTTTCAAGTTTATTTTTAATCAACTTCTTTTAGTTTAATATTATAAGACATTTTAAGAAAGGAAAAATGTTTTTGAAGTAGAAAGGATATTTTCCTCAAGAATGGAGTTCAATTGTTTTGTCAAAATTATTTTCCATCTAAGATAATATAGGTTTATGTTTCTATCCCTATTTTTACATTTATTTTATTATGTTATGATGAAATTATGAAGTCCTTTTATCTCATATGATTTATATTATGATGGCACGATATTTAAGAATCCCATTTTTATTACATGGGTTATGCTATGATGTATGATTTATGATCTTGTGGCACACATAAGAATGGTATCATTATGATATGGGTGGGACCTATATCTCCCTCCAATGCATTGGGTAAAGGTTTATATCTCATGAGACAGACCTGGCTGGAAGGACATGTTAAACCGGTTCAGTGATACAGGACTGGAACGAGGAGGGAACTCAGTTCAGTAATGGAATTTGTTCTCTATGATGGTCTTTGCAATGACCCTTGACTAATATGAAATGATTTTCTCTGATTATGTGTGTATTCCACAAAGTTTCATGTTTTGAGTTATGATTATTTGGGATTAATTTTCATTACTATGATTTATCCCATGAAATGATATTATGACCTCTTTTGCAGGTTAAGAATTTCAAAATGTTATGTTCTTATGAATATGATATGATTGATATTTCTTTTGTTTACCCTTACTGAGCATTTTAGCTCACCCTTTTGTATGTTTTATTTTCCCCAAGTCAGGAAGAAGGATATTAAGTAGGATATGCCAAAAAGGGACTCTAGATATGATGAAATAAACAGGATACAATGTAGTTGATTTTATGAACCAGTTGTTTATGTTTCCTAGTTTCTAAAGACACTATTCCTATACGATCCATTCATGGTTTTGTTATATGTTGTAATAAGTATGATTCAACTCTAAAGTAATAAAAATTTATTTAAAGTGTGGTTCATTATAGGGAGGGCCTGAATGCGCGACATCCATGCACCGATGGTCTGTGGTAGGAGGAATGACTCTATTACTGGTGTAGTGAGCATGGGAGAGACTAATGTACTGAGTGTTTTCATCACGAGTAAGGCCCTCGTTTGGGTAGAAGGTGGCACGGGATGGACCTCAATGTCGATCCTGGAAACAGGGAGGATCCATACTCTCCATGGTGGTGGTACAGGGAGGACCTCCATACTGGGTGTCTTCATTGCGGATCGGTCTGTGGAAGCCACTGCCTGTGCTGGAGACCAAGAGATTTGACCCAGCCTGCCCATTGGGCAGTTGGAGTCTCAATCCAGGTCAGACGTATAAATACCCCTGCTTAGCATACAAAGAGATCTGGTAATATACTTCGGCAGTGTCTCCGGCCACAATAGTCGCGGACGTTGACTCCCCTTGGTGGGCGTCCTCTTCAGCTTGCGCCCGACACTGGCGTCAGGTCAGACAGACTAGGGATGGTGGTGCAAGCACATAGCTTACTTGCTCTTCAACTCGGCAGAACAGGTGGAGGCACTGGCGCGGCCGAGTGGGGGCCCTCCTTGGGGGGCCCTGAAGCAGGATCCCCGCTGGGCTGGCCCAGGCATCCCCTTCCTCAATGGCGTAGGGGAGAGAGTCGTCGATGCATTCCATAGAGAGGCTCCTGAAATGATTGCACATCAGAGTGGGGGGGTAGTGGCTCCCTGCATAGCCCCTTGGGGGTAGCGGTGGTGATGAGTCATAGATGCCTCTAGGTCCTGACCGATGATATCTTCAGTCGATAGAATTCCATCCTCCTCATACTGGCATATGAGGTCGTTGATCACCCTTTATTTAATGACTTCATAGGGGGAGATGGGGTGTGGGCGCCTAGTATCCATGGTTGTGGAAGTATTCACAGAAGTGGTGGAGCCATGTGGGATTTCTATATTGGCATTGCCCCTACCACTACATCGGTGGGAGGGTGGCGATTGAGCTCCTGGTGCAGTAACTTGGTTCCTGAAAAGTAGTGAGATTGAACCATTAGTGATGAAACAAATAAATCGATGTCCAGTGCCCCAGGGCCATTCCATATTCCATGGATGGTAAGAGAGATCCATACTGACAACATCGCAGACCGAGATGCACAAAATTTTGATTTTCCCAACTTCTAATGAGTTTCACGCTAGGACCACTATTTTCTTGGTGGGACCCAGCATCGGATAATTGGATCTGGTGACATGTCAATCCACTGATTTCTCGAACACTACTAATCTTCACATTGAGGAGAATAACTTCATGTCAGGTTCACCATTTCTGTTTCTAACACTTTTTCTGGGGCGCGCGCCTCTATCTGATTCGAGGATGACGATGTTGTTTGTTTCCCCGCATTCTCTCTTTCCAAAGGTTGGCGTCATCCGTTCCTTGTATAGGGATGTTTTCTCCTTGATCGAAATGGGGTGATGGGATGTCAATTCCTTCTTCTATGGATTCCTCCTTGAAACTCATCACCTAGTCTGGGTCTCCCTTCTAGATTTAATATATTGTTTGTGAAACTCTTCCTAGTTCCATATCTTTATGGATGCTGGTTAATTACACTACTTCTATCGAGACATTTCAAGGGGTTCATTCAGGGAAGTAGCCTTCGGTTGGGGGAGTAGTCACGTTGGACATCACTGGAGTGTCTTGACGCTGGAACACTGACGTGTCTCTCTTATATCCCTTATTATAGGGCTTCTCATGGGCATGAAATCTCGAGACATCCCATGTATCATGCGGGGAATTATATTCCATAAGCATGTCTATGAGGTTTTCCTCAGCCTCCCATGTTTAACACAGGGTATGCTGCAAGTTTAACATCTAGCAGAGATGGATCGGACTGATTGGAACGCTGACTAGGGTGGATCATATGGGCGTAACCCCTTGGGGGAACACTGATGTCGAGTCTAATGTGTGGTTAGTTACCCAGTTACTACTAGGAGCAATGAAGAGGTGAATTGGCATGATCTCTCCGGAATGTGGTGGCCCGAGTAAGAATCAGGATGGATGACAGGTGGTTAAGCGACGTCGATGGAGAATGGGATGGAGTCGACTCGAAGGCGATGGTGATGCTAGGCTTGAGCCTCGAAGAGGCTTACTACATATCCCCATAGCAGGGAATCAAAGTCTACGTAGTTCGGTAAACATATTTTATCTTGATAATGGCTTACCACTAGCTAGGATTCTAGAGGCTTAGCGCTGAAAGGGGTGACAACGACTTACCTCTGAAAGGGGTGACAACGACTTACCATTGAAATGGGTGACAACAGCTTACCACTAAAAGGGGTTACAATAACATGCCACTGAAAGGGGTGACAAAGGCTTACCGCATAAAAGGGGTGACAATGGCTTACCGCTGAAATGGGTGACAACGTCTTACTGTTGAAAGGGGTGACAACATCTTACCCCTAAAAGGGGTTACAACAGATTACCACTGAAAGGGGTTACAACGGCTTACCTATGAATGGTGTGACAACAGCTTACCACTAAAAGGGGTGACAACAGCTTGCTGTTGAAAGGGGTGATAATGTCTTACCACTAAAAGGGGTAAAAACGGCTTACCATTCAAAGGGGATGAACCTTGGGGAGGTTTCCTACATACCCTCTCTAGGAGATAGGGATCAAATCCCATGTCGTTCAGGATGGTGTGGGTGAAACGACGTGAATAAGAACCTAGGGTTCAGATGGATGGTGGTCTTGAGCCTTAAAGAGGCTTCCAACGTACCTTTCCTTGGAAAATATCGAAGTCCTCATAGTTCGGAATGGTGTTTGGTGAACAGACGTAAAGGTGGTTGGAACGACCATGTGTTGGGCTTGAACCTCAAAGAGGCTTCCTACGTACCATGCCTTGGAAAAGATCAAAGTCCACGTAGTTCGGAAATGGTGTGTAGGGCTTATACCCTGGGATTATCAAAAAGGATATAATGGTTGATGCTTAATCTCATCCCACGTGAGTCATGCTCGGTGTGAGAAACAAGAGACAGAAAAGACCTGATGATCACATCACAAAATGAGCATCTGTGGGAAGTGAAATGGGTCTTAGACGTGGTTAGCAGCCCAAAATGGGAATAGGGGCATATGCGTGGAGCGGCCCAAAGAGGAAACAGGGGCTTATGCATGGAGAGGACCCAGGGAGATGAATACTAGGACTTACTCCAGGGTGGAGGCCCGGTGGTGACAAAGCCCAATGGGAGAGCTATTTTTGTCAGGTCCACAAGGTTGTATACCCTGAGAGGGGTGAATTAAGGTATGGCTAATTTAAAATTAATGTTCGTTCTGATCTTGTGTCACTGTTAAGAAAAACACTATTGTCTCTATTTCCTGTTTCACAATATAAACAGAAAGTAAAGCATGCACAGGACACAAAATATTTTACTTGGTTCACCCTCCCTGGGCTACATCCAAAGAGCATACACCAGCAATGTGTCGATGTACCAATTCACTAAAAGCACACTGTTGTTTACAAAGTTCGGGATAGATCACTTCTATGCCCAGGCTCACTGCCTTTACAGAGTTTTGGGTTAGATCACTGCTTTCCCAAGGATCACTCCATGTTTCTCTCTCTCTGGCTCACTGTCGGTGAAGAGAATCACCTTCTTCCTCTTCCTTTGCTCACTGCTTCAGAAAGGATCCACTCATAGTTTATAAACCTGTAGGTCTCTTCATTATAACTAATGAATACATCCTCTGTTGTATGTGGATGCTCTGTTGAAGTCCAAATTTCACCCATAGATGAATTTCACTTTGCACCGAAGGTATCATGTAATCTTCCAGCTTTCACGCAGCCCCAGAAAGATGGGTGTGCTCCGACAACACCTGGAATTCTACTCCAAGCCCCGATCGTAAGTCCCAATACAGTGCGCAAGTCTTCGTCACACAAGTCCAAACTGGCATGCAAGTTTTACCAAATCACATGTGCGAGGCTTCCTTCCCCAACTCCAAACTTGCGTGACGCACCTCTTTTTACGCCCAAACTAATTTTGGTGCGCAACTAACAACTGGCACGCTACTCTCCACCTGGCGTGCAACCTTCAATTGCATGACCACACACCACTTGCGTGACCACCACACCTATGCGATGAGATCTATGATTTTCTCTAACTGTTGAGTTTGTGCATAATGAGGAGGGGTATACCTTTATTTATAGGCATTTGGACACCCTGCGCAACGGGGCACAAGTCCCCCCTCGGCGTGCCAGTCTCGACGCGTAGGTCTCTTCCCCTGCAAGTCACTTGCGCGAACCACTTCCAAACATGGGTTCCCTTCTCACTTAGCGATATTTTCATGATCTGATTTTGAAAAACAATAGGCGTGAAAGTTTCCAACCTTCCTAGGCACCGGCGCACAAGTCCTTTCTCGACGCGCAAGTCACTTGCGCGACCAACCCAATACTTGCACGAACCTTATCTCTTTTCTATATTTTGATGTTATGATCTTGAAAAAAATATGTCACACAAGTTTCTAAGACATCAAGTACACGACACGCAAGTCCCTTTTCCAAAAACCACTTTTCATCATTTTCCGATTTTCAGGCCCAAAAATTTGGCAAACACAAGAAAAAGACGCCACCTTGTATCTGTTTCTTTTTTGTACCGCCTCTAGATCATCCATTCCTTTGTCGATGTTCTTTAATCAAACATGGATCATTGACCACAACTCTTGAACTCTACATTCCACCATGAAATCCCTTTTGTCAACAAAATTGTATGTCATGGTTTTCTTTATCAACAATCACAACACAGATGTCCACATTGTCAACAAACACAATCACCTCAAAAATACTTCAATGGTACCTTGAGGTATTTTTTCCCAACAATATCCCCCTTTGGGTTGGTGACAACTCTTCCATAAAAATATACATCGTTAATTATTTAGCCACTATTAACCTATTGCGATTCCGATCATGATCAAGGATTTACTCAACACATACTCTAAGCCCACATGAGCAATGCTCGGCATGAGAAACAAGAGTAAATGAAAACTTCATCAATGAATCACTTCATCTCTGACACCCATTGTTGACACCAAACTGATACCAATTTTTGGAAATATTCTTACCACATTCCAAAACCACTCTTCTGCTTTTATCATGATCCTCAGCTATCGTGATATCTGTTCTTTGATGGATCACTTCTAGCATCGTCAAATTTAATACGCTCTCCCATTCTTATTTCTCTCCTCCTATCTCGTTGCTCCACCTATAAGATTCTCCCCATATCATTCATGATTTATCAAATTGTCACACTATCTCCCCCATGAACAATTACTATTTTCTCCCCCTTTGTCAACGAACCCAAAGGTCACTCCTTTGCAGTCTGTAACAGAGTAGAGAACACATATCTGCACATTAGGGAAAACACATCATTCCTCGGGGAGAGGGGGTCTCAAATACACACTCTTTTAATTGTGGGGAGTCGACTGAACTCCCAGATCCAGTCGATGTCTCTCAAAAGCTTCCTTGGGTAAGGCCTTTATCAGAATTTCTGCAACCTATAGCTCTGTAGGCACATACTCCATCTTCACGATTCCCTGTTCTACCTTCTCCGTGATAAAATTATACTTTATGTTAATGTACTTTGTCCTTGGGTGATGGACGGGATTTTTGCTGAGATTTATAGCACTTGAGTTATCACAATGGATTCCGATCAGAGAATTCACTTCAACTCCCATGTCTTCAAGCTACTGCTTCATCCATAATAACTTTGTGCATGCTTGAGTAGCTTCAATACACTCAGCCTCTACGGTGCTCAATGAAATGAAATCTTGCTTCTTGCTTAGCCAAGAAATACACAATCCACCAAGATAGAATGCACCTCCTGACGTTGATTTTCGGTCATCTGTTGATCCGGCCCAATCTGCATCTGTGTAACCCAATAACATTGATTTAGATTTGTCATTATACATCAGACCGAAATCCACAGTGCCTTTGATATACCAAAGTATTCTTTTCACTGCAAGCATGTGGATTTACTTGGGATTACTCTGATATCTTGCTACTTGGTATGTGGAGAAAACAATATCAGGCCTTATTGCGGTCAAGTACAACCAACTTCCAATAAGTTTCCTATATTCTGTGATATTAACTGCCTTGTCATCCTCATATTTTGATAATTTCATCCGGGTAGCAACCAGAGTCTTCATCTCCTTGGAATTTTCCATTCCAAACCTTCTTAAAACCTCCTTGGCATATTTGGATTGGGAAATGAATGTTCCATTCCTTCCTTGTGTCACCTGTAGACCGAGGAAAAATGTTATCTCTCCAATTATTGACATTTCAAACTCATTTTTCATGAATTCAGAAAATTATCTACACTAAGCTTCATCTGATCCACCAAATATTATGTCATCTACATAAACCAAAACCATCATCCTTTGATTACTATCGTTGCTGAAATAGAGATTGTAATCAACTCCCCCACGCGGGAAACCAAGATTCTTCAAGTACTGATCAAGCCTTGAGTACCATGCTCTTGGTGCTTGTTTAGCCCATACAACGCCTTCTTCAGCCTGCAAATTTTGTTCTCATCCTCATGAATGAGAAAACCATCTGGCTGCTCAATATACACCTCCTCTTCCAGAACTCCATTCAAGAATGTAGATTTGACATCCATCTGGAACACATTGAACTTTCTTTTCACTGTTATATCCAAAAATAATCTGATTGTCTCCAGCCTAGAAAATGGTGCAAATGTCTCATCAACATCTATTCCCTCTATTTGGGAGTATCCCTTTAACACTAGTCGTGATTTTTTCTGAATCACTATTCCATCTTTATTCATCTTGTTGTGATAGACCCATTTAGTCTCGATGACATTCTTATCTACTGGCCTCAAAACAATCTCCCATGTCTGGTTCTTCTCAATCTGATCAAGCTCTTCATTCATAGCTTGAACCCAGTTTTCATCTCCAGCTGCATCTGAAAAACATTTCGGCTCCACCTGTGATAAAAATGATGTTTGATGTAATGATTTCATTCTTGGAGTCTGAAATTGAGCTGTCTGATCACCAATGATATTTTGCCTATCAATTTTAGCTCGAATATTTGGCTTCCTTGTAGACACAGACTTGACACTTTCTTGTTCATCATCAGTATCTTCTTCTAAGTCAGCCTCTGCCACTTCTACTCCCCCTGTGTTTCTTACCTCATCATCACTTTCATCCAGAAATTGTTCACTGGGTCGTTGAGTATTCTGTTCATTTTCAACTATAGTGACATCATTGATCTCAAAAAAATTTCCCAGCCTTTAGTTAAAGCATTTATATGCTTTTCTTTTCCTTGAGTAGCCAAGGAATATCCCCTCATCTCCTCATGACTCAAACTTCCTATGATTTTCTTTGTGGAGAATGAAACACTTAATCCCAAAGATTCGAAAGTATTTCACCATTGGCTTCTTTCTGTACCACATTTCATACGGAGTCTTCCCTTCCTTCAGACACAACAGAGACCTGTTCGAAATATAGACCGATGTCAAAATTGCTTCCTTACACAATTTCTCTGGTTGGACCATTTCATTAAGCATCGTTCTGAACATTTTTTTGATGATCTGATTTATCCTCTCAACTACTCCATTCTGTTGGGGAGTTCTCACTGATGAAACTTGATGCCTTATCCCATGTTTCTTGAGATATTCTTCAACTTCACTGTTTGTGAATTCTGTAACGTTATCAGTACGAAACTTTAGAATTTTCTTCCCAAGCATCCTTTTTGATTCCCTCTTATACTTCTTAATACAACTAAACACTTATGTATTATAGGTAATGAGAAATACCCAGGCCATTCTTCTATAATCATCAATGAAAAGAACATAGTACCTTTGCCCATTTATAGCTCATGGTGAGATAGGTCCACATACATCAGCATGCACCAATTCGAGCACTCTAGTTGATTTCTGCTCCTTTGGCCTATATGTCTATCTGATGAACTTCCCTTGTTGGAAAACATCACATGTATGAGTGCGATCACATGATAGTTTGGGAAGGTCTCCAGCAGCATCACACTTTACCAGATCTTCCATGGATAGTTGGCATAGATGACCATGTCGCTTATGCCACAGCTGGTTTTATTCCCCTCTGGATAAAAGGCGCGTATCTCCTTCCCCGCCTACAAGGTAAAGATTTCCCTTTGTCCTTTTTCCATGTAGAAAAACTACTCCATCTTTTCCTTTCACAACACATATCTTCTTGGTAAATCAGATAGAGTGCCCAAAGTCACATAGTTGACTGACACTGAGCATGTTATGACTAAGACCCTCTACTACCAAGACATCTGCACGTCTCATTTCTTTGCCCCCAAACATGGATTTTCCTGAGCCAATAATCCTCAGGCCTTCATCGTTTCCAAATTTGACTACTCCTTCTTTGTCATATTTTATTCCTGTAACAAGATCCTTATTACCTATCATGTGAGATGTGAAACCACTATCAAGGATCCATGCACCAGAGAAATCTGATGCCTTAAGGTAAATTTCTGCCACTAGAGCCTTCTCATTTTTCTTCTTATTGGTCCATACTTTTACCTTCACACTCGGCATGGATTGAGACCTTTGTTCTTTCTCAGAATATGATGGACCAACTTCATCTTGCAAAGCCACAAATCTATTCTGAATTTTTAACTCACTTGTTGGTTTATTGATCTGTTACTTGAAAACATTTTGATTCTGCTTTGGCACATTTCTCTGTATGATCGAAGTACAGTACCTAGCCATGTTCACAAATCCTTCGCACCAAAAACAGTTTCCTTCGAAATATGTTCTGGAAAACTGTTCTTTGTTTGGCTGCCACCTCTCTTCTTATTCCCTTCGATATCTCTTGGCTATGGAACACACATACTATGAATGTCCCATATTTCCACAACAATAACACCTAATATAAGGTGTATTCCTTAATGTTACTTTAGCACTATGAGTTTACCCTTGGGATCTTAGAAAATTATGTTTTTTCTTTGTGCCCAAATCAACCTTCCATTTCGGGACGGGTGCTTGTGGTCTGACTTTAATTGCCACAGATTTTTTCTTCTAATCAAGCCCTGAATCATCCTTGACTTCTGAGATCAATTGATACTTATTTTTTTCTGAAATTCTAGGATCCTATTTCATCTTTTCCATTTTCGTAATGACCTACATTCTTGATATCACATTGGAGGTCAAGATTTTTTCTTGATCCTTTATTTTTCGTCGTAGACTAACCACTTCTTCTTCAAGATCTTTGATACGTTTGACCTGCTCCTTTCCTGTGTTAGTCAAAAAATCGATTTCATTCTTTTTTTCCTCAATTTTAAGCTTATACTCAATGATATTTTCTAAGATCTCTGGTGTTGATAATTTTAGTCTTTCAATTTCTTCTAACAGATCAGAATTTTCTTCATCCTGTTGTTGCATATAGAGTTTTGCATCACAAACCACTTTATTGGATTTCTTCTTTTTGGCTCTCCAAATGTCTATCTCCTCAAGAGCTGCTTCCAATTCGGCTTCCATATCAACTCTTCCTTTAGCTTCTTCTTCTTCATCATCTCCTTTGGTTTTGTTCTTCTCTTGAGAACTACCGATTACTACCACCATAGCATTTTCTCCACGATCTTTTCAATTTTCAATCTCCTCTACATCTTCAACCTCAAACTCATCTGAACTGTCTATTTCTTGTGAAATAAGATTCTTCTTCTTGAATAAAATTCTCTTGAACTGTTTCTTCCCTTTCACATAGGTCGAATATCTCTTCTTGGGAATTTCAACTTAATCTTCATCATTTTCTTCTAGAAACCTTTTAGGGCACCTTGCAGCAAGATGATCAACTTTTTCACATCTAAAACAAGAAAGTGGAAGTTTCCCTTTAAAATTTTATTTTCCTCTTTGAATATTTCATGAGAGGAATGACATTACCTCATCTGTCTCTTGTTCCTCCTAAGAATCTTTAATAGTGAGATTTTTCATGGCCTTAAATTCCACATCTTTAGATTTATCCTATTCCACAGTTTCGTTATCATCATTAATCATTTCATATGCAACAAGGGTGTTGTGCATGTTATCCAATGTCAACTCTTTCGGGTCTTTATCATCTAAAATAGAAACTTTTGTATTGAACCGAGGAGGAAGTTTTCTCAAGATGAGCTTCACAATTTTTATATCTTCAAGAACTTCACCAAGACCTCACATGTCTTCTACAACAACATTTACCCTATCAAAGAATGCATCAACAGACTCATTTTGGTTCATTCTCAGATCTTCATACTTGTTCCACAACACTTGCAACTTTTCCTCTCTGACCTTTGTATCCCCTTCATATATATTCAATTACTTTTCCCACATAGAATTTGACATTTTACAAGACATCACCTTTGTATAGATGGGATTGGAAATGGCTCCCCCTAAGCCATTGATTACTTTGGCATCAGCATCCAACTCTTTATGCTCATCTTCTGATAATGCGCCACTATTAATATTAGTTGTAATACCAAGAATAGTTGCTGAAAACACATCTATTCCCAAAGATCGGAAATAGTGTTGCATTCTATTCTTCCATATCTAAAAATTACATCCGTCGAAGATTGGAATCCCTTTATGATTAGTGAACTCAATTGGGAGAAGAAATAATATCAACATTTCACTCTGATACCAATTGTTATGTCCACAAGGCTAAATACCATGAGAGGGGGGTGAATCAGGGTATGACTAATTTAAAATTAAAGCCTGTTCTGATCTAGTTTCGCTGTAAGAAAAACACTCTTCTCTCTCTTTCCCATTGCACAATATAAAAAGAAATTAAAGCATGCACAAGACACATCAATTTCTACTTAGTTCACCCTCACTAGGCTACGTCCAAGGATCATACACCGGCAATGTGCCAATGTACCAATTTGATAAAGGTGTACTACTGTTTACAAAGTTCAGGCAAGATCACTTCTATGCCTAGGCTCACTGCCTTTACAAAGTTTAGGGTCAGCTCACTGTTTTTCCAAGGGTCACTCCCTGTTTCTCTCTCTCTGGCTCATTGCCAGTGGATAGGATCACCTTCTTCCTCTTCCTTTGCTCACTACTTCGGAAAGGATCCACTCATAGTTTATAAACTTGTAGGTCTATTCATTATCACTAATGAATACATCCTCTATTGTATGTGGATGCTCTATTGATGTCCAACTTTTACCCATAGATGAATTTCACTTTGCACCGAAGGTATTGGGAAATCTTCTATATTTCGCGCAGCCCTAGAAAGACGGGTGTGCTCCGACAACACCTGGTGTTCTATTCCAAGCCCAGCGTGAAAGTCCCAATATGGCACGCAAGTCTTTGGCACACAAGTCCAAACTGGCACGTAAGTGTCACCAAAGAACCTGCGTGACGCTTCCTTCCCCAACTCCAAACTTGCGTGATGCACCTCTTTTTATGTCCAAAATGATTTTGGCACGCAACTAAAAACTGGCGCGCAACTATCCAGCTGGCGCACGACCTTCACTTGCACGACAACACACCACTTGCGCGACCACCACACCTGTGCGAGGGGAGATCTTATTTTTTTCAAGTGTTGAGCACATGCAAAATGAGGAGGGGTCGACCTGTATTTATAGGCATTTCGACACCCTGTGCGACGGTGCGCAAGTCCCCCCTCGACGCGCAGGTCTCTTCCCCTACAAGTCACTTGCGTTAACTACTTCCAAACTTGGGCTCCCTTGTCCCTTAGCCATATTTTCATGATCTAATATTCAAAAACAACAGGCGTGCAGGTTTCCAATCCTCCTAGACACCGACACGCAAGTCCTTTCTCGACGTGCAAGTCACTTGTGCGACCAACCCAATACTTGCGTGAACCTTATCCCTTTTCCATATTTTGATGTACTGATTTTGAAAAACATATGGCGTGAAATTTTCCAATCCTTAAAGTACACGGAGCACAAGTCCCTTTTCCAAAAACAACTTTTCTTCATTTGCCGATTTTCAGGCCCAAAAATTTGGCAAACACTGGAAAACGGCACCACCTTTTATCTGTTCCTTTTGTACCACCTCTAGATCATCCATTCCTTTATCGATGTTCTTGAATCAAACATGGATCATTGACTACGGCTCTTGAACTCAACATTCTACCATGAAATCCCTTTTGTCAACAAAATTTTATGTCATGGTTTTCTTTGTCAACAATCACAACACAGATGTCCACATTGTCAACAAACACAATCACCTCAAAAATGATTCAATGGTACCTTAAGGGATTTTAGCCCAAAAATTTGGCAAGGAAAAAGATAGGAGGGTACTGATTCCCATCCCACCCTTTGTCAGCCTTTCGCACTAAAGGAGAAAAGAGGAGTAGGGGTACTACCTGCTACAAAAAAAGATAGGGGCTTACACCAAGGTGGTTTCCCTTTCCTCGTGGATAGTCGTTGCTCCGATAAGGAGGATCTCATTCCATGTAAGGGATGGTCACACTCCCGTGGAGACGAGCGGGTGTGGGGAATGTCCGAGCTGGGGGACCCCACATTGGATGCATGGGGTGAGGTCACAGTTTAATGTCATGTACTGAGGACGATGGTGCATTGCAGTTTAACGTCCTTCAGCTCGGACAAGGTGGGTTCTCTCCACACCCCTATGACTTATATAACTATCACCCCCTATACCTTGGTGAAGGGAAGGGACTGTAAATTACCTTACTAGTGGGTTTCATGAGGTGATCCCATTGAGGGTCCACATTAGCGTGCCTATGTGAAGAAGCAATAGTCCTTAGCGTGCCTATGGGAAGAAGCATGAGGTGAAGCAACACAATGTAAAACACCACTGATGGACTTTAAAGTTACTTCGTACAAACCAAGAACGCCATATGGGAAAATGGTATGTGACATATATGTTTTGGGCCTGGGTGGCACCAGAAAATGATACCTGGAAGAGAGACATCGGACACGCGCGCACAAGGAGGGAGGCTTATGCACAAAACGGAACAATTGTGTAGAAAATTCCATGTCGGCATGAAATTGAGACACTTGTGTGGAAAATACCGGGTCGGCACACAATTGATGATATTTGGAATACAAAGGGATTGCGTGTTGCGTGCAATTAGAAGTTATTGCGCACAATTGGAAGGGATTGCGGGTTGAGCACATTTGGAAGAGATTGCACACAATTGAAAACGATTGCACACAATTGGAAGGGATTGCGCATTGCGCGCAATTGGAAGGGATTGTGCAGAATTTAAAAGTATTGTATGCAAGTGAAAGGAATCCAAGGGATTTGGACGAGGGTTAAGCCCGAGAGGTCTCGCGTGAAGGCGGGCCTTTGGGTGACCTGTCGCGAAAAGTCTCATACCTGAAAGCCATATTTTTCGCATAGGAGATTGGGATCTCGCGCTGCAGAGATGGTTGGAATTCATTAGCCACCAGAAGTTGAAGGGGCACCCTTCTATTTATAGGCACTTGGGGTCGGTAGATCTGTATGGAAGCTAATCCGCATGAAAAATTATGCGCCAGTGTTGGCAGCGTGAAAGGTCAACCGCGTGGGGGCGTCCACACGCAAATTTCTGCTCCGGCGGTCGGGGGCACAGAAGATTCCGCACCTGTGCATAAAACATCACTGGATCTCTCAATTTTCTGCACGAGAGATTTTTTGTCATGCCCACATGATATTTTATCACGTGGCCCTTCCGGGCCCCCTTGAGTGGATCACCGGGTCAAAATATGTCTTCACTTTGTCGCATCAAAACCTCCTTAAGCCCTTGAGAATTTTTTGGCAACTACAATAATATATACCTTAATATATATCTTTTAATGGATATATAAAAACACACAAATATATTAATATATATATATAAAAACATTATATAAAATTTTTATTGGAATAAAAATATTCATAATTTTTATTTTAAATAAAATGAATATTATTTTTTATTTAGGAATGGTTTTTATATTAATAAATATATTTTACATGAAAATAGGTTTACGTATTTAATTATAAAATTATATTTTTATGGGTAAATATATACAAATATGTATATAAGTGAATATATTTAATTATAAATAACAGTACAATTTGAAAAATGATAAAATTTTAACATCATAAAATCCATATGACTGTAATCCTTGAGAATAAATTGAGTCTCTACATAAAAAAATAATAATACTCCCTTAAAAGAGGATGAAATTAAACAAAATGTTAAAAAATTCAGTTACCCTAACAAAAAACTCTATTTTGGAGGCTTTGTTAACCTTTTATGACCTCCAAAAAATGATGACTTGGGCTCCCCCCTATCACTTGGCAAGGATATTTTCACAATATTTGAATTGATATATGATAGATCTCAAATGAACAGCAGGA
Source organism: Viscum album (assembly GCA_963277665.1). NCBI lineage: Eukaryota > Viridiplantae > Streptophyta > Magnoliopsida > Santalales > Viscaceae > Viscum > Viscum album. Next base: position 498,776,042 of record OY728140.1, read on the forward strand.
TCAAAATCTAAAATTTATTGAACTTCGTGTCATGTTTTCAACTATTTTATATCTCTTATAAATTTATTGAATTTTTTTATCTTCAAATTTTCATTAAGTTACTATTACTTAATAATAATTAGAATATTTCTTAATTAACATTGTTTTTAAATTATTTTACGAACCATTTTCCACTAAATATCATATATGTTAAGTGTGATTACATATTTTTTATTTTATAAATCATATTTTATAAAATATATAATATGATATCAATATATTTATATTTATATGTTAATATATTATTTTTAATGATATATAAATTTTCATGAAATATACCATTTATCAGTTCTAAAATCAATCATTTTAGCACCCATAAAAGGCATTATTTTATAAGGGATAAGAAAATAACTCATAAATGGGTACTTTTATTAGTGTTTTTTAGGATTGATAAAATCATCTTTTATCTATGATTTGTTTTAACACTTAAAAAAGTACCCCTTTTATAAAATATTTTTTTAGCACCGATTGAGGGTTGAACTGGATAAACCCAAATCCATGGTAGTGTCTTTTTAACACCCCTAGGATTTCAAGGTACGATTAATTATAAATAAATTCAATATATTGTGTTGTACACAACACCGACTTGGCTTTAATTACACACACCATTGATTTTAGGTGAAACAACATTTTAGTACTATAATTATCTAAATGATATTTTTATAACTTATCCAGTAAATATAGTAATATGAATAGTAATAAATAATTTTTAAATGTTATTCAAATTTTTTTTACATAAATAAAACATATTTATAATGAAATGTATAAGTTTCAATAAAATAGTTATATGTTTAGAAATACTATTTTCTTAACGGAACTACTTTTTATGTCCTTTTTGAACAATAATAAAATTAATTTTATCCACACTTATAAATTTAATTTTTTAAAATAGTCATAATTTTTTATTTTAGAATTCCAAATTAGCTTAGGGTGTAATTTTGGTAATTTTCTGAAAAGATTCAATTTTTGATGAATAGTGAAAATTACTGCATTTATGTTAAAAACTGACTATTTCATTTAAATAATTATTTTAATATAAATTTATTTTAAACTCAAAATATATAAATAATTCATAATCAATCCAATATAGTTCATTTGAATAATTTTATAACAGAATTTGGTATAAAATTTTATTTATCTTTTGAACATCAATTTTACCCACCTTCTAACCATATCTGCAGATCAGCATTAAAGGTAATTTTATCACCTCTAGTAATTGAATTATTGAAAACATACATACATGGTTGTAATCAATATGAAAATTTTGGTCGATTGGGATCAAAATATTTGTGTTGACTAGTATCTTTTGAATTTTATTTACCACGGTTAAAGTTAAATCGGGTTATTGAAGGTAAAAATAATATTATAATAATATTAAATTATCCTAAAACTTGTATTAGTTTCATTGGATAGGTGTTTATAATAAAAAATCAACCATATTTATAAACTTTGATCTTTTTTAATCCACTTGTATTAGATTTGGACATTTATTATATTTTGTATAAAGAAGAGTTTAAAATGTCATATTCCAAATTTAATAACTAAATAATTCTTAATATGGGGTAATACAAATGATAAATTATAATATAATTATTAATTTGAAATATATTAAATTTATCTTTCTAATAATCATTTGTTTTTAATTTTTAGAGGATAATTAACAAAATTAAAGGCTTGTATAATAATGATGTAGTAATTGTTTAATTAACTGAGATATCAAATAAATAATATTATAAATATTAAAATAAATATATTTTACTTAATTAGAGATGTAAAATGATTTTATAGATATTTTTGACAAGTTAGATACATATTGGAAGTATTTTATTGAATTTATCAAGTTGGTTTTATATTTAAAAAATAAAAAATAGAATAGTATAAAAATTGACATAAATGATACTTTAAAATAAATACTATTTTATTAAATGATATAAAATTATAAAAATATAATATTCATACAACTAAATTTTATAGTGTAAATTATTTTATAAATTACCCAATTGGGTTTATTTTTTCATTTTATTGTAACTATATTAACTTTATAGTATAAAAAGGCAAGTACACACCATAAGAGTTAAACTGTTTAACTAAGGGTTAAATCCAAAAGATAGGGTTATTTTTGTGAACTAAAATTATCTAAAAATATTGTTTGTGATTATAAATACCCATACTCAAGTTATCATATAAATAAATCACTTTGTAGAAATTTTTAATCAAAAATAATTTTATAATATATTAATAGTTTTGAAGTTTCCAAAAGTGCCCCTTCACTCTCTTATAAAAGGGAACATATCCTTCTTTTATTCGCACCTATAAAGACCTTTTTCTATGACACCCTTTCCAATTTATCCTCCCAGATTCCCTAAATTCATCCTATAGGCCATAATTTTGGAATAAATCCAACCTAAGGAGTCCTTTTCCACAAATTGAAAGGATATACTCAAAGAAGAGGTAATTGTTTAAACAATTCAATTAAATTTCTTTTCTTCTTCAACTTTATTTTCCTAAGTTAAATTCATAATAAATTAATAACTACAGTATAAAATATTTTTTGATATTTTTATTATTATTATGGGACAATCATATTCATCCTTTTACCAATCCTATGACAAACAATATCACCATGCGTGTATACGTACGACTTACTGTCTTCACATTGTGGTGTCAACTGTTTTTCATCTATACTTTATTTAAATTGGTATAATGATAAATATAAAGTCTGTAAATAATAAACATGTCATTATATTGTTTCTATATAATTCATATTCCATCCCATTCCATACCATTTAACCATTACATGAATTATATTGTCGCTCGTGCGTACGTACGGCTCACCGTCTCCACGACGTGATAAGATTCATGATCCACGTTAACCATTCAAGAATGGTTATAAAAATATATATAATAAAAATGTATAAAATATATAAAAACTAATTCTTCTAGGATAATATATATTTATATATATACATAAATTTCATATACTTTCTTCCATTCAATACAATAAGAAAACTGAAACAACGTTCATGCATACGTACAGCTTACCCTCTCCATGAACGGTGTATTCCATTTTATAAATCTATATATTATATATATTTATATTCTAAATATATATAATATATAAATAATGTTTTACATTCTATAATTAAGTAAATAATGATCTGTGTAATACAATCTAGAATAACAATTCATTGCACGTATGATAAACAATGCAGTTTTTTCCCGAAATGTTGCTCTAACTTAGAATTGTTAATAAACTGGTAATATAAAGTCATAAATGAATAATATATGATATCATAAATTTTATTATGATTCTGGTATAATTTTATAATATTTTTAAAACCATTATACATGATTTTTAGACATGTTTGGGGAGTATCGAACCTAAGGTAAGGGAATTTTGTCTCGCTTTTAATTTTCGTGAGATATATGTCATGTTCACCACCTATTTCTTGTGTGTAGTGTATGTAATGCCCGTATTATATTTCATATAATGAATACATTTTTCTTAATGTTATTTAAATATTCATTTTATGATATTGGGATTGTTATTTAAATTTTCAAAGTGGTATAAGAAGCTTTAGAAGTTTAAATAATTATTTCTTTCTCTTTTTCAATATTCTTGATATTATAATACATACATATATATATATATATATGAATGATTATAAAGAACATTTTATTTCTATTTTTAATTTCATTAAATTGTTTTAAAAAGAAATATTTATAAGGTTTTAGGTAAGGTACTCTTTAACAAAAACATCATTTTAAATGTTTTAAAATTTTATTCTTCTAAATATTTTTCATTGATGCCTATTTTTTCAAAACGTTTTTAAGGATTTATATATATGGAAATTAATGTTTTAAAATGATAATTAATTTAAAAAAATTCAATGTGGTATGGTACACTTTGATTCAAAAATCTATTTTCAAATGTATTCTTTTATAAGTATGCGGCTTTTGAATAAATTATTTCAAAGAAAAGGTGGTATTTGTCTCAAGATGTTTTTAATGGTTTTAAAAAGAGTATTTTCATATATTTCAACATCCACTAGGGGATATTATGCTTAATTGATGTTTAACTCTAATGATATCATTTAATATACTTTATTGAATTTTTTATGATCCACTTGATTGTGGATGTTCTATTTAGATACCATTATTGGTTTATGGTTAAAGTGTTAACATTGCGTATGCTAGTTTTAATAAGGTTGATTATGTTATTAATGTTTCACCATTTTTATAAGAGGAATATAATGGATTTAGTAAGTGATTGGTTGTGTAACGACCCAAAGTTTTTCAATAGAAATTACCTTTTTATATTTATTTCATAAATAACATGAAATCAAAACACAATGAACTACTAAGTGATAAGTGATCTTTAAACATAATTTTGTCACGTCTATGTTTTGAATTTTGAAAATCTAACATACACGGTTGTGTTCAAGATGATTTTTGGTGTCTAATGAAACAAAAATAATTTTTGGTGAATAGTGACCTACCCTTATGAATAGTAATATGACCCTTATGAATAGTAAATCATTCAACATAAGAGTAAAATTACCTATGAATAATAGAATAAAATCTAGACATCTTAGAAAGTGACAATTTGACCTTAGTAAATGTTTTGGTATTTTGTAAGTCATAAATAATTAATTATAATTAATTAATTAATCTAAAAGAATATTTATTTGCCTAAAATTTATTCATAAATTATTGAATCAATGTATTATAGTTTTTAGATAATTTTATAAGACCCTACGTAATTTTTTAAAGCACTATAAAATCAGTTTTAATCTTAAAAACTGTATTTTATGTAAAGAAACCCAGCGTACCGAAAGTTCGGGTCCCGACTCTCAATTATGATGAATCCCCATGACTGATAGTCCCCTGCCTATTGGATCCTCCAGTACAATCCACTTTTTCTCCTCTGCATCGTGGTCGGACACCGTCTCCCTCGCCTCGACATCTTGACTTCTATATCTTTTTGTAGGAATAACCTAAACCATTTCTTGTAAGCGATGTCCTTTAAAAAATCCTTGACCCCCAGCCTCTCCTTAGCCATCTCCAATAGGTGCCATGTCATCATAGGGGTTCATGATTTGTCTCCCTATATATTCTTTGGTGGGAGGAATTCATCATACTGGTGCCCATCCAAAGGGATCCCCCCGATGCAATGAATGTCCCAAAGACTGATGCCAACTTCCCCATGATGAAGATGAAAGGTATTGGTATCGGGGGACCATCGAGTAAACAGATCTGGCCCGAGCTCATGCTGGTTATAGAAATGAAACTGTGACGTCCACACTGCCTTGAACAAACCGATGTGCCGCAGTTCAGCCCCAAAATGGTCACATGTCTGGCGTACCCAATACGCCCAGGCCCATTCACTGGTGAAATTGCCTCCAGGCCGCAGATCTCAATCCTACATCTAGCCTTTGGTCTCGTTAGTAACACTCTGGTGGAAGGTTCTTGAGTAAAGGGCTAGAGAATTCTCCGTGACAGGGTCACTCCCCGAAAGGGTCTTGGTCCTGGAATTTAGGACGTAAACGTCCATATCTCTGGTTTCTCTAGAAGGATGTCCATTGTAGGTGATATTATATCGGGGTTGGTCATCCTCACGGGTCAACCTTGACCGTGGTGTGTCGATCTCAAATCATGGCACGAGTACGTCATCCCAGATACTGAAGTCTCATATCGGCATGTTGTGAGATAGTGCATTCTCCTTCTACATTGAGGTCAACATGTTGAAAAGAGTATGGTTGCTGGATATGATCCTTCGGGTGCTATAAACCTCAGGGTTGGCGACCATCTCATCCCTTCGAGTAGCGAACATGGCTTCTCCCTCAACATCAGCCCAATTGGAAGCCATCTTATGTCGGGAAGGCCGTAAGAGGTTGTGCGAAAAATTGGAAGTAGACGCGAAAAAATAGAAGCCGGTACGAAATAACAGAAGATGGCATAAAAAATGTCGGGTTTGCGCGTAAAACGGCTGACCTTGGTGAATTTCACGCAACCGAAGCATTTTTTCACGCAGGCCGGAGTAAATGTTTTGCACGTGAGAGCTCCTGACTTATCACGTGAGAAAATCCATATGGAAGGAGAGACACACGGGGCTTTTATAGGCTCGAGGATGGTTTTCCGCGTGCATGTGAAAAGCTGATTGCGCGCCCTGCATTGGTTTTACGCGTCACTCTGGTTTTGAGTGTGCGCAGGCCCCCGTGAGTCTTGTATCTCGGCGTTTCTCTCAGAATCCTACCTTTGCGGCCCCTCGCCAATCCGAATCCGAGGGGGGGTATTTGTAGACACTGAAAAAAAACTCTCAAGGGATGAAGAAGGTTGGGGCGCGACAAAGTGAAGCCATATTTGGAACCATTGATCCATTCCAGGTGGGCTGAAGGTGCCGCGTGAAACAAATTCAGTGGCACGTGAAAAAATCAGACTCGCGTGAAAAACTCCACGATTCGCGAGAGTTTTCCGTGCTGGTGCAGACATTTACACACTAGCGCCCCGTGCGGTTGAATTTTCGTGCTACTGACGTCGGCGCGCCATACTTCGCACAGGTTGGTTTTCCACATGGATCTGCGACCCCGAGCGCCTATAAATAGAAGGTCACCCCCTTCAACTTTCAGGCTAAAGAATTTGAACCATCTCATCGGCGCGAAATTCACCTCTCGTGTGCAAAAAATATGGATCTCAGGTACTGAATGTTTCGTTCCAGGTCTCTCGGGGGTCCGCCTTTGTGCGAGACCACTCGGGATTGATTCTCATCCAAGTCCCACCAAGCCCCTTCCCCTGCATGCAATTAATTCCAATTGTGTGCAATCAGTTCTTCAGCACACAATTCCTTTTGCACGCCGCCCCGACCGATTTCACGCACGCAATTCCTTTTGTACGCCACCGCAGTATTTTTCGTGCTTGCCGCCCATTTGCACATCGGACCCAGTCTTTTGCGTTCATGCAGCTCATTTTCGCATCGGCCCGGAATTTTTCACACATGATGGTCAATTGCGTTTCGGTTGGGCCGTTATTCGTTCAACTTCCCCTTTTGCGCGCAAGCCTCCTGCCTTGTGTTCTAGTGATGTCCCTCTTCTCGGCATCATTTTCGGTGCCTCCTGTGCCCAAAGCACCTTCACCATACACTCTTTTCCTGTGCATCCTCCTAGGTTCACATGAAGTAACTTCAAAGTCCCATGGACGATACTACCCATTGCATTGTTTCGCCTCATACTTCTTCACATAATCATGCTAATTGCTATTGCTTATTCACATAGCCACGCTAACGTGGACCACCCCAATGGTTCGCTCCATAACACCCCTAGCCATGGTGTTTCCTGACCCTTATCTTCACCAAGGTGCATAGGGTACTGGTTATGTAAGACCTAGGGGTGCAGAGCAAACCCACCTCGTCCAAGCTGGAGGACGTTAAACTGCCAAGCACCATCGTCCTCGTCACATGATGTTAAACTGTGACCTCACCTCGTGCCTCCCACATGGGGTGCCCCCACCTTGGACATTCTGCATGCCCACTGGTCTCCACGGGAGTGAGGTCATTCCTCACATGGAATGAGATCCTCTTTATCGGAGTAGCGTCTGTCTGTGGGTGTAACGACCCAATGTTTTTTAATAAAATTCCCTTCATATATTTCTATCATAAAATAACATGAAAACACAACATAATAAACTACTAAGTGATAAGTGACCTTTAAACATAAGTTTTTCCCTTCTGTATTTGGAATTTTAAAAATCTGACATACACGGTTGTGCTCAAGAAGATTTTTGGAGTCTAATGAAACACAAATAATTTTCGGTGAATAGTAACGTACCCTTATGAATAGTAACAAAACCTTATGAATATTAATATGACCCTTATGAATATTAAATAATCCAACATAATAGTAACCTTACCCATGAATAATTAAATAAAATTTATACATCTTAGAAAGTGACAATTTGACCTTAGTAAACGTTTTGGTATTTTTAAGTCATAAATAATTAGTTATAATCAATTAATTAATTTAAACAAAAATATTTCCCAAAAATGTATTCATAAATTATTGAATCAATTTATTATATTTTTTAGATAATTTTATAAGACCCTACATAATTTTTAAAAGCACTATAAAATCAGTTTTAATCCTAAAAACTATTTTTTAAGTAAATTATGATGTTAATTAAATATTAAATTAATAACATTTAGAAAATTATTTTTGAAAAATGGAATTCATTTTTGTATTCTACACGTCGAAAAATGGTTGGGGTAAATTTTTTGGATTTTTTTGAGATACTTGAATTTTTGATGAATAATAGAATCTGATAATTTACAATAAATGCTAAATAATGGATTAATTGAGTCATTGATGATGATCCACTGATGTAAGCCCACTTGTTTAGGGATCACATGATAAAATTACTATTCTTGGCCATTCAAGACTCACTATTCCTTTTCTTAGGGTAAATTAATAAACTAATGAATTTTATATTAAGGAAACCCCTCTCCCCTCCACTATAAAAGCCACCCTTCACACCCTCATTTCCTCACACCTCTCAAGCTTTAAGACTTCTATAAACTCTGCCCAAACACCTTCCATATCCCCTACCCCACGTCCAAGAGCTTCTGGTCCCATCAAAAGACCAATCTAAGGCCCTTAAGGAGGTTCTCAAGAGGAGGATTCTAGAGGTAATTTCCCTCCCTCTTCTCCTTTAATTTCCTTTCAAGTTCAAGTTCATTTCTTGATCTCTCCCCATCTATCTTAATCCAAATTGTATTGTAACTATATTATTATAAATATAATGTTATTTTAGGATTCTAATGAGATATTATATCATCCAACCCCTTTCCCTCTTCCTTTTATTTTATTAAAGAGAACGTTGTTCGTGAGATGTTAATTTATCACCTTCAAGAATGACATGCTTTCTTCTTGCATTTATAACTTCATATCTGGTCATGAAACCATTTTTATGGTTGAAAAAGAATATTTTATATGTATTATGTTATATTTAATGTTCTGGAAATAACCTATGGCCATATTACTAAGTGATAAGTTAAAACAAGTTTGTTGTGTTCAAAAAACCGCCCAAATTGACCCAAATAACCATCACTTAATTCTTATCTAATGATTCATCCACATAGATCTAATATATTTCATTAGAAGATCATTAAAACTCCGGTAATATAATTAATGACATGTATTATAATTTCTGGATGTTTACTCATGTTCTACCCAAACATCAATTTTAGAATACAAGTGAACCACCCAAGAAACACCATAAAAACGAACATCCCCGAACAATGTTTTTAAACTCTATAAGTCATCGAAAGGAACATAATATGACATAATGAAACCAGAATGAACCCTATTAATGTAAAAATGGTTCTTTATTTCTAATTAATGAATATAATTCCATTATACATGACATTAAAGAGAAGGAAGCATTCGGGTACATGGTAAGGAAAAATCTCGAACCCAATTTTCTTCCTTCGGGTTCTCCCTCTTTCACTCCATTTTTTATATGGTTACTCCTTAAAGATCATTTTTTCATCATTGTATTTACTTTTCTGGGATATACATGTTTGTCACTGTTTTTTATGTCAAACCAATTGTTTTCCAAAAGAACTCCTCTTTTAAGAACACCCCTTTTACTTCTCACTCAAAGTGGACGGTTCTTATAACAAGTATGTTATTCCCTCTTTCTTTTGGGAACCCAAAGCTTATTAATGTGTTATTTTGATATGAAACCCATTCCATTCCATGATTTAGTTATATACATTTTGATATGTGTTCTATGTGGAAAGTATGATGATAATAATGTTATGATGTGATAGGTGCCCCCGGAATTATATAGCGCAATATGAATGTTTCAATGTGACGGGTGAGCCCGGAATTATACAGCGCTGCAATGCATTGGGTAAAGTGATGAATCTCATGAGTAAATGTGAAATGATATGTGAACAAGATTATATCTTGGTTCACAAGTATGTTTGGTAGTTAACTACTAAGACATGATGTTTAATTTTTATGCATTGCCACATTTCAAGTCTTTTATTTATGCTCCTCTCAAGTTCATGATCTTTTTCCTATGTTATGATTATGTTCACCCCATGATATATTGTTCTTATATATCCTATAACTAGACTTCTATATCACCCATTTTGATGAATATCCTCAGGTGGATACATATACTAAGGAGAGGACAAGTTCCAATAAGAATCTAGAGAAGAAGAAATTAAAAAAATGTTTATGCCTGATGTTGTATTTGTTATGTGTGGTCCTAGTTTTCCCAAGACACTAAACCTTTGGATCATCTTTGTGTAATATTATTATGTTGTTTATCTTTGAAATGATTTAATATTAAGGTATGAAAAGGCTGGGTCTCTATATTTGGTATTAGAGGAAAGGTTTAGTTAATTTGGGAATTAGGATTAGTGAACCCTAGAGAAAACCTATAGCATTAGACTAAGTACAAATATGCACCCAAGAATATTTACCTAGGGATCCCATATGTTATGTTTTTGGTATAAATTTTTTAAATGAATAAGTTATTCATGAGTCGTTTACTTATGTTTTGTTCTAACCTTTTCTATTTAAGAAAATGGTGGGAACCAGGAGAAATCAGGCCAACAACTCATGCGAGGGCCAATGCCATGATTTCCTGAACGATATTACCAATTATTTGGGAGGTGGAGTTCAAAACTTCATGGAAATTCTTACCCAATTATCTCAGGTTATGAATGATAACCATAATAATGGGGAACACCCTCCTTTACCAAAGAAGGAGAAACTGGCTATCGAATGTTTTATGCGGCAACGACCACTGACTTTTTGTGGATCTTCAGATACACTAGTTGTAGAACAGTGGGTCAACTCAATGGAGAAGATCTTTTTTGTGCTTTACTATTCTGAGATGGAGAAGGTGAATCTATCCGTTTATCGTCTAGATTGAGAAGTCGATCAATGGTGGGATTTGATTAAGAACACCAATCCAAGGGAGGAAATTGAAGAGATGGAATGGGAAGACTTTAAGATAACGTTTCTTAATAAGTATTTCCCACGAACTCTTCGTATGAATATGGAGAGAGAATTCATAGAGCTCAAGAAAAAATAAGGAGAATTTGTCACAACATATGAAGCTAATTTCATAAGGCTCGCAAGGAATGCTTCGGGTTTTTTTATCAACAATGATCGAAAAATTGATATATTCTTTAGTGGATTAAAACCACACCTTCGAAAGGCTCTTGCAATTCAAGACTTTGGGAGTTATGAAGGATTTTTTCGGTGTGCTATCAAAGTGGAGATGGAGTTTATAGAATGGTCCCATGGCTATGGTGATAAGAAAATAAATATGGAGTTTCAAGATGGTGGATCTAATGACAAAGGTGGGAAGAAAAATCAATGACCCACATGCCAAAAATGTGGGAAGTTTCACAATGGGAGCTGTCTTAAAAGGATGGGGAAATGATTCAAGTGTGGGAAAGGACACCATGCTCAATAGTGTCTAAAAGACATGAAAATGAAGGAGAATGTAGCTGATGAAAGGAGAGAACCACTCATGGTTCAATGCTACCACTATAGGGAGAAAGGACACTATGCAAACCAGTGAATTAAACCTTGAGTTCTTGAGGGTAATCAGCGTCAACAGCCCCCAAAGCCAAAGGAACAAGGGAAGGCTTATTCCATCACTACTGCGGAGGTCGAGCATGATAATGAAGTCGTACAAGGTACACTTCCTATTCACTCAAGATTGGGAAAATTCTTATTTGATTCTGGTTCTATGCATTTTTTTATATCTTGCAAGTTTGCAAGAACTATAGAATCGAATCCCCAAAACCTTGAAGTAGAGATATTTGAAAAAACACCAAGTGGTGAAATCATTGCAACCCAGTGTTTGACTCTTCTCCTGTTTGTGTATGTGGGGAGATTCTTCTTCCAAATCACGTAACACATCCCTTGGTGGAATTTGACGCTATAATTGGAATGGATTGGTTCTCATTATATAGGGCACATATCAACTATCGGAAAAAGGAAATATCTTTTCATATTCTGAACCATCCCATGCTCCTCTACAAATGCAAGGACGATCATGAATATCATTTGAAAAATCCTTCAATGGTGTGGGTGTTGATTCCCTATGAAGAAGCATACATAGCCCAAATGGTTGAGTTGAAGGAAAGTGCCAACCTTGAGGAAATGCCCATCGTGAGGGAATATAGTGATGTGTTTCCCAAAGAGTTACCTAGAATTCCCCCGGATTGTGAGGTAGAGTTCTCAATTGAACTCATAACTAGAGCTACTCCTATCTAGAAGTGTCCCTATAAGATGGATCCTATCAAACTGGAGGAGTTAAATAAGCATCTGCAAGAGCATCTGGACAAAGAGTTCATACGCCCTAGTTCATCACATTTGGGTGCACCAGTGCTCTTTGTGAAGAAGAAGGATGGAACAATGCGGCTGTGTATCAATTATCGAGAACTCACCAAAATCACCATAAAGAACAAGTATCCTCTCCCAAGGATTGATGACTTGTTTGACTAGTTAAGAGGATCTCAATACTTCTCAAAGGTGGATCTTCAATCTGGATATCATCAGGTAAAGGTGAAGAAGGAAGATATGCCGAAGACTGCCTTCCATACAAGGTATGGGCATTATGAGTTTTTGGTGATTCCCTTTGGACTTACTAATGCCCCTGAAATCTTCATAGATTTGATGAATAGATTCTTTAGGAATTACCTCGACAATTTTGTGGTTGTTTTTATCAATGATATTTTCATCTACTCCAAGTGCAAGGAGTAACATGAAGAACATCTAAGACTTGTGTTGGCGACATTGAGAAAGGATAAGTTGTACGCCAAGTTCAGGAAGTGCAACTTTTTAATGAATTAAGTCACATTATTGGGACATGTAATCCCAATTGAGGGAATTTCTATGGATCCTTCAAAGAAAAAGGTGATTGAGGAATGACCAAGGCCCTCTAGTGTCATAGAAATCCATAGTTTTCTTGGATTAGCTGGGTACTACTGACGTTTTTTGAGAAACATATCACGATTGTCAAGCCCACTAACTAAGTTAACAAGGAAAGGGGTAAAGTATGTCTGGACGGAAGAATGTGGGGGAAGCTTCAAGGAGATAAAGAGAAGGCTGATCACTGCACCTGTACTCACACTACCAAAAAGTGGAGAAAGTTTTGTGATATACAATGATGCTTCAAAGAAAGGCTTGGGTTGTGTACTCATGCCAAATGATAATGTGATAGCCTACGCCTCATGACAGTTGAATATCCATGAGCAGAACTACCCAAATCATGATCTAGAGTTGCTAGTCGTGATTTTTTCCTTGAAAATATAGTGGCACTAACTTTATGGCGAGAAGTGTGACATATACACTGACCACAATAGCCTAAAGTATATATTCACACAAAAGGAGATCATCATGTGTCAAATGAGATGGTTAAAGCTAATCAAGGATTACGATTGCTCTATTCACTATCATCCTAGAAAGGCTAACAAGGTCGCTGATGTTCTAAGAAGAAAAGAACCTGCTACTCTATCCATGTTGTGGATTGAGAAAGACCCTATCTTCTTGGATATGCAAAGAATGGATTTGGAAATCATAAGGGAAGGGAATACATCCTACATTGCCTAAATGATTGTGCAACCATCCATCCAAGAGAATATTAAGGAAGAACAATGGGATGATGTGGAGATACAAAAGAGGGTGAATGCAGTAATGGAAGGGAAGCTACAAGAGTTCCATGTCGATGATGATGGTGTGATTTAGTTTGGAACGTGGCTTTGTGTGCCTTAATCACCCGGGATAATGAAGGAGCTATTGGAAAATGCACATAGCTCAACTTTCTCTATCCATCTTGGTAGTACCAAGATGTACCGTGATATCTGAGATCACTTCTGGTGGGATGACATAAAGAAGGAGATTGCAGAATATATATCAAGGTGCTTGGTATGTCAGCAAGTAAAAACTGAGTGACAAAAGTACAAGGGTATGATGAAACCATTGCCTATACCCATGTGGAAATGGGAAAACGTTACTATGTACTTTGTCATGGGTCTCTTGAAGACGTCAAAAGGAAATAATGCGATATGGGTTGTGGTTGACCAACTCACCAAGACTGCCCATTTTATTGTTATTCGGGAAGATCTCTCGCTTGATCAACTTGAAAATATATATGTGAAGGAAGTGGTGATATTTCACGGTGTTCCACTCTCAATTTTCTCTGACCGTGATCCAAGGTTCACATCTATGTTCTGGATGAGCCTTCAATATTCTTTGAGTACTGAATTAAATTTCAGTATGGCCTATCACCCCCAAACTGATGGCCAGTCTGAAAGGACTATTCAGATGCTTGAAGATATGCTAAGAGATTCCTCTCTAGAATTCAAAGGTCGATGGGATCAACATATCCCATTGTTTAAGTTCTCATACAACAATAGATTCCACTTGAGTATTCAGATGGCTATATATGAAGCTCTTTATGGGAAGCGGTGTAGAACTCCAACCTATTGGGTTTAAGTTAGAGAAAGAAGGATACTTGGACCCGATCTTGTTCAAGAGATGACAGAGAATGTTCAAGTCATCCAGAAACACATCAAAGCTGCTCAAAGTCGGCAAAAGAGCTATGATTACAACCGTCGAAGGGACTTGGAGTTCGACGTTGGTGATAAAGTCTTCCTTCGAATATCTCCATGGAAGAGAGTCATGCGATTCTGGAAGAAAGGTAAGATAATCCCAAGGTATATTGGCCCCTTTTAGATCCTTGACTGCATAGGATCTGTGGCCAATCATCTTGCACTTCCACTGAATATGGTTCAATTTCATGATGCGTTGCCTGTATAATTATTGAGGAAGTACATACCAGACCCCTCACATGTACTAAACTCAAAGGTGGTGCAGCTGGAAGATGATCTCTCCCATGAGGAGCAGCCAGTAAAGATTCTGGATTAGAGGGATAAGGTTCTACTAAACAAGACAACCCATCTCGTCAAAGTGTTGTGGAGGAACCATAAGTTTTAGGAAGTAACTTGGGAACCAGAAGAGGTAATGAAGGAGAAACACCCTCACCTTTTTGTGTAAAGTGAAATTTCAGGGGCGAAATTTTTTAAGGGGGAAGAATGTAACGACCCAAAGTTTTTAAATAGAAATCCCATTCTTATCTTTATGACATAAAATAACATAAAATCCCAACATAATTAACTACTAAGTGATAAGTTACCTTTAAACATAAGTTTGTCACTTCTATGTTTTGAATTTTGAAAATCTAACATACACAGTTGTGTTTAAGATGATTTTTGGAGTCTAATGAAACAAAAATAATTTTTTGTGAATAGTGACCTACTCTTATGAATAGTAATATGACCCTTATGAATAGTAAATTATCCAACATAAGATTAACATTACCTATGAATAATAAAATAAAATTTAGACATATTAGAAAGTGATAATTTGACCTGAGTAAACGTTTTGGTATTTTTTAAGTCATAAATAATTAATTATAATTAATTAATTAAGTCAAAAGGATATTTATTTCCCTAAAATGTATTCATAAATTATTTAATCAATGTATTATAGTTTTTAGAAAATTTTATAAGACCCTAAGTAATTTTTGAAAGCATTATAAAATCAGTTTTAATCTTAAAAACGGTTTTTTTTAAGTAAATTATGATTTTAATTAAATATTAAATTAATAATATTTAGAAAATTATTTTTGAAAAATGGAATTCATTTTTGGATTCTACATGTCGAAAATTTGTCAGGGTAAATTTTTGGGATTTTTTTGAGGTACTTGAATTTCTGATGAATAGTGGAATTCGATAATTTACAATAAATGTGAAATAATGGATTAATTGAGTCATTGATGATGATATACTGATGTAATAACACTTGGTTCGGGATCACATGGTAAAATTACTGTTATTGTTCATTCAAGACTCACAATTCCTTGTCTTAGGGGAAATTAATAAACTAAGGAACTTTATATTAAGGAAACCCCTCTCCCCTCCACTATAAAAGCCACCCTTCACACCCTCATTTCCTCACACCTCTCTAAGACTTCTCTAAACTCTGCCAAAACACCTTCCCTAGCCCCTACCCCACGTCCAAGAGCTTCTAGTATCATCAAAAGACCAATATTAGGCCCTTAAGGAGGTTCTCAAGAGGAGGATTCTAGACGTAATTTCCCTCCCTCTTCTCCTTTAATTTCCTTTCAAGTTCAAGTTCATTTCTTGATCTATCCCCATATATCTTCATCCAAATTGTATTGTAACTCTAGTATTATACATATATTGTTCTTTTATTATTATAATGGGATATTATATCATCCAACCCCTTTCCCTCTTCCTTTTATTTTATTAAAGAGAACATTGTTCCTGAGGTGTTAATTTATCACCTTCAAGAATGACATGCTTTCTTCTTCCATTTCTAACTTCAGATATGGTCATGAAACCATTTTAATGGCTGAACCAGAATATTTTATATTTATTATGTTATATTTAAATTTATTTAAATAACCTATGGCCATATTACTAAGTGATAAGTTAAAACAAGTTCGTTGTGATCAAAAAACCACCCAAATTGACCTAAATAACCATCATTTAATTCTTATCTAATGATTCATCCAAATGGATCTAATATAATTCATTATAAGATAATTAAAACTCCTTTAATATTATTAATTACATGTAATATAATTTATGTATGTTTACCCATGTTCTACCCAAACTTCAATTTAAGAATACAAGTGAACCACCCAAGAAAAACCATAAAAACGAACATCCCCGAACAATGTTTTTAAACTCTATAAGTCATCCAAAGGAACATAATATGACATAATTAAACCAGAATGAACCCTATTAATGTACACATGGTTATGGATTTTTAATTAATGAATATAATGTCATTATACAGGACATTAAAAAGAAGGAAGCATTCGGGTACACGGTAAGGGGAAATCTCGAACCCAATTTTCTTCCTTCGGGTTCTCCCTCTTTCACTCCATTTTTGATATAGTTACTCCTTAAATATCATTTATTCATAATTTTATTTTGTTTATTGGGATATACATGTTTTTCACTGGTTTTTATGTCAAACCAATTGTTTTCCAAAATAACTCCTCTTTTAAGAACACCCCTTTTACTTCTCACTCAAAGTGGACGGTTCTTATAACAAGTATGTTATTCCCTCTTTCTTTTGGGAACCCAAATCTTATGAATGTGTTATTATGAGATGAAACCAATTCCATTCCATGATTTAGTTATATACATTTTGATATGTTTTCTATGTGGCAATCATGTTGATGATAATGTTATTATGTGACAGGTGCCCCCGGAATTATATAGCGCAATATGAATGTTTCAATGTGACGGGTGCGCCCGGAATTATACAGCGCTGCAATGCATTAGGTAAAGTGATTAATATCATGAGTAAATGTGAAATGATATGTGAACAAGATTCTAGCTTGGTTCACAAGTATGTGTGGTAGTTAACCACTAAGACATGATGTTTCATTTTTATACATTGCCACATTTCAAGTATTTTATTTATGCTCCTCTCATATTCATGATCTTTTGCCTATGTTATGATTATGCTCACCCCATGATATATTGTTCTTATATATCCTCTTACTGGGCTTCTAGCTCACCCATTTTTATGTATATCCTCAGGTGGCTACATGTACTAAGGAGAGGACAAGTGCCAATAAGAAGCTAGAGAAGAAGAAATTAAAAAAAATGTTTATGCATGATGTTGTATTTATTATGTGTGGTCCTAGTTTTCCCAAGACACTAAACCTTTGGATCATTTTTGTGTAATACTATTATGTTTTTTATCTTTTAAATGATGTAATATTAATGTATGAAAAGTTTGGGTCTCAATATTTGGTATCAGAGGAAAGGTTTAGTTTATTTGGGAATTAGGATTAGTGAACCCTAGAGAAAACCTATAGTATTAGACTAAGTACAAATATGCACATAAGAATATTTACCTTGGGATCCCATATGTTATGTTTTTGGTATAAATTTTTAAATGAATAAGTTATTCACGACTTGTTTACTTATGTTTTGTTCAAACCTTTTCTATTTTAGAAAATGGTGGGAACCAGGAGAAATCAGGCGAACAAATCATGCGAGGGCCAATGCAATGATTGCCCGAATGATATTCCCAATGATTTGGGAGATGGAGTTCAAAACTTCATGGAAATTCTTACCCAATTATCTCAGGTTATGAATTATGACCATAATAATGGGGAACACCCTCCTTCACCAAAGAGGGATAAACTGGCTATCGAATGTTTTATGCGGCAACGGCCACCGACTTTTTGTGGATCTTCCGATCCAATAGTTGTGGAACAGTGGGTCAACTCCATGGAGAAGATATTTTTTGTGCTTCACTATTCTGAGATGGAGAAGGTGACTCTAGCCGTTTATCGTCTAGATAGAGAAGTCGATCAATGGTGGGCTTTGATTAATAACACCAATCCACGGGAGGAAATTGAAGAGATGGAATGGGAATACTTTAAGATAATGTTTCTTAATAAGTATTTCCCGCGAACTCTTCATACAAAGATGGAGTGAGAATTCATAGAGCTTAAGCAAAAAGAAATAGAATCTTTCATAACCTATGAAGTGAATTTCACAAGGCCTTCAAGGTATACTTTGAGTTTTGTTATCAACAATGATAGAAAAATTGATATATTATTTAGTGGATTAAAACCACACCTTCGAAAGGCTCTTGAAATTCATGACTTTGGGAGTTATGAAGGATTTTTTTGGAGATGGAATTTAGATAATGGTCCCATGGCTATGGTGATAAGAAAATAAATATGGAGTTTCAAGCCGGTGGATCTAATGGAAAAGGTGGGAAGAAAAATCAACGACCCACATGCAAAAAATGTGGGAAGTTACACAATGGGAAATATCTCAATGGGACGGGGAAATGATTCATGTGTGGGAAAGAAGGACACCATGCTCAAGAGTGTCGAAAAGACATGAAAAGGAGGGAGAATGTAGTCGATGAAAGGATAGAACCACTCATGGTTCAATGCTACCACTGTAGGGAGCAAGGACGCTATGCAAACCAGTGAAATAAACCTTGAGTTCTCGAGGGTAATCAGCGTCAACATCCACCAAAGCCAAACGAACAAGGGAAGGCTTATTCCATCACTACTGCAGAGGTCGAGCACGATAATGAAGTCGTACAAGGTGCACATCCTATTCACTCAAGATTTGGAAAAGTCTTATTTGATTCTGGTTCTCCTAATTTTTTTATATCTTGCAAGTTTGAAAGAACTATAGAATTGAATCCCCGAAACCTTGAAGTAGAGATATCTGTAAAAAACCAAGTGGTGCAATAATTGCAACCCAAGTGGTTGACTCTTCTCCTGTTGGTGTATGTGGGAAGATTCTTCTACCAAATCTCGTAACACTTCCATCGGTGGAATTTGACGCTATAATGGGAATGGATTGGCTCTCATTATATAGAGCACATATCAACTGTTGGGAAAAGTAAATATCTTTTCATATTCCGAACCATCCCATAATCCTCTACAAATGCAAGGACGATCATGAATCTCATATTAAAAATTCTTCAATGGTGTGGGTGTTGATTCTCTATGAAGAATCATACGTAGCCCAAATGGTTGAGTTGAAGGAAAGTGCCAACCTTGAGGAAATGCCCATCGTGAGGGAATACGGTGATGTATTTCCCAAAGAGTTACCCGAAATTCCCCCGGATTGTGAGGTATAGTTCTCAATTGAACTCGTACCTAGAGCTACTCCTATCTAAAAGTGTCCCTACAGGATGGATCCTATCAAACTGGAGGAGTTAAATAAGTAGCTGCAAGAGCATCTGGACAAAGGGTTCATACACCCTAGTGCATCACCTTGGGGTGCACCAGTGCTCTTTGTGAAGAAGAAGGATGGAACAATGCAGTTGTGTATCGATTATCAGGAACTCACCAAGATCACCATAAAGAACAAGTATCCTCTCCCAAGGATTGATAACTTGTTCGACTAGTTAAGAGGAGATCAATACTTCTCAAAGGTGGATATTCATTCTGGATATCATCAGGTAAAGGTGAAGAAGGAAGATATTCAGAAGACTGCCTTCCGTACAAGGTATGGGCACTATGAGTTTTAGGTGATTCCATTTGGACATACTAATTCCCCTGCAATATTCATGGATTTGATGAATATATTCTTTAGTAATTACCTCTACAAATTTTTGGTTGTGTTTATCGATGATATTCTCATCTACTCCAAGAGAAAGGAGTAACATGAAGAACATCTAAGACTTGTGTTGGCGACATTGAGAAAGGAGAATTTGTACGCCAAGTTCAGGAAGTGTGACTTTTTGATGAATTAATTCACGTTCTTGGGACATGTAATCCCAAGTGAGGGAATATCTCTAGATCCTTCAAAGACAAAGGCAATTGAGGAATGGCCCAGGCCCTCTAGTGTCATAGAAATCCATAGTTTTCTTGGATTAGTTGGGTACTACTGACCTTTTGTGAGAAACTTATCACGATTGTCAAGCCCGCTAACTAAGTTAACAAGGAAAGGGGTAAAGTATGTATGGATGGAATAATGTGGGGGAAGCTTCAAGGATCTAAATAGAAATCTGATCACTGCACCTGTACTCACACTACCAAAAAGTGGAGAATTTTTTGTGATATACAACGATGCTTTAATGAAAGGCTTGAGTTGTGTACTCCTGCCAAATGATAATGTGATAGCCTATGCCTCACAACAGTTGAAGATCCATGAGCAGAACTACCCGAATCATGATCTTGAGCTGGCAGCCATGATTTTTACCTTGAAAATCTGGCGGCACTACCTTTATGGCGAGAAGTGTGACATATACACTGACCACAATAGCCTGAAGTATATATTCACACAAAAGGAGTTCAACATGCGTCAAAGGAGATGGTTAGAGCTAATCAAGGATTACGATTGCTCTATTCACTATCATCCTGGAAAGGCTAACAAGGTCGCTGATGCTCTAAGAAGAAAAGAACCTGTTACTCTATCCATGTTGCGGATTGAGAAAGACCCTATCTTCTTGGATATGCAAATAATGGATTTGGAAATCATAAGGGAAGGGAATAAATCCTACCTTGCCCAAATTATTGTGAAACCATCCATCCAAGAGAGGATTAAGGAAGCACAATGGGATGATGTGGATATACAAAAGGGTTGAATTCATTAAAGGAAGGGAAGCTACAAGAGTTCAATATCGATGATGATGGTGTGATTTGGTTTGGAACGCGGCTTTGTGTGCCTTCATCACCCGGGATAAAGACGGAGCTATTGGACAATGCACATAGCTCAACTTTCTCTATCTATCCTGGGAGTACCAAGATATACCATGATCTCTGAGATCACTTCTGGTATGATAACATAAAGAAAGAGATTGCAGAATATATATCAAGGTACTTGGTATGTCAGTAAGTTAAAGATGAGCGACAAAAGTCCAATGGTATGATGAAACCATTTCCTATACCCTTGTGGAAATGGGAAAACGTTACTATGTACTTTCTTATGGGTCTCCCGAAGACGTCAAAGGGAAATAATGTGATATTGGTTATGGTTGACCGACTCACCAAGACTGCCCATTTTATCGCTATTCGGGAAGATCTCTCGTTTGATCAACTTGAAAAGATATATGTGAAGGAAGTGGTGAGATTGCACGTTGTTCCACTCTCAATTTTCTCTGACTGTGATCCAAGGTTCACATCTAAGTTCTAGAGGATCCTTCAACATGCTTTGAGTACTGAATTAAATTTCCGTACGGCCTATCACCCCCAAACTGATGGCCAGTATGAAAGGACTATTCAGACGCTTGAAGATATGCTAAGACATTTCTCTATAGAATTCAAAGGTTGATTGGATAAAAATATCCCATTGTTTGAGTTCTCATACAACAATAGCTTCCACTCGAGTATTCAGATGGCTCTGTATGAAGCTCTTTATGGGAAGCAGTGTAGAACTCCAACCTATTGGGATGAAGTTAGAGAAAGAAAGCTACTTGGACCCGATCTTTTTCAAGAGATGACAGAGAAGGTTCAAGTCATCCAGAAAAAAATCAAAGCTACTCAAAGTCGGAAAAAGAGATGCTGACAACCGTCGAAGGGACTTGGAGTTCGATGTTGGAGATAAAATCTTCCTTCGAATATCTCCATGGAAGAGAGTCATGTGATTCGGGAAGAAAGGGAAGTTAAGACCAAGGTATATTGGCCCCTTTTAGATCCTTGTACGCATAGGATCTGTGGCCTATCGTCTGGCACTTCCATTGAACATGTCTCAATTTCATGATGTGTTTCATGTATCATTATTGAGGATGTACATACCAGACCCCTCACATGTACTAAACTCAGAGGTGGTGCAGCTGGAAGATGATCTCTCCTATGAAGAGCAGCCAGTAAAGATTCTGGATCAGAGGGATAAGGTTCTACTCAACAATACAACCCATCTTTTCAAAGTGTTGTGGAGGAACCATAAATTTGAGGAAGAAACTTGGGAACCACAAGAGGTAATGAAGGAGAAACACCCTAACCTTTTTGTGTAAAGTGAAATTTCAGGGGAAAAATTTCTCAAGGGGGAAGAATGTAACGACCCAAAGTTTTTCAATAGAAATTCCCTTCTTATATTTATGTCATAAAATAACATAAAATCACAACATAATTAACTACTAAGTGATAAGTTACCTTTAAACTTAAGTTTGTCACTTCTATGTTTGAATTTTGAAAATCTGACATACACGGTTGTGTTCAAGATGATTTTTGGAGTCTAATGAAACAAAAATAATTTTTGGTGAATAGTGACTTACCCTTATGAATAGTAATATGACCCTTATTAATAGTAAATCATCCAACATAAGAGTAGCATTACCTATGAATAATAAAATAAAATTTAGACATATTAGAAAGTGACAATTTGACCTCAGTAAACGTTTTGGTATTTTGTAAGTCATAAATAATTATTTATAAATTATTGAATCAATGTCTTATAGTTTTTAGATAATTTTATAAGACCCTAAGTAATTTTTGAAAGCACTATAAAATCAGTTTTAATCTTAAAAACTGTTTTTTAAGTAAATTATGATTTTAATTAAATATTAAATTAATAATATTTAGAAAATCATTTTCGAAAAATGGACTTCATTTTTGGATTCTACACGTCGAAAAATGGTTGGGGTAAATTTTTGGGATTTTGTTGAGACACTTGAATTTTTGATGAATAGTAGAATCCAATGATTTACAATAAATGCTAAATAATGGATTAATTGAGTCATTGATGATGATATACTGATGTAATACCACTTGGTTTGGGATCACATGATAAAATTACTATTCTTGTTCATTCAAGACTCACTAGTCCTTGTCTTAGGGGAAATTGATAAACTAATGAATTTTATATTAAGGAAACCCCTCTCCCCTCCACTATAAAAGCCACCCTTCACACCCTCATTTCCTCACACCTCTCAAGATCTAATACTTCTCTAAACTCTACCCAAATACCTTCCCTATCCCATACCCCACGTAAAAGAGCTTCTGGTATCATCAAAATACCAAGCTTAGGCTCTTAAGGAGGTTCTCAAGAGGAGGATTCTAGAGGTAATTTCCCTCCCTCTTCTCCTTTAATTTCCTTTCAAGTTCAAGTTCATTTATTGATCTCTCTCCATCTATCTTCATCCAAATTGTATTTTAACTCTAGTATTATACATATATTTTTATTTTATGATTATAATGGGATATTATATCATCCAACCCCTTTCCCTCTTCCTTTTATTTTTTAATGAGAACGTTGTTCGTGAGGTGTTAATTTATCACCTACAAGAACGACATGCTTTCTTCTTCCATTTCTAACTTCAGATCTATTCATGAAACCATTTTTATGGTTGAACCAGAATATGTTATATTTATTATGTTCTATTTAAAGTTCTTTAAATAACCTATGACCATATTACTAAGTGATAATTTTAAACAAGTTCGTTGTGATCAAAAAACTGCCCAAATTGACCCAAGTAACCGTCATTTAATTATTATCTAATGATTCATCCACATGGATCTAATATAATTCATTATAAGATCATTATAACTCCTGTAATATTATTAATGACATTTAATATCATTTCTGGATGTTTACTCATTTTCTACCCAAACTTCAATTTAAGAATACAAGTGAACCACCCAAGAAAAACCATAAAAACGAACATCCCCAAACAATGTTTTTAAACTCTATAAGTAATCCAAAGGAACATAATATGACATAATTAAACCATAATCAACCCTATTAATTTACACATGGTTCATGTATTTATAATTAATTAATATAATGTCATTATACAGTATATTAAAGAGAATGAACCATTCGGGTACACGGTAAGGGGAAATCTCGAACCCAATTTTCTTCCTTCAGGTTCTCCATATTTCACTCCATTTTTGATATGGTTACTCCTTAAATATGATTTTTTCATCATTGTATTTACTTTTCTAGGATATAAATGTTTTTCACTGGTTTTTATGTCAAACCAAATGTTTTCCAAAAGAACTCCTCTTTTAAGAACACCCCTTTTACTTCTCACTCAAAGTGGACGGTTCTTATAACAAGTATGTTATTCCCTATTTCTTTTGCAAACCCAAAGCATATGAATGTGTTATTATGAGATGAAAACCATTCCATTCCATGGGTTAGTTATGTACATTTTGATATTTTTTCTATGTGGCAATAATGATGATGATAATGTTATGATGTGACGGGTGGCCCGAAATTATATTACGCAATATGAATGTTTCAATGTGACAGGTGCGCCCAGAATTATATAGCGCTCCAATGAATTGGGTAATGTGATGAATCTCATGAGTAAATGTGAAATGATGTGTGAAAATTATTCTATATTTGTTCACAAGTATGTGTTGTAGTTAACCACTAAGACATGATGTTTCATTTTTATGCATTGCCACATTTCAAGTCTTTTATTTATGCTCCTCTAATATTCATGATCTTTCGCCTATGTTATGATTATGCTCACTCAATGATATATTGTTCTTATCTATCCTATTATTGGTCTTCTAGATCACAAATTTTGATGTATATCCTCAGGTGTCTACATGTACTAAGGAGAGGACAAGTGCTAATAAGAAGTTAGACAAGAAGAAATTAAAAAAAATGTTTATGCTTGATGTTGTATTTGTTATGTGTGGTCCTAGTTTTCCCAAGACACTAAACCTTTGGATCCTCTATGTGTAATACTATTATGTTTTTTATCTTTAAAATTATGTAATAGTGATGTAAGAAAAGTCCGGGTCGCTATAGGTTGGGCCCGCTATAGACCCTCAATGCATTAGTAGGTATCCTGAGACAAACTAGTGGCTTGGCACTAGGCCTTGATAGTATTGTCATGTATGGTCTTGGCATGTGGCCTTGACGGTTTTGTTATGATGTCTGGTATTATAAATTCCATCATTATGAGATTAGTTATTGATATTACGTGGGATTAGTCGACTAGTATAAAATCCATGTGAATGTTTAAATAGAATTATTTAATTTATTATTTCCATATTATGGTAAATATTATGTTTAAAAGTATTGTGTTTTATTTTTATACCTTGCATTAAAATTTTATGCTTATTTATGATATCTTCCACTATATTGTTTACCATTACTAATAATCTAATCTCACCCTTTTCCACTATACATACAATGGTTGTACTATTGATGAAGAAGATATTACAAAAGCGAAATTAAATGAAGGAGGTAATAATAAATATGATTTTGAAGCATAGTTAAGGGTTTAAGAGTGAATTGGAATGATTTAGGTTATTTAATATTTATATTAAATAATTATTTCATCATTGCTGCTCTAGTTATATGAATCATGACATATGTAAGGATTATACAACAAGACTTATCCATCAATGATTTAGAAGTATGAATGATTTCATTATAGTTTTTATGGTGATAATGGTATATGAAAATAAGAGATACATTATGTTGTTTGGTGAATATAATGTATTTTAAAAATTTAGAGACCTTTTTAGATAGTGAATTTGGATGGAAGTGTTTTGGTTGAGTCTTAAGGATGGAATGGGTTAAGTTGAACATTGGATATTATTGTTTGAGGTTTAAGTATGATTTATTAGATATTATGTTCCATTAGTGGTTTAATGAAACACTCATGGACCGTATGATTCATTAAAAGTGCTTCATGAATAATGAATCATCTTTAATATCAATCTCCATGTGAATGAAATAAAGTAAAAATAGATCAAATCACAAACAAAGGATAACATTGATGGGATCAAGTAAGTTTTCCCGAGTTCTCATTTGGATAATAAAATAATCCATCAACACTAGGAAATATTTTCTAAAAAAATGTGTTATCCTAATAACTTAATTTTTTTTGAATCGATGGTATTTTACAACATCATAGATTTATGGCTTTAGGGCCCTCAATATTACATTAATTGTTCACTTGTTTATGATTGACGACATCAATCACTCCCTATAAATATTTACGTTTTTCTTCTAGGTATGTATATCTAATGGACACCAATTTTCTCATATTATAAATTTTAATTTGGTGGTGACCTTAACATTTCACTTTACCTCTTATTAAGATTATTTTTTTTAACCTTATTTCTAAAGTGGGTTTTCTGTAAAGGTATTTTTTAAAGTATTAACCTTTTATTTTATAAGTGCGATTTCAAATTGTGAGGATGCAATTTATTTGAGGGGAGAATGTTACACCCTAATATTTTATTGTATGTTTCTTTTTAAATAAATTCAATATCTTTCATTGCACGCAACATTGACTTGGTTTTCATTAGACACAACATCGATTTTTAGTGAAACAACACTTTAGTATTATAATTATTTAAAGGATATATTCATAAATCATACATTCAATATAGTAATATGAATATTAAAATATAATTTTTAAATTTTATTCATAATTATTTCACATAGATAAAACATATTTATAATGAAATGAATAACTTTTGATAAAATAGTTATATGTTTAAAATTCTATTTTCTTAAAGGAACAACTATTTATGTCATTTTTTGAACAATAATAAAATTAATTTTATCCACTATTATAAATTTAAATTTGTAAAATAGACATAATTTTTGAATTTTGAATATCAAAATTAGCTTAGGGTAAACTTTTGGTAATTTTTTGAAAGGTTTCAATTTTTGATGAAGAGTGAAAATTTCTACAGTGATGTTAAAACCAAATATTTCATTTAAATAATTATTTTACTATAAATTGATTTTAAAGACACGATATATAAATAATAAATATATTAATCCAATATATTTCATAGGAATCATTTTATATTATAATTAGATAAAAAATAATTTAACTTTTGAACGTCACTTTTACCCACATTCTAACCACATCTATGGATTAGCATTAATCATAATTTTACTACCTTAGTGAATTTAATTTCAAAAAATAAACATACATGGTTGTAATAAATATGAAAAATATGGTCTAATTGGAACAAAATAATTTGTGGTGAATAGTAACTTTTGAATCTTATTTACCACAGTTAAAGAAAAATCAGGTAATTAAAGGTAAAAATAATATTATAATAATATAAAATTGTCTTGAAACTTGTCTTAATTTCATTGGATAGGTTTTTTTTCGTCCAAAATCAACCATATTTCAAAAATACGATACTTTTTAAGAAACTTGTGTAAATTAGGACATTTATTATATTTTATTTAAAGAAGAGTCAAAAATGTCATATTCAAATTATAATAACTAAATCATTTTTAATATGGGGTTATATATATTATAAATTAGACTATAATTTTTAATTTTTAAAATAATAAATTTATCTTCTTATTCATAATATATTTTTAATTTTTAGAGACAAAATAACTTAATTAATGGCTTGTATAATAATGATGTAGTAATTGTTCAATTAATTGATATATCAAATAAATGGTATTACAAAAATTACAAAAAATATAATTTGACTTAATTAATGAAATATACTAATTTTATAGATAAATTATACATGTTAGTGACATTTTGGAAGTATTTTTTTGAATTTATCATGTTGTTTTTATATTTTTAAAAATTAAAATATTTAATGGTATCAAAATTGACATAAATGACACTTTAATATAAATTATATTTTATTAAATGATATAAAAATCATAAAAAACTAAGATTCATAAAACTAACTTGGATAGTGTTAAAGATTTCATAAATTATCCAAATTGTGTTTTTTTCATTTTATTGTTACTATATTTACCTTATATTATAAAAAGACATGTAGACACGGTAAGAGTTAAACTGTTAAACTAAGGGTTTAATCTGCAAGATAATGTTACTTTTATGACCTAACCATATTTAAAAATAATTAGTATTGATTATTTAGACCAATAATTGTATTATAATCTATATAAATAACTTTTTATCTATTTTAAATTGAATATAATTTTATAATAAATTAATAGTTTGGAAGTTTCAAAAAGTTTCCCTCCTCTCTCTTGTAAAAGGGAACATCTCCTTCTCTTTTATTCACACCTATAAATCCCATTTTCTCAGCCCAATATAGACCATTTCTCCTCCCAAGTTCCCTAAATTTATCTTAGAGTCCATACATTGGGTAGAAATCCAACCTATGAAGTCCTTTTGGGTAAATCAAAAGGAGATACTCGAAGAAGAGGTAATTGTTTTTCCAATACAATTAATTTTATTTTCTTATACTGCTCTCTTTTCATAAGTTTTTGACATAATAAATTAATAAATCTAGTATATAAAATATTCTGAGATGCTTTTATTATTATATTACAACCATATTCATCCTTTTTCCCATCCTACGAAAAATAATATCACTATTCGTGTGTATGTATGGATTATTGTTTCCACATCGTGGTGTAAACTGTTTTTCATCTATACTTTTTTTCAATGAGTATAATGATAAATATTAAGTCTATAAATAATAAATATTAGAAGATATTTTTTATTTACAATTCATATTCCAACCAATTTCTTATCATTTAACCATTACGTTAATGATATCTTCGCTCGTGCGTACGTACGGTTTACCGTCTCCACAACGTGATGACATTCATAGTCCACGTTAACCATTCAAGAATGGTAATAAAAATATATATAATGAATAAGTATGAAAAATATTATATAATACTTCTTTTTTTATAATATATATATATATATCATTTACTTTCTTCTATTTAATACAATAAAAAAATGTAAAAAAATTTCATGAGTACGTACGGCTTACCATCTCCATAAATCGTATATTCCTTTTCATATATCTATATATATATATTATGAATATATATGATATATAAATAATTTTTAAACTCAATAAGTAATTATATAATAATATAAGTAATACAATCAAGAATAACAATTCATAACAAGTACGATAAACACAACAGTTATTACCTGAAACGTTGCTCTAACTTAGAATTCTTAATAAACGAGTAATATAAAGTCATAAATAAATAATATAAGATATCATAAATATTTTTATAATTCTAGTAAAAGTTAATAATATGTTTAAAACCATTATACAGTAGTTTCATTCATGTATGGAGAGTATTGAACCCAATGTTTGACAATTTTGTCTCATATTTAATTTTCGTGAGATATAAGTCATGTTCACCACTTATTTCTTGTGTGTTGTGTATGTAATACCCCTAATATATTTTATATCATGAATAAATTTATATTTATGGTATTTAAATATTTATTTGAATATATTGGGATTGTTATTTAAATGTTCTAAGTGGTATGGGAGGCTTTGAAAGTTTAAAAAATTATTCCTTTCTCCATTTCAATATTCTTGATTTTATCATACATGTTTATTTATATGTATATAAAGTATTATAAATAAAATTTTATTTATATTTTTAATTTCATTCAAAAAAAATTAAAATGGAATATTTTTAACGTTTTATGTAAGGGACTCTTTAACTAAAACATCATTTTAAATGTTTTAAAATTTTATTATCCTAAATCGTTCTCATTAAAGTCCATGTTTTTAAAATAGTTTTAAGGAATTATATATATGGATATGAATGTTTTAAAATGTTAATTATTTTCAAAAGTTTCAATGTGTTATGGGAAAATTTGATTCAAAAATACCTTTTCAAATGTCTAATTTTATAAGTGTGTGAATTTTGAATAAATTATTTCAAAGAAAACAAGGTATTTATCTCGAGATATTTTTAATGATTTTAATAGATTATATTCGTCTATGTCAACATACTTTGTTGGAACTTATTCATAATTGATGTTGATATCTTATGATATCATTTAAAATATTTTATTAAATGATTTATGATCAATTTTATTTTGGATGTCCTATTTAAATACCACTATTAGTTTATGGTTCAAGTATTAACATTTCGTATACTTATTTTAATATTAATGATTTTTTTATTTATGTTTCACCTTTTTTATAATAGTAATGTATTATATATAGTAATTTCTAAGAGGTACCTACTATAGCCTCTCGATGCAATGGTAGGTCTCATGATACAAACTAGTTTCTTTGAATGAGGCCTTGATGGTATGGTTTTGTTTGGTCTTAGCACGAGGCCTTGATGATATGGTTATGATGTTCAGTATTTTGAATACCCTCATTATGAGATTAGTTATTGATATTACATGTGATAATTAGACTAGTATAATATCCATGTGAATGTTTAAATGGAATTATTTGTTTTATTATTGCCATATTATGATTGATATTATGTTTAAAAGTCTTGTGTTTCAGTTTTATACCTTGTGTAAATAGTTTATGGTTATTTATGATATCTTCCTCTGTATTATTTACCTTTATTAAGAATCTGAGCCCACCCCTTATTGTAACACCCCGAGATTTTATGAAAAATATTATTTTTAATTTCATTGATGTCTTATGTTGTATGCTACACCAAAATTATCTTGTGCTATACGTGACACTGTATTAGCTTGCAGTATATGCAACACTATTCTTGGCTCGTGTTACACACAATTTCAAGTTCGTTTTGTAGAAATTATTCTACGCAACATTAAGTATAGATTTTTTTAATGTATAAATGAAATAATTTTTGAATTATGTTATATGAAACACCAAAGAGAGATTTCACTACACGCAACCATAACCTGGCTTGCATTACACGCAATCACGACCTTCCTCGACAGCGTGTGTTGTCCGCAATATCGGGTTTTACTAAACAACGATATATTATTATAATATTATTATGAACTAGCCATTATGAATAGTATTAACTAGATTTTGAATTTTATAGCATTATTATTCATCTTACACATTTTCTAGAACATGGTATAAGAACAAAATAATTTTTTTGGGTAAAATAAGTATTTTTTAAAAAAATGTAGTTTTGCCACCTTTTGATGGCGCACCCACTTTAAATCTAGTTTTTTTCATGTTTATAAGTTCAATTTTACAAAATAAAATTATTCTTTGGAATCATGATATAAAATTTTACCTTGGATAAATTTTTCATAATATTCTGATAACTTTTATATTTTAATGAATAGTAAAAACACGGTATATTTTAATTAAAAACAACTTTTTTCATCGTATTAATTTATGTGGTTAAATTATAATATTGAATGGTTTAAAGTATAAATAGAATATATTTTTACAATTTAATATAATTTATTTCATTATCATTGATTTTACATTGAATTCGTAGGTTAAATCAATTCAATCTTTTGCAATGTTTTAAACAAAAAACCGTTTTCTTTCGACAACGAGATTAATTTTAATTTAATTTCTGTAACTTCTATGAATTGATTTTGGAAAAATGGATTCCATATTTGGAATCAGTGGTTCCAAATTATATTAACAGACTACTTTTTATTTTTGGTCATTATGAATAGAAACTACGGTAAATTTTATTTACCATAGTAAAAGGTAAATCGGGAAATTAAGGGTAAATATAATGTTATAAAATTACCCTAACACTTGTATTAATAAAATTGGATGATTATATTTTGTCCTAAGTCATATTTTGGTCGAAATGGAATCCATTAGAACCCACTTGGAGGTGATTAAGACCTTTAGTTTATTTTATTTAAAGGAAAGTGAAATATGTCTCACTCAAACTTTATTAATTAAAGTATTTCTAATATAAGGTTATATAGAAAATAAATTCAGTTATAAATACTCATTTGAAAGATAAAATATTTTTCTTTATAATGGTATTTTATTTGTAATTTTTAAGAGTTATTTAATTACCTTATTAGCTTATACATTAATGATGCAAAAATTATTTATTTAGTAAAAAAATCAATAATATTGTTTTTATTGAAATAGTAATACATATTAAAGGGCACAAAAACCTGAAAAAAACTTATTGGTTGTGTATATATACAGTATAAGCATCCAATGACTGAATATATAACCACTTGGAGTCTTATAAAAGTGATTATGACACTTATATTATTTTATTTTATATGATGTCAAAGTTGTCACCTTCATAATTTAATAAATATAACATTTTAAAATTTGGGTTCTTTAGAAGATAAATCCGACTAAATGTATTCTTATGAAAGATATAAGATTTATCTTAATCCTAGTTTTTATGAAACAAATAAGTATATTTAATAATTATACAAAAATGTTGTAGTAATTATTTTTGTAGGAGAAATATCAAATAAATGGTTTTACAAATAGTAAAATAAATATTATATGAACTATTTAATGTGATCCACTAATTTTATAGACTACTATGACTTGTTAGGATCCTATTAAATATTTTATTTTGAATATATCCTCTGTGTGGATTTAATTTAAATTCAAATAAATGAATAGTGTCAAAATTGACACTATTGTTATTTTATAAAAATAACATATTATTAAATTGTTTAAAAATCACACAAAAATTATAAATTATAAATTGAAATTTATATAGTCGAAAATGTCATAAATTGTCTAATTTTGGATAATTCACATCACAAAAGTAATTATTTATAACAATTTAAAATTTTGAATCTTATTACCAAAAATAAAATTTAATAGATTAAATAAGGATAAATCAAGTTGATAGTGTTTAAAATAAATTCCCTACATGTCTAAATTTTGTTGGATGATGAGACTAAAACCCTATATCATATAATATTTGAATATGAGTCTTTTTTGGAGGTTTTTAAGTGGGTTTAGATTTATTATAAATTAATATTTTTAAGATTTCCAAAGGTGCCCCTCTCCTCCCTTATAAAAAGGGAACCCCTTCCCTCTTCTCTTCACACCCTTTTGAGCCTTGAATATCGGAAAAACCCTGCCAATTTCTCTTCTACACTTTCCTAGAATCATTCTGGAGGTTTTAGTCTTCTCAATAGACCAACTCTACTTCTTTAAGAGAAGGCTTAAAGGAGGTACATCGAAGAAGAGGTAATCTCTTCTTTTGAATCTCTCAAGTTTCTTTCTTCTTCAACTTCTTCTAATTTAGTTGTTTCATTATAAATTAATACATCAGTATCACTCATATACTGATATGTTATTATGAATATTAAACAACACTATTTCACCTTCTATCCATCCTACGGAAAACGAAATCACCAAGCGTGCGTACGTACGGAATACCGTCTCCACGCCGCGGTGTAATCAGTTTTTCCACCACCACCTTACATGGATGGGTATAATGGTGTAAATAAATAACTATATATGGTTATTGTAAAGTGATATTGATTCTGTAATATTATACATACACTTCAATACAATTCCATGATAATGGGAATGATATCATCGCTCGTGCGTACGTACGGACTCCTGTCTCCAAGAACGCGATGAGATTCATTTTCCATGATTAACCATTCAAGAATGATTATAAATTATATATAATGAATAATAATGAAATATATTACATAATGAAGCTACTGGATTTATTTATACATATATATATATATATATATATATTTCATCTACTTACTTCCATTCAAGTCAATAAGGAAAAGAAAACAGCGTTCATGCGTACGTACGGCCTACCGTCTCCATGAACGGTGTATTTCATTTCATTTATCTATATTATATATATATATATATACTGAATATATATGGTATATATATATATATCATGATTTACATTCTGGAAGTAATTAAATCATGATATAAGTAGTAATAATATCAAGAACAACAAGTCCAAACACGTACGATAAAAAACGTTTTACCCAAAACACTGCTTTGACGTGAAATTTACAAAAGAACGGGTGATATAAAGTCATAAGTGAGCCATATATGATATCATAACAATTAATATGATTTTTTAATAAGTCAATGACATTATTTAAATCATTATACATGAGGTTCGGATACGTATGAAGCATATCGGACCTAAGGTAAGGGATAATTATTCCAATCTCATTCTTATCCAAGATTGTTTATTCGTAAGTATTTACTGGGGTTATATTTATCATCCATGTCCCTGATTTCTAAGAATGGTTTCATGAATTTTTAAAGTCCTTTTTACCCATTTTTGACTTTTACTACATGGTATGTAAGGAATCTTTGTTTTGTTTACGTTACGAGGTACTTTTTTGACTTTTCTGGCAAAAGTACGAGAAGAAGGTTTTTTTAACTTATACGGCATAAAAGGATTTCTATGGTTTTATAAAGCCTTATTTTAATGAATCTTCATCCAAAATATTTCATTAATATTTTTAACAAAATCCTTTTCTTTTTAAAATTCATGTCATTTTGTGAAAAGAAAATGATTTTAATGAAGAAAGGATATTTTCCTCAAGAATTCATTTCAAGTGTTTTATCCAAACCATTTTCCATCTAAAATGAAATTATTTCATATGTGTATGTTTTAAGTATCATGTATCTATGATTTACATGGTTTCAATTTTCTTATTATGAAATGATATCCATTTATTTTATATGTATTATGTGATGATGGGATGATGTTTATGAAACCCATTTTATTCGTTGGGTTATTATGAATGATGTATGTTGATTTTGTGCACAAGTAAGAATGATTTCATTATGAGATGGGTGGTACCTATATCTCCCTCTAATGAATTGGGTAAAGATTTATATCTCATGAGATAGACATGGATGGAATGTTAAGTTAATCCGGTTCAGTGATACAGGACTTGAACGAGGAGTGAACGCAATTCATAAAGGGACTTTGTCCACTAAGATGGCCTTGGCAGTAATGCCTTGGATACTATGGAAATCATAACAAGTGCTGAATGGTTTCCACAATTAAATGATTTATTCCCATTATATTTTATCAAGATTGATGTTCCTTTATTATATATGCCTTACATACTTCCAAGATTTATGTCTTTGCTCAAGATTTTGATGTTTAGATTTTATGTTCAAGCTTTTGCATTCAAATGTTTGTAGATTGTTTTACTTTCTCTATGCTTACCCTTACTGAGCATTTGATCTCACCCTTTATATGTTTTCTTTTCCCTGGGATTTAAAGAAAGGTTTTAGGTAAGAAAACAATCAGAGAAGGTCTTTATGGGAGATGTTGAAGATCTTTCACCACGATTAGAAGATTATTTTTCCGAGTTTCCAAAGACACTAAACTATTACGATCCTTGTGTGTCTGTTTTTATTATGTATTAAGTATTCCGCAAAAGTAATGTAATGTACATGTACGTCAAGATTCGGGTCTCTACAGTTGGTATCAGAGGAAATGTTTAGTTAACCTTTGGAAACTAGGATGCGAAAACTTTAGTGAGATCCCTAGTGATATTTCTAATGTATGTCTAGGGATGTCCCTAATGTTAAGTATACGTATAGGTTATAGTCCTAGAATTGCGCTAACGATCTTAGAATTAAACCTAATATGTTAGATATTGAAGGTATACCCCTTGATTATGTTTCTTTCCTAGCTTGATTTTTTCCTCTCACACTATAGCATCCCGCCTTTTTATAACATAACTTTTAATTACATTTTACAAAACCGAGGATCTTTAAGGTTTAGTGTCTTGGAAACCAGGAACTTAAAACATGAAAACATAAAACATCCTTCTTAAACACTTGAAAGGCTTCTCCTTATGTTCATCCTAGTTTCATTACTGCATCTCATAACCTGGGGACATACATCAAAAGAAATTGTGAGCAGAAGGCCAAGTAAGGGAAACAAGGGAAACATTTAACATGTGAACTTGAGATACATCAATAATGTCATTAAAAAGAACTTTATGGAATGAGAAAGAAATCATGAGGCATATCATAATAAAAATAATGTATTTCAAAACTTAAATATGTGGATACAACATTTAACATTGACAATCATTTCCCTTTCACTAAGGTTCATCCCCAAGGTGTCATTAAAATTACCAAGGTTATTCACCAAGGCGTCGTTAAAAAATGGTCATCTCTAGAGATTAAGTATTTTCCCAATGCATTGGAGTGATATCAGGGAGAACCATTAAATTTTTCTTTATTATCATGTGATCCACATATATCATCATCAATCATTTCATAAACAACCCATATAGCATAAAAAAATGGGTTTCATTTCATAATCATAACGTTTTAAAAACTGCTTTAAAGACATGTTCTTTGTGTCACTTTAAAACCCACAGAAAAGGAAGGTGGGTATCATGTATGTAAATCCTAGAATTTAAAATAGAAAATTTTGGTATATATGTGAATATCCCTATATAAGAGATAGATTTGATAATTCACTTACAAAAATAAAAGAACTTTAGAAAAAGAGAGAGACATTTTGAGACAGAAATTCTGCAGCATAACGACTATGTTTCGGGGTATTAGAAAACATTGAAAAGAGAGGGGACATTGGTCAGACATTCATAAATGACCCATAAAATAGTATAGGGATAGAATATGAAAGATATATGTACATGTTGATGAAATTTGAAGTACATACCATTTGAAATGAAAAACATGGAAGGAAGACAAAAATGAGATTTCTCTTATGAAAATTCGACAGCCTAACGTCGTCACTTAAACTTCAACAAAAATGAATTGACGAGATCAAATAGGGTCTCTCATCATATGAACATAAAATTTCAGTATGATATATATAGAGATAATACCCCAACATAATAAAAATAAACTTTAAAGACTTGTCATAAAAGTAGAACTTTGAAAAATGAGAAAGGTGAAAGAATCCCTTGAAAATTTGGCAGCCTAACGTCGCCACTTAAACATTCTTAAAAAGAATTGATGAGAGCAAGAGGGGGTCTCTCATCATATGAACATGAAAAGGGAAGTAATAAGAATATAAAAGAACATCCTACAACATAAGATCATGGATCATAAAAGAAATGACATAAAAGAGATTACTTGAAAAGAAAGAGAGAGGTAGGATCCCTTAACTTACAATGTAACTCTTAAAACTCAAAGGTTGGGACCTTGAGGGCTTGGGGGCACCTTGGGAGGACTCATTGGGAGGTAATGAGACCAGATCTTCGTTGGGGGAGAGTTGGGAGTCGAATGGATGAGAGGATGGCTTGGTATTTATAGGGAAAGTGAGGGGACAAGGCATTAATGCCCAAGGGACACCTCACAAGTGGTTTTCTCAAAACCATGGGCTCTCCCATGGAATTTCCCATGGAGTTACGCCACACGGGGCCCCCAATACAATAATTCATCAACTTTGGTCGCCCAACCCTTAAAATATATCATGACATCATCATGACACAGTTATGATGTCATTACACATACCAAACCCCTAAAACTGTATTTTTATTATTCACTAAAAATTCAACTTTCTCAGAAAAATCCCAAAATTTCACCTTAACCAAATATCGATGCTCTGATTTCAAAAATGAACTCTATTTTATAAAAATAATTTTCTAAATATTTTTAATTTAATTATTAAATAAATACACTATTCACCGAAAATTCATTTTTTTCAGAAAAATCCCCAAAAATTATCTTAACATAATATCGATGCTTTGA
Source organism: Viscum album (assembly GCA_963277665.1). Taxonomy (NCBI): domain Eukaryota; kingdom Viridiplantae; phylum Streptophyta; class Magnoliopsida; order Santalales; family Viscaceae; genus Viscum; species Viscum album. The sequence continues at coordinate 498,813,977 of OY728140.1, forward strand.
GTTCAAAAATAAAGTCCATTTTATAAAAATGATTTTCTAAATATTTTTAATTTAATTTTTATTTAAAAAAACACTATTCACTTGAAAAAACTAATACATGACTAATAATTTATGAAACCGTTATTTAACCATTTTATTGAATTACATTACTTAATCAAGGTGCCTAGATTATATTAATACTTTCTTTAAGTGAGATTACTAATCCATTTGGTCACATTACTAATCCTAAGCATAAAATCACTATTCATAATTTACTATTCATCAAAAAATATGTTTATCTTATTAGACTCTAAATTTTGTACTGAACATAATTGTAGAAGACCATTTTTTGAAAATTATTACACATTTTTAATTATTTAAGGTTTACATAAACATTTTTTAAAAATATCCTTTCTCTAAAATTCACAAAAAAATATGTATACTATATTTATCCGGACATTCTAAAATTCATAAACTTCATCATAAGAAGAAATCAAAATTTTTATTTAAAACAAAGGATTACACAAGGAAGTTATTGTCTCCTTACAGAGCCCTTATCACACCAGCATAGGACCTAAGTGTAAGGTGTGCTAAGGTGAGAGAATCTGAGGGCGGCTCAGCCAACATTGCACGGGTAGTAATTTCTATCAGTTTGAACTTATCGCGAAGGATATTCTGTTCTAGCTTCACACGATGAAGTTCATCTTGGGTTTGGTCCAGAGCAAAGCCCAGTGGTGCTACCTCCTTCCCAAGTTCCGTTATATGGGCTTCGATTGGCCCGAGACTACTGGATGAGGCCATCGAATATTCTTTCTATATTAATTAACCAAGATCACTTGTATTTAGAGACAATAAACACAAAATTTAGTTTCCAAAGGTCATACTGACTAATGTTCAAATAATAGTCAAAACCCAACAGTCTTATTTTAATTATACTCATTTTATTAAAAAAATTGTTGAGTATAAAAATAAAATGACACAATAAATTAGGAAAAAGGATTTATTCAAAATTTCGGGTCATTACAATCTTCCCCCCTTAAGAAATTGCGTCCTCGCAATTTTTAAAATTGGGTTTGGAAATTTCATTGAAAGTCCCACATCAGAAAATGAATCAGTAATAATATTACTTTAAAATAAAGAAAAGGAAGTACAAAGGTCACCCGAGTTAACCCATACTAGGATTCCTTGTAGGAAAACATTTACATGGAGGAGAAAACAAAGGGTCACGTTCTATGGGAGAGTGATAGAAAACATGATTAAGATAAATTTAACAATACGACAATCACAAACTTATGATGGGTCAAATGGTATTTGATTTCCTAGTAGGAAACGTTAACTGACAACATTTTTGTTTTATGTTCCTTTTCATAGTTTTGAGGAATTCATTTACTACATAGAATAAAAACATAATTAAATATACCTACCTTCAAGTAGAGTTTAATCATTTAATAAGTTTCTACCAAAACTAATATCTTCTCCAAACGATGAGCATTAAAAAACACTTGGTCTCATCAAAAGCACAAGAATAATCTTCTAGAGAATCACATAATCCACTAAAGATTAACTATCTATTTCTTTTATTATCCCAAAAAGAGAAAGGGTAAGATAAAACAACTCTTAAAAAAGAAAGAATCCCATAGGAAGGGAAACTTCTTTAAATCTTCAAAATTCCACGGTACTACCCACAGTTCATCATAGACCATTCCATAAATAACTATCCATAAAATTCCTCAAAATAAACCAAACTAATATTGAAACCCAAATACAAGAAGGATTTGATAACATAGTCTTCCAAAATAAACTTCATCGTTCATCTCCAAGCAACATCAACCACTCCTAACATCTTATAACAAAAGTAGCTAATCTAAACATATTTTACCAAAGATATGTTAATCATTTCCATAAGTAACATATATTACCATAAGTTTACCTTAAATTCATCGATTCTTTAAAATATAATTCAACCTTTACTCCCCAAAGAAAATACTGTATTAATCTATTTACCTCGATCAAATAGGGTTCCCAAAATAGTGAATTTCTTCCAAAATAATAATCATCTTTTAATCCCCTAATCATCTTTTTTTTCAAGAAGAACTGCTTCACAACATCAACATGTGGTACATAACAATAGATTTTTTTCTTAATGATATAAAACCATCTTAGGTAGTGACTCGGTGTTCTTATAAAACATTACAGATATGCTCATAGGGCATGAACTAAAAAAAACAACATGACATAGACAATTATTGTGAATAAGTTACATGTACTTTAGTCATCATGATCTGTCTCAACATAGGACTTGAATTGTTCCCTTGTCCTTGAAGATTGTTGATGCTCATCATGTTTCTCATCCCTTCCTAGAGATCATTGCCTTGGATAATGTCTAACTTCTCCACATTTACAACATTTAAAAGTATAAGGTACATTAGACCGAACCTTATCTCAATTCATCACATTATCCATTTTTTAAAGAAATTGGATACTTTATACCCTATCTTCCCACACTTAAAACATCTCCCGGTTCCTTTGTGACATTCTCCTTAGTGCATCTTCCCACACTTTTTGAAAAAAAGAAATTGGGTCTTCTTTCCCTTATCAACTTGATCAGATGAACATCCTTGAGACTTTTTCTTCTAATTCCTTGATGAATTTGGGCATTCAACTAGGTACCAATTATTAATTGTGATTTTTTATATCTGTTTTTTAATAATCACAATATGTTCAACTTGATCTCTCATCACCACTGTCACATTAATAGGTCAATCATCACATTTCCTATCACATTGGTTATTGGGACATGTTCTTCCATTTCCCACCACTAAATAAGAAAAGAAAGTATAATTAGGGGCTTAAATACTTAGCCAATAATCATAAAAAGGAAAATTTAAGCATAGAAGGATAAACTTGTAGAAGGAAAGTATACCCTAACTTTTGATCCCCTAGGTTCCAATCTCGGTTATCCTTGATCATATATTCTTATGTGAATCTTTATTTTATTTTATCTTTGTTCCTTTAATAATGGTTCATACTAAGCTTATGAATTTACCAAAGCATATCCCCCAGGATTGTCGTAACCAATAGTGCAGAAAGGCCCGTTGTCGTGTACCAGTTCCCATTCGAGTCTCACTCAAAGCAATGTTTTCGGGTTTTACCCCTATGTACATTTGTGCCAAAGCCACCTCTACCTGCTCGTATCCAGACATGGATGTATTTTCTTGGAAACCCCTTACTCAATACTCACCGAAATACCAGAAAGATTTCCTATATTTAAAATTTTCTATAGGGTTCTTCCTTGAGTTCTAATATCCTAATTTACACAAATAACTAAACCATCCTTTGATACCAACTATATCAACCCTCCTTTTTATAACATAACTTTTCATTACATTTTACAAAACTGAGGATCTTTAAGTGTTAGTGTCTTGGAAACCAGGAACTTAAAACATGAATACATAAAACATCCTTCTTAAACACTTGAAAGTATTCTCCTTATGTTCATCCTAGGTTCATTACTGCATCTCATAACCTGGGTACATACATCAAAAGAAAGGGTGAGCATAAGGCCCAGTAAGGGAAACAAGGGAAACATTTAACATGTGAACTTGAGATACATCAACAATTTCATGAAAAAGAACTTTAAGGCATGAGAAAGAAATCACGAGGCATATCATAATAAAAATAACATATTTCATAACTTGAATATGTGTCTACAACAATTAACATTGACAATCATTTCTGTTTCACCAAGGTCCATCCCCAAGGTGTCATTAAAATTACCAAGGTTATTCGCCAAGGCGTCGTTAAAAAATGGTCATCTCTAGAAATTAAGTCTTTACCCAATGCATTGGAGCGCTATCAGGGCGCAACCTTAAATTTGTATTTATTATCATGTGATCCACATATGTCATCATAAATCATTTCATAAACAAACCATATAGCATAAAAGAAATGGGTTTCATTTCATAATCATAATGTTTTAAAAACTGCTTTAAAGGCATGATCTTTGTGTCACTTTAAAACCCACAGAAAAGGAAGGTGGGTCTCATGTATGTAAATCCTAGAATTTAAAATAGAAAATTTTTTTACATATGTTAATACCCCTATAGAAGACAGATCTTGGAGTATTCACTTAATAAAATAAAATTACTTTAGAAAAATAGAGAGACATTTTGAGACGGAAATTCTGCAGCATAATGACTTTGTTTCGGGGTTTTAGAATACATTGAAAAGAGAGGGGACATGGGTCAAACATTCATAAATGACCCATAAAACAGTATAGGGACAGAATATGAAGGCTATATGGACATGGTAATGAAATTTGAAGGACATAACATTTGAAATGAAAAACATGGAAGGAAGACAAAAATTATATTTCTCTTATGAAAACTCGGCAGCCTAACAGCGTCACTTAAACATCAGTAAAAATGAATTGACGAGATCAAATAGGGTCTCTCATCATATGAACATTAAAGTTCAGTATTATAGATATAGATATCATACCCCAACATAATAAAAAGGAACTTTAAAGACTTTACATAAAAGTAGAACTTTGAAAAAAGAGAAAGGTGAAGGAATCCCTTAAAAATTCGTCAGCCTAACGGTGTCACTTAAACATTCTTAAAACGAATTGATGAGAGAAAGAGGGGGTATATCATCATATGAACATGAAAAGGGTATTATGATGAATATAAAAGAACATCCTCCAACATAAGATCATGGATCATAAATGAAATGACATAAAAGAGATTACTTGAAAAGAAAGAGAGAGGTAGGATCCCTTACTGTAAAATGTAACTCTTAAAACTCAATGGTTGGGACCTTGAGGGCTTGGGGTAACCTTGTGAGGACTCCTTGGGAGTTAATGAGACCAGATCTTCGTTGGGGGAGAGTTTGGAGTCGAATGGATGAGAGTATGGCTTGGTATTTATAGGGAAGGTGAGGGCACAAGGCATTAATGGCCAAGGGTCACCTCACAAGTGGTTTTCTCAAAACCATGGGCTCTCCCATGGTATTTCCCATGGAGTTAGGCCACACGGGGCCCCCAATACAATAATTCATCACCTTTGGTCGTCCACCCCTTAAAATATCTCATGACAGCGTCATGACACAGTTATGATGTCATTACACATACCAAAACCCTAAAACTGTATTTTTATTATTCACGGAAAATTCAACTTTCTCAGAAAAATCTCAAAATTTCACCTTAACCAAATATAGATTCTCTGATTTCAAAAATGAACTACATTTTATAAAAATATTTTTCTAAATATTTTTAATTTAATTTTTAAATAAATACACTATTCACCGAAAATTCATTTTTTTCAGAAAAATCCCCAAAAATTACCTTAACATAATATCGATGCTCTGAGTTCAAAAATAAAGTCCATTTTATAAAAATAATTTTTTAAATATTTTAAATTTATTTTTTAATTAAAAAAACACTATTCACCTGAAAAAACTAATACTTGACTAAAAATTTATGAAACTGTTATTTAACCATTTTATTGAATCACATTACTGAATCAAGGTGCTAGATTATATTAATAATTTCTTTAAGTGATATTGCTAATCCATTTGGTCACATTACTAATACTAAGCATAAAATCAATATTCATAATTAACTATTCATCAAAAATTAATTTGATCTTATTATACTCTAAATTTCGTACTGAACATAATTGTAGAAGACCATTTTTGAAAATCATTACACATTTTTAATTATTTAAGGTTTATATAAACATTTTTTTTAAAATATCCTTTCTCTAAAATTCAGCAAAAATATTCATACTATATTTATCCAGACATTTGAAAATTCATAAACTTCATCATAAGAAGAAATAAAAAATTTTATTTAAAACAAATCATTAAACAAAGCAGTTACGGTCTCCTTACATAGCCCCTTATCACACCAGCATATGACCTAAGTGTTAGGTGTGCTAAGGTGAGAGAATCTGAGGGTGGCTCAGCCAACATTGCACGAGTAGTAATTTCTATCAGTTTGAACTTCTCGTGAAGGCGATTCCATTCTATCTTCACACGATGACGTTTAGCTTGGGTTTGGTCCAGAGCAAAGCCCAGTGGTGATACCTCCTTCCCAAGTTCCGTTAGATGGGCTTCGATTGGCCCGACACTACTGGATGAGGCCATCGAACCTTATTTCTATATTAATTAACCAAGATCACTTGTATTTAGAGACAATAATCACAACATTTAGTTTCCAAAAGTCATACTGACTAATGTTCATATAATAGTCAAAACCCAACAGTCTCATTTTAATATTACTCATTTTATTAAAAAAAAATTGTTGAGTATAAAAATAAAATAACACACAAAATTAGGAAAAAAGATTTATTCAAAATTTCGGGTCGTTACACACACTATTTTATTGGGTTTTAGAAAATGGCTGGAAATAGGAAGATTCACGATAATGGAGGATATGATGGACAATATAATGATATTATTCATGAGAAACCAAATGAAATTGGATCTAGAGGTCCACATATCGTTATTATGCCTAATCAGCAATCTCATAATATGATCAATAATCTCAAATTTGGTAAGTTTCCTGACTCAGCTAATAAGAGAAATATGGAGTTTCATGATGATCATAGAGGAAAGAAAGTTCAATTCCCCTCATGTAAATCATGTGGGAAGAGGCATCAAGGATAATGTTTCAAAGGAAATGGAAGATGCTTTGGTTGTGGAAAAGAAGAACACAAAGCCAGTAATTGCAAAGTAAAAGGAACAGTTAACACCATGGACAAGGATAATGGCATTGCTAAGACATCAGCAATGATTAAATGTTTTCAATGTGTGATGTATGGGCATTATTCAAACAAATGGCCTAAGGGAAAATCTCATGAAGAGAATCAGCTTGGCCGTATGGGTAGTATTTATGTTGATGATGATGAAGAGACTATAAATGATATATGAGATGAAAGAAATGACAAAGCTCAGTCAGTGGTTTAAGAAGGTAGTGGAATGATTTATGTTTATCAAGAGTTATGTTGTATAGGGAATGGTACTATGGAATAAAGACACATCTAAGGATTGTTGCACTATTGTTTTCCTAAAGTATTTGAAAGTATATGTTGAATGGTACCGGTAACCATGAAAGGTTATTCAAATATTTATTTTGAAATTTGATGATATGCGCATAATGAAGGGATAATGAGATAATGAGATGTTTGATAGTATTCATGAGCTCATGATTGATGTAAGGAAAAAGTGATATCATGGTTTGAGTATATATAATTTTTGGGATTTTTGGTATGTGGAAAGAGTTAACTTTCGACAGCATTCATGTTTTCACTAAGGCTCAATGAGTATTCATTTTTCAATAGAATACATGATTAAGGTATTAACATGTTTGGAATGTGACCAACAAGATATATCTTATGATATATAAGGGATAAATGATGGTATTCACGTGCTTGTTATATGATCATTCTAGTAATCGTTTTAATTATACTATGAGATTAGACAGAAGTATTTTGGATAAACCTAAAGATTTGAATCGATTAATTTAGACATCAGATAGTATTGTTTAAGGCTAGAACTTTTTGTTTATGTTATAAGAGTATAGTTTTAGAAAAAGGACAACCCTTAGGACGGGCGATAACCCGTCACGTCGGACAAGGCTATGGGAATAGAACCCACAACCGAAGTGTGACATGCCTTTATCGCCTACCACTGGCCTACAGGAAGACCCTGGTTAGTAGAAACTAGTTTTATTATATTAAGTGGAATGATAGACGATGTATAAGTCTATTTTTGGAATCATATATTATTAACCTCGCCATATATGGACTTATGTATATTTGATAGCATTTTCTAACCTTTTGTTTGAGACAAATGGAATGACCCATCATTCTATCGCATGATATGATAACACTTCACGGAATAAAAATTCAACTTAATTTCTTTAAGAGATGATGTGGAAATTGTTCACGGCAAAAACAACAGTGATATTGTTCCAAAATTAAGTAAGTATTTCTTTTAATTATTCTTCAACTTTAAGGGAATGATCTTGAAAACACAAAATGTTGTCCTAATGTCCTTATATCTGATGAATCAAATGGTACCTTAGATCGTCACAAATTTATGGCTTTGTGACTGTTGGCTTTATCGTAGCCATGTCTTCTACCACTCTTCATCAAAACATGATGGTTAGATTCCTCTTCCATATCCATATTTTCACCTATGTTCTCCTATGTGGAAACACAGTGATTAGTTTATTTGGGTAACCATTACGTTTCATACTTTAGTTTTTAAAGATAAGTTTTGGTATTCCTTTTTACGATGTGGGTTTCTATTTAAGAAGTTTTCGAGTAGTAAACCATTTATAACCCCGACGAATTTCGAGGGTGAAATTCATTTTAAGGAGGGTAGAATGTAACACCCCCAAGATTTTATGAAAAATATTATTTTTAATTTCATTGATGTCTTCTTTTGTATGCTACACAAAAATTAGCTTGTGCTATACGCGACATCGTATTATCTTGCAGTATACGCAACACTATTCTTGGCTCGTGTTACACACAATTCCAAGTTCGTTTTGTAGAAATTATTCTACACAACATTATGTATAGATTTTGTTTAATGTATAAATGAAATAAGTTTTGAATTATGTTATATGCAACACCAAAGGGAGGTTTCACTACACGCAAACCTAACCTGGCTTGCATTACACGCAATCACAGCCTTCCTCGATAGCGTATGTTGTATGTGATACCGGGTTTTACTAAACAATGATATATTTTTAAAATATTATTCTGAACTAGCCATTATGAATATTATTAACTAAATTTTTAATTTTATAACATTATTATTCATCTTACACATTTTCTAGAACATGGTATAAGAACAAAATAAATTTTTCGGGTAAAATAAGTATTTTTCAAAAAATGCAGTTTTTCCGCCTTTTGATGGCGCACCAACTTTAAACACAGTTTTGACATGTTAATAAGTTAAATTTTACAAAATAAAATTATTCTTTGGAATCATGATATAAAATTTTACCTTGGATAAAATTTTCATATTATTCTGATAACTTTCATATTTTAATGAATAGTAAAAACACGGTATATTTTAATTAAAAACTTTTTTCATCGTAATAATTTAAGTGGTTAAATTATAATATTTAATGGTTTTAAAGTATAAATAGAATATTTTTTTACCATTTAATATAATTTATGTCATTAGCATTGATTTTACATTGAATTTTTAGGTTAAATCAATTCAATCGTTTGCAATGTTTTAAACAAAAACTCGTTTTCTTTCGACAACAAGATTAATTTTAATTTAATTTCTGCAACTTCTGTTTATTGATTATGGAAAAATGGATTCCATATTTATAATAAGTGGGTCCAAATTATATTAATAGACTACTTTTTATTTTCGAGCATTATGAATAGTAACTACAGTAAATTTTATTTATCATAGTAAAAGGTAAATCGGGTAATTAAGGGTAAATATAATATTATAAAATTACCCAAACACTTGTCTTAATACAATTGGATGATTATATTTCGTCTTAAGCCATATTTGGGTAAAAATGGAATCCATTAGAACCCACTTAGAGGTGATTAAGACCTTTAGTTTATTTTATTTAAAGGAAAGTGAAATATGTCTCACTCAAACTTTAATAATTAAAGTATTTCTAATATATGGTTATATAGAATATAAATTCGTTTATAAATACTCATTTTAAAGCTAAATTTTTTTTCCTTATCATGGTAATTTATTTGTAATTTTTAAGAGTTATTTAGTTATCTTATTAGCTTATACATTAATGATGCAGAAATTATTTATTTAGTAAAAAAATCAATAATATTGTTTTTATTGAAATAGTAATACATATTAAAGGGCTCAAAAACCTGAACAAAACTTATTAGTAGTGTATATATACACCATAAGCGTCCAATGACCGAATATATGACCGTTTAGAGTCTTATAAAAGTGATTATGATGCTTATATTATTTTATTTTATATGATGTCAAAGTTATCACCTTCATAATTTAATAAATATAACATTTTAAAATTTGGGAGTTTTAGAAGATAAATCCTACTAAATGTATTCTTATGAAAGATATAAGATTTATCTTCATCCTATTTTTTATGCAAACAAATAATTATATTTAATAATTATACAAAAATGTTGTAGTAATTATTTTTTTAGGAGAAATATCAAATAAATGGTTTTACAAATAGTAAAATAAATATTATATGAACTATTTAATGTGATCCACTAATTTTTTAGATTACTATTACATGTTAGGATCCTATTAAATATTTTATTTTTAATATATCCTCTGTTTGGATTTAATTTAAATTCAAATAAATGAATAGTGTCAAAATTGACACTATTGTTATTTTATAAAAATAACATATTATTAAATTGTTTAAAAATCACAAAAAAAATTAAAAATTATAAATTGAAATTTATATAGTCTAAAATTATATAACTTATCTAATTGTGGATAATTCACAGAACATAAGTAATTATTTATAACAATTTAAAATTTAGAATCTTATTACCAAAAATAAAATTTAATAGATTAAATAAGGATAAATCAAGTTGATAGTGTTTAAAATAAATTCCATACATGTCTAAATTTTATTGTTTGATGAGATTACAACCCTATCTCATCTAATCTTTTAATATGAGTCATTTTTGTAGGTTTTTAAGTGGGGTTAGATTTATTATAAATTAATATTTTTATGATTTCCAAAGGTGCCCCTATCCTCCCTTATAAAAAGGGAACCCCTTCCCTCTTATCTTCACACCCTTTTGAGCCTTGAAGCTCTGGAAAACCCTACCAATTTATCTTATCCACTTCCCTAGAATCATTCTGGAGGTTTTGGTCTTCTCAAGAGACCAATTCTACTTCCTTAAGAGAAGGCTTAAAGGAGGTGCGTCGAAGAATAGGTAATCTCTTCTTTCGAATCTCTCATGTTTCTTTCTTCTTCAACTTCTTCTTATTTAGTTGTTTCATTATAAATTAATAACATCAGTATCAATAATATACTGATATGTTATTATTAATATGAAACAACCCTATTTCACCTTCTATCCATCCTACGGAAAACGAAATCACCACGCGTGCGTACGTACGGAATACCGTCTCCACGCCGCGGTGTAATCAGTTTTTCCACCACCACCTTACATGGATGGGTATAATGGTTTAAATAAATAACTCTATATGGTTATTTTAAAGTGATATTTATTCTGTAATATTATACATACACTTCAATACAATTCCACGATAATGGGAATGATATCATCGCTCGTGCGTACGTACGGACTACCATCTCCACGAACGTGATGAGATTCATTTTCCATGATTAACCATTCAAGAATGATTATAAATTATATATAATGAATAATAATAAAATATATTACATAATGAAGCTATTGGATTTATGTATACATATATATATATATATATATATATATTTCATCTACATACTTCCATTCAAGTCAATAAGGAAAAGAAAACAGTGTTCATGCGTACGTACGGCCTACCGCCTCCATGAACGGTGTATTTCATTTCATTTATCTATATATATTATATATATATATATATATATTTATATATATACTGAATATATATGATATATATATCATTATTTACATTCTGTAGGTAATTAAATAATGATATAAGTAGTAATAATATCAAGAACAACAAGTCCAAACACGTACGATAAATAAAACGTTTTACAAAAAACGCTGCTTTGACATGAAATTTACAAAAGAACGGGTAATATAAAGTCATAAGTGAACCATATATGATATCATAACAATGAATATGATTCTCTAATAAGTCAATGAAATTATTTGAATCATTATACAGGAGGTTTAGATATGTACGAAGCTTATCATACCTAAGGTAAGGGATAATTATTCCAATCTCAATCTTATCTGAGATGGTTTATTCGTAAGTATTTACTGGGGTTATATTTATCATCCATGTCCCTGATTTCTAAGAATAGTTTCATTTATTTTTAAAGTCCTTCTACCCATTTTTGACTTTTACTATATGGTATGTAATGAATCTTTCTTTTGTTTACGTTACGAGGTACTTTTTTTACTTTTCCGGAAAAAGTACGAGAAGAATGTTTTTTTAACTTATACGGCATTAAAGGATTTTTACGGATTTATAAAGCCTTATTTTCATGAAGATTACTACAAAATATTTCATGAATATTTTCAACAAAATCATTTTCTTTTAAAAATGCATGACATTTTGTGAAGTGAAAATGATTTTAAAGAAGAAAGGGTATTTTCCTCAAGAATTCATTTCAAGTGTTTTATCAAAACCATTTTCCATCTAAAATGAAATTATTTAATATGTGTATGTTTCGAGTATCATGTCTCTATTATTTACATGGTTTAACTTTTCTTTTTATGAAATGATATCCATTTCCTTTATATGGATTATGTGATGATGGGATGATGTTTATGAAACCCATTTTATTCGTTGGGTTATTATGAATGATGTATGTTTATTTTGTGGCACAAGTAAGAATGATTTCATTATGAGATGGGTGGGACCTATTTATCCCTCCAATTCATTGGGTAATGATTTATATCTCATGAGACAGTCATGGATGAAACGGTAAGTTAATCTGGTTCAGTAATACAGGACTGGAACGAGGAGTGAACTCGATTCAAAAAGGAACTTTGTCCACTAAGATGGTCTTTTAAGCAATACCTTGGCTACTATGGAAATAATAACAAGTGTTGAATGGTTTCCACAATTAAATGATTTACTCCCATTCTATTTTATCAAGATTTATGTTCCTTTCTGATATATGCCTTACATACTTCCAATATTTATGTCTTTGCTCAAGATTTTTATGTTTAGATTTTATGTTCAAGATTTTGAATTCAAATGTTTATGGATTGTTTTATGTTCTCTATGTTTACCCTTAATGAGAATTTGATCTCACCCTTTATATGTTTTCTTTTCTCCGGGATTTAATGAAAGGTTTTTGGTAAGAAAAAAATAGGGGGAGATCTTTATGGGAGATGTTTAAGATCTTTCACCACGATTAGAAGATTACTTTTCTAAGTTTCCAAAGACACAAAACTATTACGATCCTTGTGTGTCTATTTTTGTTATGTATTAAGTATTCCACAAAAGTATTGTAATGTCCATGTACATAAATCTTTGGGTCTCTACACTTATGTTTTATTTTTCTAGGATTTCATGAAGTGTTTTTTTATTTATATGCAGGGTTAATCTTGAAGAAAAATGGCATTCTCAATGAATTATCTATGTTGAATATTATGTTTTGAATTGTAATTAAAGGTTCATGTATGTAATTTATTTTCCAAGACAGAAAAAATGATAGGTACCTCAAATTTTGATTCCTTGTAATCATAATAATGTATTAAAATAATGCAATAGCTCTGGGATTCTGGTTCAGGGTGTTACAGTTGGTATCAAAGTTAGTTTATCAACAACATTGGAAATTAGATTTAGAAAACATAGATTAGAAAATATAACCTTATGAATGACTTTGAGGATAAGTCTAAGTATAGGATATCAACCTTTAGATTTTTTAATGGATAACCTAGGTTAATCCTATAGAAAAATGTTTTGATAAGATGATAACATCATTTAGAGATCCTATAAATGATTATTTGTTAGAATATAACTATGATTTGGGTTCCTCACTTTGTGCTTTGAGTGTGGGAGATGGTTAGAATCAGTAAGGTTATATAAGCAATGGTTATACTGTTGATGATGAAGAGATTACAAAAGGAAAATGAAATGAAAATGTTATTAAGGAATATGATGTTGAATCATAGTTAAGGGTTTAATAGTGAAGTGAAATGATTAAGCTTATTTTGTTTTTGCATTCAAAAATTATTTTATCATTGGTGATCTGGTTATAGGAATCATGATATATATAAGGATTGTAGGGCAGTACTTCTTCATCAAGGATTTATAAGTATGAATTATTTCATTATAGTTTTTAAGGTGATAAAGGTATTTTAAAATGAGAGATATATTACATTATTCGGATAATCTAATGTATTTTGTAAATGTATAGACCAATTTTGATAGTGAGTTTTGATGGAATTTTTTTATGTTTGGAATGGGTTAAGTTGAACATTGGATATTATTGTTTGAGGTTTAAGTGTGATTTATTAGATATTATGTGCTAACATTTTTTGTTTTACTAAACATTTAAAATTTGAATGAAATACTCAAGGACCATACGATTCATTAAAAATGCTTCATGCATAAATAATCATCGTGAATATCCATCGCCATGTGAATGAAATGAAGTGAGAATAGATTGAATCACAACCAAAGGATAACACTGATGGAATCAAGTAATTTTTCTCATGTTATCCTTTGGATAATAAATTAATCCCTCAACTCTGGGAAAGAGTATCTAAAACATTTGTTATCTGAATACCTTAATTTTTTTTGAATTGATGGTATTTTACATCATCATATATTTCTGTCTTTGACTCCCTCAATTTTTCATTTATTGTTTACATGTTTTTTATTGATGATCTCAATCACTCCCGATAAATATTTTTTTTATTCTAAGTATGTTTCTACAATGACCACTAATTTTATTCTATTCGAAATCCTAATTTGGTGGTGACATTTAAATTTCCATTTCCCTTTTATTAAGAGTTTATTTTATTAACCCTATTTTTTATGTGGGTTTTCCGTAAATGAATTTTTTTTAGTATCAACTATTTATTTTCTAAGTAAAATTTCAAATTGCATGGATGCAACTTATTGAAGGAGGGGAGAACGTAACATTGCATGATTTAATGGTACATTTCTTTTTAAATAAATTTAATATCTTGAATTGCATGCAACATTGACTTGTCTTTCATTACACAAAACATTGATTTTCGGTGAAACAACACTTGAGTATTATAATTATTTAAATGTTATATTTATAAATTATCAATTAAATATTGTAATTTGAATAATTATAAATAATTTTAAAATTTTATTCATAATTATTTCACATAAATAAAACATATTTATAATTAAATATATAAGTTTCAATAAAAAAGTTTTATGTTTAGAAATTATATTCTCTTAAAGGAACTACTTTTTATGTCCTTTATTGAACAATAATAAATTTAATTTTATCAACTATTACAAATTTAATTTGGTAAAATAGACATAATTTTTGAATTCAGAATATCAAAATTATATTAAGGTGAAATTTTGGTAATTTTCTAAATGGTTTCAATTTTTTATAAACAGTGAAATTACTGCATTGATGTTAAAATTGGAATATTTCATTTAAATAATTATTTTATTATAAATTTATTTTTAAGTCACAATAGATAAATAATTCATATATTAAACCAATATAGTTCATTGGAATCATTTTATAATAGAATTATATATAAAATTTTATTTAACTTTTGAATGTCACTTTTACCCACCTTCTAACCACATCCACAGATTGCCATTAAATGTAATTTTACAGCCACTATGAATTGAATTTCCAAAAACAGATATACATGGTTGTAATCAGTAAAAAAAATTTGTCTAATAGGATCGAAATATTTTTTTGGTGAATAGTAACTATTGAATTTTATTTACCACGGTTGAAGGTAAATCAAGTAATTAAAGGTAAAAGTAATATTAAAAATAATATAAAATTAGCCTCAGATTTGCCCTAATTTTATTGTACAGGTTTTTTCGTCCAAAATAAAACATAGGTTGAAATATGATCATTTTAGGCCAAAAGTGTTTGATTAAAAAATTTATTACATTTTATTTAAAGAAGATTTAAAAATGTCATATTAAATTTTTAATAAATAAATCGTTTTTAATATAGAATTATACAAAAGATAAATTATAATATAATTATTAATTTTAAATATAATAAATTTAAATTCATAATAATAATTTCTTTTTAATTTTTAGGGAATATATAACTTAATTAAAGGCTTTTGAAATAATGTTGTAGTAATTGTTTAATTAACTGAGATATCAAATAAATGATATTAAAAATATTAAAATAAATAAACTTTTACTTGATTAATGACAAACACTAATTTTATAGATACCTTAGACATGTTAGTGAAATATTTAAATTATTTTTTCTGATTTATCATGTAGGTTTTATATTTTTAAACATTTAATTGTTGAATAGTATCAAAATTGACATAAATGATACTTTAAAATAAATACTATTTTGTTAAATGATATAAAAGTCATAAAATATAAGGTTCATATAAATAATATTTATATTGTTAAATATGTCATAAATGACCCAATTGGGGTTTTTTTTATGTTATAGTAACTATGATAACCTTATAGTATAAAAAAAGTAGACACGGTAAGAGTTAAATTGTGTAACTAAAGGTTAAATCCAAACGATAAGGTTAATATTGTGACATGAACATTTCTAAAAATCATTATTTGTAATTATTTAGACCCATAGTCATCTTTTACTAGAAATAAATCACTTTGGAGCTATTTTAAATTGAAAATAATTTTATAATAAATTAATAGTTTTGGAGTTTCCAAAAGTGCCCCTCCCCTCTCTTATAAAAGGAAACCTCTCATAATCCTTTATTAACACCTATAAAGCACTTTGGTTCTGAAAAACCCTAACCATTTCTCCTCCCAAATTCCCTAAATTCATTGTAGATTCCATACTTTTTTCATAAATCCAACATAAGGAGTTCTTTTGTGCATATCAAAAGGATATACTCGAAGAAGAGGTAATTGTTTTACCAATTCATTAAATTTATTTTCTTCTTCTAAATTATTTTCCAAAGTTGTTCCCATACTAAATTAATAAATCCACAATATAATATATTCTAAGAAGTTTTTATGATTATTTTACAACCATATTCATCCTTTTACCTATCCTACGAAAAATAATATCACTGTGTGTGCGTGTATGTGCGACTTACCGTCTCCACACCATAGTGTAAACTGTTTTTCATCTATAAATTATTTGAATGGGTATCTTGAAAAATATATAAGATTTAAATAATAAATATGACATTATATTTTTTTTATTTATAATTCATATTCCATCCAATTCCATACCATTTAAACAATTCAGTATTTATTCCTTCACTCGTAAGTACGTACGACATACCGTCTCCATGACGCGATGTGATTCATGTTCCACATTAACCATTAAATAATGGCTATAATATATATATATATATATATATATATATAATGAATAAGTATGAAATATATGACATAATAATTCTTATATGACAATATATATTTATATATATACATATATTTCATTTCATTTCTTACATTCAATATGAAAAGAAAACAGAAACAACATTTATGCGCACATACGGCTTACCGTCTCCATGAGCGGTGTATTCCATTTAATATATCTATATTATATATATATATATATATATATATATTCTAAATATATATGATATATAAATAATGTTTTATATTCTATTAATATGTAAATCATGATCTAAGTAATAAAATCAAGAATAACAATTCAAAACACATACAATAAACAAATCATTTATTACTCGAAACGTTTCTTTAACTTTGAATTATTAATAAATTGGTAATATAAATTCATAAATTATTCATATATGATAACATAAATATTATTATGAATCTATAAGAATATAATAATATGTTTAAAAAAACTATACAAGAGTTTTGGACATGTTTGGAGAGTATTGAACCTAAGGTAGGGTAATTATGTATCACTTTTAATTTTCGTGAGAAATAAGTCATGTTCACAACCTATTTCTTAAGTGTGGTTCATTTAATGACCCAATTATATTTGATATCATGAGTAAATTATTCTTTTTTGAATTTAAATATTCATTTGAATATATTTGGCTTGTTATTTAAATGTTTAAATTGGTTTGGGATGCTTTGAATGTTTAAAAAATTATTCCTTTATCCATTTCAATTTTCTTGATGTTATCATACATATTTATTTATATGTATATAAAGGATTATAAAGAAAATTTTATTTCTATTTTAAATTTCATTCAAATTTTTTCAAAATATATATTTTTAAGTTTTTATTTAAGGGTCTCTTTAACTAAAACGTCATTTTAAATTTTTTAAAATCTTATTTTTCAAAAATATTTATCATTAATATCCATGTTTTAAAATGGGTTTAAGGATTGATTTATATTTACATGAATGTTTTAAAATGTTAATTACAAGTTTAAAAGTGCTATGGGACACATTTATTCAAAAATATATTTTCAATTGTCTTCTTTTTAAGTGTTTGGATTTAAAAGATATGATTTCAAAGAAAAGGGGGTATTTGTCTCAAGATATTTCTAATGATTTTAATAGAGTTTTTTCATCTATGTCAAATTACTTTGTTGGAACATATTCTTAATTGAGGTTTAAATATTATGATATTATTTACCATTTTTTATTTAATGGTTTATGATCAGTTTGATTGTGGATGTCCTATTTATATACCATTATTGGTTTATGTTTAAAGTTTTAACATTTCATATGCTTGTTTTAATATGAATGATTGTGTTGTTCATGTTTCACCATTTTCTTAATAGAAATGTATTGGACTTAGTAAGTGATGGGTGGGGCCTACTATAGCCCCTCGATGTATCGGTATGTATCATGAGACAAACTAGTGTCTTGGCACGAGGCTTTGACAGTATGGTTATGTATAGTCTTGGCACAAGGCCTTAACGGTATGGTTATGATGTCCTGCATTATGCATTCCCTCATTATGAGGTTAGTTATTGATATTACATGCTATTATTTGACTAGTAGAATATCCATGTGAATTTTTAAATGGAATCATTTGATTTATTCTTTCCATATTATGCCGAATATTATGTTTAAAAGTCTTGTGTTTCAGTTTTATACCTTGAGATAAAGGTTTGTGGTTGTTTATGATATCTTTCACTATATAGATTACCCTTAATAAGAATCTAAGATCACCACTTTCTTATTTTTTATTTTCCTAGGATGCTAAGAAGTGTTTTATGGTTGATATGCTGGGTTAAACTTGGAGAATAATGGCATTATCAAATAATTAACTATGTTTGGTATTATGTTTTTAATTGTAATGAAAGGTTCATGTATGTAATATATTTTCCACCACTTATAAACTTATCAGTCCTTCAGATTTTAATTTCTTGTAATTATTCCAATTTATTAAAATAATGCACCAAATCTGGGCTTCTGGGTTCAGAGCGTTATAGTTGGTATCATAGGAATTTTAGCAAAAACCTTGGAAATTGTACTTAGAAAACATAGATTAGAAAACATAACCCTGTGAATGACTTTGAGGATAAGTCTAAGTATAGGATATCATCCATTGGATTTTGTAATAGATAACCTAGGTTAATTCTATAGAAAAATGGATTTATAATAAGATAGAATCATATAGATATCCAATAAATTATTCTTCATAAGAATATCACAATGATTTGTGTTTATCACTTTGTGCTTTTAGTTTTGGTCGATGGTTAGAATCATCAAGGTTATACATGAAATGGTTATAATGTTGATGATGAGGAGATTTCACAAGGGAAATGAAATGAATAGGGTATTAAGGAATATGATGTTGAAGTGTATTTAATGGTTTAAGAGTGAAGTGTAATGATTAATGTTATTTTTTATTTGGATTCAAGAATTATTTCATCATTGGTGCTCTGATTATAGGAATCATGACATATGTAAGGACTGTATTGTAGTACTTCTTCTTCAAGGATTCAGAAGTTTGAATGATTTTATTATATTTTTTAACATGATAAAGTTACAAGACAATAATAGATACACAATGTTGTTTAGAGAATCCAAGGTATTTATGGAAATGTAGAGACATTTTTGGATAGTGACTTTAGATGGAAGTATTTTGGTTGAGTCTTATGGCTGGAATGGGTTAAGTTGAACATTCGATATTATTGTTTGAGGATTAAATGTGATTTAGTATATATTATGTGCTAAAATTTTTGATTTTAGTAAACATTTAAAGGTTGAATTAAATACTCATGGACCATATGATTCATTAAAATTTTGTCATGCATAAAGAATCATCTTGAATATCCATCTCCTGGTGAATGAAATGAAGTGAAAATAGATTGAAGCACAACCAAAGGATAACATTGATGGAATAAAGTAAGTTTTCTCTAGTTATCATTTGGATAATAAAATAATTCCTAAAATCTAGGAAATAGTATCTAAATAATATATTATTATAATACCTTAATTGTTTTGAACTGATTGTATTTTAAATCATCATTGATTTATGGCTTTGAGGCCCTAAATTTTCCATTGATTTTTCACTTGTTTGTGTTTGATAACCTAAATCACTACCTATAAATATTTACATATTTACTCAAAGTATGTATCTAAAATGGCCACTAATATTATCCTATTTGAAAGACTAATTTGGTGGTTACATCCACATTTCCCTTTCCCTCATATTAATAGTATATTTTATTAACCCTATTTTCGATACGGGTTCTCCGCAAAGGTATTTTTTTAGTATCAACCTTTTATTTTTAAGTAAAATTTAAAATTTGGAGGATTAAATTTATCAAATGAGGGGGTAATGTTACACCCCATTATTTCATGATACATTTCTTTTTAAATAAATTCAATAGCTTTTGGTTCACACAACACCGACATTGATTCTGTTAAACATAAAATTGATTTTTATTGAAACAACACTTTAGTATTATAATTATTTAAATGATATATTTATAACTTATCCATTAAATATATTAATATAAATATTAATAAATAATTTTAAAATGTTTTTCAAAATTATTTCACATAAATAAAACAAATTCTTAATGAAATGTATAAGTTTCGATAAAATAGTTATAAGTTTAGTAATACTATTTTCCAAAAAGTAACTACTTTTTATTTCCTTTTCTAAACAATAATAAAATTAATTTTATCCACTATTATAAATTTAATTTTTTAAAATAGAAATGATTTTTGAATTCTTAATATCAAAATTAGCTTAGGGTGAAATTTTGGTAACTTTATGAAATGTTTCAATTTTTGATGAATAGTGAAAATTACTACATTGATGTTAAAAACCGACAATTTTATTTAAATAATTATTTTACTATAAACTGATTTTAAAGTCATATTAGATAAATAATACAACTATTAATCCAATATTGTTCATGGGAATTATTTTATAATATATTTAGATATAAAAAATTATTTAAATTTTGAACGTCACTTTTACCCTTCTTCTAGCCATATATGAGGATTAGAATTAAAAATTATTTTACCGCCTCTGGGAATTTAATTTTGAAAAATAGACAAACATAGTTGTAAATAGTATGAAAAATGTGGTCTAAAAGGATCAAAATAATTTTTGTGAATAATAACTTTTAAATTTTATTTACCACTGTTAAAGGTAAATCGGGTAATTAAAGGTAAAATTAATATTATAATAAATTATCATATTTTACTATTCATCAAAAAATCAATTATTTTTTAAAAATAAAAAAAATTCAACCTAGACATTTTTCAATGTTTAGAATTAAAAAACTAACTCCATTTTAGTAAAATAATTTTCTAAATATATGTAATTTAATTTTTAATTAAAATCATCATTTACTAGGGAAATATAGATTTTAAAATTATAACTGATTTTAAAACACTTTAAAAAAATAATAAAGGTAACATTAAATTATCTTAAAACCATAACAAATAAAAATATTAATTTTTTAATACATTTCATTAAAATTTATTTTCTTTTAAATTAATAAATTGTTTATAAAAATTTAATTAAATATTTATTACTTATAAAAATAACAACACTTAATTAATAATTTATAAAATATTTACTTGCTTATAATATGATTTAATTATATCTTATTTTCACTTATAGGATGCATAAATTTCTTTTATACTTTAATGCGTGAGGTTACTATTCATTTGGCCATTTTAAAATTCATTAAGGTCATATTACTATTCCTAAGTTCAAGTTATTATCTCATCGCTATAGGTTATTAAACTTCTATAAATACTTTATATTTCATTAATACATCATTTATAAACCTTTTATTATGGTATATAAGTGATTTCATGTGATTTATATTATATTAAATTACTACAAAAAGAGAGAAATTCTATTGATAAAAGTTTGGGTTGTTACATTCCTCCCCACATTTGAAATTTCTCCCATGAAATTTTATTTTACAAAAACATGTGAGGGTACTTCTCCTTTATTTCATCCCCCAGTTACCAAGTTTCTTATTCATAATTATGGTTACTCCATAACACTTTTACAAGTTGTTTTGTGTTGTTTTGTATAACATTATCTCTATGGTCCAGAATCTTTACTAGCTACTCCTCATAAGAGAGATCATCTTCCAGCTATACCACCTCTCAGTTCAGTGCATGTGAGGGATCTGGTATGTACTTCCTCAAGATTGATAAGTGAAATATGTCATGAAACTGAGCCATATGTCATGTAAGTACAAGATGATAGGTCATATATCCTATGTGATCAAGGATCTCAAAGGGGACAATGTACCTTGGGCTTAGCTTCTCTTTCTTTCCAAACCACATGACTCTCTTCCACGGTGATATTCGAAGGAATACTTTATCTCCAACGTCAAACTCTAAGTCCCTTCAACGGTTGTCATCATAGATCATTTTCTGAATCTAAGAAACTTTGATATGTTGTTTTATGGACTGAACCTTCTCTGTCATCTCTTGTACAAGATCAGGTCCAAGTAGCTTTCTTTAGCCAAATTCATCCCAATAAGTTTGAGTTCTACATCACTTTACATTAAGAGCTTCATATAGAGTCATATAAATACTTGAGTGGAAGATATTTTTGTATGAGAACCCAACCAATGGGATATGTTGATCTCATCCGCCTTTTAATTCTAAAGAGAAGCATCTTAGCATATCTTCAAGCATCTAAATAGTCCTTTCATATTGGCCATCAATTAGTGGGTGATAGGTCATGCTAAAATTTAATTCAGTAGTCAAATCATGTTGTAGACTCCTTCAGAATTTATATGTGAACCTTGGATCATTATTGGAGACAATCGAGAGTGGAACACCATACAGTCTCACCACTTACTTCACATATATCTCTGCAAGTTATTCAAATGATAGATCTTACTGAATCACAATAAAGTGGTCACTCTTGGTGATTCGGTACACTATAACCCATATCCCATTGTTTCCTTTGGATTTCTTCTAGAGACCCGTGAAAAAGTCCATAGTGACATTCTTTCATTTCCACATCCTCCAATGGCCCGAAGGACTTCATTTTTTATTGATTTTTGATAATCCACCTTTCAAGGGGTGAGGTGGAACCCTTATGAGGCATTTAGGCGTAAGTATTACATGGACCATAGTCCTTAGAGGAATTCATTACCTGTAGGCTTGAAACATTACATACAATCCAGACTGACTACATGAAACTTCTCCTCCCAAGCATCGCCATCTTGAAATCATCTCTCCACCTTCACATGGCTATTCAGCTAGGCTTTCCCGTGCATGAACAGGCTTATCCCCATGGCTGGTGTCATACCCTCTCATTCTTTCAATCCCTTTAGCTTCTACTATGGTGAAATATCCTTGCTCATCCTCCTTCTAGAGCTTGTTCCTTGTAGGTTGTTTGGTTCTTATCTTCACTTAAGGTGGCTCGATGGCCTTGAGGTGGCCCAAAGGCATTACTGAACCAAAGGCCTGAGTGGCCCGAAGGCCTTAAAGGACTCAGGGACCAAATCGGTGGCCTGAAGGCCCAAACGGAGGAATAGACCTAGCTTCTACCATGACAAACAGTACCTGCTACAGTTCCCGCTACAGTACTGCTACAATACCTACTCCAATGCTACTATAGTACTGCTACAGTAACCCAGAAATATTCCTCCACCTGGATTTGATCTCGGGTCTCCTAGATGTACTTAAGGAGTCCTCACTAACCAGGCTGAGGCACATGTTCTCTCCCATTTCCACATGGGTATTGGAAATGGTTTCATCATCCCTTTGGACTTATATCTGTTTTCTTTAACTTGATTACATACCAAGCACCTTGAGATATACTCCACAATCTCCTTATTTCTATTATCCCACCAGAAGTGTTCTCGGAGATCTCAGTACATCATGTTGATACCGTGATGGATAGATAAATTTGAGCTATGTGAATTTTCCAATAGATCCTTATTTATCTCAGATGTTTTAGACACACCAATTCATGTTCTAAACCAAATCACACCATCATCATCGATATGTAACTCTTTCATCTTCCCTTCCTTTACTACATTCCCCCTATTTTGCAATTCTAGATCATCCCTTTATTCTTCTTTAATATTATCTTCTATAGATGGTTGGGAAATAATTTGGTCAAGGAAGGATCTATTACCTACCCTTATGATTCCCAAATCCATTCTTTTCATATCCATGAATATAGGTTCCTTCTCAATCCATAACATGGATAGAGTATAAGGTTCTTTTCTGCTTACTGCATCACATACCTTGTTTGTCGTGCGAGGATGATAGTAAATAGGGAAATCGTAGTCTTTAATCAGATCTAACCATATCCTTTGGCAGATATTGATATAATTTTGTGTTAATATATACTTTAGTCTCTAGTGATCGGTAAATATGTCACACTTCTCACCATAGAGGTAGTGTCACCATAATTTCAAGGCATAAATCATAGCCGATAGCTCTAGATCATACATTGGCTAGTTCTTCTCATGGATCATTAATTTCCAAGATACATAGGATATCACATAATCTTTTTTCATGAGTACACAACCAAATCCTTTCTTATAAGCATAATAATATATCACAAAACTCTTCCATTTTTATGTAATGTGAGTACAGGTGTAGTGATCATTATTCTATTTAGTTCCTTGAATCTTTACTCACATTCTTCCATCCAAACATACATTACCCCTTTACATGTTAATTTAGTTAGTGGGATTGAAAAGCGTGATAAATTTCTCACAAAACGTTGGTATTACCCACCTAATACAAGAAAACTACAACCATATGTGAAACTAGAGGGTCTGGTCCATTCTTCAATTGCCTTTTTTAAGGGTCTATAGAAATTCCCTCACATATGATAACATATCCCAAGAATGTGACATGCTTCATCCAAAATTCATGCTTTCTGAACATGGAGTTCCAATTATCCTTCCTCAATATTGCTAACACATGCCTTATATGTTCTTTTTGTTACTCATTTATATTATATTAGATGATAATATCATTGAGAAAACTACCACAAATTTGTCGAGGTAATGTATAAAGACTCTTTTCATTAAATCCATGAAGATTTTAGGGGAATTAGTATGTCTGAAAGGAATCAAAAATAAACTCATAGTGCTCATACATTATATGTAAGGAAGTTTTCTGAATATATTCCTTCTTTACCTTTATCTATTGATATCGATAATTAAGATCAACCTTTGAGAAATACTGGGATCCCCTCAACTAATCGAACAATTCATCAATCCTTGGAATAGGATGCTTGTTCTTTGTGGTGATCTTGTTGATTTCCCAAGAATCGATACATAGTCACATTGTTCCATACTTCATCTAAACAAAGATAACTAGCACACCCCAAGGTGATGCACTAGGTCATATAAACCCTTTTGTAAAAATGATCTTGCATATTATTCTTTAACTCCTCCAGTTCGATAGGATCCATACTATAGGTATACTTTGAGATAGGAGTATCTCTATGTATGATTTCTATGGAGAACTCTACCTCACTATCTGAGGGTAGTTTGTGTAACTGTTTAGGAAATACATCCATATATTCCCTTATGATGGGAATTTCCCCTAGTTTTATAACTTCCATTGACTCAACCATTTGAGTGAGGTATGCTTCTTCACAAGGAATCAAAACCCACACCACTGATCGATTTTCCAAAGGAAATTCATTATCTTCCTTGTATTTTTAAAGATTAATTGGATTGTTCAGAATATGAAAATATATTTCCTTTTCTAAATAGTTGATATGTTCTCTATATAATGAGATCCAATCAATTCCCAATATAGTGTCAAATTCCACCAATGGAAGTATTACGTGATTCACTAGAAGAATCTCCACACAAATGTCAACAAGAGAAGATTCCAAAACTTGGGTTGCAATGATTGGAGCACTTGGTGTTTTTAAAGATATCTCTACTCCAAGGTTTTGGGACTTCGATTCAATTTTTCTATAAAAAATTCAATATATAAAGGAAATCCTAGAACAAGAATAAATTAATACTTCTTCCATTCTTGAGTGAATAGGAAGTGTACATTGTATGACTTCAATTTATTTCTCAACTTTTGTAGTTGTGAGGGAATAACCCTTCCTTTTCTACTTTTTATTTGGTGGATGATGGTTCCAATTACCCTCAAAGAATCTGGGTTTAGTGCATTGGCTTTCATAGTTCCCTTTCTCCCAAAAGTTGTAGCATTGGACCATGGCTGGTTCTCTCCTTTCCTCAACCAAATTCTCCTAATTTATCATGTCTTTTCAATATTCATGAGCTTGGTGTCCTTCTCTCCCAAACATGAAGCATTTTCACATCCCTTTTAGTTGATTCCCATGATGCTTCTTCGTATATTTTTTTCATGTGGGGTTGAGTTTTCTTTCCACCTTTCTCATTAGATCCTCGAACATGAAAATCTAAATTTCATTTCTTATCACCATAGCCATGGGACCATTATTCAAACTCCATATCCAATTTCATAGCACATCAAACAACTTATTAGTAACTCCCAAAGTCTAAAATATCAATATCATTTTGAAGGTGTGGTTTTAATCCACTAAATAATCCATTTGTCTTTATATCATTGTAGATAAAAAACCTAAAGTAAACCTTGAAATCCTTGTGAAATATTCTTCGTAGGTCATGACAGATTATCCTTCCTTTTTATTCAACTCTATGAATTCTCTATCCCTCTTCGTTTGAAGAGTTCATGGTAAATACTTATTAAGAAACATTATCTTAAAGTCTTCTCATTCCATATCTTCAATTTTGTCCCTTGTCTTTGTGTTCTTAATCAAATCCCACCATTGTTCGGCCTCTACATCTAAATGATAAATGGACAAAGTCACCTTCTTTGTATCATAACAATGAAGCATAGAAAATAACTTCTCCATCGATTTGACCCACTTTTCCACAATAAGTGGATTGGAAGATCCATTAAACGTCGATGTTTGTTTCTGCATAAAACACTCGATTTTGAGTTTCATCCTCTTAGGTAAAGTAGGAAATTTAAAATTATTTAGGTTATTGTTCATAACCTTAGACATCTGGGTAAGAATTAAAATGAAATTTTGAACTCCACATATCAATGAATTGGGGATGTTGTTCAGGAAATCACTGCATTGTCCCTTACACGGGTTGTTGGCCTGGTTTCTCCAAGGTCCCACCATTTGTGAAATTAAGTATAAAGGAATATCTTGTAGAATCCTTATGTTTATAAAATATTCATATGTGCTTACATATACTTAGTCTCGTACTAAAGGTTTTCACTAAGGTTCTCTAATCCAAATTCCCAAATTAACTAAACCATCCTCAGATACCAACTATAATGACCATGCATTTCCTACATTACTTTTACATCATTTTAATGATAAATGACATAAAAACATTACACAATGAGGATAAAAAAAATTAGTGCCTTGGGAAAACTACTATCATACATATATTTTACAACATAAAACATAAACATTTATTGAATTCCTCCCTCTTTGGATTCTTATTGTCCCATTTGTTCTCCTTAGTACATGTAGTCACCTAAGGATATACATCAAAAAGGGGTTAGTTAAAATCCCAGTAATAGGATAGATAAGATCATGAAACAATAAGACATCGGGTGAGTATAAACATAACATCATCATCATAATCATTATAGGAAGCATTAGATAAAGGCATGGAATGTGGAAATGAATAAAAAATAAAACATCATGTCGTAATGGTTAACTACCACACAAAGTTGTGAACAAAGATAGAATCATGTTCACACATATTTAACTTCACTCATGAGATCCATAACAATACCAAATGCATTGGAGAACTATATAATTCTAGGTTCACCCTAACATAATAACATTTAAATTGAGATATATAATTCCTGGTGCACCCGTTACATAATAACATTTTCATTATCATGCTTTCCACATAGAATATATATCAATCTTGGACATAAAATAACCCATGGAAAGTAATGTGTTTCATTTCATAAATTATACATTCTAAAACTTTGGGTTCCCAAATTAATGATGGAATAACACACTTGATCATCAAATATGAGTGAAGATGAAACAATCCCAAGAAGTAAAATCTTTGTTTTCTTTTGAAAGAAGATTTATTTTGGAAAAAATTATGTTTTTAATAAAATAAAGTATAAAACATTTATATCCTTGTAAAGGTAATATAATTATGAATAAATGATATTTAAGAAATATTTATACTGAAAATGGGTTGAAAGAGGGAAAACCCAAATAAAGAGAGTTGGGTTCAAGAATTCCCCTTACCTTGTCTCTGAATGCTTTTTTCGGTTTAATGTCCTGTATAATCATATTAGATTCATTAATTAAAAAAACCAAAACTTTTTACATGAATCGGATTCCTTATAGTTTTATTAAGTTCTCCGATGGGCCTTTGGATGAGTTATGAATCTTAATTTCATTGTTTAGAATCATTTGTTTTCTTAGTTTTCACGATTGGTTCACTTGTATTCATGAATGGAAGTTCATTTAAAATGGGGATGAATATCCAAAATTTTCACTATATTTTATTAGTGATCCCCTAGAATATTAAATTATCATATGAGGATTTTGGTTATATACCATGTGGATGATTCATTAGATAAAACTTAATGATGATCGTTTTAGGTTAGTTTTGGTGGGTTTTTTATCACAGTGAACTCATTTTGTTTTATCTTTTGGTATTATGAGTCTAAGTTATTTCTAGAACATGGAAAGGGTAGTGAAATAAAATTTAAAATATTCTTGAAACCATTTATTGTTCTTATTAACATCCTTGAAGGTGTTTAAATAAAATTAAAGTTCATCACCCACGATGTCGATAAATTGAAACATCGTGAGCACCGATTTCATTTTTAAAATAAAAGAGACGGGTTGTGAGAAATGAGTTTATTGATTAATCTTACATTAACATGATATAATTATAGTTTAAGTATGGTACTAGAGTTATCATTCCATTTGGATGAATGGAGGTGAGGATAGAATGATAAAATAAATTGGAATTGAAATAAAATTAAAAGAAAGATATAGAGGATTTACCTCTTGAATTCTCCTCCTGAGATCCTCCTCTATGCACCTGAGCTTGATCTTTTGATTTGACCAAGAGCTGCTAGATGTGGGGGAGGGGCTAGGGAAGAGTATTTGTAATAACATATAAAATGATACATTCTTGAGAGTTTTGAGGATAAGAGGGTGTGAGGGGTGATGGGTGGTATTTATAGTGGAGGAGAGGGGTTTTTCACAATATTATATTCATTAGTTTATCATTTTGGTTTAAGACTCTGAATAGTTTGAGAATTGTCTTAAAATATATTAAAATAATTAAGTATATTTCTATATTTTGGGATTAAATCATCCTTACATCAACTATGAATCCATAATTCATGTATTTATCTTTTATTATAAATTATCATATTTTACTATTCATTAAAAATTCAAGTATTTTGGAAAAATCCCAAAAATTAAAGTATTTTAGAAAAATACCAAAAAAATCACCCTAATTATTTTTTGATATTTAAAATTATAAAATTAATTCCATTTTATGAAAATAATTTTCTAAATATGAGTAATTTAATTTTTAATTAAAATCATCCATTTCTTGGAAAATACAGATTTTAAAATTATAACCGATTTTATAACACATTGAAAAATTCCTTAAGGTCTCATAAAATTATCCTAAAACCATAAGACAAAAAATATTAATTTATAAATACATTTAATAAAAATAAATTTTATTTTAAATTAATAAATTAAATATAAAAATGTAATTAAATATTTATGACTTATAAAAATACCAACACTTAATTAATAATTTTTAAAATATTTCTTTACTTATACTATGATATAATTATATTATATTTGCACATATAACATGCATAAATGTTTTTATTCTATAATGGGTGAGGTTACTATTCAATTGGTTGATTTACTATTCCTAAGGGTTGTATTACTTTTCCCAAGGTTAGGTTACTATTTCATCAGTATAGGTTTCTTAACTTATAGAAATAATTCGTATTACATTAATTAATCATTTATAAACCTTTTATTGTGGTTTATAAGTGATTTTATGTGATTTATACTATATGAAATTACAATAATAAGGGATAAATTCTATTGATAAAATTTTGGGTCATTACAACTTCTTAAGATTTTCTTCACAATTTAAATATCCTTGATTTATTCCCCAAGTCCTTAAATAGATCTAATATCTACAGTATTGAAATTAAAGAAATTATTTGAATTTTATTTTGGATGCATTTTCAGATCATCTAACTGATTGTGAAAAACTTGATGTTTGGACTCCTTCACATGATTATCACCTTCGTTTATATTTTCCAGTTTCTCCCAAATGCACTTGGGTGTATTGAAACTTGAAACCTTAAAATAGATTTGATCAGATAGTCCTAATATAATATAATTTTGAGATTTGTCATTTTCATTAAGAATTTTCTTATATGTTTCATTCATAGTAAGACCTATCACATCACTGACCATAATCTCATGAACTGTGGTATAGAGACTTTCATCCTAAGAGATCGCATATGAGATCTTATTCTATTTACCAAATTTGGATGTTGCTTCTATAAAAAGGGGAACTACCTTAACATTCACTGAACCCTCCATGAAAAAAACTGAGAACAAAGTTAACCCCTATATCCTATAGGTTCTGATACCACTTGTAGAACCCTAGAACGCCCTGAGAGTGGAGAGGTGAATTAGAGTGTCAAAATTTTATTTCAATGAGTTAAATCATTTCCCCCACATTGGTAGGAATTTTTCAATCCTATCTGATGGGATTTTGAAAATATTAAACACACATATGTATAAATTCAAACACAACACATCAGTTTTACATAGTTCACCACTAAGGGCTCGTACAAGGAGAATATGTCGATAGTGCATCAGTCATACCTGAATCTAATAATATTCACTAGATTTTATGGATTATAATAGTTTAGACATGGTCACTCTATTATATTACCACTTCCTTTAAAATAATTTTAGGGATAACATACTACATCCCATGGATCACTTCCATCAATTCCCCTTTCTCACAACCTTGGCAGAAGACTTACTCAGTTTTTGCACTTGATGGTCGGCTCAATTGATTAGGAATGTAAGTATTTGTCCCAGATTATAAAAATACTTTTCTTACACCATAGTCCTGAATTTATGCACATTAATTAATTTTTCACTCAATCTATATGTTCAACATTAATGTTCATGAAGCTCCTAGACTTCGTGAAATCCAATTTTTGTTTTAAATATTTTTCATCCCTCACAAACCCACATACTTTCATGCAGATCAAAAAATTCATAAATATACTAGACTTTATGAAAATCCAAGCCTTCACAAAGCTCATAGGATTAATTTAACTCTAAATTATATAGAAATACACATTCTTCACAAAAATCCATTTTCTGAGATTCCTACATTTCAATCAATTCACAAAAATTATTTTCATGATGATTCTGCTTGTAAAGAGTTTCTGATTTGTTGGGAATTAAACCTCTGTAAAATCATACAGATTAACCATTTTAAAAAATTCCCTTCATGTGTCAAATTATGTGTTTCTTAATATTTATCGACAATTCTCCCTTCATGATGCATTTATTCTCACCAGGGTCTTTTCATGAAACTCTCCATTCATGTTTGTGATGCTCCTTATCTTTGTGAATCTTAAGTGAAATTTCTTGTTCGTGAGGTGTCTTGTTGTCACATAGATTTACTTCATTCCTTCACAACTCATACATTTTTTTAAACCATTCCATGAACCTCCCAGCCTTTGTGATCTAGATTCCATTATGTAGATCTTCATCTTCGTGAAGCTCGACATCTTCATGAATATCCGACCTTTGCCAAACTCCATAACTTTATAATATATTGAATATTCATTCCTATAAAATCACCTTTTGTGAATCTTGTTCCTTCCTCTTAATTTTGGGTTCTAAAAGTTTTTAAAACACTAGGAAATAACACCAAATTTATCACTGAATCCACTTGAACTGTACGATCACTTTCCTCAAAAACTCTATGTTCAAACCAATGTGTGGATTGACAACAAACACTAAATACAATCTATTTCTTGCAATTAAAAACATTGGTTCCATTAACCTAAGTTGGGTAAAAATAATAATTAATGATAATTGTCCCAAAAAAATATAAAATTTAGAATAAAATCACAAATGTGTGTTCATTTCCCTCAATGGCATGAGGCCTAATCCTTTTTAATTCAACCTTTGTGCACATCTTATTTTATTATAGTGCATATCATTCCTTAATTGATGGTTATATAGAAGATAAAAACATTGTGTTACACATTCAAGATCAGATCATTGTTCCTTAACCATTCCATGAAAATCTATTTTATGCTTATATCCTTTAAAAAAATCATCCAAGTATTCATAAAACATATAGAGCTATGAAGAACCATTTTTAGTGGTCGTGTATGAAAAGAATAATATCATATCATGTTATGTGATATCTCACATGTGAAAAGGTCAAATATAAACATCATCTACCAGTGGGAATATTATATTCTTTTCTTATACCCATATATAAATGAAAATATATTTCCATGTAGTTTATTATAGGTATACTACAAATGATTAGGAAGCATGGAACTATTTAGGTTATTGTGTACTATCTCATCAATTCAGAATTCTATATACCAATTTGTGATTAAAGTACAATAGAAGACTTGAAATATATTTATATCTGATAAATGGTTAAGTTTCATGGAGTAACAATCTTATTATCTCTTAATGAGACCCAAGATTCACCTCACTGTTTTGGTAATCCTTGCAATAATCCATTGGAACTCGATTGGTAGAAAACATGACATATCATACCCAAACTGATGGATAGATAAAGTGTATTGTCTAGAATCTAAAATACAAGATTATAGATTATGTTAAATATTTTTATATTTTGTCGAATAATCCTTTTTCTTTATTGTATTTTTCATATTTTAATTGTTATTGAGCCACAATACACATGGATTTATTCAAGACATTACGTGTTTTTTCATGTCAATCTTTACATTGTTGAGTAGAGACTGGGGAAACATTACTGATTGGACCAAGTCTTATCCATGAGAGTATTTTCAAAATTTAGAGTATCAAGAAACATATGGCTATAGCCTAGAGATGACATATTCCTTATGCATATCATCATCATCATTTGTTATATTTTAAACTCGGTGACCTTGTATTATTGAAATTGGCACCAAGACTAGGTCACTAACATTTGGTTAAATATGGAAATTTTGATCCTTAGTATATTGGACAATTTTATATCATAGAACTTATTAGATGCAACTTATATCAATAATCCTTGAGTATGAGATTCAATGTTTTCCATGTGTCTTAGTTAAATAAATACCAACCTGATCCTAACCATGTGATTCGTTATGACCATGTTACTCTTGAATCTAATTCTATAGTTATCAATGGAATAATTTTCATTCCAAATAGAAAATAAAATAACTTTTGAGGGTGGAAATTCTCTTTGTTATTGTTATTATGGAAGAAAGTTCCAATTAAATAGGAAACATGGCATTAAGAGAAGGTTATGTCGGAGCAATATCCAAGGATCTTCCAAGATATCCCAAACCACTAGCTTTTCAAGGATGAAAAGCCCAATGGTGTGGATAATTTAACTACCTCATTTTGAGGTATATACCCTTTAATTATGTTTTCATGACCAATCCCCTGGGGCCTGTGCCATGACTACCGCAAGTCCGCCTTCCATAGGTCAGGGGCTGGCGACTAGCACCAAAGGCGTAATTCCTGAAAACTGGGAAGGCATTTCCTTTATAACCTGTAAACACAAACACACCAAGATACGAACATGAGTAAACTATATAACCAAAAGGGTTATTAAAGTAAAAGGGGATGGATAAAATCCCAACAGTAAAGGAACAAGTAAAACTGAAAACAATACAACTGAAGAAAAAGAAAGAAAAGCGGCTACCGGGTTGTCCTATGGGATTCCTACCTAAAGGATAGGTACAGATAGCCTCCTCATCACTCAGCATCTGTCTTTCTCCTCCACGTACTGACACACTGTATGGTTCACCTCCAGGCACCGTCCAGTCCTGGTACTCTAGACCTCAGTCACTGTTGTCTGTCGTCTGCAACAAACACAACAAGGTGTGGGCATAGCCCGTGCATGGGTGAGTATAACGATACACAATAGGGACCCCGAGAACCTCAAGGTCTCACAAAATCTAACAAGGATAAACCACAAAGTATTTAAAAAACAGATAACCTTACTTAGGTATATGCCCATACATATACCTAAGTTATCAAGTGATTCATCTCAATCATGAGGAAAACACATAAAAACTAACTCAGCTCAACCGGGATTTTATTATAGAGGTAGTATCAAGTAACATCCTCAGTCACATTGTTGAATCCTCGGCTACTGGAGAACTCCACCTCTATAGAGTACAGTGGGCCTGTCATGACACCAAGTGCACTTCCCACTAACCTTGGATTGCTGAGGTACTCCTCTTGTCGAGTACCGTGGATCTGCCACGTCAAAAAGTGCGTTCCCCACCGTGGGTCTACTGCGTCACCAAGCGTGCTCCCCCTCGTAGACTGCTGAGGTACTCCTCTTATCGAGTACTGTGGGTCTGCCTCGACACCAAGTCGCTCCCCACTGTGGGTCTGCCGTGACACCAAGGCACTCCCCACTAGGCTAATAGAGTCACTACGAGTCAAAACGGTCAGCAGTCGTCAGGTCTCAGCCAGCTACTAGGTCTCTGCACTATGCTCTCTAGTCTATGGGAGGATCCTCTCCAGAAGCTACTAGTTGATACTCTAACTATCATGAGGTCCCATAAAGAAGTATCACAATGTTTATTCACGTCATAGGGGTCTCAATGTAATAGAGGGTGCGTCAATCGGACGCCCGGTCTGTTAGTTATTTGCCTTTTAGTCCCAGGGGCCCGGTTGGATTCATGCTCGACCCAACCTGAACGTACCCTATCTCAATCCAAAACTCAGTGTGTTATCACTCAAAGGGACCGTGTCACTCCAAGGATCCGAATGCCATTGAGGGTTCGTCAAACGGACGTCTGGTGCCAATGTTATGGCCAAAAGAAGTATACAGGTCGTAGTGGGCCCAGGTACGGTCCGACTCGATTGGACCGACCCGGACCGACCTCGCATGGGTCGACCCAAACCAACCTGCAGGGTCAGGCTTGGCCCGTCATGCGACCTAGTCCGTTGGGAGGTCCATCAGGCCGTGATGGCCGCGAGGAGTCGCGGGTGTCGCGGGGCGGCTTGGCCACGGGGGTGCCTCGAGGGCGTGGGCTGGTTCGGCCGGAGTGTCGTGTGGGGCATGGGTCGGTTCGACCGGAGCGCCGCGGGGGGAGCGGGCCTGTTAGGTCGCGGTGCTGTAAAGGGTGCAGGTCGGTTCGGCCGAGGCGCCACCGGGGGTGCGGGCCTGCTCGTCCAGGGAGCCACGAGTGGCATGGGCCGATTTGGGAGGGCAGCGGGCGGTGTGAGCTGAGGCGGGTCGGCCGACAGACAACGCAGCCGGGGGGGTCGGAGGGTGGCGCGACCGAGGCAACACGGCCGACGGGCAGCGCGGATAGCGGGCGGCTCGGCCGGCAGGCGGCCCGGCCAGCGGGCGGCACGGGCGGGGGGGCTCGGCCGACGGGCGGCTCGACCGGGGGGGCCCGGCTAGCAGGCACGGAGCCAGTTCGGCCGGGAGGCTGGAGCACTGTGGGGGCGACGCAGGTCGTGGTGGCCGCGGGTGGCGGTGTTGTTGCCTTCGTCGCCTTCGTTGCCTTCCTTCATTCTGAATAACACCACAAAGAAGAATGATGGAAGGGATTCAGGCCATGATAGTATGTCACACACCCTCCGCATTTAGAGTGGTAGCATACGGTTTACAAGAACGAAGAAAAGAACATCAACCATGATCTTTCCTAATTTAATCATTCCCAATCCCACACAAGAGAAGAAGGGAGTACCTGGAAAGTGATAAATAAATAGCATTAAAACCCTACCTTGGGTTGATACATTGACAGAGTCGCTGGGAAGAAGACGAATCGTAGGGAAAAGGATGGATGTCGGTGTCGTCGGCGTTTTCCATGATCTTCAGTTTGTGCATCGCTTCGTCATAGCCAAAGATGTCCTTTGTCGGAGGAAGTCTTTAGGAAGAAGGTCGAAGTTGGGGTCGGCATTCTTCGTCATCGTTCTTCATTGGAAGAACGCGTTTTTTGTTTGTGGAAATAGTTCTTCGTTGGAGAGATTTTCTCCCAAGGCTCCACCAAAAGAAAGTGGCCAACTGTTGTGTTTCCCCCAACATTAATCATTGCCACTTATTCAAAAAATAGCCTAATTAAACACCTAGGTTGTCACATTTAATCAAGGTGGTTTGGCATAATTAATGTGGAGGAAACTCAAGAGGATCCTCCACATTAAAGAGGGAGGTTGAGTAGTTTCTTCTCCCCCCATCAATAGGGGTTGGGTGGTCCATGCCCCTAAATTCAATTTGGGAGGTTATTGAAAACTCGGGTGGTCCCCAATACAAATAAACATGAAGAGGAGGTTTAGTTCTGGTGGACTCCACCCCTGACATCCACATGGAGGCTGGTTACAACAAAATAAAATAAATTGTGAGTATATTTTATTTATTATTTCCATGAAAAACCCAAAACGAATTTTCACCCTCAACCATCTGTCGTCGATCGGAAAGTCTCCTTAAGAGAATATCGGCACTGCGAGTTCAACGGTGCCCTCATATTTTAATTCTAAGCACCGGTTCAAAAGTTAGGAAAACCCACTTGCATGTTTACTGAATGTACCTGAAATAATGTTCAGAAATTCATTCCGGGCACTTCGGGCCTCGGAATCTCACACTGTCAATTTTCGTGGACTCATAAAATTCCCATATATTTAAAAAAAATTACATGGAAATTCCGGATCTTTACATTCTTCCCACATCGAGTCTCTACGTCCCCGTAAGACACAACTCAACTAGGTAAACAAGAGGGGGTAATGAGCACACGTCTAATCCTCCCACTCCTATGTTCTATCCTAGTGGTTCATGTGCTGCCAGTGAATATGCACCATAAGTATCGACCATCCATGAAGTACCTGATCTCGTCGATCCTCAATCTCTACTAGAACCTCCATAAACTTCACCCCATCGTTGACGTCCAGCTCACCATGGTCGATGATGTGATAATGGTTGTGCACGTATCTTCTCAGCTGGTATACGTGAAAGACGTCATGCACCCGGTGCAACTAAGGTGGAAGAGAAAAGCGGTAGTCCACCTCGCCAACTCTACTAAGGACCTAAAAAGGTCCTATGAATCTCGGAGATAATTTTCTTCCTCATCCAAATATCTTAAAACCTTGTCGGGGTGAGACCTATAGAAAGACGTGGTCTCATCCTAGAACTCCAGAGGTCTCTATCTCCGGTCGGCATGCGACTTCTGCCTGCTCTGTGCAGTCTTCACCCACTCCTGGATGATCTGCACCTTCTCTATGGTAGATCGTATCATCTCTGGTCCCACTAGTGCTGACTCCCCCGGGTCTGTCCAGCATAAAGTTGATTTTCAAGGTCACCCGTACAATGCCTCAGAAGGAGCCATCCCAATGGTGGAGTGATAGATGTTGTTGTGCGCAAACTCCACCAAAGTCATGTGATCCTCCCAGCTATGATCGAAGTTGAGTACATAAGCACGCAGCATGTCCTCGAGGGTCTGAATGGCCCGCCCAGTCTGACCATCCGTCTGAGGATGGACGGCGGTTCTCAAACCAAGGTGTGTCCTAAAATTTCCCTGCAACCCCTTCCACAGCCAGTAAGTAAAACGTGTATCACAATCAGATCCAATCTTCGTGGTTAATCCATGTAGCCGCACAATCTCCTGAACATAGAGGCATCCCAAGCTCTCTACTGAACCCTGCTCTCTGATCTGTAGAAAGTGGGCCAACTTGGTGAGTCGGTCGACAATCACCCGGATAGAGTCATGTCCCCTAGATGTATGTGGAAGACCCATCACGAAGTCCATGGATATCCTATCCCACTTCCACTCTGGGACCTCTAAAGGATGAACAAAGCTTTCTGGTACCTGATGCTCCGCCTTCACTTGCTGACAAGTGAGGCATCGAGAGACAAACTCTACAACTGCTTTCTTCATTCCTAGCCACCAGTGCTATCATCGGAGGTCCTGGTACATCTTTTCCACTCCTGGATGTACCACTAGAGGGGATGTGTGTAACTCCCTTAACACTTCATCCTGAAGTGACACCGGTACCATAGTATGTCCTCTAAAGAGGATGGTGTGCTCCCCACCTTCATAAAATCCATCAGGTGCATGTCATGTGGATATCTGAGCACGTCAATCCTCACATTCAAGATCCACATGCTACGCCTCCCTAACTCGCTAAAAAAGTGGGGGAGTGACTGTAAGAGATTGAAGAAAATCTTCTCCATCCCGATCCACAAAGGATATCTACAAAGTGTCCAGATGCTCCATCGCCTCTCCTAGAAGTTGTATACCAGATCTCCTGTTGAGTGCATCTGCAACAATTTTCCCCTTCTGAGGAGTATAGACTATCTCAAAGTCATAGTCCGGGAGGAACTCAAGCCAACATCATTATCTCAGGTTCAGGTCCTTTTGAGAGAATATATACCTAATACTCTTGTGATCATAGTACACTTTAAACACTCACCCATCAGATAGTGTCACCACATCTTCAAGGCGAAGACCACTGCTTCTAACTCTCGGTCATGGGTAGCATAGTTCTTCTCATCTTGTCTCAGTTGTCGAGAGCCATATGTGATCACTGCCTGATCCTGCATCAGGACACATCTGAGTCTGGTCCCTAATGTGTCACAGTAGACTAAGTACCCTACGCCTTCCTCTGAGAGCCTCAAGATGGGGGCACCAGTCAGCCTCTGCCTCAGCTTCTGAAAGCTCTTCTGGCATCTCTTTGACCACACAATGAGTTTCCCCTTCTTCGTCAAGGATGAAAGTTGTGCAGAAACTCTGGAGAAATTTGGTACAAACCTCTGGTAATATCTAGCCAAACACAGGAAAGTTCTTACCTCCATCACACTCCTGGATGGATCCCAAGAATGTACCGCCTCAATCTTCACTAGATCTACTACAAATCCAGCCTTCAAGATGACATGTCCTAGAAAGTGAACATCATGGATCTAGAACTGGCACTTCGAGAGAATACCATAAAGCTGGTGCTCTCGGAGTGTGTCCAGTACTACCTGTAAATGATAGGCATGCTCCTCCTTAGTAGTCGAGTAGATCAAAATATCGTCGATGAAGACTACTATGAAGTGGTCATGGAATGTCTAGAAGATCCTGTTCAGGAGTCCCATGAACACTGTTGGAGCATTGGTCAGGCCGAATGGAATAACCAAGAACTTGTAGTGGCTATAATGACATCGGAAAGTTGTCTTCTGCACATCCTTGTCTCACACTCTAAGCAGGTGATAGCCTAATCTGAGCTCTATCTTAGAGAACCATCGTGCTCCCTTCAGCCGATTAAAGAGGTCGTCAATCCTTGGGAGTGGGTACTTGTTCTTCACGGTCACCTGGATCAGGTGCCTATAGTCAACATAAAGCCTCAATCTCCCATCCTCCTTTTTGGCAAACAGAATCGGGGTTTCCCAGGGAGAAACACTGGTCCGGATGAATCCCTTCCCCTGCAAGTCCTCCAACTATACCTGCAGCTCGCGAAGCTTGGTAGGAGCCATCTGATATGATGTAGTAGATATTAGTACCATCCTGGGGTACAAGTCAATGTAAAAGTCCACCTCTATTCAAGGAGGTAGACGTGGGACATCAACAGGGAAAACATTTGTGTACTGGTCCGCCACTACAGGATAACTTGGACTCTCCACTTCAACTGCTCTAAGGGTAAGGCTATCCAAATGATGTGTAATCGGCTACACCCTCCTCTAGGTAAGTCCATCCTACGCTGCAAAGGCTCCCTTCTTGCCGGTGAAGGTAAACCTAGTCCCATCAGTGCAGATACACCGTACTTTGTGCCTAATATAGTAAATTTGTACATAGACTGTAGATAACCAGTCCATACCCAAGATGAAGTCGTAAGGCCTCGACACCGCAACTAGGAGATCCCAGCCGAAGATATCGCCTCGTAGAGTAAGCTCACACTACCAACACTGGTGCTTAATCATTGAATCTGCTCCCATAGGAGTATCTAGCTGTACAGATCGAACCAATGGCTCTATCGAAATCTCCGAGCTCCGAACAAGGGAAGTGGAAATAAAAAAATGACG
Source organism: Viscum album (assembly GCA_963277665.1). Lineage (NCBI taxonomy): Eukaryota > Viridiplantae > Streptophyta > Magnoliopsida > Santalales > Viscaceae > Viscum > Viscum album. Next base: position 498,854,455 of record OY728140.1, read on the forward strand.
GGAACCTGTGTCTATAAGTACTGCAGCTATGGTGGAGTAGACATAGATTGTACCTCGAATCATCTCTGGAGTTCCATGATCATAAGCCTCAGCTTCCTGGAGTTGAGCTCTCCCTTTTCCACATGCTCCCTACAGTCAGGGTGGATCTCCTAGTGGTGGTGGCAGTAAAATCTCGAATAGTCACCCACTACCAGCTACACAGACAGATCCTCTTCCACGTATTCCTACTCCCTATGGACCACCTTGACCGAACCTCTATCTCTACCTGGGTGGTCCCACGACCATCTGCTGATCATCCGTATGACGGGTCAAACAGTCACAAGCCATGTGACCCTGTCCGCCGCATGTGAATCACTGCCCGCTTCTGGCATGTTTGTCTCCGCTTCGGGTGCCCCGAACAACCGATCCTAAGTCATTCAGTCATCCAACTATAGGTCTAGTCTTCTTGGACCTCTGTAACATCTGTCTGCTGCCAGCTGTAGAAGGATCCACTATGTGTTTAATGGTGGTGGATCTCGTTGCTAGAAATTGCTCAGCGAGGAAACTCTCCACTGGGAGGGCTCTCTCTAACACCCCTGCCTACGTCGGGATGCTGAGTGAGATCACCAAAGCTCTGATCTCCCGCCTGAGTCCATGATCAACATTTCGAGCCCTGAAGAATGGGTCTCACACCATATCGGTGGAGTAGCGTTAGAGGTATGTGAACCTCACTGAGTACTGAGCTATAGTCAAGATTCCCTACTGCAGATGAAGTAGCTTATGAATGCGCACTGTACGAAGAGTCTCTCGGAAAAACTCTGCCCGAAACAGGCTCTTGAAGTCTGTCCAGAAAGCGTCACCTCATCCTGAACCTAGAGTATCAAGCTCCACCATCTGCCTACTGCTTCCTGTAGAAGGCTGGCGGTAAGGATCACCATGAAATCGATTGGTGTCCCTACCAATCGAAAAACTCTCACCACGGACTCCTACCAATCCTCAGCTGCCTGTGGGTATATCTCTCCCATGAACCTGGGTGGCCTCTAGCACTGGAACACATGCAACACGCACAAGCGGTGTGCACCGTCTGCTACTAGGGCTGGTGGCATTGGTGGCCCAATGGGTAGTGGTACCGCTGGTGCCTCCACTGGTGCCTCTACTAGAAGAGGGCTCTGCACTAAGGCCTTGTCACTCGGTGGGCTATCAGTCCATACAACTCTCAGAACCCTGAGTGGATGTCTACGTGGATACATCCTGAAAAGAAACTTGTGGGCTATGGTCAAAAAGTTATACCTAGTGAGTTGACCTGGTGAGCTGACTTAAATAAAAATTTTGAAAACACACACACAATCAATGTTTTCATGCACTGAGTTGGAAATCAGATGTCAGGGTCCTGGTGTATGGATACGTCGGCCACCACACCAACACTGGACTCCCTGAAATGAAAACCGCACTCATTACCATTAACAATATTGCTTCATAGAAACGAAATATTGGAGTCCTAGTTCTGCAGTATAACCGACTCCTTTGAAACCAATTTGTCATGACCCGTCCCACGGGGCCCGTGTCATGACTACCCCAAGCCCGCCTTCCATAGGCCAGGGGATGGAGACTAGAACCAAAGGTGTAATTCCCTAAAAATGGGAAGGAATTGCCTTTATAACCTGTAAACACACACACAGAAAGATATGAACATGAGTAAACTGTATAACCAAAAGAGTGATAAAAGTAAAAGGGGCCAGAATACAATCCCAATAGTAAAGGAACAAGTATAACTGAAAACAATACAACTGAAGAAAAAGAAAGAAAAGTAGCTACTGGGTCATCCTCCGAGATTCCTACCTGAATGGTAGGTACAGATAGCCTCCTCAGCACTTTGCGTTCGTCCGTCTCCTCCACATACTGACACGTTGTATGATCCACCTCCGGGCACCATCCAGTCCTGGTACTCTTAGCCTCAGTCAGCGGTGTCCATCATCTACAACTAACACAACAAGGTATGGGTAGAGCCTATTGTCACGAGACTTGGCTTTCTCCCAAGCTCTCGTGCGGCACCCGACTAGCTTCCCTTTCACAAAGCCTAGACGAGTTCAGCCTTTCGACACTCGCAACGAAAGTAAGGATCGTAAGGGAAGTGCTTGACAAGCTCACAAGACACAAGTGCAAAGAATCTCTCAAATGCTCTCAACTTCTGTGTGTGTTTACAAATGAGGAGCCACTCCCTTTATATAGGGCTTGGTGGAAAAGTCTACAACATTCTAGAATATGTACACATCCACATGATTCTAGAGTATTCTAGCCTACCCTACTAGAATATACATGGAGCATTCTAGAACCCGTTGAGATCCACAACCTTCCATGGAGGCCTAGAATGTTCCGGACCCTTCAAGGCCCAAGGGGTGTTCCGCAACACTCCGGAGATGTCTGGAATATTCCGGAACTTGGTGGAAATGTAGATAACTCTAGAAGATTCTAGATAACCTCACCACCGGGTCTCCTCTCCAGTTGGCGGGGCGTGACATCCTCCCCCACCTATTTTGGCGACGTCCTCGGCGCGTCCATGATGATACTCCTCGATTGCCTGCGCGAACTGCCACAAGTTGTCTGCAGGTTCCCAGGTTGCCACGCACTCTGGTATGCCCTTCCACTTGATCAAGTACTCCTTGCTTCGTGGCGCTCCACGTCGCCGAACTATCCGATCGTCAAGTATGAGATCCACCTGCTTGTCATATGACTCGACAACCGCGGTAGGTACCCTTGTAGACATCCCTCTTCTCGGGTCCTCCACGTCTTCATGATATGGCTTGAGCATACTCACATGGAAGACTGGATGGATCTTCAGCTTGGGAGGCAACTCCAATCAGTATGATACCTCCCCGACTCGGTGCACGACCTCATATGGTCCCTCATATCGCCGAATCAGGCCCTTGTGCACCCTCCTGAATGCTTTGTGCTGCTGAGGCAAGAGTTTCACCATCACCTTGTCCCCAGGATGGAAGCTCACATCCCTTCTCCCTTTGTCGGCCCACTTTTTCATCCTCTTGGCAGCCTTGTGCAAGTGGGTTCTCGTCATGTCGGCCTGCTCATGCCACTCCTTGGCCATAGTGTAGGCGTTTGGTCTGCTTCCTTGGTACTTCTCCCTAAGTACCGCTGTGTGAGGAGTAAGGGGTTGTTGTCCGGTCACCACCTCAAATGGACTCTTTCCCGTCGACTCACTCCTTTGCAAATTGTAGAAGAATTGAGCCACATCAAGCAACTTGGCCCAATCTCGCTGGTTGGCACTCACAAAGTGCCTCATGTAGAGCTCCAATAAGGCATTCACCCTCTCCGTCTGCCCATCCGTCTGGGGGTGAAAGCTCGTAGAGTAGTGGAGCTTCGATCCCAACAATCCAAAGAGCTCAGTCCACAACTTACCCGTGAAGCGTGGATCCCGGTCGCTAATCATGTGTCGTGGTATCCCCCAATACTTCACCACATGCTTGAAGAGTAGCCTTACGGTGAGCTCTGTCGTCACATCTGCTGGAGCGGGGATAAAAGTGGCATACGTCGAGAACATGTCCACCACCACGATGATGCTCCCATACCCTTCGTACTTCGGCAATGCAACGATGAAGTCCATGGTGACTGTCTCCCAAGGCCTCTCTGCAATGGGCAATGGCTGCAATAATCCTCCAGGCAACTGATTGTCCACCTTGTCTTGTTGGCACACAAGACAAGTCTTCACATAGGACTCCACATCATCCTCCATCCTCGGCCAATAATATGCTCCCTCTAGCAAGGCTTTGGTGTGGTGCTGCCCTGGATGTCCTGCCCATCTTGAGTCATGACACTCCTTGATGAGATCCCTCCGTAGGTTCCCCCACTTTGGGACATATATCCTCCTCCCTGTGGTAAGAAGAGTGCCATCCTCCTCCCAAAATCTCCTTGTCTTGCCCTCTACCGCGAGAGCCAAGATGTTCTTGGCTATAGGATCATGTGCCATGACTTCCTTGATCCTACCCAAGATCCCGTCATCCACACATGACAAGTGGCTGAACACCATCTTCCTGCTAAGTGCATCGGCCACCACATTCGCTGTCCCTGGCTTGTACTCCAAAGAATAATCAAACTCGGCCAAGAATTCCTGCCATCTTGCCTGCTTCGAAGTCATCTTCTTATGGGTTTGGAAGTAGCTTGTGGCAACGTTGTCAGTCTTTACCACAAACTTGGACCCCAAGAGATAATTTCTCCATGCCCGAAGACAATGTACCACAGCTATCATCTCTTTCTCTTGCACCGTGTACCTCCTCTTGGTGTCATTCAGCTTCCGACTCTCAAAAGCTATGGGATGTCTTTCCTGCATGAGCACACCCCCAATAGCAAAGTCTGAGGCATCGGTGTGTACCTCATAAGGCTTGGTCAGATCCGCCAAGCTTAAGACCGGTTCCTCCATGACCATCTTCTTCAAGCCCTCAAATGCCTCCTCGCATTTGACATCCCACTCCCACGGCTTGTTCTTATTTAACAAGTCGGTGAGTGGAGCCGCCTTCTTTGAATAGTCACAAATGAATCGCCGATAATAGTTCACCAACCCAAGGAAAGATCTCAACTCGGGAACCTTGGTTGGACTCTCCCATTCATCGATAGCCCGGATCTTCTCATGATCCATCATGATCTTACCTCCTTTGATCTTGTTCCCCAAGAAGAGAACTTCATCCCTCGCAAAGGAACACTTCTCCTTCTTCACATATAACTCGTTCTCCCTCAATACCTTGAACACGGTTTGTAAGTGTTCCACATGATCCACCATTGTCTCACTATAGATGACAATGTCGTCCAAGTAGACTACCACAAACTTGTCCAAGTATTGGTGGAAGACTTTGTTCATCAAGGTGCAAAATGTCGTTGGGGCGTTAGTCAAACCAAATGGCATAACAAGGAACTCATAGGATCCGTACCTTGTCACGCATGCGGTCTTTGGCACATCCTCCATGGCTATGCGAACTTGATAATATCCCGATCTCAAGTCCAGCTTGGTGAACACCCGTGCCTTGCCCAACTGATCAAAGAGATCCGCTATTACTGGGATAGGATACTTGTTCTTCACTGTGACTTTGTTCAACGCCCGATAGTCCACGCACATCCTCAAGGAGCCATCATTCTTCTTTTGGAATAGAACGGGCGATCCATATGGCGACTTGGATGGTTGGATTTGTCCCGCATCCAACATCTCTTCCAAATGCCTCTTCAACTCCTCCAACTCAGGTGGAGCCATACGATAGGGTGCCATGGATGGTGGCTTTGATCCTGGCACCAACTCAATTTCATGATCCACCTCTCTCTTGGGTGGTAACTTCTTGGGAAACTCTGGTGGCATGACGTCGCTAAACTCCATTAGCATGCCCTTCACCTCCTTCGGCAACTCATGGTTGTCGTCCACCGGCCCATCATCTTTCAAGGAAACCAAGTAGGTCTCCTCTCCCTTCTTGAAACCCTTCTTCACTTGCATGGAAGAAAGTAAAGACAAGTCATGATTGCCACATACCTTCATCGTCACCATGCACGGGCTTCGATCCTCCATGATCACCATTTGCTCCAAGTGATGTGTTGGTATGGCCTTGGATTTCTTGAATAACTCCATCCCCAACACTATCTTGAATTCATCCATGGGAACCACCGTGAGATCAATATCACCCCTCCATTCACCAATGAAAAGGGTCACTCCACGGACAATTCCACTCTCCGGTTGAGGTGTGTCATTCACGGCTTTCATGCGACTAGTTGTCTTGGCCACAACTAGCCCATGTCTCCTTGCCTCATCTTCGGCCACAAAGTTGTGTGTGTCTCCCGTGTCGAGCATCGCATAGGTGGACTTCCCATTCAACTCCACCTTTGCATACATCAACCCATCCTTAGGTGGCTCCTTAGGTGGTTTCTTCACCTCCAACGCATTGAAGAGCCTTAGAGTCCCCATTTTCCGCTCCTTGGGAACTTCCTCCTTCTCTTCAAACATGGAGTTGAGTGCCTTCCGCTTGGGACACTCCTTCCATGTGTGAGGCCCATCACAAAAGTAGCATCCCCGGGGCTTGAATTCTCTTGAGAAGTCCTTGGTGTGCTCCTTGGACTTCCCCTTGTCATGGGCATCTCGGTTCCACCTCCTCTCTTGGTCTCCCCCACCTTTACCCTTGAACTCCTTCTTGGGCTTAGGGGGTTCAACCTTCTTCTTTTATTCCACCAAGGACTCGGCAATGGACACGGCTTCGGTGAAGGTCTTAGGCCGTCGACCTCACACCTCTTGTTGTGCCCATGGCTGAAGACCTTTTATGAAATCATACATATGATCATAATCAGTCTTGCCACGTACCTGGAGCTTTAGTGAGACATACTCCCGAACATACTCATGGATTGTCCCCGTATGCTTCAAAGTTCGCAGCTTGTCCCTTGCTTCCCAATTAGCTTCCTTGGGGTAGAACTGAGCATAGACCCATTGCTTGAATTCTTCCCATGATGGAAGTGCCTTCCCACCATCCTTGAGCTCTTGGTGCTTCATCCTCCACCATAGAGAGGCATCATCACCAAAGTAAAGAACGGCGGTCTTCACACGGCTCATGTCTTCCATCAAGCCAATCGCCTCAAAGTACTGCTCCACTTGCCAAAAGAAGTTGTCTACCTCCTTGGCATCTCTCTTGCCATTGTAGTGCTTTGGACGAGGCACATCAATCTTTGGTGTGTCCCGCACAAGCACCCCACTAGCCAACTTGCCACGATAATTTGACCACTCCCTCTTAAGTTGATCAAGAGTTTGGTCGTACCTAGCCATCACATCCCCATGCTGTGCTAAGATCCCCTTTGTCCAGTCCATGAAGGCATCTTTCTCGGCAGCATTCTCCTTGGCGTACCTCTAAACTGATGCCACTCGGTCTTGGAGAGTGAAGAGCGCATCACGTAGGCCCACGACGCCTAGTGCCCCTTCCTCATCGTCTCCCTCGACATACTCGAGCCTTTCTTTCACATCAGCAAGGCACTCCTCTGCCCATAGGAGACGCTCCTCAAGAGTCGCCACGGTCTCATGAGACTTCCCGGCCTTCTTCTTAGGAACGGTCGGCATGGCCTCTTTCTTGGACATAACAGGATCCTCCACATTCGAGCCTGCCATCGCGAACACTTTCCTTGAACACCTCTGATACCAACTGTCACGGGACTTGGCTTTCTCCCAAGCTCTCGTGCGGCACCCGACTAGCTTCCCTTTCACAAATCCTAGACGAGTTCAGCCTTTCGACACTCACAACAGAAGTAAGGATCGTAAGGGAAGTGCTTGACAAGCTCACAAGACACAAGTGCAAAGAAGCTCTCAAATGCTATCAACTTCTGTGTGTGTTTACAAATGAGGAGCCACTCCCTTTATATAGGGCTTGGTGGAAAATTCTACAACATTCTAGAATATGTACACATCCACATGATTCTAGAGTATTCTAGCCTACCCTACTAGAATATACATGGAGCATTCTAGAACCCGTTGAGATCCACAACCTTCCATGGAGGCCTAGAATGTTCCGGACCCTTCAAGGCCCAAGGGGTGTTCCGCAACACTCCGGAGATGTCTGGAATATTCCGGAACTTGGTGGAAATGTAGAGAACTCTAGAAGATTCTAGAGAACCTCACCACCGGGTCTCCTCTCTAGTTGGCGGGCCGTGACACTATGCAGGGGTGAGTATAATGATACTTAGTAATGACCCAGAGACCCTCAAGGTCTAACAAAATCCAACAAGGATAAACCACGAAGTATGAAATCAATAGATAACCTTACTTAAGTATATTCCCATACATATACCTAATTTATCAAGTGATCCATCTCAATCATGAGGGAAACACAAAATAACTGACTCAGCTCAACCAGGATTTTATTCTAGGGGTAGTATCAAGTAACATCCCCAGTCACATTGTCGAAATCTCAACTGTTGGAGAACGCCTCCTCTATCAAGTATAGTGGGCCTTCCATGAAACCAATCGTGCTTCCCACTAACCTTGGAATGTTTAGGTACTCCTCCTGTTGAGTAACATGGATCTACTGCATCACTAAGTGTACTCCCCTCCGTGGGTATGCCACGTCACCAAGCGTGATCCCCCTCATAGCCTGTTGAGGTACTCCTCCTGTCATGTAATGTGGGTCTGCCACGACACCAAGGCACTCTCTATTGTGGGTCTACCACGACACCAAGGTGCTCCCCATTGTGGGTCTACCATGACACCAAGGTGCTCCCCACTAGGCTAGTAGAGTCACTCCAAGTCAAAACGGTCAGCAGTAGCCAGGTCTCATCCAACTACTAGGTCTCTGCACTATACCCACTCGTCTCAGAGAGGATCCGATCCACAAGTTCCTAGTCGATACTCCAACTATCACGAAGTCCCATGAATAAGTATCACAATGGTTTGCCATGTCACACAGGTCTCAACATAACAGACGACGCGTCAATTGGATGCTTGGTCTGTTAGTTATTATCATTTTAGTCCCAGGGGCACGGTTGGACTCGTACTCGACCCCACCTGATTGTACCCCATCTCAATCCAAAACAAAGTAGGATATCACTCAAAAATACCATCCCACTCCAAGGTTCCCAATGCCTCTAACGGTTCGTCAAGAGGACGTCCGGTGCCAAAGTTATGGAAAAGGAAGTATACGGTTCGTAGTGGGCCCGGGTCCGGTACAACCCGGTCGGACTGACCCCGCCTGACCTGGAATGGGTCGACCCAGTTCGGGTCGACCTGGCCCGGCCTGTAATGTGGCCCAGTCTTCTGGGTGGTCCGGCAGGCCGCGAGGGCCAAGAGGGCCACGAGGGGCAGCAGAGCCGCGGGTGTCGCGGAGCGGCTCGGCCGCGAGGGTGCCTCGAGGGCATGGGCCGGTTTAGCCAGAGTGTCATGGGTGGTGTGGGTCGGCTCGGCCGGGGCGCTGTAAGGGGTGCGGGCCGATTAATTCGGGGTGCCGCACGGGGAGTGGGATGCCTCGGTCGGGGCGCCGCGAGGGGCGTGGGCCGGTTTGGCCAGGGAACCGTGAGGAAAGTGGGCCGGTTCGGTCGGGGCACCGCGAAGGGCGTGGGCCGGTTCGGCCGGGGTTCCGCAAGAGGTGCGGGCCGGTTCGAGAGGCGGATGGGAGATGTGAGCTGGGGAGGCTCGGCCGACATATGGGGTGGTCGGGGTGGTGCGACAGGTGGGTGGCACGGTTGGGGGGCACGGTCGGCCGGCAGCGCAGCGGGTGGGCAGGGTGGCTGGTGGGGGGCGTGGCCGGGGCGGGGCCAGTTCAGCTGGGAGACCGGGGCGCCGCGGGGGCGGTGTGGGTCGCGGTGGCCGCGGGTGGTGGCGTCGTTGCCTTTGTTGCCTTCTATCATTTCGAAGAACACCACAAAGAAGAACGATGGAGGGGAGTCAGGCCATGTTAGTTTGGCCCGCACCCTCTACGTTTAGAGTTGTAGAATATGGTTCACAAGAATGAAGAAAAGAACGTCAACCATGATCTTCAGTAATTTAATTATTCCCAATCCCACACAAGAAAATAATGGAGTATTTGGAAAGTGATAAACAAATAGCATTAAACCCCTACCATGGGTTGATACATCAACAGAGTCGCCGGGAAGAAGATGAATCATTGTGAAAAAGACGGATGGCATTGTCTTCGGCGTTTTCCTCGATCGTCAGTTTGTGCATTGGTTCGTCGTAGTCGAAGACATCCTACGTCGTAGGAAGTCTCGAGGAAGAAGGTTGAAGTCAAGGTCAACATTATTCATTGGCGTTCTTCATTGTAAGAACACATTCTTCATTCAGATAAATAGTTGTTCGTTGGAGAGCTTTTCTCCCAAGGCTCCACCAAATGAAAGTGGCCAACTGATGTGTTTCCCCCAACTTTAATTGTTGGCACAAATTCAAAAAATATCCTAATTAAAAACCTAGGTTGGAACATTTATTAAAGGTGGGTTGGCGTAATTAATGTGGAATAATCTAAAGAGGCTCTCCCACATTAAAGAGGAGGTTTGAGTGGTTTCTTCTCCCCCCATCAATAGGGGTCGGGTGGTCTCCTCCCTTAAATTCAATTTGGGAGGTTATTGAATACTAGGGTGGTCCCCACCACCAATAAACATGAAAAGGAGGTTTAGTTCCGATGGAACCCACCCCTGAACATCCACATGGAGGGTGGTTACAACCAAATAAAATAAATCATGAGTTTATTTTATTTATTATTTCCACAAAAACCCCAAAAACTAACTTTCACCCTCAACCATCTATTGTCAAGGTGATAGTCTCCCTAAGCGAATACTGACACTGCGAGTTCAAAGATGCCCTCGTATTTAAATTCCGAGAACCGGTTCAAAAGTTAGTAAACCCCACTCACATGTTTACTTAAAGTACCTGAAATAAAGTTCAGAAATTCATTCCGAGCACTTCAGGCCTCGGAATCATGCGCCGTCAATTTTCACAGACTCATAAAATTCCCATATATTTAAAAAAAATACATAGAAATTACGGGTCCTTACATATGTATTTTAAATATTAATGATTATTAGATAAAATTATAGTAGCTTATGGATGGTCTTTTTAATTTTTAGAAGCATTTTTTGGGGTATACATAAAGGGAAACCATGTGGATTTCTTAATTTATCATGCTAGGGTAAAGGAAGATCACTAGGAAAGCACACAGTTTCAGAAAATCATGTGATAACCATGATACATGCAAAATGTTTTGACAGTGGTGTACTATATGGTTAGCACCCAGCTTACCAAACCATTCGGCCTAACCATATAGTCCTGGTTATTGTCTAATATCACTCACATGGTTTTCATATAATTTTCCAAACCATGTGCCCTAGCCCTATAAAATGAATAATTAAATCTAAAAAATATATTTTTAACTCAAAATATTACTAGAAACCATCATGCATCTTATCATAACTTAGGTTCTCAAACCTTGTCCCTCCTATAAGTGGTTTCGATGATTTCTTTCCCCTTGAAGGCTGATTCCAAGAAATTAAAGAGTGCTAGATCTAGAAAGTACATCGTAAGAGTGATGTTCTTCCTTTTTATTATGAATCATCTCATTTTCTAAAGATAGGAACCTTGTAATAGGGATTTTATGTCCATATCTATGGTTTAGGTCTCATTTTGATAGAATCATGTTAGAATTTATTGAAGGAATGGAAAAGAGATCATGGATCTATGAGATCATGAAACTGTTCTTCATGTCAAACACATAAGAGATATGTGGCTGATATAAATTTTTACTTTCCCATTTAAACAAAGGGATTTCAGATTTATAGATAAATTTCTTATACTTATGATTGAAAAACTCCAGGTAAACCCCTATTTAAATCACTTGTCCCTAATTAGTCTCAATATATTGGGTTATGGGTGAAGTAAAAAATGTGTTCAGTAAACTTATTTAATGAAATTTTCAATAAAAAAGGTTTTGGGTATGTGAAATTGGCATGGAAATAGTTATCATTCATTCATATACATATGAAAAGGTCATTGTAGGTTATACATTTTCACGATGATGATTAAGGATCATTAAATTGTATCTTTAAGTAATGAATTGGTATTGGAGGGACAAGTTTATAGTCTTAATTTGGACTATTTGAAGGACCTTCTCTGATAAAATATTCATTGGGTTGTTGTTTTGAATGGTTTTGTGGGTTCATGACTGATTTATATACTGTTTTGGGGTTTTCAATACTTTTTGGTACATTTAACTTAATCAATGGTTTTCCCACTTTCATCTTATTTTATATAAAATATAAATTTGATCTAACTTGTTCTTGTTTAGTGGTATGTTTAGGAAGTATTAGGGATTTCTTACTAGGTTGTATAATCACCCATCTCATATACACCTCTGTGCATATACATATGTTTTTTATTAGGATTTATGTAAGGGGATATTCATTAATTTACAAGTAGAGACTGTTGACGCTCCTTTCCGTCACAGAGTCCAACGACTAAAAAAGAGAAATACCTTAGTCCAAAATGATTCATCCTTTGAAGAAACATCAAAAATTTACAAAGGCATGAATAAGGGTTTGGTCAAAGATGGGCCACGCAGGATTCATCATGGTCACGCAGGTATACCTGTGCGCCACATATTGGGCGCACTGGTGACCTGCGCGCCCTATTTGATTTTCTCTCGGGGTCTTTAGTAGCCTTTAAATACCCCTTGTGGGCCCCCATTTCAAGGACGAAAAATTCCAAAAGCCGCCCTAGTCTCTTCTGGAAGTCTTCCAAACACTTCTAAGGTAATTTCTTACCAGGAATGGAAGATCTAAACAGGGAAAACAAGGCCTAAGTGTTGAAATTCACCAACACCTGCGCGCCTAGGTGTTCATCCCTTAAGGGAAATGGACACACCTACGCGCTGCCTTATCTCTTCACCAAAACTTGTGCGACAATCTTTTGGAAGCCCCTATGGATAACACTAAGGGCTTGATCCAAGTGTCTCCCAAGTGTTACCCTTTGGTTCAACCGTCGCGCAGGTACACCTGTGCCGTGCAGGTATACCAGCGTGACCGGGACCTGCGCACCCACGCAGGACCTATGCGCCTACTTTTTTTTGGGTGCCCTTCTTGCCTATTCACCTCTCTTATTCAAATCCACCTCTCCTTTTCAAGATTTAGCCTTCAGAAGCCTCTTCAAATCCATTTATGGCATGGTTCCCTTGTTGGATTCCTTATCTGAAAGGAATTATGTGGAACATCTCTCAAAACCTAGTGATTTACATATTTTTATGTCACTAAGGTTAGTGATTTAATTCATTCAACCTCATCCTTTAAGATGAGAGGATCTTTAACCTGGGCCTCCTTTTCAGGAATAATCCCCAGTCCATGTCCCAATCTCAAATCTCTAAATATGGGCATCCTCCTTAGGAGTAATCCCCAAGTCCCCTAACCTCAACCGCCTTTTCAGGAGTAATCCCCCGTCTTCAAGTTCCCTTAATTTTGGGCATCCTCCTCGGGATTAAGCCCCAAGTTTCCAAATATGGGAATCCTCCTCAGGAGTAAGCCCAAACCATAATTCCTTTAATATGGGCATCCTCCTCAAGAGTAATCCCCATGTCCCCAAATTCCCTTAACATTGGTATCCTTCTCAGGAATAAGCCCTGGTCATAATTTCTCTTAACCGATCATAATTTACTTCTAATTTGGGCTTCCTTATCAGGAGTAAACCCCAATCATATGTCCTCTCTAATTTGGGCATCCTTCTCAGGATTATGTCCTAATTTAAGTATCCAAATCTCCATAAAGAACATATACCTTTATGGATCTTGTTCCCAGGTTTCTTCCCTGAATTAAATCCTAATCTTCATCTATATGGGCAGTCATACATACATAAGCCCCACATCATTTCTTATGATTACATATTTTGTGGCACAATTTTTAGGTTTTACCAATACCTCTTGTTTCTCACACCGAGCATGACTCATGTGATCTTAGAGCATAAAAGTAATTATGAAGTCTTTCTTTGAGCCATCAACCATACATAAACCTCATTCTTCTTTACTTGAACTACGTGGGTTCTAATTCTTTTTCTAAATAAGGATACATGGGTAGCCCATCTGCGGGTATGATCCTAACTCTGAAACAATCTATTTCCTTTTGAATGACAATAAACTTCAAGTGCCCCACTGAGTGGCTTTAAAACTAGTATGGTTATCAAAATAACCAAGAGATCTCTATTCAATGTATTGAAGGATACCATTGACTAAGAATCTCTAACAAATACAGAAGATTCTCTATCGATGAAGAACCTCAAATACATATAAAAGATTCTCTAAATCTTATACATATTAATCATTAATAGTCAGATCTAAAGGAAAGATCATTTTCATACTTGTTAATGTAATAAGGATTCACGAACATAACTTAAATCTATAAAGAGAGTCCCATAGTAGACAATAATTCCCCCCAAAAAGGTGTGATGAGTCCGACCTCCCATCCTCTCGACCAATGCAAATTCTTATGCCCCATCAGTCCACAACTAGTGAACACCTACCTTTGGAAATTATGTCCAAATGGATATAGAATCATTGTATGTTTATGGTTCTATGAACAAACCCGTTAGAAACCGATTGGAATGTTTGATCCTTAAATCAACGAGGTCATCCCCATTTCCAGAGGGAAAAAAATGGTGAACCTGATGTGAATCCCTAACCAAGTTAAAATGATGTTTTACTTATTTTTAGGCCCCTATTTAAACTCAATGAGAGGGCCAACAAAACAATCAGTAGCATATTTTCTCATCCAAAATATACAGTGGTTGAACTTATCTTGATTATGTCTGTTATATAAAACATGCACTCTTTTCCAAGATCTTCTGCGTTATATAAATGGCTCCTCTAAAGTTCACGCATGTGAATACCTCTACTGTGAATGCCTCTGCTGCTACTCCTGATGGATCATCGTCTGCTCTGATGAAGACATCATCTACTCAGCGTCTTCAACGCTGGGTATCAAATTCACTGGTTAAGGAATTATGTCAACACTGTACCATTCCTACTCTGGAGGTAGCTCGACAAGCCCTCCAAGTCAATAATTCACCCTGGTTGTCCGGACAGCGACAACTAGCGATCAAGAAGCAGGTGGTGCCAACCACCGTTTCCAACAGTTTCAGTTTTTTATCCCCGGAACTCAATCACCAGTCCCTCCCATATTCTAGGGAGGTGAATGATAAGGTCACTGAAGTCCTTAATTCAAGGAAACAGGAGTCATTCCCGAGGTATCCCATCAATAATCACCATCAGACTCGTGCGACAGTGCACCCTCAACATGATGAGGGTATCGCCTTATGGGGTTCGGCTTAGGTCCCTCAGACCTGAGCACGCAAGACGAACCACCAGAGGCAAAATCCGGTCAACAGTGAGTAGGTTCTTATCTCTACCATTTATGGAGAAGTCCACCAACCTAACTTGGTGGAAAGCAACAAGCGGGCACATACACCAGTCCGTTTTAATTTCGTTGTCCAGCAGAATCGTCTAGCAGCAATACGCCAATCCTGCCAGGAAATTATGGTGGAGTACTATAGATAGGAACATACACCTATTTATAAATCATCAGCTAGTCAGTTGGCTCGTCTGACTACATATGATGAAGCCTGCCAACCCAATGTGTTGAAAACTGGTAAACATGCATATACACCTGCTTACACTCATCAATCCTGCTAGCAGCCTCATCTATCAGTATTGAAGGAAGTTCATCAACCACATTCGGCGGAGTGTAATCATCTGGCACATACACCTGCTAGTATTGATCAATCCTACCAACAGTCTCGTTTGGTAGCACCCAGAGAAGTTAATTGGAAAGCCCCAATGACTAACAGGAGGCAGACTCAACTCTCTGCCCCCAAAATTGAGTATTGTCAAAATTCACTGACAGGAAAAGGAGGATTGGAGTAGTAACACAAACCTACTCCAAGAACAGAATGGACGTATATTACCATTCTGGTAGCTGAAGTTACCAAGCATATTTTGACAATGGTGAAAGAGTAGATGCAAATCCCTGCTCATATTCTGGATGCCTGTCAGGATATTATAACAGCTTCAGCAACATCATAGGGAAAGAAATGAAAATCTATCCCTACCAGTGGAGTGATACATCAACAGTACACTCCGGATCATACATACACCTATGTTCCAGTCCAAGAGGGTTGTGGGGCGTACTCCCCCATATCATACGGACAAAAAAGTCATGCACATACACCTGATTTGAGTGGAGATAATTAGCCTAACTTGATCATTTCTCCTGAGCAGGCACATACACCTGCCCATAATGACCACTTTCATCAAAAAGTGGTTCCTAAAGTGAGTAATAAGGCATCTATGAAAAATACCCGTCTAGCACAATCAAGAAATCAAGGGCCAATCTCTAATAAGGCCTTACTCGATGCTGGAGTTCTTGAAGCCCTTAGACAATTATCTGTTGGAATTCAAGATTCTACTCTCTCAGTTCCCAATAGTGGGAACATTAATTACAAAGGTCTTCATCAGACACTTCCTCATGAAGGCTTTCTTCATGATAGTTTGATCAATCACAAAGTTTCATCTTCAGATGAGAGCCACAGTAACCCTCTGTGTGGCCAGGAGATCAAG
This sequence comes from Viscum album, assembly GCA_963277665.1. Taxonomy (NCBI): domain Eukaryota; kingdom Viridiplantae; phylum Streptophyta; class Magnoliopsida; order Santalales; family Viscaceae; genus Viscum; species Viscum album. The sequence goes on from OY728140.1 coordinate 498,870,528, forward strand.
GAGCAAAATGTTTCATCTTTTGTTGTAACCCACCATGGCGTTCTTCCCCATGATGATGAATTTAGCTGTGAAAGTCCTCTCCATAGTAGTAATGCACATTGCCTGGAAAATGATCCAATGGGAAATGTAGTGATGAGAAATCCCTTTTATCTTGAGGCACTTTCAAATGTGAAACCAGTCATTTCTGATGCTTTACCGCTAGCAGGTGAAATAGTTTCTCAATCAGAAGATAGCCTAGGGTGTAGGTCATTCTCTGAACCACCCCTAGGCCATTCATCTTCTAATTTTATCAGTGAACTCTCTACCGATCTTGTTTAATCTGATGAATCAATAAGCAAGCACCGGCTCTGGTCTAATCAGGTAGAATAATATTCATTTAATGATAAATAGGAAGTGTTGAATATGAGAAAACAAATTGAGAAAGGTGAAGTGCCAGTCATGTTTTTTCCTCTGGCTGACTCTTAGTATTGCATTACAAGGATGTTAATAGAAGATGGAATTTATGATATTAATCTCAACATATGGAAAACTATTTTTCAATTGAAAAAGAAAATATTATCTTATGATGAATATGAAAATCATGTCAACATAATAGAAGGGTTACAATTCCAAATTGACTTGGCATCTCTCTCAGTTTCTCGATTTCCGAAGGCTGAAAAGCAGCAGAGATCCCTTAAGCATTTATGCCTTGGCGTGCTAAGAAGATTTCACCAGTTAATTTCCAAATACACATCTAGTATTCATATCAGGGGATGGGGTGTTCATGGAGAACTTCATTTCACTTTACTCTCTAGTCAATAAATCCCACCGAAAATGGTCTCATGCAATGTTATTTCCCATGGTCGGCCACAGCCAATTGGATTTGTTTGTAATCAAAGGCTTTATTAGGAATAGGCCTCAACTAGTTCTTCTCAAAGTCAGGCATAAAGAGAACAACTTGTTGAATTACTCTTGCATCAAGTAAACAAGAACATCGAACATGCTTCTCGTTTGGAGTGTGCACATCATCAAGTGACAGAAGTGTCATAAATCATCCAACGATCTTTTGAGCCAGGTGATGAAAGTGGATGAAGGTTTGATGAATCCAGCCAACTTCCGGACTAAAGTCCGTAAGATTAGGAGATATTTCAAGAAATTGTCATATGTAGCATCACAAGAACAACCCCATCTTGCTAGACTGGGGACTCTTTTAGCCCAACCCTCGGAATCAACAAATAGGATTCGAGGAGTTGATCAGGAAGATCAGGAACAGCCCTAGTCCACAAGACTGGGGAATTTTTCAAATCCTCAATCTCTTCCTTGGAGAAAGTTAGTCTTCTATCGATTAGGTAAGAATTCACAAGAGCAACGAAGAGCCGAATTATCAGGAGATTCTATCCAAATTATGGTTCGTCAAGAAGTTCCTGAGGGATCAAATCAACAAAAGACAATGTCCCATAAAAGACATGGAAGAAGACATTATCGAAGAAATGCCAATATAAGGGATGCAATGAGTTATGCCTCAATTAATGTCATCAATGCCATTGTTGCTAATCCCTCAGATGAGTCTCAATCAGAGGGATCAGATAAAGAGGTTCATTCTCAAGAAGTTGTACGCAAAGACACAAATGAAGAAGGTGTGAATACACGAAATTAATGGATTACCCAGAATCTAGGTAATCCTTCCAGTAATCCACTTCCCCCTCTCCGAAAGGGATCCAAAAAGGGGAAAGGAAAGAATCAGGTTACATACCCTTCCTATGGAGATGTCCAATCACTCTCACTAGAGAAAATATTTTCACAATAGGAGGAAGAAATGAAGGAGTTAAGGAGGTTGAATGCAGAACTACTTCAAGGTAGTCTTCTTCTTAAGCATGCTAGAGTCAGTCAGCCAAGGGAATTTGTTGTAGCTACTAAGATGGATCAAGAATATCCTCCTCTACTAGTACACCCTCACATGTCTAATCCTATGAGTTATGTGCAACAAAAATCGACAGTGCTACCATCAGTTGCAGTACCAGCCACCACATCTATCCAAGCTCCAGTTGTTGCACCTGCTCAAGTCCAAGATCAATCGGATGTTTCTCAAAAGTTAATAACTACTATTGAGTCATTAACAGCTCGTTTGGAATCTATAGAGGGAAAACTTGCTCAAATTCAACCAGAAAAGAGAGCTTATCATGAATGGGTTGATTCAATTCCTCCCCCATCAAATTTTTCAAGTACCACATTCCCAATATTTAATAGTTCGGGAGATCTAGAGCAACACTTAACCCATTTTGTTTCTTGTTGTGATCCTATGATGGGAACCCCTCAGCAACAAGAAGTAGTTAATCTCAGGTGTTTTGTACATTCATTACAAGGGCCTGCTTTTGTCTAGTATACAAGCTTGCAATCTCGATCAATTACCAGGTGAGAGGATCTCTGTCAATGATTCCTTCTTCAATTCTGCGCAACTTTGCCAAAGACAACAGTTTTTTATCCTACAAATTGTAAGAAAATGGATAATGAAAGAGTTTCAGATTTCATTACTCGCTGGAAGGGATTAACATATTCCCTAATCTTATCACTCCCTCAAGAAGAGTTGTTTCCAATCTGTGTGGCAAATTTTCATGATGAGTTACGCACACTATTGATCCCTGTGAAATACATAGGAAGGTTTTGAGACCTTACTTCGATCGCTCATCAGATCGAAGACTCTCTTACAAAGACTAAGGATAAAGGTCATGTAATTCTATCAGCTTCATGAAGGAGAATGGGTAAAGTAGAGACTGCTACAGTTACGCTTAAACAATCACCTGTACCTGCTTCTACTTCAAAACCTTCATCTTATTAAAGGGCTCCACCTCTTGAGAATCAAAAACAGAAGCCTTTTTCTCAATATGATCAAAGAGATAAATGATTGAAAAAATTTTAGGATTTAAAGAGCAAAGTTTACTCTTTCCAAAATGAGAAAGTCCCTGGTTACTTCATTTTGGCTCTGGAAAATAATTTGGTTCAATTGCCAAGGCCCAAGAGGCCTAACAAGGAAGGTGATGAAGACCGTCCCAACTATTTCCCATTTCATCAGATGTTGGGGAATCCCATTCAGGAGTGTTTTGTATTCAAAGACCTCCTGAAAAAAATGGTGGACTCAGGACAAGTCAAACTGAAAGGTTCTTCATCTCAGGTAGCATGTGTTACTGCTACAGATACAGAAGAAGAAGGAGAGTGGTAAGAAGTCAAAAACAAAAATGCACAGAAATATGATGATTGGATGGTCAGGAAAACGATCATCCAAACTCATGCTATTTTTTGAACACAATTGAAGAAACAAATTGTGTCTTCTTCCATGAATTCCATAGTAAAACCCTCTTCATCAGAGGGAAAATCCTCAAAGGGGTGCCATAATTCAAAGAAAGAGGAACAATCAGAAGAAGATGAAATCATGTCAAAGCCCAAGTTGTCTTTGACTCTGGAAGATTTTATGCCATCTACTTCGAAGCAATGAGAACCCTCCCACCAAATGGCACAACCTAAATTGTATAATCAGGCAAAGTCTTCCTCATAAGAAGAATTGATCTTTGGTTTTATTAATATGATTCACTTAATGGATCCTTATTCCAGCCATAGTTTCGATTTTGATGAGCCTGAGTTCCTTGTATTAAACAGAGGAATTAGAGGGAATTCCAGAGGTCTGGGATACAGAGGAAGACGTGGATATCCCAAAACCCACTATTCCAATTCTACCCCTGATAGAACTGTGTATGAAGTAGAAACTCGTGGAAGAACCCTTCATAGGGCTCAATAAGAACAATCAAATTCTTACACCAATAGCAGATTCAGTCCTGGTACAATTATTCTGGAGGATCGGTTAGAGGTTCTACCTTCTTCCTCTCAGCAAGTAAATAGACCTAATCGGTCTAATCTTCCAAAACCAAGAGTATTTCCAACTCCTACCCTGATACATGATGCATCTATTTCCAAGGCATCAACTTATAAGGCACCTGCGAAGCCACATGTTCCTGTTGGTAAACGCAGACCTTTGGATGAAAAGTATGATTTATTGGAACATTTGGCCCAAGTACCAGCCAAGTTATCAATTCTGGATGCCTTAAATCTATCAAAGGATCTTCAAGAGGCACTCATCGAGGCTTTTTCAAGTTCTCAGGAATTTGAAACTGAAATTTTTGCGGCTAAAGTCTACCATGTTGAGAATAATCCTGCAGAATACCATGTGGTAATATCTTTCACAGATGAAGATGAAGATGATGTTGTTCATGGACATATTAGACCTTTATATTTATTTGGCAAGGTCAATGGTGTATATTTCCAAAGATCTTTCATTGATAATGGTTCAGGAGTCAACCTCATCCCCATTCTTACACTTCGTCGATTGGGTCTCATAGAATCTGATTTATCTCCTTCTACTTTTATGTTACAAGGATATGATAAAAATGAACAAGAACCACTGGGTGAGATTACACTCAGAACTCGGTTTGGAGATCTTGTATCCAATTCAGATTTCATGGTTGTTGATCATGAAACAGCCTTCAACATCTTTCTTGGAAGACCCTAGCTACATCAACATGTGGCTATCCCTTCATCATACCATCAATGTCTCAAATATTGTTTCAATGGTCAAATTGGGGAATTGTATGGTGATAAATCCCCCTTTAAAACATATGAATCTCAATACATTGAGGCGGAATTCTATCACATGAAGGGTAAGGAGAAATCCATAGCAAAGGAGGTTACCAAATTTAATGCTCCATATGGTTTGTAAAATATTACAGTAAACCCATTTACACATGTGAGTACAGATTATGTGTTGCCTAGCAGTAAAATTGACAGGATAAACCCAAATCAAAATACTCTTATGGAAACCTCCATAATGTGAATTATGGAAATCAAGCCAGAAATCATGGGAGAAAGTGGTGATTCACCAAGAAATGATGAAAGCTCAAATGGAGATGTCTTCATTTCATTCGATGAAATAAAAAAGGTCTATACTTCGCCAATCAGGCCACAAGAAGTTATAGCAATGTTAGAGGTGAATGATGATGTCGATTCACAATCCATCATCTCCCTTATATTACCCAAGGAAGACCCTTCATCATCAATAGGGTCAGAAATGGAAGCCTCTTCTTCAAGATGTTCAAATTTTAACATCTCTTCTGATCATGGAAATTCTACTTCATCATCTACTATGCAAGTAGAAACAGAAGAAATAACACATGTTGAAGAAGAAGAGGAAGATCTCAGGGATGCTCCTCCAGCATTTGTAGAGGGTATCTCTACCACCATGGATGAACTCAAAGAAATAAATCTGGGTACAAAATAAGATCCACGCCCCACATTAATTAGTGTGGTCATGACTCTTGAAGAGAAAGATATTTATATTTCATTTTTAAAGCGAAATCGAGATATATTTTCTTGGAACTATACAGAGATACTAGGTCTTGATCCTGATGTTGCTACTCATCATTTGGGTTTTCCAGAAGAACATCAAGGATTTAAGCAAGCCGCAAGAAGAACACACCCAACTTATGCTTCCAAAATTGAAGCTGAAGTGGATAATATTATCAAAGATAACTTCGTCAGAGAAGATCAATATCCCAATTGGTTGGATAATATTGTCCCTTTGCAAAAGAAGAATGGAAAAATTAGAGTTTGCATTGATTTTAGTGATCTTAATCGGCATTGTCCTAAGAATGATTTTCAAGTGCCGATCACAGATTGCATAATTGATGCAACAGCTAGCTATGAAGCACTTTCCTTCATGGATGGATATTCTGGGTATAATCAAATCTGAATGGCTTCAGAAGATGAAGAATCTACAGCCGTCAGAGCCCCTCAGGTAGTGTTTTGCAATCAAGTAATGCCCTTTGGTCTAAAGAATGTAGGCGTAACATATCAGCATGCCATGAATCACATCTTCAAACCCTTTTTAGGGATGTTTTTTGAATGTTATGTGGAATATTTGGTGGTTAAATCCATACAACGTTCTAATCACTTTGATGATTTGGAAGTCATATTCCAAAAACATTGGCAACATAATTTGAACATAAACCCCTTAAAATGTGCTTTTGGGGTAACCTCGGGAAAATTTCTCAGCTTTGTTGTATTCCATCGTTGTATCGAAGTCGATCTGGAGAAGACAAAGTCAATCCTTGGTATGTCACCTCCTTGGAATTTGAAATATTTGAGAAGACATCAAGGACACTTGGCCTATATTCGGCGTTTCAATGCCAATTTAGAAGGAAAAGGTTTACCCTTCACCAAATTGATGAAGAAGGGAGTCACTTACCAGTGGACTAAAGAATGTCAAGAACCATTCGATATTCTCAAGAAGTATCTCTTGAGTCCACCAGTATTAATTCCACCTGTTGAATGAATACCACTTATCCTTTATGTGACATCCTTAGAGCGATCATTGGGAGCCTTTCTTGCCCAAAAGAATGATGCTAGGAATGAAAACAGCCTTTACTATCTCATTCAGACTATGCTTGAAGTAGAAACCTGATATTCAAGTATTGAGAAGTGTTTCCTAACATTAATCTTTGCAGTTCAGAAGTTGAGACACTACTTGCAACATCACGAGGTCTAATTGGTATCTCGCAATAACCGGCTCAAATTCATCCTTAGTCGTCCAATGCTTACTGGATGTCTGGAAAGGTGGGCGGTTATTTTGTAGCAATTTGATATTCAGTATGTGCCTCAAAAGGAAATAAAGGGCCAAGCTCTGGCTAATTTTCTTGCTGAACACCCTTTAGTAGAAGATACTTCTTCAGATATTGAACTTCCTGATGAGGAAGTATTCTCTATTCAAGAAAGTCTTCAAAAATGGGAAATGTACTTTGATGGTGCTTCCAGAAGTCCAACAGGGAGGAAAATAAAAGATCCTAAATTCAACAATGTTGGGTTAGGAATTATACTCATTTCCCCGGAAAAGGCAGTGTTACCTTATTCCTTCTCATTGTTGGGAGGTGGTACAAATAATGAAGCAGAATACCAAGCTCTCATCGCAGGATTGGAGTTGGCGCTTCAAGAACAAGCGAATCACTTAAATGTGAAAGGTGATTCAGACCTGGTAATCAAACAAGTCAATGGGTATTATGCCATCATAAAAGAACATTTAATCCATTTGTATGATTACGTCATAGAGTTAATGTAAGAATTTCCTTAGGAACCGACATTTTCTTATGTCCCGTGATCACAAAATGCCCAAGATGATGCACTGGCTAATATAAAGACAGCTCTGGAAGATCAAAATCGGGACGAGACAATTATCATTATTGACCACCGTCGTACAATTTCACCTTATGTTCAATCCAGAACAGAGGAAATAAATTAAATTAGTCCCATATCTGAACCATATGGTCATACTACAGGATGAATGACACCTATCAAGGAATACCTTCAAAATGGAACACTTCCACCTGATAGTGTTGGGAAAGAACAAATCCGGCGACATGTGGTCAATTTCACTCTTTATGACAGCCCTGATCACCTAGAAAAAATTCTCTACAAAATAGGTTTTGATGGAATTCACTTCAGATGCATTGATGGTGAAGTGACAATGGATATCATGAAAGAAGTGCATGCAGGAGTCGGTGGTGCCCATCAATCTGGACATAGACTATCTGATCAAATTCAAAGGCTTGGATACTTTTGGCCTTCAATGGTACAAGATTCTGTTGATTTCACAAAGAAGTGTCATTCTTTCCAAGTACATGACAACTTCATTCATCAACCCCCAGAGTTACTTCATACAGCTAAATACTTGTGGATATTTTGCACATGGGGAATGGATGTAGTAGGACCTTATCCTTCGGCTACATTAAAGTAGTTCAGGTACATTATTACTGCTAATAACTTCATTTCCAAATGGGCAAAGGCAATACCTCTAAAGGAATTCAGTTCTAAAAGCATTTTTAGCTTCATCAATTCTAACATCATTACCAGATTTAGTGTCCCTCATACCATATTGACGGACAATGGCACCAAATTCTGTTCATCTGAGGTGAGGAAGTTGTATCAAGAATACAGCATCAAATCCAATCATTCATCTCGGTATCATGCAGCGGCCAATGGACAAATAGAAGCCTTCAACAAGAATCATTCAAATAAACTTCAAAATATGGTGGATAAAGATAAGAAATCGTGGCCTGATAAACTCTTTCATGCTTTATGGGATTATCAGACCACCACCTGCACTACAACGCGGTCAACTCAATATTCATTGGTATATGGAATGGAAGCAGTCTTGCCCATTGAAGTTCAATTATCCTCACTCGTAGTAGCCATTTTTGATTAGTCATCTATAGATGAACAATCTCAAAAGTGATTGGATGAATTTGAATGGTTAGATGAGAAAAGATTATGCACTCTGAACCACTTGGAAGTCTATCAGAATCAAATAGCACGATCTTTCAGCAAAAAAGTTTGTCTTCGTTCATTCATTCAGGTATAATTGGTATTGGTTCTCAAAACTCCAATGATACCAGGAAAGAAACCTCCCAAGCTGGAATCAAAATGGGAAGGACCTTATTCAATACATAAGGTTTACTCCAATGGAGCTTATTCTTTAATCTCAATGGATGGAGAACCCATCACGACTCCAACCAATGCTAGATTTATGAAGAAGTATTTTGTGTAATACAAATACTAATACGTCCAGAAATACGTTAAACTGTACCATCCTCGATCTATGCATATGACCTTAAACTATTCTCACCATCATCCAACATGACATTAAACTATGACGTCCTAGCTACATGATGCTAAACTATACAGAAGTTCCTTACGTCCAACAAGACGTTAAACTGTGAAAAAGTCCCTAATATGTCCAACATGACGTTAAAATGTGTCCTCTTTTTTCCTTACTGCATAATATTAAACTACACAGTCCCCCTTTTATCCAACATGTCGTTAAACTATATTGTCACCATCATCTTAGCTACAAGACGCTAAACTGTATAACACCCTTATAGTCCAACATGACGCAAAACTATGTTAACATCCAACATGACGTTAAACTGTGTCCCTATATTTGTCCTACATGACATTAAACTGTATTGATCATTCGTCCTATATGATGTAAAACTGAACAAAGTCCCTTAATACGTCCTACATGATATTAAACTGTATTTTGTCCCTGCTACATGACATTAAACTATGCTTCACCAATAGTCCTCACTGAAAAACTTTAAACTGCATAGTCCCTTCATATGTCCTACATGATATTAAATTTTGCATCGTTAAGGTTATTTCTACCTCTTGTTTCTCACACTGAGTATGACTCACATTATCTTAAAGTAAACATCAACCATAACACCCTCTCTGGGACACTAACCATGTGTAAGTCCCAACATCATTTTTTGGTCGTTGTCCTCAAAAACAACTTGATAACCAATTCATTCTTTAATTGAACTATACGGACTTTGATCCTTTCCTTCTAGGCTAGGTACGTAGGCAAACTCCTGAGGTTCAAGCCCAAAACCAATCTCTTCACATCGGTTCACCTCCATCTCATACGATGTTGATTCATGAAGCCACCCCCATAATCAATATCTTTACATTGGTTCACCTTTGTCCTTTCTATATGACGTTAAAATGTACAACACTTTTGTACTGTATGACAATAAACTACAACATTCTTTGACACCCTCACCTGAGAGGGAATCATTATTTACATTGATTTCCAATGATGTTATATTCCAAATACTACATGCATACATGGTAATTCTTGAACCTTTTATCTTGGGTCAAACCATCATTGCACTAAAGTCCCCTTTTCACCCTTCATATGTACGAACCAAATCTGTATATAGGGTATTTCAAGAACTACGTGTGGTTTGATTCCCATCCTTATGGGATATTTAGGAACATTCGAGTGTCCCTCGAATCCAGCCCCTTGCCTTTGGGCCTAACCCCAAATTCCACTTTCAGTTCCCTGGCTGAAAAGCCCCCCTATGAAAACACACATTGTGTACTCCTTTTCATGGTCCGAGATCTATGACCCTAAACTAAGATCTCCCATATTATCATCCCACATGATGTTAAAATATATTTCAAGAACTACATTTGGCTTGATTCTCATTCTAATGAGATATGTAGTGAAGTCCAGCATCTCAATTCAGGACCCAGCCACAACATGATTATGATTAGCATTGGACTGTGTATCTCTACATGCATTGAAAAATGCCTATTTCCACATGTCATAAACCTATCCTTAAATAATTCCAGATCTCCATAACCCTTTTCTTGACTTCTGGTCACAAAATTTTTTATAATTAAGAGTTCTTTTTCCTGACTATGCATTACGCGCCCTTAGGTGGCCTTGCATAAACAGCCTACATAACAGACATGTCATCCAAAATATGCTATTATTTGACTATGCAGCCAATGCCCTTAGGTGTCCCTACATAATTTAACCCCATAATGGGTTTGTAAAATAATGGTAACTTAATTCTTGGGAGGAAACCCTATTTTTTCCTTATTTGTCTTAACGACAATATGTAGGGATCCGAAAAAATGGCCATCCTTAAAATATTTGTCCCATACTCTTTTTCATAATCTTAAAGTATTCAAGTCTATGGTTTATATTTTCCTTCCCTACGTTTGGGTCATATCTTTGTAGAAGTGACGTTCATCTAGTTCTTATATAATCTTGTTTAGAAATATCTTCTCCATATTCAAGTACCTCTCTCCATACAGAAAACTCTATGCTTTCGAAAATTGGAATCTCCATAAACTTCCACTGGCTTTTTAGCAGTAGAAATGTAAATTTCTGAGAGTTCTTTTTCCTAACTATGCAGCACGTGCCCTTAGGCGGCCTTGCATAAGTAGTCTACATAACGGACCTGTCAGCCAAAAGATGTTATTATTTAACTATGCAGCCAATTCCCTTAAGTGGCCCTACATAATTCAACCCCCTAATGGGTTTGTTAAATAGTGGTAACTTTATTCTTGGGAACTACTTATTCTAATTCCTTTTAGCCCTTTTTCATATCATTCCTCAGATTCAAAATTTCTTAAGTCATCGTTTACATTTTTTACCCTATACTTGAACATGGTAATATGTTTTCAGATAAATTATCAAGAAATGATTCAATTTTAATCCATTCGGTCAAACCTATTTCAACCTTAAACATTATCCTTTTTATGTCCGACGTGCAAGACATTAAACTGTCCACAAAAGTCAAGGGAAATCTGAGAAAAAGTCAATTTCCAGCTCACTAAACATACATTTCATATGATTTAGGTAATATTGAGCAATTAAAAGATTCAAAGTTTGTAGGATTATTTTTATAATCCTTGTAAAAAATCAAACTATGCTTACTAGGCTCATTGGATTAGGTAAAAATTTAAAGCAGGTAGAAAAAGAAGGCATGCACGAATGATTGAAGATGAAAGTGTTTTTCATTTGATGCACAAAAGTTTGAAGGACATCCACATACTGGAGTCTCTTCTATTTTACAAGAATTAAAAAAGGTTGTCAACATAAATCTTCATTTGATTTATAGCATTCTGAGCTTCATCAGCAGCCACTTGAAGCTCATGCACTCTACCAACTTCACTCTTTTCAGCATGATGGAGTTCTTTCTTGGCATCTTCAATGGCTTTCATACCATTCTTTTGAGATACTTCTAGTGAATTATTATGTTGGTAAAGTTCTCCAGTAACAGCATATAACTATTGTTGAAGATGCATCTGCTGGATAACTTTATCTTTGACCTTATGCTTCAGCTCCTTTAACATGGCAGCATAATCAGCCTCATCTCGGGATACCGCAGCCTCAAATTTGTTGATATTGACTAAAATCCTCACCCTAGTCAAATATTGATGGCACTTTTTCTCCTACTCCCTCCATAATATGAACTATTTCACCGCGACATGGATCTTTTGATATCCAAAACCGCCAAGTCCCAAAATGACGAACATGGATGATATTTGGGGAATCTTCAATGACATCTCTTCTAAAGGAACTTCAGATATGATCTTTCATATGTTATGCCATGCCTTGAGTCATGAAAATTAGAGCGCCTTTTGTATCTCTTGGTCTGATTCAACATCACTGTCACATGGGGGAATATAATTCGGGATTAATGCACTTAGGGAAGTTCCATGTTCTGCTCCTTCCCCCCTGACTCGTGTTTCTTCACTGTCTATTCCCATTGTGGCAGAGACTGAGGCTTCTCCTCCATATCCAGCCACTGAAATTGATGGCCCTGTATAATCAATTGAAATCTTTTTTTAGTTTCAAAGGATAAAAAAATTTGATTGGATGTCTTTCAAATTAAGTACAGTTGCAAATATTGTTATCCATTACCCAACGATGGATCAGCAACGTGAGAAATCCCTTCTCCGTCTTTCTTAGTTTCAATAGTATTTTCAGGACAAGTTTGAGGAAGCTCTAGTGGGTTCATATCCACTTGAGCTAGTGTCTCTGCAATGGTAGGGTTTTCTATAAAACCTTCAGGAATTGGCAGTTCAACAGCTTGCTTAGATGGAACTGCACATTTGAACCAATCATGTTCAGAGATGTAATAAGAAGTTATTTTAACAGGACGAAGGATAACACTCACATCCAAAATCTTCAATATTACATGGTAATTTAACATGATCTAAAAAATATTCAAAATATGTGCCAAGTTCCATCATTTAATCCAATGTTATCTCAGGTTCCTGGTTAGTCTCACTAGTGGGAGCATTCGATACATCTTGTTGGCGACCATCATTCTATGGCCTCTGACCCCGGACAATGTCTTCAAATAAAATCGCGGCATCAGTTGCAATGGCCGCCAAAATCTCTAGTACAGGGGTTAAACCTAAAGTATCATAGAATGGAATTCAGTTGATGTTTCATTCAACATTTTATGAAGCATTGTAAACTTACCAGAAGCAGGTTCTTCTCTTCTTACAATAGTAGTAGGAGTGATACTGGGAACAGACGCTGGTTCCTCTTCAGGATTAGCCAAGCTAGGATGAACTTGTGATTGTTCACCAGTACTCTTCGTGGTCCTCATAGGAGGTTCAGTCCTTTCCTTCATAGGATAAATTGAAGAATCCCCTGCAATCCCAAGAAGAATGAGTAATATTTTCATGGGTTAAGACTCATGACTATCAGAAGGACATACCACTACTGATGAAGCATTTAGTTGTGGACTTCTTCCTTCGATTCCTTTGTTTCTTTGGATTCTTAGGAGTTATGACATCATCATCTCTGAATACATTAATTGGATAATGAAAAGATATGTCTAACTCCTCCTCCATGGCTTGCTGGCCTGGAGATATCTCGCCCGGCTCGCGAAGAGATTCATTAGCCACGATGGCAGTACCACCAGGGCTATACTGTGGTGAAGTAATCTCATCATTTTCTTTCTTTTCAAGCTGTAGGATACAGAATATAATTTCCTTGAGTAACAAATCTTTGACAGGAATCAAGATTCAAAGAAAATAAGGAAAGACACTTACATCTTCAGGAGCCACATAATCGTGCCACTCCTCATCTCCAGAACCACCAGTCCCCTCATTGGCACCACGATCTATCATTTCCTTCACCCGCTTGGTGACAGGAATGGAATCATCGGTGGCATATGTTAGCATTTCCATCTCTCTAATTTAAGCCCGCACTTCATCGGGGTTATCCTTGTAACGGATATATGTAGAAGCCCGAAGATTCCATATTCCAGGGATTTGTAGCCCCTCGCACAGATCCAGCCAGACAGTTTCAGCATCGCAATATAAAATTCGCCATGTCTGGACAGCCTCTAGTCATAGATATTCAGCATGTGTACCAGAAGGCTATGAGGAGGGTCCTACAATTTTATACTTCATCTTCCTCCTAGCTCTTGCAGCTACAGATAAAGGATAAGAAAATAAGACTAGTTTCTCAATAAAGTAATGGTGATTAAATTTCCTCAATGAAGTAACTCACTAGGAATCGATGGAGTTGGTCTCTTGATTCTGGAAGGGGGATTATATCTGGCATGATGCCCCTTTCCCACATGTTTTTCCTCATCATCCCCATCTTGAGAATCCGGTGAGTTAGCCCTAGGTGAGAAACCTAATGAATCAGCTTCAGGTGGGGAAGCGTCATCTTCTCAAGGAAGGGTTTCTTTTTCTATAGTTCTTTTCTTTTTCCCCACCTGACAAATTGGAAGATTCAACACCCTTATAGGGTATGATGCTATCAAATTCTCGGCATACCATGTAGTTAAGTTACTCAATACTTTATCTACTGGTAGATCAAACACTACCCTGGTCTTCTCCAGAGATGTCAGCAACCATAGTTTTCAGGAAACCATTGGATGCTGCTCTGACCTGACATGCACAGGAGGGGATACAACAGTCTTCTGTAGGAACTTGAATTGGTGTGCAATTTTATATGGAGCATAGTCCTCTCATATAATCTCTCTATCAATCCTGGTGGCCAGTACACCATCTCTTCAAGCCAGCATGTACGCCATCAATTCCAGATCAGCGGTTCCATCACCAACAAACCACCTGGTTGGTGGGTTTCCATGAGGAAAGAAATTGAATGCCTTGTACATGCTCAGCCTCACCTTCATATCATAAATGTTGAGAGCTAATAGAGAAATTCCAGAGTATGCCTGCACTGATTCTTGAAATAAATTCTGGGAATATGTACTCTGTTCTGTACATTATATGTCCTGAAATGAGTGTCGATCCATCCCCAAAAAACTTGGAATGGTCCCGCTATTCTCAAATGAGACTTACCCATAAATACATGGAGTAAAATCCTATGAATATTCACCAAAATGGGGGTGGCCAACCCAACCATTTTCTTCTTATCCAACTTGGATGCCACAAAAAAGGTCCCTATCCTGACGCATCCCTTCGAATCCCTGATTGGAAAAAGATAAAAACTGAGCCACAAGGCTAAGAAGCCCGCCAGACGGGTCTTTTTTTGGATTCTTGGATTCACTTCATACCCCCACTTATCAAATTCTTCTTTTTCTAGAGTCGGCCAGAATGTGTCAGGAGCACCCCTCTTCTCTATTTTGGGGAAAATAGTAGGACGAGTATAGCTGGTCCACTACCCCTTCTTCCTATTCAGAAACATATACATCCACTCCTCTAGATGAATAACCTTTATGGAATGAGTTTTGGAGGTCGTGGAATTCTTGAGCTTGTAGAATATTTTCAATAATTCACGATCCAAAGACGAAGTCTTCTCCGAATCATTCAAATTCGCCTTGGGGGGTGAATTCATCATACATGTCTCCCAGAATTGGATCCCCCTAGATCTTGTATACATCCAACAAAATGATGCCTACTTCTCCATGATTCAGATGGAAAGAATTGGTTTCTGGGCTCCAGCGGCTCATTAGCTCCGACACAAACTCATCATTCCTATAGAAATATGTTTGCCCAGCCCAGATAGCTTCATGTATCAAAGATCCTTTAAAATCCTTGACAAAATCTGTATAGGTTTGTCGCACCCAGTATACCCACATCCAAGTTGGCTTCACACCTCCTCCAGGACGGAAGTCCCAACACTTCTTCCAGCCTTTGGATTGATCCATCTAGGAATTTCGGAAGATTTAAGGATAACAATGTGGTTGCAGCTCAGGCTTGTGAGGTTTTAGATATAGTGCACAAGGGCTATGATGCATCATATAGGACTTCTCCACTGTTACAGTGTTTACAAATTCTCCTCCACTTGATATATTTGTGGAAGCAAAATTGGTGTAATTATGAAACCAAGAATGTGGGAGATAATTTTTTACCTCTGGAATGTTGACATATTGGAAATGACCATACCCATACAGAGGCAAGTAGATTCTCTCTGGAAAGTAAAGATGAAACTTATTTAATTACTTGACCAAGTCTGGGAGAGTGTTGTTGCAGACAGTATAATAATCATGGCCAACAACATTCATCGTATCATCAATCTGTTTGCTAGCCAATTCATCAGTCGTTCTGATTCTTCTAGGAGCCATTGAATCTGCACAAAGGTTGAATAATTAACTCTTAAGTGGGTTGATTTTTCATAAAATTTGTGAACAAATTCGAAAAAATGGCTAAGGCATTACAGCATGCAAGTCCAATTTTTGTGCGTAGGTGTAACTGTGTCGCATAGGTTTTTGGCGTGCAGGTATCACCGTGCATGTCAAAATACCTCTGTAGCAGCGCGACATGAAAAAAAGCACTGAACCGGAGAATATTAGCCACCTGCGCGACGAAAGAAACATGCGCGGTGAGAGAGGAAATTATTGAGAACCGGTTACTTTGCGCAGAATGAGCCGCATATTTATAGGCAAGGCTGCACCCCTGCGTGCCCAGGCCTGTGCGCCTCTCCCCTGCGCGCCGATATCTACACACTCAGAACCTGCACGCCGGCCTTCCTTGGTTTTCTCCTTTTTTCCTCTGAGTCACATCCTCCTTCTTTCGAATCCAATTCTGAGGGGGCACTTTTGTTGACACTCCTTTCTGTCACAGAGTCTAATGACTGAAAAAGGGAAATACCTTAGTCCAAAGTGATTCATACTTTTAAGAAACATCAAAAATTGACAAAGGCATGAAGAAGGATTTGGTCAAAGATGGGCCACGAAGGTTTCATCATGGTCGCACAGGTATACCTACGCACCACATATTGGGCACGTAGGTGACTTGCAGACCCTATTTGATTTTCACCCGGGGTCTTCAGCAGCCAGTAAATACCCCTTGTGGGCCCCCATTTCGAGGAAGAAAATTTCCAAAAGCCATATTTAAGCTCCTGGTGCCCTAGTCTCTTCTGGAAGTCTTCTGAACACTTATAAGGTAATTTCGTACCTAGAATGGAAGATCTAAATAGGGTAAACAAGGCCTAAGTGTTGAAATTCACCAACACCTGCGCGGCTAGGTGTTCATCCCTTAAGGAAAATGGACACACCTGCGCGCCGCCTTATCCATTCACCAGAACTTGCGCGCCAATCCTTTGGAAGACCCTAGGGATAACACTAAGGGCTTGAGCCAAGTCTCGCCCAAGTGTTACCCTTTTGGTCAACTATCGCACAGGTACACCTGTGCCGCGCAGGTATACCTGCGCGATCGGGACCTGCGCACCCATGCAGGACCTACGTGCCTACTTTTTTTTGGGTTCCCTTCCTACCTATTTACCTCTCTTATTCAAATCCACCTCTCCTCTTCAATATTTATCCTTCATATTTAAATCCATTTATGACATGGTTCCTTTGTTGGATTCCTTATCTGAACGGAATTCTATGGAACATATCTTAAAACCTAGTGATTTTCATATCTTTATGTCACTAAGGTTAGAGATTTCATTCATTCAAACTCATCCTTTAAGATGAGAGGATCTTTAGCCTAGGCCTTCTTTTCAGGAGTAATCCCCATTCTAAGTACCAATCTCAAATCCCCAAATATGGGCATCCTCCTTAGGAGTAATCCCCAAGTACCCTAACCTGGGCCTCTTTTTCAGGAGTAAGCCCCAGTCTTCAAGTTCCCTTAATTTTGGGAATCCTCCTCAAGAGTAAGCCCCCTGTTCCCAAATATGGTCATCCTCCTCAGGAGTAATCCCCAACCATAATTCCTTTAATATGTGCATCCTCCTCAGGAGTAAGCCCCAAGTTCCCAAATTCCCTTAACCTGGGTCTCCTTCTCAGGAATAAGCCCCATTCATAATTTCTCTTAAACATTCTTAATTTACTTTTGATTTGGGCTTCCTTCTTAGGAGTAAAGCCCAATCATAAGTCCTCTCTAATTTGGGAATCCTTCTCAGGATTAAGTCCTAAGTTAAGTATCCAAATCTCCATAAAGCACATATACCTTTATGGACCTTGTTCCCAGGTTTCTTCCCTGAATTAAATCCTAATCTTCATCTATCTAGGCAGTCATACATACATAAGCCCCACATCATTTCTTATGATTACATCTTTCGTGGCACAATTTTAAGGTTTTACCAATACATCTTGTTTCTCACACCGAGCATGACTCACGTGAGATTAGAGTGTAAAAGTAATTATGAAATCTTTCTTTGAGCCATCAATCATATATAAACCTCATAATTCTTTACTCAAACTACGTGGGTTTTGATTCCTTTTCTAAACAAGGATACATAGGTAGACCATCTGCGGGTATGATCCCAACTCTGAAATAATCTATGTCCTTTTGAATGACAATAAGCTTCAAGTGCCCCGCTGAGTGGCTTTAAAACTAGTATGGTTATCATAATAAACAAGAGATATCTATAAAATGTATTGAAGAATACCATTGACTAAGAATCTCTAACAAATACAGATGATTCTCTATCAATGAAGAACCTCAAATACATATAATAGATTTTTTAAATCTTATACATATTAATCATTGATTGTCAGATCTAAAGGAAAGCTCATTTTCATACTTGGTAATGTAATAAGGATTCAGGAACATAACTTAAATCTATAACGAGAGTCCCTGAGTAGAAAATAATTCCCCCCAAAAAGGTGTGATGAGTCCGACCTCCCATCCTCACGACCAATGCAAATTCTTAAGCCTCGTCGGTCCACAACTAGTGAGCACCTACCTTTAAAAAAACTAGGTCCAAATGGATATAGAATCATTGGATGTTTCCGGTTCTATGAACAAACCCATTAGAAACCAATTGGAATTTTTTAACCTTAAATCAACAAGGTCATCCCCATTTCCAGAGGGAAACAGAGACCCTTATTGTTATTTTAATTTCGTCTAGGAACTGATCTTAGAGATGTCGTGTAGAGGAGTAGTAATGTATTCAAAATAGTGCATTGTCTTCTCTTGGAGACTTTCGTTCATTTATTGATGTATAATTATTGGAGTATGTCTTACTACTATGTCTATGATTATGTCTACATTTTTAGGTCATTGGTTTAAAATTTGTATTATATCATACATTATGTAATTTTTTATATATTTTTCAGTTATTTATCACAGGTAATGTATATAAGGGAAGCTTTTTCCATATAATCTACTAAGCCCTTGGAATTTATTTCCAACCTTTGGTATGTGAGGTATGTCACCTAAGGTTTGTGGCATTTCAGTCCTTCCTCAGTCAATGGGTCAGGACGGGATGTTACACCAATGTAAATACCACACATAAGAACACATAAGTGTTACCCTGCTACGCACCCAACCAAAGCCACCATGGGTTTTTCCTCATCAATCCTCAGCTCATACACCTAAAAAACTAGATGTACATGCCTCTTGTTAATGTTAGATACATGCCTCAAAGAAACACCATTCATTATATTTTTCTATATATATTACCATGGAACCAACCACAAGCCTGTGCAATACTCTATCACAACTCATATACATTGACCTCAATACTTGAAGAATTCACCAATGTTTTTAAACTAAAATGGTATCTTAGTGAATAGATTAAATCAACTCTCTAAGTCTACCCTCAACACCCATATAGTGTAATAACAATTAATATGACCTAATATCCTACTAATATACATTAATTTAAAATACTTGGAGCCAAATATCATCATTTCTACACTCTACCACTTGGTTTATGGACCACATATCACCTGGGAAAAATCCCATAAAGCTTCTCCCATGCTTCAATCTCAAAAAAATCAAAGTAACTCATACTATTTCACCCCATATTAGGGATTTATTCAATATTGACCACCTTGATACCCACTCTAAATTAGTGATTCTAGATTCATCATAAAACACATAAGCACATTAAAAACGTTTCCTTCAAGCAATGAATCTCACCACTGTCCATGTACCCTTAAAAACAAGGGTCTCATATCACTCAAGAATGAATCTAGAATAACCTTCCCACTCTAGAGGAAAATAATAAAATACACATAGGCCCACATAACCATTCATTTTATATCAAATTGGAACCCGGAACTATGGTTTAATTAAGTAGAATTCTGGCAACATGTTATTTAGAAAGACACTATATAAATTATTGTTGACATTTGAAATGCGGAAATAATCTCATAAACTTATTATTAATTAAATATAATCATAAATATTTCATGTGAATCCTATGTTCTAAATATAATTCATGAACACATGCCTCTTTCCAACCTAGGTTAAGATAAAACTAAAAAATCAATAAACCAAAATAACATAACAAGAGAAAATAAACTCAATTGTAATAAAGAAAATTAATAACATTGATCCTAACTCCCTATAAAATTAGACTTTAGGTAATATAGGTGAAATCTGGGAAAAATCATAATATCCATCCCAAGTTTTTTCCACTCTTATCTCTATCTATTACATCCAAAATAGAAAGACAATGAAAACACTACAAGAAAACCGCCATTTAGCGGTGGTTTTGTAGTGGCGATTCTAAGAACCACCGCTAAACCTTTTTAAAAAAAGGTTTCCTGCCGGTTTATAAAAAACCGCCACGAAACAATTTTTTTTTTTCAGTCCCGACCCTTCCCCCTCCTCTTTCTCGACCGCACCGTCCCCCGCTTCCCCCGCGACCCCGGCCTCCCGCGACCCCAGCCCCCCGTGACCCTGGCTTCCCCATGACACCGGCGACCCCAGCCACCCCGCAACCTCGGCGACCCCGGCCCCCCACTACCCCGGTGACCCCGCGACCCCGACGACCCTGCTTCACCGACGACCTATACGAACCCTAGGGTTTGATTTCTAAGTTTTTTCTTATTTTCATATTAGTTATTTCTTTATTATTATTGTTTCTTATAATAAATTTTAATGAATCGATTTGTTTTAAATATTTCCATCCATTAAATTTAAATCATGATTTGTTTTAATTATGCTATGAAATTTCATAACTAGGATAGATATGGAATTATTTTCGTTGATGAAAAAGTAAAATTAATAAGTGTGGAATTTAGAGATGTACTTTACAAATATTTAACAGTACACAACATGCTTTTTCATCCTATCTAATAGGATTATTGATAATTTTTTTAGTTTATAGATACCCCATGTATGGAATTAATGGGAAATAATAGTTTTAAAAAATTATAAAGGGATAATATAATGTGTTGTCAATGTTGAAATGGATTTCAGTGATTCCCAGTGGACTTATGGATAGAATGATAAGAATAAATGGATAAATAATTATTTAGAGGAATTTAGACATTGAATGGGTAGGAATAAAGTAAAATATTCCATGTGAATCTAATATAGAAAAATTCACATGGGTAATTGTGTTCTTGAATGTGTAAAGTTATACAATTTTAGAAGAGATAGACATATATCATTAAAATTTTAAAGAGTTTTAAATAATTAAAATTTGAATGACATTGACATAGGGATGACAGTGCATTTATAATGATACAAGTGTAGAATGCATGTAAATTTTTATTATTAATGTTTATATAAGAAGACAATGTAGGTAAACAACTATCAACCAAAGTATAGGCTAATAGAACAATTTTATGGTATGGAAATTTTAATAGATTAATGATAAGAATCTAAATGATATTGTGGTAGTCACAATCACTGTACATTCACATATAGAATGTATATTATTTTATTCTAGTTATATGTATTCATTAATTTCATTAAATCTTACAACGAAAAATAATTAAACCCCAATTCTACTAGTTGTGGATTTATCAGTTAAAACTCATAGAGTAACTATCCAAGCATCAAAGATATATAATGATTCTCTTATTATCATTGGTGAGTATAATATCTCCCAAAACATGGCAGTAATTACAGTGGTTTGATTTTACATAATATCATACAAAGATCCAACATAATATTAAATACCCAATATAAAATATCGTATGCAGAGTTAGAGGAATTAAAGAAAAAAATAAAGATCTTTTAGAGAAGGATTTTATTCAACCAATCAAATCATATTTGGGAGACCTATTCACTTTGTGAAAAATTTGGATGTATCATTACAATTATTCATTGATTCTATAGAATATGATGGGATCATAGTGAAGAAAAAGTAACCTACTCCAAGTATTGATAATTTTTTTGATTAGATAAATTGGGATCAATTATTCACTAAGATTGACCTATGATAAGGGTATCATTTGATGAGGTTATTGAAATTCTATATCTCAAAAAGATCCCATTTAATATGATATGGACTGTATGATTATTTTCTACATATTTTGGATTGAAAAATTCTCCATCCATAAATATATATTTGATAAATAGAGACTTTATGGAGTATATTGATAAATTTTTAAGTAGTCTTTATTGGTTATATTCCGATATATTATGAATTTAATAAAGGTAAAGAAGATAAACTAAGGTTAATATTAAAAACTCTAAGGAAAAATCACTTTTTTTGTAAATTCATGTAGTGTGAGTTTTTCTTACAAAAAGTCACTTTATATTGATTCATTTTGACTAGTGAAGGAACCCTAATAGACCTAGTAAAGTCATTGAACCTTTTGCTAAAATGGTTTCACGGTGGTTTATTATAAACCGTTGCGAAACCCTCCATATTTTTTTACAATGTCGACCCTTCCCCCCTACCCTGACCCACCTTGTTCCCCCGACCCCCCATGACCACGCACAACCCCACGACCTCGGCGACCCCCCGCGGCCCCCGACGACCCCGCGCGACCCCGCGACCCCAGCTTCCCCTTCTACAGCGACCTGTGACCCCGCAGTGACCCCCTCTTCACATCCAAGGTGATTTTTAGGGTTTTTTCCCATTTCCCCCTTTCTCTCTTCCCCTTATCTATTTCTTGGTTTCCTTTTATGTCTTGGACAAACCCTAGATGTTAGGGTTGATGTTTAGTTCGTTTTTCTTTAGATCTAGTGTATGTGGTTGGTATGTGGGGCCTTGTTCTCCCTCCTGTTGAAGTTTCGTTGCATTCACACTCAAGCAGTGGGAATTTTCCTGCCTTTTCTTTCTAATTCAATCCATATGATCCTTGGGTGTTACTAAATAATTTTTTAAACATGATTTACACCTTGTTAATGTACTTGGTTAAATTAGTATGGTGTTTTATTGGTGATATTATTTGTTAAAAATATCTTTCAAAGTGAATCTTAAATTATGCCTATGTTTGCTTATGCCTAATATGTGTGGTTAAATGTTAATTAGTCTTTAATAGTAAAATTGGATGATTTGGATGGTTCTTTACCTTATTAGTGTTTTATTTAATTTATTTGATGGTGTTTGGCATTTTTTATGTTGAACATGGTGATTTTTATAGTATGGTTAAAGTGTTGTTTGGAATTCTCTCTTAGTTTTTAAAGATAATTGTTGGTCCTATGGAAGTTATATGAAATGGATGAGTTTGGTTTGAAAGGAAAGTGATGATTCTAAAAATCTGTTTGGGTGTCTCATGGATGTTAAAGGGTTTCATTGGATGTGGGAACATCTATGGGTTAGTAGAGGATGGTGGTGAACTTGAGGTCACATGGGGATTATAGTAGCAGTTTGGTTTTATTTTGGTGTGTTCAATGACATCACTTTATGGTTCATCTCTTATTGCATATTTTTGGATTCTGTTAAAATAATATGCACTATCATATTCAAGGAACATAAGTGTTATCTTTCATATGCCTAGTTGATGGGCCTATAGGGTATACCATGACTTTTTCTAGGGTTGAGTGGTGATTTCTAGTAGGTTCATGTCTTTTGAATTTATCCCTAATATTTCCCTTAGCAATGAATTGTAAAGGACTTAGGAGGAAGAAACTTTGATTTTTCATAGTTCCCCCTTTGAAATTTTTCAACCTGAAATTTTTTTCCTTTCAAATTTTCAGATGATCAAAATGATTCCCTATCTATAAAAGGTAAATATCTTGTGAGTGGAGACTCAATTTTTCCAATGTCACTTATTATGGGTTTTTGACGTCGAGAGTGCCAATTATCTTTACATTAGTAGCGTATGGAATTAAGGTGTATCAATTTATTTTATGTCTAAGTTCAAACATTGTAGACCAATGTGTGGTTGAGGCTTAACTTTATAAAGATTTAATGAAAGTATGAGGTTTTCTCTATAGTTGTAAGTTTAAGGTAATACCAAGTAAGATTAAGATTATAATACTAATACAAAAAGACTCAATTATGGGTTCACATAGATTAAATTTATATTTCATAGACAAAAATTTATAGGGGGTTATAGTTTTATAGCTTAGACCACAGAGGTGAGGTCGTATATTCAACATATAAGAAAAACCGTCCCAACCTAAATTGTTTTGCCCCATACCAATTCATATTACCCCTAATAGGGGATTATTCACTTTATTTATGGACTTGAAATATACATAAATGATTGAAGTAAAAAATTGGACATGTCCTTTGTATTATATCAAATCCAAATTTTATGGTTTGCATGATTTTTTTAATATGAGTTGTTTGAAATATTGAATATAAATTTTTATAGTACTAAACACAAAACATATTTAAGTGAAAATAACATACATAATTCATTAGTTTTTAAAATAGATTTTAATGAGAACCCCACTATGGAAATCCAATTGGATGAATTAAAATTGCACAACCTAATGATATAATGAATAAAAAATGTCTCTCCAAATTCAAAGAATTAAGAAACAGTATCAAATTCAATGAGAGAGGTAAATTCAAATAGATAGTGAAAATATTGAAAAAAATAAATAGTAATGAAACATGACCAATTTTCATGAACTTACTTAGGCTACCCATAATCCAGGTACCCAAGCTAGCCTACGATAAGTCTCAAAGGGTGTCATATAAGGGCTAAATATTTCTAGTAATGTCGTTGTACTAATGGTATGAAAATCATGCATCTTTGGTGTGTTCAATGACATCAATTTCAATGGTGTGTTGTTTGAGGAAAAATAAATGTGTGATCGACAATGTTATGATAAGTGTGTAACCCGATATTCTTATTGCTCCTCAATGAGGTGTTGATGATGTCTCCTAGGGACCAGACTTGTTCGGTTTGTCTGGGCATGCTAAGTAAGTGGTAAATGTGATCAATGTATCATCTTTATTATATTATGCATACTTTATGATCAATGGGTCATCTTTATTATATTATGATTCTGTAATATTACACTATCGTATATATGAATCTCTTTCTCTATTTAGTAGTAACTATGTGTTTTAATTTTTTTTATTATTGTGTAGGCACATTGTGATATATATGGATAAAAGCTGGATCACATTATCGAGGAACACACCTCAGTATGTTAAGGGTTTGAATGAGTTTTTAGATTTTGCAATTTCTAATCGATCCGTTTAAGGGAGAATAAAATGTCCATGTCCTAAATGTAAATTTAGAACATGGTTGAAGAGAGATGAGGTTTATGAACATTTAATACTGAAGCAATTCCCTGGTAAATATTTATGTTGGATTTTTCATGGAGAATCGAACATTGCAGAAAGATTGAGCACTGATGTTAATCCATAGAATGAGGTCCCAAGTTCATCGACAATGGAAAATGAAATGCAAAACCTAATAAATGATGCATTTGGCACTGCAAGACACCACTATCAGCATAAAAACATATCAGAACAACCAGAAGAGGGTGCTACAAATTGCAACATGACAAGTGATGTTTTTGAGACTGTAACACATGCAGATCAAGATTTTCACATATCATTGGATCCTGCTCTAGATTCTGTGGATCCAAATGTAAGAGAAAACTTCACTGAGGAAAATGTGTTTCATGATTTAGTTGATGATGGAAATCAAGATTTGTATAGTGGGTGTTTGAAATATTCAAAGCTTTCATTTCCTCTGAAGTTGTACCATATCAAATGTCTATGTGGAATCACAAATAAGGCAATGTCCATGATATTGGAATTGATTCGTGATGCATTTCCTAAAGCAAAAATCTCAGAATCTTTTTATGATATGAAAAAAGTTGTTAACAAGCTTGGTCTGAATTATACAAAAATACATGTGTGTCCCAATGATTGTATGCTTTATTGTGGAGAGTATTCAAGTAGACAGAATTGTAAGAAATTTTATTCTTCTAGATGGTAGGAAAATGGTGATGTTGGAAGTCTGAATGAACATAATTTCATAGAGAAGAAGAAAAGGAGCACACCTACAAAGGTTTTGTGTTACTTTCCTTTGAAGCCTCGATTGCAAATATTATTCATGTCATCGAAACCTGCCGAACACATGAAGTGGCATTCTGTAGATAATAAAAATGATGGTTTAATGAGACATCCACGAGATTCCCAATCATGGAAGACATTTGACTCATTACATCTCGATTTCTCAGCTGATCCTAGGAATGTTCGATTGGGATTGGCTGCCGATGGATTCAACCCATTTGGGACGTTGAGTACCAATTATAGCATTTGGCCAGTTGTTTTGATCCCTTATAATCTACCTCCGTGGATGTGTATGCAACAAACATCTTTTATCCTTTCGATGATTATTACTAGAAAATGAATTCCTGGAAATGATATTGATGTATACTTGCAGCCTTTTATTGAAGAATTGTAGGAGTTATGGAGAAACGATGTTGAGACATTTGATGCTTCTTCTAAAACAATGTTCAAAATGCATGCTGCTTTAATGTGGACCCTTAGTGACTTCCCTGGGCTTGGTAATTTATCTAGTTGGAACACTTACACGGGTTTGGCTTGTCCCGTTTATAACTTTGATTTTGAGCCCAAATGGATACCTCACAGTAGAAAATGGTTCTTCTTGTGTCATCGAAGATTTCTCGATGCATCTCGTAGATTTCAGCTGAATAGATCAAAATTTAATGGTTCCATTGATCTTAGACCACCTCCAAAGTTGTTAAATGGTTTTGAAATATTGGCACAGCTTGAAAATGTTGAAACAGAATTTGGGAAGGTTCATCATTTGAATGATAGCGGAAAATGGGTCCGAAGTGCATCGTCAAGAGAAAGCGGAACGCAACAATGGAAAAAAATTATATTCTTCAAACTTACATATTGGAAATTTAATTTGTTGCGGAATAATCTTGATGTGATGCATATTGAAAAGAATGTATGTGAAAATTTGATTTTTATATTGCTTAATGAGCATGGAAATTCGAAGGATCATCTCAATGCTCGCAAATACTTACAAGCAATTAACATACAGCGCGATCTCTGGCCAGATGAGAATGAAAAGTATCCTCCAGCAATTTTTTCAATGAAAAATAGGGATAAAGATAAATTCCTTCGAATGTTAATGAATGTTAAGGTATCTGATGGGTATTCAAGTAACATCTCGAGGTGTTTTGACTTGAAGAATCATAAGTTACATGGATTGAAAAGCCATGATTCACATATTTTGTTACAACAGTTACTACCATTGTCATTACGTACATTATTACCTGAAAAAATTACTGTTGTTGTACTCTAGTTCTGCACATTATTCAGAAAACTATGTGAGAAATCTCTACATCCATTTCAGCTTGACAACCTCCAGGAGAGGTTTGTATTGACCCTTTTCGCAATGGAGATGATCTTTCCTCCATCCTTTTTTACTGTAATGATGCATTTAACTGTGCATTTGGTTGAGGAAGCTAAATTAAGAGGCCCCGTTCATTATCGATGGATGTATCCAATTGAGAGGTACTTTATTTATATGTTTTCCAGTTAAGTAAACAATTTTTGGTACTTAATTAAATGCATAATTATTTTTATTTTATTTCACAGATATCTTGGGCATTTGAAATCATACGTGAGAAATAAAGCTAAACCAGAAGACTCAATTACTGAAGGCTATGTGGATGAGGAGTTTCTTACCTTTTTTTCTCGATACTTGGATGATATTGAGATAAGATTTAATCGAGTTGGATGTGTTGACAACACATAAACTCAATCTCAAATACATCGGAAATCCAAAATATTTCCTTTTATTGGCCGATCGGTTGGGAGGGCCTCAAATATGACACTGACTGAATTGGAATTATTACAGGCACAAAGATATGTGCTGCTGAATGGTGAAATTGCAGATCCATTTATTGAAGAGTTGAGGATACAAACAAAGAGACAAATGAGAGGCCAAATACAAAATAAGAATGATATAATGAAAGCTGTTAATAAAGATCTTGTAGAATGGTTTTCACGATGTGTAAGTTCATAAATATTGCAATAAATACAAATATTAGTTTGATACATACATTTTGTAAATCTAATAAAGTATATTAATTTTTTCAAATCATGAATACTGATACTCGAGCAGAGGTGTCAGAAGATTTGAAGTTTCTTGCTAGAGGTCCTCTAAAAGAAGTTAGAAAGTTCGACGCTTATAGTGTGAATGGATTTAGATTTCGTACAATCGATCGAGAAGTGGGTTTGAGAACAAAAAATAGTGGTATATTTACACTTTCTGAAGTGGAATACTATGGAAAGCTGAATGATATTATTAAATTAAACTACCATGGACATTTTTCGGTTGTTTTATTCAAATGAAAATGGGTCGATATTATCAGAGGTGTTAAAAGAGATTCCTTGAAATTTACTTCTGTGAACTTCTCTCGCTTGATGGATGTTGGTGATCGTGAACTGCATGATCCATATATCTTAGCATTGCAAGAAAAAATGGTATATTATGTGAATGATGTTGTCAATGAAGGGTGGAGTGTAGTTTCTCACTTAATACAAAGAGATTTGTATGATATGGGTGATGAAGTGGGAAATTTGACCTCTGAAATTGAATTTAATCAGCAACAGGAAGCAGAATTATTTTTCCATCATTATATTGAAAATATTAGTCTAGCAAAGATGAATGAAGTGGATGAAGAAATGGAGTAGGAAACCGACATGATTTAAGGGTAAAATGATTGTATGTACAATTATTTATTTATTTAGCAACCACTTGTTTCATTTCTGCAGTCATTCATTATCATTGTTATATATATTTTGTCTGTTAGTACTCCATCTGTTATCATTTTTAATTTTTTTTTCTGCATAATTTTTTTGAAATATATATTCTGAACTTAATTTTATTTGATTAAATGACAGTAATTCCAAGGAAGAAGCGGTACATTATTTCATCTAGTTCTGTAACAGATGACTATCCATCTGGCTCCATCCCCACGACATCTGAGGCACCAGCTGCCGATACCCCTGCACCATCTCCCACACCATTTGTGGATGTCCTAGTAGAGGCTGATTCATTGACTCTCCCATCAGGATCCTCAGCAGTGGGGCAGCGACGTGCCCCTTCCAGTTCATCCCGTACATACTGGAGTGTCACTATCATAGGTAAAAATTTTAATTAAATAAATTTATTACATTTTGTTTATACTAATTTTTTTCTCATTGAAGATGAAAAAAATGCAATCGTGGAGAAAAACATAAAAAGTTTAGATGTTTGGAATCTGAATGGAGAGAAGATTTTTGTGCCATTTGATTCTTATGGGGTCCCTACAGATGATGCCACAGGGTTACTTGGCCATATTCTAGGCCAGCTGGCAGCGGAGCCCATTTCCCTTCCCATTTCATATGAAGATTGGAGAGATATGCCTCCAAGATGGAAAATTGAAGTGTTTGATTCTAAAATCAAGGTAAATTTATTACATTATGGTTTAATTGAAATTCATGTTACTAATATGTTCAAAATGAATTTCTGTATACAGATGTTCTTCCACTTTACCGTTGCTGATGTGATAGCACAAAAGTGGACATTGAAAAAATCTAGGTAAGAAGTGGAAAGATTTTAAATGGATATTGTGGTGTGATGTCAATGATGCTTCGTTGACCGCGCTGCAAATGTATGAGAAGCTACCCAGTGGGGTACTGAAAGAGCAGTGGAATGTGTTTGTTGACAGGCATCGGGATCAGAAGCGGATGGTATTGAGATATATATATTATTATATTATCCTCATTTTACATTTATATATGTATATGAAAAGGACATGACATTCAATACATTAGTATTAAATTGAATTTTATTTATTTCAGGATCTCTCAAGATAGAATGCGTCAAACCGAGCGAAGCAAGTCATCCCGCACACTATGGGCTCAAAAAGTTTTTCTAGAAGTCGAACGACATTGGTAATCTTTTAATTAGTTTAAATATTTATAAGACAATATTATCCATTTAATATATTGAATTGTTGATTTATCTTTGATTAATGCAGTCACAGAGTTTAGGCCATGAAGCATCCAGCACTGAACTGTAGTTGGATGTTCACAAGAAATCAGATGGATGTTTTGTTAATGAGACTGCTAATGAAGTTGGGGTATGAAGTCAATTTTTTATCATAATAACTTATTATCAGTTTTTATTGTGTTAATATATATTGATATTTGATTTATAGTTCAAAATTAAAGAACAATGGGATGCCAATCCTGCATATTCCTACTCTGTCCCCCAGGATGACCCGGTTGCTAAAGTCCTTGGGAAGGACCATCCTAGGAGAGTGTGTGGGATGGGTTTGGGACCCATTCCATCTGAGGTTTTTAGCAGGCCACCGGGGATAGCTACTGCATCTACTCCTGACTTTAGTCAGACCATACCCGGAGATGCTAAGAAAGAGATTGTTTCTTTACGAAACATAGTTCACCAGCAGGGGGATCATATATCTACATTACAGAAAGAGTTGACTAAAATACGTTAGAAGATGAGCAGATATGCCCCTAGTGGGAGTGCATCGATTGGTGGTATGTAGGTAAATCACAGAAAATAAAAATCATTTAGTTTTATAACTTTCATTGGTTTTATGTTTTAATATAAATATGTAACTGTATTTAATTTTCAATATAATTTTCTTACAGGTGACAACACAAAGTTGAAATGAAGGTGGAGAGGTTGACGATGCATCATTGGACCCTGAGTAGTTTTATTGTTGATGTGTTGAACAAAAATGGAAATAGTTGGTTTTTTTATGTAACATTTGTGGCACATAGTTGCCACCACACATTTTCATGTCCTAAAATTGCCTTGATTTCTCATGTTTCTTTTTATGCATTTTATTGATTTATGATGTTTCTTTTTATGTCTTCATTTCTCTAGTGTGGTATATATCATTCCATTTAGGTCTGTGTTTGAATTGGTAGTCTAGATTTTGGATGACTAGGAGTTAAACCCATTGTTGATGTGGGTTCAACAGTTGCATGTAGTAGAGTTTTATACAACAATAGTTATCAATATACCATTAGAATGTCCATTTTATGACTTTTATGGAAGTTTGTGTTGTTAACCACTGATCTAGATAGGCATTGGGAAGGCATGTGTTCTTGGCCCAGAGTTAGTGTAGAGAACAACAGAGAATTTTTATATCATTCAAGATATGATGAATGCAGCTCTGGGTATAAAAGGTTTAGTAAGGTGAGAAATCTATCTTTCACATTCATTATACCTTTCTAAGTGTTTGGGCGAGTTGGTGTGGTGGCATATCAGCTGGAATTTACAAATCATTTGGGGAGGATCCATGATGTTTTCCAAGACACCTAGATCTATCAGTATCTACATGATACCTCTCATGTCTGATACTTGGGAGAGACATATTTTGAGAATGATGCAATGTTCATTGAAAAACTGTTAATAATCGAGGATCATAAGGATAAAGTGCTTTATGGATGGATGATTCATTTAAATCACGTGTTGTGGAGGAATGCTTTCCATGAAGAGAGTACTGGGGAGTGAGAAGCGAATATGCGTTCCCAGTACAGTAATCTGTATTGAGTTGTTGTTCTGAGCATTACTTTGATGTTTTAATTTTTTAATTTTCATTGAAGTGGCATCTGACCTTTTTTTGCAATAAGATATGTTGTATCTTGAAATAGAGGAAGGATCTCTCTAATACATGTGTCTAGATGGTGTGACCATATGTGATTACATGGTTGTTAGGTGTAGTATGGGGCCTTGGGGATTAAAAAATTGTTTTGGAGAAAGATAACTATTGAGGAGGGGTTCTGGGATGTTGAGGTTTTCATTCCAACTTTAGAACAAATCATGGTGGTTTATACCTGATAGTTATGTTACATGGTGGTTGTTCAGACCACTCTCTTCTGGGGTAGTTTTACATTCTATAGGGTGAGGCTGTTTTGTGATCTATATGATGTAATGGAGTAAACCTCTTAAATTAATTGCATTGTGAAACTTCAGTGATTAGGGTGTTCTAGGGGATGTTTTTCACTCATTCCTAGAGTTTTTCAAAAATACAGTTTTTAACTATCCATGAGTCAGCCTGTCAATGAGTCAGGTTTTAAGTGAATCATCCTATCAGTGACTCAGGGATTTGGTGTTGGTGAGTCAAGGGTGTCAGTGTCGATGAGTCATGGGCATCAGTGTCAATGCCATGGTGTTGGTTCCAGGGCATCGGTACAAGGGTGTTGCTCACATGGAATCAGTTCTATGGCATCGATGCTAGGGTGTTGGTGCCAGGGTGAAAATGTCATTGCATCGGTGATAGGGTATCAATGAGCCACCCATCAGTGAGTCATTTCATGTTTTCCCCAGACATCCCAGTCTCTCCCTTATGATTTTCTTTTAACAAAAAATATGTTACCTATTGAGTTTGACATTGCTTAAATATTTTTCCACTATATTCAAAGAGAATTATTGTTTCTCCAAACTGTAATCACCCGTAAATTTGGAAAAACCAAATTAACGATACGTGGTGTTGACCACAACACATATTTCAAGTATTTTGAAGTCACCTCTCTAATTTTATAGTTATATGTTTTCAAAAAAAACCAAGTTTGATGCTTTGTTTGGGTGTTTTTAAGAGTTTTTTGAAGGATATTTTTTATATATTTAATTTCCTAATGTCCTTGGGGATTTGATATATTCAAATAGCATGTTCAATCCATGATCTATTTTATCCAGAACATTGAAATTATATCCCTTGTTATTAGGATCTCACTCATTCTTAAGCCAAGATCCTCTAATTTCCAGTGGATTCATTTCCTTCTCCCAAGGTGTGGAAAGAGTCCTTCCTCCTTAGAAGGGGTTATAGTACATTTACCATTTCTACTTGTTATCTTTTTTTATTGTTCTGACTTGTTATGGATTTGTTCCTTATAAAAATCATGGCAATTGGTGGTCTTTTCTTACACACTATTAATATTTTAATTGGTTATAATGCTGGGGGGAAATGTAGTAATGTGGAAACCGATTAATCATGTACACATGGTTAATTAAATGGATGATCGACGAATAAGAACTATTATGTGATACCCTAGTAAAAAATGTAATTCCAGAATAGTGTTGGATAAATCTGAATTTACCCCTGTTTGATGGGTGTGGTCATGTAATATGTGTTATGGTTGGGTTTTATGGTTTATATGGAATGTTTGTGAATTGAAGAGACAATTCTATCTATGTTTGTGGGATTTATTTTTGAATGGAAGAACTTGTAGGCAGTTGAACTAACTTTGGTTGTATTATGTCCATCAGAAAGGCTTCTGTATGGGTATTGCAATGTGGCATTGGTGGTGTTGTGCAGTGGGACTACAAGAATGGTTTTCATTCATTTTTGAGCTGGTTAGGGATTTTATTTGTTGGTAGTAATGGAATATATAATGTGAATCCCTCGAATAAATGAATAGAACGTGGTTAAATAAAAAGTGGCCAGATTATTCTTTGGAAGTATCTGTTGTGTGGGTTTTCATATAGCGGTAGCAACAAAAGTGTTACTATTGGGTTTTTCATTGTTTGGTTGAAACCTATAGGTTGGGATACTGTTTGATTATCTACATATATATGAAAATATTGTTTTTTGTGATTTATTTACACACCCGACCGTCATTTACCACCATATTGTTTTTTGTGATTCCTGGTTTTATTTGTTTTTCAGGGCAACGGTGTAGCAGAAGCAAAGAATTATTTTTTTTATTCTGGGAAGCTTTTCGTGGTGGTTTTAACCACTGCTAAATGAATATTCACGTCATTTTACACCGCTGATAAATAGATAAAACCTCCGCTAAATGTAAAATAAAATTTACGTTTAGCAGTGGTTATAACCGTCGCTAAATAGGAGCATCATGGCTGCCTCATTCTGCGGCGGTTACTGTGACTTTAGCGGTGGTTTTACGGCCACTGGAATTTGAGTTTATTCACGGTGGTTATAACCACCGCGAATAAAGTGATATACAGGGATCGTAAAACCGCCACTAAATTCAGAAAACCCACCACGAAATGAGGCAGTGACGACACTTTCCTAAAACCTCCTCTAAACGCAAATAACCTCCGCTAATAAATTGGCGATGCCATATTTCGCGGCGGTTTCTGTAAACCACCGCCAAACAAAGTAGAGGTGGTTTAAACTGCCGCTAAATGCAAAAAAACCCACCGCTAAACGGCGATTCTGTTGTAGTGAAACAATACTATTATACCACTTTATAATATCCCCAACCTAGTCAGTTCAAATGGATCCAATCCAAAGGGAAACATGGGACCTTAGGCATGCCTCCCCATATTGCAGAGGCTATCGGATAGTAGTGAGGATCTGAATAATCACAGAGAATGACTATACCCTCTAGTA
Source organism: Viscum album (assembly GCA_963277665.1). Classification (NCBI taxonomy): domain Eukaryota; kingdom Viridiplantae; phylum Streptophyta; class Magnoliopsida; order Santalales; family Viscaceae; genus Viscum; species Viscum album. The sequence goes on from OY728140.1 coordinate 498,904,809, forward strand.
TCATCATAAAAATTACAACTAATGACAAAAGAATCCATAATATATATAAAATTAGATAGTATAATATGTAATTATAATGGAAATAAACCGACAATAAATATAGAGCCAGGTTATAACAATATGGAACTCGTTCATGTCATACTATCATTATATATATGAAATTTCTCCCAATGTATGGCCATAAATAGTATAGGTAAACTAAAAATAATGTTATTGGAGACCCAAACAATATCCCAAGTATCACCTCAAACCTACCTCCAATACCCCATTAATCTCCCACATCTCATCAAACAGTACCCAATACACCACCTATATTTGTATACAAATATAAATTCATCATATACACCAAGGATTATATAAAGTGTTTTAGAATAAAACTCATTAGTTTAATACTAATGATATCCCTAATAAAAATCAATATATATGATTATGCATGTATTTATTAAAAAACAATACATAAATGTTGTATTTATACACCATTCACAACAATGAGTACTTAACAAGTCTCCCTGATATGAGACTCATACCTATTTCAACCATTTTTGAAATGGGACAATGCTCTAACAGTTTGAAAAATAACATGTGTGTGATAGATATATCACTACTCATTAAGTAGTCAAGTTGGATATGATATGACTGATGCCATTCCCAATTTGAATAGTGTATCACTGAAACAACAACCCATGGTGAATGATGCATCAGAGAAACGTACTCCCCTGGTGAATTATTTATCATCAATTATAAACCTAAGGTGAATGATAAGTCACTAAATAACAACCCATGGTGAATTAAATATAACTTAATAATATACCTCAAGTTAATTTTGTATCACCAAACATATTCTCTTGGTGAACGATGAATCACTAGAACATATCCCTTGTATAGATGACATACCACCGCAACAATCACCAAGAAGAATGATACATCACCAAATTGTAATCCCCAAGTAGATGATCTACCACCACAAAAATCCTTAATATGAAATATATATCACCAAAATACAACCCCTAGGTGAATTATATATCACATAAGCTTAATATATAGGGAAAATGATGTGTCACCAAGTAAACAATGTATCATCATCCATACAACAACCCATAGGTGAATAATTCCTCACCAATGAAAATTGAAATATGGATAATGATTTGTCACATGGAAAATGATGTGTAACTAATTAAAAAAATCCACATAAATCAATAGGTTAGAATATATACCACAATTATACTAAAATATGAGAATGATACATCATTGGAATTGCACACAAGGTGAGAGATTCATCACCATAAGTGTAACAATCTGAGTAATTAACTAATCACTATAAAAACAATCAATTTATTACATAACATAGCTATGGTGAATGAGGAATCACCCTAATAATTTATATCGACAACTAAATTCCTTACTAGGATACCCATTCCCCAACTATAGTACACCTAACTCATGTATAACAAGCTTGTCCTTTCCTAACATGACTTGGATCCCACACTATCACTCTTCTTGCAATAGTCTCACTAATATGGAATTCGTCAGACCAAAATTTCATCATAAAGGATAAAATACCACCTAGACTAACTAAAAAATGATTTTCTATCACTAAGTAACATACAAGTACTTCATGCAATCTAACCAACATAAGTTACGGGTAATGACACTTCTCACAATTATGTTCCCCAAGTATTTTTCCACTTCCCAAGGGATATATGAACATTAGTGTCCACATGCCTAGCCTATATGTTTTGGAGGTCCTATCACTATCTTGATAGTCCTTACTTATCACTTATCAAATGGAATAACATTATTTGGTTCCATATGGGATCATTTTATCATGTTTTTTGATGCTTTTACAATCATTCTCATGTCATTCCATAGGCTTACCCCTAGACATTATTCTAGGCGAGTATCATATACCTAGAAACAATTAATATCAAGGTCAATCAGGACCTAGCACTATGATTGAAACCCTATTGGGGTTTGGATTTCACGTTAATTGAGCCTCACTCATAGGTGTATTAGTTTTCAGTGGATAGTTAATAAATTAATACCACCTTAGGAACTTTCAAAGAGTATAATAAACTCTCAATCCCTAATTCCCATGGTATAGTTCCATAATAGGTCTCTCTCACCCAACTACATACATTAAAATTCATAAAATGTGTGGAAAACCATATTATGTGGTAATTTTAGGAACCAACAACTGCAAACATGAAATTACTCCCCTTAAGAAAGCTCACTCCATCCTTAGCCTAGCTAACCAAAGACCATATCAACCATAAACCACATCCGAAAGGACATATCTTCACTAAGAATCATCTTTAATTAACTATAATATAAATATAGTTAATTAAAACAATTAATACATAAATGATTCAATTAATTATAGTCAAGATAAAAATCATTAAATGACGTATCCTTGCTAAAACCACAAGTAACAGGATGTGGTTCACTCCCACCATGAACCTGAGTCCACTATCCACCAAATCCTTAATATTATACACCAATTCATCAATTAAATTCATAATAATTTGAATAAATTACAAAATAAATCATTGTAGGGACTTTCATCAAGTGAAACACTATGAAACTACATGAAATCGTCCTCTTAGAGACTTTTTTAACATCCACCAATGGAATAGTTTTTTAATTGATTATAATCCACCATTTTATAGTGTAATATCTATAGAATATCTAATTCCACTCATGGATATTATAGGAATAGGGATAGGTGAACTCTAAAAATAAGGGAATAGGTGTAACTCACCTTAATCACTGGAGAAACAAAATCCAACCTCCATAAATCTTTAGAGAACAGAGGATAATGAGAGGGGGAGAGGAGATCAGAATCCCCATTCATAGAGATCCACCAAACAAGGAACCTTAATTGGATTAATCATTTTAATAGGAAAAATTCCAATTTTATCCCTAATAAAAATTCAGATTTCTATAGATTTTTCCTAACTCTTCACTAGGGTGTGCACTAGATGTGATCTTTCTCACCTCTTGCTCCCACTTTCCAAAAGTGGTTGACCTCTACCACCATGGTTGGTGTTTTTGGATCTTTGATCGAAACTGGATGATGGTATGTTGGTTACTCCTTACATGGATTCCACCTTGGAGATCATCTCCTAGTTCAGGTCTTCCTCGGAGATTTCAGTCATGTTCATGAAACTCATTTTTAGTGCAATCTACAGGTGGATATTAGTTAATTATACTACTTCTATCTTGACATGGAAGAAACATGTCGTCAAATTAGATGGTAATTTTTGGCATGCCTAATCATTTTTAGACATTGGGTGTGTTGGGTACTTATAAAGTCTTCATCTTTTGAAGTCAATGACATCTCATGGGTAAGGCATCTTAGGTACAGAACCCAAGGCATATTGTGTTGGATATAGGGTAGTTAAAACCAGATGGGGTAAGAATCATGTTGGTAAAAAATCCATCAAGGTGTCCTCCTGGTATTATTTGGGTGTTTTTGTGTTTGTTGACAAAGCTAGATAACCAAAAATGAGTATGGTTAGTGTTTGCTGAAGTAGGTGTTTAAGGTGGTGGTGTTTCCCAGTGTTTTCCAAATTTTTGATCCTCAAAATTAGGAATTTGATTTTAGAAAATAAATTTTATCAGAAAAGGATAGTACTGTTTAGAGACCATGAAATATGGTATGCAGACCATGAAGCATGATATGCAGTCCATGTATGGGAAATGGTTCATGGGGAAGAAACGGTTCACGGAATGAGAAATGGTTCATGGGAAGGATCACAGTATGAGAAAGGTTGAAATGGTTCACAGGAGGATTTTGTTACATGGTATGGCTTGTTATTCACAAATATGAGGTGGCGATTGGAGGAACCATGAAGGGTTTCTTGGAAAAAACAAGATGGTGATTTGGGATGCCACGAAGGAAGAAAGTCAATACATAGATCACATAGGGAAGAACAGTTCACGGGACAATTGTGGTTCATGGAAGATGCAAGGTATGCGATGAATGCAATACAGTTGGGACCAAGTTTATTGATGAAGTGTTTGGATGCACTAAGTATTTTTCTTTTGTTTTCAAGGAAGATTGAGAAGGAAGTCACTTCACTTTGTATAAGTGGGTGAGGAAATCCGAAAAGTCACAATACTTTCCATGGTAAATCAGATGATTCTTTGTTGATTCGTATTTCAAAAATATCATAAGTTGTTTGGAGAACTTGTGATGCAAGATTTATGAAGGAAATGATGAGAAAACATGTGGTCAATCAGTATGGTTGGTCTTGCAGAAGCAGGTGTCTAAGATGGTGCAGTTTTCCAGTGTTTGCCAAATTTTTGGGGTCCAAAATTTGGAAATGGGATAGCATTGAAAAAAGTGGATTTCCTTGAATATCTCATAAAAACAAGGAAAATGAATTAATTTTGTGAAGATAGGATTCATGAAGTACATTTCATGAAGACATGAATAATGTTGATGGTGTGCTTGGCAATTACGATGAGCTTTGTGAATGGAAAAGGTGAAGAGCATTGAAACGAGAATTGCGATGATGAAGAGAATTGCGAGTGGGGCATTGAAGTGGCACGAAGGAAGAAGGAGAATCATGTAAGCACAAAATATTTGATATAACTCTTCATGTTTATGATGAGATTTGAGAATTTTGAAAATAGTCATGGTGCTTCACGAAACATAGTAAATTTCGAAGAAAATTTTAGAGCTGTACAATTTGGTGATGATGTGGCACAGAGGAGGCTTGAAGGTTTTGGAGTCGGTTGGAAATGCCTATAAATAGGCCCCTAAACCCTTTTTAAAATTAGATATACTTAACAAGAATTTTAGATCTCTCTAATTGTGAGGAAGGTTTGCAGAGAAAGAAATCTCTGTGAAGGCAGTAAGATCTGAGAAGGAAAGGAGCTTCACAGTGAGATATTGAGCTTTACGAAACAAGCTAACTTTTCCAAGACCAATATTTGTTCTGCAAAAAATTGAACTCTTAAATCTAGTGAGATCTTCGAACTTGAGAGATTTGTGATCTAGATTGATTTGCAAAGCTAAGAGCTTCATGAAGGAGATCTGTGAAGGAGCTTTGCGAGCTGAAGATTTGAGTACCCAAATTAAGTGAGATGTGATTTCATGTGGATCAAGATATGACTAGGGTATAGGAATAAGTATTATTATGAAGCCCAGGATGTTCCTATCATCTTCTGGATAGGAAATAAAATATTTGTTTTCAATGATAATAATTGAGAAAGTTTTTCAAGAAGCACAAAGATGTTTCTTTATCCTATTTTTGCTAAGAGGGTACACACACACTTTCGAATTTTCTCCCAAGTTCTATAAGAGTGTAAGGGTATATCCTTTTCATTTTATTCCACATCAAAGGATTGTTTTATAGTGTATTGATTGGTAATGTATTCTTTCTGTACCATACCTTGGATGTAGCTACTCTTGTTTATTAGTGAACCTTGTAAATCTTGTGTTCTTATGGTTTTGTGTGTTCAGTAGGGAAAAAACTCTTTAATAGGAGGAGAAAGTGGTTTCAAAAAGAAAAGAAACATAAAATAAAATCATATCGCTGATTCACCCCCTCACCCTCTCAGTGATACTTGGATCCTAATAAGGTAACTTCAATTGGTATCTGAGGGATAGGTTCCCTTCATTTTTCTTTGCTGAAGTTTTGAGGAGAATTTTTTATGGAAAATATTAATTGAGTTAATAGTAAGTGGATTTCAATATTTTATGGGAAGAATTATAATATCTGGAAAGATAGAATGATGCCTTATCTTATGTCTCTTGGATATGAAGTTCTTGAAACTACAATATATGGATTTCTTGATATTGATGACAAGGTTCCTCTTACTCCTGCTGATAAGAAGAATCTTGAGAATGTTGAAAGAGCTAAAAATTTATTACTCTCATCTCTTTATAATAGTGAAATTTTAAGAGTGAATGGTGTCACTAGAGCCATAGAAAGATGTAAAATATTTTTCATAGAAACATGTGCAAGTTATCAACGCAAGACAGTGTCTGAGATATGCCTAATTTATCTAGAAGAAGAGATTAGTGCTGCACTATTTGCGAGAAAGGGAAGATTACAAATTCTATGCATAAGAGATTTGAAATTCGCTCAAAAATACCCTTGTAACTTATACATTTTGATATATGTGGACCATTGACCTAGAAATATACAAATTGATACAAGTAATTTATTACTTTCATTGATGACATTACTTGAATTACTTGTGTTATGTACATGAGACATAAGTCAGATGCTCTGAAAATGTTTAATATTTTTAGGAGGAAAGAAGATAAGGAATGTGAGTATTCAGTAAATAAGTTGATAATTTATAATGGTGGTGAGTATTAGAATTAAGAGTTTTAAAGTTATCTTGAGAATCATAGAATTTGGCATGTGTTCAGTTCACCATACACACCATAACAAAATGGGGTTGCTCAAAAAAATAATAAAAGTCTTGTGGAAATGGGGAGGACTATGTTACTTGAACATAGTCTTTCTAATTATTATTAGAGGCAAGCCCATGAGCACTATTGTGTAAATCTAGAACTGATGTTTCTATAGCCCAAAATCAGATATGACTCCATACAAAATGTTATATGGAAAAACTCCAAGTCTGAAACACTTAAGAGTTCTTTTGGATTCCATGAATTATAAATAAGAAAGTTGGAAAGCATTTAAAGTTTGATGAAAAGGAGAAGATATAATTTTTCTTGGCTATGCTCCAAAAGGAAGAGGATATAGTTGTCTCATAAATTAAACAGGAAGAATTATTGATTCCTCATATGTGAAAGTTATTGAAAATGTTGAGAAGAAAAAAATCAATCATATGCTGATGTGGAAGTTGAGAAAGATAGAGAAAATTTTGTTAATAGTTTTGATAATGTTGTAGATTGTGTTAATCCTACTCAAGAATACGAATCAGACTCAGCAATCTCAAGTGATGAGGATGAAATTTGAACAGAACATTCTAGGATAAGGAAACAAGTGGGGGCTCAAAACTTTATTGGATATCAACATCAGAGGGTTCAAACAAGAAGAACAACGAATGCTATTACACACACTTATATCTATTCAAAAGTTTAATTGAATGATGTAATTAAAGAATTTAAGCATTCAGAATGGGTTCATTCTATGAATGAAGATCTTGATTTGATAGATAAGAATGACAATTGGGAACTTGTAAGAAATTCGGACAACAATAACATTATTGGTACAATGTGGGTTTTCCAGAACAAGCTGAATGAAGAAGGTTAAGTGATAAGAAACAAAGTAATATTGGTTTGCAAAGGGTATTCATAAATTAAAGGCATTTATTTCAATGAAACATTTTCTCTGGTATCAAGGTTAGAAACAATCATAATTTTTATTGCTATTGTTTCACAATGAGGTTATAAAATCTTTTAAATGGATGTAAAATCTGAATTCTTGAATGGTGATCTTGACGAGGAAGTTTACAATGATCAACCTTGTGGATTTGCTATTGGAAAGGATGAAGTTTATGTGTGCTAGATGAAGAGGGAATTGTATGGGCTAAAACAGGCTCTGAGGGCATGGCATTATAAATTTTATACTTGATTGAGGAAGATGAATTTCAGTAAAGGTAGAGTTGACAGAAATATTTACATCAAGTAATGTCATGAGTTTCCTATCATCGTAATTTTTTATGTAAATGACATTATCTTTTCTAGAAATGATGAAATATCATTTGAAAGATTTACTGAAGAGATGAATAAGTCATTTGAGATGTCCATGCTAGGAGAAATGAAATAATTTCATGGGTTGAAAATTGTTCATAAGAGGAACCACATTTTTATTTCTAATGAAGAGTATTCTAAGGAGATTCTGAAGAAGTTTGGCATGGAAAATTCGAAACCAATTTCCACACCGATTTCAGTGGGAACCAAGTTGTATAATGATGGAAAAGCCAAGGTAGTTCATCAGAAAGAGTTTTAAAATCTAATTGGAAGTTCGTTATATTTGACTGCCTCAAGACACGACATCGCATATACTGTTATCTTGTGTGAAATATTTCAAAGAGCTACTAAAGAATTACATTTGATTTCTGGAAAATTAATTCTCAAATATATCAAAGGCATAATAAATTTTGGAATCAGGTATGATGGCTCAGAAAATATTGATCTGTTTGGGTATTCATATGATGATTGGGAAGGAAACATTGATGATAGAAGATCCACATCTAGTGGAGTTATCTTTCTAGGGAAGAGTTATCTTAGTTGGCATACAAAGAAATATAAATTTGTAACTCTTAGCACAGCTAAAGCTAAGTACGTTCTACTACTCAAGATGCTACCCAAATTATGTTGATAAAGACTCAGTTGGAATATCTCCTTGTTGAAGTAAAGTTACCCTTTCTCTTGGGATGTGATAATCATAGTGTAATCAATCTTAAAAGGAATCTGGTATAATATTCTCATTTATAACACATTGACATAAAGTACCACTTCATCAAATAACATGTGGAGAAGGTTTAATTGAGGTTTTTGTATGTTCCTACATCGGAACAAGTTGCTAACATATTCACAAAACCTTTAATAAAGGAACTATTTTCTAAATTGAGGTTGAACATGGGTTTCTAACCTCCTTATCATCAAGGTTGAGGTACATGTATTTGTCCCCCATCTCATTTTACCTTTGGATAGTGTGGTCAAGGAGGAGAATTGCCATAAATATATCCTTATGGAGGCATGCATAAAGGGGGAGTTGTGGTTAAGCTATGACGTTAGCATGTAATTTTGTGAAATATTCTAAATGTTTGTTGAATGGTTAGAGAATGGTTATAGTGTGGTTGTAGGAAACAATTTTTTTATTACAGTAATTTTGACGAAGTGAAGAAGGCTAAGGAGGAAAGATGATGTGATGTGGTTTCATAGTCACTAAATTTGGACAGAATGGTATTTGTGTCAATAATTCTTGTTTCCTAGAACGAGTTAGCTCACGTAGGCTTAGAATTATTGATAAGTGACCCATTTCTCTAGGTTTCAAAGTTAAGTGATTTATAAATCTTGGTTGACAAAAAAATCCAAATGGGGGGATTTTTGGGACCAAGATGACTAATGAAGTTTTTGGATGCACGATATATTGTATTTTTCAAGTAAGTTTGATAATAAAGGAAATCACTTCACTTTTTATAAGTGGGTGCGGAAAGATAGGAAAGTTACAATACATTCCACAGTAAATCAGATGATGATTTGCTACATTGTATTTCATAAATATCATAAGTTGGATAGAGAACTTCTAATGAAAACTTTATGAAGTAAAGGGGGAGAAAAATTGTGGCCAATCAGTATGGTTGGTCTTGTAGAAGAAGGTGTATAAGATAGTGAAATTTTCTAGTATATGCCAAATTTTTTGGGTCTAAAATTTGGAGATGGGATGTCATTGAGAAAAGTGTATTTCCATGAATATCTTTTCAAAACATGGAAAATGCATGAATTTCATGAAGATAGGATTCATGAAGTATATTTCACAAAGACATGAAGAATTTTGACAGTTTTCTTCATGATTACGACAAGCTTCATGAATGGAAGAGGTGAAGATCTTTGAAAACAAGAATTACAGCGAGGAAGAGAATTGCGAGTAGAGAATTAAGGCAGTGAAAAGGAAGAAGGAGCATCACGAAAGTGAAAAATATTTGATAGAATGCTTCGCGGTTATGAAAAGCTTTGAAAATATAGAAAATATTCATGGTGCTTCGTGAAATATAGTGAATTTCAGAAAAAAAATTCTAAGCTCTGTGATTTGGTTCTAACATGGGGCTAAGGTGGCTAAAAGGTTCTGGAGTCGGTGGGAAATTACTATAAATAGGCCCCTACCCCCTTGAATAAATTATAGAGACTTAACGAGAATTTTAGAGATCTCAAATTGTGAAGAAGGTTCGCAAAGAAATAATGCTCTGCAAAGGCAGTATGATCCTCGAAGGAAAGGGGCTTCACGGTGAGCCGTTGAGCTTTGAGAAACAAGTGAACTTTGCAAAGACCAATCTTTGTTTCGCAAAATAGAGAGATCTATGATCTAGTGAGCTCTACGAATTGAAGATCTTTGCAAACTAGAGTGCTCTACAAAGCTAGGAGCTTCGCAAAAGTGCTCTATAAAGGATCTTTGTGAGATGAAGATTTGAATACCCAAATTAAGTGATAAGTGCTTTCATGTGGATCAAGATATGACAAGGGTATAAGACTAATAATTGTTATGAAGTCCAGGTAGTTCCTATAATCTTCTAGATAATAAAGAGAATATTTATTTTTCAAAGATCATAATTGAGAAAGTTTATCAAGAAGAACATAGATATTACTTTACCCTATTTGTGCTAAGAGGGTCCACACACACTTGAGGATTATCTCCCAAGTTCTACATGAGTGTAAAGGTATATCCTACTCACTATATTCCACATAAAAGGATTGTTTTCTAGTGGATTGTGTGGTAATGGATTATTTTTATACCATACCAAGGACATAGCTACTCTTGTTAAGTAGTGAACTTTGTAAATATTGTGTTTCTGTGGTTGTGTGTGTTCAGCAGGGAAATAACTCTTTAACAGGAGGCGAATGTTGTTTCAAAATGAAAGGAAACATAAAAGAAAAAGATATCACAGATTCACCCCCTCCCCCTCTCAGTGATACTTGTATCCTGACTTGGTAACTTCAGGTGCCATATTGAAGATTTGTGAAAACATGGATTAGAAGATTTTGCGGATCTATTTTCCTATATAAGGAAAGATAATCCCATCATTAAGACAAAGAAAATTCTTTTAGAGAAAATCATCACTCCAGGAATTCAGATAAGTCTAAAAGTGGTTAATGGGGAATAATTTTGTGAAGAGTGAAGTGGTCCGCACATAAGCAATTACATCGAAGGTTTTTTCTGGGAACTTGAGACTGAAAAGGAAGAGGAACACTGATGATGAAGACGCAGTACATGAAGAAGAAATAGCAGGTACGTAGAGAAAATAGTGTAGTCTAGAGATGGATGTAGTACGTGGACATAGAATGGTATGAAGAGAAGGAGAAACGGTTTTCATAACCATAGGTAGTCTGTAGAGGAGAAGCGGTATACAGAAGCAGAGGTAGTACATAGAAGAGGAAATATGCCTGGCATACCCACTATGAAGTTCATAGAATAGACAAGGTGTTTCGCTGAGGACTCAAGGAATTTTTAAAAAAACTAAAATAGTTCACAAAAGAAATTTTTTCTAACCTAACATTACACAGAAAAGTGTATTTCAACTATGGGTGAGAAAAAGGGACTTCAATAGACCATCTACATATAGTTGAGGATGCATGATTTCATGAAAATTAAGGGACCTATAAGTCCATAAAATATGTGTGGATTCCTTACAAGTACAGTGAGCTAAGTAATAGGAAGAGGGAGATCTTTCCCACTGGTAGTTATCCCGAGAAAGAGATATAGGGAGTGACCCTTGGGAATGTAGTGAGCATAGCCCTAGCATTGTAAAGAAAGTGGGCTTGGGAATAGAAGATCTAGCCCAAAACCTTCAATTTTCAGTGGGATTTAGTGGATTTGGTACATCAACATATCGCCATTGTAAGTTCCTTAGACATAACCCAGTGAGGGTGTACCGAAAAAATCATTATTTCATGTACATGATTCCATTTCTATTCATACATTGCTATGGGAGAAAGATATAAGTGTGTTTGTTTAATGATGAAACAATATCTGAAGGGGAAATAGTTTTAATCTGTCATACCATGATTCACCCCCCCACCCTCTTAGGGAACTTACCATAGTGGACCTAACAATTATTATGAGAGAACAATTTTAAAAGTCAGTGAATCTCTCTCAGGCTTCTGGCCTGGGGCACGGTCAACACGACCTATGCTCTTAGAGTTGTGCGCTATAGGTAATCTCTATCAGTAGAAAGAATTAGGTTGTTCAATAACAAAGGAGTTCCAATATTTGATGGAAAAAAATTTCAACTGTAAAAGAATCAGATGTAGCATTACTTATGATCTTTGAGAATGGATGTGTTTATAGCAGCAATGCATGATATTCAAGCCAACATTGATAGTGGTGCTTTATTAGAAGCTAAGAAAAGAGAATTGGATATTGATTATAAAGGGATCAATGATTTAAGGGGATCTATATCCAATAAAATATATACAAATGTTATTTCATGTAAAATATCACATTTCTTGTGGGAAAATATGTTTAACATTTATGAGGGTGACTCAGAAGTCATAAAATCTAATCTTCATGTTATATAGAACAAATATGAGGATCACAGAATGCACCCTAATGAGTCTATTGATACATTCTTTGATTGAGTGAACATTATCATGGAATACATGCATGACCTTGGGGAAATTATTGAAGATATAAATATTTTCAAGCGCATATTACGAAAACTTCCACCCCAGTTCAATCTGAAGGTTTCTGTATTGGAAGACAAATATCTGAAGGAGTTGACACTAAATAACTTTCATAGTACTCTCATTTCATATTAAATGAGGAATGATGATAAAAATGAAGTTGAAAAGGGAAAGCTCAAAGATGTAGAATTCAAGGCCATAAATAATCTATCTGTTGAAAATAGTAATGAAGAAGAAAATTTGGATAATTTCATTTCATTTCTCTCCTAAAATATGAAAATAGAAAAAGAAAATTTCAAAGGTAAACTTCCATTTGAATGATTTTGATGCCAAAAATTGGGAAATTTGCAGTAAAGTGTCCCAATAAGTTAGATGATGAAGATTAAGACAACGATGAAATTCTCCAAAAGAAATATTCATTAAATGTGAAAGGTAAGAGAAGTTCTAAGAGAAAATTATTCAAAAACAAGAACCTTCTTTGAAAACAAGATACAAGTTCAGAAGAATCTGAGGCAGAAGAGTTGGAGAACTGCAAGGATCACTAAGTATATTCTTTGGTGGATGTTTTCAGAAATTATATAACAAAAGAAGAAACTAATAAAGAAGAAGGAGAAGTTGAAGGAATATTTGACCTTTAGGATGAATTAGAAGCTTCTCTTGAAGAGATAGATGTTTGGAGATCCAAAATAATGAAATATAACAAGGAGGTTCATGATTAATGACTCTATATACAGTGGCAAGAAGAATAGAAGTCTGGGCTAAATGAAAAAATTAAAAAACTGAAGTCCTCAATACTAAAAATCTTAGAAAATATGGATGAGTAAAAAATGAAAATTGAAGAACAGAAAATAGAGATTGATAGTTTGACTGAAACTAGAAAATATCAAATCAAATGTATCGAATAACCTGAAGATGAAATCATTGGTCTACAATGAAGTGTTAAATATTAAGAAAAATTATTGACTCACAAAACATGTAACATCCCAAGGTTTTCTAAACATAAATTGAAATGCATGAATTTTTTTTAAGTAGATATTTACAAATATCCTTTAAATGCAATTTTTCTTCTTCTATGTTTTGAATTTTGAAAAACGGTCATCTAAAATTGTGTTCAGTAAGTTATTTGGAGTCTGATGGGACCAACTTGTTTTTTTGGTAAATAGTAACATACCCTTATGAATAGTAATATGAGTATTAATATGAACCTAATGAATAGTAAATTTTATTATTATTTTATTAAGGATTTAATATAATGACATCTTGGTTAATTTTTCAATGTGACATAAAATCATTTATAGAATTAGAATTGTTTATTTTTGAATTATGTATACTTTTATTTAAAAATTAAATTAATAATATTTAGAAAACTATTTTCAAAAAATGGAGTTTGTTTTTGAATTATAAATGTTGATAAATTTTAAGGGTGAATTTTTGGGATTTTTCTAAAATTCAAGAATTTTCAATGAATAGTGAAATATGCTAAAATACTGTATAATCAAATTATCAGTAAAACACACTATTTATGACATCATAAGTGATATAAGGCCTCTTGGTTCGAACTCATATTCCATTATTACTATTTTAGGTCACATGAACTAAGACTATCCACAGTCTTGAGAAATATTATTATAATAATGATTAAAATAATGAAAAATACCTCCTCTCTCACTTATTCAAGGAATAAAAACATTGTTCGTGATGTGTCAAATTATCGACATCATGGACGATGTGATTTCAATTTTCTTTAATTATTTAAAGTCCAGTCACGAAGCCATTTTTATGGTTGAACCAAGTTATGATATATGTATTATGTCTCATCTATGGTTCTGGAATCATTTTATACACATGTTATTAATTTATGAAACAAAATGAGTTCTTTACGATCGAAGAATCACTAAAATGACCTAAACAAATATCAATAATGTTTTAACATATGAATCATCCTCATGTAAGAATTAAAAATGATAAATAGTATAATTTATGGTTCTGGAAATATTTAAATACAATACCATTCCAATTCTGGAGTTTCACTTCCAATTGAGAAGAACATCCATCACGAACCAATCATGGAAATCATGTAAAGAACTCACCCAAAACAGTGCAAGGAACAAAATACTAACAATTAAAGGGTCAAATGATGTAAAGAAATGATCATATACGGTGTTATAAATATGGATATAATTCTGTAAGATATTAAAAACACTCTTTTAACCATTATATAGGGGTTTAAATGAGTTTGAAGTAAGACAAACCTGAGGTAAAGGGATTCTTAACTCGATTTCCATTCTTTGGGTTAAAATTCTACTTCATTATTTATGTGGTATTAAAATTTTGTGTGTGTTGTTTTTTGTTTATACTATACTTAATTATGTTTATTTATATTCTATATACATATTCCGTCCACTCTATTAAGTCTCACATCAATTATATGATTTGTGTAAGGGGTTTTACTTTTAAAATCCTCTTTTAAAATTCTATTTTATAAAATTCAAAATAAAATATTTTTATAATATTATTCATGTTTTATGATTATGTTTTGGATCTTGGGCATTATTTATGATGAATGGTGGGACCAATATTTCCCTCCAATGCATTGGGTATGTGTAATTTGGAGGTCGGTTGTGTGGTTCCTCCAAGTGTAACTACGATGGTTACACAAATTGTAAGGTAGATGTGAGGGTTAAAAATGATAAGGTAGCTGAGAGGGTTAAAATATTATGTAAGTAATTCCCCAATATACCTTTATAGTTATATTTATGTTCATATTTTTTGTGTGGATCTTTTTTAAGTCTTATGTCTCTCAAAGTAAGTATATATGGGTGACAAGTATGTCTTTTGAAAATGATTTCATACGTTACAAGTGTTCATGGTCTAATGTGTTGTTTCCTTATTTTTATATCCCTTGCTAAGCTTTTTTTCTCATCCCCGATTTCTAAATGACTTTCACCAGTCATAAGGATGTGTAAGACAAAATGGGAATCCAAGTTAAATGTTTGAAGATTTGTCAAATAAAGCGTGTTTTATGTGAATTTTTTTATATTTTGCAAGAATGAATACTATTTTGTATGGTATCCACTCTGTAATAATGTGTAATTTTTTGAATGTATTATGTACCAATTCCCTAAATCTATAAAATTGAAAATATCCTCAATGTGAAAGGAAGTGATTTCTTGAAAAAATTCAATATTATGTAATTTAATATGGTCGGGCCCTTATAGTTGGTATCATAGGATGGTTTAGATAACATTAGGGGTTCAGATGATGTTAAAAGAATACCATAAATGTTTTTTTACTCGATGGTCAATTTAAAATGATATAGAATTTAAAGATTACCATGTTTCTTCAACTAATATGTGTTTATTCAGAATGGTTGTCCGTAGACGGAACATGGAAGTTGAAGAGGATAAGCACTGACGAAACGACATCCTTTCAAATCCACAGCCTGGAATGGTGGGGATTGGAACCAAGCAGTTTGTGACAGTGATGGATCAGATAACACAGGAAATAAATGGCTGTGAAATCTATAGAAGATAACAACTGAAGGTACCACAATAGAACATGACAATAGTGGAACATTTTATGAGACAAAACCCTCATGCTTTCAATGGATCTTCTGACCTAGTAGCAGCTGAAGGATGGATTAAGGCCCTTGAAAAGATATTCAATGTTATAGGATGCTTAGATAATCATAATTTAAGTCTTTACATTTATCTTTCTAAAGGTGAAGATGATCAGTGGTGTTCAATGGTAATGAATATTAGGGATAGATATAATATTGATGCCTTAGAGTGGGATGAATTTAATAGTATTTTCCTTGAAAAATATTTTCCTAAGGTGGTGCGACTTAGGATGGAGAAGAAATTCCTTGAATTGAAGTAAAAGGGGGAGGATTCAGTGGTTGTGTATGAAGCGAACTTCACCTGACTAGAGAGGAATGCTCTAAATATTATTTTTAGATCCTGATAGAAAAATCAACCACTTTTACTCATGACTAAAGCCAAGGTATCGAAGGGCGTTGGCCTCCCATGAATTTAAAAGTTATAAGAAACTTTTATAATGTGCTGAGAGGGTAAATATGGAGTTTTCTAATGATCATGTGCATTTTGGAAACAAGGAGAAGAATAGGACCATATGGAAAGCGGTGGGTAAGAGTCAACAAAAGAAATATGATGGTAAGAGAATTCAGTTTCCAGTTTTTGAAAAGTGTGGCAAGAAGAACCTTGGGGAATGTATTACTAAAACTGGGAAGTGTTTTAAATGTGGTAAGTTTGTACATATGGCCCAAGATTGTAATGAAAATTATCCTAAGACTAATCTTGATAAGAAAACTATAAAGTGTTTAAAATGTGGTGAGATGGTTCGTTATGAAAATGTCTGTCCAAAGAGAGATTTGAATGATGCAAGAAGCCATACTACAATCAGAAAGGTGTTGTGAGATACTTTGTGACTATGTGAGAAGATGTCGGTCTATAAAATGAAGTTGCATCATGTACTTTGTTTGTTTACTCAAGTTTTTTCTAAGGTTTTTTTGATATGGGGTCTACACATTCCTTAATCTATGAGAAATTTTTAGTTAAATTGGAAATATCACCTCAAAAAATGAAACTGGAACTTGTTGTTAAAACACCAAGGAGAAATATTATAAAAAAGACGAATTATAAGAATCATTCTATTGTGGTATGTGGAAGGACTTTACCTGCGAAGCTTGTTGTTTTTCCATAGTCAGGTTTGATGTTATTTTGGGAATGGATTAGATTTCTGTTTGTCATGCTATGATTGATAGTAGAGCTAAATAAGTTGTTTTTTAGAAAGAGTTTAAGTTTTTATACAATAACGAACCCATAAAATTGATAACATATCATGAAGCTGAGAAAATTTTGAAAGATGGAAATGAATGTTATCTTGATCATATTATTGAAAATAAGGGAACTATTCAAAATAATGATATGCCAGTGGTAAATGAATACCTTGATGTTTTCTCTAATGAGTTACCCAGTGTCATACCTGATTGGGAAGTTTAACTCACAATTGTCTTAGTTCCTGATTATAATAAAGTTTCAAAACCCCCATATAGTATGGCTCAATTAGAACATCTTGAATTGAAATATCTGTTGATGGATTTTCTCGATAAAGGCTTAATTCATCCTATCACTTCACCATGGGGTGGTCTCGTTTTATTTTTTAAAAATAAAGAAGGTTCCATGAGACTTTTCATTGATTACAGAGTATTAAATAACATCACTGTTAAAAACAAGAATCTATTTCTTCATATCAATTATTGTTTGATCAGCTCCATGGAGCTCATTACTTTTCCAATACTAACTTGAGATATGGATACCATTAGCTGAAGTTAAAGGATGATGACATCCTGAAAATATCCTTTCTTACTAGATATGGGCATTATGAATTTTTTGTTATGTTTTTTAGGTTAACTAATACACCTGATGTATTCATGAATCTTATGAATAAAATATTTCATGTGTTCTAGAATAAATTTTTAGTTGTGTTTATTGATAAAATTCTGGTATTCTCTAATAATAAAGAGGTGTATGAAAAAAAACTAAGGGTTGTTTTAAAAACCTTAAAAGAAAAGAAACTATTTGGAAAATTCAACAAGTGTGATTTTTGGTTGCAAAAGATTTCTTTTCTTTGGAACATTGTAAATAAGGATGGAATAACAGTTGATCCGACCAAAACAAAAGTGGTTGATGAATGACCAAGACCTAAAAATGTTACATAGATTCATAGTTTTCTTGGATTAGCAGGTTATGTAACGCCCCGACCCCTGTTACCCAGAGTCGGCGCATTATTGCGTAACATTGGCATGATCACAAAAGATCAAGTCTTGAAAGACCGATTAGTTTAGTAGCCTTGGAAATACTAGATACATTCATAAATGTTACATTACATCATAAAGTGAAAAACTACAATAACATAGTCTCTATTTTCCACACTCATATCCCGTTCAGACTATCCCTGCAGGTCATTCCTAAAATACTTTTTCACATCCTGGAAAAATTAAAACATTGAAAGGGGTGAGATCAGATGCTCAGTAAAGATAACAATATAGAGGAAGCTTTCATAAATAAACATTAACGTTTAAGGCAATGTATAACTAAAACAAAAGCCTTTTAAACATGAACTTGAGCATAATATGGCAAAAGTAAAATAAAATATTTCCATTTAATTATTCACATGGATATTCTACTGGTCGAATAATCACATGAAATATCAATAACCACTTTCATAATGATGGAATGCATAATGCCAGACTATCATAACCACGTAGCCAAGGCCTCGTGCCAAGACTACAAATAAGATTTTGTCAAGGCCTCATGCCAAGACACTAGTTTGTCTCATGAGACCTACCGATGTAATTTTTTTAGAAGATAATTATGTTTAAAATTGCTCAAATATACTCCAGTGTTTTTCTGAAAACATTATGAAAGCTTATGAAAACAAAATAACTAATTCTAAGACTTCTCGACTAATTACAGGCCATGATGGGTCCACTCCCAATCCCTTCCTGTCTACCACACTCTAAAGTCGGGTTTTCTGGAAACATTTTTAAGCTTGCATTAAATACGTATACATTTGCACTGGATTTTCATATATTTGAGAGAAATATCTCTTTTTTTAAATCATTTAAAAATCAAATAATTATAAAAGAAAACCTTTTGAATAAACGTAACAGTCAAAGGGGTTTATACACCGTATAAAAGAAAGTTGTGCATAAAAAAAATATGCCTCAATGAAAGGAGATTGAGACGAAGTCCCTTAAAAAGATCATTTTTTAAAAATAAAATAAATCTATTATGTGTATTCACTATAAGCACACATAAAAAAAGTACAAATACAAGATAGGACATAATAATATCATGCCATAATTTGAAAGTAGGATATTAACCCAAAGAATTGAAATTGGGTTAAGAAGTTCCCTTACAAAGATCATTTTTTAAATAAAATAGATCTATTATGTGTATTCACTATAAGTACACATAAATAATGTACAAATACAATATAGGACATAATAATATCATGACATAATTTGAAAGTAGGAGATTAACCCAAAGATTGGAAATTGGGTTAAGAAATTCCCTTACCTCGTGTCCGACTTGACTCGACCGCTCTTTAACCTCCTAAATAATAAACTAGAGTTAATATCTACCTAATTAAGAACCTTTTTCAAGTTCATTATTCCTTTTATATAACTTATTACCATGTTATGAACATTATGTAATTATTTAAGTTAATAATGGTCGTTTTGTCGATCTTAGGTACTTGAGTCAAAAATAAACTTCTTATAATTACACTTTGTTCATGTGGTAAAATATCCATTATATCCATAATTATATTCATGATGTAGATATCATATACATCATATATATCTAGAATATACATTCATTTATAATATTACATAACATTTAGAGGTAAGAAACGAAATGCACCTTTCATGGAGACGGTGAGCCGTACGTACGCATGAACGGTACTTTCATTTCTATTTCAAATTTAATGGAATCAAGTTATAATTATATAAAGTTATAATATAATTACAGTATAATATAATGTATAATACCATTTACTCCATCCTTTATGCATCCCACATATGGAATTAACGATTCAAATCACTTTGAGGGGGTGGTAGTCCGCATTTCCTAAAATGAAAATATCGCGTTTACCCATAATAGAAACCATAAAGGTATGCCATAAATAAAAAATAAAGAAGCTTAAGGAAAACATAAACATATTATATATCATATATAAATATAGTGACATCTTAAAGGACACCTTTGAAGTTGTTATATGAGTGTTGAACAATCATCGTTTCGTGAGCGAGAAATTCGTCATTCACAGAAACAGTAAGTCCTTTAACCATTATGTAACACCCAGAGATTTTATGAAAAATATTCTTTTTATTTAATGTATTGTGTTATACGCTACACCAAAAGGAGCTTTCACAACATGCATCCTTGACTTGCCTTGCATTACACGCAATCGCGACCTTCCTCGATAGCGTGTGTAGTACGCAATATCGAGTTTTCACTAAACAACGATATGCTATTAAAATATTATTAAAACTAGCTGTTATGAATAGTAATAACCACTTTTTGAAATTTTGTAAATTTTATTTTTCAAAATGGACTTCATTTTTTGATTCGGAATATCGAAATTAGCTTAGGGTGAAATTTTGGTACTTTTCGATAACTTTCATATTCTGATGAATAGTGAAAATTACTAAATTTTAATTAAAAACAACTTTTTTAATAGAAATAATTAATAGTGATAAATTATTAATTTTAGTGGTTTTAAAGTATATTTAGAATATATTTTTACAATTAAATACAATGTTGTTCATTGGATGTAATTTTACATTTAAACCAGTTATAAACAAGTGTCAATCTTTTGATAGTTATTATCTCTTAAAAACACGCTATTTGTTTTGATGACGGGAATTAATTTTTAAATTAGTAAATGTAACTGATATGTTTTGAATTTGATAAAATAGACATCATTTTTTAATTCATAATATCAAATATAGCTTAGGCCTAATTTTTGGTATTTTTCTGGAAACTTTCATTTTTTGATGAATAGTGAAACCACTAAGTGGTAGTTAAAAAAACTGAATTTTTCATAAAACTTAATTTTACCGCTTCTGTGAGTGGAATTTCGAAAATACAATAGACACGGTTAATATAAAGTACTAAAATGTGGTTCAATGAGATGAAAATAATTTTTGGTGAATAGTAACTTTTGACTTTTTTTTACCACGGTTAAAAGTAAATAGGGTAATTAAGGGTAAAAATGATATTATTATTACCCTAACACATGTCCTAATTCTATTTGATAAGTGTAATTCGACCAAAAACAACCTTAGGAATAAAATATGACCATTTAATCCCACTTGGATTAGATTAGGACATTTATTATTAATTTATTTAAAGAAGGGTTAAAATAGTTAAAATCAATGTTTAATAAGTAAATCATTTTTAATATAGGGTTATACATAAGATAAACTCAACTATAAATATTAATTATAAATCTAAAAAGATTTCCTATATAAGGATATTTTATTTGTAATTTTTAGACATTAAATAATTTAATTTATTTATGACACAACGATGATGCAGTAATTACATTTTTAAGAAAATATTAACATAATTGATGTTATAAATGCCCAAATAAATGTAATTTGCGACTTTTTATGACTTACACTAATTTTCTTGGTTAATATGACATGTTATTGTTGATTTAAGTAACTTGGTTCGAACTTATCATTCTGTTATGAATTTCATAAAAATCATGTACCAAATAGTGTCAAAATTGACATAAATTAGTTTTTAAAACAAATATTATATTATTAATTGTTATTTTATTCCTAAAAATCTACGGTTCGGCAAAATGACTTAGATAAGGTTATATATATTAATAATAAACAACTTGGGGTTCGTTTGGCTTGATATAGTAAGTTTATTAACCATATAGTGTAAGAAAACAAAAAGACACGGTAAAAGTTAAATTATTTAACATAGAGTTAAATCTAATTGATAAGGTTAAAATAATAACCTAAATCCTATTGGATGAGATTATTTCGACCCATCCCCACCTTAGCTTCTAAATATATCAATTTGGAGCTATTTAAAACCTAACTTGACTTTATAATAAAATAATATTTTTAGTTTTTCCAAAGGTGCCCCTCTCCTCCCTTATAAAAGGGCACCTCATCCCTCTCCTCCTCACACCAATTTGAGAATTCAAGCTCGGCCAACCCCTGACAAAATCTCTTCTCCACTTCCCCAGTATCATCCTAGAGGTCCTGGTCTTCTTCAAATACCATCCTTAGTTCTTTAAGTGGAGGTTAAGAAAAGGCGCGTCAAAAAGAGGTAATATCCATTACCGATCTTTTTCAATTTCTTTCTTCTTAAACTTCTTCTTCTTTAGTTGTTTCATGATAAAGAAATAACATCAGTATTTCTTATATACTGATATGTTATTATAAATATGAATCAACTCTAATTAACCTTCTATCCATCCTACGGAAAAAGGAAATCACCGTGCGTGCGTACGTACGGAATACCGTCTCCACGCCGTGGTGTAATCTATTTTCCGCCACCACCTTAATTGGATGGGTATAATGGTGTAATTAGTAACTATATATGATTATTATAAAGTTATATTGATACTTAAATAGTAAACATACACTTCAACACAAGTTCACGATCATGATAACGATATCATCGCTCGTGCGTACGTACGGACTACCGTCTCCACGACGCGATTAGATTCATTCTCCATGTTAACCATTTAAGAACGATTATAAAGTATATATAAGAAATAATAATAAAATATATGACATTATAAATCTACTGGATTTATGTATATATGTATGTCATCTACTTACTTCCATTCAAGACAATAAGGAAAGAAAAACAACGTTCATGCGTATGTACGGACTACCGTCTCCATGAACGGTGTGTTTCATTTCATTTATCTATATATTATATATATATATACTGAATATATATGATATATAAATCATGTTTTATATACTGTAAGTAAGTAAATCATGATATAAGTCATAATAATGTCAAGAACAACAAGTCCAAACACCTACGATAAATGAAACGATTTTACCCAAAACGCTTCTTTAACATGGAATTTACAAAAGAACGGGTAATATAAAGTCATAAGTGAACCATATATGATATCATAACAATGAATATGATTCTGTAATAAGTTAATGACATTATTTAAATCATTATACAGGAGGTTCGGACACGTACAAAGCATATCAGACATAAGGTAAGGGAAATATCACAATCTCATTTTTATCTAAGATTGTTTATACTTTGGTATTTACTGGGGTGTATTTTATCATCCAGATACATGTTTCCTCAATATGTAATATTTAAATCCTTATAAAATAGTTTATATCCAATTTTACCCTTCGGTGAGTTTTTAATAAAAGATATGAAAGGAATCTTTTGTCGTTTTTCATATGAGGTACTTTTTGACTTTTCCGACAAAAGTACGAGAAGAATGTTTTTTTAACTTATATGGCATGAATGTATTTTTAAAACATTATTTCCAAGAAGCTTCCTTTACAAGTTTTCAAGTTTATTTTTAATAAACTTCTTTTAGTTTAAAATTGTATGACATGTTAAGAAAAGAAAATGTTTTTAAAGTAGAAAGGATATTTTCCTCAAGAATGGAGTTCAAGTGTTTTATCAAAATTATTTTCCATCTAAGATAATAAAGGATTTTGTTTCTATACCTATTATTACATTGATTTGATTATGTTGTGATGGAATTATTTTATGAATTCCTTTATCTTATATGAATTGTTTTATGATGTCATGTTGTTTAAGAATCCCTTTTTTATTACATGGGTTATGCAATGATGTATGATTTATGATTTTGTGGCACACATAAGAATGGTATCGTTATGAGATGGGTGGGACCTATATCTCCCTCCAATGCATTGGGTAAAGATTTTATATCTCATGTGATAGACATGGCTGGAACGGTAGGTTATACCGGTTCAGTGAAACAGGACTGAAATGAGGGTGACTCGGTTCAGAAAGGAACTTTGTCCACTAAGATAGTCTTGACAATGAGTCTTGACTAACAAGAAATGATTCTCTATGATTATGTGTGTATGCCACAAAGTTTCATGTTTTAAGTTATGACTATTGGGATTACATTTCACTACTATGATTTATCCCATGTTATGAAATTATGGTCTCTTTTCCAGGTCAAGATTTCCGAAAGATATGTTCTTATGAATATGATGTGATTGATATTTCTTTTATTTACCCTTACAGAGAATTTGAGCTCGCCCTTTTATGTTTTCTTTTCCCCAGGATATAAAGAAAGGTTTTAGGTAGGGAAAAAAAGCAAGATCTTTATGGGAGATGTTGAAGATCTTTCACCATGATTAGATGATTACATTACGAGTTTCCAAAGACACTAAACTATTATGGCCCTTGTGTGTGTGTTTTTGTAATGTACTAAGTATTCCGCAAAACTAATGTAATTTCCATGTACGTCAAGCTTCGGGTCTCTACAGTTGGTATCAGAGGAAAGGTTTAGTCAACCTTTAGAAACTAGGATGCGAAAACATTAGTGAGATCCCTAGAGATATTTCTATGGTATGTCTAGGGATGTCCCTAAGGATAAGTATACGTATAGTATATAGTCCTATAACTATGGTAATGATATTAGATTAAACCAAAGATGTTTGATATTGAAGTTACTC
Organism: Viscum album; assembly: GCA_963277665.1. Lineage (NCBI taxonomy): Eukaryota > Viridiplantae > Streptophyta > Magnoliopsida > Santalales > Viscaceae > Viscum > Viscum album. Next base: position 498,929,399 of record OY728140.1, read on the forward strand.
CCCCTTTATTATGATTTTTGCCTCTCACACTATTCTTTTTGGGTTTTAGAAAATGGCTGGAAACAAGATGATTCACGATAATGGTGGATATGATGGACAATGGAATGATATTCTTCATGAGAAACCAAATGAAATGGGATTTGGAGGTCCAAACATCTTTATTATTCCAAGTCAGCAATCTCATAATATGATCAATAAAGTAAAATTTGGTAACTTTCCTGACTCGGATAATAAGAGAAAGATGGAGTTTCATGATGATCATAGAGGAAAGAAAGTTCAATTTCCCCTATGTAAATCATGTGGAAAGAGGAATCAAGGAGAATGTTTCAAAGGAACTGGAAGATGCTTTGTGTCCAGTAAGTGCAAAGGAAAAGGTTCAGTTAACACCAGGGATGAGGATAATGGTCTTGCTACGACATCAAAAATGGTTAAATGTTTTAAATGTGGAATGTACGGGCATTATGCAAACCAATTCCATAAGGGAAAGCCTCATGAAGAGAATCAGTATGGTCGTATGGGTAGTATTTAGGTTGATGATGATGAAGAGACTACAAATGATATGTGAGATGAAAGAATTGTTGAAGCTCGGTCAATGGTTTAAGAAGGTAGTGGAATGATTACATGTTTATCAAGTGTAATGTTGTATAAGTAATCTCATGGTACTAGGGAATAAAGAGACATCTAAGGATTATTACACTGTTGTCTTTCCTTAAGTTTTGAAAGTATGTGATGAATGGTACCAGTATTTTTGGAAATTAGATGATATGCGCATAATGAAGGGATAAGGTGAAAATTAAATGTTTGATAGTATTCATGAGCTCATGATTGATATAAGGAGAAGGTTATATCATGGTTTGACTATATAGAATTTTTGGATTTTGGTATGTGGAAAGAGTTAACTTTGACAGCATTCATGTTTTCACTAAGGTTTAATGGGTATTCATTTTTCAAGAGAATACATGATTACAGTATTCACATGATTGGAATGTGACCAACAAGATAATGGGAGATAAATGATGGTTGGTTGATGACATTTCAAGTAATCATTTTCTTTATACTATGAGCTTGGACCGAAGTATTTTAGATAAGCCTAAAGATTGGAATGGATTATGTTGGACATAAGTTAGGATAGAACTTTTTTTATATTTTTGATGGGATGTTATACTAATATAAAAAGAACAACCTGCAGGACGGGCGACAGCCCAGCGCGTCGAACAAGGCTGTGAGAATCGAACCCACAACCGAAGTGCGACTGGCCTTTATCGCCTACCAAGGGCCTACATGAAGTCCCTGTTTAGTAGAAACTAGTTTTATTATATTAAGAAGTATGATATATGAAGTATAAGTCCATTTTAGGAACCATATATGATTAATCTCACTATAGATGGACTTATGTATTTTTTGATAACTTTTCTAACCTTTTGTTTGAGACAGATGGAATGACCCATCATTCTATCACATGATCTGCTAACACATCACGAATGACAAATTCAACTTCATTTCTTTAAGAGATGAAGTGGAAATTTTCCAAAGAATGACAAACGGTGAGACTATACCAAAATCATGAAATTATTTCTTCTAATTCCAATTTGATCAACTTTAGGGAAATGATCTTGAAAACCAAAAATGTTGTCCTAGTGATCTTATATCTGATGAATCAGATGGTACCTTAGATCGTCACAAATTTATGGCTTTGTGATTGCTGGATTTTCCATAGCCATGTTCTCTACCACTCCCCATCAGAACATGATGGTTAGATTTCTCTTCCATATCCATATTTTCACCTATGTGGAAACCCAGTGATTAGATTATTGGGGTAACCGTTACGTTTCATACTTTTGTTTTTAAAGATTGGTTTTGGTATTCCTTTTTACGATGTGGGTTTCTATCAAAGAAACTTTTGAATAGTAAACCATTTATAACCCCGACGAATTTCGTGGGCGAAATTCATTTTAAGGGGGGTAGAATGTAACACCCCGAGATTTTATGAAAAATATTCTTTTTATTTAATGTCTTGTGTTGTACGCTACACCAAAAGGAGCTTGCACAACACGCATCCTTGACTTTCCTTTCATTACACGCAATCGCGACCTTCCTCGATAGCATGTGTAGTACGCAATACCGAGTTTTCACTAAACAACGATATGCTATTAAAATATTATTAAAACTAGCCGTTATGAATAGTAATAACCACTTTTTGAAATTTTTTAGATTTTATTTTTCAAAATGGACTTAATTTTTGGATTCGGAATATCGAAATTATCTTAGGGTGAAATTTTGTTACTTTTCGATAACTTTCATATTCTGATGAATAGTGAAAATTACTAAATTTTAATTAAAAACAACTTTTGTAATAGAAATAATTAATAGTGATAAATGATTAATTTGGGTGGTTTTAAAGTATGTTTAGAATATATTTTTACAATTTAATACAATGTTGGTCATTGGATATAATTTCACATTTAAACCAGTTATAAACAAGTGTCAATCTTTTGATAGTTATTATCTCTTAAAAACATGTTATTTGTTTTGATGACAAGAATTAATTTTTAAATTAGTAAATGTAACTAATATGTTTTGGATTTGATAAAATAGACATCATTTTTGAATTCATAATATCAAATATAGCTTAGGCCTAATTTTTGGTATTTTTCGGGAAACTTTCATTTTTTGATGAATAGTGAAACCACTAAGTGGTAGTTAAAAAATCTGAATTTTTCATAAAACTTAATTTTATCGCTTCTGTGAGTGGAATTTCGAAAATCTGAGAGACATGGTTAATATCAAGGACTAAAATGTAGTTCAATGAGATAATAAAAATTTTGGTGAATAGTAACTTTTGACTTTTCTTTACCACGGTTAAAAGTAAATAGGGTAATTAAGGGTAAAAATGATATTATTATTACCCTAACACATGTCCTAATTCTATTGGATAAGTGTAATTCGACCAAAAACAATCTTAGGAATAAAATATGACCATTTAAGACCACTTGGATTAGATTAGGACATTTATTATTAATTTATTTAAAGAAGGGTTAAAATAGTTAAAATCAATGTTTAATAAGTAAATCATTTTTAATATAGGGTTATACATAAGATAAATTCGACTATAAATATTCATTAGAAATCTAAAAATATTTCCTACATAATGATATTTTATTTTTAATTTTTAGACATTAAATAATTTAATTTATTTATGACACAACGATGATGAAGTAATTACCTTTTTAAGAAAATATTAACATAATTGATGTTATAAATGCCCAAATAAATGTAATTTTCGACTTTTTATGACTTACACTAATTTTATAGGTTAATATGACATGTTATTGTTGATTCAAGTAACTTGGTTCGAACATATCATTCTGTTATGAATTTCATAAAAATCATGTACCAAATAGTGTCAAAATTGACATAAATTAGTTTTTAAAATAAATATTATATTATTATTTGTTATTTTATTCCTAAAAATCTAAGGCTCGGCCAAATGACTTAGATAAGGTTATATATATTAATAATAAACAACTTGGGGTTCGTTTGGCTTGATATAGTAAGTTTATTAACCATATAGTGTAAGAAAATAAAAAGACACGGTAAAAGTTAAATTATTTAACTTAGAGTTAAATCTAATTGATAAGGTTAAAATAATAACCTAAATCCTATTGGATGAGAGTATTTAGACCCATCCCCACCTTATCTTCGAAATATATCAATTTGGAGCTATTTAAAACCGAACTTGACTTTATAATAAAATAATATTTTTAGTTTTCCCAAAGGTGCCCCTCTCCTCCCTTATAAAAGGGCACCTCCTACCTCTCCTCATCACACCAATTTGAGCATTCCCTGCCTAAATCTCTTCTACACTTCCCTAGTATCATCCTAGAGGTTCTGGTTTTCTTCAAATACCATCCTTAGTTCTTTAAGTGGAGGTTAAGAAAAGGCGCGTCAAAAAGAGGTAATATCCATTACCGATCTTTTTCAATTTCTTTCTTCTTAAACTTCTTCTTCTTTAGTTTTTTCATGATAAAGTAATAACATTAGTATTTCTTATATACGGATATGTTATTATAAATATGAAACAACTCTAATTAACATTCTATCCATCCTACAGAAAAAGGAAATCATCGCGCGTGCGTACGTACGGAATACCGTCTCCACGCCGTGGTGTAATCTATTTTCTGCCACCACCTTAATTGGATGGGCATAATGGTGTAATGAGTAAATATATATTATTATTATAAAGTGATATTGATACTTAAATATTATACATACACTTCAACACAAGTTCACGATCATGAGAACGATATCATCGCTCGTGCGTAAGTACGGACTACCGTCTCCACGACGCGATGAGATTCATTCTCCATGTTAACCATTTAAGAATGATTATAAAGTATATATAAGCAATAATAATGAAATATATGACATTATAAAGCTACTGGATTTATGTATATATGTATGTCATCTACTTACTTCCATTCAAGACAATAAGGAAAGGAAAACAGCATTCATGCGTACGTACGGACTACCGTCTCCATGAACGGTGTGTTTCATTTCATTTATCTATATATTATATATATATATACAGAATATATATGATATATAAATCATTTTTTATATTCTTGAAGTAATTAAATCATGATATAAGTAATAATAATGTCAAGAACAACAAGTCTAAACACCTACGCTAAATGAAACGATTTTACCCAAAACGCTTCTTTAACATTGAATTTACAAAAGAACGGGTAATATAAAGTCATAAGTGAACCATATATGATATCATAACAATGAATATGATTCTGTAATAAGTTAATGACATTATTTAAATCATTATACAGGAGGTTTTGATACGTACAAAGTATATCGGACATAAGGTAAGGGAAATATCACAAACTCATTTTAATCTGAGATTGTTTATACTTTGGTATTTACTGGGGTTTATTTTATCATCCACGTCTATGTTTCCTCAATATGTAATATTTAAATCCTTATACAATAGTTTATATCCAATTTTACCCTTCGGTGAGTTTTTAGTAAAAGATATGAAAGGAATATTTTGTCGTTTTTCATACGAGGTACTTTTTGACTTTTCCGACAAAAGTACGAGAAGAATGTTTTTTTTAACTTATACGGCATGAATGTATTTTTAAAACATTATTTCCAAGAAGATTCCTTTACAAGTTTTCAAGTTTATTTTTAATAAACTTCTTTTAGTTTAAAATTGTATGACATGTTAAGAAAAGAAAATGTTTTTGAAGTAGAAAGGATATTTTCCTCAAGAATGGAGTTCAAGTGTTTTATCAAAATTATTTTCCATCTAAGATAATAAAGGATTCTGTTTCTATAAATATTATTACATTGATTTGATTATGTTTTGATGGAATTATTTTATGAATTCCTTTATCTTATATGAATTGTTTTATGATGTCATGTTGTTTAAGAATCTCATTTTTATTTCATGGGTTATGCAATGATGTATGATTTATGATTTTGTGGCACACATAATAATGGTATCATTATGAGATGGGTGGGACCTATATCTCCCTCCAATGAATTGGGTAAAGATTTTATATCTCATGAGATAGACATGGATGGAATGGTAGGTTATACCGGTTCAGTAAAATAGGACTGAAACGAGGGTGACTCGGTTCAGAAAGGGACTTTGTCCACTAAGATAGTCTTGGCAATGAGTCTTGACTAACAAGAAATGATTCTCTATGATTATGTGTGTATCCCACAAAGTTTCATGTTTTAAGTTATGACTATTGGGATTACATTTCACTACTATTATTTATCCCATGTTATGAAATTCTGATCTCTTTTGCATGTTAAGATTTTTGAAAGATATGTTCTTATGAATATGATGTGATTGATATTTCTTTTGTTTACCCTTACTGAGCATTTGAGCTCACCCTTTTATGTTTTCTTTTCCCCGGGATATAAAGAAAGGTTTTAGGTAAGAAAAAAAAGTAAGATATTTATGAGAGATGTTGAAGATCTTTCACCATGATTAGATGATAACATTCCGAGTTTCCAAAGACACTAAAATATTATGGTCCTTGTGTGTGTGTTTTTGTAATGTACTAAGTATTCCACAAAAGTAATGTAATGTCCATGTACGTCAAGCTTCGGGTCTCTACACATTAGATATAGGTGTGTGTAAGTTTATCTCGAATACTTCTTATAAAAACATCCTAGTATATTTAAGATACTTGTTTTGTAACAAAATAAGGGAATAAAAAGAGTTTAAGGGGTTGGAGAAGCAAAATAAAACAAAATAACATAAGAGGAGACATTACCTTAAAATCGGGTAACTATTTTTTGATTTGAGCCAAAGGATTCCTTGGGAAGAATTCTGCCCAAAGTGAGCATTCTAGGAGTAATAGAGGGAAGTTGAGAGAGTATTTGGTCAGAGGTTGGCCGAGCCAAAAGGCTTTGAAGGTGTGAATAAGGTGGTAGTGGTGGGGGCCTTTTATAAGAGGAGAGGAGGGGCACTCTTGGAAAGTCATGAAATGTTACTTTATTATATAATGAGTTTCGGATTTTAAAGGTCCAACACATATATATTTCTAGGATAAGGTGATAAGGGTTTGAAATATACACACCAAATAGGTTTTTTACAAGTGTAAGTCTTATATTTTACATTATCATTTCATTTTATTTAAATCATTAATTAATGAGGTAATCGCTGCATCATCATGGTGTCATATATAATTTAATTTATTTAATGTCTAAAAATTATAAAAAAATTATCATGATGTATTAAATCGTTTTATCTTTCTAATGAATATTTATAGTCAAAAATATGACTTGTATAACCCCATTTAAAAATTGTTTTAGTAAAACAACTCATGTTTGTGACATTTTTATTTTAACATTAAATAAAAAGTTTTTAATGTCATTTTCCGACCAAAGTGGCTCCATGGGGTCCCCAAGTTGACCCATGGATTGTTTTGGTCGCCCATGACTCATCCAATATGGGTAGGACAAGTGTAAAGGGTATTTTCATATTTTTATAATATAATTTTTACCTTAAATTTCACTAATTACCTTTAATCGTGATTAATTAAACTTAAAAGTTACTATTCACCAAAAAATTATTTTAACCCCATTGAACCACATTTTAATTCCTAATGACAACCATGTATGTCTGATATTTGAAAATCAAATCACAGAAGTGGTAATGTTTCATTTAAATGAAAAATCAGTTTTTAACTACCACTTAGTGGTTTCACTATTCATCAAAAATTGAAGTTTCTCAGAACAATGCCAAAATTTCACCCTAAGCTATAATTGATATTTCGAATTCAAAAATGATGTCTATTTTACAAAATTCCAAACATATAAGTTGCATTAATTAATTTTATAACTAATTCTTGCAGTCACAACAAATAGCGTGTTTTTAAGAAACAATATATATCAAAAGATTGACAATTGTTTATGTCCAATTTCAAAGTGAAATTAATTCTAATGAACACCATTGGATAAAATGGTAAAAATATATTCTAATTATATTTTAAAACCACTCAATAGTATAATTTATCACTATATTTTATTTTTATTAAAAAAGTTGTTTTAAGTATTTTTCACTATTCATAAAAAAATGGAAGTTCTCATAAAATTACAAAAAATTCAACTTAGGATAATTTCGATATTACGAATACAAAAATGAAGTCCATTTTGAAATATAAAATTTCTATAATTTTAAAAAGTGGGTATTACTATTCATAATAGCTACTTTGATTAGTCGCGGTGTGTTAGAACTCGAACTTGCGTACAATGCAAGCTATTGCATTATTGAAAGAGAAGTGTATCGTGCAAGCTCAGGGTGTTACATTCTCCCCTACTTCAAATAATTTCTCCCTCGAAATTTCATGTAATATCACTGTATAAAAAGACTCGGGTGATTCTTCATCATAAGTTCCTCGGGTTCCCACGTTGCCTCCTCCATCTTATGGTTTCTCCATAGAACTTTTACCAGACGATTCATCCGGTTTCTCAACATGTGTTCTCTTGTATCAAGAATCCTGACGGGCTCTTCGCAATAAGATAGATCGGGTTCCAGTTCTAGTTCCTCATAGGTGAGTACATGCGTTGGTTCAGGCATGTATTTTCTCAACATTGATACGTGGAATACATCATGAACTCTAGAGAGACTTGGTGGCATTGCCAAATGGTAAGCTACAGCCCCAATTCGTTCTAGAATTTCGAAGGGTCCGATGTACTTGGGACTCAATTTACCCTTCTTATCGAAATGTATAACTCCCTTCCATGGAGATACCTTCAAGAAAACATGATCTCCCACCTGAAATTCCAAATCCTTCCTTCGGTTGTCGGCATAGCTCTTCTACCTACATTGAGATGCTTTGATGTTGTTTTGGATTACTTTCACCTTTTCCATCGTTTCCTCCACCAGTTCTGGGCCTACAAGTTTTCTTTCACCAACGTCATCCCAACAGGTTGGTGTGCGACATCTCTTTCCATATAATGCTTCATATGGTGTCATCTGAATACTTGACCGGAAGCTATTGTTATCGGAAAATTCTACCAGAGGTAAATATTGATCCCACATTCCTTGAAAGTCAAGTGACCATGATCTCAACAAGTCTTCTAAGGTTTGAATACTTCTTTCTGATTGTCCATCTATTTGAGGGTGGTAAGCAGTGCTCAAACGAAGTTCAGTATCCAAGGCCTTCTGAAGACTTTTCCAGAATCTTGATGTAAAATGGGGATGACGATCCGAGACAATCGATAGGGGTACTCCATGAAGTCTCAAAACTTCATTAATATATAGTCTTGCTAGACGTTCAAGTGGTAGATCTTCCATTATAGCAAGAAAATGTGCTGACTTCTTGAGATGATCAATAATGACCCATATTGCGTCATTCCTTCTAGGAGTCTTTGTTAGTCCCATGACAAAATCCATCGTAATATTATCCCATTTCCACTCAATTACGGGAAGAGTTTTCAATACTCTACCAGGAATTTTCCTTCCAGCTTTCACTTGTTGACAAACCATACATCTTGACACAAAATCAGCAATCTCCCTCTTCATGTTGTTCCACCAAAAATATCCCTTTAAATCTCTATAATACCAAAATTCTAGGAAGTTCTTCTATACTAGTCCTCAAATTATATTTTGGACTATGTGCTCTAATCAGAGTTTATCTAAATCTAGCTTCCAAGGTTAGTACTAAACTGCCTCTGATACCAACTGTAACACCCCGACCCCTGTTACCCAGAGTCGGTGCCTTATTGCGTAACATTGACATGATCACAAAAGATCAAGTCTCGAAAGACCGATTAGTTTAGTAGCCTTGGAAACACTAGATACATTCATAAATTTTACATTACATCATAAAGTGAAAAACTACAATAACATAATCTCCATTTTCCACACTCATATCCCCTTCAGACTATCCCTACAGGTCATTCCTAAAATACTTCTTCACATCCTGGAAAAATTAAAATATTGAAAGCGGTGATCTCAGATGCTCAGTAAGGATAACAATATAGCAGAAGATTTCATAAATAAACATTATCATTTAAGTCAATGTATAACTAAAACAAAAGCCTTTTAAACATGAACTTGAGCATAATATGGCAAAAGTAAAATGAAATATTACCATTTACTTATTCACATGGATATTATACTAGTCGAATAATCACATGAAATATCAATAACCACTTTAATAATGATGGAACTCATAATTCCAGACTATCATAACCATGTATCCAAGGCCTCGTGCCAAGACTACAAATAAGATTTTGTCAAGGCCTCGTGCCAAGACACTAGTTTGTCTCATGAGACCTACCGATGCAATTTTTTTTAGAAGATAATTAAGATTAAAATTGCCCAAATATACTCCAGTTTTTTTCTGAAAACATTATGAAAGCTTCTCAAAACAAAATAACTAATTATGAGACTTCTCGACTAATTACAGGCCATGATGGGTCCACTCCCAATCCCTTCCTGTCTACCACACTCGAGAGTCGGGTTTTCTGGAAACATTTTTAAGCTTGCATTAAATACGTATACATTTTCACTGGATTTTCATATATTTGAGATAAATATCTCTTTTTTGAAATCATTTAAAAATCACATAATTATAAAAGAAAACCTTTCAAATAAATGTAACAGTCAAAGGGGTTTATACACCGTATAAAAGAAAGTTATGCATAAAACAAAATATGTCTCAATGAAAGGAGATTGAGATGAAGTCCCTTACAAAGATCATTTCTTTAAAATAAAATAAATCTATTATGTGTATTCATTATAATTACACATAAAAAAAGTACAAATACAAGATAGGACATAATAATATCATGACATAATTTAAAAGTAGGAGATTAACCCAAAGAATGGAAATTGGGTTAAGAAGTTCCCTTACAAAGATCATTTTTTAAATAAAGTATATATATTATGTGTATTCACTATAAGTACACATAAATAATGTACAAATACAATATAGGACATAATAATATCATGACATAATTTGAAAGTAGGATATTAACCCAAAGATTGGAAATTGGGTTAAGAAATTCTCTTACCTCGTGTCCGACTTGACTCGACCGCTCTTTAAACTCCTGAATAATAAACTAGAGTTAATATCTACCTACTTAACAACCTTTTTCAGGTTCATTATTCCTTTTATATCACTTATTACCACGTTATGAACATTATGTAATTATTTAAGTTAATAACGGTCGTTTTGTCGATCTTAGGTACTTGAGTCAAAAATAAACTTCTTATAATTACACTTTGTTCATGTGGTAAAATATAAATTATATCCATAATTATATTAATGATTTAGATATCATATAAATCATATATATCCAGTATATACATTCATTTATAATATTACATAACATTTAGAGGTAAGAAATGAAATGCACTGTTCATGGAGATGGTAAGCCGTACGTACGCATGAACGCTACTTTCATTTATATTTCATATTTAATGGATTGAAGTTATAATTATATAAAGGTATAATATAATTCCAGTATAATATAATTTATAATACCATTTACTCCATCCTTTATACATCCCACATATATCATTAACGATTCAAATCACTTTGAGGGGGCGGTAGTCCGCACTTCCTAAAATGAAAATATCGCGTTTACCCATGATGGAAACCATAAAGGTATGACATAAATAAAAAATATAGAAGCTTAATGAAAACATAAACATATTATATATCATATATAAATATAGTGACATCTTAATGTCTACCTTTGAAGGTGTTATATGAGTGTTGAACAATCATCGTTTCGTGAGGCAGAAATCGCCATTCACAGAAATAGTATGTTCTTTAACCATTAGATGTAGGTGTGTGTGAGTGTATCTCTAATACTTCTAATAAAAACATACTAGTATATTTAATATACTGGTTTTGTTACAAAATAAAGGAATAAAAATAGTTTAAGGGGTTGGAGAAGCAAAATAAAACAAAATAACATAAGAGGAGACAATACCTTAAAATCGGGTAACTCTTTTTTGATTTGAGCCAAAGGCTTCCTTGGTAAGAATTCTGCCCAAAGTGAGGATTCTAGGAGTAATATAGGGAATTTTAGAGAGTATTTGGGTAGATTTTGGCCGAGACAAAATGCTTTGAAGGTCTGAATAACGCGGTAGTGGTGGGGGCCTTTTATAAGAGGAGAGGAGGGGCACTCTTGGAAAGTCATGAAATGTTATTTTATTATATAATGAGTTTCGGATTTTAAAGGTCCAACACTTATATATTTCAAGGATAAGGAGATAAGGGTTCGAAATATACACATCCAATAGGTTTTTGACAAGTGTAAGTCTTAGATTTTACATTATCGTTTTATTTTATTTAAATCGTTAATTAATGAGGTAATTGCTGCATCATCATGGTGTCATAAATAATTTAATTTATTTAATGTCTAAAAATTATAAAAAAATTATCATGATGTATTAAATCATTTTATCTTTCTAATGAATATTTATAGTAAAAAATATGACTTTTATAACCCCATTTAAAAATTGTTTTAGTAAAACAACTCATGTTTGTGACATTTTTATTTTAACATTAAATAAAACATTTTTAATGTCATTTTCCTACCAAAGTGGCTCCATGGGGTCCCCAAGTTGACCCATGGAATTTCTTGGTCGGCCATGACACATCCAATATGGTTAGGACAAGTGTAAAGGGTATTTTCATATTTTTATAAAATCATTTTTACTTTAAATTTCACTAATTACCTTTAATCGCGATTAATTAAACTTAAAAGTTACTATTCACCAAAGAATTATTTTAATCTCATTGAATAACATTTTAATTTCTAATTAAAACCATGTATGTCGGATTTTTGAAAATTAAATCACAGAAGTGGTAATGTTTCATTTAAACGAAAAATCAGTTTTTTAACACCACTTAGTGGTTTCACTATTCATCAAAAATTGAAGTTTTTCAGAACAATGCCAAAATTTCACCCTAAGCAATAATTGATATTCAGAATTAAAAAATGATTTCTATTATACAAAATTCCAAACATATAATTTGCATTAATTAATTTTATAACTAATTCTCGCTGTCACAACAAATAGCATGTTTTTAAGAAACAATATATATCAAAAGATTGACAATTCTTTATGTCCAATTTCAAAGTGAAATTAATTCTAATGAACACCATTGGATAAAATGGTAAAAATATATTCTAATTATACTTTAAAACCACTCAATATTATAATTTATCACTATAAATTATTTTGATTAAAAAAGTTGTTTTAAGTATTTTTCACTATTCATAAAAAAATGGAAGTTCTCAGAAAATTACAAAAAATTCAACTTAGGATAATTTCTATATTAAGAATAAAAAAATGAATTCCATTTTGAAATATAAAATTTCTACAATTTTAAAAAGTGGGTATTACTATTCATAACAGCTACTTTGATTAGTCACGGTGTGTTAGAACTCAAACTTGCGTACAATGCAAGCTATTGCATTATTGAAAGAGAAGCATATCGTGGAAGCTCAGGGTGTTACAGGTTATTACCGACGTTTTGTTAAGAACTTTTCACGTTTATCTGGCCTGATAACTACGTTAACATGAAAAGGGGTTAAATTTGTTTGGATAGAAGAATGTGATGTTTGTTTTTAGGAACTGAAGAAGAGATTGGTGAATTCTCCAGTTTTGGCCTTGCCTTTCTGAAATGGTGAGTTCGTAATCTATAGTGATGCTTCTTTGAAAGGACTTGGTTGTGTTTTGATGTGGAATGATTAGGTAATTTCTTATGCTTTAAGAAAACTAAAACACAATGAGTTAAATTATCCCACACATGATTTTTAATTGGAAACTATGGTTTTTTCTTGGAAAATTTGGAGGCATCATTTATATGGAAACAAATTTCAAATATATACCGACCATAAAAATTTGAAGTATATATTCACTAAAAAGGAATTAAACATGAGGCAGAGAAGAAACTTTAACTGATAAAGGATTATTATTACAAGAATAATTACCATCCATGGAAATCAAACAAATTGGTGGATACCTTGAGTCGAAAACATCATGAATCATTAACCATGTTACATTTGAAATATGATCCCTTGATTAATGATTTGAAGAATTTTGGATTAGAAGTTGTTGGTGCTAGAAATACCTTTGTTTTGTTTCATGTTCCAGCGCAGTCATCATTGTCATCCAGAATTAAGCAAGCGCAGAAGGAAGACCATGTGCTATAGAAAAAGGTATAATTGGTTAAAATGGGTAAGTTTCCAGAATTTAAGCTTGATAAAGATTGTGTTTTAAGATTTGGTAAAAGTTTGTGTGTGCCTTGTGATTCTCATTTGAAGAGATATTTGTTGTGTGAAGCTCATAGATCTCCATTTTCAGTTCATCCTGGTTGTACTAAGATGAACAGAGACCACCAGGAGTATTATAGGTGAGATGGAATGAAAAGAGATATTACTTATTTTACTATGAAATGCTTGACATGTCAACAGGTTAAATTAGAGTGGCAGTTACCAAAGGGGATGCTTCAGCCTTTTCCAGTGCCAGAGTGGAAGTGAGAGAATGTATCCTTGGACTTTGTGGTGGGACTGCCTAAGAAATATTGATGTAACAATGTGATTTGGGTTGTTGTTGACAACTGAAAAAATATGCACAGTTTCTTTATATTTGACATAAAATGTGGTTGGATCAGCTTTCTCGACTATACCTCAACGAGAATTTCAGGTTACATGGTGTTATTCTTTCTATTGTATCTGACTGGGATCCTAGGTTCACTTATAACTTTTGGAAGGGACATCAGAAGTCGTTGGGCAAAGAATTAAATTTCATTACATCTTTTCATCCTCAATTAGATGGGCAGTCAGAACGAATGATTCAAACAATAGAGTATATTCTTCGAGCTTATTCAATGGACTACTAGGGAAGTTGGGATCAATATATATCTTTAGTTGAGTTTTCTTATAATAATAGTTTTCATTCCAGTATACAGATGGAACCTTTTGAGGCATTGTAAGGGAAGCAGTGTCGAACTCCATCATTTTAAGATGAAGTCGGAAAAAGAAAATTTTTGGGTCCAGAATTATTAGAGGAAGTGGCTGAGAAAGTGAAGATGATCCAACAACACATGAGGACAGCTCAAATCATACAGAAACGTTATGTAGATAATAGAATGAAAGACTTCCCTTTTGAGGTAGGTGACCATATTTTCCTTAAAATATCTCCTAGGAAAAGTGTGATGCGTTTTGTTAAGAAATGGAAGCTAAGACCATGGTTCATTGGTCCATTTGAAATCTTAGAAAAAGTTTGACTACTTTCATACCGAGTATCTTTGCCTCCGAGATTATCTCAGGTACATAATGTTTTTCATGTTTTGATGTTGAGAAAGTATGTGCCAGATTCCTTACATGTCTTGAGCCCAGAAGCAGTTCAGCTAGAAGAAAACCTTTCCTATGAAGAGAAACTAGTTCAAATTCTTGATCGATGGGAACAGGTATTACAGAATAAGGTAATCCACCAAGTAAAGGTTTTTTAGGGAAACCACATGGTTGAAGAAACAACATGGGAGTCTGAAAATTCTATAAGAGAAAAATACCCTCAATTGATTAATAAGTAAATAAAATTGTGAGGACGCAATTTCCATAAGGTGTGGAGAATGTAACATCCCAAGGTTTTCTAAAAATAAATTGAAATGCATGAAAGTTTGTTTTAAGTAGATATTTACAAATAGACTTTAAAAATAATTTGGCTGCTTTTGTGTCTTGAATTTTAAAAAACGGTCATCTACAATTGTGTTCAGTAAGTTATTTGGAGTCTGATGAGACCAACTTGTTTTTTTGGTGAATAGTAACATGCCCTTATGAGTAGTAACATGAATAGTAATATGACCTTAGGGAATTGTAAATTTTATTATTATTTTATTAAGTCTTTAATATAATGACATCTTGGTTAATTTTTCAATGTGATATAAAATCAGTTATAGAAATAGAATTTTTTTTGAATTAAGTATACATTTATTTAAAAATTAAATTAATAAAAGTTAGGAAATTATTTTCAAAAAAAGGAGTTCATTTTTGAACTTTAAATTTCGATAAATGGTAAAGGTGAATTTTTGGGATTTTTCTAAAATTCATGAATTTTTTATGAATAGTGAAGTATGGTAAAATACTGTATAATAAAATTATCAGTAAAATATACTATTTATAACATCATAAGTGATGTAAGGCCACTAGGTTCGAACTCACATGCCATTATTACTATTTGGGGTCACATGAACTAAGAATATTCATATTCTTGAGCAAAAATATTATAATAATGATTAAACTCAGGAAAAATACCTCCTCTCCCACTTATTCAAGGAATAAAAACATTGTATGTGATGTGTCAAATTACTGATATCGTGGACGATGTGATTTAAATTTTCTTTAATTATTTAAAATCTGGTCATAAAATAATTTTTATGGTTGAACCAGGATATGATAAATGTATTATGTCTCATCCATGGTTCTAGAATAATTTTATACACATGTTATTAATTTATGATACAAAATGAGTTCTTTACGATCGGAGAATCACTAAAATGGCCTAAACAAATATCAATAATGTTTTAACATATGAATCATCTTCATGTATTAATTCAAAATGATAAATTTTAGAATTTATGGTTCTGGAAATATTTAAATACCATCCCATTCCAATTCTGGAGTTTCACTTCCAATTGAGATGAATAACCACCATGAACCAATCATGGAAATCATGTAAAGAACTCAACCAAAATAGTGCAAGGAACAAAATACTAATAATTAAAGGGTGAAAAGATATAATTAAATGATCATATAAGGTATTATAAGGATGGATACGATTATTTAAGATATTAATAACACTATTTTAACCATTATATAGGGGGTTTAAAGGAGTTTTAAGTAAGAAAAACCCGAGTTAAGGGAATTCTTAACCCGATTTCTATTCTTTGGGTTTACATTCTACTTCATTATTTATGTGGTATTAAATTTTATTTGTGATTTATTTTGTTTATAATATGTTAAATTATATTTATTTATAGTCTATATACATATTCTATCCACTATATTAAGTCTCACTTTAATTATATGATTTTTTAAGGGGTTTTACTTTTAAAATCCTCTTTTAAAATTCTATTTTACAAAATTCAAACTAAATGTTTTTATTTTATTATTCATGTTGTGTGATTATGTTATGGATCTAGGTAATTGTTTTTTATGACAGTTAGGACCTATATTTCCCTCCAATGCTTTGGGTATGTGTAAGTTGGTGGTCGGTCGTATGGTTACTCCAGGCGTAACTGCGATGGTTACGCAAATTGTAAGGTAGCCGGGAGGGTTACAAATGATAATGTAGTTGAGAGGGTTAGAATATTATGTAAGTAATACCCCAAGATACCTTTATGGTTATATTTACGTTCTTATTTTTTGTGTGGATCTTTTGTAAATATCATGTTTCGCAAAGTAAGTATATATGGGTGACAAGTATGTCTTTTGGAAATGATTTGATATGTTACAAGTGTTCATGGACTAATGTGTTCTTTCCTTATTTTTATATCTCTTATTGAGATTTTTTTCTCATCCCAAGTTTTTAAATGATTTCACATGTCATAAGTATGTTTAAGACAAAGAGGGGATCTAAGTTAAATGTTTTAAGATTTGTCAAAGAAATCATGTTTTATTTGAAAAGATTTATATTTTGAAAGAAATAAATACTTTTTTTTATGGTATCCACTCTGTAATAATGTGTAATTTTATGAATGTAATATGTTCCAATTCCCTAAAGTTGTAAACTTGAAAAGATCCTCAATTTTAAACGAAGTGATTTCTTGACTAAATTCAAGATTATGTAATGTAATAATGTTGGGTACTTATAGAACATCATCAAGAAAAAAGATAACACGGGAAATAGAAAACATGAAAGGGGAGCATGGTTTTCTAGTAGAACAGAAGAAACAGTAAAATTAAAATGATCATGATGGTATGGGGCTTGATCGAAAATATAAATCAGTAATGATTGAAGTCAGGACATATGCACCTACTCCAAGATTGAAGATTGATTTGGGTATGAAGAAGAATTAGAAGATTCAAAGAACCCAAGGGATAACCAGTGGTGTAGTATTGCCACACGGTAATGTACCCCTCATAAGATGCTATTGCTATAGAAATATGGGACATGCAAAAAATGTTTATTCAATAAAAAAGTGATGCTAAAGGGAATAGGACCAAAAGATGTTGTCATGCAAAGCTCAATTTTATAGGTCACTAGTTTATGGTCATTGTTTCATGTTTGGATTATTTAGACACAAGGTAGGATATTTCTCATCAACAATTCATAGTAATGTGCCAAATAATACTGAGTTTGGTTATAAGTAGAAAAAAAATGTATCATCCAATGAGATGAAAATAAAATATCTATTTTCATCTCTTCAAGATGAAGTAGATCTATT
This sequence comes from Viscum album, assembly GCA_963277665.1. Taxonomy (NCBI): domain Eukaryota; kingdom Viridiplantae; phylum Streptophyta; class Magnoliopsida; order Santalales; family Viscaceae; genus Viscum; species Viscum album. The sequence continues at coordinate 498,947,347 of OY728140.1, forward strand.
ATATTCTAAGAAATTTCAAGAGTATAAATCCATACTATGTATGAAATTAGAAACATGGGTTAAAAAGAAAAGATCTGAGTAGGAAGTGGTTCCAGAAATTTCATTCAAGGCATCATATTGTACTAGGATATAGATCATTGATAGTGGATGGACCTCCCATATGACAAAAAAATGATCTAGTGAAGGGTATCATAAATGATATAGAAGGTATCATAAGATTTGGAAATGATAGACGGTTGAAAATTATTACCTATGGGAAAGAAATGTTTGGGGGAGAGACATGATATGTTCAGATCTCTTGGTTTTTGAAGGTCTTAGTCACAAGTTATTAATAGTAAGTTAATTGTGTGACTTAGGACATGCCATAATATTTTCCAAGAAATTATGTGTTATCAAGGACAAAGATAGTGTTTTTGTATTGTAGGGAAAGCGTACAAAATAGAATATCTACCTTGTGAGTGGAGAAAAAGATATGTGGTTTCTGTCAAAGGAAGAAGAAAATAATTTATGGCATAACCGTCTTATCCACGTGAGCCAAACATCCTTAGAATATCTGGTAAAATTTTTTGCTTCTCAAGATCTCCCTAGATTATCACATGATCGTACACATATGTGTGATTCCTTCCAACAAGGGAATATTATTCAAAATATATATAAGGAAAAAGAGAAAAGTTCAACAAGATAACTTGATTTGGTTCATATTGATGTGTGCGGACCAATTTCACTAAGATATCTTGATGGGAGGAGATATTTTATTCTCTTCATTGATGATTATAGTATAATTGTATGGGTATCGATAATAAATCACAAGTCTAAGGTGTTCAACAAAATTAAAATATATTGACAGGAAGTTGAAAAGAAACTAGATCAGAAAATCCAGAAGATCCAGATATATAATGGAACAGATTTCAAAAATAGCCAAGTGAAATATTATGTTGAGAAACATGGAATAAGTAATCAAGTTTAAATGGTGATAAATTCACATCATATTGGAGTAGGTGGGAGAATAAGTCGTATTTTCAACAACATGGCCATAACAATGCTCATTGAGAATGGACTTTAAGAGAAATTTTGGAAATATGTAGTGATGATAGTAGTCTACCCTTCAAATACTGAATTTCTATCTCAGAAAGAAAAGAAGACTATGTATGAGATATGGTATGAAAATAATCCATAATTGAATTACTTTCGATTATTCATAATTAATTGTTTCATTATCAATAAATTGAAACATAGGAAGTTTTAATTCCCTAGGGATAAAGGTATATTTCATGGCTATTAAAATAAAATAAAAGCATATAAATGCTTTAACAAGAAGATAGGGAAGATTTTTGAAATCCATGATGTAACCATAGTGGATAATGAGAAGAAACTTTAAAAAATACATGATCAGTCTCAGGTGGATAGTGATGAAAAAATAGAAGATCAGGGGATGCTCTAGTTCTAGAAGATGATTCAGAAGAAGACTCAGATGATGAGAAAGATGAGTATAATTCATTATTTGTACAAAAATAGAATAGAAGAGATGAAATTGATAGACAAAACGTAATTGGCGATCATACAATGCCAGTGAAGATAAAGAGGATGAAGACTCTATAGAAATCATCATAATTTTCATAGGTAGAGCCAGAATTTTTTGGTGAAGTAGTTAGTGATGAGAATTGGGGTCAAGATATGAAATAATATCTTGACCAAATTTGGAAGAATCATAATGGGAGATTGTTTCGATCCCAACAGATAAGAATGTCATTAGGAAAAATGGGTATTTTGCAAAAAAAATAAATTAAGATGGTGTTATGATTCGAAACAAAGATAAACTAGTGTGAAACGTATACTACCATATAGAGGGTATCAATGTTTATGAGACATGTTCACATGTTCCAATACTAGATAATATTATACGACTTTTGTCTGTAGCAGTGAGAAGAAAGTTCAAATTTTTCCAGATGGATGTGAAGTCAACATTTCTAAATGAGGTTCTAAAAGAAGATTATATTAAGCTTCTAGATGGTTTTCTCATTCAAGAATATGAAAACATAGTTTTATATATGAAGAAGAATTCATATGGTTTTAAGTAAGCACCAATAGTGTGGCATTTGAGGCAAGATTTGTTTCTGAAAAGCTCTTTTTTAGTATGGTGGAGTTGATTACAATCTATATGTCAACCATGATAGTAATCAAAGGATGATTGTGCTGGTATATGTCTATGAAATAATATTTGGAGGATTATATGAAGCATAATGTAGAAAGTTTTCTGAATTCATAAAAATTGGGATCAAAATGTCAATGATTGGTGAACTAAGGTTTTTCCTCAGTTTAAAAGTAATACAAAGAATGAATCGCAGATTCATTTCCCAATCTAAATATTTCAAGGAAGTTTTTCAGAATGTTTAGAATAGATAATTATAAGGATATGAAGAATTTTTTGGCTACCCATATGAAACTATCAAGGGATGAAGAAATAAATTTAGTCAATATCACTAAATATAGGAAAATCATTGGCAGTTTATTGTACCTGAAAACAACAATACCTGAAAATGTTTTTTTCCACATTCCAAGTAGTGAGATATAAAAGCAATCCCAAGTAAATCCACGTGTTTTTAGTAAAAAGAATAATTTTGTATATTAAGGGCACTACGGATTTTGGTTTCATGTATAATAACAAATCTCAGCCATATCTATTGGGATATATAGATGCATATTGGTCTGGTTTAGTAGATGGTAGGAAATCAACGTCAATAGGTGATTTTTATCTTGGTGGATTATGTATTTCTTAGTTAATAATGAAACAAGATTGAATTTCTTTGAGAACCATAAAATATGATTATATTTCACCAACTTAGGTATGCACACAGTTATTGTGGATGAAACAACATCTTTAGGCTATGGGGGTTGAAGTGAAGTCTCTAATTGGAATCCATTACGATAATGAAAGTTATTGTAAATCGTAGAAACAATATAGTGCATCACTCAAGGAAAAAAGCACATTGAAATGATGTATAATTTCATCAAGGAGAAGGTGTATTAAGGGATTATGAAGTTGGAGTATGGGCCTATAGAACAACAAGTTACAGATATTATGAAAAAGGCCTTACCCAAAGAACCATTTGAAAGGCATTGACTGGCTCTATGAGTCCAGTCGACTCCCCACAATTGAAAAAAGTATAGATGTGGGAACCCCTCTCCTTGAAGTATGGTTTGTTTTTTTATAATGTGATAATCTGTGTTCCTTACCCAGTTGAAGATCTCAAAGGAATGGCCTTCAAGTTCGCTGAAAAAGGGGGAGAAATTGTGGCTATAAAAGGGATAAAATTTCTTAGTTAAGACACGGGGAGAAGTTGTTAGGTGAAGCAGTGAGATTAGGGGATTTTAAGTTGTTAAAGGAAGTATCGAGATAGGGGGAGTATTAGATCTAACAATTCTATACATTATTGATCAAAGGATACATATCATGATATCAAAGGATCATGATTAAAAGAGAATAATGGTTTTTTAATTGAATGAAGTGATTAATTGATGAACTTTTCATTATACTCTTGTTTCTAGAATTGATTATGGCTTATGTGGGATTAGAGTATGTGTTGAGTAAACCCTTGATCACTATCTTAATTGTAATAAGCGAATGGTGGAAGAAGTTAGAAGAAGATTTAATGAGATATCACGTTATAAAAGTGTTGTTAACAAACCCAAAGGGGGATATTGTTGTGAAAAATCCATCAAGGTGTCCTCTCGGTATGTTTTGGGTGTGTTGGTGTTTGTATACAAATCTATATGACCACAAATGAGTATGGTTGGTGTTTTACAAAGCATGTGTTTAAGGTGGCACATTTTCCCAGTGTTTGCCAAATTTTTGGGCCTCTAAATCAGGAATTTTCTTTTGGAAAAGAATTTTTTTTAGAAAAGGAGTGCATTGTTCATGGACCATGAAGGATGGTACGCAGACCATGAAGCATGATACATAGAATACGTATGGGAAATGGTTCACGGGGTAGAAATAGTTTTTTAAATGATAAATGGTTTATAGGAAGGCTCACAAAATGTGGAACATAGAAACGGTTTGCGGGAGTCCTGTGGTATGCAGGATAGATTGTTGTTCATGGAAACGAGGTGGTGATTGGAGGATCCATGAAGGGCGTCATTAGAAAAAAAATAATGGTGATTTGGGATACCATGAAAGAAGAAAGGTATTATGTAGATCACATAGGGAAGAACAATTTGTGGGATGATTGTGGTTCTCTAAAGACGGTACGCGGTGAAGGCGGTACCACATTAAAGATTTGGAAAATCTCATATTAGTAGATTTTGCGGATCTATTTTCATATATAAGGAGATATAATCACATCATTAAGATAGAGTGAATTCTATTTGAGAAAATAATTTCTCTGGGAATTCAGTGATGTCTGAAAGTGTTTCGCAAGGAACAATTCTACGAAGACTGAATTGGTTCACACATAAGCAATTCCATCAATGATTTTTTTGGGGAGCTTGAGCCTTCAAAGGAAGCATTACATAGAGAAGGAATACATGGTATATTAAAGGGGAAGTTATGGTAAATAGAAGTAAAGAAAGTACATGGGATCTGGAAATGGTACGCGGACAGATAATGGTACGAGGAAGAGGAGAAATGGTTCCCAGAATCGGTGGAAATCCACGGAGGAGAAGCGGTATGTGGAAGTAGAGGCAGTACACTGAAGAGGAAATCTATATATAATTCCTACTATTCAATTCATGGAATAGGTATGGAGGTTCTTAGAGGACTCAAGGAATCTTGAAAAACACTAAAACAGTTCATGAAAGAAATTTTCACTAACATAATAGTACGCAGAAAGGTGTATTTCATCTACTAGTGAAAAAAAGGGACTTCAACAGAGTATCTATCTATAGTTGAGGATACATTACTTCATTAAAATTAATGGACATACAAGTCCATAAATTGTGTGTGGATCCCTTCCAAGTGCAATGAGTGAAGGAAGAGGAAGATGGTGATCCTTCCAATTAGCAGTGATCCAGAGGAAGAGATATAGGGAGTTAGCATCTAGAATGTAGGGAGTAGACCCTAAACATTGTAAAGGAAATGAGACTGGTCATAGAAGATTTAGCTTGAACCACGTGATTAGTAGTGATCTTTAGTGGATTTAGTAGATCATCACATCAACATTATTTTCCCCTTGGACATATCCCAGTGAGGGTGAACCAAGTAAAATAGTTGTATCCTATGTATGATTTCATTTTTGTTCACACATTGATATAGGAGAAAGAGATAAGTGTTTTTTATTTAACAATTAAATAATATCTTAAGGGGAAGTAGTTTTAATATTTCATACACAGATTTACCCCCCCCCCCCCCCCTCATGGTATTTGGACAAGTGTACCTGAAAACTCCTAATGATTTTTACCATAGTAATCTCGTGTTTATTATATGGGGTGGAGATTCTATATCAGATTATATATTTAAGGTATCATGGGGATAGGAAGGTCATAGGTTTAATATCTTGTGTGGATAAGTTGTTCACTGGCTTAACATCATGTGGGGACAAGTAGGTCACAATTTTAACATCTTGTGGGGATAGGGAGGTCATAGGTTTGACATCTAGTGGTGATAGATAGTTCAACATTTTAACATCATGTTAGTAAAGGTTTTTAAAAGGTTTAACATATTGTGGGGATAGTTAGGTCATAGGTTTAATGTCTTGTGGGGAAAGGTAGGACATGGGTTTAACGTTTTGTGGGGACAGGTAGGTCACATGTTGAATATCTTGTTTGGATAGGTACATCATAGGTTTGATGTATTGTTAAGAAAATTAGGTCATAGGTTTATCACCTTGTGGGGATAGGAATGTCATGGGTTTAACATCTTTTGGGGACATGTAGTTCATAGGTTAACAACTTGTGAGGATAGGTAGGTAATATGCTTAATATCTTGTGGGGACAAGTAGGTCACACATTTAACATATTGTCAGTATATGTAGGTATAGAAACATAGGATTATCATACATGGATATTAAATAATATTCTATGAATATTCATTATATTTCAAAAACACATGCTTGAGGACTGTAATAGTTTAGTATCTTTAGAAATATGGAGACACAATCAATAGGTCCATAGGTAAACTACAACATCTCCCACTATAATCTCTATAACTATCACCCTTATTAGACATATCATATATATTAAATTTCATCATAACCTAGGGAAAATAAACATAATAAAGGGTGAAATAAGATGCTCAGTAATGTTAAACAATGGATATATGTAAGAATAACATGAATATAAGGGTATGAGAACATGATCATAACTTTTGAAAACCATACCCTATATATCAAAGATCATAATATAGTGTCATGGAATACATATTGGCAGTTCATAAGACATAAATCATAAGGGGATCAATGAACATGATTTATAATATCATAACATTAGAATAAGTCATATATATGTGGCATACACATAAGAATATAAAATCATTTCCATAGCAGTCAGGGATTATTTCCAGGGATTTCATAGTGTAATGGGTTTACTCCTGAAACCATTATAGTAGTAAACATTCACTCCCAAGACTATAATAGTGAAAAAATCTCCTTACTAAACTGGATTCACTCCCTATTTCAGATATGTCTTTCTCATGAAATATAAATATTTACCCGATTCATTAGAGGGATATATAGGTCCCAGTCTTCTAATAATGAATACAATATTTATGTCTTCCACAAGATCATAAAATATTCAACATATCATAAACCATGAAATGAAATGGGTTTCATAAACATTTTATAATGAAAACCAATCTATTTACACATATTAGTACATGATTTTAAGTATAATTAAACCTCAAATTGCACATCAAGGATCGTAAAGTCTAGTGTCTTGGAGATTAGGTACATAATTAAACATTAAGAAACCAAAATAATAAAATCTTTCATTTAATCGTCACAATGATATAATAACTCCATTTCAACTTTATATCAATATAATATAACCTAGTAAATACATGATCAAAAGTGAAGAGCTAAAATCCCGATAATTAAATAAGCTTAGGAATAAAACACAGCACATGGGTTAGAAGGAATAACATGATGTCATAAAGGCATGAAACATAAATAAACATAAGGAATAATAACATTTATAACATGGGAACATATAACCATGAAATAATATGAATATTTCAACAACATATAACATAACATAAACATTAGTCAAGGATAGCTTCCAATACATGGTGGACAAAGTCGCATAAAGGAATCGGGTTCACTTCAAGTCCCAACATGACATCTCATGTGACTAAAAATTACACAATCAATTAGAGAACTATATGGGAACAAAATTCATAAAATTTTCATGATCATGTGTTCCATATAAATAATCATACTTACATAATCAAACTTAAACACAAGTTTTACCCATGGAAGGAAGTGGGTGTCATAATCATGTCATAAGGCACAACAACTGGACGTATCATAAAAGTGTCCATAAAAGAATGGATTTATAAGATAAATGGACATTAATAAAGGAAAATAGGTATATAATGATAAATGGTGTCCAATTTAAGTTATATTTTTTTTAAAGAGTGTTTAAGAGTCATTATAAATGAAATAATTTAGTGTGGTTTTAGGAATGTATAAAAGATAATTTAAGGAAAAAAAGGAATATTTGTTTTCATAAAACCATAAATGAACCAAGATAGTTATTCATGATAAGTTTTGTGATTTTATAAAAATAATGGTGGCTTAATAAATATTATTGAGTGTACTTGAAAATGGGTAAGAAATTGGGATGTTCTATTTAATCGAGCTCGCTTTTTCCAAAATATTTGAGATGGGATTCATTTTAAAACATGTATATACCTGAAAATAAAAATTAAATAATCTAGATAATTTTTTTGGAATATAGAAATAGAATTTATAATAACTAAAAAAATATTGAATCATCACATTTGATTAAATAGAGATAAGTAGTAACCTGAAAGGAAAATGGGGGTCCGGGTAGAGTCCCTTACCTTATGTAAAAACGGTTCGGCACTTGATCTGAATTTACAAGATAATAAAATTAAATACATTAATTTATTTATTTATAATATTTACTACAAGTAATTTATTTATTATAATTTTATTAAGTTCATTTATGTCCTTTTTTATGAGTTATATTGTTCAATTTCATCATTCAGGAGGGCTCATTTTCTTAGTTTCCAGGATCTGTTCGCTTGTATAAGAGTATGGAAATTCATGTAAAATGGAAATAGAAATATATAATTTAAGCTATAATTTATTAATTAAAATATAGAAAGTTAAATGGTTATATAAGTTATCTTTTTATTTTGGGTGATGATGAATTATTAAATAAGATGTTAGTGATAATCATTTAGATTTTTTTGGGCGGGTTTCACTCATAGTGAACTTGTTTTGTTTTATTATCTAACATCATGTGTATGTAATGATTATAGAACATTAAACCAGATATAATAAATATATTATAATTTTTTTAACCAAGAAAATTATTTATTAACCATCTGTGAAGGTGTTAATGGAAAATAAACATGTGTCATTCTTAAAGGAGAGAAATTAATACCTCACGAATGATGTTTTATTTTTTGGAATAGAAGAGAGAGAGGATGTGTTTAATGATGGGTTATTTGATTAGAATAATGAAATTACAGTATATTTGAATTAATAGAGCTATAATACCATTTTTATGAGGTCATGTGATGAGATAATGAGAAAAGCACTTGAAAATAAATTAAAAGAAAAGGAAAGAGGAGTTTACCTCTTGAATTTCTCCTCCTTGAAAACCTCCTTAGGGAAATTTTTTTGGTCTTTTGATGAGACCAAGTGATCCTAGATGTGGGGGGACTTGAGAAGAGTATTTTTCAGAATTTTTAAAAGGCTAAAATCTTGGAAGGTGTGAGGAGAATAAGTGGTGAGGGGTGGTATTTATAGTGGAGGAGAGGGGTGTTTTCTTATTATTTTAATCATTAGTTTATTATTTTGTCTCAAGACTATGAATATTTTGATAATTATCACCTAATATAATAAAATAATTAATGGAAGTTTGATATTACGGTTCTTATATCATAGATGACTCAAGTAATAGTGTATTTAACTTATAATGTACATTTACCGTAAATTAGTGAATTTCACTATTCACCAAAAAATCAACTATTTTAGAATAATCAGGAAAATTAACCCTAACCATCATTATAAATTTGGAATTTTAAAAAGTAACTCCATTTTATGAAAATAATTTTATAAATATGACATTAAATTTTTAATTAAAATCATCATTTACTTGGAAAATATCAATTTTAAAATTAAAACTAATTTTGTAATACTTTAAAAAATTAATTAAAGTCTCTTAAAATTATCTTACAATCATAGGATAAAAAATATTAATATATGAATACATTTTTTTGAAATAAATTTTCTTTTAAAATTTGTATTAATTATAAAATTGAAAATAAACACTTGTGTTTTATAAAAATATCAACACTTAATTAATAATTTTTAAAACATTTATTTACTTATACTAAGATATATATATATATATCATAATTTCATATATAATATGCCTAAATTTTATTTAAACTTTCATGGGTGAGGTTTCTATTCATTTGGTCGGTTTACTATCCATAAGTGTCATATTACTATTCCTATGGTCAAGTTACTATTTCAACAATATAGGTTTCTTAACTTCTATAAATACCTCTTATTTCATTCATTCTTTATTTATAAATTTTGTATGGGTTCTCAATGTGATTTTATGTGGTTCATACTATATGTAATGATTATAAGTAGGGACAATCCATTAATAAAATTTTGGGTCATTACGTTGTCCCCCCTTATGAAATTTCTCCCTTAAAATTTTGTTTTACATTCTAAGTTGAAAATGGGTGTGGGTGATTTTGCTTCATCACTTCCTCAAGTTCCCATGTTGCCTCTTCATGCTTATGGTTTTTTCATAGTACTTTGACCAGGTGAGTAGTCTTGTTCCATAGAACTTTATCTCCACGATCCAAGATCTTCACTAGCTGCTCCTCATAAGAGATATCATTCTCCAATTGTTCCACCTCTGAATTCAGTACATGTAAAGGATTCAGTATGTACTTCCTAAATATGGATGCATAGAATACATAGTGTACTTGAGACATGGTAGGTGGAGGTGATGGTCGATAGGTCATGGCTCTGACATGATCAAGGATCTTGAAGGGGATGATGTCCTTGATACTTTTCTTTCCTTTCTTCCCAAATCTTAGGATCCTCTTCAATGGGGATATGTGGAGGAATACCATGTCTCTATCCTTAAACTAAATTTCTAGTCGACGATTGTCTATATAGCTCTTTTGTTAGATTTCGACTTCCGTGATGTGCTACTGAATGGTTTTCACCTTTTCCACCATTTCTTCGACCATTTCAGGTCCTAGAATCTTACGTTCATTGGCTACATCCTATCACACTAGTGTTCTCCATCATTTCTGACTGAGGGATTCATATGGAACCATTTGGATTCTCATGTAAAAACTTGTTTTGTAGGATAATTCGACCAATGGAAGATTTTGGTCCCATTTTCTGTTGAAGTTCATAGAACATGCTCTCAAAATTTCTTCCAATGTCTGAATAGCCCGTTCATATTGGCCATCTGTTTGAGGAGTATGGGTTATACTAAAGTTTATATTGGTTCGTAGAGCATGTTGGATACTTTTCCAGAACTTTGAGGTGAATCTTGTATATCAATTAGATACAATTGATAGTGTTACTCTATACATCCTTACCACTTCTTTGATGTATATATATTCAAGTCAATCCAATGAGAAGTCCTAATGAATTGATATAAAGTGAGATGTATTTGTAAGATGATCCATAACAACCCATATAACATTTTTCCTCTATATTTCATTAGAATTCCAATAACAAAGTCCACGGTGATGTTTTCCCATTTCCATGTTGGTATGGGTAATGGTTTCATCATCCCTTTATAATTTTTCCTTTCATCCTTCACCTGTTGAAAGACCATGAACTTTTATGTATATTAAATAATCAACTTTTTCATATTTTTTCACCAATAGTTCTTACAAAGATCACGATACATCATTGTGCTCCCTATGTGAATAGAAAAGGTCAAGTTATGTATATAATTCAAAATATCCTTCTTTATATCTAGATTAGAAGGTACACATAGTTATTTCCTAAATCATAAAACTCTTTCCTCCTCAATTTTAAATTCTGAGGATTCCCCCTTTATCATAGATTCCACCTTTTTATGAATTTATACATCATTTCATTGAACATCCATTATTTCCCCATAAGGTATGGTTGAGAAATTATCTGAGAAATTATTGATAATGTTTCTTCCTTAATGATTCCCATGTCCATTCTTTTCAAGTCTAAGAAGATTGGATCCTTCTAAATTCTCATCATTGTTAAAGATGCAAGATCCTTTCTACTCAGATCATCTGCCACCTTATTTTCCTTACCAGGATGGTAGTGGATTTAGAATTCATGATCCATGATGATTTATAACTATCTTTGATAGAACATATAAAGATCCTTCTATTTGAACATATATTTGAGACTCTTTTGATCAGTATATATCTCACACTTCTCCCCATAAAGATAATGCCGCTAGATTTTCATTGCAATGATCACAGCTACCAACTCTAGATCATGTGTGGGATAGTTTTTCTCATGAATTTTAATCTTCCTTGAGGCTTAGGCTATCAATTTATAATTTTTCATCAGTACATAGCCTATTACCTTCTTTAAAGAACCATTATTCACCACAAAGTGTTCCCCACTTTTTGGTAATGTGAGCACTGGTACAGTGATAAGCCTCTTTTTCAACTCTTTAAAGAAATATTCACATTATTATATCTAGTCATACTTTTCACATTTCAAAGTCAACTAGTTTAGTGGTTTTTACAATCATGATAAGTTCCTCAAAATATCATCGGTAGTACCCTACTAAACCAAGAAATCCATAGATCTCCATTACAGATGTTGTCTTAGGCCACTCTTCGATTGCCTTTTTCTTAGAAGGGTTCACAAATATCCCTTTGATGGTGATAAAATTCCAAAATAATGATACTTCCTCCATCCATAAATCGAATTTACTTTAATTTTCATATATGTTCTCCCTCCACAAAGTTTTTATAACAGTATTCAAATGCTCTTTGTGTTCTTACCTTCTCTTGTAGTATATCAGAATATCATCAATAAATACTAACATAAATTAAGAAAGGTAATCTATAAAACCTATATTCATTAATTCCATGAAAATTATTGGAGCATTAGTGAGTCCTAAGCGAATCAGTTTGAACTCATAGTGTCCATAAATTGTTAAAAAGGAATCCATGGGAATATATTTCTTCCTCACCTTTAATTGGTGATATCTCGACCAAAGGTTCACCTTAGAGAAATAACTAGCCCCATGTAGCTGATCAAACAAGTCTTATATCCATGGAAGTGGATACTTGTTCTTTATCATGATTTTTTTGTGATCACTATAATAATTGAAGAGGAGAATTTATCCATCCTTCTTCTTCATGAATAGGACTAGCGCGACCCATTGTGAAGCACTAGGGTATGTAAAACCCTTGTTCATATTCTCCGATAACTGCTTCTTTCGTTCTTCCATCTCAACGGTGGCCATTCTATAAGGTGTATGTGATATAGGTAGATATCCAAGAATAAGTTCAATTGAGAACTCAACCTCTCGTTTATGAGGGAGACTATAAAATTCAATAGGGAATACATTATTTTAGTCCATCACAATAGGAATGTATTCAATCACGATTTTCTCCTTTGTCTCAATAATTTGATCAAGATATGATTTTTAATAAGGCAAAAATATCAACAATTGAGATAATTATTTTTAAGGAGATTAATCTTCCTCTTTATAGTTTTACATAATTTTTGGATGCTTAGAGATGTGAAGAGTGATCTCCCATTCTCAAAAGTTAATATTAGATTTATATAAATATAGCCAATCCATGCCCAAAATAGCATCAAACTTTACCAAATGGGGTGTTATAATATTTTTTGGTAGGTTCAATCCATAAACATTAACTAGGGAGGAGTTATATACTTTGGGTGTAATAATTTCCCCATTTCTTTTTCTCACAGATAACTCAACCTCCAAATTTTGAGGTGGTGATTGAATATTTCTACTAAAAATTCAAGATATGAAATAACGTGTAGATCCAGAATAAAATAGTACATTCTCTATTCTTGAATGAAAAACCATAATACCTATCCCAAAATCATTTTTGGGCTCCAAATCATCATTAGTTATAGAATATTTCCTTCCTTTCTACCTTGGAGGTTGTTTTTGTTAATTGCCTCCAACAACCCTTGGCTTAGGATTGAAACACAACACTATAGTCTGATTGTTTATCTAAACCTTTCATTATTCTTTCAAATTAGTGGGATTCTTCATATCCCTTTTGAATTTATTATCCATATTCCCTTGTCTTCCACATTTCAATCATCTCTTAGTTCCCTTTAAGTAGTTTCCATGATATTTCTTCCCACACTTTTAACATGTGGTATATAGGGTCTTTTTCCAACATTGGATTTATCTGTTGATCCTCCCATATTAAACTCAATTTTCCTCTTTTTTCACTGATCCCATGAGACCACTAAGAGTCTTAGATATCCATTTAAAACATAAGGAAATAACGGGAAATCTATTTATATCTTTCAAAATCAAGAATCACCTATGCTTTTCATAGACTCATCTTTAGTCTGCTAAAGAGGTTATCCACCTTGATTTAGGTATTCATGAAAAATCCAGAGGCATATATTGCAAGACTTGTGATGTTTTCTTCATATTACATGATAAAAACATCTTTGTTTTTCTTTAGTCTGAAGAACTCCCGTTCTATCTTAAGATGAAGGTTTCAACAAAAAAAATGGTTGAAAAATATATGCTTAAAATCTTCCCATTCCATGGAATCGATTTCCTACTTGTACTCTGTGTTCTTGACCAGTGTCTACTACTAATCAGTTTCCCCATCAAAATAATAAACTGTCAGTACAACTTTCTCTTCTTCTGATAACTGGAGGATAGAGACAATATTCTCAATGGATTTAATCCATTGTTCTACAAGGAGGGGATTAGAAGATCCACTAAACATGGGAGGCCTCTTCCATATAAAGGATTTGAACACAACACTCTCTCTATTAGGAGAAGTGTGGAGTTCTATATGATTTAAGTTAATATTCATAATTTGAGCTAGTTTATAATGTACTTTCATGATTTTTTGAGCACCCATTCCCATCATATTTGGCATATTATTAAGGAAATCATCACATTTCATATCATATTGATTATTTACATGGGTTATTCTATTTCCATCAATTAACTAATAAAAAAATTGCAATTAGGTACTTTAATACATTGATAATAAGAATAATAAAAGGAAACTTTAAACATAAATGGATAAATTGTAATTAAAAGGTATTTCATAACTTTTGAGTCCCAAGGATTCAATTTAGGTTATCATAGATCTATTTCCTAACATATATTCTTATGGGAAAGAAATTTGTTCCCTTAATAATTATTCCTAATGAGCTTATTAATTTACCAAATCATATCCCCCAAGAGTGTTAAACTATGCGCATAGTAAGGCTCATTGCCATGTACCAGGTTACCTCGAGTTAGGCCCAGAACACATTGTTAGATTTTTTACACCAAGGTACATCTGTTCCATAACCACATCTACTTGTACTATCCAAACATGGACATATTTTCTTGATAAACCAATTACTCTATACTAACCAAAATTTAGGGATGTTTTATCATATATATCCTTATCCCTAAGGATTTCGCTAGATTTTTCTAGTCTTGGTCCCAAAAATAACTAAACTATCGATCTGATACCAACTATAGAGACCCTAGACTTTTACACATATTATTACATGATTTTAAGTAAAAGTAAACATCAAGTTACAAGACAAGGATCGTAAAGTCGAGAGACTTGGATATTAGGTACAAAATTAAACAACATAAAACCAAAATAAGAACATATTTTATTTAATCATCATAATTAGCTCCAAAATTTATTTATCCCTTACATCAGTAGAGGATAATGTGGGGAATAAATGATCAAAAAGGTTGAGCTAAAAATCCTAGTAAGGAAATAATCATAGGAATAAAACATAGGACATGGGTTAAAAGGAATAACTAATTTCAAAAAGGAATGAAAAATGAATAAAAATAAGGAAGAATAACATTTATAACTTGGGAACATATATCTATGACATCATATAAATGTGTAAAAAACATATAACATGACATAAACATGAGTCAAGGCAAGATACCAGGACATGGTAGAAAAGGTTTCGAAAAGGAATCAGGTTCACTCCCTATCCCACAATGAAATATCATGAGACTAAACATTACCCAATGAATTGGAGTGCTATCTTAGTGCACCCATCATAACATGTTCACAAATATGTGTTCCACATGAGGAATCAAACAAAAGGAATCGAATGTAAACATAAGGGTCACCCATTAATAGAAATGGGTATCATAATCATGTCATAAGGTATAACAAATGGTTGTATCATAAAACTTCCCATGAATGAAAGGATTTATAACATACATGGACATTAATATAGGAAAATAGGCATATATAATGATATATGGTTTTCAAATAAAGTCAAAGTATTTTAAAAGATTGTTTAAGATTCATTATAAATGAATCATTTTAGTGTGTTTTAAGGAAAGTATTAAATATAATTCAAGGTGTGAAAAGGCATATTTTTTTCATAAAACCATAAATCAATCAAGATAGTTATTTGTTGGGAAAAAATACATCAAGAAAGTATTGATGAATTTTTGGGTTGATTGTGTTTGTTAAAAAATTTGTTTTTATTTGTTAACATAAGGGTTTCCCTTATGAATTGTTGATTTCTAAAGATATTGTGGAAAAAATATGTTGAAAAAGAATCATGAAAATGGAATGGTTGATCTAGAGGCAGTAAAAAATAATAGATCTAAGGTGGCATCATTTTCTAGTGTTTACCAAATTCTTGGGCCACAAAATCAGAAAATGGGGAAACATATTTTTGGAAAAAGAAGTTGCATGAAAGATTAGAGGTGGTTTGGAAACTTTAATTTAGGGAATGTTTTGGGATCAGAATGTTGAAAAATGTAAAAGCCATAAAGTGTACAAAATATTTGTAAATGGGTGTGAAAGATGAGGTTGCGCAAAAGAGACTTGTTTGCCCAATGCAACGTCAAATGGAGTTTTGCGCACACAAAGAAAATCTAGCACGACGCAAAAAATATTCCACGCAGGGGTTGATGATGCCTATGAATAAGAGGTGACCCCCCTCATTCGAAGAAGTTCAACACTTAGAAATAATCCGAGCTCTGGATCATGTCATAATTTTAAGCAAAGGGAGTTTCTCGAAATATTTTGAGTTACACACAATCTAATAAAGTTATCAAGTCATTAAAGTTGCGTGAAAGGCATAGTAAGTGTTGCGTGAAAGATTTTATGTTTCTTAATAATACTATGGTAAAGTGGTATTCACCAGTGTATGAAATAGAGACATCAACAAATCATCTACAACAGTCTAGGATCCATTCATTTCAGATAATTAAGGGACCTCCAAGTTTATAAACAATGATTGGATCTTATGAATAAGTAGTGAAAACTCTTTAGTTGAGAGATCAGTGAGCTTTTAAATTGTGATTGGTTGTAAACCAGGAGGGATAGTGAGTCTGCTCCAACCTTTTTAAACAACAGTGAGTTTTTTGCGGATTTGGTACATCGGAACCTCGTTGGTGTATTCTTATATGACATAGCCCGGTGAGGTTGAACCAAGTAAAATTGTTGTGTCCTATGATCACTGTAATATTTTTTCATACTATGTAATGGGAAAGAGATAGAAGAGAGTTTTTTCTAACAACAAATCATGATCAATAGGGGAAGTTGTTTTAATCTGTCATACCCTGATTCACCCCCCCCCCCTCTAAAGGTATCTGACCTAGTGGAAATAACATTATTCATGATAAAATGAGTTACTTTATAAAAATAAAAGTGGCTTAAAACATATTACGTAGTGTACTTGAAAATGGGTAAGAAATCCGGAATTTCTCGTTAATCAGGCTTGCTTTTTCTGAAAGATTTGAGAAGGGGAAAATTTTAAAACATATATATCCCCAAAAATAAGGATGAACAGATCTGGATAAATGAGTTTATAAAATATACCTATAATTTAGAAGAATTTAACAAAAAAATAATCATTACATTGGATTAAAGAGAGAGAAATAGTAACCTAAAGGAAAAAATGGTGGTTCGGGTAGAATCCCTTACCATATGTTTGAAATGGTTATGTATTTGATCTTAATGTCTCAAATAATAAAATTAAATACATTAATTAATTAAATAATAACCTTTTATAGATGTAATTTATTTATTATAATTTCATGACTTTCATTAATGGCCTTTTTTATGAGTTATAGTGTTCAATTTTGTCATCTATGGGTGCTCGTTTTCTTAGTTTTCATGATAGGTTTGTTTGTATAAGAGTATGGAAGTTCATGTAAAATGGAAATAGAAATCCATAATTTAAGTTATAAGTTATTAATGACTATAAATAAATTTAAATGGATATATAATTCATTTTTTTTATTTTGGGTGAGGTTGAATCATTAGACAGGATGTTAGTGATAGTCCTTTGGATTATTTTGGGTGGTTTTTGCTCACAAAAACCTTTTTTTGTTTTATTATTTAAAAATTATTTGTAAATAATGATTTCATAATATTAAAAAGTTTTTAATACATATATTAGAATTTTTTTAAACATAAAAATGGTTTCATGACCATAATTTAAGGTGTTAATGGAAAATGAAAATTTGTCATCCTTGAAGGCGATAAATCAACACCTCACGAACGACGTTTTCATTTTTAGAATAAAAGGGATAGTATAGGGGTTTAATGATGAATTATTCCATTAAAATAATAGAATTAAATTATAAGTGATGTATGGGAGTTATCATATCATTTGGAAGAGAGGACGTGAGGAGATAATAAGAAAAGAACATGAAAATAAATTAAAAGAAAAGGAAATGGTTATTTACCTCTTGAATTTCTCCTCTGTGAAAACCTCCTTGGGGAAAAGGTTTTGGAATTTTTATGAGAAAAAGAGATCCTGGAAATAGGGTAGGGGCATGGTAATAGTATTTTATATAATTTTTACAAGGCACAAATCTTGGACGGTGTGAGGAGAAGAGGTTGTGAGGGGTTTTATTTATAGTGGAGGAGAGGGGAGTTTTCTCATTAGTTCATTGATTAGATTATTATTTTGGATCAAGAATATAAATGGTTTGATAATTATAAAAACATATAATAAAATAAATAAGGTAAGTTAGAGATTATGTTTCTTATGTCAGCGATGACTCAATGAATAGTGTATTTAACTTATAATGTACATATACAAAAAATTATTGTATTTCACTATTCACCAAAAATTCAACTATTTTAGAAAAATACAAAAAATCCACTCTAAATTTTTTTTGACTTCTAGAATTCAAAAATAAACTGTATTTTTTTAAAGATAATTTTCTAAATATGAGAAATTTAATTTTTAATTAAATCCATCATTTACTCGGAAAATACCAATTTTAAAATTATAACTGATTTTGTAACACTTTGAAAAATTAATTAAGTTCTCGTAAAATTACCTTATAATCATAAGATAACAAAATATACATTTATTAATTCATTTTATGGAGAGAAATTTTCTTTTAAAACCTTATATTAATTATAAAAATGAAAATAAACACTTATGTTTTAAAAAATATCAACACTCAATTAATAATTTCTAAAACATTTTGTTACTGATACTATGATATAATTATATCATACAAGCATTTATAAGATGCCTAGATTCTATTTATAATTTCATGGTTGATGTTACTATTCATTTGGCTAGTTTACTATTTATAAGGGTCATATTACTATTCCTAGGGTCAAGTTTCTATTTCATTGGTATAGGTTCCTTAACTTCTACAAATACCTCACATTTCATTAATTCTTCATTTATAAAGTTTCTATTGTGTTCTCAATGTTATTTTATTTGGTTTATACTATATAGAATGATTATAATAAGGGAATTTCCATTTATGAAATATTGGGTTTTTACATTTTAGCATATCATAACCTATAGAAAATAGACACGCACTACTACAAAACACAATTTTAACAATGCTAAAAATGATCTTTTTTAGTTCTTAAAAGTGCTAACAAACTAAGAGATATTTAAATCCTTTAGCCTTTATTAGTTATATAAAAAGTTATGATAAATATACCCTTTGTGATCACTTCCAAAAATAGATGATAAAGGACTCTTTTATTAGTATTTTTTGGAAGTGCTCATAATGTTTATCCTCATTATCACTTTTTATTTAGTGCTGATAAAGGGTATATTTAGTTGTGTTAGATGAATCCTTAATACAGGGTCCCTTTATCATCTCTATATAAGGATTTGATAAAGGTTACCTTTATCAGATCTTCATCTAGCACGAAAAAGTCTATTCCAGCAGCTACATTATTGCTTCCCCACAGCAGCCATGCAACCGCCCTGTAAAATCAAACCCAATCAGAATACATAAAAAATAATATAAATATATATAATACATGATAAAATGCATAATTAAATTGAAATAAAATCCAAAAAATAAATACAATAAAAAAAATATATTATAGAAATTTCAAGCATTGGTTTGTATAGTTACATGAGTAAGTTCAAATTATCACAAATATTCAAAAACATCAATGTTACTTTGTCTTTTTCACCCGACCATTATTGTAACGAACCAATGTTTTCAATAGAAATTTACTTCTTATAATAATTTAATATAATCACATTAAATCACAACACAATGAACTAGTAAGTACTATGTGACCTTTAAACATAAGTGTGTCACTTTTGTGATTTGAATTTCGAAAATCTAACATACACGGTTGTGATCAGTAAGTTCTTTGGAGTTGAATATGACTTACTTAATTTTTGGTGAATAGTAACATACCCTTATGAATAGTAATTTTACCCTTATGAATACTGACATACCCTAATGAATAGTAAAATTTCCTATTATAGTATATAAATAATATTCAAGTGGAAGTATGATATACCTATATCTAGGAATAAGAAAATAAATGTTTTAAATTGTTATTTATCGAGTAAATTGTGATTTTGATTAAAAATTAAATTAATTATATTTAGAAAATTAATTTTGGAAAATGAACTTAATTTTTGGATTCTACATGTTGATAAATGGTTAGGGTGAATTTTTTGGATTTTTCTGAAATACTTGAATTTTTGGTGAATTGTAAAATACATTAATTTACCGTATAAATACATTATAATTTAAATACACTATTCCTGACATCATAAGTGATGTAAGAAACCAAATCATGAACTAAAATTCATTAATTACTATTCTTGTTTATGTAATCATCACTATTTCTTATCTTATGTAAAAATAATAAACTAAAAATTATAATATTATGAAAACCCTCCTCTCCTCCACTATAAATACCACCCATCCATACCTCTTCTCTTCACTCCAATAAAGCCTTGTTACATTCCTAAATTATGCCCAAATATATCCCAAATCTCCCTCCTAAAATCCAGCATCCCTTGGTCTCCTAAAAAGACCAAATCCTCTCCCCTTAAGAGGCTCTCAAGGAAGATTGATTCAAGAGGTAAATTCCTCTTTTCAGTTCTTTTACTTTATTTTCAAGTTCTTTTGTTTAATTTTCTATCCTTACCTCTACTCATAAAAATGTTATGAAAAATATAGTACTATACATATATTTTTTTATGATAATGGAATAATTTATTATCATCTCTCCTTTATGCTTCCTTTATTTTAGTAGTAAGGACACCATCCGAGTTGTGAAAATTTACCACATTCAAGAAAGATGGGTTTTCAATTTCAATTACCGTCTTCAATTCTGGTCATGAAATCATTTTCATGGTTTAACCAGACCATAATATATGTATTATGTCTTATATAAGGTTCTATAATCCTTTTTTACACATGGTTTTGAATTATAAAACAAAACATGATCATTGTGGCCAAAAAACCACCAATTAACCCAAAAGGTTTTCACTAAAGTTTTATATAATGATTCAACTTCACTCAAAGTAACCAAATTAAATTTACAACCATGTAATCTCTTTTTTGTTCACTGATATCATATAACTTCAATTATGGACAACCACTTTCATCTTACATGTTTATCCATTGATGAAAATAAGTAAACCGATCATAAAAACCAAGAAAACAAACATACCCAAACAATTAAATTGAACCACTTAACCCATAAAAAAGGTAAAGAATGATCAAAAAGGGTTATGATAAATATTTTACATATATAAGAGGTTCTTGAATTATTAATTAATTAACCTAATTTGATTATTCAGGTCATTAATATCAAGTGAATAACACCATCAGACTTAAGGTAAGGGATCCTCTCTATTTCACTTTTATTCAATATCATCCTCAATGTTATTCTCTTTTATGTGTTATTCATAGTGATGGATAATGATTACACGAATCCCCCATACTATCCTCATGATGTTTAAATTATGATAAACCCCTTTATCTCTCATTAATCCCTCTTAAGTACACACGATACCATACTGATATTCTATGAGGGATTCAACCCTAACCTCCATTATTTCTTTGGGTTTATTTATCTTTATTTTTACCTAAATGAGGATATCTATTAGTCTTATTTTAATCTTATAAATTCTATTTAAATGTTCCAAACTCATGTAACAAGTTCCATTCATCATTCTCTTTCGGAGATATACATGTTTTTAAGTGATTCACTCCTCAATACTTCCTGATAAGCAAACCTATTTTGAGGGAGCTTCCTGAATTCTTACCTAATTTCAAGTAAACTATATCTTTTGTTCTAATACACCATTGTATTTATAAAATAATTATTTTTATTTTGAAAACATTACTTGTTTACTTCTGGTTTTATATAATGGATTGTTCCATTTTCTATTTTAAAGGCTCAATAGTATTTTCTTTAAACCACTCAAAATTGTTTTATGCCAAAATTTATTGAAAACATTTCTTACATGTTGTAACTTATACTTCAAATTACTCAACATGATACATATATATTTTCCCTTATGAATTTCCATGTATACTTTAGTTCCCTTCTCTCATGGACACTTTTATGTTACGCCCATCTGTTATTCTTTGTGTCATGATTATGGTACCCAATTCTTTCCACGTGTAACCCTTATGATTATGTATGATTGATTATGTATGATTCTTTATGTGGTAAAAAATATTAATGAAAAATTAATATGGTTGCATCCAGATAGAGCTTCAATGCATTGGGTAAAGGTAAATCACATGAGATGTTATGTGTGATGGTCTTGGTGGTTAGCCTTGGCTTGTGCTACTATGTGAAATTATCTTGGCGGTTATCCTTGACTCGTACTAAAGTCACGTTTTATGTTGCTTACACATTTCTAGGACTCAATTTTTATATGAATCCATGTTTATATGTTAAGGTTACATATGTTAAATTATTTTTTATATCATCATGTCCTGTCAACTATTCCTTGTGCTAATGATTTATTCTTATGGTTATTCCCTTACTAGGATTTTTACCTCATCCCTTTGTTCATGTGTTCCCCAAGGTACCCAATACAGATGTTTGAGAATAATGGAAGTTAGAAGCGTAGTTTAATGACTAAATAAAGAAAAAAAATTAGTATCACATTTTTATTTTTATGTATATCATCTTCAAATACACTAGACTTCATGATCCTTGGATTGTCCTCTGATGTATAATTATGATTAAAACCATGTAATTAATTTTGTAAAAGTTAGGGGTCTATATAGTTAGTATCATATGCATGGTCTAGTTATTTTTTGAGATCAGTAATAGAGAACCTCAGTGAGAACCTTAAGAATGAGACTAAGTATAAGAAACATCCCTAAATTTTGTTAAGTATAGAGTATGTGGTTTATCAAAAAATACATCCCATCTAGATACAAATAGGTAGAGGAAGCCCTGGAACAAATGTACCTAGGAGTGAAAACTCCGACAAGGAGTTTTGGGCCTTACCCAGGGTATCATGGTACATGAAAACGGGCCTTGCGGCACCCTTGGTTTGACACTCCTGGTAGATAAGCTTTGGTAAATTCATGAGCTTAGTGAAAACCATTATTAAGGGAATAAAAAAATCCCAACGGAATATAAGTTAAGAAATAGATCAAGGATAACCTTGATTTAAACTTAAAGAATCACAAGTTAGGATATACTTATCCTTTATAGGTTTATCCTTTTATATTAAAAGTTTCCTTTTTATGATCAATAGATAATTATTCAAGCCCTCTAATTGTAAGTTTTGTTTCTTAGTTAATGGTGGGAAATAGAATAACACATGACAACAATAAATGTGATAGGTAATGTGAGGATTTCACTAATTATATACCTGATATGATGGGAATGGGTGCTCAAAACATCATGATATTACATGATTAGCTATCTCAAGTTATAAATAATAACTTAAATAATGTGGAACACCCTCCTCCTCTATGGAAAGAGAAATTTGTCATTGAATCCTTCATGAAAAAAAGTCCTCCCATGTTTAGAAGATCTTTTTATCCCCTCCTCACGGAACAGTGGATTAACTCCATTGAAAAGATATTTTCTGTCCTCCAGTGCTCAGGAGAAGATAAAGGTGTACCATAGGTCTATCATTTTTATGGGGAACCTGATCAGTGGTGGACACTGATCAAGAATACAAAGTCCCAAGAGTAAATTGATTCAATGGATTGGGAGGAAATCAAGAGGATGTTTTTCAATAAATATTTTCCTTGGACCATCTATCTCAAGATGGAAAGAGAGTTCCTCGGACTCGAGAATAAGGAATATGAGTCCATAGGGGCATATGAAGAAATCATTACAAGGATTTCAAGGAACACCTCTATATTTTCTATTAACACTGAATGTAATGTGGATCACTTATTTAGTGGACTAAAGTCGATTCTACAAAAAGCATTGGTGATTTGATACTTATAATTTTATAAGAAAATTGTTCGTTGTTCCCTCAAGGATAAAATAGATATTGGAGAATTTCAGTGGCCTCATGGGCCTAGTGAAAAGAAGAAGAAAATGGAAAACAACATGGGTGGTTCAACAAAAAAAATATCTTGATGGAAAGATTCTTAACTATACCACTTGTAAAATTTGTGGGAAGAAGCGTCTTGGGAGCTGCGTAAAGGGAACCAAGAATTGATTAAAATGTGGAAAGTTGGGACATCTGGCTAAAAATTGCCAATGGTATATGAAGAATACTGTTAATGTGGAATAGAAATGAAGTTTTAGATCAACACTCATCCTTTATTTCAGTGTTACAACTTTAAAGATCATGGTCATTATGCAAACAATTTCCCTAATATAAGGGTTTTTTGAGGCAATCAACAACAACCTCCAAAGCAACAAGGAAGGGACTATGTTATCACTACTGTTGAGTTAGAGTTATACAATGACGTGGTGACATATATTCTAGTTATTCATTCTAGAATAGAAAATGTGCTATCTGATTTTGGTTCTATGTATTATTTCATATCTTGCAAGATTCGTAGAACTATTCAAACGCCACATCAAAATTTGGGGGATAAGTTATCTGTGAGAATAGAAAATGGGGAAATTATTGCATCTATTGTTTATAAATCCTCCTCATTTAACGTTTGTGGACTGAACCTCCCATAAAATATCTTCATAATTTCTTTAAGGGAGTTCGATACTATCTTGGGCATGGACTGACTATGTTTATACAAATCCAACATCAACTCTCGGGAAAGGGAGATCACTCTTCACATCCCAAAGCATATTCCAATTATTTATAAGTGTAATGAGGAAGATAGACCTCCTTTAGAATCATTATCTCAATTATGGATATTAATTACTTATGATCAATCATTTCTATCTCAAATTATTGAGGCAAAAGAGAAAATTGTGCTTGAATACCTTCCCATCGTGAGGGATTACACTAATGTATTCCTTAAAGAGTTGTCTTGTTTTCCTCTTGATTGATAGGTTGAGTTCTTAGTTGAACTTATTCTTGAATCTTTTCATATATCAAAAAAACCTTATAGAATGGCCATTATAGAGATGGAAGAGCTAAAGAAGCAGTTATAGGAGAATCTAGACAAGGGTTTTATACGCTCGAGTGCTTCACCATAGGGTGTGTTAGTCCTCTTCATCAAGAATAATGATGGATCAATGTGCCTATACATTGATTATCGTGAACTCAATAAAATCACAATAAAGAAAAAGTATCCCCTACCTCGGATATATGACTTGTCCGATTAGCTTTGTGAGGCCAGTTATTTCTCTAAGGTGGACCTTCAATCGGGATATCACCAATTAATGGTGAGGAAGGAAGATATTCCCAAGAATACCTTTTGAACAGGGTATGGATACAATGATTTCATTTTTATTCCCTTTTGAATCATTAATTATATAAAAAAAATCATGTATTTAATGAATAGAGTCTTTAGAGACTACCTTGACAAATTTTTGGTAGTCTTTATTGATGATATTCTGATATGCTCCTAGAGCGAGAAACATGAGAAGAATTTGAATACTATGATAAATATTTTGTGAATTGAGAAGTTGTATGAAAATTATAGTAAATGTGAGTTCTGGATGGAGGACGTATCATTCTTGGGGAATGTTATCACCAGTAAATGGATATCATTAGACCCTTCCAAAACAAAGGAAATTGAAGAGTGGCCCAGGCCAAAATCTATAACGAAGATTATCAAATTTTTAGGTCTAGTTGGTTATTATCAACGATTTGGGAAGAAATTTTCACAAATTTCAAACCCAATGACCAAGCCGACATGGAAGGAAGTAAATTTTTTATGGACTCAAGAATGTGAAGACTATTTCAAGGAGTTGAAAAGGAGGTTTATCATTGTGCCTGTACTCACACTCCCAAAAAGTGGATAAGTCTTTGTAATGTATAGTGATGATTCAAAGAAGAGTTTAGGTTGTTTGTTAATGAAAAATTATAAATTTATAGCCTATTCCTCAAGTAAGCTGAAAATACATGAGAAAAACTATCCTACACATGATATGGAGTTGGCGTTAGTGATCTTTGCGTTAAAAATCTAGCGACATTATCTCTATGGGGTGTAGTTTGTGATATATACTGACCACAAGAGTATCACATATATATTCACACAAAAATATCTTAATATGCACCAAAAAATATGGATATATCTCATCAAGTATTATGACTACTCAATCCACTACAATCTCGGTAAGGAAAACAAGGTAACAGATTCTCTAAGTAGAAATGATCCTGCATCTTTATCAAAGATGAGAATTGAAAAGGATATGATATTATTATGTTTTCAAAGGATAGACATGGGAATCATTGAGGGGGGAACATCATCAATCCTTTCCCAAATGATTTCTCAACCAACCCTCATGGAGAAAATTATGGACATTCAAAGAAAAGATGTGGAAATTCAAAAAAGGGTGGAAGCTATTAGAAATGGGAAATCCTCTGATTTCAAAATTGACAAGGGTGGAGTTGTAAGATTTAGGTCAAAATTATGTGTACCATCTGATTGAGAGATAAAGAAGGAACTTTTTAATGATGCAAATAGCTCGACCTTCTCTATTCACCCAGGGATAATAAAGATGTATTGAGATCTCTGAGAGAAATTTTGGCAGGACAATATGAAGAAGGGGATTGCTGAGTATACATCAAAGTTCTTAGTTTTTCAATAAGTGAAGGATGAAAGATAGAAGTATAAGGGGATGATGCAAACACTACCCATACCAACATAGAAGTGGAAGAACATTACCATAGACTTTTTTACTGGAATTCTAAGGACATCCATTGAAAACAATTCTATATGGTTCATTGTGGATCATCTAATAAAAAAACTCACTTTATCACAATTCAAGAGGAATTCTCATTTGATCAAATTGTAAGTATTTTCATCAAATAATTGGTAAGTATGCACAGATAACCACTATATATTGTATCCGATCATGATTAGAGATTCACCTTGATGTTCTAGAAAAGTCTCCAAAATGCTCCAAGCACAGAACTAAACTTCAGTACGACCTATCATCCTCAAACTAATGTCCAATATGAGAAAAATATTCAGACACTGGAAGATATGTTGAGATCATGCTAAATGGACTTCAAAGGAGGATGGCACCAACATCTTCCACTAGTTGAATTCTCCTCCAATAACAGTTTCCACTTGAGCATCTGAATGGAACCATATGATGCCCTTTATGGGAAAAGGTGCAGAACACCAGCAAGTTGGGATGAAGTTGATGAGCGTAAGCTGCTAGGACCTAAAATTGTTGAAGAAATGGTGGAGAAGGTGAAAACCATTCAACAACATATCAAGGCATCCTAAGGTCAACATAAGAGTTATGTAGAAAATCATTGATGATACCTTGAGTTCAAAGTTAGAGACATGGTATTTATATGCATATCTCCATAGAAGTTCATGAGGTTTGCAAAGAAAGAGAAGTTAAGTCCCAGGTACATTGGCACCTTCGAGATTCTTGATCGTGTTAGGGATGTGGTATATCGACTACAACTTCCACCTACCATGTCCAAAGTACATGATTTCTTCCTTGTATCCCTCTTAAGGAAGTACATACTAGATCCTTCACATGTACTCTCTTCAGAGGTGGTACAGTTTGAGGATGATCTTTTTTAAGAGGAGCAGTTGGTGAAGATCTTTGATCATAGAGATAATTTTATACCTAACAAGACTACTCACCAGGTCAGGGTACTATTGCGGAACCATAAGTATAAAGAGGAAAAATGGGAACTATAGAAATCAATGAAGGAAATGTACCTTCACCTATTTATGGATTATAATTTAAAATAAAATTTCATGGAAAAAGTTTCATAAGTTGGGAATAATGTAACAACCCAAAATTTTCAATAGAAGTTTCCTTCTTATGATTTTGTCATATAATCACATGAAATCACAACACAATGAACTACTAAGTATTATTTCACCTTTAAACATATGTGTTTTACTTCTATGATTTGAATTTCGAAAATTTAACATACATGGTTGCGATCAGTAAGTTATTTGGAATCTAATATGACCAACTTATTTTTTGGTGAATAGTAACATACCCTAATGAATAGTAATGTTACCCTTATGAATAATTAAATACCCTAATTAATATTAACCTTATCTATGATAGTATATAAATAATATTCTAGTGGAATTACGATATACCTATATCCGGGAATAAGAAAATAAATGTTTTAAATTGTTGTTTTTTGAGTAAATTGTGATTTTGATTAAAAATTAAATTTAGAAATTTTAGAAAATTAATTTTGAAAAATGGAGTTCATTTTTGGATTCTAAATTTCGATAAATGTTTAGGGTGAATTTTTGGTATTTTTCTAAAATACTTGAATTTTTGTAAATAGTAAAATACATTAATATACCATACAAATACATTATAATTTAAATCTACTATTCCTGACATCATAACTGATTTAAGCACCCAAATATAGAACTCAAATGCATTTATTTATATTCTTGTTTATGGAATCATCACTATTGCTTGTCTTATGGAAAAATAATAAACTAATGGTTATAATATTATGAAAACCATCCTCTCCTCCACTATAAATACCACCCCTCCTTACCTCTTCTCTTCACTCATATCAAGCCTTGTACCTTCTATAAATTCTTCCCAAATATCTCCCCAAGTTCCCTCCCTATTTCTAACAGCCCTTTGTCTCCAAAAAAAGACCAAATCCTCTCCCCTTAAGAGGCTCTCAAGTAATATTGATTCAAGAGGTAAATTCCTCTTTTCAATTATTTTACTTTCTTTTCAAGTTCTTTTGTTTACTTTTCTATCCTTATCTATCCTCATCAAAATGTTATGAAAACTCTAGTACCTTACATACACTAGAATTTTTTTTATGAAAATGGAATAATTTATTATCATCACTCTTTTACCCTTCTTTTTTTTAGTAGTAAGGACACCATATGAGATGTGTAAATTTACCACATTCAAGGACGATGGGTTTTCAATTTCCATTACAATATAAAATTATGGAAACAAAACCATTTTAGTGGTTGAAACAGACCATAATATATTTATTATGTATCATCTATGGTTTTTGAATCCTTATGTACACATGGTTTTGATTTATAAAATAAAACATGTTAATTGTGGCAAAAAAACCGCCAATTAACCCAAAAGGTTATCACAAAAGTTTTATATAATGACTCAACTTCACTCCAAGTGACCAAATTAAATTTACAACCATGTAATCTCCTGTTTGTTCACTGATGTCATATAACTTCAATTTTGGACAACCACTTTCATCTAACATGTTTATCCATTCATGAAAATAAGTAACCAGATCATAAAAACCAAGAAAACAAACAGACCCGAACAATAAAATTGAACCACATAACCCATCAAGGAAGGTCATGAATAAAATTAATATGATTATAATAAATATTTTACATATATAATAGGTTCTGTAATTATTAATTAATGAACCTAATTTTATTATTCAGGTCATTAATATCAAGAGGATAACACCATCAGACTTAAGGTAATGGATTCTCTCTATTTCACTTTTATTCATCATTGTCCTCATTGTTATTCCATTTTATGTGTAATTTATAGTGATGGGGTATTATTAAGAACCTCCAACATACTTTCTTCATGATTTATAAATTATGATAAACCCATTTATCTCTCATTAATTCATCTTAAGTACATATGATACCATGCTGATATTCTGTGAGGGATTCAACCGGAACCTCCTTTATTGCTTTGGATTTCTTTATATTTATTTTTACCTAAATTAGGTTATATGTTATTATTTTATTAATATTATAAATTATATGTGAATGTTTCAAACTCATGTAACAAGTTCCATTCATCATTCTCTTTCAGGGATAGATATATCTTTAAGTGATTCCCTCCTCAATTCTTCTCGATAAGAAAACCTGTTTTGAGGGAGCTTCCCGAATTCTTACCCAATATCAAGTGCACTCTATATTTTGTTTTAAGACACCATTTTATTTATAAAATAAGTATTTTAATTTTGAAAACATTCCTAGATTAATTCTAGTTTTATATAAAGGATTTTTCACTTTTCTATTTTAAAGGCTCTATATTATTTTCCTTAAATCGCTCAAAATGAATTTTATGAAAAAATTTCTTGAATACTTTTATTACATGTTGTCACTTATACTTAACATCAAACACCATGATACATATATATTTTTGCTTATTAATTTCCATATATTATTTATTTCTCTTCTATCATGGACACTTTTGTGTTACACCCATCTGTTATGATATCTGCCATGATTATGGTGCCCAATTATTTCGACGGGTAACCCTTATGATTATGTAAGGTTGATTATGTATGATTATTTATGTGGAAAATATATTACTGAAAATTTAAGATGGGTTAAAGTAGATAGTGCTCCAATGCATTGGGTAAATTTAAGTCTCATGAGTTGTTATGTGTGACAGTATTGGCGGTTAGCCTTGGCATGTTCTACTATGTGAAATGATCTTGGCGGTTAGCCTTGACTCATACTAAATTAATTCTTTATGTTTCTACCACATTTATATGACTCCATGTTTATATGATTAAAAGTTTATATGTTAAGGTTATATATGTTAAATGTCTTTTTATATCATCATTTCATGCCTTCTATTCCTTGTGTTGATGCTTTGTTCTTACGGTTATTCCCTTTCTGGGCATTTTAGCTCATCCCTTTGTTCAAGTGTTCCCCAGGGTACCCTATGCAGATATTTGAGCACAATGGAAGTTAGGATATAAATTTTAATATTGAATAAATAAGTGTTTTTTAGTCTCATTTTTTTAGTTTTATGTAGTTTGTATTCAAAGACACTAGACTTCATGATCCTTGGATTGTACTCTAGTGTATACTTATGATTAAAATCATGTAATGTCTTATGTAAAAGGATAGGGTCTCTATAATTGTTCAACCTATTAGATTCCAAAAAAACCACCCAATATCATGAAATATATTTTACCTCTATAACAAAATAAATATTATGTTAGTAATACTATAACAAAATAAATTAAACACAAAGTGTCAATTTTAAACTAAAAACATATACACTGAGTCATATCGGGAACACCATGTATCATATTGAGGTACGGTTGATTCCTATATATCACTGATGACTTAAGTATTTTTTTTATAAAGTATCAAAATAATCCAAATGTTTTTTCCTAGTTTTGAGTATGTCACTTATCTTTTTAACTAATATGTATATTTTTAATAAAAAGACACACTTTGAGTCGTACTGGTCACATCGTGCATTAGGATGAGATGTGGATAATTCCTACATATCAAAAATGACCGATGGATAATTTTATTAAAGTATCAAAATAATAAAAATGTCGTTTACTAAGTTTGATTATGTCACTTATATTTTTTACTAAAATTTCAATTTTAAACTCAAACTAGACACTTTGAGTAATATCTGTGACACCGTGTTTCCAATTAAGGTGAGGTTGATTACTACATGTGATAAATGACTTATGGATAATTTACCTAAATTATCGAAAAATTATGAATATGCTTTATTTTCTTTTATTATATAACTTGTTTTTTATTAAAATTTCATTTTTAACTAAAAAACATACTTTCAGTCATACCACTCACATCATGTTTCAGTTTTACATGACACCAATTAAAACAAGTCAAAAATGAATTATATACCATTTTTCTAAATTATCAAGATAATCCAAGAATGGTTTCTCAGTTTCTAGTGTGTGATAAACATTTTAAACTAAAATGTCAAATTTAAATCGATATCGAACACTTTGAGTCATATCAGTAATAGTGTGTATCAAATTATGGTGAGGCTGATTCATACATGTTACTAATAACTTATAGGTTGTTTTCCTAAATTATTGAAACAATATGAATATTATTTCTTGGTTTTGAGTATTTCACTTTTCATTTTTAATAAAATCTCAATTTTTAAATAAAAAGACACACTTTGAGTCATACTGGTCACACTATGCATCGAATTAAGGTGCAACTGATTACTAAAAATAAAAAATAAATTATGGATAATATATCTAAAACATTTAAAAATTTAATGTCTTTTATTATTTTTGAGTATGTCACTTGTGGGCTTACTAACATGCCATTTTAAAATAAAAACATGTACTTTGAGTGATACCAGCCACATTGTGCATCTGATTGAAATGCGGCTAATTCCTATACATAAAAAATGAATTATGGATAATTTTGATAATGTATCAAAACAATCTGAATGTGTTTGCCCTTTTTTTATTATGTCACTTGTTTTCTTACTAAAATATAATTTTAAACATAAAACACACACTTATAACGGTCACATTGTGTGTCAGTTTAATTTCAGACTGATTCATGCATGTCCCAAATGACTTAAGCATAATTTTTGTAAATTATCAAGGAAATATGAGCATGTTTTCTTAGTTTTTTTGAGTGACATATTTTTTGAACTAAAATGAAAATTTTAAACTGATAAAAGATAGTTTTATTCACATTGGGAATACCATGTATCGAATCAAGGTGAGGCTGATTATTACATGTCACAAATTACTGAGGTGTCATTTTCATAAAGTATCAAAACAATCCGAATTTGTTTTCTATGTTTTGAGTATCTCACTTTTCTTTTTTACTAAAACGTATATTTTAAACTCAAACCACACAATTTGATTAATACTAGTCAAACCATGTGTCGTAATAAGGTTTATTTGATCCATACATGTCAAAAATGATGTATAGATTATTTTCCAATAGTATCAAAACAATCTGAATTTTTGTTCTTGGTTTTGATAATTTCACTTGTTTTTTACTAAAATATCATTTTATATTGAAAACATGCAATTTGAGTCATACATGTCACATCATGTCTCAGTTTGAAGTGATAATGATTTATACACATCAAAAATAAACATTGGACCATTTTTGTAAAATTTTAAATATAATCTGAGTGTTTTTTCTCATTTTTCAATGAGTGACACAAGTTTGGAACTAAAATGTAAATTTTAAACTGATAACAGACACTTTGAGTCATACTGGGAACACTGTATACCAGATTGAGGTGAAGATCATTACAATATGTCACAAATGACTGAGGGATTATTATCCAAAAGTATAAAAACAATAAGAATTCGTTTTCTTTATTTTAAGTGTATCACATATCTTTTTTACTAAAATGTCAATTTTAAACAGAAACCATAAAATTTGAGTAATACTGGTCACACTATGTGTTGAATTAAGGTGAATCTTATTCTTATAAGTTAAAAATAACTTATGGATCATTATCATAAATTATAAAAAAAATATTAATGTGTTTTCTCATCTTTGATTATGTCACTTTTTTTACTAAAATGTCATTTTAAACTAAAAACATCCACTTTGATTCATACTGTTCACATCGTGTGTAGGATTGATATGCAATCAATTCTTGTATATAAAGAATGATTTATATACCGTTTTCCTAATGTATCAAGATAATTTGAATTTTTTTCTTGGTTTTATTCATGGGATGTGTGTTTTGAACTAATGTCTAAATTTAACAAAATATGTAACATATAAAAATGAAAATAAAATTAACAAAAACATAGATAAAAGTATTAGAAAATTAACTAAATAAGTAGTAGAAAGTAACATGTTCATGATTTTTGTATACATTCTGACACCATGTATTCTTCACATACATTTATAAACAAATCATTCTCCACAATTATACTTATCCTTGAGAAACAAATCCAAAATATATATAAGCATTCTGATACTAATGATTCACATCCCAAGTGTGTGTCTAAGGTCATAGATCATACTAGATCACAAACATGGTAGATATTTACATAAATTTGATGTTGGAAAACATTATGACAACATGTATGTTTCTCAATCATTTTTAAAGAAACTACTTCTTCAATTGAGTATATATATTTTCTAAAATCATGGTTGTATTGATAAAATATAGGCAAAAATTATTAAGAATTATTTTTAATGAAATTATAATTTCCTTCAAAAATTACCTATTCATGGATGATAGTCTTTTTATGGTGGATGATATCTCTTTTAAATTTTCAAACATAATTTCTACAATCATTGTCATGATATTTCTTCAAGTAGTACAATAACATTAACCAAAATAAGTAAAAAAAATCAAATTTTTTTTATAGTTAAATATTTATATATATACCTTACTCTGTTTATATTTAAAGTAATCAATAAGATTCTTATTCTCGGGCATTGACCACATACCATGACTTATCCTATATTTTTTGATCTCCCTATTATAAAAAAATCTTTCAAAAACGTGAACTACAACATGTAATTTGAATTTCATATATAAAATGTTGACTGTATTACATTAAAAAATTAATAGCACATGTCATGTGTAGTTTTTTTATTGGAAGTAAATAAATTGGATCAAAAAATAAACAAATATTATGGGTATCCAAATTGACTGTGATCAGTATCTAGTTCTTCTTAAGAAAATAAAAACAATTAAATAAGGAAAAAAATATATTTTACGTGACTAGTGTGACATCTCGACTAGGGTGCCACGTATCGGTTCCCCAATCTAGTTGGCCATATAACCCCATTCATGTCGCTCGATATTTTAGAGGGTGATAACTAGAAGAAAGGGTCTAATATATATAACACGGGGAGACTATACCCTCTTTATGAAAGCAGCACAATAGTGGAAATAAATAAACACCATCCAAAAGATATAAGAAATAACCAGAATAATAACAAAACCAATACATATCTATATCACATGATAAAAAAAAACATGAAACAATATAAAAAACTAAATTAGTAAATATTTCATTCCATATATGTGTCAAGTTTCAATATGAAAAAATAAAATAACAACACGCTAACAACTCCCCAAGTGGGTCTCGACCACAATTCTGGTTCCCTTATCCATGATCCATCCCTGCTCATCCATATAACAGAGTAATATTTCCCTAATCCTATCTTGATAACTTGAATTCTATTTACGTACCAATTAGGAAGCCCGAGTAGGGTGTGACTACAAATCAATCGGCCACCACCAATGGTGTCTAAAACAATATCTAGTTAATAAAAATGTATGCAGTTTTATAAGAATAAAGTAAAAGTGATTAAATAAGTAGTTTACCAATTAAATTATTCTATAATTGACCACATACTTTTCCCACATTCATGATGAAACCCAAACCACTAATACCATCTTTGGCTCATGTCATATATTAAACCATATCACATAGGGATTCACAATTCATTATAACATGGGATTTAATTATCTATTTAATTCCAATTTCATATCACGACTACTTGGGACCATAGTCCAATGTCAATATTTTAGGTTTTGAACATCATTTCTAGCACCCCATGGGTATTTATAGCATTATCCCATGTACCACACCCTTTGGGTATTTGGAGCATCAGCCCCTATCCTATACAATAGTATTCACATGCATTTATTTGGGCCTAGAGCGCCATGTCTAGCACCCTGTGGGTATTTAGAGAATCAATCCCTATCCTAGATCCCATTTATCAATTAATCACATATATTCAAATAAATTATTTTTATCAAGGTTAA
This sequence comes from Viscum album, assembly GCA_963277665.1. Taxonomy (NCBI): domain Eukaryota; kingdom Viridiplantae; phylum Streptophyta; class Magnoliopsida; order Santalales; family Viscaceae; genus Viscum; species Viscum album. Next base: position 498,983,024 of record OY728140.1, read on the forward strand.
TCTTTATTAACATTCTTATCAAATATTCTCATCATGGTATATAATTTCAATTTATCACAACAAACATGGTTCATTATTTTAATCGCATGGAATAATATAAACAAATCACAATTAAACCATTTATCAACATTTAATCATATAAACCATTAACCCCTTACAGTTAGTATAGTCATCCTTTAATTCCCATTATCAATTGATTCATAAACACATTAATAATCCAATTTCATAATCCCAATAACCACCAATTTCATGATCACAATTCAACTAATTCCAATTGCCCCAAGTGTAAACCATTTCATTATCACATGAAAAATTAATTAAATTAATTAAATTTCAGATGAAATTACCCAATCATTGAAATTAAAATTGAACAATTTCATACACGCAATTAAAATTAAGACTATAAAAATTGACAATTAGACTACCTACATTAAGATTTTGGATGGACATTCTCCAACGAAAACCCCCCAATTGAAGAAGAAAAATCAAGATCACAATGAAGAAGGAGATCAAAAATCAACACCTAAGATCAACATTCCAAGGATTAATATCCACAATAACCTAGATCTAAGACATCATTAATGGATAAAAAATAATTCCTCTTCGTCTAGAAAGAGATACAGGAGATAGATAAATCTAAATAGGAAGAGATTACATACCAGAAGAGGTGTGTATCAATCAATCAGAACATTGATTCATTAAGAATGGAGTTTGAGGAGCTGTGGAATCCTCTCCAATACATCCAAAAATTAAGGATAAACTTGTAGTTCGAGTGAGGCTGAATAAGGGTGAATTTTGGGGGGTTTGTGAATTTTAAAATAAATTTTTTGAGAAATAAATCCCATGTGAATGGTTTCTTGGGTTGTGGTGTATAGTTACAAAAATATGTGACCTAACCACATGCCTCAACTTAGGGGTTCCTGGTTACTACTAAGAGGGTTCATATTTTGAAAATCCATGTGCCTACCAAGAAAATACCACTATCTTAAGGGTTTACGGTTTGTTGGGATGGGTGCATAGTTTGGGAAACCTGTGCACTCCCCAAAATCTCTCCAAAAAATCCCAAAGTTGTCCAAATTCCGCCAAAATAACCCCAAACATAAACCTAACCACGATATACTAAAATAAGAAAAAAATAGTACCTGAAAAAATGTATGATCCATCTCCATGACAGTTCATGGTCTTACAGTCTCCCCGCCTTATAAATGCTCATCCTTGAGAATGTACTCCCAAGAACCACTAATATTATGAGGTAAAAAGACAGGGACACTGATCCCACATATCTACTCCTCTCTCTAATGTTTCCTCCTAAAAAAATCCATTTCTATAAAATAATTGAACAATCGGAACAGTCTTTCCCCAAAACACTTTCTCAATGTGATCTATAACACATATTGGAGTCTTCTCAAATGACGTGTTACTGTCAAGCTCAACACCATCAATATTGATCACATATTAAGTGTTAGGAAGATATAATTGAAGTTGTGACACATGAAAAAAATCATTCATAGCATTATAACTCTATTTAAGATCCAACCAGTATGCCCCTGGATCGATTCTCTCAAAAATCTCAAAAGGTATCACAAACCTAAGCACAAACTTTCCGTGATTTCAAATCCTACATTGAACAAAAGTAAGAAACACCCAAAGTAACACACAGTCCCCCCATTGGAAACTCAAGGGGTTGTCAACATATATCATAATATTACTTCTTTCTACTCTGGTCCATATCTATATGGTTCTAAATTAGTTATACCAGCTCTGACGCCTCCTACACGAGACTTGGTCCCAACAACTCTGACTCATTTATCTCCATCCAACATAAATATTATTATCATGGCGTACCATAAATAAACTCATAAGGTTCCATATGAATATTTTCTTAATAACTATTATTATAGGAAAACTATACAAGTGTTGTGTTCTTCTCCCAAGACCCAAAAAATTCAAGAATGTAGACCCATAGAATATCCTAAAGTACCTGAATAGTACATTCTGACTACCCATCTATCTATGAGTGGAAATCTATACTCAGTAATACCTATGTACCCAATGTTTTATATAAGAATTTCTATAATCAATAAGTAAAATTTGAGTCACATTTAGAAACTGTACTCCAAGGCACCCTGTGCATATCGACTACCACCTAAACATTTAATTCCCTGAACTAATCAACTTAGAACATCTCCTAAATAGGAAATAAATTTGAAACTTTCAGTTGGTGGTCCACAACCACCCAAATAGAATCATTCTTCTAATTCATAATTGGGAAACCCTCCACAAATCCCATGGTAAAATCAAACCACTTACATTATGAAATGGGAAACAGTTTTAGTAAACCACTATGTCATTAATGATTGGCCTTCACTTGTTGATAAGTATAGAATTATGTCACAAGATCTGCAACCTCCTTTTTAATGACCGACCAACAATACTGTCAACATAGTTCATGGTATATTTTGTTCAAACATGGATTCACCACCCACATTGAGGAATTAAAGTCACAAATCAGATCCTCTTGCATACACATGGGAACAACTACATTAACCCATACACATATTATGTCATCCTCATCTATATTCCAATCAGAAGGTGACTCCCCGCCTTGAAGGATTTATCTCAATAACAAACACTCTATATCCTCATACTTCTTCTCTTTGATATAGCTCAGAAGTGTGAACTCCACTTATATAGATATGAGGTTCATCTTCTCCTGGCCCTCCCAGACCACAATATTTATCTCATCGAGCAAGGTCATCATCTTCCACCAAGAACTAGATTCCTGACCTTCCCGAGTATGAGTTTTCCTGATCAAAGCATCAGTAATATTTTTCCCCTTAATGGTTTTATATTCCAACTTGAAATAAAATGACTACATATACTCAACACATCCCCATTTCCATATATTCAAATAGTGATGTTAAAATATGTACTTTAAGGTCTTTAGATTGGTACACACCATAAACTTTTCACCCAATAGATAATCCTACCAACACTTACAGTCATAAACAACTTCAATTAACTCAAGGACATGCATAGGTTTGTTCTATTCATTTGGACTCAACTATTGTGACCCATATTCCACAACTCAATCTCCCTTCAACAACACTACTCCAAGACCAATCCTAGATGCATCAAAAAATGTCGTATAATCCTCCCCTGGCTTGGGTAAGATAAATATCGATAATGTTTTCAACCACTTATTCAACTCCTAGAAAGAATTATCACATGCTCTAGACCATTCAAATATTATCCCCTTCTTGGTCAATCTAAAAAAGTGGTTATTCCTAGTGAAATTTTTTTTGAATGAACCTTTGATAATATCCCTCTAAACCAAAAAAATATATTAATAATGAAATCATTATTGGGATACTTCCAAGAAACCACTAACTACACCTTCTTTGAGTCCACTTACACACCCTCCTCTGAGATGATGTGACCCATGAAATGTACCCTATCAATCCATAATTCACACTTATATAGTTTGGAATATAGCTGATGCTCTCTCATTTTAATCGGGATGATGCCAAGATGTCGAGCATGATAGGCATGAGTCTTGGAGTACACCAATATATTATCGATAAAAATGATCAAAAACTAATCCAGGTACAGGTGGATGATTCAGTTCTTTAAGTCCATAAACACATTCAGAGCATTCTTCATCGTGAACAGGATCATGAAAAACTAATATAGGCCATACCTTTATCTGAATGCAGTCTGTGGTATATTAGAAGGTTTAAGTCTCAACTAATGATACTCTAATATCAAGTCAATATTAGAGAAGACACATTCTTCTATCAACTAGTCGAAGAGATTATCAATACGTAGAAGAGGATATAAGTTCTTCACTATCATCTAGTTTGACTTCTGGTAATCAATACATAATCATAACGTCATTCCATCCTTCTTATAAAATAAAACTAGAGAACCCCAAGGCGAAATACAAGGACAGATAAATCCCTTATCCAAAAACTCTTTAAACTAAGTCTTGAGCTCTTGAAGCTCTATTTGTGCCATTATATAGGGTAGAATAGAATTTAGTTCATTCCTAAGAATGTGTTCAATTATAAATTTCATATCTATATCAGCTGTCATCCCTAAGAAGTACTGAGGAAACATTTCCTACAACCAATCCATTGTAGGTGGAAATACATCCTGCTTCACACTCCCATCATCTATAAAAATACTAGAAACATGGTCACTGATCTCTCCCAGTTTTAGATGAACTAGCCCTACATAGACTCCCAAGATATCCCAATCTCCACGATTCACATAATTATGACCCTCAGGCGGTTTAAACATAACTCTATTGTGGTTACAATCTACGTTTGATCGGTATTCTACCAACCAATCCATACCCAAAATCAAGTCGAATCCTAAAATCTCAAGTATATAGAGATACCAAAGGAAAAGATACTCCCCAACCTTAAGGGAACACCCCTTGAACAAATAAATTTCTATCAACTGTAATCTCAAAGGTGTATCGACCATCATAACCCCACTCACTAACTCCACCATCAGAATCAACCCAATCAAAAGTTGTGAAGATTTAAAATAATGAGAGGCTACTGTGTCAAATAAGGAACTTGAATTTGTAGAATCTATAAGAATAGTACCTATGAGTGTCGACGGTCTAGCCTCACAATCTAAAACTAAAGGATAAACTGCATGCAACTTTCAAAACCATATTCCCTATACTGTAGTCTGAGTCCCCTAAACTGAACCACTTTGCTGATATGGGTGCTCTTTCCCAGGGGTACCAAGTTTACTTACTCAATTTCTATGGCCAGAAGATCTTCAACTACCAGAATGATATGGGATGGAAGATTCCCTTCCATCACTCTGATTCTATCTAGCTCCCCCATTTTTTCCCATCTATTGTAGGTTCCTATAAAACCATTGTAGATCTCCAATTATGCTGCAATCTCAGCACTCTACCAATGGTCAGGGGAACAATCAATATAAGAGACCCATCCTACCACACTTATGGTACAACACTCTAGTAAGGTCTTGAGTTACTGATACTTCCCATTGGATACTATTATTTCCATTACCCTAGTAAACATTATCAAAGTAATGCTTCTTACTCTTGGAAGACATACCTTGTGATAATCGATTAAAATCCACCTATACTCCACTAAAATCCTTCTTTAGGTTCCCTTCATATATAAAATCATGATTCACCCCCTAAAAAAACTTCTTTATCCAAAAGATGTTGACATGGTACTTAATCTCACACTTAAGGCTATCTTGAAACTACTTTTACACAGTAGCCTCATACCCTAGAAATGTTGGAATAAAGCACTACAAATCAGTAAACCACCCTACATAGTCTATAAAAGACATACTCCCTAGGGTCATCCTCATGAACATTACTTCCCTATCCTACCTAATCATTGTTGGGTAAAAGTTCTCTAACAACTTCTCCAAGAAGTCCTTCCACTCCATATTTTTAAGCTTCCCATCCCGAGTCTGGATATCCCACAAATGATTCGCTTGACCCCATAATATATAAGCTTTTATTTTAACTCTCTTTTCAAGAGGAGTATCCAAGTGTTCAAAAACCATCTAGATAGACTCAATTCAGAACTCAATTGACTCAGTTCCACCCTCTCTGATGATATTCAAGGGTGATATAACTATAACTCCCATTTCAAGTTAGATATACTCCTCAAACCCTATCCTTGGTCTCTTTCTATAAATTGAATAAAACGATTAAATTTATAATGAAACTGATCCCCATATTCCTCACTCAAAACTATCAGAGCCCTTGTTTCCACTACTATAAGAACATTCCCAGTCATGTCCTCATATCATCCTATAAAAAAGAATCATCATTGAGGAATATCTCAATAATTTCAAACACACTTCTTAGGAAATGCAACACAACATTAAAAGAATAAACAAGTGGGTTTCACTTAACTCCAAAACAATTCATCCCACTTATCTCTCCACATGGTCAAAACCAAGTCACCATCACTAACCTCAACCATCCCCCATCTAGGTCATGGATAACACAGGGTAAAACACTTTCATAAACCACGTTTGTTATTATACACCCATTTATCAGCTTTAATTTTTTTCTCTTTTATAGTCATTTACAATTTTCAGCTTCATATTAGGCTCCTTTTTCATTTAATTCACACAATAAAACTTAATCCTTTTATTTAATAACTAAATAAAAATCTATTTTCCCATTCATGCCTAAAACGATTCATGTCATAATAAATCTTAAGTTCCTATAATGATTCAAGAATAAAGAACTCTTATGCCAAGATAGTCAATGAGTCAAATCTCAGAAAATCTAAGAAAGAAATAACTTCACACACTAAGTTCATCCCTTGAGGTGAAATAATATTAAAATATAACAAAACACATCAATAACATCAATCCCACCTTGGGAACTAGTGTTTTCCCCCATTCATGGGTAAGCTACTCCCATTAATGAGATATTGACCAATTCTTGAATCATCCTAATCTCTTGTTTACCTTTCCCAAATAGTAAAACAAAAATAAAAGAAAAGAAAACTCATCTAATACCACATTAGGACATCCTTACCCGGGTTCCACTTACAGGTTCCCCGAGCCAGTTGGCTGTAAGACATCAGGCACACCTCCCTATATGTCAAAGGTTTCCGATTAGAATCAAGGTTCTAATATATGTTATATGGGGAGACTATACCCTCTTTATCAAATCATCACAACATTGGAAATAAATAAACTATATAAAAAAGTAATAACCAATAAGTAGAATAATACCATAACCAATACAAGACAGTATCACATGATAGACCAAAATAGGAAACAATATCAAAAAATACAGCAATAGATATGTCATTCTATATATGTTCCAAGTTTCAATAGGAAAAACCAAAATAAAGACACACCAAAAAACTCCCCAAGTGGGTCTTGACACCAAGTCTAGTCCTATCATCCATGCTCCATCCCAACTCATCCATCTAACATAGATATCTTTCACATATCCTATCCTGAAAACATGAATTCTATTCGAGGACTGATCAAGAAGCCTAAGTAGGGTGTGAGTACCACTCAGTAGGCCCCACCATCAGTATCTAAATAATATCCAGTCAATAATAGTTTATGTAGTTGTGTAAATAATAAATTTAAATTGGTAGAATAAGTATTTTACCAATTCAATTATTATTTAATTAACAACGTAATTTACTTAGGTTTATGATGACACCCAAACCACCAATAAATGGTTTGACCCATTACATATTCTGAACCATATCACATAGGTATTGACAATTCATTATAACATGGGATTTCGTTATCCATTTAATTCTAATTTCATATCATGAATACACGGAACTGTATCCCAATGTCAATATTTTGGGTGTAGAACGTCATGTCTAACACGCCAGGGGTATTATGAGCATCAGTCCCTATCTCACGCCCCATAGGTATTTGGAACATCAGTCCTTGTCCCATAAAATATTATTCACATGCATTCATTTGGGACTACAACACCATGTCTAGCACCCCATGGATATTTGGAGATTCAGTCCCTATCCCACACCCCATTTATTAATCAATCGCACATATATCACATATATCATCTTTATCAATGTTAATCATCATTAACATTATTATCAAACATTCTCTTCATGGTATACCCTTTAAATCAAAATAAACATAGTTTTTCACTTCAGTCACATGGAATAACATGAACAAATCATCATTAATACATTTATCAACATTTAATTATATAAACCATTAACCCCTTAAGGTTAAGCCAACCATCCCTTAATTATCAACATCAATCAATTAATAATCACATTAATCAACCAATTTCATAATCCCACTAAAAAGTGATTACATAAACACAATCCAACCAATTTCAATTTCCCCAAGTTCAACCTATTTCATATTCACATGGAAATTTAATTTAATTAATTCAATTTCAGGTGTAATTTATAAATCATGGAAATTTCAATTGAACATTTTCATATACTTAATAAAGATTAAAAATATGGTAATTTACATTTATACAACCTACTTTAAGATTTTTGATGGATGTTTACTAATAGAAATCCCTAATTAAGTAGAAAAATAAAGATCACAATGATGAATGAGATCCATAATCAACAACTAAGATCAATATCCAAAGGATTAAGATCCATCATAACCTAGATCCAACCCCTTTGAAATGGAAGAAAAATAATTCCTATTTATCTGTAAAAAGGTACATGGGATAGAGGAATACTAATTAGAAGATATTACACATCATAAGAGGTGAAGATATATCAATCAGGTCTTCGGTTCATTAATAATGGAGATCGAATATACTTGGAATCCTCTTTAGGACATCAAAAAATTAAGGAGAAACTCTTAGGTTGATCGGGGGAAATTAGGGTGAAATTAGGGGTGTTCAATAATTTTCAAATAAATTTTCATAGAAATAAATCCCACACGCATAGTTTCTTATGATAGGGTTCACAATTTTCCAAAATGTGTTCCCTAACTATGTGCCTCATCTGAGGGGTGCATAGTTTCTTCTAATATGGTTGATGATTTAACAAACCATGCACCAACCATGAAAACTCCACTATATCAATGGTGCACAGTTTGATGGGTTGGGTGCACAGTTTGGGAAAACCATGTACTACCCAAAATCTCTATAAAAACATCCAAAGTTTTTAAAATTCACTAGAAACAACCCTGAAAAAAACCCAACCAAGATATAATCAAAACAAGAGTAAAGAGTACCTGAAAATAAGTACAATTCATCTCCATAAAATTTCATGATCTTACAATTAGATTGTATATTTTACACATGCATTGTAGGCATCAAAAAGATTTTTTTATCAACTATTTTATTCTCAAATTTATCATTTAGAACATCCTTTTTATTCTCAATTTCTTCCAACTCCAGAGAATTTTATTACATAGAAATGATATAGGTATTAATGAATCCAAATAATTCTTTACAGAATTTTTCCCTTATATAGTACTAATATAATCGCCTATAGAAAATATGAATAGTTCATAACTTTAATGAACATATTAGATAGTTTTTTTGAAATACATAGTTTGAAAATGTATCTTATGTATGTATTCACAATTAAGACGCATAATCAATCAAGAATGGGAATATCATTTATACTCTCTAGACTGACCATGTCTTTAATTAATGTTTCAAATATTTCTTCTTCATATAGAATGTAGGAAATATATATATCTTTTTATGTGGTGACTGCATGATGTTTTAATGATAATATATAAAATAGTAAAATTTGCGGGGAGAAGGTACTCTTGGAAGTTTATTTTTTTCCATGGTCAATTAAATTGATTTTCTTGATCGGACCATATGTTTCTCCATCATTTTATACATATGTAATATCATACCTCACTTCAAACCTTTTTTCATCAACTATTATAGGGATTTCAATTGAAGAATTTTTTAAGGTCATACCTCATGTATCTTTATAAGATCAGATGACCACTCCATGAAGGTTTCAATTTCATCGTTGAAAATTATAACATCTACATCATTTAGTGAAACAAGAAACACATCTCTTATCTCCTGAGTTACTTCAATCAATACTCCCATGTGATGTTTTGTGAGTGCTTTATTTGTAGTTTATCTCTCATGGTATTATATATTGTACCCCTCTCAACAAGGTGGTGTGTGGGTTTTGATAAAAGAAATCACATAAAACTTTACCATGAAAAATTGTTGTAATATAAAGTTATCATAAGTTGTTTGATTCACATTTAGGAGAAAGAGTAATGAAAAAGTTTATTACCATGAGTAATGTATGCGATTGAGGGAGATGAATAGCCTAAAATCTAGTGGAATGAATTGTTCATTCATGTTTTTATCATTGTTTTACTACTGGTTCACTTTGATCCTCTCTCATATATTTGTCTTCCAAACCAAACTGTAAAATAAAACCTTACAAAGAATCTATTTTAACCTACAGTCCTTTTATTATCTTATATGTATCCTCTTGTGGTTTTTTTCTTCAAATATATTTTAGGAGACACTCCAAAACCTATACCTTTAATGTGACCATAATGTTCCATCACTTTCAAAAATAATGAAATTATTTTTTCCTCCAGTATGGTTGTTATTAATTATTATGTCTAAACTCTATAAAAAACATATAAACATAAATTGATATTTTTATTTAATACTATTATAAATCACAATTAATTACTATTATTTCATACTTACACATGTTTCCCATACTATTTTTTTCTTTTCATCAATGAGTTTACCCTCCTTATTTATGTGGGCCACCAAACATAGTACATGACATGAGATAGAAGTGGACTCATATTTTTATTCATCAATATTCATATAAAAAAGGAATATATGTTGTTTGATATCACATAAAACTTTTATTATTTATTTAAAGTAAATAAAAATTTCATCTCTAGTGAAGTTTACCCCGTTATTTGTTTGTGATAGGGGTACATTGTTTTTTATAAATGTTGTTTATTTTCAGCACTCATTTTCTATTTCATAAATTAACAATTTTGAATAAAAATGGATAAAACAAATATTTTCAAATAATATATTATTGACTACAATGTTCCCAAAATGATTTCTCATTACGATGGCTAATTAAATCATTCTACATTTCTTGCTTTATAATGTGTGAATTAGTAACTGGTGGTTGGGGATTTACTTTCCCCTCAACATCACTAAGATGAGACTTGGTAAGAAGATCCTGGAATACTCTATGGTCTTTTCTAGTGGCCATTAAGACATATTTACTATAAAATAATCTAAAATAAACAAACTCTATAAGAAATAATTAAAATTAAATAAATATTTAATTTTATAATTTTTAGGTAAAATAGAGAAATTAAAACAATACCATTATATCTTCCCAAAGTGTTTGCATCGTTACATGACAGATATGGCACCATTAATCTATATCAATTGGCACATTCATCCTTATTTTGACCCCAACCTAACTAATGAGCAATGACTTATTGGGGTAAATAGGTTGGTCATGTTGATTCTATCCATCCTTGAATTTTATACCCTTACTTCTTTTATTGATAATTTTAGTCAACACTATGATGTTGCATTGTTATTGTTTTTTCCATAAACATATTTTTGATCCCCTGATAATTCTACAGTTTCAACATAAATCATATTTTCTTCCCAAAGATTGGTAACATCATCATATACAGAAGACACGTACTACATGATTAGTCAAACATTTAATTTAGATTACATTAATATAGTAGATAATACATAATGTTATGAGGAAAATCATGGTATATTAAAAAACTATTTAACCTTCACATTGATCTCTATCTAATTGTTTAAAGTTTGAATGGATTTATAACCTCTATTGATAATCAAAATCCCCTCTTTATGGTCCCCTATAAAAAATCCATTGTTTACATTGGGACGATCATGAAAAAATTGTGATATCCCAATTAAAGAGTCATCCTTAATTGAATTTTCATCTAACCCAGTAGTTTTTTTAGTTTCTAGTGGGGTAGTCCACAAATTCATGTTCTCTGGATCTAAGACATAATATACTTTCACTTCTTGTGATTCCATTATGAATAGTTTGTCCTTTTCTCCTTCCACGCTAAAATTCACCTTCACGAAGCCCATTTAAACAATTTTCACTACACTCATATTGTCAATACATTTGAAATGGAAGATAGACATGTGAAATGTTGTATAATCTAACTTGTATATCTATTTTATAATGCTAAAATATGAAATATTCACATAAATTGTATTTCTATACTTGGAACTAGATATGTGCATCACTTCCACTACAAGAGTAACTCTATAGTTTTGAATCATATCACAGTCATCATGTTCTTTTGTATAGAATTTATAACCATTTATTACAAAAATATTGTAACATATAACAATTTCATTTTATCTCATGGTTATCCATCAAATTCATTCCTCAATTGAATTCATTTTTTCAGATAGGTGTTTCTTCACTCCTTCCTCCTATGGCTAATTCACGACGCAGGACTATCGTCGGACTTTCATTATGCAGGACCATGGGGAGGTATGGAATGTTACCCTTTGGGCCAAGAGTATACCCACCAAGTTTAATTTCCTTTTATGGAGAATTAGGAACAGAGCACTTCCCATGGATGATAATGTTATGAGTTGTGGTATTTTCATGGTTTCTAGATGTGTTTGTTGTAAGCAGCATGAGGTGGAGTGTTCGAGCCACCTGCTCTTTGAAAGCGAGTGGGCTCATGAAGCTTGGGGTTTTTTCAGTGAATTTACTGCTATCTCCACTCCGAGTATGGCATATCATCCCTTCCTCGATCGATGGTACCATGGTTCAGGTGATGGTGGCCTAGAGAGGTCTTCCTGTATTATTATCTTGTAATAAGGGTGTTAGTGCATGTGGTAAGAGTGCAATAAGCGGATCTATGAGGGGGTAGTCTCAACCGGTCGCCTGATTATCTTCAAGGTTAGTAGTTTGCACATCGACTTGGTCTGGACTCTGGATAACTGGAGAGAGGCTCCCTCCTTGTAACGCTTCAATTCTGGTCCTTTCCGCTCCCCTCAGGAGAACATCCACCACCTGGACAACTGGGTATGCTGGCACCCCCCTTCAGTGGGCCTGAATCTCAACAGCGATGGGTCCTATATATCAGGCTTCATTGGTGGTGGTGGGGTTGTGTGTGATGATAACGGATCATTCATTCCGGCCTTATCCATTTGTCTTAGTCAGTGTTCGGCCCTTCAGGCAGAATCCATGGCTATGTTCAATGGTCTGAAAATTTGCAGGGATAGAGGCTTGGACATCAGGGAAGCAGAAACAGACTCTATGATTCTTCACAATGCCCTTATCGGTATGGGTAGTATTCTTTGGTTTATTCTTTATACCATTAGAAGCTACCATGTCTTTCTGGGGGATAATATCAAGGTCTCTCATACCTGGCGGGAGGGGAACAAGGTGGCGGACTATTTAGCCTCGGTGGATATTCTTGGTCCAGAATTTTTAGTCTTTCATGATCTTCTTTGTTTGAAGGCATAAGGGGTGAATATTATCAGAGGTGATGCCCTCGGTCTTCACTATTTTAGACCCCCTTAGTCTCTTCCCTTTCTTTGGCCTACTTCTTTTTCGTCCTTAGCTACCTAGTATCTTCTTTTTCCTTTGAATAAAAATTTACATTATGATGACAATATAACCTTATAGACAACATTTCTTCTTGACATACCCTTTCAAAATGATTATATACCTTATATTGGGGTATATCCATCCTTAATGAATAGGACCACATATTTGAACCTCTCTAAATAAGATAAACAACATGTGGACAATTATATCAAATAATTATGGTGGTGAGAACATCTATAATTCAAAAATATATTATTATAACCTCCTTAATAATGATTTGAAACTTCACCAGCTCTATAACTTTACTCCATATGGCTTTGAAAAAGAAGAATATTATGGTTAATGTATGTCATACATTTTTAGTATGAATGAAACATAAAGACATGGGCATCAAATCTTTCATCAAAACATGAAATTCATGTGGTTTTATTCCCTATAACTTTATATTTGTCATAGAAACTAATTTTTTTATATTTTATGAATACCCCTATGAAACTTTTACACTATTAAAGAAAATTAAAAATTTCAATTTTTTCTTTCGGGACAGAGTGTAATCTACTATAGGAAGAAAAGTATGCCTTTTACCCTTCACTGATGCCAAATCTTCAATTATCTCCATGGAAATCATGTCCAACAAAGCCTTGATGTCATCTTTCATTTTTTCATGAACATTTAGCATTGTGTCAATAACACTATCAAATACATATTTATCTATATGCATGACATCAATAAAATGTTTGACATAAAAACAATTCTAATATTGTAATTCAACGAAAATTGATCTATTTTTAGAAATTAATATCATAAGGTTTTTTAAAATGGTTTTTTGAAAATAGTATCAATATAGTTTACATTATCGAATAGTTGATCACCCATTAGTAGAGAAACTGTTGGAACCTATTTAGTATTCCCATCAAATACTATCATCTAGGATCAGTATTCATGTCATCAAAGTAAAAAAAATTCAATTTCCTTAAAACATATTATTCAAGGAATGTTTCAACCAAACTGAGTGTGTTAATTCTTCACAAATTGGACACCCCATCATTCCTTTAATTATATAGAAAGAAAAATTTCCATAAGATGGAATGTCATTTATTATCCCATAAAACATATCCCTCAATATGACTTCTTTACTTATATGAGCATCATACATTGCGGAATTTGTATCCCATATCAATTTTAGATCTTTGATCAATTGAGGTAAGTAGACATAAATATCATTAGTAGGTTGTTTTGGTCCATATATAAGTAGATACAACATAATGTATATGTGATTAAAGAATTACCATGGTGGAAAGTTGTAATTTACAAATATGATGAGCCATGTACTATGAGTACTACTATTTTTTTCCAAAGGATTTATTACATCTGTAGGTAATGAAAGATGGATGTTTTTTGGGTCATTTCTAGATATATGATACTTGTAAATGAATTTTTTTCACTGAGAAGATTCTTCTAGATAACTTAATTTCCTATGTTTAATTATTGTATCTTCATTCCATGTCAATTGTCTCAAAATTTCTTAACATATATATAGTCTTCTAAACTGTGTAATGTTAGGAAAGTACCATAAATCTATTGAAGGACTTGATTCATATATCTTGTATCAATTTGTTCCACACTTCGGTAATTTTATAAGTGATTCATGATCCTTGAGAAACAATATTAAATAACTTTAATGAGAATGTGTTTATTTATTGATCATTTTCATTAAACATAGTAATTTTTTCATCATATGTTCAAAAAGTAAGTTCATTTTATTCTGTTGGCATATCATTATAGAGAAAAATTAGTTCTATAAATCTGGTGTTGCTCCATCCACTTTTAGATTCGAAATTATATAACTTCAATACAGGTGAAAAAGTAGTGTATTTAGTATAATTAGTATAGAATGATCTAATATAATAGTTATTTAACTTCTAAAAAAACTTTTTATAATCACGAAGGTCATATTCAATTATCATTTTCATTTCTTCCATATGATATCCATTATCATTTAAGCTAGTATTCATGTCAAGTGATCCATAAACTAGAAAATCATTTCGATCAGTGTGAAATTTTAGTTTTTCTCCATGTTTATTCTATGATTTATATCTTTGATCTATTCTGTGATAACTAAAATGTTTTTCTAACTCTTCCAAACTACTTTTTCTTGAATAAAAACAATGTAAACAAAGATAAATTATTTCAAAAGGGTTATATGCATGCTTTATTCCAAACTTGATGAACTATTTAAATCCATATTCATATTATTTTGTCATACTATTATCATGCATCCATTTTTTATTTATATCCATCCTATTAGGTTTATAAAATATTAATTTTGTTAAAAAATCAATAAATACACATAAGATATTCATAATAAAAGTATAAAGTTATAAATAATTCTAATATAGGTAAACCAACATTTTATTGTTTCAATTAATTACAGTATGCATTAAATTAAATGGGTAATTAAATTTAATAAAACAATTAATCAATTAGTGGTTGGTGTTATCCTCTGAATTCATCCATGATCATCACCAGTACCATGTATGGGATGACTGCAGCTTAGGGTATTTCAAGAAACATAAGTGCATGTCTAAAAGAGATGGGATATTTTTATCAAGAAGAAAAATGAAAGAATAATTGTTCGGTAGATGAAGTGGATGATGATGACAGTTTTCTCCTTAAATTAAAATGTTCTAGAGTTAGGATTTGGAGAAGCACTAGAAAATATTTCTTAGTTTGTTTCTTAATGATAAAAAATAATTATAAGAGGTCAGATCCCTATAAGGGGATCTAGGATTGGTGTGGTTGTGAGAAATCTTGGTTGGATGGTCTTACACACTCTCATGATGAGATAACAATTATAGTTTTAACATTTAAATAAAGACTTCAATTACTCCATGAAAAATAAAAGTCATTTGCAATGAGGACTGAATTTCATAAATTCTTAGTTTCCCATGACAAAAAGGCAGTAATTATAGGATGGTTTCTATAACCTTTCTAGGTGGGAGTGAAAAAATTGTAAGGAGTTTATATTTATTCATTTCATCACATGGTGTGTGGTGGAATATGTGATGTTTCATTGATAGTCTAATTGGAGCTTTAAAGGAGTGAGAAAGTTTTGGAGACCATCACTTTTTAGTGGAAAAATTTCATGCATAATTAATTCGAATATCCATAAAAAGTAGCGAGAAATTTAAATCATATGGTAAATTTGACCACTAACAAGTATCGATCGCCCCTTTATCCTTATTTCCTTTAATTATGGAATCTTACCAATTATAGGTATCCATTTCAAGAATAAATTATATCATCTCTCATTTATTCCCATTTACCATGTTCTGATACACTCTTCTGTATAAATTAAGGTATTCCAAATCATTATTTCAAATATAATTATAAAATATCAAATTAATAATGTCAATAAAATGGATTTCTTACAAAAATTAATCATTTGAAAACATATATTAATAGAATCATCAATTATAAATATTATGGGAAACAAAATTCTTATAATTGGATGGGAGAAATCCCTTGGAAATTATTTTTATTACATTCAATTTAATTATGACTGGTATTTCTAAATTTTTTGTAAAAATATATTTCCTCAGAACATAGAAGGTTATATAGTCATTAGATTTTGACATAGGGTCAAGGAGATTAAAATTTCATGAAACTAATGGTTGAAACTGCTATTCATGATAGAAGTAAAGGAAAGGGGGGGTGAACCAATAATGGATCGAGGTAAGAGAGATTGGGTGGATAATCAACAAGTTAGATAAAGAAAAAATAAGATAACTTGTGTGAGTGTTTTTTAAATCATTTAAGAAAAATTAAAAAAATATATGTTTTAGGTGGAGAAAGGATCACAAGTAATCACATAATTTGATTATAATATATCATTATAATTTAATAAAATAATTAGATAAACTTGAAACTAAATCAAATATAATGAAACTCATTTATTTCCAATAAAACCTTTAAAACCAAGGAAACAAAGAAATATTAAAATTCAAAAGACTTAAAACCTTTTTATTCAGAATAAAATTCCCAAACAAGAAATGAAGCCGTAAAATTAATCTATACACTTCACAACTCATTCAAATATAAAATTATATGAAAAATATTTTCATAATTACTCTCCAAAAAAATTAAATTTTAATCTTTATTATTATTATTATTATTATTATTAAGTTATTTTAGTTCTTTTTTTATAATTAATTTTATTTTAGTTAATTTTATTAATTTCTTTATTCCAAAAACTGGTTAGTTCATTTTTATTTTCATTAATAAATGGTGATTTTCTATTAAAATGATTTCTTAATGGTAATTTTAATTTATATTTTGTATTTATTCTAAATATGATTTGAATTTTGATTAAAATTTCTAAAATATTTCTTCTTTGAAAATTTATAAATATAACTAGACCATTAGATTTATTGAGAGTAAAGGTTAGTATTATTAAAGTTTTTATATCTATAATAATTATTAAAGTATATGTTTTTGGGGAAAAAAATAAATGTTAATAAAAATATATAAAATATTTTATTATTTTTTAAAAATAAATTAGTTTTTTTAATTGAGTTATTTTTATAATCATACATATCCGTAGTCTCTTTATTTTCAAAGAATATTACAAGTTTTTTTTAATAATTATAATTATATTTTGGATGGTTACTTTTATATTAATGGACACAATAATATATAAAATGTGGTGGCTGGAAAGATAGTGGTTGAAATGTTGGATGTGATGGAAATTGAGATAGAAAAAGTGTTGTGAAAGTGATTAGATCAAGTATAATTATTATAAGTAAAAAATAATATTCATAGAAGTAAAAAATGACTCTTCATGTATTATCCATGACTTGAATACCCATAAAACACTTGATTCACATTCACTATTACCCCAAAAGTACTCTTTGGTCCCCAATAACCAATGGCTAGTGTTGTGGGTCTCAGCTTATAATTGAGTAATGATTTACCCATTTTTATTTAGAGTTATTTCATTGTTATTATTTATTTAAAATTCATAATGAATCATCAATAGGTAAATCCTTCCAAGAATAAAACATTTACCAAAAAGGACATATGAGGAAAGAAAAATAATTTAAACCACCCATTACTCTCTACATAATATTAAACATAGCTAAAAACATGAAACTAATAGTATATGGGAATTCTAGAGTAGAATTCAAACCAAATTCATCCTAATGCTGAGGAAACACTAAGATAAATTAGACAATACTTAAAAAGGATCATGGATGACCTCTAGTAGCTCATACTCTAGTGTAGGATCTCATCCCTCTTCTATAACAAATAGAAATTACCCACTCATGTGATCGTACAGTTACTATTATCCCTAAGTACATAGAAATTTGAAGAAGAGATGTTATATGTCCACAGAGGGGTCCATGTATGGTTTGAAAAAAATACATAGTAGGAAACCACTAATGTTGTCTCAACATATTATAGAAAAAGATTATTGCAATAAAAATATCTAAAAATTTACAAAGATATTAAGTAAAATAGTTTTAAAAGTTAATAAACAAGGATGAATAGTTGATCACAATCAAGTGATAAAAATAAAAAAAACTAAAATAAAACTAATAACCCCTATAATAGTAGGGTCCTAACCTTCATTTATATCCTTTGAGAGTATCCCAATGTTTATTTTTGACTTGAGGTAGGTAAAACAAGTAGTATATCCCATCAAGGTAGAATTTGGTTGAAGATTAAACAAGTCCACTCTTGTCATATAAAAATTAACCAAAGTGATAAGTCATTTGGAGTCCCTTAGCTACAGGTTTTATATAAAATATAATGACTTTGAAACATACACAAGGGTTCCATTTATGCCCAAGTATAAGTCAAGAGAAAGTGTGTGACACTTTAAGAGTATGGAGTTATGTCACAAGATCTAATATGGGGTGCTGGATTTGAATTCCAAGAAATATTCTAAAAATTATGATATAGGTTTGAATGGGATAACTAAAGTTTAATTTTTAAAGTAAGGTTCATGATAAATAAGAAAGAGAGAGTGAGGATCTTTACATAAAATCCATTGAAAACATTGAATAAATTTAATCATTTATTTAAAAATATAATTGGAAACTATCTATTGATATTTTTTAAATATAATATGTTTTTTATAAAAATATTTTGAAAATAGAGGGAAAAATGTTATAGGAATAGCCTAAGAATCACACGGTGATTAGAGACCACCTACCAATATTAATAGAGATATTTTAAAATTATAAATGATCATTAGAAACCCCTAAAACTGTGGAAATACAATTTCATAACACCGTGAATTATGCCAGAAATCCTTCACCAAATTTCTAATTCATGACCCCCAAAACTAACTCAAATAAACAAATAAAAAAAAAATTACAACATCCATAACTATACCATTAAAATGAAACATAATTCGAGAATCTATAGCCCTAAAACCACAAAAAATACCAATAATAAAAATACATACCAATAACTGACAATCAAACATATCCAAAAGTAGAACCTGAACACCCTGTGAATCGATTAAAAACTTAGAACCAAAACCCAACTAGGGTTCGACCAATAGTGAAAAGTAGTGTGGGGGGAGAAAGAAGAACATAGATGGAGGATAAAATGAAGGAGAAGGGTTATATACCCTAAAAATGGAACCATGAGACCACTGATCCAAGATAACACCACATTATGCACACTACTGAACCCAAACAAACATGCAATGACAGAGGAGGAGAAAAAAATAACATACCTTAGATTTGAGGCTTGATTCATTCAAGAGAAGGTTGAGGGAGAGCGGTGGAAGCACTAGACTTCTGCAAGATCTTAAGCAGTGAAATGAAAATAGGTGTGGTTAGGGTTCTTTTTTAAAAGATCAAGTGATATTTTATCAGTGCTTCTAGAAAAACTTTGATAAAAAAGGGGTTTTATCAATGCTAAAATAATAAGTACTGATAAAATATTTCTTTATCAGCATACAAAAGAAGTGATGATAAAGATGTAATAGAGATTTATAATTATATTCATAAACAAATATATTTGTAAATATA
The DNA here is from genome assembly GCA_963277665.1 of Viscum album. NCBI lineage: Eukaryota > Viridiplantae > Streptophyta > Magnoliopsida > Santalales > Viscaceae > Viscum > Viscum album. Next base: position 499,003,164 of record OY728140.1, read on the forward strand.
TTTATAAATATATGTATATAATTATAAATGTATTTATTTCATTATAAATATTTATATAATTATATATATATATAATAAATATATATATATATATAATTATAAATATATTAAATATATTCATTATTTAAAAATATTTATTATAATTTTATAATTATTTGAATATATAATTACTTATTTATAATTATATAAATTCTTTAAAAATTATATTTATTTATTCATAATTATAAATATATAATTTTATAAATATAGCAAATATAAATTTATAAATATATTTATAAATAAATATATTTGTAAATATATATATAATTATTTATTTGTAATTACAAATATATTTATATCATTATATATATATATTTATATATTTATATAAAAATATATATTTAATAAATATATATAAATATAAATATAAATATAAATATAAATATAGTAAATATATTCCTCATTTAAATATATTTATTATAATTTTATAATTATAATTTTATTTATATCATGATATATATTTATATAATTATATATATATATAATATATATAAATATAAATATAAATATAAATATAGTAAATATATCCATTATTTAAATATATTTATTTATTAATAATTATATAAATAATTTTTAAAAAAATAATATTTATTTATTTTTAATTATAAATATATAATTTTATAAATTTAGTAAATATAAATTTATCAATATATTTGTTTATGAATATTTATATAAAAATATATTTTTAACATTATTATTGGATATATTATCTTAAACGCATGCATGTTAAAAATGAGTGAGATTAAATAATTATAAATGAGTACACATTAAAAATATTGAAAAATGGATAAGCTTTATTAATTAAATAAATTATTTAAAAAATGATGGGTATAAATTGAAATGAAGATGAATGCTTATTGAAAATATTAAAACATGGTAAATTAATATATATATATATATAATTATTATAAAATTATTAAATTCTAAAAAATAGAAAATGAATAAATATTAAAAATTAATAAATAATACTAATTTTAATAACATTAGAAATAAATAAATAAAATTTACTGATTAAAAACATAATATTTTAAATATATCATGTTACAAGAAGAAATTATAAAATGGATAAAAAAATTTAATAAATTACCTAAATGTTAGGTGTTTGTGTTTCTATATAAGATTTCATTAATTATGTAAATATTTGTTTGAGTGTGTTGTATATAAAATATATTTATTACGTATATGTATGTGTGAAATTAATGTAACATGTGTCTCATATGTGTTAAATTGAAAAATCAAACAACATTAAATTAAATGTTCATTACTCAATATAATTACTCAATATTTTTAATTAATAATAATTTTTAATTATAAATCATTCTTCACTAAATATATGACTTATTTAATGAAAGAATAAATATTTTGTATTATATTAACCATATTTTAAAAAATATGTTATATATTGATATACATACATACATATATATATATATATGAATAAATTTCTATATTAAAAATATTAAATTTATTAATGAATAATTTTGTATAAAACCATTAAAAATAAACAAAATGTTAATATATTTTTAATTATTACATTTTATTAATTTTCTATATTTATATTTAATATATATTATTTATTACTATTTATAATTAATGTATTTATATATATTAAATTTATTGTTTTTTATTAATAATTGTTTCACTAATATATTTTTTGATAATTTTTTTATTTATTAATTTTTTTGTTTTTTTATTAATTATTAAAATTTATTCATTTTATATATCTATATTTTATTTATACTGTTTATTAATATTTTTAATTTATATATATGTATATTAAATTGATTCATTTTTATTAATAATTATTTAATTAATAAAATTTTTAATATATTTTTTAATTTACTCATTTTTAATTTTTATTTGTTTAATTATTTCAATTTCTTCATTTTATTTATCTATATTTAATATATACTATTTATTAATATTTATAATTTATTTATATATATTTATATAATAAATTTATAAATAATTATTTTATTAAAAAATATTAATATTTTTTAATTTATTGATTTTTAATTTTTATTTGTTTAATTATTTCAATTTATTAATATTTTTAATTCTTTTATTTTTAAAATTTTTTTGGTATATATTGAAAATGTTGGGTCCTGTCGTGTATAGGCCCTAATGGTGGGGCAGGTGTGTCAACCCGAACATATACGGGTGGGCTAAATTGTGGGAAGCAAAGAGTGGGCCAAGGTCCCAGTGGGTTAGTGGGCCTAGATGAGTGTGTGTGAATTGTGTATGCGGGAGCCCATCCCTGTAATAGGCTTCTAATCTTGTTATGCGGTAGAATCATATATAAATAATTTCTTACACTTGGGTTATTTCAATATAGGACTCGCAAGAGGTATTGAGACCTTTATTAGCACTAAAAGGGATGATAAAGGGTTCCCTTTATCAGCACTAAAAAACACTAATAGAGGTACCCTTTATCACTGCTAAAAACAATAGCTGATAAAGGGTGCCTTTTATCAACACTTTTTTAACGCTGATAAATGATACCCTTTATTAATTCTTTTTTACACTAATTAAGGTAGCCATTATCAGCGATTTTCTCTAGAGATGATAAAGGCTAGTGCGGTATATTTCAATTTTTTGTAGTAGCGAGGTTTCATAATAATTTCATCATTTTATCATAGCATAACCCATGGAAAAAAAGAAGCATGTTTCATAATAATTGTATCATGGTATAACCTGTGGAATAGAAATGGGTTTCATAAACATCTTTTCATCATAAACATAAACCTTTAAATGAAAGAATATGAATGGTATCCTTATATCATATCCCTAGTAAGGCATAGATAACATTAACAGAAGTCGTCTTAGATGTAAAATGATTTTGATCAATCATTTAAAGCATTTATTGAAGAAAATATCATTTCCGCTTTGAAAAATGATTTTTAAAAAATAAAACATTTTAAAATGTTTCTCATTGAAAATAAACTTGAAAACATATAAATTAATCTCCAAATAAAATAATGGTCATGATGACGGTAAGTTTTGTCCATGTCATACATGTTAAAACAAATATTTCTTCAACATTTTTGGTAAAAGACGAATGTGAATTGTTTGGAAAAAAATGTATATTTCATTAAAAAAATTAAAAAGTAAAACATGGTTAAAAATATATTTTAAAAATCATAAAATAATAATAAAAAATTTGTGAAATAATTGTTAGAAAACATGGGTTTCGAAGAAACCATATTTCCAACTGAAGAGAGAAATAAAGTCATATTTTCTTACAAAAAATTGATCAATTATTTTAAGTGCCAAAAAGTTTTAAAATTTAACTATTAATATCATAAATAACCATAGTATAATAAAATCCAATATTTTATTGAGATATGGATCATAATATTTTATCAGTAGAAACATAATCATAAATAGTCCCGATAAATGATGAGATTACAACATAAAATCTTTACCACTTTGGAAACTTTTAATTGAAATAACCATAAAGTAACATCATTAAATGATATATAAAATATCATGAGAGTAAATAAATATAGGGTATTACCAATCAAAGGGGATTAATATACACCTCATAAAAGAAGATAGGTTCATAACATAATATATGTCCCAAAGAAATAAAATTGAGACAAAAACCTCTTACCTTAATTTCGGACATTTGTCGTACACATTAAAACCTCTTATATAATAAATATAAGTTTTTTATGCATCTATTAAATAACTATATTTATATATATCATACCATATTTTATTTTCTTATGACCTTTTATTACCATTTTATTAACAATTCCATGTTAAAGTTACGTTTTAGCCACTTTGTTTTTTATATATGTTTTGATTTTTTATTTTTCAACCTCATAATTTTATTATTATTTCATAATATCCATAATTTTAACAATGATATAAATATAATATATATTTAGTATATATGTATTTAGAGTAATCCATAAAATTCAGTGATAGAAAGAGAAATACACCTTTTATAGAGATGGTAGGTCGTACATACGGATGAACTTTGTTTCCATTTTGTTATTGGATTGAGAGGTGTTTGAATCACCTGTTTTGATAATATCAATTATGTTTAGATATACATTGATAATACCAAATAATGTTTATCTATAAATTCATTATACCTTCTAATTATGCCATCATACTAATGAGTTGATATTAATATCAAAATGATCATATCATATCATTGGAATATTATATTCAATATTTATTTATGATTATAAATGTTTAACGATGATTAATCTTGATACTAACTCAATATGGAAATGAAATGCATAGAACAGATACTTTATAAGCATTCGAGTTTTAAATTCACTGATACAGACAGAGCTACTGATAAACAAAGGTCACTGATAGACTAAGTCTACTGATAGACAAGGTCACTAATACAAGCTACTGATAGAATGGAGATATCGATAGAGGAAGCTACTAATAGAGAGAGTTACCGCTACTGATGTTAACAGCTACAGATAGCAAGGAAGAGCTACCGATAGAAGCTCACTGTTACAAAGAGCTACCACTACACATGGAGCTACCGATACAAGAAGAAACCACTACACATGGTGTTACTGATACAAGCAAGCTACCGTTACAGAGAGTAACAACTACCGTTGCAAGACCTACCATTACCAGCCCACCACTACAAGTTCACTGATACAAAGAGATACTGATGGAAACCAGTCACTGTTTCTCTAAACTCTATCTCTCTGTTTGATCATTAGAAACGGTCATATTTTGTGCTTTTAATGCAACTGATATTAATTAATTATGTTTGTTGGATGTCAGGAAACCATACTTCGTACCTGCAAAAGTAATCACGCCTTATGTTGGAAATTAATTAATGATGTTTGTTGGATGTCAGGGAACCGTACCTCGTACCTGCAGAAGTAATCATGACTTATTTTGAACCACCGCGTGAGCTATAAAAGGAAGATCAAAGCCACATACAAAGGAAGTGACATAGAGGACGCACAAATAGACACATACAAGAAGAACACACGAAGAACTCGTAGAACTCTCATACACTTCAAGAATAGAAGTTCAAAACGAAGTTCAAGTGCTACAAGGAATACTCTCACATTCAAGCTGAACACCTATACTGGAAGTGAAGGAACAAAACCATGACACTCTTTTTTCCAAACAACTTTCAGAGAAGGACTCAAAGCTTCATCTGCTTCAATTCTTAGGAGTCGAGAGTTGCATTGACATCACACAAGAGAATTATAAACTCATCTCCATATTATTGCTTTGATATGATCATTTTTATTACATTACGAGTGGTGTGTGTGCTTCTGTCTGTTTGGACACACACTGACTCATAAGCTGAACTTGAGGATACTGAAATCCTCACACCAAATTGTTTATACCTTTGTGTATCCCACATAGAACTGTGGTAGAGGTCTGAGTACATGGAAAGCTTGAGTACTATTGTAAACCCGGATCCAAGGTATGGATAAAAGTTTTATATTTACTGTTTGAGAGGACTAAGTCTCAGTTTGAAACTGGACCTCTTGGTTAAAACTGTTTTTCGTCTTATTTCAGTTTAAACTTTTTTCAATATTCTTCTTCTAATTACTTTGAAATTTAAATCTATTTTAAAGTAACTCTAATAGTTGAACTAGAAAGTTTTTGTAATTATTTCTAGTCAGTAAGTTAGTTTCAAAAGCTAACTTCATCTTCAGATTAAGTTAACTGAGAAATATTCAATCTTTGAGAAACTAATTGAACACTTACAATCTTTATATATTCACTACAGTTTTACTGGTTTTATGAATTATGGGATTTCAATATAAATATTTTATACATAAATTTTTAATAGGAACTCAATTCACCCCCCCCCCCTCTTGAGTATCCACTCCAACCAACATTTGGTATCATAGGTAGTTGATAAAATTTTTCAAAACACTATGTTTTTCAACTGTGATTCTAGTTATGTCTTAAAGATCTTAAATTTCTGTTATTTCTAAATTTTATCTCTTTAAATACATTTTCTAAAATCTAATTATGGATAATATATTAGAATGTGTAGCTAACAATAGGCCACCCTTCTTTAATGGTGTTAATTATGCCCAATGGAAAATCAAAATGAAATTTCACTTAGAAAGTATGGGATTTGACATCTAGACTGCTATAGAGACTCAGTATAAGGTTCCAGAAACTGTTACAACTACTTTGGATGAACCTACAAAAGTTGCTTACAATAATAATTGTAAATAAATTAATTCCTTGTATTGTGCTTTAGGAGATGAATAATTTAATCGAATATCTTCTTGTAATACTGCTTATGAAATTAGGGATACTTTGGCTATTTCCTAGGAGGGAACAACCAATGTTAAAGAAATGAGACTAAATACATACACTATTAAGTATGATATTTTTAAAATGAAATCTAATGAATATATTTCTGATATGTATCTCAGGTTTAATGAGATTGTTAATACAATGACCTCACTGGGAAAAGTTGTTCCAGCAAAAGAGTAAATCATGAGGATACTGAGATGCCTACCAGACAGATGGAGAGGAACCTCTGTCTCTATATGAGAATCATGTGACATTAGAAAGATACTTGTCAAGGAGATTATTAGTAAGTTGATGATGTATGAAAAAGATCTAAAGGTAAACAAATAGAAAGATGATGAACCTAAGAAGAAGTCAGTGGCATTTAAGTCTACTGCCTCAAAGACCAAGGACAAGGAGAAAGTTCATATACCTATTGAAAGATCAACAAGTGAAGGTTTAGATTCAGATAGTGATGAAGAGATGGGTCATATAGCCCAGAGATTCAAGAAATTATATCAGAAGAAGAAATTTTTCAAAAAATCAAATTATAAGGGTAAGTATGACCAATGAGGAAATTGGAAGAAATATTGGAATAAAGCTGATAAAGATGATGAGATAGTCTGTTATGAATGTAAAAGGAAAGGACATGTTAAGGCTGATTGTCCAAAATTGAAGTTTAAGAAGAAATATGATTACAAGGAAAAAAATATAAGAAAGCTATGAAAGCTACATGGAGTGCTTCGGAAGACAGCTCAAGTATATCTGAAGCTTCTGATTCTAAGGAAAAGAATCATGCCAACATGTGTTTTAAGATTGAAACATCTAAGGTAACACTTAATTCCCATATGCACAATGATTATTACTCTCAGAATGAAAGTGATTGAAATAATGATGATAATATGTCTAAAGTTGAATTATTGTAATACTGTAACATGTTAGAAGATACTTGTAATGAGATGAAAGATATGTAAAAATCATTAAAGAAACAGTATGCCTTGACTAGTACTGTTAAATCAGATCTTAGTATAGAAAAGGAAAAGAATGCTCAAATGTTAAAGGAGAATACTGAACTTAAATTGTCCAATGAGAAACTTATAAAAAAACATAGAGAAGTTCACAAATGGAAAGAATACTCTCACGCAATTTCTCAGAAAACAAGTTGAACCAAAGTATACTACTGGTTTAGGATACCAACCTGGATAGAGAAATATTGTTATGAATAAATGTATTCCAAAATCTGGACAGTATGCTGCTAGTTCAAGTTCTAGAAATTCTTATGCTTCATCTAGTTATTCAAATTCTTATAAAACAAAAAAAGTTTATTTATCAAAATTTATTGAATCTGTTGATTATAGGAAACCCATCAGACAAATATGGGTGCCTAAATTTTTACTTTCTAACCTTTCTGGACCCAAGAAAATCTGGGTACCAAAATTATCTTCTATCTAAATCTGTTTTATAGGAAAATTTCTTGAAAAGCTCCTGTAGGAAGATATGGTACTTCGATAGTGGATGTTCAAGGCATATGACAGGAGACTACTCATTCTTTAAGAGTGTAATCAAAGTTGATGGAGGACATGTCACCTTTGGTGACAACTCAAAAGGAAAGATCATCGGCTTAGGCTATATTGGTAACAATGATTCAATTTTAATTTCTAAAGTATTATCTGTTGATGGACTAAAATACAATCTGTTAAGCATTTCAAAGTTGTGTGATGATGGTTTCAATGTTAAATTTGAAAATGATTCTGGAAATGTATTTTATTCTAAAAATATTTTGGTATTTACTTCTTTAAGTGATGAAAATGTATATGCTTTAGATTTAAATTCCTTATCCAAACAAAAGGTTACTTGTTTAAATGCTTTTCATAAAGAATCTTGGCTATGACACAGAAGATTAGGACATTGCAATGTTCATTCACTTAAGAAACTAACAAGGAACGGTTTAGTTAGAGACCTACCCAAACTAAAATTCCCAACAGAAAAAGTTTGTAATCCCTGTCAAAAGGGAAAGCATCATAAAGTTTTTTTCAAATCAAAGAAAGAAGTTTCAACTTCTCAACTTCTTGATTTGGTTCATATGGATTTATTTGGACCATCTAGAGTGTCTATCTTTAATGGGAAGCACTATATCTACATTCAAGTAGATGATTTTTCTAGATACACTTGGGTATACTTTCTTTATCACAAAAGTGAATATTGTTCTTATTTTATCAAATACTCCAAGTCTGTATGAAACCTTAGTGAACTTAAGATTAAGACCCTGAGAAGTGATCGTGATCGTGATTTTGAAAATCATGACTTTGAGACCTATTTCTCAAAAAAGGGCTACAATCACAACTTCTCTGCCCCTAGTACACATCAACAGAATAGTGTAGTAGAAATAAGGAATAGAACCCTTTAAAAAATTGAAAGAACTATTCTCAATGAGTATGACTTACCTATTTACTTCTGGGATGAAGCTATAAATAAAGATTTTTATATTATAAATAGAGTCTTGATTAGAACTATTCTTAAAAATACCCCTTATGAACTGTGGAATAATAGGAAGCCTAAAGTTAGTTACTTTAGAGTTTTTGGTTGCAAAGTTTTTATTCTCAACACTAAAGATAATCTTGATAAGTTTGAATCCAAAAGTGATGAAGGAATATTTCTAGGTTATTCTATATCTAGAAAAGCTTATAGAGTATTTAATAAAAGAACCAAATGTGTGGAAGAATCTGTACACATAAAATTTGATGAAACTGATCCACATGAACCTAAGACCCCTCTTGAAAATCTTGAAGACGATATGTCAATTCTAAACCTTAATGAAAAAAATAGTGAACCTGTTGTTAAGGAAACTAGTTCTAGAAATTTTCTAGAACCTGTCTCTGTTGAACCTGAACCTGTAAATGAACCTGAAATTTCTAGCCTTACTTTTTCTAGACCAACTAGGACCCTTAAAAACCATCTTTAGATGTTGTTGTAGTATATTTGGATAGAGTAACTAAGACTATGTATTCTCTAAGAAATCAGGTTGAATATCGAACTTTTCATTCACAGTCATAACCTAAAAATATCAATGATGCTATCAATGTTGAATTTTGGGTAATGGCTATGCAAGAGGGGTTAAATCAATTTGAAAGAAACAAATTTTGGGAATTAGTAGACAGACCTAAGGACACTTTGACCATAGGAACTAAATGTTTTTTTATAAATAAAGTTAATGAGTCTATAAATATAGTTATAAAAAATCTAGGTTAGTTGCACAAGGATACAGTCAAGAATAAGGAATAGACTATGAGGAAACCTTTTCACCAGTATCTAGGATAGAAGCTATTATAATTCTACTTGCTTATATTGATCATCTGAATTTCAAGTTATATCAAATGGATGTTAAAAGTGCTTTTCTAAATGGTTTTATGATTGAAGATGTTTTTGTTGAACAACAACCTGGATTTACTAATCCCCATTTTCCAAATCCATTTTTTAAACTTTCTAAAGATTTTTATGGTTTAAAACAAGCTCACGAGCTTGGTATGATGGACTTATTAATTTTCTTATTTCAAAAGGTTTTATTAAAGGGATTATTGATCCAACTCTTTTCATCAAAAGGATTTCCAAATATGTTTTGATAGTACAAATCTATGTTGATGATATTATTTTTGGATCTTCTAAAAATGCTTTATGTATTGATTTTTCAAAGAGTATGAAAAGTGGATTTGAAATGAGTTTAATGGGAGAACTCAAATATTTTCTTGGTATTCAGGTTTTTCAAAATGAAAATGGTATTATTTTAAATCAAATTAAATATAAAAAGGATCTTTTAAAACATTTTGTTTTGGAAAATAATAAGGAAAGTGATACACCTATGAGTACCACTTGTAAATTGGATGTAGATGAAACTGGGAAACCAGTAGATCAAACCAATTATAGAGGTATGATTGGTAGTTTACTTTATCTTACTGTTAGTCAGCCGGATATTATGTTTAGTGTGTGTATATGTGAAAGATTTCAAGCTAATTTAAAAGAGTCACACTTTCTTGCTATTAAAATAATTTTCAAATATCTTAAACATAGTACTAATTTAGGTTTATTTTATCCAAAAGGAAAATCATTCGATTTAATAAGTTATTTAGATGTGGACTTTTCAGGTTGAAAGTTAGATTGGAATATCACTTCTGGAACATCTCACTTTCTAGGTAAGTCCTTAGTATCATGGAGTAGTAAAAAACATAATTTTTTTGCATTGTCTACTGCTGAAGCAGAGTACATATCGGCTAGTAGTTGCTATGCAGAAATTTTGTGGATGAAACACACTCTATTGTACTATGGATATCATTTTAGGAATGTATCTATAAATGGTGATAACACAAGTGCGATCAATATCTCTAAGAATCCTATATCTCACTCTAGGACTAAGAACATTGATGTAAGACATCACTTTTTGAGGTATCATCATCAAAAGGGTGATATTAATATTGAATTTATAAGAACTGAACATCAATTAGATGATATATTCACCACGCCTTTAAGTTCAGAAAGGCTAAGTTACATTAGGCATGAGTTAGGAATGATAAACTTTCCATAGTGAAACCTCACTGTTAGAAAAACCTCGCTGTTAGAAAAACCTCACTTTTAGAAAAACCTCACTTTTAGAAAAACCTCACTGTAAGAAAATCCTCACTATTAGAGTAACCTCATTATTAGTGAAACCTCACTGATAGATAAACCTCACTGATATAACCTCACTGTTAGTGAAATATCACTGATAGATAAACTTCAATGGTATAACCTCACATTTAGTGGACCTCACCATTACGAATCCTCATCGGTATATGTTACCACTATTTTGCGCTGTTTTAAACTTCGTATTTTTTTAGCCACTAGAATATGCACCGTTTTATTATATTTATTATGATTTATTTATTTTTTGATTCCTAAATGATAAAACATTAGACTTAACCTCTTTTCAATCCACCTCGAACCCTTTACCTTCAAACCTTAGCTCTTAAACCTTCGTGTCTCTCGAACCCAAAACCTCATGATTCGCAGAATGGCATGAGTGAAGAGACCATATTTCAGTAGAGAGGGTGATGAGCCAAATTCCAAGAGACTCAAAGGAGAGTCTAGTGGTTTCATTGAAGTGAAGAAACCTATAAACCCGCACCTCATGAAAAGGGAAATAGTAATCGAGAAGGAACTCTGTGCAGAATGGATCCTGGCTAGAAAATCTTTTATTTTAGTGATTTTGGAGGAACAAGGGTGGCTCAAATGTTTTGAGAATAACAATGGTCTTTATTATCCTAAACTGGTAAAAGAATTCTATGAGTTTGTTCATTTTGAGAAATCTGAAAGTGAGAACAAAATGGTATTAGTAGTGAATGACAAGATAATATCGTTTTCTTTCATTGAATGGGCTGAGTGCTTGAAAGTTCCCCATGAGGGTGAGTTTGGTTATTTCTCAAAGTCAGTACCTCCCACTAGTGACATTTTTTAGTATGAAACTCTTTTGGAAGAGCTCACTGGAGATGGCACAACAAGAAAACTGGTTGTTATAGATATGGATGGTGAAAACCGATTACTGTTCAAATTTATCCAGCATGTGTTAAGTCCAAGAAGAGGACATTCTGCAAAACTTAGATTCCAAGATATATTATTGTTGTATATTCTAATGAATGGTTTCAAAGTGAATTTTTGTAGGCTTCTGATGGTTCAAATTGAAGATATGACCAGGCCAAAGTCAAAAATAAATGATCTATTATTTGAAAAGCTGATTTCATTGATGATCAAGGTAAAAGGTGTGGTTGATTATCAGGATTAGATAGTGTTTTTTAGAGACAACTTTTGTATTAAAAAATAGTTTGTGAGTACATGAAGATTGGATGGAACCCATGGAAAAGAGAATGGGTAAATGATGATGAGAAAATTTATGATAAATTTAACCCTATTGAGCATCCCAATCGGCCAAAAGACAAGAGAGACCCAATTCTAGGACCTGATGAAAAATAACCACAAAATAGTGATGATGATTTTGAGGAGGATACCTCTGCAGAATATGGAGGAGATCTTGATTTTCCTCCAAGCCCAGTTGCTGAAAAGGTATCATATGGAAAGGAAAGTTCACCTGTGAAGGAAGCAGTTCAAGGAGAAACTGGTGAAGAAATATTTTTAAATGAGGAAGACCTGCCTAGATCAGATCATAGAGAGACTTCTCCAAATTCAAATAGTAGTTATGATGAAGAGGAAGAAGTATCTAAGAATGGAAGTACCTATTTGGGTCTCAGTCCTCTGATTGAAAACTCTATTATGCCTATTGAGGAGATTCTTGATGTAGACAGACCAGTACCTATTGCTGCCATACCCTAACTTGTGTAACCTGGTTTGGATATGAATATGGTTGTATATGACTCTTCTGAAGAGGAATTACCCAATGTGGCTGTTGTTGGTGTTGCTGCAGATATAGCGATGGAAGCTCAGGTTGAGGGGGAGAAAATTGTAAGGACAGGATCAGTTTCTGTGAACTATAAAGTGGAAGATTGGACTGTGGATCTGAGGTTTTTTGTATTGGGATGGGACTATACTGATTCTTATTATGAGACACACATTATAAGATATCCTTTGTCTTATGATATTTCCTCATAGGAAGTTACTGCTCAACCAGTATCTCCTCTAGCTCTTCCTGAAGACATTGTGAGAAAAGGAGATCTTGAGGCACTGAAATATGAATTGAAAACCTATCTTGTTGAAGAGCTAAATAAGATGGAAAGTTATTTGGTATCTTCTCTAGGAAGCGTTATGTCAAGTGTTTTGACATAGGTGATGGATGAAGTAAAAGAATGTCAAAATCAAGTTAAAATTTTGAAAAGGGTTGTTGATTCTTTGAATAAATATCTTGCTTCATTTGACACCTTCATGAGTTCTAAATCTCAAGTTGATACTGACATCAACTACATTCGAGGTGTAGTGAAACAGTTTGTGGATGTGTTTGAATATTTTAATAAAACCATAAAAACACATGTCAGTACTCGGGATTTTTTTGTGAAGAATTTGATAAGTATTTTGAAACAATCCTTCAAAGAAACAGTAGCTTTTACTGTAAAACCTCTTGGTATATCCATAGTTTTGGTTGATATTGAACAGTTTAGATCTATGATGAAAGAAGAACTTCGTCAAGTTAGTACCAGTAGCTCATCTGATTCCCAGGTGATTACTACCACCAGGGATATCAGAAAAATTATCCAAGATTATATGAGAGATGCTACTCCAGCCCCAAAATAAATCAAATACAAAATTGATTACTATTTTCAGATATTGTACACCAAGCATCAGCTAACCAATCATTTCAAGCTGCTCTTAGAGAATCTAAAACTTCCCCCAGTTACTCAAGCCTTAAAAGAACAAGTTAGTAAGCTCAGGGAGTTGACCCCTGCTTTGGAAAAATTTATGGAGAACAAGGACGAATTTATCTCTACTATGAAGATAGTTGGAGGTATCATCATGGATTTCAAGAATCTCTTACTCCCATTCCTACATGTGGACAGTACACCTATCATTGTACCTACAGCCCTGCTTGCCTTTGGTCAGTCTTCTTCTGCACCTCAGTTGACTCCAGCTCAAGCTATCAGAAGTCTTACTCCTAGGATCACACAAAGGAGTACTCATTACATTTCAGACAGTGTTTCAGTAGCTCAACCACCTTTGATCATCACTGGTGTTCCCAAGCCTTCACCTACTTCTACCAAGCCTGAATCCTCTTCTGATCCCAAATACAAATCCAAATTACTTATTGAGGAGGTTGATGGATTACTGGCTAGGACATTTGATAGTAATCTTTGTACTTCTTATATTATTTGTGTACTATCTCATGTAACTTTGTCATGTGAAATGCAAATGTATATATTCTCTCTTCTACTTTGCACCATTGATTTTTTGTATTTTTGCTAATCACAAATGGGGAGAAAAATTATAATATGGGGAGAAATTACACTAATGAGGATAAAATTAAAATAAATATTCTATTTCTTTTTACTCTTATGTTTGTCCATAGTTTAACTCTGATACATTTGAGAATTATGATATGAACACACTAAGAAATTACATTAGATGTATTTTACTCCCATTCATTAAAGTTTATTCTGGATTATAATGCCATAATTTTTTATTATAAAAAACGGGGAGATTGTTGGACTCACCTGTTTTGATAATCTCAATTATGTTTAGATATACTTTGACAATCCCAAATAATGTTTATCTATATATTAATTATACCTTCTAATTATGTCATCATACTAATGAGTTGATATGAATATCCAAATGATCATATCATATCATTGGAATATGATCTTCAATGTTTATTTATGATTATAAATGTTTAACGATGATTAATCTTGATACTAACTCAATCTGGAAATTAAATGCATAGAATAGATACTTTATAAGCATTCGAGTTTTAAAGTCACAGATAGAGACAAAGCTACTGATAAACAAAGGTCACCGATAGACTAAGTCTACTGATAGAAAAGGTCACTGATACAAGATACAAATAGAATGGAGCTACCGATAGAGGAAGATACTGATATAGAGAGCTACCTCTACCGATGTTAAAAGCTACTGATAGCAAGGAATAGCTACTGACAGAAGTTCACCGTTACAAAGAGCTACTTCTACACATGGAGCTACCGATACAAGGAGCTACCGCTACACATGGAGTTACTGATACAAGAAAGATTCCATTATAGAGAGTAACAGCTACTGATGCAAGACCTACCATTACAAGTCCACCGCTACAAGTTCACTTATTCAAAGAGCTACCGATAGAAACCAGTCACTGTTTCTCTGAACTCTATCTCTTTGTTTGAACATTATAAACTATCGTATTTTGTGCTTTTAATGCAACTGATATTAATTAATTATATTTTTTGGATGTTAGAAAACCATACCTCGTACCTGCAGAAGTAATCACGCCTTATGTCGGAAATTAATTAATGATGATTGTTGGATGTCAGGGAACCGTACCTCATACCTGTAGAAGTAATCATGATTTATGTCGAACCACCGCGTGAGCTATAAAAGTAAGATAAAAGTTGCGTACAAAGGAAGTGACATAGAGGATTCACAAGGAGACACATACAAGAAGAACACACGAAGAACTCAAAGAACACTCATACACATCATGAATAGAAGTTCAAAACAAAGTTCAACTGCTACAAGGAATACTCTCACATTCAAGCTGAACACCTATACTGGAAGTGATGGAAGAAAACCACGACACTCTGTTTTCTAGAAAACTTCCCAAGAAGGACTCAAAGCTTCATCTGCTTCAATTCAAAAGAGTCCAGAGTTGCATTGAAATCACACAAGATCATTCTAAACTCATATCTATATTATTTCTTTGTTGTGATCATTTTTATTAAATTATGAGCAGTGTGTGTGGTTTTGTCTGTTTGGACACACACTGACTCCTAAGATGAACTGTAGGATACTGAAATCCTCACACCAAATTCTATATAGCATTGTGTATCCCACGTAGAACTATGGTAGAGGTCTGAGGACCTAGACAGTCTGAGTACTGTTGTAAACCCCGATCCAGGGTGTGGATCAAAGTTTTATATAAACTGTTTGAGAGGACTAAGTCTCAGCTTGAGACTGAACCTCTTGGTTAAAACTGATGTGCATATTATTTCAATTTAAACTTTTTTCAATATTCCGCTGCTAATTACGTTGAAATTCAAATATGTTTTAAAATAACTCTAATAGTTTAACTAGAAAGTGTTTGTAATTATTGATATCCATTAAGTTAGTTTCAAAAGCTAACTTAATCTTCAGATTAAGTTAACCGAGAAATAATCAATCTTTGAGAACCTAATTGAACACTTAAAATATTTATAAATTCAAGACAGTTTAATTGGTTTTATGAATTGGTGGATTTAAATATAAATATTTTAAATAGAAATTTTTAATAGGAACTCAATTCACCCCCCCCCCCCTCTTGAGTATCCACTCCGACCAACAAAAGGAAGAAATTTAAATGATATATTATGATTCAAGAATCATATATATCACATATATTCATTAAAATCTTCCTTATTACCTTCCAGGTATAGCGTGAATTAACTACATTGCTTCGCAAAGTGGTATTTAGTTGTACACATAAATGACATTATAGTATTCCCATAGAATATAAAGTAAAAAATGTATGTGTGATATAATAATTCTAACAGTATAATAATATAAAAATTATCATATATATAAATAATAAATTCATCATTATTTTCTACCTTTAGAGGTGGTAATATAAAAAATGGCATCGGTTCGTAAGGCGGTTTTCCACCATACACATGAACGGTGATTTTGTAACTCATTTTATGGATGTGGAGATAGTTATAGGTTGTATCCTTAACATAAAAATCCTCATTATATAGAATTTATGGAGGTAATTATATCATCATGTTACAATAATAATTTAATGAGGTGGAGGAAAAATAAAACAAAAATAATTGTTAATGAAGGTTACCTATTCTTCGGGTATCCTCCTTAGGTTTGCACCAAAATCATTCCTAGGATGTATTTTTGTACAGAATAAGGATTATAGGATGTGATTATGGAATTTTGGAATTAATTTGGAAATATATTGGTCAAACCAAAAGGTTTTTAAGGTGTGTAGATAATGTTATAAGGGGTGACATTTTATAAGTGAGGTGAGTGGCACACTTGCAATTTTTTTAAAGAATGAATTCTAAACACATTTGTTTCAACTCACAAGGCTCCAATAATGGATCATTCGCAATAATAGAATATATAAGGTCAAAATATTTCTATATAATGGGTTTTTAAAAAGTTTTGTGTTATTTGTAATACTTATCTTTTTATTTTTACCCCCTGGTAAACCCATTTTTACCTTAACCACGTTAAATATTTTTTTACTGTTTTTACTATTAATGTTGTCCAAAAATTAATTTTACCTTATTATATAATATAAATCATTTTGATTAAAATTATTTAATACATTTTTAAAAATTATATTCACATAATTTGAAAATTATAATTTAAAATTAATCTCGTGGATGCAATGTGAAAGTGGATTTTTAAAGAGAGAAAGTTCAAAGGTTTACAAAGTTTTTATATAAAAATTCAATATGAAATTTATTTGACCTAAATTTAATTATTGGATTTATAATTTCACTAATTTTTCTTTAAAAACAATTTAAAATATAATTTAACTTAATAAATAAATTAAATTAATAGGTAGTTTTAAATTAAAATTCAGTATTTTCACCATTCATCAAAAAGTGAAACTTTTTAGAAAAATATCAAAAATTCACCCTAAGATAATTTTGATATTATTATTTAAATAATGGATTTTATTTTTTCAAATTAATTTTATAAAAGTTTTAAAATTTAAATTTATCATTTTTCAAAAAAATAAAGAAAAAAATATTTTTTTTAGAAATTAATATTTTCAAAACATATAAAGATTTTAATAAAAATTAAGTACTTTTTTTAAAATATGTTTTACTTATATAAAAACATTATACATAATTATTAAAAATTATTAATTACTATTCATATCATTAAGATTAATTTCTAGGTTATAACGATCATGTTTAAATAACTATATTAATAATATATCATGGTTTTCTTAAATTCAGCGTCATGTGTAATGTAAGTTAACCGAGTGTTGTGTGTAGTGAAAGTTTAACTTGGTGTTGAGTGTAATGAAAGCAATTAAATAAATTTTAATTTATTTTAAATTATTCATAAAAACCCATGGTGTTATATTCTACCCCCCTAAAATGAATTTTTCCCAAAAAAACATCACTTTGATACAAAAAAATGAGGATAATTTTACCTCATTATATCCTCAAGTTCTCATATAGATTCCTCAAACTAGTGGTTTCTCCCCAAAACTTTGACCTGTTGAGTGGTCTTGTTTCATATAACTTTCTTTGTATGATCCAGAATCTCTTTTGTTTGTTCCTCATGTGAAAGATCTTACTTCAGTGGTATGACCAATGAGTTCAGTACATGTGAAGGGTCATGTATATACTTCCTTTGGAGAGATACATGGAACACATCATGGAATTGAGGGAGGTTTTCTAGAAGCTACAGTTGATAGGCTACCATTTTGACATGATCAATAATTTCAAAGGGACCAATATACCTAAGTATTAATTCCCCTATATTCCTGAATCTCGTAACCTTATTCCATATAAAAATTATTAGAATCCCCTTATCACCAACTTTAAATTATATATCACACTGACGATTATCATCCTAAATATTCTACTAACTCTGAGCCACCGTGATGTATTGATAAATAAATTTAACCTTCTATGTCATTCCTTCAGCTATCTCAGGTCCCAATAGATTTCCTTCTCCAACTACACTCTATCACATTGGATCTCTACACTTATTTCCATAGATGGATTCATAAGGATCTATTTTAATTCTCTAGTAAATGATATTTTTGTATGAAAACTAAAATAGAGGAAGGTTTTGATCCCAAACACCTTTGAAATTAAAATATCAATATCTCACTACATCCTATAGGGTTTGAATTGTTCTCTTAGACTAACCACATATCTAATGATAATATATAGTGATGAAACTCAACTCTGTATCAGGAGATTTCTTAAGACTTCCCCAAAAATTTGAGGTAAACCTCATACCTATATTAGACACAACAGAATGTGGTACTCCATGAAACCTTAACACTTCCTTAATGTATATCCTAGGAAGATGATCCAAATATAATTCCTATATGATAGAGATAAAGGGTGATAACTTGGTAAGGTGATTGACTAAAACCCATGTAGAATAATTCCCTCTAGATGATTTGGGGAGTCCAGTAACAAAATTCATGGTGAAATTTTCCCATTTCCATTCTGGTAAGGGTAATGGATGTAACATCCCCTTTGATTTTTTTTCTCTCATCCTTAACTTGATAACATACCAAGTATCAAGATACAAACTCTAAGATATCTCTTTTTATGTCATCCCACCAGAAATAATCTTTCAAATCTTTATACATCTTTATAATTCATGGGTTAGTAGAGAATAAAGAACTATGAGCTCCCACTAATAACTCATTCAAATCTAGTATGGAAAAAATGCATAAACAATTCTCAAACCTTATAATTCCATCATGATCAAGATTATACTTAGTAAAATTTATAACCAACTTTTTCAATTCTACATCTTTCTTCTACACCTATTTAATATTCACTTGGATAGATGGTTGAACATTAAATTGAGAAATATAAGCTTTTTTTCCCTTCCTTCATGATTTCATGATCCATCCTTTTAAAATCTAGAAATATTGGATCTTTTTTTATCCTCTTCATGGATAATCGATCATGATCCTTTTGACTCAAAGAATCAGTCACCTTGATTTATTTTCGAGGGTGGTAATGTATTGATCAGTCGCAATCTTTAATCATTTATAACCATATTATTCGGTTCATATTTAACTCCCTTCGTGTGAATATATACTTAAAACTTTTATAAGAATTAAATATATCAAACTTTTTTATATAAATATAATTCATCTATATCTTTAAGGAAAGAAATTATCACAGCTAATACCAAATCATGAGTTGGAAATTTTTTCTCATGAATCATCAATTTTCCTGATTCATATCATAGAAGCATGTTATTCCACATAATAACTCATCTCAATCCATTTTTGGATGCATGACTATAGATTATAAACCCTTTTCCAGTATAGGGTAATGTAAGAAGAGGTGCACTGACTTATCTTTTCTTCTATTCCATGAAATTTTCCTCACATTCATCAATCAATAGAAACTTGGTTCCCTTATAAGTTAACATGGTTAAAGGATTATATAGTCATGATAAATTATCCCCAAACCATCTATAATATCCATATAAAACAAGAAAAATATAGATATCAATACTCTAATTGGTCTGTTCCTTTATTCAATAGACTCTGTCTTTTATTGATCTACCGATATACCCTCTCTTGAGATGATATGACACAAAAATTAAACCATTTTCAACAAAATTCACACTTTGTAAATTTTTCATATATTTATCCTTTCTTAGGGTCTTTAGTACAATTATCATGTTATCTTCATTCTCTTCCTTTCTCTTTGAGTATATAAGAATATTTTTTTAAAGACTACCCCAAACTGATTAAGGTAATCTCTAAAGACTATATTGATTAAATCCATGAATATAGTGTGGGAATCAGTAATACCAAATGGAATCACTATATATTCATAGTTTCCATAACTTGTACGAAATGTTTTATTGGGTACATCCTCCTTCTTAACCCTCAATTGATGATTCAAGGATGAAGGTCAATCTAGTAAAATTATTGAGATTCATAAAGTTGATCAAAGAAGTCATCAATACAAGGAAGAGGATAATTTTTATTGATTGTGATATTGTTTAGATCTATATACTCAATAAAGAGTTTCATTGATCCATTATTATTTTTAAAAAAATAGGTGAACCCCAAGGTGACACACTTGGATGAATAAATCCCTTGTCAAGGATTTCCTTGATTCGCTTCTTCAATTCCTTCAAGTCAATTAGGTCCATTCTATAGGGATTCTTTGAAATTGGTGTGGCACTAGGTATGAGTTCTATTGTGAACTCAACTTCACATTTTTGTGTGTGGATAGAAAACTATTTTTTATATAAATCAAAAAATTCTAGAATAATAGGAATATCATCAATGTATAGTTTCTCCCCAACTATATGAGATAAAAATCCCTTTTAAATGGGAATTAAGACACATAAAATAGATATGATCTCCATCAAAAGTCCTTACTTATCATCACATTAATAGACTGTCATTTTTTGGTTTGGAATATCAAATGAGACTTCCCTTCCTCAAAAATTAATGTGGGATTTATGTAGACAAATTCAATTCATGCCTGAGATAACATCAAATTCAACTAGAGAAAAAATGAAATGATTTATAGGAATCACATTCTCACCAATATCAACCAGAGAGGGATCATAGACTTGAGATGTGATCAGCATAAAATTTGGGGTTATCAATGCTAATTATCCATCTAATAATTTTGGTAGTATCTTAATACCCTTATAAAATTATTTATAAATTAAATAATGGGTAGATTCAAAGTCAAATAAGATATTAAAAGTTCTATATTGGATGGTAAGTTTACTATTAACCACATAGTTATCCAACCCCTTATCATAAATAACGATCACATGATATTTCCTATTATCTCTCAGCTTAAGAGGTTTCTAACATCAATCATTATCATTAATATTTGTATTTAGGTGTTATATAGGATAATTCTTGTACTCCTTTCATTTGAAACATTGGAGTGTGGGTGGTGCATTTTGTGAAGCTTTCTCTCTATTCATATTGTTAGTTAACTTCTTCCCATCACTTCAGCAATCAATTTTCTGATGAACTTACCTTACACACTTAAACCATTTATTAGAAACCCTAAAAAATTTTCCTCCATGCTTCTTCCCACACTTTGAGCATAAAGAAAATCTGATCTTCTTATCCTTATGGTTCTTAGTTTTTCCTATTAATTCCAATTTTCTATTCTTATCAAAAACATGATATTGACATGTAAATATAACCTCTATTTACACCTTGATAGAACATTAAACAATCTATTTAGATCTAATAGAGTCTCTTATGGATAACTCTCTTTGGAGACTAGGTTTTAATCCACTAAAGAATCGATCAACCATACTTTTATATTGGATGATAACACCAGAAGTGTACCTCACAAGTCTTGTAAAATTTTCCACATAGATGCCAATGTAGAAAAAGAGACTTCCCCTAGAGGTCACAATACCTATAGAGGTCAAAACTAAAAACAAGGCCTACAAGGGCCTGGTCCTCACTGAACATACTCATATGGAACTTCCCCCAAGAGGTCAAGATACTAACATAGAAAAAGAGACTAAACTGACACTCATTGGGCATACATTTACATCAATACCCATTGGAGGCCTAGTTTGTAATAAAATTATTGGTATCCATTGGAATTTCACTCCACGATCCAACTAAAACCCACAACCTAAGAAACAACACCCTAAAAGGGGTACAACATGAAGGCATGAGGTTCCATATCGACCTATTAGGGTCAACAAACCTCCCGTGCATGAGGATTGAGTCATCAAACTCACACCAAATGCCTCAATTTAGATCCACATAAACTACCATAAAAATAATATATATATATATATATATATATATATAGTTATGTATCCCAAACTAAATAGGACGCATTCATCGGTAATAATTTCACACTAGTAGACCCATATGATGTGAATCCTAAGTGCCAAAAATGATGCATGAGACACCTCTTTCCCTTTCCATCCAAGAGTCAAAATCCATCACTGGAATCTTTCCAATGGAAAAGATCTCTAGATCTATATAAAATCATAACATCCACACAACATGTGTGTTGTTCAAGGAAAACATCATATACAACTGTAACATGAAAAATCAGAATAGAAATCTCAAACCATTGGAAACCATGATTTCTTACTGGAACAAGTGTTCTCTATGCATGAGTATATTATCTATCACATCATCCGAGATATTCCTAATACTCCTATATACCATATCCCAAATAGTAAAGACCATAAAAAAACTTATGATACCACTTTTTAAATCCCCAAGCTAGGTTCTACTAAAAGGTTTCCTGAGCCAGTGGGTTATGAGGCCTCTAGCATGCCTCCCCTTATTCCAGAGGATTCCAACTAGCAGCGAGGGCCTGGGGTGTGATAGTGGGGGGACAATTCCCATGTAGTGGCATAATAAAAAAGTAGAAATATCTAAGTATCATATATAAAGTTAAACAAATAGAGTGAATAAACAGTAAATAAATAATATAGAACATGTTGTAATAATAAATGAAAATGCTATAAAATCTCAAACAGCTATGTCATATAATACAAAATTGGTCACCCACTGGGCTGACCATATAGATACAGTAGTACAAAGGAAACTGATATAAAATCATAGGGATATACTATTAAATCCCATCCATACTACATACTCAGCCTCTAGACACTGTCGAACTACACCATCCTGATTAGAATAACCCACACGAACAGATCCACTCAAACAAGAAACTATGGGCCTCAGTCCTATCCACCATGAAACTGTGCTAAACCGAAAAATCATACATAAGTTATACAAAAACTCTGAGATGCATGTACAGGGGTGATAAATGATCTCAGTATTCCAACCAGACAAGAAACCTATAAATTTACTCCTATAAGTGTATAAAAACATAAACTGCCTAGCCTGGCTAAGTATTAACTAAATAGAAAGTAAACCAAACATGAAACCACAATCGAACCTCGGGTCTGTAATCCCTTTCAACTGGGAAAGTGAAAAAATGTATGTCCATATTTATAAATGTATACATTTATTGTCCCATACCTATACATATATACTTTGATATGAATATTCATTGGTATGTGAAACAAATAACATAAAACCAAATTGAAGTCGATCATTTCATCAGTAATCCCAATTGCCTAGACATCCTATGAAAGGGAATTGAGTTGGATGCCATGCCACTCAATCCATGTATCATTAAGTCAATATCTAGTTCTGTAATCCCATAGACATGTACCTTCTTCAGCCAATGCCAAAATTATAACTATGATCAAGATATATCACCATAGGGGGTACTCAAACTACACCTTAGGTCACCCATACTCGCCTCCAATCACTAACAAGGATATCGTATACCATTGGTCAATGCTATAAACAAGAACATCATATACCTATGATCAATCCCGGAAAGAAGGGTACCGTATACCAACAGTCAGTCCTATAAACAAGGATTCCAAGTAGTATATTCAGACATCTTTTAAAGGTCACTGAGTCAATCTCCATGATTCCCAGGCCTATAAATTCAATCCAATGTCTAATCCCTAGGTCTTGGTCCACATGTGGTCATGAAATTCAGAAATCAGATAATCCCTAAGGTTCTTACCCTTAGGCAATCTGTAAAGAGAACTCACTACTAAGGCACCATGAAACACCCCTTGGGTCTCGTAATTGATACGGGAGAGTATAATCATCCCGATCATAGGCCGAAGAGATCCTGATCAATCCCACCACTTAGAAGAGTGTAATATACCATGATTCTTGGGTGTCATACATGTATAAATAGAACTCACCGGTGAGACTCCATGCAACACCCCTCGAGTCTTGTAACTGATCTAAGAGAGCATAATCATCCCGATAATAGGATAAGGAGATCATAATCATCCCCACCACTTGGGAGAGTGTAATATTCAATGAGTCTTGGGTTACATACCCATATATCATAGGTCATGTAGAGTGTAATAATCCCCACCAAATATCAAATCAAGGGACACCATGCCCGTATATCATAATCTTAGTCTCAACAGCCAGATACCAGGAAACACCTCTGGTCATCCCAATAATATATATCACAATATATATATATATATATACATACAATCGCAACACCCAAGTCCCAGGTAGTACCTCTGGGTAAACCATTAAATATCAGAAAAAACATGGCTCAAAAGACAGATCCTAGGTAAGTATGTCTCGGAATCCCAAGAAGAATAAAGGATCCCTGGAATAACATTCAAGCATCCTAAAAGAAAGAAATACACCTTGTGTTTGGCTCAACATACACCAACTAGAAAGCACCACTGGTAAACATAATTGCATTAGAAAAACCATGTAAAATATATAAAGAAATGAGGGAGGTTGGCCCGAACTCCCAACCTAACACTCCTGCCACATCCCCATGGAATTACAATTTAAGCACAAGTTCTAAGGTGACACCCAATACCATATATACTCAAAACTAACATACTAAATTAGGTTCGATCAAACAATGCGAACTCATTGGGGCCCTCAAGCCAAACACTAAAGATTCATCCTCCTTGGGATACTCAGGGTCTAAATACAAGCTAAGTAATCCAACATAGGATCCTCATACAAACACAAAGGTATAGGGATCCTTCAAGGTGATCCCTAAGTCAACATGTAAGCGAATGAATCCCTCATAGGATCCTTGGTAATATTAAGAGGATGGTGGCATCCTACAT
Organism: Viscum album; assembly: GCA_963277665.1. Taxonomy (NCBI): domain Eukaryota; kingdom Viridiplantae; phylum Streptophyta; class Magnoliopsida; order Santalales; family Viscaceae; genus Viscum; species Viscum album. The sequence continues at coordinate 499,028,517 of OY728140.1, forward strand.
GGTATCCTTTTAATGATATATAGGTAAGGTATCCTACAATGAACTCCCTAAATCATCTCATAAGCACAGGAATCCCTCAGGGGATCCTTAGAATCATCATGCCTCATGGCCTCATAGGCTATAAGGACACATCTCACAAGGAATACATCCTCAAAGAAAAACCAATAAATAAATTGCTAAGAGAGATGGATTATGGCTCATTTCAGGTCAAGGTATCAAAGTGGTTTGGTCCAAAAACCCAAAAGATCATTCATGTTAATGTCTTTATCTTAAGATATGACTGAATTCGATTATTGGAGGAATAACCTCTCCATTTAGATAAAATTCCCAAAACAACCATTATGATTCCTCAGATCGTTCCATGAGTTTCACCATCATGATCTACATAGAAAAATACTCATAATGGAATAATCTTAGGTCCAATTCTGACTCCAGGACAAGAATACATGAAAACCCCTCAAATGGTTAGACAAGGGAATTACACGGCATGTCACCCTTAGTACACCATGTTTACTTCCAACATCCCACATGGGTCTGTACCTCAACTAGCCTAGGTGTGTAAATTCCCCAGGTACACGGTGTGTGAGGTGGGTACATGGCGTGCACCCAATATGGGGTACATACCCATGTCCCTCAACTGTCATGGATGTATGCTTGGCCAGGCTGTGTACTTATATATAAAAATCTACCCTACATGGGGTCTCTCCATGTACTCTACACAGCCATGTACCCCTACATGGGAATCCAGGTCCGGGTACTTGACTACATGATCGAGTACTAATACATGTTGTGTGCATCCATATACACAGAATGTACTCCTTATAATACATCTTTCCTGAATAATAATAGCACACTGCATGTCACCCTGGACTACATGTCATGTAATAAGGTTTTCCAAATATAATACCATTGAATCGCCCAAAACACCCGTTTTCATCCACAAAACAACAAATCTAGACACTAGGGGACACATGCAAGAATAATAGGGATTTAAAAACTAAAAATGGTGAATATAATGGGGATTTATAGTAAAAACATAAATTGTCCTACATTTGGGTGGGAATCACCGAATATTCAATCGATTTCGTGGTCCACGACTTCTGCACATCGATCCAGCATGTCGAGAGCTCCACGACCATACCCCTATTCCCTTAACTATATCTCTATTTCTCCTTATAACTATTTTTCTATTAGGTCATGTGAAGGAGGATATTTATGGGGTGCCTATAAAAAGAAAGAAGGAAAATTTGGAAAGAAAAAGGAAAGAAATATAAGGAAGAAAAAAAAGAAAAGAAAGGGGCTCAGGCTGGGCCTAGTGCCCAGCTCGAGTTTATGCCTCACTTAGGAAGAACTCCTCATTAAAAAATAAAAATAGAAGATAGGATCTAAATATGATTCCACTTTTGAAAGATATAACCAAAATAACCTGTTTTAATAATTAAATATTTAATTCGATAAATATTAATTATTAATTATTCCACTAAAATTTGAATGGTTCGGATTCCCACCAAACTCATGTCCTAGGGTAAAGACCATATTTTGGGACCTATGGAGTGGTTAGAAAAAACATATAAGATCATATACCAGGGAGAAAAGACCATTTAACACTCACTACCTAAAAGAAAAAAATCAAATTTCTACTAAAAATTGTAGTTCAGAAAAACACGAGTCCTTATAATGTTTAACCAATGCCCCCATCATCTTCCCACCAAACTAGAGTCTACACTTTGAGATACTATGTGATGATTTCAATTTGAAAATTGGATGTTTTATACCCTAAAATATTGATAATATTATATGAGTCATAGCCTACGTTTCACAAACCCTAGACACTACCGAGATAAACTACACTAAAATAGAGAAGGATTTTTTGTTTATTGTTGTAGCTTTAGAAAAAAATATATTCATATATATTAGAAAGTAAGGTAATTTTATATTATGATCATACCACATTAAGATGTTTAATCAATAATACTAATTCAAATTCTAGAATGGTGAGATGGATGTTGTTGATGTAATAGTTTTATCTCAAGATTAAGGATAAGAAGGGCTATAAAAATACAGTAGCCGACCACATTAGCAGGTTTCCTCAAAATTATGAGGTAGAACCAGTTGAAAATACTATTCTGGATGATTCCTCACCTAGTGAACAATTATACAGCCATTCCCAACTACCTTAGTATACTGACATAGTAAAAAAATTCACAAAAAGGTACCTTCTTTCTTCTCTAAGAACCAAACTGCTAAATTAAAATCTAAATCAAAACACAATGTTTGGAAAGAAGCTTATTTATAGAAAATAAGAAATGATCAAATTATTATAAGATTCATTCCTGAGGAATAAATAAATATTCTATATTATTTTACTTGGGAACTTGCATGTGGAGGACATTTTTAACCTCAAATAACCGCTAGTAAAATTTTTGAAGCTATATTTTCTTAGTGTTACATCTTTAAAATATGTTATGATTTTTTTTAAATTATCAAAATGTCAGTTTATTTGTGGAATTTCCAAAAAATAATAAATACCCTAAAACCTTTGATTTTTTTGTGAAATATTTGATGTCTTGGGAATTAACTTCATGGGACCCTTCCCTTTTTCGTTTGGATTTTCCTATATCTTATTAGAAATAGACTATGTGTCAAAAGGATTGAGGAAAAATACACTTGGGATAATAAATCAAAAACTGTAATTGAATTTATGAAATAAAATGTATTTTGTAGGTTTGAAATACCTTGAGCAGTAATTATTGATCAAGGAAACCATTTTGAAATAAGAACATGGAGGCTCTCATGAAATAATATAAAGTGAACCATAAAACCTCCACTACCTATCACCCATGGAAAAATGGTTTAGTGGAGGTATAAAATAGAAAAGTCAAAAGGATATTAGAGAAGACAATACATCTTAACATAAAGTATTCAAGTAAGAATATAGAAGATACATTGTGGGAATATAGAACTGTATACAAGACCCCATTAGGAATTCCACCTTACCGAATTGTTTATGGTAAACATTTCCACTTTCTTATTGAGCTACAACACAAATCATATTGGGATTTCAAATGAGTAAATTGAGAGTTTAGCTAGGATGGGGAACAGTAGAAACTGAAATTAGTGGATATTGAGGAAATTATGAGAGAGTAATGTGATAAATCTCTACTCTACAAGGAGACAACCATATCTTCCTATGACAAGTCAATCCTGAAAATATAATTTAAAATTGGAGACAAAGTACTCCTATTTTCTTCAAGGATGCAAATTTTCCTAGGAAATATTCATTCTAAATGGACTGGACCATATATAGTAACTAATAATTTTTATTTTTGTGTTGTTTATATTAAAGGTTAAGGTTAAAATTAATCATTCAAGTTAAACAACCAACAACTAATAAAGTATGAGGAGGAATTTTGGAAAGAACTTTTGGAGGATTCCATACTCCTCTTTCCTGCTAAAAAATAAGTACTTTAAAGTTATCTCTTTCCTTTATTTGGGTATATCTATTTAATTTGAAATATATTTTTAAATAAAATCATATTGAAATTAAACAAGGACAGTGTTAGAACCAAGTTTGGGGGAATAGATAAACCATAATTTGTAAATAAATAAAAACACTTTCCCTAAAAAAACAGTTTTGTACATTATTACTTTTTCAGTTTTTGGTTTTTACTTTTCACCCTTTTCTTGAACCTCATTTATTCCATTCCTAGTTTGAAAATACTATGATGTAATTAAAGTAATTCATATGTTCCAAAACTATAAGACCTTAAGTGATTATTGAGTAATTTGAAAACCACTTTAATGGAATTTTGGTTTTAGAACTAAGAGATGGATGTGAGTTAAAAGGTTTATATGTAATTAATTTTATAGATTTAACTCACTAGAATATTCATCTTGATCTAAGGAAACTTGACCTTAATGATACAAACACCATAGATATCCAAAATGACTAAAAATTATATAATATTTTTTGAACCTAGAATAAAAATTAGCAATTGGGAACCAATAATGTATCTCTGAGACAATGACATTGGGTTTGTTTCTATAATTAAATAAATCTATTTCAATAGGTTCTGCGCACAGTTCTTTGTACAAAAATATGGCTGGGGAAAATAAATTTCAAAACAACCTTTCCAAAAATGAGTCTATTTAGGTGAGGGTAATATTTTACCCACAAAAATGGGAACTTGAATTATAACCATTCATTTAAGTTGTATGAATAAAGTGTAAGATCAAAATTTGGTTTTAGGAAACTTAATAAAGAAGGATTAATGGTGGTGTTTTTTTAATATATATTCCACTTAAATCTATTTAGATCCACTCTTAAACTGAAACATTAACTGAATTGAAGTGAGGATGCATTTTTATTTTAGATGACGCATGATAAATTGAATATTGGATGAGTCTATATGTTATATTTTCTTTTTCTTGTAAATTTATAAATAGGTATAGTAATTTTCTTTCTTTTTCTTTTTGAAAAAATTGAATTGAATAATAATATTTCTCAAGATTTCAATATTTTAAGTGTGTGGGAGTGATGTGAGATATAATTTTCAACATTTACTTCTTTTTATTCATTAAAAATACCCCCACATTGTTGTTCAATTCCTAGGTTGATATTAGTTTCTGTTTATTTCTTGAAATTATAACTTAATTTGAAATTAGATTTAAATATGGTGTTCATTTTTGAATTATTAGGTTGGTATTTAATCATAGAAAAATAAAACACTAAATAATAATTTGAACTTTTTTAGGTTGTATAATTATAAAGGAAATTAGTAACCATGACATACATGGTCACTATGATTATCATTGGTGCTGAATGTATGCCACCCTACATGGACTTGCTACCATGTGGTAGGCATGGTGATTGCGCCTTCAACCTATCATGATCATTACTAATGATAACCTTCCAACATTACCTCACCATTGTATCATGGTAACTCTACCTACTATGAGTTCCATTGGATAACTTTGTACTCGAAAATTCTTCAAAGGAAAAATAGCTAACCATATGAATAAAATTCATTTATTGTACCACTATTCTCATGGTAGGTATAATTTCTACAATCCCTTCCTTTTTAGACACCATATCACAGTAAGAACACTGACTGTGACCTTAATGGTAATAATTATTACCATAAGCTTTACCCACCTATTCTACCATGCCTCTACTATCAAATATTCCATTACAAACCCCCAATCCTCTACTTTTCCTGAACATACAGATCCCTATTGACTATTGTTTGAAAGAGATTCATGGACTGGGTACTTCCCCAAAAATCACAACAACCATTTTATTTCTAACCTAAAGAGAAATAGGGATCCACCTATCCTACTGACACCACATTATTCTACAACCCTTTGACTTGGTATCACAATGGAGATAATCCATCTTATCAGTATAATCATGATAGTACTCAAATCCAACTTGAGCTCTACACCGAATCATAGTGAGATCTAGTCAATCATTCCATGAGATATGGCGCTATGCCTATATATATTTTGAGGTAACTCTTGCATTACACTATGTCATGAAGTAGAATGCTTCTTTTGGACACCATATTTGTGTGAAAAAGGACCAGGATCATCTATGGGAAATTAAGTAAGCATCATTGAGATGATTTTTTGAAAAGATCCTCTCCCCATTAAATAGATCCACTAGTGATTGTCATTCTTGCGCATGAGGTAAGAATGAAAATGATTTCTCTTGAGAAGTTTTAGTACACTAAAAAATAAATGGTTTTCCTTCTCTAGCCAATTATGGGATAATCCAAGTGATGATACTGGTATAAATGAAATCTCCCAATTAAATTAATTCACTCTTAGTGCTATTTAAAATAATGAAGAGCACGATTAAAATCCCAAGCCCATTTTTCATTACCCATTTTTATGAAGAACTGGATCATTCCACCTTTAAAAATTATATTCGGATTGATTGTGGAAGAGTATTGATGCCTTACATAGTTCATCCAGATACTTCCTTCTAGAAACTTGTCAACCATCAAGCTAAAAGAAAACCTACTCCCTATATAAATTTATGAATTCAATGAAGAGTTATGTTCCCCTCACATTAATAGAACCTAGTAATCCAAGCATTATATAATAGAAAGAACTTGGTCTAGAAATGTAGGTGTCAAATAACCATCAGTCATGACACTTTTCATTTAATTTTTATTTTTTTATAATACTCTATTGATGGTACACTAAACCCTGTGTTATTTATCCAAGGAAAATCCATCCACCTCTCCTATTGATGAATTCTAAATTCCGAATAGTCACTAAATCTTCTATAGAAGTAAATGGTTCTATCAGTAGAGGTTTCTTCGAATTATCTTTTAATTTATTCATCTTATTTTAGGCATTGCACACATAATCCGCCTGGATTAAGTCAACTCCATGCGATAGAAAAAAATGGGGGTATTTCAAGGGTAAATAGAGATATCCAAATATTAGGCTACGAAAGGTTTGGAAATATAATTATCATTTTGTTCTTTTATCTAAACCAATATTTTCTGATGAAAATAATCATTTTGATTCAATTGGTGAGAGGGAGATTATAAACCAAATGAAAAATTATTCAATAGGTTAATGAGGAAATAATCCAAAGCTAAACCACTACTTCATTTGTTGATTTTTAAAACCAATAAGACTCACATACTATCTCTCTAAAAAATTTAACCCACAAAACAAGATTTAAACACACACAAAACACTATTTTTGGTGGATACAATATGATTCCCACTCCTACTACATTTTATCAATTTCAAAAAATTATTTCGTGAGCACCCTATAACATGTGCACATTAATTTGACTTGATTATATTCATTTATATTGACTACCAAAAAATTTATGTGAAACATGACACATTTTTAGACGATCATGAAAACTATATTTGATCAAAACCATTGATTCAAGACTTGGTTATAGAATAAAAATATATTTATTTTTCTATGGTAAAACTAGATAATATAATGAATGATGTTAATATAGATACCCATTTTTAGAGTGATTATTAACATACCTAGTTTGCGAGAGAGTAGAATCTTCATCCATGGAGGAAAATTAACATATTTGAATGATTAAACAAAATAAATACAAACCATATTAAAAAAATACCTTAATAAATAACTGATCTTATCTAGTCCTCATTGGAGAAATTTGATAAAAATATGAATATTTATGAAAGAAAACTAAATAACCCATAATTTATGGTGCTTTTAATATCTGTAATATGAGGAATAATTCATCAAATTACATGTAATTGATTCAACACATCCAGTTTTGTTGGCACATTCATATCATTTTTTTATAGTGATTGTGAAGAGACATACACATTTATAAACTGATTTAATCTCTCTATGAATTAGTATGTGGAGAATAATTAATAGGTAGGGAACCTTGGGAGGTATTTAATTATCCAAAAATCTTAATTATAATGGTATTTCACCTAGACATAAGCTGACCATCACCTAAAAAAATATAACAAAAAAAAGAGTGCATGATAGGGATTTTTTAGTGCAACCCCACATCTCCATGAATATACTCTGTGGACATAGTTCAGTGTAAATAAACCAAGTAAAATTACTTATGTTATTGTTTTTTCACTATCCTCATAATATTAAAACATTAAATGTGGATGAATTTGAGAAAATTTTATATTTAAACATTATTCTGAACAATAGAAGAACAAGATCAAATTATGTGGGACAGTTAAATGGAAAGTTTAAATTGGATGACATCATAATTAATCTCATTAATTGGGTTCCTTGGATCCCTCTTCATAAATAATTAGTCCAAACACTTATCATTTAATTTTCATTACATAATTACATGTTTAAATGGTTTATTAAAAACATCATTTGTACTCATAAATGGATATTTAACCATAAAATGAATTTTATTGTATTTAAAACAATAATTCAAAAAAAATTAAATAGTTTTATGTATGAAATCATTTAAAATAATCCCTTTAAAAATCAATATTCACTTTACAAATCATCATTATTTAATTAAATCCTAAACCAAAATAAAACCAAATCAATCCCATGTGTTTTATATATAAAAATACATCTTCGAATTGAAAATGTATTTTTTCAGCACATGTTAATAAGTATTAACATGTAAATTCCCATTTTAATACATTTATTAAGTCACATAATTCACTTATCCCCAATTGGTATTATAATCAATCTCAAAAAAATCAAAACATATCCATTGAATTGTAATTTCACTATATCAAGCATAAAATCTTCATTATTATTATCTAAAATAATGATAAAAATTTAATCATGTTTAATATCTATTATCACTACAAGTATTCAACATTATTTTAATACTAAAATAGATTTTATGGGTTTTAAAGGATCAAACAACAATTGGTTAACATAGTTGAAGTAATTAGAAACCTTGAACCTATGATCTACCATGGATGAACCCCAAAACCATGCATGAATAAAATTAATAACTTGATGTGTACCATACACTTATGTTTTTTATAATATATCTTCAATCAATGTGTTTGAAGAAGATATATAAAAATAAATCAAAAGAATTATACCTTCTTAGTGTATCCAATGTTTGATACCAAATCACCCATCACATGGTTGGGACTCTCCTTTTCACTATGTCATGTTAGTGCCTCACTCAATAAAGAATGAATAAGAATAAATATACCTTCATTGAATGGATATAATGAGATAGGAACACACACTCACACTATCTCATGGTAATGGAACCCTTATATAAGCCTCAAGGACACTCCTAGAGCACCATGAATTTATTAATACATTACAACGCATGAATGAATGGTTTTGGCCATTTATGAAATCACCATATGAACACATCCTTCCTCATAATAATTTCATTATATGAAACATCCACTATTAATGATAGCCTTTGGTGGAAGTGATCTGAATTTAAATTTTCTTAACATTATATTTCCATGATAAGGTACTGTTATGATATCTCTATATCATATTTAATGATATTCCCAGACTAAGAAATATCACATGACTCGGTTTTGATATGTTATAATTAAGAAATATCAGTATTTTACACCATAATATTGGAATATATATGTCATATATATATATGGATTTATGGAATTACTCTAATAATCTACCAATTGAACCGAAGTCTCAAAGACTTAGTGTCATTCCACCTTATATAGTATTATATACAATAACTTGCTAAATCATATCCAAAACATATTTTGGATATTTCCAAAAGACTTTTGAAAATATATCATCTATTTCACCTTGTATCACATCATATGCAACATCTTGTGAATACCTTTCTAAAACTCCTTTTGGATAAAATCTAAAACAATGTTAGAGTATCTCTCTGAGTAAAAATTATTCCCCATTTAATCAACCACAAATTATGATCCAATGGTACTATATAGTATTGATAAGGAATATTAATTCCTAAATTTATATATGTAATAAAAAATATTCCTCTAGAAAAGCATCATATTACTCACTTAATAAATAGATCTGGTGTGATATATCTCGAACACATATATCACCATACCTATGTCCACCAACTACATCATATGAAAGTATGAATTTTTATATGATCCATTTGTCTAAGAAATCAAGTAAATATGGGACATGGAGTATGTTAATCACATATTGTCTAATCATATGTTCTTAATTATCTGAGTATAGACTAACCAGGTTAATGAATACATAACATTTCATTCATATTTATGTATAAACACATCTCATACTCCTTATCTGATAGAAAATGAAATAAAATATCTAATATAGGTATGGTTTCATACTTCCCAAATCTATATCAATCGAGGGTCCAAATATCATACCCATCATATATGAGGGAAATCTCATCTTGGTTAAGCTCTAGCAGACGACATGATAAATAACATACTCAAACACCCCGGGTTTTCTAAGCATCATGGATTGTGTAATAAATGTATAAACTTTTTAAGGTTATCACACTAGGTATCTTTACAAACTCATGTATTGAGAAATCCAAATATGAAACATGAATCCCTATTATACTGAATACATAGTGTATGCCACTATGTGTGGTATACTTCTCAAGCCATCCTAATCATAAAACTTGTTTTGTGTCTCATGAGAATGCTATGGATATCAATAAAAAATATTTCCCAGGATATCCTTAACATTTCATCATAACTTATAATAACCCATGTAGAACATTGGTTATGGATAACTCAAAGCCTTAATCTGAGAAGTTAATTTTTATTTAACTTTATGGGTACATGAAACCACTATAAAATAATAATAAAGTATAGGCTACCTTTTATATAACATGATACATTTTTTATTCTTAAACTCTTTTTATAATAGTTAAAAAACTATATATAACTATTCATGTAATCATATAACATATGATAGATCACTATATTGGACTTATGTTTGCTACACTTTAGGATTTTTTTAAACTCATTACAATTATTTATAACTCCTTCCATATCTCTATGTGACCATATGATAAAATTCTCCCAAGAATTTTTATTATTATTATCATATATGAAGTAACCTAGTTTGAATAATAGTGAAGATTAGAAATTATATTCCTAATTTTTAACTCTAAATAAAATATTCAAACTCCTTGATTTCACAACATTCAATGTTGTCATATCATTGAATTTGTAATTAGAAATATTTATCAACATAAACTAAACATATTTATGATATAAAGTGACATTTAATTCAAATTTAGATTGGATTAATCCTTTATTTTTTATTCTTCAAATTTTATAAGTCCAAACATACTCCCACTACTATCTAAGAAACTATATTGTTTTTATAATATCATACTAAGATGTAAAAACCCCTCTATGTTGAGAAAAAACACTGTGAAAATATTTAATAAATAAACTATTTACCATCATGTACAAAATGTAAATATAGATGTTTGGATAATTTTTCTAAAAATAAGACTTTATTATATAAAATATTCCACTATTGGGTGGTGTAATCTCAATTCCTAATATATTTAAAAACATGTAGGATAAAATATTTTTCCTAGATAAAACTCATTTTATCCTTATCTTATTTTCACACATGTTATATAATCTGATGAATCATAAACCATGTGCATAAAAATCATCACATCAAATTGTTTATAAAAAACTCTTTTTTTATAAAAAAAACTTCTCTTATCATATAAGAGAAATATTATAAAAATATACATCCCTTATACAGATCTATCTGATCATGAAATATTACTTTTAATTTCACACCATGACTTACCCACCCTTTACTTAAACATTTAAATGGAAACAATAAGCTCTAACAATTCTTTCCTATATTTTGAATTAATTTATATTTACAAAATTTAAAAAATATACATTTGGTTTCATATACCCTATAAAAACAAATAATTGATGTCTATAACACTAATACCTAATATGGATTCTCTATAGAGATTCCAAACTCTTCTAAGTGTCCCAAATAATTCCTTCATATGTAAGTATTTCCCTTCCTTCATTAAAACTCATTTATATTTCAATAACCTTGATCGGGTATTCAATGAAACATTGTTTTACTTTCTAAATAACATATCTTATCCTGAGGTGAAAACCCACATGTACTATAAATATAGTACCATAACCTAGAATTTTCATTCCCAGTTGATTTATCCTAAATGATTTGATAAAATAGGGTAAAATTTTCTTGAACTCATTAATGTTGTTAAAACATTTCCAATGATGATTTAAGTATGAATTCAATAGTTGGTCCAATCCTTAATCAAAATATTCAGTCTCTCTAAGTCATTTAAATACACAATAACACTGAGTACATGAGTGTATACTGAATTTAATTTGGCCATTTTTAATATAAATACTTGGAAACCTTAATTGAATCCATCCATGATTCTCACAATCATATATTTGATTCACATGTTGAAATACTTCAACATTAGGTTAGTCTGGAATAAGTTACTCAAACACGTAGATTTTTTTTCTTTCTTACTTATGAACAATTCTTATGCTTTTTAAACATATAAAAAAATTACATTAAGATACTCTTATTTATAGGAATTATCTCAAAGTAAAACTAGATGATTATGAATATTATGTCATTTATCTGCAACAAAATCTTTTATCTAATGAGCATTTTGTTTTGCAAATTTTTAATAAATAATTTTATTAAATTTTCACACACTAATTAATGATAATAAATTTTAAACTTCACTATATTCATTAGTGTGAAAACATCCATACTTCACTAATATTTGGGTAACTTTTCTAGTTCTCCAATTACTTTGATATTTAGGTAGGCCATTATGTTAACCATATCATATATGAATCTTAGATAGTTGAGTGGATAACTCCTTATCTGAAGCCATAATATAAACTAAACATTATTATTATGGTAACCTAGTCTTATTAGGGTCTATAGGATAAGTTTAACCTAAATCAAACACAAAAAACAGCCACCCAATACTATTAAGTACACATGTTGTGTACTTACCTTACGCAAGATAATCTGAGGGCACCTAGATTTGGTAGATCTACCTGATTGGATGATCTAGGTATTGATAAGTGTTGGATTTAGAAGGAGTATAACACTTGGTACTTTTAAATTGGATTTAATATCATCATCATGTATTCCCTTTACATGTATACATGATTCTAATGTTTTAGTTTGTAATATTATTCCTTCCATAAAATAAATATATTTAAAAAATATTTTTGTGTAACTCTTTAAACAACTCATATCTTGTGTTACTAACCCAATTTTAAAGACAATTAAATTCATACACATCTAATTGAATTTCATACATAAGTTACATGAAACCCTTTCATGTAATGGTTTAGAATCATTAGAAATTAATAACCCCACTATAGTTAGCTTATAGAAATAGATATCCACTCCCCACAATTCTATAAGAGGTATAAACCACCAGGATAGTGAAGAGTATGACCAAAATTCCATCAACCCAATGATACATTTCTCAAGAGATGCCTCAATTCCATAACAATTTTGACACCTAATATATATATATATATATATATATATATATATATATAATTAACTACTTAATTCAATCACATGACCTAATAAAATCCAAAGTCAAGGTAGAAGAAAAAATTCATTATCATACCTACCATGTAACTCCTTATATCCATGTATAAAAATTTATAAAAGAGGTTTAGATTTTTAAACTAAGTCATAAATTCAACTATAATATAAAAAATATATTTATGAATAAAGTAGGTCGTAAACTAAATAGATGATAAATTCATATATTTAAGCATGAGATGAAAAAATTATAAATAATTTATAATTAAATTATATATAAATTATTTATAAATTAGACATATATTATGGTTATTCTATAATCAAACAAATATAAACACCCTATATTAATAAAAAAATTTAAATCTTTCATAATATCTTCTTACATGGTATTTAGTTTAAATATATGATATTAAATGAAATATAAACATTTTATATTCCAATTCTATTATGTAACAATTTTATATAATCAAAATATCACTTGCTTAATAATTTTTAATCCCTAATAAAATCAATTATAAAAACAACTTTTGATATGGTTTAAATAATTACTCCAAAAATGCCTTTAATTTGAAAAATTCAAATTAAATATTATAAGAAATTGAAAATTATAAATATAATCTATTTTATATTTTTACCTTATTTTTTAATTTGTAAACACTTTATAAATTTCACTTATAATTTTTATACAAACACTTTACATCCTAATTATAATCTATTACATATAAATTAAAATAGACATTTAATATTAATAATTAATATTATGTATTATTTATTTATTAAATGTTTCAAAAACACTTTATAATAAATTATAAAAAAATTACTATAAATTAATTTATAAACACTTTTTAAAATTGAATAAATATACAGAGATTTTTTTTATAATTTGTAAATAATTTATAAATTATATTATTCAATTCATAATTGAAATTTAGAAAAATTAATTTTTTCTATTATATCATATTTAATGAAAAAATATTATATCATAATTAATGATTGATAAGTTTCAATGTTTAAAATCTCTTTTGGTATTATCAATCATTATTTAAGATTGATAATCTGGCTAGACAAGGCCTATGGTGACCATTTTTAATATTAACTCAGTGATGACCTTTGTATCAGAAACCCAACACTAGTGGTGGATTGCATAATATAAATTCAATGACACTAGGAAATCAAGACTTATGATTGTCCCTTCAGAACAATAATATGATCTCAAAATTATACTATGCAAGGGTATCCCATCATAACTTGGTTGTCACATCTTGTGATATGTTATGATATTGCTTTAGTGATTCAATACTCTATTTTTTAGCATGCAATCAGAGCTATTGTTAGCTAAGACTCCTCCATATTATATGTTATGATAAAAAAACTAAATGATTTCTATATGTTTCCTATTATTATATCACATATCATATTAGGATATTACATAGTAGGTTATGATGTCAAATATTGTAGGACCAGTCATAGTTGTAATTCTATTTGGTTTCTTACAGTAAGCATTTTGATATCAATATAATAGCCTATTCTCTTCATTTTAAATATTGATTTTGTGAATATGGAAGAATGATGAAGCTTTGATACCACTAAATGGTTTCTAGGGTTCAAACATCACTTTTCCAATAGAGTAGAAGACAATAGAAACCATATTTTCCAATATCATTGTTCATGAAAATGAAATCATACAAACCATAAAATGGAGATCATATTGTGTACTTTTCATCAATGAATTACACTATTATTGTATTTAACCATAAATTTAAATAAAATCACAATGTGGAATCTAGAGGACTCCCATGTTTGTGGGGTATCTAAGGAATAAACCAAATTACACAATAAATTAGGTAGGATCCTCCTATTTTCCATGATATGTTATTATCTTATGCAGAAAATGATGGTGGTGGAGAGAGAAATGGGAGAATCATAGAGGCATAGACAAGCTCAATATATATCCATATCAATGTGACTCCCTCCTTATATATCCCTTAGTAATCTCTGTAAGTGATTGTGAATTAACTTATACATTGAAACATTTATGAGTAATTCATGTAGTTACAAACCCATTGTAACCCCAGGGTGAACATGCCTTCGTCATATAAAAACATCATGATCCACCATACATTTAATTTATTAATGATGGACAGTGTGGAATAAAATTTTAGTTCTATATTTTAATTCTAATTTTCCCAAATGTATAACAGGGATTCCATATGAATCATACAATATGAATCAAGATCATATGATATAGTTTAATTATATATTAATATTGGTTTGTAATAGCTTTATATTAGCATATCCATGCTTTATGGTATACCATTAACAAGGAATAAGATATCCCTTGATCCCTTATGTCATACCACATAACATATAAATATCATATAAAATTAAAGAACCAAAAAATAATATGCAATTTTTTTTATGTAATATTCCCTTCACTTGTAAAGTTACTTAACCATCCAAACTAATTTGGAAAACCCAATAGATGATGGTGTGACTATATAAGCTATAAAATTCTATCTAGATTTTAAAAAATTACTATTAAATGAAATGTAGTGTCCCATTCAATGTTACATTCAATATTTCCTAATCTAAGATTCAATTTTCAAGATGTTTTGAATTTTTTTCAACTAGTTTCTTGTTTACAAAAATATGATTTTTTTAAAAAAAATTAATTATCTTCAACCACTTAATTAAAAATATATCATTCAAGATATTTATCTAATGTTCACGAGCACTAATATCATTATTTAGAAAAATATATATTTTTATTTATAATAATAAATAAAATAAATTTTTACTAATATAGAATTGATTTAACTTTATTGATTTTTTGTCATTATGGATTGTGGTGAATTTTAACACACTTCTATAAAACACAAAAAAAACAAAAATTGAATGTGTGTGGATTAAAAAATATTTCATATCTTATGAATTTGAAATAAAATTTAAATATAAAATAAATATATTATTCCCATCACACTTAATGTAATTTTCTTAATAAAAACAGAAAATCTTAACAAGCAATACTTCACAGAAGTTTCCACATAATAGAACCAAAAACCATAAAAACTAAAAATCTAGTGAATGTATGTTAGAAATAAATACAAGACTTCTATGAGAAATTTTAAAATTAATATCTTATTCTATTTTGAGCTTCTTGGGAGGTGGATGAAATAGTCATCTTGTTTCTCCCTCTACATAAAGTAGAAATTCATCACATGAGTAAAGAGCATATATTTTATCCATATAAGATGCAGAATTAAAATCAAATTCTCATAATAAGTTCACCACAAGATAATTTGTAGGATTCCATGCTTGAATCATGTGAATCTTGTTCTTATTCTTCTTATGATCTTCTTTATTAATACACTCATCATCTTATCATAATAAGAATGAAATTGGGGTTCTTTCAGTGTCATTTTTCATGGTCCTTAAAATATTATTATAGGATTAGTGTTTAGCTCTTACTGTTCCAAAGGATTAGTCTGAGTACCATTAATCCAGGTCAAGATGTGGCCTTTAGCATTAAGACATTGAGAAAATTTCATTTCCACCATAGTACCTATGACGATATATTTATTTCTATAATGGCATTAGATAAATCACATAGATGATAGAGCTCATCTTGATGACCAAAATAGTGATAATGGGCATAATAAATTTTGGCATAAAAATGATTTACCCACCATTATGGTGATAATATTGAGGTAAAAGTAGTGTCAAAAATAAAAAAATAGACACCAGATGTAGCATGGAAAACTCTCAAATAAAGAGAGGTAAAATATAAAGGTAAATAAAAGGATCATTATGGTTAAAATATGGGCACATACACTCTATTATTATTATAATTATAAAATCCTCATAATACTCTCTTAAATAGTAGTAAATGATACCTCACAAATATCACAAAAATGAATAAACTTGAGAAGTCAATTTTAAATATAATGAAATGATCCACTGAGTAAGCCCCTATTTATAGGATGTTACAACCCCATGCACCTCCACTAACTGGATATTTATGGTGGGGTTTGGATACCTACCCCATTATACATGTCTTCATCCTTTTACATTTCATTAGGAGTGACACCATCTAGGAATAAACAAAAGGGGAAGCTAGAATCCTCTAAGAAGTGCCTAAAAAGTATTACTTAAGAAATATCACCCACTTGGAGATTCGATTAGGAAACAATCACATATAAACACACCCTTTTTATATTCCAAACCTGTTTATCACATCTTTTCAAGGCTACTCAAGAATTTTAGAATTTTTAACTTATCAGATTCAATCACCTTTTTAAGGAGATCTATCATATTTTCTTTAGTGTTAATCTTATACACATTCATGCTTCTTTATTCCACAACATATGGAACAAATTGATTGCATAATTCAATTTTATTAATCTTGGAATGAAAATATATATTACATGTAATGTGTAAGGTGACCTTATGATTAAAAAATATAAGATTTTGGTCATTTCTATACCTAAAATCATCTAACAATCTTATCATTCTATTCACCCTTTTCTAGGACCATGTAGCTACATTATACTCTACCTCGGTTTTGTATAAGGTCACAAATAACTTTAGTTTCAAATTAAAAATCATATATTATACTGAAATAGTAAATATATAACCATTAATGGATTTTCTTTGGTCAAAATCACTTGAAAAATCTAAATCAACATAGCCTCTGTTAGTGAACTTTTATCCTATTAAGTTTACGGTGCGAGAGCTATTTTATGGTTAAGTATTTTAAGTTACAGAAGTTAATTGTTTAAACATTACACTTATTTAAGCCAAATGGTGATAGCTTCACCTTTACCCTTAGTTGTTTGATTTAGAATATAAGGCATTAGTTTATTTTAATAAATTGAATCAAAATTTCTTAGTAAAATTAGAAATATTATAAATAGTGGTGTTCAAGTGTAGGAATGTGAAAATAGTATATCTAAATACATGTACTTAGGGATCAACCATGTTTTAGATGATGGAGCGATGTTTATGGAAGGTTTATACTCTAGATACATTGTGATGGTACCGGAGTATGTAGATGTCAGAGGTATCTATGTTTAAGTTGGTAAAAAGTGATAAGATGTAAAGGAATTTCATAATAGTAACTTTGAGATTACATAAGAGTCTTCAAAATGATACATAAGAGTAAAATCATGCATTTTCCAGATGTTATCACTTTTCTTATAAAGGACTAGTTGAGGTTATAGTTACCTTTCACCAAGTGGAAGGATGGCCATGAAGATCATATCTACATAGAATTCTCTCCATAGATATCGAAAGGCAGTGATGCTTAAAGTTATCTACTAGAATATATGGAGTTTATCTATAACGGATGGTTTGAGTTAATATGTTCTATAAGGATAGAGTGGAGTGTTATGATAGATAATGAAGTTCAAAAAGAGGATGGGATATCATCTACCCCTTTGGGGGACTTCCCCATGGAGCGCTTATAGCCAAAAGGAGTCACTAAAGGCATTGTTATTGGTTCTTTGAGTCGGTTGTACATAAAAATTCTGTTATAGGTTGGGCTATATAGGGTTACTAAAAGATAGGTTTCCCTTATAACTTAGTTTCTACCCTAATAGGATGATGTAGTGTGTTCCCTCATAGAGTAGGAATAATTTATAAACCCCTTAACTTCTATGTGTTGTGCCTTTCAAGTTTATGTTATTTGTTTTGTTATTGATTGTTCATTTGTATCAAATAGAATATCTTCTCAGAGACCATCAGGTGTCTATAACTAGAGGATGGAAATAAATTTTAGTGATTTAGATGTGGCTTGAATTCTAAGTTTTACTTCACTAGTTTTATGGATATCTTTTTATCATTAGTGTTCTGGAGCTTGTTCTACCTTTTAGATTCTGACGATCAGTGGTTTTAGGAATTCTAAACATGGGGTATTAGAGCTTGGTTAGAGAGTATCAAGCAAGTATTTTTTTCAAGGCTTGGATGTATGGATTTATTGTAAGGATACCTTCATCCTTCTACTGAAGTGTTTTAATAGGTTTCCAAAATAATTTTATGGGTGAATATAGTGTAGGTACCAAGGTTTATAGGTATATTAAAAATCCTCTACATATTTTGTTTCTTGAGGCATGTTCCATTATTAAAGTTGTTACACCCCGACCTATCTATTGTTTTTATTTTACTATTTTCCTTGGTTTTAAAAAATTTTGTCGATATTCGGGTTGAATTCCGAACATGATTTTTGAGTTTTTTCCAAAAACACACGCGTTTTTGAGTTGACATCGCAGGGCGCCCGAGCAGAGCATGTTTTGGAAACCCCGCACGGCTTTGCCCATGCCACGGCACAGTCCGCCTGTCTTCAAAAAATTAAAATGAATAAATAAAAGTTAATTGTGTTATTTAAAAAATTTCATGGTTAATAATTTTAATTATTATTATTGTTGTAATTAAGGTTATTATTATTATTATTATTATTATTATTATTATTATTATTAAGATTATAGTTATTTTTATTATTTATTTACTTTTACTTTTTTCTTTTTTCTTCCTCCTTTTTGTTCCTTCCACGCGGGTGTCCCCCCCCCCTTTATTTTTTTATTGTTCCTCCTGTAGAATCACCCCTCTACCTGCACCAACTCCTACGCAATCCACATCGCTGCACTTAGGCCCTGCCTCTCCCTTCTCCTGCACCCGTTGGCGTGCTACCCCCTCCTGGCCTGCTCGGCCACACGCACGAGCTCACACCCCTGCCTGCTCTCCCTCTCCATCCATTGTCCCTCTCCAGCAGGTCGCCCCAACCCTGTACCTTTCTTCCCCCATGCAGTCGACCTCCAGCTCCTTGCAGTACATGCCCAGCTGACATCCACGCACCAGCCTCACAGTGGCACTCCCTCCTACCCTGCTCTGTCTGCAGCACCCATCTAGCCCACACAGTGACACACCTCCCTATGGTGCTCCCAAATGTGCCTCCTCCTCTACCGCATCGAACCCCAGGCCTCTGACCCCTCTTGCCTCTTCCGGCCAGTAGTCGTGTGTTCCCTCCTTAGACCCAGCCACCACCCTCCCCTGTGCAGCAGCCTCCCCTAGTGTGCTACCCCATTTTCCACTACTCAGCGTGCAGCCAATGCGTAAGCCCACTGCCCGATCGAGACCCCGGCCCCCTTCGTCGCAATCAGACCGCACGCACGAGCTGCTGCGACCTCTGACCAGTCGATGTGCCTCCTTCCTGGTGTGTAGCAAGGTCTCCGGCCAGCTCCCTACTCAGTGTGCTCGACGGGCAGCATTCCCCCCTATCCCGGTCGGCCGCTCAGCCACCCCCTTTCCCTATCGTCTAGCCAGTAGCAGTGCGACACCCTGACGACTTTCCCCTTTGCTTCACTAGCCACGGACCTCCTTTCGGAATCCACACACCCACCTGACATCCTGTTGGCCATGCTCCCTTTGGTTGTGTGCATTCCAACCCACCATGCACCGTCCAGCCAGCCCCGCCAGTGCAACATGCGAGCCTCCGGCCAACGCGCCTCTAGTCTAGCCATCGTGCACCCTTCCAGTCGGGCTTCACTCTTCACTGTCATCCTCTCCTGTTGTTTTCAATTTCGTATGATCCCTTTGATTGAGTGCAGCCCACGCTGACTCTTGCCTTCTTCGCTCGTTTCATTTCGCCTGCACTAAGTTTTAGGGGATGTTTTCTTTGTCTTTTTTTTGTTTTATTTTAAATTTTCGTTTATGTATTTTTAGTTAACTTTACGGTTGCATTGCATTGGTGAGGTATTTCTGTGATATTGCAGACGTCAGCAGGTTGCACGTACTTGTGCACGAGTGTGAGATGTTCCGCATCATCATAACCGAGCATCAAGTCGAGGTAGGTCCCCACTACACTCGCCTTTATATTTAAAATTTATTAATTTCTTGTTATTTCATTAATTTTAGATTAATGGTAAATAATTTTAATTAATTAGTTCTGGAATAAATGTTCCTTGTTAAGGATAGTGGTTCTCTCTTGTTTGGAAATACCTGAAAGTGTTTTCTTTTAAATGTGCATCATTGGTGTTGATAAAATTCATGGTTGGAATTTATAAGTAAATTTCATTTAATTTAAAGAGAATATTGGGTTTAAAATGTCTTTGGATTTCTAAAAATAGATTTTTGGAAAATCGGTTGGTGTTGAGTGGTTGGTTAAGGCCCGTTTGGCACTTTAAAGAAATGAAATATTTTGAAGACTCTCTTTACGGTGACTTAGGGGTGATCCTGCTGTGTACGTGGATTGTGTGAGTTGTTGTGTGTGGTGGTCGTGCATTGTGATTGGTAACTAGATTGACATTGTTGACTCACCCCTTTTATTGCATGTGTTGACATGGGAACCCTGCATAGTAAGTGAATATTCTGAGAATTATTTTTGCACTAGTTTAGACTACGCACTCGCTAATGGCTCATAGTAGAGAAGTTTTCTGTTATTATTACTATGGGATTGGCCCCCTTGGTTAGGCCGTGTAGAGAAACATTGTACATTAGGGTGTTATGAAATCATTGAGTAGGGCATGCCTTCAAGATGAGTCACATGTATAGTACGTTCTGGATTTTTCATGAGATCCTAGGTTCGACCCATGTTTTATTTGGTGTTTATTTGTATGTGGTGGATGATTGAGAGGTCTAGTTCGGTTTCTGGCCCCTATGTTCCACTTTTTTTAATTTACCTTAGTGTGTGTTGTGTGTTGTGTGTGGTTTTCCTTTTAACTCACAACAAAAATTTGGATTTCTAAATTATTCTCAAAAATGTTCTAAAATTCAATGCACTTATTTATTTCAAACATTAAACTTGTTTTTAAATTAAAAAGGTAAATGAACTGTTACTTGTTTCAGAAATGAAAGTGTGTGTGCGGAAACCCATATTTTATATAATTTAGTTCAAACATGGAATTAGTAAAATCTTTATTAAAAGGTAGTGCATTGGGAATAGTTTGTTGGGCATGCCTACTAAGTTTTAATACTCATGCCTATAGTGTTTTCTTGTTTTTAGTTTCTATTTTAGGTTTGAATCAAGCTTAATCTCCATGGGCGAGAGTTGGTTGTGGGTTGTTGAGTGACTCTTGGGGTCGTGAGGAGTTTTGGTCATGGTCAGGTTAGTATGTGTTGTTGGACGTTCTTTTTATTTCATGTCGTTTATTTAATTTGCGTTGTTCTATTTTCTTTCTGCTACTTTATTTATTTACATTGGGAGAAATTATTCCCATTTGTACTCTGTTGTTGCCTTAGTGCCTCTTGCCAGACCGGGAAGATCAGG
This sequence comes from Viscum album, assembly GCA_963277665.1. Lineage (NCBI taxonomy): Eukaryota > Viridiplantae > Streptophyta > Magnoliopsida > Santalales > Viscaceae > Viscum > Viscum album. The sequence continues at coordinate 499,050,799 of OY728140.1, forward strand.
AATGCCTCTCAGGCCATGTCGCGGACCGGCACGGGTAATTTGTTTAGGGTCGACCAAGGTTAGTTTGTGAAAAATTGGTATCAAAGGAGTTTAGCCCTTTATCAGACCTTGTTTTTCAGAGTTCCCATTGTTATTAGGTGTTGTCATGGTAGAAGGAATAGAATTTTTGGGACTTAAGGCATACAGATGAGAAGGACGTCATGAACCCTTGCTTGTTCCGAACCTCAGGTTACTATGGGATGTTCGGGTTTGTTGATGTCTTTTGATTCTTATGGTTTGTTTGGTATTGGGAAATGAAATGGGAGTCGAGAAAGTGACCTCTGTGAGCCTGTATGGTCTGGAAAGCCATGTGGAGCCAGGGACATTACCCTAGAGTGCTCTTTGTGATGGTGGCGTAACTGGTGTATAGCTACCAACCATATGTCTGAGTCACCCAACGGCACTAGTTTCTTCTTGTGGTTTTTTTGGGTCTCTTTACTACAAAAAATACTGTTTTGTAAATTTTTATTTTGGAAATTTTAAAATTTTGAATTTAAAATGGAAATGATCATATTTTGATCTCGCTCCTTGTTTTCTTGATCATTATTGTTCACCCCCACGAAGGTTCTATGGATTCCCAAGCTGCAGCTTCAGGTGATGCATCCTTGGAAAATCCTCTAGTTGATCAACCCATGGACTACATCCTCAAGTTTCGAAAGTTGAACCCTCCCCTATTTTATGTGAAAGTAGATCCTATTGAGGCTGAGGAGTGGATATGGAAGATTAATAGGAACTTTTTTTCTCTCATGATGCCTAAGTCATTAAAGGTGAAGTTGGATACCTTTATGCTTGAAGGTCCAACCTGGAGGTGGTGGAAGTCTGTGTCTCACATAAAGCCTCAAGAAGATCTCACTTTGGAGTTCTTCAAGTCGTCTTTCATCCAACAATACATCTCTGAGGTGACACAGGTGACGAAGAGGATGGAGTTGTGCGGTCTTCAGCAAGGTATTGGATCGGTGTTGGAATTCTTTCGTCATTTCCCGGACTTGATTCCATATGAACCGGGGTATGTTGGAAATGATCATGTGAAAGATCAATATTTTGAGCTTGGATTACAACCTCAGTTGCAGTCGAAGGTGGAAGAGTTAAACGTAATAACCTTCCCTGACCTGGTGAGATAAGCTTTCTTCACCGAAGTAGAGTTAGTAGGAGGACTTGAGGTGTCAAATCCTCATCTAGCCTTGGGAAGCAGTGAAGAAGATAGTGATAAGAAGAATGGGAAGCGGCTTGATGCTAGTGGTACTGGGAGAGGAATCAAGAGGCTTTCAGACTTTCAGCCATCTTCCTTACAACACAACGCCTTAATCTTTCACTAGTGCAGCAATCAGGGGAATAAGAGGCTGATGTGCCTGAATGCTCCAAGACCATGCCACACCTGTGGGTTCCTGGGTCACATGCAGTGATTTTGTCGATGTGTTTCCAAGAAGCGCGCTGAAGCTAGACCAGGCTTTTCGAAGGTCACTTCATCCCGTTAGCAGGAGTAGGGCGATGTTTGGGGATCGGTTTGGGGTTTTCTCTTTATAGTGTTTCTTGGATGTAGTAGTCTTCACCTATACCATTTTTTTGGGGTTTCTTTTCCTTAATTTGTAAGAATGGTTCTTATCAAACCCCTTTGAAACATTTATTCTAATGGGTGTGCGTTTGATAAAATTAGGGTTTGTGTGTTATGATTGGAAATTTTTGATGCATGACTATGAGGTGGCAGATGCTTTAATCATCAAAGCTCTAGCCATAGATCCCAGAGTGAAGCTAGCGCATAGTCAGGAGAACCCCAGCGGTGTAAAAAGACCTTGGAATAATCTCTGTATTTAGTGTAGCATGGTTTGTGTTATTCCAAGGGTACGATGTTGTTAATATGGAGATGGTAGTAGTTTTGACGCTCTATCGATTGGGCCCTTCCCTTCTCCCCCTCGTGGTGGGGTGTTTTTGGTCTGTGTGGGATGTTTTCAAGTTAGGTTAATCTCGTCAGTACTTATGGTGGGGATACCCATCATGGGTCTCATTTAATTCAGTTGGCTTGTTTAATATGGTGGGGAGATTGTTCGGGTCTCCCCGTGTCAGTATCAAAGTTTCATTTCGGGTTTTGTTTTGTTGGTGTTTAAAGTGTTCGTGTTTTGTGGATAAGTTGCATGTCATGGGAGTTCGGAGTTCGTTTGGATTGATCAACTGGAGAAGCTTAAACTTTTGGGGGTGAGTGACACTTAAGGAGTTTCATCTTGGGTCTAGGTCTTGTTGTGGCTTCCTGGGAGCGCGAAGAGTTATAGTGGGGAGATTTGTCACACCCTGACCTATCAATTTTTTTTATTTTATTATTTTCTTTGGTTTTAAAAAAAATTGAGGTTCGTATTGAATCTCGAACAAGATTTTTGAGTTTTGTCAAAAAAACGCATGATTTTTGAGTTGACGTCACTGAGTGCTTGGTCAGAGTGTGTTTTGGAAACACCACGTGGCTTCGCTCACGCAACAGCACAGTCCTCTTATCTTCGGAAAATTAAAATGGATAAATAAATGTTAATTACGTTATTTAAAAATTTTCATGGTTAATAATTTTAATTATTATTATTGTTGTAATTAAGGATATTATTATTATTATTATTATTATTTATTTAGTTTTTCTTTTTTCTTTTTTATTCTTCCTTTTTTTCCTTCCATGCTGGTGTTTTACCCCTTTATTTTTTTCTTCTTCCTCCCGTAACAGCACCCCTCTGCCTGCACCATCTTTTGCGCAATCCACGCCGCCATAACCAGGCCCTGCCTCTCCCTTCTCCTGCACCCGCCGGCACGCTATCCCCTCCTACCTTGCTCAGCCCACATGTACGATCTCGTACCCCTACCCTATCTCCCTCTCTGCCTGTCATCCCTCTACAGCAGGTCAACCTCACCATGTACCTTTCTTCCCCCACGTAGCCGACCTCCGGATTGTAACAACCCAAATATTCATTAATGGAAATTCCTCTTGATCTAATTAAATGTCTCTTTATGTTTATATAAAATGTCAACTTCTTTGGTTTTATGTTAAGAATTTTGACCATTGCTAATATAGCTGTTTAACTGTGATCACATGATTAGTATAAATATAGGGCTTTAACAAATCCAAATTTACTCAGACAAAGGAAGTGATGGCCCCATCCAGTAGAATTGCCCCATATGAAGCCCATTTGTTGGAGCTCGGAAAAGAGGTGGAATCCTTGGGCTTCTCTATTGACCAAGCCCAAGCTGAGCTTCATCATGTCAAGATTGAATGGGACCATCTACGGGAGAAGTGGAAGTTGATAGAAATTACCACTTGAGGGATGTTATCTGAGCCACCCTAAGAGTCTGTCACCATCGCACACCTTACCCTTAGGTCTTATGCGGCTGTTTTAAGGGGTTATGTAACAAATCGATAGTACTATGTTCATGTACATTATTTTTTGTATATAATAATATTTATACGTTCTTTTCATCATTGATACATTGTAAATAGTTCTTAAAGTACAAATATTGTTTTTAGTTATTATTTAATTAAGAATTCTATTTTATTAAATTAAGGGATTTTTGAATTAAATATTATTTTAATAAAATATTATTTTTATTATTATTAAATTAATTTTTATTATATATAAATGATCATATAATTTTATTAATGCAATTGTAATTTTTATTAAGGTTTGAAAGCCATTTTTGTCAAAACCCGTGAATTTTCGATAAATGTTAGTTTTTATTTTAAAAGTGAAAATTAACATATTTAGAAAATTATTTAGATAAAATAAATGTTAGATCTGGAATCAGGACGTCGAAATTATCCAATGGTGAATTTTTCATAATTTTCTGAGATAGTCAAATTTTTGGGTAAAAATTAAATATTGTTTAAATATATAATGTGTTTTATGACATCATAATGACCCAATAGTGATGTAATAAAATACTATAATATTTATTTTCAGCAAAAATATGTTTTTACATTAAAATAATGTGATTTTGGGTTTGTTTACTTATCTTTCAAAGCATTAATGGACCCTTTAAGACTTATTAAACACCTTGTCTTTTTAAATTGTTTTCCATGAGAGTGTGACTCACCTCCACATAAGAAACCCTATTATTTTAAGAATTTCTGACTTTGGACTTATAAAATGTTGTATTCATCATATCTTTGACAAAAATCATGGGTAAAAACCATGTGATGCTTTGTGGTTTGGATTAATTAAATATAAGGGGTCCCAAACCTAAATAATAAAGAATTCCTTCACCTTTCCTATATAAACTCACCCATGCTCCCACTTCCTCCTCACTCAAAGCCTTTGGAGTTCGTCCAACCTCTTACCTACTCTCTCTATAATCCTCCCAAGGTGCATCAAGCTCCCAAGAAGCCTCTCACAAGCTTCTCTCTTGCCTTTGGAAGCACACTTCCAAGTAAGGGTTTTTCTTCCTTTCACTTTTTTGTCCAATTTTCTTAATATTTTTATGCCCTTTTAATTTCAATGATAAATGCTGGGGTGTGGTTTCAAACCTCCCCCATACTTCCCTCTTATTTTTTTAATTATTGGAGACCCCTTTCTCTCTCATTAAATGCCTCCCATGTACACCCGTTACTAGGCCGAAATTCCGAAAGGAACTTCTCTCTCTTCATTTACATTCAAGAAATACTTTTGTATCATGAATCTAAATTCCATTAAAATTGTTTGTACATGTATCTATATGACCCCCTTACTTTCCATTTAATTTAAATATGATAAGACACCCCTTTCTCTCTCATCAACCATTTTTATGAATTCTTATGTCACGCCGTTACACTGCCGAAATTGCACCGATTTTCTAAGCCAATGTCATTGTGTAGTGAATACCATGCCCATTTCTCCATAAAGGGTATTAAACTTTATGCACATTTACTTATTGGTTATAAAGTTTCATGTATGAATTAAACATTCATTTATCGTGGAATAAATGATTATGTTTAATGAATCTATGTCTTATGATCCATGTGGCACACTTATGCATGAAATGAAATGTTTGAGAAGGGTGCGCCCTTATAGCGCTCCAATGCATTGGGTAAAGTATAGTATCATGATATGTCATGTGCAATTAGTGTTGAATCATGCTAATTCATGTGAAATGATGGTTTACTCGTGCTTCATGTGCAATGAGTATTAACTCATGCTCCATGTGCAATAAGCCTTAGCTCATGCTAATTCCATGTTAAGTGTTGTTTCCACATTTCCATGTTATGGTTATCATGCTTTATCATGCCTTTATGTTCATGTTTCTATTTTTCTCTATTGATATGCCTAATGTCTAACATGTATTGTACTCCTCATGTTATTCCATGTGTATTCCCTTACTGGGCTTTATAGCTCACCCTTTCTTATGCATGTCCTCAGGTTATCTCATTCAATGCTAAGTACGAAGGAATGTAGTGGTATTGTAAAGTAGGTTTTCAATAAAGATGTTGTATTTAATGTTTTAAGTTTTTATGTAATGATCCTAATCCCCAAAGACACTAAACCTCTCGATCTTCTTTGTTGTATCAAGTGAAGTTTTATGTAATAAATCATGTTTAAGTTTGTAATAAAAGTAGGGTTTTCATAGTTGGTATCAGAGGGAGATTTAGTTATTTTTGGGATTATGATTAGAAAACCCTAGTAAAGCCTTAGAGACGAGACTAAGTATAATAAAAACATCCCTAAGTTTTGGTAAGTACCGATTAAGTGGTTTATCAAGCAAATACATCCCTGTCTGGATACGAGCAGGTAGAGGCAGCTCTGGAACAGATGTATCCTAGGGGTAAAACCCAAAAACACCGCTTTGAGCTAGACTTGAACGGGAACTGGTGCACAACAATGGGCCTTGTTTTACTCTTGGTTATGACACTCCCAGGGGATATGCTTTGGAAAATTAACAATCTTATTATGAACCCTTATTAAGGGAATTAAAAAAATGCCCCTAATAATATATGTTAGAAAGTAGATCATGAAAATCCTAGATTGAAGACTATAGACTCATGAGTTAAGGAAATAAAAGTTTATTTCTAAGTCATCAAATTTTGTCTTTGGATTACCCTTTATGTGTTACCCCTAACTTTCCTTTTATTCCAGCCAATGGCTGGTAATAGGAGGACTCGGGCTAACAACCGATGTGAAGATCAGTGTGATGATAGTACTAATGAGATGCCCAATCCAATGGGAGCGAGAATTGCGAACTTTTTCACACTCCTCTCTCAGCTAACTCAAGTTTTGAATAGAAACACGGGTTAAGAGGAATGTTCAACCCCCCCCCCCCCCCTAATAAATAACAAGTCGCTATCGATAGCTTCATGAGACAAAGGCCTCCTACTTTTAGTGGATCATCTGATCCCACGATCGCTGAACAATGGATCAACTCCATTTAAAAGATCTTCTCCATCCTTCAATGTTCTGAACAAGAGAAGGTTCTCCTAGAGGCTTATAATATGGAGGGTGAATCTGATCAATGGTGGACGTTGATATAAAATACGAAGCCTGAGGAGGAGATCGAGGCGTTGGAATGGAAGGATTTCCGGAAGATGTTTTTCGATAAATATTTTCCACGCACCCTCTGGATTAAGATGGAAAGGTACATCCTTTCCCTCAAGCAAAAAGACGAATAATCTGTTGGATCTTACGAGGAAAACTTCACATGGCTTGCACGATACACTTCCGGCTTCGTCGTTACCCCCCGAATGCAAAGTTGACCGCTTCTTTGGTGGGCTGAAGCCTAGCCTGCGGAAAGAATTGGCGATTCGTGACTTCGACAACTATGAGGAAATTGTCTGATGTGCCCTCAAGGTTGAAATAGAGATTGGAGAATCATAGGGGTATCATGGGTATAAGAAGCGTAAGGTGGAATTCAATTCTGGTGGTCCGATGGATAAATCCAACGGTGCTAAAAAGATCCAGCACCCCACTTTCCAAAAGTGCAGTAAGAAGCACCCTGAAAATTGCCTTAAGGGGACGAGGAAATGCTTTAGGTGTGGAAGAGAAGGGAACCTAGCTGTTAACTGTCGGCAAGAAAGACCCGCGGCTGCGATAGAGGAGAGGAATGCTCCGTTCGAACCTCAATGCATTGTTCAATGATACAAATGCAAAGAACCGGGGCATTTTGCAAATCGGTGCCCTAATCCAAGGGTTTTCGAAGGCAACCAACAACCTCCAAGGCAGCAAGGAAGATATTTTTCCACCACTTCTGCCAAAGTGAACCCCGAAAACGAAGTGGTGACAGGTATGCTAGTTATTCATTCAAAAATAGCGAACGTACTTTTTGATTCAGGTTCTACGTATTCTTTTATATCTCAAAAGTTTAGTAGAACAATCCCAGAACCACCAAAAATCATGGAAGTGAAGATGTCGGTGAGTACGGAAAATGGGGAAATCATTGCATCCCATTAATATAAGTCCTCCCCTATTATAATCTGTGGATTGAATTTCCTGGCGAACCTCGTCATACTCCCTCTGGTGGAATTTGATGCAATTCTTGGCATGGATTGGATTTCCTTATATAGAGCCAACATAAATTTTCGAGAGAGGGAAATCACACTCCATATGGAGAATCGACCCCCGATTCTTTAAAAGTGTTAGGAAGAAGATGAATATCCTTTAGCTCCATCATCTCAAGCATGGATATTACTGCCCTATGAGCACGCGTATCTAGCTCAGATGATTGAGTCCAAGGAAGAAACCATCCTTGAAGAAATGCCTATTGTGAGGGAATTCGCTGAAGTGTTTCCCGAGGAACTGTCGGGTCTTCCTCCTAGAAGAGATGTTGAATTCTCAATTGAACTTATACCAGGGGATTTACCAATATCCAAGACTCCATATAGAATGGTTTTTGTAGAGCTTGAAGAGATGAAGAAAAAACTACAGGAGAACTTTGATAAAGGGTTTATACACCAAAGTGTTTCACCATGGGGTGCACCAGTCCTCTTCGACAAAAAGAAGGATGGTTCAATGCGGCTTTGCATCGATTATCATGAACTTAACAAAATCAAAATAAAGAACAAGTATCCTCTCCCACAAATTGATGACTTGTTAGATCAGTTGCGTGGAGCACAATACTTCTACAAGGTGGACTTGCGGTCGGGATATTATCAAGTAAGGGTGAAGAAGGAAGATATCCCCAAGACTGATTTTCGCACAAGATATGGGCACTATGAATTCATAGTAATGCCTTTCGGTGTAACACCCCGAGCTTCCATGATACGCTTCTCTTTCAATAATACAATAGCTTGCATTGGACGCAAGTTCGAGATTCTAACACACAGCGACCAATCAAAATAGCCATTATGAATAGTAATACCCACTTTTTGAAATTATATATATTTTATATTTCAAAATGGACTTCATTTATGGATTCGGAATATCGAAATTATCCTATGTTTAATTTTTGGTATTTTTCTGAGAACTTCCAATTTTTTATGAATAGTGAAAAATACTTAAAAACAACTTTTTTAATAAAAATAATTTATATTGATAAATTATACTATTGGTTGGTTTTAAAGTATAATTAGAATATATTTTTACCATTTTATCCAATGGTGGTCATTATAATTAATTTCACTTTGAAATTGGACATAAACAATTGTCAATCTTTTGATATATATTGTTTCTTAAAAACACGTTATTTGTTGTGACTGCGGGAATTAATTATAAAATTAATTAATGAAACTTATATGTTTGGAATTTTTTAAAATAGTAATAATTTTTGAATTCAGAATATCAATTATAGCTTAAGGTGAAATTTTGGCATTGTTCTGAAAAACTTCAATTTTTTATGAATAGTGAAACCACTAAGTGGTAGTTAAAAAAATGATTTTTCGTTTAAATGAAACATTACCACTTCTGTGATTTGATTTTCAAAAATCCGACATACATGGTTGTAATTAGGAAGTAAAATGTGGTTCAATGGGATTAAAATAATTTTTTGGTGAATAGTAACTTTTAAGTTTAATTAATCGTGATTAAAGGTAATTAGTGGAATTTAAGGTAAAAATGATATTATAAAAATATGAAAATACCTTTACACTTGTCCTAAACATATTGGATGAGTCATGGCCGACCACGAAAATCCATGGGTCAACTTGGGGACCCCATGGATCCACTTGGTAGGAAAATGACATTAAAAACTTTTTATTTAATGTTAAAATAAAAATGTCACAAACATGAGTTGTTTTACAAAAACAATTTTTAAATGGGGTAATACAAGTCATATTTTTTACTATAAATATTAATAATAAAGATAAAAATCTTTCCTAAATCATGATAATTTTTTTATAATTTTTATACATTAAATAAATTAAATTATTTATGACACCATGATGATGTAGTGATTACCTCATTAATTAACGATTTAAATAAAATAAAACGATAATGTAAAATATAAGACTTAAACTTGTCAAAAACATATTGGATGAGTATATTTCGAACCCTTATCACCTTATCCTTGAAATATATAAGTGTGGGACCTTTAAAATCCGAAACTCATTATATAATAAAGTAACATTCCATGACTTTCCAAGAGTGCCCCTCCTCTCCTCTTATAAAAGGCCCCCACCACTACCACCTTATTCACACATTCAAAGCCTTTTCACTCAGCCAACCTTTTCCCAAATACTCTCTCAACTTCCCTATCTTACTCCTATAATCCTCACTTTGGGAATAATTCTTCCCAAGGAATCCTTTGGCTCAAATCAAAAAAGAGTTACCCGATTTTAAGGTAATATCTCCTCTTATGTTATTTTGTTTTATTTTGCTTCTCCAACCCCTTAAAATCTTTTTATTCCTTTCTTTTGTAACAAAACCAGTATATTAAATATACTAGTATGTTGTTATAAGAAGTATTCGAGCTACACTTACACACACCTAAATCTAATGGTTAATGAACATACTGTTTCTGTGGATGGAAAATTTCTGCCTCACGAAACGATGATTGTTCAACACTCATATAACACCTTCAAAGGTGGCCATTAAGTTTTCACTATATTTATATATGATATATAATATGTTTATGTTTTCCTTAAGATTCTTTATTTTTCATTAATGTCATACCTTTACGGTTTCCATTATGGGAAACGCGATATTTTCATTTTAGGAAGTGTGGACTACCGCCCCCTCAAAGTGATATGAATCATTAATGCCATATGTGGGATGTATAAAGGATGGAGTAAATGGTATTATACATTATATTATACTGGAATTATATTATAACTTTATATAATTATAACTTCATTCCATTAAATACGAAATAGTAATGAAAGTAGAGTTCATGTGTACGTACGGCTTACCGTCTCCATTAACATTGCATTTAATTTCTTTCCTCTAAATGTTATGTAATATTATAAATGAATGTATATACTGGATATATATGATTTATATGATATCTACATCATGAATATAATTATGGATATAATGGATATTTTACCACATGAACAAAGTGTAATTATAAGAAGTTTATTTTTGACTCAAGTACCTAAGATCGACAAAACGACTGTTACTAACATAAATAATTACATAATGTTCATAACATGGTAATAAGTGATATAAAAGGAATAATGAACTTGAAAAAGTTTCTTAAGCAGGTAGAGATTAACTCTAGTTTATTATTTAGGAGGTTAAAGAGTGGTCGAGTCAAGTCAGACACGAGGTAAGGGAATTTCTTAACCCAATTTCCAATCTTTGGGTTAATCTCCTACTTTCAAATTATGTCATGATATTATTATGTCCTATCTTGTATTTGTACTTTCTTTATGTCTACTTATAGTAAATACACATAATAGATCTATTTTATTTTAAATATTATCTTTGTAAGGACTTCGTCTCAATCTCCTTTCATTGAGGCATACTTGGTTTTATACACAACTTTCATTTATACAGTGTATAAACCCCTTTGACTTTTTCATTTATTCAAAAGGAATATTTTTATACGAAGCATTTTACTAAATGACAAAAAGGATTGTTTTTCTTGTCATATGTATGCAGCGACAACGACTTATCCACCATCGTGACCATTATTTGAGTTTCGTCTTCCTCTACAAGCCATAACTTTTTTCAAAATAAAAAAATTAAATATCAAGTTTTAATTTTCTTTTATTTTGGTATTGAAAATGGTTTTGAAAGTGTTTTTTATTATATCAATGTGTTTTATTGATATCTTGTGATTGAAATGTGGAAATGTTATGTTTCCTTTATGCATGTTTTATGTTATACGACTATGTTATGGTTTATGATATGTTTAAACCTATTCATATGAAGAATGCAGTGGACTTAATAAGTGACGGGTGGAGCCCGCTATAGATCTTCGATGCATCGGTAGATCTCATGAGACAAACTAGTGTCTTGGCATGAGGCCTTGACAAAATCTTATTTATAGTCTTAGCACGAGGCCTTGGATACGTGGTTATGATAGTCTGACATTATGAATTCCATCATTATGAAAGTGGTTATTGATATTGCATTTGATTATTCGACCAGTAGAATATCCATGTGAATAAGTAAATGGAAATATTTCATTTTACTTTTTCCATATTATGCTCAAGTTCATGTTTAAAAGGCTTTTGTTTTAGTTATACATTGCCTTAAACGTTAATGTTTATTTATGAAAGCTTCCGCTATATTGTTATCCTTACTGAGCATCTGAGCTCACCCCTTTCAATGTTTTAATTTTTCCAGGATGTGAAGAAGTATTTTAGGAATGACCTATAGGGATAGTCTGAAGGGGATATGAGTGTGGAAAATGGAGACTATGTTATTTTAGTTTTTCACTTTATGATGTAATGTAACATTTATGAATGTATCTAGTGTTTCCAAGGCTACTAAACTAATCGGTCTTTCGAGACTTGATCTTTTGTGATCATGCCAATGTTACGAAATAACGCACCGACTCTGGGTAACAGGGGTCGGGGCGTTACAGTTGGTATCAGAGGCAGTTTAGTACTAACCTTGGAAGCTAGATTTATAAAAACTCTGATTAGAGCACATAGCCCAAAGATAGACTTTGAGGATTAGTATAGAAGAACTTCCTAGAATTTTGGTATTATAGAGATTTTGTTAGTTTTCCGAGAAATACATCCCTATCTGGATACAAGCAGGTAGAGGTGGCTCTGGCACAGATGTACCTAGGGGTAGAACCCGAAAACACAGCTTTGAGCTAGACTCAAACGAGAACTGGTGCACGACAACGGGCCTTGCTGCACTCTTGGTTATGACACTCCTGGGGGATATGCTTAGGATAATTATCATTTTCTTTACAAACCATTGTGAATGGATTATGAGTATATACTTACTCAAACAAAAAAAAATTTATGATTATGGATTATATCCATAAATAGTTCAATTTATGTTAAGTGTTTTACATGTATGGAATTATGTATTATAATTCATAAACTAATCTAGTTTATGCCATTGTTTAGAAATGGCGCCTAGTGGGAGGAATGGAAACCATATCAATGCATGCACTCCGTGTAGGGATTGCCCTCCTGCTCAAGATAATTATTGTGGATCTGGAGATACAACTGGTGCTGATCAAATTATTACCATACTGGGAAAACTCACTCAGGTTATGAATAATAACCTTACTCGTATGGAGCACCCTGATCCGCAATGTGGAGGATCAATGTTAGACTGCTTCATGAGGCAACAACCGCCAACATTTAATGGGGGAACAAATCCATTAGTAGCTGAGCAATGGATAAACTCCTTAGAGAAAATATTCCACGCCTTGGGGAGTAGCGAAAGGGAGAAGGTTGTCATAGCAGTCTACCGCCTCACTGGAGATGTCGATCAATGGTGGTCGCTGATTCAAAACACAAAGGAAGATGAAGAAGTATGAAGTTTGGAATGGAGGTAGTTTAAGGAAATTTTCTTAGAAAAATACTTTCAACATGACCATAGATCAGATATGGAAAGGCAATTTCTGAGTCTGAGACAAAAGGAGGATGAGAATGTCGCAAAGTATGAGGCCAACTTTACAAGGTTAGCGAGGCATGCAGCAAATTATATACATAACCCAAGAAGTAATATTGATCGTTTTTAATGGGTTAAAACCATTTCTCCGTCAATCATTAGTCTCACAAACCTTCTCATCGTACGAAGATATCGTCTCATGTGCTATCAAGATAGAAAAATAATTCTCTAAATATTATGAAAATAAAGTATATCAAGAGAAGAAGAGAACAGTGGAACAAGAGACAGATAAAGGGAAAAATGGAAAGAATGATATTACATTATGTGATAATTGTGGGAAGAATCACCCCAGTACTTTCCTAAAAGGAATGGGAGTTTGTTATAAATGTGGAGAAAAAGGTCACCAGGCTCGTGATTGCAAGGGAAAGAAAGAGGCTATCAATGTTGAATGATACAATTGTAGGGAAATGGGGCATTATTCAAATGAATGTCCTAAGTATCAGGGAAACTTACCTTAGAAAAGTCCAAGGGATCAAGGAAAATTTTATGTTGTTACTACAGTTGAAGTTGAATAATTAAGGTACTGGTGCTTTTGGACTCAAGGATTATATTATGGTTATAAGAATAATGTGATATATATAAGGATTGTACTGTAGTACTTGTTTTTTTCATTAAGGTTTTAATATGATAAAAGTAATAATATTTTTAGTATGTGACAATAAGATAACCTTTACCTTGTTTGGGGAATCTGATGTTACAATTGATTTTGGAATTTGGAGACCTTTTAGAGAAATTCTGGACAGAGGTATTTTGGATAACTATAAAGGTTAGAATGGATTAAGTTTAACCTTTGATAGTATTGTTTAAGGTTAAAAAATTTCTGAAGATTATTTTTGGAATATTATAATATTGTAGTTTTAGGAAAAGGACAACCTGCAGGTTGGGGGATAACCCGTCGCATCGGACAAAGCTGTAGGAATCGAACAGACAACCATAGTGAGACAGGCCTTTATTACCTACCACTAGCCTACAGGAAGTCCCTAGTTATTACAAATAGTTTTCCCAATCTAAATGGTATGTGTTAATAGTTTTAACCTTATACATTTAGGATAAATAGAATATTTTTGAGTTCTTTTACCATTTGGAGTGAAAGATGGGTTTGTGGTAAAAATTTATTAAAGAATGAAAGTCTACATGACAAGTAAGTATATTTCCTTACATTCTTAGTAAATCTCTTAAAAAAATTCCTCAACTTTATGAAAGGTAACTTAAAACAAAAACATTGTCGGTTAACTTTTCCAACTGGGGATTCAATGACCGTTTAACCAATCACAAGTTTGTGATTTTCTTGTGGTTAACATTCTCCTAAACCTATTTTCTACAACTCTCCATCAGACCTTGATGGTTTGTTTCTCCTCCATATCCATATTTTCAGAGAATCTTAGTATGGGCTATCTCGGGTGACCTTTGTACTTCTCTTTCTTTCTTTAATGTTATATTTTTAATAACCTTATTTCTGATTTGGATTTTCCACAAAGGTATTTTCTATTTTAAACCTTTTATTTACAAAGAAAAATTTCAAATTTCAAGGACGCAATTTAATGAAGGATAGGAGAATGTAACACCCTGAGCTTCCACGATATGCTTCTCTTTCAATAATATAGTAGCTTGCATTGTACGCAAGTTTGAGATTCTAACACACAGCGACCAATCAAAATAGCCATTATGAATAGTAATACCCACTTTTTGAAATTATATATATTTTATATTTCAAAATGGACTTCATTTTTGGATTCGGAATATCGAAATTAGCCTATGTAGAATTTTTGGTATTTTTCTGAGAACTTCCAATTTTTTTATGAATACTGAAAAATACTTAAAAACAACTTTTTTAATCAAAATAATTTATAGTGATAAATTATACTATTGAGTGGTTTTAAAGTATAATTATAAAATATTTTTACCATTTTATCCAATGGTGGTCATTAGAATTAATTTCACTTTGAAATTGGATATAAACAATTGTCAATATTTTGATATATATTGTTTCTTAAAAACACGCTATTTGTTGTGACAGCGGGAATTAATTATAAAATTAATTAATGCAATGTATATTTTTGTAATTTTTTAAAATATACATCAATTTTTAATTCAGAATATCAATTATAGCTTAGGGTGAAAGTTTGGCATTGTTCTGAAAAACATCAATTTTTGATGAATAGTGAAACCACTAAGTGGTAGTTAAAAAACTGATTTTTCATTTAAATGAAACATTACCACTTCTGTGATTTGATTTTCAAAAATTTGACATACATGGTTGTCAATAGGAAGTAAAATGTTGTTCAATGGGATTAAAATAATTTTTTGGTTAATAGTAACTTTTAAGTTTAATTAATCGCGATTAAAGGTAATTAGTGAAATTTAAGGTAAAAATGATATTATAAAAATATGAAAATACCTTTACACGTGTCCTACACATATTGTATGAGTCATGGACGAACAAGAAAATTCATAGGTCAACTTAGGGACCCCATGGAGTTACTTTGGAAGGAAAATGACATTAAAAACTTTTTATTTAATGTTAAAATAAAAATTTCACAAACATGAGTTTTTTTACAAACACAATTTTTAAATGGGGTTATACAAGTCAAAGATTTGACTATAAATATTCATTAGAAATAGAAAAAGATTTCCTAAATCATGATAATTTTTTTATAATTTTTAGACATTAAATAAATTAAATTATTTATGACACCATGATGATGCAGCGATTACCTCATTAATTAACGATTTAAATAAAATAAAAAGATAATGTAACATATAATAATTAAACTTGTCAAAAAACTATTGGATGAGTATATTTATAACCCTTATCACCTTATCCTCTAAATATATAAGTGTGGGACCTTTAAAATCCGAAACTCATTATATAATAAAGTAACATTTAATGACTTTCTAAGAGTGCCCCTCCTCTCCTCTTGTAAAAGGCCCCCACCACTACTACCTTATTCACACCTTCAAAGCCTTTTTTCTCAGCCAACCTTTGCCCAAATACTCTCTCAACTTCTCTCTCTTACTCCTAGAATCCTCACTTTTGGCAGAATTCCTCCCAAGGAAGCCTTTGGCTCAAATCAAAAAAGAGTTACCCGATTTTAAGGTAATGTCTCCTCTTATGTTATTTTGTTTTATTTTGCTTCTCCAACCCCTTAAAATATTTTTATTCCTTTATTTTGTAACAAAACCAGTATATTAAATATACTAGGATGTTGTTATAATAAGGATTCGAGATACACTTACACACATCTAAATCTAATGGTTAAAGAACATATTGTTTCTGTGGATGGCATCTTCCTCACGAAACGATGATTGTTCAACACTCATATAACACCTTCAAAGGTGGCCATTAAGATGTCACTATATTTATATATGATATATAATATGTTTATGTTTTCCTTAAGCTTCTGTATTTTTCATTTATGGCATACCTTTATGGTTTCCATTATGGGAAAATGCGATATTTTCATTTTAGGAAGTGCGGACTACCGCCCCCTCAAAGTGATTTGAATCGTTAATGCCATTTTTGGGATGTATAAAGGATGGAGTAAATGGTATTATACATTATATTATACTGTAATTATATTATATCTTATTATAATTATAACTTCATTCCATTAAATACGAAATAGAAATGACAGTAGCGTTCATGCGTACGTACGGCTTACCGTCTCCATGAACGGTGCATTTCATTTCTTACCTCTAAATGTTATGTAATATTATAAATGAATGTATATACTGGATATATATGATGTATATGATATCTACATCATGAATATAATTATGGATATAATGGATATTTTACCACATGAACAAAGTGTAATTATAAGAAGTTTATTTTTGACTCAAGTACCTAAGATCGACAAAACGACTGTTACTAACTTAAATAATTACATAATGTTCAAAACAAGGTAATAAGTGATATAAAAGAAATAATGAACTTGAAAAAGGTTCTTAAGAAGGTAGAGATTAAATCTAGTTTATTATTTAGGAGGTTAAAGAGCGGTCGAGTCAAGTCGGACACGAGGTAAGGGAATTTCTTAACCCAATTTCCAATCTTTGGGTTAATCTCCTACTTTCAAATTATGTCATGATATTATTATGTCCTATCTTGTATTTGTACTTTCTTTATGTCTACTTATAGTAAATACACATAATAGATCTATTTTATTTTAAAAATTATCTTTGTAAGGACTTCGTCTCAATCTCCTTTCATTGAGGCATACTTGGTTTTATACACAACTTTCATTTATACGGTGTATAACCCCCTTTGACTTTTTCATTTATTCAAAAGGAATCTTTTTATATGAACCGTTTTACTAAACGAAAAAAAGTAATGTTTTTCTTGTCGTACGTATGCGACGACAACGACTTCTCCACCGCCGTGACCATTATTTGAGTTTCGGCTTCCTCTACAAGCCATAACATTTTTCAAAATAAAAAAATTAAATATCAAGTTTTAATTTTCTTTTATTTTGGTATTGAAAATGGTTTTGAAAGTGTTTTTTATTGTATCAATGTGTTGTATTTATATCTTGTGATTGAAATGTGGAAATGTTATGTTTCCTTTATGCATGTTTTATGTTATACGACTATGTTATGGTTTATGATATGTTTAAACATGTTCATATGAGGAATGCATTGGACTTAATAAGTGACGGGTGGAGCCCGCTATAGCTCCTCGATGCATCGGTAGTTCTCATGAGACAAACTAGTGTATTGGCACAAGGCCTTGACAAAATATTATTTGTAGTCTTAGCACGATGCCTTGGCTACGTGGTTATGGTAGTCTGGCATTATGCATTCAATCATTATGAAAGTGTTTATTGATATTGCATGTGATTATTCGACCAGTAGAATATCCATGTGAATAAGTAAATGGCAATATTTCATTTTACTTTTTCCATATTATGCTCAAGTTCATGTTTAAAAGGCTTTTGTTTTAGTTATACATTGCCTTAAACGTTAATGTTTATTTATGAAAGCTTCTGCTATATTGTTATCCTTACTGAGCATCTGAGCTCACCCCTTTCAATGTTTTAATTTTTCCAGGATGTGAAAAAGTATTTTAGGAATGACCTGCAGGGATAGTCTGAAGGGGATATGAGTGTGGAAAATGGAGACTATGTTATTGTAGTTTTTTACTTTATGATTTAATGTAAAATTTATGAATGTATCTAGTGTTTCAAAGGCTACTAAACTAATCAGTTTTTCGAGACTTGATCTTTTGTGATCATGCCAATGTTACGCAATAACGCACCGACTCTGGGTAATAGGGGTCGGGGCGTTACAGTTGGTATCATAGGCATTTTAGTACTAACCTTGGAAGCTAGATTAAGAAAAACTCTGATTAGAGCACATAGCCCAAAGATAGACTTTGAGGATTAGTATTGAATAACTTCCTAGAATTTTGGTATTATAGAGATTTTGTGAGTTTTCCGAGCAATACATCCCTGTCTGGATACGAGCAGGTAGAGGCGGCTCTGGCACAGATGTACCTAGGGTTAAAACTCGAAAACACCGATTTGAGGTAGACTCGAACGGGAACTGGTGCATGACAACGGGCCTTGCTGCACTCTTGGTTATAACACTCCCGGGGGATATGCTTAGGATAATTATCATTTTATTTACAAACCATTATGAAGGGATTTTGAATATATACTTCCTCAAACAAAACATTTTTATGATTTTGGATTATATCCATAAATAGTTCAATTTATATTAAGTGTTTTACAAGTATGGAATTATGTATTATAATTCATAAGTTAATCTAGTTTATGCCATTGTTTAGAAATGGTGGCTAGTGGGAGCAATGGAAACCGTATTAATGCACGCACTCTGTGTAGGTATTTCCCTTCTGCTCAAGATAATTATTGTGGATCTGGAGATACAACTGGTGCTGATCAACATATTACCATACTGGGACAACTCACTCAGGTTATGAATTATAACCTTACTCGTATGGAGCACCCTGATCCGCAACGTGGAGGATCAATGCTAGACTGCTTAATGAGGCTGCAACCACCAACATTTAATGGGGGTATAAATCCATTAGTAGCTGAGCAATGGATAAAATCCTTAGAGAAAATATTCCACGCCTTGGGGAGTAGCGAAAGGGAGAAGGTTTTCATGGTAGTCTACCGCCTCACTGGAGATGGCGATCAATGGTGGTCACTGATTCAAAACACAAAGGAAGATGAAGAAGTATCAAGTATGGAATAGAGGGAGTTTAAGGAAATTTTCTTAGAAAAATACTTTCCACATGACCATCGACCAGATATGGAAAGGCAATTTCTGTGTCTGAGACAAAAGGAGGATGAGAATGTCGCAAAGTATGAGGCCAACATTAAAAGGTTAGCGAGGCATGCAGCAAATTATATATGTAACCCAAGAAGTAAGATTGATCAATTCTTTGATGGGTTAAGACCATTTCTTCGTCAATCATTAGTCTCACAAACCTTCTCACCATACGAAGATATTATCTCATGTGCTATCAAGACAGAAAAAGAATTCTCTAAATATTATGAAAATAAATTAAAGCAAGAGAAGAAGAGAACGGTGGAACAAATTATAGATAAAGGGAAAAAGGGAAATAAGGATTTTCCATTATGTGATAATTGTGGGAAGAATCACCCCACTACTTGCCTAAAAGGAATGGGAGTTTGTTATAAATGTGGAGAAAAAGGTCACCAGGCTCTTGATTGCAAGGGAAAGAAAGAGGCTATCAATGTTGAATGCTATAATTGAAGGGAAATGGGGAATTATTCAAATGAATGTCCGAAGCGTCAGGGAAACTTACCTCAGAAAAGGCCAAGGGATCAAGGAAAATCTTATGCTGTTACTACAGTTGAAGTGGAATAATTAATGTATTGGTGCTTTTGGACTCAAGGACTATATTCTGGTTATAAGAATAATGTGATATATATAAGGATTGTACTGCAGTACTTGTTGTTTTCATTAAGGTTTTAATATGATAAAGGTAGTCATATTTTTAGTATGTGACAATAAGAGAAACTTTACCTTGTTTGGGGAATCTGATGTTACAATTGATTTTGGAATTTAGAGACCTTTTAGAGAAATTTTGGACAGAGGTATTTTGGATAACTATAAAGGTTGGAATGGATTAAGTTTAACCTTTGATATTATTGTTTAAGGTTAAAAAATTTCTGAAGATTATTTTTGGAATATTATAATACTATAGTTTTAGGAAAAGGACAACCTGCAGGTCAGGGGATAACCCGTCGCGTCGGACAAAGCTGTAGGAATCGAACCCACAACCATTGTGTGACATGCCTTTATTACCTACCACTAGCCTACAAGAAGTCCCTAGTTATTAAAAATAGTTTTCCTAATCTAAATGGTATGTGTTAATAGTTGGAACCTTATAAAATTTGGATAAATAGAATATTTTTGAGTTCTTTTACCATTTGGAGTGAAAGATGGGTTTGTGGTAAAAATTTATTAAAGAATGAAAGTCTACATGACAAGTAAATATATTTCCTTACATTCTTAGTAAATCTCTTAAATAAATTCCTCAACTTTATGAAAGGTAACTTAAAACAAAAACGTTGTCGATTAACTTTTCCAACTGGGGATTCAATGACCGTATAACCAATCACAAGTTTGTGATTTTATTGTGGTTAACTTTCTACTAATCCTGTTGTCTACAACTCTCCATCAGACCTTGATGATTTTTTTCTCCTCCATATCCATATTTTCATAGAATCTTAGTATGGGCTATCTCGGGTGACCTTTGTACTTCTCTTTCTTTCTTTTAATGTTATATTTTTATTAACCTTATTTCCGATTTGGGTTTTCCACAAAGGTATTTTATATTTTAAACCTTTTATTTTCAAAGAAAAATTTCAAATTGTGAGGACGAAATTTATTGAAGGAGAGGAGAATGTAACACCCCGATCTTCCACGATACGGTTCTCTTTCAATAATACAATATCTTGCATTGTACGCAAGTTCGAGATTCTAACACAGAGCGACCAATCAAAATAGTCATTATGAATAGTAATACCCACTTTTGGAAATTATATATATTTTGTATTTCAAAATGGACTTCATTTTTGGATTCGGAATATCGAAATTATCCAATGTTGATTTTTTGTTATTTTTCTGAGAACTTCCAATTTTTTTATGAATAGTGAAAAATACTTAAAAACAAATTTTTTAATAAAAATAATTTATAGTGATAAATTATACTATTGAGTGGTTTTAAAGTATAATTAAAATATATTTTTACCATTTTATCCAATGGTGGTCATTATAATTAATTTCACTTTGAAATTTGACATAAACAATTGTCAATCTTTTGATATATATTGTTTCTTAAAAACACGCTATCTGTTGTGACAGCGGGAATTAATTATAAAATTAATTAATGGAACTTATATGTTTGGAATTTTTTAAAATAGACATCATTTTTGAATTCGGAATATCAATTATATCTTAGGGTGAAATTTTGGCATTGTTCTGAAAAACTTCAATTTTTGATGAATAGTGAAACCACTAAGTGGTAGTTAAAAAACTGATTTTTCATTTAAATGAAACATTACCACTTATGTGATTTGATTTTCAAAAATCCTACAAACATGGTTGTCATTAGTAAATAAAATGTGGTTCAATGGGATTAAAATAATTTTTTGGTGAATAGTAACTTTTAAGTTTAATTAATCGCGATTAAAGGTAATTAGTGAAATTTAAGGTAAAAATGATATTATAAAAATATGAAAATACCTTTAAACTTGTCCTACCCATATTGGATGAGTCATGGCCGACCAAGACAATCGATGGGTCAACTTGGGGACCCCATGGAGCCACTTTGGTAGGAAAATGACATTAAAAACTTTTTATTTAATGTTAAAATAAAAATGTCACAAACATGAGTTGTTTTACAAAAACAATTTTTAAATGGGGTTATACAAGTCATATTTTTTACTATAAATATTCATTATAAATATAACAATATTTACTACATCATGATAATTTTTTTATAATTTTTATACATTATATAAATTAAATTATTTATGACACCATGATGATGCAGCGATTACCTCATTAATTAACGATTTAAATAAAATAAACAGATAATATAAAATCTAATACTTAAACTAGTCAAAAACCTATTGGATGAGTATATTTCAAACCCTTATCACCTTATCCTTGAAATATATAAGTGTGGGACCTTTAAAATCAGAAACTCATTATATAATAAAGTAACATTTCATGACTTTCCAAGAGTGCCCCTCCTCTCCTCTTATAAAAGGCCCCCACCACTACCACCTTATTCACACCTTCAAAGCCTTTTGGCTCGGACAAACTCTGCCCAAATACTCTCTCAACTTCCCTATCTTACTCCTAGAATCCTCACTTTGGGCATAATTCTTCCCAAGGAAGCCTTTGGCTCAAATCAAAAAATATTTACCTGATTTCAAGGTAATGTCTCCTCTTATGTTATTTTGTTTTATTTTGCTTCTCCAACCCCTTAAAATATTTTTATTCCTTTATTTTGTAAAAAAACCAGTATCTTCAATATACTAGGATGGTGTTATAAGAAGTCTTCGAGCTACACTTACACACACCTACATCTAATGGTTAAAGAACATACTGTTTCTGTGGATGGAAACTTTCTGCCTCACGAAACGATGATTGTTCAACACTCATATAACACCTTCAAAGGTGGACATTAAGATGTCACTATATTTATATATGATATATAATATGTTTATGTTTTCCTTAAGCTTATTTATTTTTCATTTATGGAATACCTTTATGGTTTCCATTATGGGAAAACGCGATATTTTCATTTTAGGAAGTGCGGACTACCGCCCCCTCAAAGTGATTTGAATCTTTAATGCCATATGTGGGATGTATAAAGGATGGAGTAAATGGTATTATAAATTATATTATACTAGAATTATATTATACCTTTATATAATTATAACTTCGTTCCATTAAATACGAAATAGAAATGAAAGTAGCGTTCATGCGTACGTACGGCTTACCGTCTCCATGAACGATGCATTTCATTTCTTACCTCTAAATGTTATGTAATATTATAAATGAATGTATATTCTGGATATATATGATGTATATTATATCTACATCATGAATATAATTATGGATATAATGGATATTTTTCCACATGAACAAAGTGTAATTATAAGAAGTTTATTTTTGACTCAAGTACCTAAGATCGACAAAATGACTGTTACTAACTTAAATAATTACATAATGTTCATAACATGGTAATAAGTAATATAAAAGGAATAATGAACTTGAAAAAGGTTCTTAAGCAGGTAGAGATTAACTCTAGTTTATTATTCAGGAGGTTAAAGAGCGGTCGAGTCAAGTCGGACACGAGGTAAGGGAATTTCTTAACCCAATTTCCAATCTTTGGGTTAATCTCCTACTTTCAAATTATGTCATGATATTATTATGTCATGTCTTGTATTTGTACTTTCTTTATGTGTACTTATAGTAAATACACATAATAGATCTATTTTATTTTAAAAATGATCTTTGTAAGGACTTCGTCTCAATCTCCTTTCATTGAGGCATACTTGGTTTTATACACAACTTTCATTTATACGGTGTATAAACCCCTTTGACTTTTTCATTTATTCAAAAGGAATCTTTTTATATGAAGTGTTTTACTAAACGACAAAAAGGAATTTTTTTCTTGTCGTACGTATGCGGCAACAACGACTTCTCCACCGATGTGACCATTATTTGAGTTTCGGCTTCCTCTACAAGCCATAACTTTTTTCAAAATAAAAAAATTAAATATCAGGTTTTAATTTTCTTTTATTTTGGTATTAAAAATAGTTTTGAAAGTGTTTTTTATTATATCAATGTGTTGTATTGATATCTTGTGATTGAAATGTGGAAATATTATGTTTCCTTTATGCATGTTTAATGTTATAAGACTATGTTATGGTTTATGATATGTTTAAACCTGTTCATATAAGGAATGCATTGGACTTAATAAGTGACGGGTGGAGCCCGCTATAGCTCCTCGATGCATCGGCAGGTCTCATGAGACAAACTAGTGTCTTGGCACGAGGCCTTGACAAAATCTTATTTGTAGTCTTGGAACGAGGCCTTGGCTACGTGGTTATGATAGTATGGCATTATGCATTCCATCATTATGAAAGTGGTTATTGATATTGCATATGATTATTCTACCAGTAGAATATCCATGTGAATAAGTAAATGGAAATATTTCATTTTACTTTTTCCATATTATGCTCAAGTTCATGTTTAAAAGGCTTTTGTTTTATTAATACATTGCCTTAAACGTTAAGGTTTATTTATGAAAGCTTCCGCTATATTGTTATCCTTACTGAGCATCTGAGCTCACCCCTTTCAATGTTTTAATTTTTCCAGGATGTGAAGAAGTATTTTAGGAATGACCTACAGGGATAGTATGAAGGGGATATGAGTGTGGAAAATGGAGACTATGTTATGGTAGTTTTTCACTTTATGAGTTAATGTAACATTTATGAATGTATCTAGTGTTTCCAAGGCTACTAAACTAATCGGCCTTTCGAGACTTGATCTTTTGTGATCATGCCGATGTTACGCAATAACGCACCAACTCTAGGTAACATGGGTCGGGGCGTTACATTTGGTATCAGAGGCAGTTTAGTTCTAACCTTGGAATCTAGATTTAGAAAAACTCTGATTAGAGCACATAGCCCAAAGATAGACTTTGAGGATTAGTATAGAAGAACTTCCTAGAATTTTTGAATTATAGAGATTTTGTGAGTTTTCCGAGCAATACATCCCTGTCTGGATACGAGCAGGTAGAGGCGGCTCTGGCACAGATGTACCTAGGGGTAAAAACCAAAAACACCGCTTTGATATAGACTCGAACGGGAACTGGTGCACGACAACGGGCCTTGCTTCACTCTTGGTTACGACACTCCCGGGGGATATTCTTAGGATAATTATCATTTTCTTTACAAACCATTATGAAGGGCTTATGAGTATATACTTCCTCAAAGAAAACATTTTTATGATTATGGATTATATCTATAAATAGTTCAATTTATGCTAAGTGTTTTATAAGTATGGAATTATGTATTATAATTCATAAACTAATCTAGTTTATGCCATTGTTTAGAAATGGCGCCTAGTGGGAGGAATGAAAACCGTATCAACGCACGCACTCCATGTAGAGATTGTCCTCCTGCTCAAGATAATTATTATGGATCTGGAGATACAACTCGTGCTGATCAAATTATTACCATACTGGGACCACTCACTCAGGTTATGAATAATAACCTTACTCGTATGGAGCACCCTGATCCGCAACATGGAGGATCAAGGTTAGACCGCTTCATGAGGCAACAACCGCCAACATTTAATGTGGGTAAAAATCCATTAGTAGCTGAGCAATGGATAAACTCCTTAGAGAAAATATTTCACGCCTTGGGGAGTAGCGAAAGGGAGAAGGTTGTCATGTCAGTCTACCACCTCACTGGAGATACCGATCAATGGTGGTCGCTGATTCAAAACACAAAGGAAGATGAAGAAGTATCAAGTATGGAATGGAGGGAGTTTAAGGAAATTTTCTTAGAAAAATACTTTCCACAAGACCATTGAGCAGATATGGAAAGACAATTTTTGAGTCTGAGACAAAAGGAGGATGAGAATGTCGCAAAGTATGAGGACAACTTTACAAGGTTAGCGAGGTATGCAACAAATTATATACGTAACCCAAGAAATAAGATTAATCATTTCTTTGATGGGTTAAAACCTTTTCACCGTCGATCATTAGTCTCACAAACCTTCTTGTCGTACGAAGATATTGTCTCATGTGCTATCAAGATAGAAAAATAATTCTCAAAATATTATGAAAATAAAGTAAAGAAAAAGAATAAGAGAACAGTGGAACAAGAGATGGATAAAGGGAAAAAGGGAAAGAAGGATCTTCCATTATGTGATAATTGTGGGAAGAATTACCCCGGTACCTGCCTAAAAGGAATGGGAGTTTGTTATAAATGTGTAGAAAAAGGTCACCAGGCTCGTGATTGTAAGGGAAAGAAAGAGGCTATCAATGTTGAATGTTAAAATTGTAGGGAAATGGGGCATTATTCAAATGAATGTCCTAAGCATCAGAGAAACTTACCTCTGAAAAGGCCAAGGGATCAAGGAAAATCTTATGCTGTTACTATAGTTGAAGTGCAATAATTAATGTATTGGTGCTTTTGGACTCAATTATTATATTCTGGTTATAAGAATAATGTGATATATATAAGTATTGTACTATAGTACTTGTTGTTTTCATTAAGGTTTTAATATGATAAAGGTAATCATATTTTTAGTATGTGACAATAAGACAAACGATACCTTGTTTGGGGAATCTGATGTTACAATTGATTTTGGAATTTAGAGACCTTTTAGAGAAATTTTGGATAGAGGTATTTTGGATAACTATAAAGGATGGAATGGATTAAGTTTAACCTTTGATAGTATTGTTTAAGGTTAAAAAATATCTGAAGATTATTTTTGGAATATTATAATACTATAATTTTAGGAAAATTACAACCTGAAGGTCGGGGGATAACCCGTCGTGTCGGACAAAGCTGCAGAAATCGAACCCACAACCATAGTGCGACAGGCCTTTATTACCTACTACTAGCCTACATGAAGTCCCTGGTTATTAAAAATATTTTTCCTAATCTAAATGGTATGTGTTAATAGTTGGAACCTTATACATTTAGGATAAATAAAATATTTTTGAGTTCTTTTACCATTTGGAGTGAAAGATGGGTTTGTGGTAAAAATTTATTAAAGAATGAAATTCTAAATGACAAGTAAGTATATTTCCTTAAATTCTTAGTAAATCTCTTAAATAAATTCCTCAACTTTATGAAAGGTAACTTAAAACAAAAACGTTGTCGGTTAACTTTTCCAACTAGGGATTCAATGACTGTTTAACCAATCACAAGTTTGTGATTTTCTTGTGGTTAACTTTCTCCTAATCCTGTTTTCTACAACTCTCCATCAGACCTTGATGGTTTGTTTCTCCTCCATATCCATATTTTCATAGAATCTTAGTATGGGCTATCTCGTGAGACCTTTGTACTTCTCTTTCTTTCTTTTTATGTTATATTTTTATTTACCTTATTTCCGATTTGGGTTTTCCACAAAGGTATTTTCTATTTTAAACCTTTTATTTTTAAAGAAAAATTTCAAATTGTGAGGACATAATTTATTGAGGTAGGGGAGAAGGTAACACCCCGAGCTTCCACGATACGCTTCTCTTTCAATAATACAATAGCTTACATTGTACGAAGGTTTGAGATTCTAACACACAGCGACCAATCAAAATATCCATTATGAATAGTAATACCAACTTTTTGAAATTATATATATTGTATATTTCAAAATGGACTTCATTTTTGGATTCGGAATATCGAAATTAGCCTATGTTGAATTTTTGGTATTTTTTTGAGAACTTCCAATTTTTTTATGAATAGTGAAAAATACTTAAAAACAACTTTTTTAATCAAAATAATTTATAGTGATAAATTATACTATTGAGTGGTTTTAAATTATAATTAGAATATATTTTTACCATTTTATCTAATGGTGGTCATTAGAATTAATTTCACTTTGAAATTGGACATAAACAATTGTCAATCTTTTGATATATATTATTTCTTAAAAACACGCTATTTGTTGTGACAGTAGGAATTAATTATAAAATTAATTAATGCAACGTATATGTTTGTAATTTTGTAAAACATACATCATTTTTGAATTCGGAATATCAATTATAGCTTAGGGTGAAATTTTGGAATTGTTCTGAAAAACTTCAATTTTTTATGAATAGTGAAACCACTAAGTGGTAGTTAAAAACTGATTTTTAATTTAAATGAAACATTACCACTTATGTGATTTTATTTTCAAAAATCCGACATACATGGTTGTCATTAGGAAGTAAAATGTGGTTCAATGGGATTAAAATAATTTTTTGGTGAATAGTAACTTTTAAGTTTAATTAATCGCGATTAAAGGTAATTAGTGAAATTTAAGGTAAAAATGATATTATAAAAATATGAAAATACCTTTACACTTGTCCTACAAATATTGGATGAGTCATGTCCGACCAATAAAATCCATGGGTTAACTTGTGGACCCCATGGAGCCACTTTGGTAGGAAAATGACATTAAAAACTTTTTATTTAATGTTAAAATAAAAATGTCACAAACATGAGTTGTTTTACAAACACAATTTTTAAATTGGGTTATAAAAGTCATAGTTTTGACTATAAATATTAATTAGAAATCTAAAAAGTTTTTCTACATCATGATAATTTTTTTATAATTTTTAGACATTAAATAAATTAAATTATTTATGACACCATGATGATGCAGCGATTACCTCATTAATTAACGATTTAAATAAAATAAAACGATAATGTAAAATCTAAGACTTAAACTTGTCAAAAACATATTGTATGAGTATATTTCTAACCCTTATCACCTTATCCTAGAAATATATAAGTGTGGGACCATTAAAATCCGAAACTCATTATATAATAAAGTAACATTTAATGAAATTCCAAGAGTGCCCCTCCTCTCCTCTTATAAAAGGCCCCCACCACTACCACCTTATTCACACCATCAAAGCCTTTTGGCTCAGCCAAACTCTGCCCAAATACTCTCTAAACATCCCTCTCTTACTCCTAGAATCCTCACCTTGGGTATAATTCTTCCCAAGGAAGCCTTTGGCTCAAATCAAAAAAGAGTTACCCGATTTTAAGGTAATGTCTCCTCTTATGTTATTTTGTTTTATTTTGCTTCTCCAACACCTTAAAATCTTTTTATTCCTTTATTTTGTTACAAAAACAGTATCTTCAATATACTAGGATGTTTTTATAATAATTATTCGAGCTACACTTACACACACCTACATCTAATGGTTAAAGAACATATTGTTTCTGTGGATGGAAAATTTCTGCCTCACGAAATGATGGTTGTTCAACACTCATATAACACCTTCAAATGTGGACATTAAGATGTCACTATATTTATATATGATATATAATATGTTTATTTTTTCCTTAAGCTTCTGTATTTTTCATTTATGACATACCTTTATGGTTTCCATTATGGGAAAACGCGATATTTTCATTTTAGGAAGTGTGGACTACCGGCCCCTCAAAGTGATTTGAATCATTAATGCCATATGTGGGATGTATAAAGGATGGAGTAAATGGTATTATACATTATATTATACTGGAATTATATTATACATTTATATAATTATAACTTCATTCCATTAAATACGAAATAGAAATGAAAGTAGCATTCATGCGTACGTACGGCTTACCGTCTCCATGAACGGTGCATTTCATTTATTACCTCTAAATGTTATGTAATTTTATAAATGAATGTATATACTAGATATATATGATGTATATGATATCTATATCATGAATATAATTTTGGATATAATGGATATTTTACCACATGAACAAAGTGTAATTATAAGAAGTTTATTTTTGACTCAAGTACCTAAGATCGACAAAACGACTGTTACTAACTTAAATAATTACATAATGTTCATAACATGGTAATAAGTGATATAAAAGGAATAATGAACTTGAAAAAGGTTCTTAATCTAGTATAGATTAACTCTAGTTTATTATTCAAGAGGTTAAAGAGTGGTCGAGTCAAGTCGGACACGAGGTAAGGTAATTTCTTAACCCAATTTCCAATCTTTGGGTTAATCTCCTACTTTCAAATTATGTCATGATATTATTATGTCCTATCTTGTATTTGTAATTTATTTATGTGTACTTATATTAAATACACATAATAGATCTATTTTATTTTAAAAATGATCTTTGTAAGGACTTCATCTCAATCTCCTTTCATTCAGGCATACTTGGTTTTATACACAACATTCATTTATACGGTGTATACACCCCTTTGACTTTTTCATTTATTCAAAATGAATATTTTTATATGAAGCGTTTTACTAAACGACAAAAAGGAATTTTTTTTCTTGTCGTACGTATGCGGTGACAATGACTTCTCCAGCGCCGTTACCATTATTTGAGTTTCGGCTTCCTCTACAAGCCATAACTTTTTTCAAAGTAAAAAAAATTAAGTATCAAGTTTTAATTTTCTTTTATTTTGGTATTGAAAATGGTTTTGAAAGTTTTTTTCATTATATCAATGTGTTGTATTGATATCTTGTGATTGAAATGTGTAAATGTTATGTTTCCTTTATGCATGTTTTATTTTATACGACTATGTTGTGGTTTATGATATGTTTAAACCTGTTCATGTGAGGAATGAATTGGACTTAATAAGTGACGGGTGGAGACCGCTATAGCTCCTTGATGCATCGACAGGTCTAATGAGAAAAACTAGTGTCTTGGCACGAGGCCTTGACAAAATCTTATTTGTAGTCTTGGCACGAGGCCTTGGCTACGTGGTTATGATAGTCTGGCATTATGCATTCCATCATTATGAAAGTGGTTGTTGATATTGCATGTGATTATTCGACCAGTAGAATATCCATGTGAATAAGTAAATGGAAATATTTCATTTTACTTTTTCCATATTATGATCAAGTTCATGTTTAAAAGGCTTTTGTTTTAGTTATACATTGCCTTAAACGTTAATGTTTATTTATGAAAGCTTCCTCCATATTGTTATCCTTATTGAGCATCTGAGCTCACCCCTTTCAATGTTTTAATTCTTCCAGGATGTGAAGAAGTATTTTAGGAATGACCTACAGGGATAGTCTGAAGGGTATTTGAGTGTGGAAAATGGAGACTATGTTATTGTAGTTTTTCACTTTATGATGTAATTTAACATTTATGAATGTATCTAGTGTTTCCAACGCTACTAAACTAATCAGTCTTTTGAGACTTGATATTTTGTGATCATGCCAATGTTACGCAATAACACACCGAATCTGGGTAACAGGGGTTGGGGCGTTACAGTTGGTATCAGAGGAAGTTTAGTACTAACCTTGGAAGCTAGATTTAGAAAAACTCTGATTAGAGCACATAGCCCAAAGATAGACTTTGAGGATTAGTATAGAAGAACTTCCTAGAATTTCGGTATTATAGAGATTTTGTGAGTTTTTCGAGCAATACATCCCTATCTTGATACGAGCAGGTAGAGGCGGCTCTGGCACAGATGTACCTAGGGGTAAAACCTGAAAACACTGCTTTGAGCTAGACTCGAACGGGAACTGGTGCACGACAACGGGCCTTGTTGCACTCTTGATTACGACACTCCCGGGGGATATGCTTAGGATAATTATCATTTTCTTTACAAACCATTATGAAGGGCTTATGAGTATATACTTCCTCAAAGAATTTTTTTTTATGATTATGGATTATATCCATAAATAGTTCAATTTATGTTAAGTGTTTTACAAGTATGGATTTATGTATTATAATTCATAAACTAATTTAGTTTATTCCATTGTTTAGAAATGGCGCCTAGTGGGAGGAATGGAAACCGTATCAATGAACGCACTCCGTGGAGGGATTGCCCTCCTGGTCAAGATAATTGTTGTGGATCTGGAGATACAGCTCATGCTGATCAAATTATTACCATACTGGGACAACTCACTCAGGTTATGAATAATAACCTTACTCATATGGAGCACCCTGATCCGCAACGTGGAAGATCAATGTTAGACCGCTTCATGAGGCAACAACCGCCAACATTTAATGGGGGTACAAATCCATTAGTAGCTGAGCAATGGATAAACTCCATAGACAAAATATTCCATGCCTTGTGGAGTAGCGAAAGGGAGAAGGTTGTCATGGCAGTCTACCGCCTCACTGGAGATGCCGATCAATGGTGGTCGCTGATTCAAAACACAAAGGAAGATGAAGAAGTATCAAGTATGGAATGGAGGGAGTTTAAGGAAATTTTCTTAGAAAAATACTTTCCACATGACCATCGAACAGATATGGAAAGTCAATTTCTGAGTCTGAGACAAAAGGAGGATGAGAATACCACAAAGTATGAGGCCAACTTTACAAGGTTAGCGAGGCATGCAGCAAATTATATACGTAACCCAAGAAGTAAGATTGAGCATTTCTTTGATGGGTTAAAACCATTTCTTCGTCGATCATTAGTCTCACAAACCTTCTCGTCGTATGAAGATATCGTCTCATGTGCAATCAAGACAGAAAAAGAATTCTCTAAATATTATGAAAATAAAGTAAAGCAAGAGAAGAAGAGAACAATGTAACAACAGACAGATAAAGGGAAAAAGGGAAAAAAGGATTTTACATTATGTGATAATTGTGGGAAGAATCACCCTGGTACTAGCCTAAAAGGAATGGGAGTTTGTTATAAATGTGGAGAAAACGTTCACTAGGCTCGTGATTGGAAGGGAAAGAAAGAGGCTATCAATGTTAAATGCTATAATTATAGGGAAATGGGGCATTATTCAAATGAATGTCCTTAGTGTCAGGGAAACTTACCTCAGAAAAGGCCAAGGGATCAAGGAAAATCTTATGATGTTACTACAGTTGAAGGGGTA
This sequence comes from Viscum album, assembly GCA_963277665.1. Lineage (NCBI taxonomy): Eukaryota > Viridiplantae > Streptophyta > Magnoliopsida > Santalales > Viscaceae > Viscum > Viscum album. The sequence continues at coordinate 499,083,328 of OY728140.1, forward strand.
TAATTATGGTACTGGTGCTTTTGGACTCAAGGATTATATTCTGGTTATAATAATAATGTGATATATATATAAGGATTGTACTGTAGTACTTGTTTTTTTTCATTAAGGTTTTAATATGATAAAGGTAATCATATTTTTAGTATGTGACAATAAGAGAAACTTTACCTTGTTTGGGGAATCTTATGTGACAATTGATTTTGGAATTTAGAGACCTTTTAGAGAAATTATGGACAGAGGTATTTTGGATAACTATAAAGGTTGGAATGGATTAAGTTTAACCTTTGATAGTATTGTTTAAGGTTAAAAAATTTCTGAAGATTATTTTTGGAATATTATAATACTATAGTTTTAAGAAAAGGACAACCTGCAGGTCGGGGGATAACCCGTCCTGTCGGACAAAGCTGCAGGAATCGAACCCACAACCATAGTGCGACAGGCCTTTATTACCTACCACTAGGCTACAGGAAGTCCCTGGTTATTAAAAATAGTTTTCCTAATCTAAATGGTATGTGTTAATAGTTGGAACCTTGTACATTTAGGATAAATAGAATATTTTTGAGTTTTTTTACCATTTGGAGTGAAAGATGGGTTTGTGGTAAAAATTTATTAAAGAATGAAAGTCTACATGACAAGTAAGTATATTTCCTTACATTCTTAGTAAATCTCTTAAATAAATTCCTCAACTTTATGAAAGGTAACTTAAAACAAAAACGTTGTCGGTTAACTTTTCCAACTGGGGATTCAATGACCGTTTAACCAATCACAAGTTTGTGATTTTCTTGTGGTTAACTTTCTCCTAATCCTGTTTTCTACAACTCTCCATCAGACCAAGATGGTTTTTTTCTCCTCTATATCCATATTTTCATAGAATCTTAGTATGGTCTATCTCGGGTGACCTTTGTACTTCTCTTTCTTTCTTTTAATGTTATATTTTTAGTAACCTTATTCCCGATTTGGGTTTTCCACAAATGTATTTTCTATTTTAAACCTTTTATTTTCAATGAAAAATTTCAAATTTCAAGGACGCAATTTATTGAAGGAGGGGAGAATGTAACACCCCGAGCTTCCACGATACGCTTCTCTTTCAATAATACAATAGCTTGCATTGTATGCAAGTTCGAGATTCTAACACACAGCAACCAATCAAAATAGCCATTATGAATAGTAATACCCACTTTTTGACATTATATATATTTTACATTTTAAAATGGATTTCATTTTTGGATTCGGAATATCGAAATTAGCCTATGTTGAATTTTTGGTATTTTTCTGAGAACTTCCAATTTTTTTATGAATAATGAAAAATACTTAAAAACAACTTTTTTAATCAAAATAATTTATAGTGATAAATTATACTATTGAGTGGTTTCAATGTATAATTAGAATATATTTTTACCATTTTATCTAGTGGTGGTCATTAGAATTAATTTCACTTTGAAATTGGACATAAACAATTGTCAATCTTTTGATATATATTATTTCTTAAAAACACGCTATTTGTTGTGACAGCGGGAATTAATTATAAAATTAATTAATGAAACGTATATGTTTGGAATTTTGTAAAATATACATCATTTTTTAATTCGGAATATCAATTATAACTTAGGGTGAAATTTTGGCATTGTTCTGAAAAACTTCAATTTTTGATGAATAGTGAAACCACTAAGTGGTAGTTAAAAAACTGATTTTTCATTTAAATGAAACATTACCACTTCTGTGATTTGATTTTCAAAAATCTTACATACATGTTTGTAATTAGGAAGTAAAATGTGGTTCAATGGGCTTAAAATAATTTTTTGGTGAATAGTAACTTTTAAGTTTAATTAATCGCGATTAAAAGTAATTAGTGAAATTTAAGGTAAAAATGATATTATAAAAATATGAAAATACATTTACACTTGTCCTACCCATATTGGATGAGTCATGGCCGATCAAGACAATCCATGGGTCAACTTGGGGACCCCATGGAGCCACTTTGGTAGGAAAATGACATTAAAAACTTTTTGTTTAATGTTAAAATAAAAATGTCACAAACATGAGTTCTTTTACAAACATAATTTTTAAATGGGGTTATACAAGTCATAGTTTTGACTATAAATATTCATTAGAAATCTAAAAATATTTTCTACATCATGATAATTTTTTTATAATTTTTGTACATTAAATAAATTAAATTATTTATGACACCATGATGATGCAGCGATTACCTCATTAATTAACGATTTAAATAAAATAAAAAGATAATGTAAACTCTAATACTTAAACTTGTCAAAAACCTATTAAATGAGTATATTTCGAACCCTTATCACCTTATCCTCAAAATATATCAGTGTGGGACCTTTAAAATCTGAAACTCATTATATAACAAAGTAACATTTAATGACTTTCCAAGAGTGTCCCTCCTCTCCTCTTATAAAAGGCTCCCACCACTACCACCTTATTCACACCTTCAAAGCCTTTTGGCTCAGACAACCTCTACCCAAATACTCTCTAAACTTTCCTCTCTTACTCCTATAATCCTCACTTTGGGCATAATTCTTCCCAAGGAAGCCTTTGCATCAAATCAAAAAAGAGTTACCGGATTTTAAGGTAATGTCTCCTTTTATGTTATTTTGTTTTATTTTGCTTCTCCAACCCCTTAATATCTTTTTATTCCTTTATTTTGTAACAAAAACCGTATCTTAAATATACTAGGATGTTGTTATAAGAAAGATTCGAGCTACACTTACACACACCTATATCTAATGATTAAATGACATACTGTTTCTGTGGATGGAAAATTTCTACCTCACGAAACGATGATTGTTCAACACTCATATAACACCTTCAAAGGTGTCCATTAAGATGTAAATATATTTATATATGATATATAATATGTTTATGTTTTCCTTAAGATTCTTTATTTTTCATTTATGGCATACATTTATGGTTTCCATTATGGGAAAACGCGATATTTTCATTTTAGGAAGTGCGGACTACCGCCCCCACAAAGTGATTTGAATCGTTAATGCCATATGTGGGATGTATAAAGGATGGAGTAAATGGTATTATATATTATATTATACTGGAATTATATTATACCCTTATATAATTATAAATTCATTCCATTAAATACGAAATAGAAATGAAAGTAGCGTTCATGCGTACGTACGGCTTACCGTCTCCATGAACGGTGCATTTCATTTCTTACCTCTAAATTTTATGTAATATTATAAATGAATGTATATACTGGATATATATGATGTATATGATATCTACATCATGAATATAATTATGGATATAATGGATATTTTACCACATGAACAAAGTTTAATTATAAGAAGTTTATTTTTGACTCAAGTACCTAAGATCGACAAAACGACTATTACTAACTTAAATAATTAAATAATGTTCATAACATGATAATAAGTGATATAAAAGGAATAATAAACTTGAAAAAGGTTCTTAAGTGGGTAGAGATTAACTCTAGTTTATTATTCAGGAGGTTAAAGAGCGGTCGAGTCAAGTCCGACATGAGGTAAGGGAATTTCTTAACCCAATTTCCAATCTTTGGGTTAATCTCCTACTTTCAAATTATGTCATGATATTATTATGTCCTATCTTGTATTTGTACTTTCTTTATGTGTACTTATAGTAAATACACATAATAGATCTATTTTATTTTAAAAATTATCTTTATAAGGACTTCGTCTCAATCTCCTTTCATTGAGGCATACTTGGTTTTATACACAACTTTCATTTATACGGTGTATAAACCCCTTTGACTTTTTCATTTATTCAAAAGGAATCTTTTTATACAAAGCATTTTACTAAATGAAAAAAGAATGTTTTTCTTGTCGTACGTATGCGGCGACAACGACTTCTCCACCGCCGTGACCATTATTTTAGTTTCGGCTTCCTCTACAAGCCATAACTTTTTTCAAAATAAAAAAATTAAATATCAAGTTTTAATTTTCTTTTATTTTGGTATTGAAAATGTTTTTGAAAGTGTTTTTTATTATATCAATGTGTTGTATTGATATCTTGTGATTGAAATGTGGAAATGTTATATTTCCTTTATGCATGTTTTATGTTATACAACTATGTTATGGTTTATGATATGTTTAAACATGTTCATATGAGGAATGCATTAGACTTAATAAGTGACGGGTGGAGCCCGCTATAGCTCCTTGATGCATCGGAAGGTCTCAAGAGACAAACTAGTGTCTTGGCATGAGGACTTGACAAAATCTTATTTGTAGTCTTGGCATGAGGCCTTGGCTACGTGGTTATGATAGTCTGGCATTATGCATTCCATCATTATGAAAGTGATTATTGATATTGCATGTGATTATTCGACCAGTAGAATATCCATGTGAATAAGTAAATGGAAATATTTCATTTTACTTTTTCCATATTATGCTCAAGTTCATGTTTACATTACCTTAAATGTTAATGTTTATTTATGAAAGCTTCCGCTATATTGTTATCCTTACTGAGCATTTGAGCTCACCCCTTTCAATGTTTTAATTTTTCTAGGATGTGAAGAAGTATTTTAGGAATGACCTGTAGGGATAGTCTGAAGGGGATATGAGTGTGGAAAATGGAGACTATGTTATTGTAGTTTTTCACTTTATGATGTAATGTAACATTTATGAATGTATCTAGTGTTTCCAAGGATACTAAACTAATCGGTCTTTCGAGACTTGATCTTTTGTGATCATGCCAATGTTACGCAATAACGCACCAACTCTGGGTAATAGGGGTCGGGGCGTTACAATTGGTATCAGAGGCATTTTAGTACTAACCTTGGAAGCTATATTTAGAAAAACTATGATTAGAGAACATATCCCAAAGATAGACATTGAGGATTAGTATAGAAGAACTTCCTAGAATTTTGGTATTGCAGAGATTTTGTGAGTTTTCCAAGCAATACATCCCTATCTGGATACGAGCAGGTAGAGGTGGCTCTGGCACAGATGTACCTAGGGGTAAAACCCGAAAACACCACTTTGAGCTAGACTCGAACGGGAACTGGTGCACGACAATTGGCCTTACTGCACTCTTGGTTACGACACTCCCGGGGGATATGCTTAGGATAATTATCATTTTCTTTACAAACCATTATGAAGGGATTATGAGTATATACTTCCTTAAACAAAACATTTTTATAATTATGGATTATATCCATAAATAGTTCAATTTATGTTAAGTGTTTTACAAGTATGGAATTATGTATTATAATTCATAAATTAATCTAGTTCATGACATTGTTTAGAAATGGGGCCTAGTGGGAGGAATGGAAACTGTATCAATGCATGAACTCCGTGTAGGGATTTCCCTCCTGCTTAAGATAATTATTGTGGATATGGAGATACAACTGGTGCTGATCAACTTATTACCATACTGGGACAACTCACTCAGGTTATGAATAATAACCTTACTCGTATGGAGCACCCTGATCCGCAACGTAGAGGATCAATGCTAGGCCGCTTCATGAGGCAACAACCGTCAACATTTAATGGGGGTACAAATCCATTAGTAGCTGAGCAATGGATAATCTCCTTAGAGAAAATATTCCACGCCTTGGGTAGTAGCGAAAGGGAAAAGGTTGTCATGGAAGTCTATCGCCTCACTGGAGATGCCGATCAATGGTGGTCGCTGATTCAAAACACAAATGAAGATGAAGAAGTATCAAGTATGGAATGGAGGGAGTTTAAGGAAAATTTCTTAGAAAAATACTTTCCACATGACCATCTAGCATATATGGAAAGGCAATTTCTGAGTCTGAGACAAAAGGAGGATGAGAATGTCGCAAAGTATGAGACCAAATTTACAAGGTTAGTGAGGCATGCAGTAAATTATATACGTAACCCAAGAAGTTAGATTGATCATTTCTTTGATGGGTTAAAACCATTTCTCTGACGATTATTAGTCTCACAAACCTTCTCGTCGTACGAAGATATTGTCTCATGTGCTATCAAGACAGAAAAAGAATTATCTAAATATTATGAATATAAAGTAAAGCAAGAGAAGAAGAGAACAGTGGAACAAGAGATAGATAAAGGGAAAAAGAGAAAGAAGGATTTTCCATTATGTGATAATTTTGGGAAGAATCACCTTGGTACTTGCCTAAAAGGAATGGGAGTTTGTTATAAATGTGGAGAAAAAGGTCACCAGGCTTGTGATTGCAATGGAAAGAAAGAGGCTATCAATGTTGAATGCTACAATTGTAGGGAAGTGGGGCATTAATCAAATGAATGTCCTAAGCATCAGGGAAACTTACCTTAGAAAAGGCCAAGGGATCAAGGAAGATCTTATGCTGTTACTACAGTTGAAGTGGAATAATTAATGTATTGGTTCTTTTGGACTCAAGGATTATATTCTGGTTATAAGAATAATGTGATATATATAAGGATTTTACTGCAGTACTTGTTGTTTTCATTAAGGTTTTAATATGATAAAGGTAATCATATTTTTAGTATGTGACAATAAGAGAAACTTTATCTTGTTTGGGGAATCTGATGTTACAATTGATTTTCGAATTTTTAGACCTTTTAGAGAAATTCTGGACAGAGGTATTTTGGATAACTATAAAGGTTGGAATGGATTAAGTTTAACCTTTGATAGTATTGTTTAAGGTTAAAAAATTTCTGATGATTATTTTTGGAATATTATAATACTATAGTTTTAGGAAAAGGACAACCTGTAGGTCAGGGGATAACACGTCGCGTCGGACAAAGCTGCTGGAATCTAACCCACAACCATAGTGTGACAGGCCTTTATTACCTACCACTAGCCTAGAGGAAGTCCCTCGTTATTAAAAATAGTTTTCCTAATCTAGATGGTATGTGTTAATTTTTGGAACCTTATAAAATTAGGATAAATAGAATATTTTTGAGTTCTTTTACCATTTGGAGTGAAACATGGGTTTGTGGTAACAATTTATTAAAGAATGAAAGTCTACATGACAATTAAGTATATTTCCTTACATTCTTAGTAAATCTCTTAAATAAATTCCTCATCTTTATGAAAGGTAACTTAAAATAAAAACGTTGTCAGTTAACTTTTCCAACTGGGGATTCAATGACCGTATAACGAATCACAAGTTTGTGATTTTCTTGTGGTTAAATTTCTCCTAATCCTGTTCTCTACAACTCTCCATCAGACCTTGATGGTTTTTTTTCTCCTCCATATCCATATTTTCATAGAATCTTAGTATGGGATATCTCGGGTGACCTTTGTACTTCTCTTTCTTTCTTTTAATGTTATATTTTTATTAACCTTATTTCTGATTTGGGTTTTCCACAAAGTTATTTTCTATTTTAAACCTTTTATTTTCAAAGAAAATTTTCAAATTGCGAGGACGCAATTTATTGAAGGAGGGGAGAATTTAACACCTCAAGCTTCCACGATACGCTTCTCTTTCAATAATACAATATCTTGCATTGTACGCAAGTTCGAGATTCTAACACACAACGACCAATCAAAATAGCCATTATGAATAGTAATACCCACTTTTTGAAATTATATATATTTTATATTTCAAAATGGACTTCATTTTTGGATTTGGAATATCAAAATTAGCCTATGTTGAATTTTTGGTATTTTTCTGAGAACTTCCAATTTTTTTATGAATAGTGAAAAATACTTAAAAACAACTTTTTTAATCAAAATAATTTATAGTGATAAATTATACTATTTAGTGGTTTTAAAGTATAATTAGAATATATTTTTACCATTTTATCCAATGGTGGTCATTAGAATTAATTTCACTTTGAAATTGGACATAAACAATTGTCAATCTTTTGATATATATTGTTTCTTAAAAACACGCTATTTGTTGTGACAGCGGGAATTAATTATAAAATTAATTAATGCAACTTATATGTTTTGAATTTTGTAAAATAGATATCATTTTTGAATTCGGAATATCAATTATATCTTAGGGTAAAATTTTGGCATTGTTCTGAAAAACTTCAATTTTTGATGAATAGTGAAACCACTAAGTGGTAGTTAAAAAACTAATTTTTCATTTAAATTAAACATTACCACTTCTGTGATTTGATTTTCAAAAATCCAACATACATGGTTGTAATTAAGAAGTAAAATGTGGTTCAATGGGATTAAAATAATTTTTTGGTGAATAGTAATTTTTAAGTTTAATTAATCGTGATTAAAGGTAATTAGTGAAATTTAAGGTAAAAATGATATTATGAAAATATTAAAATACCTTTACACTTATCCTACCCATATTGTATGAGTCATGGCCGACCAAGAAAATCCATGGGTCAACTTGCGGACCCCATGGAGCCACTTTGGTAGGAAAATGACATTAAAAACTTTTTATTTAATGTTAAAATAAAAATATCACAAACATGAGTTGTTTTACAAAAACAATTTTTAAATGGGGTTATACAAGTCATATTTTTGACTATAAATATTCATTAGAAAGATAAAAAGATTTCCTACATCATGATAATTGTTTTATAATTTTTAGACGTGAAATAAATTAAATTATTTATGACACCATGATGATGCAGCGATTACCTCATTAATTAACGATTTAAATAAAATAAAAAGATAATGTAAGATCTAAGACTTAAACTTGTCAAAAACCTATTTTATGAGTATATTTCGAACCCTTATCACCTTATACTAGAAATATAAAAGTTTGGGACCTTTAAAATCCGAAACTCATTATATAATAAAGTAACATTTAATGACTTTCCAAGAGTGCCCCTCCTCTCCTCTTATAAAAGGCCCCCACCACTACCACATTATTCACGCCATCAAAGCCTTTTGGATCGGCCAACCTCTGCCCAAATACTCTCTAAATTTCCCTCTCTTACTCCTAGAATCCTCACTTTGGGCATAATTCTTCCCAAGGAAGCCTTTGGCTCAAATCAAAAAAGAGTTACCCGATTTTAAGGTAATGTCTCCTCTTATGTTATTTTGTTTTATTTTGCTTCTCCAAACCCTTAAAATCTTTTTATTCCTTTATTTTGTAACAAAACCAGTATATTAAATATACTATGATGTTTTTATAAGAATTATTCACGCTACACTTACACACACCTACATCTAATGGTTAAAGAACATACTATTTCTGTGGATGGAAAATTTCTGCCTCATGAAACGATGATTGTTCAACACTCATATAACACCTTCAAAGGTGGCCATTAAGATGTCACTATATTTATATATGATATATAATATGTTTATATTTTCTTTAAGCTTCTATATTTTTCATTTATGTCATACCTTTATGGTTTCCATTATGGGAAAACGCGATATTTTCATTTTAGGAAGTGCGGACTACCGCCCCCTCAAAGTGATTTGAATCGTTAATGCCATATATGGGATGTATAAAGGATGGAGTAAATTTTATTATACATTATATTATACTGTAATTATATTATAACTTTATATAATTATAACTTCATTCCATTAAATATGAAATATAAATGAAAGTAGCGTTCATGCGTACGTACGGCTTACCGTCTCCATGAACGGTGCATTTCATTTCTTACCTCTAAATGTTATGTAATATTATAAATGAATGTATATACTGGATATATATTATGTATATTATATCTACATCATTAATATAATTATAGATATAATTTATATTTTACCAGATGAACAAAGTGTAATTATAAGAATTTTATTTTTGACTCAAGTACCTAAGATCGACAAAATGACTGTTACTAACTTAAATAATTACATAATGTTCATAACATGGTAATAAGTGATATAAAAGGAATAATGAACTTGAAAAAGGTTCTTACGCATGTATAGATTAACTCTAGTTTATTATTCATGGGGATAAAGAGCGGTCGAGTCAAGTCGGACACGAGGTAAGAGAATTTCTTAACCCAATTTCCAATCTTTGGGTTAATCTCCTAATTTCAAATTATGTCATGATATTATTATGTCCTATCTTGTATTTTTACTTTCTTTATGTGTACTCATAGTAAATACACATAATAGATCTATTTTATTTTAAAAATGATCTTTGTAAGGACTTGGTCGCAATCTCTTTTCATTGAGTCATACTTGGTTTTATACACAACTTTCATTTATACGGTGTATAAACCCCTTTGAATTTTTCATTTATTCAAAAGGAATCTTTTTATACGAAGCATTTTACTAAACAACAAAAAGGAATGTTTTTCTTGTTGTACGTATGCGGCGACAATGACTTCTCCACCGTCGTGACCATTATTTGAGTTTCGGATTCCTCTACAAGCCATAAATTTTTTCAAAATAAAAAAAATAAATATCAAGTTTTAATTTTCTTTTATTTTGGTATTGAAAATGGTTTTGAAAGTTTTTTTTATTATATCAATGTGTTGTATTGATATCTTGTGATTGAAATGTGGAAATTTTATGTTTCCTTTATGCATGTTTTATGTTATACGACTATGTTATGGTTTATGATATGTTTAAACCTGTTCATATGAGGAATGCATTGGACTTAATAAGTGACGAGTGGAGCCCTCTATAGCTCCTCGATGCATCGGCAGGTCTCATGTGACAAACTAGTGTCTTGACACGAGGCCTTGACAAAATATTATTTCTAGTCTTGGAACGAGGCCTTGGCTACATGGTTATGATAGTCTGGAATTATGCATTCCATCATTATAAAAGTGGTTATTGATATTGCGTGTGATTATTCGACCAGTAGAATATACATGTGAATAAGTAAATGGCAATATTTCATTTTAATTTTTCCATATTATGCTCAAGTTCATGTTTAAAAGGATTTTTTTTAGTTATACATTTCCTTAAACGTTAATGTTTATTTATGAAAGCTTTCGCTATATTGTTATCCTTACTGAGCATCTGAGCTCACCCCTTTCAATGTTTTAATTTTACCAGGATGTGAAGAAGTATTTTAGGAATGACCTGTAGGGATAGTCTGAAGGGGATATGAGTGTGTAAAATGGAGACTATGTTATTTTAGTTTTTCACTTTATGATGTAATGTAACATTTATGAATTTATCTAGTGTTTCCAAGGCTACTAAACTAATCGGTCTTTCGAGACTTGATCTTTTGTGATCATGCCAATGTTATGCAATAATACACCGACTCTGGGTAACAGGGGTCGGGGCATTACATTCGGACTCACTAATGCTCCAGCAATCTTCATTTACTTGATTAATAGAGTCTTTAGAGATTATCTAGACAAATTTGGTGTAGTCTTTATAGATGATATTATAATATACTCCAAAACCAAGGAGGATCATGAGGAGCATTTAAGAACTGTACTGGAGACTTTGCGCAAGGAGAAGCTCTATGAAAAGTACATAAAGTGTGAGTTCTGGTTGAAGGAAGTCTCATTCTTGGCCCATATCATCACAAGCAATGGTATATCTGTGGATCCCTCCAAAATAGATGCAATTGAGGGATGGACGAGGCCAACATCGATAATAGATATCTGTTGATTCTTGGGGTTAGCCGGATATTATCGACGATTTTTAAGAAATTTCTCATGATTTTCCAACCCTCTTACCAAGCTAACTTGAAAGGGAGTAAAGTTTTCTTGGAGTGATGAATGTGAAGAAAGATTCAAGGAGTTGAAAAGGAGTCTTATCACTACGCTCGTGCTCACTTTACCCACATGTGGGTAACTTTTTGTTGTTTTCAGTGATGCTCCAAAGAAGGGATTAGGTTGTGTGCTGATGCAGAATGATAATGTGATATCCTATGCCTTAAGGCAGTTGAAAATCCATGAGCGAAACTATCCAAATCATGATATGGAGTTAGCGGCGGTGATCTTTGAGTTGAAAATATGGCGGCATTATCTATATGGGGAGAAATGTGAGATATATGCTGACCACAAGAGTCTTAAATATATATTCACACAGAAAGAGCTTAATATGCACTAGAGAAGATGGATAGAGCTCATCAAGGATTATGACTGTTCAATCCATTACCACCCTGGAAAAGCGAACAAGGTGGCAGATGCCCTAAGTAGAAAGGATCCAGCGATTCTATCAATGATGAGAATTGAGAAGGATCCAATCTTCTTAGACATGATGAAGATGGACATGGGAATCATAGAGAAGGGAACATCATCAATCTGTTCACAAATGATTGCTCAACCGTCTCTTTTGGAAAGGTTAAAGGATGCTCAAAAGGTAGATGTGGGAATTCAAGAAAAAGTGAAAGCTATATAAAAAGGGAAATCCTCGGAGTTTAATGTTATTGAAGAAGGAATTTTGTGGTTTGGGAAAAGACTATGTGTTCCCTCAAGTCCGGATCTGAAGAAGGAACTTTTGTATGATTCACATAGTTCAAATTTCACTATTCGCCCAGGGAGCACAAAGATGTATCAAGATCTCCGAGAAAACTTTTGGTGTGATAATATGAATAAGAAGATCGCTGAATATACATCAAAGTGCCTGGTGTGACAGCAAGTGAAGGCAGAGAGGCATAAGTCTAAGGGGATGATGCAACCATTGACCATACCAGAATGGAAATGGGAGAACATCACCATGAACTTTGTCACCGGACTTCCGAGGACATCCAAAGGAAACAATGCAATCTGGGTTGTTGTGGATCATCTTACAAAGACTTCACACTTCATTTCTATTTGGGAGGATTTCTCATTGGATCAACTGGCACGAATATATATCATGGAAGTGGTAAGGTTGCATTGAGTACCACTATCTATTGTGTCTGACCGAGATCCAAGATTCACCCTTATGTTTTGGAAGAGTCTTCAACATGCTCTGAATACTGAACTGAACTTCAGTACGGCCTATCATCCTCAAACTGATGGCCAATCCGAGTGGACTATAAAAAAACTTGAGGATATGTTGAGAGCGTGCTCAATGGACTTTAAAGGAGGGTGGGATCAACATCTTCCTCTGGTTGAGTTCTCTTATAATAATAGTTTCCACTCGAGCATCCAAATGGAACCATATCAAGCCCTGTATGGGAAAAGGTGCAGAACACCATCATGTTGGGATGAGGTCGGTGAACGTAAGCTGCTTGGACCAGAAATGGTCGAGGAAATGGTGGAGAAGGTGAAAACCATTCAGCAGCATATCAAGGAAGCCCAGAGTTGACAGAAGAGTTATGCAGATAATTGTCGACAAGGCCTTGAGTTTAAAGTTAGAGACACAGTTTTTCTACGCATATCTCTGTGGAATAAGGTCATGAGTTTTGGAAAGAAAGAGAAGTTAATTCCAAGGTACATCGGCCCCTTCTAGATTCTTGATTGTGTCGGGGTTGTGGCCTATCGACTAGCACTTCCATCTACTATAGCCAAAGTACATGATGTATTTCATGTATCCCTCTTAAGGAAGTACATACCGGACCCTTCACATGTACTCTCCTCTGAGGTGGTACAATTGGAAGATGATCTTTCTTATGAGGAGCAACCAGTTAAGATCTTAGATCATAGAGAAAAAGTTCTACGAAATAAGACAATGCCACTCGTCAAGGTGTTGTGGAGAAACCACAAGTTTGAAGAAGCGACTTGGGAATCGGAGGAAATGATGAAGCTGAGTTACCCACATATGTTTTAGTGTGGGAAAAGGAAAATTTCGAGGGCGAAAATTCTTAAGGGGGGAATATTATAACGACCAAAAGTTTCATTAATGGAAATCCCTCTTGATCGAATTAAATGTCTCTTTATGTTTATATAAAATTTCAAATTCTTTGGTTTTATGTTAAGAATTTTGACCATTTCTAATATAGTCGTTGAACAGTGATCACATGATTAGTATAAATATATGGCTTTAACAAATCCAAATTTACTCAGACAAAGGAAGTGATGGCCTCATCCAGTAGAATTTCCCCATACGAAGCCCATTTGTCGGAGCTCAGAAAAGAGGTGGCATCCTTGGGCTTCGCTCTTGACCAAGACCAAGCTAAGATTCATCATATCAAGATCGAACGGGACCATCTACGGGAGAAGTGTAAGTTGATAGAAATTACCACTCAAGCGATGTTATCTGAGCCACCCCAAGAGTTTGTCACCATCGCACACCTTACCCTTAGGTCTTATGTGGTTGTTTTAAGGGGTTATATAACAAATCTATAGTACTATGTTCATGTACATTATTTTTTTGTATATAATAATGAATATATATGTTCTTGTCATCATTGATACATTCTAAATAGTTTTTAAAGTACAAATAGTGTTTTTAGTTATTATTTAATTAAGAATTCTATTTTATTGAATTAAGGGATTTTTGAATTAAATAATATTTTAATAAAATATTATTATTATTATTATTAAATTAATTTTTATTATATATAAATGATCATATAATTTTATAAATGCAATTGTAATTTTTATTAAGGTTTGAAATCCATTTTTGTCAAAACCCTTGAATTTTCGATAAATGTCGATTTTTATTTTAAAAGTTAAAATTAACATATTTAGAAAATTATTTAGATTAAATGAATTTTATTTCTGGAATCAGGATGTTAAAATTATCCAACGGTGAATTTTTCATAATTTTCTGAGACAGTCAAATTTTTGGGTAAAAATTAAATACCGTTTAAATATATAATGTGTTTTATGACATCATAATGACCCAATAGTGATATAATAAAATAATATAATATTTATTTTCGGCCAATATATGTTTTAACATTAAAATAATGTGATTTTGGGTTTGTTTGACTTACTTTTCAAAGCATTAATGGACCCTTCAAGACTTATTAAACACCTTGTCTTTTTAAATTGTTTTCCATGGGAGTGTGACTCACCTCCACATAAGAAACCCTATTATTTTAAGAAGTTAAAAATTTGGACTTATAAAATATTGTTTTCCTCTTCAATTTTCTAAAAACCATGGGCAAAAACAATGGGATGGTTTGTGGTTTGGATTAATTTAATATAAGGGGTCCCAAACCTAAATAATAAAGAATTCCCTCACCTTTCCTATATAAATCCACCCATACTACCACTTCCTCCTCACTCAAAGCCTTTTGAGTTCGTCCAACCTCTGCCCTAATCTCTATATAATCCTACCAAGGTTCCCCAAGCTCCCAATAAGCCTCTCACAAGCCTCTCTCTAGCCTTTGGAAGCACACTTACAAGTAAGGGTTTTTCTTCCTTTCACTTTTTTTGTCCAATTTTCTTAATATTGTTATTCCCTTTTAATTTCAATTATAAATGCTGGGTTATGGTTTCACACCACCCTCATACTGTCCTCTTATTGTTTGAATAATGGGAGACCACTTTCTCTCTCATTAAATGCCTCTCATGTACACCTGTTACTATGCCGATATTCTGAAAGGAACTTCTCTCTCTTCATTTACATTCAAGCAATAATTTTGTATCATGAATCTAAATTCCATTAAAATTGTTTGGACATGTACCTATATGACCCCCTTACTGTCCATTTCATGTAAATATGATGATACACCCCTTTCTCTCTCATCAACCATTTTTATGTATTCTTATGTTATGCCGTTACACTGCAGAAATTGCACCGATTTTCTAAGCCAATGCCATTGTGTAGTGAATACCATGCCCATTTCTCCATAAAGGGTATTCACCTTTATGTACATTTACTTATTTATTATAGAGTTTCATGTATGAATTCCACATTCATTTATCATGGAATAAATTATTATGTTTAATGAATCCATGTTTTATGATCAATGTGGCACACTTATGCATGAAATGAAATGTTTAAGAAGGGTGTGCCCTTATAGCGCTCCAATGCATTGGGTAAAGTATAGTATCATTATACGTCATGTGCAATGAGTGTTGACTCATGATAATTAAAGTTAAATTAGGGTTTAATCATGCTTCATGTGCAATGAGGATTAACTCATGCTCCATGTGCAATGAGACTTGGATCATGCTAATTCCATGTTAAGTGTTGTTGCCACATTTTCATGTTATGATTATCATGCTTTATCAGGCCTTTATGTTCATATTTCTCTTGTGCTCTATTGATATGCCTAATGTCTAACATGTATTGTACTCCTCATGTTATTCCATGTGTATTCCATTACTGGGATTTATAGCTCACCCTTTTCTTATGCATGTCCTCAGGTTATCCCATGCAATGATAAGTACGAAGGAATGTAGTGGTCATGTAAAAGAAGTTTTCAATAAAGATATTGTATTTCATGTTTTGAGTTTTTATGTAATGATCTTAAGCCCCAAATACACTAAACCTCTCGATATTCTTTATTGTATCAAGTGAATTTTTATGTAATAAATCATGTTTAAGTTTCTAATAAAAGAAGGGTTGTCATACGGATCCATGCAGTACACGCCCAGCCAACCTATGTGCTCCAACCTCGTAGCAGCACTCCCTCTTTCCATGCTCCACCTACACCACCCAGCCAGCCCGAACAGTGCCGCACCTCCCTACGGTGCTCCTGGATGCACCTCCTATACTGCTGCATCGAACCCTAGGCCTCTGACCCCTCCTGCCTCTTCAGGCCTGCATCTGTGTGTGGCCTCCTCAGACCCATCTGCCTCCCTCCCTCGTGCAGCAGCCTCCCCCGGTGTGCCACCCCATTTTCCCCTGCTCAACGCGAAGCCAGCGCATAACCCCGCTACATGATCGTTACCCTGGCCCCCTTCTTCATGAGCAGTCTGCACACATGAGATTCTGCGACCTTTGACTAGCCGGTTTTCCTCCTTCCCGGTGCGCAGCAAGGTCTCCAGCTAGCTCACTACTCAGCACGCCCCTTGTCCCAGCACCTTCCCTGTCCCAGCCGACCGCTTGGCCACCCCTTTCCTTTTCGTCTATCCAGCAGCGGCGTGACACCCCGATGACTTTCCTCTTCGCTGCATTGGTCACAGACCTCCTTTCGGTAGCCGCACACCCACCTGACATCCTTCTGGAAATGCGCCCTTTGTTTGCGCGCCTTCCGACCAACCACGCGTTGTCCTTCCGGCCCTGCCAGTGCAATGTGCATGCTTCTGGACAATGCGCCTCTAGTCTGGCCATCGTGCACCCTCCCAATCAGGCTATTCTCTTTACTAGAATCCTCGCCAGTCATTTCCTTTTTCGCACGATCCCTTTGATTGAGCACACCCTGCGCTTTCTCTTTCCTTCTTTGCTCGTTTCATTTCGCATGAACTAAGGTTTAGGTGTTGTTTGATTTGTCTTTTTTTTTTGTTTTATTTTAAATTTCTGTTTATTTGTTTTTAGTTATCTTTATGGTTTCAGTGCATTTGCGAGGTATTTCTGTGATATTGCGGTCGTCATAAGGAAAATGGTTTGGTGTTGAGTGGTTGGTTAAGGCTCGTTTGTCACTTTAAAGAAATTAAATATTTTGAAAACTCTCTTTAGGGTGACTCAGGGATGATCCTGCTGTGTACGTGGATTGTGTGAGTTGTTGTGTGTGGTAGTCTTAATTTGTGATTGGTTACTTGATTGGCATTGTTTACTCACCCCTTTTTATTGCATGTGTTGACATGGGAACCTGGCATAGTAAGTGAAACTTCTGAGAATGATTGTTGCACTAGTTCAGACTACGCACTGGCTAGTGGCCCATAGCAGAGAGGTGTTCTGTTATTATTTCTACAGGATTGGGCCCCTCGGTTGGGCCCAGTAGGGAAACACCGGGCATTAGGGCATTATGACGTCATTGAGTAGGGCATGCCTTTAGGATGAGTCACATATATAGTACATTTTTCATTGTTCACAAGCTCCTAGGTTCGACCCATGTTTTCTTTAGAGTTTATTTGTATGTGGCGGATGATTGAGAGTTCTAGTTCGGTGTTTGGACCCTGTGTGCCACTTTTTCCATTTCCCTTAGTGTGTGTTGTGTGTTTTGTTTGGTTTTCCTTTTGACTAACAACTAAAATTTGGATTTCTAAATTGTTCAAAAAAAATTCTAAAATGAAATGCACCTATTTCTTTCAAACATTAAACTTGTTTTAAATTAAAAAAGGGAAATGGATTATTACTTGTTTTATAAATGAATTTATGTGTGTGGAAACCCATATTTTATATAATTTAGTTCAAACCTAGAATTAGTAAATTATTTATTTAAAGGTATTGCATTGGGAATAGTTTGTTGGGCACACCTACTGAGTTTTAATACCAACGCCTATAGTGTTTTCTTGTTTTTAGTTTCTACTGTAGGTTTGACTTGAGCTTTCTTTCCATGGGTGAGAGTTGGATGTGGGTTAGTGAGCAACTCTTGGGGTTGTGAGGAGTTTTGTTTGTGGTCAGGTTAGTATTTGTTTTTGGCCATTCTTTTTCTTTCGTGGGGTTTATTTACTTTGCGTTGTTCTATTTTCTTTTCGATTTTTTGTTTATTTACATTGGGTGAAATCGTTCCCATTTGTACTATTTTGATGCCTTGGCTCTTGTCACCATCCCAGGAGGATCGGGAACGCCTCTTGGGCCATGTCGTGGACCGGATCGGGTGATCGATTCAGGGTCGACCTGGGTTGGTTCGTGACAAAAGTGGTGTTCAGATAATAGTTGTAATACTACCAATGAATTTTATAATATAGTACTAATCACTTATTCTTTTTGTATTCAATGGTATCAAATTGTTTTTAGAGGATATCATTTCAATGGGTAAAGTATGGATCAATTTTCAATGGTGGAAGATTTATATTTAACATGATGATGGTGTTTTTACTCTTAGAGAATTCATAAGTTTCATTCAAGGTGAATCATTCAGAAGTGAGTTGTTTAGAATAATGAAAAACCATGATAGAAAAATAATAATGAAATGTTCTATAATGTGTTTATAAGAGAGATGGTGTGTGGTCTGAACAGTAGAGTATTTTAGTGGTAAATTCAATGTCAACAGTTTGATATTCTTAGCAGGAGGAAGAATGATTTGATGACATTCAGTTAGTACCCTATTTCACATCTATAATTGTGTGAGTAAATGGAAGAATTAATTAGTACTAATGAGAATGGTATATCCATTAGATAAAGTTAATTTCTATAAGTTTTACAAATATCATAGCTGGGAGGGGATGGATGTTTTTCTACTGAGTGTTTAGCCGGCTTGAGTCATGGTTTTTTAATATAGTATTCTTATCACTTAATTTCCAATAATATGAGTATTTGATTTCTTCTAGAATAATTAGTTTGTAATTGATTATAATTATTAGAGAAATAGTGGTTTCATATGAAAAATGAATATATGCAAAGAGTTTAGCATGGTTTAAGTCATATAAAACATATTATTTCCATTGATTAGTTGGAACATAGGTTTATATACATGATGTTTATGGATATCATGGGATTTACATGTCAAAATCATGGTTGTGTAAAAATGTTAAATATATATTTTTTTAAAATGAATACTCGTTAAAGGAGAAATACATGTAAGTGAATTAGTCTACTAGAAGATGGAGGTTATCGCATGGGCGTCTCATTGACACAAAAGTGAGAAAGGGTGAAAACTGTAGTTTCTTAATGGCTCATTGGAACTTTGACACTGGGAGTAAAAAACATTCATATAGTGGAATATTTAGAAATATTGAAGGTATTCTTATTCTATAATTTAGGCACCTTAAATTATAACTTTTCCATTTATATTTGTTCTCACGAAGGCATTGTACTTTATACCTTCAAAGACGAGGTAACACAAAAGTGTGGGTGTTTCTTATTAAAGACCAAGTATGATGTGTTCTCGAAAAATTCATAAAATAAAAGCCATATTGTGTAGAATTTCAAAATGAAGCTAAGGATCTTGAGTTTTGTATATAGGATAATAAGTGTTCGCAGGCTGTGGGAGTTTGAAAAGCTATGTTGTTGGTGTGGGTGTCATTTTGAGATGAATAAACCTCGAAGATCAAAAGGTGTCATGTGGTGGATGATGACTTCATTTGGGAACTATTTTTAGAGATACTCTAAGTATTAATGTTTGATTATTTATTATATCATCTGAAAAGTCCTTTTTATGTCATCCATGACCACATCAATGTCATGATAGGAACAACCCAAATCCCTGGGTTTATTTTATTGAAAATGAGTGTTGATGAAGAATTTAGTGTTTATGGAGATTTGGAAATAGATTTTTAAGGTCATCAGAGTTCTGGAAGGTCCTTGATGATAGTGGTAGGTTATTGATGAAGGATCGATACTAGACTGGAATGTGACTAGATAAATGGTGAGAAATTCTAATTGAAATGTGAGGAGTTATTATAGTGGGAGTTATTTTGTTTGATAATATTAAAATTTACAAAAGTTAAATTTCTATATAGAGGTTGGTTTGTATGGTATCACTGGTGTTTGATGCACTATACAACACTTTTATTATGGAATCCCTATAGTAGCGTATTTGAAAACACATGATTTTGGAATAACATGGGCTATATACATTGTCACACCCAAAGATTTATATTTCTTGATATTTTATTTATTAGTTTATTTCTTATCTTGTCCATGAGTTTTATTTTAAATACGTTCAAAAAATTTGTTTTTTTTTGTGTTTCAATATAAGGATAATAGTTTTTTATGGTTAGTATTAACTATGTGGAGTCTATGAAAAAGGATTAAATTTTTTATTATAAATTTTCATCATAGTTGGGGCGCGGTATAACCGACCATGTGTCTAGAACATGTGGGTTCCTATGTGTGTCTGGTGAGGGGTGCATGGTTAGTGCAAAGTTTGGTAAACTCTATAACCAAACCATACAACATATACATGCTTTTCAAATATTTAAATTTATACTACACCCTTGCTAAATTTATCTACTAACATATCATCCTCCCACTTATTCACCTCCCATGCCCAGTGCACCCCACCTTCCGATTTACTCCTCCTTTTAAAAGTGTTTTCATGTGGTTTCTTCATAATTTTAGTCTATCTCTTCAAGGTGTCATATTATTTACCCCCTCCTCTCCTCACTTTCTCTCTTTTATCTCATTTTATTTCCCTGGTGTGGTCTCAATGATTTAGTCTTCTCCTTGTCCTTATTCTTAACTTAGGGTTTCTTGGTTTTAGGTTTTGGTTTGGTTATTTAGGGTTCTTCCTTACCTATTAATGGTGGATTATCACCTAGAACATTGGAAATGATGATTCCGTATATATTTCCCCTTGTATTTTGCTTAAAATACTAGATCCATGATTTCTTCTTGTTTAAATTCATTTTTTGGATATCAAATGATAGTATTGAATGTATTTTATAATTTTTTAGGAAGAAAACTATGCTTTCACTTGATTTTAATTGGATGCAAGGGGTCTTTATATTTAAATATATATTATAAATTAGTTTTTTCTTAATTTAACACACCAAATGTTTGATAAAGTGCCATAATGGATTTTATAAAGGGTTTTTCAAAGCTAAAAAGGTTTTTTGGTCTTCACAATTTTTTTATAAATTTTTCCCTAAAGTTTAATGGTGTATTTAATTTTTAAAATGTGTTAAAACTTTTAGAATGTTTTAAATATAGTATGTTTTTAGGTACCCAATTTCAAAATTGATTTCATAATTTTTTATTTTAATAAATTATTAATAGGATTAGTTAGAATATTTAAAATAGAGTTTTCTTGGGGAAAATATTTCCTTGGAACATTCCCATTACCTTATTTTTTTTTAAAGAATAAATTGTTCTTATTTTAGTAAATTGTTGTTATATTTTTATGCTTCATGAATAAGGGGTTTTCAATGAAGGGTTCTCAAGGGTGATCTTTACTAATAGTTCGTATTTCATATAACTATATTTGTGTGTGTGTGTGTGTTTATACCATTATATGTTACAATTTAATTATCCCATATATGTTTTATATATCATGGGTAACCAATAGTAGCCAGTAGAAATTTCCAATAGAATATGATTCGCTAGATTAGGATTACACTCTAGCTAGTGGGACTTACTATGGATTATTACCTTCTTCGGGATTATACTCCCCAGTTAGTCCAAATAGGGAATGACTGAAAATTAGGGTGGTTGGATTGGATCGGGTTTACATATTGGATGAATCCTATTTAGTATTGTTCTTGATTTTTATTTAAGATCCTGGTTTCCCATGATCCCTAGTATTTGGATCTATTATGTAGGTTATGTTTCCTTTACTAATGTGATAGTTGATTAATTACTATTTACGTTTACCTTGTATTTCTATTTCTATAATCATTATTATTATAATTTATTATGCTTCTTCATTTCTAAAAGAACCAGTGTTCCACTTTCAAAACTAATGAATAATTTTTTTTGAAATGTTTTATAACTCTCCTCACTAACTCTTTTCACATGGGTATATTCAAAGGAACTTTTGTGAAGGTGATTAACCTTCATGTTTTAAACAAAATCATTTTAAAAAAATAAGGGAAACAAGTAGGTATTGGTTTAAAAATTAAATTAGAAAAACTATGTTTGTAAACTATATTTCAAACTAGAATGAGTTGGATATTTTATTTAAAGGTTATGTGTGGGGTGTGGTTTTTGGTATACCTACTTGGAATTTTTTCTCATTCATGTTATATATTACAGTTTCACATTCAGTGTCTATTCACTCATGGATCATTTTTGGTATTGAGGTCGAATGCTTACGGATGAAGTCACATCAAGATTATGTTGAGTATTAGTTTACTTTGGTATTATTATTACATCTTCGAATTAAGAAACTCTTGTATCAAATTCTGTTTTTATTTTTATGTATTACTTTGATTTGGATGTTCATCTATTTATTATGCCTCGTTTGGTTTGTCTTATTTATAAAACTTTTTATTCATTTTTCTTGGTTTAATAACTTATGAATGATTTATGTTGTAACTTTAATAAAATTTCACTTTGTTGATTATAAATAGTGGTATAAATAATTCCCATCATGTTCACTTTGATTCTGTTGGTGCTTGTTTCCATCCTATGTGGATCGAGAGTTCCCCTCGGTCCTTTCCATGGGATGGCTCAAGTGTCTAGATTAGGGGTATCCTAGACTGGTTCATGAAATAATGGTATTGAATCACCCTTTTTATTTGGGTTATGATGGTGGATTAGATAGAGAACTATCATAAATTGGGGTGTAGTTGTGAATAATTATTTAGAGAACACTTTCAATACAAAACCTTGAGTTACAATTGGATTTCAGTGTATGAGTCTTGAATTTATATTTTTCTTTAGTCGGTTTTTGTGTATATTGTTTTGTTTTGATGGTGCTTTTGTTTTTATAAAATATTGTTTGATTTATTGGGTGTAATTATTGGATTTTGAGCCTTATTTATTTATTTTGGGTATGTTTTGTTCTTTTTAAATGGTTTTCAAAAAAATTTCTTATGATATGTGGATTCTTTAAAGTATTCCTATGTCTTAGGGGATGATAATGGGAGTTTAACTAGCGGTATATGGTGAGCTCGCATAATCTGGAAAACCATGAAGATCCCAATAACATGGTTTTGTATAACTCCCAATGTAAACTATAAATTTCACAACCCAACCCTCGGGGCCTGTGTCGTGACTACCCCAAGCCCGCCTTCCATAGGTCAGGGGCTGGCGACTAGCACCGGAAAGGAATATCCCAAATACAGGAAGGCATTTCCTTTAAATCTGTACAAACATATAGACTAGAATGAAACAAGAAGAAACCACATAGTAAACTACTATAGTAAAAGTTTGTTGAAAGTAAAAGAGTGATGAAAGTAAAAGGGGACGGAATACAAGCCCAACTGAAAAAGGTACAAGTATAACTGAAAAGTAAAAAACATATCATGGATCGTCCACCAAGGGTCTTACCTGAAGGGTAAGTACAGATTATCTCCACATCACTTCACATCAGCCCGTCCCCTCTCTATACCACCTAGTCCTGGCTCCCTTAAGTCTCAGCCCCACTGCTCCTTGTCTGCACAAGACACAACAAGGTGCGGGCAAAGCCCATGCAGGGGTGAGTATAACGATACTCATTAGGGACCCCGAGACCCCCGTAGGTATCCTAGAGTTCCACAAAGGAAAAACCACAAAGCACGACATCAATTCTACTTAGTTATATGCCCAAACATATAACTAAGTTATCAAGACACACTCATCTCATACATGAGGAAAGAATACCACAAAGGTAACACCATCAACATAGAAATACTACATAGGTAACACCACGAAGATAGAATTACGACACATGTAACACCACTAAGGCAACACCACAAAGGTAGAAGTACCACACATGTATCACCATGAATACAACACCACAAAGGTAAAATTACCACATAGGTATCACCAAGAAGATAGAAGTACCACACAGGCAACACCACAAAGATAGAAGTACCACACAGGTAACACCACAAAGATAACACCACGAAGGTGGAAATAATCAGTTCACAATCAGATATAACTTAAGTACAGAAGTACAGATGATTAGTTGTAAGGCTAGATCATCTTATTATGTTAAGTAGCACTGCTTATAATATACACCGGATCAATTGGTAACTAACCCCCACTTACCCACATAGGATCGATAGGTAACTAACCCCCGCTGACCCACAAAGGATTTGACCCACACAGGATTGGTAGGTAACTAACCCCTGCTGACCCACACAGGATCTCTAGGTAACTAACCCTCACTGACCCACATAGGATTTGTCCTACAAAGGATCGATATGCGCTAACCCACACAGGATCGTTGAGCACTGACTCACACAGGATCTGACCCACACAGGATCGGTATACACTAACCCACACAGGATTGTTGAGCACTGACCCGCACAAGATCGATGTTCTTTCTTCACGTTACAGCCTACCACAGGATTACTCACACCTGGTGGGCTCTAGTTCCACAGAATCTTCCACTTGAGATATAGGTCATATGTCAACCTCCACTAAAATATACAAAGGAGTAACCCAAAGGACCTCCATGTCATAAGGGTTCCAACGAGATAGACGGTGCGTCAATCGGACATCCAGTCTGTGAGTTATAAGAGTTTTGGTTCAGGGGGCCTGGTTGGATTCAAGTTCGATCCAACCCGATCATAATCCAACTATCTCCAACACTCTAGTGGAGTATACCAAAAGGACCATATCGATCCAAGGATCCCAAATCCACAGGCGGTGCGTTAAACGTACCTCTGGTTCTTAAGATATGGCCCTTTAAGTGTTTCTCGGTCTTGCTGGGCCTGGGTCTGGTGTAACCCGGCTGGGATGGGCCATAGAAAAATCAGCCCATAGGTTCGCGGTCTGGCCCAGCCTGCAAGGGGGCAGCCCACAAAGGGCAGTCCAGCTCATAAGGTGGGTGCGGCCTGTTAGGTGTGTGACCCACTTGGCAGTCGGCGCGGCCCGCGGCAGAGCGCGGTCCGCAGGTGGTGCAGCTTAGTGGGGTCTGCCCCAATTGGCGTGGGGGGATGCATCCCCTGGTCTCCTTAATGTCCCGATGGCCGTTCATCTCCTTCGTAGTGGTGGTGCCATGTGGCACCGCCGCGTGGCTTACGGGACCCACTAGAGCGGGTCCTACCGATCCCTCGTGGTCATCCGACGTGCCAGCCAACTTCTCCAACGGTGCACGATGGTGTACCGCTCCACCACTCGTAGTAGGATGGTGTGTCGTCCACCTTCCTTCCGACCTCCACAGCTGACGAGCCGCATCCCAAGTCCTTTGGCGGTGTGCTGGTCATGCCACCCTCTCCTTCCACGACCAGCTAGTGTGACAACCACCTCCTCTGGCTGTCGCAGCTGATGAGTCACAGCCGGTTCCTCCAGTGGCACAAGTGTGCTGCCTCCTCCCTCACATCTGGCTGGTTTTGGCTACCGCCTTGGTCCCTACCGGCATCGGTCGCCGGTACCTTCGTGCTGGCGGTCTTCCACGGAGAACAAATGGGGTAGAAATTTAGCGGAGGTTCCGGGCCAGGTTCGTTAGGCTCGCGCCCTCCACGTTAGCTTGTAATAATGAGGGAGATAAAGAATCAAAAAAACTATTGGAATTTAAAACTAAAAGTAACCCCAACCTCAAGAACGGTGGAAAAATGCCCATGGTTTAGGAAATAGATCAGTTTTCGCCTTCCCCCACAACTAGCCTCCAACGACGTCCCTCGATCGTCGATCTTTAGTTCAGGGTTTCGGTGTCGCTCATCACCACTCACCGGAACCAGCTCTGTCCTCAAAGGGTTTGGCGTCTCGGCACTTGGTCTGCACTTGGTTTCTTGGTGAAGCAGTTTCGATACCCCTCCCCAAGCTCCATATAAATAAGAGACGGGGAGGGTAAATAACGATGTTGGGAATTAATGGTGGCTCATTAATTAAGAAGCTACCTAATTCCCCAATGTTTCTCTTACCTAGATTGAAGGTTCAATATATTTAATGTCTTGACACACCACTGGCCCCACACTTTTCTTGTTCGTTAGAGGATAAGAATGAAAATAAAATAATAAAATTATTTTATTTCATTTCTTTTAAAAAGTAACAAAACTTAACTTTTTCTCCAGACCTACTGTGGTCAAAGTAAAGTATCCCTTAAGAAAATACTAGTGTTGTGGATTCAATAGTGCCCTCATATTTTTAATCCGTGCACCGGTTCAAAAGTTAGAAAACGCTGCTCACGCATTTACTAAACGTACCTTAAAAAAAGTTTTGAAATTCATTTCGGGCATAATGGGTCTCATAATCACACTCCGTCAATTTTCTAAGGCTCATAATAATTCCATATAATTAAAAAAATACATGGAAAATCAGGGTCTTTACATTAAAATTGCCTCATGGTCTTCAAAACCATATAGTTGGGTCATTCATGGGTACTAGACCCTCTTAAGTATGTTTTATGTTGTGTGGTTTCTTGATCTATTTTAATTGATTTTAATAATATTTTAAATGGTAATTTGGATATTTAAACTATGATGGTAAGTTTTTTTATTAATAAATAAACTTTTTAAAATAGGTTGAAGTGGAATTTTTATCTGAAAATGTGAATGATGGTTCTAAAATGAAATAAATTGTGGTTTTAAAATTTTAATGGGGATTCATGTTGGAAATATAATTTTTCAATTAAATTTTGATGCTTTGATATTTTAAAATAGGTTTTATAATATTAATTAAAATGATCTCAATGTTCTCACATGGGTAAATGATTTTAATAATGAATTTGTGGAAAAATTTAAAATTATTTCTATGTAATATTTTAAGTTTATAAAAACTGAGATGTGGTATTTTGAATCAGTTTGAAAATAGATATTTAAATTTTATTAAGTGGTTATGATTATATTTTTTTTGGGTGTTATTTTATATTGATATTTACTTATAATTTGGTTTGTTTGAGTTTGGATGATTATTGATCAATTTTATGTGTTTCTTATTATTCAGAGTATGCCCCCATTAATTTATAATGGATTACAAAGGGGAATATATGATTGGATTTCCATAAGTGAACCCTTCATTTGATCAACATATATATTTCCTTTTAGAGTTTAAAAATTTTAATTCTCCTCCCTATTATGGTGAGTTAGATCCCTATGAAGTGGAATAATGGATATCGGGTATTAAAATGAGCTTCGATTTTCTTGATCTACCTAAGTCTATCAGAGTCAAGTTTATTTACATTATGATTTAAGATCCGAGATGGAAGTGGTGGAAGTATATTTTTCAGGCCAATCCATGAGAGGACCATTCTTGGGATAGTTTTAAGTCCCTATTCATCCAATAATATTTCTCTATGAATGTAAAGATATAAATTTCAATTGAGTTGTGCTACATTCAATAGGCTGATCCGTCAGTATTGGAGTATATTTTCCATTTCATTAACCTAGTCCCACATCTTTTGGTGTTGGCTTTAGATGATTCCTTGAAGTCTTGGTATTTTTAGAGAGGTCTCAGTTCTAATATTTGGATGAGGGTATTAGACTTCATCTTAACCTCATATATAGAAGTGGTAAAGAATATAATTCATGTTTAGGAAGCCTAATAATGAGTGATTGGGGTAAATGATACTTCAACTATTCCTAGAAGAAGAGAAGGTAATTTCATTAAAGGAAAAGGGGGAGTATTCTGAGTCTGAGCAGGTAGGGGGTATCAAGAGGCACGCACACTTCTCTTCATCAACTTCTTATGGGGTAGGAAAATGGTGTGCCATTAGTGTGGAAGGTTGGGTCATATTAAGAACTCTTTTCATAAATATATAAATTCCAATCATGTTTGTGTTCATTTGGGACATCTATGTAGTTTTTATAAAGGAGTAATTCATAAAGGGAGTGGATCCCTATTTACCACCTTAGAGGATCCCTAGGTCTAATTTTATGAATTTTATATTGAATAAGTGGTTTATCAATGTATTATTCATTCTTATTTATTCCTTCCATATAGTTTATATCCCTATTTATTTACTATATTTATACTTATTTAAGATCTTATTGATTTTGAAGAAACTTATAACCTCATTAGGACTAGTCCTTTCTTATAGAAATTCTAAATCATTGGTTTTTATATTGGGGATCCATTTGTGTCATTAGTGTTTTCTTCTATTTAGGTTTTGACTCTTATTTGGGTTTAATTTTCTATAAAGGATATGTTTTAGGGGATTTATAATATAGTGTCCAAACTACTATAGTCGATCTGTTCTTGACTCTCTTGGAGATCCGTCTTAGAGGAATTATGGATGTTTATGGTGATAAATGAGTATATGGTTGTTAGTTGGGGACTTTAAGGTTCTTTAAGAGATAAGTCGAGTTTAAGAGATGAATATAGGTCTTTTAGGTTATAATATTAGGACTTATCTTGGTGGTTTCTATGCTTTTACTTGGTTTTTAAAATCAATTTATGTTGAGGAAGTTGAATCTTATTTTTTCTGTCAATCAATTGAATCTAGTAAAGATTTATGGGGGTAGAAAGAATTATGTTGGGTATAATTTTTACAACCCAGCCTTTATTTTCCTTGTTTTTTATTTATATAATTTTTTTATCCTTTCCTTGAGTTTTGGGTTGAATATGCTCAAAAACTTAAATTTTAGAGTTTTAGTGTAAGCCACACTATTGGTGCATAGTTAATATTAACTATGCATAAACTCTTAAAAGGACATGAATTTTTTATCATATTCGTTCTCCATGGCTTGTGTATGGTTTTACTAACTATTCTATCACACTCCCCATGCACACCACCTCCCTTATTTTCTATACCTATAGCTCTAGGTGGTTTCTTCATTATTTTAGGTCGGTTCTTCAAATCAATCTCTTCTTTACCTCATCTTCTCCTCAATTACTCCATTTTATATCTTATACTTTCCTTAGTGAGGTATCAGTGGATGAAGGTTCTCCTTGTACGAATTTTGAATTTGGTGTTTCATGTTTTAGGGTTTGGTTTGGTTATCTAGGGTTTTTTATTTCCTCTTCAAGGTGGATTATCACATCAAACTTTGAAATATATGATTTAAGGTAGGTTTCCCCTTGTATTATCCAATAAATTCTAGAACTATGATTTCTTAATTATTTTTAATTTATGTTTTAGATATCAAGTGATAGTGTTAAATGTATTTGAGAATTATTTGAGAATTATTTGAGAATAAAACTATGTTTTCACTTGATTTTCATTGGATGAAAATGTTATTTTTATTTAAACATATAGTATAACTTTTTTAACCTCACATGCCAAATGTTTGATAAAGTGACTGGATAGATTTTATAAATGGATTTGAAATCTCAAAAGTTTTTTTGGTCTTCACCTTGATTTTTCTAAAAGTTTACCTAAAGGTTAGAGGTCTTACTGGTTCTTAAAAAGGGAATTTTCAAATATTTATAATATTTTAAATACTATATAATGTTATTTACCCCGTTTTAAAATAGATTTCATAATTTTTTTTAATGGATGATTAAGAGGCGTTATTATGAATTTTAAAAAAAGTCTTCCTTTATTAAAATACACCCTTGGTACGTTCCATTTAACTTTTTATTTTTAAAGAATGAAATTTCCCTTTGTATAGAACATGTTTATTATATTTTTATTCTTGATGAATAATGGGTTGTTTACTTGAAAGGTTATCAAGGGTGATCTGATAGTATGAGTAAATATAGAAAGAGGGGGTAAATGTTCTTTTAAAATTTTTTTAGAAATTAAAACTAGATTTGATGAAATTAAAACAATTAATGTGATAAATTGATGAATAAAACTAAAAGAGTTAAAGTGTAGTAAAAATGTAAAATATAATATAAAGCACAATAAATTGATAAACGAGTACAAAAATAATCCACATATGGATTCATATGTCTCCTCTTCTCAATTACATAACATAACCTATCGCCCCTTGGAATGAATGGTAGAAAAGAAACCTTTTTACAAAAAGCAATAACCATTATTTTTACTGACTCTAAAAATAAACCGATTATCTTTTCAATGGTTTCATATAGAACCCCAATTACCATTATTTTAACGATATTGTATACCAACCCCCTCACACTCAATGGTAGTGAGCACCCAAATCTCCCTCACGTAAGGTTTTAATCACCACACCCCATAACACTCAAAGGTAGTGAAAATACAATAAAATAAAATAAAAATTATATATGTAATACCATTTCACACTCTCATTCCTCAAGAAATAATATAATAAGAAGATATGTGAGGGAGATATATAAGAGTACACAAGATTAATAGAATTATGAAAATGAAGCACAATGAGCATAAAAGTGATCTCTAAGGTAACTTGTATCATCAAAGGACCCATGGGGTGTATTATAGCCTCTAATAGCATTAGGATCATTATTTAGGTGTTGGGGTTGCATAGAGATATTGGGGGTCAAATTAAGGCACATGGTACCCTTTATAAATGGATAGTTTTTGAATCTATCTGGATGTCATAGCTAGGGGGCATCACCGAACATCCAGTGTGGTCAAATGGGTAGCTGATGGCACTTATAGGTGGATTACATCAAAAACATCCTTCATGCTACTCTTGGGATCTACATTTAGTTTGGAAACTTCCTATAAAAATGTCTAAAATATAAATGATGAAATTCATGAAATGAAATGGTTACAAACACAATTTGGATTTTCTATCATTAAAAACACCTAAGAGGGTGAGGTATAACATTATCATAATTTTATTTCATCACAAACACATAATAAATAAATCGATAAAAAAATATTTTCATGATGTATTTCTCATGAATATAATTTAAAAAATAAAAATTTCATAATGAAATCTATCCAATATTTTAAGAAGATTTTCAATGTTTATGAGTAAAATTATTTAGGTTCAAAATCAATTGGAAATATTTTCCTAATTTGACAAAATTATTCCCTATTTTCCTTAAAAATAAAATAAAGATACCTTTAATTACATTACCAATATCTTCTCCCCCTTTTTAGTTATAAAAATTCCTAAGATCACAAAAACTTTGGAATTAATTATCCAAAATAAACATCAACAAGTTCCTCTCCCCCTTTTATATTTTAAACAAACTCATAAACAGGGGTTGGAGAGACAATGGTAATGAATTCATGATAGTATATTCATATAAGAGAAATAAAATATATATTTTTATTTTAATAAATATCATCATGAATTTTCTTTTAAGAGATACAAAATCATCATTTCTTTAGAAATACAAAACTCAGATTTTTGGGGCCCAGGGTGCAGCTCAGTGGTAGCTTCCCCTATGGGTCTCCATGGGGTATCAAGTTCAAGTCTCATAAATTACATTATTGAAATAAATTTATAAAATTCATCATTGTTAAAGTGATCTATGTGAATGTATTCTTTCTCTCATGGCTTCCTCCTCTTACTCTCAGCTCTACCTAGGGTTTCATCCTAAAACCCTTGGATTCAGGTTCGGTGGTGCACCTAAGAGTTGTCCTTATTTTTTTGTTCCTATATTTCTTTTTCCACATCTATATTATTTCTACTTCATCTATGTGGCTCTTCCATGGATTCCCCCCTATTGTTATTTTAGGCTTATCCACCCATAGTTTTTTGTCTTCCTCTTTAATCTTGTTTCTCACCTTTTCTTTAATGCTAATGACATTCCTGATGATGGTCAATTGCTATTTAAGTTTTTAGAAAACAGTTTATTGTCTCTAACCTAACATCTCTAAATGCCTATTTGGGTCAAAAATGGAATGGTGGTTCATCAAGGTTTTGGGTTTTGTGGTTTAGTGGTCGACGGGTCTGAAGGCACTTCCTGGGTCAGCTTGCTCCTATTTTGATGGCTCCTGGTTCTCTACCTCTTCGACAATTCCTTAATTTAGATCCCTTGGTCTCTCAAACCACTACTCTAACCTCATGTTCTACTACTCCTATCCTATTCGGATCTAGAGTGGTGGTTACGAAGACTTTTTGGGATGTATGGTTCGGCAGCCGTCAGCATTCTAGGCTCGAGCCTTTCAATGATGGTTTTGATTTATGGGATTTCTTCCAAATATTATTAGTGAAGGTTTTTTTTATTCTTTTCAATAGTCAATATTCTTGACGTTTGTTTGGTGGAATTATCATTTTTTGTTTGAGTTTGTTTTTTCTTATGGTGGCAGCCATCGGTGTTTCTCACGATGGTGTTGTGCCTATGTTTCATAATTTTTGATGTAATGATCTCACTCTATTGTGGTGATTTAGTTTCTTTTGGTTTTTTGGGTGATGAAGATGACATGGTATGTTGTTTTATAATTTCTTATATTGAATCCAACATTCTTTGGTGACTGGTGTGGTGTTTGTAAGGCGGTGGTGATGTTGGTGTTTGGATGACGAAGGTGACAATGATGACCCATGATGATGGATGGCGATGTAAACTGGGATGAGGATGGTTGGAGATGTGTTTAGTATTATGAGAGTGAATCTTGAATGTGATATTCTCTAGTTGTGTGAATCCTTTGAATTTTTGGCCTTTGAATTGTGCATCCTCTGTTTTTGGTTCCCACCCATTATGTAGGTTACAACTCAACCTTAAAAGTGGCTTTTGAAACAAAATAAAAAATGATTTTTTAGTCAGAACCAATATTTCTAAAAAATCATATTTTGAAAAAAAATCCAAACATAAAATATTTTAACATTTCAAAATAGATTTTTGAAAATAAAAAACTACATGACACGTGTGATTTTTCTTAAAGATAGATCATTTAACTACAAAAATATCAAAAACTTATTTTCCCACAAGTCTCTCTCTTGGAAAATTTTAGATTTAAAAAGGGTTCATTCACCTTAAATGATATATATTTTTAAAATTATAAGGGCCACAAAAAACAATTAATTTAATAATTAAACGAAAAATTGAAAAAACAAACCAAAGTGAGTGAGATCAATCAATTCAAAATTTGAATTAAAAAAATTATATCAATACAGTTCAAGACATAAAATAAATCACATAATTCCATAAATATCAAGTTGAAAATTAAAGGAAAATACTCATTCTTTCCAAAACTAAATTAAATAATTACAATAATATCATTCCTAAATCCCACTAATAAAATTAGAACAATCAATGATTAGTGATTTTGTAAATAAATAATCCAAATTAATATTATTATAAAAAAATATTTCATGATATCATGTTTTAGAAATAATCTCAAAGAAATTAGTTTTTAAGGTTAATGTTCTTAGTGAAAGAGTGTTGAATTGTATTTTTAGAAATGGAAATTATGCTAGTGTTTTCACACATAATTGTAACATGATTATAATTTAATTCATAATATAGAAGATTATGTTTTATCTAAATTATTTGGGAGAAAAAAATTACTATGGAAATATATTATTCATTTTCCATGGAAAGAGAAACTAAATTTTTATCCTTACTACTCCATGAAACCAGTGATTTTTCGAGTAGGTGTAAATTCACACTTGAACTTTTCCAATCTAGTTGGAACCCCCCAAAATATGCATCAGAAAAAATTATAAGTTTAGAAGAGGAATATTTTGGATAAAACAAAAGAATATTTTTTTATATCCTTTCAAATATTTGAAAATTATTTTTGATTTCTTTTAAATGGGATTCCTTTTGACTGTCCAAAAAAATGAATAAAGGCATACACTAAACATGATGTTTGGTCAGACCTTGTTCAAATAGAGAATAATCTCAATCATACCTCTATAAATATTATTTTCAACAAGTTTACCATCTTCATCCAAAGTAAGATTACAAGAATTACTCATTGGATTATTAATCTCCTTAACTTGATCTATTCCAAAAATAGTTTAAAAGATCATTTTTCTATTTTATTTGGATAAGAAAATTTTCATCTAAATTTTGAGAAACATGAAAACCTAGGAAAAAATTTGAGTTCTACTATAGACTCATTTAAAATCATTTAATAATTAAATTATAAAATTTATAATAAATATATTATTTAGTTAAACCAAAAATTAAATCATCCACATAAATTTGAACAATAAAAAGATCCTTTGAAATGTGTTTTAAAAATAAATTTGAATCAAAATTTACCCATTTCAAAAATATTTTCTAAAAGAGATTTAGTCATCCATTCATACCAATCCCAAGGGGCTTGTTTCAAACCATAAAGCACTTTTATAAACATGAAAACATGATCCAAAAATTTAGAATCCTAAAAATTGGGTTATTGTTCCACAAAAAAACATTTCAAAAATAAAACCATTTAAAAATTAACTTTTAACTTACATTTTAAAATGCTAAAAATTAAAATGTGAGGTGAATTCCAATGAGATTATAATGTATTATAACATATATACCATAGAAAAGGCATCACCATAATTAATTTTTTCTTCTTGATTATATAATTTATCTAAAAGTTATGGGTTTTTATCAATGATATTATAATACTCATCTAATTTCTTTCTAAAGGCCCATTTAGTTCCAATAAAGGGATGATCATTGGTCCCCTATATAATATTATGAATTTTTTTGGGTAAATTGGTTCAATTTATCTTTCAAAGAAATAAAATAGTTTTCATCATTTATAGAATCATCAATATTTTTGGGATCTAGCTATTTCACAAAAAGAGTGATGTTCTACTTCATTTAAAATGGACCTCTTAGTTTGAGTATTGTATTTTGAATCACCAATAACATTTTCAAGAGGATGGACTTAAAATTTAACCCATGCATTAGGTGAAGGGAAAGTTTCTTTTTCAACTTTAATTTATTTTTTTTATTGAGGTTCATTTAATATCAAGTTATCTATGTGTACCTCAATATCATCAATTTGACGATGAGTTTTAGGAAAATTCTCACTAAATTCGATGTCAATTGACTCTTTAATGGTATTAGACCTTTTATTGAAAACTATATAAGATTTGTAATACCCAAGAAATCTATATTCATCTAATTTAGGGTAAAATTTACCAATGTTATATTTGGTGTCAATAATAAAACATTTACACCTAACCATAAAATAACCAACTTTAAGTAATTTTCATTTACGAAGATAGTAAGGGTTATTTTTAGGAATAGGTATTATGAGTAAACATTTAATGTTATCATATGAGTTATTGACTGCCTCAACCCAAAAATATTTAGGGGTTTTAAATTCATTAATTATATATTGAGAAATTTCATTCAAATTTTGATTCAAACTTTTAATAACCTAATTTTATTTGAGAGTATTATGAGTGGAAAAAAAATTATAACATTATAAAACACAAAAAATATCAAAATATATATTCTTAAACTCTTCCCCAAGATCACTACAAATGGAAATGATCTTATACCCTTCTTAATTTTTGACATTATTGGAATATTTAATTAAAATTATATAAGCCTAACTTTTATGATCCAAGAAATAAATTCAAGTAAATCTCATATAATTATCAATAATTAAAAATGTGTAGTATTTATATTTGATACTAGAAACTTGGGTTGGTCTAAAAAGATATAGTTGTATAATCTCAAGGTCCTCTAAAGTTGACACTTACTTATTATACTTAAAGGATGAATTGTTTTTTTTACCAAGTTGAAATAGTTCACACACAATATTATTTTAGAAATGAAACTTAGGTAAATATCATACTAGATATTTTAAGCTAAGTTTTACAATTTTATGTGTTCCATAATGAAAAAGTTTAATATGTTATATCCATGAATCACTATCCTATACACTCAAATATTTAATACTTTTGATTTTAAGGGATTTTAAATCAATAATATAAACATTTTGAAATATAAAAGAGGAAAATAAAATATTTCTATGAGAATAAAAAACATTGAAAACATCATTTTTAGATGAAAATTTAAAACCAATATCACACAATTGACTAATGTTAATAAAATTATACTTCAACCCTTTAAGATATAGAACATATTTAATTATAAAGGAGTTGAAAAATCCAATGGTACATATGTCGATGATAATACTCCTTGATTTTTCACTAAAGGTGACATACCCACCATCATGATCTTCAAGGTGGTTGAACTCATGGTAGTCATTATTCATATTCCTAAATCACCATTTATCCATATAGCATGTAGATACTTAGAAATTTCTCTTGTGAAATTTTTCCTATAAAATAATTAAGATCCTAATATTTTGGTACCTAAAATTTGGGTCCAAAAATGATATCCAAAAGTGATTTTGAAACCCACAATTTTTTTGAAATGGTTTTTCTAGAATAAACATTTGAATAAATATGAATGTATATAGGCCTTCCATAATAAATAATTTTTGAAATTACTTTCATGAATCAAGTTCCCAGTGTTTCTAAAATAATTTTAAAAAATTTATATTTAGATATACCTTTAACAAAAGTGGTCCCTGCTTAAAAAGTTATCTATAATAATATTTCAAACCATTAATATATGGAAGGTAACCATTTTTGATGTCTCAAGCCTAGTTTATTGACAATTAGCCTGAAACAGTGGCCAAATTGCCTCAATAATGCCTCCATATATGCCAAAGGATTCTAACTAGAGGAGAGTGTCTAACGTGGTATGGTGGGGAGATTATACCATCATTATTAGAGTAGAACATTGAGCTAAATAAAAAATAAATAAATAAAATATAATTATGAAAATAAAAAAAATTAAATCATTAAAATGAATATAAAAAGATAATAAATATCTAGAAAGTTGTATCATATACAAAATGATGATTTCATGATTCTATTAAAAATTTGAGAAAACAAAAATAGGGAACAAGAAATATAAAGTACATGTTATACAAAAATATAAAATGACCAAAAAAACTATCTCTAATATAATAATGAGAACTTCCTCATCCCTATGCTCTTGTACTCCATCTTGGTATAAAAAAAATAAGCATCCATAGTTGGTTGCTTCCATTTTTCCCTACCTGTATCCATGAAGTATGTTTGAGTACCAATAGGAATCCCAAATTGGGTATGAGTAAAACTCAATATGCCACCACCAAAAGGGTCTAATTATATCTGGTCTGTGAGTATA
This sequence comes from Viscum album, assembly GCA_963277665.1. Classification (NCBI taxonomy): domain Eukaryota; kingdom Viridiplantae; phylum Streptophyta; class Magnoliopsida; order Santalales; family Viscaceae; genus Viscum; species Viscum album. The sequence goes on from OY728140.1 coordinate 499,120,480, forward strand.
CAATGAGGTAGTGAGCTATTAATAAATAGAATGATAGTAAAAAAAATACATAATACACATGTCATTTTGGTTCCCCATGGGATACCCATCTCATACTACCTTCACCAGACTAATATGGTATGTCTATGAATATATAAAATCATATATGTATGTACATAAGTATATCTAAGAACTACAAAGGACCTGAGGCATACAACCAAGGCATCCATGTAAAATATCATAATGGACTTTCATTCCAATTAAGGGGAATCAACCCATGCATTCAAACTGGGGATATGGAATGTGATGTCTAAAATATCTATATAAAGGATGTGGAGCACCTTGTACAACATCCTCTATCAAGGGTTCATGAAGCACCATTTCCAACCAATCCCACAAAATTATGAGGAGAATCATGTCCAATAATTCAAAGTAAACAAAGAGGGGTTTCATATCCAATAATTATAAATAAACAAAGAGGATCACCATGTACAATGATTCTATAAAAACAAATAGGAGTACCATGTCCAATTATTCTAAACAAAAAAATATAGAAAACCATGTTTAATGATTCTAAACAAAAAATGAGGAGATACATTTCTAATATTGAAGGTAAGCATGACATAATCACTTATATGTCATATCAAAAATCATGGTCAAAGAATTATTCCCATTACATTTATCAATTCAATTCATCATTTAAGTCATTAATACATAATCAAGTGGTCCATGGGTATTTCCATTACACATAACATTTAATTAATTCATTGTATAACATTTCACAAGAGAATTCCAATCTGAACACACCTTGGTGGTGTTTTGGACATAAGGAAAGAATAATGTCATCGTGAATTTTGTTTTAACTCACCCAAGGATGGTTTGGGTTGATAAATTCAGCCTCTAATTGGTTATCAAGGTCTTACGACATGTCTAGAACCAAGTTCTCATAACTAATTTAAGGGTTTATTAGTTATAGGAGAAACACCCAGAAAGTTTGGTGTGCAGTACAATGCTAATATAATATAAATACCCAAACTTTCAGGGAAAAGTACTAGACTACCTTCCTTATATGTATAGATTAATCCTCATCTCGTATTATCTTTAGATTTAATATGGAATGGGAGAAATCAAAAAACCATACAAACACCATTAAAATAGGGCATATAAGCCTATATAGATATAATACCAAATATGGAAATAGAAATTAAGAAAAAAAGGTAATAGGTTCTTAGACTTAATGGGAGTCTTCCAATGAAACAAATGATTCTTGAATCGAGCACTAGATGGAGAGGATCTTTCAAATCCTTGGTTTTGGAAATAGGATATCTCTACTACATGTGGTCCATTATGAAAATGAGGAGGAAGGATAAAATTTATATTTAAGGGGAAGGTGGGAGAAAACTATAATTTCACACATTTTTATGGGGTGAATTTTTTGGCTACATGGTTTTACAAACCAAGCACCAACTATATGGTCTCCTCTATATGAGAGGCCACATCTCACAGGACTAATTTTCATTGTTAAAGAAACTATGTGTAGGACATTCATGCCCATTATACAAGTAACCCCCTCCTCGCATTGTTCATGTGAATGGTTAAATAAACTATGCACAAGTTAAGAGAGTTCCTCTTCAATTTTATATAGGTCTTTCAAAGGAATATGACCCCCAGTGCACAGTTTTACAAACCATGTTCCTCCCTTTACTAGGCTGCATGGTTGACTCACACAGTTAAATACACCATGTGCTAACTTTCCACCTCAACCTATTTCTCAAAAAAATAGAAATATTGACTTCAAATAAACATTTAATATCTCAAAATGTTACATAAATACTTAATCACATTTATTATAGTAAAACAAGAGATTTATACTGAAAATAAAACGATACATGCCTCAAATAAAAAATTGGATCTTACGACTTCCCCTTATTAAAACAACTCATCCCCGAGTTACCTTAAGTATGTTTGATCATCATCTGAGAATAACTCCGGGCACTAAGCATGTATATCAGCCTCTATCTCCTAGGTCTCATCTTATACATGGTCATGCTTCCATATCACCAAAACTAGTCGAACTGACCTTCCATGAATATCCTCCATGCTATGATCAATGATACAAAAAGGATACTTATCAAAATAATCATAGGTATCTATCTAGAAAACCTCATGATAAAAAGCATAAGATGTGTTATAATAATAATGGAGAAGCTAAGAAACATGTAAGAAGTTGTTCAAGGATCGGTACCTCTAAGTAAAATCTATCTAATTAGCTACCACCCCGAATCTATCCAAAATCTGAAAGGGTCATACAAACCTAGGTCCAATATTCCCTTGTATATGAATCAATCAATAACCCAATCTAGGTGAAACATGCAAGAAGACCTGATCTCCCCCCTCAAGCTCTAAATTATGATGGTGGTTATAGGTGTAAGAATTATACTTAGACTAACTTTTATCCATATAATTATTGAAAAGATATACCTAATATCATGTCTCTTAAATGAGACATGGTCCCAGTAGTGCTACCTTCTTTCCCTATAACCATTATGGAGGTAAAAAACATGGTCTAATATATAGGGCCTCATATGAATTCATCTCTATAATAACTTGTAAGTTATTGTTGTATGATAATTTATCAATAGGTAATTGATTCTCCCAAGAACCTATAAAATCAAGTATGTGTTCTCTAATCATGTCCTCTAACACCTATATAGTACACTCAGACTGACCATTGATTTGAGGGTGGTAAGTTATGCTCAGAATAACTTTTGAGTCAAGAGAATTCAATAAAACCTTCTATAACTATGATATAAAATGAGAATCCATATCTAATATGATGGTAAATATAACTCTGTGAAGTCTTATGATATCCTAGACAAATTGTAACACCCCAAGATTTTGGTGAAATGTTTTTTGAATTAATTTTAATCTTTTGATTTATTTATTTCACACAATACAGGAAATATATATTCAGTAAGTCAAAAATTCCTTTCACACTAAACCAACTTGTATTACATTTCATGAAACACTGAGTTGGCGTATGATACATGCAACACTGAGTTGGTGTGCGATACACGCAACACCGACATGGCATACGATACACGCAATACTAAGTTTCTAAAAAACATCTATTTTTATTTTTATAATTTAAAGGGGATAATTATAACCTACCCATAAAACATATTTATATGAATATTAATATTTTCTACAATTTTTTTATATAAATAAAACTTATTGATAATGAAAGATATGATTTTTGGTAAAGCTCTTCTATGTTTAAAAACATCATTTTCTCAAATAAACTGATTCTAATAATGAAAGTAATTTTATACACATTTAGAAATTTAATTTAATAAAATAAACTTAATTTTTGAATTCAGAATTTTGAAATTATCCTGTGGTGATATTTTTGGATTTTTTTGAAAAACTTCATTTTTTGATGAACAGTGAAAAATACTATTTTTTAGTTAAAAATTGTCTTTTTGTCTCATTAATTACTAATGATAAATGATATTATAAATATTTTTAAGGTAAAATTAGATAAATATAACATATATTGATAAAATTTAATTCATCAGAATCAATTTCACTTTGAAACTGAATATAAAATCTTAACAAACTTTTGAACTTTTCCTACTTTAAAACCTCGTTAATTCATCCCATCTGTGGGATTAACACTAATCATAACTTTTTTATTATATGAATTGAATTTAAAAACTCCAAAATAAACCATTTTATTCAGTCTATTATTTTTATTCTAATAATACCATGTTAATTTTTGACCAAAATGATTAGTAAAAGTGATTAAAATTAATCATAGCAGTTAAGGCCAAATTAAGATTAATTATGGACTAAACCTTAAAATTAAAGGTCCAAATGACATATAAACTTTTAAAACCCCAATTTTCTATCCATTTTTAGTCCATAAACCTTCCATTATTGAGTTTAGTTGGTTTTCTATGACTTATTTTAGGTAAGAACATGTGCACACTTGACTTGTTTCAAAAAATTCCAAGTGAGTCATTTTCCACTCCTATAAAAGGCCACCACCTCTACCCATTACAAAAACCTCTAAAACCTTTTATGTTCAGCCACGATCTAACCAAGTATACTCCAAAAAATCCTATCTTAGACCTTGAAGCCTCTCTTTGGGAATAAATCCTCTCAATGAATCCTTTTTGCATAAACCAAAAGTAGTTACCCAATTAAGAGGTAACGTCTTCTCTCAAACTCATTTCCTTTATTTTCCTTCATCACCCCCTCCATTCTATTTATTCTATTATTTTGTGAAAGATATAGTATAATCAATATAATAGGATGTTTTATGATAATATTTTTACTTATACTTACACCCTCTCCATCTAATGGATGTTCAACATAATGTTTCTGTGTACGGTGAACTATTGCCTCATGAAACGTTGATTATTCATTTATCCTTTACCACCAATAATGGTGGCCATTATGATGGAAACTCTATTTATATATTTAATATACTATATTTAATATGTATTTAAGATTATTTATTCATTTTAAAACACACATCTATTTACTTTACATTTGGTGTTAATACGATAATCCCATTTGAGGAAGTGTGGACTACCGCCCCCTCAAAGCGACGTGATTCGTTCACACACAACATGGGATGTATTAAGGATGGGTTTAATGAAATTATATAACATATATGATATAATAATACTAATATAATAATTACATATACACATATATATATATATATCATTTATATACTTTCATCCAATACAACAATAAAGACGGAAACAACGTTCATGCATACGTACAACTTTCCGTCTCCATGAATGGTGCATTCCATTTTTGTAATCCTATATTATATAGATTATTATAGTAAAAATATGTTGTATAAAATTTATATTTATATCATGGTTTACATTTTGGAATCATGATATAAGTATAAGGGCCAAATATGTAACAAATTAAGACACATGCGAAGAACAAAGTGAATTTTACTTGAAGTGAAATTCTAACATAGGATCATTAACAAGTGGGTAATATAAGTTCATAATCAAAACATATATTCTATTATGTATAATAATATTATTAAATAAAAGATATATAATAAACTTATATTTATTATATTTTAATCTTGTACGAGTTCGGAGAGGGTCAAGACACAAGGTAAAGGGATTTCATCTCACTTTTAATTTCTATGAGATACAAGCTTTGTTCGCCACCCTTTACTTTTGTGTGGTGTATATACTTAACATGATTTTATTATATGTATATTTTAATTAAATTTATGTTTATACAAATTACAATTTTATGATCTTTCATTCATGGGTTTTAACTTTAAAAATTTTCTAAATCGGTAAAACACTTTTGTCTCAATATGCCTTCTTTGAGACTCATGTTTGGTTATGCTCCTAAACTATTTTTTCTTGGTGTATATTCTTCAATTGTACATGTTATGTAATGATTATACTTATTTTCATGATATCATAATCATAATTTAGTTTCATTTTCTTACATGGAGAGTATGACCCCAAGTCATCAAGTTATAAGAGTTTATTGGGACAATATCATTGCTTTTTGAGATTGTTTATATTTATGATTAATTTGATGAAATATTATGATCCATATCTCCTAAATATTCATGAGTTTCCTTATGATCTGTTATTTAATGATATAATCATGTATTGGTACCATATTCTACTCTTTGGTACATAATATAATTAATAAAGTGTTTTTAGGAAATCCTGACTTTACCCTTTTTTCAGTCAAAAATCTATGTTTTCTAAAAAGGGTTTCCAAGAATATTATAGAATTATCCAATAATATTTAAAATAAATTTATTACCCATTTTACTTTTAACAATATCTTCAATGCAATATTCTTGTCTCTTTCTGAACAAGGAACTTTTTTATCCTTTTTAATGTGAAAAAGGAATGTTCTTTTTTCCTTGTATGACATGTACTGATTTACCAGTCATCATTACTTTAACAATTCCTTTGAATTTTTAAAAGGATTATCTTAAGAAAAAAAAATTAAAGTAATTTTCAATGAAAATTGTTTTCAGAATGGTTTGAAAATTATTTTATATGTTTTCATGGAAAACTATTTTCAAAATGTTTCTAAGTCTTATTTACATTTTTTCAAAGTGTTTTCAAAGAAATGGTTTTCAAAAAAAATTCCAACTTATTTTATAAGTTTTCAAAAAAAATGATTTTCAAAAAAAAATCAATATTTCTTTATAAGTTTCTAATTATTATCAAATAAATTTATTTCAAAACATTTTTAATCTTTCTTTAAATTTTTTCAAGTGCTTTCTAAGAAAATGGTTTTTAAAATGTTTAGAAGCTTATTTTATAAGTTTTCAGGGAAAATAGTTTTCAAAATTATTTCATAAGTTTTCAAGGAATTTTATAAGAAAATGATTCTAAAATGGTTTTATGTATTTAAAATCTTATTTTCAAACAATAAAGGATATTTTCCTCAAGAAATTTTTTTAGAGGATATTTTAAAATTATTTTCCATCTAAGATGACATCTAATGATGTTACTCATACCTTCTAGGAAATGATCTAAAGGTTCCACTCATATTCTTTATATTAATGAGTTATTCTTAATGTCATAGTATTTATGAAACCAATTTCTCCTTCATGGGTTATACGTATATGAAATTAGTTTCTCTTTTATGAGTTGTGCTTTTTATGAAATGATAAAAAACCTATAACTATTTCCACAGGTTATTATATATTTACATTTTTATGATACCCATTTCATTTCTTTTCATGGTTTATGATATTTTTTGTGGTGCATGCATATATTATTTCATTATGAGATAGGTGGGACCTATATCTCCCTCCAATGCATTGGGTAAATATTTATATCTCATGATATAGACAGGGCTGGAACAAGGGTTCACTCAGTTCGATAATACAATATTGGAATGAGAGTTTACTTAGTTCAGTAATATAGGGATGGAATGAGGGTTCACTCGATTCAGTAATACAGGGCTTGAATGAGGGTTTACTCAGTTCAGTAACACAGGTCTTGAATAAGAGATTACTAAGTTCCATAATATAGCATTGGAATGATGTTTTTCTAAATTTGATAATATAAGGCTGGAACAAGGGTTTACTCAGTTCAGCAATATAGGGCCAGAACGAGGGTTCACTTGGTTTAGTAATACATGGTTTGAACAGGGTTTCACCTAGTTCAGTAAAGGAATTTTTCCACTAAGATAGTCTTGCATGTGATTCCTTGACTACTATGGATATAATATTATATGTTTAAATGTCTACCACAATTCTATGTTTTATTCCTATGTTATTATTTCATGGATTATGCACTTTATTTCATTATGATTTATATCTTATGAACATCCAATATTTATTCCATGATGTTTGATATGAAAGTTATGATATTCTATCTTCATGAAAATGTTCTCATACCATTGTGCTTATGATTATGCTTATATATCTCCCTTTTTTACCCTTATTGAGCATTTTATCTCACCCATTTTTATTTTTCCTTCCCCATGTTATGAAGATATGTATTATGTTTGATGCTTCTAACAAGGGTTCTAGTCAATAAGAACCTAGTGGGAGATAATATAGCTCATTTTTGTACCAGTGTTTATGTTTTCATGTTTTCAAAGGCAATATACCAACTACGGTCTTTAGGAATATGTTCATATAATGTATATGTTATATGAAGAAGTTATGTAATATTGATGTTTAAAAAGTGAGGGTCTCTTTACATATAGCCTTCCAAGATGATCCACCAAAAATATATCTCGAATAGACACGAAATGTGAGACCTTCTTAAACCTTTTAACAATCACCCATATTGCATCATAGAATTGAGGCGACCTCAAAAACCCATAATGAAATATATATTTAAATAATACCATTTCCAATCCATAATGGGTAATGGGTAAAAGAGTCCATCAGGTCACTGGTGTTCCACCTTCACCTGCTGACAAGTGGAACACCGAGTAACAAAACCTTTTATCATCTTTTTCGTACTAGGACATGAATATGGGTGAAAAAGTCATGGTACATCTTAGTGAGTTTAATATTTAAAACCCAACTAGAATTATGAGATTCTTACATCAAATCCTATCACATGACTGCAAGAGTCTATAAATGTCTGTGAATGTGGAAGATCTCATCTTCATTGGTAACCCAACTTGGTGATGGGTCCTTATATGAAATTATTTCCATGAAGATCAGTCCTTCAGGATCATAAATCTGTATCATTTTCACTTAATCTAGAAGTGATGGTTTCACTTCTAAATATATAATAATAGGCTTCATGTGATGCTCATGAAATTTCAGATGCATATCATAAAAGATATCCATTAACTTCTACTTATTACTGGCTTCCTAAACATCTTTTGTCTGATCTCTTCGGTTGAGAGCATCATCCACTAAATTTCTATTAATTGGAATATAAGAAAGTTCAAAAATATAAATATTGAAGTTATTTAATGCATCAAAACTATATAAGATTCAAATCATGTGGGAGGAAGATGTATTTGGGAATTTTATGGCTTGTGTATATAACAAAACACTCTCCAATAAAATAATGTCTCCAGTATAAAAAAAACATAAAAGACTATGACTATATTTCGGTTTTTAATCTAGTAATTTCATTCATGAGACTTCGATTTATGGGACCCATATGTAATGACTCATTCCCCTTAAATCAAAAAAAACTCTTATCCTGATTCTTGATACCCCATAAAAAATCATATATCCTCTAACAGGCTTAGGAAAAAACAAGATAGGTATAGAGGTTAATCATCCTTTTAACTCCTAAAATGACTTATCTCCATCTTCATCGCATGTGAACTTAACACCTTTCTTATTCAAGCCTATTATATGTTCTGTAAGGAATATGATATCTTGGATAAAATTCCTATAATATCCATCTTTCCTCAAGAAACTCTAAATATAAAAATTTTCCTTTGGATTCTCCAAGGAAACCATGGATCCCACCTTTTATAGATCCTTATATACCCATGATTCCATTATAATATGACCTAGTAAGTGAACCATATCAATAAAAAAGTGAAATTTCATGATCTTAGAATATAGTTAATTCTCTATTAGTGTAATCTAAATGGTGTTAATATTTTTGGAATGTTCTTTCCTAGATTGATAATACACTAATATATTTTCCATGAAAACTACTAAAAAATAATTCTGGTGTGGGTGGAAAACCCGATTCATCAAAACCATAAAGATAGCATGAAATTTTTCGAGACCAAATGACATGACCAAATAATCATACAATCCATATCTACAATAGAATGTTGTGTGTGGTATATATGAGGGTTTAAATCTTACCCAATGATATCCCAAACTCAAATCAATCTTTGAGAATACTCAATCTCTTCATAGATGATCAAAGATATCATCTATACAAGGTATTGGATATAGGTTCTTAACCATAAGTTGATTCAGATGTTGGTAATCCACATAAATCCTAATAGTACCATCCACCTTCTTGGTGGAAAGGATAGTTTAGCCACAAGGATAAGTACTAGGTCATATAACCCCTTTTTATTCTAGGTCCTCTAACTATCTCTTGAGTTTTTTAAGCTCAGTGGGAGGTATCATCTAAGTAGGAATAGATATTGGAACTTCTCCCAGAATAATCTCAATGGTGAACTCTACCTCTATATCAAGGGGTTATATAGAAAATTAATCAGTGCATATTTCACTGAATTGATCCACCACTAGAGTGAAAATATATTTTTTAACTCCTTGGTCATCAATAAAAATTCTATCAATTTGGGAAAGTACCTTGCCCATCCCACAATGCTCAGGTATAGTTTGACTTTCCAAAACATCTCGTTCACCTCTATGAATATAGATACCACACTATGGTGATGAGAAGAACATCATAAGATTATAACAATTAATAAATGCTCAATAGGTCCCCAAAAAATCCATCTATATAATTAAATAAAATATCATCATATTAGGTAAGAAAATGTCTAATAAGAAATGATAATTTCCAATCTTAAGGGGACACTCCATACATTGGAAAAAACTCTCAAACTATGTCCCCAACGGTGTTTCAAGCGACATAAACCCACATAAGTATTTACTTTTGATCCTAAGTATTTCCTAAATATAATAGATATAAAATAATGTGAACCACCTATGTCAAATAAAGCATAAAAACAATTTGGGCCACTAAGATCAAACCATGCACTGTAGATAGCCCAACACTCTGCTCCTCAGGTATAGGTTTTACTTCATGTAACTGACATGACCCACATCCCTAAGCTAAAACTTAACTTACATGAGTAAATATTATCTACTATAACTATATATCAAAATTTTGGGTTCCTCAAACTCATCCACCACCTGGGCCTATACGGATGGTAGTGCTCTAAATCCCTACCTAACACGAACCTACTAATCCAACTCCGGAAGGTGGAGCTGGTGTGAATCTTGTCCCACTAGGAATGGGTAGTAATTTCTACAAAATATTTAGAAGTGGACCACTCTACCACAAGGATCAACACTTAATTGGGTATCTATCACACTGAGACTTCATGTGACATGGATTCCGGCACTGATGGAAAACATCATAACTGCCCATGCACATACCCTGACCACCACTATCATGATGAGGAATATCAAAAAAATTGGTCATTCCACTGGATGAACCCCTTCCCTATCTCAATGTTGATCTATCATTCCCCAAACCACCATATTTTCTCAAATTATGCTTGGAAATGAAGTTCTTAATCAATATCTCAGAAATTACAGTCATCTTGAAAACATTCACATAAGATCAGATGGTATACATGAGCCCATCCTAAAACAATATCTCCCTCAACATTTCATCACTATAAAGAGTTAGTATTAAACACTAGAGATCAGTGAGTCAAGATAAATAATCTATTATGGACATATGATCCTGTTGTAGGTACATAAACTCCCTATCTCATTCAGCTCTCAGAGTTTCTGAAAATAAGTAATTGTAGAAGGTATATTATAAATCCCTCTAAACGATATCTTGATGCTAATTTTCCTATGTAATAATATCCCACCAATTAATGGAAGTTCCCTAAAGAGTGTAAGTTATGATCTTTACACTCCTCTTTGAGGGTGTCTCTATATTCCCAAAGATAGAAAGAATATACTCAATCCATGACTCAGCATCCTAGAGGACAACATCCACCAACAAAGTAGGTTGATGTTTCTATTGAAATTCTTGAATCAACTCTACCATAGTAAGGGAATGTCAGGGGGATCCCAATATAGTCTGTATGAAACTTATTAAACCTTCTTGAAACTATTAATTTTTTCCAAGATCATGTATAACAGGAGTTGTCATAGGTGGAACTATATGTGGTTCAGGTCCTACCACCTTAGGAACATGGTCATTTCCACCTTTTTGGTGTTTTACTTAAGGACGTATTGGAGTAATAACTCTACAATTCTAAAAATATGTATCAAAGTATAATGGGGATCTAAAGGATACTGAATTTAAAAAGTGATAGGTATAAATCCTTCACTTTTTAATAAAACACTAACCCAACTACCCACTAGTAGGGTTATGAAAGGGTACAAGTCATATGTTTAATCTTAAGGTCCTTTTATATGGTGTGTCAATTCTAAGTTATATAGGAAAATAATCCTTAAGTTTTAATTGGAGTCACCATTTAATGGAAACCAGTTTCCTTAATAATTACAATTCAATAGATTTATATATATATATATCATGGTTCGATTAGATGCATCTACCATTCCCAATTTATAAAGTCCTATGATTTATAAGTTGTAATTGGAATTTCATGTAACTACAACTCGCATTATAAGTCATATCTAATCTTTGGATGTATCAAGTACATATAAAATGGTTCAATTATATAAAACACTATTTTAAATTCATTAAGGTCCATAAAATTTATAAATTAAAACTAACATCCATTTAATTGTAACCACTAGCATTTTAGCCTATGTAACCAATGGTTCATGGCTCAAATGTGTCATAATTAGTTAGTTAAGGTGCCACCATCAAGATATATGGGAAAATTCCACTTAGAATGGTATGGAAACTTTAATTAACCAATTATTTTCTCTCATTTCCCTATAAGAAATGTTATAAATATATAGGTACAACACACAAGGCACATGAAACAATTATCAAGAAGTCGTGAAATGAAATATACATGTCATTGAATATTCATGGCATGAGAATCTCTATGTGCCTATAATGATTCATGTGATAATAATTCCTTTACATTCTGATCCAAGGGTAAAAATCCATAATCATAAAAAAATGTTATAAATCATGTATGTCACCCAACAGTGAAATAATATAATAATAATAGGTGAAACGTAGAACATTAATCCCCATCCTTGGAAATTTTTCTTTTTCCCTGTACATGGGTTAGCTACTCCCAAGAATAGACTCTTTGAAAAATTCCAACACTTCTTAATCTTCTTTATATAATCCTAAAATAATAATAATAATGAAAATAACTAACACTCCCCCATACCACTTTGTGACATCCTGATCCCAGTTCAATAATAAGTAACTTGACCTAGTGGCCACATGGACTTAAGTATTCCTCACCATATGTTAGAGGCTACCAACTAGTAGCGAGGTACTAAGTCAATACATTGGGGAGAATGTGCCCTCATTTTGAGAGTGGAACATGTAAGTAAATAATAAATAAAGAGTGGAAACATAATCCATGAAAATCAATGGAAGTGAATCATCTAGATGAATATAAACATACAATCAATATTCAGTAAGCATTATCACATACAAAATGACGATGTCATGATGCTATAAAAATGAACAAAGTGAAATAAGTCAGAAATGGTACACAGTAAAAGCTATACAAAAATAAAAAAAAAACAATGTTATCTCCAACAAAATCATCAGTACTAGATAAATCTTATTCTCTCATACTCCATCCTAATATAGAAAAATCAAGAATCCATAGTTGGGTGCTTCCCTTTGTTCCTACCTCTATCCATGACTTCTATTTGAGTACCAATCAGAGACCTAAATAGGGTTCAAGTAAAACTCAATAGGTCACCACCAATGGTGTCTAATGTTATCCATTCCATGAGTATATAATGAGGTAGTGTGTAGGTAATAATCAGTAAGACAGTAAATGAAATACATGACTCCCATGTTGGTTTGGGTTCCCCATGGGATACCCATCTGATATTACCATCTTTGGACTAATATGTTATGTTTTTGAACATATGACATCAAATATATATATATATAATTATATCTAAGAATTGGTGAGAAATTGAGTCATACATCCAAGGAATACATGTAAAATATCATAAGTTATTCAAATTATAATTAGGGTGCATCAGCTCAAGCATTCAAACTTGGGACACGGAACGTCATGACTGAAAAATCTCTATCAATGATGTGAAGTGTCCTTTCCAACATTCTATATCAAGGGTGTATGAATCATCATACCCAAAAAATACCACTAAATTATGAGGATCGTCGTGAATAATAATTCTATATAAACAAAGAGGAGAATTATGTACACTAATTCTCAATAAGCAAAGATGAGAACCATGTACAATGATTCTAAACAAACAAATAGAAGCACCATCTCTAATGATTCGAAACAAACAATAAGTATAACCATATTAAATGATTCTAAACAAACAATGGGGATCTCCATGGGCAATACAGAAGGTAAACATGATGAAATCACATATATATAATATCAAAAATCATGTCCAAGGTATGTTCTCTTTGGTATTTATAAATTCAATTCATCATTTAAGTCCTTAATAATCGATCATGTGGTCCATGGGTATATCCCTTCCATATAATATTTAATTAATTTGGTGTATAATATTTCACTGGAAAACACTAATAAAAATACACCTTAGTGGTGTTTTAGTCCTAAGTTAAAAATAAGTTCATCAAGGATTTTGTTTGAACTAACCCAAAGTATTTTTTGGGTTATGGTCATCAACCTCCAACTAGTTATCAATGTCTCATAATACGCCTAGATTCAGGATCCAATAAATAATTTAAGGGTATATTTGTTATAGGAGAAACACCCAAATAGTACAGTGTGTGGTACAATGAAAACATAATATAAAAACCTAAATTTTTAAGGAAAATTACTATACCACCTACATTATATGGGTAGATAATTACTCACCTAGTATTAGCTTTAGATTTAGGATGGAATGGGAGAAATCACAAAACCAGATAAATGACCTAAAAATAAGGAATATGAGATCACATGGATATAATGAAAAAGATAGAGGTAGAAGTTAATAAAATAAGGTAATAAATTATTATACTTTCAAAGAGGATTCTAATTCACTGAACAACACTTAAATCTAGCGCCATGTGAAGAAGATATCTTAAAGATTAAGTGTCAGAAATGGGAGAGCTCTCCAATGTTCGATCTTCTGTGTAAATTAAGAGGATGGAGGAAACTTTTATTTAATATAAATGATGGGAAAACATAATTTCACACAATTTTATGGGGTGTACAGTTTGGACACATGGTTTGGCTGTATGGTTTTCCAAACCATGCGGAATACATGTGTTCCCACTATCCAAGGCACCCCCTCCTCTTATGATTCATACACATATTTAAAAAACCATGAAAAACCATGAAAAACCCATGAGAGTTCCTATAAAATTTTATAAGTATTGAATTTCCATGAGTCCCCTAGTTCATGGTTTGAAAAACTATTCTCCTCCCTTTACTAGGATTCATAGTTGACATGCATGATGAAACAAACCAAGATCCAACCATGCCCCTAAACCAATTTCTCCAAAATCCTAAGCTTCAGGATCAAAACAAGCCCTTTTATCTCTAAAAACATTAATTAAACCCATTGATGAATTTATTTTAGTAAAACAATAGATTTATACTAAAAATAAAAGGATTCATACCTCAAATAAAAACTAGGATCTTACACCATAGGTATAGGCTATATCTATGGTTCCCCAAACCATTGGGTAGTATGGCATGGGGATATCCCTATACTAATAGTTTTATGTAAAAAATTGGAATATTCCCTATCTAATTTCCTTATTATAATAGTTACAAAAAACCATTGGTATACATCTATACTAACATTTATACACATAACAGTTATAGCCTTCCACCATGAACACAAGAAGTAGCAACTTGTCCCTCGCACTGTCCAGACCCAACAACCACACCTATACAAATTTAAAAAATCATATATATTGTATATTTTATAATTTATCATTTGATAATAAAAAATACAAATCATAACATGGATATGAAATAATGTTCAGTCATCAAACATCATGTGTCATAAATATTAGTCATAAATATAGGGGATTAATCTCTCTCATGCAATCACTACTACCATCACTATCATCATCATCATCACCACCATCATTACCATCACCATCATCATCCCCATTATCATCCCCATAATCATCACCGTCACTAATAAATTCATTATCCTTACCATCACTAGGACCATCATTTCCCTTTCCTGGTGCATCATATAATGAACACATCGTTGACATGCGTATATCAAAATCCACGATGGTATCTGGTGGAAGTTATGGGTATAATTATATAATTACATTCATAAATTTATCATTGGTCTTTATTATTATTTCACATTATTTTTTGGATATTGTTTTTTCCTCTACTTCAACTACATGTTCCTATGCTACCTCTACATGATCCATTTTTAACTTAGTGCTTCCAAAACTGTTAAATGAACCTCAAGTGAGATAATTCCTAATGGGGACAATATTATTAACTGGCCAATAATGTAGTCTTTCTTGGTGCTCATCTCCAAATAACTAGTGAAAATGATCATTTGGCCCAAAACATTCAATGTCCATCCCATCAAGGTACTCAATATAAATGAAATATTTAGTTATAAAATAGATATTAAAATTTGAAACTAGAAAAATAAAAATTATAATCTTTTTGGGTTAATTCCATTAAAGTGCTTCAATATTTCTTCTTTCTGATAGAGAAAAACAATTTTTTATTAAGGCACATGAAATTCAATGTTCAATCCCACACTCTATAATAAAATTGAATTTAGGGAAACATTATTAAATAATATTATATTTTTTAACAAAATTAACTCATTATAACCTATCTTTAACTAAAAATAACTAAAACCAACTAAATAAAAGTTTATAGAAATGTATGAGTGAAAATAGAATCGGTCAAATGAAAATGAATAAATTTGGATTGTTTTGGTGAAGATATATTTAGATTATTATTTTTATTATTTCATTGGGTATAGTTAATTTTATATTAGTTTAACTAATTTTTGGTGATTTTAGTTTAATTATGAAATATTTAGACTAATTCAGCACTTTTAGATCAAATTCGTCATTTTTGGGTTTAGTTATGAAAAAAAAAATCTTAATTGGGGTTATTTTTGGACAATATGATTTATTTCAGTTTGATAAAGTTAATTTTAGGTAAATTTTTATTGGTTTATTGTTTTTTGGATCAGTAAAATTTCCTCAATTAGGTTTAATTCAATTCATGTTTCAACTATTTCAGTTAAATTCAATACAATATATGATTTAGATTGGTTTTAATCATTTTTTTATAGTTTAGATCATTTAAGGGTTAATTGTATTTATTTTGGTTCAATTTAATTTTATTTATGTCTGGTTAGTTCAAGTTTGTGGGGGTAATATTGTTCCCTTTTAGTTCAATTTTGTTTTAATATGTTTGATTTGGATTGGGTAGGTATGGATATTAAGTTTTATTTATATTTAGTTTCATTATATTCTCACGACTTTGGTTATAGTATATAGTTGAAAAGTATTTATTTTTATATTAAATGAATCTATTTATACATTTATAATTTAATATTAAATGAAATTATGTACATGTTAATAATGTTTAGTGTTAACTTAAATCAACTTTCATAAATAGAAAATCATTTTAAGAATGTAGCATGTTGGTTGTGTAAAATATGAGATTAATAGGTGTTGATTAAATATGATAATTTTTTTTTGAAAAGGGAATAATATGATTTTTTTTTGTTAAATTGGGTGTTCTTTGTTTCTATTTTGATTTAGTTATAATTTCTATGAATTGTGAGTTCATAGTGGTGTGTTGAAATTTATTGTGATCTTATTAAATAAGGGTAAATTGTTCTATGAGTCAAAGATGATGATGGTAATTGAAATTGGATTGAACTTATAGGTTTTTCATCAAAAAACATAATATGATAACATTTCTAGAAACTTATATGCTCGGAAATTTATAGGAGTCGGTGTCATACTATTATAGTTTCGCTAGTAGTTTGAGTAAGTTGGTGTGTTTGTGGGGTGTTCTCTTGGATTCCCCAAGCTTTAAGTGTTATCATGGAATGTGTGTGAGTTGTGGTGTTGTGTGGATATTGGATTAAATGGATAAAGGTTTTGTTTTGTGTTTGGGATATGTTAGGAATAGGATAGTTCCAAATGTAAAAGCGATTAGTTAAAAATGTAAAATGAAAGCCCGACATGTGATGTAGTCCAAGGAGACCAACCAAAACATATATATTCTGGAACCCCTATGATCCGAGATTGGGAAATTTAAAAACTACTAAGAAAGATTATGTTGAAGTATAAAAATTTCATGGTAGATAAAATATAGAGGTACATGCATAATTTTCATTAGTTGCATTGAAATTTACATTTTAGGGCCTTATCCAAGTTCTGTTATTATGTTTTTATTTTATATTTATTTATTATTTTTAGGTATCCTATAAAATAATTAATTTTCCTCAAATTGAAGTAAAATAGTGACTACGTATTTATATGATTTAAATAGATCCTTATTGATTCTTGAATGTTTTATTCTCATATATGGTACATAATCTTTCCTCCTATATTAATTCCATTATCATTGGTAGTGAAATGATTAAAGAATTTTTAATTTTGGTCATTTACATTATGAATGTAGTTATAGAACCTTTTTAAATGAAATTAAAAAACGTTACAATTAAAAAATATTTAAAAGCGTTTTTAAAAATTATTTAAAAGTGTTTTTAAAAATTATTATAAATTAGTCTAAAAGGAGTTTAAAAAATTGTTTAAAATAATTTTTAAAAGCTGTTTAAAATCAGTCTCAAAAGCAGTTTTAAAAAACTCTTTAAAATCACTTTTAAAAACTCTAATAAAGTGGTTTATAAGTTTTTTTAAAGAATTTTCAAAACTATTTAAAATAAATTAAAAAAAATATTTTGAAATGCATGTAAATAGTTTTTAAAAAATTATTATAAGAAAAATTTAAACTAATTAAAAACTTTAAAATTCGTTTAATTTTTTTAATTAGTTGATTAATTTCATACAGATAATTCACAAACTATTTACCAGTAGTTTACAAACTATTTAGAGTATATAAAAAATTTAGTTAAATTTATTTCATTTAAAATAATTTTTAAAAGCTGTTTAAAATCAGTCTCAAAAGCAGTTTTAAAAAACTATTTAAAATCACTTTTAAAAACTCTAATAAAGTGGTTTATAAGTTTTTTTAAAGAATTTTCAAAACTATTTAAAATAAATTAAAAAAATATTTTGAAATGCATGTAAATAGTTTTTAAAAAATTATTATAAGAAATATTTAAACTAATTAAAAACTTTAAAATTCGTTTAATTTTTTTAATTAGTTGATTAATTTCATACAGATAATTCACAAACTATTTACCAGTAGTTTACAAACTATTTAGAGTATATAAAAAATTTAGTTAAATTTATTTCATTTTTTGAACCATTTCAAGTAGATTTTGGTCATTTTATTTATATTTAGAATACACCATGGGTAACACCCTATCCATTTATTAAGGTTTGATACATTTTCATTTCTATTGGAGCCAAATTAAATGCAAGTGTCCATGAAAAAACATGTTTCATCCCATGTTCCAGAATTTTTTTTCACCCCAAAGTGTAAATATACTTTATATGATCATTATTATTTTTATTTATTATTTATGATTCCTAAAAAAGAATATTCAATAATATAAAATAAATTATTAATTCAAATAATCATAATTTTCAATCAGAAATTGGTATCTCCCAAATTTACCCAAGTTTTTAGGGTTAAGCGGTTGCTTGTAGTTTAGCATGGGTTGTCGAATCCTTAGAGACCTAAGAAGAAACCTATAGAAACGTAAATTCTATAGACTATTTTTGGATATGAAGTTTAAAACATTGGTTTGATTTTAGATAAATTTAATTTAACACTAATAAACATAATTTAATTCAATTTAAAATAATGAGTTGATCCTAGGTTATCACTTGGGTGGACTGGATGTATTCCTTTTTCAACTATTTCAATTTATTATATTTGAGATGGGTTCATTTAAGAATATCAAAAAACATCATAACTTACTAGTTTCAAACCTACACACCCTTATACTAATCACATATACACTTGTAGGATCAATGTTTTGAGCACTCCAAGGTAAAGGTTCATATTAGCACTTGAAGTGTGTGACCATAAATTCATCAAGGATGAAGTAGTTTAAAGATCATCAAAAAAAATTATCAATTAAAATAACTGATTATATATTAATAGAGTGATAAATAACATCAAATATATCCCATTTATACTCCCTTTTATCAACCCGTAAGTGGGTTAGCCCTCTAATGATGTTATGGTTTCAATGGAAGTGGGAAGGAGACTCGTGAGGGAAGAATTCAAGAATTAAAAAAATGATCACTCCACTGTTGTGTGAATAATTTCACAAGTTTTGGTGTGAATAAGTTCACACCTAGGGGAAATGGTATCAATGTGAAAAAATAGAAAATGAGAAGAAGAAGTTTTAATAATAATCTAAGGTGATTCGGACAACTTACAAATTGTAGAAAAGAGATTACAACATCAAATTGGAAGCATAACCTTACAATGAAAAAAATCACAAAATGTGTCTAAATACTTCAAAACCACTTCCTTAAATATGAATTATTGAAGCCTTGGGTTGAGCCTCCAATAGTTTAAGTCATCCCAATTAATGGTGGTAGGCCTAAGTGGGTGGAAAGTTAATGGAGAGTAGACTTTTCAACCCTTGAAAAAAACTCGAGCCAACTTGCATGCCTCCTATAAATGTGTCCAAAAGAGCATATAGATGGAATAATTTGGGTGGTCCATAGAAGAAAAAAATAAATAAATGTATTTTCCCCGATATCCTGTAAAATTAGAGCCTAAAAGGATATTTTTGAGATATGATTAAAATGGTGGGTGGTTTTTATGGGACGCATAATTTAACCCAGAATTCCATCTTCAACTTTGGCCTCCTGGAACTCTATTTAAACATCCAAATTAGATTGGGCCACTGCTAAATGAAATATTACCCATTATGTATTCTATATCCATTTAAATTTTGAGAATAATTATGATTTGATATTGTACACTATAGTACTTTTATTGAACTTCTGTCAAGTTCACTTAGCTCAAAATGTTCTTGGTTCAAGGCCCGTTTTGGTTGTCTTCCAATGGGAATATTCAAGTTCTCCAAAATCATGAATAGTTTCTTATATCATGGGGGACCTGAAAATAAAATATTAAAATAAAATAAATAACTTATTTTGTTTTATGAGGTGTTCAAAAATGTGATATGCAATAGTGCATTTTAAGAAGGAATTACAATCATAATGTGAATTAATGTTCAATTTGTAAAATGCACTAAAAATTATGTTTATGAATAATGAAGCACATGAATATTATAATATAAACAATGAATATTAGCCTCTTTAAGTGGATAATCACACCCCCCAACTTGATTTTTTCTAGTCCTGAGAAAACTATATCTCAAAAATATGATATACTAATTCCTTTTTCCAAAAACATTTTAATACACAATTCTCACAAAAAAAATCATACCATAAAATTATGAAAGCCATAAAAATCATTTAAAACAACCTAGGTCAAAATTAATTTCTGAAGCCCAATCCTATTCCTTTGTTCAAATTCAATGCCATATTTCATCCAATTTCAATTAATCATAATGATGTGTTGTGTGTCACAATAGATACGGGGGTTCATCTTTATTCAATGGAGAAAAGATGGAAGTGCTAAGTGGAATCACATTTCAATATTAAGACGAGTGTTCATTTTTTTATTTTTATTTTTTTTCTGTAATTTTTCCATGGTAATTGGAATTGAAATCAATCAAGTCAACCCATCTAGCGAGACTTTGTCAATGACTCACAAGCTCAAAGACCTTAGGGCACCAAGTGAATCCCACGTACTGAGGCATCATCAAGAGTTTTCTCAATCAAAAAAAATTCAAATAACCAATAATAGAGATAAAATTTCCAACTCTATAATAGATAACTACGGATTCATGATCACCAACTATAGAAAGACACACATTAGGTTCGTCCATTTCTCTATGTGCAATTGATTTTTTTTTTGATTGATTTTTTTTAAATACTCATATTAAAATTAAAATGATCACTAAACCTATTCCATTTATTATGGGACCCCAATAATTAAAACTAATACCTCACAATCCAAAGGTCGTACATTGTGTTTTTTTATTAAATAGATGAAAATATAAACGGTGAATATCAAATCAGGCAATCAAAATTTCCAAAATCTATCGTCATGAACTTAAACATGAATTAAAATCAGAATCAAGGAATACAAAATTATTTTATATTCAATTTCAAAGTTTTCAATGTGTATTGTCTTGTTTTATGGTTAACAAAATTTTTCCTTCCATTTATACAGATAAAATTTTATTTAACATAAGTTTTTTATTCTTTTCACCCCCCCCCAACTTAAAATAACATTGTCCATTGTGTTTAAAGAAAAGAAAATTCAAAAGGGGTAGAGGAAAAGAATAGGAGTTCCAAAAAAAAATTTAAAATTGGAATCATCGAATGAAGTCACCTTGTGGTTGAAGTTGAAATTTGTGTTACTCCCATTTAATCCCTTTATCTCCATGTTACTCACAAAAGCCTCATCAAAGATAAAATTTTGTGTTTTTACACCTGGAGGAAATATTATTTTTCTAAAAATTCATCAATATCTGTAGCCCCTAAATCTTACACCCAAATACAATTAGAAACCATGGAAACCCCTTGAGGTTTCCTTGACCAAAAATAAACAAAAAAAAATTAAAGGAAAAAATGTACATGTTTATTTTGAAACCCCAAAGCTTGAGTTAGTGTACAGGTAAAGGTTGGGTTTCCTCCAGAAAAGTGATTTGTTTAATGTCCTTATCCCAACATGGACCCTAAATCTATCAAATTTTTTCTAGTTCATAGGTTGGCTCAGTTAACTCCTCTTTTTTCTTTATTTATTGAATGATTCAATGAACAGTTTTAAACTATGATCATTGACTTTGATGACATGACCACTAGTGGTATCCTGAATCTCTACTACCCCATAAGGGTATACATGATGCACTATGTATGAACCTAACCATATTGACCTTAACTTTCCTGGGTTTAAATGATGTTTTTAACTATATAAGAGCATGAATTTTCTCAGTTCAAAGCATTTTACTTTGAGATTACTAGATTAGTAGGCTTTAACTCTATCTTTATTTATCCTTGAATTTTCATAAGTCGCCATCCTAAGTTCCTTGTGTTCATTAATATCTAATTTCCTCTCTTTTTCTACCAAAGAAATGTCAAAGTTCATATTTTTTTACTGCCCAAGAGGCCTTATGCTCAATTTAAACAGGAAAATGGAATGTTTTTTTATAAAAAAACCTATATATTGACATGCCAAGGATGGTTTTGAATGCTTTATGATATTCAAAAAGGGAATCCAAGAGCTTCTCAGACTAATTTTTCCTAGAGGGATTGACAGTTTTTTCAAGAATTCTCTTAATCTCCTTATTCAATAAATTAGCTTGACAATTGGTCTTAGGATGGTATGAAGTGGAAAATTTATGAGAAATACCATACTTAGACATGAGTGAAGAGAATGGAAGGTTACAGAAATGGGTTCCTCAATCACTAATTATAGCTCTTTGAATTTCAAATCATGAAAATATGTGCTCTTTCAGAAATCGTATCACAACTTGATCGCCATTGGACTTGGTTGGAATGGACACAATGCATTTTGAGTCATAATCAATAGATAAGAGGATGTATAGGTATCCTCTGGAGTATGGGAAGGGTCCCATGAAATCAATTCCCCAAAAATCATAGATTTTTACGACCAGAATGGGAGTGAGGGGAATTTGATTCTTTTTGGTAATGGATCCTAATTGTCGACATTGAGGAAAACTTTGGAAGAATTGGTAGGAATCCACAGTGAGTTTAGGACACTAGAAACCAATTTGGAGGACCTTTTAAGGGGTTTTCTTTGTGGAAAAGTGTCCTCCACATGACTCTCCATGACATAATTTTAGAATGTACTCTTAATCAAACTTGAGAACACATCACCTAATGATTTGATCAGGATAAAACTTAAAGAGGTAAGGATCATAAAACACATAGTGTTTGACATCAGAAAGGAATTTCCTCTTATATTGTGTCCCTAAGAATTTTTTAATGTCACCCATCACCAAATGGTTTTCTATGTCATCATACCATGGGAAATCACTCACAGAATAGAGGTTCTCATCAGGAAATGAATCAAACACAGAAAGGTTATGTGAGTTGTCTTTTAATTCCATCCTAGAGAGATGATCAACTACAATATTTTCAACACCATTTTTATCCTTAATAGTTAAATCAAATTGTTTAATAAAAAGGACCCACCTAATCAATATAGCCTTGGAATCTTGTTTTTGGAAAATCTATTTCAGGGATGAATGATTGGTGAAGACAATGATGGGTCATCCTAAGATATAAGACCTTAATTTCTATAAGGGAAATACAACAGTAAGTAACTATTTCTTAGTTTTGGTGTAGTTTATTTGTGCATCATTTAAATATTTCATCACGTAACCAATGACACATGGATTTTCCTCACACTATTTTCCTAAGACTACTTCTACAGAGAAGTCAATCACATCACAAATGATCTTGAATGGAAGTTTCTAACTAGGATATTTCATGATAGGTGGAGAGATAAGATCTGACTTGAGTTTAGATAATTATTCATCACATATTTCTATCTATAAAAATGGATCATCTTTCACTAAAAGAGCACAAAGTGGTTGGTAAATGGAGCTAAAGTTCCTAATAAACCTTCTATAGAAACCATCATGTCCTAATAAGGACCTAAATTCCTATATATTTTTAGGATATTGAAGGTGAAAAATGATATCAACCTTAGCTTTATCAACTTTAATCCATATACTAGAGACCATATTTCCCAAAACAATTACTTACTTTACCATGAAATGTAAATTTCTACAATTTAGGATGATATTCTTATCCTCGCATATTGAAAAAAAAACCCTTCAAGATTTAGAAGGAATACCTCAAAATTATCCCTAAGGATTGATAAGTCATCCATAAATACCTCTAAACAATCCCCCACCATATCTGAGAATATTCTCATCATGCACCGCTGGAAGGTACGAGGGGAATTACATAACCCAAAGGGCATGATCTTGAAGGAAAAAGTGTTGAATGGACAAGTGAAGGTTGTTTTTCCTTGATCCGATAAATTACCTTGATTTGATTATCACCTGAGAATCCATCTAGGAAGTAGTATATTTTATGACCCACCACTCGCTCGAGGAATAGATCAATAAAGGTAAAGTGGAAATGGTATTTCTTAGTACATGAGTTGAGCTTCTTATAGTCAATGTAGACTCTCCATCCAATACTTAACCTTGTGGGGATAAGGTCACCATCCTCATTGGTGATCACAGACATTCCATATTTCTTTGGAATGACTTGAATTGGGATTACCCACTCACTTTTAGCAATGGGGTAGATGATACCCACTTTCAATAACTTAATAATTTTATTCCTTATCACATACATAAGATTGGTATTTAGTCTCCATTGAGGTTGATGACATGGCATGGAGTCAGATTCAAGAACAATCCTATGAGTTCCAATGAGTGGGATAATCCTAGGAATATCAGAAATGGTCCATCCAATTGCTTTGGTATGCTTTTCTAGGATATCCAGAAGCATCCTCTCTTGATTCAATTCAAGAGAGGAATAAATGAAAACAGGAAAGGTTTGATTTTCCCCTAAGAAATAAAACTTGAGTGATGAAGGTGGGACCTTAGATTCAAGATCAGATTGGTTAACACTTTCTAAATAAGTATGTGACTTTGTATCAATCTCAGTCACTTTTTCTAAATTTTTTAAAATAATTGGTTCCTTTTGAACAGAAGTTTCAGCCACCAAATTTGCCAAATCAATGTCATGAGTGGGTATGGACTTGATTTTTTTTATTTCAAAAATGGTAGCATTGATTGGCGATTCGAGAAAATCATAAAAATATCTTTCTAAAATAGATTTAAGCCATGGAGAAAAATTTACCTCATGTGAGAAAAGGAAAACAATATCTTCTTAACTTAAACATCCTTCAATAATTCCTTGATGTTCCTCTAGCTCCCTATATACACTACCAATCCAATTAACCTCATGGATCTCTTCATCATCCACAATTTGAGAGTTTTCATTATAGATATTCAAATCGAGGCTCATGTTTTCGAAGATTATTGTCATGTTCCCTTTCCTAACTTGGATGACTAAGTTGATTTTCTCTAAGAAGGGACGGCCAAGGATGATGGGGGTTTTCTCCCCAGGACCTAACCTTGAGTGATTTTAAAGGACAATGAATTCATCAGGGTAAATAAAATTTTCAACATTAACCAAAATATCCTTTAAGATCTCCTTAGGAACTCAAACACTATGATTAGCAAGTTGAAGAGTGACATATATGGGTTGGAGTTCTTCGAACCCTAACTAACAATACAAGTCATTATAAATGAGTTTCACACTAGCTCCTAGATCACAAAGGGAATTGAAAACTTCATTCTCTCCTAACTCAACATTGATGTATGGAAATCCTGGATCTTTCAACTATTGAGTAATGGTACCATTAATGGTGGTACTCACATTAGCATCCAAAAGTAATTGGTTTTTATATAAAAATTTCCTTTTAAAAGTGCACACACCCTTAAGTTAATTTGAGTAGTAACAAATGTTTTGGATTGCATTGATAACTGGAATGTTCAACTTAACCTGAGAGAATATTTTCTACAAAGTTTCATTCAGTTCTGGTTTCGATTTTCCTCCCATGCATTGAGGGAAGGGAGTAGGTTTTTTGAGTGTTTGGTGTGGTTGTTTTTACTTATCATTCTCATTGGGTTTTTCAGAATTTTTTTCATGGTTATTAATCATTTTCAAGTGTTTTTGAAGATTTTAATGGTTCTGGAATAGTTGGTTTAGGTTTCTCAATGGATTCCCTACTTCTTAAAATAGTCACTGCTTTTATTTGTTCATGAGAGGTTTGTGTGTAACTAGATTATCCCCTTAAGGTGGAGGATGGTTCAACCTAAGTAGGAATGGGTGCCTTCCCAGTTTTAATGTTTTGTAGTTCATGTTTTAGGGATGAAACTTTTGAGTTCATTTTCCTTATTTATTTACACAACTGTTCAAGGATTGGTAGAGGGTTGGAATGGGTAGGGGCTTGTACAGGTTACTTTATCCCAAGAGGATACTTCGGTTGTTGGATTGGTTTTTGGATGGGTTTTTGGTATTCTATAGGATTATTTTGGTATTGGACTAGTTTTGGTTGGAACTGGTTATGGTTTTGAAAATTTTGTGGATGTTAGGGGTTTGGTCCTTGTGGCTGACTCGGTTATTAGTTGGGTTTGTGGTTATCTTTAAAACATAATCCTAGATATTCATTATAACTTGGATTGAAATTTTTTTGGTGTTTTGGATTCTAAAATTTTAGAGCATTGACCTCTATTGGTGGTCCTCCTAAAATAAAATATTTAATATAAGGGATGGTTGGGAATTTTACGGTCTTGTGGTCATGTTTTTTACAAATTGTGCAAACAGGGTCAATAGTTTGAATTTCATGGACCTTCCTAAGATTGATCTCCTCGACCTTCCTAGTGAGTGCAATGAGTTTTTTCCTGAGACTTTCTCCATCCCTATGTGAATTAATTCCACTAGATTTGGGTATATTCTCATAGTAAGGTGATGTTCCCCATGTTTGTTTTTGTTTTTCCAGTCCTTCTAGATTCACATAAGCATCATTTGGGGATTTGTTTTTGAAGGTTCTATTACACATCATGTCAATGAATTGTTTTTTTCCAAGACCCAAACCTTCATAGAATATTCAAACTTATTTTGGGATTAAAAATCCATGGTGAGGTACCATGTTCAGTTTATCTTTGAACCTTTCCCATGTTTCATAAAATGACTCCCCTTATTTTTCAAAAAAAAATTGGATGCCATTTTTAAGTGTAATTGTTTTATGATAGGGGAAGTTTTTTTGTATATTTATCTTTGTAATTAGTCCTATGAGTGGATTGATTCAGGTGTCATATTTTTTAACCAATTATTTTCTCGATCCTTTATTGATAAAGTAAATGGTCTCATCTTAGCTGACTCAAGTTGATGTGGTGGGCACATGGTTTCAACAGTGTAATTGAACTCTTTTACATGAAGGTATGGAATTTCTGACTCCATACCATGGAAGGATGGAAGGTGGTTTAGAACATGAGGTTTGAAGACATAGTGGGACTATAATAGGACAGAATGACTAATTCAAGAGGGTTCATTGTTCCAAGAAGTTATAAGGTAGTCATTCATGGTTTGAACGATTGTATTCCCCAAGTTTGGGGTTTCTTCATTTGTATTTCCATTTTGGTTCCCACCCGATTTTATGAGTTGGTTTCTTTGAAGACCATCCATTTAAATGGTTTAATTTATTCTGGAGTATTAGGAATATTATTTTCTAATAGAAAAATTTCCCTTGGTTTACTTGACTCCCCAACCCCAGGACTATCCTCCCTAACTAGACAGTTTTATTGGTCAGAGGTATAGGTGGACATGCGCCAATAAAATTGAAATAAAATAAAGGGAAAAAGATAATATAAGTTGAGGGTAGAAAAGATAAATGTGGTAGAATATAATGGGTGTTGAGATGAATTACTTGGTCCCCGAAAATGGTGCCAAAATTTTGCCTCGCCCAAATTTACCCAAGTTTTTAGGGTTAAGAGGTCTCTTGTAGTTTAGCTTGGGTTGTCGAATCC
Organism: Viscum album; assembly: GCA_963277665.1. Lineage (NCBI taxonomy): Eukaryota > Viridiplantae > Streptophyta > Magnoliopsida > Santalales > Viscaceae > Viscum > Viscum album. The sequence continues at coordinate 499,148,570 of OY728140.1, forward strand.
TCAGATACCTAAGAATAAACTTATAAACTCATAAATTATATGGAATGATTTTGTCTATGAAGTGTCCAAATTTGGGTTGATTTTAGTTAGGATTAAGTAAACACTAAGAGACTTAAGTGAATTCAATTTAAAATAATGAGTTGATCCTAGTTTATCACTTGAGGTGGATTAAATTGATTCCTTTTTCAACTATTTAAATTTATTATATTTGAGATGGGTTCATTTAATAAGATCAAAAAAATAACTTACAAGTTCAATACCAACATACCCAAATACTAATCACCTATACACTTGGAGGATCAAAGTTTTGAGCAATCCAAGGTAATGGTTTGTATTAGCACTTTAAGTGTGTGGCCTTAAATTATTCAAGGATGAAGGGGTTTAAAGATCATCAAAAAAATATCAATAAAAATAAGTGATTAGACATTATTGGAGTAAGAAATAACATCCAATCCATCCCCTTCCTACTCCCTTGGATCAACCCATAAGTGGGTTAGACCTCCATTTATGTTATGGTTTCAATGGAAGTGGTAAGTATACTCATGTGGGAGGAATTGAAGAAGTAAAAAAACAATAAAAAGAAAATGATCACTCCACCATTGTGTGAATAATTTCACAAGGTTTGGTGTGAATAAGTTCACACCTTGGGGAAATGGTATCAACGTGACAACAAAAATAACATAAAATGAGAAGAATAATATGTTTTATTATGAATCTAAGGTGATTCTAGAAACTTACAAATTTAAAAAAAGTGATTACAACATCAAATTGGAAGCATAATATTGCAATGAAAAAAAACACAAAATATTCCTAAATCCTCCAACACCACTACCTTAAATAGGAATTACTGAATCCTTGGATCAAGCCTCCAATAGTGGAAGTCATACCAATTAACGGTGGTAGGCCTAGGTGGGTGGAAAGTTAATGGAGAGTAGAATTTTCCACCCTTGACAAAAAAAACCAATCCAACGTTCATGCCTCTTATAGATGTTTCTAAACAAGCTTCTAGAGGGCCGAATATGGGTGGGTTATAGAATAAAAAATTTAAGATATGGATTTTCCCTAATAGACTGTAAACTTTCTGCCCAAAAGGATTTTTTTTAGATATGATTGAAATGGTGGGTTTTCTTTCTGGACCACATAATCTGGCCTAGAATTTCATCTTCAACTTGGGCTGCCCAGAAATCTATTAAAACATCTAAATTATCTTAGGCCACTATTTAATTAAATTTTCCCCATGATTTCTTTAATCTCCAGATCAATTTTGAGAATCATTGGGCTTGGATATTTTCTTCTACAGTACTTTTATTGAGCTATTATCCAGATCACTTTTCATAGAATGTTCTTGGATCAAGGCCCACTTTGGTAGTCTTTTAATGGGAATAATCAAGTGATCCAAAAGAATTAATATTTTTTATATCATGCGGGATCTGAAAAAGAATATATAAAAATAAAATCGATAAATTTTTGTGTTTTAATATGTGTTCAAAAATGTACCATGCAATAGTGAATTTTAAGAAGGAATTACAATAATAAGGTGAATTAATGTTTAATTTTTAAAATGTACTAAAAATGGTTTCTATAAACAATGAATCAAGTGAATATTATAATATAAAAAATTTGTATTAGCCTCTTTTGGTGGCTAATCAGAAAACCTCAAATTTGAATGATACCTTAAAGTCATCATTCTTCCTATGAGAAATCATTTCTTGGTAAATTATTGTTTCATAATCATTTGGGATAGGTATAAACTCTAAATCCATTCCAACTCTAGAAACTCATTTTTTATATAACTTGTGTTTATATTATTTCCATGTTTCACCTAATTCCATTAGTTGTGAAATCCTCACAACTTTACTATCAGGAAAATTATAATAAAGCTAAAATAAAAATATTAATTCATATAAATAAAATAATAATATGAAATTATATATAATTAATTTTCTTACCTCTATTTGATCTCAAGAATTATCCTTTATTTCAATTTCATGGTGTCTCTAGGATACTAGATTAATGGTAATGATATCACAACATTTGGAAAGTGTCTCCATAAAACTCATGTATTCTATACCTATTTTACCAATCATTTTATTGTTTTCATTGCACTCAACCATTAGTTGTGTCTGGTGGTTTCTCACTTCATGCATGCATGAATTCCCATGCCACCTAATAGTGGAAGATCCTTCTATGAAAAAATAAAAGAAAAATATTAAATTAATACATCTTGTAATCAAAATTAATTACGGTCACACAATCTAATAGGGTTCTATACATATACCTGATCCATGATGATCAGTGGGTACTGATGGATCACTAGGCCATAGAGGATCAATACCCTATGTAGTACCAGAGGGGTCCAATGTCTTCTCATTATTATCACTAAGCTCAAGATATTCAAAATTCATTGTAGATGAAGTTAAAGGATCATGAACATAAAAGTATAGAGATAAAGAAAAAGTATAGAATAGAGCTATCATATAAGTATATTGGAAATGATAATATGGATGAGAATTAGAATCCATCATTGGATAAGGAAAAGATATATGAGGAGTATCAGATATAAATGGTGGAAACAATATAAGTTATATGAATATCCTTGATTCTACTATGAGAATTGAGGAAGAAGACTACACAAAACAATGTGGACCCGCTTTGAGATAGAAAACTTATCCCTAACATGAGCAATTTGTAGGTTAGAGCTGGTTATTCACATATGGGTAAGGAATTTTCACCGAAGGCAACATAGGTGACTCATGGTTCAGGGTTATGAATGTCCCTAACATTGGTTCCTAAGCACATAGAGTATCCTTAAGCGGATGAGGGTAGCCTCATATTAGGAGTGACTCTATAGGACCCGTATACTGTAATTAAGGGGGGACAATCAGAATGATGATGGGAATCTATCAAATATTCAAGAGGAAATCAATAAATTAATGGAAACCTAGTGAATCCATGGAAAGTGGGTTGATGTTGAGGATGACTCCCCAAAAAACAATCATATAGTCAGGCTTTTACCAAAGGAAAAATGTTGTTGTTGATGAAAATTGTTTCCAATCTGTTCTTCCCAAGAAGGTGAGACGTAGGAAAGACTATTCCAATCTGAATCCAACTATGGTCACCAGGCCATATGGTCCCTTATCTGATTATGACTAGAATGGTGACTATGATAATTCTTATGATTTTGATATTTGATCTTCTTTGGTTTCTCTTGGCATGAGGGCATGAATTCTTATATGACCCCATCTATCTCTTTTTTGTTATTTTACTTTTCTTTTTTAATAAAAGGGTTATTCCATAATATTTTCAATAGAGGATAAATGGACAACTCTCTCAAGTGGTGATTATTTTTAGACACTCCCTACCTTTATATTTCTTCAATGCTTTTCTTTTCCTATATTGGAAAAGAAATATACATTTAATTATAAATTTTTAACTAATGTTTAATCTAGAAAATAAAGAAGATGTGACGTGACTTAATTAAGGGATATTAATTGTCAAGTAAAATAAGGGATAAGTAGTGATATGACATAATAATATAATATTTAGTGTAAACTATAAAAAATATAATATTTATTGGCAATAATATCAAAACATAAAATATGTGTTGTAAAAAATTAACACATTCTAATTAATAGGTTAAACACGGGTATGATATGGTTTTATTCTTATATTTTCAATTCAATTTAATTAATTTTAGGTTAGGTCATTTCATTCATTTTGGTTATTTGATAAGGTCATTTGGATCTTTTTCGGGTTAGTTCATTGGGTTTATATTTTGATAATTTAATTTGGAATATCTTTGGGTTGGGTTATTTACTCATTCCATCATCTACTAAGTTGTTTATTCCATTAGGTCATTTGGTTCATTTTGGGGTGGTCATTTGGTTCAGTTTTTTGTTAGATAATTTGGTTCAATTTGGTCATTTTATTCAATTTAGATCAAGTAAATTGCATTTTATTATTTTTTTTATTCTATTTATTTTAATATTTTTTGGTCCAATTCATCTAGATTTTTTTAAAATTGTTTTATTTTAGATTTGTTTTTTGGTTTTTTGGGTTCTAATACGATTAAATTAAATATTAAAAATGCCTCTAAAAGAAAATAACAACCATGTTATATTGAAAATACACACAAATGTTGGGTTGGATAAAAAAATGAAACCAAAATTAATGTAATTTGAATAGTACCGACCTGAAAGAACCAAGTCGAGATAAACCAAAATAATTGAGAACACATCTGGTTTATTATATATATTTCCCAACAAAACTTATGGTTCATAATTAACTTTGAAAATTAGATTATTTGAGTTACCATAATTAATAAACTGATCGAGTCTAATGAGGTAAGTGATAGTGTCAATTTCCTCTCTACCATCATAAAAAATATGTCTTGGTATTAATTCAATAATGAAACTAAATTCATTTATCATGTGATAATTTAGATAAAAGATTGTTTTTTTAATAAATCCAAAATATTTGGATCATAATTAGCAAGGATATGAGTCACATGAATAACTATAAATCCAAATTCATCAATAAATGTTCCATGTATTTTCATTAAATCAAACCACTTTCATTTTATCATAGTAACTCAACCATGGGATTAAAAAATTAGTATTATTATTTTCTCAAAAACTCCATAATAAGACACATTTTTATATTTAGTCCTACTATCTGATATACAATCGTAAAAGTTTGTCATTGTAATTACCATAACACCATCATGTTGTTATCTCATTTTCACTACTCAATTAGTGATAATAAATGTGTACCCATTGATCACCATTGATTTACATTCACAAACCACAAAATTAAGACCATTAGAAAAAATATATTATTTCTTAATAGATAGAGTCAACAGGTAAACTCAATACCTAAATTAAAAATAAATTATTATATTATATGAATTTTAATTTTTTAATTTTATCATAGTAATACTTAAAACTTTGATTTCAACCAAGAAGGGTACTCATTTCTATGAAATTAACTCCCCTTCTCAAAGGTAATGAATGATGATTTATATTTATAATTTTTTATGTTATATATATAAAAATATAGAAATAGTTTAACACATATGTATAATTACATGGGATGAAATAACATATACATGTTCAATTTACTTAATTTAGTCATCAAACAAATCATAGTTAAACAAAACTCTATGATGTTCCATATCCCACTCTTCAAGTCTCAATGTATCCAATGTATATGACCTAGGTTTTCCACCTATTTGGGGAAGTGATGGAAAACTGGTTTCAATTTATTCACATTAACTATCTTTATTTCTCATCGGTTAGTCACGTCTCATGGTTATATCAGAAGAATACAATGAAAAAAATCCTTACATTCTTAAACCAGGTAACATTTCACAATGAAACATTTAGGATAATTACTATTATTGAAATAATAATTTAATGTGTATATATTCATTTTCATTGGATGCATAAAATTAAAAGAAAGTATACTATATGAATTAATTCAATTTGAATATGGGAAGTTATATGTAGTATGCATATGAAGAATTATGGAAGAAACATTTTCTCAAACACACAAAAAATAACGGTTCCTCTTCCTACATTTTTTTTAAGAAAAGATTATAAAAGTTTTTAATAGAAATATCTATATTAAAATAGCACAATAGAATCACTTACACCCTTACATTATTAGATAGTGGATGATGGATTGATATTAGAATCAACTCATGAAGAATGTTCAGATAATCATGAGTTTTCATAGACTTTATCATCAACTCTATTTTGTTGAAAATATTTGATATATTTCTTGTAAGGCCATTAGGAACCTTGATGGTGTATATTACTTATAGAAATTTATTTTCTCTAGAGCTTTAATTACATAAAAATCACACCGATTTTTTCATTTATTTCCACTGATACACATAGGATATAGTTCTGGTCTGATGCCCTAATCCACTATGTCACACTAAAATCATAAATCATGTTTTTCTTCCCATTTACATTTAAAATAATTAAAAGTAGCATTTCACATATATTTTTTTCAATTTCAATTTTGTCTAATAAATGGAATAATAAATTGGTTAGATAATAAGGAAACCTAAAAAAGATACTTTTATTCTCCAAATTGTAATTTGATTCATTGAAAACATTATCCCTCTTAATGTATTTCATCTTGCCTTTTCTGAATGAAAAATGTCATTTTTCAATGAATTAAGAACATTATTTCCAGACATACACTGATTTGGTTTTTAAATTGTAATGGTATTTTCAAATAATTAATGATTATTTTTATATGGATGATCTATTGGTAAGAATCATTGATGTCCCATGAAACAAAAACTACAATGATATTTAATTCCTCTAGATCATGTATTTTTTTAATAGTAAATATAAAATCCCTTTTTATTAAAAGTAAAAGTAAAATAAAAATAAAGATGGGTGGAGTCACATAAGCAGTTATGACCTTATACCAAGAAAATACAAATAGAAACAATCATCAAAGATCATAATCGAACTGACAAGAAGGATCATATTCATTATACCAATCTGATTCTGAATCTAAAGGTTCATGAGACCTGATAACCATGGTTGGATTTAGGCATGAGTATTCTTTCCTATGTATTTATTTTTTGGGGGGTATGGGTTGGAAGCCTTTATCATCCACAAGAACTTTTTTCCTTTAGACAATGCCTAAATAATGGAATGATTTATAGGGGAATCATCTTCTATATCATCACATTTTCCACAGATGCCCTGTTTTCTTCTATGTTTATTGATTTACACCTATAAATTTAAAATATTTTTACTATTAATAGGTTTTACGTGCTATTAAGTTGCAATACTGACGTTCAGAAAGAAGAAACCCATTTCTGAAGTATCACTTGGTTTAAAACTACCCATCTCATCTCTAACCTGTTGTACTTACTTTATAACTGAGATAAGAGTTCCCAACCCTAATCTAACCAAGTATTACTGACATTCGTTAGTTTTATGGTTCTTTAACTCTTGCTCATTAGTTTGATATTCCTTAGTAACATGTTCTTGAGTAGACTCCTTGTCCATTTGTATAGAACCATTACTGACATGCTTCTTGTCCCTTTCAGAAGGGGAATGCTTTCCACCCATAGAAACCACATTATTCTGGGATTTATTCCTTCTCAATTTCTTCCTAAAGGAATCCTCAGTGTGTCCTATTATATAAAAAAAATAACAAACCACCTTCTTGTGACATGTATCCTTGTAATGACCAATAACTTAAAAATATGAGTAGAAATCGTGAATTCCTTCATATTCCACTTTAAGGGAGATATCATCATCCAATGAAGATAAGACTATGTTATCAATTAAACAAGATCTCAAGTCTTCCTCTACTAATACTTTGTAATAATAACCATATTTGGAAACCATAGTTTTTCTATCCATTTTGATCGGGATTCCCATAGTAGAGGAAATGTCAAATAAAATCTTAGGATGCCATAATATCCAGTTAAGACTAATAATTTTGATCCATACTTGAGTTATAGTGTTTTTTTATCGAAAATGGATTAAATTAAAAATAAAATTCATGAAAAAAACCATACATGTATTTAATGCAATTGATCTAATCCCACAATATCTATGTTTTAGATACTATTAAGGAAAAATGATATGGTAGAAACCCCATCCCATTGGAATACATCTCAAATCATATGAAACCCATGTAGAACTAATCTTTAAAACTATATCATCATATTTATAGAGTTTTCCCCCAGTAGGTAGAAAGAGTATCACAATGATGGAGTGCTCACAAATTTTAAATCTACCAAGAATATCCTCTTTATTAGCCATCACCAGGGTGGTTCCACCTTTCTTCATGATGTGTTCCAAAACTACATCCTTTACAAATTAAAAATGTCTTCCATTGAGTTCAGTTTCAACAATACCAAATTGGGGATATATGGCAGTTGATAGGTTACCCAAATTCTTCATCACCTCAGAACCCACCACATATGCTGCCATAGAAACAAATCGATGAGGCTTATATACATAATATTCCAAAAAACCATAGGATGAATAAAAATACCATCAATCGGCACAATAACCATGGATCGGATAGCACTACTTGAATCGGCCACCACCATTGCAGCCTTCCTCACCACATCACCAACCACAATAGATCACCATTGATCAGTTCTTCAATAACACCTCATCCATTCTGGACAACCTAGATTCATATCTTTGATATCCTAGGGTATATGGATCACTCATCACAACCTCCACCATTGAAGAATGTTGGGCTCCATCCACATCTACCACCATTGATGCAAACTAGTAATCTCTGGTCGTCTTCTATGAAAATCTCACCTCAATTGGCCCGAACATTATAGTTTTAGGTCATTGAGATCTTCTGATGCCTACCTCAATCTTATTATCATGATGATCACCCTATCCTCCAACCAAGATGATAGATCTAAGAAAATGAGGGATTACCATTGTTGAATGACACTAAACTACCAGCGTATTGAGATCGCTATCATTATGGATCTCTGAAACCCCCTCTATCCTCATTCATTCTAAAAAATCATGAGTTGATCTCCTTATTCTTCTCCCTAGTTCAAATATTTTTCATAAAAATAGGATGGGAAAGTTTTCCCTTTGTTTTCTTGCCAAAAAAAATTTATAAGAAGGAAAATCATTTACCACCTACATAAGCACATCACGCATCTAAAATATTTATTTAGAAAAAGAATCATATGTGCATACACAAACATTAAAAAGATGATTCAACTCTTTTATTAATGGTTTAAAGTATACATATATATCATTTCTAGGATTAGAAGCTCCATATATAAGTATACTTAAAAAATTTAATGGTTTTTTCATAATCATCAATAGATGAAGGTTTTAAATGTGAATGATAGCTAGCCATGTGTTGTGAAAAGTAATCATTTGAAAAAATAGATTAAAAATGTCACATTATCGACCTAACATCAAATTATTTACCTCAGCTGCAAAATCTAGATATCAAGAATCTAATTTATGACACGCTAATCAAATTATAGGATGAAAAACCCCATCATTATCCTTATTTCTTTTAATATTGTTCCATCATATATTTGTTGATATTTCATCAGAAATGAAAATATTGTGGATCCTAGGAATCCATGGAAAGTTACACTAGGATTTATATAGAACAAAATATGGTGTTACATCAACATCTAGCTTCCATAGAGATCTGTCACATTTTATTTAATCATTTAGGCCCATAGTTCCCTCCCATGATAAGCAGCAATCTTTTGAGAAAGAATGGATTTTATTTATTGAAAGTAAATCTTCATCAATTAACTTTCATATAGTATTATAGTTTGAGGAATATTTGCATAATTAAGAAGAAAGTACTTTAAAAGGGTTAGAGTTAAATTAATTAAAAAATTATAAATTCCATACATTCATTCCCATTAAATAATCATATTAAAAATTCCATCTTTTTCATTTTACTACATTGTCGATATACAGGAGTCATGGAAACATCCTTCAACTTTTTAACTCTCTCTACATCATCATTTTTATTAATTGCATCATGTGTACTTATATCATTATCTTATTGAATTTTCATACTTTATTTCACATGATGATGAATAAACTAAAATTTTTTACATAATAAATTATTTAATCTAATCCTCTTATAAAGATCAAGAACATTTTGGGACTTTATTTTCTCTCTATTATAATAACATACATTATAGTTTGTTTGAAAACCAAATTTTTTATATGGTAGATAAATTATTCATGACTTAAACAAGGTATTTCAATATAATTATAACATGGGTAGTGTATAATACCTCTATTTAAAGTAGTGTTAATCAAAAAATCTAAAAAACAATCCAACTTGTTTAAAAAATTTATTAAGATTCGATTAGTTTCATACATCCAACTTCTATCCATTTTGTTAAAAAACATAACAATGTTATATGTCATGTTGTAAAATAATTGTAATAATATTAAAGTCAAATAAAAAATATATTTAAGGAAATAAAACTTGTTCTCTATAACACCCTGATATTTTTTGAATTTTTTTCTCTAATTAATTTATCTTTTTGATATTTTTCATTTCATGTGACACTGAAAATAGTTCTCTACATATATATATATATATATATATATATATTAAAACATCAATTTAAACCTTTCTTTCACATGAAACCAACTAGTCTTGTGCTACACGCAATACCGAATTGGCTTGTGCTACCCACAACATCGACTTAACGTATGTTACACGCAACACAAATGTTTCTTCGAAACATAATTTTATTTTTATAATTATTTAAATGAGATAATTATAACCTAGTTGTTAAAATTAGTTATATGAATAGTAATAAATAGTCTTAAAATATTATTTATAATTGTTTTAAATAGATAAAATATATAAAAATAGAAAGATAAGATTTTTTGTAAAGACCTTTTAAGATTAAAAATATCGTTTTCTCAAATGAATCGCTTTTAATAATAAAATTAATTTTAGAAAAATATATAAATTTAATTTTATAAAATAAAATTTATTTTTAATTTTTAATACCGAAATTATCCTTGGGTATTTTTTGGGATTTTTCAAAGAAAATTCATTTTTTGATTAATAGTGAAAAATACCACTTTTTAGTTAAAATGTCCTTTTTGTTTAAATAATTATTAATGTTAACTTATATATTTAATTTGTTTTAAGGTTGTATTAGGTCAATTATACATATATTAATATAATTTATTTCATTATAATTAATTTCACTTTGAAATTGAATATAAAAACTTAATAAACTTTTGAACTTCTTTATACTTTAAAAACCGGTAATTTCGGCTCATCTGTAGGTTTAACAGTAATATTATTTTTGACTCTTATATGAATTAAATTTTGAAAAATTGACATACACAATTAGAATCAGTATAATATTTAGATTTTAATAATATCAACATAATTTTTGACCAAAAATATTAGTAAAAGAGATTAAAATTAATCACAGTGATTACGGTCAAATGAAGCTTAATTATAAACTAAAACTTAATCTTAGGGGACCAAATGATATATTAACTTGTCCAAAATAAATTTTATGGACATATTTTTTCTATAAACCTTCAAATATTAATTTATCTTGGTTTTTTATGTCTTTTTTTAGGTAAGAACATGTGTACACCTAACTTGTTTTCAAAAATTCTATGGGAGTCTTTTTCCTTCCCTACAAAAGGCCACCACCTATCCCACTTCTTCACACCTCTAAAAACTTTTAGGTTTGGAAAATATATAACCAATAAAATTTCCAAAATCCCTAAATTTTTTATATAATCCTTCCCTTTGGGAGAATTAAATCCAAGGAATCCTTTTGGCACAAACCAAAAGGAGTTAGCCGATTAAGAGGTAATGTCTTCTCTCAAGTCCTTTCTTTTATTTTCCCTTCTCCACCCCTCCACTATATTTATTCCATGATTTTAAAACAACACCAGTATAAAAAATATACTAGTAAGTTTTATTCTAATGTTTTTTCCTACACTTACACACACCTCCATTGAATGGATAATGAAAATATTGTTTATGTGTACGGCGAACTACCGCCTCACTAGACGATGATTGTTCAATTTTCCTTACTACATCTCATAGTGGGGACTATGATGGAAACTCTATTTATATATTTTATATATTATATTTATTATTTATATAAGATTATTTATTAATTTTACAAAACATATCTTTTTTACTTTCCATTTGGTGTTAATATGATAATTTTGTTTGAGGAAGTGTGGACTACCACCCCTCAAAGCGGTACGATTCATTCATACACTACATGGATTGTATTAAAGATGGTTTTAGTGATTATATAAGATATATGTGATGTCATAAATCTAATTTAATAATGATATATATATATGTGTGTGTGTGTGTATTTTACCATATTTCTTACATCATGACAGTTAAACTAAAATAGGGTTCATGTGTACATATGGCCTACCGTCTTTATAAACAATGTATTTTGTTTTATAATTATATATTATATATATTATTATAATAAAAATATAATTTATATATATTATATTTATATCAATTTTTACATTATTTAATCATGATATAAGTATAAGTATCAACAATATAACAAATTAAGATACATACAAAAAATAAATCCAATATTTCCCTAAGTGAAACATTAACATATAATGGTTGACAAGAGGGTAATAAAAGGTCATAATAAAACCATATATGGTATTATATATAATAATATGGTTCTATAAAATATTTATAATAAATTTATATTTATTATTTAGGTGTTTTTAATGAGTATGATGAGATTCAAGACTCAAGGTAACAGAATTTCATCTCACTTTTTATTTCCATGAGATACATGCTATATTCACCACTCTTTACTTTTTTGTGGTGTATTTACATAAAATGATTGTATTATATGTATCTTATACTTAAATTTTTGGTTATTTACATATCCATTATGTGATTCTCCTTTCATGGGGTTTAAGTTTTAAAAGTTACCAAATCGGTAAAATGGTTTTGTCTCAATTTTTATTTTTTGAGACTCATGTTTTCTTATAAACCTAAATACTATTTTGAGGTGTATATACTTTAATTTTACATGTCATATCATTAATTTACTTTATTTAATGATATTTTATGCTTAATTTAATTTCCCTTTCTTACATGTAGAGTATGATCCCAAATTAGCAAGTTATAAAAATTTATTGAGACAATCTCATCGCTTTTCAAGATTGTTTATGTTTATGATTTATTTGATGAAATTTTATAGTAAATATCTCAATAAAATTAGATAATTTTATTCTCATATGGTTATTTATGATTTTTTAATATATTGGTACCATTTATTCCACTCTTTCAGACATAATATTGTTAAAAAGTGTTTTTGAGAAAGCCTAACTTTACCCAATCTTCAGTCAAAAATATGTGTGCCTTTAAAACCATGTTTTATAAAAAGGGTTTATAAGAATATTCTAATAATATCGTATGATCATTAAAATTAATTTTTACCCTTTTTTATTCTACTAATTTTTTCAAAGGAGTATTCTTGTCTCTTTCCAAAGGAGACATTTTTCTAACCTTTTTACCATTCAAAAAGAGTGTTCTTTTTATCCCATATGACATATACAGATTTATCTACCTTAAATCCTATTAATCCTTATTTTAATGTTTAAAGTTTAGTAATTAAGAATTTTTTTTTAAAATATACTTTCATAAAAATGGTTTTAAAAACGTTTTAAAGGACCTTTTATAAGTTTAAGGGAAAATAATTTTCAAAATACTTTCAAGCTCCTTTTATAAGTTTTCAAAGAAAATGGTTTACAAAATTTTTTCAAGATTATTTTATAATTTTTCAAGGAAAATTGTTTTAAAAATATTTTCAATCTTATTTTATAAGCTTCCAATGAAAATTTTTTTCAAAATGTTTTCAATATTATTTTATAAGTTTTGAAAGAAAATGGTTTTCAAAATATTTTCAAGATTATTTTATAAGTTTTCAAGGAAAAAGGTTTTAAAAATATTTTAAATCCTTATTTCTAAGTTTTCAAAGTATTTTCAAAGGAAATTATTTTCAATGGTTTTTATGTTTTAAAGAGAGTTTTTCAAAGAATAAACGATATTTTCCTCAAGAAATTTTTTTAAAATATTCTTCTAAGTTATTTTCCTTCTAAGATGACATCTGTTGATGTTACTCATGCCCTTATAGAAAATTATCCAAAGGTTCCATTCATATAATTTCTTGAATGGTTTATGTTTTTATGGAATGAATTTTATGACACTCATTTCTATTCCACAGGTTATATGCTTTTGAAATCCACTTCTTTTCACGGGTTATACTTTGATGAAATAAAACCCATCTATTTTCCATAGGTTATGATGTGAATAAACATTAATAATGCCCAATTAATTTCATGTGTTATGATTTTATATTTAAAAAACCCATCTATTTTATGGTTCATGATATGATGAAGTTTTATTATCTTTTTTCACATGTATGAATTATTTTTTCATGAGATGGGTGGGACCTATATCTCCCTCTAATGAATTGGGTAATGATATATAACTAATGAGTATAAATGTTATGTATGGACCTGGTTTCATGTTAATAATTTTATTCATGACCTAATTACATGTTCACAATGTTATGATTAAATGTTACTACATGTTCACAATGTTATGAATTGGCCTGGTTATTTGTCCATGTGTTTATGTGTGAACCTGATTACATGTTCACAATGTTATGATTGAACCTGATTACATGTTCACAATGTTATGCATAGACCTGGTTTCATGTATATGATTTTATGCATGAACTTGATTACACATTCACAATGTTATGCATGGACCTGTTTTCATGTCCATATGTTTAGGCATGAACCTGATTACATGTTCATAATGTTATGCATGAACCTGATTACATCTTCACAATATTATTCATGGACCTGGTTTCAAGCCCATAAGGTTATGTGTGAACCTGATTACATGTACAAAATTTTATGCATGGACCTGATTTTATGTCTATAAGTTAATGTGAGGGCCTCATTTCATGTCCATAACTTGATGAGTGAACATTTCTATACTTATACATGTTCACAACATTATAAACAAATGTGAATTCCAAATATTCCATGTCTTATTCCTATGTTATGATTTCGTGACTCATGATTTAATTCTAATATTATCCATGTATTATGAACTGCCAATATTTATTATGATCTCTAATATGTAGGGTATGATCTTCAAAAGTTATGCTCTAGTTACATACCTTTTTTATCATGTTATACTTACACATTTATTTATTTACGCTTACTGAGCATTTGAGCTCAACCCTTTCCTATGTTTCATTTCCCCGAGTTATGAATAAATGTTTTAGGTATAATTACTAAATGTGGAGATATTTTTGGGAGATGTTGATGATCTTTCACCAGGATAGAGGATTTTGTTTCCAAGTTTCCAAAGACACTAAACTATTACAGCCCTCGGGCATTTATTTTTGTAATGTGCTGAATATTAATGTAAAATGATGTAATATCCATGTATGTTAATCCTAGGTTTATATAGTTGGTATTAATGGAAAGTTTTATTCAACCTTTGGAAACTAGGATGAGAAAACTTTAGTGAGATCCCGAGGTATATTTATAAGGATATGTCTAGGGATACCACTAAGTATAATTATAAGGATGAGTTAACATATAGAAAAATTTCCTAGAATTTTGGTAAAGGATAGATTAAGTGGTTTCCTAGAAACACATCCTTATATGGATAATACAAGTGGATGTGGCTTTAGAACAGATGTACCTAGGGGTAACAACTCTGAAAAGATGTCATGGGCCTAACTTGGGGTAATCTGGTACATAGCAAAGGGCCTTGTTGTACAGATGGTTTGACACTCCCGGGGGATATGTTTTGGAAATTCACAAACTCTTCACAAACCATCAAGAAGGATTAAAATAGAGTATTAATATCAATAACCTAGTATAAACCTTGGGTATCATAGATTAAAGAAGTAGGAGTCATGATTTAGCCACCCTATAAGTAATTTTTCATAATTATATGGTATCCCAATATGATAAATGTTTCTCACAATATTCTATTTAGATGTATTCAATGGATAAAACATGAAGAAACATGATTAAAATTTATTATTCTGAATGTGGAATATATGGGAATGATGAGAATATATTTCGCAAGTATAAATATCATAAATAGATTTAAGAAGTTGGCATGAGTATTGGTCATACTTTTGAAGATGAAGAGACTAAAAACAACATTTGAAAGCTATGTGAAACAACATTTGAAAGCTATGTGACGTTTTTTGAGTATTGTTTACATAAGAAGAAAGAATAGATTAATTTTTAGAAACCTTAATACATGATTCATATTTCATATTCTAAGGAATGATGTATTAAAGAATAAGTTGATGAATCTTGTGTAATGGTTTAATAATAATGTTAGAAAAATGAAGTATTTATGTTTTGGAATTTAGAGATTATGTTATATGAATCATGAAATATATATGTATTTTTAGTATAAATTTTTATTGAGTATTGAAAAGGAAATGTTAAATGGTGATGAATACATGAAAAATGATTTTATGAAAATTTGATATTTCGATTAGGGGAAGCTAACCCTTAATCAATGTCTAACATTTAGATCATGATTATTAGATAAATATGTGTTGGATATAAATAAGTAAATTGGATGGTATAGATTACCCTGGAACTGGTTATTTGAAAAAGTGTTTTATGTCATTAAGAATGAATTTCAAAACTTATTGTATTTAAAGAATATATCTTGTAAACATTGGAATAGAGAACCATGCATGTTTTCTAAAAGTATTTATGGTAATTAAGGTTGTTACCATGTTTCAAGGTAATATACTATGAGTATATTCACATTTTTGGAATGTGACAACCAAGTTTTACTTTGTGATATATGGGGGATCAATGTTAAGCCGATTTGATGACATTATTTCCAAATCTATGAATTTTCATCTTTCAGAAAGATTTTAAGGTTAATCATTTATAGAATGTTTATATTAAACATCAGATGAAGTAAATAAGATTAAAGTGTTATCTCTCTATATGAGAATTTATGCATATTGGATATCCTGTTCAAACTACTTGGTGTTGATGATATTAGTGACAAATTAGATGGCATATAATGGATCTCATGATATGTTAATACTTTATGAATGAAAAGGTCACCTTAATTTTTAGAGAAAGTGGTAAAGTGGATCAACAAACAACAAAGGGTGAAGTTTTTCTAAAATCATGAAAGTATATACTTTCATGAAAATTATTCAACTTTAGGAAAAATGAACTTGAAACTAAAAATGGTGTCCTAGTGCCTCCATTTTCGACAAATCAGATGGTCCCTTAGTTCATTATAGATTTATGGATTTCTGATTATTAACTTTCTCCTGACCTTTTTCTCTATCACTTTCCATCGGAACTAGATAGTTAGACTTTTCTTCCATGTCTATGTTTTCAATTCCCACATATGTTCTTCTATTTGTAAACCTATTTATATATTACTTTGGGTAACTTCTATGTTGCCAGTTTCTTTTTTTAAAGGAAGTTTTAGTATTCCTTTTTACGATGTGGGTTTCTTTGAATGAAACATTCCAGTATTAAACCTTTGATAAACCAAACAAATTTTAAGGGTGAAATTCATTTTAAGGGGGGTATAATGTAACACCCTGATATTTTGTATATTTGTTTCTCAAATTAATTTACCTTTTTGAAATTTTTCATTTCATGTGACACTCGAAATAGTTCTTTATATATATATATATATATATATTAAAACACTAACTCAAAAAATCCTTTCTCACAGTTCCAACTTGACTTGCTCTACACATAATACCAACTTGTCTTGCGCTACCTGAAATACTGACTTGTCTTGTGCTACCTACAACACCGACTCGGTGTACATTACACGCAACACAAATGTTTCTACGAATCATTTTTTTATTGTTAAAATTTTTTAATTGAGATAATTATAACCTAGACATTAAACATAGTTATATGAATGGTAATAACTAATCTTCAAATATTATTTATAATTGTTTTAAATAGATAAAACATATTCATAAGGAAGTATATGATTTTTGGTAAAGTCCTTTTATGTTTAAAAATACGGTTTTCTCAAATAAACTGGTTGTAATAATAAAATTAATTTTAGACACATAGAAATTTAATTTGATAAAATAAACTTTATTTTTGAATTTAGAATACCCAAATTATCTTAGGGTGAATTTTTGGGACCTTTTTGAGAAACTTCATTTTTGGATGAATAGTGAAAATGATGCTTTTTAGTTAAAAGTGCATTTTTTTAAATAATTATTAATGTTAATTTATATATTTAATTTGATTTAAGGTCACATTTGGTGAATTTTAAATATATTAATACATTTTAGGTCATTATAATCAATTTCACTTTGAAATTGAATATAAAAACTTAATAAACTTTTGAACTTCTTTCTACTTTATCCATAATTTCATCCTGTCTGTGGGATTAGCATTAATCTTATTTTTGCCTATTATATGATTTAATTTAAAAAAAACTGACATAAACCATTATAATCAGTATAATATTTATATTTAAATAATATCAATATAATTTTTGACCAAAAAGTTTAGTAAAAGTGATTAAAATTAATCACAATGATTAAGGTCAAATTAAGCTTAATTAGGGACTAAACCTTAATCTTAGGGGGCCAAATGGCTTAGACACTTTCCAAAAAAATTATACATACTTATTCCATAAAACTTCCATTATTTATTTATTTTGGTTTTTTATTACTTTTCTTAGGTAATAACATGTATACACCAAACTTGTTTTCAAAAATTCCAAGTGAGACCTTCTCCTTCCCTATAAAAGGTCACCACCTATCCCACTTATTCACACCAATAAAACCTCTTAGTTTTGGAAAATATCTACCCAATAAAATTCCTAACATCCATCACTTACTTCTATAATCCTTCACTTTGTAATAAGTAAATCAAAGGAAGCCTTTTGGCACAAACCAAAAAAATCTACCCGATTAAGAGGAAATGTCTTCTCTCAAGTCCTTTCTTTTATTTTCCCTTATCCACCCCCTAAACTATATTTATTACATGATTGTATAAAAACACAAGTATAATAAATATACTAGGATTTTTTTATGAAAAATTTTTAACCTGAACTTGCACACACCACTATCTAATGGATAACGAACATACTATTTATGCATATGGTGAACTACAGCCTCACTAAACGATGATTGTTCATTTTTCCTTACTACCTATCATGGTGTAAATTATGATCGAAAATATATTTATATATTTTATATAATATTTTTATTATTTCTTTAAGATTATTTATTACTTTTACAACACATATATTTTTACTTTCCATTTGGTGTTAATACAATAATGTCATTTGAGGTAGTGTGGACTACCGCCCCCTCAAAGCAATATGATTCGTTTATACATTACATGGATTGTATTAATGTTGGTTTTAGTGAATATATAATATATATATCATAAATATACTTTAATAATTATATATATATATATATATATCTTTTACTTTGTTTCTTTCAACCCGACAATTAAACAGAAATAGTGTTTATGCGTATGTACGACCTACCGTCTCCATGAACAGTATATTTTATTTCATAATTATATATTATATAGTTTATTATAATTAAAATATACTATAAATACATGATATTTTATCTTGTTTTACATTATGGAATCATGAAATAGTTATAAGGAACAACAATATAACAAACTAAGATATAGATAAAAAACAAAGTGAATATTACCTGAAGTGAAACATAAACATATGATGGTTAACAAATGGGTAATATAAGGACATAATAAAACCATATATGGTATTATATGTAATAACATGGTTATTTAAAATATTTTTAATAAGTTTATATTTATTATTCATGTGTTTTTAATGAGTACGACGAGAGTCAAGACTCAAGGTAAGGGGATTTCATCTTACTTTTTATTTCTGTGAGATATATATTATGTTCTCCACTATTTAATTTTTTGTGGTGTACGTAATTCCCATTATGGTATTATATTTATCTTATAATTTAATTTATGGTTATTCACATATATATTCTATTATCCTTCTTTCATGGGGTTTATCTTTCAAAAGTTACCAAATCTGTAAAATAGTTTTGTCTTATTTTTCCTTCATTGAGAATCATGTTTTGTTATACACCTAATTTATCTTTCAAGGTGTATATAATTCCATTTTACATGTTATATCATGAATTTAATTTCATTCATGATATTTTATGTTTCATGTAATTTCCTTTTCTTATACATAGATTATGATACCATGTTACGAAGTTATAAGTATTTATCGAGACAATCTCATCACTTTTCAAGATTGTTTATATTTATGATTCCTTTGATGAAATATTATGATCAATATCTTAGTAAAATTCATTAATTTTATTATACTTTGGTTATTAATGATTTATTAATATATTGGTACCATTTATTCCACTCTTTGGTACATAAGATAGTTAAGAAAGTGTTTTTAAGAAATCCCAGCTTTACCCTCTCTTCGCTCGTAAATCTATGTTCTTTTAAAACCATTTTTTCTAAAAATATTTTCCAAGAATATTATAATAATATACTATGATCATTAATATACATTTTTAAAAAAAAATTATTTTACAAATTTTTTCAAAGTATTCTTATTGTCTCTTTCTGAACGATACATTTTTCTAACCTTTACACCATGCAAAGGGAATTTTCTTTTTATCTTGTAGGACATGTATGGATTTATCCACCTTAAATACATTGAATATTTATTTTAATGTTTAAATGTTAATTTTTAAAAAAAAATTAAAATATATTTTCAAAGAAATGAGTTTCAAAACGTTTTCAATATCTTTTTATAAGTTTTAAGGAAAATGGTTTTCAAAACATTTTCAATCTCCTTTTATAAGTTTTCAAGGAAAATTGTTTTCAAAATGTTTTCAAGATTATTTTATAATATTTCAAGGGAAATGGTTTTCAAAAAAATTTCAAGCTTATTTTATAAGTTCTCAAGGAAAATGGTTTTCAAAATTGATTTAAAATTATTTTATAATTTTCCAAGGAAAGTGGTTTTAAAAATGTTTTCAATATTATTTTATAAGTTTTTAAGGAAAAACGTTTTCAAAAAAAATTCAAGCCTTATTTATAAGTTTTAAAATTATTTTCAAATGAAATGGTTTTCAAATTTTTTTATGTTTTAAAGATATTTTTTCAAAGAAGAAATGATATTTTCCTCAAGAAATGTTTTTAAAATATACTTCTAAGTTATTTTCCTTCTAAAATGACATTTGTTGATGTTACTCATACCCTTATAGGAAATTATTCAAAGGTTCCATTCACATAATTTCTTGAATAGTTTGTGTTTTGATGGAATTACACTTATGACACCCATTTCTACTCCACTGGTTATATGCTTCTGAAACTCTATTTTTTCATGGGTTATGCTTTGATGAAATGAAACCTATCTATTTTCCATAGGTTAGGATGTGAGGAAATTTTAATGATGCCTAATTCATTTAATGTGTTATGATTTGATGTTTATAAAGCTCATCCCTTTTATGGATCATGATATTATGAAGTTTTATTACCTTTTGGAATGTGTATGAATGATTTTATTATGAGTTGGGTGAGACCTATATCTCCCTATAATGCATTGGGTAATGGTGGATAAATCATGAGTATAAATTTTATTCATGGACCTGGTTTCATGTCAATAAGTTTATTTGTGAACCTGATTTCATGTTCAAAATGTTATGATTGAACCTTATTATGTGTTCAAAATGTTATGTAGGGACAAGTTTTTATGTCTATATGTTTATGCGTGAACCTAATTACATGTTAACAATGTTATGTGTGAATCTAATTACATGTTCAAAATGTTATGCATGGACCTAGTTTCATTTCCATAAAGTTATGCGTGAACCTAATTACACATTCAAAATGTTATTCAGGGACCTGGTTGCATGTCCATATGTTTAGGTGTGAACCTGATTATGTGTTCATAATGTTATGCGTGAACCAGATTATATGTTCACAATGTTATGCATGGACCTAGTTTCATGTCCATAAGGTTATGCATGAACCTAATTACATGTTCATAATGTTCTGCATGAACCTTGTTTCATGTTCATAAGTTGATTTGGGGGAATTATTTCATGTACTTAACTTAATGAGTGAACCTATTTCTACTTATACATGTTCATAACGTTATAAACAAATGTGCAAGCCAAAAATTCCATATCTTATTCCTATGTTATACTTTCATGACTCATGCTCTTAATTATCTTATTGTTTATGTGTATTAACTTCCAATCTTTATTATGATCTCTAATGTGAAGGGTATGATCTTTAAATGTTAATCTCAAGTTCCATACCCTTTTGTTCATGTTATTCTTATGCATTTCATTATTTACCCTTATTGATCATTTGAGATCTCCTTTTTCTTATGTTTACTTTCCCTAGGTTATGAAGAAATGTTTTAGGTAGAAGTACTAAAGGTGGTGATCATTTTGGGAGATGTAGAAGATCTTTCACCTGGATAGAGGATTTTGTTTCCAAGTTTCCAAAGACACTAAACTATTACAATCCTTGAGCATGTATTTTTGTAATATACTAAGTATTAATCTAAAATTTTATTATTTAAATGTATTTTAAGCATGGGTCACTATATTAACTTTATTTAAATAAATTTGAAAAACATTGAAATAATATTAAAGTCAAATAAATATTAAATCACTCTCCATTTTTATGAATAAATACCAAATTTAACATACATGAATATATCATTCTAAAAAAATAACTTAGTTTATCATGAAACTATAATTTGAGCAGGGAACAAGCCATTTAGAAATAATTAAAACTTTATATTCACCACCCATATTTTTAATTATATAACTCTATTCCATGAGATAAAAAATACGATATATATATATATATATAAACATAATAGTTAAACCCATTATATCAATGATTTATAACTATACATAATACCACAAAAAAAGACCAATATAGTTACAAAATGGGGTTTCAATCATATTATGCGAACAATTAGTTTTAATTATATTCAAAAAAAAATAAACTAAATTAATACATTAAAAGAATAAATTTTAATAGTATGGATTTATAAAGAGTAATAACAATTTATTGTGACCATAAAACACCCTAAATTGTGAAGCATAACTTGAAATCATGAGAACGTTAATTTTTTAAAACCCAATATAAAAACAAAACAAATTTTAATTTTAAAATTTAATTTTATTTACAAACATCTATAGTGTATGAATTTATGCTTTCAAATTTTGTTTTTTTTAACCATGAAAACACACATTAAATTATAACAAAATACATGAAAATTTTAAAAAACAAATCCTTTATAACTAAAACCTTTCAAATGAAATCACACCAATTTCATAAAACTCCTTTATAAAAAATAATATTTGAAATATTTATGTCGATTCATAACCAATAATATGGTAAGAAAAATAAATGTTAGGTCATTCACACTTTAGGGAATGAAATATAAAAACACAGGGATGATATATAATAAATAGGAAACATAATCAAGAAACATGTATGATTTAACTTATGAATAATTATATGAATTATGGATAAAACTAAAATTGAAGTAAAATTCAAGGAAGGGTGTGAACCAATCAGGATAAATGAGAGAATGAGTTGAATAATGCATCTTCCAACTGGAATTAGGGATAGTTTAATCAACACTATATGCTAATGGTCTTAAAAAACCTTTGGTATAGGTCCCCCTATACCAATTATTTTTTAAAACTATTGGTATAGTCTACTCCTAAATAGGCTCAACCATGGGTTTTTAAAATTGTTGATATAGGGGGGCTTATAACAATGGATTTAGATAACCATTAGTATAGGACTATGGGGATAGTTATTATTTACATTAGTTTTTATTTTTGGAATTTCGAGTGGATCTTTATTGATTATAGTAACCAAGTATATAAGTACCATTCTCATGTCATTGGAACCCAAAATCAAATTAAAATATAGATCATAGTGGGTGAACATGGAAAGATACTCCTCAAGAACATTAATTTTATTTTCCAATTTTTCAAAATTTGGTTTTTCATTTAAACTAGACCTTTTGTTTTTAATATTACTTAATTAATTTTTCAATATTTAATTTTCCTTAAATAAAAAATTGAATATTTTTTCTTGATTTTCATCATTTTTTTAATAAAATCATTGGATATTTCATTTTCTTCCTTAAGATTCTCATTTTCTTTGATAATTTGATCTTTTTAAAAAAACAACATGATTATATTTCTTTTTAATGTATTTGAATTTAGAGTTAGGTTCATAAATACCTTTTTTAATTTATCTTTAAAATATCTTAGATCTTCATAATTTAAATGAATAGAATATAAATAAGAAGTGGAAAATTTTACCTCCTGATTTACCTCAATGTCATCAATGAGACACTTGGGGGTTCCATCACTTAAGGAGGTTTATGATATGGATTAATCACTTATACTCCCTATTAAAACTTTGAAAGGATTATTTATTTCCTTCTTATCCTTAGTATTATTTTTAAGAGTGGGATAATATGGCTTTGTGTGTCCCTTTTTATTTCACTCATAGCATATTACCTTTGGTTTAGTTTTTTTCCCTTATTGTTATGGTATTATGAATTTTTATTATTTAATAATATGTTCTTATTCTTGGAAATATGATAAATATCCTCTTTACATTTAAAAGATTCTTCATTTTTATCTTTTAAGGTAATGGTCTTCTGTTCCTTGACTTATTTTGATTCATTCTTGGATTACCTTTTCATTGTAATACCATAGGTCATGAGTGACCCAGTGTATTCTTAAATAGGAATAGTTTTTATATCATTTTCTTATTGTATTATCATCACTTTGGGTGCCCAAGAACTATTCAAGACCAAAGGATATTCTCCACAAGTTAATTTATTGAAAACACATCACCTAAATACTTCTTTCATTATAAATATCAATGAAATGAGTAAAAATTTTAGTTATAAACTCGTTAGGATGCATATTAAATCTTTTAATATCTTTTCAATACATATAAATCCTAGTATCCTTTACTTTAATGGTACCCTCATTTGTAATTTTTAATAATTTCAAATTTTATGAGCGGTTTTACACATTTAAATTCTATTAGATTCATTCCTATCTAACCCAAAACATAAAGAATCCATGAATTTCCCATTAATATCAAAAGTCATTATACATCGGGGTCTATTTTTCTTATTTTTATTTATTTGGGGTATACCCATGAATAACTATTCTATAAACTAGATATCTCATTCTTTTAAGAAAAGTAGAAATTATAGTTTTCCAATAACTAAAGTTTGATCCATAAAATTATGGGGATCTACCCATTGAGTTTCCTTTTATATAACCTTGGGTATTTTGGGTAGAGGTTATCTTTAAGTGATCATTACTTGAAACCAATTAAGGATTTTAAATCAAGGTTATCTCTAATACAAATTATTGGTCTGAGTAAAGATACTAAGAGGAGGTGAATTTCATTTTAAAAACTTTTTATAAATTAAAATTAAATTTGATGAAATTAAAAAAATTGATAAAAGTGATAACTAAAATTAATAGAGTTGAAGCACAGTGGAAATATAAAATATAAGACAAAGAATAATACTTTGACCAAGGTTTTTGGGAATAATCTATAAAGGGATTCATATGTCTCCTCCACTCAATTTCTTGAGATTTATCATTACCCTTTGGATTTAATGGTAATTAATAAACCCATTTATAAGAAGTAATAACCTTTATTTTTATATTTATAGTAAGAAACCCACTATAATTTTAGTGTTTGTGGATAAAATCTCAATTCCCACACTTTTAATGGTAGTCTGATCCAACCCCCTCATATTCATTGGTACTGAGAACCTAATATACCTCTCTTAAGGTTATGATCACCAAACCCCTTATACTCAATGGTATTGAGAAACCAAGAAAAAAAAAAGATGATAGTTATTATATATAATCCCTTTTAATCAAACTCTCAATACTCTAGTAATAATATAATAATAAGAGCTAGGAGGAAGAGATACAAGAGTACACAGGAGAAAGAGAATGATGAAAATGAAGTAAAATGATATAAAATGATTCTAAAGGTAATAAATGCCATCCAAGGATCCTTTGGGGTGTATTTATAGCCTCTAATAACTTTAATATCATTCTAGAGGTGTTGGGTGTAGAATAGAGTCGTTGGGGTTTGAATTAATGCATGTGGGACTCTCCACAAATGAATAATTTTTTAGCCTTTTTAGATTCCACTCGATATTATGTTGGTGTCACTAGCTAGCCTTTAGGACCTGGAGGTGGGGTACTTCAAGAAGGTCCTCCATGCTTCTATTTATACCTCTATTTGGTCCAGAAATTTCCTAAAAATCCAAAAATATAAATATTAAAATTCATGAAATTAAATGGTTAAAAACATAATTAGGTGTTTGTGATAATTTAAACCACCTAAGATAGTGAGGAATATAATGATATTTGTTTGTTACCATTTACTATCCCACCTCCATTTTATATATCATGGGAACCAAGAATAGCTAGTGGAAACTTTTGAGAACACATGTTCTACTATCTTAGCATTACACTATGGCTTGTGTGTCTTGGTATGGATTATTTCCTTCTTTGGGATTATGCCCCTTGCTTAAGAAATATTGGGTATGAACAAGCATTAGGGCGGGAATACTGTATTAGGCACGCCGATTGGATGGATCTTGTTCAGTATTGTTTTATATTTTTCTCTGAGATCCTAAGTTCCCATGATCACTGGTATTTGTATATATTATGTTGGTTTTTCTTATTTTACTCCTATGATAATTGAATGGTTGCTATTTATGTTTCCCTTGTTTTACTATTGTTATTATCATCATTATTATCATTTGTGTTTCTTATTAATGTTTAAAATAACCACCATGCCCTTTTTAAAAATAATAACTAAATGTTTTAGAAAGGTTTTATAACTCTCCTCAAAAACTCTTTAAACATGGAAATTTTCAAAAGAGTATTTTTTAAGGTTCTTAAACATCATGTATTAAATGGAACAATTTAAAAGGAAGAAGAGTAATAGATTGTTATTAGTTTTAAAATTAAAAGAGAAACCCAATATTTTTAATCTAAATTTTAAACTAGAATGAGTTATATATTTTATTTAAAGGTTGTGCATGGGGTGTGGTTTTTTGGAATACCTATTGGGAACTTCTTATCACACTTATTATCAATTTTAGTTTCTTGTTTAGAATATGGTCACTCTTGGAGTGTTTATGGTATTGGGATTGTATGGTGAATCTGACCATGTTATTATGACATGTCAAATTTAATAGGTCTTTAAATTTGATTTTATAGTATAGTTAAAAACCTAAGTCCTATATTAAATAGATTTAAATGGTTTAGAGTGTTATTTTTTAATAAAAAAATAATAATTAAGGGTGGTTTTGGAAAAAAAAATTATGTAAAAAACTTAATTAAAGAGTTTAATAGTTGAAAAATTGATGTTTGTTATGATAGAAATAGAATTATTTGATCATTAAAGGTTCACTACACAACATGTAAAGTTCATAGTTCTAAAAAGTTAATTAGGTTTAGATAAACTCTTTGGTTTACATTAATCACGGATTGGTGAAGGATTTAGTTCGCTCCCTACCTCATCCCCCATTGTGGCCCAATATCATATATGGTCTGGCTCGGAGGGGGGATGATCTATTTGGATTTTTCAGGTTTGGAAGGTTTTTGCGGTATCGCCACTACTGGAGGTCCCCTATTTCTCCTCACTATCTCTACCTTCCCATTTCTGGATTTTTCAGGTTTCTTCTGCATATGGTTAGGGATTTATCATAGATTGTGGTAGGGGTTTTTTTCGACGGTGGCTCTAGCGACTGGTGCAGGTCTTATGGTGTATGAGATTGTCTTCTTGAGGTTCTCCTAGTGATTTTGGTTCTCTTGCGGATGTAATTATTGAAGTTGGTTGGATGATTTATCAAAATCTATGTTGTTGGATTTGTTTGATGTGGATGATTTGGATCTGATGTTGTGTTAAGTGATTGGTGGAAGTTATTTGTGAATTTAGTTTGATCCTGAAGGTTGGAAATTAGTGCAGCTTGACTTGATCATAGGAACAGGACCTATAGAAGGATTTAGAGCTGGTGGTTCATCTTTGCAGTGCTTTTTGGATTCGGTTACTTGAGAGAGTGTGTCTTCATCCATAAAATAGGGCCTCTGCTTTGACACATGACACTAGCTAGCTGATTAGCAATACAACAATAAAGAACTTTATCATGATCAAATGCTGGGGAGGGGAAGCTCTGGTTATCAATCTGGTTTAACTCCTTTTGTCCTTCAGGTGTCATTTTTCTAAGTCCTTGATTTATTTTGGTTTCCTTTCTTATTCCCTTAAAATGGGTCTCTATCTAATAAATAGAAGAAAAAAAATTGAAGGCCTTTGTTCTGTTAAAGTGGAGTGTTTAAACCCAAATTACATAAAAAAAAGTAGCTAATATATGTGATGAAACTCCCTTGACATGTGTATAGCTTCTTCACAATGATCTTCCATCATTTATCTCTCCATCAAGAGGAGAAGAAGGATCGTATAGAACTCCTCTTTATATTTGATATTTTTAAAAGGATAAGTACCTACAAAACTTCTAGGATAAATTGGGGACTCATATTAAACTCCAAAATGACAGTATATTTCTCCCTGGTTGAGCTTGAAAATGAGGTAACCAAGGTTCCCTTTTATAGGTAATGTAGAAGGTGGTTTTGGGAAGCCTATTTTTGATATACCGTTTGTGGTTTAGATTTGGATGGTTGAACATTCTAACATCAATTTTGAAAAAATAAAATAGTTTTTAACCATACTCTTGATTATCTTATTGTAAAATTTTGTGGCCATTGAACATTGATATTGGGAGATATTATCAAATACTAAGTTTTCAAATTGAATATAGGAAGATCTTGGTTTCTAAAAATATTACTTCAATTATGCCACTATATGGATGAATTATACTTATGTGTATTTAGAATAGTTTTATCCCAATGAGTTTTGGATCATCCAAAAAAATCAAACTAATTTTATGTACATATTTCTCAAAATGTGTGAAACAATGGAAATATATTCTTAGGAATCAATGCAGTTTGTCCCAATTTGCATCAACTTTATATTGGGCTCTCCAAATCACCTTATCCAACAATTTAAACATCAAAATAAGTAACATTTCCCATTTTTATAGTAATTAATATTAACAATTTGAATCAAATTAGATTTTCAATTTGTCAATACATTGTTAATTTATAATATAAAATCAGTTAAACACAGTGGTATAAGGATGGAAATGAGTAGTGAATCACAACACGATCACACCCAGACACCAAAATATGTGTACTATTAGGGAAAATCATATTTTAGAAAATGGTGCATGGTGATATTCCATGTTTTAGGAAGATTTATAATTCTAATAAAATTTAACTCGTGATAGAATAGTTAACGAAGGAAAAATCACACCAAAGAGTTAATCTCAGTGAGCATAGAAATGAGTGTCTCATAAACTATTTCAGAACAAAATTCAAGTAGATATATTATACTATTATTATAAAGGAATTAAAAAGTAAAACATGAAACTAAATATACACTTGTGTGTGTGGAAACCACTTCATGTTATTCTTCCAACTTTTTATTTCGTAAATATAAGTCATATTAAAAAATCTGCATACCTGATTATTTTTACCAAACCTAACTCACACACTTTTCAATAAAATTTTAAAATCCCACTCCATTAAGAATTACAATAATTCAAACCACTTTTTTCTATCCTATATATTGTTTTATGTTATTATTTTATTTTATTTTTTGATTAATTTTTTTATTTTAAACTTTATTTAAATTTTTTTTAATAATAATATTTGGAATCAACCACATGTCAATCTAGTATAGTAATTAAACTAATCAGATAAAGAAATAATGAATAGAAAAAAATATTTAGAAATATGATTAACATTTATTCTAACTTATATATGCCATAAATTAAGAATAAAACTTTTACATGTCCTGGTTATATGCAATTATGTGTGTAGAAATTAAATGATATGATTTTACCATAAAATATATACATATAAAGTATCAATATCTCAAAGTTTTTATAAAGATTCAAATGGTTATATCATTTAAATATAACAAATTTTATATAAAATCACCCCCAATATTAATTCTTTTCTCAACTCCCATGTCTTCGATGAAATAAAAATTCTTTTAAATGTTAAAACAGCATGTGGTGGGGGAAATTGACATAATATTTCAAAAAATTCAATAATAATATGGACATTTAATATGTATATCCCATAACATAAGTTAAATAAAATAAATAAATAAAAGGGGGAGAAGGTAAAAATACTATGCAAAAATCAAAAAAATAAAAAGAAGAAAGATGATGAAAAATCATAACTTACTTAGGAATGTATCCACCCCCAACCCCACACAAATACTCACATAGAGTGGGTAGTTTCCTTACTATAATTAAAGATAAGGTGGGAAGGAAGGATATAACTAGGTTAATTTCACCGATAAATAGATTTATTTATTTATTTATTTATAATATTTATAAAAACAAGAAAACACACAAAAATTAATAAAAGGGAAAAACTTTATATATGAGGTTTCTTTATTTTATTTTACTAACTTGAAAGAAAATAAAAAGGAAAAATAATATTAAGGAAAAAAATCATACATGATGAGTATTATATATATACATGGCATGTACTTTTTAATGAAAAACTGAATAATAAAACTCTCTATGATGCTTGTGGTGGGGTTTGATCTAGTGATTGGTCCAATCCTACGGAGCACCACAACCATAGGAGGAAAAAAATTCCTCTGAAATTTTGTTATTTTTTTAATTTTAAATATATGTTTCTAAAAAAATAAAAATACACAACATGATAAGAAAGAATTTATATGATATTTATTTTTACTTTTTTTAATATATACGGTTTGAGAAATTGAAAGAACTCGAACCTTCGACTTTTGTGTTGGTACTAGGAATGATGTGGGAGTGCGGGTGAATGGGATTTTTAAAATTTTATCATCACCCTGATATCATGAGGTCATGTCTGATAATACACCATGCCTATTTATCACCTAAGGATCTTGTGTGGAAGGAATCAAGCATGAAAATAAAATCAAATAGTTGCCACATTTAATATTTATCAAATACATTTTTGCTCATTATCAGTGATCATTTCTCAAAGTAACAAATTCCAGATCCCTCTATATCATCCACATTCACTTAACGGTCCTTCTAGTATATCTATCTTTGGTTTTTGGTTGTTATAATGGTGAATCAAATACTCTTTTGTTGTCCTTAATATCATATGAACATCGTTCCTTTAATCCTAAATGAATAAATCGGATTGCGGTGATCAAGAATCTTATTTATGTCTCTATAATTTGGTATATAAGTAAGAGAGACTCTAAAATTATAGGGAATTAATAGTCCATTGAATTTGGGCTTCTAAATTCTTATATAGTTAGTTTTAAATCCTAGAAATTTCACTTAGTCCCCTTGGTAACTTAAACCTTCAAAATAATACCTATATGACACTAAATGACTTGGTAATTATATTATAAATGTTAGTTAAATTCTATCATGTACTTGTGACATAAAATATATGTTATTTGATTAAATTATGATCATTAACCCAACTTGTTTCTCCCATTAAATATTTGATGAACCTTTAATGATAATATTCATTCAAAAATTATTTATTTTGTATTCACATAATTATTTATTAATACAGCGAGTAAAAAAATTCAAAACTCATTATTCTAAACTTGAATATTATTGAATTTATTTATTTCCAGAATATTAGTCAAACTCATAAATAACACAAAACCCTTGGTGGGTCCCACCATGTCCAAAACTTCTATTCACTTAGAATAATTCAAACTCTTGAATACACTTAGTGTGTGACCCTATAGGTTTTTATCTTGAGAGTAGTGAGTACTACTCATATAATAAGAGTAGATTCAAGCAACCCTTCAAGACTCTTTAGGAGATAAGGTATAGTCATAGAAATGATAACATCTTATGAACACACATCATGTAATATAATCTCTATGACTCACACTACTGGAAAACATGGCTATACCCACAGTTTTCCAAAAACCTTGGGTATTGGTCAACCCTATACCCATAGTTTTTGGATAACTGTGGGTATATATTTCATGGGAAAAAATTCTGGGAAGAACATATACCCACAGTTCTCCAAAAAATTGTGGGTATAGGTCAACCCCATACCCACAGTTTTTGAAGAACTGTGGGTATAGGTTTCATGAGGAAAAAAATCAAAGGAAGGAAATATACCCATGTTTCTCTAAAAATTATGGTTATAGGTCACCCTTATACCCATGGTTTTTGTAAACTATGTAAATAGGTTTTGCGGGGAAACAAATCATGGGAAAAAACTACACTCATGGTTTGACCAAACCATGCGTATAGGTTGACCCATTTTTTTAATAATAATAAAAATAATAATAATAAATTTATATAGATAAATTTATATATATATATATATATATATTAATATTACAACACAAAATGTCTTATAGGATATTGGTATGGTTGTTGTAGTTTAAGCAAAAGGTGTTGGGTTCAAATCCCATTGGAGGATTTTTTTTTAATAAAGGACCAATACCCATGGTTTAACCAAACTGTGGGTATAGGTTGGACATTATTTTTGCATAATAATAAAAATAAATAATAAATATTTTAATATAAATATTTTTAAATATAAATAAATATATATTTATTTGAATATAATAATATAAAATGTGTTATAGGATAGTGGTAAAGTTGTTGGACTGTAGGCAGAAGGTGCTGGTATCAAGTCCCAGTAGAGGATTTTTTTAATAAATGAACTATACCCATGGTTGGATCAAACCATTTTTATAGGTCTATACCCACGGTTTGATCAAACCATGGGTATAGGTATTTACGATTAAATTGCCTACCCTAACAGATTAAAAAAGGATAGCATATGTGGCATATACCCACCGTTTGGTCAAACTGTGGGTACAGATCTATACCCACATCTTGATCACCCATGGTTTTTTGAGTTATACCCACACTTTTTAACCATGTTTATAGGTGAAAATTCTAGTAGTGTCACGATGTCTCATAAAGTAGAATGCATACTTCATGTCATCATCCTTTCTTTCTTTCTTTATTTTTAACCTTACTAGACAAACCTATCTTCTTCTACCATGGACATAAGTTTTGTAAATGTATTATTATCCTGGTCAATTGGGCCTAAGATATATCTTCATCTATGGAAGAAAAAAATCATTTCTTAATCATTCAATCAGTGTCATGCCACCAATGATATTACTAATAAAAAATACCTCACCAAAACATAAATCTAATGTTTTTATTATTGAATCAAAGTATGAAATCAAATGGTACACAATGATAATGATCTCAAGTCGAGGGACCATTATTCCTATTTGTAAATAGAAACAAACAATTACATCAAAAACATGCGGTGTTCCCACTAGCATGTCAGCCCTCATGATCTCTTTTACTTGAATCAAGAAGTGTGAACTTTAGGAGAAGAATCCTCAATACTTATGATCCCAGAAAATGTGATATTTATACATCATCTATGTCCAATAATTATGATACATGTATTCATAAGACATATTATTATGATTAATGTCATAGTATCTCAAGGTTCTTATTATAGATGGAAACTATTATTACTTATTTATATGAAAAATAATCTTCCAACCTTACAATATAAATAGTGTATGTATGAGTATAAAAAATATTATAGTAAGAATACATCCTACATAAATATTTATATACATGATTCATAAATCCAAAATTACTTCTCAAGATAGGTCTATAACACCTACTATTACAACATTTTGGACCTTGGAAAGAGTATTTTCCCATCACCACAACCTCATATTTAGTTGTAAATGTATTCTTATATTATTTTATATTTTATGAAAATGTGAAATGCATATGAAACATGATTTGTATATATATACATGATTTTTTGTTTTATTTTTAATAAAAAAATATAGAATTGAGTCTTCTAGAAGGACTCAAATTTGGGTCTTTTAGAACTTAGGCTATGACCCTGCTATCTGAGCCAACCCCATCATGGGTTTCCTATTTATTTTTATACTATTTTAATAATTGTGAATATATCAAATGATTTGTGATAATAATTACTAAAATATACATACACACTATACAAATTGAAAATTTTTAAATGGAACGAAGTTCATTAAATGTGACTCTTGTGGTGGAGGTGGGATTCAAATGGCGACTAGTTCGATTCTACAGAACACCCACAACTAAAGAAGCCCCATTTGTTACCCGGATATTTTATTATATTTTTTTATATTTAAATTTTTAAAATTATGGAAAATTTAATTCATAGATATACATGACTTGCAACAAAAAATAAAAATGAAAAATAACGAATCTTATACTAATGGATGGAGCGAGGAATCAAAATAGGGGTCGGTCACTTCCCACAGAATGTTGCATCCATCGACAAAGGATTTATCCATAGTTTTATTTTATTTATATTTTTTTTTGTTTATTAACATAATGTTTTTGTTTTTTATTTATTTTATATAAAATACTTTTATTCAAAATAAATATGTGAAAATATATTTATTATTAAATAAATTGTGTGTGTGTGTGTTATTACACAATGTCTTGAAATTAGTGTATAGTTCGTATAGTTATTTGTTTATTTTATTAAAGAAAACAAATAT
The DNA here is from genome assembly GCA_963277665.1 of Viscum album. Classification (NCBI taxonomy): domain Eukaryota; kingdom Viridiplantae; phylum Streptophyta; class Magnoliopsida; order Santalales; family Viscaceae; genus Viscum; species Viscum album. Next base: position 499,182,913 of record OY728140.1, read on the forward strand.
ATACAATGGAATTTTATTTATGGGGTTATCACCTCTCTAGTTTGTCATCGATAATAAATAAAAATATTATATGTTCATTTTTTCTAATATTGAGAATTGAAACAAGTTCTCATATCATCAATTTTCCACACTCCAATAAAAGGTCATGTAATTCAAGGTATTGATTGAATGGTGTTGAAGTATAAGGAATGATAAAAAATTACTTTTCAATTTATAGAGATTTTTTTTGGATCAAAGGAATAGGAAATAAAATGGAGGTCACTGAATTTATCTATCTACTCAAGGGAATTATCCTCATGTAAAGATTCAGCTTTTACAATCCAAGTAGAATCATTGATTGCCATTATGTCCTTAATGCACAATAAAACAAAAATTCATGAAAATTCATGACATTTTCATTCACCATTATAGAATTCAACGCATGAATGATTTCTTACCATATCTATCAATGATGAAAAATCATAAAGGGTGTTAGGGGAAGGAACAGAATTTTCTTTAAGGAAAGCGAGTACAATAATAAAATTAACTAAATGAGTGGAATTCTCTTCTAAGGGGTTCTTTATAGAATCAAGGATGTAGTAGTGGATAATTTTGTTGAGTCAATAAGGTTTTCCTTATGACTTTTCCATTCTTTATTGTTTTGAAAATCACAAACACCTTATCTTTAAGGAAAATTGCTTTTATAAGAAAAATTGATTTCTTAAGAAAAATTGCTTTTATAAGGAAATTCGCTTTCATAAGAAAAATTATCCTTATCTTATTTTCATCCATATTTTTCTTAAAGTATGAAATTCGGATTCATTTCTATTTTCTCGGAATCATTGAAACTTTGATATAAAGCATTCTGTTTTAGGATTCGGATTCTGGATAAGAACTATAAGGAAGTTTCATTCCGAATTCTGGATATGAACTCTGACTAAGTTCTATTCCAGATTCAGGATACGAATTCTGAAGAAGAATTCTCATTACGAATTCCAATAAAGAATTCTCATTACGAATTATAATGAAGAAATCCCATTCTGAATTCCCATTACGAATTCTGATGAAGAATTCTCATTACGAATTCTGATGAAGAATTCTCATTACGAAATCTGTTGACGAATTCTCATTACGAATTCTGATGACAAATTCTCATTACAAATCCTGATGATGAATTCTCATTACAATTTCTGATAACGAATTCCTATTCCGAATTCTCATTCCGAATTCACCTATTAAACAGAATTTGAGTATCTTTGTTTTATACACTCTGAATTAATTCAGACTCCGAAAAATATCTTTGTTAGACTCCGAACTTTTATATTGCTTACACTTCTAAAATTTGTCTACTCTTATTATTTTCATTACACTTTGAACCTTTACTCCGAAGCGTTCATTCCGAACCTTTGAGTCAGAATTAAAACGATGTTGTACATTCTGTTACACTTGTTTTGTTATAAAACGATGTCGTCTGTTTTGTTATAAACTAACCGTTGTCTAAGTGACACGTGTACAGGTCCCTCCGATCTTTAAGGAAAATATGACCTTTGGACAAGGAGCCGACCTTACCTATAAATAGGAGCTCATTTGAAAGAGCTCATTGCTGATAAAAGTTTTGAAAGGCTGACTAATTTGCTTGAAGTGATTTCTAGAGAGAGAGACTCTTATTAACTCTCAAAGATTCGTGCGACTCCGAATGTTGGTGATTACATTCGAGGGCTTCCGGGGATAGGAAGACAGAGGTGCCGACTACCTTGAAGTTCGAGGGCTTCCTTGCTGAGGAAGACAGAGGTTGCTAACTACCTTGAAGTTGAGGGCTTGCGGGGATAGCAAGACAGAGACTCCGATCTTCGTATCGAGGGCTTACCCTGTTGTGGGTAAGACAGACTTGCTTAAAAGTATAAATCAAGGGACCTTTATCCAAGGTTGTTGGATACCCTTCTCTTTGGGTTAAAAGACTTATATCTTGTTACTAGTAGTTTTACTACTTGTTTTTATTCCGCTGCATTTTGTAATATAAGGAAAGTATAACTTTCTTATACTTCCTTACTTGTACTCTGTTTCATTTAGATTCTATACGCTTTAAGGTAGAATCTCATATTGTAATCTTTTGTTAAGTTTCAGTTGCCGAAACCATATTTCCGGAACCTACGTTTGGAATCTCTTTCCAAGTTTTCTTTTGGAATTAGATGTGTTGTGAATCTACTTAGTTTAACTTTGTTAAACTTAGCCCTTTCCTTCTCTTAAGGAAAACATAGTTATTCTTAACTAACTTTAAAGGTTCCAAAGGAATTTTTAAAGTATACAATTTACCCCCCCTCTTGTATATTGAGCATCTACATCACTATTTCGATCCTACAATTGGTATCAGAGTAGGTCTCTGAAATACTTGTACTCACATACAAGTTTTTCTTGCTCATTTTATTATTCCGAACTATCTTATTATGAATTTTCCCATTCCGAACTTTTCCCATTCCGAACTTTGTTATTACGATTCTTTGCTACTAACAAGTTTGTGTGCAAAGTTATTTTAAGTATGGCAGGAATTAATGTTGGATCAATTGATAATATGAATCCTACAAGACCACCCATATTTGATGGTAATGACTATGAATACTAGAGAGATCGTATGAAGACTTTTGTTATCAATACTGGAGTAGACAACTTTGTTATGCTTACTGGTGATTATAAAATTCCTAACAAGGAAGTCAGATCTTTTAATAATCAAGAAAAGCAAGAATATCAACTCAACTATAAGGTACGCAACACTTTACTATGTTCAATGACCAGAAAAATATATAGCCAAATTTCTTCTTGTGAAGCAGCTAACTGTATATGGAAGAAGTTAGAGGTTACACACTTTGGGACTTCCAAAGTGATTGAGACTAGAAGAGCTATGCTTAGAACTGAATATCATGGCTTCAATTTTCCTTATGGAGAACCTATCTGTAATGTTCAACAAAGATTTATGACTATTGTCAACAGTCTACAATCTATGGGAGAAAAATGTTTAGATGATGAAGCTCTTGTGGATAAAATAATTGATATTATGCCCAATGAGTGGGAATCCAAGAGAACAGCTATAGATGAGAACAGGAAGGTCACTCAAATTACTCTTGATGAATTATTTGGAACTCTTCTACAACATGAAACTAGAATGAAGAGAGATGCAGACAACATCAAGAAGAAGAATGGAAATGGTACTGTTGCTTTTACTACAACTTCAAATCAGATAAAAGCTAAGACTCCTGAGAGAGTAACCAGATCCAAGTCTAAGAAAGTTATTTTCCAATCCGAATCAAGTGAGAATGAAGTCTCAGAAAATGAATTAGCAAATCTTGCTCGAAGGATGAACAAGATAGCCGGCTAGAGAAATTTTCAATCTAAGTATAAGAAAAAGGACATGAAAGATAAGAAAGATGGAGAAGTTACTTGTTATGAATGTAAAAGAGCTGGACATATTAGACCAGATTTCCCTATGCTCAAAAAGAAAGAATGGAAAGAAAGGAATTCAGACAGAAACAGGAAGAAGTATTATAAAGCTAAAGCTAAGAAAGTTCTGAAAGCTAATGACACCTGGAGTGCCAGTGGTGGTGACTCTTCAGATGAATCTTCTGATTATGAATCTTCAGGACAGAAGAATCTTGGTCTTATAGCCAGATTACCTATTGATAATAATTGTCTTATGGCTAAGGTACGAAATGTTGAATCTTTGACCAATGTTTCTTTAAATTCTAATGATAGTAAGTATTATAACTCTTCTGATGAAGAATCATCTTCTAATGAAGAAAATACTTTACCCACGTATGAAGAAGTCTCTAGGTTTGCTGAACTTCTTGAGATTGAGAATTCCAAACTCAGTAAGAAACTTGATAAGGAAAACTCTAGGAATTCTATTCTTACAAAAGCGATATCAGATATTTCTAAAGATCTTGATAGGAAAAAAGCTGATTTTGAAAGTATTTCAAAAAATCTTGAGGAAGTAAGTTATGAGAAGAACAAACTTTCTAAAGAATTAGAAAAAGTAATTTCTAAGAAAAATATTTTCGAGCCTAACTCTAGTTCTAAAACTAATGATTTTGAGGATAAAAATTTGGTTGTAAAAATCAAGTCCGAAATTTTTTCCATAAAGAAGTGTTTATCAAACTTTACCCATGGTAAAGAAAATTTTGATAAGATGTATTCCCAAATACAACCTTTAAGAAATAAATCCGGATTTGGTTATACCCATGCAAAACCTATTTTCAGTAACAATTATTTTGTTCCTCAAAGTGCCCCATTTTGTACCAAGTGTCAATGTGGTGGTCACTGGGCAAAGAATTGTTCCTTAAACAAAACCCAATCTCTAGGATTTCACAAAGCTTACTTTTCTAAGAAGATGTGGGTTCCTAAAATTTTATTGTCTGGAAATCTCGGATCCAAACAAGTTTGGATTCCAAAAATCTAATTTTCTTATTAATTTCAGGAAAACAAAGAGAGTACCAGCAACCATACATGGTACATGGATAGTGGATGTTCCCGGCACATGACTGGTAACAAAATCTTTTTTGAAAAGATTATCAAAACGAAAGGAGGGAAGGTAAATTTCGGAGATAATGCTAAGGGAGAGATTGTTGGTATTGGTAATATTGTTTTTCTTGGTAAAACCTTGATTTCAAATGTTCTTTTTGTTAAAGGTCTTAAGCACAACCTCATTAGCATAAGTCAGTTATGTGATGAAGGTTACCTTGTGAATTTTAGGAATGATAAGTGTTTAGTTCACAATTCCAAGGAAGAATGTATTCTATCAGCCAATAGGCAAGAGAATGTCTACACTTTGAACTTAGAAGATCTTAGAAGCCAAGATTTACCTTGCCTAAGTGCAATGGAAGATCATTCTTGGTTATGTCATAGAAGATTTGGACACTGTAATATTAGAAACCTATGTAAACTCTCTAAGAAGAAACTAGTTAAGGATCTACCGAAGCTTAGATTTGATTCTTCTAAAGTTTGTGATCCTTGTCAATATGGAAAGCAACATAAATCTAGTTTTAAGTCAATCGGTGAAGTTTCAACAACTGATACATTACAGTTAGTGCACATGGATCTTGTTGGTCCAACACAAACTGGAAGTATTGGAGGCAAATACTATGTGTTTGTTCTGGTTGATGATTACACTAAATTTACTTGGGTCTATTTTCTAGCAAAGAAATCTGAATCTTTTTCTTATTTCAAAATTTTTAGAGCTCAAGTTAAAAATGAGAAAAACCTTCCATTTAAAACTATTCATAGTGATCATGGAGGAGAATTTCAAAATTCTGATTTTGAAACTTTTTGTAGTAAGAAAGGCATTACTCATAATTTTTCAGCACCTAGAACTCCTCAACAGAATGGTGTAGTCGAAAGAAGAAATAGAATTCTTCAAGAAATAACTAGAACCATGTTGAGTGAATATTCTATTGCTAGACATTTCTGGGCTGAAGTTGTAAGTACTGCTTGTTATACTATAAATCGAGTTTTGATTAGACCTTTTCTTAATAAAACTCCTTATGAGTTATGGAATGGTAGAAAACCTAGACTATCCTACTTCAAGGTTTTTGGTTGCAAAGTATTCATTTTGAATACTAAAGATAACTTACATAAATTCGCACCAAAGTCTGATGAAGGGATTTTCTTAGGATATTCCACAACCTCTAAGGCTTATAGAGTTTTCAATAAAAATACTTGCACTGTTGAGGAAACAGTACATGTAAAATTTGATGAGTCAGATCCTTTTGTTTTTAAACCATCTCAACTTACATCTTTGGATGTGTTTTCAAAAACTGATTATCAACCTTTGATAGAAGAACCTTCTGATAAGGATAATGTTCTAGAAGATACTTCTGAAACATTTACCCCAGAAGACTTTCTACCCTATGTTGATGAACAGGATTTACAAAACCCAAATCAGGTGTTTCTTAAGAATCATCCCAGTGATAGTATCATTGGTGATGTAAATCAACCTGTAAGGACTAGAAGTTTCTTAAGAAATGAAGTAGAACATCTAGCATTTCTTTCCCAATTAGAACCTAAAAGCACTGATGAAGCTTTAGGTGATGATGATTGGATTAAAGCCATGCAAGATGAACTAAATGAATTCGAAAGGAATAAAGTCTGGACCTTGGTTGAAAGACCTAAAGAAACTTCTGTTATTGGAGTAAAATGGGTTTTCAGAAATAAATGTGATGAAAATGGAGTCATAATAAGAAATAAATCTAGACTTGTTGCCAAAGGCTATAATCAGCACGAAGGAATAGACTATGAAGAAACCTATGCTCCAGTAGCTAGACTTGAATCTATCCGTATTCTACTTGCCTTTGCAGCATTCTTTAATTTAAAACTTTTCCAAATGGATGTGAAATGTGCTTTTCTTAACGGTTATGTTCAAGAGGAAGTTTTTTTTGAACAACCTCCTGGATTTGAAGATACAAAACATCCTGATCATGTTTTTAGACTTACCAAAGCTTTGTATGGCCTTAAACAAGCCCCACGAGCATGGTATGATAGACTCACTGGATTTTTGCTTCAAAATAACTATGTTAAGGGAAATGCAGATCCAACCCTTTTTATAAATAAAGATAAGAAAAATGTTTTGATTGTTCAAATTTATGTTGATGATATTATAGTTGGTTCAACTCAGCAATCTTTGACTGACTCTTTTGCTAGTCTAATGAAATCTAAGTTTGAAATGAGTATGATGGGTGAGTTAACATCTTTCCTTGGTTTTCAAATCTCTCAAAAACCAGAAGGAACCTACATATCTCAACATAAGTATATTAAAGATCTTCTTAAAAAGTATGGTTATCACAACACTAAGAGTATAAGTACTCCCATTGGTACCTCAAACTCTTTAGATCTTGATGAAGCTGGGAAACCAGTAGATCAAACATCTTTTAGAGGTATGATAGGAAGTATACTATACTTAACAGATAGTCGACCAGACTTAATGTTCTCAGTATGCTTGTGTGCAAGATATCAATCCAATCCTAAGGAATCTCACTTAAAGGTGGTAAAAAGAATTTTTCGCTACCTTAAGGGAACCATAGATCTAGGATTATTTTATATATCTGGAAATGATTTTGTTCTAAAAATCTTTTCTGATGCTGACTTTGGTGGATGTAGAATGGATAGAAAAAGTACATCCGGAACTTGTCATTTCTTAGGAGATTCTTTAGTTTCTTGGTCATGCAAGAAGCAACATTCTGTAGCACTTTCCACTGTTGAAGTTGAATATGTAGCGGCTGGAAGTTGTTGTGCACAAGTGTTGTGGATGCAACACACACTCACAGACTATGGCCTGAGTTTTTATAAAACTCAAATTTTGTGTGATAACACAAGTGCCATTGCTCTCAGTAAAAACCCTGCACATCACTCCCGTGCAAAACACATAGATATTAGGCATCACTTTCTTAGGTATCACACACTTAAAGGAGATATTATTCTTCAGTTTATCGGAACGCAAGAACAACTTGCTGATATTTTCACAAAATCTTTGCCTTCTGATAGATTTGAATATATTAAACAGAAGTTAGGAATGATAACCGTAAGGTAATCTTTCTTAATTAACTTTCTGTTGAAAAAATCTCCTTACAGTAATAAACTCCTTTTCATAGGGGGAGTACATTTGATTGTTTGTTTAACAAAGTTTTTCAAAATTTGTTTTCAAACTTTTTGGAACGAATATTTCCGGAATGGAACTTCTGGAACTAAAATTTTCCAAAATGGACATTCTCGTACAGGATACTTCTAGAATGGAAGTGTTCGTATTGAACCTTTCTGGAATGGAAAATTTTCTTACTAGAATTTTCATAATGGAATTTTCATACCAAATTCTTCGTGATGTATTTTTCGTACTAAGTTTTTCGTACTGATTTTTTTTACTAAGATTATTTTTCGCACTGAGTTTTTCCGTAATGAATGTTCCGTAATGAGTTTTTCGTACTAAGTTTATTTTACAAAGTAAAATTTTTGCGAAATCTGTCTTCTCATAATAAAGTTTTTTTTTCTAGTCTTTGTTATATTACCCATTACGAATAATCCTCCTAATCCAATCCGAAAGGTATGATTACCTTACTCAAGTCTTCGTAGTCATATTTTGCTTTCTGGAATTTTCTTGTATTATGTTTTCGGATTATAGTTTTCTTAATTCCTTGTTTTATTAAAAACCTCAAAAAGATCGGATTCAAGCTTTCAACCGTCAGATCTGATCTCAGCTTATTCCAACCGTTAGATCAACTGTGGAAGGTGAACCTTCATCTCGTTGCCTATATAAAGGGGACCCAAATACTCATCCCACATCGATTTCAAGCTCTCGCGTCCCGAAGCACTGCCCCTCTGTTTTAAGACCGTTCCGAACCTCAGATTTCTCCGTTCCGAACTTCTCAGAGGATTACAGATCCGAATGTCTGCGGAGTTAGTGTCTCAAGAAATGTCATCCACTAAGCCTATTTCGCAATGGTTAGTTTATAGAGAAAGGTTAGTCCATTCGGATTTCTTCAACAACTATGATTCCCTTATTTCAAAGAACATTAAGTTGAATGGCTGGGAAGATGTTGCGGTGTCAAAAACCGGGAACCAAGATGAAGTGTATTCAGACTTACTTATTGAGTTCTATGAATCAGTTTCCTTCTTTAAGGAAGATAATAGGGAGAAGTTCTCTTTTAAGTCTTATGGCAAGACTTACAAGCTTTCTCACACCAAGGCTGCAAGCTTGGTAGGACTGACTTATAAAGGAGAAGCCGAATTTATTTCGCATGTGTTTCCGGACTCTAAGGGTATCTTCGACAAGGAAAAAGCCTTAGAAACTCTCGGACTGGCTGATGACAAGGCTCCGAATATTGCCAGTTTATCTACAAATTTATGGATTCTGGAGTTATGGGTACAAGGGCTTATCGTACCGAGGAAAGGTGATAAAGATATCTTGAAGAAAAGTGAGATCTATATCTTAGATTTCCTGATAAATCTAAGGAAGTTTAACTTGATGAAGCACATTCTTATTACTATTGAAAATTTGAAGAAAGGAAATCTGAGAGCTCAGATTATTATGTATCCAGCAATCCTCTCCAAGTTGATTGTTCGGTGCCTTGAGTCTTTCAAGGAGGTTTGCAAATCTAATCCAAGAGTTTTCAAGATCATGCTGGTCAGCGATGGTACTCTTAAGAGGATGGATTTGGCTTTCAACAAGGAAACTGGTGAGTTCTTCGATTTGCCAAATCAAGAAGAAGCGGCTCCAAAGGCTGCTGAACCGGAATCATCTAAGCCAGTAAGGAAGAGAAAGCTGAAAGAAGTGGAAATAGAAGCAGAGAATCCTAAGTCTAAGGAAGTCCATTCTGCACCTCCAAAACCTAAGAAGAAGAAAGACTATACTGATGAGGTTGTTATGAAGTGGAGATCAGATAAAGAAAAAAGGAAAGAAGGGGATCCGCAGTTCGGATTGGACCATGCAGAGGCTAAGGCCTTAAAGGAGAAAACTGCTGATGAGCTTAAAAAACAAGCAAAGCAAAAGAAGCTCAAGAAGAAGATTTCTGAGGCTGAGGTAGCTCAGGCTTTGTTGAAATTCAATGAAATGGTTTCAGCAACTATTCCTGTTCTGAGATCTTTCTCCTTGGAATCTTTACCTGAGATTCTAGGAAGAAATTTTGTTGCTCCGGAAGAAGCTGTTGCTAAGAATACTGAGGAAGTAGAGCAAGTTGAGCAAGTGGAACAAGTAGAAGATGGTGCTGAAGGAAGTGGTGAAACTGGAGATGTGTTAAAACAAGTAGATGATTACAAGGGGACACCTTCGGAACACTTATCACTCCGAACTTCAGAAGCTGAATCTTCGAAGCTAGTTACTCCAGTAATGGAAGAAGAGAAAGGAGAAGAAGAAGTTACTTATCATGGAGAAGAAGAACATCTTTTACTTGATGTTTCTCAGAAGGAAATCGTAGGGGTTCGTGTTCAGGAAGTCGCTGATGAAGAAGATAATGTTGTTCAAGTTTCTGATAGTGAGAAGAGAACTCCGGAACAGGTTTCAATTCCGGAAAAAGACAAGGGAAAGCAAATTCTTGCCGATACTCCGAGCTCAGAAGTAAGGAAGAGGAAGGAAGTTGGTATCTCTTCAAAGAGAAAGCTTGAACTTGTTGAAGAAGAAATTTCTCCAAGCAAAGTTTCAGATTCGGAGTCATCTTCAATGGGGCATGACTTTGTTGTTCAGTCCTTAAAGAAGTTGGTGGGAACCATTCCGACCTTCTCAAGTTTTGATTCAAGATGCCAGATGCTCCAACATGCTTTGAATCAAAAAACTGACTCTGTATCTATGGTTATGGACAAGTGCGTTGAGATTGAGGCTCAGTTCAAAACTTTTTTTGTTGGTTACGAAGCTCATATAAGATCTTGCAAGAGGATGAAAAACTGGTCAAAGAAGACTATGGAAGAGATGAGGTTATTCGATGAGTTTCAAGACAATGTTAAAGATGCCTTTGAGACCGAGGACAAGAAGATAAATGAGTTAACTGCATCCTTTGAAGAGAAGTTGACAGAAGAAAAGAACTTCCGGATTCAAGAAGTGAGAGATCTGAATGGGAAGCTGAATTCCGTTTCTCAAAACTGGAAGTTTGAAAGGGATCATCGGATTGATTTTGAAGAAAGGATGAAGGCTCAGGAATAAAAGATCAAAGCTCAGGAAGAAAGGCTAAAAGCCCACGAAGAAAAAATTGAAGCTCAGTCCGCAAGAATAGTTGTCTTAGAGAAGCAAGCTGAAGAAGATCATAAAGACCTAAAGAAGATCAAGACTATTCTAAAGGGGCTCATGTCAAAGGAAAAAGATCCAAAATAACCAAATCCGATCTTTTTGTTGTAATTTTTTTCTTTGTTGCCGAGATTTCAAACCTAATGAAATTTGTGCCTCTCGTTTCTTTTGTTGTCATTACTAATATTTCAGGTACTTTGTTATTTTTTTTCCATTCCCTCCAATTCTTTTTGAAAATCACAAAGGGGGAGAAGGAAAAGATCCTTAAGAAAAAGAATAACTCTAATAAGAGTTTATCAAAGGGGGAGAAGAAAAAGATCCTTAAGAAAAAGAAAAACTCTAAATAAGAGTTTGTTTAAGGGGGAGATTTTTCATTAAATAAGACCTTCTTATTTATCACTCCGGAAATCTGAATATGATCCTTAGAGTTTCAAAGCCTAAGGGGGAGTTAGTCGTATTCATCAATATCCTTAAACCAAATGGAGATAAGCCTTAATGTTTTTCTTTCTTCTTAGAATTTCTTTTTCGTAAGGATGTTTGTGCTTTCCAAAAAGGGGGAGATTTTTGAGTCAATAAGGTTTTCCTTATGACTTTTCCATTCCTTCTTGTTTTGAAAATCACAAACACCTTATCTTTAAGGAAAATTGCTTTTATAAGAAAAATTGCTTTTATAAGGAAATTCACTTTCATAAGAAAAATTATCCTTATCTTATTTTCATCCATATTTTTCTTAAAGTATGAAATTCGGATTCATTTCTATTTTCTCGGAATCATTGAAACTTTGATATAAAGCATTCTGTTTTAGGATTCAGATTCTGGATAAGAACTATAAGGAAGTTTCATTCCGAATTCCGGATATGAACTCTGACTAAGTTCTATTCCAGATTCAGGATACGAATTCTGAAGAAGAATTATAATTACGAATTCCAATGAAGAATTCTCATTACGAATTCTAATGAAGAAATCCCATTCTGAATTCCCATTATGAATTCTGATGAAGAATTCTCATTACGAATTCTGATGAAGAATTCTCATTACGAATTCTGTTGACGAATTCTCATTACGAATTCTGATGACGAATTCTCATTATGAATCCTAATGATGAATTCTCATTACGATTTCTGATGACGAATTCCTATTCCGAATTCTCATTCCAAATTCACCTATTAAACAGAATTTGAGTATCTTTGTTTTATACACTCTGAATTAATTCAGACTCCGAAAAATATCTTTGTTAGACTCCGAACTTTTATATTGCTTACACTTCTAAAATTTGTCTACTCCTATTATTTTCATTACACTCCGAACCTTTACTCCGAAGCGTTTATTACGAACCTTTGAGTCAGAATTAAAACAATGTCGTACATTCTGTTACACTTGTTTTGTTATAAAACGATGTCGTCTGTTTTGTTATAAACTAACCGTTGTCTAAGTGACACGTGTACAGGTCCCTCCGATCTTTAAGGAAAATATGACCGTTGGAGAAGGAGTTGACCTTACCTATAAATAGGAGCTCATTTGAAAGAGATCGTTGCTGATAAAAGTGTTGAAAGGCTGACTAATTTGCTTGAAATGATTTCTAGAGAGAGAGACTCTTATTAACTCTCAAAGATTTGTGCGACTCTGAATGTTAGTGATTACATTCGAGGGCTTCCGAGGATAGGAAGACAGAGGTGCCGACTACCTTGAAGTTCGAGGGCTTCCCTGCTAAGGAAGACAGAGGTTGCCAACTACCTTGAAGTTGAGGGCTTGCGGGGATAGAAAGACAGAGACTCCGATCTTCGTATCGAGGGCTTACCCTGGTGTGGGTAAGACAGACTTGCTTGAAAGTATAAATCAAGGGACCTTTATCCAAGGTTGTTGGATACCCTTCTCTTTGGGTTAAAAGACTTATATCTTGTTACTAGTGGTTTTACTACTTGTTTTTATTCCGCTGCATTTTGTAATATAATGAAAGTATAACTTTCTTATACTTCCTTACTTGTACTCTGTTTCATTTAGATTCTATACGCTTTAAGGTAGAATCTCATATTGTAATCTTTTGTTAAGTTTCAGTTTCCGGAACCATATTTCCAGAACCTACGTTCGGAATCTCTTTCCAAGTTTGATTTTGGAATTAGAGGTGTTGTGAATCTACTTAGTTTAACTTTGTTAAACTTAGCCCTTTCCTTCTCTTAAGGAAAACATAGTTATTCTTAACTAACTTTAAAGGTTCCAAAGGAATTCTTAAAGTATTCAATTCACCCCCCCTCTTGTATATTGAGCATCTACATCACTATTTAGATCCTAAAAATTTCACCACCAAAATCCATATATAATATAAAATTTTATATATTAATTATGGTTTTGGTGGTTTTTAAGAAATGTATCCCTAATATAATCAGTTCATTTCCATTCATCTTATCATATTCTACTTTAAGCACACAAACAATAGTAGGGAAAATTAAATTTTTAACCCACACATTAATATCCTCCAGCATACCATAGTGGCACTCAATATTATGGTTTTCTACTTGAACAAATATTCCAATGGAATTTATCACCCCAACCTAAAATGAACATAAAATAGAGTGAGTCTTGAAATTTATAGAGGCACACAAATCAATTAGAGAATCTAAAAATAAATAATATACTATAGTAAATGGAATAAATAATGTTTTGGTATCCTTTAATTTGGTGGTAGGTGATGATTTGATAAATGTATCCTAATTTCACCATTTTATCTTCTTGAATTCAACATCAATGTGTACACATATACTTTAGAAACTTAGGGTATTGTGTAATTTGTTTCACTATATCAGTTGATGAAATTTTAACATAAACTTTTTAAAATGTTTCCAAGATTTTATTATTAAGTTTAGTTTCTTTTTGTTTCCTTGGTTGGGTGTCCCTTTAATAAAATGGTAGAGGAATTTCTAGGCTAATAGTTTCATCAATTAACACTCTATTATTTGGTGAAACTTTTATTAGGATAATATTTTTCCTTATTTGGATCTATATAGGTGGTTGAAATGGTGGTTTCCTCAGGACTAGATGACTATAATGGAGAGTATATTTTGGGTTTTAAGTTTTGTTTCACTCTGAAGGGTAATGGCATGGACATTTCCCTTGTACTTAGGCTTGACTAGTGGTTGAGATAGTATTTTACTTGAATATTGACTTTTGATTTCACCCACTGAGTTAGTGAGTTTCCCTAATTGATTTTCTAAGATTTTTATATAATATTGGATTATTTTTTAGAAATATATATTATTTTTATCCATTTGTTTCATTAATTATTCTATTCTAGGCTCAGGTTTTAGAGGGGGTTATTGGAAAGGCCTCTATGGTGGGTGACAATTTATGGGCAGTGGTGGAGGATGACTACCCTACCCCAATTAGTTCCATGATTTTTTAGGTTGGTTGGGATACCCCCCCCCCCTTCATATAGTCTTTTTTATCATTCCATCTATAATTGGTTGGACAGTATGGTTATTTCCTAATTGGTTGGTTATATGGATGGTCTGAAAAGATTTCCTCACAAATCTTAGAATGTTCTCTCAAGTGAGATAATTGGTCATAGTAGTGGGTATTGGGGGCACAAAATCCATAATGAATTAGAGGAGGAGGTTTATATTTCCCATAATAAAGAGAAATTTTTTAGAGTAAGGTACTTACCTATTTAAAACTTGTTTCCACCTTATTTTTAAAATCTAAACATTTCATATCATAAACACATTTTATGGGTATATTGGACCTCAAACCAAACTATTGAGTGTTATATTATTGGATTTTTATGAGGGTCGTTATAATGATCTGTGTATTGTCTATTAGGGAATCACCTATAGCAGCATCAGTCATATTATGATAAAAAGAATTAAACCCTCATAAAAATATTATATTAAATTATTCATACTATTCATGAAGTGTTTCCCCATTTTGATTATATTATTCCATAAATTTATTTATTTATTTTTTGTAGTTTTAGAGTCTAGGAAATATTTTTCAAGAAAAAAAAAATTCATGTTTATCCAGCCTCTAATTAGGGAGTTAACATAATATATCCAGTATTTTTTAATTTCTTATAAAGAAAATGGAAAGTCCCTAAGTTTTAAAAGTTCCTCCACATTCATAGGTTTTAATGTTAATCATATAGTATTGAATTCATTTAAATTTTTATGTGGGTATTCTTCATCAAGTCCATCAAATTTTGGTAATAAGTGAATTAGAAAATATTTTAGTTCAAAGTTTGATACTCTAACTTTCATTAAAATATATATAGGTTGTATATAAACATCAGGTGAAGTTAGTTTTTAAATTTTTTGTTTTTTTTTTCTATATTATTAAATTTTATTTCATCCTTGTTTTTGGTTTTAGAAGAAGAATAACAATTGAGAGGAGTTTAAATATTTTTTGTGACCTCCTTCAAAGGATCATTCAATGATTTTTTGGTTAGTGATGAACCATCATCTTTGGTTCATGTTCAAAAGAAGTATTTCACCTGATAAAGAATATTTCATGCAAAAATACTATAAAAATATTTTAGAACACAAATTTACATATAAAAATTTAATTAAGAAAATAATTACACTGATATTTACAAAATATACTATGTTTTTATAAAAAACACACTAAAAAATGAAGTGATCCTCAAAACTTCACCCCAACATCTAACCATATTATCAGGAAACATCAAAGTTTTTAGGTTTTCAAAGATTATTTTTTAGCATATGGAAAACCCTAATTAGTATATCAAGTATATTTGAAGCTCTTAGAGTGTGAATTTTTAATAAAATTAAAAAAAATTGCGGGTGGTTTTGTAAACAGTTTTAAGTAAAAAAATTAATTAATGAGTTTAATAATTGAAAAATGGAAGTCATTTTTGAGATAAATAGATATAGGTGACCATTAAAAGTATAAGACGCAAAATTTCAAGTTTATAGTTATCATAATATCATTATATTTATAGAAACTCCTTAGTTAATATTAATTGGAATCTAGATTACTCTTCAAGCCTTTATATCAATGAAAGTATAACCAATCCTTGACATAAAAATAATACAAAAAAGTTTTATCCTTTCTTCATGGTATAATAGATTAAAAATAATATTAAAATCTCAAAAAAAAAATATAAATGATTATTTTGTTTTCCAATTGGAAAAACACATGTCACACACTCAAAATATCACATTGATCGGTTAGAAATAAAGAGCATTCAATTAACATGTATCGAAATAAGAATTCAAATATCAAATAATGTAAGATTCATGGAATGAAATTCATTTGAACCCCAATTAAAACAAACCAATATCTAACATATGTGTTGAAACTCCCTTGATATGTGTGTATCTCCTGCATAATTATCTCCCACCATTTAGCTCACCATCGAGAGGAGGAAAAGGCTTATATAGAACTGTTCCTTCATCTTTGATCTCACTAGGAGGATATGGACCTCCATAACTTCTATTATGAAAATTGGATTCCTATTGAACTCCAAAATGATATAACCTTACCCTTGTTTGTTCAATAAAATGATATTCCCTTTTATAGACAATGTGGAAGGTGGTTTTTGGAACCCTATTTGCAAGATACCACTTTTGGTTTAGATTTTGAATGTAAAATGGCCTAATATCAACTTTTAAAAAAGAGAAGAGTTATTTGAAAAACTATTTACTATATTATAGTAAAATTAGGATTCAATTTAATTTCTATATTGGTGGATATTATCAAAATACTTATCTATCCTATTGACTTCATGTAGATTCATTTTTCTGGATAGATCAATTTGTTTGTGCTATAATATTGAATAATTGGTCTTCAGTGTCTTCAAAATACTTTTATCCTAAAAATTTATGGATCATACTAAAAAAAATTAGCCTAATTGGATGGATAAATTTCTCAGAATGTGTGAAGTAATGGACCTATGTTATTGGGATTCTATGCAGTTTGCCCTATTTTCTCCAACTTCATCTCAGGCTCTCCAAATCACCTCCTCCTATAACATAAGCATCAAAACAGGAAAAAATTTCCATTTTTATAGAATTTAATATCAAATATTTAAATCAAATTAGATTTTTAATTTGTTAATATATTTTTAATTTATAATAAAAATAATTTTAACCCAATAGTATAATGGTAGAAATGAATAGTGAATCGCTGCGTGATCAGACTCATAGAATCATGAGGATATTGGGAGTAGTATTAGTTTATTTTTTGTATAATTTTTTGTATTGAACAATTCAACCAGTCTTGTATCATTTTATATTTTTAGTTTTAAGGATTACTTTTTGTTGGTTATTTTTTATTTGTAATGCCTCATTTGGTTTGGCTTTTTTATAAAATTGTTTATTCACTTTTCGTGGAAGTCCAACTTA
Organism: Viscum album; assembly: GCA_963277665.1. NCBI lineage: Eukaryota > Viridiplantae > Streptophyta > Magnoliopsida > Santalales > Viscaceae > Viscum > Viscum album. The sequence goes on from OY728140.1 coordinate 499,199,992, forward strand.
TGGATTATTCATTCCATAATTTTAGTAAAATTATACTTTTTTGATTATAAATATTGGGTGAAATCATTCTCATAATTTTCACTCTAATTCCCGTGGAACATTTCCCCAGCCCATGGGGATCGGGAACTCCACTTGGGCCTTGCCATGGGTGGGATCAGGTGCTGGGATTAGGGGTGGCCCAAACTCGTTCATGACAGAAATAGTACTCAACTTGGATTTTTGATAAAGTAAAATAAATTAATATGGATATAATTATTTTTTTCTTTGGATATAAATTACTTGGAGTAATTAATGAGTTTTTATAATAATGGAATGGGAGATCATGTTCAAAAAGTATTGTGGCTAGTTTTATCTTAAAAGGAGATTGGATTATCTGAAACATGGTGGGGAACCTTGTGACACTAAAAATGGAGAAAGAATATAATTTTTCCCATGGTAATTTATTAAAATCCTTGATAATGATATTTTATTGATATATTATTAGTTTTAACCAGCAAAAAAATATATTTTGAGATTGTTAGTTTTGTGTGTGAGAACATTTGTTTGGTTAAGTGTTGAAAGATTTGGAGGTTAAGTATTTAGAAGTTACACTTCGTGAAACCAGATGGATCTAGATTAACCTTCACCTTGGGTGTATGGTTTATGTTATAGTATGTTAGTTCATTGGAATTATAAGAATTAAATTTTCTCAGTGAAAGTTTTAATGGCAGAAGCAGTGGTGTCCAAGTGTGGGAATGTAGAAGGAGGATCATCCAAACACATACACTTAGGGAGAAACCACATTCTGATGGATGGAGAGACGTATATAATAGTAGTATGTTTCGGATTTTTCATGGAGGTATTTTAAGAGTTTTATTCCCTTATCATTTGTGTATGGGTGAGCAGTGTAACACCTAGAGATTTTATGATATACTTATCTTTAAATAAATCTAACTTCATTTATAGATTTCTTTATACACAACATCAAGTTTAAAATAACCACGAAAAAATATTTAAATATTTTTATGTGACAATTATATAATTTTTTAATCATTTAATTATTAGATCAATTTTGAATTTTTTGGATTTTTCTAAACAAATTTATTTTCAGTGAATAGTGAAAAATACCAATTTTTTTAAAACTACCATTTTTCATTAAATAAAGTTATTTAAAAAGTAATATTATATTTTAGATTTATTATTAAATTTATATAAGATATATTTTTAAAAAAATAATCTAATTAATTCCATTAGGATCAATTTTTTTATGATTTTTATATAAGTAGATTTTTAGGCTTAAAGCCCATTTTTATGAAAAATCATTTTTCATCGCATTTTAAGGGTTTATTTTTAAATTAATTTGTGAAAATTATAGAAATATAATTTAATAAAATGGATTAAATATTTATAATTAGTATTTTCAAAAAAATTAAATAGGTCCTTTATATTTTATTTCATTTTGAATAGTAAATGTGGTAAATTTATCACCTCGGTAAGGGGTAAATCAATTAATTAAGGTTAAAAATAATCTGATAATCCATTAACAATATATCCAAAACATGTCCCTATTTCATTGTATGGGATTAATTTTTCTATATCCATCCAAAAAATTGAATAAATGGAATTTTTATGCCATTTTTCTTTGATAATGACATTTATATAATTTTAAGGAAAGAAAAACACAAAATGCCATTCTCTTGCCTTTAAATTTATATTATATGTTTAAATAAGGATAAAAATAGTTTTTGAAAAAATATTAAGGGTTATTTTTATATTAATTAAATTATTTTTATGATGGGAATTTATTTATAATTTTTATTTATTATATAATTACCTTAAAGTTTTATACTATGGTGACACCGTACTTCTGCAAGTAATGGAAAAATACAGGTAAATAATTTTAAAAACATTAAAACTAATTTTTTTGGAATTAATTATGGTTACAGGAGAATTTCATAGTTAATAATAATTTATTATTGATGATTAAAATGATTATATTATAATTCTATATTTCTATCGATATCCTTAAAGTCAAATTAGTTGAATAGTGTCAAAAATGACATTAATGGTATTTTATGAAAAATAATATTTTATAAATTATTTAAAAAATATAAAAATATTTAAAGTTGAAAATTAGGATCATAAATATTCTAAAATTTCAACCCTTTTACATTTATAATTAAATTTTACCTTATAGGTAAAATTATTACCCTTTAAGATTGAAAAAATCATTATTGCGGTTAACGTTAAAGTTCATTCACTAGGGGTTAAACCAAGAGATAAGATAAATTTTTCCAATTAAAATTGTCTAAATACTATTATATAACCATATTTGGACCTAATACTATACTAAATTATAATATATATCCATTTTCAATCATTTTTCTTGAGTGTGACATTATTATATTTTAATCTTGTAAGAAATTCCAAGTGTGTCATTTCCCTCCCTTATAAAAGGACACCTATTCTCTATATAGATCAACTAAAACATACCCAATTCCATTATAAAATTACATATCTATGAATTATAGTTTTTGGTCTTCATAAAATATCGTTCAAGGGGTCTTTAAGAAAAAATCTAGAGGATACCAACCGAAGGAGACGTCATCATTCTACCCAGACTCTTTCAAATTATTTCTTCTTTTACCTACTAAAAATTTATGGTATTTATCATGAAATAGTTAATTTAGTATCTTAAATATAATTAAATGATATTATTATTATAGAACCACCATTATTCACACTCGTTTTCATCAAATTGGAAGTGAAAGTATTGCTCAAGCGTACATGTGGACTACCTCCACCATGTAGAAATACAATTAATTTTCCATAACCATATTTCATGGATTATTATCATGATGGTTTTAATGATTATATATAATATTTTTAAAAAAAATTATTCTTCTATAATTATGATGTAATATCTATGTTCTTACCTTACAATCCATTAGAAAATGATATCGTTACTCATGCGTACATGTGGACTAAGACCTCCGCAAAGTGATGTGATTTGTTTTTCATTTCCACTTTACATGGATAGTAATAATGATACATTTAATGAATATATATATATATATATGATATAATAATGATTCTATAAAGGTTAATTATTATTTACCTTTCTATAATTTCATCCTTTGAAAAGTGAAAACAATGTTTATTCATGTGTATGGTCTACCGTCTCCATAAACGGTGTAATTCATTTTTCTATATCTAAATTTTATGGATGACTCTAAATATATATGTAGTGAATATATATTATATTAATATAATGATTAAAATTATTTATATAATGGAACAAAAATAAAATTATAAGTACCAGAACTATCGAATCAAAATTCTAATGAAAAATGAAACAGTTAACATCTGAAAAAACATTTTTAATTAGGAATTATTAATAAATAGGTGTTTAAATTTTATAAGTGGATCATATATAATATTACAAGTATATAAATGAAACTTATATGGAATTATAATAATTTAAGATTTATTATATAGGATTTTATATTTCTTTTGAAGAAATTTGAACTTGATATAAGGGATTTCGTCTCAATTTCCACCTCATTGAGACATATTTGGTATTATGAACCTATTTATGTTTATGTGGTATATATAATACCCCTTTTATGTATTTAAAATTAATATAAATTTATTAATTATGATTAAATTTTAAAATTAAGTTTACTCTTTCGAGGGGTAATAATTTAAAAGTTTCCAAATAGGTAAGAATTTATTTTAAAAAAGGCTTTTTTATTGTTCTTATTTTCATTGAATAAATATTATAATATATCCTTCATAAACTCTATCCATTTTATAATACTATTTATATTTATGGAGTTTGAATATTTTATTTTAAATTTTCCTCTCTTTTTCACTTGAATAAAGCAAAGAAACGATTAAAATAAAATACAATCATGTTTCACTTTTGATCAGATATATTTTTCTTCCATATCGATATTTTGAAGAAAAAAACGTTTTTCAAAAGTCCTCTGTATTCACACAAAATATTTATTAAGGACATTTTATGTCATCTTTGGCATTTAGAAGCTTTAAAAGTAATCTTTATCATGTTTTTTGAAAGTTTCATTTTAGACTTCTTTAGAAAAAGTCAAAAGGAATTTTTCTTTTTAACATATATAGAGTTAATGCATTTTCCCTTAATCATAATTGTTTATGATATTTAGCTTATTTTTCATGTTTACAATGGTTTTAAAAATAAAAATATTTAATGAAAAAATATTTTAATGTTTTACTTCCATTTTATTTATTTCTCTAAAGGACATAATTTTATTACAAAATCTATATTTTTTGAATTAATAATTGTCTTTTATCACTTATAAATTTTGTGGTTATTAAATTTATCTTAAAAAATTAAATTTATTGAGATCATTTTTATTGGATGTTACATTTCTCTAAAATATCCATATTCTTTGTGAACCACCTTCAGATTTTGTGAAATATTTGTTTTCAAATATATTTAATATTTTTGACATTTAGCATTACACGCAACACTGATTTTAGCTATTTTTACATGAAACATTATTTTTATCTTTCTTTACATGCACCACTGAGTTTAGCTGGCATTACAAATAACATTGAGTTTAAACCAAATGTGACATACTATTACAATATTATTATTTAATATATTATTTATCATCTAGTAGTTAGAATAGAGAATATGAATAGGATTTACAAAATTATGAATATATATAGTATACACATGTATATATAATGAATTATTTTGTGATAAATTAATTATAAATATAAATAAAAATCATTTTAAAACAAAGAAAATATTTTTTTGGAAAAAACTATTTTTATGCGCACAAACATGTTCTAGCTTAATAAATTAAAATTTTATTTTTGGTGAATTATTTTAACAAAATTAGAATATTATATATTCAATAAAATTTTAAACTTTCATATTATATGTTTTCTAAACAATAAATAAGTATAAATGCAATTATACACTTAAAAACGATATTTTTCTAAAAAGCAGTTTTGTCACTTTTGTGCACTTATTTTAAACTTAATTTTTTCCAATTTTAGAAATTTTTTTTTAAAATTAAATTTATTTTTCAAATCATAATGTCAAAATTATCTTATCCTTAATTTTTGATAAATTTCTAAGAAAATAAATTTTTTGATGAATAGTTAAAAATACAATTTTTTACTAAGAACTTTCATTTCTTTTAAATCATTAAAAAACTAAAAAATGTTTTAATATGTTTTTCAAAGTGAAATAAATTCAATTATATATATATTAATAAAATTTAGGTCTTTTGAATCAATTTCATGTGGAATTCTTCTATAAAAACGTTTTTAAATATTTGAACATTTTCTCTTTAGAAAACCACTTTCTCGTTACATTTGTAGGGTTAATTATAAATTAAATATTGATAATTATATGGATGGAATTTTCAAAGTGGGTTAAATATTTTTAATCATAATAATTTATATTATATATTAATTTAAACTTAAATTTTTACCATAAATAATAGTAAAAAAGTGAAAATTAATTATCGTTTTTAAGGTGAAAATGGGTTTACCAGGGGTTAAACTAAAAGGATAAGGGTTTAAATTACCTAAAAACTTGTAAAACACGCATTTTGTGTCCATATTTAAAACTCATAACCTATAAATTTCTATGATTTGCCATTTTTGATCATTTTTTCATGTCAAAAACGAGGTTACACTTTTTTTATATTAAAAATTACCAATCTACCACTCACCTCACTTATAACACCCCCCATACTCTCCTTTTAACACTTCCGAAATCCATTGGTTTAGAAAATACCTAAAAAATAATTTACTTAATTCCATCATCTCATAATAGAATCCTTGTTTTGGTCATAAATCCATTCTATGAAAGATTATGGTGCAAACAAAAAGAAGTTATCTGAAGAAGAGGTAAAGTCTCTAACTGAGAATTTTATTTTATTTCTTCCTCAACAAACATAATTTATTATTAAACCATTATGATATAATAAAATCAGTATATTTAATATACTAATATGTTTTTATATTAATTTCATGACCAAAAACCATCTCCACTTTTATCAAATGGGATATGAAATCATCATTTGTGTGTACGGTGGACTACCACCTCATAAACTAATGTAATTAGTTTTCTATAATAACCTATCACGTGTGCATATAATGATGGATTAAATATTTATATATGATATTTATGATATTATTATAATTTTTTAATTATTATATCACATATACCTTCTTAATTTTCATTTTTTGGGAATATGATAATGTTGTTCATCTGTATGGCAGGTTACTTCCTCGCGAGGCAATGTGAATCATTCACGCTTTACATGGAAGGTAATAAGGATGGGTTTAAGAAAAAATCTGATATATATGAAATAAAAATTATTTTTAATGGTAATATATTATTTAACTTTATTTCTTCCATACCATCAAGAAATTGGAAATAGTGTTCATGTGTACGTACTGTATACCATAACCATGAACGATGTATTTAATTTTATATCTCAAAATTTTATGGATTACTCTAAATAAATATATAATAAATATATATGATTTTTATAAAATGTCTAAATTTTTTATATAATGTAACTATTATCAAAGTAAGAGGACCAATAATCAAAAATCAAAACATACATAAAAAACAAAGCAATTATTGCCCAAAACATGAATTTAACATAGAATTGTTAATAAATGGGTAATAAATAGTAAAAGTATATATTATATGGTATGATATATATAATTATGGTTCTATAATATATTTATAACCTAAATTTATTAAATAGGAGTTTTTAATGTGTATTAAGGAAGTCGAGACTTATTGTAAGGGAATTTTGTCTCACTTTTTACTTTTGTAAGACACATGACATATTCACCACCTATTTCTTTTATATAGAAAATATAATAACCATGGATGTAATTTATGATTATTATCATGAAAATAATTGGTATTTACATATCTATTTTAGTATCACTCTTTCATGGGGTTTACAGTTTCAAAGTTACCAATGTGGGATGGGATTTTTGTCTCAATTTGTCTTCTTTGGGACAAATGTTATATTATGAACCTATGTCCTTTTATGAGGTGTGTATACAGATCATTTGAAATTTAATATCATTAATTTATTTATTCTCATTATATTTTAAGTTTCATTTAATAATATTATTTATTAATGCTTATGATTCAATGTTACCAAAGTGGTAATGGTTTTATGATACTGTCTCATCATTTATCAGGATTATTTATGTTTATGATTTTGATGATGAAATATTATGATCCATATCTCAAAAAAATAATGAATTTTATTATCCTATGGTTATTTCATGAAAATAATTTTTTTCCCTTAATTTTCCTCTCTTTTTTTACTCAAGATTTAAAAAATTAAAATCAAAATGACTTTATTTCTCAATTTAGTCAAGAATCCTTTTTCTTCCAAAATCATGTTTTCGAAAAAAAATAAAAAAATGTTTTAAAAATTCTCAAAATGATTTATTAAAAATAATTTTATACATGTTTTACTTTTAAAAAAAATAGAAATGAATAATCATATCATTTTACAAACAATACTCATTTTTATTTAACCAAAAATGTGAAACGAATATTTATTTTAACATGTACGTCATGAAAATAATTTACCAACATTTTGACCATTATTTTCTTTGAAGAATCCTTTATAAGTTTCAAAGGTAATTTTCAAAATAAAAAGGTTATTTTCTTAAAAAAAATATTCCAAGTGATCTTTAGAAATAATTTTCCATATAATATTATAACCTTTTATGTTACTTAAGATTTACTAGGGATATGATCCCATTGTAAATTACTTATTATTCCCATGGATTATTGATGATTATGATAAAGATATGGTTATGAAACTCATTTTATTTCTATGGATTATGTTATGATAAATGCTTTTTGGTATTATAGAGCATGAATGTATAGATTATGTGATTAGTGAGAACTATATATTCCTCTAATTAACTGGGTAATGATTAATGCTATATGAGATAAAAGGATACACATGAGGTTATCCTAATCCCAAAAAGGGTACATGGGAGGCAATCCTAATCCTGAAAGAGGGTACATGGGAGGTTATCCCAACACCAAAAGAGGGTACACAATAGTTTATCCCAAGACCACATAAGGTACATAGGTGTTTAGCCCAAGACAAACATGTTATTAATTTATTGGTGGGTATCCTTGACATAATAATTTTTATTCTTATGTATATTCCACAAATCAATGAATTATGCTAATTTATGTTCTCATAGTTCATGTTATTTGATTTAATTATGATTCATGTCTTATAAAGTGTCAATATTTATTCCTTGACTCAAGTGTATGATCTATGTTATGTAGGGTATGTTTTGTTAATTTTATCCTCATGTTATCATACATTTTTTCTCATGATATATTATATCTCTCTTGATTACCCTTACTGAGCATTTGATCTCACCCATTCTTATGTTTCTTTTTCCCAGGTTATGATGAAAGGTATTATGTATGATATTTATAAGAAGGTTTATATTTATGAAGAACATAGTGGGAGATGATGTGGCTCCCTTATGTACTATTTATTTATGTATCCATTTTTTCAAAGGAACTAGACCTAACAGATTCTTGTATGGATTATTATGTTATATAATGAATATTCTTCTATTAATATTTAATATTTATATATGATAAGTTTCTTTCTTTAAAGTTGGTATATGGTTTAATTAAACTTTCAAAACTAGGATGAGAATAATATAGTGATATTCCTAGGGATATTTCTAAGTATGTGTATAGGGATATGTCTAATGATAAGTCTAAGGATGAGTAAAAGTATAGGAAAATGTCCTTGAAATTTGGTAAAGGATAGAGTGAGTGGTTTAAAAGAAATTAAATCATTATCTAGATACTACAAGTAAATGTGGATCTAAAATAGAGGTATATCATGGTAATAACCTCAAAAGGGGTGTATTGATCTTGAATATATCTTCACCTAGTGCACAACATCGAACCTTTATTCACACCTAGTTTGACACTCCTGAAGGAAATTATTTGGAAATTCACAAACTCTTTACAAAACATCATGAAATATGTGAATAAATACATATTTTAAGTCCAATGTTTCATAGATTTAAAATAATGTGTCATGATTTAGAAATCCTATAAGTGATTTTTCATAACAATGTGGTTCCACATTATGATTATTGTTTCTTACACTAAGATTTTTTTCACTTTTTCAATGGTTATAACTCAAAGGAACCATATTAATTTTGAATGAAATAGACAATATAATAATTTTACTCCTAATAAATAAAATGTTATAGGATATGGAATGAAAAATATTATTGTTATGCTCAAATAATTTTCTTAGGATATGAATAATACTTAGTGTCTAAATGATCAAAGGAGGAAAAAAATTTATATTTAGTCCTTCATGAGGAAACATCCACCTTCTTTTAGTGGTTTTTCTAATAAAATAGTTTATAAGAAATGTATCAGTACCATTGAATATATATTTTCCATTATCCAATTTTTGGAACATGAAAAATTAATTTTGCTTATCTATCATTTGGAAGTAAAAAAGAATCAGTGGTGGACTCCTGCCTGAATGGCCCGAAGGCCTTCATTTTTATTGATTTTTTGATAACCCCTCTTTCAAGGGATGAGGGGGAACCCTTAAAAGTCCTATAGGCTCAGAGATTACATGGCCCATAGTATTAGGAGATTACATGACCCTAAGGTCTTATGGAATACAACAAAATCAGTGGTGGACTCTTATCAAGACTACAAGACAATAATATGACATTGACTCCATGGATTGTGATGAGTTTAAGAGATTATTTTTCAATAAGTATATTCCTCATCATATTTTCATAAAAATGGTTAATTAATTCCCTGAGTTAAAATAGAATGATGATGAATTCATTGATACTTAAGAGGAAAATTTTACAAGACTTGTGATATGCACTTCCAGTATTATCATCCAAACTGAAAGTAAGGTTGATAGATTCTTCAGTGTCATAAAACCAAGTCTCTAAAGAACATCAACCAAAAGGGACTTCAGTAACTATGAGTAAATTTTTCATTGTGCTATCAAGGTATAAATGAATATTTTATTTACCCATAAATAAAATGGTTTTGATAATAAAATAAATATGTAATTCAAAGTAAAATATAAAAACCATGGAAAAAAGATGATAAGATTTCCATTATGCATGAATTATAGAAGGAAACAAAAAGTAAATTTGCTTAAAGGTAATACCAGATGTTTTAAGTGTAGAAATGAATTTCATAGAGTGTATGAATTTCTAATTGATATAAATAAGTAAGATAATTATGAAAATAGATATAAATATCCATATAATTCACCACTCACACTTCATTATTTCAATTGCAAGGATTTGGGAATTATGTGAATCACTTCCCCAATCCAATGGCTAATGTGGATAATAATACACAATAACCTCTAAATAAAAGGGACAAATGGAAATATTATCCAATAACTATGGATGAAGTAAATCATTATAATTAGGTCACACTTATCCTCCCCTCCTTATTTGGGAATTTCTTATTTGATTTTGTATGAATGATCCCTATGTGAAAATATTTTGTGTTAATCCTTTAGTGAAATTTCATATGAGTATCTCCATATATATGGATTCTAGAATAATGAAATTTAATTTGATATTATAATGGTACATGGTTGAACCCAAGATTCCAATGAAAATATATTTTTATAATATAATATCTTATATAAGGAATGAAGGGTATATTAAATTTTATAAGTGTATATGTCTCCATGTAAGATTAACTTAGGAGTTATGGATACCATCATGATTTTATAAGTTTAAGGTTTATCATAAGTTTAAATCCATTAACACCCCTTTTGAGGTTTTATATGATGGGATTTTATCAATATTAAGGATATTTTATGATACATTTATGGAAATGCAACCCTTTGGTTTTTTATATTTTTTAGTGACAAAGTTATTTGAGTAGGAATGCATTTACACTTTGTGGATATATGATTAAAGGTACTGGTAACCTTTTTGGTTTATATTATTTTTATATTGAGGTAATTATGTATTGTATTAGATCATCTTATGATGTTATAAAACTTCATTGTTATCAGAGAAGATTTCACTTTAGATCAGATTTCTAGAATATACATTAAAAAAGTGGTAAGATTGCATGGATTTCCACATTTAGTTGTATCTGATAGGGATATTAAGTTTACCTTTATGTTTTGGTGAATTATTTAGAAAGCTCTTGAAATGGAGTTGAGTTTCAAAACTATGTATCATCCTCAGACATATGGTTAGTCTGACAGAACAATTCAAACCCTAGAGGATATGCTAAGATCTTTTTTAATAGATTTCAAAGGTGGTTGGGATAAACACCTCCCTCTAGTTGAGTTTTCTTAAAAAATATATTTCAATCAAGTATTTATATGTATTCTTATCAATAACTTTAGGGAAATAAGTGTATAAATCCAATATACTAGAATAAAGTTGCATAAAGAAATCTATTGGGACCTAAGTTAGCTGATAAAATGAAAGATTAAGTTAGAGACATTCAGAAACATGTAAGGGAAACACAAATTTGATATAAATTTTATACTAATAATCATTAATGTGATCTATAATTTAATGTTGGTGATAAGGAATTTCTATGAATTTCTATATGGAAGAAAAGAGGGAAAACTAAGACATAGGTTTTTTTGTCCCTTTAAAATTCTTGATCGTATCAGGATCACAACTTATCACTTGTAATTTTCACCAAACCTCCTTCAGTTTCACAATGTCTTCTATGTATCTCTCCTAAGTATGTACATACCTAATCCATCACATGTACATAACTCATAGGTCGTACTACTGGAGTATGATCTTTCTTATGAGGAACAACCAATGGAGATTATAGATTGTATAGAGAAAGTAATATGAATCAACACCACTCACCTGGTTAATTTTTTGTGGTGAAACCACTAGGGGAACCTGGTTATGTAATGAGAAGGAATTATCCTCAATTTTTGGTACTAAATAGAAAATTTTGTATGGAAAAATTCATTTTAAGGAGGGTATAATGTAACACACCCTAAGATTTTGGGAAATATTTTTTTAAAATAAAAGTAATATTTTAGATATTTTGTGTTACATGAAATACTAAGTTTATATTGTGTTATAAGAAATATTTATTTTATCTTGTGTTATGCACAATACTGAGTTTATCTTGTGTTAAACACAACACTAAGTTTAAATGAAACATGATATACTATTAAAATATTATTATTTAAAATGATTTTTATCACCTAGTTATTGGAATAGAGGGTATGAATAGGATTAACTAAATTATGAAAATATATGGTTTACACATGTATATATAATTAATTCTTTGGTGGCAGGTTCATTAGAAATTAAAATAAAAACCATTTGAATGTAAAAGGAAATCTTTTTTCTGAAAAACTATTTTTATATGAATAAACATGTTTTAAATAAATAAATTAAATAAATCACTTTTGGAGAATTATTTTAATGAAATTAATATGTTATATATTCAATAAATATTTTACCACTAATATTATGTGTTTTTCAGACATGTGATAAGAATAAATCTAATTTTACGCTTAAAACTGTATTTTTTTAAATTGCAGTTTTGTTTCCTTTTGCACACTTATTTTAAAATTAATTTTGAAAATTTTAGAAAATTTATTTGAAAATTTAAATTAATTTTTTAAATCATCATGTAAAAATTATCTTAGGGTGAATTTTTGAGAATTTGATAAATTTTTTGATGAATAATGAAAATTGCTATTTTTTATTAAGAGTTTTCATTTCTTTTAAATCATTTAAAAACATAAAAATTGATTTAATATGGTATTAAAAGTAAAAATAGTTAAATTATATATATATATATATAATTAGTTCATTTGTATTAATTTCATAATGAATTTTGATATAAAAACATTTTAATCTTTTAAACATTTTCTCTTTAAAAAATCACTTTCTCATCGCATCTATGCGGTTAATTTAAATTTAAAATTTTCCACATCAATGAATGGAATTTGAAAATCTGGATTCAATATTTTTTATCAGAATAATTTATATTATCTAATAAGTTAAACTTAATTTGTTATCATAAAAAATAGTAAAAATAGTAAAAATTAATTACCACGGTTAAGGTGAAATGGGTTTACTGAGGGTTAAACTAAAAGGATAATGGGTAAAATGACATATAAACTTGTCAAAAACCAATTTTATAAAAATATATAGACCTTATATTCTCTAATATTTTATAATTTTTCATTTATTGTCCTTTTTTCATGTAAAAAATGTGGGTACACCTTTCTCTTCTAAAAATATTTAAAGTGTACCACACACCTAACTTATAAAATGGCACCCCTATCCTATCCAATTAACAATTTCAAATCCCATTGGTTCATACAATAAATTCCCAAATTAGTTCCTAAATTACATTAAATCATCTTATAATCCTTATTTTAGTCATAAATCCATCCTATTAAGGCTTTTGGTGAAAACCAAAAGAAGTTTTCTGGAGAAGAGGTAATGTCCCGAATTGATCATTTTATTTTATTTCTTACTAAAAATCCTTCAAGTATTATTAAAACATGGTGATATAGTAACCTAAATATCTTAATTATACGGATATTTTTATATTAATTTAATAACCTATAACAATATTCAATTCCAATAAATGAGATACAAAATCATCATTCATGTGTATGGATGACTACCGCCTCGTGAACCAGTGTTATTCATTTTCTATCAAGACCTATCAAGGATGGATATAATTATGGATTAAATATTATATATTATATCAAAAATATTATCATAATTTTGAAATTATTATATCATGTGTACCTTCTTATTTCCATTCTCTGAGAATATGATAACTTCGCTCGTCAATACGTCGGACTACCATCTCGAGAAGTGATGTGATTCATTCCCAATTTAAATGGAAGGAAATAAGGATGTTTTTATTTAAAATATGTGATATATATTCCATAAAAATGATTGTGTAATGTTTAAATTTTATTTACCTTTCTGTCTTTCATTCCTTCAAGAAAATTGAAACAACATTCATGTATACGTATGGTATACCGTCTCCATGAACGGTGTATTTCATTTTCTATATCTAACTTTTATGGATTATGATAAATATAAAAATAATAAATATATATGATATTTATATCATGTTTAATATTCTATATATTATTAAACAATTATCAAAGTAATAGTAACAAAAATAAAAAATCAAAATATACAAGAAAAGTAAAGCAGTTATTGCATGAAATGTGACTTTAACATGGAATTGCTAATAAATGCGTAATAATAGGTCAAAGTAAATATTATGTGTTATGATATATATAATTATATTTCTATAATATATATATATATATATATAATAAACGTACATTGAGTATATAGGAGGCTACAATATGTAGAATGAAGTCGAGACTTAAGGTAATGGATTTATGTCTCACTTTTTATTTATGTGAGATACATTCCATATTCACCACGTAATGATTTTATGTGATGAATATAATAACCATGAATGTTTTTAATGATTATTTTAATTAAAATTATTGGGATTTATATATCCATTTTAGGATCCATATTCCATTGGGTCTACAGTTTCAAAGTTACCAATACGGTAATATATTTTTGTCTCAATTGGTCTTCTTTAGGACATAGGTTATGTTATGCACCTATATCTATTTATGAGGTGTATATATAACCCATTTAACAAAAAATATCATGAATTTATTTATTCTCATTATAATTTAAGTTTCCTTTAAATTCATTCTTTCATAGGGCTTACGATTCAATGTAATGAATGTGGTAATGGTTTTATGATACTATCTCTTGTTTATAGGGATTGTTTATATTTATACTTATTATGATGAACTATTATGATTCATCTCTCAATAAACTCATGAAATTTATTATCCTTTAGTTATTTTATTAGAATACATTTTTTACCTTCATTTTCCCCTATTTATAAACTCAATATTTAAAAAGAATTTTTTTAAAGTAAACTGAATTTATTTCTCTATTTAGTTGAAAATCCTTTTTCTTATAAAATCATTTTTTCTAAAAAAACTCAAAAATGTTTTTAAAATTATAAAAATAATTTATTAAGGAAATTTTTTACCATGTTTTACTTTTTAAAAAATGTTTTGAAAGTAATATTCATGTCTTTTTTCAAACAATTCTCGTTTGGATTTTACCAAAAATATAAAATAAATATTTATCTTAACATGTATGACATGAACAGAATTTCCTAAAGTCATGAAAATTATTTTTTTTTTAAGATTAATTTATAATTTTTTAAGTTAATTTTCAAATAAATGGATTTTCAAAATATTTTGTGAACTTTCATTTTTAAAAAAGATGATTTTCAATATGAAAAGGTTATGTTCCTAAAGAAACTTTCCAAGCGATCTTTAAAAATAATTTTCTATATAATATGATATCCTTTGATGTTACTTAAACTTTAATGGGGATATGATCCAATTTCACTATCCTTATTCTTTATCTAGATGATTTATGATTATAATGAATAGGATGTTATGAAACTCATTTCCTTTCTATGAGTTATGTTATGATAAATGTTTTATGATCTAGTGGCACGTGAATATATGGATTATGTGATAATTAGGACCTATATCTCCCCATAATTAATTGGGTAATGATTATATGATATCAAAGGGTACATAAAAGGTTATCCCAATCCCAAAAGAGGGTATACGGGAGGTTATTGTAACATCCCATGTTTGAAACCAAATGAAAAATCGAAGGAAATTAAATTTTTTCTATTAGCTGGGTAGGCCGATATTAAAATCGAGCATCGAAACCTTTTTCTTTCTGATAGTTGACACTATAATGTGTCTTTTAAAGAAACTTAATTAAACAAATTAGATTAAAATTAAAATGGAAATAAATTAAATAAAGGGTAAAAATCTTCTCTAGCACTTTGATATATTTTATGAAATATTTTTAGAGTTATACATTGAGTTAGCGTAGGGTTTTGAGACACGTAGACCCATGATATTGATAGAATAAAAATATTAAATTTATTTTATTCATACACATGTACCGATTGGTCAGATTAAAACTCAAGATAATTTAATTGGGTTTTAAATATATTATTTTTTTGGGCAGTTAGAAATAATAATAATAATTTTAGTATTAATATTATTATTTACATGAAGACAAAAAAATGAATATATTCTTTTAAAATTAATAAATTGTATTGTGGTGTAAATAATAAGAAGAAAATGTACTAATTGTGATATTATTAATTGTAAAAATTAAATTCAAATGTCAAATCAATATTAATTTATTAGGTGTTATCAGTTTTTAATGGTTGTTGTCGTTAAAATACTAATGGTGTCATTGATGTGTTGTATTAAATAATAATAATTTGATTTATTATTATTTTTAGTAGTTTGGGACAAAAAACATTGATGTATATATATGTGGGGATTAAATATATATATATATATATATATATATATATGTACATATATACATGTGCGGGTGTATATATATTCATATACAGATGTGTGTGTGTGTGTGTGTAATATGTATATATATAGATGGTGGATATTTGTATTTTTTGGTTCGATAAAACATTATTAATTTCTCACATAAATGATTGTAACTTCTCAACTTAAACCAAGGTGCATACTATTTAAATTTTTAGTTCAAATCCTTAAAATGACCTAGAGCACACATGTATGCACCCTGTTGCGAGTCCCAGACAGCTATTAAAATTAATTAAATAATTACTCGGGCTTTATGTAAAAAAATTTATGTCGCACCCTAAGACAGTGTTTGGGTTAAAAATAATTAAAAAGGGATTAAAAAGAAATAAAAATAATTTTAAGTAAATTAAAATAATTGAAACGGGGGTAAAAATAAATAATAAAATAAAAGTGGTTGAAGAAAAAATAAAAATAATGAAAGTAAAGTAAATAAATTTTATTAATTATTTTACTTTCTCCCTCCATTTTTTTTATTATTTAATTTTATTTTATTTTTATTTTTTATTTATTTTCCTTCTTTCCCTTTCCTTTTTATTCTCTCCCACTCCTCTCCCCTCTTGGTGTGTCGCCCCATG
This sequence comes from Viscum album, assembly GCA_963277665.1. Lineage (NCBI taxonomy): Eukaryota > Viridiplantae > Streptophyta > Magnoliopsida > Santalales > Viscaceae > Viscum > Viscum album. The sequence goes on from OY728140.1 coordinate 499,217,099, forward strand.
TAGTGCCCCACCCTTGTGGTGCACCTCCTCCTCTCCTCTCCTCCTTCGAAAGCCTACTGTGACTCCGTCTCTCATCCATTTTCTTCACCATTAGTTGTGAAGTAAATATCTTGGTAAGGATAACCTCATTCATCAAGAATTATATGATCTCCTTCTTTATCTGTCTCATAATCTTCCATGGAAGGTTTTTACTCGAATTTGGGGCTTTTCTAAAATTGTGATATTTCTTCTCTTTTAGGTCAAATCAAAGAACATTGCAGAGCGTAGGATCCTCCATGAGTACAAGTTATGGGGTCTAGTCTCTTTCCCATAATTTTGTTGCATCTTTTAGATAGAAAATTGTTCCGATCATCAGTGCCTATCGGTGATGTTTAATTTTATCTTTTCTAAAAAAATTAAATTACTTTTCTTAACCATTTCAACCTTGTTTGAGATAATCAATCTCATTTAAATTTTTTCAACATATTTGGATACCCCATTGGGTGTACCGATATTTTTTCCCTAATTTTCCATTATCCTATAGTAATTAAATTATTTAATTTCATGTGTTGAAAAACCCCTTTAGATTGAGCTTTAAATTAAATAATTTATTTAGGATAATTTTAAACCATGAACCTTGAGTTTTTTTGGTTTATTTATGCCTAATGATTTTCTTCCTTGTTAATTTATTATCCTTCTGTTCCGTTATAAAAGTGATATGTGTGTTTTTTCTTCTTTCTCTGATAAATTTCTTTGGTTATAACTGCTTGTCTAGAATAATTATTGGTATGTGGCTTAAGTTTTTTATACTGTTGTGTTCAAATTATAAATGCAAACCCTATGATAGCTGCTTCTTTGAGATCTAATTAAATTCAGGGCGATGAGATAATGTGGGTTCCATATTAAGGACTCATGTATAGACTCTATGTTCTTGACTGGTTACCATTACACGTTAGGGGGGATGTCTTAGGATTTTCTAGACAAGGACTTCCTCGGTCTTTCTATATACTTATGGGTGATATCGATTCCCAAAGGGATCATCAAGGATGAACCCATTGGAAAAGTGGCTACGACAAGAATTAGGTAATACTCGACCCCTTCTGTGTGATATCGGGATGTACTCATGGTAAAACCATGTCTTGAGCGATACTTGGTATTTCGATATATTTCCTTGTATGGACTCAGTGGTATTGGGTAATTTGACAGATATACTATAGTGATACCTTCTATATGGGCTCGGAATCCAAATCTAAAACTTGAACATAATAATAATAATAATGCTTGGAAGATTATTATTGATTATTATTTGATTCCCTTATAAATTTTGATACCCGTTTGGTTCCTTAAAGCACACTTTGTTGATACATAAATTAGACCCTAATCTAAAGCACATGCTTGGGGGTATGTTCCCTTTAGGCTGAATTCTATTTTCTAGCCTTTATATATATATATATATATATATACATTCTGCTTATCCCAGGTACCTTATTCAGATTCTCATCTTATGTCGAAGTAGTTCAAATGGGATGGATGTCTTTGGGAACCTAGACCAAGTTATTTTTTTTATTATGTTTATATAATTGATTGCATTTATTGTATATTAGAACACTGCTTTTATTTACAGCACGAAACAGAAAGGTTTAGACACAGTGGGTTCTGACCTACTAATATTATATCTCACTCCTGGCTTGGGCATTTTTTGGTACCCGAGTAGACTTTATGATCATAGGTATGGATAAAGGTAAGTGTGCTGCTTATAATGTTTGAGTGTTTCTTACTTCTTATGATGGATTATGGGGGAATAGGGCTGATCCTTTGATCGAGATGCAGTTGTTTCTTTGTGCCATTTTCTTTACGGCTTGTTTTCCATGCTTGTATTCCTATTTTCCGAACCTTTACTTTAGTACAGACATTATAACATGGAATCATTTTCTATCTAGTTTTATTATCATCTTTTGTACTTATTATTTATTTAGTTGACATTATTTATATGCTTCTACTATAGTTTTTTTATTTATACGCTTTTGTTATTTGTTATAAACTATTATTTCCTTCTGTTGTGTATTACCTATTATCTATGAGGGGATAGTCTCCCCCACTGACCCATTAAAAATTCCCTCACTCCTAGTCAAAAGCCTCTAGCATTCGGGGAGATACTCTTGAGGTTATATGGCCAATTCAACACGGAGCACCCTTCTGGTGGCTCCCAAGATGGGGACACTATAAAGTGGTATCATTGGGTAAATTTTTTCCTTTGTCTTACTATTTTGGGTTGGTATAAAGGAGACTAGGAATGTGTTGGTTCTTGGTTAATAGTCGTTCCTGGGACAGATCACCCCACGTATGGGAAATGACCAAGTGTCCAGGGTTGGGATTGTTTTTTATGTTGTTTTCTATTAAAATTTATATGATTTCACCTAGAGTGGTTGTTTTACATTCCGCTGTTTATGTATTTTTGGAGTTTATGTTATTTTACCCTTGTCCTGTTAAGGAAAGGATGAAGCATTATGTGCATCATAATAGGCACATAGGGATTCACATTTCATGCATATGTCATTCCATGTAGCTAAATTCATAGGTTGCATACTGATATGATTGATTGATTTAAATGTCAGTCCATGTCTTGTATTTATTTAACATGGCTGTTTAGATACAATGTTTTGGTGATATATTTAGCATGTTATCCCATTTCCATGTTTCCTGTTTATAAGAATATTTTCTTTGTATCATGCTTCTGTGCTTATTAGTATGTCTTTGTGATTAAGACGTCATGATTTTGTTATTACAACATGTTTCTCTCTAATATCTGCTTATAGTGAAATGCTCACTTGTTTAATATGTAATTGGTTTATTTTTCTCAAATTTACTAGTTTCAATTAAATGGGAGCCAAATGACATCTATAAAGTGTGTGGGATCTTTATGGATTGGTAGATGGCCTTCATATGACTGGACTATTGAACATGTGCATGTTGTATTATGAAATGTGTTTAAATGTAAAGGGATGAGAAATGGAACCTGTAGTGGTGTCCCCTATTTTAGATCCACATTTAAGGGTAAATAAAGAATCCTTGAGTCTCCTTGGAATGGAATCATGAGCATTTTCTGTAGGCACTCTTTCTTTTATCAATGCCTTTAATGGTCATCTTTTGAACCAAGTGACTTCTTTTAGCATGAACCGGTGTTAAGTTCAACGATTGTTCTTTGTTTGGGGCTAGAACGTGGTAGGTATCACCCTTGGAACTTAAAATAATTACTAATTCCTTGAGTTTTTTTCCTTTTGGAGTGGTTCTTATGTTGTTGTCTTTAGTTGAACCCTATTTCTTAAAATGACTCCATTGTTTGGATGGGTGGTCATGATTCTCTTGACTTTTATTTTGGGCTTAAGCATCAGGTAATTCTCATTTTTAGCAGGATAGACATGCCTCGGGCATGTTTATCCACTTCATAGGTCATTCGGACCTCTCTTATCTATAGTGATGGATGAATCGGTACATCGTCATCTGAATTAAATGTCATCTTGTTTTTGTATCAGCTCAGGGTAGCATGCATTCACATACATGGTTCTTGTCAAGTGCTCACCGTTGTTATAAACAAGATGAGTTCAATTTAATCATCAAGCCTTCTGCTATTAAATATGTTTCGAGTCATCTCCATTGTAGAGTGACTTATGTGTTAAAGAAATCAAGTTTTTCCCATTGATCGGGATGAATTTCAGTGACTATGGTGTTTTGACACACCAATTAGTTTGGATGGGTTTTCATGCCAATTGTTTAAATGTTTTCCTATATGTCGGTACTAACCTAACACACTTTTGGGAGACTAGTCTATCTCTGCCTTTTGATGATTAGAACACTCCTATAGTGAGGAGTATCATGTTGTTTCTTATAAATAAGTGTCCTTTTAGGTATAAGTAATGAAACTAAAAAGGACCTTTAGAGAATGTCTGGGATTGATTAAATTCCTTTAATCTTGTGAGCTTTAAATCGTGTCGGTGCTTGCTCGACAACGCGAAGTTAGTGTGTCTGGCGGTGTATACAGCCTTTGAGTAACAGCATTGGTCGTGGGTGGACTACGATGGTTAATCATGAATGGTCACAGTATACTTTGGGTGGTAAAGGCTTAGTGATCGGTTACTGATGGATCATCAGCAGGTGAAGTCAATCTTCTTATAAGGGAATTTGACTAGTATTGGTTCGACTAATATTCTTAGTAATCTTCTAATCCACTTAGTTTACTCTTCCTTAACTGAAGATCATTTCCCATGTCTTTCTTTCTTCCTTGATGCACTGTGAGAGCGTTGGTCTTACACCACGCTAAATCTTTAAAAGTTGTTGGATGGATTTAGTGGTTTCCTAGTATTGCACACTAAATGCATGGCTCTTATCAAATTTTGGTTTGTCTTGAGTGACCCATGGATTCTTGTGTAGGAATTCCTTGTACAAACTCTTGAACACTATCTATTTCATCTAACTTGACCATGAGGTCGATGTCGCTATGGGCTCGTTAAATTTTCTAATATGGGCATATTGTACTTGTACCAACGTCTCACTTGTAAACATGGAATATGGACTACCTTGCATTAGTTCCTTTCACTCCTATTGTTCCAATCCGAGGTTACCCAAAACTTGTTGTTGGGCTCGATGGTTTCTAAATCAAGGAAATTCACTAGAAGTCAGGTATGAATTTATATGGATGTGTTTTTGGTAAATGAAAGATACCTTTAAATAAGACATCATAGTTTAGTTTGTAAAATGCCAACCGTTTAAGCTGGGAACCTTCTGAAATGGTCGGCAGTAGTGGGTCGACTAGTTATCTCTCTTGTTCAATGAAGTGTTTAGTGAAGGACCTTTTTCTGGCATGTCATTAGGTGAGACCAATTTTGTTTGGTTCAGCTATGGATTTTCATGAAAAGTTGGCTTGACTTGGGTTTTAGGTCAATGGGAATTAACTATTTTATCCATTTCATAAATCATGTGATAAATGTCGCTAGAATTCTTAAGGGTGTGTCTTCTAGGAAATCCCGACAATGGAAGGTGTTGTGAGTCGGAATTTTCACCTTTCTAATGTTAAATCCTAAGGTGGGAAGATACTTTGACCAGATGTTTAATCAGACGATGATGCGGTCGTGTCTCTAACTAAACGGGTTTGGATAAGTATCGTTTTGCTGTTTCAGTTAGAAAATGAGTGTTGGTTCAGATCTTAATGGCTTAGGTTTTACTTTCCTAACCAATGTTTGAACGTGCATTGGGAGTTTGGAGACACAACGAGACCTTTTGTATGAGACTTCAAGACCCTGTAGATCAGGTGATAGTTATTATGTTCCCGAAGGCTTCTCAGGGATGAGAAGTTCTAAGGTGGGAAGGTTGTAATATCCCATGTTTTCAACGGAACGAAAAATTGAAGGAAAATAATCTTTTTCCATTAACTGGGCAGGCCGGTTTTAAACCCGAGCATCAAAACCTTTTTATTTTTGATAGTTGACACTACGATGTGTCTTTTAAAGAAATTTAATTAAATAAATTAGATTAAAATTAAAATATAAATAAATTAATATAAGTGTAAAAACCTTCTATAGCACTTTAAAATATTTTATGAAATATTTTCAGAGTTATACACTGAGTCAGTGCGAGATTTTGAGGCCCATAGACCCACAACGTTGATATAATAAAAATATTAAATTTATTTTATTCATACTCATGTGAATTTTGGTCAGATTGTAATGGTTTATAATTTAATTGGGTTTTAAATATATTTTTTTTGGGAAATTAGAAATAATAATAATAATTTAATTGTTAGTATTTTTATTTGCGTGAGGGAAAAAATGCATATATGATTCCAAAATTTATAAATTGTGTTGTGTTGTAAATAATAAGTGGACAATGTAATAATTTTGATATTATTAATTGTGAAAATTAAATGAAAATGTAAAATCAATATTAATTTATTAGGTTTTATCATTTTTTGATGGTTTTTGTCATTAAAATACTAATGGTGTCATTGATGGGTTGTATTAAATAATAATAATTTTATTTATTGTTGTTATTAGTAGTTTGGGACAAAAACATTGATGTATATATATATGATGTGTGTATATATATGGGGATTAAATAAATATATTTAGGTATATATATACATGTGTGGCTGTATATATATGTACATACATGTGTGTGTGTGTATAACACGTATATATATATATATATATATATATATTGTGGATATTTATATTTTTCGGTTAGATAAAACATTAATAATTTCCCACATAAATGCTTGAAACATCTCGACTTAAACCAAGGTGCAGAGTGTTTAAATTTTTAGACCAAATTCTTAAAGAAACCCAGGTTGTGTTCCTGCTTACTCGGTTGCGGGTCCCATACAGCAATTAAAATTAATTAAATAATTTCTCGGACTTTATGTAAAAAAATTACGGTGCGCCCTAGCGCAATGTTCGGGGTAAAAATTAAAAAGGTATTAAAAAGAAATAAACAAATTAAGGAAATTAAAATAATTGAAGGGGGGTAAAAATAAAAAATAAAATAAGTGGTTGGAGAAAAATTAAAAATAATTAAAATGGGGTAAAATTATTTTTATTAATTATTTTAGTTTCGTGATCCATTCTTATTTTTATTATTTTTATTTATTTTATTTTTCATTTTTATTTATTTTCCTTTTTTCCATTTCCTTTTTCTTCTCTCCCATTACTCTCCCCTCTTGGTGTGTCTCCCCATGTAGTGCCCCACCCTTGTCGTGTGCCTCCTCCTCTCCTATCCTCCTTTGCAAGTCCGTTGCGACTTTGTCTCTCATCTATTTTCTTCACCATCAGTTGTGCATTAAAGGTCTCAGTAAGTATAACCTCACACACCAAGAATCATATAATATCCTTCTTTATCCATTGTGCGATCTTCTAGAGAAGGTTTTTACCCAAATTAGGGTCTTTTCTAACATCATTTGATTTCTTCTGTTTTAGGTAAAATCAAAGATCACCATGGAGCATAAGATCCTTTACGAGTACGATGTAAGGAATTTACTCTTTTTCCTCTCATTTCGTTGTGTCTTTTAGATCGCATGTTGTGCCTTTCTTCGGTGCTTACCAGCGATGTTTAATTTTATCTTTTCTAAATAAATTAAATTGATTTACTTAACCATTAGAACCTTTTTTGAGATAATATATCCAATTTAAATTGTTGCAACATCATTGGATACCCCTTCAGGTGCACTGATGTGGTAGTGTTTTCATGCTCTTTTCCACATCCCTTTTTATATTTTTGTTTACTTTTTAATATCAACCCATTGTATTTTGTGAATATTTAGCAATTGTTGTATTTTGTAAATTACATTATAAAAAATCTGTTTATATATTAAAAGTGTGTTTTTGTTATTATTTTTTATTGTTTTTCAATAATAAAATTAAGTTGTTATTTTAATTTCACTTTATTAATTCTTTTTTTATTAGTTTCAATAATTTTTAATTCATTAATTAAATTAATTAATTATTTATTCTTTAAATTTTAAATAAATAACTCATTTTAGTTTTTAATTCTTTTAAGAATTTAATTAGTTTTAACAATTTAATTTTATTCAATTAATATTTTTTTTAATTATTTATTTAATTTATTATTTGGTAACTTAATTGGTCGATTAATTTAAGAAAGCAACTTTACTTATTTTAGTTTTTTTTTAATTAAGTTTGTTTAAAAAATTTAATACAAATAAATTCATTCATTTAAATAAAACACAATTAATTTTATTATTTAAATTTGTTTTATTTATTTATTTTTTAATTCAATTTAATTTGTTCATCGATTTTTAGTTTTATTTAAATTATTAATTTATTTAATTTGTTCTTTTTATTTTGCAGGTACTAACGGTGGCACATCCCACGGTTTTCACCCCTCCCTGCCACTGTACCATTTACGGTGAGATTGTGAGCATCAATCATGGTCTCATCGTTTCCCCCATCCACCGTTTCCTTTCCAACAGTTCTCACTTCACGCACCGTTTTAGCACTCAGCTATGGAACCGTTCTAGATTTACTGTCTCACATTTTTTCTTCACGATTCCACTGTATTCCCTACTTCACAGTCTCACCATTTGCCCAGCCACCATAGTAGTTCACTATCCTACCATTTCACCTCTTCACGGTCTCACCGTGTTACACCAATTGTCTCTCTGTTACCCTTTTTTCACAGTGCCACCATGATCTACATCATTCCTCGCACTGCTCCCTCTCCACCATTCCCCCTGCATATCATGCTTCTACTCCATCTTTCCACTGCACCCACCTCCACTCACTACCTCATCAACTCCAAAATCAAAAAAAATCCCAAGCAGCATATAAAAATTGGCGCAACATCACAACATGAACCACAACAGCATATCAAAATCAACCTCAACCAGAAGAATTCATCAAACATTTCAAATCTCAAACTAGAATAAATCATATTTTCAGATCCAGAAACCCAAATCAGTTTCCTCACCAACTTTTCTTGAGCCGAAGCCGCTGGCGACCCTACTTTCATCATGCCGCCCTCTCTGCTCGAGCTCCACCGAGGTCTGAAACACCTACGCTGCGCCTCACCTCCCCTTCTATAAAAACCCTTACCCTGCACCGAGACCACCCTGTTGTCTATATCTAGCCTTTCCTTCCACATCTCCGCACAAATCCCTAACCTGTGTCATCCCGTCGAGCTCCCATGTGCCATCCAAGCCCTCTACCCATGTCGTCCCTCACCGGACAAACCCTTGGCCTCAGGCAGCTCACTGTTTCCCACTCTCTGCGCCGAACCACTCTAACCTCGCCAGCCAACACAAACCACCACCGCAGCACCCCTCTACCTCCGCTGAGACCCCCTGAGCATCGTCGCCCCCTCCTTGAACCGCCACGTCCCTCTGCTCAGACCAACAACCCTTCTCCCTTCCAGCTTCACCCGCTGCTAACCAAACCCTACCACTAGTCGAACCTCGTCGCAGCCTAACCCCCACCGCACTCCTCCCTCACCATTGTGCACATAGCCAAGACACCCCCCCCCCAATGTTTTCTCCCTTTTCTCTTCCACGCCAAACCCTTATCCACTCTTCATTTCTTTCTTCTTTTTCTTTTCTCTTTTTATTATATTTTTATTATAAAATATAATATAATATGTATTAAGTGTTACATATCATATACAATATAATAATAATAATATGACTATTGTTAAAAGTATAAAAGCTTATATATAGTATTAATATTTCAAAATAATATTAGTATATCATAATAATAAATATAATAATTATATTTACATATAATAGTAATAATAATATTAAGTATTATATATATACATATATATATTATTAAGTATTTTTATTGAATTAATAATATTAATATATTGTCATTTTATTTTTTTAACGTGTTTTGTGTTTTCTATTGTTTAGTGCAGGGGGAGATGCTCACGGAGGGGGTGATAACAGGAAGCTATTAATGCGTTAAATATGGTGATCATTTAAAAAAAAGGGATGGGGTACACTTATAGAGAGTTTACTTAAAAGCTGGTGGCGTGCACATAAAAGAGTGCCACATGGATCTTCTGATTTGTAGAGGGAAGATTTTAGTTCACTGCGCACTCACCATTTCTATTCAGTTAGGAGTAACTGCTCCCGTGACAAGAGAGGGAGGAGAAACGCAGTGAAAGGTACACGTGGAAGCCAGGGAACACCTCGGGCCAGATTCCAGAGACTTCTACTGTTCATTAGTGTTCGAGACGGGTAGGATATGATTGACACACCGGGGGAGGTATCCATCCAGAAAAAGGGAGGGGAGAAAGAGGAACATACATCATCTTCCATCATGAGCAGATTGTAGGACTGAGAGCAGCAGATCGGAGCATTTCATACCTCGATTCCTAGGGTGGGACATCAAGTGGATTCCAGCATTGCATCCACCATCAAGAAGCAAGAGTTAGAACTCTCGAGAGATATATCAGGGAGTCGAACATCTTTATTTTTTTCTTGTGCTCTGTTTTTCTACAACTTATTTTAATATGAACTTCGTTGTTTCTTATTCAATTTTTTCATTAAAACCAACCATTATGTCCAGCTAAATTAATTCGGGGGTATAAGATGGTTGATTAGATTTGGTTATTCTAATTCATACACTGTGTCATTTTCTGGATTGTCCCTCTCACTGGTTACAGAACAGATTTATTTTCAAAACAACAAGGTCGAGTAAAAACCGATCTTTGTTGAATATTATTGAAAAATGTTTAAATATGAGGGAACTCATTGACAAATGAGTCATTCCCAAATGAGAGAGATGAACTAAACTCAAATTACAAGTAGATTCCAGTGACATCTAACTTGTTATCGCCATTGGATGGAATGACTTTTATAGTTGAAGGACTATAAGAGCTATTTCATCATAAACTTACCAGACGACAAATCTGGCTAGTTACTTTTAGTCAGATCCATATTTCTTAAACTTCAGTGCAAGAATGAGAGTAGGAAATATTGAAATCATCCAGTGGAATTTCTCCCCCTACTCATCTATTGGTTTTTTTCACCACAATTTCCCTTGCCGATTATTTCTACCCTCATTACACTCATCAGTTCACCTTCACTTCCTAACACACTAATTCTCATTCACTCCACTTCACCACCACCAACTGTTTTTTCTTGTTTTTGTGTGTGTGTTTTTGTTTGATTTATTTTTTTAGATCTCCAAACACAACATGAGGCCTCCCTATGGTTCGACCATGTCTTTCCACTGTCCTAAGTAGTAAGTAGGTTATAAATTTTAGTTTATCTCTCGTGCCCAACGATTCATAGTCGTGAAAATTTTATCACCATTTATGGGGAGTCTAGGTGCGACATTAAAAAAACAAAACAAAAAATCACATATAAAAAGATAAAAAAAACACTAAAAAACACTAAAAAATATGCAAAAGGAAAATTGAAATTCAAAAAAATTATGAACCTGTTGCATGAAAACCAGGTCTAAGTCTTAATAATTAGTACCTGGTAATCCTGAAATTGATAAGAACCTCAAGGAAGTAAAAAAAAGAACAAAGACAAGGTCAAAATGGAAGATAATAGAAATGAAAACTTGAACAACCCACTTCATGAAAATTTGAACCAACCTAGAATGATGAACCTGCCTGAGAATGAGATAGCTGAGAGGCACAGTTTGAGAGATTTCTTACTACCTTCAGTGTCTAAGAACCCTTCATGCATTAGACTCTGTCCTAGGTCCAGTAATTATGAAATAAAGAAATCCATGATTAGTCAGCTTCCCACCTTCAATAGAATGCCTAATGAATACTCTCTTGACTTCATTAGAGCCTTCAACTGTAGTGTCCAGCAGCTACCACTTAGGGGTCTCAGTAAGTAAGAGCTTAAACTGAGAGTGTTCCCCTTCTGCCTTAAGGGCAATGCTAGTTCTTGGTTTTAATAGTTATAAGAATAAATATTTGTCTCCTGGGATCAAGTTTACAATGCTTTCACAATGAAATTCTATCCTAGGAGGTTGACATCTGATATTAGGAACAAAATTACTGGATTCCTACAGGATGAAGAACTGTTTCATGAAGCCTGGGATAGGTTTAGAGGTTTGCTTAGGCAGTGTTCAAACCATCAATGTACACATGAATTCCTCATGTACACCTTATACAATAGTCTCACCCCTTACCACCAAACCTTGGTGGATCAGTCTTCTGGATGAGACTTTAGTGATAGGACTGCAGAGGAGCTCAAAAAAATCTATAACACCTTAGCTCAAAACTCCCAACACAAATGCTCTAGGAGGAGAACCATTGTGAGAAAGGAAACCGCCCCTTCTCTTCAAGCTGAATCCCAAGCTGTGGGCTTCTTTAATGAGAACCCACATCAAATCCTTAAGGAGTGATGTCACCATTGTGGCATGTATGACCATTCTCAAACCTATTGTCCAAACTTTGATATGCATGTCCAGCCTCATGAGAGTGTTAGCTTTGCTGCCTATGGACCTCGAATGCAGCCAAGGGACAATCCCTTTTTCAACACCTACAATCAAGGGTATAGGAACCATCTGAACCTGTCATGGAGGTAGCAGGGAGTCCTTCGACCTACTGCCCCTCCTGGTTTCCTGCAGCCTCCTAGGCAGCAATTCCAACCCCAACCCCAACCAAAGGCTGATTCATCCAACTCAAAAGATGAGGTGAGATACATGTTCCATCAGTTGATAGGGAGGTTTGATGAAAAAAAGACCAAAAATTATTATGATAAAGTTCAAATGGATTCTAGAATGAAGAATTCGGAAATGAAAATGGGGCAGTTGGTTGGGGATGCAACTAATAAAGAAAAGGGTAGGCTACCCAGTACCACAGAATCCAATCCTAGGGAGAATACCATGGTTTTGACCTTCAGAAGAGGCATCCAAACTCAAAATGAGACTAGGAAAGAACCCCAAAATCTTGAAAATGAAAAACTGGATGAAGCTAGAACCACAAATCTGAAAGTCCCTGAATCTGGAAAACTGGACAGCACCACTCGAATCCCTCCAGTTCCTGTTGTTCCAACTCTAAAACCCAAAGATAATGGCTTGAAAAAAAATACAATAAAGGGAAGAAAATTGTTAAAGAAGAAGCTGTAGAGATGCCCCCAATTGTGAGTAATTTTTCCCCTACAATTCCTTGACCACAAAGAATTAAGAATCCAATTCATGATTCTGAACTGTTGAAATTTTTGAAAGTGGTTAAAAAGCTAAAAATTGATATCTCATTCTTGGAAGACTTGATTCAAAGCCCGTAATATCTGAAATCACCCAAGAAAATCTGTTCAAACAAAAATACATTGGATGAAGTTTCCAACTATATCTTAACAGAGGAGTGTAGTGCAGTCTTGCAGAATAGGATACCTACTAAGCTTCAGGACCTAGGAAGCTTTGTCATCCCTTTCACTTTTGGGGATAGGGGGTAAGTTCAATTTTTTTTGTGATATGGGTGTTAGTATCAATCTAATTCCACTTTCACTTTTTCATCACCTGAGATTAGGAGTTCCCCAACCCAGCACTATTGTGTTACATCTTACTAATAGGTCCATTACTCATCCAGTTGGTAGGGTTGATGATCTATTAGTGGGAGTAGGAAAACTCTTTTTGCCTGTTAAATTTATTATCCTTGATATGGAGTGTGACCAAGAGGTTCCTATCATTCACGGTAGGCCCTTCTTGGCCATAGGGGGAGCTATGATAGATGTGTCCAAGGGGAAACTAATCTTCAATATGGGTGTACAGAAAGAAGAATTCAATGTTTTTAAGAAAGTACAAGAACCCACCCACCCAATTTTCCCAAAATATGAGATGTTAGTTTCTGAGAGTAGTTTTGATAAGGAGGAAAAAGAGTTTCTAAGAATGATAGTTGAAATTAATAGTGAACCCGAAATCCCTGTTGCCGCTTGCATGGGGATCATCTCAAGTAAGGAGAGAGAATTTTTTGATGAGTACGAGGGATAATTCTTGGATAACCTAGATGAGTTTGTTTTGGATCACATTCTTACCCTGAGAGAGGAGTATAAGTTTGAGGAGATATATTTTGGAAGCTCTAGCACTGAGGAAAAATCCTTCTCTACTACCTTCTTCAAGAGGCAGCATAAAGACCTTGGGCCACCCAGGCCCAAGTTCCTTCCCTCAGGCCAGTCACCACCCACCCTTGAACTCAAGCCCCTCCCTACTCATCTCAAATATTCCTTTTTAGGAGACAGTTCAACCTTTCTTATTATCATTTCATCCAACCTAGAGGTGATTCAATAGCAAAATCTGCTTAGTGTTTTGAAGAAATACAAGTCAGTCATAGGCTGGTCGATTGCTGATATCAAGGGGATAAGTCTATCCTTCTGCATACATAAAACTCCCATGGAACCTAAGTGTAAGCCTAGAGTAGAAGCCCAAAGAATACTCAACCCAAACATGAAAGAAGTTGTGAGAGAAGAAGTGATTAGGTTGCTTGATGCTGGAATAATTTTTCCAATTTCTGATAGCCCCTGGGTCAGTCTTGTTTAGGTGGTACCCAAAAAAAGTGGAGTGATAGTGGTCACTAATGAAAATAATGAGCAAATCCAGACAAGAGTAGTGAATAAATGGAGAGTCTGTATAGACTACATAAAGTTGAATGATTCCACAAGAAAGGGTCACTTTACCATGAAATTTTTAAATCAAATGTTAGAGAGATTGACAGGCAATGAATTCTTCTGTTTCTTGATGGTTATTCTGGTTACAACTAGATTGTCATTGCACCTGATGACCGAGAGAAAACCACCTTCACTTATCCATTTGGGAAATTTTTCTATTGGTGGATGCCCTTTGTCTTGTGTGGTGCTCCTTCCACTTTTCAGAGGTGTATTATGGCAATTTTTTCAGACATGATCGAAAGAATAATGGAAGTGTTCATGGATGATTTTTCTGTTGTGGGAAATAACTTTGAGAACTCTCTAAAAAATCTGGAACTAGTGTTAGAAAGGTTCCAAGAGACTAACTTAGTCTTAAACTAGGAAAAGTGCCAATTCATGTCCACTGAAGGCATAGTTTTGGGACACAAAGTTTCTAAAAAGTGGTTGGAGGTCGATAATGCTAAAATTGAGGTCATACAAAATTTTCCCCCACCTAAAAATGTTAAGGAATCAGAAGTTTCTTGGGACATTTTGGGTTCTACAGGAGGTTCCTTAAGGACTTTTCTAAGATTACTAGACCCATGTGCTCCCTTCTGGTTAAGTATACACCCTTTTTCTTCGATGAGACATGTCTATAGGCCTTTAATCTGCTTAAGGAGAAGTTTACAACTTCACCTGTAATCACTGCTCCTGACTGGTAGCTTCCCTTTGACGTTATGTGTGATGCTAGTGACTTTTTAGTAGGATTTGTGTTAAGGAATAAGAAGTATAGGAAATTACATGTTATTTATTATGCAATAAAGCTCCTAGAATATTCCAGGAAGATTTATTCTACCACTAAAAAGGAGTTAGTTTTTTTGATGTTTTCTTTGGAAAAATTCAGGCAGTACTTAATAGGATCAAGGATCGTAATTTTTATAGATCATTCAGCCCTAAAGTATTTGTTGGCTAAAAAGGACTCAAATCCCAGACTCATGAGGTGGACCTTGCAGTTACAGGAATTTGATTTAGTGATTAAGGACAATAAAGGGGCTAAGAATGTAGTTGAATATCACTTGTCCCGATTTCCCAATTCCCCAAGTAAGGAACCAAAAGAGATCAACACTTCTTTCCCTGATGAACGATTGTTTGCTGCCTCTGTGTAGCATTCTGCTTAGTTCACAGACTATACCAACTTTCTGGAAGATGGAGTAATGCCCAAGAATCTCTCACACAACCAGAGGAAGAGGTTTATATCTAAACTAAAATATTATTTTTGGGATGACCCTCTTCTCTTTAGGAGGTGTGCTGATGGGATTTTGAGAAGATGTGTGGTTGAGGATGAGATTTTTCCCATACTTGAGAGCTGCTATTCATCACCTTAGGGTATCCACCATGGAGGAGAAAGGACTCCTCAAAAGGTCTAACAATCTGGTTTCTACTAGCCAACACAGTTTAAATATGCCAGGAGTTTGGTTATTGGCTGTGAAAAATGTCAAATGTTGGAAAATGTTTGAATAAGACAAGAACTACCCCAAAAAGGTATTCTGGAGGTCGAAATCTTTGATGTTTGGGGCTTAGACTTCATGGTACCATTCCCATCCTCCTATGGGAATGAGTACATTTTAGTTGTTGCAGACTACGTGTCCAAGTGGGTCGAGGCAGTAGCTCTGCCCGACAATTCAGTTTCTATTGTTGTGAAATTCATCAAGAAAAACATATTTTCCAGATTTGGTGTGCCTTGAGAATTCATCATTGATAATGGGACTCAATTCAAGAATTATAAGTTCAAATGTTTGATGGAGAAGTATGGGTGCTCAAATAGGGCAGACACTAACCACCCACAGTCTAGTGGGCAAGCAGAAGTTTCAAACAGAGAGCTCAAACAGATTTTAAAGAAAACAGTGTCTAGCTCTAGGAAGGACTGGTTAAGGAAGTTAGATGAGGCCCTTTAGGCCTATAGAACTACTTATAAGACTCCTATAGGTATGTCACCATATAGGCTGCTCTTTGGGAAAACATGTCATCTGCCTATTGGGTTACAGCAGAGATCTTATTGGGAAGTGAAGGCACTTAACTTTGATTTTAAGTCTGCTCGAGAGAGGAGACTGCTAGAGCTGAGTGAGCTGGAGGAGATTCGAAGAGAGTCCTATGAGAATTCTGAAATTTACAAAGAAAAAAAAATTCTTTTCATGACTCAATCATTCAAAATAGGAATTTCAAGGTCGGTGAGAGGGTCCTACTTTTCAATTCTAGATTGAAGTTGTTTCCAGGAAAGTTAAAGTCCAAATGGTCCGGACCATTTACCATTGTTCAAGTCTTGGTTAATGGAGCTATTGAGCTGGTTGGAGAATAAAATCAACCTTTCTTAGTCAATGGTCAAATAATAAAGCACTTCTTTGAAGGGCAGCCAAAGGGCTTGGATGCCATATCTCTGTTGGAAGAATGAGTTGCTTCAAGTCTAACTAAGGACTATAAACTCAGTGTTTCATGGGAACTAACCCATGGTTTCTTAGTTTTTTTCCTTTTACTTTTGATCTTCAATAAAGTTAACTTCCACTGCTTGTTCTCCAGTTTAATTTCTTGATTGCTTGATGGTGATTCATGATCTGTTGTTGTTTTAGAGAGAGAAATGTTGTTGCCTGAAACATGGCCAGGAAACCCCAAGGGAGAAATCCACTGCATCATATGGATAACATTTCTCTCTACTCAAAGCTCTGCAATCTTACTTTACTTATTTAAACTTGCTGGTTAATGAAGAGTAACAACCTAGTGCTGCAGACGAGGATCTGTCTATGGAATTCAGTGTTAAAGCTCCAATAATTTAGGGAAGTGCTGCTCTGTCCCTTTTCACTTTTCATTACCTACTTAATATTCACTATGAATTAAGTGTGGGGGACTTCCCCCTAATCTATGAAAAATGACTCTGTTTTCTTTTGTGGGTGTTTAGCTGCTAGTATGTACTTGGTTGAAAATTTATTTTGAGCTAATTTGTGAAACATGCTTGCATCCACTGCTTTCAATTTCATTATGCTGTTTCTGCACATCATTGTTCATCATTCTTCTAATTAAATGTTATTGATAAAATCTTTTATCTACTCACAATGATTCAAAGCATGAAAATTTTAAGAATAGAAATACACTTGGTTGCTGGTGATGGTTGGTGGGGTTGGATTCTTCTGTTTTTGTTGGCTTTTTGTTTTCTTTTCTTTCACTTTTTGTGTGGCAAAGAAATTTTTTGAACCTCATTGCTACCCCTCCATATCCTTTTTAAGATGAACTGTTCATCAATTTTGAACTTTTACTATCTTCCACCTTAGAATTCAACATTGGGGACAATGTTGGGTTTTGGAGAGGGGTCATTTTAATGTCATTTCAAATTCCCCCTTGTCGAACCTGAGTTTATGGTTGTTTAAAAAATGGTCAATTTTTTTCAAAAAAATGGTTCAAAATTCCTTCAAAATTTTTCAAATTCTTTCATCACATGATGGTCGTTGGATGTTCATTGGTACTTTAATTATGTCATGTTAGTGGATAACTGCTTACTGGATGTTGAGAGTGGCATTTAGTCAGAAACTGTTAAGCATGAATGATTGTTTAGTGCAATTGTTCACTATCTCTATAGATCTGTCAGTTTAGGAACTGAGGATGGGAGTGTGACAGGATCGGTTTTGTGGGATGAGGATCATGACTTGGAGAAACTAGAAGTTCTCACTGGAACCCAGGGGACTCACATTTTTATAAAATGATATTCAATCACTTTAGGAAGTCAACCCAAATTATTATTAATTAAGTCATTTGTAACTGGAGTAAAATGGGAAAATGGGATCCCACGGTGGATATCTGAGACAAGGTGCATTGGGTGCAATTCTATGAATAAATAAAGCCAATTTCAATCTTAATAAGTTCTATGCACAGTGCTCTGCACATGGAATATGGCTTGGAAAGATTAAAATAAAGTGTCCATGTTAAAAATGAATTCATTAAGGTGAGGGGAATTTTGAACCCGGATAAAGAAGAGAGCAATTTCTTTGGTTAATTTCCATTTGATTTGAATCAATAAAGTGATCAGATTAATGGACTTTAATTTTTGAAACCTAGGGGAAGGTGATAATGGAAGGTTCCCTTGATTAAGTTTTGAGTTCCATTTCATCTAACCTTTCACATTCCTTGGACTAGAACTTGAATTGGAAGGTGAAGTAGGACAGTTAATGAATACACATAAGAGGCATGACATACTTGACAGTGTATGAATTTGTGAGGCTTTTTACTTCCAGTGATTTTTGAAGCTAGACAGTACATCATTTTTGAACACCTTTGGATAGCCTGACTCATTGTTTGGTCTTGCTCCTCTTGATGTTTAAGTTCAATCATTCACTTTTTAAAATGAACTTCACAAATCAACTTTCTGTTTTAAAGTCAAAGGAATGTATTTTTTTGAGGACAAATAAAGTTTTAAGTGTGAGGGAGTTTGATGTGGCAGTGTTTTCATGCTCTTTGCCGCATCCCTTTTTATATCTTTGTTTACTTTTTAATATCAAACCATTGTATTTTGTGTAATATTTAGCAATTGATGTATTTTGTAAATTACATTATAAAAAATATGTTTATTAATTAAAAGTGTGTTTTTGTTATTATTTTTTATTGTTTTTCAATAATAAAATTAAGTTGTTATTTTAATTTCATTTAATTAATTCTTTTTGTTATTAGCTTCAATAATTTTTAATTCATTAATTAAATTAATTAATTCTTTATTCTTTAAATTGTAAATAAATAACTCGTTTTATTTTATAATTCTTTTAATAATTTAATTAGTTTTAACAATTTAATTTTATTCAATTAATATTTTTTATTTTTTAATTAACTATTTAATTTATTAATTGGTTACTTAATTGGTCAATCAATTTAATAAAGAAACTTTACTTATTTTAGTTTGTTTTAAATTAAGTTTGTTTATAATATTTAATACAAATAAATTCATTAATTTAAATAAAACACAATTCATTTTATTATTTAACTTTGTTTTATTTATTTATTTTTTAATTCAATTTAATCTATTAATCGATTTTTAGTTATATTTAAATTATTAATTTATTTAATCTGTTCTTTTTATTTTGCGGGTACTAACGGTGGCACATCCCACCGTTTTCACCCCTTGCTGCCACTGTATCGTTTATGTGAGCATCAATCACGGTCTCACCATTTCCCACATCCATCGTTTCCTTTCCCCTGATTCTCACTTCATGCACCGTTTCAGCACTCAGTTGTGGCACCATTTCAGATTTATTGTCTCACATTTTTTCTTCACGATGCCACCGTATTCCCTACTTCATTGTATCACCATTTTCCCAGCCACCATAGCAGTTCACTGTCCCACCATTTCACCTCTTCATAGTCTCACTGTGTTACACCGACTATCTCTCTGTTACCCTTTTTTTTTCACGGTGCCACCGTAATCTGCCTCATTCATGGCACTGCTCCCTCTCCACCGTTCTCCCTGCATATCATGCCTTTGCTCCATCTTTCCACTGCACCCACCTCCACTCACTACCGCATCAACTCCAAAATCAGAACAAATCCCAAGCAGCATATAAAAATTGACACAGCAGTACAACATGAACCACAACAGCATATCAAAATCAAACTTAAGCAGAAGAATTCATCAAACACTGCAAATCACAAACTAGTATAAATCAGATTTTCAGATCCAGAAACCCAAATCAGTTTCCTCACCAGCTTTTCTTGAGCTGAAGCTACCAGCGACCCTACTTTCATCATGTCGCCCCCTCTGCTCGAGCTCCGCCACGGTCCACAACACCTACACTGCGCCTCACCTCCCCTTCTAGCCGAACCCCTACCCCGCACTAAGACCACCCTGCTGTCCATCTCAAGCCTTTCCTTCCACCTAGCTACACAAAACCCTAACCCGCCTCATCCTGTCGAGCTCCCCTGTGCCATCCAATCCCTCTACTCACGTTGTCCCTCACCGGACAAACCCCTGGCCTCACACAGCTCACTGTTTCCCACTCTCCGCGGTGAGTCTCCCAAACCTCGCCAAACGCCGCAAGCCACCACCGCAGCACCCCTCTACCTCCGCTGAGACCCCCTGAGCATCGTCGCCCCCTCCTTGAACTGTCGCGTCCCTCTGCTCGGACCAACAACCCTTCTCCCTTCCAGCTTCACCCGACGCTAACTGAACCCCACCACTGGCCGAACCTCATCGCAGCATGACCTCCGCCGCACTCCTCCCTCACCGCTGTGCACATTGTCGAGACCCCCCCTGTTTCCCCCCTTTTCTCTTCCACGCCAAACCCTTCACCCCTCTTCATTTCTTTCTTCTTTTTCTTCTCTTTTTATTATATTTTTATTATAACATATAATATAATATAATATATATTATGTGTTACATATCATATACCATATAATAATAATAATAATAGGTCTATTGTTAAAAGTATAAAATATTATATATAGTATTAATATTTCATAATAATATTTGTATATCATAATAATAAATATAATAATTATATTTACATATAATAGTAATAATAGTATTAAATATTATATATATATATATATTATTAAGTATTTTTATCGATGTAATAATTTAATATATAGCCATTTTATTTTTTTAACGGGTTTTCTGTTTTCTATTGTTTAGTACAGGGGGAGATGCTCATGGAGGGGATGATAACAGGAAGTTGTTCGTGCGTTAAATATGGTGATTGTTTAAAAAAAAGGGGCAGGGTACACTTAGAGAGAGTTTACTTAAAAGCTGATGATGTGCACATAAAAGCGCATCACGTGGATCTGCTGATTTGTAGAGGGAAGATTGTAGTTCGCTGCACGCGCACCATTTCTATTCAGTTAGGAGCAATTGCTCCTGTGACAAGTGCAGGAGGAGCAGTGCAGTGAAAGCTACATGTGGAAGTCAGGGAACACCTCGGGTGAAATTCCAGAGACTTCTACTAGTCATTAGCGTTCTAGACGGGCAGAAGATGATTGACACACTGGGGGGAGGCATCCATCCAGACAGAGGGGGGGAGCAAGAGGAACATACAACATCTTCCATCGTGAGCATATTGGAGGACCGAGAGCAGCTGATCAGAGAATTTCATACCTCGATTCCCAGGGTGGGACATCAAGCGGATTCCAGCATTGTATCCACCATCAAGCAGCAGGAGTTAGAACTCTCGGAGATAGAGCAGGGAGTTGAACATCTTTATTTTTCTCTGTGCTCTATTTTTCTGCAACTTATTTTAATATGAACTTCATTGTTTCTTATTCTATTTTTACATTAAAACCAACCATTATTTCTAACTAAATTCCTTCAGGGGGGATAAGCTGGTTGATTAGATTTTTTTTATTCTAATTCATGTACTGCGTCATTTTTTGGATTTTCCCTCTCACTGGTTATAGAATGGATTTATTTTCAAAACAACAAGGTCGAGTGAAAACTGATCTTGATTGAATCTTAATGAAAACTATTTAAATCTGAGGGAACTCACTGACAAATGAGTCATGCTCAAATGAGAGAGACACACTAAACTCAACTGACAAGTTGAGTCCAGTGACATCTAACTTGTTATCGACATTGGATGGAATGAATTTTACAGTCGAAGGACTGTAAGAGCTATTTCATCACAAACTGACCAGACGACAAATCTAGCCAATTACTTTTCGTCAGATCCATATTTGTTAAACTTCAGTGTAAGAACGAGAGTAGGAAATATTGAAATCGGCTAGTGTACTGTCTCCCCCTACTCATCTATTGGTTGTTTTCACCACATTTCCCTTGATGATTCTTTCTACCCACATTACACTCACCAGTTCACCTTCACTTCCTCACACACTAATTCTCATTCACTTCACTTTACCACAACTAACTATTTTTACTTGTTTTTTTGTGTGTGTTTTTATTTAGTTTGTTTTTTTAGATCGCCAGACACAACATGAGGCCTCCCTATGGTTCGACCCTGTCTTTCCATTGTCCTAAGTAGTAATTAGGTTATAAATTTTAGTTTTCCACCCATTCCCAATGACGCGTGGTCGTGCATGTACCGACATTTTTTGTCTAATTTTTTATTAGCCCCAAGTAACCGAATTATTTAATCGCATGTGTTGTGCGACCCATTTATACTGGGATTTAAATTAAATAATTTATTTAGGATAATTTTGAACCATGAAACTTGAGTTTTTTTGGTTTATTTATAGCTAATAATTTTCTTTCTTGTTAAGTTATTATTCTATTATACCATTATAAAAGTGATATGTGCATTTTTTTGGGTTTCATGATAAATTACTTTGGATTTTACTACTTGGCAAGAATGATCATTTGTATGTCGCTTGATTTTATTATACTATTATGTTGACATTATAAATGTGACCCCCGTGATATATGCTTCTTTGAAATCTAATTAAATTCAGGGTAGTGAGAGAATGTGAGTTCTATATTAAGGACTCACACATGGACTCTCCGTTCCTAACTACTTACCATTACGCATCGGGGGGTGATGTCTAAGGCTTTTCAAGATGAGGGATTCCCCAGTATTTCTATATAATTATGGGTGATACTGGTTCCCAAAGGGATCATCGAGGATATACCCATTGTCAAATTGTCTACGCCAAGCCTTGGGAGATACTCTACCCCTTCTGTGTGATACCAAGTCGAATTCATGGTAAAAGCATGCCTCGAGTGATACTTGGTATTTAAAAATATTTCCTTGGATGGGCTTAGTGGTATTATCTAATTTGAAGGATTTATTATAGCGATACCTTTGGGTTGGTATTAGACTCCAACTCTAAAACTTGAATATAATAATAATCATGATGCTTGGAAGGTTATTATTGATGGTGATTTGATTCCCTTGTAAATTGTGATACCCTTTTGGTGACTTGAAACACACTTTTTTGATACATAAATTAGACACCAATCTAAATTATAGGCTTGGGGGTATGTTCCCTTTAGGATGCCTTCTATTTTCTAGCCTTTCTATATATATACACATTATGCATATCACAGGTACCTTATTCAGATTCTCGACTTAGGATGATGTAGGTGATATGGGATGGGTACTCTTGGGAACCCAGACTAAGTTGTTTTTATTTTATTATTTTTATATAATTTCTTTCATTTATCATATATTGGCACACTACTTTTATTTAAAACACAAAATGGAAAGGTTTGGACATTGTGGGTGTCGGCCTACTGAGATTATATCTCACTCCCTACTTGGGATCCATTTGGTGACTGAGTAGACTTTATGCTCGTAGGTATAGATAAAGGGAAGCATTTTTATTTTGGTGTTTGAGTGTTTCTTTCTACGTAGGATTGAGTCTAGGGGTAGAGGATTGAGCCTTTTCTTGAGATTCAGTTTTTTCTTGGTGTCATTTTCTTTACATCTTGTTTTTCATGCTTGTATTCCTCTTTTACAAACATTTACTTTTGTACATAAATCATAGCATGTCATCATTTTGTATCTAGTTTTATTATATTCTTACGCACTTATTATTTATTCAGTTGGGATCATTTATATTCTTCTACTACAGTTTGTTTGTTTATATGATTATGTTATTTGTTATAAATTGTTATTTCCTTCTATTGTGTATTACTTATTATCTATGAGGGAATAGTCTCCCCCATGAACCCGTTAAAAAGGACCTCACTGCTATTCGGTAGCCTTTGGCATTTGGGGAGATGTGATTGAGGTTATGTGGCCAACCCATCTCGGAGCACCCTTCCAGTGGCTCCCGGGATAGGGACGCTACAGTTATACCATTCCAAAAGGAGGGTACATGGGGGGTTATATCAAGCCCAAAAGAGGGTGTATGGGAGGTTATCCCATACCCAAAGCAGGCACATGGGTGGTTAGTCCAAGACTAACATATTATGAATGTCGTGGTGGGTATCCTTGACATAAGATTTTCTATTCTTATTTATATGAAACAAATCTATTTATTATTCCAATTTTATGTTCTTATGGTGCATGTTATTTGATTTCATTATGATTCATTTCTTATAAACTACCAATATTTATTACATGACTCAAATTTATGATTTATGATATAAATGGTATATTTTTTAATGTTATCCTTATGTTCTTATACCATTATGCTCATGATATGTTGATATCTCCCTTTGTTACCCTTACTCGGTATTTGAGATCACCCTTTATTTTTTTTCTTTTCTCCAAGTTATGATGAAAGGTATTATGTATGATATGTCTAAGAAGGTTACTAGTTATGAAGAGCATAATGGGAGATGTCGTAGCTCACTTATAGACCATTTGTTTATGTATCCATGTTTCCGAAGGAATTAAACCTAAATAATTCTAGCAATGGATTGTTATGTTATGTAATTAATATTAATCTATTAAGATATAATATTTATATATGATAAGTTCATTTCTTTTCACTTTTTATCATGGATATGATTTTTTCCTAAACTATATATCATTTTTATATATGGTGTTTTACTATGAAAATTATTTGATCAAATGGGTCATCTTAATATTTAATATTCTTTACTAAATATGGATATTTGTTGATAAGGCATAATTTTTATGAATTAAATTTATCATTCAATATATGGGGAGTAAATTTTACATAAAGTGATGGGTGGGGCTCAGTGGTAGATCTCCCCCAATGAATCGAAATATCTCATGAGACAAACTAGTTGGGTAGCATTTTTAAATGGGTTTTTGGTGTATACCCATCGATTAAAATGTCTTGTCACAAGGAATTTATGGTAAAGATATCATGATGTTTGAGATCATGACATCCAACATTAAGTATTTCTTTCATTATGAATTCGGTTATTTTTATCTATGAGATTACTGTATTGATATAATCCATTGACGCATGTCATGATCAAGTTACTGATTAAATGACAATAGTTTTTAGTTATTTACATTTCTATATTGATTATGCCTTATTTATTCATGGTATCTTCGACTTAGGATAACCCTTACTGAGTATCTAAGCTCACCCATTATTTTTTTTCCTTTCCCCGTGATATGAAGAATGATATTATGAATAATATCAAGGATGAAAGATTGTTTATTATGTTATGTTTTTTTATTTCTAATATAATATGGGAATAATGTATGTATCTAGTAATTCAATACTATTAAAATAATTTATCCTTCATGATGTGATCTCTTGTATCTTATACCAATGTAATAAAGTGGATACTAGATATAGGTTTGTTACAAAGAGAAAGTGTTGATATGAAAATGAATTATATAAGAGTAACTCTAGGAGTATTTAAGAGCCATCAAGATGATATTTAAGAATAAACTCAGGGAGTTTTTGAATGTTAAAACTATTCACTGGAAGAACCTATTGATGTGGAAATTTCCTTTGACTGGGTGGAAGGTTGACCATGAAGACCATATGTAAAAACCCTAACTCTAGTAACCCAGAATCATTATTTATTATAATAATATATTACAAGATAAAAGAGATCATATCCCAAAATATTGAGTATAATTATGATTTTGGGAGATTAGAAACATACATGATTTATACATTACATTTGAAACATAAATCATATATTGTAAACTTCATAAAAACTTTCTTATGCCATTTGGAATATCCTTAAAATCATTCAAAGATCCTTATATGGTACCTTGAGGAAAGGAAAACATAATAAAGGGTTAGCTCAGATTCTTAGTAATGGAAGGATTGTAGTGAAAGATATCCTGAATAAATAATGAATAAACATTATTTAAGAGTAAATAATCAATAAATGTTCCATATAATCAATAAACTTGAGGATAAAATATATCTATGGACAAAAACATAGTAATCACATGACAAAACATAACTAATTGCAAAATGATGGAATGCATAATACTTTACATTTTAATCTTACTATCAAGGCCTCTCAACCAATACATATTATATATCATCAAGGCCTCTCAACCAAGACATGTTAAATACCATCAAGGTCTCTAAACTAATACATATTATATACCATCAAGGCATATTAACCAATAAAACATATATAAATAGGTAATGCATCCACCAAATACCAAATATATTTTGTCTCATAAGACATACTAATGCATAAGTGGGCTATAACAGACCCCACTCATCACTTACACATGTCTAATTCATTCATCATATATTTAATAATCAATATAATACATAATCAATATTTCTTATCAATCAATAAATATCTATATTGAATCAAGTATATGGAATGAAAATATTCCCCGATCAATATAATATCATGATAATATTCCATCTATAGAAATAATGTGGATGGTATCATTATATCATATCCCTAATGAGTCATAAAATACTTTAAGGTATATTGAAATAAATGAAAAATTCCTTAATAAGGACATTAGAAAGTTGTTTTGAAAGCAAGAATAAATATCATTTTCTTTTGGAAACTTTTAAAAAAAACTAAAAATTCCTAGAACAATAGTAAATGGATATTATTTTAAAATAAATAACAAATTTGAAGGAAGCTTGATATTGAATAATATTTATGATATGGGGAAAATACGGTCACACCATAATCATTAAAAATATATACTTTTGTAAAAAAAGTCAAAAAAGAATTATACAGAAATGTTAAAAGGATTATTTTTAAATCCTTTATAAATATAGTCAAAATTATTAAAAATTGAATTTAATAATATTTTAATTATAAATAATAACATTCTTGAAATATTTAAAAGAATATGAATATGGAGGTTAAATAGTTTAAAACATTTAAAAATGTTATAAAGAAAAATATCTTATAGATTTTAAAATAAAAATAACCTTGATGAAATAAATTTACATGGAACTTAAAATACAATTATTATTAATATATTCATGATATAATATTAAAAATAGGTAATATATACACTATATAAATGGATATAGGGATATAGTTTGAAACATATCTCAATGAAGGAAATTTGGTAAGGAAAAACTCTTACCTTAGATTGCCACTTGGTCAGACACATTATAACCACCTTTATAATAAATTTATATTTATTATTCATATATATCAAAATTATATTAATATATATCTTTATATATATTATTTATTCATAAATTATTTTTCATTTAGTCATAATTATTTGTTAAAATCAATTATTTAACTATTTTGTTTATCAAACACATTTTGAATCAGCGGTTCTGGTCCTTGCACCTAGTTAATAGTTTCATAAACACAATAATTTTAATAATATCATATATATCTTATTTATAAATTAAATACAACTTTAAAACCATTCATTTAATTATGTTATGAAAAATGAAATACATCACTCATAGAGGTGGTAGTTTGCACATACACATGGGTGGCGTTTTCATTTTTCAATGGATGGAAAGAAAATAAAGTAGATAAAATTTTAACATTATATAATCATAATAATATTATAAATATCATATTTATTCATTAAATATTTCCTTATGACCATCCATGTGAGTTGGTAATGAAAAATAAAATGTGTCATTCAGGGAGGTCGTAGTCTGCACGTACTCATAAACGACATTTCCATTTTCCAAGGGATTGGAGGGTAAGAAATTTGATAATATATTATCTTAACCGAATCATAATTATTTCATTAATATCATATATATAAATTAATTAAATATTTACAAAAAACCATGTGAGGTGGTCATGAAAAATGATATACATCACTTCATGGAGGAAGTGGTCTGCATGTACGCACAAGTGACGTTTTTATTTTCTATAAGATGGAAAGGATATGAAAGAAAATACCATAAAAATATAACAAAATTTTAGTATATTAAATATAATAATTTCATTATATTATTATTTTTATAATATATTTTAATGAGGTGGAATAAAAAATAAACTTTAAATAATTTGATTAGGACTTATACCTATTCTATTCATATCCTTCTTTCGATTGAAATTAAACCTTTGGAAGAGAGGTTTATGGTCACATAAGTGTATTGAAAACATGGTATGGGAAGTATTGAGAGGTAATTGGGGATATTATTGAGAGAAAACCAAACTCATATGTGACTTTCTAAAGGTTATATTAAGTCACCTTTTATAGGCAAAAATCAATGGTGTTTTCAAAAATATTAAGACTTTAAGGTTCTTGAAAATAATTTTAAAAAATCAAAGTAACTCAAAAATAGACCATGGATGAAATTTTATAACATTACCCATACATAATATCCTCTTATAAAATTCTTATTATTTTTATATAAATTAATAAAATATTTTTTAAAAATAAATATCATTTTTAAAACCATTCACATAATTTGACTTCTCAACATTAATATAACATTGGAGTTCGAAAATAAAGAGTTAAATTATCAATTATCATTAATAATTATCTATAAAATTCTTGTAAAGCCATAATTAATCCAAACCTTATCACTTTTAATGTTTTTAAAATCATTTACTTGATTTTTCTACTAGTTGAACAATCATTGTATTGACGTTGTGAAAGCATTTTAGTTCATTATACTATCATTTAAAACTAAAAATAAATTAATAACATAAATTTTATTTATTAATAATAAATATTATTATATTTAATCATTCATAAATTGTTTTTATCCTTATCATTATCATGAAAAAGTATTAAGTGAGTGGGAGTGACATTTTTTTATGTTAATTTCAAAATATAAAAGAAATTTCATAATCAAAGAGAGTGAAATAAAATGGACAAAGTTTCAAATATAGGATAATTTAGGGTATAATAACACTCATAAAATAAAATTTAGGCAATTTTTAGAGATATTTTAAGCTTTATTTGTTATTTTAACCCCCTCGTTAACCCTTTTTAACTTTTACCGTGGTGAAAAACTTATAACAAGATAATTAAAAATTATAAATAAAAAATGAAATGTACCTTATTACATGATTTTAATATTCTGAGTCCAAATATGAAATATATTTTATAATATCTAGTTTCTAATGGTGATTTAAATTAATTCTAATCTAAGTATACAAAATGTAATAAAATAATTTTTTAGAAAAATATATTCTTAAGCATAAAAAATATTTTACACAAAAATCATGTATAGAATTGATCTCTAGGAAATTTATTAAATTTTGGATAAAAATATAATATTTTTATGAATTTAAAAGAAATACAAAACTGAATGGATAATTTTTAATACTTTATTAAATGAAAAATATTAAAATAGTTTTTTATTTGAATAAAATAGAACTTAAGTTTCAAAAGATTCGGCATCAGTTTCCAAATTCAACACAATAGTTTTAAATGATTTATTTTATTCCTTAAAAAAAATATTTGGTTGAGAAAAAGGTTTCATATATTATTAATCCATGTTTATATCATAATGATGTCATAAAAGTTATGGTATTTTGTAAAATTGGTATTTTTTACTATTCACAAAAAAATCAACCATTTTAGAAAAATACCGAAAATTCACCATAAGATAATTTTTAAATTTTGAATTTAAAAAAATGAAGTTAATTTCATAAAATCAAAATTATAAAATTTTAGAACTAAGATTTTGAATGAAAATATTGAATATAAAAAAACATTCTTAGAAAAATAACCATTTTAAACAT
Source organism: Viscum album (assembly GCA_963277665.1). NCBI lineage: Eukaryota > Viridiplantae > Streptophyta > Magnoliopsida > Santalales > Viscaceae > Viscum > Viscum album. Next base: position 499,246,699 of record OY728140.1, read on the forward strand.
CTAGTGTTCTTAATCTTACTTCATATCAATTTTAAATTGAGCTTTAATTTATTATTTCATACATTGAATTATTTTCAAAGTGATAAATTTTTTAAAATACCCAACTCATCAAAAATAACTCTTTAAATAATACTTCATTTTAATATTGAATGATTTTATCTGTGTCACATTAATTATTTATTTTCTAACCATTAAATTTCATCAGTAAAAAATAGAAAATTTGGTATCATAATTGATTACTATATTTTTATTTAATAAAAATTTATTTTAAAATTTTTTGACTTGTTTTTTTAGTTTTTTATTTGTTATAAGCTATTAAATATAGTATTTATTTAAAGGAAAACATGTACTATATCTTGGAATGTTATATCATATTTATATAGAGTTATCTCTATAGAGATCGAAAGGTGATGAAATTTGAAGTTACTAAATGGTAGTTTTGGATCTCATCTATAAAGTATGGAGTGAGTTAATATGTTTCATAATAATTGAGTGGAGTGTTATAATAGAGTTAAAAGTTCAAAGGAAGGGTGGGACAACACCCGTCGCTATAGGGGGACTTCTTTAGGGGCACTTGCGGTCATAAGGATTCATTAGAGGTTTTGATATTGGTTCTCTAAGTAGGGTGTCCATAAATATTATCTTGTATCTTAGGCTAGTTAGGGTTATTAAAGGATAGGTTTTCCTTGTAAATTAGTTTCTCCCTTAATGGAAAGATGCAGTGTATTCGCCCATGGAGTAGGACTAACATCAGTACTGCATAATTTATGTGTGTTGTTCCTCTATTGTTTATGATGTGTGCTTTGTTATTGATTGTTAATTTATATCAGATGAAAGATCTTGTCAATGACCATGATGTGACTAGAACCAGATGATAGTATTCTAGTTTCGTGACTTAGGTGCAACATGACTTAAATGTTTTGGTACACCAAGTTTGTTTGGATATTCTAATCACTGGAGTTCCAGAGCTTGTTATGAATTTGAGCATCCAGTGGTTTAACTTCCAACGGTAGCTGGTACTAAGGATTCCAACCAAATCCACCATAACATAATACAACATATGATTTCTCCTTGATATATCTCAGGAACCTTTCCATTGTTTTCCAATTATCTCATCCAATACTATCCATGTATTGAATAACTTCTCCAACTACATGTGCAATATATGGTCTAGTATAAACCATATAAAACATAAATTTCTAAAGTTTTGATGCATATGGTACTTGGGACATCTCCATCCTCTCTATTTCATTGCTAAGACTCATCATAGAGTATAATAGAGAATTATTGGGAATAGGGTTAGATATTGGATTATATTCTTTCATGTTGAATAATTTTAAGAATTTACTCAACTTATTCTTTTGTGATATCCAAATATTCCCATTTTTTTTTTCTTGGTAAATCTATATCCTAAGAATCTTGTTTTTTGGTCCCAAATCCCGCATATCAAACTCCCTAGGAAAATATACCTTTATCATTTAGATCTGATCATTTTTAGGGACTATAACCAACATAACATCAATATGCAATAGAAGAATGATAAAATCATTACCATTAAAACCCCTAACATATGTACAATGAACTGAATAATTTTAATTGTATCCAAGGTTCATGATATAGTAATAAAATCTCTTATCCCAATACCTCAGCACCTACTTGAGACCATATATGGATTTTTTTAACCTGTAAACCAAGTTCTTATTTCCTTATTCTATAAATACTTATAGCTGGAGAATATAGATTTATTCATCAAGATAACCATGGAAAAAATATATCATCACATATAGATGCCCCATATGTAAAGTGTATATAGTACACATCACAAGAACTACTTGAACGGTCATCAATTTAATAATAGGAGAAAACATTTCATTAAAATAAATACCTTCCTTCTAAGTATATCCTTTCACCAACAAGAACTTACAAATACTTATAAATATAACAAGGACTTACAAATACTTTTAAATAAAAAGGACTTACAAATAATTTTAAATATTTTACTATAGGATTCCTTTGCTACCACATATCATAGGGTGTAGTGTGTGTGTATTAGGTCTCAAAATACAACTATTTTGAATATGCACCACAGTACACACTTCTTCTCTCTAGAAGTATTTTGAAAAAATCATTCTCAACCAACATTGTTCTAAATAATTCTACAATTCTCCTATTCTTATTCTCTACAACACTATTTTTTGGTTTATTAGGTGTTTATATTGATTATTTATTCAATGTTTTCTAAGATAAGTTTCAAATTAATCACTCATTTATTCTTTCCTATTATAATATCTCAGTTTTTGATACACATACCAATCTCCTTTTCATCCTACCTTCTATATATTTTGAACATCCTAATAGACTCAAAATTGTGCTTAATGAAAAGAAACTATTCATCCAAGTTAATTCATCTATAAAATTAATGAAATAAAGTTCACTTTGGGAAGACTTATCTCTAATGGGACCATAAATATCTCTTCATAATAATTTCAATGGTGTTGTGGAAGTAATATCCACATTCTTGTGAGTCTTATGAGTTATCTTTCCCATCTGACATATACCAAAGATTTCATCTTGATCTATCTTTAAATTGGGTAAATATATTACTATTCATGTTTGGAAATTGTTCTTAGGCTTCTTTGACCAAGATTACCTGGTATTTTATTATATAACATGTTCACATCTTTCATGCTCAAGTAAGTGTATTGTAAGGATCGCAAATCAAGAAAAAATTTCCATTAGTTCAACTTCCTTTAGAGTTGGTTCTTACATAACTTTTTCTTTTAATGATTCATGTGTTTCTATTGAAATTTTCTTCTTTAAAATTATCAAAAAGTTAGACTACACTAAATAATTTTTGTTTTATCCCTTCAACATAAAGAATGTGATCTGATTTCAACCTCTTACTCTCAATTTGAGCTATTTCAATCCCTTTTATTTTCTAGGAAGGTTCATTACAAAATGTTACTATACCTCCTTAATTTTTCTTAATGTGCTTCATAATTTTAATATCACTAGTCATGTGGGAGGAAAACCCATTATTAAGTATACATGACTTTTTTCTTACTTTATTTAAAAGAAAATTATGTAAAGAATCACCTTTCTTTATTTTTCACTTAAATTGTTATCCCTTTAAATTTGAGATGGAATTTTATGAGTAAGCTTATCATGAATTTCTATGATCTATGTACCATTTGATCACACCTTCCATAAATATCTTCAAGATAATAAAAGATATTTTATGTTGTCAATTTGTAGCTAGTTTTCATATTTGTCTAGTTTCTTCCTGAGTTTTCTTCATTCCCATTAGAATTTATCCCCCTTTATTATTTATTTCCTCCAAGTAAAGACATGTTATACTAACACATATGTGATTTATGTTTGAAAATTAAAAAAAACCATCAATAACCCTAAAATATAATTTTTCTTTTAAAACTAGAATTATATTCAGAAGTTTTCTATCAATAATTTGATATCTGGTGAACTATTTGGGTATAATTTCATCTCTTATTGGAAATAAAAGCTTCATTTGATATTATTATTTCATTAGGTGCTTTTATAGGTAATTTTTCCCATTTTTTATGTTCTATATTAGAACAAAATTAATATTTAAATCTTCATTGTTAGTTTTAATAGTATTGGAAAAATATTTTTTATATGAGGACTTTATTGGAAATTTTTCACCATCTTTGGAGGATTATCCCTTTAATTCAATGGATCTTTTGAAGTACTTATTATTCATTGTCAACTATTTATAAGATTAAATACATTTTTAGTTTGTTATTGAAAATTATTAATCCTGTAAATATTGTTTTTAATTAATAAATTTTATCATCTTCTCATATTCTATAGCTTTCAACCAGAGTTTTTTATTTTCTTCAGTAAGAGATATCTCTTTTTTATCTTGATCACCTTTTTAATTAACCAGTTTCTTATTCTCTTTCACAAACTTCTTATTATCTTTATTGATAATGTTTTTTTTAAATAAAAGCTTCAATATTATCTTTGATCATGTATTCATGATCTATTAGTTCTGAATTATAATCAATATCGCTAGATAAATCACTAGTTTTTTAAACATGAACCATAAAATTTGTAAATTGTTCATGTGTTTCTTTAAAAAAAATTACGATATGATATCAGTTTACTCTTCTTTTCACATCATATTTCTCATTTTGGTTCTACTAAATCTATTTTTTCTTCTACTTTCCTTTAAATATTCTTTAAAAAAACACCACTTCTTTCCCTAATTCTTTTCATCATTTTCATATTTTTAATCTTATTTTATTTTAGGAATTAATTTCATAGTGTCCAAGACCATTGAATTTATAACATCTACCATATAAAGTAACTTTGTTCTTAATTTTTCCCTTTTGATATAATTTAGAAATAAAATAAATAAATCTTTGATATTATTCTTCCTTATTATAATAACTTGAGTCAACAACATCTTCTTCATTACAAATTTTTATATTCCTCATGGTTTTAAAAGTCATATCTCCTTTAAATTTTTTTCCAATGATGAAAGTTTTTTTATCTCATAAGAAATGATAATGTTATGTAAATCATCAAGAGAAATATCTTCTATATATTCAAGAGCTAAAATTTTGGGATCAAATCTATCCAAAAATATTCTCATTGATTTCTTAATAATTATTTAATCATAAATTTTTTCACTAAAGACTCAAATATTACTCACAATTTTATTTAACTGAGTAAATAAATCATCAAAAAATTCATCTTGTTCTATTTTAATGTCTTGTAATTTTATTCTCTATATTTTTATCTTTTCCTCTTTCACTTTCACATTGCCTTCATAGCTGATGTCCAAAGTTTCCCAGATTTCATTTATAGTTTTTAGTCCCATAACTTTAGTGTGAAATTTCACTTATATAAATATAAGAATATAATTTTTAAATTATACTTCCATTCCATATTCCACTTGTTAGAAAAAATCATTTGACCATCATTTACAAATACTTTAAATCCCACTATAGATTCCTCTAAAAATTTTGGACCAAGAGACAAAAGATATGGAAACATTCTATTATTCTAACTATGATAATTTTTTCTATCAAATTTTGGTACATCCTTGATGTTAAATTAATTAATATTATATATGGCTCAAAATATAATTTCTTAGATCCTACATACAGAACCGGGCTCTGATACTAATTTAAGTTCCCGACAGGATCGATTTCCTCCACTAAGAAGGGCGTTGAATCAAGGAAGTGTAGTTTCTACAATTTATTTTCAACAAAAATAAACCTACATTATATATTATAGTATGATATGTTAAAATATAAATGATTCATCCTCACATGATCATATAGAAAAAAATATCAAGGAACACGCAATTTTTACAAGGTTCAGATCCAATGTGGAATCTTAATCCATGTCATGGATGGTTATTACCCTAACCACTGATTCTTTTTACTATAACCACAAGTTAATTACTCTTACAATAATTCATGTGGAATCCCACCACACATATTATAAGGTTAATGACTTGTGCCTTCCCAGAATGTTACTTTGTGGGTTTTGGGTGTTTGAGGTGTTTTGGAGGAGTCTTGAGGAGGTTTTGTGGTGGTTTGAGGTGAATTAGAGTTGTAGTGAGAAATTATAATTTTAAAAGTGGTACACTATATGAATTGGTGGTTTATGTCTTTTTTAGTTGGACAGTTTCATGGATTATATGTTATTGAGGGTGAACTCGTGAAATGGATTTGCATTGAATGTAATACATGATGTTTAATTAAATAAAGGCTGAGGTGGCATGAATTTTAGAAGATAATGGAATTCTCAAAAACACATGGATTATATGTTTTGGAATGGTTATACGACATGAAATCGGTGGGATCTAGGTTATTTTATAACTTTTATGATCTATTTACTTTCATTTGTCTGCACCTCTCTCTCTGTCATTCCAGACAAAACATAGGCACCCCAAGGAGATCTTCTAGACCACTTCCTCCTACTTCGATCTATTTTTTTCTATGGATCCCCATTGGTGATCTATGGTGAGTTCTCATCTTTTTCCTTTAGTTTTCTCTTATTATTATCACAAAGATATGTTTTGGTGGATAGTTTTTGGTTAGGGTGTGAGTGTGGGATGTATTTTGATAATCCTTTGATGTAGGGTAGGTTGATTTATGATCTCATTGTACCATTGTGGTTTCTAGGCAGTTCTCATTCACCCTGTGGTGTAAAACGAGATTGAAAATCTTATTTGAGGTAGGGAATCCATCATTAATCATTTTTTTTGTATCATTAGTGAGGGTTTTACTCTAGTTTATCTATAGGATATGGTTTTCAATTGCCTAACCAAGATAAATTAATTGGTTAATTAAAATTTATGGGGAATGGGAATGATTTTTATGCTTTTATATGTTTGATATTATTTTTATATTGTGTTTTTATAGGCTTAATGACCCACTTAAAATCATGGATTCTAGGAACCTTTTATTGCATTGTAGTTTTTGTGATATATAAACTTTATTGTGTGTTGTTTTTATACCACCCTAAAATATAAATTGGATAAAAACTTATATTTGGCTAGTGAAATGGTTTCCCCTAGATTTATGTCTTATGTGATAACACCCTTAAAATAAAGTGAAATGTGATAATATCCCCTTTATTAAATCTATAAAATGTTCTTTGATGTGTTGTGATGTGTGTCTATGCTTTTGGGGTGGGGATGTCTAGTTGTGATGTGGGGTAAGCTGGTGGTTTGGTTGGTCATGCTTTAAGGGAGGTGAGGTGGTAGTTTTTTTGGGACTGATTTTGGGGTGGTTTGGTGATGGACTATTTTTCCATGATTTTGGGGGTAGCGAGATGATAGTTTGTTTAGTTGTTAATTTGGGGTAGTGAGGTGATAGTTTGGTTTTCCATGCTTATGGGGTGGTGAGGTGATGGTATGATGGGGATGATGAGCTACTTGTGATGTGTGGTTATATTGTGCTAGATGTCTGGGTAGTGATGGAATAATTTTTTAATAATGATTGAAATGGTAGGGGTTTGGTTTGGTTGATGGGGTGGAACTCACTAATTAACAAATTAATAATAGGTTGTGTGGTTAAATTTAGTTGTTGGTAAATAATGAAATGAATAGGCTAGATAATGGAATTGGTTGGAAATGTAAAATGTGGTGTGTGGCTTATATGGTGTTATGCATTTATAGGTGGCATGAAAACTGAGGATGTTTTGATTTAGTTAATTTTTTTTGTGAAACCATAGGTTTGGATTGTGTGCGTCTATATGTAAATACTTGTATATTCCTTTTTATTTCTATATTCACCCCACCTGCATTGATCACTATGTGTTGAAACTCGTATTTTCACATGGGAAATGCTTTTCCCAATATCCTGGTGATGAGGATAGATGGTTATCTACCTATCCTTTCCCGATATCTATTCTAAGTGAGTATATATGCACAATATATTATGGTTGGAGTTCTGATAGTTCACTAGGTGATGGCCCAGGTGTTTTTGGGAAATATGTGATATAACCATGTTGTGGGGTGGTGGCCTAGGTGTTTTCGGGCAATATGTGATATGATCGGGTTGTGAGGTGGTGGCCCAGGTGTTTTGGGTTATATGTGATATGTTTGTTTTGTGGTTGGATTATGGTGGGGTCATTCATGAAAAGTGGAGGGAACAAGATTGATATCCTTTGTGTTAACGATACCCTGCCACTTTGGTTATGAGAGTGTTTTTTATGTGATTGACTAGGTTTCTAGGGGTGTGATGTGATGTGAACATGTTTTGGGGTGGTGTTATATGGTATTAGAAAGATATGGGAGTGCTGGGATGTATGATGTTGGGGTGTGAGAGTGAAAAATTAGTGGGAAATGGTGTGGGGTACTCTTTATAAATATGATTCTTATTATGTTACTATACTTGACTTGTGTTATTTGGTGAGTATTTATTGATGAGATTGTGAAGGATAATTGATATGTTTTGGTGTTTTTGGTTGAGTTGTTTTCTCATGGGTTCATTAGTATGCTTATTTCACATGTTCACGAGAGACTTCAGTTTTCGTACTTAGTATACATGTATGTTCACCCTACGTATATGAAAGAATTTTCAGGTTTCTTGGAGGATTATGTGGATTATGTTGGACAATACTAACTCATATCTTGGGACAGTTATTATGTCACCAATCTAACTTTTCATTTGGGTATTTACTTTTGGATAATTTTATATATACTTGTTTTATTTATACATGTTTTTTTGGATGTTTTTTTTTATTTTTATACTATGTCGTGGAGTTTCATGAGGATGATTCATCTTATATCATGATCCTATATTATTATAGAGGGTAATGCCTCTCATTTCATGAGATTTTTATACCCTAGGTGCTAGTCACCAACCTGGGGCCTACTAGAGGTGGGACTTGGGGGGGGGGGTCATTATATCTCTTCCCATATTATGATATATTTGGAAGGAGTGGGTTGTGACATAGAGGTATTAGAGGTGATGGTTGAGAGATAAGATGAAGTTGTAGTTAGGCACAGTGAGGATTTCATGGGTTGGTATGACAATAGTGATAGTTGATCTTGGTGTGTGACATAGGACAGGGAGACCACCTAAGGAATAGGATTTTAAGGCCCCCCATGATCCAGTGCATGAAATCTGATCATATTGAATGATGAAGTGAGGTAGACCAGTTTATATTTTAGATACCTAAGAGAGGTACATGCATCATGATGACTTGTGTTATTTTTTTAGTTGGGTTGTTTTAGGAAGGTTAAAATGAATAAAGTGAATTAAAATGAATTGAAATAAAGTTCCATACTAATTTGTCTTATAAAATATTTATTTACTCTTTTAGATATGGATCCTAGATTTCATCTGTGTGTGGTTTAGGAAGTTTAGGTTTATCAGGCTGATCCAGTTGATCTTCATAGTGTCGATCTAGTAGAGGAGGATGAGGCTTGGCAGAGGGTGTTTCTCACTTTCTAGTGACATGCTTTTGGAAGTACGAGGGCAGTTTTTTAGATGTAAAGATAGAGTGATAGCTGGAGGAGATTGATATTTCTTATAATTGATCTAATCCCCAATGGGATATTGGTTCCTTTTTGGAAATTAGTCAGATGTGGGGAGATATGCATCAGGGGTATATGTTATATCTTGTTGAGCGAGAGGAGGAATATGTTTCATGGGTCAAATTTTAGAAAGAGTTCTGAGAAGATTTCCTTTCATTGACCATGAAGGTAGTGAATATGTATGAGCTTATTTCTCTTTAATATGGGAGTATATCAGTGATAGAGTTATAAATCAAGTTTAAGGACCTTCTATATTTTTTCCTAGATCGTTTTCTAGATTAGGAGTCTCATATGAGATATCTTGAGGAGTCACTCCTTCCTTATATCTAGTATGAAGTTACTCCTTTTATATTGTCAACATATGTGAAGGTTCAAAATAATACAAAGGTGATCAAGATAATTCACTCATGAGGAGGTAAACCATGATAGGTGAATCATCAAGGTTCCTCAAGGAAAAGGGTTATTAGTGGAAGTTATAAGGAACCTATACCTTAAAGGTTTTAACCAATGGAGATTCGACCTCAACGGGTTCCCTTCTGGTCTTCTGAGGCAGGTGGTTTCTATTACTTTCTTGGAGATATAAATCTAGTTTTTTATCTATGGAATTCAAGGTTATCTCCATAATTAGTTCCCAGTGGTTCTTTGAGATCCATTTGGTGGAGGTGGATAGGTTCAATGCTAGCCTAATCATTATTTTCTAGTGACATTGTTTCAACGGAAGGGGAAGTGGGATTATACTCCATAGATGGGAGATAGAGTTAGTGGAGGAAAAACTCGGGATGTTCCTCATGTTTAGGGTCCTCAACCTAAGCATGGTCATATAGGTGGCCATCATTAGAGAGTTAGAGGAGTCATATGTGGTCATTTGCACATTGTGGAGGCAGCAATGCTAGAGGGGCCAGAGATTGTATGAGGTATGCTCAATTTATCATCTACATTTGTTTGTGCCTTGTTTGATTTAAGATATTTTCACTCCTTTGTTACATCAGCTCTAGTCCATGCTCTGGGACTAGACATAGAGAGGCTTACCATGCCCCTAGTGTTGACTATGCCAGTTAGAGGCTAGACCAACTTGTTTGATGTGTGCTAGGGATATAGGATAATGATGGGGACACATCAGTCATGTGGGAATATTTTATTTCTAGATATTCACCCATGAGATGTCATCTTAGGAATCAATTGGTTGTATTCCATATGTTCTATTATCGACTTCTTTTGGATGAGAGTTTTGTTCTCAAACTTATATGTCCAGTGTGTGGTTTTCATTGGTGAGTGGGGTTTTCAAGTGGGTATTTAATGTTTGGAGCCCCTTTTTTATTCAATGGTGGAGATTTCAATATAATATTAGGATGGGGGTATTACTAGGGTTGTGGAGGTTTTATAGGATGTTTTTCGAGATGAGGTTATGACACTACCCCCTCGACGTGACATTGATTTTGGGATAAAATTACAGTTGAGCGCATCTCTAATTTCGATGGATCCCTATCGAATAACACCTATATAGTTTCATGAGTTGAGGCTAAAAGTATATGATCTAATGAAAATGGGTTTCATCTGACTTGGTGTTTCATCGTGGGGGGCTCTAGTATTGTTTTCCAAGAATTTGGATGATACACTAAGGTTTTTTATAGACTATCGGAGGTTGAATCAGGTGATGATTAAGAAATGTTACCATATTACAAGTATATATTATCTTTTCAACTAGCTGATAGGGGAAAGTTTATTTTTTAATATCTATCTATGTTTTGGATATCACTAGTTGAGGGTGAAGGAGGGAGATATCTCAAAGACTACCTTCAGATGCAGGTATGGGCACTTTGAGTTTTTAGTCATGTCATTTGGTGTTATGAAAACACAATATGTGTTCATAGGGAATATAAACTCTATGTTCCATGAGTTACTAGACCAATTCATTTTCATATTCATTGATGATATCTTGACCTTCTCAAAATTCATAGGTTGAGCTTTCCAATCATCTCAAAGTTTTCTTACAGGTTATTTAACACCACCATCGCTATGGAATTTTGTTTAAGTGTAAGTTTTGGATATGATAGGTTTATTTACATGGGTATGTGGTGAATCATAAAGGTGTGGAAGTAAACCTTTTGAAATTCAAGGTATTTGTTTCTTAGGAATCACCCAATATCATGGAAAAGGTTCACGATTTTCTTGGTCTTGCAGGATATTATCAGAGGTTTGTGCCATATTTATCTCAATTTGCAGCACCTTTGATAGCATTGACTAGGAGAGACAAATATTTTGTGAGGAATAATCAGTTCTAGGAAGCATTCAATTAACTGAAGTGGAAATTGGTCAGTGCTCTGATGCTTTACTTTCCTAAGGAGGGTGTGATGTTTGAGGTATTTTGTGATACTTCTCATATTAGATTAGGATGTGTTTTGATGTAGTAGAGGGAAGTGATCTATTATGGGTATAGGAAGTTACATACCCAAAATTGTAACTATTATACTCATGATCTAGAGCTATCAGTGGTTGTTTGTTCTAAAGTTGTTGCAGAATTGCCTCATCGGAGTGTGCCTTGTGGTCTTTATGGGTCACAAGAGTTTGAGGTATATCTTTTATCAGCATCATTTGAATGTGTTCCAGTAGATGTGGATGTAATTTCTTTAGGATTGTGATTTCAAGATCTCCCACACCTTAGGAAAGGGTAATTGTTTGGATGATTATTTAAGCATAAATTTGTGGAAGGATGTTTTTTAGGAGTTATAGGATGTTTGGAAAGGAATGGAGGAGTTGGAAACCTTGAACTTATATGAAAGGGTGGTTGATGGTAGAAACTATTATCTCCATATTATGAGGTAGTATTATTTGATGTGGTGGGTGGAGGAGTCTTGGTGGGGAGACTTAGATGAAGAGGTGATGCATGATCATGTTGACCATTGTGATGCTCTGAATGGATGGTCATAACTAGATGATATATCATGGGAGACTGTTTGTTATAGTAGTGATGTGCAAGGGAGTCCTTCGTGAGTTTTATAACTCGCCTTTAGCGATACACCCATGAATGTCTAATATTTATCATGGATTTAGGATGCATTTTTGGTGGCCTGGTATGAAATGGGAAGTGGTTTCAATTGTGGCAAGGTATTTTTTTTCTAGTATGTAAAGGTCAAACATCATGTTCCTACCAGTTTTTATAGCCTTTAGATGTTCTCAAGTAGAAATTGGATTAAATATTAATGGATTTCATTATAGGGTTACCCCTATCTCAGAAAGTTTTTAATGATATCTGGGTGATCGTTGAATAGCTAATGTAATTGGACCACTTCTTATTAATTAAGGAGTTGGGCATAGTGGATGTTTTGGATAAGAGGTTCATTATCTCATATCAGGATACATGTTTTACCTCATGAGTCTTAAGGGTATTGTAGAATGATTTTGGCACTCCTTTACACCTCAACACTTCTTTCCATCCTCATATGGATGGATAGATGGAGTGGACTATCCAGCCATTGGAGGATATATTGTGGGAATTCATTTTAGACTTCAATGGATTATGGGAACAACACTTTCCCTTGGTTTAATTTTATTATAATAACAACTATCACTCATACATCAGCATGGACCTATTTTAAGATTTATATAGTGACCATGTCATTATAATTTGAGATGGATAGAGGTTTGGGAGGCATATGTTCTTAGTCCTGATGTGGTATAAAGCACAACAGAAAAGGATCATCTTGTTTGTAAGAGGATGAAAGAAGTGTAGGACTGGCATAAGTATTATGCCAATTTCAATAGGATTCCCTTATATTTGGAGGTTAGGGACCACATGTTCTTAAATAATTCACCTTGATGTGAAAAAGAGTTTTGGTATGAGGATTAATCCTTCTCCCATGTTTTTTGGGCCCTTTGAGATATTGGGGTGAGTTAGAGATGTGGAATATCGGTTGGAATTTCCATAATGGTAGGAGAGGATCCAAAAAATATTCCATATCTCTTAGCTTCATTAGTATCCTCACGATGAATCACATGTCATTGATTGGGTAAAGTTGGATATCAAGGATGACACAATGTTCATGGAACTGCCAGTAGAGATCCAAGATCATTGAGGTAAGGCATTGTGTGGATAGATCATTCCCTTAGTTCACGTATTATGGAAGTATAGTGTCCTAGAGAAGAGTTATTGGTAATGAGAGATTCATATGTGTACCCAATAACCAGATCTATTTTGAGTTTTTTCTTACTATATTTTTCTTGATATGTGATGTTTGGATCTTGTTTTGTTATGAGATTTATTATTTTATTGATTTATAATGTGGGATAGAGTTACAACATATGAAAAGAGGATAACCTAATTCCTAATAGAGACACATTATACTAAGATGTGATTAAACACATTTGGGTGAGTTAGTACTGCCTAGAGAATATATTATTTTGACATAGAGGTTGGAATTCCCTGATTCATGTGTTCGGGGTGGTTTGGTTTGTTTGTTGCATCAGTTATTGGTTTGGTCTATGTGGAGGTTGAGATGGTTTTGAAATGGTTGTGTGGTGGTGTGGTTGTGAAAAAGGAGGTGGTTTGTGTCTAGGAAATGTGTTTCATGTTTATTTTAGTTGGTGTGTTTGTATGGTGGTAACATTGATTAAAAATGAGATCATTGAGAGGTATCTTGCAAGGTGGTTTTTTGGACCACTTCACTTCTCAAATTGGTTTTGGATTCTTGAGGGTGAGAATCATTTAAGAGGTATCATATGTAACATACCATGCCTTCCTGGCCCATTAATTTGTTGGTTTTAGTTGTTGGGGGTGTTTTAGAGGATTATTTACGAGGTTCTGTGGTGGTTGGAGGTGCAATAGAGTTGCACTAGGAAATTCACATCATGAAAGGGGTACATGATGTGAATTGGTGGTTCACAGATTGTGTAGCCGACCATTTTCATGGATTTTATACAGATAATAGGGGACCCATGAAATTTATTCACATCATGAAACTAATTCACAATGTGTAATTAAATAAAGGTCTAGGTGGAATAAATTTTTGTGGAAGTTGTAATTTTTGGGAAACTCATGGATTACACATCATGAAATGGTTACATGACATGAAACTGAAGGGATCCAGCTTATTTTGTAACCCTTATGATAGATTTATTTTCATCCATCCACACCTATATCTCTCTCTCATTCTATAAAAACCTTATTTACCCTAAGGAGATCTTATATACCTCTTCCTCCTGGTTTGATCCATTAGTTTCAGGGGATCCATGTTGGAGATCCATGGTGATTTCTTCACTCTTTCCCATGGTTTTCTCTTATGCTTCTCTCAAAGATCCATTGTGGTAGTGTAATTTTTGTTGTGGTGTAAGTATGGGCTATGTTTTGATAATATTTTGATGTGGTGTAGTTTGATTCATGATCTCATGGTGCAGTTTTGTTCTTTGGGCAGTTCTATTTCACCCTGCATTGTGTAGCGAGATCAGAAAGTTTTTTTGGGGTAGGGAATCCATCATTTCTCACTTTTTTGCATCATGTGGGAGGGTTTTACTCTTTATTATCTATGTTATATGTTTTTATTGGCCTAATAAATATTAATTAATCGATTAATTGAAAATTATGGGGAAGGGGAATGATTTGTATGCTTTTACAGCTTTGATATTATTGTTATGTTGTGTTTATATGGGCTGAATTCCCCATTTAAAATCATAGATATTGGGAGAATTTTCTTGTGTGATAGTTTTTGTGATATGGAAACCTTTTTTCATGTTGTTTTGATATCACCCTAAAATAGAAAATGGATAACCACTTATATTTGGCTAATGAAATGGTTTCCCCTAGATTTATGGATTGTGTGATAATACACCTAAAATAAATTGAATTGTGATGATATCCACTTTATTTAATCTGTAAAATGGTATTTAATGTGTTGTAATGTGTGGTCGTACTTGTGGTTTAGTGATGTGTGTTTATGATGTGGACTAGGGTGGAAGTTTGTTTGGTCGTTCTTTTGGGGCGTATAGATGGTGGTTTGTTTTTCTGTGCTTTTGGGGCAGTGAGGTGCTTATTTGTTTCACCATGCTTTTGGGATGGTGAGGTGATTGTATGATGGGGATCATGATATGCTTGTGTTTGTGTGGTTTCATTATTCTAGATGTATGGGTAGTGATGGAATAATTACTTGATAATGATTGCAATGGCTAGTGTTCAGTTTGGTTAATGTGATGAAATTGGTTAATGAACAAATAAATGATGGGTTGTGTGGTTAAATATGGTTATTGGTAAATAATAAAACAAATGGGGTGGATAATTTAATTAGTTAGAAATGTGAAATGCGGCTTTTTTCTTGTGTGGTGTTATATATTTAGAGATAGAAGGGAAAGTGGGGATGTTGTGAGTTTGTTATTTTTTGTTGTGAAACCATATATTGGTCTTGTGTGTGACTACATGTATATGCTTGTATATTCCTTGTGATTTCTATATTCACCCCACTCGTGTTGAGCACTGTGTGTCAGCACCCGTATTTTCACATGTAAAGTGTTTTCCCTAAAATCATGGTGATGAGGATGGATGGATGGTTACCTACTCTCTCTTCTACGAAAGTAAATATGCACAGGCTATGATGGAAGAAGGTCGGTTAGTGCACTAGGTGATGGACTAGGTTTTCTGGGTGAGATGTGATATAATTGTGTTGTGGGGTAGTGGACCAGGTGTTTCTGGGTGAGATGTGATATTACTATGTTATGAGGTGGTGGTATATATGTTTTCAAGAAAGATTTTATATTTCCGTGTTGTGGGGTAGATTATGGTAGGGATCGTGCATGGTAAGATGTGGCATGAGGTTGGTGTCCTTCATGTTCATGATACCCTACTACTCTAGTTATGGAAGTTATTTGTATGTGATGGTCCAGGTGTCTGTGGGTGTGATGTGATGTGACCGTGTTGTGGGAAAATGGTATATGTTGTTTGAAAGAGAATGGAGCACCATGATGTATGATGTTGGAGTGTGAGAGCAAAAAATCAGTGGGAAAGTTGTGTGGACTTTCCTTTATCGATATGATTCTTATTATGTTACTATACTTGGATTTTGATATTTGGTGAGAATTCCTTGGTGATGTTGGGAGGGATAGTTTACCTGTTTAGGTATTGTTGGTTCTACTATTTTCTCATAGATTTATTAGTATGATTATTTCACATGTTCAAGAGATACTTTTTCATTCTTACTAAGTATACTCGTATGCTCACTCTTTGTATATGAACTTATTTTTAGGTTTCCATGAGAACTATGTGGATCATGCTGGACATTACTATCTGTTGGACTCCTCATGTATTACTCATGTTTTAATGATCACAAATCTCTTTAATTATCACATATCTTATTAATGATCACAAATCTCATTCAACCTAGTTCAATCCTATAAATTATATCCAATCATGTGTATTTTTGTTTCAAGTTCTCTCATACTTTATAATGGTTAAGCTCAATCCATTTCATGCATATTACTGTTTAAGTCTAAATACAGTTATTTGCCTAAGTACAAGACACCGTGAGCAAAGACACCCTGTAGCCAGACACTGTTAGCCAGACACTGTGAGTAAAACACCATGAAGCTCATACACCGTGAGCAAGACACCTTAATGAAAATACACCATGATCAAGACACCGTGAAGCTCAGACACCGTGAGCAAGACACCCTGAAGATTAGACATCGTGATCGAGACACCGTGACCAAGACACCATGACCAAGACACCATGAACGAGACACCGTAAGCCAAGACACCGTGAAGATCAGACATTGTGACACTTAGACCGTGACACTCAGACACCGTGAAGGAGAAACCATTTTCTCAACTTACTATGACACTGTTTCTTAAACTATTTTGTCATCTTTCAATTTACTGTTTAATGGTCATATTTGATGCCTTTAATGCACTGACATAATTAATGTTTCCTTGTAGACATAGTACGAGGTACGAGGTACGAAGCACATGGAACCTGTTGGCCAAAACCCGTGCATTCAAAAATAAAAAATAGAGAGTTCCCAACGACAAAAGGCGGTGATACTGAACGAAGAAAGTGTGTGTGAGCACGACCATGAAGAACACTTTTAAATTTTTTCAAAGAAAGCATTTTCGCATGCATGTAATCCAACCTCACTGAAGAACACATGAAGTACACTGGAATCCAGTGAACATCCTCATATTATCAAAGCTCATGGAGAACAAAAGATGAATCACGACACTCTGTTTTTCAAGACAAAAAACAGTGAAGGACTCAAAAGCATTTCTGCTCAAACAAAGGAGTCCCGAGTTGCACTTCAAATCACTAGAGTATTCTAAACTCATATCTACTCTCTATCTCTCAGTGATTCTTTTACTTTCCTTTTGAGCAGTGTGTATACTATGTATATTCCACATACACACTGACTCCTGTGCTAAACTAAAGGATTTCTAAATCCCTACACCAAACTCTCTATTTCTGTTTACCCACAAAAATTGTGGAAGAGGTCCCTGTGTGGCCTATTTATTGTTTTTTTCTACCCACAAAAACGGTGGAAGAGGTCCCTGTGTGACCTGGACGGTCTATATACTGTTGTTAACCCCGATCCAGAGTGTGGATCAAAGTTTATTTATATAAACTGTTTGGTGGCAGGTGATCACCAAGTAGAGTGGATTAGGTCTTGGCTTGAGACTGAACCACTTGTTTTATATCCGTTGTGCTGTTTAATTTAGTCTTCTCTGTTTTACTGCTTTACTTCATAATCCAGAAAACTCTAATTTCACTTTGATAGTTAGTCTTGGAAAGAAGTTATAACTGATTTGTCTTAGTAGGATAACTTCAAAAGTAATATTAATAATACATATTAAGATTACTGAGAATTAATCAATCTTCTAAGAAGTTGTTTAAATAGTCAAACTCTTATAACAGTATAACCTTGATTAACTGGGATGTATTTGAATTTTGGGAAACCCATTTCTTTTAAAATAACTTTTTTGTGACAGAAATTTTTATAGTCACTCAATTCACCCCTCCCCTCTTGAGTAAACTACTCTGACCAACATTTGGTATCAAAGGCTTCTTTATTAGGACTCTGTGTAATCTTACTCAACTGTGATTGTAGTTGTACTTTAATGATCTATAAATTTCTGTCAATTATAAATTTCTAGTTCTTTTAAAGTAATTTTTTAGTATGGATAATAGATTGGAAGGTGTTGCTACCAAAAGACCACCATTCTTTAATGGAACCAATTATGCTCAATGGAAAATTAAAATGAAAATGCATCTAGATAGTATGAGATTTGAAATTTGGTCATCTATTATAGATGAATATAAACTTCCTGTGACTGATAGAATTACATGGGATGAACCTAAAAAAATTGCTTATAATAACAATTGTAAAGCCATGAATGCTTTATACTGTTCCTTAGGAGATGAATAATTTAATAGGATTTCTGCTTGTAAAACTGCCCATGAAATTTGGGATACCTTGTCTGTCTCACATGAAGCCACATCAAGTGTGAAGTAAATGAGAATTAATAATTATACTATAAAATATGATAATTTTAAGATGAAACCTGATGAGACTATTTCTGACATGTATCTTAGGTTCAATGAAATTGTCTACACAATGATTTCTCTTGGAAGAGAAGTCACTGTCAAGGAACAGATCATGATAATCCTTAGATGTCAACCTGACAGATGGAGGAGAACCTCTGTCTCAATTAGAGAATCATGCGACATCATAAAGATTCCTATAAAAGAACTCATAGGGAAACTGATGATGTATGAGGAAGAGCTGAAAGTCAACAAAGAAGAGGAGGATGAACCAAAGAGGAAATTTGTAGCATTCAAGACTACCTTCTCAAAGCACAAAGACAAAGGGAAACTGGAATATCCTGTAGAAATCTCTGCCACTGAACAATCATCACCTGACAGTGATGAGGAGATGGCTCAACTGGCTAGAAGATTCAAACGATTTTACAAAAAGAAGAACTTTTTCAGAAATCCAAACTTCAAGAGAAAATATAATCAAAAAGGAAACTGGAAAAAGGACTGGAAGAGAAGTGACAAAACTGATGAAATTGTATGCTATGAATGTAAGCACAAAGGACATATAAAGGCTGACTATCCAAAGCTCAAATATAAGAAAAAGTATGAGGATAATGACAATAAGTACAAAAAGGAAATGAAAGCAACTTGGAGTGCCTCTGAGGATAGTTCAAGCAACTCAAATACATCACATGATGAACAGGCTAACAAAGCCAATATGTGTTTTATGAAAAAACACATTTGAGGTAACACTGAACTTTTCTATGCATAATTCATACTATTCTGAAGAGGAAAGTGACTCTGAAAATATGAATAATGAAGAAATGTTTGAATATTGCAACATGCTTGAAGAGACATGCAATGAATTAAAAGACAATTATAAATCATTGAAGAAACAGTATGCTCTCACTGCAAATGTTAAATCTGAACTTACTACTGAAAAGGAGAAAAATTCCCAACTACTCAAAGAAAACAATGAATTAGAAATTTCTAATGATCAATTAAAAAGTGATTTAGAAAAGTTTACTACTTGGAAAAATACCCTTACCCAAATGATAGGAAAACAAATTGCCCCAAAATACAATACTGGCATTGGTTATCAACCTGGTAAAAGAAACCTTAGTAGAAAAAATTTTATTTCAAAGTCTAGGACATATAATTTTGTTCCCGGTTCTGGAAACAACTCATCTAGATCGAGTCATGATACATACTCTACTGTTTCAAGTTTTTGTGGACCAAATACAGTTTATTTTTCAAATACTTTACATAATGCTTATAGGAAACCTATGAGACAAATATGGGTTCCTAAAGCACTTATTACTAATGTTACTGGACCCAAACAAGTATGGGAACCAAAATCTATCTTTGCTTGATCATGTTATAGGAAATTTTCTTGAAGAGATCCTGCAAAAATCTATTGTACTTGGATAGTGGGTGTTCAAGGCACATGACAGGAGACTATTCATGCTTCAAGAATCTGATAAAAGTAGATGGAGTACATGTCACATTTGGTGACAATGCCAAAGGGAAGATCACTGGCTTAGGCCAGA
Source organism: Viscum album (assembly GCA_963277665.1). NCBI lineage: Eukaryota > Viridiplantae > Streptophyta > Magnoliopsida > Santalales > Viscaceae > Viscum > Viscum album. Next base: position 499,266,798 of record OY728140.1, read on the forward strand.
TTGGTAACTCTAATTCAATATTAATTTCTAAAGTACTATTTTTTAATGGATTAAAATATAATTTTCTTAGTATCTCACAATTATGTGATGATGGATATCATGTTAAATTTGAAAATGATGCCTGTAATGTCTTTAATTCTAAATATGAATTAGTATTTTCTGCATCAAGGAATGAGAATGTTTATTCTGTTAATTTAGATTCCTTAACTTCTCAAAATGTTTCATGTTTAAGCGTATTTCATAAAGAATCTTGGCTTTGGCATAGGAGACTAGAACATTGTAATGTTCACTCCCTTAGAAAGCTAACTAGAAAAGGCCTAATTAAAGACTTACCCAAACTTGAGTTTCCAAATAACAAAGTGTGTAATCCTTGTCAAAAGGGAAAACAACACAAAATATCTTTCAAATCAAAGAAAGAAGTCTCTACTTCTCAACCTCTCAAGTTGGTTCACATGGATATGTTTGGACCATCTAGAGTTTCTAGTTTAAATGGGAAGCACTATGTTTATGTTCTAGTATATGATTTCTCTAGATATACCTGGACTTTTTTCATAGCTCACAAAAGTGAATCCTGCTCTTATTTTACTAAGTATGCCAAGTCTATAGAAAATCTTAGTGGACTTAGAATTAAATCTTTAAGAAGTGATCATGGTTATGAGTTTAAAAATCAAGAGTTTGAATCCTTTTTCTCACAGAATGGCTATACTCACATTTTCTCTGCTCCTAGAATACCTCAGCAGAATTGTGTTGTAGAAATAATAAATAGAACCTTGAAAGAAATTTCTAGAACAATGCTTAGTGAATATGACTTACCTATTTACTTTTGGGTTGAAGCTGTTAATACAACATTCTATATAATCAATAGAGTCTTGATTAGACCAATTCTCAAAAAGACCCCGTATGAACTCTAGAAAAATAGGAAGCCTAAGGTTAATTACTTTAGAGTTTTTGGTTGTAAAGTCTTTATTATCAATATTAAGGATAATCTTGACAAATTTTCATCCAAAAGTGATGAAGGAATTTTCCTAGGTTACTCAATATTAAGTAAATCTTATAGAGTATTCAATAAAAGAACTAAATGTGTGGAAGAATCTATTCATATCAAGTTTGATGAAACAGATCCATAGGAGCCTAGACTATCCTAGAAAATATGGAGGATGATGTATCAAATTTTAACATCAACTCAAAATCCTCAAATTCCTCTGTGAAAGAATCCGTGAAAACTTCTAATTGTGGAAATTCTCTTCAATTGAGTCATAATGAACCAGAATCTGTTGATGAACCTAAAATCACTAGTCCCTCTTTTTCTACAAAGGTTAGAACACTTAGAAACCATCCCTTAGATACTGTTGTAGGAGACTTAGAGAAAGGAACACAAACTAGATCTTCTCTTAGAAATCATGTTGAACATCAAGCCTTCTTGTCACAACTTGAACCTAAAAACATTGATGATTCCATCAACGATGAATTTTGGGTATTGGATATGCAAGAAGAACTTAATCAGTTTGAAAGAAATAAAGTTTGGAAACTTGTTGAAAGACCCAAGGACACTTTAATCATAGGCACTAAATGGGTGTTTAGAAATAAAGTAGATGAAGCTGGAAACATAGTTAGGAACAAGGCTAGATTAGTTATACAAGGCTATAGTCAAGAAGAAGGAATTGACTATGAGGAGACCTTTCCTCCAGTAGCCAGAATTGAAGCCATCAGAATCATACTTGCTTATGTTGCACATCTAAATTTCAAACTATATAAAATGGATGTTAAGAGTGCATTCTTAAATGGGTATATAGCTGAGGATGTCTTTGTTGAACAACCCCCTGGATTTACAAATCCTCATTTTCCAAATCATATTTTCAAACTGTCATAAGCTTTATATGGTTTAAAATAAGCTCCAAGAGATTGGTATGACAGATTAAGTACTTTTCTTATTTCCAAATATTTTACAAAAGGAATATCTTATCCTACCCTCTTTATAAAATGAATTTCTAATGATGTTTTATTTGTTCAAATCTATGTAGATGATATTGTTTTTGGATCTTCAAAAAAATCATTATGTATTGATTTTTCTAAAATGATGCAAAATGAATTTGAAATGAGCTTAATGGGTGAACTAAAATTATTTCTTGGATTTCAAATCTTTCAAAATAATGATGGAATTGTTTTAAATCAAAGTAAATACACTAGAGATATTCTAAAACGTTTTGGATTGGATAGCCCTTAAAGTAGTGACACTCCCATGAGTACCACCTGTAAGTTGGATCTTGATAAAGATGGAAAATATGTTAATCAAACCACTTATAGAGGAATGATTGGAAGTTTACTTTACTTAACTACTAGCTATCTGGATATTATTTTTAGTGTATGTATGTGTGCTCATTTTCAAGAAAATCCTAAAGAATATCATTTAAATTTTGTAAATAGAATTTTCAAATACCTCAAGCATACACCCAATCTAGGACTGTTCTATCCTAAAGGACAATCATTTGAACTAGTTAGTAATTCTGATGCTGACTTCAGTGGTTGTAAGTTAGATAGAAAAAGCACCTTTGGAACATGTCACCTTTTAGGAAAGTCACTGGTATCATGGTGTAGTAAGAAACAAAACTCTGTTGCATTATCTACTACAGAAGCTGAATACATAGCTGCTGGCATTTTTTGTGCACAAATTTTGTGGATGAAACACACATTACTATACTATGGATATCAATTCAGACATGTACCAATAAATTGTGACAACACAAGTGCTATTAACATCTCAAAAAATCCTATTTCACATTCTAGGACAAAACATATTGATGTAAGACATCACTTTTTGAGATATCATTATCAAAAAGGTGATATCACCTTTGAATTCATTGGCACTGAATATCAAATTGCTGATATATTCACTAAACCATTAAATTATGAGAGAATAGACTACATCATACATGATCTTGGAATGATAAATCTAAAATAGATATCTTACTTACCTTACTGTTCATTATTTTACTATGTTTCACTTTATTGTTTCATGATAACAGTTTCTCAGTCACTGTCTCACCGTGACAACCACTTACTGTCTCACTATGATGACCACTTGCTGTCTCATCGCAATAAACACTTGTTGTCTCACCGTAATAACCATTTGTTGTCACACCATGATGATCGATCACTGTCTCACTGTGAAAATTATTTATTATTTTCTTTAAACCTGTATCATGGTAATTTTTATTTCACCTATTTTACTTTCCCGTGTTTTTGTTTTTGTGACGTTTGATATTCCCAAATGATAAAACAAAGAGTTTTCACTCAGTTCTTCACCCGGACTTTCTCATACTCACTCATTTCGAACCCATTCAACCTTAAAACCATCTTTCTATCTCGCGACCTTCAGTGGATTCCATGAATGAAGTGACCATCGTCATCCACACCTGAGAATCACCGCCTGAAGAAGAAGAAGATAGCACCCAAGCTGACACCCAAAGGGCCTCTGAATCTGAACCTGGTAAATGGCAGTGTCGTACCTAAAAAAGAAATCTTCCCTGAATGGCTTCTATCTAGAAAATCTCTAGTCCTGAAAGTGTTATGAGAACAAGGCTGGTTAGAATGGTTCTCAAGGGAAAATAGACCCATTTATCCGAGTTTAGTTGCTCAGTTCTACTAGTATGCACAGTTTTATTTTGACTTTGGTGAAAGATTTGTTGTGAAGAGCTGTATTAATGGCCAAAGATGCTTCTTATTGTCGAGGTTATGGGCGACATGCCTTAGGATACCTCATGAAGGAATTTTTGCTGATTATCAAAGAGAACCCCCACCTAAAACTGATTTTTTAACCTTGAGTATGCTTTGAAAATCCTAATCGGAAATGGAACCAAGAGAAGGGCCATAGCTGCTGAACTTGATGGAGAAACAAGGATGCTATTTAAATTTATTCAAAATCTGGTTAGCCCGAGGAAAGGTGACTTTGCTGTGTTAAAGTATCAAGATGTGTTTCTGATTCATCTTATGAAGAAGGGATACAAAATCAACATGTGAAAGTACATCATTCACCATATGTGTGAGTTGATCAAGGTCACATCCAAATCCACCTCTCTATTCTACTCTTGGCTTATTTCATCCATGCTTGTTGCCAAAGGAGTAGTTGGACCCAATGAAGAAGTGCTTGTGGATTGCGAGTATTGTCTCTCTAAAACCATCATCAGGAGAATTAAGATTAACTGGAACCCTTGGAAAAGGGAGTGAGTGTAAGACAATGATAAAATTTATGAAAATTTTAATCCTGTGGATTATCCTTCAAGACCAAAGGACATTTTTTATCCTGGTTTGGAACTAGATGAAGTTTCTGAGTATTCAGAAGAAGATGAATAAGAAGCTAAAATACCTCAAAGGGAAGAAGTTGTTGTTGAGGAAGAAAGGCCTATTATTCCTCCTGTTGTTCTTGAATAATAACCTCCTGTCCCTAGAGTTGATATCAATCTATAAATCTAACCCGAGGCTGAAAAATAATCAGGTGTGACAAAATCTGACCAGCAAGTCATGGAAGAACATGTTCTTGCAGAACCTGTTATAGAAGAGGTTGTAGTAGAAGAACTCCTTGTTATGGAAGAGGTTGTAGTAGAATAAATCCCTGCTATGCAAGAAACAAATCTAGAAGAACTCCTAGAGGAACAACTTATTCCTGAGATAATACCCTCTGCTAAAGAGAGGATGGAGATAGCCTTTCAGTTGTCTAGATAAGAGATGAATGAGGAATTAAGAGATTAATCTGTGAATTTAGAACTTGTTCCTAAGCCTCTAGATCCTGAAAAGAAAGCATCTGTTGAGGGGGAGGAAACCCAAAATCTTGAGATTGATGAAGCATCCCATCCAGCTGAGTCTAGTCATATGGAAACTCAGTATAAATTCCCTAGATTTTATGATGTGAGTGATTCCTAGAAAGTTACTGCCACTGGTCTTGATCTTTCCTCACTGTTTTAATTGAAGTCAGTTTCTAACTTTGCATATGAGAAAGAACCAGAACCTGAACCTGACCCTATACCAACTCCTACACCTGAACCTCTACCTGAACAGTTGTCCTTTATCAGTAAGGAAAATTTGAAGGATTTTGGAGACACTATCTTGTCTGGAGTTGAGAAGTTATTGAAATCCCAACCTTGTGTTGTGACAAATCTGAGTGAGAGATATGCCTCACTGCTTTTGGAGAAAATTATCTGGAAGATCCAACTCGAAATGCTCCATGAAATTTAAGAAGTTTGAGTTGAAAATCAGTTGCTCAGTGATGAAGTCTCAACCCTGAGAAGCATAGTGTAAGATATGCAAAAATAGTTGCATTCCATCAGAACCTATTGATGGCTCTCTAGAACCTTATGTGTCTCAAATTTCTCGATATGTTGTGTCTCATATTCACCCTTACCTATTATCCTTTGATGAAAATATTGTATAAAGGCACAAATAGTTGTTAAAATAAATGATAGATCATGTGGTGAACTTAAATAAAATCACTGATGAATACACTGGCTATCTTCAAAAGGTACTGAACCAGCTTAAGTCTCTAACCACAGTTGTCAAAGCTTCTCATCCCTCTGGTGAATCCTCTACACCTACCTTGGATAGTTCTTTTCTCAGATAGATAGTCCAAGAAGAGATTCATAATTATTTAAGTGGCTTCAATGTGACTTCTTTATCTGAAGTTATCAAGAACAATGATAAAGTTCTTGATCTTGTGAAAATTCATTCCAAAATTACCAATGATGCCCAACAGGAGATCTCTAAGAAAGTGGACTTCTATTTCAATTGGATTTTCTCCAAGACTGATATGACCAACCACTTCAAATACCTTGTAGAGAATCTGAGAATTCTTTCTGTCACCCAAGCCTTCAAAAACCAAGTCCAGAACCTCACCGAGTTTACCAGATTTTTAGAGAAGTTCATGAAAAAAAAAGATGATTTTGAAAAGGCCATGTAGTATGGAGGAGAGATTATTACAGACTTCATTAAACTTCAGAGACCATATCTTCATGTTCAAAGTACAGAAATTATTGCTCCAGCGGCTGCTCCTCTCAGACCTGGATTAACTACTTTCACTTCTGCCTTATCTTCAACAACCATGTATGTTGGCCAGGCTCTTAGTCAGATCAGGCATGTCATCCTTTACCAGTAACTGCCTCGATCTTCTACAGCTCCAACATTGGCTCCCTCAGTCTTCGAAGGTCTCCCTTTACCCTCTATCTCCACCACATCTCTGCCTTCTTCCACATCATCCACTGCAATTATGGCTTCCTCTTCTGCTGCTGATAAAGTCAAAGAGAAGGAAAATCCTTGAAGAAGACCAGTGCTTACTACTGTTTGATGGGGATGTCATTGATTTCTGTATTTCTACTCTATGTTGTACTACACTCTGATAACTTTTAATGGAATGTGAACTGTTTACCCTCTCTTTTTTAACTTTTTGATAATCCCAAAATGGGGAGAAGTATTCTATGTTATATTCTCTATAGTTGAATCCAATTTACACTCTTACTGTACATGATTTGTGATCATCAAAAAGGGGGAGATTGTTGGACTCCTCATGTATTACTTATGTTTTAATGATCACAAATCTCTTTAATTATCACATATCTTATTAATGATCACAAATCTCATTCAACCTAGTTCAATCCTATAAATTATATCCAATCATGTGTATTTTTGTTTCAAGTTCTCTCATGCTTTATAATGGTTAAGCTCAATCCATTTCATGCTTATTACTGTTTAATTCTGAATACAGTTATTTGCCTAAGTACAAGACACTGTGAGCAAAGACACCATGTAGCCAGACACCGTGAACAAAAAACCATGAAGCTTAGACACCGTGAGCAAGACATCGTGAAGCAAAGACATCGTGAGCAAGACACCGTGAAGCTCAGAAACCGTGAGCAAGCCACCATGAAGATCAGACATCGTGACTGAGACATCGTGACCAAGACATTGTGACCAAGACACTGTGACCAAGACACCGTGACCGAGACACCATAAGACAAGACACCATGAAGATCATACATTGTGACACTCAGGCCGTGACACTCAGACACCATGAAGGAGACACAATTTTCTCAACTTACTGTGACACCATTTCTTAAACTATTTTTTTGCCTTTCAATTTAATGTGTAATGGTCATATTTGATGCCTTTAATGCACTAAAATAATTAATTTTTCCTTGTAGACATAGTATGAGGTACGAGGTACGAAGCACATGGAACCTGTCAGCCAAAACTCATGCATTCTAAAATAAAAAATGGAGAGTGCCCAAAGACAAAAGGCGGTGATATTGAACGAAGAAAGTGTGTCTGAGCACAACCACGAAGAACACTTTGCAGGTTTTTCAAAGAAATAATTTTCACATGCATGAAATCCGACCTCGCTGAAGAACACATGAAGTACACTGGAATCTAGAGAACATCCTCATATTATCAAATCTCGTGGAGAACACAAGCTGAATCGTGACACTCTGTTTTTCAAGAAAAAAACCAGTTAAGAACTCAGAAGAATTTCTTCTCAAACAAAGGATTCTAGAGCTTCACTTCAAATCACTAGAGAATTCTAAACTCATATCTACTCTCTCTCAGTGATTTTTTTACTTTCCTTTCGAGAAGTGTGTGTACTCTGTATATTCCACACACACACTGACTCCTATTCTAAACTGAAGGATTTCTAAATCCCTACACCAAACTCTCTATTTCTGTTTACCTATGAAAATTGTGGAATAGGTCCCTATGTGGCCTGGTTATTGTTTTTTTCTACCCATGAAAATGGTGGAAGAGGTCCTTGTGTGACCTGGATAGTCTGTATAATGTTGTTAACCCCGATCCAGGGTGTGGATCAAAGTTTATTTATATAAACTGCTTGGTGGAAGGTGATCACCAAGTGGAGTGGATTAGGTCTCAACTTGAGACTGAACCACTTGTTTTATATCTGATGTGTTGTTTAACTTAGTCTTCTATGTTTTACTACTTTACTTCATAATCCATAAAACTCTAATTTCACTTTGATAGTTAGTCTTGGAAAGAAGTTATAACTGATTTGTCTTAGTAGGATAACTTAAAAAGTAATATTAATAATATATATTAAGATTACTGAGAATTAATCAATATTCTAAGAATTTTTTTAAACAATAAAACTCTTATAATAGTATAACCTTGATTAACTGGGTTGTATTTGAATTTTGGGAAAACCATTTCTTTTAAAATAATTTTTTTATGACAGAGATTTTTATAGTCACTCAATTCACCCCTCCCCTCTTAAGTAAACTACTCCAACCAAAACTATCTTTGATATTTGGATAGTTATTGTGTCTCTAATTTATCTTTGCTTTTGGGTATTTACTTTTGGAGACTTTTATCTCTAGATGTTTTATTTATAAATAAATTGTGGGAAGGTTTTGGTTTCTTTTTATATTACTTCAAAGAGTTGCTTGTGGATGATTCATATTATATCCTAATCCAACATTATTATAGAGGGTAATGTCATCCATTTTATGAGATTTTTATACACTCAGTGATAGTTACCAACCTGAGCCTACTAGAGATGTGATGTTGGGTGTGACTCCTTATCATGAAGGGAGAGAGATAATGACCCCTCGGGTCCAACCTCTAATGATCCACTTCTATGAGCCCCTAGAATATGAAAGAAAGAATTACCCATAGTGAAAATTTTTATTTCACTACATAAATATTATTATACTCAAATCAGATCTCCTAAAGACACAAGTTTCATTAGATTTTGATAGTTTAATATTCAACCTTATCTTGATACTCCTCTTCTTATTCTCTTTTCTCAAACAGTATAAAAAAACCTCAGAATTTTTTTAGCTCTCTTCCCCTCTTATCTCTCCCACTTTTTCTATTATATAATTTATATAGCTCGCGCCCTCTCTCCTTTATATTACAATGAAGTAGACACACCCCATGATCTACACTCTCTCTTTTCTATAACATCACAGAGGACATATATTCAAAATGTCCCATGATCTCCACTCTATTTTTTTACAAGACAAAGTACATGACCCACGATCTCCATAACATTTTTCAAAAATCATAATTTCATTGTGACCAAATTTTTCTTTTATAGCATAATAAAATTTCCATCTGACTCTCTTAAATAATTGATGCATTCTCCTTTAAAAAAAGTTATAATAATGGGTTAAAAACTAAATCTCATTATTAAAAAAATATTCAAAACTATCTAATCGTCGATATAATAATTTATTCTAAGATTACAAATAATCAATCAGTACGTAGAGAAAATTCAAAGTAATTTGTGTGGATAAAAAATGGCTATGTAGTAATTAGTTATGTGGTTCTAAATCATATACTTAGTATATTAACCTATGATAGTGAGCTATGTGAAACTACATTAATAAACATCTTTAATCAACTATGTCATTCTCATCAAAATTTAGTTATGTGACACATTTGGCTAACTCGGTCATTTGGATACGTGGAACATTCAACAATATCGATTTTTTTACATATCAGTAAAGGCTATGTGAATCAAATATGTAGAAAAAATAGCTATGTGAATCACATACATAGAAAAAATGGATATGTGAATCTAGTATTAACTCAAACTCAAACAGAAACACTTAAGACGACCTCCACCCCTTCTCAAAAATAGTTTCTATCATCATTAAAATTTCCTCAATGATATATAAATCCATAAAAACCACATAAAGCACCATCAAAACTAGTGAGAACCTCAAAAAAGGTTATCAACAAATACAACAATCTAAACTCACCAAGAACCATAGGATCTTCAAGGTTTCTCAAACCAGTGCACCAAACCATGGGGTTCTTCATTAGTCTTAAATTTCCTCATGTATCACCACCATCTATGAGGATATATCTAGACTCTAGTTTACCTCTACAAAAGAAAATGGATCACCATCCTCTATTAGTAAGAAATGTGAAATATTGATCCTAGTGACATATTCTCAGTGTCATTTATTTTATATTTTATATTAAGTTGAACATCATGGTTAAGGATTGATATGTTCTTGATTATCGTTATCTTCTAATGCTTCATAGGAAACTATTTTTTCCATTAGTTCATTATCCATATCAACTGTCATATATTATATGTTCTCTTTCTCTATGTCTCTACTAATATTCATCTACACCTTATCTTATATGAAAATGAATCCATGTTGATTAAAAAAATTTGGTAATTGGATGCCCATGAATGATGCCCTTTAATACCATAAATTTATCCCAAATAGATACATTTACAAGATCTCAAATCCAACTTTGATCATTCCTAGTCATTAAATACTGCATATACGGGGCTTCCAAAAGTATATAACTAAGAATAGTTAGTGGGTTTACCAGTACACATCTATATTTATGTTTTCATATAAATTTCCATTAAAGTATATCGATTGATCACATGACATGTGGTATTCACTTTTATTGATAGAACATCTTATAAACTTCTACAGTCATCTATATTTCCATTTTCTTATCCAATAGGGTTATATTTATTCACTATGTCACTCCATTTGGTTGAGTATTGTACACTGTCATAAACTATATCTTAATTCCTTCCTATTGAAAAAAAAAGTATCAAACTCCTCACTTGTATATTCTTCACTATTTTCATCCCTCAAATACTTTATCTTATTTAAAAATTCAATCACTCTCTACACTTTGAATTCTTTAAAGAATTAAAAAACATCCAACTTCCTCTTGACTGGGTACACCCAACATCTCCTAGAATAATCATCAATGAATGATACAAAGTACCATGATTCTACTAGGGATATAATGGAGTCTTTTTAAATATCGAAATGAATCAACTCTAAGATCTCCTTGATCCTCATCATCTATGTTCTAAACTTTAATATTTGTTGTTTTCTCAAAATAAAATGCTCAAAAAATAGTAAATATACCTTTTTATGCCTGGGTATAAACTTTTGATTAGAAAGAATCTTCAATATTCATTCATACATGTGGAAAAAAAATTCATTTCCATGATTTCATCAATGCTTATATCAAGATAGTTAATGAAATAACTATCTCTACCTCCTTTTATGTTTTACCAATAAGTTCATATAAGTACTTTGAGATCTCCTCTTACTTCTTAACCACAAGAATGTAATTTAAAATCATCTTCACTCCTTTTTTTGGTGTGAATCTTGAACCCAATTTCAATAAATTATCCCAAAGACAATATGTTCTTCTTTAAGCCCTTCACGTGGTGTACTCCTTTGATGTTTAGAACTATACCATCGTGTATATTCTATTTGATGCTACTGACTCTACTGATATTTAAGGTATAATAATTCACCATGTATATAAGTCCTTTAAAGATACGTTTATACTGATGAAACCATTCCCATTGAGACTATTATAAAAACACAAAGAGAACCAATGGCAATGGATTCTAAAAGAAGAGTAAAATGGAGGAAAAAGACAAAACAAATAAGAAGAATAAGAACACAGGATTTACATGGTTTTATAATGATCCCTATCTCCACAAAGAGGCAAAGATAATTCAAAATATCCATGAGAATTATTATAGGGAACAAACTTAGAGTATTGAAACCCTATATCAAAATGAGCTCATAAAATAATGTGGTTCTACAGTAACCTGCATATCTATAGTTCTAAATCTGCATAATTAGTCCACCATGATACAATAGTGCTGAAATTAAGTTTATAGAGCTATATTAACCATATCATTAAATTCTATATTTCTAAAATGCTATATAAATAAGGTCTATGTTGTTATAGTACCATTGTTGGTGTTGTCGGTAAGCTATGTTATAATGGTAGGAACTGCTAAAATATGGGCCGCTATAAATATAGACCAACTTCATTTGATGTATAAGACTCTACCATTCCAAAAATATCCCACTTGGATCCTAGTATAGGGAACTATCCTCTATCCATGGTTTTATCTTTAAACAACTCACTTAATATGAGTTCTTATTCTTCAATCACTAATCAACACCTTCCCATAAAAGATTCAATTTCAATCTGATGATTCATAAAATAAAAGCTTCTTTCCCATTAAATATTCAATCTTAATATAATAATTCATGAAATATCAGTTGTTTTTCCTTCCATTCTCCCATATTTTTACTTCCATATTCTTTATATCATCCTCTATTCATCAATAAAGAACATCATAGGGATAGAAATTCCACAAATTCTTAATCACCATTGTCTTTGTCAAAATGATTGTCAGATTATTAGTTCCACAAATATTTTTCAATTTCAATAGCTCGTCCTGTATTAAGCCTTTAATAAAATGGAACATCAATTGAATATTCTTTTTCCGATCTTGAAACACTAATTTCATTAAAATATATGTAGCACTCTAACTATCATAGTGCAATAAATGTTTCTCTCAATTTCTATCCAACTCCTATAAGAAGTTTTCTACTAAACCATATCCCTCTCAAACTCTGTTATAAAAATTAACTATGAATATGTGTTAGATAATGGCACCACATTCTGTAATTAAGATATCCATCTCACTAGAGTTCCTCAACAAGTAAACACATAACATGTGGTACTCCTCCTATTGTCAACATATCCTCCAAGGTCAGTATCCATATTCCCCTATAATGAATTTCCTTTTCCAAATCCCAAATATACTTCATTGGTTCCCATTAAATACCTTAGTATCTACTTAATAGATTCCCAATGTTTCTTTCTAGGGTTATTTATATTCTTATTCATAACTCCCACCACATTAGAAATATCCTATTGAGTACAAACCATGGTATACATCAAGATTCCAATAAATTATTTGTAAGGGACCATTTACATGTACTTAACCTATTATATTTTCTTTATTTATTTCTAATTTGACAATTTAAAATGGATTTATAGGGTAATAGAAACTATATTTTCTTCTAGAATACTAAATCTACTCAAAAAAAATCTAATGAATCCAGTCTATGATAACATTAAGGCTCCATATACACTTTCTATCTTGATCTTTGTCCCCAAAATTTTACTAGATTTTCCAATATCTTTAATCTTGAACTCCTCATCCATCAACCCATTTATCTCATCAATCCTATGAATACATGATCCTACAATGAGCATGTTATCTGCAAAGAGAATAAATATAACATATCCATTCCCAAAAAGACTTAAAATAACATCATTGATCCATACCAAACCATTTTCATTCATTTTTACTCATGGATGTATTAAAATTCTTATTCAACAAACCAAGAAAATATTTTAACCCACATAAACTTTCCTAGAGTCTGCACATTAGGTTTTCATTTCCCAAATCAACAATTCCTTCTAGTTTATCTATATAAATTTCCTACTCAAAATCTCTATGAAAGGAAATTATTCTCTACATAAATCTGATCATTATGTAAATACTCTAATTAAACAACACTAAGAACTACCTGGATGGTGGTAATCTTCATTATAGGTGAGAAAATTTTAGTAAAATCTACACCTTTTGTGTGTTGAAAACATTTTACCTCTAGCATTTCCTTGTATCAATTCTTACCATCTTGTTCTCCCTTGATCTAATATACCCATTTTTTCTACAATGATTTCTTTACATGTGGAAAAGGACTCATATACCAAGTATTTTTATCATGAAAATAATAAATATACTATTTCGTAACCATATCCCATTTGTTTTACTCTTTCAACTACATTGCCTCTTCAAATAATTTAGTCTCTCTTCCAAAAATCAATAAAAAATAGTATAGGGGTGATGAATGTTGGAGTTGGTGTCCTAGGACCAATTGTTTGTACTTTGATTACATGAATATTTTATGTAATGAATATTAATAAATCTTCTTATTAAATATTGTTTGGTGTTCTTCATGACTATAATGTAATAACTTTCTAGAGTATAAATCACATTCATAAGGTCATAGAAGTTCCCTGTTGTGATGAGAACCTTGATGTGCTATGATTATATTCTCAAATAATGTTTTGTGATTGGATAATATACTATGATGGGACACATAGTACATATACTGTCATGTGTGAGTACTCATATGTATAGGAGGCTTATTCTCATGAATTTTTCACTTAGTAATCTCCAAGATGGGAGATTATGAGAAAATACCCGCCAATAGGAATTTTTCAGGATTTGGTGTCATTGGATATTCCTATCTATGAGCATGTGTGATGGTCCTTATAATTTAAGATTATTATTAATTCATTTTACAACTCACGTACTTAGATGTATTTCATAAACCCTAACGATAACAATTCATGGTGAAGTTGGATATGTTGGGTACGTCATGAGTGACATGTCATTAATGAATAATTCAAGGAAGGATTTTTCCCTTCCATCTTTATAGAAGCTGGTATCTCATCCCTTTGACTGGAATATAACCATATCATTAAATTCCATATCCATGGTGTAACGACATGTTTATTTTAGATATCCAAAGAAAAAAATATCGAGCATATATGTTGGTGACATGGTTATGCAACTTACTTGATGATATATTGTGAAAAGGGATTATATTACATAGTGAGCCTTCATATGTGGTTGTCAACATTATGACATTAATTTCATTGTCTTGGGTTCCTTGACCTGTTTCTAGATAGTAATCTTGGACTTTAGGAAAGGATGCCTAATTCTAATGAGAAATAATCCTATAGGTTCACACACTAAGTGTTTTTATTGATCTCGATTAAATTCAATTTGAAATTAATTAATGGAATATATTATTCTCAAGTCTGAGAAATAATTTTATTCAAGTTATAATGATCTCATAAATTAAATATATATTTATTCACTAACAAGTGAATAAAATATTTATTTCATTTATCAAATATTTTAATAAATAGTTATTCACTAGATTGTGAATAAAATATTTATTTGGTTGTTTAATAAATGATAGAGGAGTTCGAATGGAACAAGATCGAGTTCAGTGAGAAATATTAATTAACAAGATCATTACATAATATTTTTTATTGTAAAAGTTGGTTTACATCACAAAATTATAATAATATAATTATTATTATGTGGCATGGGGTTTATTAAAGGTAATAAATGTTATTTAATATTCGATATGAAATTAAATAATATTTTAACTTAAATCTCAACTCTATAAATAGGCGGTTAGGTCTATTATTTTGATCAACCAAAATTGAGAATAGATAATTGTTCTGCACAATGAATTCTCCCTCAACTCCCCCTTCTCTCTCCGTCTCAAGAACAAGAAGTACAAGAGATATTTCTTTAAGATAGAAGAATGAGCGATCAAGAATGAACAACATGATACATTCGAATCACCATGCTATAATTCTTAAATCAAGTGGTGTTGCACATAGATCATTAGAGAATGTGTGGATCACCACTAGAGGGATTCTATCCTTGGATCCTCACAGTGCAATAAAGGTAATTTGATAGGGTCTTTTCAAACAATCAATATTCACCAACGAAGAAAGTTCCTAATCCCAGGTATTTATTTCTTCAAATTTATAAATTAATTATAAATTTTACATGAAATATCCTCACTCTTGGTTTCAGGAAATGATTATTAAAATAAATTTTAATATATCGCCCACCTCTACATGCTTCTTCTACACCTAGAACCATCAATTGGTATCAGAGAGTTCATGTTTAAATTTATAATTATTTATTTTATTGTTGATCTATGCACAATTATGGTTAGATTTTCAGTTAAATTTATTCATTATTTAATTAGATTTGATTAACATGTTATCAGAATATTAATCATGTTTGTTAGGTGTTTCATTTTCTTAAAGGTATAATAAAAATTAAGAATGAATAGAGATTCCATTGGGAAGTGCCAAATCTTTGTCTAGTAAAACTAGGTTACACAATGTGTGGCCAGAGTACACACTGTATACCCATGTGAATTGTATCTAGATGTACCAAGCAATTAATTACATGTGATGTTTTTATTGCATAACATTTATTGACCAAGACAACCTAGAACATGAAAAGTGCATATAGGGTGTTTAGTTGTCATGTATACACCATGTAGTCCATCCAAGTTAACACACCGAATCCCTAGGCGTATGAATTGGATATATGGAAACTGAGGTACATGGTGTGTACCTGCATGTACATGACATGTAATCTCCCATTAATGGAAAAAATTAAAATTAAATTAAATTTGAAAATTGCATCATTAAAACCTTATTTTATTAATTGGTACACCATTGTGTATTTGATAATTTAATAATGGTTTTCAAGAATTTTAAATTCTCAATTAATTTATTATAATTAATATGTCATTATTGGTTATGCCGTTTATTTTCCATGAATTCCATTAATTTAGGGTATCTCCAAATAATATCAAGTGATCATTAAGATTAAGTGGAATTAATTAATTAATTAATTAATTCAAGCATGTTTATCTTAAATAATTATTGCATGATTTTTATATTATTTAATATTAAATTAAATGATGGCATGTGAGTTATCCCTCCCTCTATTATTATGTAAGACCTATGTTTGTAAGGATATTTATGTAACCCCCTTTAACCAATCCATTGGTTCCTCTTTCCTAAGTGTGGTTAATAAATATTTGTAATTAATGGAGCATCCCAAGGGGCATGTATGCAGTTCAAGATGGAACCATAATGATGTCAACCTAGGTGATATACAGGTAGATAGGTGGAATGTTTTAAATCATATCAATATCAACAATAGGAGTTATTTACCCTACGTCAATGGTTGATTTATTATCCGCTCATTAAATTAACTATTTATAAAACCCATGAATGGGTCATTTATTTATTTATTTATTTTTGTCTATAAAATTATTTATTTTATGGATGCAAGGTCATGATCACATAAATAAATGAATTAATGTGTAAAGATGGAAATTAAATAAATTAATTGTGCGTAAATTTTTTATCCAACATGGTTAATTAATTAATTAACATACACTTAATATTAACAACATGTGTAAAGGATAAAACAAGATAAAAATTTATGCATAATAAATTAAAATATTTCAATTAAATATTATGTCAAACTAAGACTTACATTACTTGATTGGTAATGAAACCATAGAAATAAGTTTAGTACATGTCCAAAGTCTGGACACTTACTTTTATCTAGGAGTTACCATGAGAGTTTTGGGTTGAATTAACTGAAATTTTATTGAGTTTAATGGCCAAAGTCTTATCAATAAAAATTTGGTGGAAAGTGTTGAGGAAATCTAAGTAGGGATTGTGGGATAGGGAAATCCACTCAACAAAGCTATCCATGGTTGGAAAGACCGCCTACCTAATCAATTTATTATGGTTTTCATGGACAAATTTTGGATCATTAATAAAATTAATGGGGATTATTTCCACTATAATGTTAAAGTAACTAGACATTCTGATTTCAATGGTGAGGGATATTGAGACTTGATAAAATAGTGAGATATTTAATAAATAAATAAATAATCTAATTTAATATATTATATCTCACTTTTTTTTAATTAAAAAAAGTACTAGTAATTTTCTCTTTTTAATTGTAGAATAAAATTTCATGTTTATCATCCACACTAACCCTACAGTCAATATTGGAGAAAGATAACCTCCTAATTGGTAGTAACATCTTGGAGTGGTTTAGACACCTTTGGTTTGTGTTACACCATGAATGGAAATCTTACATTCTAGAATCCTCAATACCTAATATGCTTGCTAAATAAGAAAGTTATGAAGAGTTCATTGCCTATGAAAAACATTTGAACGATGTAGTTAGTGTTCAATGTTTGGTGATTTCATAAATTTATAATCAATTAATGAAGTATCATAAAAACATGGATAGGTATAGCATGTTTGAGTACCTCTGTGGTCTTTGGTAGGAAGAGCTAGATAGGAACGGTTTGAGATTTCCAAGGCACTATTTTAGAGAAATCTTGGAGATGTTTCCCTAGCTAGGCCTCATGTAGTCAATATCATTGGATACATTTAACACTTAGAGGTTCTAGGTTTTGAACTCATCGAAGAACTGGGCACCAACTTCATTCTAGAATCACTACCTCATAGATTCTCTAGTTTTGTTGTCAGTTTTAATGTAAACAACATTGAGAAGTCTTTGTTATATCTTATTACTCTTCTTCGATAAGTATATAAGGATATAAATTGTGAAAAATCATTCATTCTTATGGTGAAAAATGGAAAGGGAAAGTGAAAAATCATCAACTTATGAAATGTGCAGAGTTGGATGGCTCTCAATAAGTCAGAAACCTTTTCCTTGCGGCAATTTCTGAACTTCACCATGTGATCAGGTATGATCAGAATGCAATTATTCATAAAAACAATTCACTCAATATTAATGCAGGTCGTACCCAGATCCTTATTGCTATATAAGAAGCTACTTTGATTCAAAAAGTTCATTTCCACAATACCATACATGATTTTGGAATCCCGAAACGTCTACGGATCAAAAGAAACTTTTGTCAACCGCACCGCACTCTGGAGGTTTTTTGGAGATCTCTTATCCCTAGATGGATCAAAATCAACATATATGGTGCCTCCAAGGGCAATCTGGGACCTGCAGGGTGTGGCGCTATCTTCAGGAACCACCTAGGACAGATTCTAGGATGCTTCATGGGTCATTGTGGCATTTCATCCTCCCTCAAAGATGAGATTATAGGATTGATTCATGCAATTAAATTTTCCATGGTTTATAGTTGGAACAACATTTGGATTTAAAGTGACTCTACGACCATCATCCAACAAATTTGGAATGGTGTAACTCATTTAGCTTAGCCGATTACTACCCGTTGGATGGAATGCAACTGATTGCTCGCCAACCTGAAATACATCATCACACATGTTTATTGGGAAGAAAACATGGTTGTTGATGGCTTGGCCAACTTGGAAGTTAATCAAGACATTACCCAGTATGAAGACCTCCCAGCTTCTCTTATTCCCTTCCATGAAAAAGATTGGAATATGATCTCGTACTTTAGACTTTTGAAATCTTTATTTTAATAAATTTTGTGCTTTGGTCGTTTTGGCCAAGGAATTACCTAAAAACAATTTAAGCCCAAAGATTCTTCATGCCCTTACAAGAAGAGGAAGATCAAGGGGAATGTAAGGTAGCAGGATTTTGTCTATTTCACATGTGAAAATAAGGGCCGCTGGAATAAAAACTTCACCCACATAAAGAAGCTAGGGTAAGCTCCAGGTACATTTGTTATCGAGTTAAATTTATCTATTTACACAAATTGGGTATTATATATAGCTTGTGGTACTCACATATGTATTCAAATAAAGGATCCAATTAGATTCAGATGATTGACCAAGGAGAGGTATATATTTGATCAACCAATGGAGATAAACTTGTTGTTGTAGATATATAGGACTACCACCTCACATTATCAACTGGAATGATCCCGGTTTTGAAGGGTTGTTATTATGTTCCTTCAGTTACCAAAATAATTATTTATGTATCCATACTTGATACGAATGGATTTATTTTCAAATTTTGGAATAAATGTTTCTTCTTTTATAAAGATGTAATTTTATATGGTAAGGAACATTTAAATAATGGTCTTTATGTGTTGGATTACATGAACTAAATAATGGAAATCAATAACAGAATTACTTCAGATGACTCATACCACACCCTACTTTTGTATCTCCAGCTAGGTCATCTAAATGAAAACTTCTTGACTAAATTACATCAATATGGATATTTACATTCTTTTTAAATAAAAACAAATGGTGTATATCACATGTGTTTACAAGGAAAAATGACTAAATCCCCATTTAGTGGGAAATTTGAAAGGGCTAAATATATTCTTGAATTAGTTTATATCGATGTGTGTGGACCATTTCCTATTTAAGAAAGGTGTGGGTACTCATACTTCATAAATTTTACTGATGATTTTATTAGATATGGATATGTATACTTAATGAGTTATAAGCCAAATAATTTTGAAAAATTTAAGGAATACAAGAATGAAGTTGAGAACCAGCTTGAAAATAATATTATGAAACTTTTCTCAAACCATGGTGGATAATATATTAATCAAGACTTCATTGATTATCTATGGTAGTTTTGGATTTTATCTCAACTCACTCCTCCTTATATGACTTAGTGGAATAGTGTAAGTGAAAGTAGGAACCGCACCTTTTAGGACATGGTGATTTCAATGATGAGTTATGTGAGTCTTATATTATCCTTTTGGGGATACGTGTTACAAACAGTAGAATATGTACTAAATCGAGTCCCAAATAAAGAAAAAGATGGTATACCATATAAATTATGGAATAGAAAGAAACTAGTGTTGTTTTACTTACATGTGTATGGTTATAAAGAATTTATTTAAGGCCTCTTCAGGTAACAATATTTCACCCTGAGGCACAAGGTGTATCTTTATAGGATATCCTAAAGAAAAAAAGGGATACTACCTATATGATACTTCAGAAAAAAAGGTTGTGGTTAAAATATGTCTCACATTTCTTGAGGAGGATATTATCTCTAAAAGAGATAGTGGGATTGAGATAAAATTTTATGAATTCTAGGATCAAGATACATAAGATTTGGCATAGGCCACATTCCACAAAGCCCCATGGAATAATAAATTGTTTCAGAGACACAATTACTTAATAGAAGTACTATAGAGATTAGAGAACTATAATGTTATGGTTTTCTAGTCACTAAGTATAGTGACTCATTATTAGTTGATAATAATGATCCTATGACCTACAAGGAATTAGTAAGTGGCACAGATGTTTCCAAATGGCAAGAACCTATGAATTATGAAATGGATTCCATGTACCAAAACCAAGTTTGTATTTTGGTAGAACCTCTAGTAGATGTAAATATAGTTGGTTTCAAATGGGTATTCAAGAAGAAACTAGACATGGAAGGATAGGTCAATACCTATAAGGCATGACTCGTTATATAAGGGTTTAAATAGAATCAAGATATTGACTATGATTAAACCTTTTTACCAGTTTTAATTCTGGAATCCATCTGAATTCTAATTTCTATTACGGATTTCCATGATTATGAAATTTGTAAAATGGATGTCAAAAACATTATTCCTTAATGGTAACCTTTAGGAAGATGTCTATATAACACAACCCGAAGGGTTTGGGAATCCAAAGGATGCCAACAAGGTATGCAAGTAGAAAAGATACATTTATGGATTAAAGAAAGCATACAGGTCATGAAATATTCATTTTGATGAGGCTATAATGGAATTTGGTTTCATAAATAATGAATATGAGTCTTTTGTCAATAAAAATTTTATTGGGAGTGAAATCTTTTTGTTAATAGTATATTTTAATGACATGTTACTCAGTGGAAACAAAATATCAGTCTTACAGTCTATTATAGCATGGTTAAATAAATTATTTTCTATGAAGGAATTATGTGACGTAACATATATTATTTGGATCAAGATCCATCATGATAGATCTAAGAGGTTGTTCGGCCTAAGTTAAAGTATATAAATTGACAAGATGATGAAAAGATTTGGTATGGAACAATCCAAGAGGGGATTGTCGTCAGCATAACATGACATTCATATTTCTAGTAAAATGTATCCTCAGACACATGAAGAAAGAAATAGAATGAAAAGAATTCCATAATCATTAGTGATTGTTTCATTCATGTATGACATGTTATGTACTCAGCAAGATGTTTCCTACACTTTAAGTTTAGTAGGAAGATATCAAGCTAATCCAGGTGACCACCATTGGATGGCAGTCAAGACTATCCTTAAGTATTTGAGGCATAATAAGGATATGTTCCCTATTTATAGAGAATATGGGGAACTAGTCATTAAATGATATTCATATTCTAATTTTCAAACTGATTAAGATGACATGAAGTCACAAACAGGATACATATTCACTTTGAATGGAGGTGATGTGAGCTGGAAAAGCTCAAAGCAGGTTGTGGTTGCATATTCTATAGTAGAGTATGAGTATATTGTGGCTTCTAAGGTAGATAAATAAGAAGTATGTATGTGAAACTTAATCCAAGAGCTTGATGTAGTACCTAATAGTAAAGATCTTATCACACTCTATTGTGAGAGTACTGCAACAACGACCCTTGAAAAAGATCCAAGGTCACATCAGCGGATGAAGCACATAATTTTAAAGTGTTGGCTCTTGAGGGATTTTTCTCAAATAGGTGAATCTGTAGTGAGCAGTATTTCTATAAAAGACAATGTGGCAGACCCCTTGACTAAATCCATGACTCAGAAGAAGCATGAATATCATGTTAGTTCTAGTATACTAAAGGTTTTAGGTTATTCTCTCTAGTCTAAGTGGGGTTTTTTAGAGTTGGTGTTCTAGGACCAATTGTTTTTACTTCGATTACATGAATATTTGATGTATTGAATATTAATAAAAATTATTATTATATATTTTTTGGTTTTATATATGACCCTAATGTAATAATTTCCTAGAGTATATTTCACATTGATAAGTTCATAGTAGTTCCCCACTATGATAATAAATTTGATGTTCTATAACGATATTCTCAAACAATGTTCCACGGCTGGATAAAATACTATTATGGGATACATAGTACATAGACTATCGGGTGCGAGTAATTATAAGCATGTGAGGGTTCTTCTCATGAAGTTCATACTTGGTAATATCCATTATGGGAGGTTATGAGAATAGACCCACCAGTAGGAATTCCGCATGTTTTGGAATCATAGAATATTCCTATCTACGAGCATATGTGATGGTCCTTAGGCTTTAATATTATTATTAATGCATTTTATAAATCATGTACTTATATGTGTTTTGTAAACCATGACGATAACAGTTCATGGAGAAGTTGGATATGTTGGGTGTGTCACGAGTGACATGTCATTAATGAATAAGTTAAGGAAGGAATTGTCCCTTCCATCATTATGGAAGCTGATAACTTTATCCTTTGATTGGAATAGAACTTCCACATTAAATTCCATGGATATGGTGTAACTATGTGTTTATTTTAGATAGTCAAAGAAATACATATCGAGCATATAGGTTGGTGACACAGTTATACAACCTTCTTGATGAGATATTGTAATAAAGGGATTATATTACATAGTGAGTGTTTGAATAAGGTTTTTTACATTGCAACATTAAGTTCTTTCTCTTAGGTGCCTTGACCCATTTCTAGATAGTAATCTTGAACTTTAGGAAAGACTTCCTAATGCTAGTGAGAAAGAATCCTAGAGGGCCCCACACTAAGTGTTTCTGTTTATCTTGATTAAATTCTATTTGAGTTTAATTAATGGAATAAATATTATTCTCATTTATGAGGAATGATTTTATTCAAGTTATATTGATCACATAAATTAAATAAATATTTATTCACTAGCATTTGAATAAAATATTTATTTTATTTATTGAATATTTTAATAAATATGTATTCTCTAGATTGTGAATAAAATATTTATTTATTAATAAAATATTTATTCAGTTATTCAAAAAATGATAGAGGAGTTCGAATGGACCAAGACTGAGTCTAGTGAAAAATATTAATTAACAAGGCCATTACATAATATTTGTTATTATGAAAGTTGGTGTATACCACAAAATAATAATAATATAATTATTATTATGTGGAATGGGGTTTATTAAAGGTAATAAATTTTATTCAATGACATTTATGAAATTAAATAATATTTTAACTCAAATCCCAACTCTATAAATAGGAAGCTAGGTCTATTGTATAGATCATCCAAAATTGAGAATAGAGAATTGATGCGCACAACGAATTCTCTCTCAACTCCTCCTTCTCTCACCCTCTTAAAAAAGAGAAGTGGAAGAGGTATTTCTTCAAGATTGAATAATGAGTGATCAAGAATGAAAAACACAAGAAATTTGACTCACTTTGCTAGCACCCAGAGACCGTGTGGTGTTTCTTGGAGATCATTGGATCATGTGTGGATCACTACTAGAGGGATTCTATCCTTGGATACTCATAGTGCAATTAAGGTAATCTAAAATGATTTTTCGAATGATTAAAATTCACCAACAAATAAAAATCCTAAGCCCATGTATTTATTTGTTCAAATATTAAATAAATTAATTGTAAAATTGATATAAAAGATCCTCGCTCTTGCTTTTGGAAAAAAATTATTAAAATAAATTTTAATATATCTCCCACCTATGCACGCTTCCATTGTGCCCAGAACCATCAATGAATACATCTACTGAGGTATTCTTATCCTTTTTGATCTCCTAAACTCTACTTGAGGAGTAAGCTCCACAGGTTCTAGTGTCACTTTCTTGGGTACACCTTCAATCTATTTTTTCTTCGGGCACTTAGATTCTATATTCCCACAATCATCTTCTACTGCATGGTGGTCATTTTACATGACACCTTAATATAATATCACATTATGAATTATGGTGATCTTATTGTTCTCATCATCCTATAATTGATATCCAAACTTTTTTACATCATATCCAATAACAAAACATGATTTGTACATAGCATCAAGCTTTCCTCTTACATCATCATTTATGTGTGCATATTCTAATCAACCAAAGAATTGTAAATAATAGAGTCTTAACCTATTTCATGACTATAACTCCTCAGGTTGAAGTTAAACTATTATTAAATATGGGATCCCACATTTGATATAAGATTAAATATTCACTACCTCTTACCATAAGTTTTTTGGTAAGACTCATTATACCCTTATACTCTCATCACATTCATTCAATTATTATTCATCCTTTCAACCACACTGCTCTATTGTGGTGTACCTAGAAGAGACTTCCCCCATAAAATTCTAATATTTTCATAGATTTTCCTAAAATATTTATTCTCATGCTCTTATCCATTTAAAAACCTCAATTATTTCATATTTAATTGTATCTCATTCTCCACTAAAGTCTTACACTTTTGAAACATAGTAAATACATCAGATTTTATTTTTAAAAAGTAAAATCATATCTTTATTATTGATTCATCGATAAATATCACATAATATAGTGACCCTATAAGGGAACATACTAGTGAAGACCCCAAAACATTAGTGTGTTCCAGGTCTAGTTTCCCAGTCTTTGGTGTTCTGCCTTCTTTTGAAAAATGTGTCATCTTCTTCTTTCCAAATATATAATATTTATTTAAGACAAATTCCATCTACATTAGCTTTGATAGTATTCCTATATTTTCTAGAACCTTCATTCACTTCTCACCCATGTGGCCTAACATGTAATGCCATAATTATGAATTCATGATGTAATTTTCTATTATGATAATATCTATGCAATTTTATATCATATTGTTTTAAGGTTCCATTCATTACTCCATAGGTTATGACCATAACTACCTTGGTAATTTTTTATGAACCACCAGTGAATGTGGCACTAAATACTACATAATAAAGATACCTAATAGAAATAATATTCCTTATTAGTCTAGAGATATATTTCACATTATTTTAAATGAGAAAACTATCACTTTTGGTTTTGATATGTTTGGAACCTTTTCCGATAATCGGGAAGGGTTCGTCATCAGAAAGATACACCTTTCCAAAATTTATAAACATAAATATTCAGGAATCCATTATCAAATGTGGAATGGAAGGATTCCCCTGAGTAAAAAATACAATACTTCATAAATCTATCCACACTTATTAGTAACACGTCCTCAGTTTTTTCAGGTGTTGTGTTTGTTGTATTGGTTTCAAGTTCCTTCTGTTTATATCTACACTCCTTGATGTGTCCCTTCTTCCCACAAAACTAGAAGGTGGGACTGAGACTCTTTTCCTTATCTTATCACTTTTCTATTAATTTAGACTATCATATATGATTATCTTGTTGTAGATACATGCCTCTTCCTTCCATGTGCGGATTAGAACTAGAGAATCTTCCAAACTCTCTTCTCTGGATATCCTTACTGAGGATCAGATCTTACACATCATTAAATTTCAACATTGTATTCCTTGAAAAACTTCCCAAATATATTAAAATATCTTCCTAACTATAAATTAATAAATATATTAAAACCAATTCATATACCTCACCATCTAAAGTGAAAGTTTTGGGGTACAGTTGAATTAGTGAGGCATATTCCTGACAATGGTTTTACATCAACTCCTTTGAATTTCTCCTCATAACTAGATGAAATAGAAACCTTGTAATTCATGAGATAATATCATCACATATAATTTATAATTAATTTGATCCATGATTAATAATTAACACTCATTGGAATTATTTCCCCATCAATTATTTGGTTGAGAAAACTTGTCATACCATTATTTTTTCAGAGGAATCAAGGTTAGATTCCCTCTAGTGGTGATTCACATGTGTTCTACAACCCTCTAATCATCATCATATAATTATATGTGTTCTATCAAGGATGAATCTAGTGCTTTTGTTGATCTCCATTGATCACAATATAATTCTTCAAGGAGAGAATAAATCATCATTGTTCTCTCTATACTCAGGAGGTAAATGGTAGAGGATTGATCTCTATTATTGAGTGCATTATAAAATAAGATCTCTCTATGGATTGAGATGATCATCTTTAGAAATCATTGTGCACAAAAGTGGATAGGTTTGGCTAGGGTTAGAAAATGGTATAATCGGGTACTTATAGAAATAGGTTTAAAGAATAAATAATTTCACATGGTCCCTTATTATTCTCCTAATCACCGATGAACCCCATGTTTGAATAATAATTATATTATTATTATTTACTTTACATGCACTAAACTTGGGGATAAATAATTGTTATTTACCTAAATAAATAAATTAATATTTACTCAAATAATATTCAATATATCATTTCTCATCAGAACATTAATCTTGGTCCTCTATTCCTCCTTAACATTTATCAAACTCTGAATAATGTCTATTTATAAAAATAAATGAATGTCACTACATTATTTTTCGATAAAAAATAAATAAATATTATATTCACTAAAATAGAGATTAAATATTTATTAAATTTTTGTGTTACCAAACAAGTAAATATTTGTCACCTTGCGAATATTCTAGAGATAAATAAATATTATAAATTCACATAACTAACTAAATAATTATATGGTGAATAAATATTTATTTAATATTAAACACGCATAATATTCTCTCGAATAAATTCTAACTTAATATATTTGATCAAACAAACATAAATAATTGTTAAATCGCATACATGAATAATATTTATTCAATATGTTAAATTCATATTGAATTTATTTGAAGTTATGGATTCACTTAGTGTGTGACCCTCTAGCCCCCTTTCTCGGGGGAATTAGGTTACACTAACCAAGTTCATTTTTATTGTCTAGAAACTCACCAAGAATCCCATAGAGAAAGAAGTTAATTTTGTAACAACATAAAACCTTATATGAACACACATTGTATAATAAAATCTCTTTATCTTGATATATCTAATTTATTAGGTTATATACTAGTGTTGATTAAGCTCAAAATTTCATACATTTTATTCTGTAATTAAATGTTTTTAATCCCACCAATTTCATATTTTAAGGGTAATTATCACAATTTTAGTTTTAATTAATGTTTTAAGCTTAATTATTAAAATGATTTAATTTTGGAATTTAAATATTTTTATACCATTTGATATTTCAGCAATAAAATTTTTCTACACTAATATAAAGTGAGAAATTCATATTTTTCAGTATTGTAGGCTTGATGAGATACATATCATCCAAAAGGATCAGGAACTAATTCTAACATTATAATCCCTAAAAGGATCATGCATGTCAGTCCTTAGAATCTATACATATATTGGGTGAAGTTCAAATATGGGCCTATATCTCTCAAATTACTTAACAAATAGAGATAAAATTGTACATGAATATAGATAAAATATTGATAAATAATTAATTAAACTATGTATGTATGAAATTTTATCCCTTTCATGTTCATAATGTCATGGGAAACTAAATCATTAGAATATGAACAGTCAGCCAGGCCAAACAAGTTTTATCGAGTAAAATTGTCATAACTTATTCTCCGCATGTCCAAAAAAGTTAAAATTTTGGGATGATACACAAGACACAGTTGAAAAAAAATTAAGAATAAATTGTTCCCAAATTCATCCATTTACTACCCCATATGCAATAAAACTATCAGAGGTCAAAATTATAGGGAAATATGGACACCTTTTTCCTATAAAAATGTATCTCCTCTCCACTTTAAAGAGTTGGAAATTTTAACTGGACTGTTTTTTAGGAATTTTTAGTATCTTGTCAAGGGGTTTTAAATTTAATACTCTTATAAATATTATATAATATTTTTCTATTCATCCCTATTTTTTATTTCATTTTTTTTGTTCTCCCACTATTCCTTCCTAACTCCATGAAAATGGAGAACTAACCTTATTTCTTGTTTTGAGGGGGGAGAATTGGATTCTTGAGTTCATGCACTAAAATGTTTCTATTTATTTTTTTCTGAAAATTTTAGTAGTGTAGAAATAAATTATGGTGTGAGGTCACCCCACTTTTTATACTATTTTTTTCTTCTTCCCATTAACTATTAATTCCTCTCCTTTATCAACATAATGATGCATACATGGTAGAGTAGCATTATAGTGATGATGTGAGGGAGTATTATCCTTAATTTTTATGGTCAATGTGGGGTAATAAAAATTTTAATGAGAGGGTGTTGATTGATATGGTTGATCTCAATGTTGAGTATAATATTGAGAGTTATTTAAAGAACAATGATAGCATCGATGTGAACTCCCTAGGATGAAAGACATTTCTCAATAACTTCTTTGTGTGCTAGGTTATTTTTTTATATTACATTATTATATATATTTATCAATATCATTACTTTCATAAAACCCCCACTATATTATAATATCATTTAAAGTATATTAGGTACTTTATAAATAGTAATAATAGAAAAATAGTGTGTGAGAGCAGCCTCCTCAAGAGATCAACCCTAGTTGTGAACTATATTGCATGTATAGGTAATAATATTTTATTGGTGAGGGATTCAAGAAAAAAATATCTTATAAATTTAGTGATAATTCTTGGGGTCCAAGATCTTGTACACACTATTGTTCAAAAAAACCATAAAATTCATTAATTTTAAAACCCAAATCCATATTAAAAATCATTGCGCATATTTAATTTCTTATAAAATTTCAAAGTGATTTTTCAAATTATTTTCCTATTAAATATTTTGATGAGTCCATTAGTGAAGAATCCCAGAGTATTAAAAATCAAAAAAATAAAAAATTATTTAAGAGATGAGCAATCAAATGTAAATCATTTCAACTTCCCTGAAGGAATTCACAACTCAAATAGAGGCTCGAGAACGGTAAGATACAAAACTTGTTTTTCTAACTTTTATAATTGAAGAACCATGTGAGGATGTAATTATGATACATACATCCTAAAACCTATATGAAAAATTTCCATAGGAGGTTAAAGAATAATAATTTCCTACTGATGCACATGTGGTAGATCAATATAATTAGATGAATATTCGATTTATTTTGTAGAAGATAAAAAGGAATGTGGTTATCCCATATTTTTCAATGAAAAATAATTAACTATATACATATTTATGGGTATGGAAGGAAAAAATAATCAAATAATGTAATTTGAATAAAATTTGGAGTAGATCGACTATCTACCTCTAACTCCAACAATCCAACTCTAAGTGGCACAGAATAAAGAAGAATAAATTAAAATTGAGCCAATAAAGGGAGATTATAATTTCTTGAACTCATTTCTTTTTGATTTTATTGAAAATTAATTTAGAACTAACTCCCACTAATTTGAATTTATATATTCTTTTAATACATGAATTTACTTGGAAGATGATGAAAAAAAGCATGATGCCCCTACTAAGACTGAGTTCCCAATGGCCTTTCTTAAAGAGATTAATTTACAAGTTGACCTAATTTAAGGGGAATATTTGTGTATTTATTCTTCATGATTTAATCATATTCAAGTTGAATTTGTTTTAGACATCCCCTTTCCTGAAATTTTTATAACAAAATTAAATGGGAAGGCCCTGATGATGCATAGAAAAAGTCCACACACGTAGTGGCAGTAAACGAAGTGGACCCATTCTTTCTCTTTCATCCACCTTAAAATTTTTATTACATTGATAAGGGAATTGATCCATTATAATTTATTCATGGTTTCCTCTATAACAATTTTTAAGGGATGTATGCTGGAAGGAAAACTGTTTGGTTGTTCATGAGAAAGAAGCCTCATCCATTATCATATTGGGGATAAAGGGTTGTAACTTCCTAAATAAGGGTAGAAAAAACCTAATGCCCACTTGGGGGATTCAAACCAAGTCACATCCCTCTTATCTTACATATATAATTATTTTTATTTATTTTTGAAGAACCTTTGTTGTTAAATTGTTTTGAAACAGAGTTTTTTTTGTTGAAAACTAACTCTCTTTATAAAAGAATGTTTTTGATTTTTAAAAATTGGACCCAGTCCATCGTAATGAGGTTATTTTCTGGACATAAGTTTCTAGACCCATGTTTTCATATTGAGATGAAATGGATACAGAAGTAGGTAGGAAGATGAAGTTTTTTATCAGAAACTTTATCATATTTAGTTCTATCAGCATGACATTAAAAATAATATAATTCAAAATAATCTGGGAAATAATGAAGTTACTGAAGAGTTTTGAAAGGAAAAATTTATGTTAGGAGTTAGAAAGCTTTAATACATTCTAAACAATATCAGATGATGTTTTTCTAATCAATAAGTTATCACAAATCATGAATACTTTCATGATAAAAGATTTTGAAGAATTTTTGGAGAGGTTTGAAGATTTTCAGTGTTGAAAAATGATGTTTCTATTGTAATTGGATTTCCATCATAATGGTAATTACATCATAATGATCTAAGGAAGGAAAAGTTATTGATGAGCCTGAGGAAGAAACAAATCATACTGGGAAAATCATACTGAGATTTTTGTACTTAGATTTTTTACTGGTATTTTCTTACTGGGTTTTTCATATTGGGAAAATCATTCTAATATTTTCATACTCATATTTTCATACTGAGATTTTTTGTACTAGTATTTTCATACTGGGAAAATCATTCTGAGAAAGAAATGTATTTTAATGAGCTGAGAAAAAAATAGATCGTAATGAGATGAAAAAAAAATAACATAATGAGTTGAGAAAAAAAATATATTATAATGAGATAAGAAAGAAACATATCGTAATGAGCTGATTACGAATAATACTCAAAAAGAAAACTCCATAATTTTTATAAATATTTGAAGTGGTAAAACTTGAATTTCAATTTTGCATAAATATCAAAGAAATCTAAGGAGGGTTGAAGAAGTCAAAGTTGAAGTTTTAAATGCAAGATATTTTTAGAGATTTTGATGTTTTAGGAAGCGGGGAAATTTTTCAATTTTCATACCTTTATTTTACAATTTTCTTATAAATACTTACCAGATAATTTGTTCATTTGAAAATTTCACACATGTGCAAAAGGCAGAGCGCTGGAGAATTCGAAGTGAAAGTTCCCATATGATTGAAGAAGAATTGTATTGATAATTTGAGTAGAGTTTTAATTTTTTAGATTGAGAATGAATTAATTTTATTGAATCATAATACTTAGAGAATCGGATCAAGAATCTAGAATTATTGTACTTAGAAAATCAGATCCATGGTCTAACATTATCATACTCTAAAAATTGGATCTAGAATCCAGCATTATTGTATTCAGAGAATCAGATCCAAAATCATCATACTCAGAAAATTGGATCTAGAATCCAGCATCATTGTATTGAGAAAATAGGATCTAGAATATAGCTTCATTGTATTGAGAAAAATTGGATCTAGCATCATCTGATTGATAAAATTATATCCAACCAAATTAGACTAAGGATTCCGACTAAGCAATTATGGAGAAATTTCAACAAATTATTTATTCTTTTGATTGTATAAATTGTTTTATAAGAAAACATTGTAAAATAATAGGAGTTAGTATAATCATTCCTATTAGGAGATATAAGGTGTCTAATGGGAGTTTTCACAAGTTGTATTCACTTCTTCTTAATAGTGGATTTTCATATACCCAGGGGAGTGGATATGGAAAGGATGTAGGTTCACACACTAAGGATGAACCTTGTAAATATTGTGTGATTTACTTGATTTCCTACTATTTCATGCATGAGTATTTACTAAAAGGTGATAAGGATATAAATCTTAATAGTTTTCAAGGGTTAAGTCATGAAAAAATTGAAACTTATAAAAGTGGACATCTAATTCAACCCCCCTTATCAGTTGTCATTTGATCCTTTGTAACTTTAATTGGTATCATAGGGAAGGTTCCCTTGTTGAATCCTTATCATGGATAATATCAATTTGGTTAATAGTAGAGGAATTCCTACATTTGATGCAAAAAAATTATTAGGGATGGAAAAATAAGATGATTCCTTATCCATTTTCTCTTGTCCTAGAAGTTTTTGATGCTACTAATATTGATTTTCCACCTATTTAGAAATATGATCCTATGATGTTTGATGATAAGGGAAATATAGAAGTTAATGGAAAGGATATAACTTAAATCCTTATGTTTTTATCAGAGAATGTTTATTAGAAGGTGATGGGTCTCAACACTTTAAAAATTATGTGGGACAAGTTGGAAAGTTTTTTTGAAGGTAATAATAAAGTCAAGGAATCAAAGCTACAAATATGGCATAGTAAGTATGAAGACATAAAAATGAGAGATGAATAAACAATTGATTAATACTTCACCAAAGTAAATGAAATTTTTTGCAACATTATAGGATTTAGAGATGTCATGGAAGATTCTAAAATTGTGAAGAAAATTATGAGAAACTTTTTGGATAGGTTTGATTCTAAAATTTCTTCTTTAGAATATAAGGATGATTTATCTCTTGATAAATTGAATAACTTTATTGTTTATTATTAAATGAGGAAAGATCCAATGTTTAAAAGGAAGATAAAAGATAAAATGGCTTTTGAAGCTATGAGAAAGATGAAAATACAAGATGGTGAAGAAGGTGATCCTTGTGAATCTGAAGATAAAGAGGATAATGAGTTGAATGAAAAAATCATGTATCTTATATCCAAGAACTATAAAATATGAAGATGAAAGTATGGAGGAAAATTCCTCTCAAATTTTTTGAGTGTGGTGGAATCACACACTTTTCTATGAATTTCCCCAATAATAAAGTTGGAGAATATCAAGATGATTTTAATGAAAAACCTTGATGGAAGAAGTGGAAAAAATTATAAAGAAGAAAATTCATCTATGAAATACAATAATAAGTTTACTAGAAACAAAATAAGTATATTGAGTAAGAAAGATGAATCAAACTCAACTGACAATAATTATTCTAAAGATGAAAGCTCAAAAAAATCTAGAACCTTTATTGCAATATTTGAGAAAACAAAAGACTGTTCAGAGAGTGAATAAGTTGGTGAAGAATCTTATATAGAGTATCATCTCAAAACATAGCTTATTGTATGTCTTGAGTAAAACAAATCTATCAAGAAATAAATAATAATGATAAATAATGATTGTTAATAAGTCACTAAAAGAAGAAAATATTTCATCAAGCAGGAGGATGAATACATCGAGAATATTTTAATTTACAAACTTAGAATTTTTGAATACGGAAAGTTGATTTAAGATCTTAGTAAGAAGCTAGAAGATAAGAAAGAATAAGTTAATTAGTTTCAATTAGAACTTCTTTAGTCTGAAAGTACCTTGATTAAGATGAATGAAAACATCAACAAAGCTTCATAAGTAAAAGTTGAAACTTATAAAGTTGCTGAGAATACTCAATATAAGAATCAGGTGAAGTCTTCTCTTTCCAAAAATAATATTTCATCTGATTCCTTTAACTTTTCAGGTTCTAAAAAAAGTATTGGGAAATATTTTTCAGATAAAGGATTTGAGAAACCTATAAAATCCACAAAAGTAGAAAAATCACTCAAAAGAAAATGTGGTCCCTATCCTGAGTATGTTAGAGTTGAAAGAAGTTATCAACCTCAACAAAGTTTCAATAGAGAAAGATATTATTTCAATAAAAAATCAAGATTGGATGGTTATTACTAGTCTTGTGGAATCTATGGGTATATATTTTATAATTTTTGGAACAACTGATCTCTACTTGGAATAAGTTTTGAGCAAAGTGGAAGGAATAGTGAAACTAGAATGAGAAACTTTCCTAACTTACAAAAAGTTGAAAAGGTGAATTATCAAGATGTTAGAAACTTTCCAAAAAAGAATCAATTTGAATTTCTGGAAGAAGTTTTTGGAAGATTTGATCAATATGGTCATCAGGATGAAAGATATATAACACCCCTTCTGGAACAAATTCCTTATGATATAATAGAAAAGGAATCTGAAAAGAAGAAAGTTGAGGAAAGATCTTTTGTTGTTAAAACATCTTTGAAAGAAAATAAAAAGAACAAACCATGGATACTTGATAGTGGTTGTTCTTCACAAATGAAAGGTGATAAAAAATCTTAAAACACCTTAAAATTCATGATGGGGGGGCAGTTACCTCTGGGAATGATAGTTCATTAAAAATTAAAGGAATTGGAATGGCTGAGATTGAAATGGAAAAGTTGAAATCTAAGGAAGTTTTATTTTTTTATGGGCTAAAACATAACTTACTCAGTGTAAGTCAATTTTGTGATGATGGAAAATAAGTTTTTTTAGAAATGATTTTTGTGTCATAAAAAGTGTGAAATATGGAAAAGTCATTACAAAAGGAGAAAGAACAAGTAGGAATCTCTTTCAAATAGGAGAATTCAATAACTCCTGTTACTTGAGTGATGAAGATGAGAACAAATTATGGCATCGAAGACTTGGCCACCTTGTGTAGAAAAACATGAATAAACTTTCTAAAGTTGATGTTGTTCAGAGTTTTCCAGAATTGAAAAGAATATATTAAGATGTTTGTATTACTTTATATAAAGGAAATATAACTAACAAAAGTCATAAGAGAATTGAGATTCAATCTACCAGACCACTTGATCTTATTCATTCTGATTTATGTAGATCGATGAGACATTTATCAGAAAAAGGAGATTTATAATTTATCACTTTTATTGATGATTTCACTCAGATGACAAACATCATGTTTATAAAGAACAAGTCAAATGTTATTTAAATGTTCAGATTATTCAAGAAAGATGTTGAGAAAGAAATGGTGGTTTCCATAAATAAGTTGAGAGTAGATGATGGTAATGAATTTACAAAAAATACTTTTGAAACTTATATGAGAAATCATGGTATCAAACATCAGTATAGTGCACCCTATACTCCACAAAAAAATAGAGTAGAAAAAAATAGAATCTTAGTGGAAATGGGAATAAGTATGTTGTCAAAATACAAACTTTCAAGGTTCTATTGGAGAGACGTTATTAGTACTATGGTACATGTTCAAAATATATTTTTGTTGAGACTAGAAACCAACATTACTACTTATTAAATGTGGTATAAAAAACCTTCATTGAAATAATTCAAAGTTTTTTGGATTCTATGCTTTCTCAAAATCAAAAATCCATATTTTGGAAAGTTTGATGAGAAATTTGGGGAAGGAAGTTTCATGGGTTATTCACTAAATAGAAGAAGTTATAAATGTTGGAAAAAACATTTACAAAAGTTGGTGGACTCATATAATGTGAAGGTATTTTCAAATAAATTTTTTGTAACAAAATTTGTTGAGAATGATGAGGAGGATACATTGTAGATTTCCAACAATAGTGAATGTTATCTAAAACATCCTTTTCAAGATTCGGATGAGTCATGTGGTGAGGAAAGTAAAGATAGGAGACAAACCTTGAGATTTCCTACCTTAAAAAAACAAGTTGAGTCTGAAAACATTATTGGTAATCATAAGGCTTTAGTTCAAGCTAGAAGGAAGTTGAGATTAGAAAATCAAACTTTGATTATCTTAAAAGTTGAACCAGAATCAGTTTCATAGGATATTCAACATAAAGAATGGGTGGATGGTATGAATGAAGATATGGATCAGATTAAGAAGAATGAAACATGGGAACTTGTTCTATGTCCATCAAATAAAAAAAAGTTATTGGAACAAAGTGGGTTTATAGAAACAAATTGAATGAGAATGGAGAAGTTTCAAGAAACAAATAAATACTTATTTTTAAAGCATATGCAATGGTGTAAGATGTGAATTTTGATAAAACATTTCCCCCATTGCAAGGATAGAAACTATTTGAATGTTTCTTATAGTGTTTTCTCATTAGAAATACAAATTTTGTCATATGGATGTAAAATATGCTTTCTTAAATGGTGAGATTAAGGAAGAATTTTACATTAAACAACCATGTGGATTTCAACTTTATGAGGATGAAAGAAAGTTTGTAAATTGAATAAATCCTTGTATGGGATAAAACAAGCTCCATGTTCATGGTATTCTAAGCTTGACAATTGTTTTGGAATGTTGAACTTTTCTAAAGGAAAAGTTGATAGAAACTTGTATATGAAATATTTTGACTCTGAAATTCTAATTTAACTGTTTATGTGGATGGTATAATTTTTTCTGGGGATAGAGAAGATTCTTGTAAAACATTTTATAATGAAATGAATAAGAATTTTGAAATGTCAATGTTGGGATAATTAAATTTCTTCCATGTATTACAAGTTTAAAAAAAAGAAAAATACATTTTCTTATCTCAAGAAAAGTATGTTGAGGAATTGTTAAATAAGTTTGGGGTGGAAAATCCAAATAAGTTTTAACTCATATTTCCATGAGCAAAAAGTTGAGTAAATATGAATTCAAAACATGTGTGAATCATAAAGACTTTAGGAAGATGATAGGAATCATTCTTTACCTTACATCCTCAATGTCTAATTTTGTTTATGTTGTGACTTTGTGTGTTAGGTATCAAAGTAATCTAAAAGAATCACATATGTTGGAATCAAAGAGGATTATGAGATATTTCAAAGGAACAACTTCATGTGGGTTTTTATACAAAAGAAATAGTGAGATGAATTTTCATGGTTATATTGATGCCGACTGAGTTGAAGATTGGAATGATAGAAAATCAACCTCAAGAGGAACATTTTTCTTGGGTGAATATTGTATAAGTTCGAATTGGAAGAAAAAAAGTTCAGTAACTTTGAGCACAACTGAATCTGAATATGTTATAGCTACTCAAGATTATATTCAAATGTTGTGGATGAAATTTTAGCTTGATTACATGAAACTGAAAGTTTCTAAACCATTAAATATCCTTTGTGATAATCATATTGCAATTGATCTTTATAAAATTCTTGTCCAACATTCAAGATAAGAACACATTGATATAAAGTTTCACTTTATAAAAGAGAAAGTTAATGTTGTTGATATTTTTCTAGAATACATTGCAACAAATTATCAAATTGCTAATATCTTTACAAAATCGATGCTTAAATAAATGTTTGTGGAATTAAGGATGTAATTTCATGTTCAACCTCCTCCAATGTCTTCATAAACCTCATAAGAAAGATAACCACACCATTCTTTGGATTATGTAGACAAAGGTGGAGATAAAGTAAAATATTTTACTTTTTAAGAAGTTTTTACTTATTTTCTTAAATGAATCTGAAGTTACGGTTATCATAGAATGGGGGATAGAAAAAGAAAAGTGAGAAGAAAAGATAAAAGTGAGGGGGAGTTTATCTTTACTTGGATATAAATTGTTCTTTATACTGAGCGATGAAATTCCTTCAAAACATTACTTTATTCAGTAGTGTGGTGTTAAGACACCCTTTTTTTTAAAGTCTATGTTTTGATAAAATTCAAAAAACTTGAGATTTTCAAAAAAATTGAGTTGTGAAAAAATTCTAAGAGTTGGAAAAGTTGTTAACAAGGGTTGTCAAAAAAATCCAAAGGATGAGATTAAATAACATGTGTGGTTAAATTGTTTTGAAACAAAGTTTTTGTATTTGTTGGCCACTAAATCTCTTTATAAAAGAAGGGTTTTTTTCAACAATCGGACCCAACCCATCGTAATGAGGTTATTTTTCGAAAAAAAGTTTCCAAACCCATGTTTTCTTATTAAGTTGAACTAGATATAGAAAAAGTCATGAAGATGAAGTTTTTTATCAGATACTTTATCTTATTCAATTCCATTGGCATTACACTAAAAATAATAAAATTCAAAAGAATTGGAGAAATAATGAATTTCTTAAGAGTTTTGAAATAATAAAGTTATGTCAGGAGTTATAAGGCTTTCATACTTTCTAAAAAAATAGATGATGCTTTTATGATCAAGAAGTTATCATAAATCATGAATACTTTCATGATAAAAGATTTTGAATAATTTGTGGATAGGTTTGAATATTTTTATGGTTGCAAAATGATATTTCCATCATAATGGGATTTCAATCATAAGGGGATTTCCATCATAATAGGAATTACATCATAATGAGACAAGGAAACGTTGTTGCTGATACTGATGAAGAAACAAAACAAACTGGGAAAATTGTACTCAGAATTTCATAATCATATTTTTATACTAGTATTTTTGTACTGAGTTTTTCATATTGGTAAAATTGTACTGAGATTTTCATACAAAAATTTTTTTAATGATATTTTTCGTACTGGGATTTTTGGACTGGAAAATCATATAAAGAAAGAAACATATTATAATGAGTTGAGAAAGAAACAGATCATAATTAGATGATAAAGAAATATATTGTAATGAGATGAGAAAGGAAATAGATCATAATGAGATGAGAAAGAAACAGACCATAATGATCTGAGAAAGAAATATATCGTAATGAGCTGATTATGAAGAATACTCAAAAAAACTCTAGAAGTTTTATGAATATTTGAAGTAGTCAAACATGAATTTCAATTTTTTATAAATCTCATAGAAATATAAGTAGGTTTTAAGAAGTAAAAGTTGAAGTTTTAAATGTGATATATTTTATGAGATTTTTAGATTTGAGGAAGTTGAAAAATTTTCTAAGTTTCCTGCCTTTGTTTTCTGAGTTTCCTATAAATAATTCCTCAGATCATTTGTTCATTCGCAACTTTCACACATACACAAAAGATGGAGTGCTGGAGAATTTAAAGTGAAATTTCTCATCTGATTGAAGAATAATTGTATTAATAATTTTAGAAGATTTTGAGTTTTTCATATTGAGAATGAATTCGTTGCATTGAATCATTGTACTCAGAGAATCGGATGAAGAATAGAGAATTATCATACTCAAAAAATAAGATCCAGGATCAAGCATTATCGTACTTAGAAAATCAAATCAAGAATCCAACATT
This sequence comes from Viscum album, assembly GCA_963277665.1. NCBI lineage: Eukaryota > Viridiplantae > Streptophyta > Magnoliopsida > Santalales > Viscaceae > Viscum > Viscum album. The sequence continues at coordinate 499,305,954 of OY728140.1, forward strand.
ATCGTATTCATAGAATCATATCCAAAATCATTGTACTTAGAAAATTGAATCTAGAATCCAACATCATTGCATTGAGAAAATTGGATCCAGAATCTAGTATCATTGTATTGATAAAAAACGGATCCATCATTATCAGATTGAGAAAATCGAATCCAACTAAATCAGACTGAGGATTCATACTGGGCAATTATGGAGTAGTTTCAACAAAGTATTTATTATTTTGTTTGGATCAATTTTTTTATAAGAAAAAATTGTAAAATAATAAGAGTTAGTATAATCATTCATATCAGAATATATAAGGTGTCTAATGGGATTTTTCACAAGTTTTATTAGCTTATTCTTAATAACATATTTCCATAGGCCCGCGAGAGTGGCTATGGTAAGGTTGTAGGTTCTCACACTGAGGCTGAACCTTATAAATCTTGTGTGATTTACTTGCTTTCATACTATTTCATGCATGAGTATTTACTAAAAGGTGATAAGGATATAAATATTAATAGGTTTTAGGGGTTAAGTTTTGAAAAGTATTGAAACTTATAAAAGTGAACAACTGATTCAACCCTCCTTCTTAGTTGTTATTTGATCCTTTGTAACTTCAATTTTTCTTTCAATAAATTTTTTATGTTTTTTTCTTGATTTATAGGTCTAGAGTGATAGTGTATAGGTTACTAACTCAATTATGCCTATGGATAAATAATATCCAGTTGTATATTTCCTTATCTTTGGTTTTTCTGCCATTATCTTTTTATTCTATTGAGATTTTATGAAGGGTAGTTAAATTTATGTGTGGGGGTGTCAACCTATTTAGGAGTATTTTTGTGTGTTTTTATTTTATTTTTTCATTTTTCAATAGATTTTTTATTTAATTAATATTCTTTATCATATTTCAAACTTGAATTGATTTTTAGAGTTTTCTTGAATTTAGAATAAATGTATTTTAAGTGATTATTGATGTGGAACCTTTTTCTGGATTATAATTTTCAATAATTTTTATAAGCTCAATAAATTTTTGAAATCCATGACCATGAAACACTAACTCAAATTATTTTCCTTGTCCTATGAGGTTTTATGAACCCTTTTGACATATTCTTCCAAATACACACATTTTCATAAGAAAAACTTCAATTTTGTGTGTGAATCAGAACTTAGGATTTCTTCTCTTCTAAAGATTTGGAGTTCATAAAATATTTTTCATATGATTATAGAATTTCTTTGGATATTAATATTTTAACTTGATACCTATAATTATATTTACCCTTGTTTATCCCTTAAATTCCATGAATTTCTTTATAGGTTTAAGCCATATTACAAGCTTATTTTTCCTTACCTATCTACGCTCTTAATATTTTTTCATGGAAATTTCAAGTTTGGGTGTGGGGGAAGGGACATTAATATGTGTTATATGGGATACAACACATTTCAGGGTGGTGTGAGGTGTGAGTCATTATTTTGGACATTTAAAAATGGGTATGAGTTAATTTCATTCATTGTGCTTCATTCATATCATCCTTTTTTCCAAAAAATCAATATATATATATAATTAAAAAAATAGAGATAAGATTGAATTATTCATTTTTCTTTCATTTATGACTCATGTAATTCTCAAAAAATTGGGTACATGAATTCTTGTCAATTCATTGTATTTTATTTTAATCTCATCCTCTATGAAAAATGATGAAAAAAATATTAAAAAAATTAAAAAAAACATTTAGATGAATTAATTCATTTTATTCATTATTTGACTCATTATCCATGTTATAAAAAATAGGGTATTATGTTTCATGTATAAGGGGAATTGAGTGAGATGAATTTCATATGTTTTCACTTTAATATTCATCCATTGGTATTTTTAAGTTTGACCTCCTCTTTTTAGCCTTTGAATTTTTAAATACTTTACCCATCATCCCTTAGACACAAAAAAATTACCTAAAAAATTCCTCATGATTAGAAAAAAAAAATCTTATGGTGTGGAGAGATGATAATTTTAAAAATTATACGGTGATACACGAACTTTCCAAGTATCAACATAACTTCTTATTTCATTTATCTTGAGTGAAGAGTGAAAAAAATTAAATAAGAGTAAAGTTTTTAATGATCCATGGATAGATTTTTTATATTGAATGAATTTAATGGGAGGTATAAAAATTAAATGGAAGTTTTTTTCATTTATGATACATGGTGGGATTCTATTTTGTAAATTATTTTATAAATTTTATAACTTTTTGATTCTTATGTGGATTTTGATTTGAATATTTGATGGTTTACTAGGATTGAAATGAATAAGTGTGGGGGGATGATGAATCTCATATTTTCACAAATTTTATTTTATAATTCAATGTTCTTAATCCCAAAAATTTCATGGATTAAGGCGAATTGTCATAATTTTTTTATTAATATTTTTTTATTAATTTTGAAAATGGTGTGATTATAGAATTTAGTATTAAATTATTAATGAGTTTCATTTAATACAATAATAGAAATAGGTGAATCCAACATTATAATGCCTGAAAGGAGCATGCAATTTAGGCTTTGGAATCTATGTAAAGACTAGATAAAGTTCAAATATGGGATCATATCTCTCAAAGTACCTAACCAAAGGAGATGAAATTTTATATAAAGATAGATAAAATTAATAAAAACAATTCATTGAATTTTGTTTACAAGATATTCTAGTGATTTCAATATCATAATGGAATGGGAAACTGAAGAATTGGAATATGAACTTTTAGTGGGCTGGAAAATTTGTCCCAAGTAAAACTATCAGAAGTGCTTATCCATGTGTCCAAATAAGATGAAGTTTTGGGATCATGTGGAAGAAAAATATGAAAAACAATAAAGAATAAAAAATTTCCAAATTAAACCATTTACTACCCCAAACACATGCAAATTTCCAAACTTCAAAATTAGAGGGAAATTGAGACACCCTTTTCCTAAAAATGTATCTCCTATTTATTTTAAAGATTTTGCAATTTTAGTTGGCCAATTAATTAAAAAAATTAAGTATATTATTATGGTTTTTTCTATATAATAATATTCTAAATATTATATATTAGTCTTATATCCTACCCTATTTTCAATTTAATTTTATTTTTTTATTCTCCCACCATTCCCTTATCAACTCCATGAAAAATGAGAACTCACCTCATTCCTTGTTCGAGAGGGGAGAAGTTGATGCTTGATTTTATGCACTTAAATGTTTATTTTTATTTTATTTTGATAATTTAAATGGTGGATAAACTAATTTTGGTGTGAGGTCACCAATATTTCGCTACTAATGTGTTATTATTCCCATTAATTTTTAATTCCTCTCCTTCATCATCATAATGTTTCATATGGGATGGAGTAGAATTGTGATGATGATGTAAGGGAGTATTATCCAATATGTATAGGGGTGGTGTTGGGTAATAAAAATTTGAATGGGAAGGTGTTAAGTGATTGGGTTTATCTTAACATTGAGTAGATTATTGATAGTTATTTTAAAAATAATGATAGCATTGTTGTGAACTCTCTAGGATGAAAGACATTTCTCACTAACTTATTTTTTGTGTTGTGTTATTATTTTTATATTGGATTATTATATATATATATATCATGTATTTCATAACCCCCCACCAGTATATTAGAATATAATTTATAAGTATATTAGGTAGTTTATAAATAGTGTCAATAGAAAAATGGTGTGTGTGAGTGGCCTCCTTAAGAGATAAAACTGGTTATGCACTATATTTCATGTTTCAGTAATAAGAATTTATTTTCCATGAACCCCTCTATTTAATGATACTATAATGAGGTGAGATAGATAATGACCCCTGAGTCCTGCCTCTAGTAGGCTCCGGGTTTGCAACTAGCGATGGTGGTATAAAAATCTCATAAAATGGGAGGCATTACCCTCTATAATAATGTAGGATGAGAATACATGTATAGTCAGTAGGAAACCCATAGTCTCTCATGCACATGTGAAATAAACATGATAATTAACCCATGAGAAAAAAATAGAACCAAACAAAACTTATATAGTTATATTAACTAAACTCAACCTCACCAAGGCATGCTCACCAAATAATGAAATCCAAGTATAGTAACATAATAATAAGCATATCGATAAAGGGTACCCCTCACCACTTTCCCACTAATTTTCAGATATCACAAACCAATGTCATATGTACAATCCCTTCCATATCTTATGAATAAAATATAATAATTCCACACATCATGGTCACATCACATCATAGTCACAGACACCTGGGACACCTCCCCATAGCATGGTCACATCTCATCTCACTCGAAAACACCTGGGTCATCACATCACAACCATAACCAGAGTAGTAAGTTATCATGAACACGGAAGACATTAACCTAGTTCCCTTATCCTACCATGAAACACCCTCACTATAAGATACCACATAGTACGAACATATCATATCTCTCCCAAAAACACCTTGGACACCTCCCCATAGCACAATCACATAACATCTCATCTAAAAATACATGGGTCACCACCCCACAGCACGGTCACATCACATATTTCACGAAGAAACCTAGTCCATCACCTAGTGCACTAACAGACCTCCGACCATCATATCATATGCATATCTACTCACTTGGAAGAGATACTGGGAAATAACGGGTAGCCAACCATCTATCCTCATCATTAGAATGTTGGAAAAAACACCCCCATGTGAAAGTATGGGTGTCGACACATAGTTATCAATGTGGGTGGGTGTATATAGAAATCCCGAGGAATATGCAAGTATATAAATATATCCACACACAAACCCAACCTATCAGTCCACAAACAAACACTAACTAACTCACAAAATCCCCATATTCACTACCAACTCTAAATTCATAGCATCACACAACAAGACACAATCTAGAAGCCACATTTCACATTTCCAATCAAATCCATTATCTATCCCATTAATTTTATTATTAGGAATCAACCACATTTACCACAAATCCAATTATTTATTTTTTCATTAATCCTTTTTTCCCATTAAACAAACCAAAACCCATCCATTTCAATCATTATTAAAAATTATTCTGTCACTACCCTGGATTCTAGCACAAAGAAACCGCACATCACAAGATACCCATCACTTTCATTGAAAAAATGCCTCTCCATCCCAAAAGCATGTCCAAACAACCACAACCTCACTACCCCAAAAACATGTCCAAAAAACCACCACCTCACTGCCCCAAAATCATGACCACACAACCACCACCTCACCACCCCAAAATCATGACCAAACGACCACCACCTCACACCCCCAAAATCACAGCCAAAAAGCCACCACCTTGCCACTCCAAAAGAACATCCACATCTAACCCATCATCCCTGCATAACATCACAAACACACATCACCACAATACAGTAATGGTCACTCATCACAACACATAAAGGATCATTTTACATTTTTAAAATAGGGATTTTATCACATTTCATTTTATTTTAGAGGTGTTATCACACAATCCATAATATTTGGGTAACCATTTCATCAGCTAAATATAAGTGGTTAACCAATTTCCATTTTAGGGTGATATGAAAACAATCACAACAGACACATCAATCACAACATATGTCATCTAGTGAAAAAATATCCCCAAAGGCCATAATGTTCAGTGGGGAATCAATCCCTTATAATCTATTACATCACAATAATATAAAATTTGTAAAAACATGTGAATCATTCTCATTTTTTTCCCTTCAATTTCAATTATCCAATTATTTGTCTTTGATTAATCCAACACAACCATATCCCATAGATAAAAAAGAGTAAACCCCTCCCTAATGATACATAATAAAGAGAAATGAGGGATTCCCTACCTCAAATAAGTTTTTTCGACTCATGGAACACCACAGGGCAAAGAAGAAATGCCTGTAAACCACAACTGTGCATGGTAAACCACGAATTAACCAAAAATAAACCTAAGGATCATCAAAACACAACCCAACTCACACCCAAAACCAGAATTTCACCACCATAGCAAATCCCTAGGGGAATAATAAAAATATAATCAAATGAAAGAGAATGTCTTACCACAAATCTCCAATGAACAACCACTAGAACTAAGGAATCCATCCTGGAGGAAGTAGCTAGAAGAGCCTCCCAAGGTACCTAGGGATTATCCATAATGAAAGGGTAATAATCCATAGAGGAATTAAAATAATTGGATAAGAAATTAAATTTAAAACCTAGATCATGCTACTTTCATGTCATGTAAACTTTACATGGTGTGTAATTCTCAAGTTTTCAAAAAATTCCATCTTTCACTAAAAAAATCATCTCCTTGACATTTATTTATCACACATCATGAATTGAATTTTCATTATGTGAATTTTTTTCATAACTCCCCCTTAGTCGATTTACAAGCCATGAACTAGTCGTCTTCATAAGCCATGAACCACCATTTTACATTGTGTAAAAAATACACTGCGTGTATTTACTATAGTAGTTATATTGTAGCTCCAAACTTCACCAAAAACTCCCAAAACCTCTTATGAACACCTCCAAGCACCAAAAATTGAAACATAATAGGTCAAGAAGGAATAATCCATTACATCATATACCTCTCAAATAAATTTTCTCCTTCATGAATCCAAAACCAAACCCAGAAGGAAAGGGGTATGAATAACCACCTCACAAGATACCTCTTAAGGATATCATCATACTTCAAATGCCACCACCAGCCAAACATGACAAACCAAATGGCAAAAAAACATCTCTAAAAGCCTTACAACAACACAGCCACATAATCACAACAATATAATCTCAATATAACCCAAAAAAACTATTGAAACCAATAAACTGCACTTTCATGAACACACAAATTAGGGAATTCCATCCTCCATGTTAAGCTACTCTCCGCTCTGGGTAACACTAACTCACCCACATGAGTTTAATTGAATCATAGTATAATGTTTCTTGATTAGTAATTATTTCCTCCCCTTTTTACATGTCAAAAATTTATCACATGTTATGCATCACAAACCAAGGAAAGTATCTCATCTCATAAAATAGAAGGATCCAAACATCACATCAAAAAGCAGAACATAGCAAAGAAAAACTCAAAAAAAACTCTGGGTATTGTGCATGAATTACCATATCTTTCTCCCAAGTACTCTCATAATAGATACCATACCTCCATAACATATGAACTTAAGGGATGGTTCATCCTTTCATCACATTATCTTGACAATCCTAGATCTCTACTGGTTTCTCCATGAACATTGCATCATCTTTGATATCCAACTATCCCCAGTCAATGAAATGGGAGTCATCGTAAAGATAAAGAAAAAAAGATGAGATATGTGTAAGATGTTGGCGATCCTCTCCAGTCACAGTGGAAATACCAACTAATAAACCACCTCTCCAACTCACCCCAACACCTAAAAGGGCCCAATATATCTAGGATAAATATTACTCCCCCTTTCAAACCTCTACAGTCCATGTTGAGGGGAAACCTTCAAGAACATGTGGTCCCCAACCTCAAACTCCAAGGTCCTCCTCATATGATTACCATAAGACTTATATTAGTCCCGTGTTATTTTCATCCTCTCACAAACAATTTGAACCTTTTATTTTGTTTACTACACCACATCAAGACCAATAACTAGTACCTCCACAACCTTCATCCAGCATAATTTAGAACAAATTAGTCTCCCATACAAATCCTAAAATGGATCCATGACAATGGATGAGTGATAGTTGTTATTATAAGAAAACTCAACCAAGGGAAAGTGTTGTGCCCATGATCCTTTGAAGTCCAAGACACATGCCCATAACATATCCTCTAGCATATGGATGGTCTTCTTCATCTTCCCATATGTCTAAGGGTGGAATGTAGTGATGAGGCGTAACTGAGTTCCAAACTATTATTACAATCCCCTCAAAACTCATGAGGTAAAACATGAATCCCAATATGAGATAATGAATCTTGAAACTACATGAAACCACACCACCTCATCCACATACCTCTTAGACAAAGCATCCACTATGTTCGACTCCTAGATCACTAATAAGTGGGATGATTTCATCAACTCATACATGATAAACTATATATCATCATAACCTCACTAAGAATGGGGAAAACTATGGTGAAATCCATCAAGATGACATCCCATTTCCACTCGAGAACATTCAAAGGCTGCAAAAAACTACCAGGAACACAATGATCGACATTTACCTATAGAAAACCCAAATACTTTTCCATGAACTACGCCACCACCTATTTCATCCCAGGACTCCAAAACTGTATCCTCAATATATGGTGAATCTTAGAAAACTCCTATGTGTACTTCAAAAAGTGATATATGAAACTCAAAAAATACTCCCTTGAACATCACTATCAGAATAAACAACCTCCCATGAAACAATATCTAGTTCCAACCATCCCTCCAGAGTATCACCCTTAACAACATGATCGTGCATCACCTCTACCTATGAGTCTCCCCACAGAGACTCCTCTATCTATTGAACCAAAGAATATAGCATCATCATCTGGAAAAAACAGTCTCTACTATCATCCACCCTTTCATCTAAGTTTAAGGATTCCAACTCCTCTATTTATCTCTCAGCATCCCCAGACTCACAAAAAACATACTTCCATGACTTTCTAATCAAAGAATCATCTAGAGAATTTCCTTTTCCTGAGGTGTGGGAGATATTAGAATCATAATCATAAAGAAACACCATAAACCTATACTAATGAAAATTCATATCATACTGAGAAAAGATATACTTAAAACTCTTGTGATATGTGAAAACCAAAAAGTGCTCCTCAATGAGGTAATGCTGCCAATACTTCATCAGAAACATAACCACTACTAACTCCAGATCATTGGTGGCATAGTTACGATCATGGGGATGTAACATCCTAGACCTATAAAAAATAATCTATCTCTACTACATCAACACACGTCCTAATCTAAGATGGTCAAAATCATAAAACACCGTAAACATCACCTCTTCATCAATAAACTGAAGCACTAGGACACTGACCAACTTCTCCTTCAGGCAATTGAATACTATTTAGAACTAATCAGTTTGCAAAAAATACCAGTACTTCCTAGTCAATGATGTCAATAGGTCTTCAACTCAAGAGAAATTAGGCACAAAACACTGATAATATCTCGTAATACCATGGAATATACAAACCTCTACCACATTCCTAGTATCTTCCTAAGAAACAACTACCTCAACTTTCAATGGGTCCACTACCACAACCTATTGAGACACCACATGTTCAAAGAAATGCACCTATTGCATCTATAACTCACACCTGGACCACTTCTCATAAAGATGGTAGTTTTGAATGACCTTCAAGAAAATTCGGAGATTCTCTCCATGCTCCTATTTTGACCTTGAGTATATTAAGATGTCATCAATGAACATAGTGATGAACCTGTCTAGGAACTCATATAAAATGGATTTCATAATCCCCATGGACATAGTTGGTGCATTCATAACCCCAAATGGAATGAATACAAAATAAAAGTGACCATACCAAAATTTGAATGTGGTCCTTGAAATATCACCCTCCTTCACCCTAAACTGATGATATACAGACTAAAAATTGATCTTATAAAACCAACTTTCCCCTCTTAGATGGTTGAAGAGATCATATCTCCTTGAAATAGGGTAATAGTTCTTGATGGTCACCAGATTAAACCTCTAGTATTCTATGCACAACCTCAAGATACCATCCTCCTTATTGGATAACAACACTTAGAGCACCCCAAGGTGACACACTGGGCCGGATAAAACCCTTCTACATCAAATCATCTAACTGATTCCTCAACTCTTGCAACTCAAAATGTGTCATATAATAAGGATCCATAGAAATAGGAGAAGTTTTAGGCTTAAATTCTATCCCAAAATCAACATCACATTAAGGGGGTAGTGTCACAGCCTCCTCAGAAAAAACATCCATAAACTCCCCAGCAACCCTAGGGACCTCCGTTATACCAAAATCCACTGATTCCATCGAAAAATCAACCAACAAAGAAAGAAGAGGATCCACACACCAACTGCCCACATGACAACCACACTCACCACCAAAAACCACATGATGGCCATCCATATTCTAGAACATGACTCTCATATAGAAGCAATCAATAATAGCAAGCATAGAATAAAACTAATCGATGTTAAGTGAAACATTGTAGGACTGTATCTATAGCAAGAAAATATCTCCATGAGACTGATGTGGCATCATTATTAGTATACACTCGTGGAACACATCAAACATGTTATTATAGCCTCCAATAAGCATATTTAGCACCAAGTACATGGAAAGACTCTCTATGTCTAGCCCCTGAGCATGGACTAGGGAAGATGAAACAATGGATTTTGAAGCTCCTGAATCAAACAAGGCACAAACAAGGGTACTAAACAAACTAATCATACCTCTAATGATCTCTGGCCCCTTTGGAACTATCACCTACATTGTGTGAAACTGACCATTACTAGTTCCACTACATCTCTACTAACATCCAAATCTATGAACATGCTCAGGTTGAGGTCCATGAACATGAGGAACATCCTAAGATCAGCTTCTTCCTACTTCATCTCCCCTCAGCGAAGCATAACCCTATTACCCCTGCTGCTGAAACGGTCTCACTAAAAACATATGCTAAGGTTGGTGTTAAACATATCTACCTCCACTAATCTAATCTTGGGGAACCATTGGGAACTAAATTTGGTGATAACCATGAACCCCACAACAAAAACACATTGTCTTGATATATCTAGTAAAATCACTGAAAACACTGGCCCTAAAAGGATAAAAGGGAAACTACTGAGATCAACTCCTTTCCAGCTGAAACTTTGAAGGTCCTGGTTCCTGAGACCTTCCATTGATAAATATTCTACTCAAAAAACCCTACTGATTCCCCTCTTGTAGCAAAAATCCTCACGAGTGTACCTACTTGATCACTTATTCCTTCTTTTGAACCTCCAAATATGTTAAAAATGTAAAAGGAGTAACTTCATACTAGATCAAAGGATAGAGTGCCTCCTCAAGACTTATCGTATAAGACTCCTCATCTATAAAAATATCTAAGGAAAAGCATAGAAGGTCCTTGAACTTTATTCCCAACTCCTTCACTAATATAATCCCCTACTAAAGAGAAAGAATCTACTACCTATTCGTTACCACCATGGACGATGAAATGAACTATACCTGGAAATATTTCTAAAAGTTGACCCATGAATCATTTTCCTCCTTCCGCTCACCCACATACAACATCCACCACTAATGTGAAGCTCCCCATATCTAACTAACTGCAAAAGGGAACTAGTATCCCATCAGGGCCCATATCAAACTGAAAGTGATATAGAGATCCTCCAGCCATCTCTATTTATCCATATCTAAAACACTACTCTTGTACTTCCCCAAAGCCTACTTATTAAAAGTTCACAACACCCTCTGCCAATCCTTGTTCTCCTCTACCAGATAAACCCTATAGCGATCAACCGAATCATCATGTTGAACCTATGATGTCTGAACCACATGTGTAAGACGTCTAAGTGTCATAGCTAAAAGAGGAAACAAATATTTCCTAAGACCATGTAGTATGGGATTTTATTATGATTCATTTTATTCATTGTAACTTTTCTAAAACAACCCAATTCCAATAAAAACATTAGTCATAATGATGAATGAACCTCCCCTAGGCCTCTACCCTACAAACAGGACTACCTCACTTGGTCATTCAATGTGCTCAGAGTCTATGCACTAGATCACAGGGGTCCCTAAAATCCTATGTCTAAGCTGACCTCTCTAGCCTATGTCTTGCACCAAGTTCAACTAGAACTATTACCATACCAACCCATGTAATCTTCACTATACCTAACACCAAACTCCATCATATCTATCAACCATCACCTCTGATACCACTTTGTCACAACCCCCTCTTGTGAAATATACCACAATGAGGGGATAGAGATAATGACCTCCTATTCACACCTCCAGTAGGCCCTGGGTTGGAGACTAGCACCAAGGGTGTAAAAATCACATAAAATGGGAGACATTGCCCTCTATAATAATATAGTATGATAATATAGGTATACTCAGTAGGAAAACCAAAGTCTATTGTTCATATGTGAAAGAATCATAATAATGCACTCATGAGTAAACAGTAGAAAAAAACAGCACCTATACACATATACGAACCAAACCCAACCTCACCAAGCCATACTCACCAAATAACTCAAGACAATTATAGTAATATAATAAGAAGAATATAAATAAATGGTACCTTGAACCTATTTTCCACTTATTTTTTTCTCTCGCACACCAATGATGTATATTATGGAATTCCCATATCTTCTAAATAACATATACCATAGCCCCATAGTATGGTCACATCACATCATGCCCGTAGACACCTAGTCTTACTCCCCACAACACGATCACATCTCATCTCGCTTAAAAACACCTAGGCCATCACATCACAACCATAACCAGAGTAGTAGGGTATCGTTAACATTAAGGACATCAACCATATGCCCTCATCCTACCATGAACGACCCCCACCATATTCCTCCCCATAGCATAGACATATCATATCTCGCCCAAAAACACCTAGGTCTCCACCCCACAGCACGATCACATCACATCTCACCTGAAAACACCTAATCCACTTCCCCACAACATGGTCACATCATACATCACCCAAAGAAACCTGGTTCATGTACTAGTGCACTAAAAGACCTCCATCCATAATATCCTATGCATATATACTCACCTAGAAGGGAGATAAGGAAAGATAAGGTATCCATCTATCCATCCTCATTATTAGGATGTTGTAAAAACACCCCCCGTGTGAAAATACAGGCTTTGGAACATAGTGATCAATGTGGGTGGGGTGAATATATAAATCAAAAGGAATATACAAGTATATAAATATAGAAACAATCCCAAACATATGGTTCCACAACCAAACATTAAACAATTCACAACATCCCCACATTTACTGCCACCTCTAAATGTATAAATCCACACAAAAATCCACAAGTAACAAGACACATTTCACATTTCTAACCAAACCCATTATCATGACCATTCATTTCATTATTAATCATCAATCACATTTACCATATGTCCCATCATTTATTTATTCATTAATAATTTTTTCCCACTAACCAAAACAAACCCCAACCATTTAAATAATTATTATAAATTATTCCATCACTACCTGGGATTCTAGAATAAAGAAAACACACATCACAAACATCCCATTACTTCCATTGAACCATCACCTTGCCACCCCAAAAGCATATCCAAACAACCACTACCTCACCTCCCCAAAAGCACATACAAACAACAACTAACTTAACACCCCTAAAGGCATGGCCACACAACCACCACCCCAAAATCACTACCAAACAATCACCACCTCAGCAACCCAAAATCATGTCCAAAAAATCACCACATCACTACCCCAAAAGCATTACCATATCTCACTCATCATCCCCACATCACATAGCAAACACACATCTCCATCCCACAAGCATGACCACACATCACATCACATAAAGTGTCCTTTTACATATTTATAAAGGGGATTTTATCACATTTCACTTTATTTTAGGGGCATTATCACACAATCCATACTCCTGGGGGAACCATTTCATTATCCAAATATAAGTGGTTCATCATTTTAAATTTTAGGGTAATATAATAAAAAACATAATAGACATAGTATCCACAACATATTTCATCCAGTGTAAAAAAATACCCTAACAGCCATAATTTTCAGTAGGGAATCATGCCTGTATAATCCATTATATCAAAATAATATCAAAACTATAAAATCATGTGAATCGTTCCCCTTTTTTTCCTTCAATTTCAATTAGACAATTATTTATCTTTGATCCATCCAGTATAACCATATCCCATAGATAAAAATAAATAAACCTCTCCTATATGATACATAATAAAGAAAAATGGGGTATTACCTATCTCAAAGAAGCTTTTTCGACTAGTTGTGCACCACAAGGTAAAGAAAAAATGATTGAAAACTACAACATCACAAGGGAAACCATAGATAAACGTACACCACACCAAATGATCATCAAAACATATCCCAAATCACACCCTAAACCAAAACTGCACCACCAAATTAGATCCTTGAGGGGAGAATGAAATAAAATAACCAAAAGGAAGAGAATGGATTACCACTGATTTCCAAGAAAAAATCACTAGAACCAATGAATCGAAGTGGTAGGAAGGGGGATAGAAGATCATATTAAATTTCCTAGGGATCATCCAAAATTATAGGAGAATAATCTATATCAAAATAAAAAAATCATCCAATAATATTGATTTAAAACCTGGATCCCTCTATTTTCATGTCGTGTAAACTTTACATAGCATATAATTCAAGAGTTTTCCAAAAAATCTAACTTCCACTGAAAAAATAATAACCTAGGCCTTTATTTATTACACCAATTGAATTGAATTTTCATGATGTGAATTTGTTTCATGGATCCCTCTTATCCTATTTATAAATAATGAACCAGCCGTCTTTACAAGCCATAAACCACTTTTTCAGGTTGTGTAGACAATACACGGATTGTATTTCCTGCAGCAGATATGTTGTATCTCCATCCTTCACCAAAAACTCCCAAAACCTACCTTAAACACCTAAAACCACCAAAACTAGAAAATTAATGAGCTGAGAAGGCACAATACATTACATTATTGGTGATGGATGCAAGAAAAAACCCTCTTATCAGGTGTCATTAATATATGTGCTCGATATCTCTTTCTTTTACTTTCCAAAAATGAACTTACCTATAGAACACCATGTAAATGGATTTAATGAAGAATTTAATTACCATAAAGGGATTTATATATCAAATTCCATTGAATAACAGAAGGTAAAAATTATTTCCCGCATTATTCATTAATGAAATATCAATCATGACACACCTAACATACTCAACTTCACCATGAACATATGTCATCATGGTTTATAGTAATACATTAAAATATGATACTCATGATATAAATTAATAATAATACTAAATTATAAGGACCATTACACACATCTTATTATAGTAATATAAAATTACACATATAAATATGGATTTCCTACTGGATGGTCATGTTCTCACAACCTCTTTATCTTAGATATTATCAAGGAAAAACTTCATGGCAAGAAGTATAAATGTATTATGAGACCCCTAAACTTGATATCCTATATCATCTATGTCCTATCAGATTATATTATTTAACCATAAAACATGTATTTAAGAATATTTTCATGGAAATTCTAACTTCTCATCATAACATGGAACTACTATAACCTTATAGTGTAGAATATATCCTTAGTACATTATCAAATAATTTTCACATGGAATAAAAATCATCATATGGAAAGATATAAATTAATATTCAATATTTATGAATATTCCAGTAATTTAATAGTAGTTGGTTCTAAGAAACCAACTCCAATATACTCACACTTACACTGGATCCAGCCGTTAATAACTTAACTAGTTATCTTTACATAATAAACATGTTTCTGCTGAGATATGGCTATAACTGTGGATCCCACCATGATACCTATGGTTATTCTATTTACTATGACCCCATATATTTGTAAAAAATACCTCATGAGAAGATATCACTAAATGTATATATATTTTCTTTTATCATTCCTAACAACTTGGATGATACCATAATTAAAATTCATCATGTTATGACTGAATTTTTGGAATCTGGGTACAAATCCAAAATATGGAAAAAATCATTACTAATATTGATTCTTAAACTACATCAAAATCCATAACATACTTGGCTAATATAGATACAGAAACTAATGGATATAATATGATTTACCATTTGTATATTATCTTAACATAACTATGATTCTAAATCAAACTGATCTCAAAAATACTAGTTTTATATTACCTAAAAAATAGTTTTTATGTTTCTCTAATTACTAATAACCCGTCCTTTTTTATTCCTTAAGCACTATTAGATAGTTTTAACTACTATCCAATACATTTCTCCAAGTCACTTTTGATATTTTCATTTTATTATTTTTTCATAATCAAGATCAAAATCATGTACATGTAATAGAATGTGAGATATATTTATAAATTATTGTTAGGAATATATAGTATATAAATCAAAAGAATACCATGTGACACTAGAAAAAATTTATGTGTATTATTTCATCTTATATTTCTAAATACCATGTCAATTGTGTACTATGACTTGGATTAGAAAACTCCTTGATCTAATCTAGTAGATCATGTTCCCTAGAACTTGGGTTTCTACTTAAATCATTTTTTGGAGAAATGATTTAGTCTTATATAACCATAATACTAATCACTTATTTTCTATATATTATCAAACATACCTTTCTTAAAAAACTATAGTGCTCCCACTAACCTCTTTTAGGCACCTAGAAACATTTAATTTCAAATGAATATACTATGATCATTATACTTTCTTTGACCCATAAATGGATCCTAGAAAATAACAATCCATATTGGATTTATTTGATTTCTCCTACCTTTATGGTCACATCATACAGACATGTTTCATAAAATTAACTCCAAGGAAGCTGGACTTGACATCCGATACTTACTATAATGATCATGGTATCTATTAAAAGTAAAATTAAAATGTATGTAACATGATGGCTTGGTGTGACTAATCAAGACTTATTGGTACCTTTCCTGTACCATCCATTTTTTATTTCTATTGAATACACATCAATGGATTTACATAAACCACCAAAATATAGAATGAATTTTGGTATATGGGATCCAACTTTGAATTCACAAGAACTTTTCAATCATTTATAGTTGCAACTTACTACTCTTTGTAGGATTTATTATTATTATTGAATTATATATCACCCACTACAGTGAACATAAAACCACAACTATGGTTTTAAACATCCTATACAATATGTGCCTCTAGAATAATTCATCCCACTCACACTTGTAGATTTTAATGTTCTTATAACAATTTTTTCATCTATAACCAATATTCTATTGAAGTCTTACTTAATCTCACTATCTCAAAAATGATATACTTCCCTCGTAGAAATAAAATTGGTATGATTAATACCTTTTCCATCTTGGGGATATTAATTTACTTAGTGGAAATAGAATCATTAATTGATATGAACATTGTGTTTTCATGATGTAAATTTGAAACTTTCATCATATTTAAAAATGGATCCCATAAGAAATACTTAAGGTTGTGACATAATGGATTTCCCTCATATCATAACTTTAAAAGATATCCATCGGTCGATATAGTTGGCATATGGTTAATTATTACATTTTTATTTGAAAAACATATCAAGAAAGGAATCATGAAATACTAAAATATGAATATAAGACTCCTCATTGAACTAACCTTATACTTATATGTGGATAAGTCTGTGTGAGGTTATGAAAAACTGCACTCTACATTGAAATATTGATAAATAATTGGTTAATATGTAATATGAAATACTAGCCTAGAGGATCCTATATATTTTAACAAGTGGATTAATTACTTTATTGAGCATTACTAATATTTATTAAGGAATTTCACAAAGTGCACAAATTTACCTCTAACATATCCTTGGAATATTCCAAACTATCTAGTTGAACTAACTCTAGAATTTATTTTAATTACTTTTATATCTAAAGGTTTCTTAGTCTAGAATATATGTATAGAATATACCTAATACTTTTAACTCCTAAGAGTCTAAACATCATACTAGTTATATACATCACAACCTATAGTTTTATTTGAATAAGAATTATCTTTCAATAATTGGGTATGATTCTTATAATTATATTAATCATTTATTGTTGGTGTTGAATGTTTATGATTCATGTTTTACTAAACTTTTGATTAAGTTTATTTTACCATAAAAACATTAATTTAAAATAAATAATGTCTCATTGTGTTCAATAGAACATTGAGATAAATTTTTTGTGACACTTGACACAAATAATAATTAAACTATAATCGATCCACTGGGAAATAAGAAGTCATTTGCTTTTTAATATTGGCATAAGATCCACCCTTTCTCAACAACTAGAAATCACTTTACTTATAAATTCATTTGTTCCTCACTTCTGATATAGTAATCATCCTTTCTCAACCACTAAGAGAACAAACCTTACTTCTTGTAATTTTTTTGTGCACTTCTCATTACTGACATAGGAATTACCCTTTCTCTTCCACTGGGAGAATACACCTTACATCCTATAATGTTTTTGTGTGTGTTTCATTTATAACATAGGAATCACTCTTTCTCAGCCATTGGGAGAATCTAACTTACTTGTTTTTTTCTTATAATAAAATAAAAATATATTAAATACCAAGGAAATTAGATCTAAACATCACATAATATGATGAATATATTTTTTGATTATATGCGGATGTTTATTCTTCAATTAATTTTAGTTTATTTTAAAATAACCTTACTATCCACATGAGAAGAAAATATCCTCATGTTCATCGCACAACCTCTAAACCTTTTTTCTCATTGAAATACGTTTTAAAGGAACCATTTACTATAAAAAGGTCATGGTATTTTCAACCTTTCCTTTCATGTTTTTAACTATAAGTATAACATCTCGGATTTCCCATGTATTATTTTTAAATATTATATGGAATTATTACGAGACCCGACATAGAGACGGCACATCATTTTGAGGCCCGGTGATCCCGGAATGGTGATTTGAACTTTTTTAAGTTAAGCAAGTCGGAATATGTGGTAGTTTCCAAACGGATGCCTGGATTAAAAATCTAAGGGCACCGTTGCATCTGGAAGGACGAATTTACCAAAGAACGGGTCTAACCTCGACCGGCGTGGGTCGAGGGAAAAAGTTAATTTTCATAATTTTTTAGTAAAATAAAATAAAATAAATTCGAAAAGTTTATTTTATTTAATTTGGAAACATTTTCTGCAGCGCAACAACAGGGCAGTTGTTTCAATAAAAAATGTCACGTCATAATAACTTAGAAACATCAACTTGAATCAATAATACCACAGTGTCATGGAATGAAGAAACGTGTTTTCTCCTTTTTATGGGTTAAGATAATGTTGTTCATGGATGGAAAATTGAGAGAAACTCTGGTGGAATCTTGAGAACTTGGAGATAACTCTCGGCAACGATCGATGAAGAATCAAAGCTGTGAATCCCTACGCCAATAAAGTTTAAGGATCTCAGCGATGACGGCAGCACGACCCCTTCGTTAGCGATCGATTACTTCTTGAGGTAGGGGTTTTTATTTCAATTTCTTCCTTCCCTATTTTTGGATCTAACTATGAAAGCGGATCAACCACGAACATGTTGATCCGCAGATTCGTGCATTCTTAGAGGATGGTTTTATTGGGTCGATTTTCGGGAAATTAATCCATGTTGAATTTTTGTTTGATTTTGGATCTATTTAAGCCTACTAAAGGGAGCGGCTTAATGTCATGATGAATGAAGGTGGAGGTTCATTCCTCGATTTGCTTATTGGATCTCTTCTCCCTTTCTTTTCTTGCGTGTTATTCGTTTTCTTCATGGGATGACAAAAAATGGATCGTTACGCACCCATTTTGTGATTCAAGGATCCCAAATTGAAGATCTTGTGTCAAAATGACCTAGTGGAGGTTCGACGATAATAGTGGACGACGAATCGGATCGGATCGGGAAAGACCATTCTTCGAGCATTCTTTGTGCAGGTGGATCGTTACGCATTTTGGAGCTGATCGGAGGTCCAAAGCCAACAAAATCGACTATGTGGTGTCAGGGAAATCAAAACCCGTAAGTTCCATGGTGATCGAATGGTCAAATCGATGAATGGAGCAGTATGGAAGGCACGATGGCAGAAGTCCGCGATTCTGAAAATTTTCAGAATACACGGCGTGTATCCCGAAGAACACATCGTGTGGACCGACTTACCAGCGGCTAGGGTTTTGGGCATCAGACAGGTATCACACGGCATGTGACCCCATTCACATGGCGTGTTGGACCTTCCCTGAAGCTCGGAATGTATTTTGTGAAATACATGGACACGAGATGGACTACACGGATTCAGAACACAGCTTGTAGACCGAAACATGGCGTGTAGACCCTACGCGGCTTTACAGAGGAAACTACGTAGGACTCAACGTGCATCCAGATGATACATGGACATGGAATGGATTACACAACCGTGTACTCCACCACACTGCCTGGGGAGTCTAGTAACATGGGTCACCCTATGTATCAGTTACACGGGTTGGCATACATGGGTTGAGGCCATGTATGGGCACAAGGCCAGCGTACACGGAGCCGACCCCAGTTGCTCAGACACGGAGTGTAATCTGTACCACACTCTATGTACAGACTTTATTTATACGACCAGCCTCACGACATGGGCTGTTGTACGCGGGCAGTACCCGGGGTCCGAAGACACGGTGTGTGACATTTCTGCACACCATGTACTTTTTGGAAAATGGATTGATCCTCTTGTCCATCATATCTTGGACATGTTTTGTTTGGGTTAGTGCCCCTTCTTCTCATTCCCCTAAAGGTAAGTCATTATTTCCTACTATAGGAGTATGATATCTTCAGCAAAACTTTATGTGATAGAGTTAGGCATCCCTCCGAGAGGCCCGGAGCAAGATCCTTTATCCATCCTTGACTATAGGTAGAGTCAGGCATCGATGTGACCAACTCTACCAGGTATTGATCATCTACCTATCAGGTGAATCTGGATGAGTCGCAATATCCTCCAAGGCCCTAGCAGTGGTCCTCATTTGTGTATCATGATCTTTCCCCACTCAGAAGTGTGTTCTCCCGTAATGATTGTATCTATCTCTCGTGACTTTTCCCGATGAACAGTACTTCTCAGATGGACGTCATTAGAGCTACCAGACTCGCGGAGTGAGTTCTACTAGATGAGTGCTTTGTGGGATCTTCAAACTGAATCCCTAGAGGGGGTATGCGGTTGTGCGATTTGTCTCTAGACCGTAGGTCTGGGTTTTGAGTATATATATTTTTTGTTTCTCTGTTATATGTTCTATAGACATACACTGTGTAGAGATGATTGTACCTTTACTTCATGTATTTCTTTGTGGTTTTTGGGGTCCTTTACTGAGTATTTTTGTACTCACCCCTTCACGGGCTTTGCCCGCACGTGTCGTGTCTTGTGCAGACGAGCAGCCCTTTGACAGAGTCCAGGGCGGACTAAGACAGGACCGAGCTTTCTGAGTTCCCTACAGGCCAAGACGTTCCAACGGCTACGAGCAGTAGTCCTAGTACCTCTTTGTGTTTATAGGTTGTACTTTGTAGTTTTCAAACTCTTGTTTTTGGTGGGCTTGTATTCTAGCCCATTTTACTTTTAGAACTTTACTTTCTATCGTACTCTGTTGGTTAGATTTAGTTGTATGCATTCATTTTTGTTCATTAGTGGTTTTTTTCATTTCAGCATTGTGGTCTTGGAGATGTGTGTGTGTGTATAGGTACTTAGGAAATGCCTCTCATGTAAGTAATATGCCCACTCGGTGCTAGTCACCAGCCCTTGGCCTATTGGAGGCGGACATGGGGAGTCGTGGTGCGGGCCCCACTAGGACGGGTTGTGACAGAGTGGTATCAGAGGTGGTAGGTTTTACCTTAAGACCAAGAGTATATGAGATTGGTTTGGGGAAACAGCGTTAAGTGTTTCGAGCTCGGATTTTAGGCCAGAGACTCCAGTGTTGGTGCGGGTGGCCAACGTATCCATACACCAGGACTCTGATAACCTACTTTCCGACTCGGTAAATGAAAACACTAGTTCTGGAGAAATAAAAGAATGGTACATGTATCATATAGGAATGGGTTGTGTTTTCCATGTCCTTTTTGTCAGCTGTCCAAATATACTCATTAACCATGGTACATCTTGTTTCTTTACAGGATGCCTATGTGACGCATACCCGCTAGGATTCAGCAGCACAATCACGAGGATGACCCCCTCAGTGACAAGGCTTCGATATAGGGACTAGTTCCCCAGGAGTTGCCTCTAGGTGGTGCACCTGTTATACCACCACCAGTGGAGCAGCCCTTGGTACCTGTAGTACCGACCGACGAGGGGCGCAGGCTGAGCGCGCTCAATGAGTTCCAGAGACAAAGACCCCTCAGGTTTTGAGGCGAGCCCGACCCTCATGAAGCTGAGGACTATATTGAGGCAGTGACTAGAGTTTTCCATCTAGTGAGGACACCAGCAGACCAGATGGTGATCCTAGGAGTGAGCCTTCTTCAGGGTTCGGTGGGACGATGGTGGAGTCTGACCGCACAGACTCATGACAAGGAGACTATTTCGTGGATGGAGTATGATAAACTCTTCAGGGGGGAGTTATATCTGGTTACGCTAAGAGTAGTACGCATCCAGGAGCTTCTTCAGCTCCATTAAGGCAGTTTGACTGTAATTGACTATTCATCGAGGTTCACCAACCTCACCAAGTACTCGATGGATATGGTCAAGGATCAGTACTTCAGAGATCGAACCTTCGAGCGAGGTCTATGACGAGAAATCTAAGCTAGTTTCATGACTCTATGCATTTCAACATATGTTGGAGTGCTCGAGTGGGCCTTGGTGATCGAGATCTTCTTGGAAGAGCAGAGACAGCCACCGGTAGTCATCAGCAGGAAGACAGGTCCGGAGACCTCAGTAGTGGGGAGCTGATGTCGGACATAGGGATCAGGATGTGGGAGACGTCAGAGGAGGACCCAGGATAGGGAGCCGACAATCCAGGGCTCTCAGGCTGGATCCAGTAATCCTAGGGAGAAGCGATGCTGCTCGTGTGATGGAAGGGGACATCTCGCTAGGGATTGTCCGACCCATCGAGCTGCTGATAGGGAAGCGGTGAATGGACCACCGAGACAGAGGCAAAGAGTGGAGTAGATAGACCTACTAATCAGCGGGCACGAAAGATGAGTAAGGAGAGCTATAGGATGTGGAAAATGCTTAGATTTACTTCCACCACCACCATCAAAAGGTCCGCACCAGGCTCAGGGAGCTGGGGGACAGGGGTAGGGACAACTGCATGCGGTTGAGGTATATGACCCAGGGGCTCCAGGGATGATTCAAGGTACGATCTGTGTCTTCTCTACCTTAGATTCCATACTTATAGACACAGGTTCTAGTCATTCCTTCATCTCCACATGTTTTGTGTGAAACCTTGAGATTCCGCTAGAGTCCTTGACTCGATCCTTACGCTTGGAGACACCTATGTGAGGAGACTTGATGATCACGCAACTTTGTAGGCAATGTGATCTTACCCTTAGAGGTGAGAGATTTGGTTGGAACCACTTGGTGGTAGCGCCTAAGCCTTATGATGTCATTCTCGGTATGGATTGGTTATCTTCGGTCCATGCCCAGATTGACTATTTTGGGCGAAGAGTGTGTTGTGTCTGTAGTGATGGGATGAGGTTTTATTTTGTTGGATAAAAGGAGATCCATGAAGTACAGAATGATCTCATGCATTAGAGGGTGCATCCAGTCACTCATGAGTTGGCTAGCCTTTCCCTTGGAGTAGTCGATGTGATGAGCTCCTAGTTCCCAGCAGTAGTGGTGGAGTATGATGATGTCTTTCCCGAAGATGTTCCAGGACTACCTCCCTGCCAAGAAATCGACTTATGCATCGACTTTCACCATGGGGCGACACCGATTTCTTCATAGGCATATCAGATGGCTCCCGTAGAGCTTCACGAGCTGAGGGTGTAGTTGGAGGATTTGCAGAGAAAGGGTTTCGTGAGACCCAGTGTTTCACCCTGGGTGGCCCCAGTCTTGTTTTCCAAAAAGGAAGACGAGAGTTTGAGGTTGTGTGTGGATTACTGGGGCCTGAATCAGGTAATAGTGAAGAACAAGTATCCATAGTTGAGAATTCATGACCTATTCGATTAGATAAGAGGGGCGCAGTGGTTCTCGAAGGTTGACCTTTGATCAGGTTATCACCAGTTACGGGTACGGGATGAGGATATACTGAAGAAGGCTTTTAGATGCCGCTACAGTCACTATGAGTACTTGGTAATTCCTTTTGGCGTGACAAACTCCCCCACAGTGTTCATGGGACTGATGAACAGGATCTTCCATCCATACTTGGACCAGTTTGTAGTGGTCTTCATCAACAACATCCTTTTGTACTCGGCGTCATAGGAGGAGCACGCGAGACACCTACGGATGGTTCTAGATGTACTCTGAGAGCACCAGATTTATAGGAAGCTCTTGAAGTGCCAGTTCTGGATTCAGGAAGTCCACTTTCTGGGACATGTTATCTCAATAGATGGTGTAGTTGTAGACCCATCCAAGGTGGAGGTAGTGCTAGCTTGGGATCCACCTCGGAGCGTGATGGAGGTGTGGAGCTTCCTTGGTTTGGCAGGATATTACTGGAGATTCATTCCTGATTTCTCCCAAATATCAGTGCCGATGAAAGCCTTGACTAGGAAGGGGAAACCCTTTATGTGGATGGAGAAGTTCCAGCAGGATTTTGAGCGGTTGAGATAGAGTCTGACGAGTGCCCCAATCTTGAGATTACTGGAGGAGGGTGTTGAGTATGTAGTTTTTTGCGATGCATTAGGGACTGGGCTTGGCTATGTCCTGATGCAGAGATAGTAAATGATTGCCAATTGTTCATGCCATCTTAGTCCACATGATTATAACTATGCGACCCATGATCTCAAGTTGGCAGTAGTAGTCTTCGCATTGAAGATGTGGCGACACTACCTTATGGGCGAGTGGTTTATCGTATACTCTGACCACAAGAGCCTCAAGTACATCTTATCATGAAAGGATCTGAATCTGAGGCAGAGGCATTGGCTAGAGTTACTATAGGATTATGATTTTGAGTTCATCTATACTCCTAGAAAGGGGACAAGGTGGCGGATTCTCTTAGCAGAAGCTCGAGCTTGCAGCTGTTGAGTGAGGTGACAGAGCAGTTAGCCATATTGCAGTTATCCTTCATGGATGTAGAGGATGCAGCTTACCTACAGTCGATGGTTGTCACCACTCCACTCTTACAACGAGTTAGGGAGGCTCAGCTTGGGGATGTCGACTGTGAAGCTTTATGTGCTCAGTTATCCATAGGACATGCTCCTGATGGATATTCGCAAGGTGGGGAGCACGTACTTATTTTAAGAGGACGTACTGTTGTACCAGTAGAGTTGCAGGAAGAGGTCCTGAGGGAGTTCCATACATCCCCTCTAGCAGTACATCCTGGAGTGGAAAAGATGTACCAGGATATTAGACGATAGTTTTGGTGGTCAGGCATGAAGAAGGTAATAATAAAGTTTGTTTCTCGATGCCTTACATGCCAGTAGGTGAAGGCTGAGCACTAGGTTCTAGTGGGATTATCTCACCCCTGGAAGTTCCAGAGTGGAAGTGGTATGGAATATTTATGGACTTCATGACAGGCTTACCACAGACGTCCAAGGGGCATGATTCTATCTGGGTGATCGTTGGCCGACTCACCAAGTCGGCCCACTTCCTAGCTATCAGGGAGCAGAGTTCCATAGAGATCTTGGTATGCCTCTACGTGTAGGAGATAGTTCTTCTTCATGGTGTCCATTCAACAATAGTCTCGGACCGAGAATCCGGATTCACATCTTGGTTGTGGAAGGGATTGCAGGAGGCTTTTTAGAATCATCTATGCTTGATCACGGTGTTTCATCCCTAGAAAGATGGTCAGATGGAGAGGAACATTTAGGTTCTGGAAGATATGTTGTGGGCATGTATCTTGGACTTCGGTCACAGTTGGGAGGACCACCTAACACTGGTGGAGTTTGCGTATAATAATAGCTACCACTTCACCATTGGTATGGATCCATTCGAGGCATTATATGGGAGACCATGCTGATCACTGCTTTGCTAGACTGACCCCGGAGAGTCAGCACTCATGGGTCCAGAGTTGGTACGAACTACCACTGAGAAGGTGCAGATCATCCGGGAGTGGATGAAGACTGCACAGATCCGGCAGAAGTCTTATGCTAACAGACGAAGGAGACCTATGAAGTTCGAAGAGGGAGACCACGTATTTCTTCGGGCCTCACCACGATGAGGGTTACGAATATTTGGTCGGGCGGCAAGCTATCTATGAGGTTCATCGAACCTTTCCAGAAACTGTGCAGAGTTAGCGAGGTGGCGTATTACCTAGATCTACCGCCATAGTTGCATCGGGTACATGATGTCTTCCACGTGTTGCAGCTGAGGAGGTACGTGCATGACCCATCATGTATCATCGATTGGGCCGAGCTGTACATCGAGGATGGAGTGACCTTTTCTAAGTACCCAGTGGAGATCAAGTATCAGCAGGAGAGGATCCTTCATGGGTGATCAATTCCCTTGGTGCACGTTCGGTGGAAACAAGGGAATCTACAGGAGAGCACGTGGGAGCAGGAGACTCAGATTCATGCCCAGTACCCACATCTTTTTTAGTAGCCTTGTTTTGGATTTTTAGGGATGTAAAGCCCCAAGGTGGGGAGAATGTAATGTCTCGGATTTTCCATTTATTATTTTTAAATATTATATGGAATTATTATGAGACCAGGCGCAGAGAAGGCACATCATTCCGAGGCCCGGTGATCCCAGAATGGTGGTTTGAACTTTTTTAAGTTAAGTGAGTCAGCATATGTGTGTGGTTGTGGCAGTTACCAAATGGATGCCCGAATTAAAAATCTGAGGGCACTTTTGCGTCTAGGATGATGACTTTACCTAAGAATAGGTCTAACCTAGACCAGTTTGGGTTGAGGGAAAAAGTTTATTTTTAAATTTTTTTAGTAAAATAAAATAAAATAAATTCGCAAAGTTTATTTTATATTATTTGGAAACATTCGCTGCAGCACAACGACAGGGCAACTATTTCAATAATAAAGCCACATCATAATAACTTAGAAATAACAACTTGACTCATTAATATCATGGCATGATGGAATGATGAAACGTGTTTTCCCATTTTTATGGTTTAAGCGAATGTTGGTCATGGATGGAAAATTGAGAGAAACTCTAGTGGAATCTTGAGACCTTGGAGATAACTCTCAGTGAAGATCGACGAAGAATCAAAGCTGTGAATCGTTGCGCTAACAAAGTTGAAGGATCTTGGCGACAATGGTAGCACGACCCCTTCTTCAGCGATCGATTCCTTCTCGAAGTAGGGGTTGTTATTTCAAGTTCTTCCTTCCCCGTTTTTTGGATCTAATGACAAATGCGGATCAACTACGAACATGTTAATTTGTGGATTCGTGTGTTCTTGTGGGATAATTTTATTGGGTTGATTTTCAAGAAATTGATCCATGTCGAATTTTTGTTTGATTTTGTCTCCATTTAAGCCTACTAATGGGATCGAATCAACGCTGTGACGAATGACGGCAGAGGTTCGTTCCTCAATTTCCTTATTGGATCTCTTCCCCCTTTTTTTCTCGTGCATTCTTCACGTTATTCATGGGACGACGAACAACAGATCGTTGTGCACCCGTCTTGCGATGAAAAGACACCAAATTGAAGATCCGATGTCACAAAGACCTAGTGGAGGTTCGCCGACGATAGCGGACGACGAATAGGATCAGATCAGGAAAAACCGTTCTTCGAACGTTCTTCCCGCGGGTGGATCGTTACGTTTTCTGGAGCCTATCGGAGGTCTGAAACCAACGGAATCGACTATGTGGTGTCGGGCGATCAAAATCCGTAAGTTCTATGGAGATCTAATGTCCGGATCGATAAACAGGGTAGCATGGAAGGCACAACGGTGGAAGTCTGCGATTTTGGAAATTTCCAGAATACACGGCGTGTATCCCATAGAATACGCCGTGTGGACCAGCTCAGAGGTGGATAGGGTTTTGGGTGTCAGACAGGTATCACACAGCATGTGACCTTGGTCACACAGTGTGTTGGACCATCCCTGAATCTCGGCGTGTATTCTGGGAAATACACGGATATGGGATGCACTACACGGCTTCGGAACACGGCGTGTAGACCCTACGCAGCTTGACAGAGGCAACTAAGCAGGACTCGACATGCATCTAGGGGATACATTGTAACAGCCCAAGATTTTATAAAAAAAAATATTCTTTTTAATTTTTTTAAAGTCTTGTGTTGTACGCTACACCAAAAGGAGCTTGCACAACACGCATCCTTGAATTGCCTTGCATTACACGCAATCACGACCTTCCTCGATAGCGTGTGTAATACGCAATACCGAGTTTCACTAAACAACGATATGCTATTAAAATATTATTAAAACTAGCCGTTATGAATAGTAATAACCACTTTTTAAAACTCTGTAAATCTTATTTTTCAAAATGAACTTCATTTTTGGATTCGGAGTATCGAATTTAGCCTAAGGTGAAATTTTGGTACTTTTCGGATAACTTTCATATTCTGATGAATAGTGAAAATTACTAAATTATAATTAAAAACAACTTTTTTAATCGAAATAATTAATAGTGATAAATTATTAATTTGAGTGGTTTTAAAGTATATTTAGAATATATTTTTACAATTTAATACAATGTTGGTCATTGGATGTAATTTCACATTTAAACCAGACATAATCAAGTGTCAATCTTTTGATAGATATTGTTTCTTAAAAACACGCTATTTGTTTTAACAGCGGGATTTAATTATAAAATTAATTAATGCAAATTCTATGATATGAATTTGGTAAAATAGACTTCATTTTTGAATTCGGAATATGAAATATAGCTTAGGATGAAATTTTGGCATTGTTCTGAAAAACATCAATTTTTGATGAATAGTGAAACTACTAAGTGGTAGTTAAAAAAATTAATTTCTTCATAAATCTTAATTTTACCGCTTCTGTGAATGGAATTTCAAAAATTTTAGAGACACGGTTGATGTCAGTAAGTAAAATGTGGTTCAATGAGATGAAAATAATTTTTGGTGAATAGTAACTTTTTACTTTTATTTACCACGGTTAAAAGTAAATAGGGTAATTAAGGGTAAGAATGATATTAATATTACCCTAACTCATGTCCTAATTCTATTGGACAAGTGTATCTCGACCAAAAATAACCTTAAGTGTAAAATATTATCATTTAGGCCCACTTGGATTAGATTAGGACATTTATTATTATTTAATTCAAAGAAGAGTTAAAAGAGTTAAAATCAAAGTTTATTCACTAAAACATTTTTAATATGGGGTTATACATAAGATAAATTCGACTATAAATATTCATTAGAAAGATAAAAAGATTTCCTACATAATGATATTTTATTTATAATTTTTAGACTTTAAATAAATTAATTTATTTATGACACAACGATGATGCAGTAATTACCCTTTTAAGGAAATATTAACATAATTGATGTTATAAATGCTCCAATGAATGTAATTTGAGACTTTTTATGACTTAAACTAATTTTCTAGGTTACTATGATATATTAATGTTGATTTAATCAACTTGGTTCGAACATATAATTCTGTTATGACTTTCACAAAAATCATATATCAAATAGTGTCAAAATTGACACAAAATAGTTTTTAAATCAAATATTATATTATTAATTGTTATTGTATTCCTAAAAATCTAAGGTTCGGCCAAATGACTTAGATAAGGATATATATATTAATAATAAACAATTTGGGGTTCGTTTGGCATGTTATAGTAAGTGTATTAACCATATAGTGAAAGAAAACAAAAAGACACGGTAAAAGTTAAATTAATTAACTTAGAGTTAAATCTAATTGATAAGGTTAAAATAATACCCTAAACTTGTCTAAATACTATTGGTTGATAGGATTTCGACCCATCCCCACTTTAGCTTCGAAATAAGACCCTTTGGAACCATTATAAACCGATTTTGACTTTAATATAAAATAATATTTTGAGATATTCCTAAGGTGCCCCTCTCCTCCCTTATAAAAGGGCACCTCCTCCCCCTCCTCCTCACACCAATTTGAGCACTCAAGCTCGGCCAACCCCTGACAAAATCTCTTCTCCACTTCCCTAGAAACATCCTAGAGGTTCTGGTCTTCCTCAAAGACCAATTTTAGTTCCCTAAGAGGAGGTCTCCAAAAGGCGCTTCAAAGAAGAGGTAATTACCGTTACCAATTCTTTCATCTTTATTTCTTCTTCCACTTCTTCTTCTTAGGTTGTTTCATTATGAAGTAATAACATCAGTATCACTCATATACTGATATTTTATTATAAGTATGAAACAACCCTATTTCACCATCTATCTATCCTACGGAAAAAGAAATCACCGCGCGTGCGTACGTACGGAATACCGTCTCCACGCCGTGGTGTAATCTATTTTCCACCATCACCTTACAAGGATGGGTATAATGGTGTAATGAGTAACTATATATGATTATTATGAAGTAATATTGATACTGAAATAATATATATATACTCCAATACAATTCCACGATCATAGGAACGATATCATCACTCGTGCGTACGTACGGAATACCGTCTCCATGATGTGATGCGACTCGTTCTACATGATCTTCATTTCATAATGATTATATAAATGAATTGAATGAATTAATATGGTATATACTACACTAATAACATTCTGGAAATGAATTATCTATAACCTAAAGATAAGAATAAGAATTTATTCGACAAAACACGCATAAGAACAAAAAGTTATAAAGACCCGAGTAACAAGTAACAATGAAATATTACTAACAAGAAGCTAATAATATGACCATATATGATATCATATCAATATGTATGATTCTGGAATAAGTCAATAACATTATTTAAACCATTATACAGGAGCTTCGGACACGTACAAAGCAAATCGGACCTAAGGTAAGGGAAATATCACAATCTCATTTTTATCCGAGATTGTTTATTCGTAAGTATTTACTGGGGTGTATTTTATCATCCACATCCATGTTTCATCAATATGTAATATTATTTCCACCCACCTACAATTGTTTAAATCCATTTTTACCCTTCGGTGAGTTTTTATTAATGTCTATGAAAGGAATCTTTTGTCGTACGAGGTACTTTTTGACTTTTCCGACAAAAGTACGAAGAATGTTTTTTTTTAACTTATACGGAACGAACGGATTTTTACAGTTTTATAAAGCCTTATTTTCATGAAGCTTCCTCCAAAATATTTCAGGACTATTTTCAATAAAATCTCTTTCTTTTAAAATTGCATTATGTTTTTTGAAAAGAAATTGATTTTGAAGAAGAAAGGATATTTTCCTCAAGAATTCAATTCAAGTATTTTATCAAAATTATTTTCCATCTAAGATAACAAAAAGGTTCTGTTTTTATCCCTATTGTTACATGGATTTGATTATGTTGTGATGGAAACATTTTTATGAATTCCTTTATCTTATATGAATTGTTTTATGATGTCATGTTGTTTAAGAATCCCATTTTTATTACATGGGTTATGCGATGATGTATGTTTTATGATTATGTGGCACACATAAGAAAGGATTCATTATAAGATGGGTGGGACCTATATCTCCCTCCAATGCATTGGGTAAAGATTTTATATCTCATGAGATAGACAGGGCTGGAACGGTAGGTTATACCGGTTCAGTGAAACAGGACTGAAACGAGGGTTACTCGATTCAGAAAGGGACTTTGTCCACTAAGATAGTCTTGGCAATTAGTCTTGACTAACAAGAAATGATTATCTATGATTATGTGTGTATGCCACAAAGTTTCATGTTTTAAGTTATGATTATTGGGATTACTTTTTCACTGCCATGATTTATCCCATGATTATGAAATTATGCTCTCTTTTGCAGGTTATGATTTCCAAAATGTTATGTTCTTATGAATATGATGTGATTGATATTTATTTTGTTTACCCTTACTGAGCATTTGAGCTCACCCTTTTATGTTTTTTTTCCCCCAGGATATAAAGAATGGTTTTAGGTAAAAAAAAATAAGATCTTTATGGGAGATTTTGAAGATCTTTCACCACGATTAGAAGATTATAGTCCGAGTTTCCAAAGACACTAAACTATTACGGTCCTTGTGTGTGTGTTTTTTTAATGTACTAAGTATTCCGCAAAAGTAATGTAATGTCAATGTATGTCAAGATACGGGTCTCTACAGTTGGTATCAGAGGAAAGGTTTAGTCAACCTTTGGAAACTAGGATGCGAAAACGTTAGTGAGATCCCTAGAGATATTTCTAAGGTATGTCTAGGGATGTCTCTAAGGTTAAGTATACGTATAGGTTATAGTCCTAGAATTGCTCTAACGATCTTAGAATTTAACCTAAGATGTTAGATATTGAGGGTACTACCCCTTTATTATGTTGTTTTCCCTAGCATGATTTTTGCCTCTCACACTATTCTTTTGGGGTTTTAGACGATGGCTGGAACCCGAAGGAACCGTGTTGATCAATGCAATGGACAATGCAATGATTGTCCCCCTGAGCAACCAAACGATATGGGAGCTGGAATGCAAAATCTTGTATCCATGCTCACACAACTTTCTCAAGCTATGAATCATGCAGGACTTACAAACGAGCAAAGGAAGGAGCAACATTCTGTTGAATCCTTCATGAGGCAGCGTCCGCCTTCTTTCAGTGGGTCTACTGATCCATTAGTTGCTGAACAATGGATTAGTACTAATGAAAAGATATTTTCAGTTCTTCAATGTTCTGAACATGATAAAGTCATCTTAGCAGTATATCGTTTGGAAGGTGAAGCTGATCAATGGTGGAATCTTATCAAGAATACGAGGCAAAGAGATGAAATTGATTCCATGGAATGGGACGAGTTCAAGAACTTGTTTTTCAGTAAGTACTTCCCTCGTATTCTTCGAACGAAGATGGAGAAGGAGTTTCTTGAACTGAAGCAAAGGGATGATGAATCTGTTGGTACCTATGAAGCGAATTTTACAAGACTTGCAAGGTACGCTTCTGGTATTATCATCCAACCTGAAAGTAAAGTTGATCGATTTTTCAGTGGCTTAAAACCAAGTCTTCGAAGGGCATTAGCTATAAGAGACTTCAGTAGCTATGAAGAAATTGTGCGTTGTGCTATCAAGTTAGAAATGGAAGTTGGTGTTACATATCCATCTCATGGGTTTGACAAGAAACGAAAGATGGAGTTCAAGGAGAAAACTCAGAATAATGGTGAAAAGAAGATGAATGTTTCTTTATGCACAAAGTGTGGAAAGAAGCATGGTGGAGATTGTCTTAAAGGGACTAGAAAATGTTTTAAGTGTGGAAAAGAAGGTCATCGAGCAGCTGAGTGTCGAAGTAATAGAAAATGGGATTCTAATGAAGTGAATAAAGCAAACACTGCAGAGAACGCACAACCAACACTTCAATGCTTCAAGTGCAAGGAGATGGGACATTATGCCAATAAATGCCCTAATCCAAGGGTTAGTGATGATCGACATGAGCAACCGCTTAAGGCAAAGGACAAAGGGAAGTCACATGCGATCACTATTGGCAATGTTGAATATGACAACGATGTGGTGGAATGATTAAGTGTTTATGTAATGGGATTCCAAAATAATGTTGTATCTTGGAATATTGGAATATTTATGTATTGGTCTAATGTGGTATTCAAAGTGATTGAGATATTATGCGCATAATGAAGGGAAAACGAGAAAATGAAATGTTTAACAGTATTCATGAGCTCATGATTGATATAAGGACTAAGTGATATCATGGTTTGAGTATATAGAATTTTGAGGATTTTGGTATGTGGAAAGTGTTAACTTTTAACTGCATTCAAGTTTTCACTAAGGTTCAATGGGTATTCAAGAGAGTACAAGATTAAGGCCTTTGAATGTTTGGAATGTGTCCAACAAGATATATCTTATGATATATGGGGATCAACGATGGTATTAAATCTCTGGTAATCGTTTTCACTATGTTATGAGAATGGACTGCAGTATTATGGATAGGACTAAAGATTGGAATGGATTATGTTGTACATAAGTTAGTATTGTTTAAGGATAGAAGTTTTTTCTATATTATGGGATGTTATAGTAATATAGTTTTAGAAAAAGGACAACCTGCAGGACAGGCGACAGCCCATCGCTTCGGACAAGGCTGTGGGAATCGAACCCACAACCGAAGTGCGACTGGCCTTTATCGCCTACCACTGGCCTACAGGAAGTCCCTGTTTAGTAGAAACTAGTTTTATTATATTAAGCAGTATGATATATGAAGTATAAGTCCATTTTAGGAACCATATATGATTAATCTCACTATAGATCGACTTATGCATATAATTTTTGCTAACCTTTTGTTTGAGACAGATGGAATGACCCGTCATTCTATCACATGATCTGCTAACACTTCATGAATAACAAATTCAACTTCATTTATTTAAGAGATGAAGTGGAAATTTTTCAAGGCACGAACAACAGTGAGATTGTACCAAAATAAAGTAAGTATTTATTCTAATTCAAATTTTCAACTTTAAGGAAATGATCTTGAAAACCAAAAATGTTGTCCTAGTGATCTTATACCTGATGAATCAGATGGTACCTTATATCATCACAAATCTATGGATTTGTGATTACTGGCTTTACCATAGCCATGTTCTCTACCACTCTCCATCAGAACATGATGGTTAGATTTCTCTTCCATATCCATATTTTCACCTATGTGGAAACCCAATGATTAGTTTATTTGGGTAACCGTTACGTTTCATACTTTTGTTTTTAAAGATTGGTTTTGATATTCCTTTTTACGATGTGGGTTTCTATTAAAGAAACTTTCGAATAGTAAACCATTTATAACCCCGACGAATTTCGAGGGTGAAATTCATTTTAAGGGGGGTAGAATGTAACAGCCCAAGATTTTATAAAAAAAATATTCTTTTTAATTTTATTAAAGTCTTGTGTTGTACGCTACACCAAAAGGATCTTGCACAACACGCATCCTTGACTTGCCTTGCATTACACGCAATCACGACCTTCCTCGATAGCGTGTGTAATACGCAATACTGAGTTTCACTAAACAACGATATGCTATTAAAATATTATTAAAACTAGCCGTTATGAATAGTAATAACCACTTTTTAAAACTCTGTAAATCTTATTTTTCAAAATGAACTTCATTTTTGGATTCGGAGTATCGAATTTAGCCTAAGGTGAAATTTTGGTACTTTTCAGATAACTTTCATATTCTGATGAATAGTGAAAATTACTAAATTATAATTAAAAACAACTTTTTTAATCGAAATAATTAATAGTGATAAATTATTAATTTGAGTGGTTTTAAAGTATATTTAGAATATATTTTTACAATTTAATACAATGTTGGTCATTGGATGTAATTTCACATTTAAACCAGACATAATCAAGTGTCAATCTTTTGATAGATATTGTTTCTTAAAAACACGCTATTTGTTTTAACAGCGGGATTTAATTATAAAATTAATTAATGCAAATTCTAT
The DNA here is from genome assembly GCA_963277665.1 of Viscum album. NCBI lineage: Eukaryota > Viridiplantae > Streptophyta > Magnoliopsida > Santalales > Viscaceae > Viscum > Viscum album. The sequence goes on from OY728140.1 coordinate 499,341,296, forward strand.
GATATGAATTTGGTAAAATAGACTTCATTTTTGAATTCGGAATATGAAATATAGCTTAGGATGAAATTTTGGCATTGTTCTGAAAAACATCAATTTTTGATGAATAGTGAAACTACTAAGTGGTAGTTAAAAAAATTAATTTCTTCATAAATCTTAATTTTACCGCTTCTATGAATGGAATTTCAAAAATCCGAGAGACACGGTTGATGTCACTAAATAAAATGTGGTTCAATGAGATGAAAATAATTTTTGGTGAATAGTAACTTTTTACTTTTATTTACCACGGTTAAAAGTAAATAGGGTAATTAAGGGTAAGAATGATATTAATATTACCCTAACACATGTCCTAATTCTATTGGACAAGTGTATCTCGACTAAAAACAACCTTAAGTGTAAAATATTATCATTTAGGCCCACTTGGATTAGATTAGGACATTTATTATTATTTAATTCAAAGAAGAGTTAAAAGAGTTAAAATCAAAGTTTATTCACTAAAACATTTTTAATATGGGGTTATACATAAGATAAATTCGACTATAAATATTCATTATAAAGATAAAAAAATTTTATACATAATGATATTTTATTTATAATTTTTAGACTTTAAATAAATTAATTTATTTATGACACAACGATGATGCAGTAATTACCCTTTTAAGGAAATATTAACATAATTGATGTTATAAATGCTCAAATGAATGTAATTTGAGACTTTTTATGACTTAAACTAATTTTCTAGGTTACTATGATATATTAATGTTGATTTAATCAACTTGGTTCGAACATATAATTCTGTTATGACTTTCAAAAAAATCATATATCAAATAGTGTCAAAATTGACACAAAATAGTTTTTAAATAAAATATTATATTATTAATTGTTATTGTATTCCTAAAAATCTAAGGTTCGGCCAAATGACTTAGATAAGGATATATATATTAATAATAAACAATTTGGGGTTCGTTTGGCATGTTATAGTAAGTTTATTAACCATATAGTGAAAGAAAACAAAAAGACACGGTAAAAGTTAAATTAATTAACTTAGAGTTAAATCTAATTGATAAGGTTAAAATAATACCCTAAACTTGTCTAAATCCTATTGGTTGATAGGATTTAGACCCATACCCACTTTATCTTCGAAATAAGACCCTTTGGAACCATTATAAACCGATTTTGACTTTAATATAAAATAATATTTTGAGATATTCCTAAGGTGCCCCTCTCCTCCCTTATAAAAGGGCACCTCCTCCCCCTCCTCCTCACACCAATTTGAGCACTCAAGATCAGCCAAAACCTTCCAAAATCTCTTCTCCACTTCCCTAGAAACATCCTATAGGTTCTGGTCTTCCTCAAAGACCAATTTTAGTTCCCTAAGAGGAGGTCTCCAAAAGGCGCTTCAAAGAAGAGGTAATTACCGTTACCAATTCTTTCATCTTTATTTCTTCTTCCACTTCTTCTTCTTAGGTTGTTTCATTATGAAGTAATAACATCAGTATCACTCATATACTGATATGTTATTATAAGTATGAAACAACCCTATTTCACCATCTATCTATCCTACGGAAAAAGAAATCACCGCGCGTGCGTACGTACGGAATACCGTCTCCACGCCGTGGTGTAATCTATTTTCCACCATCACCTTACAAGGATGGGTATAATGGTGTAATGAGTAACTATATATGATTATTATGAAGTAATATTGATACTGAAATAATATATATATACTCCAATACAATTCCACGATCATAGGAACGATATCATCACTCGTGCGTACGTACGGAATACCGTCTCCACGATGTGATGCGACTCGTTCTACATGATCTTCATTTCATAATGATTATATAAATGAATTGAATGAATGAATATGGTATATAATACACTAATACCATTCTGGAAATGAATTATCTATAACCTAAAGATAAGAATAAGAATTTATTCGACAAAACACGCATAAGAACAAAAAGTTATAAAGACCCGAGTAACAAGTAACAATGAAATATTACTAACAAGAAGCTAATAATATGACCATATATGATATCATATCAATATGTATGATTCTGGAATAAGTCAATAACATTATTTAAACCATTATACAGGAGCTTCGGACACATACAAAGCAAATCGGACCTAAGGTAAGGGAAATATCACAATCTCATTTTTATCCGAGATTGTTTATTCGTAAGTATTTACTGGGGTGTATTTTATCATCCACATCCATGTTTCATCAATATGTAATATTATTTCCACCCACCTACAATTGTTTAAATCCATTTTTACCCTTCGGTGAGTTTTTAGTAATGTCTATGAAAGGAATCTTTTGTCGTACGAGGTACTTTTTGACTTTTCCGACAAAAGTACGAAGAATGTTTTTTTTTAACTTATACGGCACGAACGGATTTTTACGGTTTTATAAAGCCTTATTTTCATGAAGCTTCCTCCAAAATATTTCAGGACTATTTTCAATAAAATATCTTTCTTTTAAAATTGCATTATGTTTTTTGAAAAGAAATTGATTTTGAAGAAGAAAGGATATTTTCCTCAAGAATTCAATTCAAGTATTTTATCAAAATTATTTTCCATCTAAGATAACAAAAAGGTTCTGTTTTTATCCCTATTGTTACATGGATTTGATTATGTTGTGATGGAAACATTTTTATGAATTCCTTTATCTTATATGAATTGTTTTATGATGTCATGTTGTTTAAGAATCCCATTTTTATTACATGGGTTATGCGATGATGTATGTTTTATGATTATGTGACACACATAAGAAAGGATTCATTATAAGATGGGTGGGACCTATATCTCCCTCCAATGCATTGGGTAAAGATTTTATATCTCATGAGATAGACAGGGCTGGAACGGTAGGTTATACCGGTTCAGTGAAACAGGACTGAAACGAGGGTTACTCGATTCAGAAAGGGACTTTGTCCACTAAGATAGTCTTGGCAATTAGTCTTGACTAACAAGAAATGATTATCTATGATTATGTGTGTATGACACAAAGTTTCATGTTTTAAGTTATGATTATTGGGATTACTTTTTCACTGCCATGATTTATCCCATGATTATGAAATTATGCTCTCTTTTGCAGGTTATGATTTCCAAAATGTTATGTTCTTATGAATATGATGTGATTGATATTTATTTTGTTTACCCTTACTGAGCATTTGAGCTCACCCTTTTATGTTTTCTTTTCCCCAGGATATAAAGAATGGTTTTAGGTAAAAAAAAGAAGATCTTTATGGGAGATTTTGAAGATCTTTCACCACGATTAGAAGATTATAGTCCGAGTTTCCAAAGACACTAAACTATTACGGTCCTTGTGTGTGTGTTTTTTTAATGTACTAAGTATTCCGCAAAAGTAATGTAATGTCAATGTATGTCAAGATACGGGTCTCTACATACATGGACACGAAATGGAGTACACGACCATGTACTCCACCACACGGCCTGGCGAAGCCAGTAACACGAGTCACCCCATGTACCAGTTACATGGGTTGGAATACATGGGTTGAGGTCGTGTATGGGCACATGGTTAGAATACACGGAGCTGACCCCAGTTTCTTAGACATGGTGTGTAATCCATACCACATGTCGTGTACTGAATTTCTTTATACGACCAGCCTCACGACATGAGTCGTTGTACATGGGAATTATCTGGGGTCCAAAGACATGGCGTGTGAAATTTCTGCATGTTGTGTACTTTTTGGAAAATGTCTTGATCCTCTTGTCCAACGTATCTTAGACATGTTTCATTTGGGTTAGTTCCCCTTCTTCTTATTCCCCTAAAGTTCAGGCATCGTTTCCTACTATAGGAGTATGATCCCTTCAGCAGGACATTCTGTGATAGAGTCAGGCATCCCTCTGAGAGGCCCGGACCAAGATCCTCTATTCATCTTTGACCCTAGGTAGAGTCAGGCATCGACATGACCAACTCTATCGAGCGTTGATCCTCTACCTAGCAGGTGAATCTGGATGAGTCGCGGTATTCTCCAAGGCCCTGGCAGTGATCCTCATCTGTGTATCATGATCCTTCCCCACTCAGGAGTGTGTTCTCCCATAATGAGTGTATCTATCTCTCGTGACTTTTCCCAATGAACAGTACTTCTCGGACGAACGTCATCAGAGCTACCAGACTCGTGGAGTGAGTTCTCCTGGATGAGTGCTTTGTGGAATCTTCGAACTGAATCCCTAGTGGGGGTTTGCGGTTGTGTGATTTGTCTCTAGACCGCGGGTCTAGGTTTTGAGTATATCTATTTTGTGTTTCTCTGTTATATGTTTGGTAGACATATAATGTGTAGAGATAATTGTACCTTTACTTTGTTTATTTCTTTTTGGTTTTTGGGGTCCTCTACTGAGTATTTTTGCACTCACCCCTGCACAGGTTTTGCCTGCATGTGTCGTGTCTTGTGCAGATGAGTAGCCCTTTGACAGAGTCCAGGGCGGACTAGGACAGGACTGATATTTCTGAGTTCCCTATAGGACGAGGCATTTCTATGGGTATGACCAGTATTCCCAGTACCTCTTTGTGTTTATATGTTGGACTTTTTAGTTTTCAGACTCCTGTTTTTGGTGGGCTTGTATTCTGGCCCAGTTTACTTTCAGAACTTTACTTTCTGTCGTACTATGTTGGTTGGGTTTAGTTGTATGCATGCATTTTTGTTCCTTAGTGGTTTTTTCATTTCATCATTGTGGTCTTGGAGATGTGTGTGTGTGTGTGAAGGTACTTAGGCAATGACTCCCATGTAAGTAATATGTCTACTCGGTGTTAGTCACCAACCCCTAGCCTATTGGAGGCAGGAATGGGGAGTCACAGCGCAGGCCCCACTGGGATGGTTCGTAACAATAAGAGTTATTGAATTGAGTTCCCTACAACTCTTATTTACCTCGTGAAGCTTTGTTAAAATATTCCTTAGTTGTTCATCCACATTTTTTTCCATAATATGAATAAGAAGAACCTATAAGTTAAGGGTGATTTTATGTGATTAATGGATAATTTATTATCCATATGGAAGCCCAAAAGAATCTAACTTGTCAATGAACTCTAGTATATTGAAGACAATATCAATACCTAATTACCCTATTCTAGTGTACACACGTATATTTTAGTGACAATATCATTTATCTATATCCTCATTTTATCCTTCTTAAGGGATAGGAGATGAGATTTCATGGTATAATAATCCTTATCCTTATGTTGCATTATCAATTCTCCAAACATAACTAATATTCTGATGCAATGAATAGATGGAGTATCCCCATGTTATCCTATAGGAATCCTTCCCACTTTCACTTATTGTACGAGGTGGCTGAAAATACATAGGTAATTCCAGAACATAGTATAAAATTTCCTATAGTAGTTCAGTGTATTAAAAAATTAGATCACCCTTAGAATTATGTGCTAGTAAGGACATGATATGTGTCCTGATGTATCATAGAGTTATGATGATTTCATTTTCTATAATCTATATTAATTAAAATTAGATTTTAATTTTTCTCTTGATTACCAAAGTAAATAATAAATTTATTTTATTTAATTAATCTCAATATATGTTTTTAAAATCTAATATCCCTCACCATTGGTTTTGGAATAACCTATTGAGTGGATATTATATTGGTAAGGATCTATCCATTCCTTCTTCTATCCCAAACTTTATCCATGAAATTTACTCAAAGAAATTTTATGTAGGTGTAACTTTACAACTACGTTAACTTGAAACTCTTTTATCCATTAAGTGGAATCCCCAATCCTAAAATATTAGAATTGTATTTCCTCAAAACTTTCCTCCAAAATGGTATTGGATAAACATTTTCAATTACACCTAGAACCAATTTGGTTCAGTTGACCCAAAAACCCTCATAAAAATTCCCTGATAAAAGTAAGTGTCTAGAATTTGTCCATGAAAACACTTAGTTTTATGGTTTCATTATTATTAAAGTAACGTAAGGCTTATCTAACTTAATATTTGATTTGAGAGAATTTTTACCTTTATGTGTAAACTGCCCATTTTATCTTATTACATACTTCTTAATATTAAGTGGGGTTTTCTTAAGTGATTAACCATGTATAGATAAAGTTTATATATATTATAATTTTATTTTATTTTAATATTTAATGCTTATTAATTAATTTATTTAATTATTAAACATCCATAAATAATTAATCATGAAACTGGAAGAAATAAAATAAATAAAGTGGAATAACCAAGATTTATTTTAATGTTTGGTTTATCTAAAGGATGATAAGACAACCCTTGACCCTAAGGAATAAACTCCTAGATCCATTATTATTTCAAGTTACAACATTCCACCTATGATCCTCTGCACTTATTGGATTGGTTTCACCTTGAATCTAAAACTGAACCACCTCCTCTTGCCTGGGAGCTCCATCCATTACATAAAATTTACTCACACACAGGTGAGGGGAATCAAAATGTTGGTTAAGAGGTTTATATAAAAGAAACTATGAGAACGCAAGCCCTTACATAATGGGAGAAGGGTAATGGTATATAAACCATTATTTAATTTAATAAATTATTTAAAAACTATGTAATAATAATAAATTAAAAAAACAAAACACATACATAGGTCAATCTAAGCTAACGTCCATATACATGCATTCAATAGATACTAATTTTTACACTAAATAGCAGTCACTTCAATTACTTATTTTATTAATATAAAATATTTTCAAATTAATCCAATTAATTATATTATTAATTCATTCATTCATTAATTTTGTCTTGTTTAGAAGATCCTATAATTCCATCATTTTAATTTAAACAAATTCAATAAATTAATTTCATTTAAAATTAAATAAGCACACAATGTGCACTTATAGGAAACACAGTATAACCAACTTCACTATTTTTATTCATGTGTTAAGTACTCACATGGAATTTTGGAATACACAAAAAATCACATAGTTAAGAAGTTTGAAATTGTATGTGTCATAATATCACATAATAAATATATATTTTATGAAAATTGGACATGAAATAACCTATACAAAATATACTACTTTAAATGCCTATAGTAAATACATTGGTTGTTATAGTGAATTGATTATATGAAATTAATTGAGAATTTAAATACTCTTAAAGCCCTATTATATACTACCACACCAGTTGCTAGCTATGAAGTTTGGTTTTTAATTTTGTTGATTACTGGGTGATTACACTACATGTACTAGCGAGCTACACTCTGTGTATATTGCATTTTGTGTCTTTGCAGTAGATGCTCAAGTAGTTGGGCATGTAAAGCTTGTTGGAATTAATGAGTTGCATGGTGTGTACATGGGATACACAGTGTGTAATCTCATTTATTATGGGTTGGTTGAATTTAATTATTTATGTATCATGTGACACGTATGTTTACCACATGATTTCTATTAAAATCATTCGTCAAACCATGTAGGACTACACGACATGTAAGCTAGTTCCACGGTGTGTAGTCCTTAAAATCGCATTCCATTCTAGCCAGTCAACACATGGTGTATTAATTACTTAATGTGTTTATTTTCATGTGGTGAGTTGTATATCTCACAGCTTGTCCAGATACAGTGAACTTCATTACAAAACATGTACTTTTCAGTTACACATCTCATAATTATATTATCTAAGAAGAACCCTTAGCACCTCCCGATGGAACCTTCAGTCATTATTCATCAATTATTCATATGTTCTAGTCATATGAAGGTTAATGAATGTTTAATATCGATAATTTAATTAAAAGAACAAATCAATAGAAATTAAATATTAACAATAAACATACATATCATTTTATGAAAAAAAAATTATATATTATTATGTGATTGATCTAATACCACTTGAAGGTTATGGGGTCTAGATTAAGTGGCCAATCTCATGCTGAATAATGGCTTTTCATCAATTCCTTTATATTTTTTCTCATAACTAGATGAAATAGTAACAATTTTTTATGAAAATCCATTATTAGACACGCGCCCAACCACTTTCATTTCACTCTAGAACCTTCATAGAGTAACTCCCAACAATATAAACTAACTTGTGATGGTATTGAAATCATTGATATGATCAGTAAAATTCTTACCTTCAATTATCTTCATATTGAATAATCATCACAATAGGTACACTTTTCTTCGGATAGCACTCACATATGGAAAGAATGCACTAAACTTTCCTCATAATTTTTTAAATCTCTTGACCATTGTAAGATGAGTCTCACCGGTGGCTTGTAAAAATGAAAAGCTCCCTATTCAGGTGAATCTCATAGAAGGGCCTCCATCAAAGTGTCCTATTGATATGTGCTAGTATATTATGGAGGTTGGAGCTTCTGGGCCTCATTCCTTCAGGGATTCCATTTTAGGTTCTTCTATTCAATAATTCTCGCATAGTCCCTCATTTAACCTATGCATTATCATCACACCCAGATGTTTAGAAAGGGTGGATGGATGGCCTACTATAAATCTATCTTCAGAGTAACTTGGAGAGGTGGAATCTTACCATCACTGGTCCCTGGTGGCCAAGTTTGGTCGTGATTGACAGGCAAAAGCCTTTTTTTTGATCTTTTGTAGGTTCTTGGTGCCTCACCCACCCGGAGATGGTTTCATCCATCTCTGGTAATGAATTATTCATTAATTTATTCTCTAGGGAGGATTTTGTGCTTGTTTTCTCATGGGAGGCTCAGAAATTTGGGGAATGGATGTTTTCTTTGTTCTAGTGGTCCTGGGATGTTCATGTTGGAAAGATTCAAGATTGGTGGTGGTTTGGGGAAAGCTTTTTGGCCTTCCTCTAATATTTGATAATCCTTTTATCCTTGACAGTGTGGGATATTTTCTAGGTAAATTACTACAAAAAATGGGTTTTTTCAGTGCTAGGATTTATCAACGCTAGCTAAAAGCACTGATAAAGGGGGCATTTATCACTGCTTTTTTTATCACAGATAAAGGGGGTCTTTATCAGTGCTAAAAATGTACTGATAAAGGGGTCCATTTATCAGCACGAATAAAGATTCATTAATAAAGTGGTCCCTTTATAAGCGCTACAAAAAAATCACTAATAAAGTGGACCCTTTATCAGCGTTGTAAATAAAGCATTGATAAATGGGGACCTTTATCAGTGCTTGTATAAAAGTGCTGATAAATCTCCCCCCTATAAATGCTAATAAAAAAGCACTAATAATGAGGTTCCTTTATCAATGTTAGAAAAAAATGATGATAAAGGGGGGCTTTATCAGCATTTTTTACAAACTCTAATAAAGGCCTCCCTTTATGAGCTCTTTTTTTCTAGTGTTGATAAATAGTATATTTCATAAAAATATATATATTTTTAAAAATAATATATTAATATATAAGTATATTTATATTGATATAAATATAATATATATTTTTTAAATATGTTTTAGATAAATCTAAATAGGTATTTACACTTAATATATAACATATTTAGTGAAAATGGCTTATAAAATAATTATAAAATATAATTAATTAATAATTTGCTAATTATTATCAAGTAATGGTCATCTAATAATAGTTAGCTGGCATAAAAAATTAATGAATTAATGAATAGTCTAATATAAGTTGAAAACATGACTTGAACTTCAAATGGCCATAACTTTTGGTTCAGGTGTCCATTTGGGCTCTACCACATATAAAATTTCATCCTGCGAAGAGATCTATAACACCCCAAGGTTTTAAAAAAATAAATTAAATGCATAAAACTTTTTTTAATTAGATATTTATAACTAGCCTTTAAATGTAATTTTGTTGCTTCTATGTTTTGAATTTTGAAAAACGGTCATCTACAATTGTGTTCAATAAGTTATTTAGAGTCTGATGAAACCAACTTGTTTTTTTTGTGAATAGTAACATACCATTATTAATAGTAATATGAATAGTAATATGAACCTAATGAATAGTATATTTTATTATTATTTTATTTTCTTAAGTCTTTAAGATAATGAAATCTTGGTCAATTTTTCAATGTGATATAAAAGAAGTTATAGAATTAAAATTGTTAATTTTTGAATTAAGTGTGATTTTATTTAAAAATTAAATTAATAATATTTAGAAAACTATTTTTAAAAAATTGAGTTTATTTTTGAATTCTAAACATCAAAAAATGGTTAGGGTGAATTTTTTGGATTTCTCTGAAATTCTTGAATTTTTTATGAATAGTGAAATACGGTAAAATACTGTATATTCAAGTTATCAATAAAATACACTATTTATGACATCATAAGTGATGTAATACCACTTGGTTAGAACTCACATACCATTATTACTATTTGGGGTCACATGAATTAAGACTATTCATAGTCTTGAGCAAAAATATTATAATAGTGATTAAAATAATGTTAAATACCTCCTCTCCTCCACTATAAATACCACCATCATTCTCATCTTCCTACCACACCTATCAAACCTTGAGCATTGACTAATTTATTCTAAATTCCCTCCCAAATCTCCTTCCCCATGTCCAAGACCTGCTGGTCTCACCCAAATCCCAAAATCAAAGGCCTTAAGGAGGATCTCAAGGAGAAGAGATCAAGAGGAGGTTTAAACGCATTTGAAGTAAGAAGAACCCGAGGTAAGGGAATTCTTAACCCAATCTCTATTCTTTGGGTTAACCTTCTTCTTTATTCATTATGTGGTATTAAGATTATTGGTGTGATTAATTTTTGTTTATATTATGTTTCACTATGTCTATTTACATTGTATACACATATCCATTCCATTCTATTAATTTTCACTCCAATTATATTTTAAGGGACTTTACTTTTAAAATCCTTTTAAAACTCACTTTAATAAATTTAAAAAGGATTGTTTTTTATATGTATATGGAATTAGTAGTTTCTCTTGATTTCAGGACACTTTATTACCTGATATGTTCCTTGGACATTATTTATGTTGGTTTGAGCCCATTATAGCTCAAGATATGTTGGGTTGAGCCCATTATAGCTCAAGATGTGATGGGTGGGTCCCATTATAGCTCTCCAATGAATTGGGTACTCTAGATATAGAAGTTTACCAAAAGGTTATTTCATGTTTAAGGGTGAATGAAAGAGTGATTTGGTAAATATGTCCCAAGGAAACTACATGATGTTTCTATGCATATAAGTTTCTATGATTATGGGTTTTATTGGTTTTATGTTATCACTTGACTAACTCTTTCTTTCTTTATATCCCTTACTAAGTTTTATACTTATCCCAAGTTTTTAAAAAAAAATCACAGGATATATGGATGGGTAAGAGAAAGAATGGAGTCATGATGTTTGATATGGAGTGTTGTTAAATAAATCATGTTTTAAGTTTAAATGTTTTATATTTTGAAAAAAATGGATACTTTTTTAGTAGTATCCTCTTGTATGAATGTGGTATGTCATGTATGTAAGATATCCTAATTCTTTAAAACTCTACTTTCAAAAATATCCTCAATGTGTAATAATGTATGGTCTTGTGTAAAATTCAAGATTAAGTAACGTTTTAAGGTCGGGTCCTTATAGTTGGTATCAGAGGATGGTTTAAATAACTTTAGGGGTTAGGATAATGTTAATTATATACCAAAAATGATTTTTAATCTATAATTAATTTGAAATATTATAGAATTTAAAGATTACCATGTTGCTTCGACTAAGATATGTTTGTTCGAATGGTTGTCCGCAGAAGAAACAAGGAAGCTGGAGTAGGAAGGCACCAAGAGGCTGATGTCTGTGCGAATCTGCAACCCGAAATGGTGGGAATCGAAATCAAGTAGTTTGTGATAGAAATGGATCAGTTTACTCAAGCAATAAATTGGGGCGGTATCCATGCTAGAAAGGAACATAAACTACCACGAAGAAACATGTATTTTGTGGAGCATTCTATGAGGCAACATCCTCCAGCATTCAGTGGAACTACAGATCCAGTGATAGTCGAAGGATGGATCAATGCTCTAGAAAAGATATTTGATGTCATGGGATGTTTGAAATGTAAAAAGGTAATACTATGTATTTATCATTTGGAAAGTGAATCCGATCAATGGTGGTCTCTGTTTAATACTATGAGATAAATAGATGATCTTGACAGTCTGGAATGGGATTGTTTTAAGTTTTTTTCGGGAAAAATATTTTCCCAAAATTGTTCGACTCAGAATGTAGAAACAATTATTGGAACTGAATCAAAAAGATGATGATTCTATGGCATCATATGAATCCAATTTTACAAGACTGTCCAGGTATGTACCGAATTTTACTCGGGATTTTGAAAGTAAAATAAATAGATTTTACTCTGGTTTGAGACCATTTTTGTGAAGATCTTTAGCCTCACAAGAGTTAAAAAGATATGAGAAGCATGTTCATTGTGATGAAAAATTTGATATGGGGTTTTCTGAAACATATGTGCCTTGTGATGACAAAAATAATAAGTGGTCAAGTAGGCAGGCAATGGGGAAGAACTCGTCAAAGAAGTCTAGAGGTAAGAAAATGAATTTCCCTTTCTGTGAAAAGTGTGGTAAAAGGAATCCTAGTGAATGTCTTGTAAATTCTGGGAAATGCTATAAATGTGGAAAGTTTGGATGCATGTCTCGTGAGTTCAAGGAAAATGATCTGGCAATTAATGAGAAGTTGATGGTGAGATGCTTTAACTATAATGAATTTGGGTCATTTTGCTAATGTTTTTCCAAAGATAGTTACTCAAGCAGGGAATCAGCAAGATTAGAAGCATAAGGGTTTGGTAAAATCATTTTCAACCACTTCAGCAGATGTTGATTCGTCAAATGAGGTGGTATAAGGTACATTACTTATTTTTACAAATTTTTCAAACGTTTTGTTTGATTCAGGGTCTACACATTCATTAATTTCTGAGAAATTTTCAGAAAAATTGGGAATTCAACCTCATGAAATGAAAACATATCTCATAGTAAAAACACCTGGAGGAAATATTTTGGAAAAAAGAAGTTATAAGAATCTACCAATCCTTGTCTGTGGGAAGAGTTTACCAGAAAACCTTGTTGTTTTGCCTCTAGTGGAGTTTGATGTTATTCTAGGTATGCACTGGATTTCTTTTTATCATTCTAAGATAGATTGCAGAGAAAAAGAAGTCATTTTTTAGAAATAATTTTACTTTGTGTACAAAAATTAACCCATACCATTAATAACATACATGGAAGCTAATAAACTGATAAAGGGTTTAAATGAAAGTTATATTTCTCATATTTTTTAAGATAAGTGAAATATCCAGATTAATGATGTATCAGTGGTAAATGAATACTTGGATGTTTCTCCTGATGATTTTCATGGTGTTATTCCTAATTGAGAGGTTAATTTTACGATTGACCTAGTTCCTAATGCTAATCCAACTTCTAAACCTCCTTATCGAATGGCCCAAATGGAACTTCTGGAATTAAAAAACTAGTTCCAAGAATTATTAGATAAAGGATTCATCCAACCCATAACTTCACCATGGGGTGCTCTTGTTTTTTTTTTTTTGTTAAGAAAAAATATGGTTCAATGAGACTTTGCATCGATTATAGAGACTTAAATAACATTAATATTAAAAACAAGTATCATTTTCCTTATATTAATGATTTGTTTTATCATATCCAGGGAGCATAGTATTTTTCGAAGGTTGACCTGAGGTTAGGGTACCATCAATTGGAAGTAAAGTATGAAGACATCCTGAAGACTGCGTTCTGTACTTGATATAGCCATTATGAATTTGTAGTTATGCCTTTTGGGTTAACTAATGCACTTGCTATATTCATGGATATTATGAATAGAATATTTCATGAGTTCTTGGATAAGTTTGTGGTTGTGTTTATTTATGACATTCTGGTATATTCTAGAAGTAAAGAGGAGTATAAAAAAATCTAAGGGTTGTTTTACAAACCTTAAAAGAAAAGAAACTGTATGGAAAATTCAGAAAGTGTGATTTTTGGTTGCAATAGATTTCTTTTCTTGGGCACATTGTAAATAAGGATGGAATAACAGTTGATCATGCCAAAACAAAAGTGGTTTATGAATGGAAAAGACCTAAAAATGTTATACATATTCATAATTTTCTTGGATTAGCAGGTTTTTACCGACGGTTTGTTAAAAACTTTGCATGGTTATCTAGCCTGCTAACTAAGTTAACACAAGAAGGGGTTAAATTTGTTTGGACAGAAGAATGTGATGTTTTTTTTCAGGAACTGAAGAAGAGATTGGTGAATGATCTATTTTTTTCCTTACCTTCCTGAAATGGTGGGTTTGTCATCTACAGTGATGCTTCATTGAAGGTACTTGGTTGTGTTCTGATGCATAATGATCAGGTAATTGATTATGCTTCAAGACAACTAAAACCACATGAGTTAAATTATCCCACACATGATTTAAAATTGGTAGTTGTGGTTTTTACTTTGAAAATTTGGAGGCACCATTTATATGGATCCAAATATCAAATATATACTAACCATAAAAGTATGAAGTATATATTCACTCAGAAAGAATTTAACATGAGGTAGAGAATATGGATTTAACTGATAAAGGATTATGATTGCACGATCAATTACCATCCAGAAAAACAAAACAAAGTTTTAGATGCCTTGAGTCGAAAACATCATGCATCATTAACCATGTTACGTTTGGAACATGATCCCTTGATTAATGATTTGATGAATTTTGGATTAGAAGTTTTCGGTGCAGGGAATAAATCTATTTTGTTTCAGGCTTCAGTGTAGTCATCATTATCATATAGAATTAAGCAAGCACAGAAGGAATACCATGAGCTATAGAAAAAGGTAGAATTTGTAAAAATGGGTAAGTTTCCAGAATTTAACTTTGATAAATATTGTGTTTTATGATTTGGAAAAAGGTTGTGTGGGCCTTATGATTCTCAGTTAAAGAAATATTTGTTGTGTGAAGCTCATAGTTATCCATTTTCAGTTCATCCTGGAAGTACTAAGATGTATAGAGACCTTTGGGAGTATTATTGGTGGGATGAAATGAAAAGGGATATTGCAAAATTTATTGTGAAATGTTTGACATGTCAATAGGTTAAAGCAGAGTAGTAGTTATCGAAGGGGATTCTTTATCATTTTCCAATACCAGAGTGTAAATGGGAGAATATATCTATGGACTTTGTGGTGGGACTACCTAATAATTCTCGAGGTAATAATGCGATTTGGGTTATTGTTGATCGGTTGACAAAATCTGCTCATTTCCTTTCTATTCGAGATACAATGTCGTTGGATCAGCTTTCTCGACTGTACCTCAAAGAGATTGTCAGGTTACATGGAGTTCATCTTTCCATTCTATCAGATTGGGATCTCAAGTTCACTTCTAACTTTTGGAAGGGGCTTCATAGGTCATTGCGCATAGAATTAAATTTCACTACATATTTTCATCCTCAATCGGATGGGTAGTCAGAATGAACGATTCAAACATTAGAGGATATGCTTCGAGCTTGTTCAATGGACTACCAGGGAAGTTGGGATCAACATCTTTCTTTAGTTGAGTTTTCTTATAATAACAGTTTTCATTCTAGTATACAGATGGCACCTTTTGAGGAATTATATGGGAAGCAGTGTCGAACTTTATATTTTTGGGATGAAGTCGGGTAAAGGAAGTTGATGGGACCAAAATTAGTAGAGAAAGTGGATGAGAAAGTGAAGATGATCCAGCAGCACATGAGGACAGCTCAGAGTAGGCAAAAAATTTGTGCAAATTACAGAAGGAAAGACTTCTCTTTTGAGGTATATGACCATATTTTCCTTAAAATCTCTCATTGGAAAAGTGTGATGAGTTTTGATAAGAAATGAAATCTAAGTCTACAATTCATCGGTCCTTTTTAAATCTGGGAGAAAGTTGGACCAGTTGCATACCGAGTAGCTTTTCCTCTGAGTTTATCTCAGGTACATAATGTTTTTCATGTTTCGATGTTGAGGAAGTATGTTCCAAATTCATCACATGTCTTGAGTCCAGAAGCAGTTCAGCTGGAAGAGAACCTTTCTTATGAAGAGAAACCAGTTCAACTTCTTGATTAAAGGGAACATGTATTGTGAAATAAATCTACCAGGTAAGGTTTTGTGGAGAAACCACATTTTTGAAGAAGTAAGATGGGAATCTGAAAATGTTATGAGGTAAAGGTACCCTAACTTGTCTAATGAGTAAATAAAATTGTGAGGACACAATTTCTAGAAGGTGGGGATAATGTAACACCCCAAGGTTTTAAAAATATAAATGAAATGCATGAAAATTTGTTTTAATTAGATATTTATAACTATCCTTTAAACATAATTTTGTTGCTTCTATGTTTTGAATTTCAAAAAATAGTCATCTACAATTATTTTCATTAAGTTATTTGGAGTCTGATGGAACCAACTTGTTTTTTTGGTGAATACTAACATACCCTTATGAATAGTAATATGAATAGTAATATGACCCTAATGAATAGTATATTTTATTATTACTTTATTTTCTTAAGGCATTAAGATAATGACATATTGGTTAATTTTTCAATGTGATATAAAAGCAGTAATAGAATTAAAATTGTTAATTTGTGAATTAAGTATGATTTTATTTAAAAATTAAATTAATAATATTTAGAAAATTATTTTCAAAAAATGGATTTCAATTTTGAATTCTACATGTCAAAAAATTGTTAGGGTGAATTATTGGGATTTTTCTGAAATTCTTGAATTTTTGATGAATAGTGAAATACGATAAAATACTGTATATTCAAATCATCAGTAAAATACACTATTTATGACATCATAAGTTATGTAATACCACTTGGTTAGAACTCTCGTGCCATTATTACTATTTGGGGTCATATGAATTAAGACTATTCATAGTTTTGAGAAAAAAATATTATAATAATGATTAAAATAATGTTAGATACCTCTTCTCCTCCATTATAAATACCACCATCATTCCCCTCTTCCTCCCACAACTCTCAAACATTGATCATTGACTAATTTCTGCCAAATTACCTCCCAAATCTCTTTCCCCATATCCAAGACCTACTGGTCTCACCCAAATCCCAAAATCAAAGGCCTTAAGGAGGATCTCAAGGAGAAGAGATCAAGAGGCAGTTTAAACACATTTGAAGTAAGAAGGACCCGAGGTAAGGGAATTCTTAACCCAATTTCCATTATTTGGGTTAACCTTATTCTTTATTCATTATGTGGTATTAATATTATTGGTATGATAAATTTTTTTTCATATTATGTTTCACTATGTCTATTTACAGTGTATGCACATATCCATTCCATTCTATTAATTCTCACTCCAATTTTATTTTAAGGGACTTTCCTTTTAAAATCCTTTTAAAAATCTTTTTAATAAATTTAAAAAGTTTTTTTATATGTATATGGAATTAGTAGTTTCTCCTGATTTCAAGATACTTTTTTACCATGATATGTTCCTTGGATATTATTTATATTGTGTTGAGCCCATTATAGCTCAAGATATTTTGGGTTGAGCCCATTATAGCTCAATATATGACAGGTGATCCCCATTATAGATCTCCAATGAATTGGGTACTTTGGATATGGAAGTTGACCAAAAGGTTATTTCATGTGTAAGGGTTAATGTAAGAGTGATATGGTAAATATGTCCTAAGTAAACTAAATGATGTTTCTATGCATATGAGTTTTTATGATTATGGGTTTTATTGGTTTTATGTTATCACTTGACTAACGCTTTCTTTATTTACATCCCTTGATGAGTTTTATACTCATCCCAAGTTTTTAAAATGTTTTTGATAGGATATATGGATGGGTAAGAGAAAGAAGGGATTCATGATGTTTGATATGGAGTGTTGTTAAAGAAATCATGTTTTAAGTTTAAATGTTTTACATTTTGAAAAAAAAATGATACTTTTTTAGTAGTATCCTCTTGTATGAATGTGGTATGTGATGTATGTAAGATACCCTAATTCTTTAAAACTCTAAACCTGAAAATATTATCAATGTGTAATAATGTATGGTCTTGTGTAAAATTCAAGATTAAGTAACGTTTTATGGCTGGGTTCTTATAAGATCTACACCATGGTGACTAAATTGAACCCCCAATTTCTATTTTTAAGAGCAAAAAAGGCCCATAAGTCTTTTAAAACTATGTTTATAGTCAGGGTATCCCAATTTTTTGACGTTCGATGAAATTTCAGACTCGTTTAAGGGGGTCTTGTTTTCTTTTTTTAGTGGAGACTAAATTTATTCCTAGTAATTACATTCATATTAATATTATGGTTTTGAATTTTTATCATTTTTCACAATGTAATTTTAATTATAATTAAATATATGCATATTTTATTATATTTACTTATAATAAATCACTTGTATAAATACATATATCAATATATTTACATTAAAATGTATTTTTAAATATATAAAATAAATATTTATTATTAATTTTATTTAAATAAAAATTTATCCATTTTATTTACCTTATACAAATTCATTAATATGTATATATATACCTATAAAAGTAATGTTAGTATATAAACATGAGTCTATCAATAAACAAATATATATGTATATGTATATTATAATATATGTAAATAAAGAAATATTCTAAAAATGAATTTAAAACAAAATCTAACCATTTTTTACATTATAGAAATATATGAATATATATATACTTATAAATATATATATATATATATAATGTTTATATAAACATATATGTGTGTATTAATAAATGGATATATATTTATATTATATTATTGTATATATAATTTAATATAATATATAATATATTTAAATAAATATAAGCATATATATATATCACACACACACACAAACAAATATTTTATAGATGCATTTAAAAATACTTAGATAAATATAGGAATAAATATATATATATGTATATATATAAACATAAATATTGTAAAATAGAAAATAAAACATATTAATGCAGTGGTAAAGGCATTCGAGTTCTAAAGAATAGGTGTATGGATCAAATCCAGGCATGTATAGGAGGTTGTAATTTTGTAAAGTGCTAATAAAGGGGGTGGGGGAGTGTGGATAAAGGGGGGACCAAAAATAAAAGGGGTGGGGGAGCAATGATAAACGGGGGCTCATAGAGGTCTGAAAAATAATAATTTTTCCCCTTTATCAATGCTAAAAAAATATTAATAAAATCCCCCTTTATCAGTGATTTTTTAGCACTGTTAAATGGGGTCTTTATTAGTATTTTCTATGAGCATTGATAAAGCCTTCCCTTTAACCATTATTGTGTTGTCATCACTTTATAAGCGCTGATAAATTTCCTTTACTAGTACTATTGAAATCCAATTTTGTAGTGGTGGTAGTTTCCTCTACATATATGAGGAGACCCAAAGCCTTCAATCCTCTTCAATAGCCTGTATCTGTGTGGAAGTAGATCTCTCGTCTCCTTTTCCTTCCCATGTTATCTTTTGGGTGGGATACGTCTTCTCATGGTGGAATAGGATTTTCTTAAAATCTCTCTCGTGGTACTGCAAGGTATTCCATATTCACATACACTTGGTGGTTGTGTGCAATAAAATATCTTTAAACAAGGGAAATCATCCCTTGGAAGAAGTCTTTCCAAGAAATATTCAACCCATGTTGGATGATCGAGATCCAAATCCTTCAGTTCTTACTAATTCAGAACTGTTGTGCCTCCTCTTTGTGTTGGGTCCTCTCCTACTCCTATGGTAGAATTCCTCTCTCCTGTACATGTTGAACCCTCCCCTCATCTTATGGTGCATCATCTTATTTAAGAAGATCCTTTTACCCCAGTTTTGGGCCCATTTGGGGAAGGGGTGGAGGTAAAATCCACTAAAAATTGAATGGATCCAGATATAGTTGGGGTTAAGGCTCCTTCTTTCAATATTGATACATCTAAGAACAAGTTGGAATGCAGGCCTAAGGATGTATATATCATGGTTGTTCCCTCACCATCCATGGAGGAGGATTTCCTGATAGGGGAACAAGTCACAAGTGGCCTCTTAATGGGGAGTGAGCCAGCTTCCCCGATCTTTTTTATGAGCTCCCTGAATTGGTTCACAACCCTTTCTAACTTATACTGAGAAGATAATGCTACCACTACTTTAATGGTAGATATATATGATCACGCTCAGTACCGATCATCCTCAGTAGATGGAGGCAAGGTGACCTATTATAAGACTAGATAGGCCATCAGAGTTTCAAATTCAATTTTATCCTCATCCAAGTCATAGGACCGGAAGTCCAAGTTATCAACCCTCTAATGACTACCATAATTATATGGAATTCTAAGGGCTTAGGATCCTGGGATAAGTGTGAGTTTATTTTGCGTAAGGCTTGTAAACATGAATCCTTTATTCTAGATATTTTGGAACATAAATAGAATGACCACCAAATTATTTCATTTTCAAGTTGGCTTTCCTTCACAAATTCATTGCATGGGAATCCATGCAACAACCATGTTTGGATATTATAGAGGTGCAAAGATACTATTTAAAAGATGGAGGTCTTGTTTCAACATATTACTTCCAAGGTGTCCATTGGTGGTTCTACATTTTTCTTCACTTTTTTTTATTAGAAATGAAAATAAAATGATAGGATGGATTTTTGGAATCGTTTATTAGTGTTTCAACTGGGAAACTTACCTTGGTTCATTGGAGGGTATTTCAACTCCATCATGTACACATCGAAGAAGAAGCGGGGAGTAGTGTACCCACAAATAATGATGCAAGAATTCAAGGAGTTCTTGTAAAACATTGTCCTTATGGACATGGGATTCTTGGGAGAATAATTCACTTGGTGTAATAATAAGAATTAGAGTGAGAGAATATGAAGCAGGATGGATCATTGTCTATCCAACCTTAAAGGAATCAAATCATATCCTTAGGATGAGGTTGTTCATATACCTCACATCCTTTCTAATCAGTCCCCTATTTTGGTTCACATTAAAAATTAGGATAGAAGGGAAAATCACTTAGTCTTGTTAGATATTTGGACCTGAAATGAAGGGTTCTGACAAATTGTTATGGATTCATGGGATCAACCTATTAGGAGAAATTCAAGGAAAATCCTTAGTGATAGTCTCAAGAGGTTAAGGAATCATCTCCAGGAGTGGAATGAAAATAGAACCAACACCGATTCATAGTTAAAAGACTTAAATAATGACATTAGCACACTAGAGGGGAAGCTACATGAGAGGTGGTATGATGATATGTTTACAGTTATGGCTGGAAAGAAAAACCTCCTAGATAGAAAATTAGCATAGATCGAAAGGGTGGAAAGGGAGAATTCAAGTGCACTCTAGCTAAAGGAGGGAGATAGGAATATAGGCTTCTTTTATGCATGTGTGAAATAGAAGGAGACTATAAAAATCAATCTCTTGATGGAGGATGGATCATACACAGGGGACCTTGAGGTATCTAGAAATATTATAGGAAACACTTTGAGAACCTCTTCACTAGGTCACTACTACTAGGTGATGAAATACACAAATGGGAATGTAGAGTTGTTAACTTATTGAACAAAATCCCTAGGAAAGTGGTTGACCATAACAATAATTAGATGGAGGTTATTCGAGAGGGGAAGGAGACCAAGGTTTCCAAATTTTACTTGAATATATAAAGTGAACTAGACCAGATGGATCCCTGGGTACGTTTTATGTTTTTTCATGGGATTTCATTAAAACTCAGGTCATTTAAGCAATGCATGAATTTTTTCAAGGGGGCTATCAGTAGATCTATTAGTGCCTCCAAACTAGTTCTGGTCCCTAAAGTGAGGGATCCAACAACATTGATCTAGTAAAAATTGATTTTCTTATCAAACTTATCATACAAGATTATCACTAACATCATAAAACTTAACCATGTTCTCCCTTAGATCATTTCAGATTAACAACATAGATTCATTTAAAGGCGGAGCATAAAGGGGGTAATTGGGATAGTGATGGAGATAGATAATGATATCAACAGGAAGTTTCTTGGGTCTAACATCATGATCAAGGTGAACATGGAAAAGGAATATGATTAGATAGAGTGGAATTATATTTTGATGGTCATGGAGCAGTTAGGATTTAGTGAGTGGACCTACGATCTGATTTTCAGATGCTTTGCATCTCCATGGATCTTGGTGCCACTTATAGGGAGATGCTTTGGTTTATTTAAATCGGTATGAGTTCTTTGGTAGGGGGGTCCATTATCACCCAACTTTTTCATTCTTATGTAAGAGGATCTCATAAGGAATATAAAATATGGTATTTTAAGAGAAAACATTACAACTTTCAGGAATAAATATAGGACCGGTTTGGTGTCGCATCTAATGTATGCTGGTGAAATTTTATTCTTTATGAATAGAATATTAAGATCCATCAATGAATTTTAAAAAAATATGAAGATATATAATAGTTTTAGAAGAAAACATATCAATCTTACAAAGATAAGTGTGTACCTTCTGAAAACATTCTCATCCCATCATGGATGAACCATTCAGAAAAAGGTGGGCATGCAAAGAAGAAACCTACTGATGGGATATTTAGGAGCTCCCATCTCAGAAGGGGTGATCAAAAAAATGTTATTTGAGAACATTTTCAATCAGATTGTATCCTGAATTTGTAACTGGAAAAAAAGATATGCTTGTTTATCAGTAGGATCATACAGGTGAACAACGTTCAAACATCTATTCCAATGTATGTTTTTTCTATCATCAAGCCACCCAAAAGTACTATATAGAATATAGAAAAAATCATCAATGACTTCGTATAGTAAAATAGATAGGAGTGAAAGTTTCATTGGGAATATTAGAAATGGTTGGTAATGCCCCTTGTATAGGGTGGTATCAATCAAAGAAGCATTTTGGATTCCATTCAAGGCATCCAAGTGAAATTGTCTTGGGATATTATCAAGGGGAAATCTCTATGGTCTAGGTTCATGAGGGAAAAATATGGGGAGGATTATAGATACTGGGATGATCATCTAGGTAGACTCTCAAGTCTGGATTGGTGCATGATAAATCATCTTGGTCTATTGGAAGACAAGGTGTGATGGGTGGTTGGACAAGGCGACATCAGGTATTGGAAAGACAATTAGGTTGGATGTATTCTCTTCTTTCCAAGATGCCCAGTCCAAAAGATATCATTCAATAAAGAAATCTCATGTCCAGGTTTTATTTCTTCTATGATTAATGATGAACAAAAAATAATACATGATAGGATAATCCTTATTAATGAACCAGACAAGTGTGTGTTCTTGAAGTCATAATCATGATCTTTCAGTTCTCAGGATCTTCTTATTACCCTAAGATCCAACCAGAATATGGACTTGTGGGACATAAAACTCTAGTTAAGGATATCTCAGTAAAGATGAACTTCCTTATCTAGAGGGTGCACAACAAAGCTATACCAACAGATGATAACATTCAAAATAAGGGAATCGAGATGGAGTCATGTTGCATGTGTTGTGAAAATCCAAATACTGAGTTGGCCTGGAATTTTTTTTTTGAAGGAGATTGGGCCTGCTTCACTTGGGATCTTTTTGGATAGCGGCAGGGAGTTCGGGTGTAGGCAGGGGGCATTTTGGATTTTTTTTGTACAACTGGTTCCAGGGGAAAAGACACATTCTCTCGAGATCAAGATCCATGGAATGGTTTTTTCCTCATATTTTTGGGTTATATGGAATATGAGAAAAAAGGTATATGAATGAAAATGAATCACTCTTCTACTTATAAAGGTTCATGTTCTTTCACTTGTGGAAAACCTCTGTGTACTATTTTCTAGTGGAAAGGCTTTAGATGTTGAAAGAGTATTTCTCTCTTAAGACTCAAGCTCTCGTGACATTGTTCCTCAAGGGAGGTGGGTCAGGTGGAGCCATCCTAGCTCAGGGTATAAATTAAAAGTTTGTGGGTCACACATACAGGGAGAAATGAGAGGAGGAGGGATTTTTTATAATGCCATAGGGTCGAGGGTTATTAGATTCAATGCCTTTATGGTATGGGTAACTCAATCTGGGTAGATACTAAAGCCCTACTTAGTGGAATTTACTAATTAAAACTCTACAAAATCAATATTGTGGTGGTCAAATCAGAATCAAATCTCCTGATAGATTTCATTTAGTACAATGTGAATGTTCCTTGGTATTTAATTTATTTTATCCAGAAGTGTAAGTTTCTCATTGGTAAAGACATGGAGGTCACTCACACTTGGAGGGATGGGAAATTTGTAGCTGAAAGCCTTGATTTTAAAGGGATTCCTAGTGATATTCTTGTTCATTACTATGGTATATAAGACTTACCTAATGATTGTAACAATACTACAAAATAAACCTTTAATAGCGCTAAAATTTTCCTTTACCAGTGCTTCAAAAGCGCTAACTACCGAAGAGCGATTAAAACCCCTAGGCTTTTATCAGCACTAGAAAAGTGTTGATAAAGGGGTCCTTTATCAGTGCTAAAAAATCACTGATAAAGAACCCCATTTATTAGTGATTTTATTTAGCACTGATAAACAGGAATATTGTAGTGTGTTGTTAAATTTATAGCACGTTGCGGCCCCATAAACAACACCAGAAAGAAAAAATAGGTACAAATATAAATTTTAAATGAAATAAAATTTGTAACACAAATACAATAAAAAACACTATATTATAGAAATTTTAAACATTGGTTTATATAATTACATGAGTAAAAGTTATCACAAACATTCAAAAACATCAATGTTTCTTTGTCTTTGGCCCCTGACCCTGACTCATGATATTTCCAAAAAAACACCCATGATCGAGAAAAAGAACACACCTATATAAGAAAAAAATTCATATTTTAGTAATAATATAAAGAAATAAATTAAACAAAATGTGTTAATTTTAAACTAAACATTGAGTCATGCCATGAACATTGTGCATTGGATTGAGTTGTGGTTGAATCTTGAACGTCACGCCATTTATTTTCCATCTTCAAGCATTATCTATATACAAATTAACAAAATAAGTATAAGATAAAAATGATAATGAAATTAATTAAGTAAAATCAGTTAGAATTATGATAAAAAAAATCTAGGCTCGTTTTCTCGTTTTTGGTGATTTGATGTGCATTTTAAGCTAAAATAACACTTATATTTTGAAAACATGTACTTGGAGTCATACCATTCACACCATACATTGTATTGAGGTACGACTGATTTCTACACATCCCAAATAACTTATGGATATTTTTATTAAAGAATTAAAATAATCAGAATGTTTTTTCTTGGTTTTGAGTACGCCACTTGTGTTTTTTACTAAAATGTCATTTTAAACTAGAAACATTCACTTTGAGACATATCAGTCACATCACATGTCGATTTTATGTGAGAATGATTCCTACACATCAAAAATGACTTATTAATAGTTTTATTAAATTATTAAGACAATCTAAGTGTGTTTTCTCATTTTTCACTGAGTGACACTTTTTGAACTAAAATGTCAATTTTAAACTAATAAATAATACTTTGATTCATATCGGGTATATCCTGTATAATCTTTAGGTGTGGATGATTCCTGCACATTAAAAATTACTTATGGATCATTTTCCTAAAGTATAAAAATAATATTAATGTTTTTTTCAGTTTTGAGTATGTCAGTTGTCTTTTTTACTAAAATTAATGTTAGTTTTAAATAAAAAGACATGCTTTGATTCATAATGGTCACAATGTGCATCAGATTGAGGTGAGTATGATTCTTACATGTCCTAAATAACTTATGGATCATTTTCCTAAATTATAAAAATAATTTTAATGTGTTTTCTTAGTTTTTAGTACAACACTTTTGTTTTTTATTAAAATGACATTTTAAATAGGAAATGCTTACTTTGAGTCATAGTATTCACATCATGTGTCATGTTTACATGAGGCTAATTGATACATGTCAAAAATTACTTATGAGTTTTTTTCCTAAATTATAAATACAATTTGATCACGTTTTATCAGTTTTTAGTGAGTGATACTTTTGAACTAAAATGTCAATTTTAAACTAATAATAGACACTTTGAGTCATATCAGGCACATCGTGTATCTGATTGAGGTTAGGATGATTTCTATACATCAAAAATGACATAGATGTCATTTTAATAAAGTATCAAAATAATACAAATTTTTTTTCTTGGTTTTGAGTATGTTAAATGTCTTTTTTTCTAAAATTAATGTAAATTTTAAATAAAAAGACACACTTGGAGTCATACTGGTCACACTATGAAGCAGATTGAGATGATGCTGATTCTTACACAGCCCAAATGACTTATTTATTATTTTTCTAATGTATCAAAACAATCTAAATGTGTTTTCATAGTTTTGATTATGTAACTTGTGTTTTTTACTAAAATGACATTTTAAAATGGAAACACGCACTTTGAGTCATACCAATCACATCGTGTGTTTATTTGACATAATAATTATTCCTATATGTCAAAATGACTTATTAATAATTTTCATAAATTATCAAGACAATCCGAGTGGATTTTATTGTTTTTTAGTGAGTTAAACTTTTTAAACTAAAATGTCATTTTTAAACTGATAACAGACACATTGAGTTATACCAGGTACATTGTGTATTGGATTGAGGAGAAGATAATTATTACACATCAAAAATGAATTATGGGTTTTTTTTCTAAATTATCATAACAATACGGATGTGTTTTCTTGTTTTTGAGTATGTAGGTTTCCTTTTTTACTAAAATTAATGTCAATTTTAAATAAAAAGACACACTTAGATTCATACCAGTCACATCGTGCATCGAATTAAGGCCAATCTGATTCATACTTATCCCAAATTACCTATAGATAATTGTAATAAAGTATAAAAACTATTCGAATGTGTTTGATTAGTTTTGAGTATATCACTTGTGTTTTTACTAAAATGTTATTTTAAACTGGAAATGCGCACATTGATTCATACCGATCACATCGTGTATTGGTTTTATGTGAGGCTTAATTATACATGTAAAAAAATAATTATGAACCATTTTTCTAAATTATCAAGATAATATGAGTTTTTTTCTCTCGGTTTTAAGTGATTGAAACTTTTTGAACTAAAAAGTCAATTTTAAACTCATAATAGACACTTTGAGTCATATCGGGCACATTGTGTATCAGATTGAGGTTAATTTAATCATACATGTCAAAAATGAATTATGGATATTTTTCATAAAGTATAAAAACAATCCAAATGAATTTTATAAATTTTGAGTATGTCGGTTTTCTTTTTTACTAAAATTAACGTCAATTTTAAATAAAAAGACACACTTGGAGACATACAAGTCACATCGTGCATTGAATTGAGGTGAGGATTATTCATAAATTTCCAAAATTACTTATATATCATTTTCTTAAAGTTTAGAAACAATATTAATTTTTTTATTAGTTTTTTAGTATGTTACTTATGATTTTTACTAAAATCTTATTTTAAATTGGAAACACGCACTTTGATTCATATCGGTCACATCATGTGTTGGTTTTATGTGAGAATAATTTATACACATCAAAAATAAATTATGAATCATTTTCCTAAATTATCAAGATAATATGATCATGTTTTATCAGTTTTCAGTGAGTGGAACTTTTTGAACTAAAATGTCAATTTTAAACTGATAATGGACACTTTGAGTCATATGGAGAAAATAATGTATAAAATTGAGGTGTGTATGATTTATACACATAAAAAATGACTTATGGATCATTTTACTAAAGTATAAAAATAATTTTAATGCATGTTCTCAGTTTTAAGTAGGTCAATTGTCTTTTTTACTAAAATTAATGTCAATTTTAAATAAAAAGACACACTTGGAGTCATACCGATCATAACGTGCATCAAGTGGAGGTGAGAATAATTCCTACACATCAAAAATTAATTATGGATCATTTTTATAAATTATTAATATAATTATAATGTGTTTTCTCTATTTTGAGTATGTCACTTTTGTTTTTTACTAAAATGTCATTTTAAAATGGAAACACGCACTTTGAGTCATACCAGTCACATCATGTGTTAGTTTGATATGAGACCAATTCCTAAACATAAAAAATGAATTATGAATCTTTTTTATTAAATTATTAATACAATCTAAGTGATTTTTCTCAATTTTTAGTCAGTGACACTTTTTGAACTAAAATGTTAATTTTAAACTGATAACAGACACTTTGAGTCATGTTGGGCACATTGTGTATCAAATTGAGGTAATAATGATTAATAAATTTCATAAATGACTTATGGATCATTTTAATAAAGTATAAAAACAATAATAATGCATTTTATCAGTTTTGAGTATGTTAGTTTTCTTTTTTACTAAAATTAATGTCGATTTTAAATAAAAAGACACACTTTGAGTTATACTGGTCACACAGTGAATCAGATTGAGGTGTGTATAATTCATACACATCCAAAATGTATTATGGATATTTTTTCTAAAGTATAAAAACAATATGAATGTGTTTTCTTGGTTTTGAGTATGTTTCTTTTGTTTTTTACTAAAATTTCATTTTAAAATGGAAATATGCACTTTGAGTCATACCGATCACATCGTGTGTCAGTTTGATGTGAGAATAAATTATACATATAAAAAATTAATTATTAATTTTTTTGAAAATTATTAAGAAAATATGAGCATATTTTATCTATTTTTAGAGAGTGACACTTTTGGAACTAAAATGTCAATTTTAAACTGATAATGGACACTTTGAGTCATATGAAGAACATCATGTATCAAATTGAATTAAAGATGATTCCTAAATATAAAAAATGATTCATGGATAATTTTCCTAAAGTATAAGAATAGTCCAAATGTGGTTTCTTAGTTTTGAGTATGTGATTTGTATTTTTTACTAAAATTAATGTCAATTTTAAATAAAAAGATACACTTGGATTCATACTAGTCACACCATGCATCGGATTGAGGTTAGTCAAATTCATACATGTTCCAAATGACATATGAATAATTTTACTAAAGTATAAAAATAATATGAATGTATTTTCTTAGTTTTGATTACATCACTTTTCTTTTTTACTAAAATTTCATTTTAAATTGGAAAAACACACTTTTAGTCATATCAGGCACATTATGTGTCGGTTTAATGTGAGCCTGATTCCTATACATAACAAATGACTTAATAATGATTTTACTAATTTATCAAGACATATGAGTATGTTTTATTGGTATTTAGTGAGTGAAACTTTTTGAATTAAAATTTCAATTTTAAACTGATAACGGAAACTCTGATTCATACTAGGAACATCATGTATCATATTGAGGTGAGAATAATTCCTACACATAAAAAATGAATTATCGATAATTTATCTTAATTATAAAAACAATATGAATTCATTTTCTTGATTTTGAGTATGTTAGTTGTCTTTTTTACTAAAATTAATGTAAATTTTAAATAAAAATATGCACTTGGAGTCATACCGGTCACACCATGCATTGGATTGAGGTTGGGATGATTCCTATACATCCCAAATGAATTATGGATTATTTTAATAAATTATCAAAACAATTATAATTTGTTTTCTTGGTTTTGAGTATGTAACTTTTCTTTTTTACTAAAATGTCATTTTAAACTGGAAACATACACTTTGAGTCATACCAGTCACATCATGTGTTGGTTTGATGTGAGACTAATTCCTATATTTCACAAATTACTTATGAATATTTGTATTAAATTATTAAAAAAATATTAATGTGTTTTATTAGTTTGGATATTTGATGTGTGTTTTTAACTAAAATGTAAATTATAAACTAGATTCATATAGTCTGAGTTATACCAAGCACATTGTGTATCATATTGAGTTGAGGATAATTGAGTATGCGATATTTTTTGATTTCAAATATCTATAAAAATCTAGAAAAGAGAGAACATGTTCAATTATGATGGAGTATTAAACCACATGTTGCCTCGAACAATTCATGTTTCAGATAGCATGGGGTTTCCTATTCCATCAGAAAGAAACATGATCTCCCTTTTATGGCTTTTTTCATATAGTTGAAATAAAAATAATACTTCCCAAAATATCTATGAAAAAAACTAAATAAGTATTAGATAAAAATGATGAGGAAAATAACTTACAGATAGTAGATAAAATGATGAAAAGTTTAATTAAATAAGTATTAGGAATTCACCTTTTCATAATGGTTGTATAAATTCTTGAATCATTTACTTATTGTTATTATCTCAATTTTAGCATCAAATTCCAATCTCTCATGAGCATGAGAATACTCAAACAAACCACCCCAAATAAAACAAAATAATCCACCTATATATATAAACATTTTTTTATGTTAGTAATACTAAAAAGAAATAAATTAAACATAAATATGAAACAATACATTACTTCTATGGAAAATGATTTTACTGTGCAAACATCAATATTGGAAATATTTTGCAAGAGAACAAGTTTTTGAAATATTCATAAATAACCAACAATCCAATTTTTATTTTAACTCACTAAATTTATTTAATAAAATATAGATATATATATAAATGTAGTTCGGATATTGGGGAATGTTTTTTTCTCAATTTTGGGTATGTCATGTGTGTTTGAACTAAAATGTAAATTATAAACTAAAAAATATAGTTTGATTCATACCGAGCACACTTTGTATTGGGTTTAGGTGCAGATGATTGTATATGTGATGTGTGTTTTTCTTTCAATTGTCTGCACCAAGACAGAAAAGAAAGAAATGTTCCATTTAGATAGAAGAGGAAACCCCATGCTTCCTAAAATGCCTCATCTAAAAGAAACATATTCTCTCTTTTTTGGATTGTGGTGGATAATTGAAGGAAAAATATCACTTCCCAAAATATCTTCGAAAAAAATAAATAAATCTTAGATAAAAATGATGAGGAAATTAACTTAAAAATAGTGGATAAAATAGTGAAAAATTAACTAAATAAGTAGTAGGAATTCACCTTTTCATGATGTATGTATACATTCTTGATCCATTTTCTTTTTGACAAATTCATTTCTTCATGATCACTATGAAAATTAACAAAATAATTATTAGATAAAAATGATGAGTATATTAACTAAAAAATAGATAAAATAATGAGAAAATCAACTAAAATGAAATTTATTCTAGTTATATATCATTAAACTATAATATCGTTATTCTTGATCATCTGAAACTAAAATAAAAGGAATTTAATCAATCTTACATGACCCTAAAATAAAATATTTTAGATTCTCAATCCCAACAACATGATATATTTAACCACTTTACAATAATATAACATTCATGTATTACACAAAATTTCCATAAAAACATTTATCTTTTTGGGTTGGTGTAAAAATCATATATTAACATTTTCCTTCTTATTTTTTACAAAAAAAAATACTAGTATAACACATTATATATTCCTAGATTATCCTAAACATTAGTGTATCCCTTTATTTATTCCTAGGAAATATTAACCATTAGTGTAAAATTATTAGCGTTCATTGATTGGACTAAAATAAATATTTACATGTGAATTTTTATAAAACATAATAAAATATATCTTTCCCTTTCACCATCATAGGTAGAAAAAACTACATGATAAACCATTTACCTTATCTGATAGAAAATACTTCAATGTAACCCATTATGTATTTTTAGAAGACACTAAACTCCATTATAAATTTTTTATCCCCTTTTGACACTATTAAACATCATTATAGCCCTTTATAGAATCCAGATGACACCAAAATGGGAACATACCTATTCTCATGTATCTTTTATTGAGAATTATGATGAGTTTTTTATTAATGAGCTTTTGAACATGGATTGTTTTATATAATGAATGTGCACATGCATATTAGTGACAAACCAGTGGACACATTTTTTATGGTGATCAAGTGAACAAGTATATCTATGCATAATAAGGAGAGATTAAACTCCTATACTCATGGAATTATTGTGATATTCTTTATGATATAATGGAGGGATGATTTAATTTCACATCATGTGCGTTCAAAATAATCAGTTTTATTCAATCCATTTCACTAATTTATACGTTATGTGTTAATTGTATGAATTTCACAAGAATTTGTGAGATTATATCCTGCATCTAATTAATGATCGAATAGCCCAAATAATTCCACCACCTAACAAAGTAAAGCCACTATATTGTTCTTTTCTTTTATGATTTACCACCACCCATGATGGAACCCTAAAGAGTGAATTTTTTTAGTTTTATTATAAAAAATATATGTAAATTAACTAAAAAAAAGATAAAATAATGAGAAAAATAACTAAATAAGTATTATGAAGTCACCTCTTCATGATGTGTGTATACATTCTAACACCATGTATTTTTCACATTAATTTCTAAAAAAAATCATTTCCTACATTATACTTATCCTTGAGAAATAGATCAAAAATAGTATATAAGAATTATAATACTAATACTTAACAACCAAAATATATTTCTAAGTTTATATCCCATACTAGATCACAAACATAGAAGGAAATCACCTAAATTTATTATTGATAAACATTTTGACACCATGTACAATGCCCACTCATATCTAAACAAATTTACTTCTTATTTTGAGTATGAAGGTTGTCAGAAATCTTGGTATAACTGAGAAAATATAGACAAAAAAAGATTAAGAAATATTTTTACTGAAATTATAAATATATTTAGAAATTACCTCTTCATGGATGCTAGTCTTTTCATGGTTTATGATCGCTCTCATAAATTTTCAAATATAATATCCACAATAGTTTCCATTATCTTTCTTTGGACACTCCATAAACATTGATAAAAATAATTAAATTATTTTGAAATATGTTTTGATATTTTAATATTTCAATATATATCTTAATTTTTTTCATTTGAAGTAATCTAAGGTCTTTTTATGTTCAGTCATTGACTTCATGCCATGAATTATCCTATATTTAGTGATTGTACTATCATAACAAAATTATTATTAAAACATAGACTGAAACATATAATTTGATGTTGATTTTAGTGTATTATAAATTCAAAATACACATAGTGTGTGGTCATCTTGTTGGATATCCATGCATTGGATCCTAAAAATAAATATTTGTGGTATCCAGATTGATTGGAATCAGTATCCAGTACTACTTAAAAAAATAATTAAAGAAAAAAAATAAAAATATTTTTTATGTGATTAGATTGTAGATTTTTACCCATGAATTGTAGGCATCAAAAAGTGTCTTCTATATATTTTTTTCTCAAATGAATCTTATAGCTCGTATTTCTCTTATCAATTTCTTCCTTCTCCAAAGAAGTTTTTTTGCATATAAATGATACAGGGATTAATGAATCCAAATTTTGCTTCACATGGTTTTCCCTTTATATAGTAGTAATATAAACTTCTATAGAAAATATGAATAGTTATTAACTTTAATGAACATATTAGATCACTATTTGGAAAGATGTATTATGAAAATGTACCTTATGTGTGTATTCACAACTGAGGATCCTAGCCATTCAAACTTGAGAATCTTGTTTATACTCTTGAGACCAACTGTGTCTGTAGTGAAATTAAAAAATATTAATTATTTATATAGAATGTGATACATATTGTCGTCATTAAATTTGGTCTCTATATGAATTTGTAATGAGAATAAATATTGATGTGGAAATGATGGGGAGAAGGTACTCCCGTAAGGTCCTTTTTGATTCTTAGTTGATTCACTAGATTATCTTGATTCGACCTTCCATTTCCCCATCACTTTATCTATTTGTAATACCATACCTCACTTAAAACCCTTTTTCATCAACTATTACAGGTTTTTCATAAGAAAAAATTTGTTAAATACATACCTCATATATCATTATAAGATTATACAGACATGCTATGAAAGTTACAATAACATCATTGACCATTTTGATATATGGATCATCAAGTGGAATAGGAAACTTATCGTTAGAATCCTATGATACCTCAATCCCAACTATTATGTGATATTTTGGGATTTATTTATTGTGTAGATTTTCTCCTATGATATTATACACCATACCCCTAACAATAAGGTGATGCATGGTTGTTGACAGCTAAAAATCACATACAACTTTTCCCTATAGAATTTTAGTAATAAAAAGTTATCAGAAGTTTTTTGATTCACATTTAGGATAAAGATTAATGAAAAAATTTATTACCTCAGGTAAGGTATGCGGTTGAGGGGAATTACTAGTCTCGAAGCTAGTGGGGTCATTTGGTTCTCCATGTGTGGATATTTTTTCCATGGCCAGTTCTCTTTGATCCTTTCTCATATATTGGTTTGCCAAACTAGACCAGACAATCATATCTTACAAAGTATCTACTTGTGCCTATAATCCTTTCATCATCTTATATGCATCTTCTTGTATTTTTGTCTTCTCAAAATATATTCAAGGAGACACTCCAAAACCTACTCCTCTAACGCGACCATATTATTCTAGCTACTTCAAAGATACTTAAAGTAGTTTTTCTTCCAGTATGGTTACTATTGATTCTTATGTCTAAACCATATAAAAACATATGAACATAAATAAATATTTTTATATAATACTACTATAAAGCATAATTAATTACTATTCTATCATACATACACATGTTTCATATACTTCTTTTGTGTTTTCATTAACTAGTTTACCCTCCTTATTTACATGAGCCTTTATCCATAGCACATGATGTGGGATGGAAGTGGCTTCAGATTTTGATTCATAAATCTCCATAGAAACAAAGAAACATATGTTGTTTCATATCACATAAAATTTTTATTGTTGATTTAAAACATATACCAATTTCTTCTCTAGTAAAGTGTACCCCATCATTGCTTTGTGATAGGAGTAAATTGGTTTTGATGCACATTCTTTATTTTTATCACTCTTTTATTATTTCATAAATTAACAATTTTGAATCAAATTGGATAAAATAAATAATTTCAAATAATATATTATCGATTATAATGCACCTAAAATGATTCCTCGTCATAATGAATGATGAAGGTATTTCATGTTTCCTACATTTTAATGTGTATATAACTAACTCGTGGGTGGGGATTTACTTTCCCCTCAGTATCCCTAAGATGTAACTTGGTAAGAAGAGTCCATAAGCCTTTATGGGCTTTTCTAGTAGCCATTAAGACAATTTTCTTATATAAATATTCTAAAATAAATAAAATCTACAAGGAATAATGAAAATTAAATCAACATTTTATTATATAATGTTTCAGTAAAATAGATAAAGTATATCATAACATTACATTTATATATTCCTAAAGGGTTTCCTTCATTACATGCTAGATGTGGCGCCATGAATCTATATCAATCATCACATTCATCCTTGTTGTGGACCCAATATAACTAATGAACATTAACTTGTTGGGGGTCAATAGGTTGGTTGTATTGATTCCATCCAACATCGAATTTTATACCCTTAATTATTGACTTTATAATTTTATTCAACATTTTAATGTTGCATCGTTCTTTTTTTCATCAACAAGTTGTTGATCCCCTAATAATTATGTAGTTTCATCATCAAAATTTTATTCTTACCTGGGATTGGTAACATCATCATGTGAAAAATGCACTGTTTGTATGCATGAGTAGTCGATCCTTTAATTTAGATTATTTAATGCAGTAGAGAACATATATTATTATGAGGAAAATAATAATATATTAAAAAACACTTTAAACTTCTCATTTAATTATCTTTATTTTTTTAAAGGTTGAAGGTATTTGGATTCTCTATTTAGGATTCAAATCCATTATTTGTGGTCCCCTATAACATATAAGACATTATCTACATTGGGACTGGCATGAACTAATTATGATATCCCAATGAAAGGGTCATCCTTGATTAAATTTTAATATGACCCTACAGTTGTTTTAGTTACCTGTAGGAAAATCGACAAATTCTTGTTTTTTAGATATAAGACATAAAATACTTGTATTGATTGTGATTCCATTATGAAAGGATCATCCTTTTACCATTCCATACTAAAATTCACCTTCACAAAGCCCATTTCATGAACTTTCCTTGCACACCTATTGTCAACCCATTTGTTATGAAAAATAGATACTTGAAATGTTGTCAAATCCAAATCGTATATTTATTCAATAATGCTAAAATATGACATATTTGCATAAATTGGATTTCTATCATTGGAAACATATATGTGTATTGCTTCCACCACAAGAATAACTCCACTATTTTTCATCATGATGTAATCATCATGTTATTTTGTATAAAATGTATAATAATTGATTACAAAACTAGTGTAAGATATAACATTTGTATTTTGTCCTATGGATATCCATCGAAGTTATTCAATAATTGAATCCATATTTTCAAATAACTCCTTATAAATTTGATCTCAAAACTATCATATAAATTGTTGATAATGTGTATGTGATATCCATCCTTCATCCATTGATGGATTCAAATCTCTAAGAATTTATTTGTTGGATTCAATGTATGGATTAATATCATCACTATTATGTAAAATTTAAAGGTGTGCTTGCTCCCGCTCTGTGATAGTAATTGTAACAACATCTCTTTCAAAAATCCCTATGCCCATAAGGCATCCACTGTGAGGAGACTTTAGGTGACTGATGTTATCAACATCTAATTAGTAATCGGTACAGGATTCAATAATTTCTTCAAAAATATATCATTAAAAAATACAACTATTTAGATAACTATAATTCTGGACATAACCTTTCAAAAATATTTATATATCATTCAATGGGTTATATCCATCTTTAATGGACAAGACCACATTGTTGAACCTATCAAACCAAGTGAACCATCAAGTGGACCATTATATAAAATAATGATGGTGGAAAGAACATATCTAATTCACATAATATGACTACAACCTCCTTATTCATGATTGGAAACTTCATCGGGTCTATAAGTTTATCGCACATGGCTTTGAAAAAGAAGCAGAGTCCAATTAATTTATATCGTAA
Source organism: Viscum album (assembly GCA_963277665.1). Taxonomy (NCBI): domain Eukaryota; kingdom Viridiplantae; phylum Streptophyta; class Magnoliopsida; order Santalales; family Viscaceae; genus Viscum; species Viscum album. Next base: position 499,378,130 of record OY728140.1, read on the forward strand.
ATTTTTAGGCAGAATGCAACATAAATCAATGGGCATCAAACCTTGCATCAAAACATGAAATTTGTATGATTTTAGTCCCTATAACTTCAAATTAATCATTAAAATGACATTCTTGATATTTGATGAATAGACCTCTAGAAATTTTACACCATTAAGTAAAATGAAAATTTTTCATTTTTCCTATTTTGATAAAATGTAAGCTGCTGGAGGAATAAAATTTTGTCCTTTACCCTTCATCGGTGCCAACCCTTCCCTTATCCCCATGTTAATCATGTCCAACCCAACATTTTTTTCATCTATTTTTTTATTAGGAAAATTTAGTAACATTCCAATAACACTATCAAATACATTTTTTCTACATGTATGACATTAAGAAAATGTTTGATGTACAAACAATTCCAATACGGTAATTCAAAGAAAAATGATCTATTTTTCCAACCTAATTTTTAAGGTTTTTCAAAAATGGTTTACCAAAAATAGTGTCAATATATTTTACTTTATTGAACAGTTGATCACATGTTAGCGGAGATGGTGTTTTACCTTTTTCAGTATTCTCATCAAATATTTTCATCCATGATCAATATTAATGTCGTTGGGGGAAAAATTATGATGTCCTAAAAACACAGTCTTTGAAGAATGTTTCGATTGAACTGAGTGTGTGAATTCTTCACAAATGGGACACCCCAACATTCCCTTTATGCTATAGCCTAACAAATTTTCATAAGCAGTAAATTCATTTATCATCCCATGCAACATATCCCATAATATGAATTCTTCACTTCTATAAACATCATATATTGTAACACCTATATCCCACATAAATTTAAGATCTTCGATCAATGGAAACTACAAAAAATGGTGTCATTATAGGGGTTTATTTTTGCGTTTAGAAGGGGTTATGACCCCTTATAAATGATTTAGTAGTGGTTATGGTGAACCTCCACTAAATTGGATGCCTACTATTGTTAGAGGTGATTTTTTTGAACCACTGGTAAATGAAGGAGTGAATTAGTGGTGATTGTTTTAGAAGAGGTTTAAACCCCTTATAATATTACTCTAAATTCCCTGAAAACTGGAACTTTAGAAGGGGTTTAAACCCCTTATAATATATTTATCAATTAGAGGTAGTTCCACCCACATATAATTTATATTTTAAAGCATAATTAGAGGCGGTTGAAAAACTGCCTCTAATTTACTCAATGTTTTAGGGGAAGTTTAAACCACCCCTAAATATTCCCCTATTATTTTTAACAAATCCTTTCTCACTCCCATTCTCTCACCCACAACCCCACTCCAGTCCCCCCCTGCACACACCTCCTCCCACCTATTTTATCACCCATGACCCCACTTTAGTTCTCCCCCCCCCCCACCCCCATTCTGTCACACCACGGTTCCCCACCCACCTTAATGCTCCTCTCCAATTCTCCCCAATCATACCAAGACACTCTGTGTGCATGACAACTATCTCGAAGACCTCAATGTCTCTCCTCCAACTGGATCTTTTCATTCCATTTGTCCCACTAAACATCTCCTCCCCCACTGGACCCGTGTGTGTCACCATCTGTCCCCACATGTAAAATTCAATCCTGTAGAGTTTTGAACTCTGGATCAACCAGAGAAGAGTCACCTCTAACCCTGAAGGTATACCACTATACTAATTTAACATTTTATATTTATTTACAAATCAATTTAGTTATATACATTTATGTATTTATTAAATAAATATTCTTTACATAATATATTTAAATACTTTTTAATATATAACCTATATATAAATTTAAATAAACTATATATTTATATGTATATTTACATATATTTGGGTAAGTATATTTTTACATATATTTATAATTTTATTCATGTTATGTATATACACATATGTTTATATATTTATAAATATATTTATGTAATATATTTATATACTTAAATACATATTTATATATTATATACATATTTATTTATATATAATATATATAAGTATTTATTTAATATATTTATATAATGTCTTTAAAAATATATTTATATAATATATTTCAATACATATATTTATTATTATTCCCATTAATATACATTTGTTTGTATAAATTGTATAATATTATATATAATTAATATTATATGAAATACAATTTATTCAAATATTTATATAATGTTATATGAAATACAATTTAATATTTTATATAATTAATATTATATAGAATACAATTTATGCAAATATATAATTAATATTATAAGAAATACAATTTATAAAAATATTTATATAATATATTTCAATGCATATATTTATTATTATTTACATTAATATATATGTATTTTAATAAGTATAATTGTATAATATTATGTACATTAATATATATTTATTTGTATAAATTTTATTTCATATAATGTTAATTGTATATAATATAAAAGCATAAACATATTATTTAAAAATATATATTATTATTACAATATAAATTATAAAAACTATAATATTGGGTTTTTATATGATATATTTTTTAAATAAATTATATTTATGTATATATTTATATAATATTTTTATTCTTTTATACTAATTATAATTAATATTATATGAAATACAATTTATACAAATAAATATATATTAATGTACATTATATTGTAAAATTATATTTTGGTAAACATATAAATACAATTAAATACAACCATATAAATATTTTATATAATATGTTCATATAATTTATTTAAATACATTTATATTTTGTGTTTTAGTTTTATATATATATATATTACATAATCTGTTTTTTTAATGGTGGGGGTTCACAGCCCCCTCTAATCTCTTAAATTGGAGAGGGTTTTGAACCCCCTCTAATTTAAGATATTATAAGGGGTTTTCAACCCCATCTAATTTAAGATATTAGAGGGGGTTTTCAACCCCCTCTAATTTAAGACATTATAGGGGGTTGACCTCCCTCTAAAATCCAACTGAATATTAAAAAACAAAGTTAAAAATTTTAGAGGGGGTTCATAACCCCCTCTAAATTTTATGATTAGCGAGGGGTGTGCATAATCCCCCTATAATTTATACATAAAATGAATTTATAGGGTGTTCATAACCCCCTTTAAATTTGATGATTAGTGGGGTTTATGTATAGCCCTGTCTAAATAACCCCCTCTAATATGCTATTTTTTGTTGTGGGATCCAATTAGACATCAATATCACTACTGGGTTTCTTTGGTACATATATAAGTAGAGACAACATAATGTATTTTTTCTTTATGCATAACCATGGTGGAAAGTTATAATTTACCAACATAATGGGCCATGTACCATGATTACTACTTTGTTCACAAAAAGGATTTATTCTATTTGTAGATAATGTAAGACAAAAGTTTATTGGCTCATTTAATATTTAGGATACTCGTAATAAATTTTATCCTACTGAGAATAATCGGCTGGATGATGCAGGTTCCCCTCTTTAATTCTTGTATATGAATTTCATGTAAATTGTCTCACATTTTCCCAAAATATATATAGTCTTATAAACCATGGAATGATAGGAAAGTACCATACATCATTTGAAAGACTTGATTCATTTTTCTTGTATCGATCTGTGACACACTTGGGGAATTTTATGAGTGATTCATGGTCCTTGTGAAACAATATGAAATCATTTGGACAAGTATGTATTTTTTTAGAGATTATTCCTATTGAATATAGCAATCATTTAGTGTCATATGTTCGACATGGAAGTTCATTTTCTTCTAGTGGCATATCATTCTGAAGACCAATTAGTTCTATAAAGTTGGTGTTGCTCCATCCACCACTAGATTTAAAATTATATAACTTCAATATAGCTAACAATGTTGTGTATTTAGTACAACTGATATACAATAGTCTCTTAGCATGGATATTTAACTTCTCAAACAACTTTGGACAATCATGAATTTCACCTTCAATTACTATTTTAATTTCTTTTATGCGATCTCTATCATCATTTACACTGGTATTCATATCAAATGATCCATAAACCATAGTATCGTCCCAATTCATGTTCATGTTTAGTTTTTCAGCGTGTTTAGTACAATATTTATAGCTTTGATCTATTTCATGAAAAATTAGATGTTCTTACAAGTCTAATGGACTAATTTTTCCTGAATAACATCGATGTAAACATGGAAAACAGATTTGAGAAGGGTTGTATGCATGATCTATTTCAAACTTGATGAACTCTTTAACTTCATATTCATACTCTTTTTCCATATGATTAGTGTGCATCCATTTTTTATTCATATACATCCTATTAGGTTCATAAAATATTCATTTTGTATAAAAAATAAATAAATACACATAAGATATTCATTATCAAAGGTGAAAGTTATAGATAATTATAATAAGGGGAAACCAGCATTTGATTGTCTCAAATAATTTCAATATGATTTAAAGAAAATGGATAATTTAATTTAAAAATAATAATTACTCCACTTTGGTAGGTTTTATCCTATGAATTCATAAAAAATTATCACAGGTACCTGGTATGGGATGACTACTACTTGGAGTAGTTCAAGAAACATAGGTTCATGTCTAGAAAGATGGGGGTGAGTCTCAAGCAATAAAATGCAATAATAACTGTTCAGTAGACGAAGCTGATGAAGATGATAGTTATCTCATTAAAACTTTTTTAAATTAAAACATCTTAATTTAAAATTTCAAATCTCATCTCAAAACTACTTTCAAAATTCATAAGGATTATTTTTTTAGTTTTTAAAACCCCACTTAAAATATATTTTTTTAATTCCACGTGAAAATTGACCAATTTTTTTCAACACTTAGTGGGCTATGAAACCCCATTTCTATAAAAAAAAAATTGGCATCAAGTGAAAAAATGTAAAATCATATTCAGAAACCATTAGTAATAAATTAAAATTTTAAAATTGTTTCCATGGAAATATGTACACTTTGAAATATTTAAAACTTTATAGGTTCACTTTGAAATCATTTCATGATATTGGGATTGTGTTTGATTTGAATTTATCTGAGTGTGAGTCAAATTGGAGGTTCTCTAATACCCAGGGTGAGAGAACAATAATGGATTTGTTTTTTGTTTGTAAAGGAATCAACCATGAAGTTACACTAAGTTTTCAGTTTGTACATTGTTGTGGGAGTATAAGATCATGGGGTGATTTTGGTTTAGTAATTGTGAAGGAGTGATGAGATAGTGTGTCGACAAGTTCAACTGGGCATTTTCAGTGAACATTTAGCCAGAGGAGGACCGAATAATGTTTTTTCATGAGATTGAGTGTGTTGATGTGGAAACCACATCACACATGTTGTTCACATTATATATTCATTCTTGTTTTACTGTGTAAAGTTTGTTAAACATGTTTAATTGATTTAAAATTATTTATTCTATGAAATTAAAGTTTGGGCTTGTGTTATTTAATTATTTATATTATTTCATTTATATAAGTTTATGCTTAGAAATTCTATAAGCTCCAAATCATTTTAATATCCATAAAGGAATGTAGCTATCATATGTTTTGGTTATGTTACCTCACTTTACTTTGATAAATTACTATAATATTCACATGTCTTAGAACTTTGTTCAAGAAAGGAAATTACTATTTGGTACATATTAATGTTCTGATATCTTGAGTACTTTTAGTAAACCTGAATTTAGTTTTAAATCAAGAGTTTAAATGGTATGAATATAATTAGTTCAGTATTCCCTTTTATACCTTGAGATCATAACTTCATATGGGTGAAAATCTTATTACAAAACCATCCTTTTTATAAACTAAGGATACAATTTATCGATTACCATGAAATCTAGTTTGAAATACATATGGAGAATATGTTTTTATTCTTTTAATAAAATTAAACCATGATCTTTTCCTGACATTAATCTTTAAAAATGAATGATATTTTAAACAAGAATTTAGAAACCTTCATTAAACTATTTATTTATTTTTTCTTTTAAATTAAAAGAATCAATTGAAAATCATTTTCCTTGGCCTGGTCATTATTTATTAAAAACACACATTTATAAATCCATTTTTTATTTTTTTAAATAAATGTTACTAAGAAGGAAAACCCAGTATAATGAAATGTAATTAAAATGAAATAAATAAATAAAACAAATCCAAATAAGAAACTAAAGTGTAGAAGATGTAAACAATAAAATTAAATAAGGGAGATGATGAAAACCTTCCATAAAAGTGAAAGTTGGTACCAAAAAATATATATAATAGCACAAGTATAAGACACAACACACGGGGAGAAGATATGACCTATAGTTTATAAAGGTAACTAAATTGATCATAAAATTATAGCTGGGTATGTGACCAAAAAAAGTAATGCAACTCAGGCCTCTCGAGGAAACTGAAAAACGACCCCTAGTTAATGCCTCAATTAAGATAGTGTAGCACCCATCTGTTTACCATCCTATCTACATTATACCATGTGAAAACCAAAAAAAATCCACATAGAAATCATCTATTCAATTAATAATAACAACCCATAATTAAGAACACAATTGAAACCATGCCTCCTTTTGAAAACCCATTTGAAAGTTCATAAGAAAAGCAGTCATTTTTCTTGAGGCCATTTTAAAAAAAATTGGTAAGCTTAAAACTATTTTTAAATGAAAAAAAAATTTAAAAATCCTATTTAAATCCCTATATAAGAAAACCAAATTTAATCAATGTATTTATATTTGAAAACTTCTTTGTAAATGTTATAAACATATGCAATTAAACACAAACATATTTAAATAGCTCTCAATAAAAATATTCATATATTTTCATGTGAATACATGCATGTGTCTAACACACACACACACACACACACCAATACATATGTGTATAAGCATAAAACATGAAAATAGGAATCCATAACATTAGACATAAATAAATAACACATAAAAAAAATAAAATATAATAAAACTTCTCAAACAAGGAAACCCCAGTTAATCAATTCCATGAAATCATGTATTACCCAAATAGATTTCATAAACAACCTTAAGTAATTTTTATATGCCAAATTAATTTATCAAAACCATCATAAATATTTTATTGGCCAAAAATATAATTTATCCTTTGAATATAGATAAAAAACAAGGCCAAATCCACAAGAACCCAATTGCCTGAATGGCCCGAAGGCCTTTATTTTTTTATTGATTTTGATAACCCCTCTTTCAAGGGATGAGAGGGAACCCTTATAAGGCCCGTAGGCTCAGATATTACATGGCCCGTAGGCTTAAGAGATTACATGACCCGAAGGTCTTTAGGGAATTCAACCAGACTATCTACAAGGAACTGCCCCTCCCTAGTATCTGCATCTTGATAGTAGCTCTCCACCTTTGCATGACCGTCTAGCTAGGCTTCCTGTGCAAGCACAGGCTGGTACCGATGGCATAGCCATACCCTCTCATTCTGACAATCCATTTGGCTCTGCTCTGGTGAGTGTACCTGCTCTGAATCCTCTTCTAGGGCTGCTCCTTTTTTTTGTAGTGTGTATGGGCCTGCATTCATGTGGCCCGAAGGCCTTGGGGTGGCCCTAAGGCCTTAAGGTGGCCCGAAGGCCTTGAGAATCAACTGGCCCGAAGGCCTTGGGTGGCCCGAAAGCCTTGCAGGACCCGAGAACCAAACCAGTGGCCCGAAGGCCTAGATGGATGAATAGTTTCGGCTGCTACAGTACCGAACAGTGCCTGCTACAGTACTTCTACAGTACCCCAGAAATATTCCTCCACCAGGATTTGATCCTGGGTCTCTTGGATGCACCTAGCGAGTCCTCACCAACTGGGCTGAGGCTCTTATGCCACAAGAACCCAATTGGAAATCAATTATAATCCCTTAAAAACCTTGATCAACAAACATATTTAAATACTATTACACCCAAATAACAATTAAAAATTTAGAAAAAAAAAATCAAACACCTAAGAACATGAAAAAAATTAGGGAACATATAAATTAGAAATACACCTACCAAGGGATATCGTAGATGATGCAAAACTTTCAACAATAGCGAGTGGAAGGCTTGGAGAAGAAGGGAAAGTAGTGATGAAACCATAGTGGAAAAAAGGTAATGAATAGAGAGAGAGAACGAACAAAATAATGCAAAAATAAATGAAAATGAAAAAAACTCCTAAAACACTCGGCTGCTAGAAAATATATAGTCAAAAGCACCTTACACAGAACCTAAACAAGTAATCAATGAGTGAGGAGGAGGAGAAAATAACATACCTTGGATTCATGATTTGATTCATCCAAGAGAAAATATAGAGATCATGAAATCTTGGATTCGTTCGAGCCTTGTATTCATTCGAGCCTTGATTCGTTCGAGTGTTGGATTTATTCGCGACTTAATTCAAGCCTTCATTTGAGTCTTGGATTTGAGGAGGAGGAGCGCTGGCAGCAGGGGAGTTTCACGAAAGCATGAGATATTGTGACTGAATTAGTCGTAGTTAGGGTTCTTTAAATATATCAGAGAGACTTTTATCAGTGCTTTTTTAGTACTGATAAAGATAAAGATTTATCAGCGCTCATAAAACTCTATCTTTACTAGTGTTAAAGAAGTGCTGATAAAATGCATCTTTATCAACACTAAAACATTAGTGCTAATAAAGGAATTATAATTACAATTATAAATAAAAAAATTTAAATATGTTTATATAATTATATATTTATTTATTATAATTTTATAATTTTTAAAATATATAATTATTTATTTATGATTAAATAAAAAATTTATATTTTTTATTTATAATTATAAATATATAATTTTATAAATATAGTAAATATGCATTTAGAAATACATTTGTAAATATATTTATAATTATTTATTTATAATTATAAATATATTTATGTCATTATATATATTTATATAATTATATATATAATAAATATATATACCAAGATAGTTCTCATCATGGATTTGGTAACCTAAATCCATGACCCCATAAATTTTATTAAAAAGCAAAGGCAAACATATAACATGTTTAATAAATATATATAAATATAGTAAATATATTCATTATTTAAATATATTTATTAGAGTTTTATAATTATTTAAATATATAATTATTTATTTATAATTAAATAAATACATTTTTAAAAAATAATATTTATATATTTATATCATTATATATATTTATATAATTATATATTTATATATTTATTTAATAAATATATATAAATATAAATATAAATATAAACATAAATATAGTAAATATATTCAATATTTAAATAAATTTATTATAAGTTTTTATTATTTAAATATATAAAATTATCTATTTATAATTATAAATTTATAAATTTATAAATATACTAAATATAAATTTATAAATACATTTATTTATAAATATATATTTAAAAATATATTTTTAACTTTATTAATGAATATATAACCTTAAATGCATGCATGTTAAAAATGAGTGAAATTGAATAATTAAAAATGATTATACTTTAAAATTTTTGAAAAATTAGATAAGTTTTAATAATTAAATACAAATTACTAAAAAAATATGGATATATATTGAAATAAATATGAACATATATTTAAAATATTAAAACATAATAAAAAAATATACAAATAAATAATAGAAAATGATTAAATTCTACAAAAAATAAAAAATAAAAAATATTAAAAATGAATTAATACCTAACAATAATAATATTAAAAACAAATAAATAAAATTTAATGATTAAAAAAATATATTAAATATATCTTGTTATAATGAAATTCTAAAATGAATACTAAAATTTGAATTAATTACAAAAATATTAGGTGTATGTGTTTCTATATAGATTTCATTAATTGTGTAAATATTTGTGTGTGTGAGTTGTATATAAAAATGCATTAATTACATATATGTATGTGAAATAAATGTAACACACGTTTAATATATGTTAAATTGAAAAATCAAATGACATTCAATTATGCCCATTACTCAATGCAATTAGTCGATATTTTTAATTAATATTAATTTTTAATTATAAATCATTCTTCACTAAATATATGACTTATTTAATGTAAGCGTAAATATTTTGTATTATATAAATCATTTTTTAGGAAATATTATATACATTTATATATATATATACAAATATATATGAATATATTTCTATATTAAATGTATTAATGAATAATTATGTATAAAACCCATTAAAAATGAATAAGTCCTCAATATGTTTTTAATTATTATATTTTATTCATTTTATATATTTATATTTAATATAAATTATTTACTGTTATTTATAATTAGTATATATATTAAAATTATTCATTTTTATTAATAATTATTTCAATAATAAATTTTTTAATAAATTTTATATTTATTCATTTTTAATTTTTTTGTTTAATTATTACAATTTATTCATCTTTTATTTGTTTTTAATCATTACAATTTATTGATTTTATATATCTATATTTAATGTATATTATTTATTAATATTTATAATCTATATATATGTATATTAAATTTATTCACTTTTATCAATAATTATTTAATTAATAATATTTTTCTTAATTTACTCATTTTTAATTTTTATTTGTTTAATTATTTCATTTTATTCATTTTACATATCTATATATTTAATATATACTATTTATTAATATTTTTAATTTATATATATGTATATTAAATTTATTCATTTTTATCAATAATTATTTAATTAATAAATTTTTTAATATTTTTTTAAAATTATTCATTTTTAATTTTTATTTGTTTAAATATTTCATTTTATTTGTGACCTCTATCGGTGTTAAAAAACGCTGATAAAGGATACCCTTTATTAGTGCTAAAAATAAAGCATTGATAAAGGGCACCTTTTATCGACTCTAAAAATAAATTGCTGATGAATGGTATTGTTTATCAGTACTATAGAAAAGTGTTGATAAAGGATTCCCTTTACCAGTGCTAAAAAAGTGCTAATAAAGGGTACCTTTTATCAGCACTTTTTTTAGCGCTGATAAAAGGTAACTTTATCAGTGCCGTTAAAAACCTGTTTTATAGTAGTGTATCCTAATTGTCAATGGAGATACTCTTGGCCTGCACCACTACAAACCACCCTGATTTCCAGGGCTTTATGGAATAAAAAGTTTTTTTTGAGTGAGTAAGATACACTTTTCTTGACATAGATGGATTCTCATACATATTCATAAGAGCTTTCATCAACTTAGTCATCATCTTCTCCTCTCCGATGTTAAACTCCGAGTTTTTCGCCAACATAAGGCACACAACTCCCAAAACTTGTCGATTAAGTAACTCCCACTCAGACATTTCTATCTCTATTGGTTTAACACCCATAAGTGGAAAGTGTATCTTTTTCTAATAAAGATGATCTTCAATTTACATCCTCCAGTAACTGAAGTTATATCCACCAAAATTATTGATCTTCACCTTGCCTTTTTTCCATATACATCATTTAATTTGAGATATCTGGCCTCTATAACATCCCAGGTTTTCAGAGCGAATTGAAAACCTCTCCCTCTATGAATTTTTGGAATTGGTGGGTATGCCAATTTCTTTTTCGATCATCGGAACTTAATTCTGAGTTTTCTTGTCAACCCTATATCTTGTTTTTGGATGGGTTTAGAGGCTTGGAGAGTGCCTTAGGTGTTCAGAATGGTTTAGGATGCATTGGAGGCCTAAAGGCCCTATTTTGGGAGTTGTAGGTCAAGGCGTGTGGTTTGGGTAAATCGTGCGGCCTCTCCCAGCTAACCGTGAAACCCAATTTTTTGTTGTCGCATAGTTTTGTAAAACCATGTGGGTTGGGGTGAACAATCGTGCGAGGAAGTCTACAGTTTTGCTGAGGGATTTCACATAGCTTGTGCATGGTTAGGGTAAACTGTGTGCAAGCTACATGGTTCGTTCCACTTAGGCAGTTTCCTCTCATTGTAGCATGCGCGGTTTGTGCATGGTTTGAAAAACCATGTGAGCTAACCATGCGATCTCATTAAAGGGGTGAAATTATTTTTCTACCTATCTTCCCTTTTCCTTTCTTCCTCCCCCTTCCTCTATTGGTCATGTAGACAGTAGTGGGGGCTGTTTTCTTTCTTCCCTAGGGTTTCCTCCCTCTCCTTCATTCAGAGTCCATTTTGGTCACCACTGGGTGTGTTGGAACCGTATTGGTAAGGATCTCCTCACTCATGTTTCTATTTTCTATTTCACTTGCCTCACAAGCCGCTAAATCCACCCAAGTCATTTTGCACTATTTTCAGGGTGTTAATTAGAAACTATGATTTCTTCTAAACCGGTCAAAGTTAGGGGTTGATATCTAATGTGACTACATATACAATTCCAAGGCAAGTGGTGCATACCTTTCTTTGAGTTTTCATGGTTTTTTGGGGGGTGCGGCTTTTAGCGCATTGTTGGGTAGTTAGGGAGACCCTGATAAATTTAATTCTTGATGTTAAATTGATTTTATGACCTTGTGGGATGTCGTTGGGCATACCCTAGCCATATTTGTACATATGACGCTGGGTTAGAGGCCATAGACCCCTTGGTCGGTTGGGACAAGTGTGTTCCTTTAATTTAAATTGAATTAATTATTTAATTTGAAGTGAATTGTATATATTTGAAATACTTATGATGTATGATGATCCATGGGATCATGATGGGCTTGGCCTGAGAAATTGAGGTGGCAAGGCCATCAAGTTTGAGGTGATGTGATCATCTGGTTGGGCTTGGCTCGGGTTACTTGGGTGATGTGATCACCAGTTGGGTGTCAGGGACATCAGTTGAGGTAGCAAGGATGTTGGGTTGAGAGTGTAGCCCGTGATATTGGATGACATGAACATTAGACTTGAGCGACATGCTTGTAGGGGAACTAGGTGCCGGTTGGATGTGGTTTAGGTACTATTTTTGTGATATCACACACTTGTGATGGTCAAAGCGCCGATTGGAGTCATGTGCACATAGGTTGACTCAGTGATGGGGTGGTTTTGACCACTCATGTGGGTAGAGGCCCCCGATAGTGCAAATTAGGTATTTGGTTTAGGGGTGATTTTCATAGAAATCCATAGGGAAGGTGAGGAGCCTTCATATGATAGAGTTGATGTTATCGGTTGGGGGGTGAGGCTTGTCGTATTGAGATTGTCGGGACTAGACTATTTTGGGAGGATGGAGATCATCGTTCCTTGAGATTTCATGCTATGAGACAACGGTGATTTTTATTTTAGGATAGATATTGTTGTGTCTCCTGACGTTAGGCTTCGAGCTGACGGGTGCTTCCAAGCAGGTGTCTGAGGGACCAGGGTTTTATTGCTTGGGTGTGCCTTTGGGATGTCAGTGACTTGATTAGGGACACGAGGTGTAAGTTTTCATGAGATGATGGCTTAATTATTTGGATGTGGAACCTGAGGGTTCACTTGGTATATTTGACATTAGGGGATACCTTGGGCCATGGGCCTAGGATACTCTCCTCTTCAGTGATTTTGGCATTGGCTGAAGTAGGTGACAACTTCCTGGTAGCTATTGAGCACCAGGGAAACTTGTTTGTTTTATTTAAATTGCATGATTTATTGCCTTTATTTAATTTTATACACACCTTCTTAAACACATATGTTGGGTCTACACACTTTGGTGGTATCCTACTAAGGATCATTCTCACACCCTACATGGGCCCTTTAGAACGCGTGTAGACTTTATGATTTTGCATTCAAGTAAGGTTTCGAGCTCTAGAGCTAGATCCTAGTTAAGTTAGTATGGGATGTTGACATGGAACCTTGAGGTTATTTTCTCAGTTTTAGATTTATGTTTTAGTTTCTCTTTAAATTTCAGCATGCTTATGTATATGTATATACTGTTGGTCAGCCTTTGGTGACCCCTTATAGATATTGTATGTATTAATTGATATAGATGCATGCTCTGTTTTAAATTCTATAAATTTTATGTTTGGTTGTTACTTATTTCTATTTCTATTATTTAGTCATGCTTCTGCTATTGTCTATTATTGATTGTGTTTCCGCCATGGGCGGGTCTAGTTTGAGTCTAATGATTCTTTTTCTTCCACTGCATGTTATATATATTTCTACTCTGACCATTATCATATCATCCCCTAAGGGTATAGACCCCCCACTTTTTCCCCTTTACACCCTTACTGCTAGTCGAAAACCTTTTTTATTTAGGGAGGTTCACCTAAGGCCAGTGGCACCTGGTCCGAAAGCACTATTCGGGTGTCCAATCAGGTCGGGGACACTACAAGTGGTGTTAGAGTAGTTCTTGACTGGGAATTGATATCAAAATTCAGTTGGATAATAATTTTTTCAATACTATTTTTCTTTTCTGTTGGTCTCACTATTTGGACTATGTTAGAATAGAGACTAGGTGTTGTTAGAACTGGGTTTAGAGATCCTATTTGGGTGCCTCCAACCCCATGTATGAGGGACAAAACAAGTTACCATGGGTGGGAATTATTGTTCTGTTTTTATTTTTTAAAAATTTATATGATTTCCACCTTGAGTTGTGTTCTTGGAATGTGATTTGTTATCTGTTATGGAATGTGACTTGTGACCCTTAGCCTGGTATGATAAGGAATAAGTATTGGACCCTTAGCCCAGTAAATCAAGGGGTGTTTTTGTGTTTGTTATGCTTTTTATTGCTTTTGTTAGGCACATAGTAGGATGTTTAATTATATATATGCATGTGTGCCTATGATATAGAAATGCCATGTGATATGTGATATATATATGTATTAGTCATGGCTCTTATAGGAGCAGGAAGGTATGATATGGGGTGATGTTAATCACCAGGTTGGGTGATGAGGTTGTCAGTTTGAGGTGATGTGGATCATCAGGAAAGGCATGGATCAGGGTATATTTGATACCTAACTCTGTTGAGGGTGGGTAAGGAGGCCAAGAGGTTGGGATTTTGAGAGGCATGGTTGTGATGTGTAAGGGTAAGGGTAGTGAGTTGACACTGCATGTTACTTCTTTCCCTACCTGCATTATATATATATATATATATTTGTGTTTGTGTGTGTTTGTGTTATCTGGGCTATCTAACCATGTGATGGTATTCAAAGGATTCATCCTAGATGAATCAGATGGAGCATCATACGGGCGATGGTTTAGTGTCACAGGAGCACGAGTAGATTGAGAACCTTAAGGTTTAGGTAGAGAAATTATGGGATCAAGCTCAGGTATAAACTCCAGTGAAGGCGGGTCAGCTGCCATACTTGACAGCTTTTGGGTCGTTGATTGACAAGCAGCTCAGAGCGAGCCTGGTGTGAGTTATTCAGGGTATCGATAGGGGAGCTCAGGGAGCAGAGCCTTCGATGGAGTATCTGACATGGTATTTCAGTTGTATCACCCACCACTTTTTCAAAGTGAGAGTGTTTCATAGGTATTTGAGAACTGGATCGAGTCTAGGCAGATGATCTTTGAGCAGTTAGAGATGGCTACATGGCGGAGGGTCAAACTGGAAATATATATATGTATGTATGTATGTATGTATGTAGGTATGTATGTATGTAGGTAGGTATGTATGTATGTATGTATGTACGTACGTACGTATGTATGTAGGTAGGTAGGTAGGTATGTAGGTACGTACGTACGTAGGTAGGTAGGTACGTATGTATGTAGGTATGTATGTATGTATGTATGTATGTATGTATGTATGTATGTATGTATGTATGTATGTATGTATGTATGTATGTATGTATGTATGTATGTATGTATGTATGTATGTATGTATGTATGTATGTATGTATGTATGTATGTATGTATGTATGTATGTATGTATGTATGTATGTATGTATGTATGTATGTATGTATGTATGTATGTATGTACGTATGTATGTACGTACGTATGTAGGTAGGTAGGTAGGTAGGTATGTAGGTACGTACGTAGGTAGGTAGGTAGGTACGTATGTATGTAGGTATGTATGTATGTATGTATGTATGTATGTATGTACGTATGTATGTACGTACGTATGTAGGTAGGTAGGTAGGTAGGTATGTAGGTACGTACGTACGTAGGTAGGTAGGTACGTATGTATGTAGGTACGTATGTATGTATGTATGTATGTATGTATGTATGTATGTATGTATGTACGTACGTACGTATGTAGGTAGGTAGGTAGGTATGTAGGTATGTACGTACGTAGGTAGGTAGGTACGTATGTATGTAGGTAGGTATGTATGTATGTATGTATGTATGTAGGTAGGTATGTATGTATGTAGGTACGTACGTAGGTACGTATGTATGTAGGTAGGTAGGTATGTATGTATGTATGTATGTATGTACGTACGTACGTACGTACGTATCTAGGTAGGTAGGTAGGTATGTAGGTACGTACGTAGGTAGGTAGGTAGGTACGTATGTATGTAGGTATGTATGTATGTATGTATGTATGTATGTATGTATGTAGGTACGTACGTATGTACGTATGTATGTATGTATGTATGTACGTACGTACGTACGTATGTATGTATGTATGTATGTAGGTACGTACGTACGTACGTACGTACGTACGTATGTATGTATGTATGTATGTATGTATGTATGTATGTATGTATGTAGGTATGTAGGTATGTATGTATGTATGTATGTATGTATGTATGTATGTATGTATGTATGTATGTATGTATGTATGTATGTATGTATGTATGTATGTATGTATGTATGTATGTATGTATGTATGTATGTATGTATGTATGTATGTATGTATGTATGTATGTATGTATGTATGTATGTATGTATGTATGTATGTATGTATGTATGTATGTATGTATGTATGTATGTATGTATGTATGTATGTATGTATGTATGTATGTATGTATGTATGTATGTATGTATGTATGTATGTATGTATGTATGTATGTATGTATGTATGTATGTATGTATGTATGTATGTATGTATGTATGTATGTATGTATGTATGTATGTATGCATGTATGTATGGATGTATGTATGTATGTATGTATGTATGTATGTATGTATGTATGTATGTATGTATGTATGTATGTATGTATGTATGTATGTATGTATGTATGTATGTATGTAGGTAGGTATGTATGTATGTAGGTAGGTACGTAAGTATGTAGGTAGGTATGTATGTAGGTATGTATGTATGTAGGTACGTACGTAGGTACGTATGTATGTAGGTAGGTATGTATGTATGTATGTAGGTATGTAGGTACGTACGTACGTACGTATGTAGGTAAGTAGGTAGGTATGTAGGTACATACGTAGGTAGGTAGGTACGTACGTACGTAGGTAGGTAGGTAGGTACGTATGTATGTAGGTATGTATGTATGTATGTATGTATGTATGTATGTATGTATGTATGTATGTATGTATGTATGTATGTATGTATGTATGTATGTATGTATGTATGTATGTATGTATGTATGTATGTATGTATGTATGTATGTATGTATGTATGTATGTATGTATGTATGTATGTATGTATGTATGTATGTATGTATGTATGTATGTATGTATGTATGTATGTATGTATGTATGTATGTATGTACGTACGTATGTAGGTAGGTAGGTAGGTATGTAGGTACGTACGTAGGTAGGTAGGTAGGTACGTATGTATGTAGGTATGTATGTATGTATGTATGTATGTAGGTATGTATGTATGTATGTAGGTATGTATGTACGTATGTATGTACGTATGTATGTATGTATGTATGTATGTATGTATGTATGTAGGTACGTATGTATGTAGGTACGTATGTACGTATGTACGTACGTATGTATGTATGTATGTATGTATGTATGTATGTATGTATGTATGTATGTATGTATGTATGTATGTATGTATGTATGTATGTATGTATGTATGTATGTAGGTAGGTATGTATGTAGGTATGTAGGTAGGTATGTAGGTAGGTAGGTACGTACATAGGTATGTATGTATGTATGTAGGTATGTACGTACGTACGTAGGTATGTATGAGGTGTGTGGCGCCAGTACTTTTATGTGACCATAGTTGGGTGCATGGCTATTAAGGTGTATGTATGTATGTATGTATGTATGTATGTATGTATGTAGGTATGTATGTATGTATGTACGTACGTACGTAGGTATGTATGTATGTAAGTAGGTATGTATGTATGTATGTATGTATGTATGTATGTATGTATGTATGTATGTATGTAGGTATGTATGTATGTATGTATGTATGTATGTATGTATGTATGTATGTATGTATGTAGGTAGGTAGGTAGGTACGTAAGTATGTAGGTAGGTATGTATGTATGTATGTATGTAGGTATGTATGTATGTAGGTACGTACGTAGGTACGTATGTATGTAGGTAGGTATGTATGTATGTATGTATGTATGTATGTATGTATGTATGTATGTAGGTAGGTAGGTAGGTACGTAAGTATGTAGGTAGGTATGTATGTATGTAGGTATGTAGGTATGTATGTATGTAGGTACGTACGTAGGTACGTATGTATGTAGGTAGGTATGTATGTATGTATGTAGGTATGTAGGTACGTACGTACGTACGTATGTAGGTAGGTAGGTAGGTATGTAGGTACGTAGGTAGGTAGGTAGGTACGTACGTATGTATGTAGGTATGTATGTATGTATGTGTGTATGTATGTATGTATGTATGTATGTATGTATGTACGTACGTACGTACGTACGTATCTAGGTAGGTAGGTAGGTATGTAGGTACGTACGTAGGTAGGTAGGTAGGTACGTATGTAGGTATGTATGTATGTATGTATGTATGTATGTATGTATGTATGTATGTATGTATGTATGTATGTATGTATGTATGTATGTATGTATGTATGTATGTATGTATGTATGTATGTATGTATGTAAGTAGGTAGGTACGTACGTACGTAGGTATGTATGTAGGTAAGTAGGTATGTACGTACGTACGTAGGTATGTATGAGGTGTGTGGCGCCAGTACTTTTATGTGACCATAGTTGGGTGAATGGCTATTAAGGTGTGTAAGCATCGGGGAATCGAGGAGATACAGGTTACTTGAGGTGTGTTAGCATCGGGGCATCGAGTAGATACATGTTACTTGAGGTGCATTGGCTTCTGGGCCTCGTTGTGATGCGGTACTAGTTGAGGTGCGAGGCACCATGACTGTTTTGAGCATTTGATGAGATGCGGGACCCCATTGGTGCCATGTGTAACATGGGCATGAAGCGGGCACCAATGCAGTGTGGGATTTAGATGAGTGTCAGGTATGACACGGGAGCACCTGATGAGGTATAGGAGTGATGGTGCATCATAGGAGGAATTATGAGCCTGGGAACTGGTTAATGAACCATTTGTTTGATTTGATCTTTGGGTCAGGATGCGATATGGGTAGGTCACTCCTAAGGTTGGGAGCCCCCATGAGGTAGTTGACCTATGCCCTTTTGACTAGGGTAGTTCGGGTTAATTTTTCTAGGATGTGTATGTTGGGTACCATTTATGGGTTTTGTTTTATAGCTTGGGGATGAACTATGTTAAGGTGGGGAGATTGTAACATCTCAGGTTTTTGGAGCAGGTCAAAAACCTCTACCTTTTTAATTTTTTGGAATTGGTGGGTATGCCAATTTCTTTTTCAATCATCGAAACCTAATTCCATATTTTCCTACAACCCTATATCGTGTTTTTAGATGGGTTTAGAGGCTTGGAGAGTGCCTTGGGTGTTCGAAAGGGTTTCAGGTGCATCAGAGGCCCAAAGGACCTGTTTTGAGAGTTACAGGTCAAGCCACAGGGTTTGGGTAAACCGTGGGGCCTCTCCCAGCTAACTATGCAGCCCAATTTTGTACTATCACATAATTTGGAAAATTATTTGGGTTGGGGTGCATGATTATGTGATAAAGTCTGTAGTTTTGAAGAGGGATTTCGCATGGCTTGCGCACGGTTAGGGTAAATCATGGGCAAGTCACACGGGTAGTACTACTTAGGTAGTACCCTCTCACTGTAGCACGCATGGTTTATGAACGGTTTGGAAAACTATGTGAGCTAACCGTACAACCTCATTGGAGGGGTGAAATTAATTTTCTACCCCTATTCTCTTTTTCTTTCTTCCTCCTCCTCCTTCTTCTCTTGGTCGTGTGTACAACGGTAGGGGGGATTTCTTCTTTCCCTAGGGTGTGCTCCCTTTCCTTTGTTTGGACTCCATTTTTTCACCGTTAGGTGAGTTGTAATCATATCGATAAGGATCTCCTCACCCAAGCTTCTCTTTTCCTTTTCTCTCACCTCATGAACCACTAAATCCATCTGTGTCATTTTTTCCTATTTTTAGGGCGTTTGTTAGAAACTTTGATTTCTTCCAAACCGGTCGAAGTTATGGATTGATATCGAATGTGCCTACGCCTAAGATGCCAAGGTAGGTGGTGCATACCTTTGAGTTTTTTCTGTTGTTTTGGGGGTCTGACTTTTAGCGCGTCGTTGGGTATTTGAGTGAGACCCTAATAAATTTAATTCTTGATGTTAAATTGATTGTATGACCTTTTGGGATGTCGTTGAAAATTGCCTAGCCATATTTTTACCTGTGAGGTCGGGTTAGGGGATGTAGACCACTTGGGTGGTTGGGTCGGGTGTGTTCCTTTATTTTAAATTGAATTGTTTATTTAACTTGAAGTGAATTATATATATTTGAAATGATTATGATGTATGGTGATCTATAAGATTGTGACGGGATCAACCTGAGGAATTGATGAGGCAATGTCGTCGAGTTTGAGTTGATGTGATCATCTGGTTGGGCTTGGCCTGTGTTACTTGGGTGATGTGATCACTAGTTGGACATCATGGATGTCTATTGAGGTGGTGAGGTCGTTAGGTTGAGGGTGTGGCCCATGATATTGGATGGAATGACCATTGGACTTGAGCGTCATGGTCACAGGGGCATGAGGTTCTAGTTTGATGTGGATTAGGTACTATTTTAGTGATACCGCTCACCCGTGATGGCCAAAGCTCTGATTAGAGTCAAGTACACACAGGTTGACTTAGTGATGAGGTGGTTTTGACCACTCATGGGGGTAGAGGCCTCCGGTAGTGCATCTTAGTTATTTGGTTTGGGGGTTCTTATTGTATAAAGCCAGGGGGAAGGTGAGGAGACTTCAGATGATAACATTGAGTCTATTGGTTGGTGGATGAGGCTTACCATATTGAGGTCGTTGGGGCTGGACTATTTTGGGAGGGCAGAGATTATAGTTCCTCAGGACGTCATGCTATGAGCCGACGATGATTTTTATTTGAGGACAGACATTGATATGCCTCTGGATGTCAAACTTCGAGCCAATGGGTGCTTTAGAGCAAAGATCCAAGGGACCAGGGTTATATTGCTTGGGCGTGCCTTCAGAACGTTTGTGACTTGATTGGGGACATGAGGTGTCGGTTGGCATGAGGTGTCGGGTTACTTATTTAGAGGTGGAACCTGAGGGTTCACCTGGGCTATTTGACATCAAGGGATACCTTGGGTCATGGGTCAAGAATCCTTTACTCTTCAGTGATTCCGACATTGGACGAAGAGGGTGACAACATCCTGGTAGTTGTTGACCACCAGGGAAGATTGTTTGTTTTATTTAAATTGAATGAGTTGTTTCCTTTATTTAATTTTATACACACCTTCTTAAACACATATGTTGAGTATGCACATTTGGGTGGTATCCTACTGAGACTCGTTCTCACACCCTATACAGGTCCTTTAGGATGCGTGTAGACTTTATGATTTTGCGTTCAGGTAAGGGTTTGAACTCTGGAGCTAGATCCTAGTTGAGTTAGCATGAGATGTTGGATGGTAACTTGAGGTTCTTGCCTCATTTGGAGATTTCTGTTTTAGTTTCTCTTTCAGTTTCATCATGCTTATGTATATGTATATACTGTTGGTCATCCTTTGGCAACTCCTTCTGGATATTGTATGTATGACCTGATATGGATGTATTCTATGTTTTAAATTCTACAAATGGTATGTTTGGTTCTTCCTTATTTCTATTATTGTTGTTTAGTCATGTTTCCACTATTGTCTATTATTGATTGTGCTTCTTCCATGGGTGGGTCTGGTTCAAGTATGGTGAGTCTTTTTCTTCCACCGCATGTTAAATATATTTTTACTCAGACCATTATCATATCATCCCCTGAGGGTATAGCCTCCCCACTTTTCCCTCTGTACACACTCGCTGCTAGTTTGAAGCCTTTGGCATTTGGGGAGGTGCACCTGAGGCCAGTGGCACCCGACCCAAAAGTACTGTTCTGGTAGCTAATCAGATCGGGGATGCTAGAACCTCGATCTTTTGAACATAGTCTCTAATACCAGTTGTTATGGAAACACCAGGATTACCAATGAAAAAAAATTCTAAAAGAAGAATGAAAAGGATAAAAAAAGAAAAAATGAAGAAGAAAAATAAAAACACCATATTTGAATGGTTCGAGAATAATCCATATATCCATAGAGAGGCTGAAAAAATTCACTATATCTAGGAGCAATATTATAGGGTATAAACTTGGAGTATTAAAAACATAGCTCAAAATGAGCTCATAAAGCAACACAGTGCTATAATAACCTTCATTGTTATAGTTCCAAATACATATAGTTGGTATACTATGCTATAATAATTGTGTTAATAAGTCCACAGTGTTACATTACTCGTTCTAGTAAAGTATAAGTTGTTTTAGTACCTCGTCGATAAGGTCTGCACTGTTATAGTAATATTGTTGGTCTTGTTGATAAGCTATGATATAGTGGTCAACACTGCTACAATATGGGCAACTAATAATTTGGATCAACTTTATCTGATGGATTGAGATCCACCATTCCAATTGAGATTTCATGTGTCATGTTTCTCCTAATTCAATTATCCACGTGTCATTGATATGTTTCCTACCTCCAATAGTCATCATCACTTCACTGACTAGTATGTATTCATTTTCATAAGTACATGTTGCATTTCCTTGATAATTAACCAATCTTCTTATTCTAAGAGTCTTTGTTGATGTGTCGCTTCTTGACCTAATTTTAACATTTGATATTCTTCTTCATTATCCTTAATTTGGACCTACCATGATTCTAGATCTCACTGGAACCACACTCAATTATCCTTCCTCTCTCCATTGATAAAGCCTCTTCTTGGTGCAAAATTGTTTGTATGTCCTCTTTTTCTTATGTAAACTTTCCTCTTCAAGAACCAAAACTATAATGTTGTTAAATATCAACATATTCATTATAATTTTATTAGTGAGGTTGGTGATGAGTTTATCGTATGAATATAGAAAACTCTGGAGCACAATATTTTCACATTCAGTATCCTCTATTTTGTAGCCCAACGTCATGAGCTGAGAAAGAAAGGTATTCAGTATGTTGATGTGGTTGATCACTGATGATGAATCCACTATCTGAAGAGTGCATAATTTTCTATTTAAGAAAATTTTATTCTTCAGTGACTTGGTCTCATATAGCTTTGTCAAGGTATCTTAGATTTACTTTGTTGTCTTTTTCTCTATAATTCTTAACAAGACCTCATCTTCCAAATCCAAATGGATATTGGAAATAACATTCTCATCCAGGTCATTCCACTTTTCCTCCATCACACTGGTTCGTCTTTCACCATTTTTCGGTAGGTAGTCATCCTTCCACAACACTACTTTCATCTTTATTTTTCATAATAAAAAATTATTCCCATTGAATTTTTCGCTCTAGAATATCATCACTATCTAGGTATGTCGTTAGTCCAGAACCTCCTTTGTTTAATAATGGTGTATTTAATAATCTCAATAAAAATTTTCTAATGTGAAAGATCAACTAGAATCGCAATCACCAAGCATACTCAAATTTATAGTACCCAAAAAAAGTTAACAACATCGATCTATAATCTCTCTCTAATACCACTTATAGAGAGAGAAAATGATTGATCCACCAGTGCAATAATAATACTGAGATAAAAACATAGGGAAAATGTGTAAATAAATAGACACTAGATATAACGTGGAAAATTTCCAAATGAAGAGGGGTAAAAGGCCACAAACAAGTAGTAAGATCATTACGGGTAAGATATGGGTTCAAACAGTCTCTCACTTTTACAGGGAGAAAACTCTCGTAATATTTTCTCTTGAATAGTAGGAGAAAACACCTCACAAATCCCACATAGATGAATGAACTAGAGACGTTTCTTTTGAAGCTGATGAAATGTTCCCCTGAGGAATCTCCTTTTTATAGGTTGTTGCAACCCCCTGCAACCCACTATGCTGGATCTCAATGGTGGGTTTGGCCACCCACCCCACCAGCCTTATCTATTCCCTTTAACATTGTGGGGGGGCGCCCAAAAATAAACAATGGGGTGACTAACATCCTCCAAGAAGTGTCCAAAAAAGGGTTGTTGTCAACAATAAACATGAAATGATTCATAGATAATGGGTTTCTTATACCTAAATTCACCCAAAATCTCAATCCACACTAAATCCAGAGGTGTCTCCAATAGATTGATCTTAATGCGACCGCAACTGGATGCATCAAGGAACTAGTTCTGGCATCTGAATATAGATAACAACCACATGAGTTACCTAACGATTTGAGGGGTTCTAGAATGGGAGAGGAAGGCCTCGTAAGTGGACCGAGACCACAATTGACGTAGGATCACAATACATGTAAAAAATGAAAGTCCATCTAAAGTGTGGAAAAAAACGAGAAAAATACGTATGAGGGTCTCAAGCATGCCTTCACCAAATCGTCTTCCTCAATAAGGTGGACAAGAATATGTCGTGAATCAAGCACCTTGACAACCATGCGATGTCAAAATCCCCAAATTCCATTGATAAGCTTCTCAAAATCATGAACCATGGGTCATTATGAACCAAATTGAGCCACCAACTCGACACCAAGCAGGGCAGTGGCCTTTGTGAACTTCAGTGAAGAGAGCTCCACAATTGGTTTTACCTCTAAAAGCTTGGGAACTTTTGACTCACCCTGAATACCTAGGACTGTTGGCACCAAATCAACCGAGGGTGATAATGAAAAGCATGAAGAAAGATGCACTGCCATCCATTGCGAGGGAGAGGACAAGGTTGCCAACATGGGGGTGACTGACATCCTCCAAGACGTGTCCAAAAAAGGACCGTTATCAACAATAAACATGAAATGATTCATACATGATGGGTTTCTTATACCTATATTCACTCAAAATTTCAATCCACACTAAATCCATAGGTGTCTCTGATAGATTGATCTTAATTCAATCATAATAGGATGCATCAAGAAACTAGTTCTGGCATTTGAATATAGATAACAACCACAAGAGTTTCCTAATGATTTGAGGGGTTCTGGAATGGGAGAAGAAGACCTATGAAGTTGACCAAGACCACGATCGATGGAGGATCACGATACATGTAAAAAATGAAGTTCCATCTGAAGTGTGGAAAACAAAACGAGCAAAATACATATGAGGGTCTCAAGCATGCCTTCACCAAATCATCTTCCTCAATAAGGTGGACAAGAATATGTCATGAATCAAGCACCTCGACAACTGTGTGATGTCGCAATCCCCAAATGCCATCGATAAGCTTCTCAAAACCATGAACTGTGGGTCATTATCAACCAAATTGAGCCACCAACGCGACACCGGGCAAGGCAGATGCCTTTGTGAACTTCAGTGAAGAGAGCTCCACAATTGGTTTGCCCTCCAAAAGCTTGGGAACTTTTGACTCACCCCGAATACCTAGGACTATTGACACCAAATCAACCGAGGGGTGATAAAGAAAAACTTGAAGAAAGGTGCATTGCCATCCATTGTGAGGGAGGGGCCAAGGTTGCCAACATGGGGTGACTGACATCCGCCAAGAAGTGTCCAAAAAAGGAATGATGCCAACAATAAACATGAAATGATTCATAGATGATGGGTTGCTTATACCTATATTCACCCAAAATCTCAATCCACACTAAATCCAAAGGTGTCTCCAATAGATTGATCTTAATGCAACCACAACACGATGCATCAAGGAACTAGTTTCAACATCTGAATATAGATAACAACCACATGAGTTGCCCAACGATTTGAGGGGTTCTGGAATGGGAGGGGAAGACTTAGGAAGTGGACCAAGACTATGATCGGCGGAGGATCGCGCTACATGTAAAAAATGAAGGTCCATCTAAAGTGTGGAAAACAAAACGAGCAAAATACATGTAAGGGTCTCAAGCATGCCTTCACCAAATCGTCTTCCTCAATAAAGTGGACAAGAATATGTCATGAATCAAACACCTTGACAACCGTGCGATGTCGCAATCCCCAAATGCCATTGATAAGATTCTCAAAATCATGAACCGTGGGTCATTATCAACCAAATTGAGCCACCAACACGACACCAAACAAGGCAAATGCCTTTGTGAACTTCAGCGAAGAGAGCTCCACAATTGGTTTGCCCACCAAAAGTTTGGGAACTTTTGATTCATCCTGAATACCTAGGACTGTTGGCACCAAATCAACCAGAGGGTAATAAAGAAAGGCAAGAAGAAAGGTGCACTGTCGTCCGTTGCGAGGGAGGGGCCAAAGTTGCTAACATAGGGAATTAGTGGCACCTAAAGAGAAAATATAGAAAGGTTAAGGAATATCTAAACACATTTTAATTGGAACAATGAATAGATGTCACGCCTATCTCCGCATAAGATATCCATATAGCATTAAAATTAATAAAAAAGAAATATTATGCATTTTATAAATGAAATAATGGTCTGTTTGGGGGGGGGGGGGGTGTTGCGTCGGTGAGTAGACCCTGGGGGCACAGGCACAGGCAGCCATGGCAGCAGTCTCCACCGCTTTGCGATCCATTCTCTGTTCAGGCTCTGCACGTAACGCTGCAACTAGAGTTGCCTCTTCATCTAAAGCCGCTCGCTGCCCCATCCGTGTCACTGTCACTAAACCCCTTCCTCTTCGCTCCTTCAGGTAATTTCGAACTGGGGATAGAGACACGAGCTTTCGAAAAATGTTAATTGTTTTTCTTTTGATCACTTGTCACAAGGTCTCCTGTGGAAATGAGCTTTGGCGTCGAATCATTGCTTCCGTTTCACTCTGCAACTGCGTCTGCGTTGATGAATTCGAGGCTATCCATCCCCTCTGGATATGGCTGGCTTCTGGATGGTATGCATTTTCTCCTCTATTTGCTAAAATTAAGTGTTCAAATTTTAAGTCGTTTGTGGCCTATTAGAGTACTGGATTGTTTGCAATCTATTGTTTTTTCAGGGTTTGTATAGTGCTTGAAAACTACATCTGGGGTAGGGAATAGAAGCAATTTTTTTATTCTTATTGCTTCACTCTGTCACTTCCTTAGGAAATTTCACATTGTGGTGTCACTGATTAAGAAACTGATGAGTTCCACCATATTGCACACCTTTTAGAGCTGCCTGTTCAAGCCATCAGGGTTGATATTCAATATTCAATGGGAAGATCTGGATAATTCTGACCCTTAAAATTACAGCTAATGCTCCTATTATCCAGTGAGAAGTCTGTATCAAGCCCGTCTCTTTCATCCTGAAGCCAATGCAGTAACCAAAGTCCCTCAAGTTTAATGGTGGCCATTGAGCAAAACCAGAAGGCTTCATAAAACACTTATTCTGGATTGTCGTTTAATGTGTTAGGAAGATGCATAGTGGTATCTTTCGTGACTAAAATATAGCTGTATTTCAGAAAGATTGGGAGGTCTTGCTTTGTTTTCTGAAATGGCAGTGCTCTGTTATATTGAAAAATGCAAGACACGACAACTTTGCAAATTAATATTCCCCAAACTTCACTGAAAATTCCGATTTTATCTCCAATCTATGACATTTTCCAGTGATGAAGAGGCTGTCACGGCGCATCTTGGGGTTTTTTTATTTCTAAATCAATGCTTTTTGAAATTATTTTTGGAAAATATAAGAAATTAACCATGCATTCAAACAGTCATCGAAAGAGGGGAGAAAAGACAGCTTGCTTAGGATTTATTTTTATAGGCGATTAGCAAGCTTTTGTATTCTGGTTGCGTATTTGAGGTACTGCTAAACCCATCTTTGTGTTGCATTAATTCATCTTTGCATCAAATTTTTGTCTTGTTTAAACCGTACTAGAACAAACCCTAAGAGAATAATCTACCAGGTGTTCTTCATGTCCGTCAATGGATTATAACACTGGATATTCTTAAAAGGGGTTCTTTTTAGGAAGTTGTGGTGTTTATACTATGTTTTCTGTTGAATCCCTTTGCAATTCCTTGGGATTACTTAATTGGGACCGTTCATTTAGACTTCTAAATGCCCTTTTTCTTGATTTGTGCCCACAATTTCAGATAATTAACTTCCAAGCATGCTTTGGTTAATAGAGACTGAACGAGGACATGGAGAATTTACTTTTGAGTACTCCCCCCCCCCCCCCCCCCCTTACTGATGATTCCTGTCATGGGGATGAAGGACCATGTTTGGGTGTTATCAGTATTTTTAGAATTTTTAGTATTATTGAGGGCCATGTTTGGCTGGAGCAAATTCACATGGATGGAATGATTTTGGAGATCCCTGAAGTAGTTGCTGCTGCTGAGAACAATTTTTAGAAAAAAAGAGGGTGGTGGGGAAGCAAAGTAGAACTGCAGCTCAGGAAAGAATGGAGCACAATAATTGTATTCTGATATCATCTTTACTGATACAATATATCACATTTATAATGCTAATTTACAGCAATTCAATGAATCAAAGATTTACACGTGTAAAAATGTAGTAACAAATTTAACAAACAGTTAAACATAATTGGAAGTTTCTGGCGACTCTGAAAAAGGAATTATAAAATGTTATAGAAAATGAAAATATCTTATATGGACTTCTTGAAATGGGCTTGGGGTGGATTGGGTTTCTGCTCAACATCCCCCCTCAAGCGAAAGAGTGCTATTGTCACATGAGGTGTGTCATGCAAATTCTTGAACTGAGTATGAGGCAAAACTCCTGTCATGCAGTATGTAAGTTGGTTTTCAGATGGCACATGCCCAATGATTAATGTGTGTGCTAGTACTTGATTGCTAACAACTAGTACATCAAGCTTGATAAGTTTTGTATGACTTAATGAAACTAGGTGGGAAGCAAGAACTTGTGCATTAACATTATCACACCAAGTCTGAGGTCTAGATAGAATAGGTTGTTCAATTTTATTCAGTAGTGAGCTAATCCATATGAATTTAGCACCTAGATCTGCCAATGTTCTATATTCAGATTCGGAGCTTGATCAGGCCCCAATCCTTTGTTTTCTTAGCAATCCATGAGATTAAGGAGTCTTCATAAAATACGCAATAGCCCCCAATTGATTTTCTATCAACAGGACGTGATATCCAATCTTCATCAATTAAATGTAATTCATTTGTTTTTTTGATGTGAAGTTCATGATTTATGGTTCTTTAAGCATGTTAATAATCTTTTCACACTGTCAATGAGAAGTTGAGAAGTTGTTGGGACACTCAAGAATTGACATTAAAACTGATTTCATGTTTTGTTTGGGTAAGATACTTCAATTCTCCTATAGCATAAATGAATGGATTATGTAACACGCCCGGTCATGAACAAATTAACTTTTACCAGCAACCAAAGGAATGGGTGAAGAAGCAGCTAAGGACATGTCAAATCTTCTTAAAATATCTATAATGTACTTTGAGTGATATAATTCGTTGTTATCTCTGCGAGCCTTGATACCTAGAAAATAATGCAATGGACCCATGCCCTTCAACGAGGATATGAAATTCAACTATTCTTATCTTTGGTTCAAAAAAGAGATTAGTCGCATTTGAAATTTATGAAACCCTAAGCTATCAATGTGTGCCTTGACTTACCAAACCAAGCTCTTGGTGCCTGTCGAAGTCTGTATATAGCTTTATGCAATTTGCAAACAAAATTTGGTTTATATTTGTCAACAAAACCTTCTGTTATCTCACATGGACCTCTTATTGTAAGTTTTCATTTAAGAATGCATTGTTGATATCAATTTGATTGATTGGACGATTTTTTGGAATTGCAATAAATAATATCAGCCTTACTACTCAAGGCTTGATTACTCGACTAAAAGCTTCATTATAGTCCACCCCGAGGTTTTGTTGAAACCCTTTGGCAGCCAACTGAGCTTTGTGTTTCTAAAGACTTAAATCGGTGTTAAATTTTGTTTTGAATATCCATTTCCAGCCAACTAAATTTTCCTTTCCTGTGGGCGCTATGAGTGCCCAAGTTTTGTTCTGTTTAGGTGCTTCAAATTTTGAGTTCATAGACTTCTTCCAATGCTCCTTCAGTAGTGCTTTGGAATCTGTTTTGTTCTGTTTAGGTGCTTCAAATTTTGAGTTCATAGCATTCTTCCAATGCTCCTTCAATAGTGCTTGCATGTGTCTAGTGATACCAGCAAAGAGAAAAAAAAAAAAACCAGCAAGAGATATTTAGGTTTTACTATTCCAAGTTTACCTCTAGTCATCATTGAATGAATGTTTTCAACTTGTGGGATGATTCTGGACAGAGATTGACCGACCAAAGTGAAGCTTCTGGAGCACAGTAGAAGCGTTGGGCCGATGTCAAATTTTGGGTTTTCATCGATATCAACGAATAATATCGGAAGAACTCAACGAGCGCACCCCAAAATCTCTAGAGTGGATCTTGCACATTTTATTTGTAATTAATTTAAATATAAAATTTCCTCGTATTTGGTAATCTCCTTTATCTGTTGCTGCTCTTGTCGTGTTGTCCTTGCGTTGGAGAATCCAAGTGAGGATTCCTCTAGACGTATCTGCTTGTGTTTCTTTGAACATCGTTCTTGAAACTTTGGATGCTAGCGTAGAAGAGTGAGTGCTTCACGTTGTAGAAGAGTGAGTGCTTCACGTTGTTTGTTATCGACCATCTCTTGTTTTCTCTATGTTCTTGAAAGGTATGAAGGGGAGGGTTTCTCTCAGTTTTGAGGGAATTTTAGAGAATGTATCTTCCCCACATGAAAAATGATATCATTTAGAATATATACTTAGATTTAAATAATTGATAATTGTATAAAAACCTTTTATCATATTATTTATCTCAAGTTAATCCCCATGTCAAATAATAATAATAATAATAATAATAATATTATTATTATTATTATATCCCATGAAATTCAATATTTCTAATATCATTTCTTAAATAAATAAATTAATATTTATTTAAATAATATTATATAAAATATATTATTCTCAACGGATCATTAAACTCTATCCATATCCTCATAAAATATTATATTCACTAAAATTGTGAACATATTTATTCTAATGTTCATCTAACTAAATATTTATTCTAATGTTCATCTAACTAAATATTTATATTAATCTATTTATACGTTCAATTTTATTTGAATAAATACTATTTCACAAGTTGAGAATAAATTTATTCTTAATATTAAATTCAATAGAATTTATTGGGATTTTGTATATACTTAGTATGTGGTCCTCTATACCTCCTCAATGATAATAGGTGAACTTAAAACTCCAACAACACGTCAGGACATCCATAAAGAAAGAAGTTAATGTATCAACTACAACAACATTCCTACAGATGTTGTTGTGTAATATAATCATTATGTCTTCTGATATCTCACCAAATGCATGCTTGTGTTAGCACCATATATGCTCTATTTATTTTTCTTTAACCTTTTTTAAATGAACTCGTGTAATCATTATGTCTTCTGATATCTCATGATGACTTGTGTTCGTGTTTGAATTGGGTGTTTTGAGAAAATAAAAGGAATTAAATAAATAAGATTTGATAAAGTTTCATGCTACCAGGCATAGGATGTTCTCCTTGCTTTTAGGAATGGATCATGTTCGTCGTTTGTGAGCCGCTCAGGCAGTTGAGGTTCAGGGGCCTGATCCGGTTAATCGTCGGAGGGTTGACCTGATATAGGAGGATTAGGCATGACAACGAGTTTTGCGCGACTTTCAGCAGCAGAGTTTGGGTAAGCACAAGGGAAGTGTCTCTGATTTGGAGACGAAGCGTTGGATGGAGGAGCTCGAGATCGCTTTTGGTATGATTCGAGCACGAGTTGAGTTTTGGGTGTCACTGACAGTTAGTCAGATGTGGGGAGGTGTGCTTCAGTGGTGGACATTGTTTCTTGATGGCCGCAAGGAGATAGATGTGTTGTGGCCAGACTTTCAGAGGGAGTTCCAGGCAGAGTTTCTGTCGTCGATGATGATGGCAGCCAAGAGGCAGGAGCTGCTCTCCCTTTAGTAGGAGAGTATGAGTGTGCAGGAGCTTGAGATTAGGTTCAATGACCTCTTGCACCTCCAGATGTTTTTCCAAACGACGAGTCCAGAGCGCGACGTCTGGAGGAGGCTTTTCGCCCAGTGATCAAGTATGCGATCACTTCGTTTACGCTCCCGATGTGTCTAGATGTGCAGAAAAAGGATGAGGTTATCGAGTAAATGTTTTCCTTGGGAGTTGAGCCTCAGCAGGGTGGCCAACAGGGCGTTTCAAGGAGCAGAGCTTCAGGCAGTGGGCTGCGGGTGCTCAGGCAGTCAGGGTTCCGTTCAGTGGGAAACCGACCACAACAGTTTGTTTCCCGACCTTCAGGGATAGGTAGTTTTCGAGCGCCTTTCAGGGGTTTTCTGTTTGCGTGCCATATCTGGGGGAGATATGGGCACCACCAGGCTCAGTGTCTGACCGCTCAGGGAGTTCAGTTTCAGATGGGTGGTAAGACCCCTTTTTAGCAGCAATAGTTGCCTCCAAGGTAGTTTCAGCGGCATGGACCACATGTTGTTGAGCAGCCGATAGTAGATGGAGTTGACAGAGGGCAACCTCGTGATGGTCCCTGTCCACAGGGACCTAGGCCAGAGCGCGACCGTGGAGGCTGACAACAGAGAGGAGAGGAGCTGGGAGTGGTCAGATGCACGCATCAGAGGCAGCTGCGCCAGCGGAGCTGAGAATTGTTCGAGGCACGTTCAGTTTATCGTCTACCCTTGTGTGTGTTTTGTTTGATTCATGAGCCTCACACTCATTTGTTGCTCCTACTTTGGTCCATATGTTGAGACTGGACGTGGAGAGGCTTCTAGTGCCCCTAGTGTTATCTATGCCGGTTTGAGGTCAAGCTTTTTTGTTTGATGTGTGTTGGGGATGTAGACTGGTGATGGGGCAACACCAGTCAGTGGGGGACCTCTTCTTGTTGCAGATACATCTATATGATATTATCCTTGATATGAATTGATTGTATTCCGTGCATACAATCATCGATTGCTTTTAGAGAAGAGTTTTGTTTTCCGTTGTGGAGGGTCAACGAATGGCGTTCGTTGGCAAGCGAGGTTATCAGTTGGGTGGTAGGCAAGTGAAACCTCTTTTGTCGCTGTTGGCGGAGTTGTCAGTAGAAGCTCAGGTCAGGGGTGTTCACAGGGTTGTGGTGGAGTTCTTGAATGTTTTCCCAGAGGAGGTTATGACATTACCGTTGTAAAAGTGGGCGCTATAGACCCAACTTTATCAGTACTTTTTGATTACCATACCATGTATACGGTGACTTATGCATGATGTGCACTTACCATTATAGTGTAGATATTTATGCGTCCACTATTTAAATGGTAATGTCCATAGATTATTTATCTTATCAAAAGGTTATAGCAGTTCCTAGGCTATAATGAGAACCTCGAGATACTATGACATTAATCTTAAATATATGTCATATGGTCTTGATACATCAAACCGACCAAACACATTTGATGTCCGACTATCAGGTGTTTGAGGCTCATAAGCATTGTGACTTCTTATCATGAAGTTTGCACTTGGTGATCTCGAGTATGTGAGATCACGAGGATAGACTCATCAATAGGAACACCATATGTTTCAGGTGTCATTGGGTGTTCTTATCTTCAAACATGTGTATTGGTCTTCTGAATTGAGATAATTATTAATATGCATCATTTGATCGCGTACTTTAATGCAAGACAAAAACAATGACAATGAAGTCGTGGCGAGGTAACTTGTGTTGGATGCGTCATTGACGATATGACTTTGGTTGAATGATCAAAATAGAATTTGTCGCTTCCTTGAGGAAGTAATATCTCAGGCATAGTTGATATGGATGGTAGTACCTTCATAAATCCTTGGCCAAGGTAATCGAAGGTAATTTTGTTCAGTTAGATCAACATACAATAAAGTTAGAAAGGATGATGACACAAGTGTGTGTTCTGCTTTATGAGATATCTAAAGACAAAGAGATTATATCACACAACGTGTGTTCGTATGATGGTTGTCATTGTTATGACCATTTCTTATCTCTTTAGGAGACTTGATGAGTTACTAGACTTCGCCTTTGGTCTGTGAAAATTATTCACTGTTATCGAGTTAAGAGACTAGAAGGTCACACACAATAACGTATTCAAGAATCTTCTATATTCTGGTGAATATGTATATATGACATGTGAAGGTATCAGACACGCAACATAAGCCCCCGAAACGAGATTTTAAAATTTTTCACTGACGATTGACATGAACTCGTCGTCGTCGGCGATACATTGCCCGATTACTTCCTGAGGATCACGCGTGAAAGAAATTAAGCACACAAATCAAAACCACAAATACCTGGTTAGATCCGAAGCTGCGCTCAACGTCCGCTCGTCGTTGGCGATCATTACTCGAAGAACCCGAAACCGAATTCCACATACGTTTCAAGAATCTGCGGGAGCGTCAATCGTCGAAATCCGGGTGTTAGCGCGGAGACTCGACGGTGCCTTCGACGCCCCGACAATCACCGCATCGCCTTGCTTGCAATGCTTGAGAGAGAACTCAATCCGAGCTCCTGGATCTAGAGCCTCTCTCTATAGAACATGTGAGAGGAAAGAAGAAAGAGAAAGTTCATGAATAATACTTGGCATGTGCCTCTCTTCTTCTATTTATAGAGCGCTAGAAAATTATCTAGTATTGCCTCTCCGGCCCCCGAATAATTAACACTCTATACAAATGATATTATGACTACTATACCGTGTCATAAATATCATTTATTATTATTATTATTATTATCATCACTTATCTGTAATATAATAAATATATTACGTGATAATAATTGAACCATTAACTCAGCTCGTACTTCTCAAAAATATTAAATGAACCTTGAATAAATATTCGTTCAAATAATATTTTCACGTATTTACTTTAAAACTTGTAAATACATTTAATAAATAAATTCAATGTCAATTATTCTTAACTTGAATAATATGAATTTATCTATTACTTTGGTGATCGTATCTCCTTGGACAAAACTCTGACCCTAGTGACAAGACCCACCATGTCTAAAACTCCTATTCAACTAAATAAAGAAAATTCTTGAATACGTTATTGTGTGTGACCTTCTAGACCTTTATCTCGAAAGCAGTGAATACCATTCATAGATCAAGAGCGGGATCTATCAACCCGTCATGACCTCTACAGAGATGTAGATTGTCACAACAGCGACAACCAACCTACGAATACACACTGTGCAATATAATCTCTTTGTCTTTAAAATCTCATAAAGCAGGACACACACCCGTGTCATCATCCTTTTCTTGCATTATTATTTTTTGATCTAAATGAGTGAATTTACCTTGGACTACCATGACCATGAATTTATCAAGATACTACCATCCTAATCAACATGACCCGAGATATATAACTTCCTTAACCTGGAAGTGATAAATCCTTTATTGACCATTCAACCAATGTCATGCCACATATGACGCACCCAACACAAACTACCTTGTCACGATTTCATTATCATGGTTTTAGCCTTGCATCAAAGTACGCGATCAAATGACACACATTGACAATGATCTCTAGTTAGAAGACTATTACACATGTCCGTAGATAGGAACATCCAATGACACTCAAAACATGTGGTGTTCCTATTTGCGGGTCTGTCATCATGATCTCACTAATAGAGATCACCAAGTGCAAATTTCATGAGAAGAAGTCTCAACGCTTATGAGCCCCCGACACCTGATAGTTAAACATCTACTGTGTCCAGTCAGTATAATGTATCTAGACCACAAGACCTTCGTTTAAGATTAATGTCATAATATCTCAAGGTTCTTATTATAGCATGAGATCTGTTATAACCTTTTGATACGATAATTAATTAATGGATATTACCATTAAATAATGGACGTAGAAATATCTACACTCATCATGTATATCTAACTTATATACACGATATGGTAATCAAACGTATTGCATAGTTGGGTTTATGACACCCACTATTACAACACTCTCCCTTGCACTAGAGCCAACTTGCTAACCAGACTTTGTTAGCTCTCACATGATCAAAACCATGTTTCTGCAGAGTCACGACTTTAGCTGCTGGGCCTACCACGATTTTGCTGCGTGGCTATTTTTCTATTTGCAACCTTATCTCTTTGAGTAAAACTTCTCAAGAGATGGTATCCCTGAGTATATCCCTTTTGTCCACTGTCATAACTTGACATATTGGCTAGTAAGAATATCATAATTTACATTATGATAATACTTTTCTTATCAAGTGTGGTTCTAAGGACTGGAACAAAATCACTGCATTTACTTGCTCCTGACCCCCCAGAGTAGGGGCATGTTGCCCCCTACAACCCCCAACGAACTTATCGCGGAACTCGACCCGTGAAGGTAACAACTTGATGCGCAGTAAGGGTCGCAAACATTTGACTCAAACATCATCCAAATCGGATTGTGCCACACCAATCCAACAATCTCCCACTTGGAGTCTGATCCGCTACACTGGCCTACTTCGATGCCACTGACTAAGACAACTTACTTAATCTGAGCTCTTCCTCTTCCCCACTTACCAACGTTGTGTTTTCCATTCACAACTTTAATTTCAATCTGACGATTCATGAAATACCAGCTGATTTTTCCTTTGTGCTCCCATTGTGTCCTCCCTTATTTGGCCTCTCATCCTCTGTTCGCCAATGGAGACCAACTGAGGCACAACAATGCCTCAATTTATGTATTACCATAAGCTTCGTCAACATCTCTTCCAAATTGTTAGTTCCACAAATCTTCTGCAATGTCAGCAACCCATCTTATATCAAACCTTTGATGAAATGATACTTCAACTGAATGTGCTTCGTCTGGGCATGAAACACTCGGTTCTTTGCAAGATGTATAACACTTTGACTGTTACAGTGTAATACATTCTCCTCTCGCTTTCTTCCCAACTCATCCAAGAAGTTCTTCAGCTAAATCATTTCATTCCCAGCATTTGTTACAGGAATGTATCTACCTATGTGGTGGATAAAGCCACCACCTTCTGCAATTGTGATATCCGGCTTACTGCAGTTCCTCCACATGTAAATACATAACTTGCGGTACTCTTCATGTTGTCGATGTCACCTCCAAGGTCAGCATCCACATACTCTTGCAATGAATTGCCTTTACCAAAGCTTAGAGATACCTCCTTGCTGCCCTTCAAATACCTCATTATCCACTTCATAGCTTCCCAATGTTGCCTTCCAGGGTTAGCCATGTACCTACTCACAACTCCCACTACATGAGCAATGTCGGGTCAAATACAGACCATGACATACATCAAGCTTCCAATAACTGATGCATATTGAACCTTTTCCATGTATTCAATCTCTTCTACTGTCTTCGATGATTGCTCCTTTGATAGCTTGAAATGACCCGCCAGAGGAATAGAGACCGACTTTGCTTCCAACATACTAAATCTTCTCAGAACATTCCCAATATAATCAGCCTGTGATAACATCAAAGTTCCAACTGCACGGTCTCTTTTGATCTTCATCCCCAAAATCTTGTTAGCTTCTCCAAGATCATTCATTTCAAACTCTTCGGCCAACTGCCATTTCAGTTCATCAATCATCTGCACACATGATCCTACAATGAGCATGTCATCCACATACATAAGCAATATAATATATTCACCACCAAAGGATTTTATGTAGCAATATTGATCCATGCCGCATCGTTTGTATGCATTTTTAGTCATGAATGCATCAAACTTTTTGTTCCACTGCCTAAGTGCCTGCTTCAACCCATACAAGCTCTTCTAGAGTTTGCACACCATGTCTTCCTTCCCAGACTCAACATATCCCTCTGGCTGCTACATATAGATGGTCTCCTCTAGATCTCCATGAAGAAAAGTTGTCTTCACATCAAGTTGCTTAAGATACAAGTATTCTGATGTCATAATGCTGAGAACCACCTAGATAGTGGTAAACTTTACTGCTGGTGAGAATATTTCAGTGAAATCCACTCTCTCCTTCTGCTGGAAGTCTTTCACCACCAACCTTGCCTAGAACCTCATTTTTCCATCATGTTCTTCTTTGACCCGGTACACCCATTTGTTTTGCAATGCTTTCTTCCCTTGTGGTAGAGGTGTCAACTCCCAAGTATTGTTGTCATGTAGTGAAGAAATCTCCTCCTTTATGGCCAACTCCTACTTGCTCGACTTCTTTAACTGCATTGTCTCTTCAAAACATTTTGGTTTTACACCATCAGTCAATAGAAAATAGTGTAATGATGGTGAATACCTCTGCACAGGCCTTCTCACCCTTGTTGATCTCCTCTACTCCACTTGAGGACTAGACTCCACTAGTTCTGGTGTCTCATGCTCACGTACACCTTCAAGCTCCACTTGCTCTTTGAAATCTGATTCTTTGTTCCCATTTTCATCTTCAACTGTATGATGATCCTTGTATGTGACACCTTCATTGAATACCGCATTTTGGCTCTTGATGACCCTCTTGTTGAGATCATCCCAAAAGTGGTAACCAAACTCCCCAGCACCATAACCAATAAAGAAACATGGTTTGGACTTAGCATCAAGCTTGTCCCTTGCGTTGACATCAATATGTACATAAGCCAAACTGTCAAAGACTCGTAAATGTGAGAGTCTTACCTCCTTACCAGACCAGAGCTCCTTGAGTGAACATTCTCCCATTGGTGCATGTGGACTCATGTTAATGAGATATGCTGCCATGTTCACTACATCAACCCAGAAAGTCTTGAGTTACCCCGAATGCAAGCCTCATGCTCCTGCCACGTTCATTATGTATCCTATTCCTCCTTTCAGCTACATCATTCTGTTGTGGTGTTCCTAAGATAGTCTTCTCCCACTGAATTCCCTTGTTTGCACAGAATTCCCTGAACTCATTACTGTCATACTCTCCACCATTGTTAGACCTCAAGCATTTCAGCTTTGCTCCCGACTCATTCTCCCCCATGACCTTCCACTTCTGAAACATCTTAAACACATCAGATTTTCTTTTCAGAAAGTAAACTCACACCTTCCTTGCTGAGTCGTCAGTAAATGTCACATAAT
Source organism: Viscum album (assembly GCA_963277665.1). Classification (NCBI taxonomy): domain Eukaryota; kingdom Viridiplantae; phylum Streptophyta; class Magnoliopsida; order Santalales; family Viscaceae; genus Viscum; species Viscum album. Next base: position 499,417,281 of record OY728140.1, read on the forward strand.
ATTGCGACCCTCTAAGGGAATGTACTGGTGCAGACCCCCAAACATCAATGTGCACCAGGTCCAGCTTCCCAGCCTTCGGTGTTCTGTCTCCTTTTGCAAATGATACCTTTTTCTGCTTTCCAAGGATGCAATCTTCACATAAGCCAACTTACACCGACTTCAGCTCTAATAACAACCCCTTTGTTTCCGACACCTTCATCCCCTTCTCACTCATGTGGCCTAACCTATAGTGCCATAGTTGAGAATCTTCGATAGCATTTATTGATGTCACCATGTCCATGCAAGTCTCTGTCATGTTGTACAGAGTACCATTTTTTTCTCCCTGAGCTATGACTATAACTCCATTGATAATCTTCTAGGCACCACCAGTAAACATGGTACTGAAGCCTGCATCATCAAGCTGCCCCATAGAAATGAGATTTGTTCTTAAACCAGAGTTTTACCTCACATTTTTCAGAACCAGTAAACTCCAACTGTTGGTCTTGATTCATGCATCTCCTTTCCCCACAATCTGCAAGAGTTCATCATCAACAAGATGTACCTTGCCAAAATTTTCGGAAACAAAATTGTTCAGAAAACCATTCTCCAACGTGGAATGAAAAGACACCCCTGAGTCTAAAATCCAAGACTCTATAGGCTATCCACGCTCAGCAGCAACACATCATCAATTCCTTCAGTCATTGTGTTTTCTCCAAGTCCAGCAGGTAAGACCACCCCCATTTGCCTTATCTCGACTTTTCCCTCTTGACTTTGATCGCCCTGTACGATTGTCTCGCTGTGGGTATCTTCCTCTTCTACATTCAGAGCAGAACCAGAGAATCTGCCCGATTCTCTTCTTCAAATATCCTCACCGTGGATCAGGTCCTGTACATCCTTCAAAACCAACTTTGTATTCTCCAAAGAACTGCTCACCACTGTTATAGTTGCTTCCCAACTGTTAGGTTAAGAAGACAGTAGAACCAGAGCACATACCTCATCACCAAGCGCAATGTCCAACAGTGTCAATTGATTTATGATGGCGTTGAATTCATTGATGTGATCTGCAACAATTCTCCCTTCAACCATTTTCAGGTTGAACAATCGTCGCATCAAGTGTACTTTATTTGTCGTAGAAGGCTTCTCGTATATATTCGAGAGTGCTTGCATCATTTCAGTCGTCGTCTTCTCCTCTCTGATGTTGAACACCATGTTTTTGGCCAACATAAGGCGTACACCACCCAGAACCTGCCGATTCAGGAGCTCCCACTTCGACTGCTCCACGTCCGTTGGCTTCAGACCTAGAAGCGGAAAATGCATCTTTTTTTGATAAAGATAATCCTTGATATTCATCCTCCAGTAACTGAAGTCAGTTCCATCGAAGCGATCGATCTTCACCTTGCCTTCTTCTATAACCATCATTCAGTTCGAGGAATCCGAACTCAACCCTCTAATACCAGTTGATTCAGAAATGTTGGGAGTCGCAACGACAAAAAGAAACGATTCACAAAAGAGTAAAAGGGAAAAAGAAAAAGAAGAAGAACTTGGACACAAAGATTTACGTGGTTTGGGAAATCATCCCTACGTCCACAGAGAGGTAGAAGATTCACTAGTTTCGAGAGCACAATTTAGAGGGAGTATCTCAGAGTTTCTCACTAAGAAACCCTAGCCCAAAATAGGCTATAAAAGGAGGAAGACGATTCACTATTCCACCAACCGCATAGGAAGTACACATCACAACAGTGTTGCGGCCACACAAGTCTAAAATGCTACAGTGGCTGGCAGTTGGAAGTCCGCGTCACTATAGTACTGTTGACTCCAACGTCCGACCTGCTACAGTGCTTTGTTGGTATCGGTTGGTCAGCTCTGCTACAATGGTCATCGTTGCTACAGTCCTCAAAATTTGGGTTGGGAGCCTTCGGCCCCCTGACCCCCAGAGCAAGGGCGCGTTGCCCTCTGCAACCCCCAATGAGCTCACCGTGGAGCTTGACTCGTGAAGGTTGCGACCTGGTGCGCAGTACGGGCCACAAACATTCCACTCAAACATCATCCAAAACGGACCAGGCTACACCAATCCAACAATCTCCCACTTGGAGCCTGATCCGCTACCCTGACTTGCGTCGATGCCATTGAGTAAGACAACTTACTTAATCTGAACTCTTCCTCTTATCCACAACGACGTGCTTTCCATTCACAACTTCAATATCAAGCTGACGATTCATGAAATACCAGCTGTTTTTCCTTTGTGCTCCCATTGTGTCCTCCCTTATTCTGCCTCTCATCCTCTGTTCATCAGTGAAGACCAACAGAGGCACACCAATGCCTCAACTTATGTATTACCATAGGCTTTGTCAACATGTCTGCTAGATTGTTGGTTCCACAAATCTTCTACAATGTCAGCAACTCATCTTGTATCTAACCTCTGATGAAATGATACTTCAACTGAATGTGCTTCGTCCGGGCATGAAACACTGGGTTTTTTGCAAGATGTATAACACTTTGACTTTCATAATGCAATACATTCTCCTCTCGCTTTTTCCCCAACTCATCCAAGAAGTTTTTCAGCTAAACCATCTTCTTCCCAGCTTTCGTTACAACAATGTATCCTGCCTCTGTGGTGGATAAAACCACCACCTTCTGCAATTGTGATATCTAGCTTACTGCAGTTCCTCCACATGTTAATGCATAACCTGTGGTACTCTTCCTGGTGTCGACGTCATCTCCAAGGTCAGCATCCAGATATCCCTGCAATGAATTTTCTTTGCCAAAACACAGAGATACCTCCTTGTTGTCTTTCAAATACCTCAGTATCCACTTCAAAGCTTCCCAATGTTGTCTTCCAGGGTTAACCATGTACCTGCTCACAACTCCCACTGCATGAGCAATGTCGGGTCAAGTACAAACCATGACATACATCAGGCTTCCAACAGCTGATGTGTATGGAACCTTTGCCATGCACTCAACCTTTTCTTCCATCTTCAGTGATTGTTCTTTTGATAACTGAAATGACTCGCTAGAGGAATAAAGACTGCCTTTGCTTCCAGCATACTAAATCTTCCCAAAACCTTCCCAATGTAATCGGCCTATGATAACATCAAAGTTCCAGCTGCACGGTCTCTCTTGATCTTTATCCCCAAATCTTGTTAGCTTCTTCAAGATCCTTCATTTTGAACTCCTCAGCTAACTGTCCTTTCAGTTCATCAATCTTCTGCATACATGATCCTGCAATGAGCATGTCATCCTCATACAGAAGCAATATAATATATTCATCACCAAAGGATTTTATGTAGCAACATTGATTCATGCCACAACGTTTGTATGCATTTTAGTCATGAATTCATCAAACTTTTTATTCCACTGCCTGAGTGCCTCCTTCAACCCATACAAGCTCTTCTGGAGTTTGCACATGAGGTCTTCCTTCCCAAACTCAATATATCCCTCTACTTGTTGCCTATAGATGTCCTCCTCTAGATCTCCATGAAGGAAAACTGTCTTCATATCAAGCTGCTCAAGATACAGGGCTTCTGATGCCACAATGATGAGAACCACCCGGATGGTGGTAAACTTTACTACTGGTGATAATATTTTAGTGAAATCCACTCTCTCCTTCTGTTGGAAGCCTTTCACCACCAGTCTTGCCTTGAACCTCCTTTTGCCATCATGTTCTTCCTTGACCTGGTACACCCATTTGTTCTGCAATGCTTTCTTCCCTTGCGGTAGAGGTGTTAACTCCCAAGTATTGTTGTCATGTAGTGAAGAAATCTCCTCCTTCATGACCAACTCCCACTTGCTCGACTCCTTCAACTGCATTGCCTCTTCAAAATGATGGTGAATACCTCTACACATGCCTTCTCACCCTTGTTGATCTCCTAAACTCCACTTGAGGACTATGCTCTAGTGGTTCTGATGTCTCATGCTCAGGTACACCTTCAAGCTCCACTTTCTCTTTGAAATCTGATTCTTTGTTCCCATTTTCACCTTCAACTGTATGACGATCCTTGTACGTGACACCTTCATTGAATACCATGTTCTGGCTCCTGATGACCATCTTGTTGAGATCACCCCAAAAGCTGTAACCAAACTCCTCACCACCATAGCCAATAAAGAAGCATGACTTGGACTTAGCATCAAACTTATCCCTTGTGTTGACATCAATATGTACTTAAGTCAAACTGCTAAAGACTCGTAAATGTGAGAGCCTTACCTCCTTACCAGGCCAGAGCTCCTCGGGTAGACATTCTTCCATTAGTACAAATGGACTCCTATTAATGAGATATGCTGCAATGTTCACTTCATCAGCCCAAAAAGTCTTGGGTAACCCCGAATGCAGCCTCATGCTCCTGACATCAGTGTGCACCAGGTCTAGCTTTCCAACCTTCGGTGTTCTTCCTTCTTTTGCAAATTATATCTTCTTTTTTTCTTTCTAAGGATACAATCTTCACATAAGACTACTTCCACCGATTTCAGCTCTGGTAGCAACCCTTTTGTTTCCATCGCTTTCACCTCTTCTCACTCATGTGGCCTAGCCTGTAGTTCCACAATTGAGAATCCCCGATAGCATTTACTGATGCCACCATGTCCATGCAAGTCTTTGTCATGTTGTACAAAGTTCCATTTTTTGCTCCTCGAGCGATGACTATAGCTCCCTTGGTAATCTTCCAGGCACCACCAGTAAACATTGTACTGAAGCCTGCATCATCAAGCTGCCCAATAAAAATGAGATTTCTTCTTAAACCAGGGATATACCTCATGTTTTATAGAACCAACAAACTCCCATAGTTGGTCTTGATTCGTGCATCATCTCATTTCCTCACAATCAGCAAGGGTTCATCATCAACAAGATGCACATTACCAAAATTTCTAAAAACAAAATTGTTCAGAAAATCGTACTCCGACATGGAATGGAAAGACACCCCTAATTCTAAATTCCAAGACTCCATAGGGCTATCCACGCTCAACAACAATATGTCATCAGTTCCTTCAGTCGCTGTGTTTACTCCACTGGTTTCAGGCACCTTCCGTTTATCTGTACACTCATTGACATGTCCTTTTTTTCTGCAAGTCCAGCAGGTAGGACCAGCCCCCTTTGCCTTGTCTCGACTTTTCCCTCTTGACTTTGTCTTGTTGTGAGTATCTTCCTCTTCCTTCTATATTCAGAGTAGAACCAGAGAATCTTCCCGATTCTCTTCTTCGGATATCCTCACTGAGGATCAGGTCCCGTACATCCTTCAGAACCAACTTTGTATTCCCAAAAGAACTGCTCACAGCTGTTACAGTTGCTTCCCAATTGCCAGGTAAAGAGGACAGTAGAACCAAAACACATAACTCATCACCAAGTGCAATGTACACCGATGTCAATTGACTTATGATGGTGTTGAATTCGTTGATGTGATCTTCAACAATTCTCCATTCAACTATTTTCAGGTTGAACAATCATCGCATCAAGTGTACTTTGTTTGTTGTAGAAGGCTTCTCGTACATATTCGAGAGAGTTTACATCAGCATGATCGTCGTCTTCTTCTCTCTGATGTTGAACGCCACATTTTGGCCAACATAAGACACACAACACCCAGAACCTACTGATCTAGCAGCTCCCACTCTGACTGCCCCATGTTCGTTAGCTTCAGACCCAAAAACGGCAAGTGCATCTTTTTTTGATAAAGATAATCCTCAATTTTCATCCTCCAATAACTGAAGTCAGTTCCATCGAGGCGATCGATCCTCACCTTGCCTTCTTCCATAGACATCATTATGTTCGAGGAATCCGAACTCAACCCTCTGATACCAATTGATGCAGAAACATTGGGAGTCACAACGACAGAAAGAAACGATTCACATAAGAGTAAAAGGGAAGAAGAAGAAGAAAAACTTGGACATAGAGATTTACATGGTTCGGGAAATGATCCCTACGTCCACGGAGAGGCAGAAGTTTCACTAGTTTCAGGAGCTCAATTTATAGGGAGTATCTCAGAGTTTCTCACTAAGAAACCCTAGCCCGAAATGGGGTACAAAAGGAGGAAGACGATCCACTGTTTCACCAACCGCACAAGAAGTCCGCATCGCAACAGTGTTGCGACCACACAAGTCTAAAGTGCTATAGTGACTGGTGGCTGGAAGTCCGCGTTGCTGCAGTATTGTTGACTCCAAATTTCGACCTGCTACAGTTCGTTGTTGGTGTCGGTCGGTCAGCTCTGCTACAATGGTCAAAGTTGCTACACTGCCCCCAAAATTTGGGTCGGGGGTCTTCCGCCCCCTGACCCACGGAGCAGGGGTGCGTTGCCCCTTGTAACCCCCAACGAGCTCACCATAGAGCTCGACCTGCGAAGGTTGCGACCTAGTGTGCAGTACGGGTTGCAAGCATTCGGCCAAAAACATCATCCAAAACGGATCGGGCTACACTAATCCAGCAATTCTTGGATACTCATGCCGGTGTGGACATTTACTTTGTCTATTATTTATCGCAATTATTTATTGTGGTATAACTTTTTATTTTCTACAAAAATAAATTTCCGCAGATTAGTACTTTTTATCATCTGATTTCCATTTTAGACATTTTGATTAATTAATTAAATGTCTCCCACTATTTTATCGAATTCTAGGAACCCTCTATGCTAGAATTGAAATACTTTGTCGCTTGAGTATTCTAGTGGCAAAGATCCCTGTACCTCTCCTCATAGTCTACAAACTATGGCTACGCCACTACTTGAAGGGTTCAAGGTAGACTATTGAATAGTCAACTGCATTAACTCGCAGTTCCTTGATCTGTTGAGTGAAGTCCCAACTTCTAAAATCATTACTTGATTTACTCAACACTTACCTCTAAAATGATAGCAAGTTAGCTATGGACAATCCTTACTACCACTTTAGTTAAGTCAACCCACTACTCTCATAAGAACTCCCCGGTAGTAAGATGCACCATTAGTTATGGCATGACCGACACCCCAAACACCCGGTTTTGTCTAAATTTGAATTATGGAAGGCAGTTTAGATTTAATATTTCTTTGAGGGTTTTTGTGTTATTAATGTGGTGAAAGAAATCATTTTCTATCTTATTAGCATGTACTATGTGATCGTACTCACAACTGACCATGTTATAAATAGAAAGTTCATCGCATCACATGTTCATTTTATCTATGCATGGTTGTTTATTATTCTATGTGATCACGCTTAAACTACATTCACAAAATAATAAACCATACAAAAATAAAATGATGACCTGATCATGAGCCGATCCTAGTAGTTGATCCATTGAGTGAATAATGGATCAACCCAGACCCTAGAGGATATACCTTGAGTTGAGTCGCTTGCAACTCGAGTTGCAATACCTCTCATCCAATGCATCATGCTCATGTCTGGTGCGTCGCAATAACTTGGCGCGAAATGCATCTATGCTCGTCTCGTCATTGTACAACAATACTCGTTCGCAAGCGAGGGGAACCGAGGAGTATAAAATACAACTCTAATAAAATGGGCACGCAAATCCTTATACATATAATGACACTGAAAAGATGCACAAATTGTTTTTTATTTAAATTACTTATTACAAAGCATTACAATAATTAAATTAACAAATAAAAACACACCAAACATGCATTGGTCGGTCCAATGGCTCATGATCAGTCCAATACGCTTTAAAAATGCGTATTAAGATAAATGTAGAAATAAATTAAACTTGCATTAAAATATATACTTGATGACATTTTTATTGAATTAAAATTCACTCTTATTTTAATTCAACATTTTTCGTCTTTCGATCCCATTAATTAATTTAATTTTAAAACAAAAAATTAAATTAATTAATTGATTTAATTTAGCACCAAAAATAAATTAATTTAAGCTGCAATTAATTAAACCAAAAACTAATATTTAATTAATTTAATTTTTAATTGAAAATAAATAAATAAATTTAATTAATTTCTGATTATATTATAATTAATCGGGCCCTGAAAACCTCGGGCAGAGCCCGTGTGGGTCGGGCCAAATCTGCACAGTCCCATTACAGGTTGTACAGACCCCGTTGCAGGGGAGTTCTGGGCTAGGCGGGCCCGCCATACTCGTTCCGGGTCGGACCGACCCACCTCGACCTGTTTCAGGGTGTTTTCAGACTATCCAGATGGTACGTCCCGCGACAGAGGTGAGCAGCGGTCAGATTTGATTCCCAACAGTGCTGGTCTCAGGCAGGGGGCGACGTCCCAGAGCACCCTATCTGCATGGTGAAGAACCAAGTGGCAGGTTCGACGGGGTGGTGCGCCGCAGGGGGTGGTGCGCCGCAGATCGGACGGGGACGACCGACCCGTTGGGATGGCGGTGCCGGAACAACCCGGATCTAGGCACAATCGCGTGAAAGAGGGGCCGACCGGACGAGGGAGGCTCGATCTTGGTCTTGCCTGCGGCTGGGAGGTGCAGAGCCATGCGAGAAGCGGTCGCCAGCCAGATTTGGGTCGGCAGTGAGGAAGGAGCCACAACGGAGCACCAGAGTTGGCTGGTCTAGTGTCACCGTCGGCAGTCTGAAGCACTCGGGTAGGAGGTGGGCGTCGGTGGAGGCCCGTCGTGGCCAGTCGGTGGGAAGAGCGTGACTCCGAGCACACAAGAGGAGCTGACGACACAGGTGGGAGTCAGAGAAGCCCGTCGTGGAGGTGCCGCGCGCCTTGCAAAGGAGGAGCCTGGTCGGTCCCGATCTGCGGGCAGGGAGGCGCGGTCCTCCGCGGAGGTGGTGGCCGGACGGTGGTTGGAACCGCTTATGGGAGGCTGCTGCGGTGAGGCGCCAGCTTCACAGCTGGCCGTGCAGGGAGGGGAGACCACGGGTACCTCCTAGTTGACAACATCATTTTTTTGTTATTCTTTTGACCTCGGGTATCACCCACTTGCCCACCCCCACCTTTTTTTGGTTGTGTGTATTCCACTCCCACCCACAAAAACCTGACCAATCAAAACAATAATTGATTAATTAATAAAATTAATTTATTAAAATCCTATAACTGGAGAACCCTATTCCGGCAACCCGTTCGGTGATTGGATTCAACTGGAACTACCTTAGGGTAGGTTATAACATATATAATAAAATTATATGTTAATCGAAATTAACCTGAAAACAGGCGATTAAATCTGTATTAAAAACTTCGGATGACAGTAACTTGGTCATCCAAGGTCGGACTGGAAATCCGTTTGTGGCGTTGGGACCGTGACATTGCCTTCCTTTAATGTAAATTTAATTTTTCTTTGACTTAAAAATCATCACGCATCGTTCTGATACCAATTGAAGGTACCAGACACGCAGCGGAAGCCCCAAAAATGGGATTTTAAATTTTTTCACTGATGATTGACATGAACATCGTCGACAATATGTGACCCGATTACTTCCTGAGGATCACGTGTGCAAGAAATTAAGCACAAAAAAGCAAAATCATAAATACCTGGTTAGATCTGAAGCCGCGCTCGACGTCTACTAGTCGTTGGCGATCGCTGCTCGAAGAATCTGAAGTCGAATTCCTCTAGATCGTCCACAGGCGCTTCAGGAATCTGCGGGAGCACTGATCGTCGAAATCCGAGTGTTAGCGCGGGGATTTGACGACGCCTTCGACGCTCCGACGATCACCACATCGTCTTGCTAGCAATGTTTGAGAGAGCTCGATCCGAGCTCCTGGATTCAGAGATTCTCTCTAGAACATGAGAGAGAGAAGTGAGAGAAAGCCACTGAATATTGCTTGGCATGTGCCTCTCTCTTTTTATTTATAGAGCGGTAGAAAATTATCCGGTATTGCCTCCCCGACCCTCGAATAATTAACACTCTATACAAATGATATTACGACTACTATACTGAGCCATAAATATCATTTATTATTATTATTATTATTATTATTATTATCGCTTACCTGTAATATAATAAATATATTGCGTGATAATAATTGATCCATTAACTCGACTTGTACTTCCCGCAAATATTAAATGAAACTTGAATATTTTAAACTAATATTCGTTCAAATAATATTTTCATGTATTTACTCTAAAGTTGTAAATACATCTAATAAATAAGTTCAATGCAAATTATTCTTAACTTGAATAATAAGTGATCGTATCTCCTTTAACAAAACCCGGACCCCAGTGGTGGGGTCCACCATGTCCAAAACTCATATTCAACTGAATATGGTATATTCTTGAATATGCTTTTGTGTGCGACCCTCTAGTCTCTTATCTCGAAAGCAGTGAATACTATTCACTGATCAAGAGCGGGATCTAGCAACCCATCATGACCCTTAAAGAGATAAAAATTATCACAACAGCGACAACCAACCCACGAACACACACTGTGTAATATAATCTCTTTGTCTTTAATATCTCATAAAGCAGGACGCACACCCGTTTTATCATTCTTTTCTTGTTTTATTATTTGTTGATCTAACTGGATGGATTTACCTTGGACTGCCATGACTATGGATTTATTAAGGTACTACCATCCTGATCAACATGGTCTGAGATATATAACTTCCTTAACTCGGAAGCAACAAATTGTTTTTTGACCATTCAACCAATGTTATGCCACCAATGGTGCACCTAACACAAACTACCTTGCCACGATTTCATTATCATGATTTTCGCCTTACATCAAAGTATGCGATCAAATGACATACATTGTCAATGATCTCAAGTCAGGTGACCATTACATATTGTAAGGCTTGGTGTCCTGAGAACCAACTGTTTTGTACTTTGATTACATGAATGTACACTTATTATATATTGTTCATTGTTCTGCATGACTATAATATAATAATGTCATGGAATATTTGTTGCATTGATAAGGTCATGACAGATCCCCGCTATGATGAGAACCTTGAAATGCTATAACAATATTCTTAAATAAAGTTCTACGGTTGGATGACATACTATGATAAGACACATAGTATACATACCGTCATGTGCGAGTACTCGTAAGAAGACGGGACTCTCTCTCATGGAGTTCACACTTGGTAATCTTCAAGATGAGAGATTATGAGAACAGACCCACCAGTAGCAATTCCGCATGTCTTGGTGTCATCGGACATTGCTATCTACGAGCGTGCGTAATGGTCCTTAAACTGAAAGATTATCATTAACTTATGTCATGACTCACGCACTTAGATTTGCTGACGAAAACCGTCACGAAAAGAGTTGGTGGGAAGTAGGGTACGTTGGGTGCGTCACGAATGACATGTTGTTAATGGATAAGTCGAGAAAGGATTTGTCCCTTCCATATTTATGGAAGTAGATATCTTGGGCCTTTTGATTGAAATAGAACTGTCGCACAAATTCCATGACCATGGTGTCACGACGAGTTTATTTCTAGAAGTCAAAGAATGACAGATCACACATATAGGTTTATGACACTGCCGTGAAACCTGCTTGATGAGATATTGAGACAAAGTGATTAAATTACACGCCGTGTAGTTTTTACAGTCGGGATTTTGAGGAAATATCATTTTATTAAATGATATTTATTATAATCAGTGTGTGCGCATGTCAAGAAATTAATGATTCGACATGAGATTTTCAAGAGTTAATGAAATAAATAAAACGCGTAACGCGTTTATTTATTGTCATAACTCTACAACCTCAAACCTGATTATAAATATCCTCACAACCCCAACTCTTTTCCTAAGAATCGTTGTACACAACAATTTTGGAGAATTCTCTCAAGACCGAAAGAACTCCGTCCTCCAACAACGCTCTCAAGACCGAGAGAGATCCACCTGCATCGGATCAAGGCGATCTAAGGCGAACAATGCAAGCAAAGGCTTCTCCACGCTAGCACCCGGAGATTCCTTTGGCGACGTCCAAAGATACATGGTGCACGTGTGGATCACCGCTAAAGGAAGTCTACACTTGGCTTCTACGACGCAACGACGAATCACATCGGAACGTGATCAGAAATATCAACGGAGAAAGAACGCCATAAAAGGTACTTCTTGTCAATTAATTAAATTAATTATAATCAACCTGTGACGATCCTTCCTTTATGGTTCCAGGGCTTTTCTTCTTTTTTGTCTATTTCTGCGATTCGATTCGTGGAGACTGACGTTTATCGTCGTATTGATCCCGGATTGATCATTGCAAATGACAAAAAGCCAAGTGGGCACATCCACCCACGAGCTTCCGCTGCGCCCGGGACCTTCAAGTGGTATCAGAGGTGGTCACAACGTTGATTATAGTTATTTAATTTTCGTTGATAATTTACGCATTTATATTTGATTCAATTCAAGATAAATCGTTCTATAAAACTGAATGAACGAGATCTGTTCTTCCTCATTCGTTTCTCGATTCACATCACAGAAGCAAACTTTTAATTTTAATTTTGATTAAATTAAAAACAAGGAACTCATCCGGAGGAGCCGCTCTTTCTGTCTGTACAACATAAGAATACACGACATGTAGTGAAAACTTACACGCCGTGTACTTAGGTTCAACGAACCGGTACTGGTCCGCCAAACCACGACGTGTGAATTGAGTATACCTAAGTATTTATTACACCGTGTTGACCAGAAATGAACGACGTGTGGGAACCGGAATACACGGTGTGTATGTTGAATCAACACGCCGTGTAGTCCGATCTGGCCCAAGTGAAACCGTGTACAAGGAGAAGCCGTGTTTCGCGTACACGGGATTATCAGGCTGGTAACCGCGTAACAAGGAAGTACACGCCGTGTTAGATTAATCTACATGCCGTGTACTCCAAAATTTCCAAAGTACAGAAAACACGCCCCCCGGCGTGTACTTTGGATAAAGGGTGAAAAATACACGGCGTGTAGGCTATATTACACGCCATGTACTTTCCAGAAATGGAATATCACCAGGTTTCCTCCAAAAGTATAAAGACTTTTACAAGGAATATAGATGAGAAGAATCTCAAGGAAATTCAGAAAGGAATTTAAGATAAAAAATTGATTAATTATAAGATCGTAATTAATTGAATTCAAGCGCGACTTATCTTGAATAAATAGAACGATTAAAAGAATTTGAATTCTAAATATGTATAAATGTCGTTGCATGCTATGGATGATCATGAGCTAGACCAAAAACCCTTTGTATGTGTGTATGGTTTCATTTAAATTTGTTTATTTTAAATTCGTTGGCCTGCGAGCTTTCTTCCAATAAAATGTAGGGACTGCGTGCCCATGGTTTCTTTAATGTAAACCCCATGTAATGAAGGATCTCCCAAGCCAGTGGAGACGGTTCAAAAATCCGAAGCTGAGACGAAACCAACCCAAGAAGATGCAAAGGTGGACAGATGAGAGCTGCAAAACACGAACCATCGGGTTCAAGGTGTTTTCCCTAGGTCAGGGTTAGCTTATCAAAACCGCTAGATAAGCTAACCAATAAAAGCTCATGATCATGCCATCTTATTTTATTTCTATCTGATTGCATGGTTTATTTATTATGTATGTGTTGTTACGTTCACATAATTAATGAAATAAACAAGCATGCAAAGATGGAATAAAATAAAAATCAGACTATGCGTAAACATTATCAGAACATGGTTAATCACTTAAGCAAGCATCACTTAATATTAACAAGCATGTGATAATGAAAAACTACGCATAAAGAATAAAATCTCTCAAATACCATATTAAGTCAGACCAAACATTTCGTTACTTGATTAAGGACAAGACTCGATAAAACTATGTGTTTGATCAACCCATGTTGGGACACTTACTTTTATAAAAGAAGCTCTTATGAAAGTTTCGGGTTGATTTAAACATTTTATATCAAGAGGGGTAGCCCATGCTAGATGACGTGACATTGTTTTCACACTTTTTGCCACATCCTTTTTATATTTTTATTGACCTTTTTTATACCAAAATGATTGTTTTTAGTAAGTATTTGATAATTGTTGTGTTTTTGTACTTGCTGTCTAGAATAATCAGTTTTTAGTTTAAAACATGCGTTTTAATGTGCATTAGTGTCATTTTAAATAATTCTTATATTAATTTAGTCTTGCGAATTAGACTTTTATTTATTTATTCTTTTATTTTTATACTTTTTCATTCTAGTTAGTTTATTAATTCATTTATTAAATTAACTAATTCTTTATTTTTTTAAATTGTAAATAAATAACTCATTTTAGTTGTCAGTCTTTTAATAAGTTAATTAGTTTTAACAATTTAATTTTATTTAACTTATTCTTTAATTTACTTTATTAATTGGTTAATTAATTGGTTAAATAATTTAAGCAAGTAACAATTTTTATTTTAATTTGTTTTAAATTATGTTATTAAATACAAATATATTTATTCTTTTAAATAAAGCATTATTGATTTTATTATTTAACTTTGTTTTATTTATTTATTTTTCAATTCCATTCTATTTAATTTAATTTATTAATTGATTAATCTAATTTTAGGATTATTAAATTATTAATTTATTTAATCCGTTCTTTTTAATTTGTAGGTACTCACGGTGGCACGTCACACCGTTTCCATCACGGTGCCACCGCTTTCTACCCACTGTATTCCACCCCTTTGCCACCGTTTGCAACACGGTGACTGTCTCACCGTTTCAACCCCACTTCACCGTCTCACACAACCCTGAGTGTCACTCACGGTGAGACCATGAGCAACACTCACGGTGCCCACCTCATACTGTTTCACCGTCCCCCATTCCTGCCACCGTTTCACTTCCTCCGGTCTCACCGTTTCCCCCATCCGCGTGACGTCCTTCCCACTCGCCGCCGTGAGACGGTCTCACCTCTTCTTTGAGCATCCTCACTAAGGATTAGGCCCCGTATATCTTTCAGAGCCATCTTCGTATTCCCCGAAGTGCTGCTCACAGCTGTTACAGTTGCTTCCCAACTCTCTGGTAACGAAGATAGTAAAACCAGAGCACATACCTCATCACAAAGATCAATGTCCACTGATGACAACTGACTTATGATGGTATTGAATAATTGATATGATCTGCAATAGGTCTCCCTTCAACCATTTTTAGGTTGAACAATCGTCGTATCAAATTCACCTTGTTTGCCGCAGAAGGCTTCTCGTACATATTTGTGAGGGCTTTCATCAGGTCCACCGTCGTCTTCTCCTCTCTGATGTTGAACGCCACGTTTTTGTCCAACGTCAGGCGCATGACACCCAGAACCTGTCGATCCAGTAGCTCCCACTCCGACTTTTCCATGTCCGTTGACTTCACACTTAGAAGTGGCAAGTGCATCTTTTTCTGATAAAGATAATCCTCGATCTGCATCCTCCAGAAACTGAAATCAGTTCCATCGAAGCGATCGATCTTCACTTTGCCTTCATCCAGAGCCATCGTTGGAGAATTCCGAACTCACCCTCTGATACCAGTTGTTGCGGAATCGTCGGGAGACACAACGACAGAAACGAGAAAACGAAAGAACGAAAGCAAATAAGGACACAACGATTTACGTGGTTCGGGAAAAATCCCTACGTCCACGGGAGAGGCAGAATTCACTATATCATGAGCACAAAAAAAAAATACAGAGGATTTTCAGTAGTAAACCCTAACCCGAAATGGGCTACATATGAAGAAGACGGTCCACTGTTCCAAATAGTAAGTCCGCATTGCTACAGTGATCGACAGCCAACTTTGTCAAAAACGCTACAGTGACTGCCGGCTGGAAGTCAAAAGTGCTACAGTGAAGTTGACTCCGAAGTCTACACCGCTACAGTGCGGACCACAAGCATTCGGCCCAACCGGATCGGGCAACACCAATCCAACAAAATCCACAACAAATTGAAGATCAAAGAACCCCCAAATCAAATTATAGATCCACCGAGATCTATTAAAACAAGAAAATCCATATCCGAACCCCCTTGCTGCTTCCTCACCTGAGCCTCTCGCTGCAAACCCTTGCTTCGGACTTTGCTGCACGGACTCCCCATCTCCAGTCTCGGCCGCACCCCCTGCCTCTTCTTGAGTCGAAGCCGCAGGTGACCCTGCCTCCATCACCGCCCCCTGCTTCTCCCTGCTCGCCGGCAAGCCACCCGAAGTCACCGCACGAACAAAACCCCCGCTGGAATCCCTTGCCGCCCCCATCATCTCACCCAAACGCCGACAACCCTGCCTCCTTGTCGAGCCGCCGCACCTCTCTCCGTGTCACCTCGAACGAGCAGCCGCCCCCAAATCCCGGCCGAATCCTCCACCCGACAAGACTCGCAACCACCCGAAGCCGACTTCCCTCTTTCTCCCCTCATCCGCGCCGCGAAGACCCCCCCTTTCATTGTGTTTTCATTTTTTATATATACTATAATATATAATAACATTTATATAATATATACTGAATATATTAACATATATAATATAACTATTATAGCATATAATATAACATAATATATTATATAATATATATATCAAATACTATACTATAATAATTATACGTATATTAATAATAATATATAGTCTTATATATAATATCAGTATATCATAATAACTAATGTTATTAAATAAATATAATAGTCATTAAACATATATTAGTAATTATAATATTAGATATTATTATAATATACATACTTCTTTATAAGTGTTTTCATTTATTTTAAGTTGTGATATAATATGTGATATAATATATGATAGTTTTATTTTTTATTTATTTGACTCACGTGCGTTTCTTTGTGCAGGGGGAGCTACTCATAGAAGCGGGGCTAAGGAAAAAAAGTTGTTCGCAGGGAAGACGCGAGAATATTCGCGAGTTCGTTGCAGGGGTTGTTTGCACTTACATAGAGTTCACTTAAAATATGATGATGTGCACATAGAAGCGCGCCATGTGGATCTGCTGTTTACAGGGAAGATTGTAGCTCGCCGCGCGTGCATCTTTTCATTCGGTTAAGAGCAACTGCTCCGGTGACCAGCGCGGGAGGAGCAACATAGTGAAAGCTACACGTGGAGGCCAGGGAACTCCTCGGGGGAGATTCCAGCGACTTCGATTGGGTGATGAAGGCGCAGGAGGTGGGAGATGCATTGATCTATCCAGCGGAGCGGGAGCATTGGAGAACATCATTAGGGATAGACAGAACTCGAGACAAAGCAGCGAGGCTTTGATCGAGATTGGGGGAAGCAGAGCAAGAGTAACATACAACATTTTCCTTGCGAGCAGATTGGAGTATCGAGTCAGAGAATTTCACACCTCGATTCCCAGAGCAGGACATTGAGCGCATTCCAGCATCGCATCCACCATTGAGCAGTATGAATTTAGAACTTTAGGAGATCAAGCAGGGAGACGAACGTTTTCTTTTCCTTGTGCTTTGTTTTTCTGCAACTCAATTTAATATGAACTTCATTATTTCTTACTCTATTGTTGCATTAAAACCAACCACAATGTCCAGCTAAATTCCTTCAGGGGGAATAAGCTGGTTGATTTGATTTGTTTAGTCTTATTCATGCGCTGCATCGTTTTTTTTGGATTGTCTCTCTCATTGTTTATAGACGAGTTTATTTTCAAAACAGCAGGATTGAGTGAAAACTGGTCTTGTTTGCACCATAATGAAAACTGTTTCAATTTGAGGAACTCACTGACAAGTGAGTTATGCTCGAATGAGAGAGACACACTGAACTCGACTGACAAGTTGAGCCCAGTGATATCTGACCTTCATCACCATTGGATGGAATGACTTTTACAGTCGAAACACTATAAGAGTTGTTTCATCACAAACTGACCAGATGACAAATCTGACCAGTTACTTTTTAGTCAGATCCATTTTTTTTAAAACATCAGTGCATGAACAAGGCTAAGTAATATCAAATCGGCCAGTGGAATTTCCCCCTACTCATCTATTGGTTGTTTACACCACAATTTCTCTTGCTGCTCTGTCTACTCCCTTTGCTCTCACTAGCTTACCCTCACTTCTTCACACACTAAATCTCATTCACTTCACTTCACCACCACCAATTGTTTTTGCTTGTTTTTGCGTGTGTGTTTTTGTTTAATTTATTTTTTTAGATCGCCAAACACAACATGAGGCCTCCTTGTGGTTCGACCCTGTCTTGTCACTGTCCTAAGTAGTAAGTAATAAATTTTAGTTTGTTGCCCATGCCCAATGACGCGCGAACCGTCAAATTTTGGCGTCGTTGTTGGGGAGGCTAGGTGCGTTTAAAAAAAACCGAACAAAAATTCACATAAAAAAATCAAAAAAATCACAAAAAAAAATCACTAAAAAAATCTGCAAAAAGAAGAAAAAAATTGAAAAAAAAATTGTGAACCTGCTGCATGCAAACCAGGTCTAAGTCTGAACACTTAGTACCTGGTAATCCTGAAATTGATAAACACCTCAAGGAAGTGAAAAAGAACAAAGACAAGGTCAAAATGGAAGATAACAGAAATGAAAACTTGAACAACCCACTTCCTGAGAATTTGAACCAACCTGTAATGATGAACCCACCTGGGAATGAGATAGCTGAGAGGCACAATTTGAGAGAGTTCTTGCTACCTTCAGTATCTAGCAACCCTTCATGCATTAGACTCTCTCCTAGGTCCAGGAATTACGAGATCAAGCAATCCATGCTTAGTCAGCTGCCTACCTTCAATGGAATGCTTAGCGAAGACTCTCTTGACTTCATTAGAGCCTTCTATTGTAGTGTCCAATAGCTACCACTTAGGGGTCTCACCGAGGAAGAACTTAAACTGAGAGTGTCCCCCTTCTGCCTCAAGGGCAATGCTAGGTCTTGGTTCCAACAATTAGAAGAAGAAATCTTTGTCACCTGGGATCAAGTTTACAATGCCTTCACAATGAAATTCTATCCTAGGAGGTTGACATCTGAGATTAGACACAAAATCACTGGATTCCTTCAGGATGAAGGAGAACTGTTTCATGAAGCCTGTGATAGGTTTAGAGGGTTACTTACGTAGTGTCCAAATCATCAATGTACACCTCAATTCCTCATGGACACCTTCTACAATAGTCTCACCCCTTACCACCAAACCTTGGTGGATCAGTCTTCTGGAGGAGACTTTAGTGATAGGACTGCTGAGGAGCTCAAACAGATCTTTAACACCTTAGCTCAAAATTCCCAGCACAAATGCTCTAGGAGAACCGTTGTGAGAAAGGAAACTGCCCCTGCTCTTCAAGCTGAAGCCCAAGCTGCTGGGTTCTTTGATGAGAACCCACATCAAATCCTTAAGGAGCAGTGCCACCACTGTGGCATGTATGGTTATTCTCAAACTTGTTGTCCAAACTTCGATATGTCTGTCCAGCCTCATGAGAGTGCCAGCTTTGCTGGCTATGGACCTCAGATGCAGCCTAGGGACGGTCCTTTTTCCAACATCTACAATCAGGGGTATTGGAACCATCCAAACCTGTCATGGAGGGAGCAGGGAGTCCTCCGACCTACTGCCCCTCCTGGATTCCAGCAGCCTCCTAGGCAGCAATTCTAACCCCAACCCCAACCTAGGGCTGAGTCATCCAACTCAAAAGATGAGGTGAGATGCATGTTCCATCAATTGATGTAAGAACCCAACTCTTCTTCTTGAGGTACGAGTTTCTTCTTTTCCCTTTTGCTAAGTGTTTTTGAGAAAATAAGGAAAGTGGGGAAAAATCCCAAAATTTCTGACTACACGCTGTGTACTTTTCCACACGTCGTGTACTTTGGCCGTGTGGAATGAGTACACAGGGCGTGTAGGCCTGCCGGCAATGAAAGGTGTAAAAAACTGACTACACGTCGTGTATAAGGTATTTACACGTCGTGTATTCAGTCGGCAGGTGAACAGTAAGACGATGGAGGCAGCCGCCAGCGGAGCGACAACACACGCCTTGTAATCAAGAATACATGCCGTGTACTCATGTCGACGAATGAACAGTGTCGCGGTGGAAAGAAGCTGCTAGAGGAACAGTTTAAAAATGAAAAGTACACGTCATGTACTTGAGAGTACAAGCCGTGTAGTTTGTTTTTTCACTTAAAACAGGCAGTAGCCTCCTCTGTTCACAGAGGAAGCTTAGAAGACGTTTAGAGCTCGGGAGGACGACCAGAGCTTCGGAGATATCCCGACCGCGCATCGGGAATCCGTTTCCGCTTCTGTCGATCACGTTGGGACCGTGTGGGTAAGCTCTCCCTTCTTCTTGTGTTGTTCCTACAAATTATTCCTCTAAGGGAAGTTATTTACGTTTGAACGAGTTCTATTTCGCCTGAGGGAAACACTTCTTATGCCTGAGGGCAGTGACTTCTGTGCCTGGGGGCAATATCTCGTACGCCTGAGGGCAATATTCAATAGCCTGAGGGCAAGCCTGAGGGTGTGGTTTTATTATATTAGCCCGAGGGAAAGGTTCTGATTGGTCTGAGGGCTTGGTTCTGATGAGCACAAAATGTTATTAAATTGAATGGTTAAATGAATATTAAAATGGCAATATGACTGGTAAAGTTAGTTACTTTTGAGTACTTCTTAGTTTATTGCATTTACTACTACACACCGTTGTTGCACATTTTCACTGACAGTTGGGCACAGACCTTTGGTGGGTGCCTACTGGGATTTACTTCTCACACCCTGTTTGAGTCATGTCTTCGGCCCAAACAGATTACATTTCTGCAGGTGTGGATAAGGGCAAGGGTCCCTATACAGGTACATGATTGTAGCAGAGCAGTAAGAGAGCATGGGACCGAGCTTTGGCTTGCGATGCTGCGGCGTTCTGTTTACTCTGCTTGTATTTATTTGGTTGTACCTTGTACTTTGAGTTGTATTGTATTGTATTACAGTGTATCCCATTCTGGCAGTTTTCATAGAATTAGTGACATGCTGCATCTTTATATATGTGACTGCTGGTTCTCTTCGATTCAGTTGTTCTTTTCAGTTGCATATTATTTACTTCTTCCGCTGTTGTATGTTATTTATCTTTTCCGCTGCGCAACACGTTGACAAATGAGGGTATAGTTTCCCCACTATCAGATCTAGGCCCTCGCTGGTAGTCGGCTGACTCTGGCGTTTGGGGAAATGCGCTTGAGGTCATGTGACCAACCGGGTTCGGGACACCCGTTAAGTGGCACCCGGATCCGGGACGTTACAAAGTGTTATCAGATGAATTCTTTTCTTTGACTTACTGTTTGGAGCCTTAATCAGGGATAAGACGGAAATGGTAGTTGGTAATAAGCTGTGCCTGATAGTAGCTAACCCGTGTACAGGGAAAAGCCAGTCTACCTCAGTTATTCCAATTATTACTGGTTTTGTAATTTTACAGTTGATTTGATTTTCACTGTTGGGTGACACACTTGATGTGTGCTGTTAATATTTTTATAATGGGTTCTATTTAGTTGCAACCCGATGAGATGAGGGTATGCCATCTCATGCACCATTTAGGCACATGCTAGAAATCACATGTCATGCATAGTTCCATGCCATGTAGGTGCATTAGAAAGTGCATGTTGTTGTGATAGTTGTTGTGCTAGAAAAGCATGCTGTTGTGATAACTGCTTTGATAAATACCTGCTATTTGATAGGGTATTTTTGTGTGTGACTGATAAAATGAACGCCAAACTTTGGTTCTTGAGGAGTATGAGCCCTCATTGACCGGAATTTGGTGGATCATTGACTGTGTATCTTGTTATAACACGCATAAGATGCCAAAATTTGATTCGTGGGGAGTATGGCCGCTCACGGATCAGAATTTGGCACTTAGGTGTTGTCTTCAGTGTTTCTGGGTTCCAGAGTAGTTTCTAAAGCTTACTGTCCGGAAAACCCAGCATACACGCCGTGTAGTTCTATGGACACACGTCGTGTGGTCTTCTGTTCGGGAAGAAATGAAAACTTTTTGAGTCCACGTCGTGTACCCTCAGTTCACGCCGTGTAGTATCTTCCCGTGTCATAGACCGTGTGGACGGGGACACGGGGTAGAAAATGGATTGGAAAAAACACGTCGTGTACCAGTTGTACACGTCGTGTAGTGTTGACCCGGTGTCCGCCCGTGTAACTAACAACACAAACAGAGGAAACCTTAAGACATACACGCCGTGTTTACCTTGAACACGTCGTGTAGTCTGACTCAGGTACTCGGTCGTGTCACTAACAACACGGGTCAGTGTTACCTCTTCTTGAACACACTGTGCACCTGTGGGACATGCCGTGTAGTTTTTACCGGGGGAAGACCGTGTAGACTTGGCCATGTGGCTGGAAGACGGAGTGGTGTACACGCCGTGTAGGGTCAACTGAGTGGTTAGCCGTGTCACTAACAACACAGACAGTTGGAAATTAAGCCGTACACGCTGTGTTTATCGGGGACACGCCGTGTAGTTTTGTTTAAAGGAGAGCCGTGTGGCTAAGTTGTGTAGAGGGACTCGAGCAGGGAGGAAAATTCACGTACACGCCGTGTGTGTGGACAACACGCCGTGTGTTTTGGGGTGTTACACGACCAGTTTGGGCATAGTACATGCCCATGTGAAAGACTTGAGGAAACACGCCGTGTAGATATTATACACACCGTGTAGTCTTGTTTTGTAAAACTTGAAAGTTTTCTTTTCCTTGTTCCCTTCTTACACTCCTTGTTTTCAGTCCTTGATAAATCTTGATCTAAGGCGCGTGTTTGACCTTGTAGAGTCATGCCGTCGAGACGACCTCGAGTTGTTCGCCAGGAGAGCGACAACGATTATACTCCAGAAATGGTGGGCCATGAGCTACCAATGGATCCTCTAGCAGAGCCAGATGCGGTGCCAACCGTTATACCAGACACAGGCGCGGATGCGCAGTTCCGTGAAGGCTTCATGCGGTTTATGCAGACCTTCCAGGGAGCACTGCAGGCCGCCGCATCTATGACAGAGCTAATTCGTATCTTCCAGCAGCAGCATCCGCCTACGTTTTCAGGGGATGACGGACCACAGGCTGCGAAGTCTTGGCTGGATTCTATGCAGACTATTTTCGAGCATCTTGAGACGCCTCCAGGGTGGAGGGTCAAGCTTGCTACTTACTTTCTGCGTGATTCCGCCAAGAGGTGGTGGGATGTTACCACCCAGTCAGAGCATCACAGAGACATGGTGTGGGAAGATTTTCAGGTAGTCTTCTATGACTTCTTCTTTCCTGAGACGCTACGGGCGGATCGAGCTCAAGAGTTCATGAATCTGCAGTAGGGCGCTATGTCAGTGATGGACTATTCTGCTTGCTTCATCGAGCTTCAGCGTTTCGCACCCGTTCTGGTGGGTGATGAGGCGTTGAGGGCTGGACGCTTTGAGGATGGTCTTCAATATGACATCCGAGCGTTGGTGAACGTTTTCAGGTTGCCAATGGTACATGCTATAGTGAACCAGACACTGATTAATGAGAGGAACCTGCGGGAAGCTAGTGGTGCAGGCCAGGGCGATTTAGCACCAGTTTCTAGTACTATTTCTACTGGGAAGAGGAAGAGACAGATGAATTTCTCTCACGGTGGCAGTACTAGCCAGACGATTACTTCAGGTGGCCTGGTCATATGCTACCAGTGTGGTAGAGAGGGGCACAAGAGACCTCAGTGTACCCGTGACCCAGTGGAGTGTCGATCTTGCGGCAAGATGGGTCATTTGTAGTGCTTTTGCAGGGCGTTTCCACCAGTAGCGAGTGAGAGGGGTTCTGTACAGACTTCGCGTGCGGGAGCAGGACCAACAACTTCTTACAAGTCGGGGAATTGGGATACGTCAGGACGTATAGGCAGAGGTGGTGGTCGTGGCTGTGGTAGTCAGACACCAGGATCTCAAAGGCAACAGGTTGGGTCAACTCAGGGTTGTCAGGCTGTGTCGCAGGGCCGCGACACTGGGCAGACATATGTAGTGCAACAGACCCAACATGAGCAGGATCCCAGACCTTCCACTGTCAGAGGTACTATTCTAGTAGCTTCTGCTTTATCTTATGCACTTTTTGATATGGGTGCTACACATAGCTTGACATCTATGCCCGTTGTGGAGAGCCTTGGACTTTGTGTTTCCTCTTCTTCTGATATCATGATGCTAGACACTCTGTTGGGAACTAGAACGGCAGGTGTGCGTCAGTGCAGGGAGTGCCCCTAGAGGTTGGTGGGTGTCACTTTCTTTGGGACCTCTATGTCTTAGAGATGACGAGCTATGATGTCATTCTTGGGATGGACTGGTTGGTACCCTTTCGAGCCTTTGTGAACTGCTATCGTCGTAGGGTGAGTTTCACGTCACCAGAGGGTGGAGAGTTTCTATACAAGGGCGAATGAGATGTCCAGGCAAGCCGAGCTGGACCTGAGCATCGTGGGCGAGGTGGAGTGACAACCCAGATTGCGAGTTTATATCTGGATGATCAGGGGACTTATCAGCAGGATTTCCCTCTAATGGTTGATCGTTTCAGGGATGTCTTCCGGAACGACTTTTCAGGTCTACTTCCGGAGTGAGAGGTGGATTTCTCAATTGAGCTTGTGTCAGGAGCAGCACCGATGTCCATTCCTCCTTATAGGATGACTACAGCAGAGTTGCAAGAGCTCAAGAGATAGTTAGAGGAGTTACAGACAAAGGGTTTCATCCGACCCAATACTTCTCTTTGGGGTTCTCCTGTCCTTTTTGTGAAGAAGGCGGATGGTACCCTCAGACTTTGTGTGGATTATCGAAAGCTAAACTAGTTGATGGTTAAGAACCGATATCCCTTGCCGAGGATTGATGATCTTTATGATCAACTTCGAGGATCACGAGTGTTCTCGAAGATTGACTTGAGATCTGGATATCACCAGTAACGCGTTAGACCATCAGACATACCGCTTACAGCTTTTCGGAGCAGATATGGTCTATACGGGTACTTAGTTATGTCGTTCGGACTCACGAACGCGCCAGTAATTTTCATGGCTCTGATGAATCATGTGTTCCACCCTTATCTGGACTCTTTTGTGGTAGTCTTCATGGACAACATCTTGGTGTACGCTCACACTCGACACGACCATGCCACCCATCTTGAGATCATTTTGAGTACACTGAGAGAGCATCAGATATATGCTAATCTCTCAAAGTGCCAATTTTGGATGGACCAGATACACTTCCTGGGTCATATCATCTCAGAGGCAGGAGTTGCGGTAGACCCAGAGAAAGTGAGAACAATAGTTTCCTGGGAGCAGCCTAAGAACGCGTTTGAGATACTGAGTTTCTTGGGGCTGGCTGGTTACTATAGGCGCTTTATACAGGACTTCTTTCGCTTAGCAGCGCCATTAACGGGTTTGACTAAGAAGGGTGTGAAGTTCGTTTGGTCAGAAGCTTGCGAGATAGCCTTTCAGGAGCTAAAGGGAAGGTTGACATCAGCACCAGTCCTGATACTTCCAGAGTAAGGGAAGAGCTATACAGTTTACTGTGATGCATCAGGTATTGGGTTGGGAGCGGTGTTGATGCAGGGCGATCGAGTAGTTGTGTACGGGTCTTGGCAGTTGAGGCCACATGAGAGGAATTACCCGACGCATGATCTCAAGTTGGCTGCAGTTGTTCATGCGTTGCCCTGTTGGAGACATTATCTCTTGGGAGAGCATTTTTTGGTTTTCACCGACCACAAAAGTCTCAAGTATATCTTTACCCAGCGTGACTTGAATTTGAGACAGTGAAGGTGGGTTGAATACCTTCAGTCCTTCGACTTTGAGCTTGCCTATACACCTGGTAAGGGGAATGCAGTAACTGATGCACTGAGTAGGAAGACTCAGACACAGGTATTGCAGGAGGCCAGTGGAGAGTGACAGCTTATGGATTTGTTCTCTGAGATGCAATTGAAGGTGCATAACAGTCAGGGGAAGACATATCTTTCTTCCTTAGTTGTGACTCCTCCTGGATAGAGTGAGGATGAGACAACTATCGGATTCAGAAGGCCTAGTTCTATGGGAGTTAGTGGTAAGTGAGGACCCTCCTCCTGGATGGACGATAGGCGATGATGAGGTACTGTGTTTCCATGGACGGGTGTGGGTTCTGGGGATATACGCAAGGAGCTGATGCGGGAGTTTCATGCTTCAGCTTGGGCAGTGCATCCCGGAGTTACCAAAATGTACCGTGACTTGAGACGTCAGTACTGGTGGCTGGGTATGAAGAGAGAGGTAGCTGGTTTTGTTACAAGATGTTCCACCTGTCAGCAGGTGAAGGCGGAGCATCAGAGGTCAGCTGGGTTGTTACAACAATTACCCATTCCGGAGTGGAAATGAGATGATGTCGTAATGGGCTTCGTGACCGGGTTGCCGAGGTCACCTCAATGCAATGATGTCGTGTGAGTTGTTGTGGACAAACTCACAAAGGTAGCTCACTTTTTGCCGATCAAGGAGACCTTCGGTGTTGACGAGCTCGGGAAGTTGTATATCCAAGAGGTAGTACGTCTTCATGGGGTCCCTCGTTCTGTCGTTTCTGATAGGGACGCCCGCTTTACGTCTCATTTCTGGCAGAGTTTTCAGAGGGCACTGGGTACACAGGTGCTTCTGAGCACAACTTACCACCCTCAGACCGATGACCAGTCAGAGCGTACGATACAGGTGCTTGAGGACATACTGCGCGCATGCGTCCTAGACTTTGGGGGATCTTGGGAGAACCATATACCCCTGGTTGATTTTTCCTATAATAATAGTTTTTAGGCAACTATTCAGATGGCACCTTACAAGGTTTTATATGGTAGGCCATGCCGATCACCCTTGTGCTGGATGGAGGCAGGTGAAGTAGCTTTACTGGGACCACGTCTTGTGCATGAGACTTCAGAGCAGGTCCAGTTGATTCAGAAGCGGATGACTACCGTACAGTCTCATCAGAAATGTTATGCTGACCGCCGCAGACGACCCTTGGAGTTCGTGGTCGGAGATCAGGTTTTCTTGCGTGTTTCACCGAGGTTGGGACACAGGCGGATCAGGAGACAGGGTAAACTTTCACCAAGGTATGTGGGGCCGTTTGAGATTCTGGAGAGAGTCGGGTCGGTTGCCTATCGGTTGCAGTTACCACAGAGGTACCGGGCCATGCACGATGTCTTCCATGTATCTCAGTTGCGCCGTTATCATTCAGACCCGTCTCACGCCTTTCAGCCCGAGGAGGTTGAGTTTCAGATCGATGTGTCCTTTGAGGAGCATCCGATTCGTATCGATGATAGGAGCACAAAGGTTCTCCGGGGCCGGTCAGTTCCTCTCGTACGGGTGCTATGACAGCATGGCCGAGTGCAGGACGAAACCTGGGAGCGGGAGACTGACGTACGTGCTCAGTGGCCAGAATTGTTCTGAGCTTTATCTTCGCCACCCTTGGAAGGGAAATTTGGGGACGAATTGCTTTAAGGGGGGAAGTTTGTAAGAACCTGACTCTTCTTCTTGAGGTACGCGTTTCTTCTTTTCCTTTTTGCTTAATTGTTTTTGAGAAAATAAGGAAAGTGGGGAAAAATCCCAAAATTTCTGACTACACGCCGTGTACTTTTCCACACGTCGTGTACTTTTGCCGTGTGGAATGAGTACACAGGGCGTGTAGGCCTGTCGGCAATGAAAGGTGTAAAAAACTGACTACACGTCGTGTATAGGGTATTTACACGCCGTGTATTCAGTCGAAAGGTGAACAATAAGGTGGTAGAGGCAGCCGCCAGCGGAGTGACAGCACACGCCGTGTAATCAGGAATACACGCCGTGTACTCATGTCGACGGATGAACAGTGTCGCGGTGGAAATAAACCACCAGAGGAACAGTTTAAAAATGAAAAGTATACGCCATGTACTTGAGAGTACACACCGTGTAGTTTGTTTTTTTCACTTAAAACAGACAGTAGCCTCCTCTGTTCATGGAGGAAGCTTAGAAGCCGTTTAGAGCTCGGGAGGACGACCAGAGCTTCAGAGATCTCCCGACCGCGCACCGGGAATCCATTTCCGCTTCTGTCGATCACGTTGGGACCGTGCGGGTAAGCTCTCCCTTCTTCTTGTGTTGTTCCTACAAATTCTTCCTCTAAGAGAATTTATTTACATTTGAACGAGAATTATCTTATCCCATATCTACGTCGTTCTTGGACGATTCGGGATGCGTCGTTCATGTATACCGATCAGAGACGATCGAGGTAGGTGGTCTGGTGTTTAAATTCGAACTGCTGTGTGTTTTGTGTACCACTGTACTACGCACCCACGTTTGGGGTGTCGTATGGCCGAGGCCCTGCGTAATTAAATACCTATAATTGCATAGGTAGTTTAATGAATATGTATAACTGTTGTTTGGGATCACTACTTGGATCCAGGATCACCCCGGGGGTGCGTTCCCCTGTTTAGTTGTTTGGCCAGGATACCCGAGGGTATGTCATGATTATAATGTGTATTAAATTGCCTTGAGAGGAATTGTATATAAATTGCTTGTTTATGCTTTGGGCTTGGCCCGGTTACTTGCGCCTGAGGGAAATATTCTTTTTAACCTGAGGGCAGTGTTTGTTTCGCCCGAGGGCAAGGTACTGCTTAGCCTGAGGGCAGTGTTCTATTTTGCCTGAGGGCAACACTTCTTATGCCTGAGGGCAGTGACTTCTGTGCCTGGGGGCAATATCTCATACGCCTGAGGGCAATATTCGATAGCCTGAGGGCAAGCCTGAAGGTGTGATTTTATTATATTAGCCTGAGGGCTTGGTTCTGATGAGCACAGAATGTTATTAAATTGAATGGTTAAATGAATATTAAAATGGAAATATGACCGGTAAAGTTAGTTACTTTTGAGTTTTGTTTAGTTTATTGCATTTACTACTGCACACCACTGTTGCACATTTTCACTGACAGTTGGGCACGAGCCTTTGGTGGGTGCTTACTGAGATTTACTTCTCACACCCTGTTTGGGTCATGTCTTCGGCCCAAACACATTACATTTCTGCAGGTGTGGATAAGGGCAAGGGTTCCTATACAGGTACATGATTGTAGTAGAGGAGTAGGAGAGCATGAGACCGAGCTTTGCCTTGCGATGCTGCGACGTTCTGTTTACTCTGGTTGTATTTATTTGGTTGTACCTTGTACTTTGAGTTGTATTGTATTGTATTGTAGTGTATCCTGTTCTGGCAGTTTTCATAGAATTAGTCACATGCTGCATCTTTATATATGTGGCAGCTGGTTCTCTTCGATTCAGTTGTTCTTTTCAGTTGCATATTATTTACTGCTTCCGTTGTTGTATGTTATTTATCTTTTCCATTGCGCTACACTTTGACAAATGATGACATACTTTCCCCACCATCAGACCTGGGCCCTCGCTGCTAGTCAGCAGCCTCTGGCGTTTGGGGAAATGCGCTTGAGGTCATGTGACCAACCGGGTTCGGGGCACCCGTTGAGTGACACCCGTTGAGTGACACCCAGATTCGGGACGTTACAATTGATAGGTAGGTTTGATGAACAAAAGACCAAAAATGATTTTGATAAAGTTCAAATGGATGCTTGAATGAAGAACTTGGAAATTCAAATGGGGCAGTTGGCTAGAGATGCTAGTAATAAAGAAAAGGGTAGGCTGCCTGGTACCATTGAAGTCAATCATAGGGAGAATGCCATGGCTATGACCACCAGAAGTGGTCTCCAAACTCACCAAGATCCTAGGAAAGAACCCCAAAATGCTGAAAATGAGAAACTGGATGAAACTAGAAACTCAAATCTGAAAGAACCTGAATCTGGAAAACTGGACAGCACCACTGGAGTTTCTCCAGTTCCTGCTATTCCAACTCAAAAACCCAAAGAAAATGGCTTGAAAAACAAAGACAATAAAGGGAAGAAAATTGTTGAAGAAGAAGCTGTAGAGATGCCCCCAATTGTGAGGAATTTTGCCCCTGCAATCCCCTTCCCACAAAGAATTAAGAAAACAATTCATGATTCTGAACTGTTGAATTTTTTTAAAGTGGTTAAAAAGATGAATATTGATATCCCATTCTTGGAAGCATTGATTCAAAGCCCGTCATATCTGAAACCACTCAAGAAAATCCGTTCAAACAAAAAGACATTGGAATAATTTTGCACCTATAGCTTAACAGAGGAGTGTAGTGCAGTCTTGCAGAATATGATACCTCCTAAGCTTTAGGACCTATGAAGCTTTGTCATCCCTTGCACATTTGGGGATAGAGGTGGTAAGTTCAACTATTTATGTGATTTGGGTTCTAGTATTAATCTGATTCCACTGTCACTTTTTCATCACCTGAGATTAGGAGTTCCCCAACCCACCAATGTTGTGTTACAGCTTGCTAATAGGTCCATTACTCATCTAGTGGGTAGGGTCGATGATCTGTTAGTGGGAGTAGGCAAACTCTTTTTTCCTGCTGACTTTCTTATACTTGATATGGAGTGTGACCATGAGGTTCCTATCATTCTTGGCAGGCCCTTCTTGGCCACAGGGGAGCTGTGATAGATGTGTCTAAGGGGAAACTGATTTTCAATTTGGGTGAACAGAAAGAAGAATTCAATGTGTTTAAGAAAATCCAAGAACCCACCCACCCATTTTTTCCAAAAGATGAGATGTTAGTTGCTGAGAGTAGTGTTGATAAGGAGGACGAAGAGTTTCTGAGAATGATAGCTGAAATCAACAGTGAACCTGAAATCCCTGCTTCCTCTTGAATGGGGATCAGCTCAAGTAAGGAGAGAGAATTTTTTGATGAGTATGAGGGAGAATTCTTGGAGAACCTAGATGAGTTTTTTTTGGAGCACATTCTTACCCCAAGAGAGGAGTCTGAGTTTGAGGAGATATCTGTTGGAAGCTCTTACACTAAGGAAAAAACCTTCTCTACTGCCTTCTTCAAGAGGCATCATGAAGACCTTGGGCCACCCAGGCCTAAGTGTCTTCCCTCAAGCCAGTCACCACCCAACCTTAAACTCAAGCCTGTAACACCCGAGACTTTTATGTTATATAAATCATCAAAGGAATCTTTTTCTACACACAAAACTTGCTTGGCTTGCTTTACACGAAATCGCGAGCTTCCTCAATAGTTTGCGTCGTACGCAATACCGAGTTTCACTAAACAACGATATACTATTAAAATATTATTAAAACTAGCCGTTATGAATAGTAATAACCACTTTTTGAAATTTTATAAATTTTATTTTTCAAAATGGACTTCATTTTTGGATTCGTAATATTGAAATTAGCCTAGGGTGAAATTTTGGTATTTTTCTGAAAACTTTCAATTTTTGATGAATAGTGAAACCACTAAGTGGTAGTTAAAAAAACTGACTTTTTCATAAAACTTAATTTTACCGCTTCTGTGAGTGGAATTTCGAAAATCCGAGAGACACGGTTAATATCAAAGACTAAAATGTGGTTCAATGAGATGAAAATAATTTTTGGTGAATAGTAACTTTTTACTTTTTTTTACCACGATTAAAAGTAAATAGGGCAATTAAGGGTAAAAATGATATTATTATTACCCTAACACATGTCCTAATTCTATTAGACAAATGTAATTCGACCAAAAACAACCTTAGGAATAAAATATGACCATTTAAGCCCACTTGGATTAGATTATGACATTTATTATTAATTTATTTAAAGAAGGGTTAAAATAGTTAAAATCAAAGTTTAATAACTAAATCATTTATAATATAAGGTTATACATAAGATAAATTTGACTATAAATATTCATTAGAAAGCTAAAAAGATTTCCTACATAATGATATTTTATTTGTAATTTTTAGACTTTAAATAATTTAATTTATTTATGACACAATGATGATGCAGTAATTACCATAATAGTGAAAAATTAGACTAATTGATATTATAAATACTTAAATAAGTATAATTTGAGACTTTTTATGAATTAAACTAATTTTCTAGGTTAATATGACATGTTAGGATTGATTTAATTAACTTTGGTCGAAGTAATCATTCTGTTATGAGTTTCAAAAAAATCAACTATTGAATAGTGTCAAAATTGACCTAAAATAGTTTTTAAAACAAATATTATATTATTAATTGTTATTTTATTCCTAAAAATCTAAGGTTCGGCCAAATGACTTAGATAAGGTTATATATATTAATAAAACACAACTTGGGGGTCGCTTGGATGTATATGGTAAGTTTATTAACTATATAATATAAAACTACAAAGTGACATGGTAAATGTCAATCTAATTAACTAAGAGTTAAAACTAAAAGACAAGGTTAATATAATGACCTAAACTTGTCTAAATTCAATTGGATGAGATGATTTCAACCCATCCCCACCTTATCTTCAAAATAACTCAATTTGGAGCTATTTAAAACCGAACTTGAATTTATAATAAAATAGTATTTTTAGTTATTCCAAAGGTGCCCCTCTCCTCCCTTATAAAAGTGCACCTCTTCCCTCTCTTCCTCACACCACTTTGAGCCTTCAAGATCGGAAAACCCTTGCCACTTTCTCCTCTCCACTTCCCTAGAGACATCCTAGAGGTCCTGGTCTTCTTCAAAGACCAATTTTAGTGCCCTAAAAGAAGGTCTCAAAGAAGCACTTCAAAGAAGAGGTAATGTCCGTTACCGATTCTTTCATCTTTATTTCTTCTTCCACTTCTTCTTCTTTAGTTGTTTCATTATGAAGTAATAACATCAGTATCACTCATATACTGATATGTTATTATAAGTATGAAACAACCCTATTTCACCATCTATCCATCCTACGGAAAAAGAAATCACCGCGCGTGCGTACGTACGGAATGCCGTCTCCACGCCGTGGTGTAATCTATTTTCCACCACCACTTGGATGAGTATAATGGTGTAAATAATGACTATATATGACTATTATAAAGTGATATTGATTCTGAAATAGTATACATACACTCCAATACAATTCCACGATCATATGAACGATATCATCACTCGTGCGTACGTACGGAATACCGTCTCCACGATGTGATGCGACTCGTTTTACATGATCTTCATTTCATAATGGTTATATAAATGAATTGAATGAATGAATATGATATATATTACACTAATACCATTCTGGAAATGAGGTATCTATAACCTAAAGAGAAGAATAAGAATTTATTCGACAAAACACGCATCAGAACAAAAAGTTATAAACACCCGAATAACAAGTAGCAATGAAATATTACTACTAAGAAGCTAAGAATATGACCATATATGATATCATAAAAATAAGTATGATTCTGGATTAAGTCAATAACATTATTTAAATCATTATACAGGAGGTTCGGACACGTACAAAGCATATCGGACCTAAGGTAAGGGAAAATATCACAATCTCATTTTTATCCGAGATTGTTTATACTTTAAAATTTACTGGGGTGTATTTTATCATCCACATCCATGTTTCCTCAATATGTAATATTTATATCCTTATACACTAGTTTATATCCAATTTTACCCTTCGGTGAGTTTTTATTAAAAGATATGAAAGGAATCTTTTGTCGTTTTTTGTAGGAGGTACTTTTTGACTTTTCTGACAAAAGTAAGAAGAATGTTTTTTTAACTTATACAGCATGAATGGATTTTTAAAACATTATTTCCATGAAGATTCCTTTACAAGTTTTCAAGTTTATTTTTAATCAAATTCTTTTAGTTTAGAATTGTACGACATGTGAAGAAAGGAAAAGTGTTTTTGAAGCAGAAAGGATATTTTCCTCAAGAATGGAGTTCAAGTGTTTTATCAAAATTATTTTCCATCTAAGATAATAAAGAGTTCTGTTTTTATCCCTATTATTACATTGATTTTATTATGTTGTGATAGAATTATATTTTTATGAATTTCTTTATCTTATATGAATTGTTTTATGATGTCACGATGTTTAAGATTCCCATTTTTATTACATGGGTTATGCTATGATGTATGATTTTCTGATTTTGTGGCACACATAAGAATGGTATCATTATGAGATGGGTGGGACCTATATCTCCCTCCAATGCATTGGGTAAAGATTTTATATCTCATGAGATAGACATGGCTGGAATGGTAGGTTATACCGGTTTAGTGAAACAGGACTGAAACGAGTAGTGAACTCGGTTCAGAAATGGACTTTGTCCACTAAGATAGTCTTGGCAATGAGTCTTGAATAACAAGAAATGATTCTCTATGATTATGTGTGTATGCCACAAAGTTTCATGTTTTAAGTTACGATTATTAGGATTACATTTCACTTCTATGATTTATCCCATGTTATGATATTATGATCTCTTTTGCAGGTTAAGATTTCCAATAGTTATGTTCTTATGTATATTATGTGATTGATATTTCTATTGTTTACCCTTACTGAGCATTTGAGCTCACCCTTTTGTATGTTTTATTTCCCCAGGCCAGGAAGAAAGTTATTAAGTATGATATGCCAAAAAGGGACTCTAGATATGATGAAATAAATGGGAGGCAGAGTAGATGCTTTATGAACCAGTTGTTTATGTTTCCCAGTTTCTAAAGACTCTATACCTATACGGTCCTTTCTTGGTTTTGTTATATGTTGTAATAAGTGTGCTTCAATTCTGAAGTAATAACAATGTATGTAAGGTATGGGTCGTTATAGTTGGTATCAGAGGAAAGGTATAATCAACCTTTGGAAACCAGGATGTGAAAGCCTTAGTAAGAACCCTAAGGATAAGTCTAAGCATAGAACACAATCTTAGTGTTTTAGAAATGGCCATGAATAACCTAGGATAAGACCTTAAGTGTGAAATTTTATTCTTGATTATGTGGTTTTCCTATTATAATTAGTGTTGCTCACACTATTCTTCTTGGTTTTAGTCAATGGCTGGAACCCGAAGGAACCGTGTTAATGCGGAATGCGATGGGCAATGCAATGATTGTCCCCCTGAACAACCAAACGTTATGGGAGCTGGAATGAAAAATCTTGTAGCCATGCTCACACAACATTCTCAAGCTATGAATCATGCAGGACTTCCAAACGAGCAAAGGAAGGAGAAAAATTCTGTTGAATCCTTCATGAGACAGCGTCCACCTTCATTCAGTGGGTCTACTGATCCATTAGTTGCTGAACAATGGATTAGTACTACTGAAAAGATATTTTCAGTTTTTCAATGTTCTGAGCATGATAAAGTCATCTTAGCAGTGTATCGTTTGGAGGGTGATGCTGATCAATGGTGGAATCTTATTAAGAATACGAGGCAAATGGATGAAATTGAGTCCATGGAATGAGACGAGTTCAAGAACTTATTTTTCAATAAGTACTTCCCTCGTATTCTCCGAACAAAGATGGAGAAAGAATTTCTTGAACTGAAGCAAAAGGATGATGAATCTGTTGGTACCTATGGAGAAAATTTTACAAGACTTGCAAGGTACACTTCTGGTATTATTATCCAACCTGAGAGTAAGATCGATCGATTCTTTAGTGGCTTAAAACCAAGTCTTTGAAGGGCCTTAGCCATAAGGGACTTCAATAGCTACGAGGAAATCGTTTGATGTGCTCTCAAAGTTGAAATGGAGATTGGAGTAACCCATCAGTCATATGGGTTTGATAAGAAGAGGAAAATGGAATTCAAAGGAAAATCTAAAGAGCACACTGAAAAGAAGATGAGCTTTCCTTTATGCTCAAAGTGTGGAGAGAAACATGAAGGGAGTTGTCTTAAAGGGACAAGTAAATGTTTCAAATGTGGAAAGGAAGGTCATCAGACATTTGAATGCCGTAATGATGGGAAGAATATGTCTAATGATGCAAACAAAGGAAGGGATGCACAGAATGAACCTACTACACTTCAATGTTTCAAGTGTAAGGAGATGAGGCATTATGCCAATCAATGCCCAAATCCAAGGGTTGATGATGATGGTCGACGTCAAAAAACTCTTAAGGCTAAAGACAAAGGAAAGTCACATGCAATTTCTATCAGTGATGTGGAGTACGATAACGATGTGGTGAAAGGTACACTTACCATCCACTCTAAAGTAGAAAATGTTTTATTTGATTCTGGATCCACCCACTCCTTTATTTCTGAAGAATTTTCTAAGGATATCACCGTATTACCTCAACAATTAGATGTTGAGTTAGCTGTGACAACCCCTAATGGCACAACAGTCGCATCAAAAGTTTATAATTCTTCTCCGATTGAAGTTTGTGGGAAAGTGCTTCCTGCAAATCTTGTGATCCTTCCTATAGTGGAATTTGATGTGATTCTTGGCATGGATTGACTTTCTCTACATGGAGCTCATATCAATTGCCAAAGAAGGGAAGTCACATTTCATATTCCAGATCAATCTATGATCGTCTATCGATGCAAGGATGAACATAAGCTTCCAGTAGAAATTCCTTCCATCTTATGGGTCTTGATTCCACTAAATGAAGGTTATTTATCTCAAATGGTTGGTGAGAAACTCACAATTAAGAATATGCCCATTGTACGGGAGTTTGATGATGTCTTTCCGGATGAATTACCGGGTCTTCCACCGAATTGTGAAGTTGAGTTTTCAATAGAACTCATACCGGGTGCTTTGCCTATTTCAAAGACACCTTATAGAATGACCCCAATTGAGTTGCAGGAATTGAAGAAGCAACTCCAAGAGAATCTTGATAAGGGGTTCATACGCCCTAGTAGGTCACCTTGGGGAGCACCTGTTCTGTTTGTTAAGAAGAAAGATGGATCAATGAGACTCTACATTGATTATCGAGAACTTAACAAGATCACTATCAAGAACAAATATCCTCTCCCGTGCATTGATGACCTATTTGACCAACTACGCGGAGCTCAATACTTTTCTAAGATTGATCTTCGTTTAGGGTATCATCAATTAAGGGTCAAAAGGGAGGATATACCAAAGACGGCTTTCCGTACAAGGTATGGACACTATGAATTTATAGTGATGCCATTTGGTCTTACTAATGCCCTTGCTATCTTCATGGATCTGATGAATAGAGTCTTTAGAGACTATCTTGATCAGTTTGTGGTAGTCTTTATAGACGATATTCTTGTATATTCAAAGCGAAAGGAAGAACATGAAGATCACTTGAGAATTATATTGAAGACCCTGAGAAAGGAGAAGCTTTATGCCAAATTTACCAAGTGTGAATTTTGGCTTCAAAAAGTTGCATTTTTGGGTCACATAATCTCAAAAGAGGGGATATCTGTGGATCCAGCAAAAATAGAGGTTATCGAAAGATGGTCGATACCAACAACAGTAACCGAGATCCGAAGTTTTCTTGGTTTGGCTAGATATTATCGACGTTTTGTGAAAGATTTTTCACGATTATCTAATCCGCTCACCAAGTTGACTCGGAAAGGAGTTAAGTTTGTTTGGACGGAGGAATGTGAAGAGAATTTCAAGGAGTTGAAAAGAAGGTTATCCAGTGTACCTGTGCTCACACTGCCTTGTAGTGGAGAAAGGTTTGTGATCTACAGTGATGCATCCAAGAAGGGATTGGGGTGTGTTCTTATGCAAAATGATATGGTGATAGCTTATGCCTCACGATAGTTGAAAATACATGAGCAAAATTACCCAACTCATGATTTGGAGTTAGCTGCGGTAATCTTTGCATTAAAGATTTGGAGGCATTACCTTTATGGTGAAAGGTGTGATATTTATACTGATCATAAAATTTTAAAGTATATTTTCACACAAAAGGAGATGAATATGTGCCAAAGAAGATGGTTGGAGCTGATTAAGGATTATGACTGCTCAATCCATTACCACCCTGAGAAAGCAAACAAGGTGGCAGATGCATTAAGTCGACAAGACCATGTCAGTTTATCCATGATGAGGATCACAAAAGATCCAATATTTATATATTTACAAAGAATGGATCTTGGAATTATAATGGAAGGGGAAAAATCTTATCTTTCTCAAATGAATGTTCAACCATCTATACATGTGAAGATTAAAGAGGCACAGAAAGAAGATGTCGAGTTACAAAAGAAGGTGATAAATGTTCCTGAATTCAACCTTGATTGTGATGGGATAATAAAGTTCAGGAATCGGGTTTGTGTTCCTCCCATCCCCGAATTAAAGAAGGAGCTGCTGGATGAGGCTCATAGTTCTTCATTCTCTATACATCCTGGAAGCACGAAGATGTATAGGGACCTGAAAGAGTACTTCTGGTGGGATGACATGAAAAGAGATGTCGCTGAATATGTCTCTCGATGCTTGGTTTGTCAACAAGTTAAAGCTGAGAGACAGAAGTCTAAGGGGATGTTACAACCATTACCCATACCCGAATGGAAATGGGAAAACATCACTATGGACTTTGTCACAGGACTTCCTAAAACATCCAAAGACAATAATGCTATCTGGGTCATAGTTGACCGTCTTACAAAGTCTGCACACTTCATTGCTATTAGAGAGGATTTCTCTCTGGATCAGCTTTTCAGGATATATGTAAAGGAAGTGGTAAGATTGCATGGAGTACCACTTTCTATTATATCTGATCGGGATCTGAGATTTACCTCGAAGTTCTGGCGAAGTCTTCAGCATACTCTGGATACAGAGTTGAGTTTCAGCACTGCTTATCATCCTCAGACAGATGGTCAGTCTGAGAGAACAATTCAAACTCTAGAATATATGTTGAGAGCTTGATCTATGGATTTCAAAGGTGGTTGGGACCAACACCTACCTTTGGTGGAATTTTCTTATAATAATAGCTTTCACTCCAGTATTCAGATGGCTCCTTATGAAGCTCTCTATGGAAAGAAATGCATGACTCCAACTTGCTGGGATGAAGTTGGGCAAAGAAAGCTATTAGGACCTGATCTCGTTGATGAAATGGCAGAAAAGGTCAGATCTATTCAACAACACATAAGAGCAGCTCAGAGTCGACAGAAAAGTTATGCCGACAACCGAAGAAAAGACCTAGAGTTTGAAGTGGGTGATAAAATGTTCTTACGAATATCTCCCTGGAAGAGGGTCATGAGATTTGGAAAGAAGGGGAAGTTGAGCCCTAGATATATCGGTCCTTTCGAAATACTGGATCGTGTTGGGAAGGAAGCTTACCGATTGGCGCTTCCACCGAATCTCTCTCAAGTTTATGATGTGTTCCATGTATCTCTCCTGAGAAAGTACATACCTGATCCTTCACATGTACTCAGCTCAGAAGTTGTACCGCTGGAGAAAGATCTTTCTTATGAAGAACAACCGATAGAGATTCTGGATCGTAGTGAAAAAGTCCTACGAAACAAGACCACTCGATTGGTGAAAGTTTTATGGAGGAACCACCAATTAGAAGAAGCTACATGGGAGCTTGAGGATATGATGAGGGAGAGGTATCCTCATATGTTTGTTACAAAGTGACGAATTTCGAGGGCGAAATTCATTTTAAGGGGGGTAGAATGTAACACCTGAGACTTTTATGTTATATAAATCATCAAAGGAATCTTTTTCTACACACAAAACTTGCTTGGCTTGCTTGACACGAAATCGCGAGCTTCCTCGATAGCTTGTGTCCTACGCAATACCGAGTTTCACTAAACAACGATATACTATTAAAATATTATTAAAACTAGCCGTTATGAATAGTAATAACCACTTTTTGAAATTTTATAAATTTTATTTTTCAAAATGGACTTCATTTTTGGATTCGTAATATTGAAATTATCCTAGGGTGAAATTTTGGTATTTTTCTGAAAACTTTCAATTTTTGATGAATAGTGAAACCACTAAGTGGTAGTTAAAAAAACTGACTTTTTCATAAAACTTAATTTTACCGCTTCTGTGAGTGGAATTTTGAAAATCTGAGAGACACGGTTAATATTAAGGACTAAAATGTGGTTCAATGAAATGAAAATAATTTTTGAAGAATAGTGACTTTTTACTTTTTTTTACCACGATTAAAAGTAAATAGGGTAATTAAGGGTAAAAATGATATTATTATTACCCTAACACATGTCCTAATTCTATTGGACAAGTGTAATTCGACCAAAAACAACCTTAGGAATAAAATATGACCATTTAGGCCCACTTGGATTAGATAAGGACATTTATTATTAATTTATTTAAAGAAGTGTTAAAATAGTTAAAATCAAAGTTTAATAACTAAATCATTTTTAATATAAGGTTATACATAAGATAAATTCGACTATAAATATTCATTAGAAAGCTAAAAAGATTTTCTACATAATGATATTTTATTTGTAATTTTTAGACTTTAAATAATTTAATTTATTTATGATACAATGACGATGCAGTAATTACCATAATAGTGAAAAATTAGAATAATTGATATTATAAATACTTAAATAAGTATAATTTGAGACTTTTTATGAATTAAACTAATTTTCTAGGTTAATATGACATGTTAGGATTGCTTTAATTAACTTTGGTCGAAGTAATCATTCTTTTATGAGTTTCAAAAAAATCAACTATTGAATAGTGTCAAAATTGACATAAAATAGTTTTTAAAACAAATATTATATTATTAATTGTTATTTTATTCCTAAAAATCTAAGGTTCGGCCAAATGACTTAGATAAGGTTATATATATTAATAAAACACAACTTGGGGGTCGCTTGGATATATATGGTAAGTTTATTAACTATATAATATAAAACTACAAAGTGACATGATAAATGTCAATCTAATTAACTAAGAGTTAAAACTAAAAGATAAGGTTAATATAATGACCTAAACTTGTCTAAATTATATTGGATGAGAGGATTTCGACCCATCCCCACCTTATCTTAGAAATAACTCAATTTGGAGCTATTTAAAACCAAACTTGACTTTATAATAAAATAATATTTTTTGTTATTCCAAAGGTGCCCCTCTCCTCCCTTATAAAAGGGCACCTCCTCCCTCTCTTCCTCACACCACTTTGAGCCTTCAAGCTCGGCCAACCCGTGCCACTTTCTCCTCTCCACTTCCCTAGAGACATCCTAGAGGTCCTGGTTTTCTTTAAAGACCAATTTTAGTGCCCTAAAAGAAGGTCTCAAAGAAGCACTTCAAAGAAGAGGTAATGTCCGTTACCGATTCTTTCATCTTTATTTCTTCTTTCACTTCTTCTTCTTTAGTTGTTTCATTATGAAGTAATAACATCAGTATCACTCATATACTGATATGTTATTATAAGTATGAAAGAACCCTATTTCACCATCTATCCATCCTACGGAAAAAGAAATCACCGCGCGTGCGTACGTACGGAATACCGTCTCCACGCCGTGGTGTAATCTATTTTCCACCACCACTTGGATGAGTATAATGGTGTAAATAATGACTATATATGACTATTATAAAGTGATATTGATTCTGAAATAGTATACATACACTGCAATACAATTCCACGATCATAGGAACAATATCATCACTTGTGCGTACGTACGGAATACCGTCTCCATGATGTGATGCGACTCGTTCTACATGATCTTCATTTCATAATGATTATATAAATGAATTGAATGAATAAATATGATATATATTACACTAATACCATTCTGGAAATGAGGTATCTATAACCTAAAGAGAAGAATACGAATTTATTCGACAAAACATGCATAAGAACAAAAAGTTATAAACACCCGAATAAAAAGTAGCAATGAAATATTACTACTAAGAAGATAAGAATATGACCATATATGATATCATAAAAATAAGTATGATTCTGGAATAAGTCAATAACATTATTTAAATCATTATACAGGAGGTTCGGACACGTACAAAGCATATCGGACCTAAGGTAAGGGAAAATATCACAATCTCATTTTTATCCGAGATTGTTTATACTTTAAAATTTACTGGGGTGTATTTTATCATTCACATCCATGTTTCCTCAATATTTAATATTTATATCCTTATACAATAGTTTATATCCAATTTTACCCTTCGGTGAGTTTTTAGTAAAAGATATGAAAGGAATCTTTTGTCGTTTTTCGTACGAGGTACTTTTTGACTTTTCCGACAAAAGTACGAAGAATGTTTTTTTAACTTATACGGCATGAATGGATTTTTAAAACATTATTTTCAAGAATCTTCCTTTATAAGTTTTCAAGTTTATTTTTAATCAAATTCTTTTAGTTTAGAATTGTATAACATGTAAAGAAAGGAAAAGTGTTTTTGAAGCAGAAAGGATATTTTCCTCAATAATGGAGTTCAAGTGTTTTATCAAAATTATTTTCCATCTAAGATAATAAAGGGTTCTGTTTTTATCCCTATTATTACATTGATTTGATTATGTTGTGATGAAATTATATTTTTATGAATTCCTTTATCTTATATGAATTGTTTTATGATGTCACGATGTTTAAGATTCCCATTTTTATTACATGGGTTATGCTATGATGTATGGTTTTCTGATTTTGTGGCACACATAAGAATGGTATCATTATGAGATGGGTGGGACCTATATCTCCCTCCAATGCATTGGGTAAAGATTTTATATCTCATGAGATAAACATGACTTGAATGGTATGTTATACCGGTTCAATGAAACAGGACTGAAACGAGGAGTGAACTCAGTTCAGAAATGGACTTTGTCCACTAAGATAGTCTTGACAACGAGTCTTGAATAACAAGAAATGATTCTCTATGATTATGTGTGTATTCCACAAAGTTTC
Source organism: Viscum album (assembly GCA_963277665.1). Lineage (NCBI taxonomy): Eukaryota > Viridiplantae > Streptophyta > Magnoliopsida > Santalales > Viscaceae > Viscum > Viscum album. The sequence goes on from OY728140.1 coordinate 499,459,520, forward strand.
ATGTTTTAAGTTAGGATTATTGGGATTACATTTCACTTCTATGATTTATCCCATGTTATGATATTATGATCTCTTTTGCAGGTTAAGATTTCCAAAAGTTATGTTCTTATGTATATGATGTGATTGATATTTCTTTTGTTTACCCTTACTGAGTATTTGAGCTCACCCTTTTGTATATTTATTTCCCCAGGTCAGGAAGAAGGTTATTAAGTAGGATATGCCAAAAAGGGACTCTAGATATGATGAAATAAATGGGAGGCAGAGTAGATGCTTTATGAACCAGTTGTTTATGTTTCCCAGTTTCTAAAGACTCTATACCTATACGGTCCTTTCTTGGTTTTGTTATATGTTGTAATAAGTGTGATTCAATTATGAAGTAATAACAATGTATGTAAAGTATGGGTCGTTATAGTTGGTATCATAGGAAAGGTATAATCAACCTTTGGAAACTAGGATGTGAAAGCCTTAGTAAGAACCCTAAGGATAAGTCTAAGCATAGAACACAATCTTAGTGTTTTAGAAATGGCCATGAATAACCTAGGATAAGACCTTAAGTGTGAAATTTTATTCTTGATTATGTGGTTTTCCTATTATAATTAGTGTTGATCACATTATTTTTCTTAGTTTTAGTCAATGGCTGGAACCCGAAGGAACCGTGTTAATGCGGAATGCGACGGGCAATGCAATGATTGTCCCCCTGAACAACCAAACGTTATGGGAGCTGGAATGCAAAATCTTGTAGCCATGCTCACACAACTTTCTCAAGCTATGAATCATGCAGGACTTCCAAACGAGCAAAGGAAGGAGCAACATTATGTTGAATCCTTCATGAGACAGCGTCCACCTTCATTCAGCGGGTCTACTGATCCATTAGTTGCTGAACAATGGATTAGTACTACTGAAAAGATATTTTCAGTTCTTCAATGTTCTGAGCATGATAAAGTCATCTTAGCAGTGTATCGTTTGGAGGGTGATGCTGATCAATGGTGGAATCTTATTAAGAATACGAGGCAAAGGGATGAAATTGAGTCTATGGAATGGGACGAGTTCAAGAACTTATTTTTCGATAAGTACTTCCCTCGTATTCTCCGAACAAAGATGGAGAAAGAGTTTCTTGAACTGAAGCAAAAGGATGATGAATCTGTTGGTACCTTTGAAGCAAATTTTACAAGACTTGCAAGGTACGCTTCTGGTATTATTATCCAACCTGAGAGTAAGATCGATCGATTCTTTAGTGGCTTAAAACCAAGTCTTCTAAGGGCCTTAGCCATATGGGACTTCAATAGCTACGAGGAAATCGTTCGATGTGCTCTCAAAGTTGAGATGGAGATTGGAGTAACCCATCAGTCATATGGGTTTCATAAGAAGAGGAAAATGGAATTTAAAGGAAAATCTAAAGAGCACACTGAAAAGAAGATGAGCTTTCCCTTATGCTCAAAGTGTGGAGAGAAACATGGAGGGAGTTGTCTTAAAGGGACAAGTAAATGTTTCAAGTGTGGAAAGGAAGGTCATCGGACATTTGAATGCCGTAATGATGGGAAGAATATGTCTAATGATGCAAACAAAGGAAGGTATGTACAGAATGAACCTACTACACTTCAATGTTTCAAGTGCAAGGATATGGGGCATTATGCAAATCAATACCCAAATCCAAGGGTTGATGATGATGGTCGACGTCAACAAACTCTTAAGGCTAAAGACAAAGGAAAGTCACATGCAATTTCTATCAGCGATGTGGAGTATGATAACGATGTGGTGAAAGATACACTTACTATCCACTCTAAAGTAGAAAATGTTTTATTTGATTCTGGATCCACCCACTCCTTTATTTCTGAAGAGTTTTCTAAGGATATCACCGTATTACCTCAACAATTAGATGTTGAGTTAGCTGTGACAACCCCTAATGGCACAACAGTCGCATCAAAAGTTTATAATTCTTCTCCGATTGAAGTTTGTGGGAAAGTGCTTCCTGGAAATCTTGTGATCCTTCCTATAGTGGAATTTGATGTGATTCTTGGCATGGATTGACTTTCTCTACATGGAGCTCATATCAATTTCCAAAGAAGGGAAGTCACATTTCATATTCCAGATCAATCTATGATCGTCTATCGATGCAAGGATGAACATAACCTTCCAGTAGAAATTCCTTCCATCTTATGGGTCTTGATTCCACTAAATGAAGGTTATTTATCTCAAATGGTTGGTGAGAAACACACAATTAAGAATATTCCCATTGTACGGGAGTTTGATGATGTCTTTCCGGATGAATTACCGGGTCTTCCACCGAATCGTGAAGTTAAGTTTTCAATAGAACTCGTACCGGGTGCTTTGCCTATTTCAAAGACACCTTATAGAATGGCCCCAATTGAGTTGCAGGAATTGAAGAAGCAACTCCAAGAGAATCTTGATAAGGGGTTCATACGCCCTAGTGCGTCACCTTGGGGAGCACCTGTTCTGTTTGTTAAGAAGAAAGATGGATCAATGAGACTCTGCATTGATTATCGAGAACTTAACAAGATCACAATCAAGAACAAATATCCTCTCCCGCGCATTGATGACCTATTTTACCAACTACGCGGAGCTCAATACTTTTCCAAGATTGATCTTCGTTCAGGGTATCATCAATTAAGGGTCAAAAGAGAGGATATACCAAAGACAGATTTTTGTACAAGGTATGGACACTATGAATTTATAGTGATGCCATTTGGTCTTACTAATGCCCCTGCTATCTTCATGGATCTGATGAATAAAATCTTTAGAGACTATCTTGATCAGTTTGTGGTAGTCTTTATAGACGATATTCTTGTATATTCAAAGAGCAAAGAAGAACATGAAGATCACTTGAGAATTATATTGAAGACCCTGAGAAAGGAGAAGCTTTATGCCAAATTTACCAAGTGTGAATTTTGGCTTCAAAAAGTTGCATTTTCGGGTCACATAATCTCAAAAGAGGGGATATCTGTGGATCCAGCAAAAACAGAGGTTATCGAAAGATGGTCGAGACCAACAACAGTAACCGAGATCTGAATTTTTCTTGGTTTTTCTGGATATTATCGACGTTTTGTGAAAGATTTTTCACGATTATCTAATCCACTCACCAAGTTGACTCAGAAAGGAGTTAAGTTTGTTTGGACGGAGGAATGTGAAGAGAATTTCAATGAGTTGAAAAGAAGGTTATCCAGTGCACCTGTGCTCACACTGACTTGTAGTGGAGAAAGGTTTGTGATCTACAGTGATGCATCCAAGAAGGGATTGGGGTGTGTTCTTATGAAAAATGATATGGTGATAGCTTATGCCTCACGACAGTTGAAAATACATGAGCAAAATTACCCAACTCATGATTTGGAGTTAGCTGCGGTAATCTTTGCATTAAAGATTTGGAGGCATTACCTTTATGGTGAAAGGTGTGATGTTTATACTGATCATAAAATTTTAAAGTATATTTTCACACAAAAGGAGCTGAATATGTGCCAAAGAAGATGGTTGTAGCTGATTAAGGATTATGACTGCTCAATCCATTACCACCCTGGGAAAGAAAACAAGGTGGCAGATGCATTAAGTCGACAAGACCATGCCAGTTTATCCATGATGAGGATCACAAAAGATCCAATATTTATGGATTTACAAAGAATGGATCTTGGAATTATAATGGAAGGGGAAAAATCTTATCTTTCTCAAATGAATGTTCAACCATCTATACATGTGAAGATTAAAGAGGCACAGAAAGAAGATGTCGAGTTACAAAAGAAGGTGGGAAATGTTCCTGAATTCAACCTTGATTGTGATGGGATAATAAAGTTCAGGAATCGGGTTTGTGTTCCTCCCATCCCCGAATTAAAGAAGGAGCTACTGGATGAGGCTCATAGTTCTTCATTCTCTATTCATCCTGGAAGCACGGAGATGTATAGGGACCTGAAAGAGTACTTCTAGTAGGATGTCATGAAAAGAGATGTCGCTGAATATGTCTCTCGATGCTTGGTTTGTCAACAAGTTAAAGCTGAGAGACAGAAGTCTAAGGGGATGTTACAACCATTACCCATACCCGAATGGAAATGGGAAAACATCACTATGGACTTTGTCACAGGACTTCCTAAAACATCCAAAGGCAATAATGCTCTCTGGGTCATAGTTGATCGTCTTACAAAGTCTGCACACTTCATTGCTATTAGAGAGGATTTCTCTCTGGATCGGCTTGCCAAGATATATGTAAAGGAAGTGGTAAAATTGCATGGAGTACCACTTTCTATTATATCTGATCGGGTTCCGAGATTTACCTCGAAGTTCTGGAGAATTCTTCAGCATACTCTGGATACAGAGTTGAGTTTCATCACTGCTTATCATCCTCAGACAGACGGTCAGTCTGAGAGAACAATTCAAACTCTAGAATATATGTTGAGAGCTTGATCTATGGATTTCAAAGGTGGTTGGGACCAATACCTACCTTTGGTGGAATTTTCTTATAATAATAGCTTTCACTCCAGTATTCAGATGGCTCCTTATGAAGCTCTCTATGGAAAGAAATGCAGGACTCCAACTTGCTGGGATGAAGTTGGGGAAAGAAAGCTATTTGGACCTGATCTCGTTGATGAAATGGCAGAAAAGGTCAGATCTATTCAACAACACATAAGAGCAGCTCAGAGTCGACAGAAAAGTTATGGCGACAATCGAAGAAAAGACCTAGAGTTTGAAGTGGGTGATAAAGTGTTCTTACGAATATCTCCCTGGAAGAGGGTCATGAGATTTGGAAAGAAGGGGAAGTTGAGCCCTAGATATATCATTCCTTTCAAAATACTGGATCATGTTGGGAAGGAAGCTTACCGATTGGCGCTTCCACCGAATCTCTCTCAAGTTCATGATGTGTTCCATTTATATCTCCTGAGAAAGTACATACCTGATCCTTCACATGTTTTCAGCTTAGAAGTTGTACCGCTGGAGAAAGATCTTTCTTATGAAGAACAACCGATAGAGATTCTGGATCGTAGTGAAAAAGTCCTACGAAACAAGACCAATCGATTGGTGAAAGTTTTATGGAGGAACCACCAATTAGAAGAAGCTACATGGGAGCTTGAGGATATGATGAGGGAGAGGTATCCTCATCTGTTTGTTACAAAGTGACGAATTTCGAGGGCGAAATTCATTTTAAGGGAGGTATAATGTAACACCCGAGACTTTTATGTTATATAAATCATCAAAGGAATCTTTTTCTACACACAAAACTTTCTTGGATTGCTTTACATGAAATCGCGAGCTTCCTTGATAGCTTGCGTCGTACGCAATACCGAGTTTCACTAAACAACGATATACTATTAAAATATTATTAAAACTAGCCGTTATGAATAGTAATAACAACCTTTTGAAATTTTATAAATTTTATTTTTCAAAATGGGCTTCATTTTTGGATTCTTAATATTGAAATTAGCCTAGGGTGAAATTTTGGTATTTTTCTGAAAATTTTCAATTTTTGATGAATAGTGAAACCACTAAGTGGTAGTTAAAAAAACTGACTTTTTCATAAAACTTAATTTTACCGCTTCTGTGAGTGGAATTTCGAAAATCCGAGAGACACGATTAATATCAAGGACTAAAATGTGGTTCAATGAGATGAAAATAATTTTTGGTGAATAGTAACTTTTTACTTTTTTTTACCACGTTTAAAAGTAAATAGGGTAATTAAGGGTAAAAATGATATTATTATTACCCTAACACATGTCTTAATTCTATTGGACAAGTGTAATTCGACCAAAAACAACCTTAGGAATAAAATATGACCATTTAGGCCCACTTGGATTAGATTAGGACATTTATTATTAATTTATTTAAAGAAGGGTTAAAATAGTTAAAATCAAAGTTTAATAACTAAATTATTTTTAATATCAGGTTATATATAAGATAAATTCGACTATAAATATTCATTAGAAAGATAAAAAGATTTCCTACATAATGATATTTTATTTGTAATTTTTAGACTTTAAATAATTTAATTTATTTATGACACAATGATGATGCAGTAATTACTATAATAGTGAAAAATTAGAATAATTGATAGTATAAATACCTAAATAAGTATAATTTGAGACTTTTTATGAATTAAACTAATTTTCTAGGTTAATATGACATGTTAGGATTGATTTAATTAACTTTGTTCGAAGTAATCATTCTGTTATGAGTTTCAAAAAAATCAACTATTGAATAGTGTCAAAATTGACATAAAATAGTTTTTAAAACAAATATTATATTATTAATTGTTATTTTATTCCTAAAAATCTAAGGTTCGGCCAAATGACTTAGATAAGGTTATATATATTAATAAAACACAACTTGGGGGTCGCTTGGATGTATATGGTAAGTTTATTAACTATATAATATAAAAATACAAAGTGACATGGTAAATGTCAATCTAATTAACTAAGAGTTAAAACTAAAAGATAAGGTTAATATACTGACCTAAACTTGTCTAAATTCTATTGGATGAGAGGATTTCGACCCATCCCCACCTTATCTTCGAAATAACTCAATTTGGAGCTATTTAAAACTGAACTTGACTTTATAATAAAATAATATTTTTAGTTATTCCAAAGGTGCCCCTCTCCTCCTTTATAAAAGGGCACCTCCTCCCTCTCTTCCTCACACCACTTTGAGCCTTCAAGCTCGGCCAACCCCTGCCACTTTCTCCTATCCACTTCCCTAGAGACATCTTAGAGGTCCTAGTATTCTTCAAAGACCAATTTTAGTGCCCTAAAAGAAGGTCTCAAAGAAGCACTTCAAAGAAGAGGTAATGTCCGTTACCGATTCTTTCATCTTTATTTCTTCTTCCACTTCTTCTTCCACTTCTTATTATTTAGTTGTTTCATTATGAAGTAATAACATCAATATCACTCATATACTGATATGTTATTATAAGTATGAAACAACCCTATTTCACCATCTATCCATCCTACGAAAAAAGAAATCACTGCGCGTGCGTACGTACGGAATACCATCTCCACGCCGTGGTGTAATCTATTTTCCACCACCACTTGGATGGGTATAATGATGTAAATAATGACTATATATTACTATTATAAATTGATATTGATTCTGAAATAGTATACATAAACTCCAATACAATTCCACGATCATAGGAACGATATCATCACTCGTGCGTACGTACGGAATATCGGCTCCACAATGTGATGCGACTCGTTCTACATGATCTTCATTTCATAATGATTATATAAATGAATTGAATGAATGAATATGATATATATTACACTAATACCATTCTGGAAATGAGGTATCTAAAACCTAAAGAGAAGAATACGAATTTATTCGACAAAACACGCATAAGAACAAAAAGTTATAAACACCCGAATAACAAGTAGCAATGAAATATTACTACTAAGAAGCTAAGAATATGACCATATATGATATCATAAAAATAAGTATGATTCTGGAATAAGTCAATAACATTATTTAAATCATTATACAGGAGGTTCAGACACGTACAAAGCATATCGGACCTAAGGTAAGAGAAAATATCACAATCTCATTTTTATCCGAGATTGTTTATACTTTGAAATTTACTGGGGTGTATTTTGTCATCCACATCCATATTTCCTCAATATGTAATATTTATATCCTTATACAATATTTTATATCCAATTTTACCCTTCGGTGAGTTTTTAGTAAAAGATATGAAATGAATCTTTTGTCGTTTTTCGTAGGAGGTACTTTTTGACTTTTCCGAAAAAAGTACGAAGAATGTTTTTTTTAACTTATACGGCATGAATGGATTTTTAAAACATTATTTCCAAGAAGCTTCCTTTACAAGTTTTCATGTTTATTTTTAATCAAATTCTTTTAGTTTAGAATTGTACGACATGTTAAGAAAGGAAAAGTGTTTTTGAAGCAGAAAGGATATTTTCCTCAAGAATGGAGTTCAAGTGTTTTATCAAAATTATTTTCCATCTAAGATAATAAAGGGTTCTGTTTTTATCCATATTATTACATTAATTTGATTATGTTGTGATGAAATTATATTTTTATGAATTCCTTTATCTTATATGAATTGTTTTATGATGTCACGATATTTAAGATTCCCATTTTTATTACATGGGTTATGCTATGATGTATGGTTTTCTGATTTTGTGGCACACATAAGAATGATATCATTATGAGATGGGTGAGACCTATATCTCCCTCCAATGAATTGGGTAAAGATTTTATATCTCATGAGATAGACATGGCTGGAATGGTAGGTTATACCGGTTCAGTGAAACAGGACTGAAACGAGGAGTGAACTCGGTTCAGAAATGGAATTTGTCCACTAAGATAGTCTTGGCAATGAGTCTTGAATAACAAGAAATGATTCTCTATGATTATGTGTGTATGCCACAAAGTTTCATGTTTTATGTTATGATTATTGAGATTACATTTCACTTCTATGATTTATCCCATGTTATGATATTATGATCTCTTTTTCAGGTTAAGATTTCCAAAAGTTATGTTCTTATGTATATGATGTGATTGTAATTTCTTTTGTTTACCCTTACTGAGCATTTGAGCTCACCCTTTTGTATGTTTTATTTCCCCAGGTCAGGAAGAAGGTTATTAAGTAGGATATTCCAAAAAGGGACTCTAGATATGATGAAATAAATGGGAGGCAAAGTAGATGCTTTATGAACCAGTTGTTTATGTTTCCCAGTTTCTAAAGACTCTATACCTATACGGTCCTTTCATGGTTTTGTTATATGTTGTAATAAGTGTGCTTCAATTCTGAAGTAATAACAATGTATGTAAAGTATGGGTCGTTATAAAGCCCCTCCCTGCCTATCTCAAATATTCCTTTTTAGGAGACACTTCCACCCTTCCTGTGATCATTTTCTCCAACCTAGAGGTGAGTCAAGAGAAAAATTTGCTTAGTGTTTTGAAGAAATACAAGTCAGTCATAGGCTGGTCGATTGCTGATATCAAGAGGATAAGTCCAGCCTTATGTATGCATAAAATTCTCATGGAACCTGATTGTAAGCCCATAGTATAAGCCCAAAGAAAACTCAACCCAAACATGAAGGAATTTTTGAGAGAAGAATTGATTAGGTTGCTTGATGCTAGAATAATTTTTCCTATTTCTGATAGCCCCTGGGTCAGTTCTGTCCAGGTGGTAACCAAAAAAAGTGGAGTGATAGTGGTCACTAATGAAAGGAATGAGCAAATCTAGACAAGAGCAGTGAATAAATGGAGAGTCTGTATAGACTACAGAAAATTGAATGCTTCCACAAGAAAGGATCACTTCTCCAGGCCATTTTTGGATCAAATGTTGGAGATATTGGCAGACAATGAATTCTTCTGCTTTCTTGATGGTTATTCTGGTTACAACCAGATTTCCATTACACCTGAGGACCAAGAGAAAACCACCTTCACCTGCCCATTTGGGACGTTTGCCTATCGGCGGATGCCCTTTGGCTTGTGTAGCGCTCCTTCCACTTTTCATAGGTGCATGATGACAATTTTTTCAGACATGATTGAGAATATTATTGAAGTGTTCATGAATGATTTTTCTATTGTGGGAGATAACTTTGAGAACTGTCTAAAAAACCTGAAACTAGTGTTAGAAAGATGCCAAGAGACTAACTTAGTCTTAAACTGGGAAAAGTGCCAATTCATGGCTACTGAAGGCATAGTTTTGGGACACAAAGTTTATAAGAAGTTGTTGGAGGTTAATAATGCTAAAATTGAGGTCATAAAAAAGTTTCCCCCACCTGAAAATGTCAAAAGAATTAGAAGTTTTTTGGGACATGCTGGGTTCTAAAGGGGCTTCATTAAGGACTTTTCTAAGATTACTAGAACCATGTGCTCCCTGCTGGTTAAGGACACACCATTTGTCTTTGATGAGACATGTCTAGAGGCCTTTAATTTGCTCAAGGAGAAGTTAACTACTTCACTTGTAATCACTGCTCCTGATTGGCAGCTTCCTTTTGAGGTTATGTGTGATGTTAGTGACTTTGTAGTAGGAGCTGTGTTAGTGTAGAGGAAGGATAGGAAATTACATGTTATTTACTATGAAAGAAAACTACTAGATGATTCCCAGAAGAATTATTCTACCACTGAAAAGGAGTTGGATGCTGTGATGTTTGCTTTGGAAAAGTTCAGGCAGTATTTGATAGGATTAAGGATCATAATTTTCACAGATCATTCAGCCCTTAAGTATTTTCTGGTTAAAAAGGACTCAAAGCCCAGACTCATGAGGTGGACCTTGCAGTTACAGGAGTTTGATTTAGTAATTAAGGATAAGAAAGGGGCTGAGAATGTAGTTGCAGTTCACTTGTCCCGATTGTCCAATTCCCCAAGTAAGGAACCAAAAGAGATCAACACTTCTTTCCCTGATGAACAATTGTTTCCTGCTTCTGTGCAACAGTCTGCTTGGTTCGCAGACTATGCCAACTTTCTGGCAGCTGGAGTCATGCCCAAGGATCTCTCACACAACCAGAGGAAGATTTTTATATCTGAATTGAAATATTATTTTTGGGATGACCCTCTTCTATTTAGGAGGTGTGCTGATGGGATTCTGAGAAGATGTGTCGTTGAGGATGAGATTTTTCCCATACTTGAGAGCTGTCATTCATCACCTTGGGGTGACCACTATGGAGGAGAAAGGACTACTCAAAAGGTCCTACAGACTGGTTTCTAATGGCCAACACTATTTAAAGATTCTAGGAGTCTGGTTATTGGCTGTAAGAAATGTCAAATGTTGGGAAATGTTGGAAGAAGGCAGTAACTACCCCAAAAAGGCATTCTGGAGGTCAAAATCTTTGATGTGTGGGGCTTGGACTTCATGATACCATTTCCATCCTCTTATGGGAATGAGTACATTGTGGTTGCTATGGACTACGTGTCCAAGTGGGTTGAGGCAGTAGCTCTGCCCAATAATTCAGCTGCTAGTGTTGTAAAATTCATCAAGAAAAACATCTTTTCCAGATTTGGTGTGCCTCGAGCATTCATCATTGATAATGGAACTCACTTCAAGAATTATAAGTTCAAAGGTTTGATGGAGAAGTATGAGTGCTCACATAGGGCAGACACTAACCACCCACAGTCTAGTGGGCAAGCAGAAGTTTCAAACAGAGAGCTCAAACAGATTTTAGAGAAAACAGTGTCTAGCTCTAGGAAGGACTGGTTAAGGAAGTTGGATGAGGCCCTTTGGGCCTATAGAACTGCTTATAAGACTCCTATAAGGATGTCACCATATAGGCTGCTCTTTGGGAAAACATGTCATCTACCTATTGGGTTACAACAGAGATCTTATTGGGCAGTGAAGGCACTTAACTTTGATTTTAAGTCTACTAGAGAGAGGAGACTGCTAGAGCTGAGTGAGCTGGAGGAGATTCTAAGAGAGTCCTATGAGAATGATGAAATTTTCAAAGAAAAAACAAAGGCTTTTCATGACTCAATCATTCAAAATAGGAATTTCAAGGTTGGTAAGAGGGTGCTGCTTTTCAATTCTAGATTGAAGCTGTTTTCAGGAAAGTTGAAGTCCAAATGGTCAGGACCCTTTATCATTGTTCGAGTCTTGGTTAATGGAGCTGTTGAGCTGGTTGGAGAAGAGAATCGAACTTTCTTAGTCAATGGTTAAAGAATAAATCACTTCTTTGAAGGGCAACCAAAGTGCTTGGCTGCCATATCTATGTTGGAAGAATGAGCTGATTTAAGTTTGAGGACTATAAACTCAGTGTTTCATGGGAACTAACCCATGGTTGCTTAGTTGTTTCTCTTTTATTTTATGTTTTTCAATAAAATTAATCTCTGCTGCTTGTTCTCCAGTTCAAGTTCTTAACTGCTGATGGTGCCTCATGATCTGTTATTGTTTTAAAGAGAGTTGTTGCTGCCAGAAACTTGGCTAAGAAAACCCAATGGAGCAATCCACTGCAGCACATGGATAACATTTCTCTCTATTCACTCTCTTGGGTTACTTATCTTAAACTTTAAAATCTGAAATCTTATTTTACTTATTTGAATCTGTAGGTTAATGAAGAGGAGTAACAACCCAGTGATGTTGAAGAAGATCTGTTGATGAAAGCCACTGTTAAAGGTCCAATAATTCAGGGAAGTGTTGTTCTGCCTTTTTCACTTTCAATTACTTGCTTAATCTTTACTGTGAACTAAGTGTGGGGGATTTCCCCCTAATCTATGAAAAATGACTGTGTTTTATTGCATGGGTGTTTAGATTCTAGTATCCAGAGAGTTAAAAAAATTATTTTGAACTGATTTGTGAAATCTACTTGCACCCACTGTTTTCAATTTCATTATGCTGTTGCACGTCACTATTAATCATGCTACTATCTAAATTAAATTGATTAAATCCTTTTTCTGCTCTTTAAACATTCAAAGTATGAATTTTTTAGAAATAAAACTAAGCTTGTTGCTGGTGAAGTTGGTGGGGTTGGGTTCTTTTGTTTTTGTTTTTATTTTCTTTCTCTTTTTGTGTGGCAAAGAAAATTTTTGAACCTCATTGCTACCCTTCCATATCTTATTTAAGCTAAACTCTCCATCAATCATGAACTTCAACTGTCTCCCACCTTGAGATTCAACATTGGGGACAATGTTGGGTTTTAAGTGTGGGGGAGAGGGGTCATTCTAGTGTCATGTCGAATTCCCCCTTCTTGAACATGTGGTTGTTTAAAAAAATGGTCAATTTTTTTCAAAAAAATGGTTCAAAATTCCTTCGATTTTTTTTTCAAATTATTTCATCACTTGATGGTAATTGGATGTTCAATAGTACTTCATTTTTTTCATGTTTAGTGGATAACTGTTTACTGGATGTTGAGAGTGGAACTTAGTCAGAAACTGTTAAGTATGAATGATTGCTGAGTGCAATTGTTCACTGTCTCCATGGATCTGTCTGTTTAGGAACTGAGGATAGGAGTGTGACAGGATATGTTTTGTGGGATGAGGATCATGACTTAGGGTAACTTGATGTTCTCACTGGAACCCATGGGACTCACATTTTTATAAAATAATATTCAATCACTTTAGGAAGTCAATTCGAATGATTATTAATTAAGTCCTTTGTAACTGGAGTAAAATGGACAAATGAGATCCCACGGCGAGTATCTGAGACAAGGTGCATTGGGTGCATTTCTGTGAATAAATAAATCCAATTTCAATCTTAATAAGTGCTATGCACAGTGCTCTATACATGGAATATGGCTGGGAAAGATTAAAATAAAGTGCCCTTGTCCAAAATGAACTCATTAAGGTGAGGGGAATTTTGAACCCAGATAAAGAAGGGAGCAATTGACTTGGTTAATTTTCATTTGAGTTGAGTCAATAAAGTGATGAAATTAATGGACTTTAATTTCTGGAACCTGGAGAAAGGTGAGAATGGAAAGGGCCCTTGGTTAAGTTTTGAGTTCCACTTCATCTAACCTATCAACACTCTTGAATTATAACTTGAATTGGATGGTGAAGTAGGATAGTTAATGAATACACATAGTAGGCATGACATACTTGATAGTGTATGAATTTGTGATGCTCTTGACTTCCAGTGGGTTTTTGAAGCTAAGCAGGACATCATTTTTGAACACCTTTGAAAAGCCCGACCTACTGTTGGTCTTGATCCTCTGGGCATTAAAGTTTAATCATGCACCTGTTGAGCTGAAACTCACAAATCATCTATCTAATTTAAACTTCAAAGGCATGTACTTGTTTGAGGACAAACAATGTTTTATGTGTGGGGGAGTTTGATGTGGCAGTGTTTTCACACTTTTTTCCACATCCTTTTTATATTTTTATTGGCTTTTTTTATACCAAAATGATTGTTTTTAGTAAGTATTTGATAATTGTTGTGTTTTTGTACTTGCTATGTAGAATAATCAGTTTTTAGTTTAAAACATGCGTTTTAATGTGCATTAGTGTCATTTTAAATAATTCTTATATTAATTTAGTCTTGCGAATTAGACTTTTATTTATTTATTCTCTTATTTTTATAATTTTTCATTCTAGTTAGTTTATTAATTAATTTATTAAATTAATTAATTCTTTATTTTTTTTTAAATTGTAAATAAATAACTTATTTTATTTGTCAGTCTTTTAATAAGTTAATTAGTTTTAACAATTTAATTTTATTCAATTAATATTTCTTATTCTTTAATTTACTTTATTAATTGGTTAATTAATTGGTTAAATAATTTAAGCAAGTAACAATTTTTATTTTAATTTGTTTTAAATTATGTTATTAAATACAAATATATTTATTCTTTTAAATAAAGAATTATTAATTTTATTATTTAACTTTGTTTTATTTATTTATTTTTCAATTCCATTCTATTTAATTTAATTTATTAATTGATTAATCTAATTTTAGGTTTATTAAATTATTAATTTATTTAAGCTGTTCTTTTTAATTTGTAGGTACTCATGGTGGCACATCACACCGTTTCCATCACTGTGTCACCGCTTTCTACCCACCGTATTCCACCCCTTTGCTACCGTTTGCAACACGGTGACTGTCTCACCGTTTCAACCCCACTTCACTGTCTCACACAACCCTGAGTGTCACTCACGGTGAGACCGTGAGAAACACTCACGGTGCCCACCTCCTGCTGTCTCATCGTCCCCCATTCTTGCCACCGTTTCACTTCCTTCGGTCTCACCGTTTCCCCCATCCGTGCAACGTCCTTCCCACTCACCGTCGCGAGCCAGTCTCACCTCCTCCATCCCCTGCGCTCCTGTCCAAACCTCCCTGAACCCCATCGATTCCCCTCTCACCGTCATGGGAAACACAATTCCTTCTCTGCTTCTCCCTGCACACCAGCACAAAAAAAATTCAACACACAACAGTACATAAAATTTCGAACAGACACACCTGATTGAACCAAAAATCCACAACAAATTGAAGATCAAAGAACCCCCGAATCAAATTATAGATCCACTGAGATCTATTAAAACAAGAAAATCCATATTCAAACCCCCTTGATGCTTCCTCGCCTGAGCCTCTCGCTGCAAACCCTTGCTTCAGACCTCGCTGCACGGACTCCCCATCTCCAGTCTCAGCCGCACCCCCCTGCCTCTTTTCTTGAGCCGAAGCCGCATGTGATCCTGCCTCCATCATCGCCCCCTGCTTCTCCATGCTCGCCGACAAGCCACCTGAAGTCGCCGCACGAACAGAACCCCAGCTAGAATCCCTTGTCGCCTCCATCATCTCACCCGAACACTGGCGACCCTACCAACTTGTCGATCCGCCGCACCTCTCTCCGTATCACCTCGAACCAGCAGCCGCCCCCAAATCCCGGCCGAATCCTCCACCTGACAAGACTCACAGCCACCCAAAGCTGACTTCCCTCTTTCTCCCCTCATCTGCGTCACGAAGACCCCCCTTTCATTGTGTTTTTATTTTTTTATATACTATAATATATAATAACATTTATATAATATATACTGAATATATTAACATATATAATATAACTATTATAGCATATAATATAACATAATATATTATATAATATATATATCAAATACAATACTATAATAATTATAGGTATATTAATAATAATATATAATCTTATATATAATATCAGTATATCATAATAACTAATGTTATTAAATAAATATAATAGTCATTAAACATATATTAGTAATTATAATATTAGATATTATTATAATATACACACTTCTTTATAAGTGTTTTCGTTTATTTTATGTTGTGATATAATATATGGTAGTTTCATTTTTTATTTATTTGACTCACGTGTGTTTCTTTGTGCAGGGGGATCTACTCATAGAAGCGGGGTTAAGGAAAAAAAAGTTGTTCGAAGGGAAGACGCGAGAATATTCATGAGTTCTTTGCAGGGGTTGTTTGAATTTACATAGATTTCATTTAAAAGATGATGATTGACCGTGTTGTCGTGACATGTCAAATTGATTATGATTTAAAGATTGATTTATAGTCTAGGGAAGACCCTAGGTCGTCTCTCAAGGAGCGTTGGTTGCTTATAGTGTGTATTTTTAATAAAGATTACTAAAAGATGGGGTGATTTTGAAAATAGTTTTAAGTAAATAACTTAACTTTAAAAGTTTAATAGTTGATAGAATAAGGTGGAGGATTGAGAATTATGAGATAAGGAGATCACTTCAAGTTCACTACACATCTTGGATAATTCATTGTTCTGAAAATTTCACTTGGTTTTGTTTAATTCTTTGGTTGAGGGTTGTCAAGATCTTGATTCCCCTCTTGCCTTTCTAAACGTTGCACAAAGTAACAACCCTTAACACAACAATCGTGTTGTCAAGGTTTGGAATTTAAGAACATATTAAAGGATACTGAAGCATACTGATATTTTTTGTATGTGTGAGAGAAAGAGGATCCTTATGTTTCCCAATCGGAACAACTCAAGTTTCCCACTTGAAATGTCAACCCAATCGGTGTTGAAATGAAAAGCGGTTCACTAAATTAAATCCAATAAATGAACTCAGAAGAGAAGCATGATTAGATAAAACATAAGTGAAATAATCCACACACAAATTACACAAAACTAGTAGATTATAAAGTGTCGGAACTCCCTCCCAAGTATGTGTAGCTCCCTCAAAATGATCGTCCACCGTTTAGCTCGCCATCGAGAGGAGGAGAAGGCTCGGGTGGAACTCTTTCTTCATTGATTATCCCCCTATGATGATAGGGGCCTTAAGAACTTCAAGTATGAGGAGAGAATTACTTTGGGTCTCCAAAATACCAGAGCTTTGCCTCCTGGTCGAACTTGCAAATGAGGATCCCAAGGTTCCATTTTATAGGAAAATTGGAAGGTGGTTTTGAGCACACATAATTATTAAAACCACTTGTCACAGGTGTTTCGACCTCCATACAGAAATATATCAATTTGGAGAAAATAAAAAAGTTGTATCCCCACCTCTTGGCTATCTCCACCGAAATTTTGGCACAATTTGGACACATATAGCCCGGGATATTGACAGATCACAACACACCACTTTTGAATCCGTGCAGATTTGGTGTGCTGGACAGATTAGGTCGACAAGGCCATCATATGGCCGAATAAGTATTGGGTTTCTTCATATGAAATGTATCCCAATGAGTTTCGGATCAACCCAAAATTTTTTAGCCCAATTGGATGCACGATCTAGTAGTAGTGTGCGGATTAACCCACTGGTGTGCTTGGATCCTGCACAGTTTGGCCCATTTTTCTTGGACATCATCATGGGCCCTCCAAATCACCTTCACCTTCAATGAAATTTTCAAGACAAGTAACATTGGAATTTTTAATATCAATAAAAACAAAATAAATGATTCAAACATGGAATTCAATTTGTTATTATTTTTATAATTTACAATACAAATTTAGTTTAATACAATGATGTAACGGTGAAAATGACACAGTGAATTGTGATACGATCACACCCCCACACCTAAACATTTGCACTCCTGGGCAAAGTCAAATATCCAAATAATATGATGCATATATATATATTCCCAACATCATGAAAATTTAACATTTGAGAAAATTTTAATTCACTAAAGTAATGTGATCAATTCACGAACCACACCAAGGAGTTCTTCCTAGTGAAAATGGAAAAAGAGGTCTCATAAATCATATCACAATAAAATTCAAAGAGATTCATGACACCAACATGAGCAAGGAATTCAAAAGTCAACCATTCCACTAAATCTCCATGCATGTATGTGAAAACCATTTCATGCTATTCTTTCCACTTTCCATCAAATACATATAGGTTATTTTAACATTATTCAGCTTTAAATGATTTTTCACCAAACCCGTCCTACATCCTTTGCAATCATATTTCAAGACCCACTCACTTAAGTATTACCAGAATTCAAACCATAATCTCCTGACTTAGATATCCCTATATGTTGCACATTTCAGCACTCCCCTCATTTATTATATTTTTTTGAAGTTGCATTTGGAACAAATCTTACACTCATCTCTCAAGCCTTGTTTGATCTCCTCACGACACTAATTTCAATAGTTATAACAAGATCAAAGGTTGAGGAGGAGTGGTTTTTGACATGCCCAAGACACATTTTTTATTTTTATTTTATTTTATTATTTTTTTGAGGGTGTACAACAGTCGGACATTAGGTACACACTCATAGGTCAATCTGGTACAGTAATGAAACAGATCGAATAAGGAAAGAACGTATGAAAATATCATTTAAAGATGAAAAATATTAACCTAACATATATTTACCTTATATTAAGTAAGAAATATTCATACTTCATGGTTTGGTGCAAAAATTTATGGAGATATTAGTGACACAATTTTCCCAAAACTACTCACACAAGGGGCATCAATCATCTCAAATGTTTCACAGTGATACAACCATTTATATCATTGATAGAAAACCAATTCACTAAACATCACTCCCTGATGTTAAAGTCATAAAAATATTCTTTTTGGCATTCATTATGGTATTTTTACTTTCCCCCCTTTATGGTCGCCAAATCATGGAACTTCGAAATTGTTGATGGGGAAAAATGAAAATACCATAAAGAAGGCCAAAAAGAGAGAAAAAAAGGAGAAAATGATGAAAATTCCTAACAAAACCAGGAATGTATCCACCCCCCACACCTAGAATGTGCAGTATCCTCACTAAAATAATTGAGAATGTGAGAAGGAAGGATAAAACCTGGTGAGTTTTATTGGTATGATGCGTCGAGAAGGTGGATTTTCTCCACCAGATTCTTTGGAAAATCCTCATAGAAGTGTTTAAGTCGCTGCCTATTGATAGTGAATGTTTGCTTGATTTCTTCATTTTGAACCTGGACAACACCAAATGGTGAGACGTTAGTAACAGTGTATGTTCTAAACCATCGGGAACGATGCTTACCTGGATGCAACTTCAGCCTTGCATTATAAAGGAGGACCTTCTGCCCAATATGGAACTGACGATGAAGGATAATACGGTCGTGGGCAGCCTTGGTTCTCTCCTTATAAATCCTGGAGTTTTCATATGCATCTCTTCTCATTTCCTCTAGCTCCTGAATCTGAAACTTCCTTTGATAACCTGCACCAGAATGATTAGAATTGAATTGTTTGATGGCCCAGTAGGCCCGATGCTCAATCTCAACAGGGAGGTGACAACACTTTCCAAACACAAGATGATGGGGTGACATCCAATGGGAGTTTTGAAAGCAGTACGGTAGGCCCATAATGAATCATCAAGTCGAAGACTCTAATCTTTTCTATTGGGTTGAACCGTTATTTCAAGAATTTGTTTTACCTCTCTATTTAACACCTCAACTTGACCATTCATTTGTGGATGATATGCAATAAAAACTCGATGACCGACCCCATACCTACACAAAAGTGATTGCATTGTTCGGTTGTAGAAATGAGAACCCTAGTCACTGATGATGAACCTAGGTAAGCCAAACCTACAGAAGATTTGGGTTCTCAAAAATTCTACAACTACCTTAGAATCATCAGTCCTTGTAGCTCGTGCCTATACTCATTTTGAAACATAATCAACTTCCAGAAGAATGTACAAGTTTCTAAAGGAATTGGGAAATGACCCCATAAAGTCAATACCCCAAACATCAAAAAATGTCATGAAAGAGCAACGATTGTTGTGGAATTTCATTTCTTTTAGAGACATTCCCCATCCTTTGACAATGAGTACAAGATTTTCAAAAATCATGGGCATCTCGAAAAAGTGTTGGCCAAAAGAGACCAGAATCAAGGACCTTACGAGCAGTCCGTTGGGGACCAAAGTGGCCCCCACAAGCAAGAGTGTGGCAGAATCTAAGGATGGACTGAAACTCACTGTCGGGAACACAACGCCTAAGGAATTGATCACTACAGGTGCTCCAAAGGTAGGGGTCATCCCAAATATACCAACGAGACTCATGTTTTAGACGACTGGCTTGGTTTTTGTTGAAATTAGTAGGAATGCAAGATGCTACCAAATAATTTACAATTTCAGCATACCAAGGAATAACATCTTGCACTCGGTACAGTTGCTCACTAGGAAACATTTCATTTATGGGAATAAAGGGGTATGAGTCAATTTTTGAGGATGGTTTAATCCTACTGATATGGTCATCCACCACATTCTCTGCTCCTTTTTTATCTCTAATTTCTAGATTTAATTCTTTAAGGAAGAGCATCCAACGAATGAGACGTGGTATGGCTTCCGGTTTCTTAAGGAGGTACCAGAGGGCTGTATGGTCTGAGAACACAATGACTTTAGACCCCAAAAGATATGACCTGAATTTATCCAAGGCAAACACAATGACAAGGAATTATTTTTCAGTTGTAGTGTAGTTTTCTTGGGCAGAGTCCAAAGTACGTGAGGCATAGGCTATGACATGTGGATCTTGGTCGACCCTTTGTGACAAAACTGCCCCAACTGCATAGTTAGAGGCGTCACACGTGAGCTCAAATGGTAAATCCCACCGAGGTGGTTGGATTACTGGGGGTGAGTCAAGGATCCATTTTTTACTTATTAAAAGCATCATCACATTCTTTATCAAAAACAACTTCTTTTTCTTTTTGGAGTAATTGAGAGAGGGGGAGTGCAATTTTACTAAAGTCGCAAATGAAACGACGGTAAAATTCAGCATGACCTAGGAAAGATCGCACATCTCAAATATTTTTGGGGAATGTAAGGGAATAAATGACATCACATTTTGATTTATCTACTTGGATACCATCCCCAGAAATGACATGCCCCAAAACTATACCTTGTCGCACCATGAAATGGAATTTCTCATAATTTAATATAAGATTCTTTTCAATACAGCGACGTAGGACTGAACCCAGACTACTCAAACATTCATTAAAAGAAGATCCATAAATAGTGAAATCATCCATGAATACTTCCATGCAATTATCTAGGTAATCCGAAAAAATACTAACCATGCATCGTTGGAAAGTACCCAGAGCATTGCACAAACCAAATGACATCCTTCTATAGGCAAATGTGCCAAAGGGGTAAGTGAAGGTTGTCTTTTCTTGATCCTCAGGGGCAATATGGATCTGAAAGTATCAAGAATACCCCTCAAGGAAATAGTAGTGAGACTTACCCGCTAGCCTCTCTAGAATTTGGTCAATGAATGGAAAAGGGAAATGGTCCTTCCTCGTGTGTTGTTTTAGTCAGCGATAGTCTATACAGACACGCCAACTATTCTGCACACGAGTTGGAACCAATTCATTGTTTTCATTTTTAATTACTGTAAGACCAGTCTTTTTAGGAACCACTTGAACGGGACTGACCCATTGGCTGTCAGAGATGGGGTAAATTATTCCAGCAGCCAATAATTTTGTTACCTCATTTTTCACAACTTCTAGGAGGTTTGGGTTCAGTCGACGTTGTGGCTGCCTCACTGGTTTAGCCTCGTCATTTAACAAAATATGATGTGTACAAATTGATGGGCTAATACCAGGAATTTCAGTAAGTGTCCACCCCAAAGCTTGTTTATACTCCCTCAAAAGTTCAAGCAGTCGCAATTCATGATCAGGAGAGAGTGAACTAGCAATGATGACGGACAACTTGTTTCCATTCTTAAGATGTGAATATTTTAAATCTTGAGGCAGTTGTTTTAGTTCCCATTCAGGTGGATTTTGGATTATTGGGAGTGTGTGTGAGAGGTCACTGATCTCATCTAACTGCTCAATGGTATCATCCTTGGATGAGGAATGAGCTTTTACAAGCTTAGCAGTATCATCGATGGTCAGTGGATCATCAATACTCAAGAAATCATCAATCAACGAACATACATGAAACTTTTCTAGACCACTACAACAATCAATGCATGAATCATTTCCTAGAATTTTTATCAGTGAAGAAAACTCAGAAAGGGGATTAGGGGAAAGAAATGTTGTTTTTTCAGGGGAAGGGAGTACATCTATAGAATTAACAGAGAGAGACGAATGTTCTTCTGAGGGGTGCTTCATGGCATCAAGGATGTTGAAATAGACTATGTCACCACAAAATTCCATAGATAATGTACTATTGTGGACATTAATTATGGTTTTGGAGGTTTTCAAGAAAGGTCTCCCCAATATAATCGGGGCATGTCCATTCATCCTATCATCCTCCATTTTAAGCACATAAAAGTCAGCAGGAAAAATTAAATTTTGGACCCTCACAAGAACACCCTCTAACACACCAAAGGGGTGTGCAGTACTCCAGTTAGCTAGTTGAACAATAATTCCAGTGGGCTTCAGTTCCCTGACCTGCAATGTAGAGTAAATAGGGTGAGACATCACATTAATAGAGACACCTAAATCAAGCATAGCATTAGAAAAAGAATACTCCCCTATAGTGCATGAAATTGAGAATGTTCCAGGATCATTGCACTTGGTGAGAAGTGATGGATCTATCAATTCTGAAACATTCCTCCCCAAACTCACCTTCTCATCTGCACGAAGTCGCCTTTGGTGTGTACGCATCTCCTTTAGAAACTTGGCATACCGTGGAATTTGCTTCACAACATCAATCAATGGGATGTTAACCTTCACTTTCTTGAAAATATCCAATATTTCCTTATTAAGATCAGTTTCCTTTTGTTTTCTTGGTTGGGTGGACCTTTGAGGAAATAGAAGAGGAATGGTTGGGCTAGGTGACTCATCAATGTACACACTTTTTCCTTTGGAAGGGATTCTCTCAAGACAAGGTTCTTCAACATTTGGAACATTTTTAATGGTTGAGATGGAGGTTTCCTCAGGAGGGGATGACTCTAATGGAGGATTCATATTACTTTCTAGTTGTTTTCCACTCTTAAGGGTGATGACACTAACATTTCCTTTATCCCTATGGTTAACTAGTGGTTGTGAGGGAAGTTTACCCGATTCGTGACTTTGAATTTCACCCACTGAGTTTGCTAGTTGGCCTAATTGGGTTTTTAGGTCTTGTATGGCTGGTTGAGTGGTTTGTTGGAATTGAATATTGTTGGAAACCATTTGTTTCATCATATCTTCTAGGCTAGGCTCGGGTTTTGGAGGGGTTTGTTGGAAAGGATTTTGGGGTGGTTGAGGATTTCTGGGTGGTGGTGGTGGATGACTACTCCGCCCTGGTTGGTTCCATTGTTGTTGAGGTTGGTTTGAATACTCCCCTTGCCTATAGGCTTGGTTCTCCTTCCACCCAGGGATGGATGGATAGTAAGGTTCTTTCCTAAAGGGTTGGTTATAGGGGCGGCCTGGAAATATTGCCTCACAACTCTCAGATGTTTCCCTCAATTGAGGACATTGGTCAGAGTAGAGGGTGTCAGAAGAACATATACTACAATGGATGGGAGGAGGAGATTGGGATTTCCCTTGGGAAAGAGCAAGTTGTCGAAGAAGGGTACTTACCTCTTCGAACTTTGTGTCCACTTTCTTCTCAAATTCAGTACTTTGTACCTCATGAACACCTCAAATGGGTATGCTAGACCTTGTACCGAATTGTTGAGTGTTTTGTGCCATGTTATCGATTAAGGTCCTTGCAGCAATTGGGGTCTTATCTTCCAGTGCACCACCTGCAGCAACATCAATCATATTTCTATCAATAGGGATTAAACCTTCATAAAAGTATTGTATTAAAAGTTGGTCACTTATTTAGTGGTGTGAGAAACTTGAACATAATCTTTTAAAGTGTTACCAATATTCATGAAGTGTTTCCCCTTGATATTGTCTTATCCCACGAATTTCTTTCCTTATTGTTGCAGTTCAAGAGGCTGGGAAATATTTTTCAAGAAAAAGGTGTTTCATGTCCGCCCAGCCTCTTATTGGGGAATTAACATAATATAACCAATCTTTCGTAGTGTATTCCAATGAAAATGGGAATGCTCTAAGCTTTACTTGTTCCTCATCCACATTTTCAGGTTTTAATGTTGAACAAACAATATGAAATTCTTTTAAGTTCTTGTGTGGATCCTCTCTAAGAAGTCCATGGAATCTTTGTAATAGATGAATTAAACCAGATTTTAGTTCAAAATTGGGTGCCTCGCCTTGCAATTGAATGTATGTGAGATGAATATCAACATCAGATGAGGTTAGTTCTTTTAGTGTTCAATTTTTTTCAGCCATTTTATTCACATTAATTTCAGTTTTTATGTGTATTCTTGAAGAATAAGAAGAAGAAGGATCAAGATGAGTGTTGATGTTTTGTGTTTCCTCCTTCAAAGTGTTGTCTTGTGTGTCTCGGTGTCGTTGACGTAGGGTCCTCTCTGGTTCGGGTTTGAAAGGTTGTAAGTCTCTTAGAGTAGAACGAGTCATGCACCAAACCTACACAACAAATATACCAGAATACAAAAAGATAGGTAGAGGTATAAAATAGATAAATATTCACAAAATTTACAATTTTTTTAAAAAACACGCACTAAAAATCAAAGTGTTCCCCGACAACGGTGCCAAAATTTGACAGCGTTGTCATGACACATCAAATTGATTATGATTTAAAGATTGATTTCTAGTCTAGGGCATACCCTAGGTCATCTCTCAAGGAGCGTTGGTTTCTTATAGTGTGTATTTTTAATCTTTAGTCAAATTGATTATGATTTAAAGATTGATTTATAGTCTAGGGCATACCCTAGGTCATCTCTCAAGGAGCGTTGGTTGCTTATAGTGTGTATTTTTAATAAAGATTACTAAAAGAGGGGGTGATTTTGAAAACAGTTTTAAGAAAATAACTTAACTTAAAGAGTTTAATAGTTGATAGAATAAGGTGGAGGATTGAGAATTATGAGAAAGGAGACCACTTCAAGTTCACTACACATCTTGGATAGTTCATTGTTCTAAAAATTTCACATGGTTTTTTTAATTCTTTGGTTGAGGGTTGTCAAGATCTTGATTCCCCTCTTGCCTTTCTAAACGTTGCACAAAGTACCAACCCTTAACACAACAATCGTGTTGTCAAGGTTTGGACTTCAAGAACATATTAAAGTATACCAAAGCATACTAATATTTTTTGTATGTGTGAGAGAAAGAGGATCCTTGTGTTTCCCAATCAGAACAACTCAATTTTCCCACTTGAAATTTCAACCCAATCGGTGTTGAAATAAAAAGAGGTTCACTAAATTAAACCCAAGAAATGAACTCAGAAGAGAATAATGATTAGATAAAACACAAGTGAAATAATCCAAACACAAATTACACAAAACCATTAGATTATCAAGTGTCAGAACTCCCTCCCAAGTATGTGTAGCTCCCTCAAAATGAGCGTCCACCGTTTATCTCGCCATCGAGAGGAGGAGAAGGCTCAGGTGGAACTCCTTCTTCATTGATGATCTCCCTATGATGATGGGGCCTCCAGAACTTCAAGTATGAGGAGATAACTCCTTTGAGTCTCCAAAATATTAGAGCTTTTCCTCCTGGTCTAACTTGAAAATGAGGAGCCCAAGGTTCCATTTTATAGGAAAATGGGAAGGTGGTTTTGAGCACACAAAATTATTAAAACCACTTGTCACAAGTTTTTAGACCTCCATACAATAATATCTCGATTTGGAGAAAATAAAAAAGTTGTATCCCTACCTATTGGCTGTCTCCACTGAAAGTTTGGCACAATTTGGACACTTATATCCCAAGATATGGACATATTACAGCACACCACTTTTGAATCCGTACAGATTTGGTGTGCTGGATAGATCAGGTCAGAAAGGACATCATATGACCGAATGATTCCTGTGTTTCTTCATGTGAAATGTATCCCAATGAGTTTCGGACCAGCCCACAAAATTTCAGCCTAATTGGATGTACGGTCTAGTAGCAATGTGCAGATTAACCCACTGGTGTGCTTGGATCCTGCACAGTTGACCCATTTTTCTTGGACATCATCATGTGCCCTCCAAATCACCTTCACCTTCAATGAAATTTTCAAGACAAGTAAAATTGTCCCTTTTAATATCAATAAACACAAAATAAATGATTCAAACATGGAATTAAATTTGTTATTATTTTTGTAATTTACAATACAAATTCAGTTTAATACAATGGTGTAAGGGTGAAAATGACACAGTGAATCATGGTACGATCAATGACGTGCACATAGAAACGTGCCATGTGGATCTGCTGTTTCTAGGGAAGATTGTAGCTTGCCGCGTGCGCATATTTTTCATTTGGTTTAGAGAAACTGCTCCGGTGACCAGTGCGGGAGGAGGAGCACAGTGAAAGATACACGTGGAGGCCAGGGAACTCCTCAGGGGAGATTCCAAAGACTTCGACTGGGTGATGAAGGCACAGGAGGTGGGAGAGGCATTGATCTATCCAACAGAGCAGGAGCATTGGAGAACATCTTTAGGGATAGACGGAACTCGAGACAAAGCAGCGAGGCTTTGATCGAGACTGGGGGAAGCAGAGCAAGAGTAACATACAACATTTTCCTTGTGAGCAGATTGGAGTACCGAGTTAGAGAATTTCACACCTCGATTCCCAGGGCGGGACATTGAGTGCATTCCAGCATCACATCCACCATTGAGCAGCATGAATTTAGAACTTCAGGAGACCAAATAGGGAGACGAACGATTTTCTTTTCCTTGTGCTTTGTTTTCTGCAACTCAATTTAATATGAACTTCGTTATTTCTTACTCTATTGTTGAATTAAAACCAACCACAATGTCCAACTAAATTCCTTCGGGGCGAATAATCTGGTTGATTTGATTTGTTTAGTCTTATTCATGCACTGTATCGTTTTTTTGGATTGTCTCTCTCATTGTTTACAGACGAGTTTATTTTCAAAACAAAAAGATCGAGTGAAAACCGATCTTGTTTGAACCATAATGAAAACTATTTCAATTTTCGGAACTCACTGACAAGTGAGTTATGATCGAATGAGAGAGACACACTGAACTAAACTGACGAGTTGAGCCTGGTGATATCTGACCTTCATCACCATTGGATGGAATGACTTTTACAGTCGAAGGACTATAAGAGTTGTTTCATCACAAACTGACCAGAAGACAAATCTTGCTAGTTACTTTTAGTCAGATCCATTTTTATAAAACTTCAGTGCATGAACAAGGCTAAGAAATATCAAATCAGCCAGTGGAATTTCCCCCCTACTCATCTATTGGTTGTTTACACCACAATTTCACTTGCTACTCTGTCCACTCCCTTTGCACTCACTAGCTTACCCTCACTTCTTCACACACTAAATCTCATTCACTTAACTTCACCACCACCAATTATTTTTGCTTGTTTTTGCATGTGTGTTTTTGTTTAGTTTATTTTTCTAGATCGTCAAACACAACATGATGACTCTCTATGGTTCAACCCTATCTTGCCACTATCCTAAGTAGTAAGTAGGTTATAAATTTTAGTTTGTCACCCGTTCCAAACAACGCGCGAGCTGCCACTAGACTTGTTGTAAAATGGAGGTAAGTGTTGAGGAAATCCAAGTTAGGATTTCAGGATTGGGGAATCCACTCAACAGATCAAGGAACTGTAAGCTCACAGTTGGCAAAGACCTGCCTACCTAAATACCTTCAAATAGCTTGACCAACCCTTGTTGGGGTTATGCGAAGGGGAATATGGATCCTTGCCACTAGAATGTCAAAGCAACTAGACATTCCAGGTTCAATGGTGAGGTTTATTGGGACTTGATAAAATAGTGGGAGAATTAATAAATCCATTTATTATTTTTCATAAAATGTAATAAAAAAATACCGATAAATCTGCTCTTTTAATTTGTAGAATCAATATGACAAGCTCGTCAACCACATTTTCCCTGCAATCAATTATGGACAAAGACAATATCCTCACCGGTAATAATTTTCAGGAATGGTTTAGGCGCCTTTGGGTTATCCTACGGCCTGAACGAAAGTTTTACGTGGTGGAGTCTTCACTTCATGATTCTCCTGCCCAAGGGGCGAGTGATCAAGATTTCCTGATCTATGATCAATATTTGAACGATTCACTCAATGTTAAATGTTTGATGCTATCATCAATGTCTAGTGAGCTCATGAAGTCTCATGAAAACATGGATGCCTATAGCATGCTCGAGCACTTTTGTGGTCTATACCAGGAGAGAGAAAAAAAGGAAAGGTTTGAGATCTCCAAGACTCTATTTCAGAGCAAGCTTGGAGAGGGTTCCCCAACCGGGCCTCATGTAGTCAATCTCATTGGCTACATTGAGTTCTTGGAGGTTCTAGGGTTTAAACTCCCCGAGGAACTGGGTACCAATCTCATTCTCGCACCACTCCCCCAGAGTTTCTCTAACTTTATCGTAAATTTCAACATGAACAACATTGAGAAGTCTCTATCTGGTCTTCTTATCCTTATTCGCCAAGTGGACAATGATATGAATCATAAAAATCCTTCTGTCCTTCTAGAGAATAAAAGGAAATGGAAGGCGAGGAGATTTAAGCCGAAAGCTTCTTCAAGGCCTTCCAAGAAAAGGAAGATCAAAGGGGAGGCAAGAGAACAGGATGCTGTTTGTTTCGCATGTGGCAAGAAGGGCCACTGGAAGAAAAACTCCACCCAGCCAAGGAAGTAAGGGGAATCTTCAGGTGTGTTTGTCATCGAATGCAATCTATATTTTTATACAAATTGGGTATTAGATACAGATTTTGGTGCTCACATATGTATCCAAATACATGAACCAAGTAGATTCAGAAAGATTGATCGAGGGGAGGTTGATCTACGAGCAGCCAATAGAGCCAGACTTGCTGTTGTAGCTGTCGAGGACTACCACCTCACATTGCCAACTAGAATGATCTTGGTGTTAAAGGGTTGTTATTATGTGCCTTATGTTACTAAAAACATTATTTCAGTGTCCAGATTAGATATTGATGGATTCATCTTCAAGTTTGGAAATGAATGTTGATACTTTTATAAATATAGCATTTGTTTTGGTAGAGCACATTTATATAACTACCTTTATGTGTTAGACTACACAAACCAAGTAATGGAAATCGATGACAAAGTTAATTCACATGATTCATACCACACCCAACTTTGGCATCATTGGCTAGGTCATGTCAATGAGAAATGTTTGACAAAATTACATCAAGATGGGTATTTATATTCTTTTGAAATAAAACCACTTGGTGTATGTCATGCGTGTCTACAAGACAAAATGACTAAAGTCCCATTTAGTGGGAAAGGTGAAAGGGATAAAGAGCTTCTAGAATTAGTTCACACAGATGTATGTGGACCATTTCCAATTGAAGCAAGGGGTGAGTTCTTGTACTTCATAATTTTTACTGATGATTTTAGTAGATATAGATATATTTACTTAATGAGGTATAAGTCAGATTATTTTGATCGGTTCAAAGAATACAAGAATGAAGTTGAGAACCATCTTGGTAAGAAGATTAAGAAACTCTGCTCAAACAGAGGAGGATAATATCTTAATCAGGACTTCATTGATTTTTTACGAGAGTTTGAGATTCTATCTCAACTCACTCCTCCTTACACACCTCAGTGGAATGACGTAAGTGAAAGGAGGAACCGCACCCTGTTGGACATGGTGAGATCAATGATGAGTCATGCGACTCTTCCATTATCCTTTTGGGGATATGCATTACAAACAGCAACACACATACTAAACCAAGTACCAACTAAATTGATAAATGCTATTCCATACGAATTATGGAGTGGATGCAAAGACATGTTATCAAATTTACATGTGTGGTGTAGCGAAGCATTTGTTAAGGACTCTTCAGGTAACAAGCTTGAACCCCGAGGCACAAAATGTATCTTTATAGGATATCCCAAGGAAACAATGAGATATTACCTATACAACCCATCAGATAAAAAGGTAATAGTGGAAAGACACACCATATTATTTGAGAGGGAGCACATCTCCAAAAGAGATAGTGAGAACGAGATAGACTTCAATGAAGTCGAGGATCAAGATACACAGGATTTGGTACAAGAATAGATTCCACAAAGCTCCGTGGAAGAACAATCTGTTCCAGAGACACAAGAACTATGTAGAAGCATGAGAGAGGTGAGAGAACCAGAACGATATAGTTTTCTTGTCACCGAGGATGGTGACTCATTATTGGTTGACAATGATGATCCTCTTACCTATAAGGAAGCAGTTGAAGGAACAGATGCTGCCAAGTGGCAAGAAGCCATGAATTCTAAAATGGATTCCATGTACCAAAACCAAGTCTGGATTTTAGTAGATCCTCCAGTTGATGTAAAGCATGTTGGTAATAAATGGGTATTCAAGAAGAAACTGGACATGGAGGGTCAAGTCAGAACCTATAAGGCACGACTAGTTGCAAAAGGTTTTAGACAGCGTCAAGGAATTGACTATGATGAAACCTTTTCACCAGTTGCGATGCTGAAATCCATCAGAATCCTATTGGCAATTGCCGCTTACCATGACTATGAAATTTGGAAAATGGATGTCAAAATAGCATTCCTTAACGGGAACCTCCAGGAAGATGTCTACATGACACAACCTGAAGGGTTTGTGACTCCAAAGGATTCCAACAAGGTATTCAAGTTACAGAAATCCATTTATGGATTAAAGCAAGTATCAAGGTCATGGAACATTCATTTTGATGAAGCTGTAACAGAATTTGGCTTTGTTAAGAATGAATGTGAGCCTTGTGTCTACAAAAGGTTTAATGGAAGTGCAGTTGTTTTCTTAATAGTATATGCTGATGACATATTACTAATTGGAAATGAGGTACCTATCTTACAGTCAGTTAAGGCATAGTTGGATAAATGATTCTTTATGAAAGACTTGGGCAAGACAGCATATATTCTTGGGATCAAGATCCATCATGATAGATCCAAGAGAATGTTGGACCTGAGTCAAAGTACATACATTGACATGATATTGAAGATATTCAGTATGGAACAATCCAAGAGGGGATTGTTGCCAGTGTCACATGACATTCATCTTTTCAAGAAAATGTGTCCTAAGACACATGACGAAAGAAAGAAAATGGCAAGGATTCCTTACGCATCCGTGATTAGGTCAGTCATGTATGCTATGCTATGTACAAATCTAGATGTTGCTTACGCATTAAGTGCAGTAGGTAGATATCAAGTTGATCTAGGAGACCGCCATTGTATGGAAATCAAGACTATCCTTAAGTATTTGAGGCGTACTAAGGATATGTTCCTGGTTTATGGAGGAGATGAGAAACTAGTCATCAGAGGACATGTAGATGCTAGTTTCCAGACTGATCAAGATGACATGAAGTCACATACTGGATACATCTTCAGTTTGAATGGAGGTGCAGTGAGCTGGAAGAGCTCAACACAAGGTGTGGTCGCAGATTCTATAGTAGAGTCTGAGTATATCGCAGCTTCTGAGGCAGCTAAAGAAGCAGTATGGATGCGAAACTTCGTCCAAGATATGGATGTAGTACCGAGTAGTAAAGATCCTATCACACTCTATTGTGATAATACTACAGCGGTGACACTTGCAAAAGAGCCAATGTCACATCAGCAGACAAAGCACATACTTCGAAAGTATCATCTCTTGAGGGATTTTCTCAGAGAGGTGAAGTTGCAGTGAGCAGTATTTCCATAGAAGACAACGTGGTGGACCCCTTGACTAAATCCTTGACTCAGCGGAAACATGATCATCATGTGAGGTCTAACATACTAAAAGTCGTAGGCAGTTGGTTCTAGTCCAAGTGGGAGTTTGTAAGGGTTGGTGTCCTGAGAACCAACTGTTTTTTACTTTGATTACATGAATGTACAATTATTAAATATTGTTCATTGTTCTGCATGACTACAATATAATAATGTCCTGAAATATTTGTTGCATTGATAAGGTCATGGAAGATCCCTGCAATGATGAGAATCTTGAAATGCTATAACAATATTATTAAATAAAGTTCTATGGTTGGATGACATACTATGATAGGACACATAGTATACAGACCATAATGTGCGAGTACTCGTAAGAATATGAGACTCTCTCATGGAGTTCACAATTGGTAATCTCCAAGATGAGAGATTATGAGAATAGACCTACCAGTAGCAATTTTTCATGTCTTGGTGTCACCAGAAATTGCTATCTACGAGCATGTGTAATGGTCCTTAGACTGGAAGATTATCATTAACTCATGTCATGACTCATGCACTTAGATTTGTTGATGAAAACCGTCATGAAGAGAGTTGGTGGGAAGTAGGGTACGTTGGGTGCGTCACGAATGACATGTTGATAATAGATAAGTCGAGAAAGGAATCGTCCCTTCCATATTTATGGAATTAGATATCTCGAGCCCTTTGATTGAAATAGAACTGTCTCACAAATTCCATGGTCATGGTGTCACGATGAGTTTATTTCTAGAAGTCAAAGAATTAAAGATCAATCATATAAGTTTATGACACTTCCATGAAACCCTCTTGATGAGATATTGAGACAAAGGGATTAAATTACACAGTAAGCGTTCGTATGAGGTGACACGTCAATGTGGCGTCAACTTCTTTCTCTTGGGTGCCTTGACCCGTTGCTAGATAGTAATCTTGGACTTTAGGCAAACCCGCCTAATGCCAATGATAAAGAGTCCTAGAGGGTCACACACTAAGTGTATCCAAGTATCTCAAGTAGAATAAATATTATTCTCATACGTGGTTTAATAATTATTCAAGTAAGCCTAAATCATTTTAATGTTGGAGGAAGAATAAAATGAAAACAATTACATGTCGTGTATTAATGATTATATGCCGTGTAGTTTTTATTTTGAAAACAAGTACACATCGTGTATTAATGATTACACGTCGTGTAGTTTTTAATGAAAAACAAGTACACACCATGTATTTATGATTACACGTCGTGTAGTTTTTCCAGTAGGGATTTGAGGAAATATCATTTTATTAAATGATATTTATTTTAATCAGCGTGGGTGCATGTCAAGGAATTAATTATTCGACATGGGGTTTTCAAAAGAGTTGATGAAATAAATAAAATGCATAACGTGTTTATTTATTTTCATAACTCTACAACCTCAAACCTAATTATAAATATCCTCACAACCCCAACTCTTTTTCTAAGAATCGTTGTGCACAACAATTTTGGAGAATTCTCTCAAGACTGAAATAACTCTGTCCTCCAAGAACGCTCTCAAGACCAAGAGAGATCCACCTCCATCAGATCAAGGTGATCTAAGGCGGACAACGCAAGCAAAAGATGCTCCACGCTAACACCTGAATATTCCTTTGGCGACGTCCAGAGATACATGGTGCACGTGTGGATCACCGCTAGAGGAAGTATACACTTGGATTCTGTGACGTAATGACGAATCACATTGGAACATGATCAGAAATATCAAAGAAGAAATAATGCTACAAAAGGTACTTCTTGTCAATTAATTAAATTAATTATAATCAACCTGTGATGATCCTTCCTTTATGTTTCTGTGACTTTTCTTCTTCTTTGTTTATTTTTGTGATTCGATCCGTGGAGACTGGCATTTATCTTCGTATTGATCTTGGATTGATCATTACAAATGACAAAAATCCAAGTGGGCAGATCCACCCATGAGCTTCTGCTACGCCCGGGACCTTCACATATGTCCGTAGATAGGAACATCCAATAACACCCAAAACATGCAATGTTCTTATTGGCTGGTCTTTCCTCATGATCTCACTACTAGAGAACACCAAGTTCGAATTTCATGAGAATAATTCTCAAGTCTTATGATTCCCCTGCACTTGATAGTCAAACATCTACTATGTCCAATCTATAAGATGTATCTAGACCATAAGACATTTTTTTAAGATTAATGTCATAACATCTCATGGTTCTCATTATAGCCTGAGATCTGCTATAACTTTTTTATATGACAATTAATCTTATGACATTACTATTAAATAATGAACGAATATTATTTTAATATTTGAGGTTCGTTTAATATTTGTAGGAATTTCAAGTCGAGTTAATGACTCGGGTTATCACGTATTATATTTATTATAAGAAGTGATAAAAATATAAATGACAATATGATGTAGCTAGTTTTTCAAAATGTGTCATTTATTGCTTATTTAGTGGACGTTTTATTTCTGGGGTTCGGGGAACCCTTCCGGGTATTTTGAACCTCCCACTACATAAGCAGGAGAGAGACATTCATTTGTTGTGTTGTTCATTCTAACGGAATGAGAGCCTCCCGCTCCTCCCATTTTCTAGAGAGTGAAAACCTATCTCCGAGCGATTGATCACCTTAGATAGATTGAAGAAATGAGATCGAGGTGATCATCGTGACACCGAAGGATTTGTTGGAGCTCCATGAAAACACCCGAAATTCGATAGATGGATAAAACATGGATTCTTGAAGTTTGTGTGGATGATCTATAAGGGTTCAACTTCAGATCTTTTGAGAAACGGTCATCGCCGACGAGATGGAGTCGAATGCGCTTCAATTCGAAAGAGGTCAATATTCAGTTTAATCTGTGTGCTTATTAAATTGACGTGAGATTCTTGGACCACCACTGGGGATCGGATCGTCGGAGACGACAAGTTTCGTCGTTCCGGTGATGAAAATTCTAAATCCCCAACCCACCAGCTTCCGCTGCGTGCCCCTGTGCCTTCAATTGATATCAGAGTGATTGCGTGAATTTTATGAGCTAAAGAAAAATTAATTTTTATTAAATTAAGTTAAGGGTTTTAATTCGGTCCCAACGGTTTTGACCACACGTTGATCTGATCTCGGATGACCAAGTTATGGTCATCCAAAAATTCTCATACAAATCATTTTCAGTTCTTTTCGGTTATTTAAAATAGAACTATATATATATATATGTTCTTATTTTGAGGTGGTCTCCGGTGCAAATTTAAGGTTGTGGTGATTGTTCTGGCCGGAACATTTTTTTTCCTGGTCGAAACAATTTCATCCGGTGGTGATTTTGAATTCTTTTGTGGAATTTTGTTAAAATACATATAAAATATTTCAATCTAACTTATAGGGTTTTTTTGCTTCTCCAAATTCCTAAAACTATAAATTAGGTTGTCTGTTAGTCATCTATATCTATATAAATAACTAAAGTAAGGTTTTTTCCGACACGTGTTGCTTCGTCCGCACTCCGCTCCATACGTCGCTTCCTACACTAACCCAAATTACCTCTGTAGAGACTCCCGAGTCTCCTCCCCACCTCTGCCTGCTGCAAACCCTACACGACGTCCCTGATCTGTTGGCGACTCCTGAGTCTCCTCCCCACCTCTGCCTGCTGCAAACCCTACGCGACGTCCCTGATCTTTCGGCGACTACCGAGTCTCCTCCCCGCCTCTGCCTGCTGCAAACTCTAGGCGACCTCCCTCATCTGTTGAGTCCTCCAAGATTCCAATTTTCATTTCATTGATAGGTCGACCAGATCTCGCTTCTGCATCCAACACACTACGATACTCCGCACCGTCGACCCTACGATAACTCATCCTCCCACAGGTTCTACTTCTCACTATTCTAACATAAATCATCCGATTTTCATCTCATCGATAAATCATCCTCCTACAGGTTCAATTGCTTCAGCACCCACCGAAGTCTAGAAGATCATAAATCACCGGAATCAACGACCAACACTTCTTTTTAACACACTGCCTCCATATAAAGGGATTTCGCAAACTAGGGTTTCAGAAGCTAGAACGGACAGTGACGGAACTACTGGGTTTGAAGTATTCCTTCCTCGGTTACCAGGCAGCAGCTGTAAGGTTCCACAACATGTATGTTTGCATACAACACTCTCAGACCAGTAACTTAGGTTCATCATCACATTTTTTTCGGCTGCACAAATGATTACTCAATTTCATTCTACTTTATCCTCATTCGATAGTGACAGTATTATATGTCTTCATCATTTATCTAAACTTGTATGTAAACATGTATCTAGACAGCCAACCATAATAGTATCTTCATGATGATTCTAATTATTATTTGTCTTTAGCAGGTATACTCTAAATAATATGTTCATAATACTACATCCAATAACCCATGTTTTATTTTATCGCCCATTTATCGTCATTTTCTGAAAAATATCACAACTTCTATTAGACTGATTCCAGTATGTAACTGTCAAGTGTACCATTCTGACATACAATCCGGTGACTGTGACTATATGCAAATTCTAAAGTACATTTTTCTTTAGCATATATATTGTTAACAATCAAAACACAATGATGGATTGCCTATTTTTATGGTTCTGCTCTATTCCTTTACAATCAAATAAAAAGATACCCGATATAAAGATGTAATCCCCGTCGAGATACAGAGATGCGCGACTTCAAAGACAACTACTACGACAGCAATGACAATCAGGTTGTCTTCTACTTTCCCAGTATTCCTAATACTATGTTGTTATTTCTCATCAATCAACTTATAAGTTTATGATGATTGCAATTCCACAGGCAGGTTGTCTACTGAAAACATTAATCCAGCTGAACCTGTAACACCAACAGTTGGCACGCAACGAGGACTCTGTTTGCCTTTTTCTCCAATACCCAGTAATTTTCGATTCATTTTACTAAGTCTATTACTATTTCATTAGTTATCATAATTCAAATCAATGTATGATACCACTATGCTATAGAATCTTGCTGCCTGACAATATATATTCCAAATATACTGTGACGGTTAAGGTAAAACTAACTGGGGGATAATGTTTTACAACTGAAGTTGTCACACCAATTAATAACACGGTATTACGAAGATGCATTCCATTCTCACCTATATGCAGCAACGGTAAATTTGGTTTACTATCTCCACTTTAAATATATTGACTTTGTACTGCAAAATATGGAATCTTATCTTGCTAAGACTTTTCATCTTCCTGTTACACAATCCCTCAAGAATGTTCGGATCTGTCAACAATATACAGTGGATCAAACAAAAAAAATCAACGACCAATGATTCTCGTTTAAATTTACCTAAGAGAAGAAGGTAAGACGGTCCTTGTAGTTTAGCTTGGGTTGTCGAATCCTCAGAGACCTAAGAAGTAACCTATAGACACGTACATTCTATGGACTATTTCTGGCTATGAAGTGGCCAACTTGGGTTGATTTTAGATAGGTTTAAAGTAACTCTAAGAGACTTAAGTTAATTCAATTTAAAGGAATGAGTTGATCCTAGGTTATCACTCGGGGTGGATTGGATGTATTTCCTTTTTAATGATTTCAATTTCTTATATTTGAGATGGATTCATTTAAGGAGATAAAACAACATCATCACTTACTGGTTTAATGCCTACACCCTTTAATACTAATCACCTATACACTTGAAGGATCAAATTTTTTAGCACTTCAAGGTAAAGGTTTGTATTAGCACTTGAAGTGTGTGGCCTTAAATTCAACAAGGACGATGAAGTTTAAAAATCATCAAATAAAAATCTCAATTAAAGAAGTGATTATACATTAATGAGGTGATAAATAACATCCAATCCATCCCCTTTATACTCCCTTGGATCAACCCATAAGTGGGTTATCCCTCCATTGATCTCATGGTTTCAATGGAAGCGGAAAGTAGACTCATGAGGGAGGAAATAGAGAAGTAAAGAAAACAAAAAAAATAAAATGATCAGTCCACCATTGTGTGAATAATTTCACAAGGTTTGGTGTGAATAAATTCACACCTTGATCCAACGGTAAAAAAGTGATATGAAGAACAATAGAATAAGAGTAGAAGAAGAACTTTTATTAATAAACTAAAGTGAATTGAACAACTTACATGTGAAAGACAAATTTTAGACAACAAAATTGCAGTATAACATTACAATTGAACAGAGCATCCAAGATTCAAAACTCCTTCACTAGAACTGCCTTAAATAGTCATTTTGGGAGACTTGGGTCGAGACTCCAACAGTACAAGTCATCCCACTTGAGTATGGTAGGTCTAGGGTGGTGGAAAGTTTGTGGAAAGAAGACTTTCCATCCTTGACCCGAAAAGACATCCAGCTTGCATCCACCAAACAGAGGAGCCTGAAACACCTTCTATATGGCCTAATTTGGGTGGTCCATAAAAGACTTAAATTAATCTCTAGATGTAACCTAATAGCCTGTAAAATATCAGCCCAAAAGGAGTTATGGTTTTAGAGATATGGTTTAATTGGTGGACTGTTTTTCTGGGCCGCAGAAACTGACCCATAATTTTATCTCTAACTTGGGCCGCCTAAATGGACACCATGGAGGCCAAATTAGCATTATCTCATGAAGAGTGATTTGTTCCTAAACATTTATTATATGATCCCACAAATTTTGGGATTCATTAGGCCTGTATATTGGGCCCCATTGTCTCATAAGTGGGCTGGTGTCCAATCTACCTTCTCTAGAATTGCTTCCATTCATCTCCAAATATCTCCATCATCGTTTATGAATCATCCATTGATCCCTGAATGAAAAATGCTCACATTTAAGTGTAGATATAGTTCCCAAAATATAAAATTAAAATATTTTTAATTACATTCCTTAGAATCAGATGACTCATTGGGCCTAAATTGATGTACATTAGGCATGAAGTGCACAAATGATGAGAATGAATGTTCATAATGAAAATGCACTAATTCAGGCCCATAAGATCAAAAATGAACATTTAATACCATTAAAATGTAATTAAAATATATGTTTTTATTGGATAATCACACCCCCAACTTGAGATTTGCTAGTCCCGAGCAAATAATTCAATGATTTTATTTGAATTCATTTCTTCAAACACATTATAACAAACAGTGCTCACAATGTAAAATGCACACAAATATATCTTTATAACCTATCAAGATAATTCAAAACAAGATGAATTTAAAATCAGATCCCAATCCCAAGCCCATTCCTTTGATCAAATCCATCATCATACTTCATCCAACTCAATTAGGTGTAATGATGTGTTGTGAATCACAATAGATATGGGGGTTCATTTTAATTCAAGGGGGAAATCATGGAAGCACTAGGTGGAATCACATTTAATCCTAATATGAGTATTCTTCATTCCTTTTTTTTTGGATTTTTTTTGCAATATTGCTATATTAATTGAGATTGCAGTTAATCAAATTAACCCATGTAGTAAGACTTTGCTGATGACTCCCAGACTCAAAGGCCTTAGGGCACCAAGTGAAGCCCACATACTCGGGCATCGTCTCGAGTTAACTTAATAAAAAACAAAGTCATATTACCATAAATAGAGATAGATTGAAAAACTCAGGGCTAGACAACTCTGGAGTCACGATCCCAAGTGCCAAAAGCCTCGCATTTTATCAATCCATTGCTTTACACGCAATTTTTTTTTTAATTTTTTTTTGGAATACTCATATTATTCATAAAAATAAAACCATCCTATGCTATTTATTATGGGACCCCAAAAATTCAAATTAGTACCCCACAGTCTAGAGGACGTGCATTGTTGCATTTTGATTTAATGGATGAAAATAAAAATGATGAAAATTTTCATTGGACAACCAAACTTCCAAAATCAATACTTTTAAACTTAATCATGAATTAAAATAAGAGTCAAGAAAATAAAAGTTATTTTCTATGTAGTTTTAATGTGAGCAAAGATGTTATTATATGAATGATAAAATAATTTTACTTCTTTTTTTTATCATTAAATTTTTTAAAAAAACATTTTGTTTCCACACCCCCCAACATAGAATGAAACTGTATCTAGTTTTGTAAAAATAAAATTTAGAATGGGGTAGAGGAATAAAAGGGGAGTTCAATAAGGAAATTGAAATATGAGGATCATGGAATGAAATCACCTGGTGGTTGAAGTTGAATTTTTTGCTGCTCCCTTTTAATCCTTTGATATCCATGTCACTTGCAAAGTTCCCTACTAGAAAAAGGAAAACAAAACAAAAAAACAAAACAATATATATATATATAAGTAAAATATAAGTATATATATAAAAATTATAGAATAAGTAAGCACATTAAGCCGTAGGTCAGTGGTAAGCACGCACCCCTATCTCCCTTCGGTCCCGGGTTCGAGTCCCCGCGGCTTCGCCGGTTGTGACGGGGTTTTCCCCACAGCCTATGGCGTGTCCCCTTTTTAAATTATATTATTATTATTATTATTATTTTTATTTTATCTTAACCTATAAAATAATAAAAATAAAACAAAATAAACTGATGATACATTGTCTTCTTTTTAAATTTCTGGGTAAGGTATTACTCAAGGATCACACCACGTGACACATATGAATATGGTGCTCCCCTTTCGTACCCATCCATACTCATAATAGAAGAACATGTCAAAAGTCTATTTTTTTTTATTTTTAAATATAAAAATGATTAATTAATCTTATTTGAAAAACAAATATGATTCAGAAATATTAGAAACATAAAAACCATGGGTTGCCTCCCGTGCAATGCTTTGTTTAACGTCGTTAGCCCAACATAGATCCTAAATTTATCAATTTTTTCCTGGTTCATAGATTGGCTCAATTAACTCAACATCTATTTCCTGTTTATTGAATGATTCAATGAATGTTTTTAACCTTTGACCATTGACCTTGAAAATGTGACCACTAGTGGGATCTTGAATCTCTACTACCCCATGGGGGTATACATGATGCACTATAAAAGGACATGACCATCTAGACCTTAACTTTCCTAGGTGTAAATGAAGTTTTGAACTATACAAGAGCACAAGTTTTCCCGGATCAAAATGTTTTACCTTGATATTACTAGATTGGTAGGCTTGAACTCTAGCTTTATTGATCCTTGAATTTTCATAAGCCTCCATCCTTAGTTCCTCCAGTTCATTGAGATCTAATTTCCTTTTTTTTCCTGCCAATGAGAGATCATAATCCATTTTCTTAATTGCCCAAAAGGCCTTATGCTCAATTTCAACAGGTAAATGGAATGCTTTTCCATAAACCAACCTATATGAGGACATTCCTAAAATGGTTTTATATGTGGTTCTATAGGCCCAAAGAGCATCTAAGAGTTTCTCAGACCAATCTTTTCTAGAGGGGTTGACAGTTTTTTCAAGAATTTGCTTAATCTCCCTATTCTCTAACTCAGCTTGACCATTGGTTTGAGGATGATATGTAGTGGACACTTTATGAGAAATACCATACTTAGACATGGGTGAAGAGAATGGGCGGTTACAGAAATGGGTTCCTTAATCACTGATTATAGCCCTAGGAATTCCAAATCGAGAAAATATGTTCTCTTTTAGAAATCAAATCACAACTTGATGATCTTTGGACTTAGTGGGAATGGTCTCAACCCATTTTGAGACATAATAAACAGCTAAGAGTATGTATAGGTATCCCCTAGAGTTTGGGAAGGGACCCATGAAATCAATTCCCCAGCAGTCAAAGATTTCAACTACTAAGATGGGAGTGAGTGACATTTGATTCCTTTTTGTGATGGACCCTACTTGTTGACACCTAGGACAACTTTGAAAAAAGGCGTAGGAGTCCCTTGAGAGGGTGGGCC
This sequence comes from Viscum album, assembly GCA_963277665.1. Lineage (NCBI taxonomy): Eukaryota > Viridiplantae > Streptophyta > Magnoliopsida > Santalales > Viscaceae > Viscum > Viscum album. The sequence goes on from OY728140.1 coordinate 499,500,774, forward strand.
AGAAGAGACCACATTGAAGAATCTTAGAAGATGTTTTCTTAGAGGAAAAGTGACCTCCACATGCCTCACTATGACAGAATTTAAGGATGGACTCTTGTTCAGATTCTGGGACACACCTCCTAATGACTTGGTCAGGGAAAAACTTATAGAGGTATGGATCATCAAACACATAGTGTCTAACATCAGAAAGGAATTTCCTTCGAGTTTGAGTCCATAAGAATTTTGGAATGACTCCTGTAACTAAGAAATTGGCTATGTCGGCATACCAAGGGCAGTCACTCACAGAGTATAGGTGTTCATCAGGAAACGAATCAGACATAGAAAGGTGATTTGAGTTGTCTTTGAATTCCATCCTAGAGAGGTGATCAACTAAAACATTTTCAACTCCCTTTTTATCCTTGATTGTGAGGTCAAATTCTTGTAAGAGAAGGACCCACCTAATCATTCTAGCCTTAGCATCTTGTTTTTGGAAGAGGTATTTTAGTGCAGAATGGTCAGTGAACACAGTGATGGGGGATCCTAAGAGGTAGGACCTAAACTTATCTAAGTCAAACACAATAGAAAGTAACTCCTTTTCAGTGGTGGTGTAGTTTATTTGGGCATCATTTAAGGATTTTCTTGCATAAGCAATGACATAAGGATTTTTATCACAACTTTGTCCTAACACAACTCCTATAGCAAAGTCACTGGCATCACACATAAGTTCGAAATGAAGGTTCCAATTTAGAGATTTCATGATGGGGGGAGAGGTGAGAGAGGATTTGAGGGTTGAGAATGAACCCTCACAGCTTTCTGTCCAAACAAATGGAGCATCCTTTACTAGGAGAGCACAAAGGGGATGAGAGATTGAACTAAAGTACTTGATGAATCTTCTATAGAAACTAGAATGTCCTAATAAAGACCTCACTTCCTTGATAGTTTTGGGTGATGGAAGGTGACGAATGATGTCAACCTTGGCTTTATCAACTTCAATCCCCCTACCTGAGACCAGATGGCCTAAAACTAGTCCCTCTTTAACCATAAAATGGAATTTTTCCCAGTTTAGGACTAGATTCTTTTCTTCACATCTTGACAAGACTCTCTCTACATTCCTCAGACATCCCTCAAATGTATCCCCAAACACAGAGAAGTCATCCATGAAGACCTCTAGAAAATCCCCTACCATGTCTGAGAAGATTCCCATTATGCACCGTTGGAAGGTTCCAGGGGAATTGCATAACCCGAAGGGCATGCATTTAAAAGTAAAGTTTCTAAATGGACATGTGAATGTATTCTTCCCTTGATCCTCTAGGGAGACCTCAATTTTATTATACCCTGAGTACCCATCTAAGAAACAATAGAACGCATGACCTGCCACTCTCTCAAGGACTTGGTCAATGAATGGTAAGAGGAAATGGTCCTTATTGGTGAATGAGTTTAGATTCCTATAGTCAATGCAGACCCTCCATCCACTACTCACCCTTGTTGGAAGAATCTCTCCATCCTTATTGGTTATCACTGTGATTTCAGCCTTTTTTGGAACCACTTGGATTGGGCTCACCCATTCACTCTCAGCTATGGGATATATGATACTAGATTTTAGCAATTTCAGGAGTTCTTTTCTTACTACCTCCATGATATTAGGATTGAGTCACCGTTGAGGTTGATGAAATGGCTTTGAATCAGATTCCATAACAATCCTATGAGTCCCGATAAGTGGGCTAATCCCAGGAATATCAGAAAGGGCCCAACCAATGGCTTTCTTATGCTTCCTAAGGACATCTAGAAGCATCCTTTCATGATTGGCTTCAAGAGAAGAAGAAATGACAATATAATGTGTTTGATTGTCCCCTAGGAAAGCATACATGAGTGTAGCGGGAAGTTCCTTCAATTCAAGATTAGGTTGGTTCGGAATTTCAACCGAAAATTGGGACATTGGATCAAGTTCAATTTATTTTTTTAGAGTTTCAGATAGGATTAATTCCCCACATGTAGAAGTTTCAGCTATAAGATTGGCTTGATCAGATTTAGGGAAGGAATTTGGAGTGGTCTCCATGAAAGTGGTTTCTTAAAAGGTTTCACTGATTGTTGGACCTAAGACTTCATCATAAGAGAAATTTGAAAATGATTCAATCCAAGGAGATAAACTTCCTTCATATGAACAAAGGAAATCAATCTCATCCTGACTTAAACCTTCATCAAATATTCCTTGATGTTCCATGGATTCATTATCAATGCTTCCTATCATATTTACTTCATGAATGTATTCGTCATCCCCTATTTGTGAGCTTGAATTATAGATGTTCAAGTCAGGACTCATATTCCTAAAGGCGATGGTCATGTTCCCATTTCGAACTCGGATAACAGAGTTGATTGTTGCAAGGAAAGGACGACCAAGGATGATTGGGGTTTGTTCCTTATTTCCTAAGTTTGGATGGTTGTCAAGGACAATGAAATCAGCAGGGTAGATGAATTTTTCAACCTTTACTAGAACGTCCTTCAAAATCCCCTTTGGAACCCTAATGCTAAGATCAGCAAGATGAAGTGTGACAGATGTGGGTTGGAGTTCTTCTAGGCCTAACTAACATTACACAGCATATGGGATGAGATTGACACTTGCACCTAGGTCACACAAGACCTTGACAACTTTGCTCTCTCCTAGTTCAACATTGATGTAAGGGAAACCCGAGTCTTTCAACTTAGGAGGAATGGTCCCTTGAATGGTGGTACTCACATTAGCAGCCAAAAGGACTTAGTTTTTATGTGAAAATGTTCTTTTAAAAGTGCACAAGTCCTTAAGGTACTTTGAGTAAGTAGGTATGGTTTGGATTGCATCGAGAAGGGGTATGTTCAACTCGACTTGTGAAAATATTTCTCTCAACGTTTCACTCAGTTCAGGCTTGGTTTTCCCCCTCATGCGTTGAGGAAATGGTGCAGGTTGTGGGGTTGTTTATTGAAGAGTTGTTTCCTTGACAATGTTATCGGTTTCCTCAGTTTGATCTTGTGGTTAATTTGAATTTTCATCCATGTTTGAATCTTTAGGTGGGTTCTGAATTAATTGTTCAGGTTTCTCAATTGATTTCCCACTTCTTAAAATAGTCACAGCCTTTAGTTGTTCATGAGTTGTTTGAGCACAACTTGACTCTCCCCTTGAAGTTGAGGATGGCACCGCCTGAGTAGGCATGGGTGTCTTTCCAGTTTTGATGGTTTGAAGTTCTTGTTTTAGGGAAGATACCTCTGAGTTCATCCTCTCCATTTTTTTTGCATAGTTGTTCTAGTAGGCTTTGTGGAACAGTTTGGGTTGGTGCTTGAGAAGATTGGTTTATACCGGGGGGATATTTTGGAAGTGGGATGGTTTTTTGAAAATGGACCGGTGGCTGTTGGTGTAACACCCCAGGTAAATAAAGAATAGACATTTTAATATTTATCCATATTTGTGAATAAAGTATTAATATTACTTTAAAGGGTTTATATGTTCGATCACGTACCCGATACACAACAAAGAGTTTCATTGAAATCTTACGTTGCACTCTAATAATAAAATAATATTATTTTAAATGGTAGTTAACATGTAGCCGTTGTAATGGCGGGAATGGATAGAAATAACTAAAATATGATTATTTATGTTTTTAAATGTTTTTACATTTATCCAATAAAGGATAGAGGCTTAAAATACGGAAATAATTCAATTTTAGGCATTTATACCCTAATTTTTCACTAAAGGTTCACTTATCACCTTTTGATGGAGAACCGTCATTAAATATAGTTTTGTTCACTCTTAAATATTCTATTGGACCAAATAAAACTCTTCTTAAGAATTGGGACATCAAAATTTACTTTGTGTAATTTTTGGTATCTTTCCAATAAAGTTCATTTTTTTAATGAATAGTGTAAAATGTTGTATTTTAATTCAAAACCTCTTTTTAATCTAATTTATTTATATAATTAGATTATCTTTTGAATTGGTTTTAAAGTGAAATTAGAATATATTTTTACCATTTAATCCAATGGTGGTCATTGGAATCAATTTCACTTTGAAATTAGACTTAAACTGGTGTCAATCTTTTGATACTTATTGTTTTATAAAAACACACTATTTACTCTGACAGCGGGAATTAATTATTAAATTAATTAATGTGACTTATATGTTTTGAATTTTGTAAAATAGACTTCATTTTTGAATTCGGAATATCAAAAATAGCTTAGGGTGAATTTTTGGTAATTTTCTGAAAAACTTCAATTTTTGATTAATAGTGAAACCACTAAGTGGTACTTATAAAAACTGATTTTCTGATTAAATGAAATTTTGCCACCATTGTGTTTTGAATTTCAAAAATCTGACATACATGGTCTTCATTAAGAAGTAAAATGTGGTTCAATGGGATAAAAATATTTTTTTTGGTGAATAGTAACTTACTAAGTTTTTAATCGCGATTAGAGGTAATTAGTGTAGTTTAAGGTAAAAATAATGTTTTAATGATATGAAATGAACTTGACACATGTCCTAACCTCTTTGGATGTGTAATGGACGACCAAGACAAGCCATGGGTCAACTTGGGGACCCCATGGAGCCACTTTGGTTGGGAAATGACATAAATAACTTTTTATTTAATGTAAAAGTAAAAATGACACAAACATGATATGTTTTACTAAAACAATTTTTAAGTGGGGTTATACAAGTCAGATTTTTTATTATAAATAGTCATTGGAAAGATAAAAGGATTTCCTACATCATAGTAATTTTTTTATAATTATTAGACATTAAATAAATTAAATTATTTATGACATCATAATGATGCAGCGATGACATCATTATCTGACGATTTAAATAAAATGAGAAGATAATGTAAACTCTATGACCTAAACATGTCTAAAACTTATTTGATGGGTGGATTTCGATCCCGTATCACCTTATCCACGAATTATATCAATGTGGGACCTTTTAAAAACGAAACACATTTTCAAATAAAGTAATATTTCTTACTTTTCAAAAGTGCCCCTCCGCTCCACTTATAAAAGGCCCCCACCTCTACCTCATTTCACACACTCCTCAAGCCTTTGGCTCGGCCAAACCCTGCCCATTTACTCTCTCCACATCCCTATCCTCATCCTAGAGGATTCCCTTTGGGCAGAATCCTTTCAAAGGAAGCCTTTAGGCTCAAATCAAAAGGAGTTACACTTTTAAAGGTAATTCATTCTCTCATGTTCATTTGTTTTATTTTGCTTCTCCAACCCCCCTAAACTCTTTTTATTTACTTCTTTTGTAACAAAACCAGTATATTAAATATAATAGGATGTTGTTATAAGATTTATTCTAGCTACACTCTCACACAACTATATCAAATGGTTAAAGAACATACGGTTTCCGTGGATGGAGAAATTCTGCCTCCCGAAATGATGATTGTTCAATACTCATTTAACACCTTAAAAGGTGGCCATTATGATGTCACTATTTTTATATATGATATATAATATGTTTATGTTTTCCTTAAGCTTATATTTTTTTTTCATTTTGGGCATACCTTTATGGTTTCCATTATGGGTAAATGCGATATCTTCATTTAAGGAAGTGCGGACTACCGCCCCCTCAAAGTGATTTGATTCGTTAAATACCATATGTGGGACGTATAAAGAATGGAACTATGATATTATATATGATATTATACTGGAATTATAATATACCTTTATATCATTATTATTCCATTCTATAAAATACGAAATAGAAATGAAAGTAGCGTTCATGCGTACGTACGGCTTACCGTCTCCATGAACGGTGCATTTTATTTCTTACCTCTAAATGATTATGTAATGTTATAAATGCATGAATGTACTGAATATATATGAAATATATGATATATACATCATGAATACAATTCTGGATATAATAAACATTTGGCCACACGAACAACATGTAATTGTAAGAAGTCCACTTTCGACTTAAGAACCAAATATCGACAAAACAAATATTATTAACTTAAATGATTACATAATGTTTATGACATGGTAATAAGTGATATAAAAGGAATAATGAACTTGAAAAAGGTTTTTAAGGAAGTACAAATTAACTCAAGTTTATTATTCAGGAGATTAAAGAATGATCGAGTCAAGTCGGACCCGAGGTAAGGGATCCTACTCCTCTCTTTCTTTTTAAGTACACACTTTTATGTCATTCCTTTTAAAGATCATATTTCTTGTTATTGGGATGATATTTTATATTACACTTACTGCAATTTTTTATGTTCATGTTATGAGAGATCCTATTCTCTCTCATCAATCCATTTTGGAAGTTTTGAGTGGCGCTGTTAGGCTGTCGAACTTTCGTAAGAGATCTAACCTCTCTCTTTTTAAGTACTCTCCTTTATGTCACTTCTTTTAAGCTCCTCTTTGTAATGTTGGGGGATGTTATTTTATATTCCTATTGCTGTACATTTTATTGTAATGTTATGAGATACCCTAATTTATCTCATCAATCCATATTCGGAAGTTTTATGTGGCGCCGTTAGGCTGCCGAGTTTTCGTAAGAGATTTTTCATCTCACTTTTATTCCCGTGAGATTTATGCTACATTTGCCACAAATTCCATTGAGTGGTGTATGTACTGACCATTATTCTACTCTTTGTGTAATATAATTTTGTTTATGAGTATATACATCATTTATCTATTGTCCTTCTTTCATGGGGTGTATGTTTTGAAAGATACCCAAGTCGGTAAGGGAACCTTTCACCCTCCTCTTTTTTAAAAGACTTCTTTTGTTGGGTCTTTTAATTTACATATTGTTATGTTGGGATATGTTCTCATATATCCTTATTGATGTAAATTTTATGTCCAAGTGATGAGATACACTTTTTATCTCTCATCAACTCATTTTGTTGTGATGCCGTTAGGCTGTCAAGGGAACTTTTTAACCCAATTTCGATTTCTTTGGGTTCAACATGTAGTCATTGAATATGTCATCCATTGAATATGTGTGAATGACCTTTTATTGTTTTACACTTAATATCCACTTATATTGGGTGTATTTATATTTGTCACACATATTTTTGAGATTGATTTGTCCTTAATTTAAGGATACCTTCTTTATAAGGGATTTCATTACATTTGACATTTCTATTGAGGGTTCATTGTTGTTATGCACCAATTCACTCTTATATGGTGTATATACTGTCCTTTGGAGTATTATATCATGAATCCATTTATTCTCATGATATTATAAAGTTCTGACTAAATGTTATTCCAAAATTATTGTATTCAAGTGTCTCTAATTTTGGTAAAAATCCCTTTAACCAAAATAGCGTTTTAAATGTTTTAATTATTTGTTCTTATTAATATCCATGTTTTCAAAATGGTTTTAAGGATTTATTTATATGGATATTAATAGTTTAAAATTTTAAGCTTCAAGGTGGTATGAGACACTTTGATTCAAAAATCTCTTTATTAAATGTTTTAAATAGGTTTTGGAAATGGTTTCTTTTTGAATGGATTCATTATTTCAATATACTAAAATGTTATATTGTGATTGAAATGTGGAAGTGTTATGTTTCCTTTATGCATGTTTTATGTGACACATTTATGTTATGGTTCTTGGGCATTGTTATGAAAACGGGTGGTTCCGTGATAAACTAAGGGCGGGTGAGCCCGATATAGCTCTCCAATGCATTGGGTAACGCGAAGGAGTGAAATGTTAAGGTTTCTCCAAAGAGATTTAGGGAATATACTGTGATGGGTATTCCAAACGTAACCAAGAGGGTTACTCCATACGTAAGAATGTTATGAATGCCTCAAGTTACCTTTATGTCTTATGATTTCTATGATTTATTCATGATTTGACGAGGTAGGTTAAAGTGCCTATGTTTTATGGGTAAATTATGATTTCATTCTTATGTATATATGAACTCATGTTTACTTTCCATATTTTTATATCCCTTACTGAGCTTTTTATGATCATCCCAAGTTTTTGAAATGTTTTTCACAGGTCAAGGGAAAGGTACGTGATGTGATGATAGTGTCAAGGATGTGTCACGAGAGAATCCATGTTTTATTTTCAATATGTTTCCTTTTATGGGAAGAATGAATAATGTCTTTTATGTAACCACTTTTTTTAAATGTGGAATGTAATGCAAGTTTTATGATCTAATTCTCTAAAACTCTAAACCTGAAAAGATCCTCAATGTGTAATCTTGTATTAACACAAGATTAAGTAAGGTTTAAGGCCGGGGCCTTATAGTTGGTATCAAAGGTCGGTTTAGATAACATTAGAGGTTAGGGTATTCTTTAAGCATAAGTGACAATTACCATAATGGATAGGATATCAGAAAGAGTCCTAGTTTTAGATAAAGTGAATGAGTAAGTGTATCTTAGTGTTTACCTTCCTCATTAGTACATGATGGTTTTGTTGATATACTCATGCTGACATTTCTGTTTTTAGTAAATGGATGGATTTAGCAGGCACCAAAGTGACAATTGGTTTGAAGGAAACTGTGGTGGTTCTTTGATTAAGAGACTGGATGAAATGGGGTATTCAATGAGGAAACTCATGGTTGTTCTAAACCAACTATCAAGGAGTCATGATCAACCACCTGAACCTTGGTATGATCTTTAATGCATCATGTATGAGATGACCAATCCATGTGGAGGTTCAGGTAATAATTATAAAGGTAACCATTAGAGTTTATATGATCCTTACTTTTGAGGTAATTATGGGTTATTATATGATATGTTGGAAAATGAAAGGCATGAGATAAAATTAAGGTTAAAATATGTTATGATCATTTTGATGATTTTATCTCTTTTTGGGGAATGATTTAAGAATTATATAGTTTTGGAAAAAGGACAACACGCAGACCGTGTGACAACCCGTCGCGTCGGACAAAGCTGCGAGAATTGAACCCACAACCAAAGTGCGACTGGTATTTATCACCTACCACTGGACTACGTGAAGTCCCTGGTTAGTTTGAATGATTCTTTTTAGTTATATGATTTTATGAATTAAGAGTAAGTTTATTTTGGGTTATTTATGAAAATGATTAACCTATCATGGAGGATATGTGATTAGGATAATTACTTTTCAATGCGATACTTTAGGAGCGACTAATGTTGTTTGGAGATAAATGTTACGATTTAACTTGGAAGACTATGTGACTAAATCCTTCAAATATTTGGGTTTCAATCTTATATTGGTTTAATTTGAATAATTTTATGGACAAATTTTTTATCGGATGGTCCTCGTTGAACTTTGGGTTTTGTTGGACAAATTTTAGAGATTAAGAATAGATTTTCTTTTTATAAGGGGTTATCCTTTTCTGGATTATCTGATCTTGTACTAGCCTTTTTGGTTTTGGTTTTGGTTAAAGTCTAAAGACATGGGATATATATAGTTCTCTTTTTTGGATTAGGTGATTCTCTAGAAGTTGATTATAGTACTCTTAATGTGAACAAGTCTTCCTAAATACTCGTCTTTTGGAGAAAATACGAGTTTGTGTAAAAGTTGAAAGTCAACATGATAAGTGATTATGTTTCCTTATGAATAAATTTCTCAATAAAAAGTAACTTAAAACAAAAATTTTGTCTATTAACTTTTCCTACTGGGGAATCAAATACCGTTTAACCCATCACAGGTTTGTGATTTTCTTGTGGTTAACATTCTCCTAAACATGTTTTCTATCACTCTTCATCAGAACATGACCCTATGTTTTCTCCTCCATGTCCATGTTTTCATACTTGGAATCCTAGTATGGGTTAGCTCGGGTGACCTTTGTACTTATCTTTCTTTATTTTAAAGTGATTGTTTTACTGACTCTTCTTCCGATGTGGGACTTTCAAGGATGTTACCAAGCCCAATTTTAAAATTGCGAGGACGCAATTCCCAAAAGGGGGGAAGGATGTAACACCCCAGGTAAATAAAGAATAGACATTTTCATATTTATCCATATTTGTGAATAAAGTATTAATATTACTTTAAAGGGTTTCTATGTTCGATCGCGTACCCGATACACAACAAAGAGTTTCATTGAAATCTTACGCTGCACTCTAATAATAAAATAATATTATTTTAAATGGTAGTTAACATGTAGCCGTTGTAATGGCGGTAATGGATAGAAATAACTAAAATATGATTATTTATGTTTTTAAATGTTTTTACATTTATCCAATAAAGGATAGAGGCTTAAAATAAGGAAAGAATTCAATTTTAGGCATTTATACCCTAATTTTTCACTAAAGGTTCACTTATCACCTTTTGATGGCGAACCGTCATTAAATATAGTTTTGTTCACTCTTAAACATTCTATTGGACCAAATAAAACTCTTCTTAAGAATTGGGACATCAAAATTTACTTTGTGTAATTTTTGGTATCTTTCCAATAAAGTTCATTTTTTTAAAGAATAGTGTAAAATGTTGTATTTTAATTCAAAACCTCTTTTTAATCTAATTTATTTATATAATTAGATTATCTTTTGAATTGGTTTTAAAGTGAAATTAGAATATATTTTTACCATTTAATCCAACGGTGGTCATTGGAATCAATTTCACTTTGAAATTAGACTTAAACTGATGTCAATCTTTTGATACTTATTGTTTTATAAAAACACGCTATTTGCTCTGACATCGGGAATTAATTATTAAATTAATTAATGTGACTTATATGTTTTGAATTTTGTAAAATAGACTTCATTTTTTAATTCGGAATATCAAAAATAGCTTAGGGTTAATTTTTGGTAATTTTCTGAAAAACTTCAATTTTTGATGAATAGTGAAACCATTAAGCGGTACTTATAAAAACTGATTTTCCGATTAAATGAAATTTTGCCACCATTGTGTTTTGAATTTCAAAAATCCGACATACATGGTTTTCATTAAGAAGTAAAATGTGGTTCAATGGGATAAAAATATTTTTTTGGTGAATAGTAACTTATTAAGTTTTTAATCGCGATTAGAGGTAATTAGTGTAGTTTAAGGTAAAAATAATGTTTTAATAATATGAAATGAACTTGACACATGTCCTAACCTCATTGGATGTGTAATGGCCGACCAAGACAAGCCATGGGTCAACTTGGGGACCCCATGGAGCCACTTTGGTTGGGAAATGACATAAATAACTTTTTATTTAATGTAAAAGTAAAAATGACACAAACATGATATGTTTTACTAAAACAATTTTTAAGTGGGGTTATACAAGTCAGATTTTTTATTATAAATAGTCATTGGAAATCTAAAAGGATTTCCTACATCATAGTAATTTTTTTATAATTATTAGACATTAAATAAATTAAATTATTTATGACATCATAATGATGCAGCGATGACATCATTATCTGATGATTTAAATAAAATGAGAAGATAATGTAAACTCTATGACCTACACATGTCTAAAACTTATTTGATGGGTGGATTTCGATCCCGTATCACCTTATCCACGAATTATATCAATGTGGGACCTTTTAAAAATGAAACACATTTTCAAATAAAGTAATATTTCTTACTTTCCAAAAGTGCCCCTCCACTCCACTTATAAAAGGCCCCCAACTCTACCTCATTTCACACACTCCTCAAGCCTTTGGCTTGGACAAACCCTGCCCATTTACTCTCTCCACATCCCTCTCCTCATCCTAGAGGATTCCATTTGGGCAGAATCCTTTCAAAGGAATCCTTTAGGCTCAAATCAAAAGGAGTTACACTTTTAAAGGTAATTCATTCTCTCATGTTCATTTGTTTTATTTTGCTTCTCCAACCCCCCTAAACTCTTTTTATTTACTTCTTTTGTAACAAAACCAGTATATTAAATATACTAGGATGTTGTTATAAGATTTATTCGAGCTACACTCTCACACAACTACATCAAATGGTTAAAGAACATACGGTTTCCGTGGATGGCGAAATTCTGCCTCCCGAAATGATGATTGTTCAATAATCATTTAACACCTTAAAAGGTGGCCATTATGATGTCACTATTTTTATATATGATATATAATATGTTTATGTTTTCCTTAAGCTTCTGTTTTTTTTTCATTTTGGGCATACCTTTATGGTTTCCATTATGGGTAAACGCGATATCTTCATTTAAGGAAGTGCGGACTACCGCCCCCTCAAAGTGATTTGATTCGTTAAATACCATATGTGGGAAGTATAAAGGATGGAACTATGATATTATATATGATATTATACTAGAATTATAATATACCTTTATATCATTATTATTCCATTCTATAAAATACGAAATAGAAATGAAAGTAGCGTTCATGCGTACGTACGGCTTACCGTCTCCATGAACGGTGCATTTCATTTCTTACCTCTAAATGATTATGTAATGTTATAAATGGATGAATGTACTGAATATATATGAAATATATGATATCTACATCATGAATACAATTCTGGATATAATAAATATTTGGCCACACAAACAACATGTAATTGTAAGAAGTCCACTTTCGACTTAAGAACCAAATATCGGCAAAACAAATATTATTAACTTAAATGATTACATAATGTTTATGACATGGTAATAAGTGATATAAAAGGAATAATGAACTTGAAAAAGGTTCTTAAGGAAGTAGAAATTAACTCAAGTTTATTATTCAGGATATTAAAGAATGATCGAGTCAAGTCGGACCCGAGGTAAGGGATCCTACTCCTCTCTTTCTTTTTAAGTACACACTTTTATGTCATTCCTTTTAAAGCTCATCTTTCTTGTTATTGGGATGATCTTTTATATTACACTTACTGTAATTTTTTATGTTCATGTTATGAGAGATCCTATTATCTCTCATCAATCCATTTTGGAAGTTTTGAGTGGCACCGTTAGGCTGTCGAACTTTCGTAAGAGATCTAACCTCTCTCTTTCTTTTTAAGTACTCTCCTTTATGTCACTTCTTTTAAGCTCCTCTTTGTAATGTTGGAGGATGTTCTTTTATATTCCTATTTCTGTACATTTTATTGTAATGTGATGAGATACCCTAATTGATCTCATCAATCCATATTCGGAAGTTTTATGTGGCGCCGTTAGGCTGCCGAGTTTTCGTAAGGGATTTTTCATCTCACTTTTATTCCCGTGAGATTTATGCTACATTTTCCACAAATTCCATTGAGTGGTGTATGTACTGCCCATTATTCTACTCTTTGTGTAATATAATTTCGTTTATGAGTATATACATCATTGATCTATTGTTCTTCTTTCATGGGGTGTATGTTTTGAAAGATACCCAAGTCGGTAAGGGAACCTTTCACCCTCCTCTTTTTTAAAAGACTTATTTTGTTGGGTCTTTTAATTTACATATTGTTATGTTGGGATATGTTCTCATATATCCTTGTTGATGTAAATTTTATGTCCAAGTGATGAGATACACTTTTTATCTCTCATCAACTCATTTTGTTGTGATGCCGTTAGGCTGTCAAGGGAACTTTTTAACCCAATTTCGATTTCTTTGGGTTCAACATGTAGTCATTGAATATGTCATCCATTGAATATGTGTGAATGAACTTTTATTGTTTTACACTTAATATCCACTTAAATTGGGTGTATTTATATTTGTCACACATATTTTTGTGATTGATTTGTCCTTAATTTAAGGATACCTTCTTTATAAGGGATTTCATTACATTTGACATTTCTATTGAGGGTTCATTGTTGTTATGCACCAATTCACTCTTATATGGTGTATATACTGTCCTTTGGAGTATTATATCATGAATCCATTTATTCTCATGATATTATAAAGTTCTGACTAAATGTTATTCCACAATTATTGTATTCAAGTGTCTCTAATTTTGGCAAAAACCCCTTTAACCAAAATATCGTTTTAAATGTTTTAATTATTTGTTCTTATTAATATCCATGTTTTCAAAATGGTTTTAAGGATTTATTTATATGGATATTAATGGTTTAAAATTTTAAGCTTCAAGGTGGTATGGGACACTTTTATTCAAAAATCTCTTTATTAAATGTTTTAAATAGGTTTTGGAAATGGTTTCTTTTTGAATGGATTCATTATTTCAATATACTAAAATGTTATATTGTGATTGAAATGTGGAAATGTTATGTTTCCTTTATGCATGTTTTATGTGACACATTTATGTTATGGTTCTTGGGCATTGTTATGAAAACGGGTGGTTTCGTGATAAACTAAGGGCGGGTGAGCCCGATATAGCTCTCCAATGCATTGGGTAACGCGAAGGAGTGAAACATTAAGGTTTCTCCAAAGAGATTTAGGGAATATACTGTGATGGGTATTCCAAACGTAACCAAGAGGGTTACTCCATACGTAAGAATGTTATGAATGCCTCAAGTTCCCTTTATGTCTTATGATTTCTATGATTTATTCATGATTTGATGAGGTAGGTTAAAGTGCCTATGTTTTATGGGTAAATTATGATTTCATTCTTATGTATATATGAACTCATGTTTACTTTCCATATTTTTATATCCCTTACTGAGCTTTTTATGCTCATCCCAAGTTTTTGAAATGTTTTTCACAGGTCAAGGGAAAGGTACGTGATGTGATGATAGTGTCAAGGATATGTCAAGAGAGAATCCATATTTTATTTTCAATATGTTTCCTTTGATGGGAAGAATTAATTATTTCTTTTATGTAACCACTTTTTTTAAATGTGGAATGTAATGCAAGTTTTATGATCTAATTCTCTAAAACTCTAAACCTGAAAAGATCCTCAATGTGTAATCTTGTATTAACACAAGATTAAGTAAGGTTTAAGGACGGGGCCTTATAGTTGGTATTGGATAGGTTGGGTTTGGAACTGTTTATGGGATTGGTAGTTCTGATGGGGGTAAGGATTTTGTCCCTGTGGTTGGCTAGATTGTTGGTTATCTTTCCAGCGGAAGCCTGTGTGGTCGTTATACCTTGGGTTGAAGGTGTTTTGGTTTTGAGGCTTTTGAAAGTTCAAAGAATTTACTTCCGCTGGGGGTCCTCCTAAGAGAACATCCTTGATGGATGGAATGGTTGGGAAATTGTCTGTCTTATGGTCATGTTTGTCACAAATTGTATAAACAGGGTCAATAGTTTGGATTTCATGGACTTTCCTAAGGTCTATCTCTTCAACCTTCCTAGAGAGTGCTTAGAGTTTAGCCCTAAGGCTTTCCTCTTCTCTAAGTGTATGAATTCCAGTAGTTCTTTGTGGTTTTTTAGAATAAGATGAAGTTCCCCATCTTTGGTTTTGTTCAGAAAGGCTTTCTAGATACTCATAAGCATCATTTGAGGCTTTGTTTTTAAATGTTCCATTACACATCATGTCAATGAATTGTTTGTTCCCCGATAGAAAATTATCACTTGTTCAGGAATAGAAAAACCATGGTGTGGAATCATGTTTAGAGTGTCTTTGAACCTTTCCCATGTTTCATAGAATGAAGATCCCTCTTTTTCAAAAAAGTTTTGGATACTCTTTTTAAGTGCAATTGTTTTGTGGTGGGGAAAGTATTTTTTGTAGAATTCTCTTTGTAGTTGGTTCCAAGAGTTGATGGATGATGGTCTCAAATTTTTTAACCAATTTTTAGCTCGATCCTTTAAAGAAAAAGGAAATAGCCTCATATTAGCTGATTCTAGTTGATGTGGGGAACACATGGTTTCCACAATGTCATTGAACTCCTTAATGTGAAAGTATGGCATCTCAGACTCCATTCCATGGAATGTGGGAAGGTGGTTTAGGACATGGGGTTTAAAGATATAGTTGTAATCTCCTAGGGAATTGTGTCTAATGCATGAGGGGGCATTGGTACAGGAATGTGTGAGGTAGTCATTCATGGTTTGATCAATTGCATTCCCCAAGTTTGGGGCTGCCTCATTTGGGTTTCCATTTTGGTTCCCACCTGGGTTTATGAGTTAGTTTCTTTGAAGACCTTCCATTGAAATGGGATCAATTTTTAACTCGGGGTGTTATAAAGATTAGGATCTAATGGAAAGAGTTCCCTTGGTTTACTTGACTCCCCAACCCCGGGACTATCCACCCTAACTAGACAGTTTGATTGATCGCGGGTGTAGGCGGACATGCGCCAAAAGAAGAAAAAAACGAGAAAGGGACAAGATAAGATAATTTGGATGAGAAAATAAGAAATGTGGGAGAATATAATGGGTGTTTAGATGAATTACTTGAGTACCCAGCAACGGCGCCAAAATTTGATTCTCTCTCAAATTCACCCAAGAGAATAAGGTAAGACGGTCCTTGTAGTTTAGCTTGGGTTGTCGAATCCTCAGAGACCTAAGAAGTAACCTATAGACACGTACATTCTATAAACTGTTTTTGGATATGAAGTGGCCAACTTGGGTTGATTTTATATGGGTTTAAAGGAACTCTAAGAGACTTAAATGAATTCAATTTAAAATAATGAGTTGATCCTAGGTTATCGCTCAGGGTGGATTGGACATATTTTCTTTTTAATGATTTCAATTTATTATATTTGAAATGGGTTCATTTAAGGAGATAAAACAAAATCATCACTTACTAGTTTAATGCCTACACCCTTTAATACTAACCACCTATACATTTGAAGGATCAAAGTTTTGAGAACTTCAAGGTAAAGGTTCGTATTAGCACTTGAAGTGTGTAGCCTTAAATTCAATAAGGACGATGGAGTTTAAAAATCATCAAATAAAAATCTCAATTAAAGAAGTGATTATACATTAATGAGGTGATAAATAACATCCAATCCAGCCCCTTGCTACTCCCTTGGATCAACCCATAAGTGGTTTAGCACTCCATTGATCCCATGGTTTCAATGGAAGCGGAAAGTAGACTCATGAGGGAGGAAATGGAGAAGTAAAGAAAACAACAAAAATAAAATGATCAGTCCACCGTTGTGTGAATAATTTCACAAGGTTTGGTGAGAATAAATTCACAACTTGATACAAAGATATCAAATTGATATGATTAACAACAGAATAAGAGTATAAGAAGAACTTTTATTAAGAAACTAAAGTGAATTGAACAACTTACATGTGAAAGACAAATTTGAGACAACAAAATTGCAGCATAACATTACAATTGAACAATGCATCCAAGATACAAAACTCCTTCACCACCACTGTCTTAAATAGGAATTTTGGGAGCCTTATGTCGAGCCTACAACAGTACAAGTCATCCCACTTGAGTATGGTAGGTCTAGGGTGGTGGAAAGTTTGTGGAAAGAAGACTTTCCATCCTTGACCCGAAAAGGCATCCAGCTTGCATCCATTAAACAGAGGCGCCTGAAACACCTTCTATATGGACGAATTTGGGTGGTCCATAGAAGACTTAAATTAATCTCCGGATGTACCCTAACATCCTGTAAATTATCAGACCAAAAGGAGTTATGGTTTTCGAGATATGGTTTAATTGGTGGTCTGTTTTTCTGGGCCAAAGAAACTGGTCCAGAATTTTATCTCTAACTTGTGTCGCCTAAATGGACACCATGGAGGCCGAATTAGCATTATCTCATGAATAGTTATTTGTTCCTCAACATTTCTTCTATAATCCCACAAAATTTGGGATTCATTGGGCCTGTAGGTTGTGCCCCACAGTCTCATAAGTGGCCTGGTGTCCAATCTTCCTTCTCTAGAATTGTTTCCATTCATCTCCAAATATCTCTATCATTGTTTATGAATCGTCCATTGATCTCTGAATGAAAAATGTTCACATTTAAGTGTAGATGTCGTTACCAAAATATCAAATTAAAATATTTTTAATTACATTCCTTAGAATCATATGACTCATTGGGCCTAAATTGATGTACATTAGGCATGAAGTGTACAAATGATAAGAATGGATGTTCATAATGAAAATGCACTAATTCAGGCCCATAAGATCAAAAATGAACATTTAATACCATTAAAATGTAATTAAAATATATGTTTTTATTGGATAATCAACCAAATACCATGATACAACACAGTCTTTCATTCTGTAAGCATCTTATCAATGAACTTTGTTTCAACAAATGTACAATATTTTGCATTTCTATTAAGCACTTTCATGACCCACTCACAAGGTACGACTACAAATGAATGTACTCTTACGGAGTCATCTGATGCCTCCTCGTCATGGTAAGGACTATTCAGTTCACTACATGAGATCCTCTGTTACAGTGCAATATTAATTAAAACACATCTTCCTTTAATAATGAACAGTGGGTCTTATACTAATATCAGAAACCGCGTTCCTCTTCCATCCACGAGCGTGTACTACAGTCCAACTACCATTTCAGGTATGTCATCTCTATGTCTTTATATATTGACAATTTATAATATTCATTAACAATGTTACCAATGGTGTTGTTATAACAACGCAAGCATGAAGGTACTACAGAACTCACCGATGAACAACAAGCCATGAATCGGACGACCGCAGAAAATACTACTTCAACAAACTATAACATAGCTCATGTTATAAACTACAATGGTCTGTCAAATTTTACATTATATTTTTGAGAAAAAAACTCTTTTATTGTATGTTTTCCATTATTGTTTTGAAATTAATGACAAAGGCATGCAGGTACTTCACATCCGCCCGAGGAACTGAAAACATTGAATCAGACAACAACAGAAAGTACTAATTCAACGAACTTTGACACAGCTCCTGAACAAACAGGTTATTTTCATTTAAGTATTACTCAATTATCTAACTTTTATGTGTACACATTTGAATTAGTATGCTATTTCTATTACCATTAATATTAAATATACTTACACTTGGCTCCTACAGAATATTCAGATTGTGGAGACCCTTTAAACATTTGTGAGTACTGCAGTTCAACTTTCTGGTATGAAGAGAAGAGTAAAAAATATCACCACAGACATATCCCATGATTTACTTTATGTTGCTCCCTAGGGAAAATTGCTTTGCAACAGCTGCCTACTTGTCCAGAATACCTTAAGACTTTAGTTTTCAATACAACCTATACTCATTCCAAAATATTCTAAGACCACATGCACATTTACAATTCAATGTTTTCATTCACATCATTGGGTGGAAAAGTAGACAAATATGTGAACTGTGGAGGGTCTCCACATGTTTTTAGATTAAATGGACAAAACTACCATCGTATTGGAAGTTTATGTCCCTTTGATGGACAACCACCAAAGTTTGCTCAGCTATATGTATATGACACTGCAAATGAAGCTCACAATAGAGTACGGGCCATCAGGTGACTACTTTATTAACTGGTAAAGTATCATTTTTTATGTCCTCTGATTATAACTTAACACTATCAAATGCAGCTTCGACGACAGGATTCAAAACTCCGTTATACAGTTAAGTGTTGTTCAGAAACTACAAGAAATGCTCCATGAAATAAATGCTTTATCATGTCAATTCAGAACGGCTAGGGATATTATTGAGAGTAATGGAACTACAAATTTAAAGTTGCGACTACTTAGAAGACAAGGAAGCGATACACAAAGATACAACTTACCAACTACATCTGAGATCACAATTCTGATTGTTGGCGACATTGAAGATCTAAATCATCAGAGAGATGTCATCATTCAAAGAAAAAGTGGTGAATTTCAACGCATAGATGAGCTTCACCCGCTATACCTGTCTCTAAAATATCCATTTGTTTTTACAGGAGGAGAGGATGGATATGTTGACAACATATCCCATCGTGCGACACCATTCAATCAAAGTTAAAAACGGAGTAAATTTACAATGAGAGAATATTTGTCTTTTCACCTTCAATTCCGTTACAATGATTCATCTTGTCTACTACATTCTAGGAGGATGCTTCAACAATTTATTGTGGACGCATATATAATGATTGAATCTCAAAGAATTTCTTTTATTCGCTTCAATCAAAATCATTTGAGGGCAGAACTATACAATGGTTTGCAAGATGCTTTCCTTAGAGGTGACTGAGATGGATCTTTGTGTGGGAAGCGTATCATCTTACCTTCCATATTTACAGGTGGCCTGAGATATATGATTCAGAATTACCAAGATGTTATGTCAATCTGTAATTGGGCGGGCTATCCAAATCTTTTTTTAACATTTACATGCAATCCCATGTGGCCTAAAGTTTCGAGATTTGTAAAGTTACACAATCTTCGTCCATTGGACTATCCTCACATTCTTTCGTGAATATTAAATATTAAGGTGGGACAACTCATGAAAGATTTATGAGAAGGATGTTTTTTCGGAAAGTCTCGAGCAGGTACGGAGCTTCTTCACAAATAAAATGAACTATTTTAATGACAACTTCTACCATCAAATTACAGATTTCTTCCACATGTTATCTCATATGTCCTTCATTTTATGATGTAGTTGTTCGTACTGTGGAGTTTCAGAAGAGGGGACTCCCGCATGTGCACATTATATTATTTCTTAGTCAGGACAACAAAGTAGGCTCTCCAAATGACATTAACATAATTGTTACGGCCTAAATTCCAAATAATGGAACATCCCCAAAACTTCATGAAGCACTTGCAAATTTTATGATCCATGGGCCTTATGGTGATGCAACTGTCGCTCACCTTGTATGCAGAATGGAAAATGCTCAAAATATTATCCAAAAAAATTGTTGAACATACCACAATGGATGACGATGGTTATGTTGTATATCAGAGAATGAATTCTGGATGTACAGTTGTCAAAAATGGAATAACATTAGACAATCGGTTTTTTTGTGCCATACAATCTAGTTCTGCTTCTGAAATATAAATCTCATCTGAATATTAAAATTTGCAATCAGTCATCCTCTATCAAATACCTTTTTAAATATATAAGCAAAGGTCATGATCGTGTCACCTCAACACTCTACAATAACAACAATCATCTGTCTGATAACAGTGTCGATAAAATTAAAATGTACTACGACTGCCGGTACATCTCAGCTTGTGAAGCTTCTTGGAGGATCTTTTCTTATGACATCCATTTTAGATATCCTCCGTTTGATAGACTGCAGTTTCATTTACCTGGACAAAACAGCGTGATGTATGCAGATTGTGACAATATTGAAGACATCTTAAATAATAGTAACATTTCTAATACCATGTTCAAATCTTGGTTTGAAGCAAATCTGTTGTACCCAGAAGGCAGAAGTATAACATATGCAGAATTCCAAACAAGATTTGTCTACCTCTACCGTGAAAAAAATGGTACCTGCACAAATAGGGATTCAGTATTGTCAGACTGTACTATGTGTTGCCGTCTTCTGGAGAACTCTATTACTTGCAGATTCTACTTACAAAGGTCAGAGGTGCGACTTCATATGATTCTATTATAATGGTGAACAATATTACTCATAGTACATTCAGACAAACCTGTTCAGCAATGGGAATGTTAGCTGATGACAATGAGTTCATTCAAGCACTAAAAGATGTCTCCGTTTGGGGAATGGGACACTCTTTGCGAAGACTGTTTGCTGGAATGTTGTTCTCAAATACCATTTCATGACCTGACATTTTTTGTCTTGAAACCTGGAGGATTATAACTGATGATATTATATATTCCCAACAACAACTGCTGAAAATAAGAGGTAAAAACAACTTACCGTCTTTGTCAATACATATATATGTTAGTATATTGTTTTATAATACTATTTCCCTCACTTGTAGACTTGAAAATAATGGATCATAAAAGACAAATGTTAGGTTTGATTGAAATATACAACATTCTCCACAGCAATGGTAAATCTCTACAATGTTATCCTCTAATTCCCATTCCAGATTACTCATTAACTTCTCAAACTAATCGATTGATTGATGAAGACCTCAATTAAAATTGAGAAGAACTTCTTAATGAGTACTCATAATTGCACAATATGCTTACCGTTGAACAGAAATAAGTTATCGAGATAATTATGTCTGCATTATGTTCTAATGTTGGGGGATTTTTTTTCTTGCATGGATTTGGAGGTACAGGTAAAAATTTCATTTGGAGAGTCTTAACATGTTTACTAAGGTCACAAGGAAAAATTGTTCTTGTAGTTGCTTCCAGTGGAATAGCATCATTACTCCTACCAGGTGGGAGGACAGCCCATTCAAAATTTCGTATTTCGATACCTACAAATGATCACTCTGTATGCAACATTTAGCAAGGGAGTGATATTGCAGAACTGCTAAAATCAACGGAATTGATTATCTGGGATGACACTCCAATGCTTCATAAAACTGTTTTGAAGCTCTTGATTGTACATTATGAGATATACTTTCAGTAAAGAATGAAAATTCCTCTAATTTAACATTTTTTGGTTTACCGGTTGTCCTAGGAGGAGATTTCAGACAAATAATTTCAGTAATCCCTGGTGGTGACAGAAGAGACATTGTATTTGCAAGTATAAGGTCATCATATCTTTGAAAACACTGTCAGGTTTTAACATTGACCCAAAACATGAGGTTGCATTATACAGATTCAAATGTATGTTCTGATGAGGTGTGACAATTTTCACAGTGGATTTTGGATATTGGGGAGGGACGTGTTGGTGACCTCAACGATGCGGATGGGTGTATTCATATCCCATCAACATACCTTCTGAGAACAAATAAATAGGCATTGGAAGCATCTGTTGAATTTTCTTACCCAGATTTCAACAATAACTATGGAGATGTATCATATCTGAAAGGTCGTGCTATATTAGCACAAACCCGTGACATTGTTCAGGAAGTTAATGACTACATGTTAACTCTTAGTACATCAAAAGTAAAAGATTACTTCAGTTCTGATTCTATTTTCAATGCAAGTTTTGATACTGATCGGCCTGAGAACATATATACAACTGACGTGTTGAATTCTATCAATGTCTCTGGACTTCCTGCACACAAAATTACTTTGAAGATCGGAGTGCCAATTATGTTGATGCACAAAGTAGATCAATCAGTGGGATTATGCAATGGTACTCTTCTTATTGTTACCCACTTCGGTGACCATGTCATCGGAGCTGAAATTTTAACCGGTAGTCATTTTGGGTTTCTGGCATTCATCCCAAGAATTAATATGACACACAATGACGACAAATGGCCTTTCAAACTACAAAGAAGACAATATCCTTTGACTGTTTCTTATGCAATGACTATTAATAAGAGTCAAGGTCAATCTCTGTCACATGTTTGTTTATATCTTCACAATCATGTGTTCTGTCATGGACAACTATATGTTTCTGTATCAAGAGTGACGTCACCAAGAGGATTGAAAATTGTTCTTGATGATAAAGATAATCCAACCTCTCACTGTAAAAAAACATTGTCTACAAAGAAATTTTTTATAACCTTCTTTAGGTATATTTTCATTCAATATGTTTATATTTTATTGCTTTTATCAATTGCACATATATATAAATAGATTACTTGTGCTTCTGCTTACTATTTTATATATGTACACTAATTGAATTCATACAGAAACCAAAACATGTCGCGAAGAACATGTCTTTTGAAAGAGATTACTATTGAAGCTGATGAAACATTAAAGATACAAGTTTGTGTATTGAATCTATGGTGAAACTCGTCACCCAACTCTGAAGTTTCTTCTATCAATCTGATTATCTGTGATGCTGAAGTGATTTTATCCTCGAAAAGAAGTTACGAATTTTCTATAGTTTTCATAACATTAATTCTATGTACTTCTATTGCAACACATTATTTTATGTATTTTATTTCTGTCATATGATTTTTAAATGTTCACTTTGTCAATTAATGATGCAGGAGGCCAAAATTCAGTGTACAACTAGTACTCCGCCTGTGAAAATGCATGGGACTCAACTTCTTTTCAAATCATGTGGTTCTACATCATTCAAAAAAAAGTCAATATAATGCTTAAAATAAAATTATGATGATGAAGTGAGTGGACTTAATGTGACAAATGGAAATGGAGTGAAGACTAATGCTGGAAGAGATGGAACATGATGGAAGGGGAGAGGCGGGTATCAAAGAAAGAGATGAAACGAAAGATGAAGGTGGAGTTGAATCCATACAATCCTCAAATGAAATACTAAACGAATAACCTATAAAATAGATGATTCCAACAAAAAACGTAATATAGTATAATAAACACATAATACATCACTCAAACAAAATATTGAGAAAAGAAAAATGGGAAATACTAACCCAAAAAAAATAAATTCATGTAAACTCACATTTAATGAAATAAAAAATAAATAATAGATCAAATAAAAATAAAATATATATTGCTCCAAAATACGCCAAATGATTCCATCTTCCATGATGTTGTATTTCCCCAAATTGTAGTGTGACTCCACCCAATCACCATGTATAATCGAGACCCCAACACTAGAATTTTTGACTGATTTTCTGCCATTGACAATAACTATAGTATAATTATGTGCAACAATTGTATGTAAAATGCATGATGACCAAACTAAAAAAACTTCAAGTAAATATTGCTACTATTGTACCTGGGTTTTTATTTCTGACTTTAAATTTAGGGTAATTATGGATGAAATTTATTGGTTTTCCAATTTCACATGAATGGGAAAGATTCATTCCCACTAAAGCCTATTAAGTATTGGATCCTCACCATAGTAGGGGAAAATGCTTAAGTGGTTAACATATGAACCCATGAAGAAGTAAAGTTACTTCAAATCATATAAGCATCTAAAAGTCATGTTTAAATTAAGAGGATAAAATAAAATCAATAAACAATAAAAACTAATATAAAAGGAAATAGTAATACAAATCTATATTTACCATACATGTTATGGAATAAAATCAAAAAGCGAAGAAAATTAAAAGAAATAGTAGCAGAATAAGTGGCAGTGAACTGTTAATTACCATTTTTCCGACATGAAGTGGTCATTGAGAAGGATTTACATACAGAAATAATCATTTGAGTTATAGTGATGTAATAAGAGGAAATAAGGTAGAAGCTCATGAGCTACAACTGAAATTTTGGATGGAACATGCACCCGATTCACTCAGCATGCTGCAAAACTGTCGTGAAAATCAGAAATTCTAGCCTGCACAGACAAATAGAATAGTGAATACAGAATTTAATGGTTATGTGGACTTTGTTTATTATGACCCCATAAAAAACATGCATATGATAATGATCACATGAATATGTAGGCTACCCATTCTCAAATTTTCTTTCAAAAATGGGGTGACAGTTCACACGCTTGTTCAGTTAGAAAATATGTATAATCAGAAATACATTACTCAATATTAGTATCTTAAATGAGGATCACATCAATAGGAATGATGAGAATATAAAAAGGATTTTGATAAAGATTATCTTATACACAATAAACATATTTTAAAGGTTTAGTTTTGTCCCTATGATAAAGATCCCTAAATTCTATGAGTACTCATTTAGGTTTCACAAGAACATCTTTTCATGATACATCCACGTTTTCTTTTCTCTAGAAATCAATTATGATATATTTTTTGGTGTTAAAATTCTTCATAAAAATGAAAAATTCATGAAATGATGAGAGAATGAATCATTTGATATGTTATTACATTCTCAGCTGTATACCAATTTATATTTTAAGACAACTAAAAAGCAAACATATTTTTCAATATGGTGGTATAAAGTATACTTTACAGCTGCTAAAAAAGCTTCAAATATTTCATGACTTTTTTATAAGAATAACACAACTCCCATGAAACTATAGAGAATAGATAATTTTCAGTAAATGAAGAATGATATGATTGATTTGGATGAAAGAATAAATGAAATGGAAAAAGAAAAACAATTATAATTTTTAATTAGAGTAGATTTGGTAAAATTCATTGAAAAATTATCAAATTAAAAAAAGAATAGGCTAAAAATAATAGAGATCATAGTGATGTTTTCATGAAAACCAATAAATACAACTAATAGTGCAGCACTATGAAGACGTCTTGAAGGATGACCAAGACATACAGGTAAATGCTATCCCTTGGAAATTATGTAGGGAAATTGAGTCCAAATGTCTTAAACTTTTCTTTGATAAGTCTATAGTTTCTTTTGTTGCCTGACCTGGTTTGTTGTGTGGGTTCTCACTTCCCCCTTGAAATTGTTTTAATAATAAAAAAGTAACTTAGGAGGAGGTTAGTTTAATTAAAAACTATTTGTACTGTAAGTAAATCAAAAGATCTAAAATTTGTTTTAAGGGGGATGTATTTATGGTTTATTGTATACATAAATTGTAAAATAAGAAGTTTGAATGAAAACAGTATAGTGGAGAGTAGGAAATTACCTGAGTGGATTAAACATGCACCGTTGATTTAACGAACCCAACATCAGTGAAATAATCTGCAGTTTTTCTAAAACTCTATAATAATATGCAGATTAATTTATTACTAACAGTTAATCAAATGTGCATAGACTATGGTAAAATACATAACATTAGGTAATCACATAATTTTATTCCAATTGAATAAATATAAGGAAATAATGCTATATAAAATAAAATAATAATATGGTTTAATGGATGAAGAAATAGAGAAAGAAGCATTACAAAACGTGGAAAAGGTTCTAGTGAAGATAGAAAGTGTGGAAATATGTGGTGGGGTCAAACCAGAACCCCATAATTTTCTCCTAGTTACCCTATACAGGTACACATTTGTCTGAACCAGCCAAGGCTTCTCACTAGAGTCTTCTAAAAACTTGAAATCAAAGTAGTGAAGGGTTTCCCGGAACTAACTTCAACTGAACCATCACATTACCATCCAAAAACTTGTTCTTCAATGCGACCTCATTTCCTAAAATCAATCAAATTAACACATCAAAAACCCAAAAAAGGAAAAAGATCCAGTAAGTCTACATCATGCCACAAACGAATCAAAAACTATATTATGCATTTACATAGAATTTCATATTTATTTGGTAATCAGTCACTTTCCTTTAGGAACATCAAATATAGGTTAACATATACCTGTGATGGATTGAAGGGTTGAAGGCTGATTGAATTTACATTTCTCATCTATTCCACTGATTTGATCAACATCATTACTCATTGACAATAGAAAAAAAAGTAGTGCAGAATGAGAATAAGATTAATGTAAATAAATGAAATGAATAATATACATAAAATGATTGAAAGAAAAATTATAAAACTGTTCTCTATCTTATATAACAATTTCATTTCATATATGCCACTTTTTTTCCTCTAATGAAAGAATTTGTGAGTCTTGAACTGCATTTAGAAGAAAGGATGGTACCTTTATAACCGTGAGATGAGTAGATCTCTAGAAGTTGAACCATCACTTTCCCATCTGAAAACATGTTCTTCGATGTGAACTCATTTCCTAAAATCAAAATAATTAACATAGAAAAACCCCAAAAAAGGAAAAATATCCATAAATTCTACATCATATAACAAAAGAATCCTGAATTATAGTATGCATTTACACATAATTTAAAATTTCTTTGGTAATCAGTCACTTGCCTTCAGTAACAGAAAATATAGGTCATCATGTACCTACGATGGATGGTAGGATTAAGGCTGATTGAATTTACATTGCACATCTATTCAACTAATATGATCAACATCATTTCTCATTGACATTAGAAAAAATAGTAGTGCATAATGAGAATAAGATTAAGTGAAACGTGATGTTATCTTCAACAAACAATGAAAATAATACATTAAAAGATAACAGTCCCAGTAATGAATTCAAACAACAAAGTAAAGAGCCATACCAGTTTCCCAAACATGAACAATATTATATCCATCACATTTAGAGATTAAAATATTGAACAGAAAACCAGTTTGGGAAATTGAATAGGCTTACATATGAAGTAGTGAAGGGTTTCCAGGTACTAACTCCAACTGAACCATCACATTACCATCCAAAAACTTGTTCTTCAATGTGAACAAATTTCCTAATATAAATCAAATTAACACATCAAAAACCCAGAAAAGGAAAAATATCCAGCAAGTCTACATCATAAAACAAACGAATCAAAAATTATAGTATTCATTTACACATAATTTAAAATTTCTTTGGTAATCAGTCACTTGCCTTTATGAACAAAAAATATAGGACAACCTCTACCTGTGATGGATTGTAGGATTGAAGGCTGATTGAATTTACATTTCCCATCTATTCCACTGATATGATCAACATCATTACTCATTGACAACAGAAAAAATAGTAGTGCATAATGAGAATGATATTAATGTTAATAAATAAAAAGAAGAATATAAATAAAATTATTGAAAGGAAAATTATAAATTTGTTCTGTATCTTATATAACAATTTCATTTCATATATGACACTTTTTTCCCTCTAATGAAATAATTTGTGAGTCTTGAAATACATTTAGAAGAAAGGATAGTACCATTATAACCATGAGATGAGTAGATCTCCAGAAGTTGAACCATAACTTTCCCATCTGAAAAATGTTCTTCGATGTGAACTCATTTCCTAAAATCAATAGAATTAACATAAAAAAAACCCCAAAAAAAGAAAAAAATCCAGTAAGTCTACATCATATAACAAACAAATCATGAATTATAGTATGCATTTTCACATAATTTAAAATTTCTCTGGTAATCAGCCACTCGCCTTTAGGAACAACAAATATAGGTCATCTTGTACCTTCTATGGATGGTAGGATTGAAGGCTGATTGAATTTACATTGCACGTCTGTTCCACTAATATGATCAGCAACATTTCTCATTGACAACAGAAAAAATAGTAGTGCATAATGAGAATAAAATTAATGTAAATAAATCAAAAGAAGAATATAAATTAAACGATTGAAAGGAAATTATAAATATGTTTTCTATCTTATATAACAGTTTCATTTCATATAACCTTGAGATGAGTATATCTCAAGAAGGTGCATGTAGTTTAAAAAAATGGATCTTGTATTGAAAAGGAATTCAAAATTTATCAATCATGTCAGTTATAATTTGGTAATCAAGATGCAATATCATCTACTTGGAGATTCAAAACCTCTTCCATAAATAGATTGGGAACCATTAAAATTATCATGCAACATACAAACAATGTACAAATCATGGATAATATCGAATTAGGTAGAACATGCATCAAAATAAAATGAACCACTACTCCGAACTATTATATGCAATTAAGAACATACCTTTCTCAAGATCCCCGGTTTGGAAAATCCCTTAAATAAAAATGCTATAGCTATAAACATTTGGGTGGTATTCCATAACTTTTCTTTCCTTTGAAAACAATAAAAGCATAAAAAAATTCACCTATGAGACACATACCATATATAACTGCTTCAAAATATAGTTTTTGTTCAATGGAAGAATGAATTATAGGAGATAGATAAAAAATAGTGGGGACATATGTAAAATAGTCATAAAATTTAAATTATTGACAATTATGGAAGAACAATTTACTGTATGTGGAATGAATCGTCATAATTTATTCTAAGGAATAGTGGGGGAAGATGTAAAAAATTCCTAAAATCAATAGAATTAACACATCAAAACCCCAATAAAGGAAAAATATCCATTAAGTCTACAACATATTACAAACGAATTGTGAATTATAGTATGCATTTACACATAATTTAAAATTTCTCTGGTAATCAGTCACTTACCTTCAAGAACAAAAAATATAGGTCATCTTGTACCTATGATGGATGGTAGGATTGAAGGCTGATTGAATTTACATTGCACATCTATTCCAATTATATGATCAACATCATTTCTCGTTGACAAAAGAAAAAATAGTTGTGCAGATGAGAATAAGATTAATGTAAATAAATCAAAAGAAGAATATAAATTAAATTATTGAAAGGAAAATTATAAATATGATTTCTATCATATATAATAGTTTCATTTCATATGTGCCACTTTTTTTCCTCTAATGAAAGAATTTGAGATTCTTTAAATGCATTTAGAAGAAAGAATGGTACCTTTATAACCTTGAGATGAGTATATCTCAAGATTTTCATGTATTGAAATGGAATTGGAAATTTATCTATCACGTCAGTTATACTTTCATTGGTAATTAGTCTATAATATCATCTATCTGGAGATTCAAAAACTCTTCTATAATCACATTGGGAACCATTACAGTTATCATGAAACATACAAACAATGTATATATCATGGATAACATCGAATTAGGTAGAACATGAATCAAAATAAAATGACATGCTGCTACGAACTATTATATGTAATTAAGCATATACCTTTCTCAAGATCCCCGATTTGAAAAATCCCTTCAATAAAAATGCAATAGCTATAAACATTTGGGGGGTATTCCATAACTTTTTTTTT
The DNA here is from genome assembly GCA_963277665.1 of Viscum album. Lineage (NCBI taxonomy): Eukaryota > Viridiplantae > Streptophyta > Magnoliopsida > Santalales > Viscaceae > Viscum > Viscum album. Next base: position 499,530,875 of record OY728140.1, read on the forward strand.
CTTCAAAAACAATAAAGGCATCTGATAATTCACCTATGATACACATACCGTAAATAACTGTTTCAAAATATAGTTTTTATTGAATGTAAGAATGAATTACTGGAGACAGATAAAAAATAGTTGGAAAAAATGTAAAAAAGTCATAAAATTTAAAATATAGACAAGTATGGAAGAATAATTTACTATATGGGGAATGAACCGTCACAATTTCTTCTAAGGAATAGAAGCATATTAAGTTGACGGACAGTGGATGTGCCAGAGAAGCTGAAGAAAATCCGGTAATAGTTGCTGGGAGAGCAGAACGTCGGCCAAAAGTCTTTAGCAGAAAGAGACGGATACCGCAGACGCGTGAGTAGGTCATCTGTGAATTTTTTTGACCAGGTTGCAGGGCGTGGAGGATACAGTAGAAAAAATATAGTGGGTACCATATAAAGTCCTGATAGAAATCACGAGTCATAGGGGGTTCGATGCATTGGAATGATATTGCTTTGAAATGGATGAAGTATTCGCTTGAAGGACTTAGCTGGAGCACAATGCTGGCGTTTCTATACAGGAACTGTTGGATGAGATGAGAGTAATCTCTAGGAGGAACTGAAGTCGAAGAGGATAGAAATCTGGAGGAGGAGGACATATGTGATATGTGGAAATTGTAGGAATAGTGGAGGGGTATCACGGCCAGGAACCCTAGAAACTAAAGTGGAGGAGGTGTAGGAATAGCAGGCTGAGGGTGAGTGAGGATGAACTGGCAGAGGAGTAGTAGGGGGAGGCAGAGCAGGCGGAGGCGGAGCAGGCGTAGTTAGAGAATGCTCTAGAATTCTTCTGGAACCCTAATCCATGCGGAGGAAAATCCCGAGTGTTGGACGAGATTGTGGGTCGTAACGAAGTAAAGGAAAGGGAGAGGGGCGACGTGGAGGGCTGTGGTGGTGACACATATGTTGAAAAAAACCCTTCTTTAGTATGTATATAGATTACTAACCGCCAGCTAATAACCAAGTACAAACCCGTACTGCACGAAGGCCTATGCTACATCATACAAAATTTCCAAATTGCTCTTAATCAAGGTAACTACTTGGGTGAAAGACATGCTTGCCGACTGTTTTTGACAACAACAACATATGTTTGACCAACCGATGTCCAAATTCCATAGTTCAGCTTTGACTTCACTTCTTTTGCTGACATTGTTAACAAAGTCGTTCCCGAACAAAAATTAATAGGTATGTTTCATTACAACTCTATTTATGGGGAAACCTACTAATTTCAAATGCATCTTTATTACATGTCTTTAATAAATATCTTCCACAAATACAGATTTGACACAGTATACTTTTTAATTTCCTAAATTACTATGTTATTCACATACTATTAGGGGATACTACTATAATAAAGAATGTTAGTTTTACATCAGTTTTTCCTGTCATAGAAATTATTAGACATCTGCGACAATCATATCCTATACAGTCCATCGGTACTTCCAATCAGAAGATTCAAATTGTTTTAGAGGATGAAAGGTATGCATATTTTACTACTCATAATAATTAACATAGGATATTTCAATTACCAACATAACTATGATGATTTCTTGTAGAGGCTTGCGAATGAACTGTAGATTGTGGGGGAAGTTTTCCAACATAATGTCTGAGTACTTGGAAAACAACAACGACTCCTCTAAAATAATTATCTTGCAGCTATTCAAGGAAAAGCGATTGAGCTGTAAGATATCTAGCTACACATTAAAATATCTTAATTACTACAAACTATAATGTTGAGTAGGTTATTGGGAGTTATGCTTATGATCTTCAACATGTTCTATCATATTGCATTAATAACACTTTAATTTTTAAGTTCTAATTGATAACTAAAATGTTATCAAACTATATATACCCAGCAGTTAATACATTCCAACAGATGACATTCATTAATTGTATATGAAAAATGAAAAGTTCGACCACGTGAAATTCAATTATGCCTTATTGAAAACTGTAATGGTTGTAAATTAAAGTTCTTCTCTACTAAATGTTCCATACTTTGACTATTTTGTTTACAACTATACACTTCTAATCCTACTTATGCTCTTCAATATGTTCCAACATCTGTTATTATCACCACTTCAATAAATTCTTCAAAAATACTTCTGAACTTGGACATCCCAGCAGTCCACAACTTCAAAAGAAAGTAGATTTATTACTTATATTTTTTTTCCAGCAATTCTTTCTAGAAACACAAATAAAATGATCGACTACTACATAAAATGTTGTCTTTAATGCTGCTTTTATTTCATTTAACAGATCTGCAGTAATCAGTCATTTACAATTTCAAACAGTTTTGTTACAACATTGCCTTATTGGAATAACAAAAAAAATTGTTGATGTAAAAAATATTCTAGAGGTAAGTACAATATCCTGATTTTTTTCTTTTAATATGTCGTCTGTAATACTATTACATGTAAGAATTACTTTCATGAATATATTAATATGAACTACTGCCTCACAACCGACAAAGTGTTTGATTTCTGCTACAATAATTAAACTTCAAAGCACTCATAACTGGTATTTTGAATCATGCAACTCTTGCATGAACAAAGTTCAAACTGTGGATGGGAATACTTGGTGCCTCCACACACACATCCTCCAATGGCCCGAAGGCCTTCATTTTTTATTTATTTTTGATAATCCACCATTCAAGGGGTGAGGTGGAACCCTTACAAGGCCCGTAGGCATAAGTATTACATGGTCTATAGGACTTAGAGAAATTCATTGCCCGTAGGCTTCAAACATTACATACAACCCAGACTAACTACTTGGAACTGCTCCTCCCCAGCATATTCATCTTGAAATCAGCTCTCCACCTTCGCATGGATGTTCGGTTAGGCATTCTCATGCATGCACAGGCTTGTCCCGATGGCAGGTGTCATACCCTCTCATTCTTGCAATCCGTTTAGCTTCTGCTGTGGTGAAAGCTCCTTTTCTCATCCTCCTTATAGATCTTGTTCCTCATAGGTTGTCTGGTTTTCATCTGCACTTAAGGTGGCCTAAAGGCCTTGAGGTGGCCCTAAGGCCTTACTGACTCGAAGGCCTGGGTGGACCAAAGGCCTTAAAGGACTCAAGGACCAAATCAGTGTCCTGAAGGCCCAAACGGGGGCATATTCCTGGCTGCTACAGTGCCAAACAGTGCCTGCTACAGTTCCCAATACAGTACCTGCTACAGTACTGCACAGTTCATGCTACAGTACCTGCTACAATAGGTTTAGAGTTCAACTACTGGTGACAGATGAGAAAGACTCATTGTCTATCATTCTCTTCGACAAGCACGTCATGCAATTCATAAACAAAATAGCTTCTCAATTGATAGATTCTCTGATTCAAGGAATCTTCTTGAACTATTTTATCTTCTTCATGTATTTGATGTTGTTTTTTAACTCACACTTCTATTTCATTACATAATAGGACCAGGATGAGTATGGATTTCCCCCAGAGCTAAACGTTTTCAAAAAAAATACTGATGGAAGTAGATGTCACAAATTACAACATTCAGAATCAAAAACGTTCTTCAGAACTGAACACTTACATAGTTCTCTTCATCACTGGTAATGAAAATTATATCACCAACTATCATCAAAGTTTTGCAGACAGTCAGGTAAGTAGAGTAATTCCTCCCCAAAATTTTACTTCCCAGCCTTACGAATTTCATATTACAACATTATCATTAACGTTACTATGAAGTATTATATTATTATTCCTTACTTAGAATTTAGTTTAGTATTAAACCAGTCACCACATACCTTTAAAATTCATTTCACCCATCTGTTTTAGGAACATCACTTTGTTGCATCTTCAATATTCAGCTGCAACAGTGACGATGGATTCGATACAGCAAGTACAATTGTATGTTCAACTCAGGTATAGATTCTCTATCTTCGTTTTCTGTTACTGTCAGTGTGTACATATTGTAAACAATACTGGTTTTCCCTTCTTTTTGTTTTATTTTTACATTTTATTACAAATGCACTACAACTATTTTTCTGATATGCCAGCTATTAAATATTATATTGTTGCTTCATTGGTAAATCTTATAAGTGTTGACTGCTACTCATTCGTTGCAATGATATCTTCATGTAGAAAAATCTACTAATTGAGTTTGATGCTGAATATGCGGTCAAAGGGAAAGAATCATTGTCTATAGACTCCACGCCAACTAATGCCAATGAAGATCATCTGCATATAATGGATAACAGAAACAAAAAATTTGACAAACTAGACTGACTGTTTTCCATGAATTTCCAAGGTAATGTAGGCCTGTTGGAAAATCAGCAAATTTCAACTTTCCTATTTCATATTAGAAAATATACATGTTAAGACTTATGTCTCCTCATTGTGTTAAGGTTGCGTCTGGGAAGGAGGTGTGATTTAAGAAACTTGCTCTATTTTTTTTGAAGCATAAATTTGATGTTTACTAAAGTCTATTATTTAATTAATTTAATTATGTTAATTTTGTCTACTTCCAACAGCCTTTCTCTGTGATGTATCATAATGTTTACAGTCCTGAGTTTCCTTTATTTATTAATTAAATAACATTATAGATACATGAAAATGCATTTTTTCAGCTATAATAAAACATTATAATGCGACATATCCATACAGATTTGGGGTTGCAAATCAGCATACTGTTACCTTTTTGGATGTTAGCTGATGTTTTCTCATAGTAATATGTGTCTTTTACTCACAGTAAGGTATAATTACCTGTTGCAGGGAGCAATATAAATGTTTACCAACTTGGTGAAGTGTTACTGCTCTGCATCAGCAGATCATGGTAGTACTAAGAGGCTATTTAATGTTGCTTATTCATATTACATAACTATGAACATAAATGTAGTTTTTCTCTATATCAATTCTGATATATGTTTCTGAACAGTGGATCTTGTACTCTGTTTTAGCGGTTGATGTATTTTTTATTTTGACCAGTGGATAATTTTTTATCTTCATCAGTAAATGCTTTATATGGGATGTCTTAATGGACATCGTATTGACTTCACTCAAGCTAAAGTTCAATAAAAACTAAAATCAACACTCAAGAGGAAGAAGATGTGGTGGTTACTACTTTGAAGACCACACCCGCTAATGGTATGGGGTTTACCTGCTGGAACAGTCCAGGTGTTAACATGTTATGATCATTTTCAGGTTTGATCATGATTGGAAGAAAATTGAATCCTTCGTGGGCTCAAAGACGGTGATTCAAGTAATTTAAATTTCCTTGACAGCGCTAACAGTTGTCTTTTTCAACCTATTTCAATCTTTCACCATCGCTGTAGATACGAAGCCATGCACAAAAACACTTTCTGAAGGTTCAGATGAATGGGACAAGTGAACATGTACCACCTCCTCAGCCAAAGAGGAAAGCTGCCCATCCATGCCCCCAATAGGTAATTATAAAAATGGTTAGCAATGCATATTTTCCCAACTCAGTGCTCCTCAAAAACACATACTATCTTATAAACTTTCACTCAGCTTCCCTACAGGCTCTACTTTTTCAAAAGGCATCGATTGTTTTCCTTCACCATCCGCTGCACTGGAACCTAAAGTTAATATCTGAGCCCAAATTCAACTTCAGTGCTGGGGAACTGTTATGCTGCATTACGGGTTTGTACTTGGTGATTACGGGTTTGTACTGGAACTGTGGTGCTGCGTTAAGGGTTTGTACTGGAACCTAATGTTTCTGTTATACAGGTTTGCATTACGGGTTTGTTATACGGGTTTGTACTGGAACCTAATGTTTCTATTATACGGGTTTGTATTGGAACTGTTGTGCTGCATTACGGGTTTGTACAACATTACAGGTTTGCATTACGGGTTTGTACTGGAAATGTTGTGCTGCATTATGGCTTTGTACTGGAACCTAATTTTTCTGTTATATGTTTTCAAATTCTAAAGGTCCAACTCAACCCGTGCATAATTACTGTTCCAACAGTCGAAGGGAAAAATCAAAATCTTTACCAAGTGGTTAAGAAAATGAATATGATAATTTCGTTCAACCTCCAATAGGTTAGTTTTCTGTTGTATATTAACTCTTCCCACATAAATTCTTTGTATTTAACTTCTTTTGATTTTTTGTGATTCATGGTTCAATTGTCTATAACTTAAATGTTGAACATGGTTGCATTTGATCCCTTAGGTTCACTACTTTTCATTCTAAATTTTGAACTTTAATGTAAAAATATTGTTGACTGTCCAGAAAGTGTACATAACAGCTGAATAGGTCTTACATGTGCTACATAAATTGTTTTTATAATATTTCATTACTAATTATCTTAATTTTTAAACATTATATTTCTAATTTTTTTAGTTATTATATACATAAATTTTTCACTATATTATGGAAATGGTGGTGGGTATGTCTTTTTCAACCTATTTCCCTTCTTCGATGAATATTCAAATGTCTAACCATATAAAAAACCTATTTAAAGATTCATGTGCAGAGCTGCTTTGTGTCATCTAGAGATGTCTAAACAAGGTCATCAATGAGCAGACTGGATTACTATGCCAGTTTTTGTTGGCTGATATTGTTGTTGTTATCCCAAATTACAATTTGCTGCTTACAGATCATTGCAACAACCCAGTTCGATACTTCACCATTTTTGAAGCATCTCAACATCGTTGCAGCAACCCAGTTCGATACTTCACCAGTTTTTGTCCGCATGTTTATGTGACTATAATTTTAGTCCTTTTTAGTGTAATAATTTAATGACTACTATGTTTTGAATATATTTTCCAAGCCTTGTCAAGGTAGTATTTTCAGAGGATGATGTTGGGATTCAACGAGATTTCTCTCCATTACAGGATATTGATATCGGGGGAAAAGTCAATGGAGCATCAAAAAAGATGAAAAGGTGTACATCAGTGGGTGATCTCTAGATGTCAGACATACTTAAAATTTTCTCATCCTTGCATAGATAAGGTCTCAAAATATTGATCAATTTTCATGGGCTTATGAAATGAATGTTTTTGATTTACATACATGGAGGTCAAATGAAAGTTGAAATCTGTGGCGATATCACATGATTTGAATTTTGATGATTGTTTTAATTCGCGATATGGTTAAAAATAGTTCCATTGTTTTTTAAAAATAGAATAGATATGAATATAAATATAACATATTATATGATTAAATTAAATATCACCATGTAATAATAAATTTTATAATATAAAGTGATCAAATTCAATTATCAAATGACCTATTTCCCCTCCAAAATTTTTGATTCTTTCTCTTGATTAGTTACAACTCTCGATTATCAAATGACCTATAATTTGATTATTTTGGTATTCTTCTGGACATAACGACATATATATGTACATGTTAAAAATTCTTATGAAATTAAATCAAGGGTGTGATAATATTTGCATCATAAAGTGAATTTTATTTACTATGATGATAGGTTAAAAATATGAACTCCAAACTATATTACCTTTCAAAGCCATCAAACTGAATGAAATCATGATTCCTACTAATCCTCACCCCAACATCTTCTCAATCCCATCAACTCCGTTCAAAATTCAAAAACCATGAAACTCTCTCTAGGATGCCTTCCACCATTTATCGTAATATCCCCACTTTCCTCCAACTTCACCTTCTCCTCTACCTTTTGTTTTATCTATGTCTCTTATCTCCAAATATTCCATTCCATCATGTTCCATTTCCACCATAATTAGTCTTCACTTCATTTCCTCATGTCATGGGCACCCTGTTCACTTCATTATCATAATTTTATTATAAACATTATATTGAGTACAATGACATTATAATTTTTTTGAATGAGGCAGAACGAGATTATTTGAAAGAAAATTGAACAGTATCATGCATTTTCACGGCAGTAGAGTACTAGCTTTTTAAAAAAAAAGCTTAACGATAGAGCATCGGGGTGTTGTTTTTCACATACAAACAAAACTCTTGTTTTGAGTACAAAGAAAGTGGACAAAGACCATGGAAGAAAATTAAAAAAAAGGTATTCGGCTGGCCCACCCTTTCTTCTCCCCGCGTCGCCTTCCTCTGGCTCGCCGACAAACCCGACCGCCGCCCAAGTTGCGCCCAGATCGGGCTTTGCCGCTCCCTGTCGTGGTAACAAACCCCTTAACCCATAGCTAATCGGGTTCTGCCAGCTGGGCCTGCATGGTTCTGGGCGGGTCTGCCCGATTCGAAATGGGTCAGGGCGGGTCCGCCTGGTCCATAACACTCCTGCATGGGTCGTCCCGACCCGTATTAGCTCTGTATTGGGTTTCATGGCCCAATAAATTTTAATATAACCAATATATTAATTAATTAATTTTTTGAATTTAAAATAATAATAATTTTATTATTTCGAAAATTAATTGAATTTTGGTTGAAAATTAATTTAATTTTGGTTTAAAATTAAATTAATTGGATAATTTAATTTTGGAACTATAAATTAAATTGTTTATGGGCTCGACCAAAAATTAATTATTTGAATTAAAATAATTCATTTAATTTATTTAATGTCGTCATTTTTAAATTTCTTGCATTTTAATTTTTATTGCACTTTTATTTGATATACCGAATAGTATTGAGCATCAACCTTTCATGTCTGGTTTCATTTAATTATTTATCACATACGTGTGTTGTTTGTAATAAATAGTTAATTTTATAACGGTTTGTGCATCGTCTTTTATTCATTTAATATGTATAAGAATCTATGCACCCAGATAAAAGTGAGTTATCTGTATTTTTACACTCCTGAGACCTCCTCCCATGCATGTGAGTACATTTATATTATGATAAAGATGATGTATTATTTATTGTGACCTTCATATTTATCTTTACCTCTTTTCAAAAGAAAGTCATATTACTCTTTTAACTATGTGAGTTTTAAAGATATTTTGAAATATTATTCACATTTGTATCCTTTATCATCCACTCCAAATTTGTGGAACTAAGCCTCTATTCCTATTCATAATTTCATTTTTCGAGAGTTCTCTTTTGAAATAATGTTTTTAAAAAGACTTCTGGCCATTTCTTGAAAATCATAATTAAAAGTGACTCGTGACTTCATTTTCGATTAACTTTGACTTTCTTTAAAAATGTAAAAAGAATATTCTTTTAAATTTTTTCCGTACTAACACATCTCTCCACTACCCAACTTCATCGATTTTCTTTAAGAAAATTCCTTAGTTTTCATTTTTTTAATGAAATTTCTATTCCCATTGATTTATATAATATTTTCTAAAAGGGATATAAAAAATGAAAATAGTTTTTCTTATTTTTTTAAAGAATTTTTTTAATGTTCTTATAAAGGCATTTTCCATCTATGTCAATATCCTTTAAAGTCTATATGTTTCACTGGGGATGTACACTAATGATAACATCTACCTTGTTTCTATAGATGAATTATGATCATGCTATTCCATTTATTAACTAGAGAAAGTATTAACATCTTGTATGCATGTTTTTCCAATACAGATGTTTATAGATTAAAAAGGAAAGTTCATTATGTATTTTATTGATAATTCAACATATGAGGAATGCATTGGACATGTATAAGTGATGGGTGGGCCCCATAATTATATATCTTCTCGATGCATCGACAAGTCTCATGATACAAACAAATTTGAGTATTTGGTGTATGTCTACCCATTTATTAATGATGTCTTGACCATGATCTTGATGGTAAGTATGATGTCATGGATGCGACTTTGACGATAAGTATGATGCCATGGATGCGACTTTGAAGATAAGTATGATGTCTTGGGTGTGACCTTGGCGGTAAGACTAAGATGTTTGACATCATGTATTCCATCACTATGATATTTGTTATTGATATCCATATGTTTAATAATTGGAGTGTTATCCATGAATATATTGTGCTCATGGTTTCTTTTTTATGATATTATTCAGTTCCTGCCATATTATTCATGTATTGATTCTCCCATGATAGTTTCTATTGTACACTGCATTTTATTGAGTGTTTGAGCTTGCCATTATTATGTTTCTATTTCTCCAGGATTATGAAGAATAGTATTATGTATGTGATGCCTATATGGATATGACATGTGAAGAATTTTATGGGAGATATTGAAGACTTATTGTGAAATAAGCAATCCTTGATTTATTGGAAAAATTCCCATTGGATGAGAATGATATGGGTTTTGTTTTTTCCTAGCTCTCTAAAACTCTAAACCTAAAAGGCATTTGGTGTGTAAGTGATTCAATATTTTTTGTTTATGTTTTAATTATGAAGGTTAGAAAGAATACATGATCGAGGTATAGGTATCTCTTAGGGTTGGAATGTGATTTAATGTAAAGGAAATTTAGAATATTTTGGGAAAATATTAATATCTTTTGAGAGTATACATGATTAATGTATATATTGATTGATATGTAATTTTATGTTGTTTGGGGATTTAGACTATAGAACATTAGTGAAAAACCTAGGTATAAGCATAAATATGGAAAATATCATAAACTTTTAGTGAAGTATAAAGTGTATAGTTTTCTAGCAATGAAATACCTCTCTGGATACAAAAAAGTGGATACAGACTCTTGCACAGATGCACGTAAGGGTAATAACCCTAAAAAGGCTAGTTGAGTATTAACTCAATCTTCACTTGGTACACGATAAAGAGGCCCAACTACACACTTAGCTTGACACTCCCAAGGGATATATTCTTTGGTTTATTCACATGCTCTTTATGAACTATTATGAATGATTTAAATAGAATTTGAGGATGTAATATATAACTAGTCATGTTAGAAAACCCAATAGGAATATGTCTGTGGAAAACCTGGGTTAAACTGGATGGGTTATAGGTCCATCCAATTATATCACAGTTTTAACGAATCGGCTTGGGGTGCCACCATATCTGACACTATGCCTGATTCATCATAAGAACCGAAGGGCATTCCCGATCCCCATGGGTTGCGAACAAGTGCCCAAGCATCATAGGAATCCCTTTTGGAATGATTTCATCCAAATCAAAGGTAAACGACAATAGAATAAATGAATATAAGAGCCAAGATAAATAAATGAGCCAAACAGGTCATAATAAATTACAACAATCCAACCCATTTCATAAATATAAACGTCAACCACACATAGGTAGAAAAAACTGATACAAATCTAACCAAAAGAAAACAACTACCAACCGACTCGAGTCGGGCCCAAACCAACTCCATGCCACATTTGGTTTCTCACCACTACCCAACTCACCCCACGTCAGCCATGATGAAAAGAACAAAGTATGAGTCTCACTGAAAACCCAAAACCTAAAATACATAGGCACGAGCTAAAAAACCTTGTAGGTCACCACAACCCATCGAATCTATGGAATAGGTTTCATAAGGAAATTCATCAATGGTGGTTTGAAAATTAAGTAGAAGGTAAGATTTACACGTATAACTATGGGAAACCAAACAAAAATCATAATCCGCTCTCAAATAATTCTCTTTATTTTCCAAAATCGAACAAAAACATTTTGAAAACAAATCCACCGACCAAAACCATTTCCAAATCACACACACCACTATCATTTCTCAAAAACAACTCATTTGCTTTATTTAAATGAAAACTTTCACTTTAAAACATTTAACCTGTAAAGACTCTGACCATAGTAGTCCAGAGTTGGTGGTTACTTTATTACATTGACACTAAATACAAGGTATTGCACCTCAAAAGATCGAATAGTTTAATAGTCTTGGTAAACTAGATACATAATTGAATTTCACATACATTTGAAAACATAAAATGAAACAAAATATTTTCTTTGAGAATGTTATTATTCCACTTAGCATATGTCTGCATGTCAATCATAAAATACTTCCTGTTATCATGGGAAAAATAAAACATAAGGGGTGAGCTCAGATACTTAGTAAGGGTAAATGTACAATAGAATCTATCATGAATAAATACGCATAATCAATATAACAAAGTAAATAACTAAAACACATGTTATGTAAATAATAACTTGATCATAATATGACAGGAATAAAGGATGATCAAATAAAACCATATAAATAATCACATGAGCTTGAAAGTTATCCATGAATATTCTAACTAATAAAATAATCACATTAATATCAATAACTAATCTCATAATGAGCGAATGCATAATTCCATACATTTGAAACATATTGTCAAGACCTTCCACAAGACAGTGTAAATTAATGGGTAAAAACCCATCTAATTTGGAAAATTGTTCTGTCTCATGAGACTCGTTGATGCATCGATGGGCTATTTATAGTTGGGCCCCAACACCACTTAATAATCCCAATTCATTTCATATATGAAAGGGGTGGAATATAATCAAAATAAACATTCATACTAAAAAACTAACATACTAAATGTTAATACTTTCCCCAATCAATTAAACATAATCATAAATCATCCAGAGTAATATGGTGAATGATAATAAAATTGTACATCCTCAATAATATTGATCATAAATCATCCAAATAAAGAATAAATATGATATCAATACAACATATTCCTAATTCATCATAAGTACAATAAAGGGTTGATGTCATTAATGAATAAAAATACTATAAAAATGTCATTAAAAACATTAAACGAGCATTGTTTGAAAAGAGACATGATGATTCATTTAAATTTTTCTTTTGTAAAATGTAAAACATGGGTAAAAATGCCTTTAATAAATCATTTGGTGAATTATAAATACATTTTTTAAAACATTTTAAAAAAAATATGGTTTTGGAAGAAAAGGAATTTTCGATCGAAGAGAGAAATGAAGTCGGATTTTGTTAAAAACATTTTTCAATCATTTTAAGTACTAAAATGAGGGAAAATGGTACTATTAATTTAAAAGTTCATGAATAACTGGTGGAGATGGAAATATATTAAGTTTAAGATAGAAATACCAAATAATTCCTCCAAGGGAGACTTAAACATAAAAAAAATCTCGAATAATGATGAGATTGTGAAATGAACTCTTACCATTTTGATAACTTCTGAATCGCAAACCCCATAAAATAAATAAAATCGAATGAAACTTTAAATATCATGAATATAAATGGATTCATGATATAATATATCAAAGGGTAAGTATATATACCAGATAAAATAAATAATTGGTGAATATGACATATGTCTCATGGAAGTAAAAGTGAGAGGAGAAACCCTTACCTCAGGTTTGACTCCCTTTGTATGTGTCTGGACCTCCTATATAATAAATATAGATTTATTATACATATATTACATAACCATACTCATATATATCATATTATATATGATCATATTATAATATTTCACCACCTATTTGTTAAAAATATTTTATTATTTTCATTATTTTGGGTGTTAATTGTCCTATTTTCTCATGTGTGTTTTGTCATGAATGTTCTGATTCTTGTACATAGGATATAGTTTCATCATAAACAAAGTGATATTAATTTTATAAATATTATTTTTGTTCATTAGGAACATCCTTATTACCATTCTAGAAAATTGGACATAAAAAATGAATCATATCGTTTCATGGAGATGATAGACCGTATGTACGCACGAACAACGATATTATTCTCTTACTTAAAGGGTGAAAGGGTAAAGAAGTTTATGATATATTAATTTTCCAGAAATGATATCATGTCATATATATCACATATATTCATTAAATTTATCCTTATTATTTTCCATGTAAATTGTAACTGAAAAATGAATCACATTGCTTCACGAGGCGGTAGTCCACCATACACATGAGCGATGTTATCATATTTTAAATGAAATGGAACGTAAGAAGTTATATGTGATATTATAACACTATGAGTATAATTAAATCATAAATATTATATATATACCTCAAATCCATCATTATATCCAATTGTGAGATGTGTTGACAAAAAATGAGTTACATTAGTTTGCGAGGCAGTAGTTCACTGTACACACGATTTGACGATTTTGTTTCCCATTTGATGGAATTTGAGATAAATAAATATTATTTCATCAACATAATAACATCTATATATATGAGTGATACTAGTGTTATTATATTGGAAGTGTAAAGACATAATTGAAGGTTGTAAAAAGGAATGAGCTTAGTGACGACAATTATCTTCTATTAAAGAAACCTCCTTTGGATCTATTTTTAAGGGCCCTATGGTTGGTATTTTGAGAATAACAAAAGCTATACAATGTGGATAAGGATTTTGTGGAGGAATTTTGGCAAATTTTGGTCGATCCAAATGGCTTGATAGGTGTGAAGAAATGAGGAAAGTGAGTTCCCTTTTATAATTAAGGAGTGAATTTTTTGTAAATACCCAAAACTATTCAATAATTGGAAGTCACTCTCACCCCAAGTGACTCCAAAATTGACAATTAAAGGGGTGGATGGATGATATGGTTGAGAAACACCAACAGAAAAAAACACATATTTTAAACATGTTTTTCTTAACTTCTAAGTTTCCTTACTTTTAACATTTTAATTTTTCACTATGGTAAGTAATATTTTTAACCTAAGTAATTAATTATTTAAGACTAAAATAAAATGAGCCTTATTATATAATTTGGACCCATTTATTCTAACTATGAAATACAATTTATCAAATAAAAATTCTATGTGGTTTGAAATTTAATTTGAACTCAAATGCATGTAACGTGCAAAACACTACATTAACCTTAACCATGATAACAAAGTTTTTACTCTTTAGGGGTCAATATAGTCACTATAAAAAAAATTGGTCCATGAATAGACCATAGTTGATTTTTTAAACATTTAAAAATCACTTTCTAGAAGATAGTATTTTTAATAATTTTAAATCATTTAATAAAATATCATTTATTATAAAATAACATTAATGTCAATTTTGACATTATTCATTTAATTTGAATTTAAAAATTATCATGACAATGACTAAATTTGAATATATTATGTTCACACCTGAATAATATGATATATATATCTAAAAAATTAATATAACACAATAATTCATTCAATTTATTTTACTTTGAATATTTTTATTATTATTTATTTTATTTTTCTATTAATTAAATAATTATTGTGCTGGCATTGCTTAACACTTAAAGTAATTATATGATTAATAAAAATAAAAATTTAATTACCCTCATCTAAGTAATTTCATTATTCTCAAAATGACTATCCACATTCATTCAAATCTTTCTTTTGTCCCTATGTAAACACATAATCAAAATTTAAAAGAAAGAAAGTGACATTTTATTTTTTCTTTTAAAATATTATATAGGTCACGTTGATGGAAAATTGTCCCACAAACATATAAAAATAGAGCCTAAGTTGATAAGGGTTGAAATACAGTTATTCAATAGGAATTGTATAAGTGTTTAGGTCATTTTAACTTTCATCTTTTTAGTTTAATCTCAGGTAAACTCATTTTAACCTTAACCGTGATAACTAATTTTTACTGTTTTTACTATCCTTTAAGAGAAAAATTAAGTTGACATTATTATATAATATTAATTATAATGATTCCAAATATTTAATACATTTTATAAAATTCAACTCACAGAAGTGATAATATTTAATTTAAAATTAAACCTACAGATGCGATGAAAAATCAATTTTCCAAAGCGAAAATGCTCATAAGTATATAAAGTTTTAATATTAAAATTCAATATTAAATTGATTATATTGACCTAAATTGTATTGATTATAATATAATTGAACTAATTTTACTTTCAAATCAATTTTAAATCAAAATTGAACCATTAAATGATTAAAATGAAAATACAGTTTTCAATAAAAATTAATATTTTTCATTATTTATTGAAAAATGAAACTCTTTAGAAAAATACAAAAAATTCACCCTAAACTAATTTTGATATGAAAATTTTAAAAATTAAGTCCATTTTATCAAATTAATTTTCTAAAAGTGATAAAAAATAATTTTAAAATTTGTATGCAAAGCGTGATGAAACCACCTTTTAGAAAAATACAATTTTTAAGAAAATATTTCTTTTTATTTCAAATGTTTTTTATTTTATTTATAATTAATACGCAAACATTGAATTTATTTTATACATGTGTAAACCATATGATGTTCATAATTTAGTTAGTCCTATTTATACCAGTCAATTTAATGGTTATGTTATAATGATTATGTTTAAATAATAATATTTTAATAAAGTATCACGTTTTGTTTAAACCCGGTGTTGTGTACATCGCAAGCTATCGAAGAGATTGAATTTATTTAAAATGAAATATATCATAAATCCATGATATGTTGCATCCTCTTCTAAGATTAGTGTTGCGTGTCATATACAATACTGAATATGATGTTCCTTTTTAAAAATCTCAGGATGTTATATTATATCCCCTATAAATAAATTGCATCCTCACAATTTAATATTGATCTTGATAATCAAGGGTTTTACATTTGAAAATAACCATCTTAAAACCCCAAATCATAAAAAGGGTTAATAAAACACCCCCTTGATAAGAGCGGAAGGGAAATACGAAGGTCCTCTGAAATAACATATACTAGGTTTCCAAATAATAGAATATTAGTGGCAAGTGAATATATGAACATGGAGTAAAAGTGTAAATAATTATGGAGAGTGATAGAGATCATTGATCATAAGAAAGTGAATGATTAATAGAAAATTAAGGTCCTCAAAAACCATAAATATGTGATGAGTTAAGAGGTCATTTGATTCATCAGATATAAAGGTAATAGGATAACATTTTTATTTCAAGTTCGTTTTCTTAGAGTTGAGGAATTCATTTACCATTATGATAGAGAACACCAAAAAATATACTTACAATTTCATCATTTAATTATGCTTCTATCAATTCCTAATTCATCTCTTAATCCAAGAAATGAATAACCAATAAGAATTTTTATGCCAGAAGCATTAAAATTAACATTTAACAGATCATTAGATCAATAAAAGAATGAAAAGTCATTTATCCCGTCTCTAAATATCACATACCAAATATTTGAATACCATGATCACTATAAAATATTAATTAAAACATGCATTCTTCCAAAAATAAAATATATGGTTGCCGAATATATTCCATAAATCCAAACACGCAGTAAAATCCAACAAATATAACATAAACTATCAAATCACAAACCAATTTCAAGGTCACAAACACTATCCCATAAACATATCTTTATCATTATTATCTCAACATCGAGCACATATTAAGGGTTATCTTCCCTCAATCATGTATTTTCCAAAAAAATCAACTTGCCACTGAATCACTTTTCTTGGTACTATTCAACACGTGTCTTCAAATCCTTATAGAAAAACCACTGAAATACAATCCTTATATATTTTATGTTTCTTATCATTAGTAAAATACTTATATATCCTAATTCCTAAATCTAAATACACAGTCACCTTAATCATTTTACTTCGGCCATAGTAATAGTATAATCTTAACCTTGATCCCTTATCTTATTCTACGGTATATTCCCTCAACACTTAGGGAATTCATTTTCATAGTGCTTCATCTCCTTATAGTTGAAATACTAAACATAAAAGGTTTATTTCGTACACTTTCATCCACACGCTTGATTGAATTTCTCTTCACACATGAAGCAAACTCTCATTCCTTTCAAACAAGTACCATAGTGTTTCTTTCCACAATTATCACATGCGGGAAAACCCTTATTTCTCTTCTTCCCCTTATCATTTTTTCTCTCTACCAGATCCTTATTCTATTGCTTACATTCAAATCCATAATACTTAGATAATTATTTCTATGTATTTATTTCACATGATATTATTTCCTCATATGATGATAATGTTTGGGAGACTAGTTTCCTTCAAAAGATTGACTTAATATCATCAAGGAAATGCTCATTCTTTCTCTTTGGATTACGTGAATTGATACAATTATCATTCCTTCTACTAGGTTCCAATTCTAAATAATGACATAAACTAGATTATATTATAATATAATGTATCATAATATGTAATCCCAAAACAAGTGAAACACTTAACATAAATTGAAAAAATTACGCATGGTTAATCTCATAACCATAAACATGGTTTATTTAGGAAAGTTTTGAAATCATAAACATATTTTCAAATCATTCATAATGGTCTGTAAAGTAAATTTTAATTAACCCAATCATATCCCCCGAGAGTGTCAAACCAAGTGTACAATAAGTTCCATTTTCATGTATTAGGTAACACTTGAGCCAAGCCCAAAACACCTTTTTTGGACCCCTAGGTACATTTGTGTCAGAATCACATCCACTTGTAGTATCCAGACATAGATGTATTGCTAGGAAACCCACATAATCTCTACCTTACTAAAACTTTTGGATGTTATCATATAATTATAATTATCCTTAAAGTATGTCCTAGGGTTATATTTCCTAATCTATGTTTTCCTAAATCTAGTTCTCAAAGTTTCTACTAAACCTCCTCCGATACCAACTGTAAAGACCCCAATCCTAGTAGGCTAGATTTGATGGTTACTTTATTAAATTGGAACTAGATAAAAGACATCACATCCTGAAGGACCGAATTATTTAGTAGTCTTTCTAAACTAGATACATACTTGAATTGCATATACATTTTAAAACATAAAATACAAAAAAGTTTTTTCTTTGAGGATTCCATTAACCCCCTTAGCATATCTATACATATCAATCATAAAACAATTCCTGGTATCCTAGGGAAAATAAAACATAAGAATGGGGTGATCTTAGATACTCAGTAAGGATAAGTGTACAATGAAAGATATCATGAATAAATAAGAATAATCAACATGTCGAGGTAAATAACTGAAACATATTTCATTTAAACAACAACTTGATCATAATATGGTATGAATAAAGGATTATCAAATAAATCCATATAAATAATCACATGAGTTTGAAACTTATCCATAAATATTCTAACTAATAAAATAATCACAAGAATATCAATAACTGATATCGTAATGAGGGAATGTATAATGGCGCACATCTGAAACATATTGTCAAGACCTTTTACAAGATAGTTTAAATATGTGGGTAAAAACCCATCTAATTTAGCCAACTGATTTGTCTCATGAAACTTGTCAATGCATCGAGGGGCTATCTATAATCGGGTCCCACCCATCACTTAATAGTTCCAATTCATTCCTCATATTAAAGGGGTGAAACATAATAAAAAAAAATTCTTATTGAAAAAATAACATATAAAATGTTAATACTTAACCCAATTAATGAAACATAATCATAGCACATGAGCCTCATCCCAGTTAGTTAGGTCTCTCTATGTGCATCCACGAGACCCAGGTTCGAAACCAGGTGGAGACATAATTCTAGTTTATTGTAGCAGTACTGCAGTAGGCATTGTAGTAGTGCTGTGCGGGTACTGTAACAATTACTGTAGCAGGTATTGTTCGGTACTGTAGCAGCCAAAACTATTCACCTTGGGCCTTCGGTTTGAGCTTGGAGTCCTTAAGGCCTTCGGCCCACCCAGACCTTTGGGTCAATAAGGCTTTTGGGCCTTCTCAATGCCTTCTAGCCATCTCAAGGCCTTCGAGGCCACCTGATATGCAGATTCCCAGACAGATTCTACAAGGAACCAGCTCCAGAGGAGGATTCAAGAACAAAACGCATTCACCAGAGCAGGGCTAACGGATTTGGAAGAATGAGAGGGTATGACATTGCCATCGGTACATGTCTTGTTCATCTCTTCATAGGATAGCTAGTCGAACATCCACACAAATGTAGAGAGCTAATCACGATGCAGATGTTAGGGAGGGGTGTTTTCAAGTAGTCATAGTCTGTATGATTTCCTTAATACCTATGGGTCCTATAATGTCTCCAAGCCTACGATCAATGTAATCTATAAGTATATGGGCCTTGTAAGGGTTACCCCTCATACCTTGAAATGGGGTTATCAAAATCAATAAAAAATAAGGCCTTCGGGCCATTCAGGCAAACATAATCATAGACCATGTAGAGTAATATGGTGAATGATAATAAAATTGAACATCCTCAGTTAAACTGATCATAAACCATAAAAAGTAAGAATAAGGATGATATTAATACAATATATCCCCAGTGGATCATGATAACAATAAAGGGTTGATTTCATTGATGAATAAAAATATCCTAAAAATGTTATTAATAAAATATTTGTAGAAAATAACCTTTTCCCTTTGAAAACATTTTTAAAACAAAAATTTCTTAAAATATTTTGATTTTTTTTGAAAATAACATTTGAAAACTTGTAAAATAATCTTTCAAACATTTATTGATAATGGCAACATGAAATTTCAGTCATGTTGTACATGTTAAAACAAAGACTCATTTCACATTTTCAGTAAAAGACAAATGAGCATTGTTTGGAGAAGGACATGGAGATTTCTTTTAATTTTTTTCACTACTAGAAAAATGATCTATAACCACGGATCTATAGCCACGGTTTAAATGATACGTGGCTATAGACAAGATATATCCACGCCCAAATAGCTGGGCGTGGTAATACATCGTCTCATTTTTTTGCGATCATACATTCCTCCCCCACCCGAAGCCCTCTCCCTCCCGCAACTTCTCCCTCCCGCATCGCAATTCCTCCTCCCCTCACCATCCTCGCGGTTTCTCGTCATTCCTCACCCACCTAAATCCCTCTCCCTCTCCGTCTTCTTCATTCCTCCTACCCTCCTCCCATCAGGATTCCTCCTCCCCTCATTATTCCTCCTCCCCTCGTGATTCCTCCTCCCCCTTCAGCTCTGACACAGCCAAAAAACCTCCCCGCCGGCTTCGGTGTGGCTCCGAAGCCTCCCGGCTGATGCGGATCCAGCACTGCCAGCCCATCTCCCCACCGACACAACCTACACACCTCCCTTTGGGTCACCTCACCTCCCTGCTGACACTGCTCCGAGGCTTCCTCCCCACCTCCTCCTCTATCGCACCTCCTACGTGGGTATTTGAGGTAGGAGTCTTCATCTATTACCTTCCTTATTATTTTTATTTTATCCTCTCTAATTTTAATGGTTCCCATTAAGGTTTTCAGTGATGATTCCACCATAACATGATGAAATTGACCAGGAATCTTGGTTCTTTTCTGTGGCTTAGAGATTAGATGTCTCGTGATGCAGAACGCATACCATCACTCATAATTTTGGAGATGGTATGAGGCCTAATGGATTTGTTTTTAATTTTTAGTTAAATTGATTGGAATTTCCTGGTAATCAAGTGTTTCTTATTAGGGATTTTTCTGATTTAATCATTGGTGTCTTTGGGTGTTACCTTAGAACCTAGAGTTTGGAAATGTGATCCTATTGTGGATATTTTTGTAATGTTTTGTTCATGAATTTGATTGAATAGTGTTTTATACCTTATACCAAAGATGGTTGAGGTAGTTCCTTGCTCAGGTACTAGAAATAGGATGATAACTTTGGGATATTACTGGATCTAGATTTGACCCTTAGATTGATATGATGTTTTCTTTTATTGGCCTGCTGGTTGTGTTAGACAGGTCCTAGGGAGCTAATGTGATATCTGAATTAGTGCACCCCCTGGTTTAGAGTTACAAAATGTCTATAGGGTTAGTGGGAATGGATTTTTAGAACTCAATGATAGTGGTCCTGGATGTCGAGAACTCCCATAATGAAATCTTCTTCTCCTCCATATATTTGAAGTGTCAAACTTATCCACTTGTGAGAGAAGGATAGAATCACATGATATTCTTGGAAAAAAAACTTGAGATATTAAACTATAAGTCTATGAGGCAAAAAAATTTATGGAAACAACAGTTTATAAACAAGTAATCAATGCAGTACATAAGTATGTGATGTCAATATAAAAATTAATATTGGGCTTGTTCAACATAACCTCAATGACTAATTAGAATTAGGTTATCCAGATTTCGAGATTCCATACAGTTTGTCATTATTGAAAACATTAATTTTTGCTTTTTACCCCTTGAGGGATGGTCTCACTTTCTTCATCATGGAAAATCTAACTTCAATGGTATTCTAGGAATGATACTTCATTCTTGTTATAACCAAATAATACAACAGTCATCCATCTCCCCAATTGTTTTCTTTAATTCACTATAGGAAAGTATACATAAAATGAATGGGAATAAAGATGCGATACCTTTCCAATAGTTTTTTCAGGCTGGGAATTTTTTTACTAAGAGTATTCCTACTTCTATTACAACTACTTCTATTCTTCTCAGGTCTGCTCCCCCTTTTTTCATCCCAGTTCCAGTGAAATGACATGTTGTACCAGTACTCAAAATATTTATACCAAAAACTTCTACAAAAATATTAATATCCCTTGAAACTTGATCTTCCTTTATATTGATGATTTTGTTTATAAAATTCTTCTTGTTTTCCAGGCATCCTCCAGCCTTTATTTTCCCATTTCCTTGGGGTTTTCCCATTCTTAAGTCATCTATAGGAGGAAAAGTTTTACACTATTCATCATCCTAAAAATACTCAAATTATGTTTCATAATATTTATAATGAAAGGAAACAGATTTAGTATCACATGAGAATTTAGAAAAATGTTGTACCTTTTTCATGGGACTGGTTTTCTCATCATCCTTGGATGGTTCATCTTGAATATCCACCACATTTTTATAGAATTATATCATATTCTTTAAGGAGTTTCTAGATTTAAGATACCTAGATTGTGCCTCATGAAGTTCCTTTTATTTAGCAACCATTTTTGTATTAATAGATTCTGTTGTCATGTATTATTATACAAATTTCATCATGGACATTTCTATCTCTTCTATGAGATTATTCTACTTCACATTTACACTTATTTTCTTCTTTTACAATAGTTTTACTTTCTTGTAATATATGGAATTATGGTCAAAGTAAGAAATAAAATAATCTCTTAGAATATATTCTGTATAACCATCCCCTTTTTCTTATTCTTAACTACTTGTAATGTCTATTCATCTCTTAACCTTATAGGTATATATGTATATTAATGGAAAATTCTATTTTCTTAGTGTTGTTCATAGATGTGCTTATGTTTTTTGATTTTTCCTATAGTTAAAGTTGGGGGGCTGGTGCGTGGGGGGGGGGTAATACAGGGCATGGGGGGGTGCTGGTGTAGGGGGGAGGTGGGGGGAGCTGGTGGAGGGGGGAGGTGGGGGGAGCTGGTGCAGGGGGGTGGGGGGGTGATGGTTCAGGGGGAGTTGGGGGGGAGCTGGTGCAGGGGGTGTGTGTGGTGGGGGGGGGGGGGGGCTGGTGGTTGATGAAATTTTCATCAGTGGGGGGTATAAAACTATTTCATCATAAATTCATGTGTTATTTGGAAACACTATAATTTCAGAGTGACCGAGAGATGAGCTTTTAACTTCTTTATATTTGTGCAAGAACAAGTCTCATCTTAAGTTCACTAGAACTTGTTATGTTTACTTGGTCACAGGGAGGAAGCAACAGTAGTATTTTGTGTACTATTTCTCTTGACTCTACAATCAAAAGTCTATTCTCTTTAACAGGGTCTCTTCTTGATAATAAAGCCTTGGATTCTTCTTTAGCTGATAAGGTTGCAATTCCTTTTCTAATATGCTTTAAACCTTCTATTCTAATTTATCTTGTCCGTTTTCTTCTAATTAATAATCGATTAGTTCTGCTGTAGGCCTCAATTTGACATAAGGGGTGTCTCCACCCAAATTTATGTTATTGGAGTGATATATCATTCCAGTGTTTTAATCTCTAAATACATTATGCTTTTACTTTATTACAGCTCGATGAAAAAATGCACAAAGTAAAATGTATCATGGACGATGGCGTGGGAGCTTCCTTTCTCCCTGTAAATTCTCATGGTACTAATTTTGGGTCCATTATTTTTCCAAATTTCCCTTACTAGTACCATTGCATTTGCTAATTTCTATCCTTTTTCCACTTCTTTGGAATACTAATGTGGTTGGATGGGGATGCTCATGTGTTATCAATTCCATTTCTTCATTTGAACTATAGGTTGATTTTTGATGAAGTTTATAGGTCATATCAATGTGCGTGCTCCTAGGAAAGAGATTCAGTTCAAAGTCAAAGAAGAGTACAATCGTTAGATTATTCTTCTCTAAATCCCATTTTTCCTTGTCAGACTGTGCATACATTGCAGGACCGTCACTCATGAGGATAACCATGAAGGCCAAAAGTTGCATCACTGCATATTAACTTAATTAATTATGGTTCTACTTCATCCTTTTATTCCTATTTTCTTATAATCTACATGTAAATAAAGACAATATGGATAAATAAAGAATCAGGAATATGCATGCTTCATGAAACACAAATTTTGCCTTTCCTTGGGCTGTATTTGAAAACACTTACTAAAAAGTGCTTATTGCACTCATCACTTATGATAAGAAGTTTGACTAACCTAGTTTTGACACTAGTCGGTGAAGAGGCACCAACCATCAAATGCCTGCTCTTGAGAGTCCCGTCAGCCTTACAGACCAACCATCTTGGCTATAGCCACGGACCTATAGCCATAGTTTTATAAGTCTGTGGCTATAGATTTGTTTATAGCCACACTTCTATTAAAATTATGGCTAAATCATAGTTTATAGCCACGCTTAAAAAATTAGTATCTAAGTTTTTTTTGACCTTCTATCAGGATCTTCCTCCCCAAACCCCTCCCGAACCACCTTATACCCATAACCGCGGCCCTCTCCTCTTGGCCTTCGCGACTTCTCCTCTTGACCTTTTCAACTTATCCTCTCTCGTCAATGACCTCTCAACAATGACCTCTCATCTCGGTGGCAACCCTTCTTCCCCAATGGCCTTGGTGACCTCTCCTCTCCCCGATCCTCATCCCCCGACAATTCCTGGGTGGCCTTCGCGACACTGCCCCATCCTCATCCCCCTCGCGACGCTGCCTGTTTCTGTCACCGAATGAGGCAACCCGGTCTCCTTCATGGTAAAATCTCACCTCTCATACCTCAAAGTTGATCGTCCTTGGCCTTTATCTGAATTACATACACATATTTCTCTCTGCTGAAATTCTTCAAACTAGAAATTAATTCCAATAGACAAAGGATATTTTCATATGTTGTTGAAATCACAAGAGGATCTATAGAGATTTTGGAGGACTGGAAACCTCAATCTTAAACTCAGTTTACTCATAATTTCTAATTGGGACTCTAAATTCAATCCACACACACATAGGAATACATTGGCAAAAGTTTGGGTCAAACTACATGGTCTTAATTGGTTCTTTTGGCACCCAAAAATTCTGAATGATATTGTCTCCTCCTTAGGAACTCCCCTCAATATTGATCATAGAACATTAAATGCCAACTTATGTCTCTTTTCTAGAGTTATGGTGGAAATTAAACATGATGCAAAGCTTCCCACCACAATTAATTTCAATTCGAATGACTACAAAACTGAAATTAGAATTGAATATGAGAGGAAACCTCCCTTTTGCGAACATTGTAAGATCACTGGTCACACAATTTTCAACATTAGAGTAATTAGAAAACAAGTAACACAACCAGTTGAAAATGATTGGAAGGAAATTATGAGAAATAAAAAGGATAAATCCCCTATGATAGATATACCTGTACCCCCATAAAAGAAATCTAAAACTTGGGTGAAATAGTCAAACAAAGTGATACACATAGGGGATAACTCAAGTACTAACTAGGCTCATATGGCCGAATAAGAAGAAAACTCCATTAAAGATAAAGGACTCTTAGAAGAAATTGAAATTTTGGTGTTAGAAACTATTAGGATATCCAATAAGGAAAAATCTAATACATGATCAGCCGAAAAAATTTCAGAATCTAACCAAAATTCTGAACATATCCCAGGTAAAAACTTGAGGTGCAATGAATGAAATGCATGCACTACACCCCCTCATAACTATGTGTGAATTATATCATTTCTCGTTCAATCTATGGATGATCACTCCTCATATTTAAGTACTTGAAAAATCGAGGACCCCTCCCTATTAAATTCCACTATTTCATTAGGGACAAAGATTTAGAACAATAGTAAAACAAATGTCACTGATAATTGCTCTAAAACTATAGATTCAACTAGTCATTCTATAGATTTTGGGAATCTATTGTCTATCCCAAAATCTGCTCAGGATATCACACATATTAGTAGTATAACTACAACTATTTCCATGGATTTGGAAACTGTTAAATCAATGAAGATAAGTACACCCTCGGTACAGGTGACTAAAATGCAGGATCTCATTGGATCCATTAAGAAGATTCAGCCCATAGATACACTATGTAGAGGGAGGTTCGATGGAAACCTTTGGAGGGGTATTCATTAAAAACATGAATGATGAATTTTGTATAAGTACAGTCCACTGAAAGGTATACAAATTGGTTCTTTATTTAATATACATCATAGTGTTGGGTTTCATGCATGGTGTTCTTAGAATTTTGGGATTCTAATTGTTTTCTATAAGATAAATAAGGGTCTTTTGATCATTTCAACCCCCTTAACAGTATTAGACCTATGTTGTGTGCTTGGTTCACAAGATCATGTTCTAAAATGAAGAAATTGTAGGAATCATTCATGATGTTGAAAAATAGAGCACCATGTTTTATAAGAGATATGGTGCATATTGTTAAACATGACTAGAAGATGCAGTAGTTGGTATTATGAAATTATAATTGGTTCTTAATGATTATTACATGGTCTAACCACATAACACATAACCTAATGTTAATGTCACACAAGTCATGTGCACTGAAGATAATTATACATAGTGACTTTTCATAAGCTGACATTTCTATCTCACCTTATATAGGCCCACACATAGATAATTATAGGTAGTGTCTAAAATAATTTGTAATTTTTTTAACACTTTATTGTAATAGTTTTTACCACACATTTATGTTTTCAATATATTCAGTAAAATCAATATTCATGTAGGGTTTTGATCCTGCTTACAAGGTGACATGATGGAGTAACACTCAATTTTGGAGAAATACAATGTCATGGAAGACTGGAGCAAGGGTATATTTTCAAGCAGTGATCATTTTATTTTTTTCAGTTAATAGTTTCTTTTACTTGTATTAAATATGATATGTGACCATGTATATATATATAAATTCATACATAGGTGAGTGGAGACTGGTATATGAATATAAGAATATGTGCAAGGATCCCCTTGCACATGCTCATGGCCATGTGGGTGTGTGCATAGGGGCTAGGTGTCCTTGCATGTGTGTGAAGGTGTGTATACCCAGTTGAGGAGCATCAACTTTTAGTTAGAAAGCTCCAAGAGCCGAAAAGAGACATGGAATACTATCCAGGATGACACCTCGCAGCGGTTTGTAGTGATAGTATTCCATGAGTTTTGTGATTAATGTTGAGACTAACTAATCACAATTTATGTCGGTGGGGCGACGACCGGAATGTTGCCCCACCTCCTCCCGCTCCCTTTGCTCCTGGCCAGATGATGCTGCCCTGCAGATGTCACTGGACCGGGCCAAAACGTCGCGGTCACGTCGCGGTCACGCCGCGGTCACGCCATGATTTGGCCCTGCTCTAGGACGACAACCCACGACAGTTCGTAGTGATAGTATTCTATGAGTCTTGTGATCAATGTTGAGACTGACTAATCGCAATTTCTGCTGGTGGGGCGATGACCAGAATGTTGCCCTGCCTCCTCCCTCTCCCTTCGCTCCTGGCCGGAAGATGCTGCCAAACAGATGTCGCTGGACCGGGACGACACGCCGCGGTCACACCGCGGTCACATCACGATCACGCCGAGGTCACGCCGTGATTTGGCCCTGCACCAGGATGACACCCCACGGTGGTTCGCAATGATAGAATTCCATGAGTCTTGTGATCAATGTAGAGACTAACTAATCACAATTTCTACCGGCGGGGCGATGACTGGAATGTTTCCCCGCCTCCTCCAACTCCCTTCGCTTCTAGCTAGAAGATGCTGCCCCGCGGATGTCACTGGACTGTGCCAACATGCCGCGGTCACGCCGCGGTCATGCTGCGGTCATGCCGCGGTCACGCCGCGGTCACGCCGCGGTCACGCCGTGGTAATGCCATGATTTGGCCCTGCTCCAGCCACATCCAGCCCACACCATCCCCCTTCCACCTTCATTTCAGCCCGCTGCCACCAACCTTCAAGCCTGAAGCAGCCCCCCTGTCACCTTCGAAGCAGCCCGCACCATCCCCCCAACACCTGCAACTAGCCCCCTTCCACCAGCATTCCAACCCCCCTCCACCTGCATTCAAGCCCGCACCAGCCCCCGACCACCTACAATCCAGCCCGTACCAGCCACCACACCAGCCACTGCCCCCCAGCCTCCTGCAAAACACTCATTCCATCCCTCTACCACCTGAAAAACAGCCCCAACCACCAGTTCTAACCCTCACCAGCTCCCAGCCTCCTACATCCCATCCCACACCACCTACATCCCAACCCACACCAGTTCCAGCCCACACCAGCCCCCTTCCACCTTCATTCAGAGTTTAGAGAACCAATCATTGTTAAACCTAAAAGGGAGAGGGAGTTTCACAATTTTGTTGGAAACATTAAACAAAATAGGATGATGATCATAGTGGAGATTGTGGAGGGTGGTGCTGGAGATGGTGTCTCATTTATCAAAAGCAATTCATTCGTAAAGGCTATATCCAATTTGGAGGAAACCACCATATTGTAAACCTTTTTATACCAAGTGTATTTGGAACCTGTAAGATTTATTTAAATAACGTTTATGTATTCAATAGAGGTTTTGAATTCTCTTGTGGAGATTGTAGCATGTGAGGGACCAATTTTATCACTTGAATTGGGTATAGCATTGAAGTCCCCAATTATAAATCAAGGTGTGCTAATACAACAACCTAGATAGGTAAGTTCTTCCCATAGGGGACTCCTATCTTGATATTTATGTTTGGAATAAACAAAAGATCAAAAAATAATAGTGCCATCAAAAACAAAATCACATACGAAGGCTTGCTCCAATATGTTAAAAATGTTAACATTTTGGATAGAAGAGTGCGAAAAAATATAGAGAGAATCGACATAAGAGGAATTTTTTGTTGTGCTAGTAAAAGAATAACCATGTTAACAAAAATGATGGTATCTAGAAGAAAAATTAACTTTTTTTCAGTGATAGAAAACAAAATTGGACAATGGGTGTTAACCATTATTTTTAAAACAGTAATGATGTGAGATATAGAAATACCATGACAATAACAAAAAAGTATCTTCATTTAAACCTAAATTTGGAGTAAGAACTCCCTTTTTGATTCATAAACCCTTGTGTCTAGAAGATATTTTCATCTTTTTAGTAGTGTTTCGGATCTTGGTCATTTCCTAATTTATTTTAGAAGAAGTTGGAAAACTGTTTGAATTTCCTACCTTATTATTTACCTTAGAGGAATCAATGCAAGGGTTGTTCACAAGTAATTCCATTGAGTCCTTACTAATATAGGCAGTATGGTCAACATCATGATGAGTAATCAGGTTCTCAGATTTAGTAGGCATATTAATGTTATCTGAAGTTTGAGAAATACCAATAGTATGATTGACAAA
This sequence comes from Viscum album, assembly GCA_963277665.1. Taxonomy (NCBI): domain Eukaryota; kingdom Viridiplantae; phylum Streptophyta; class Magnoliopsida; order Santalales; family Viscaceae; genus Viscum; species Viscum album. Next base: position 499,560,314 of record OY728140.1, read on the forward strand.
AATGGGAGGAGATGTACCTGAAATATTTGTAGTAAGGTTGTCATGTGAAGTACCAGAATGTTTTTCCAGCTTTTTTCTAGAACCTAGGGGAATATGTGGTGTGCCCACCAGGTTCAGTTTCTATTGATAAGATGAATATATACAACTCTAATTCTTTAACCAATTCAATAGGCAGATTTGGTTTGGCATCTTTCTAATCTTGCAAACCCAAGGAAACCAAATTTTGATTTGGGTAACTGTCCAGAGTAGTCTTTGAAACACCCAGAACTTCAGGTTCCATGGCCATCTCCTTGGGAGATGCACTATCCTAACCAAGTGGGGGTTAAGGGGTCTGTTCGGAGCTAAATGTATTCTCTACATAAGTGTCATTGCTCAAGTGTAAACCCCCAAGAGGGTTGCATTTGTTCTATTTAGAATTATTATTCAAAATCGTATTGGTCTGGTCATCTTGTCTATCAAGTAGTGTGCCAACCTGTTTTGATTCACAGCCCAAAGAAGAAGAAGGGTATGAAGATTGACCACTATCAATCTTCATACCATTAAAAAGATCATTATAAATGTGATGTGCTTTATTACCTTTAGAGGGGTCCAAAAGAGTATCCCCTGCAGCTAAAACTGCCAAGGTAGGGTTTGTCGTAATATGCAGGTCTCCAGGCAGTGATGATCCTATATGATAACCTGCATTCAAAGCCGATTTAATATCCCTATCCAGACCCAAAGGTGGGTTTGAGTGGCCTTGCATTCTAGGTGAATTGGTAAACATGATCTAAGATATCAATAATTTCTATAAACTATAACATCATTGAGTGATTCAGTCAGTTGAAGCGAGTTCCATGCCATGAAATTATTGAATTGAAATGTATAAAACATCAAGATATTCACTGGGAACATCATTGATAGAAACATCAATAGCATTATGTTCCAAAAGAGAAAAAAATTTATAAAATCTTACATAGAATGTATCTCTGTCTCTGAGCATCTTTTTTATCAGTAGCAATTGATAGAAACACTATAATAGGAATTCATTGAAAAGATATTCTGAAGATATAGATTACACACCCATAATCTATTCAATCACCATGATCATATCTTTAATAGTTAAAAAATGAAACATTGACTGCTTCTATAATTAAACCTCAAAAAATGGAAGTTCATAGGCAATCACATAAGAAAAATTAATATTACTAAATATCCCAAATAAGTGATATGACCTACATAAAAGTCTTTTGACTCAAAAATATCCCTATTTTTGAAAATCAAAAAGAATGTATCATAAATGATGAAAATATATGTTTGAAAAGAATTTAAAAGAATACAACCAATAACATCAAATAAATATTATCTAGATATAACATCTGAGAAACTAAAATATCTCTTCTAAAAAGTGTTATTGTTAAAAACACTTCCCCTTAACAATAACTCTCCTACATTACAAAAAATAAAAACTATTGAAAAGAAAACATATCGACTATAGTTAAAATTTCCCACTTTTTCATTTTAAAAAAGAATAAACTAGAGAACTATCATATAAAAAATAAGAATAACTATATATATAGAAGTTAAAACAAGAAAGATGATAAACATACATTAATATTTATGAATCTTATTCCATTTGAGATATGCAATGAATAATAAAAAGTAATTTCTCTCAAGTTTAATTTTCTATTTCAACCCATGATATTCTATTCTCCTCATTATCAACCAACCAGACCAGCATCACTATCCAAACAAAGCCTAGAGTGAAAGACCTCTAGAAAACCATGCCAACTAATGGCCACTACACCAACACCTACTTGCACAAGAACCCTAAAACACACCAGATCCAACCACAATAAGCACCTATAATAGACACAACACCCAAAATATTAGCTAGAAACCAAATCATCCCCAGACCACCATATAGCCCCATCCATCACTATCTGAACACCTTGAATCAAAATGGACCACCCCACCATAAGAAAGTCTAAAAAACCAGCAGTCAACTAGTACCATCCATCCGAAGTGCACCACATCACCCACGCCTAACCCATCATACAACCTAAAGAATCCCCAAGAAGTCCCTAATCCAAATGTGAGCTAATAATCACCCTGAATCCAACACCTCTAGACCCACCAAGTAGTCAACATGCACCCACCCTAGAAAGAGAACCACCCATCTACCAGAAACATGCCTCCCAACCTACAGCATCCAGCATCTCAAGGGAATTTTAGAACATCCACCATACAAATCCCTACACCATCAATAACCAGAATACACAAGATGGGGAAACCGAGCACAATCCAACTGAACTTACTCCAAACCACCACCTGAAGACCCACCCCAAACTATACCCACCATACTAGACAATCTATAGAACTAGAAGCCTAAAATAGTAATCCAAAACAAAGAAGAAACACCATAAATCCAACCCCTATGCACCCAAAACATGTTACCAACCATAGTAGAAATCACAAACCAACTAGAACCATGCACCATGTAAGTGTATTGTGTACTAAACCATGTAGAAAAATACAAATAGAAGCACCCCCAGCTGAAACCCATCTTCAAAGGTCCTATAATTCCAAAAAACAACACAAAACTCACAACCTCACCTCCTAAATCCTCCACAAGAAACCTATAACCCCAATATGAGAATCTCTGTAAGTCTCTATTGGATAAACCCATCATCTCCCAGCCTCAACCTTAATAAGAATACAAAGTAAAGGGGGGGGGGGTGTCCAGGGGGGTAGCTGTTCAGGGGGGTCCAGTAGGGGGGCAGCTGTTCAGGGGGGTCCAGCAGGGGGGCTGCTGTCCAGGGGGTCCAGGGGGGGAGCTGCTGTCCAGGGGGTCTAGCAGGGGGGTTGTTGTCTAGGGGGGTCCAGAAGGGGGGGGGGGGGGTGCTATCCAGGGGGTCCAGTAGGGGGAGTTTCTGTCCGGGGGGGGGGGGGGGGCTGTTGTCCAGGGGGTCCGGAGGGGAGGGCTGCTGTCCAGGGGGGTCCAGCAGGGGGGGATGTTGTCCAGGGGGTCCAACAGGGGGGGTTCTGTCCGGGGGGGATGCTGTCCAGGGGGGTCCAGGGGGGTGCTGCTATCCAGGGGGTCCAGTAGGGGGGCTGCTATCTAGGGGGTTCAGCAGGGGGGTTGCTGCCCAGGGGTGTCAAGCAGGGGGGTTTCTGTCCAGGGGGTGCTGCTGTCCAGGGGGATCTGGAGGGGGGCTGTACTATTCTTGTTTATTGAGTTATATTCTTTGTGAATATTCTAAGATGTTTTTTTACCATAATTTTAAGGGATGATCACTACTATATTCTACCTTGTTTTGTAGGTACTTTTGATCTGGTTCCAGACTTCTTTGATAGTTTGTTTTATAGGGAGACTCATGTAAGTGCAGTTATGTGTTTTTTTTATATTTGGATTTGTTTAATTCTTATTATGTAACTAGATTTCATGTATAATTTAATTTGGAGGGGACTGACAGGGGGCAGGGGAGGGGACTGGCAGGGGGGTGCAAGTGGGGGCTGGTAGGGGGTGCAAGTGGGGGTTGGTAGGGGTAGGGGGGAGGGGAAACAGACTGGGTGGGGGGGGGGGTATGGGGGGGGTGTCCAGGTTCTGGGGGGGGGGGGGGTTCAGGGTCTGTCCAGGAGGGTGGGGGGTGGTTGTCCAGGGGAGTGGAGGTATGGGCTGTCTAGGGGGATCTGTCCAGGGTATGGGGGTGTCCAGGGTATGGGGGGGTGGTATGGGGGGGGGGGTCCAGGTTCTGGGGGGGGGGGGGTTCCAGGGTCTGTCCAGGAGGGTGGAGGGTGGATGTCCAGGGGAGTGGAGGTCTGGGTTGTCCAGGGGGATCTGTCCAGGGTCTGGGGGTGTCCAGGGTCTGTCCGGGGGGTGTCCAAGGTCTGTCCGGGGGGTGTCTAGGGTCTGTTCGGGGGGTGTCCAGGGTCTGTCTGGGGGGTGTCCAAGGTCTGTTTGGGGGGGTGTCCTGGGTCTGGGGGGTGTCTAGGGTCTATTTGGGGGGTGTCCAGGGTCTTTCTGGGGGGCGTCCAGGGTCTGGGGGTGTCCAGGGTCTGGGGGGGGGGTGTCTAGGGTTTGTCTGGGGGGTGTCCAGGGTTTGTCCAGGAGGGGGGATTTGCAGGGGGTTGTCCAGGGGGGAGGGGGCTATCCAGGGGAGGGAGGTTTATGTAAGGTGGGGTTGTCCAGTGTCCAATAGGGAGGGTTCTGCAAGGGGGTCTGTCCTGGGGGGGTTTCTAGCAGGGGGGCTGCTGTCCGGGTGGGGTTGTCCTGGGGGGTGTCCAGGAGGGGGCGGGGGGGGGGGGGGTGTTCGAGGGGGGGAGGTATATCCAGGGGGTGAGTGGGGTTTGTCTAGGGTGGGAAGGAGAGATTCAAAGGGAGGGGTGCATGGGGGGGGATTTAAGGTGTAGGTGGGGTGGAAGGGGGAGAGTGGGGGGGATTTGTAGGGGGCGGTGGGGAGGATGCAAGGGGGCAGCACCGTTCAGGTGCTGGTTTTTTTACAAAATGCATAGGCCTATAGACACAGTTTTAAACCATAGCTATAGGTCTATATCCACAGTTCCTAATTATGGCTATATGTCTATAGCCACGGTTACAACCATGGCTCTAGGAGATGATTGATTTTAGCATATGCCACGGGTTGAAAACCATGGCTTTAGGGTTGTTTTCACGGTTGGAACCATGGCTATAGGGTTATAACCATGTTTCAAACCATGGCTAAAGAACTATAGCCATGATTGAAATAGTGGATAAAGAACTATAGCCACGGTTGGGAACCATGGCTATAGGTTTTACCCTATAGCCACTCCAATACCAGCCACATTTGTGGGAACCATGGCTATAACATATAGCCACGGTTTAAAACCGTGGATATAGCCTGATTTTGTAGTAGAGTTTTGTAAAAAAGTAAAAAATGGGTTAAAATATCTTTAATAAATCATTTGGATAATTTTAAAAATCTTTTTGAAAATATTTTCAGAAAACATGGTTTTTGGAAGAAAAGAGATATTCGATCGAAGAAAGAAATGAAGTCAGATTTTCTTATAAACATTTTATCCATCATTTTAAGTACTAAAGAGAGGGAAAATGACAAAATTACTTGAAAAAGTTTTTTAATAACCATATTATCTAAAAATAGATTCTATTTAAGATATAAATACCAAATAATTCCTCTAAGAGAGAGTTACGCATAAACAAATCTTAAATAATAATGAGATTGTGAAATAAACCTTTACCACTTTGATAACTTCTAAATCATAAGCCCCATAAAAGAAATAACATCAAATGAAACTTCAAATACCATTATAATAAAGATATTCATGATATAATATATCAAATAGGTATTATATACACCACACAAAATAAATAATTGGTGAATATGACATATGTCTCATGGAAGTAAAAGTGAGATGAGAAACCTTTACCTCATGTTCGACTCCCTTCATATTTGTTTGAACCTCCTGTATAATAAATATAGGTTTATTATAAATCTATTAAAGAACCATAATAATATATATCATACTATATATGATCCTCTTATAACATTTTAGCACCTATTTGTTAATAATATTTCATTATTTTCTTTGATTCAGGTGTTAAGTGTCTTATTTTCTCATGCATGTTTTATCATGAAAGTGTTGATTCTTGTACATATGATATAGTTTCAACATAACCATGATTATATTAAAGTTATAAATATATTTTCTTCATTAGGAACATCCTTAGAGACATTCTTGAAAATTGGACATAGAAAATGAATCGCATTGCTTCATGGAGATGGTTGGTCGTTCGTACGCACGAGTGACAATACCATTACCTTAAAGGGTGAAAGGGTAAGGAATTGTATGATATATTAATTTTGTATAATTAATAACATGTAATATATATAAAATATATTAATTAAATTTATCATCATTATTTTCTATGTAAATTGTAACTGAAAAACGAATCACATTGCTTCGCAAGGTGGTAGTCTGTCGTACACATGAGAGACGCTATTGTACTTTAAACAGAATGGAAAGTAAGAATTTATATGTGATATTATAACTCCATGAGTATAATTAAATCATAAATATTATATATACACATTAAATCCATCATTATATCAAACCATGAGAAGTGTTTATGGAAAATGATTTACATTAGTTTGTGAGAAGGTAGTCTACCATACACACGATTTGATGTTTTCATTTCTCATTTGATGGAAGTGGAGATAGTTAAATATTATGACATAAACATAATAACATATAAGTATATGGTAGATAATATTTTTATTATATTATAAATTTTAGGACATAATTGAAGGTTGTAAAAGAAGAGTGAAAAAGAATGAGCTTAGTGAAGATAATTACCTTCCCTTAAAGAAACCTCCTTTAGATCTCTTCTTAAGGACCCTAGATTTAGTATTTCAGGAATAAAAAAATATCTATAATTTGGATACATATTTTGAGGATGTATTTGGTAGGGGTAGGTCAATCTAAATAGATTTATATTTGTAAATAAGTGAGGGGATTGAGTTCCTTTTTATAATTGAGGAGTGACATTTTTATAAATACCTAAAACTATTCAATAATGAGAAGTCACACTCACCCCAAGTGACCCCAAAATTTATAATTAAAGGGTTGGAGGTATAATATGGTCTATCCAAACCTTTAACACAAAAAAAATCACATTTTTAAAAACTTTTTTTCCTTAACTTCTAAATTTTCTTACCTTTACCATTTTAATTTTTCACTATGGTAGGTAATCTTTTTAACCTAGGTAATTTATATTTTAAGAATAAAATAAAATGAGCCTTTTTAGATAATTTGGACCCATTGATTCTAAATATGAAATATTATTTATAAAATAAAAATCCTATGTGTGTTGAAAATTAATTTTAACACAAGCACATGTAACATGAAAAAACACCACTTTAACTTTAACCGCAGTAACCATTTTTTTACTCTTTAGGGATTAATATAGTCACTAAAAATGAAAAATTGGTTCATGAATTAACCATAGTTGATATTTTTAAAAATTTACAAATCACTTGGAAGAATATAGGTTTTTTAATAATTTTAAATAATTTAATGAAATATCATTTATTATAAAATAAAATTAATGTCAATTTTGACATTATTCATTTAATTTGAATTAAAAAATATCAATACAATGATGTAATTTAAATTTATTATGTTAAAAACTATATAAAATAATAAATTTATTTAAAAAATTAATGGAACACAATAATTCATTCAATTTATTTTACTTTTAATATTTTTAGTATCATTTATTTTATTTTTCTAATTATTAAATAATTACCCCATTAGCATTGTTTAAGCATTTAAAGTAATTATACGATTAATAAAAAATTACAAACATTAAATTAATTTCATTATTCTCAAAATGAACATCCATATTAATTCATATCTTACTTTTGTCCCTATGTGAACACACAATTGAAATTTAAAAGCAAAAGGGTGACATTTTGTCTTTTTCATTACTTAAATTATTATACAGGGTATTTTCATGGAAAATTATCCCAAAGAATCATAAAAATCAAGAAAAAGGTGATAAGGGTAGAAATATGACCAACCAATAGAAATCAGACAAGTTTTTAGGTCATTTTAACACTTATCTTTTTAGTTTAACACCACGGTAAACTCATTTTAACCTTAACCATGATAATTATTTTTTATTATTTTTACTATTCATTAAGAGAAAAATTAATTTAATTTTATTATATAATATTAATTATTATGATTCCAAATATGGAATCCATTTTATTGAATTCAACTCATATAAGTGGAAATATTTAATTTAAAATTAAACCCAGAGATGAGATGAAAAAACGGTTTTCCAAATAGAAAATTATCATATTTATGTAAAGTTTTAATATCAAAATTCAATATGAAATTGATTCCACTTACCTAAATTTTATTTATTATAATATAATTGAACTAATATTACTTTAAAAATTATTTTATATAAAAATAGAATCTTTAAATGATTTAAATGAAAAGACAGTTTTAAATATAAACCTGTATTTTTCATTATTCATCAAAAAATGAAACTTTTTAGAAAAATAAAAAAAATCACCCTAATATAATTTTGATATTCTTATTTCAAAAATGAAGTTAATTTTATCAAATTAAATTTCTAAAAGTCTTAGAAATTAAATTTAAAATATGTGCGCAGGGCGCGATGAAAACATCTTATAGAAAAATACTATTTTTCAGAAAACATTTCTTCTTCTTTCAAATGTTTTTTATTTTATTTATAATTAATAGATAACCATTGAATTTATTTTATACATGTGTAAACCGTACAATTTTCATAATTTATTCATATTCATACTTTCCAATTTAAAAACTAGATTATAATGGTCATGTTTAAATAATAATATTTTAATAGGGTATCGTGTTTTGTTTAAAATTGATGCTGCATGTATCCCAAGATATCGTAGAGATTGAATTTATTTAAAAATGAATATATCATAAAGTCTCTAGGTGTTACATTCTTTTCTAATCTTAGTGTTTCATGTCATATATGCTGTCAAATATTATGTTGCTCTGTTAAAATCTCAGGGTGTTACATAATTGGCTGAAGCCGTTTCAAATTACCCATTTCAAAATCCATCTCAATAATTCACAAAAGAGACATTAATTTCAAAATGGTTTTCCTAATACCTTTGAAAACTCTTTTTCTAAAGAAACGAACCAACACACATAGGTCAATCATAACAAATCAGTCACCGAGCATCACATGAAATATAAAAATATACACTAAGAGGGCACCATAACAATGAATGTAGAGAAAATGATATAAACAAGAACTTGATCATACTCCCCTTAATCAATAACCAAACAGAAAATAAAATGTGTTATGGGCTCTACCCTAAGATTACTAACATGTGAAACATCTATCCGTATAATATTATATCACTTGTGAACCATATATTGGCATGCACTGAAGTCCAAACCACAAGTCATCTAATTAGACCACACAAGCCTCATTGTGATGTTAAACCACCACATAGACATTTTTTCCTAGCACGACTAGTAGGGAACTAGTTGTGTGTGAACCAACTAGCGTAAAAATTAGATCTTTCACTTAGTACCAGGTTTCCCATGACTAATAATAAAAGTTATGCCTAGGAACAAATAAGTCAAGTCTAACGCAGAAGTTTTAATCGATGCTACCCCCATCCCTAACACCCAATGAAGAATAACCCCATATATAATGAAGGTATCGGGGTGCGCAGTGGAAGACGATGAGCTGTGGATTTTAAAATTTTTCATCTTTAGGATGAAAAAACTTGTCTTCTTTAGTGATCCAAACCCCAGTACAGTCCCAATGATCTTGCATGAATTAAACTGAGCATGAAAATAAATAAAACACGTACCTCATTTCGAATCGAAGCGCACATGACTGCAGCTCGTCATCGGTGACGGTTGCTCGAAGGATTCAAAGATGAACCCCTATAGAACATCCACACATGCTTTAAGAATACACTTTATCTCCATTCATCAAATTCTAGGAGCTAGTGAAGAGATCCAATGAATCTTTTGGCGTCGCGCCGATCACCTTGATCTCGTCCCTTCAATCCATCAAAGATGCCTTAGATCAATCTCTTGAAGATAGACTCCCTCTCTCTAGAAAGTGAGAGGATAGAGAGGCTCTCATTTCTGAATGCATGAATAGTGCATGAAATGAGCCTCTCCTTCTTCTTATATAGTGGGAGGTGCTGATATCGAGAAAGGGTTCCCTGACCCTCAGAAATAAAACACCCACTAAATAAGAAATATATAAATAATTATAACAAACTAAACTGCATCATGAATATTATTTATATTTTTATGAAATACCTGTAATATATATATTAAATATATTACATAATAAAATCGAGTCATTTAACTCGACTCATAATTCTCGCTAAAATTAAAAGAACCTAAAATATTAAAATAATATTCATTTGTATAATATTTTTCTCATATTCACTAAATACCTTGTGAATAATTATAATAAATAAATTTAACATAATTATTCTTTACTTGAATAATAATGAATTTATTTATTTATAGATGAATGATAATACTTGAACAACTCTCAGACCCCATGGTGGGGCCCACTATGTCCTATATAACTATTCATCTGAATAAGGAAGATTCTTGAATACGCTATTGTGTGTGGCCCTCTAGGCCCTTATCTTGACAGTATTTAATAGTATTCATAGACCAATAGTGGAGTCTAGCAACCCATAAAGACTCCTAAAGATATAAGGAATAGTCATAGCGACGATGCACACTGTGTAATATAATCTATTTTTCTTTAGATATCTCATTAAGTAGGATGAACACTTATGTCATCATCCTTTCTTGATTTATTATTTGTTTATCTAATTGGAAATATTTACCTCCGACTACCTTAGACAAGGATTTATGAAGGTACTGCCATCCGGATCAACTAGGCCTGAGATATATTACTTCCTCAATTCAGAAGAGACAAATTCTATCTTGATCATTCAACCAATGTCATACCACAAATGAAACAACCAACACTAACTACATCACCATGAATTTATTATCATGGTTTTTTCCTTGCATCAAAGTACATGATCAAATGGAACACATTGATAATGATCTCAAGTAAGAGACCAATACACATGTCCGTAGATAGGAACAAACAATGATACTTGAAACATGTGGTGTTCCTATTGGTGGGTCTCTATTCATGATCTCAACTACTAGAAATCACCAAGTGTGAACTTCATGAGAATAAGTCCCAATGCTTATGAGCCCCCAGTACTTGATAGTCAGATATCTACTGTCTAGTAAGTATGATGTATCTAGACTACAAGACATATTTTTAAGATTAATGTCATAGTATTTTGAGGTTCGCATTATAGCATGGGATATCCTATAACCTTTTTATATGACAATTAATCTATGAAAATTACCATTTAAATAGTGGACACATAAATGTATACACTACAATGGTAAGTATACATCATGTATAACTTATTGTATGCATGATATGGTAATTGAAAAGTATTGTTTAGTTGGATCTAAGGCACCCACTATTACAACACTCCCAATTATACTAGATCCAACTTGGTAACTATCCTCGTTATCTCTCACATGATTAAGATCATGTTTATATTGAGTCGCGAATTTAGTTGCTGGCTCTACCATGTTTCTGCTGCATAGCTATTCTTATATGTGCAAAATCATCCCCTTGAGTAAACATTCTCAAGAGATGTGAACCCTGAGTGTATTCATTTTTGTCCACTATAAAAAACTTGACATCTTGGCTAGTAAGAGTGTCATAATTTACATTATGATCATACTTTACTTACTAGGTGTGATTCCAAGAACTGAAAAAAATCGTTGCATATTTTACACTGCTTCTTAGATTCCTTAGAAGCCGTAACGTACTTACTATTTGTAGGTATGGATACCACTGGATTGTATGAGCTTGTATCACTTATTAACTCATCCTAACTATGATATTTGATCACATTGATCTAAGGAATACTAGTTTGTGTCCACTTAAAACTTGTATCTATTCTTCTCCACATACCAAGTATATATTCTTTATACTTTATCTCAAGTAAAATTGGATAGTTTTTACTGCTTCCCTTGTAGTTATCCTGGATATAATTGATATTTTCCTACCATAATGTGTATTTTTGCAATATCATTTCTTTTACATATCATGGAATACGTGATTGATCTATCACAAAAGTGTATGGAACTCAAATCAATATTTTAATCTCATCCTCTTCCCCTGTATGTCTTATTGAAGGGATATATGCCATGTGATTTTGTAAACAATTCTCTCTCAAGTTGTTTCAACTTGTATTTTTCAATACCATGTCAGTATATGTATTATTAATTAGGTCTAAGAAACCATTAGATCTACTTCAGTAGATATCATTCCCTAGAACTTATGTTTCTACTTTAAGTCAATCTCTAGAGTATTTATTTTATCATGGTCTTAACTAACTATAAGACCAATAGTTTTTTTCCATATGTTATAAAACATATTTTACTTGGAAAAAAATTTCACTCACACTAACCTCTGGTAGAAACATGAAAAAGATTCATTGAAAATGAATGTTCTATGATCTTGTTTCTTACTTCAATCCTAAACTAGATTTTAGTAACTTTAACTCTTTATTGTCATTATATGATGTCATCATCCCTTTTTGGTTGCATTGTATAGACACCTTCCATGAAATTTGGTCTTGAAATTAAATGGACAATTAAATGATCATAGAAAAGAGATATGATAAGTAAAATTCTAATGGATTTGAGAATATTGACTTGGTATTACTAATCAAGCCTTATTGGTATTATTCTTGTACCATCCATGTAGTTTTACTTGAATACCCCCTATAGCATTCAAAATAATAAACCCCTTGTACTTTGATACATGGAATCCATTATTGAATTTTAATTAATCTAATCAATCTTAGCTAATTTCCATATATTACTTGTAGGATTTATTATTCTCAAAGAATAGTGTATCACCATTTGTGATGAATATAAAACCATTAATATGGTTTTAACATTCTTATGCAGTATGTGTCTCTAGAACATTCATCTTTCTACATGATCTTGTGGAACTTATTCCTATGTCAACTACTTGTGCATCTCATGCATTGACTAAACCCAAGTCAATATTTCTCCCACTATCTCAAGTAGAGATGTGAACCCTTTTATAGAAATGTCGTATATCAATTAACTACAAATTTTCTATCTTAGGGATTTCTGTAATATCCTAAGAAAATTTAAGGATAATTACTTTAGAGGCACATTGTCTTTTAATTGATGAAAGTTTTTTTATATACTTAATGAACTCTTTGAATCTAAACACATATTATTATGAAATAATGGATTTCCATCATACTATAACTCATATGATATCAATTTTTCATGATAGTTGACATATGGTTATGGGACAACGTCGTTATTTGTGATACATGCGTTGATATATAATGGAAGTTTCTACAATGTATATATATCTCAAAATTGGTGCTCCTTATACTTACATCATAAATATAATATGTATAAGGAAATGCATGTTTAGAAATCTCTCCATGCTACATTTTTTTTATCAATATTAACATGTAAAACTCATCATTGATCCTCCTTAATAGCATCATAGATCTGATGTGGATAAGGTAACGTGCGTTTAGGAATTACTCCATGCTACACTATATTGATTATTGAATGCTTGGTCAAGATATTCTTCGGTACACCATCCTGAAGCAACTCATATATTCTTACCATACATATACCATACTTCACTTTCACTTTCCTTAATAAGCACATAAAGGAATCTAATGAAGCATATTTACCACTAGCTTACCCTTGGAATTGTTCATGCTCTCTAACTGAACTAATTCTGAAAGCTTTGTGGCTTACCTTTATTTCTAAAGGTATTTATATCCAAACTAAATAAGTATATGCATCAATAATACCTAAGCTATTTAGATCCACTGAGTCTAAATACAATAAAAGGTATATCCTTGAAGTCCAATTTTATATTCATCACATATTGCCAATGATTCACGTATCACTGAACTATTGGTTGAGTATTAAGCACCATAAACAAAATTCATTCCTAAACTGGAATAATGTCTCCTTGTGTCCAAAGGACATGTTAGATAAATGTTTTGGTAATACTTTACAAAAGTTTAATTAGAATCATTAATCTTGGGAATATAGAAGTTGTGTACTTTTCACCGCTTACTTAGAACCACCCTTTCTCAGTTTCTTGGAGAATGAACCTTACTTAAAATTGATGAATATTCTTGAAGAAGAAGTGACTAATTTCTCCATTAATTGAATTCATAGCATTTATCTTCCTTAGATCAATTTCATGACATGAAAAGAAAATAACCTCATTTTTAATACCCCACCTCAATTCATTAAAGGATTTTGTGAATGTTCCTTTAGTGTTACACTTACTATTGTCATTTTTTCCTTATCTTTCAACTTTTTCAACATAAGAATTAATTATTATAATTTCTTTAAGATCTTATTTTCTTAGAGAACCTTACTCGAAAGGTAATGAAGCATTTTTATCCAAACTCTTCATTTTTGTAATCTTAAATGAAACTGGAGTATATGGGTGGAAATGATATAATAATGAGATGTCTTGATAGATTGTGACCCATTTCATATTTACACATATCAAGTGTAAAACATTATCTTATTCATATCTTGATTCACTTTCTCCTTACAAGATTCTCAAAGACGAGACTACATGTAATATCATCCATGTCCTAATGTTGTATCCATAACTGAGATTAGATGTTGATGATATCATTATGAAAAAAAATCCATTATATTAAGTCATCAAATACTTAGTAGTAAGAGACACCCTCAAATTTGGATAACGAGCACCCCAAACACCCGGCTTTGTTCAAATTCAAATGATGGAAGACATTTGAAGACTTAATTTGTCACGAACCAACCCGGGTCGACCCTGAAACGGTCACCCAATCTAGTCTGCGACATGTCCCGAAGGGCATTCCTGATCCCCACGGACTGGAAACCAGTGTCGGGCATCAAAATTTAATCGTTGGGAAATATTTGGCCCATGAACAAAAGATAAAAAAATAAAAAAACTGTCGATAAAAAAAATAAAATAAAATAAAAAACTAGCAGCTGAAAGAAAGTAAAACCGAACATACCTCCTTGTGGCCTTCTAGGTCACCACCCAACTCAGACTCAAAACTACTCCAACACTGAGCGACTGAACTAGGAACCTGAACAAGAACTACACCTACAACTGGAAGAATATGATAGGCATGAGCACCGAGATTCTCAGTAGGGATTTCAAAAATAACCAGGGAATCTAAGTATTCCCTTTCCCAAAACAATCCAATGACACAAGTTTAAAATTCAAATATAAAATTAGGGTTTTTACACTTTAAAGTAAACAAAATTTTTTTTCATTTAAAACCCCAACACACGCTACATACGATTTCCAAAATCATTTGTCCTTTTATAAATAAAATCCAAAATAGAATATACCAAATATGGGCTAAATTAAAATAAGTAAAAAGTGAAAACTGAAAATAAACTAGTGCAATAGAAAGTAAACAAGCAATGTAAATAATTCAGTAACCATGGGTGATCCTAAACATCTCTAGAAAACCTCTGGACGTACTCTATTCAGAACCACCTATCGGTATATGGTGAAACCTCTAAGTCTATAACCAACTAGACGCCCTATAACTGACCAATCCAGTGGCAAAGCCCGCCTGGCCTAACAACCAATACAGGGGGTACCAACGCATCTAATCCAGGTTCATCAGAAACCATTACTCGATCACCTAAAAGACACCCAGGAACCAATGGTGGTTATAATAATATCATGTAAGTAGGAAAGACCTTGCACGCGTGACTCATCTCACCGCACTTGGCTTCCCCAAACACGGACGCTTCCTATGCGTTCACCCATAAAGGGTTACCCTAGACAGGAGCGCCCCCAAATAAACATTAAATCATTTCACATTAACAAAGTGTCAACCAGTCTGTCACATCACATAAGCATTCAAACCATGTTTTAAAACACCTTAAGTTGCCAACTGGGCATTCACATTTTTCGAATCAAATTATTTTTCAAAAAATCACCACAAAACATTACCTTTAGAAGTACAATGCCACATGGGACTTCAAGTTTACACACCCAAATACATTTAACAAAATAGTTCCAAATCATTTCTAAAACCATTTCCAAGTATACTATATCAAACTGGCCTTTAACTTTCTCAAACTCACACCAAAAAATGTTTCAAAGCCAAACAACCAGGTTTTAACGAACACGTTAAAACCATTCCAATAAATAATACAAAGGGACCCAAACATAATTTAGAAAACAAGGACCATTTTCAAAAAGTTACCATTCACTTTCAAACCAAACCTAAATATACACCAAAACACCTTGCACCCATGATTCTTGTTCCAAGAATCATTTAATAAATCATTTACCCAACCAATAAAAGGTTTTAAAAGAACACAACAAAGTCTTTCATAACAATTTCACTAATTTCACATGAAAATCCCACTTTAAAACCAATTACATACTCAAAACCTTCAAAATTTTTCTTCGCACCTTTCAAAACATTTCAAAGTTTCAGACGACGTTCCCCTTTAAAACATTTTTCATTCCAACTTTGAGTAAAACATGTCGCTTTATGAAATGTGCCAAAAAGCCCCTACATCAAACACACACCCAAAACCATTTTCAAACAACCAACCAAATGCACGTTCCTTAAGGTCCATGCACTACATCAAATTTCCTCAAAATACACTTACCAAAGACATTTCCAAAATGTTTCTAAAGTCACATGCAACTCCACTTCCCCAAGAGTTTATCAAACGGGCATTTTCAAACTTTAGTAAAAACGCTATATTTTATAAAATGTGTCAAACATGTCCATAAATTTATTAAAACAAGTGCAAGTGTATATGCACAAATAAAGAATTGATTCAAAACTATCTTTAGAAAACCTAACTACCATAAGAACACCACAACAATCAAATGACATGCATTACCAGTGTGCAAACTATATATAAAAATTTATTAAAACACCCAAGCATCAAATAAATTGCTTTGGAAAGGGAAATAAAGGAAACACCTACCTCAAACCAAGCGTGGATGCAGCAACGCTTCAGCAGAAGGTAAAATAATCCCCTGTGGACCAAACTGATCAACCAAAACAACTAGAAAAACACACTAATTACTAACCGAGGCATTAATGTTTTTGATAAATTAATGAAAATCCTCAAAACTAAGGAATTTACTGAAGGCAAGGTTGTCAGACGGGGAGGAGCGCTGGGTCACCAGAAAACAGCGCACGTAGGGGGTTCGGGTTTGTCGATGCTGGCCAGAAAAAGGGCCAGTTGGGACATGTGGGTCCAAACTAGGCTGGTCGAGGCTGAAGGAAGAGGGAAAGGGAGGCGGGGTCTTGCAGCTGCTGTCAGAGCGGTTGGGCGAGGGCTGCCAGAGCTGGCGGGGGTGCTGGGTGAGACCAGGTGTGCGGGTCGGGAGAACCGAAGGCGGCCAAATACTGGAGGAGGTCGACTGGGTGGCTGGGGACTGGATCGCGGTAGGGGGTGCGGGGTCCCGGGCGAGCGTGAAGGGGTGAGCAGGGAGGCGAGAGCCGACGAGGTGGCTGGGGGCCGGATCGCGGTAGGGGGTGCGGCTGGCCAGAGGCGCGACGCAGGGTCAGCAGGTGGAGGGGAGGCCAGGAGGTGGCTCGTGTAGGGAGGGGAGACCGGGAGGAGGCGCACCGAACATGGGGGGGGGGGGTCTGGCCGATTATATTTAGGGTTTCTTCATTTTATCTTATAACAACAACAACAACAACAATATTAATATTAAAAATCATATTATTGTTATTATTATTATTAAACATTTTATAAAATTCTGTTTAGTTTAGTTTAACCTACTTTATTTTATTTATTTATTTTTTCATTTACCATTTAATTAATTCATTTTTTTATTTCGAATACCGGGGTAGTTTCATTGATCGCCTGCCGTCTGACCCACGGTTGAGCAAACTACGCCCAAACCGTGCCACCCGGTACTACCCGCTTGCAGGGTCAAGTCGCGTGCTTGCTGCGCAGTTCTATAAATTGCACACGAGTTGCGCGCCATAACTCGTACACACCCGAGCATCCATGTGGGAACCACACAGTTACTCCTAACCACGTGGGATGACCGTGCAATAGAGGAAAAATTGTCTGAAACACAAAATAATAATTAATGTAATTAAAAATAATAAATATGTTAGGCCGGGGTGTGACATAATATTTATGTGAGGGTTTTTAAATTTTTCTCAATGAATGTAAATTCATTTCTATTAATCTTGTTTATTTTATGTTTTCACGCTCATAACTGAACATTAATATAAAAACATCCATCATTTTTATACATTTTTCTTGTTTATTATTTTATGTGTTTCCCACTGTCATGAAAATGCATAAAATAATAAATAAATACATAAAAGAAATAAAATATCCCCCTAAATGGCCTGAAGGCCTTCTTTTTTATTGATTTTTGATAACCCTCTTTTAAGGGATGATGAGGAACCCTTACAAGGCATGTAGGCTTAGAGATTACATGACCCGTAGGTCTTAGAAAAAATATACAGACTATAACTATATGAAAATGCTCCTCCCCAACTTCTACATCATGATATCAGCTCTCCACCTTCACATGACTGTTCGGAGAGGCTTTACGTGCATGCACAGGCTGGTCCCGATGACAACGACATACCCTCTCTTTCTTCCACATCCGTTTAGCTTCTGCTCTGGTGAATATACCTGCTCTGAATCCTCATCTGGAATCTGCTCCTTGTAGAGTCTGTTGGTCCATTAAACACAAATTTTTCAGGTGTCCTGAAATCCTGGAGGTGGCCCAAAGGCCTTGAGGTGACCCAAAGACCTTGAAGGACCCGAGGACCAAATTGATGGCCCGAAAGCCCAAACAGATGAATAGTTCTGGTTGTTACAGTACCAAACAGTACTTGCTACGGTACCCGCTATAGTGCTGCTATAGTAACCCGAAAATATGTCTTCGCCCAGATTTGAACTCGGGTCTCTTGGATGCATTTGTTGAGTCCTCACCAACCGGGCTGAGGTTCTCATGTGAAATAAAATACCCGATTGGTCTTGAACATCTAATATTGGTTGATCCATTTAAATTCAATGAATCAACCATGACCTGAGGTATTATACCCGAGTCGTAGCTTGACTCATGATGCATCTCATCCTCATCCAGTGTGTCTACTTCTCATTTGGATTTCTCCTCAATTTGGTGTGGTCCGCTACTTACAACATCTTCATCATAGTACAAAAAATATTCTCACACATATGAGGGGGTCTTAGGAGTGTAATGTACATATAGATAATGATGGAAACACAAACCCTTATACTTATTGATCAAAAATAATACAATGCATAGACTATCAATAAAATAACTTAATTATTTACAATCATCACATGCAGATAAATAGTTAATTAAATAAAAAAAACATACAGATATTTGGTCGGTGCTTAAGACTAGTCAATAGGTAAAGTAAAAGCACAATAAAAATTTAATTGCAATAATTTAAGTATGAGAGTACTTGAATCAAATTAAATGATTTAATTAAATTTACATAATTTAAATTTACCAAGTCCACTATTAATTTAATTTTTGAATTAATTAATTTAATTTAATACAAAAAATAAATTAATTTGTGAACTATTAAAATATTAAAATTTCAAACCAAATAAAATAAATTATCTTAATTAATTTTTATTAAATTAATTATTTTCAGATCCCTAAACCTCAACATGGCCAATGTGGGTCGGGCCAAACCTGCATAGGTCCATTCTAGGTAGGGAATACCTCTTATAGGGGTGATCTAAGCCAAATAGGTGTGCCCTAACCCAATCCAGGTTGGGCATACCCACCCCAGTCCGTTCCAAGGCAGATCAGATCCAACTCGATCCGTGGAACCAAGGAAACACGAGGTAGGGGTGTTACCTTCCTACTTGGATTGCACACAGCTAGGGAAACATCCCGCGATGGCAGAGGGAGGTGACAACATGAGGAGCCCACGATGGTAGGACCATCTATGGGTGGTTCGTGTGGGGTACACTCCCAATATGGGGTGGATTTTTGCAAGGGAGGAAGTCTTTGGTTGGCAGCATCTTCTTCCTTAGTCGGAAAAAACCGCAGCAGCATGGTGGAATTCTTCTTTGGTTGGAAGTCAAGGCGGTGGACTGCAGCAGGCAGTGGGAGATTTCTTCAGCGGTAGATAAGCTACCCTCCACCAACAGAAGACAAATTCATTTATTCTTCCTCTATTTAAATAGAGAATTATGTTGTATTGTGTGTGGATGTAATCCTTGTGTAATCCTCCGACGAGATTTGGAGAAGACAGAAATATAGTGACGCCCCCTGCTCCCGTGGATGTAGGCTTTAACCCAAACCACGTAAAATCCTTGTGTTGCTTCATTCTTGCTCCTGTTTTTGTGTGTTTGAGGTACCACGCACCTCCGCTACGCCCCAACAAGTGGTATCAGAGGGGGTTTGGAGCGAACGGAGTCGAACCGGTGAGGTGAAGGCGAATTTTCCGGTGGCCGGAAAATTGAAAGTGTTCGGAAAATTTTTCCGAGGCCAGAGCTGTGAAGAGGGCGGTGAGATGATTCCAACGGCGCAAACGACGATAAAAACAGAGTTGAAACGAGCCCGGTAGGCTCGGTCAAAGTTCGGTCAAACCCGTAGGTGAACAGTACTACTGTGCCGGAGAAGATGACACTGTTCACGCCGCCGGCGACAATTCCGGCGAGTTTTCGGCAAGAACTCCGACGTGCCACGTCAACGCCACATCAGCGCCACATCAGCGGGTGATCTGGACCGTTGAACGTGTTTTGACCATATCTAGGTCAATTGGTGTCCGATTTCAGTGATC
Source organism: Viscum album (assembly GCA_963277665.1). Lineage (NCBI taxonomy): Eukaryota > Viridiplantae > Streptophyta > Magnoliopsida > Santalales > Viscaceae > Viscum > Viscum album. The sequence continues at coordinate 499,580,761 of OY728140.1, forward strand.
CAGGAGTCGATTACGACTATTTCGACCGTTCCGGACGCATCCTTACAGTTGAATTTTTGTAATTAACACTCCATGAGGTGGTGTTCAAAGGAGTTCGAAAGTGACAGTGGTGATCGTGTTTTGTGACAATGAGGATGATGTTGTTGTGGCACAACGAAGAGCGTTTGTTGTGGCGAGCCATGACAACAGCGAACTTGAGTGAGGTTGTTGCTCGATAGGCTAAGTTGATGATGGACGACCGACGACTTTGGCATGCGAGGCAGGATATAGGGCTCGTGGATGTGACCTAGCGAGGATGGCGAGGATGGAGTTCCCTTCAAGGAACAGACAGGGATGATGATGAATCCATCGTCGACTGTGGGGTGTTCGCCGATGACCCCTTTCGGCGGTGGGTTGCCGACAAAGGGATTGTGACAACCTTGACTTTTCAGGTGCAAGAAGAATGATGGGGCGGAGAAGAAGTATGTTCGGTTTACTGATGAAGTTTTTAACACCTGCAAGGAGACCGCAGGTCTTGCTTCTACCACAAATTGGTCGTGAGGGGGAGATTTGTGGGGGCCACTCCCAATGTGGGGAGGAAGTTTGCAGGAGTCTCATTTGGTGGCAGCACCATCCAGGTGGATGCAGAAGTTTCTCTATCATCAAGGAGAAAGAGTCTCCTTTAGTGGGCAGCCGGTGGCGGGAGGAGTTCACATGGGTAGATGAGCTACCCAACTTCCTCTATAAAATGAGAATTAATCCTCCGTTTAGATCAGAGGAGGGAGAGATGTAATAGGTGTAATTTGTGTTGTTGTAATCCTCCGACGTGATTTTTTGGAGAAAAGATAAATATAGAGAACTGCCCTTCCTCCCGTGGACATAGGCTTTAAGCCGAACCACGTTAAATCCGTGTGTTGATCCATTCTTGCTCCTATTTTTGTGTGTTTGAGGTACCACGCACCTCTGGTGCGTCCCAACAGTTCGAATGGTGGTAGACACCGCAGACCAGGCAATGATGGGTTCCTCACCCAGAAGTAGCAGTGCCTTGACCTGATGAAGCGGAGCGAAGGGCGACGTGAGGCTATGGTTAGTCGGATCTGGTGACCAGAGGCGAGACAATATCAGCAGGGTTCACGGTGGTAGCGACATCATCACAGAGGGTGACTATAATGGATCGACAGGGCGTGACAAGGGGACTCAGTGACAACCCTTGTGTGGGAGGTGATCCAATGCAGTCTTATGTGAAGGGGGATCCATCCATGAGGGATGACAACTGACTTTGGAGACATCAACACTTCTGGACCTGGACGAAGACATATAAAACAACATTGTCCAAGGGCAGCATCAAAGTCACCAGAGGGAGGAGCTATGATTGGTGGAGAGGGGTGCTCAGAGGAGGCGTCCTCTCCGGAGGGTTTTGTAGACAAGGTGAGGGGGCATCAGATGGTGACGATCCTCACTACGCCATGGAGGCGACTCTGGTGGTCGGATGGGTGATGGATGTGACCTTCTCGGGTGAAAGAGGAGGGCTCGTTTAGCATGAGAGAAGGCACCTACTCAGGTGGAAACTCAGGTGGAGGAGGGGGACAAGGGGGTCCACACAACACTTTTTTTAATGAAAAATGTTTTTGTTGTTGTAAATAAGTCAAGTTGCCCCTATTTTAAAAACAACCGCCCAAGATTTATTTTTTGATTTTAAAGTCCACCCGCCTACTCCTCCAAAGTTTTATTCCATGCGTATGCACAGTCTCCCAAAACAAATTCTTTTTTAAACAAAGTCTAATATTATCATTTAAAATTATAAAGAAATTGTTTATTTTTTAATTAATAGTTCTAATCCAAAAATAACATGGATCTATTCATCACCGACTCGTATTTGTCTGGTGTATAGAATCCGACCGGAAAGAAAAAATGGTCACCAAAAAATGCCTGATCACATAATATATATATTTGTTCTTAAATTTTCATATAAAAAAAATACCAATTTCAATCCATATTTTTTTGGAGTTTCATAAATTGAATGTTCAAAATCAGATCGATGTGTGATCTATTCCGTTGTGACTGAAATGATACCCTCTAATTAGATTTAAATAAAAATAATATTCACTGGCTTAAAAAATCCATGTGACCCCTCTCATACTAATTGAAGGTATCAAGGTGTGCAGTGGAAGCCAGTGGGATGAGGATTTTAAAATTTTTCATCGCCAAGATGATGAAATTTGTCGTCCTTGGTGATCCGAGCCCCAATATGGTCTTGAGGATCTCACACGAATTAAACAAAGCATTAAAATAAATAGAATATATACCTCATTTAGAATTGAAGTACACACAATTGCACATCATCGTTAGTGACTGTTGCTTAAAGGATCCGAATCCAAACCCCTCTAGATCATCCACACATGATTCAAGAATTCACGCGCTCACTGTTCATTGAATTCTGGGTGCTAGTGGGAAGCTCCAACGAATCCTTCAACGTCACATCGATCACCTTGATCTCGTCTCTTCTATCCATCAAATGCGCCTTGGATCGATCACTCAAAGAGAGACTCCCTCTCTCTAGAAAGTGATAGGAGAGAGAAAATATCATTTCCAAATGCATGAATAGTGAATGGAATGTGTAATACCACAAGATCTTATGGTATGCCACTTTTTTAACCTCTTCGATATCTTACATTACACTTAACACCGAGTTTAAACAAATGATTAAATATTATTATTTAATTGTGATAGTTGTCACTAATCCGTTTGAATTACGAGAATGAATGAAACTAAGTAAATTAAGAAAATATAGTTTACACATGTTTATAAAATGAATTCATTGGTTACCAATTATTTATAAATGAAAACAAAAACCAATCGAACATAAAGGATGTGTTTTTATAAAAAAAACTATTTTTATGACTATAATGACATTTTATCATAATAAACTAAATTAATCACTATTACTGAATGATATTAATTAAATTTATATGTTACATATTCAATTATATGTTTTTTAATTCAACTAATAAATTTTATAGGCTTAAGATAAGAATAAATCAAATTTTAAGCATAAAAGACTATATTTTTCTAAAGGCAGTTTTACCACCTTTTAATGACACACTTATTTTAAATCTAAATTTTGATACTTTTATAAATTCTATTTGAAAAAATAAACATTATTTTTGAAATAGTAATATAAAAATTTACTTTGGTTTATTTTTTTGTAGTTTTCTAATATGTTTCATTTATTTATGAATAGTAAAAAATACTGCATTTTAATTGAAAATTACATTTTTATATAATTAATTTATATAGTTAAATTATATTTTATATTGGTTTTAAAGTATAAATATTTCAACTATAAATCAATAAATCTAATGTGGGTCATTAGAATAAATTCCACATTGAAATTAAATATAAAAACATTTCAATATTTTGAACATTTTTACTTGAAAAACCTATTGTTTCATCCCGTCTGTAGGATTAATTTTAAATTAATTTATGCAAATTATATGAATTTAATTATGAAAAATGTATTTCATATTTGGAATTAGGCCACAAATAATTTTTTATTTTATTTTTGAAGCACTTTTAAGGAAAAGTGGGAAACCAACAATGTTCAAAACACAGAAAATAATCAAACCTCATAAGAAATTATAAATCCATTCCAAGAAAATTTAAAGAAATTAGCATTTTTAACCTTAAAAAGTCACCATTCGATGGAGGTAACCTCCATTTCCGAATTTTATTTAATAAGATCCTCGAAGTGAGAATCCATTTTTTCCCAAGTCTGCACATGCTCCTCCAAGCTTGTTTTCCCCTCATTGAAACCACGGGTCAATATCCTGTTATGTTTGTCAATACACAAGGATTGTTCTTCGTTCAAATCAACTCTCAACGGTTTTTCAAACATTCTGTGTGCATCCTACTTTGGTAATTTATATTACCATAGTTAAAGGGAAAATTTTTAAATTTAGCCTAAAAATAAAATAACAAGGATTAGAAAATTATCTTAAATTTTTTCCAAATTTTATTAGATGATTTATATTCAACCCTTAACACCTAAGGTTCAACTTTGAGTTATATATTGGACACTTGTCCATGATAAAGAATTTTATATTATTTAAATTAAAGAAAAATCACAACAACAACCATTATTATTATTTATCAGGCAGAGAGAAAGTTCCAAGTCATAAGGAACCATGGGGATTAAGTGGGTATAAATTAATGTAAACCAAGAGCATCCACACATACAAGACCCACACATTCGAGAGGAAGGTTGCATGTGCTAGAGAAAATTGTACGAGGATCGACCTGGTTTCCTCTCAAGGCCAATAAATCTACCACTTTGTTACCCTCTCACCAAATATGAATCGAAGACACATTAGTAGGATAAAGCCTTCTAAACCCCAGAATATGATACACAATAGACCAAGGTATGGACACCTTTCCTTGAATATCATCATGTATCACCAGAGAGTTAGTTTCAATGGTAAAGGGAAAATAATTATAGGAAAGACACAACTCCAGACCATTCAACAAAGAAATGGACTCTGCCATGATAGAGTTCCCTAGACCATAGAAACTGCTGAAAGCAATGACCATTGAGCTATTATGATCTCAAATGACTCTTCCACCAAGAATAATTCCAAGGTTACACGATCCATAAACATTGAGTTTGAGACAAAAAAACTCATGGATTCCAACAAATCCATTACCTTGGAATGGGGGCATCCTGAGTGTATTGGGAGATATTCCTGCCCGCCATGATCAACTACAAGGAATTTCTATTTCCCCATCATTTAACCAAATATCTGAGTTCAAACTCCAAACCTCTAGACCGAACCTACAAAGCTAAATAAGAACTAGAGTTTCCTTCACCATAAGATTTGTTTCTTGTATCCCATAGAGTCCAACAACCCGTAGCCATTAAAATTTCTCTCTCTTTTCTTTCTTTCTCGTTCAATCCATAATCATGAATTCCACTCCATAGGAAATCGACACACGAGACAACTTTCATGTCAATCCCAATGAGGTTGTCGATGCTATTCCAAACAGTGGATATAATTGTCAATTGTGAACTTAATAAACTTATTTTAGAGATATAAATTTATTTACAATTTTTGGGAACCATTTGGATGAGGTTATGATACTTATAATATTTTATTTAAAGAAAATACAAAAATGACACAATCATAATTTAATAATTAAATTATTTTTACTATGATGTTACTCAGAAGATATCTTAAACTATATATACTATTTTGAAATATAACAGATTTAAATATATTATGGTATTTTATTTTTAATTTTTGGGGAAGAAATAATTACCTTAAATAATTATACAATGATGATGCAGTGATTATTTTATTAATAAAAGAGTCAAATAAATGATATTACAAATATTAAAATAAATATCATTTAAAATAATTATTGTAATACACAAATTTTATAGATGATTACGACATATTAGGATTATATTAAATATTTTGGCTAAAAGTTATCTTATTTTATTGATTTCCTTAAGGCCAAAGTAATGAATAGTGCAAAAATTGACACTAATGATATTTTATCATATTATTATTTTATTAAATTATTTAAAAATTATAAAAAAATTTAAAAATAAAAAGTGATTATGATTTGGTTTAAAATGTCATAAGTTATTAATTTAATGGCCAATTGACATTTTATATGTAAAAATTACCACCTTTTAATATTAAATAAATTGTTACCATAATTAAAATCAAATTATATTAACTAAAGTCAATCTAAATGATAAGGTTTAAAGTAAATATAAAACATGTAAAATTTTTAGTGAATGATGAGATTAAAACCTTATCTCATTTTATATTATAATCCTTGGCCATTTTTTTTGTATTTAGAAAGAAAATCAATTTATTATAATTTAATATTTTGAGGATTTCCAAGGGTTCCCCTCACCTCAATCATAAAAGGGAACTCCTTACTTCATTTAATTTCACAAACTTGAGCCTATTAGATCAAACAATTCCTAAAAATTTCTCCTCATAACATCCTTACACAAGTTTTTGAGGTCCTTTATTTTTAGAAAGACCACCTCTAAATCCCTTAAGAATAGATCTAAAGAAAGTCCACTGAAGAAGAGGTTATCATTTTTACCAACTCATTCAAATTAATTTATTCTTTTAATTCATATTGATGTGTTGTTTAACTTATAAAATAATAAATCTAGTATCATTTATATACTTAGATGATATTATTTTTATGAAAAAACCATATTATACCTTTTATCCATCTTACGAAAAATAAAAGTACCGTATGCGCGTACGTACGACTTGCTGTCTCCACATAGTAGCGTAATTCGTTTTCTATGTAGAAAATTCAATAATGGTTCTAAAAACGTATTTAATGATTAAATATGATATTTATGACATTAATATTATTCTGGATATGTTGAACTTATAACTTATGCAAGATAACCGTGACTTACACAAGAAAACATGCATAGGAAAATTAAGTAGTTAACACTCGAAACAAGGGTAATAAAGAAATATCATTGAAAAATGAGTGGTGAAATTTTATAATGGGATCATATATAATATCAAAAATATTAATATTAGTATATTATAATTTAATAATATTTTTAAAACCACTATATAGGAGGTTCATACATGTTTTAAGGAAGTCAAACCTAAGGTAAGGGATTTCTTAACTCAATTTTCATTCATTGAGTTAAGCATCTATGTCATTGGTTATGTTATTCCAAGAATATGTGTGAAATAACCTTTGATTGTTTTATAATTTATACCCAATTTTATTTTGTGGATTTAAATTTTTCACACATAATTATTTCATTGATTTATCCTCACTCCAATGATATGATCTTTGTAAGGGGTTTCTCATCTCACTTTTATTTTTGTGAGATATGCCTTATTCACCATTTATTTCTTGTGTGTGGTGTATGTATTATTCCATTTGATATATCATATCATGAATTCATTTATATTTATGGTATTCAATATTTCATTTTATGATTATTAATTTTATGGGTCATACAATTCGATTGATGACAAAGTAGTAAGGGATTATCTTCGAACCCCCATTTTTTATTCGGGTTAAACTTTCACTCTATTAACCCCAATGTAATTATTATTTATTTTTATATAATTATTATAAATTCTATTAATATGTTCCAAACTTATTTATTCAGATCAATTCATCCTTATTTGATGATAAATACATGTTTTTAAAAGATTACGTTTTCAATTCCTCCCAATAAGTAAGACCGATTAAAGGTAACTTTCCAATTTGTTACCCATTTTCAAGTACACTCCAAAATATTTTTTATTCCACCAATATTTTTTTATAAAATCACAATTTTTATTATAAAAAATAATCTTAGTTAATTTTTGGTTTTATACAAAAAATATTCCTTTTTTCTCTTTAAAGTCTCTTTAATGTTTTCACTTAAACTGCACTAAAATGGCTCACTTTTAAAGTTTATTAAACACTCTTTTTACATGTTTTCATTTTAGTTGGACATAATTTATCATGAATACTGCCTATTTTCTCTTTTGAATCCATTATTTCATGGATATGATTATTTTATAATTTTTATACCACTTTTATATACAGAGTTTACCTTGATAGTTATTTGATTAACTAGTAAAATATTGATAAATATGTATATTTTATTTAATATGGATATTTTATGATAAATAATATTATTTATTAATTAAATAAATTATTTAATATATGAGGAATGATTTGGAATGGTATGACATGGGTTGGGGACCAGTTAATCCAATCCCTAGGGGTTGGGGACCAGTTAATGCAAGCCCTATAGGTGGGCCTCGATTATTGATAGCTCTCGATGCATTGGTAGTCTCAAGAGACAAAATAATCGGTGAAAAAACCTTCATGTTTTTTTCAAGAAGAATCATATGGGTTTCTACACATACACTTAAACCACCTTGATGGTATAATGATTCATGTTCAAGATACATGACGTCTAGTAATTAAGAATTTCCTTCATTTAGTATTCAATTATTGATATACATGATATTTTTACTATGAAAAAATATATGGATGCATTTTTATTCTTAGTATATTGATGACACGTATTTGTTTTAGTTATTCACCTTTAAATATTGATTATTACTTATTGATTTTTCTTTACTTATTATAGATTCATGTAACCCTTACTGATAATTTGAGCTCACCCTTTTATTTTTTTTCCTTACCCAAGTTATGAAGATGAAATCGTTGAATAAGTGTCAAGTAAGTGGTTTATTTTCCTTTGTTATGTATTATATTTAATTTCAAATGTGATAAGGTAACTATTTATTTATCTAGTTCTTCAAGACTACTAAACTAATCAATCCTTGGTGATGTGATCTATTTTATTTATGCCATTTTAATAAAATAACCACTAACTCTGAGCTATTGGGGTTGGGGTTGTTACAGTTAGTATCAGAGAAAGTTTAGCAGAAACCTTGTGAACTAGATTTAGGAATTCCTAGATTAGGTAACATAACCCTAATACTTATTTTTTAGGATAACTATAGAAGAATATCTCAAACAAACCATGTTTACAAAATTAGCTACATATAAAATTTTCAAATTTATGTTAAGTATTTCACTAGTTTTAGGATTATAAATTATATTTTATAATGATATAATATAATTTAGTGTATGTAGTCATTTATAAATGAAACCTCATAGATGGAATGAGAACCAAACCAATTCACACAATCCAAAGAGTAAGGATGATCAAATCTTTTATAGTCTTATGTTAATATTTCTAAGAGAAAAAGTCTCTCAAACATTATCATCATATGAGGATATAATATCATGTGAAAATGAGAAAAATAAATAATTATCCATGTATTATGATTTTGGAGGGAATCATGAGAACAAGAGTACAATTAGATTTTTTTTCCGATAAAGTAAATAATAGAAAAAAGTATTTTTGCACATGTGATTATTGTGGAAAGAAACACCTTGGTACTTGCTTAAAAGGAATGAGAGTTTGTTACCAGTATGGAGAGAAAGGACAAAATTATTGTGATTTCAAGGGTAAGAAAAAGGTTTCCAATGTACAATGATTCAACTACAAAGACATGAGACACTACACAAATCAATGTCTCAAGCGTTAAATGAATATACCCCAAAATAGGATAACAAATCCCAGTCAAGATTATGCTACTACCACATATGGAGATGAATGATTAATATTCCTGTGTTTGGATTCAATAATTATGTTATTTTAGTATATTTCTATAGTTATAAGAATAATGAGATGTATAAGGATTTAACTACAGTACTTTTTCTTTAAGGAATTTGAAGCATGTGATGAATAACACCAGTAATCAAGAGAAGTGATTATGTTGTAAGTTGATCTTCATGAAAACACTTGACATGGGAAAGATAACCCTAATTATGTTCTTGATGTTGAGATAACAATGAATAGATGTTTACGGGATAGTATTGGTGACCATGAAGCTGGTTAGTGATATTATGGTTTATGTTATGTTCAAATTATTTTATGTTTGAATTTAAGGACTATATTTAATAACTTGAGATTTTACTCTTGAAAGCATTCATGTTTTTATAAAGGTTTAAATAATATTAAGGTATTTATATATTTTATATGTGAAAATAATAGCTACATGATTTGGCTAAATATTATGCTAAGTTGATTTTGGAAATTTAGCAACCTTCCTTCTAATTTTTTTTCTGGTCATTGAATTTGGACAGACATATTTTGGAAGAGTTTTAAGGTTAACTATTTGTGAAATAGATCAAGTTAAACTTTTGAAATTTTTGTTTTTTGATAAAATGTGCTAACCATTTTAGTTTTAGTAAGAATTTAATGATTGAAGGAATTACTTGTGGATTTTTTGATTCATAAAAGTGCTTCAGGTATAAAAATTTATCCTGAATATCCATACTCTAGATTTAAGAAATGAAGTAGAGATAGATCGAAGCAAAACCAATGGATGATATTATGATTTTGACATGGAAAGGAATAAATTAAGTTTATTTTATCAAGTACTTATCTATATAGTAAAAGAAAATCTCAACACTAGGAAAAGGATTTTGAAAAAAAGCATTATCCATTTAATTTTATTTTTGAGAAATCAATGGTCTTTTAACCGATCAGAAATTTACAATTTTGTGATTATTAATTTTCTAATGACCATGTTCATTATCACTTTCCATCAGAACTTGATAGTTATATTTCTCTTTAATATCATTGTTTTCACTTCCCACTAACATTATCCTATTCAAAAGCCTAATTTTGTGGCGAACTTATCATTTCCCTTTCCCTCTTATTAAGAGGATATTTTATTAACCCTATTTATGATGTGGTTTTCCCACAAAGGATTTTTCAACTATAAAACTTTGAATTTTGAAGTTCAATTTCAAATTGTGAGGTTGAAATTTATTGGAGGGTATAATGTAACACCACAAGATATTATTGAGTGTATCTATTTTTAACTTCTTTGATAGCTTACGTTACACAAAACACAGAGTTTAAACAAATGATTATATATTATTATTTAATTGTGATAGTTATCACCTAGCTGTTAGAATGGAAAGAATGAATAAAATTAAGAAAATTATGAAAATATAGTTGAACCATTTTTATAAAATTAATTAATTGGTTACCAATTATTTAGAAATGAAAATAAAAACCAATTGAACATAAAGGATGTGTTTTTATAAAAAACTATTTTTATGACCATAATGAAATTTTATCTTAATAAATTAAATTAACCACTATTAGTGAAAGATATTAATGAAATTTATATGTTAAATATTCAATTAAATGTTATTTAATTCAAACAATATGTTTTATAGTCTTAAGATAAGAATAAATCCAATTTTACGTATAAAAGACCATATTTTTCTAAAGGCAGTTTTACCACCTTTTAATGATGCACTTGTTTTAAATATAAATTTTATTTGGAAAAATAAAATTTATTTTCAAAATAGGAATATAAAAATTTACTTTGATTTAATTTTTTGTATTTTTATGATATGTTTCATTTCTTGGTGAATAGTAAAAAAATACTGCATTTTAATTGAAAAATGTATTTTCTTATAATTTATTTATATAGTTAAATTATATTTTAGATTGGTTTTAAAGTATAAATAGTTCAATTATAAATAAAAAAACCCAATTTGGGTCATTATAATAAATTCAACATTGAAATTGGAATGAAAAACATTTCAATATTTTGAACATTTTTACTTTAAAAACCCATTATTTCACCCCATTTGCAGGATTAGTTTTTAATTATTTTATGAATTTTTTTTGAATGGAATTATGAAAAATGGATTCCATATTTGGAATAATATGGCCAAAATTTAGTAAATAGGTCCCTTTTATTTTTATTTCAATATAAATAGTAACTTTGGTGATTTTTATTACCGCGATTAAGGGGTAAATTTGTAAATTTAGGCTAAAAATAAAATGATAAGAATTAGAAAATTTCCCTAAAATTTTCAAAAAATTTATTAGATAAATATATTCAACCCTTAACACCTAATATTTTCATTTTAATTATTTATTGGACACTTTCCCATGAGAATTTTTTTTATATTATTTAAATTAATGAAAAATCACAAATGTCACTTTCTTTGTCTTTAACATATTTTATGTGTCCACATGGGGAAAAATGTTGGTTTTGAACGAATATAATTTACAATTGTGAGCTTAATAAACTTATTTTCATGATATAAATTTATTTATAATTTTTAAGAACCATTTGGGTGAGGTTATGATACTTATAATATTTTATTTAAGGAAAATACAAAAACATCACATTCATATTTTAATAAATACATTATTTTTACTATGATGTTACTTAGAATATATCTTCAACTGTATATATTATTTTGAAATATAACAGATTTATATACATCATGATATTTTATTTTTAATTTTTAGGGAATAAATAATTACCTTAAATAATTATAAAATGATGACGTAGTTATTATTTTATTAATGAAATAATCAAATAAATGATATTAAAAATACTAAAATAAATTTAATTTAAATTAATTATAGTGATACATGAATTTTATGGATGATTTTGACATAATATGAGTATATTAATTTTTTGGTTCAAAGTTATATTGTTTTATTGATTTATTTAAGGTCAAAGTAACAAATAGTGTCAAAATTAACTCTAATGATATTTTATCAAAATAATATTTTATTAAATTATTTAAAAATTATAAAAAAAATATTTAAAAATAAAAAGTTATTATTATTTGGTTTAAAATTTCACAATTTATTCATTTATGGTTGAATTGACATTTTATAAGTAAAAATTTCCACCTTTTAATATTAAATAAATTGTTACCATAATTAAAATCAAATTATTTTAACAAAAGTCAATATAAATGATAATGTTTAAAGTAAAACCAAAACATGTAAAAATTTTATTGTATTATGATATTACAATCATATCTCATCTTATATTCGATTCCTTGGACATTTGGTTATATTTGGATAGAAAATTAATTTATTATAATTTAATATTTTGAAGATTTCTAAGGGTGCCCCTCACCTCAATCATAAAATGAAACTCCTTAATTAATTTCATTTCACCACCTTGATCCTCTTATATTGACCAATTTTTACCCATTTATCTTCATAAAATCTTTATATAAGTTATGTTGGTTCTTGATTTCTAGAAAGACCATCTTTGGATCCCTTAAGAAGAGATCTAAAGGAAGTTTTCCGAAGAAGAGGTAATCGTTTTTACCAACTCATTCAAATTAATTTATTCTTTTAATTCATCTTGATGTGTTTTTTTAATTATAAAATAATAAATCCAGTATCATATATATACTGAGATGTTATTATGATTATTAAATGACCATATTCTACCTTTTATGCATCTTACAAAAAATGAAAGCACTGCATGTGCATACGCACGACTTACCATCTCCACATAACGGTGTAATTCATTTTCTATGTTCAATATTTAATAATGGTTCTAAAAATGTATTTAATTATTAAATATGATATTTATGATATTAATGTTATTTTGGATATATGATATCTATACCCTATGCATGATAATAATGACTTACATGAGAAAACATGTATATGAAAATTAAGTAGTTAACATCTAAAACAAGAGTAATAAAGAAATATCATTGACAAAAGAGTGGTAAAATGTTATAAGGGGATCATATATGATATCATAAATATTAATATGAGTCTTTTATAAGTTAATAATATGTTTTAAACAAATATGAAAGAGGTTTAGGCATTTTTGGAGGAAGTTGAACCTGAGGTAAGGGATTTCTTAACTCAATTTCAATTCATTGAGTTAAACATCTATGACATTGGTTATGTTATGACAATAATATATGTGAAATGACTTCTTATTGTTTTATAATGTATACCCACTTTTATTGTGTGGATTTATATTTTTCACACATAATTATTTCATCGATTTATCTTAACTCCAATGATATGATCTTTGTAAGGGGTTTCTCATCTCACTTTTATTTCTGTGAGATATGCCTTATTCACCACTTATTTATTGTGTGTGGTGTATGTATTATGACCTTTGATATATCATTTCATGAATTCCTTTATCTTTATGGTATTAAATTTTTCATTTTATTATTATTATTTTTATGGGGCATATGATTCGATTGATGAAAAAGTGCTAAGAGATTCTCTTTGAAGCCATATTTTCCCTTTAGGTCATGCTTTCTCTCTCTTTACCCAAATTTAATTCTTATTTATTTTTATATAATTATTATAAATTCTTTGTATATGTTCCAAAATCATGTATCCATCTCAATTCATCCTTCATTGTTGAGAAATACATGTTTTTAAAATATTTCCTTTTCAATTCCTCTTGATAAGTAATCCTGATTAAATAGAACCTTCCAATTTCTTACCAATTTTAAAGTACAATATATAATATTTTTTAATCCACCAATATTTTTCTAAAATCACTCTTTTTATCATGAAAAAATATTTGAGTTCATTTATGGATTTATACAAATTCTTTTCCTATTTTTCTCTTTAAATTCTCTTTAATGTTTTCCCTTAAACCGTACTAAAGTGGATCATTTCTAAAGTTTATTAAACACTCTTTTTACATGTTTTCATTTCATAAGGGCATAATTTATCATGAATCATGCCTATTTCCTCTTTTGAATCAATTATTTCATGGATATTATTATTTTATAATCTGTATACCACTTTTACATACAGAATTTACCTTGATAGCTATTTTATTAACTGGGGAAATATTGATAAATCTATATCTTTTATTTAATATAGATATTTTATGATAATACATATTATATATTAATTAAATAAATTATTTTATATATGAATAATGCTTTATACTGGTATGACATGGGTTGGGGATAGGTTAATGTAAGACTTATGGGTTTGGGACTGGTCAATGCTAGCCCTATAGGTGGGGCTCAGTTATAGATAGCCCCTCGATGCATCAGTAGTCTCATGATACAAAATAGTTAGAAAAATACCCTTCATGTTTGTTTCCAATAATAATTAGATAGGTTTATACCTGCACACTTAAACTATCTTTACGGTATAATGGTTCATGCGTCAGATACATGACATCTAATAATTAAGCATTTCCTTCATTCAGTATTCAGCTATTACTATACATGATATTTTCACTATGAAAAAAATCTATGGATGAATTTTCATTCTGAGTATATTGATGGAATGTATTTTTTCAGTTATTCACCTTTCTATATCAATTATTCCTTATTGACTGTTCTCCACTTATTATTGATTCATGTAACCCTTACTGCGAATTTGAGCTCCCCCTTTTATTTTTTTTCCTTCCTTGGGTTATGAAGATGAAATATTTGAATAAGTGTCAAGGTAGAAATTTATTTTCCTTTGTAATGTACTATGTTTAATTTCAAATGTGATAAGGGAACCATGTATGTATCTAGTTCTTCAATACTACTAAACTAATCGATCCTTGGTGATGTGATCTCTTGTATCTATTCAATTTTAATAAAATAACCACTGAATCTAGGATACTAGGTTTGATTTAGTTATAGAATGAGCCTCTCCTCCTGATTATATAGTGGGAGGTGCTGATGTTTGGAAAGGGTTCCCCGACCCTCGAAAATAAAACATCTAGTAAATAAGCAATATATAAATAATTTTAACGAACTAAAATATATCATGAATATTATTTATATTTTATCACATACCTGTAATATATATATTAAATATATTATGTGATAAAATTGAGTCATTTAACTTGAATCACAATTACTGCTAAAATTAAACAAACTTAGAATATTAAAATAATATTCGTTCATATAATATTTTTCTCATATTCGCTAAATACCTTATGAATACTTCTAATAAATAAATTCAACCTAATTATTATTTACATGAATAATAATAAATTTATTTATTTATCAATGATCGATGATACTTGGAAAACTCTCAGACCTCGTGGTGGGGCCCACCATGTCCTATATACCTATTCACCTGAATATGGTAGATTCTTGAATACGCTATTGTGTGTGACCCTATAGGAGCTTATCTCGATAACATTGAATAATATTCGTAGATCAAGAATGGAGTCTAACAACCCATTAAGACCCCTAAAGATATTAGGAATAGTCATAGTAATGATAACCAACCTATGAACACACAACGTTTAACATAATCTATTTTTTCTTTTGATATCTCGTAAAGCAGGACACACACTTATGTCATTGTCATTTCTTGATTTATTATTTGTTGATCTAACTGGATGGATTTACCTCTGACTACCTTGGCCAAATATTTATGAAGGTACTACCATCCTGATCAACCAGGCCCAAGATATATTACTTTCTCAACTTAGAAGAAACAAATTCTATCTTGATCATTCAACCAATGACATACCACCAATGATGCACCCAACACAAGCTACATCACCAAAATTTCATTATCATGGTTTTTTACTTTTCAAATGGAACACATTGATAATTATCTCAAGTTAGGAGACCAATACACATGTTCGTTGATAGGAACGACCAATAACACCTAAAACATGTGGTGTTCCTATTGACGGGTTTGTCCTCATGATCTTAACTACTAGAGATCACCATGTTCAAAATTCATGATAAGAAGTATCAATTATTATTATCCCTCAACACCTGATAGTTAGACATATACTATGTCCAGTCAGTATGATGTATCTAGACTATAAGACATATATTTAAGATTAATGTCATAGTATCTTGAGATTCTCATTATAGCCTGAGATCTTCTATAACCTTTTGATATGATAATTAATTTATATAAATTACCATCTAAATAGTGGAGGTAGAAATTTATACCTATAATGGTAAGTGTACATTATGTATAAATTAATGTATGCATGATATTGTAGTCAAAAAGTGCAGTTTAGTTAGGTTAAGGGAACCCACTATTACAACATAAAAATGAAACCATGACATAACAATCACATTCCCACACAAGGGAGAATAAATCATCACATAGAGATCAATAACCCACAAAAGGGGTAAAAAATAAGGGACAATCAAGGGGTGTCTTTAAAAAGAACTATTTAAAACCAAAGTGAAAACCAGAACTTTCACACTAAAACACCACTCGGAAATCCAATCTCTTTCATATTTCATAAAACACCATTCCAAATTTCATTTGAAAAAACATTGTAAACTGCCCACACATTCAAAACATTTCAAATATACCCTTAAAAAAGGGTATTCCTCTTTGAAAACCAAAAAAAGTCCAATAAACATCCATTTCCTTCAAAACATTTTTAAAATATAATAGGGAATTCCTAAAAAGGGGTAAATCACACACACATTTCAAATCAACATTTGAAATCCAAATAAAAATCATTTTTATAAATCATTTTGAGGTCAAAACCTCATATCAAAAACAAATTCCCTTTAACACATAACATTTACCCTTTGAAAAATAAATCAGGGTAAAAAACCAAGTACACAAAATGAAAACCATTTCAAAAATACATACAGTCATTTCAAAAATCTTAGCACCTTTAAACATTCGATTTCAAACACGAAAGCACATAATTCACATGAAAAACCATTTATACCAAGCTCAAAACATAATCAAATGGTTTTAAATCATCACAAAGATATCACATATAATAATAATTTCATAAAAAGGGAATTTAGAAAGCACAAGAACACTTTGAATTCCAAAATGAAACAATTTCATAGAAACAATCACCTCAAAGAAATGAGAATCAATCTGAAATGCTTCGGAACATGTCACCTTCAACGATGACCACACCCATGATAATATAAACAATTTATAATAACCCTAGATGAAAAAACCCCAAAATTAGATAAAAAACTCCTAAAATGTACCACAAGATATATAAGGTTCACGGGGGAAGATAAAACCAAGAGAGAAGAGTGGGAGAAGGTAATATGAGAGAAAGAGGGAAATAAATACCTTTAATCCACTTGAAAAACACCAATGAGTGGGTAAAGACCAAGAGGAGGAAGAAGGTGGAACTCCTCTAAGTCTCCCAAGGGTTGACCGATGTGGGTTAGAATAAATGAGGGTGAAACCCCCTTAAATTCAAAGAGGCGTATTTTGGGGAAACTCAAAATTTAAACACCTAGATAGGTCACACAGTTTTTCAAACTATACTCTAACCATTTTCTAGCCACTGACTAGGACATACATCCCTCATATGGTTACTCTTTGGGTACTTCATGGTTTGGAAAGATGGTTCTCCTCATCCTTGACACTCCCAAAGCTCCACACGACTTATGGGGAGCTCCACATGGTTTGAAAAATCGTACGGAAGATGTGAAAATAGATTTATCAAAATGTCAGGCCCACCCAACTGGGAACTATACACTAAGTTATAACTATGCGATCTAATCTTTATCCTCCCAAAAAACATCCAAAAACTTGAATTCTTGGATTGAAACCAATCGATACTCAATACTAATTAATATAAGATAAAATAATACAAAATAAACGACACCGTGACATGGGGGTGTCATAATAGTTGAACCAAAAGAATCATTGGTTGAAATAAAGGTTACATGGGAGAAGATATATCTATATTTAGTTTTCATATTCATATGATTATTTACTCTGATTTTATTTGATATGATCATAACCATTTTGGTTTTAATATTTGGTTGGAAACGAGATAATGAAAATGAAGTTGTGAATGGAATGTCCTTAGAAACTCCTATAACCAACTAAGGAAACATATTTGGTACAATATTTTGAGATAAAAGAAAATCTCAATACATGCCTATTATGTTGGAAATGTTGAGTCTCTTTGTATCTATGATTGTGAGGTTGATATTTTAGTAAAAAATATATCTTTAGTTTCTTATGGATCTCTTACCTTATTTTATTAGTGAACGATAATTAACATTATGAGTACGCATTTTATTTAAAAAGAGATAATTTAACACCTTAATATTTTAATATCTATTTCCCTTTAAATAAATACCATGTTAAATAGTTTGTTTCACATGTAACACTGAACAAAAAAAAATTTAAAATATTTTTTTAAGATAAAATTATAAGTACTAAATATAATTGTTATAATGTAGTTGTTAAGTTAGTATGTATAAATCTATGAAATTTTATTATGAAATATATGAATAAATAAAAATAAGGGTCGTTTTTAATAATAATTAATTGATAAAATTCAATTAGTGTATCAAAATAACTAAAAAAATTCATTTTATTGATAAAAATATATTTTTCTAAAAAAAGGATTTTTATGCTCTATGAATTTTGTTATATTATGGTTAAATAATGATTTTAATAAAATTTATTGATAATATACATAATTAAACAATTTAACATCCATATAATATTAATTATATGAAAATAATAAATTCATTGTATGCTTTGAATATATTTTTTCCTAAAATTGTTTTTATGCATTATGTGTGCTTATACTATAATTAATTTCTGTCACTTTTAGAAAATGAATCAGATAAAATGATTTTCATATTTTTAATCAGCATGTTAAAATTATCTAATAAGATTAATTTCATTTTTAGGAATAAAAATAAGTTACCGACATTAAAGTTAATTACTATGATAATGGTAAAGTGGTTATTTTCAAAGAATTGTTTTCATAAATGTTGTTTAATTTTTATGTAAATAAATTAAATTTATATATTTTAAATAATAAATCTAATGTGATGTTTAAAAATATAAAAAAATATATTAACACAATTTTAATTAATTATTTATAGGGCATTCAAAAAGAACATTTGATATTTAAAAAGTTATTTTCTTATAATAACAAATTGTCATTATATTTTAGGTTTATATTAAAATGTTAAATTACTAAATTCTAGAATTTGAATTTGAAAAAATGAACTTAATTTTTGGATCTATCATAACAATATTACCTTATGATTAATTTTTTGGTTTAATCTGAAAAGATGGGTTTTGGTTGAATAGTACAAAATATAGTTTTAACAAATACCGTGAATTTTATGACATTTTTAGTATATAAGCATGAATTAAAATTTTATGAAATCTTTTTCTTGAATAATTATGTATTTTATAAGTAAAATTATTTATTTAAAAAATATTAAGTTTAATTTTAAAATCTATAATTAGAATTTTACAACCTAAATTATATTTCCCCCAAAATCTATTTTTAATTCATTATACATTTATTATTTTAAAATTAATTTTTATTACTTTTAGAAATTGTATCTAATAAAATTGATTTCACATTTGAAATCATAAGGTCCAATTTTTATAATGAAGTCCATTTTTTTAGGTATAAAAATAAATTACTTAGGTAAAAATTAGTTACCACAGTAAAAGTCAAAATGGTAAAATGGTTAAATCTAAAGGGTAAAAGATCTAAAAAATGTTAAAAACATGAATACAAATGTGAGTTGTAAAGACCCGATATCGAGCTACCAGACTCAGCTCTTATAAATGTTCTGTACTTTTTTTTTCAATGAAATAAATTTGAACAAATACGTAACATTTATTACAAAAGAGGACCTTTTCCGGTCTAGGTTTTAGAGAATTAGATACATGACTTACATTTCAAAAAACTGTACAAATTAAAAATTAAATAAACAATGATTATTTAGTTCATTTCTTCCACAACGAAAATTCACTGCAGCGAGATTACTAAACTTGTGAAAGTAATTATAATACATAGGGTGAGAATTAATTATGCCCAGTAAGGGGGTTTTAAAACAACTAATAAATTTCCTTAAAACATTTATTGAAAATAAATACACATACTTAAAACATATATTATCAAATACTTGAATAAATATAGAAAAATAGTATTTCACAAAATAATTATACTTGAAAATCCATTGGGAATTATCCTTTTAAAATATTAATTTTCTATGGGTTTTCAATAATACTTGGAAGACCATATCAAAATCCACACATAAGGCCACTAGATGTAGCTAAGTCTTATGGGTTCACTCCCCATAACGTCATAAATTTAACTAATGCCATTTTTTGAAAACTTTTTCCCATGGACCTACCTTTCTTATTTGTTTCCGAAAATCATTTCCAAAATACTTATGTAATATTACTTTATTTGAAGGAAAACAACCTTCTCATGTCATCACCATTTCCTCAAAGGGTTTTTAAAATCATTTTAGGGAGAATACCATACTTGAAAAAGCCCAATATTATTTGAAAACTGAAATTGCATGAAATAATGATTTATGTGCATGCAAGATCACATAATGCTTTGAATTTCACACATGATCTAGATGATGACCATGCCTATTCATACATGGCATGTTAGGAGATGTAGATGCATGTTTTTCACAAAAAATAATAAATTGTTCCATATAAAATGATAAGATTATCACATGTAAATGTGTAAACATAGTGAATAAAGGAGTTCAAACTTACATAGAAATTTAAACCCATGTTTTATGGCTATTAAATACTATTTATAACTTCTAAATAAATGAGAAAGAATAACTATACTAAATTTTAGAAATAATACTTTACCATATTCACATAAGTTTTAGAAATAAGGTTTAAGACATAAGAAACCCTTAACATATATATATATTTATATATATTGAATATATTAAGCTATATATGTGTATATATTCATGTATATACACATATATATGAAAATATTTGTAAAAGGATCATAAAATTGTACCCTTATAACGATAAGATTTTAGAAAATAGATCCTTTAAATTAATAAAATCTACAATATAAGCGATTTGAATTAGAAAGATATAATCTTACATACATACATACATACATACATACATACATACATATATATTTATTTTCAAATTAAATAATAAAAAAAACCCTTACCTGACTTAAATCAAAGAGGGCGGTGGGTTTTTTGGAAACTAAGAGAGGAATCTTGGTAGTATGAAATCCGGGTCGTATTGAGTTTGAAAAGTGGGTTTATATAAATGTAACATAACCCATGAATCAATTAGAAAAATTTCTGATTGATATCTGAATTTACAAGATCAGTAAAAATAATATCGATGATTGAAACAAGATCAAACCCGAATCGACAAGAAAGGCACACACACACACAATTAGAGCTTAGTGAGAAGCTGATGAGTATGGCCTTAAATTAATATTGACCACATTGATATTTAGTAAAAATAAAAGCCAAGATGGGGCCATGGATTGGGATGAAGGATCATGGGTTGATAAGGAATAAAGGAGGGGGAGAAACCTGGAGACCTACCTAAGAGTAACTTAGACTAGTGCGACTCGACGAAGAAGGATGAGAAAGGATGAAAAGTTTAGATCAAACCTGATCTGATCGATGAGTTATAATTAACCCTAACAATTTTTAGTGGTGGCGTTTGTGTGGCTTAGGAATAGATGACCAAGATGAGGCCGCAAGTTTTATCAGATGTCCAAAAATGTTTTGCGTGTCTTAAAAGAGACGGATGGATGGGATTAGATAGGGCCCAATCAGACAGCTACAAGTGATCTTGTGTTTTCAAAATGGTTGAATGGTTCAGACCAAGTGAGGCCAGTTCAGACAGTCGATAAAAAACACAATGATGAAAGAAGGATGTGGGGGTTCAATCCGTGAACCGGTGCGGATGGCCAGGATCTGACACGGTGAGATTGTGTGGCTGAGATTATAAGCTCCAGAAAAAAGTGCATCCCACATCGAAAACGTGTGGATTTTGGGGATACCTTATAAGGTTCAACATGAAACGCTTAGGTTCAACGACACAAATAGACACCAAGGGAGGTATTACACACAACCTTCCTACCCAGGCCTCAGCCTAACCCTACTCGCGCTCACCTGGGACCCTATACATGGGTCCATGTGCATCCAGCCTATACTATGCATGGGTTTGCTCCTGCGCTGCTCAAGTGAACTTGTGCTAAGTTCCCACCAGACCTTGAGGGATTGGCCTATAAGGCTGCCCCAAATTGTGGGTTTTTAGACAATTTTTTTTGGTAAAAAATTATTACATAAAATAAAGATATATGTTATAGAATACAAAATATACATATCCTTATATATTAAACATAAAAAATAAATTATTTATATTCTTATATGTATATATTAAAATTATTTTTCCATTATTGTTATTTCCTGTGGTTATATAATTAATAAGAACATTAATTTTAAAATCTAAACATTAAAAATTAATCTCTAATTAAAAACCATAATATTATTTAACTGAATACTTTAAAACATTTTAAATTATAATGGTTCAAAAAATAATCAAAAATCATTTAAACCTCAATAAATTTCTTCTTAAAATGGTCAAATTAAGGGTTTTATAAATACCCTTGTTTAAGGGTATCAAAGACACAAAGAAAACACCAGTGTCTCTTTTCCCACTTCTAGGATAGTTTTGTACATTCCTTTTACCCTCAACGTTCTTTTTATACTTCTATCTATTTAATTTTTTGTGATGGTGGGTCCAAGGGACAAAGGCTACACACTCAATCCCATCGTAATTTTGGGAGGTCTTCCAGTGGCGCTGATCAGCTATAAAATAATTTTTCTAGGCTAGCTAAAGTCTTTACCCTTGTAATAATGTAATATATTAATGTTTTATTAAATAAAATGTTTATTGTGTTTTTCTTATCCCATTAGTTCATCTAAATTATATTCATTTATTTTCTTTAAATAATTATAATAAGTAAAAAAATAACATTAATATTAATTTCACCATTGTAACATAGGTTTAGGGCATTATATTCTCCCCCCATTAATAGAATTGCGCCCACACAATTTGATTACTCACAAAAACTCACCAATAAAAGACCTTATGAAATCCGATTTGATTTCCTTCAAAAACATATTAATTATTATTAATTAAAAAAAATTGGATGGAAATAAAATAATTTTATACCTTCACCAGGTGCACCACCGTGGATAATTCTATGATGACCACAAATTGACTCCCAAGGTGGTTGTAAGTTATTCAATTTCTTTATCCCAAAAACATATTGAGTAGCCAGGATCCAACTCACGCATAACACAGTTGGGTTTTCAGAGAGAGGCATGAAAGGTGTAAAGCTCAAAAAAATCAGAAAGGACCCGATCCCTATAGACCAGTTAGACCACCTCATTTTTAAAAATTCTGATATCATAAAGTCTTCTGTACATGATAAAGATCATAACTTGAAATAGATAGGCTATATAGAGGTCACCCTCTTTTTCAGCCACCAAGAAATCCCATAAGGATAGGTAGTTCTCAAAAAACGTAAAATATTTAAAGAGGCCTCCATAATATTTCCCCTCACATGAGTAGATGGCAATCTATTCTCATTTTATGAGGAAATAAACATAACGAGATCCTTGGAAGAGAAGAAGGATGTTTAAGGCGGTAGAAACCTAGTAGAAATGTTTACAGGATAAACACAAGTTTGAAAAATGATTATATGCATCTGAGCATGATTTAATAATTAAAATATCAAGTAACACAATAGGGAGAGAAAAAATATTCATTGGTGTCTCTGGTTTTCCATATGAAGATTTTCAAAAAAGGGAATTACTTAAGCATATTTAAATTACCAGTTTCATTATAATTTTCAAAAATTAACTAGACCATTCCTCTTATACCAATTTTAAAGACTCGAGCCTAATCTACCAGACCCAGATCTTATAAATATTGTTTACTTTTTTTCAATGAAAGAAACTTGAACAAAGACACCACATTTTTTACAACATAGGACCTTTTCCGGTCTAGGTTTTGGATAATTAGATACATAACTTACATTTAAACAAATTATACAAATTGAAAATTAAATAAAAAATGATTCTTAAATGCATTTCTTCCACAACATAAATTCATTATAGCTAGATTGCTAAACCTGTGGAATTAATTATAATACATAGGGTGTGAATTAATTATACCCAGTAAGGGGGTTTTAAAACAACTAGTAAATTTCATAAAAATATTTCTTGAAAATAAATATACATACTTAAAACATATTTTCACAAATACTTGAATATATATAGAAAAATAGTATTTCAAAAAATAATTATACTTGAAAATCCATTGGGAATTATCCTTTAAAAATATTAACTTTTTGTGGGTCGTCCATAATGCTTGGAAGACCATATCAAAATCCACATATAAGGCCACTAGACATATCTAAGTCTTGTAGGTTCACTCCACATAATGTCACATATTTCACGAGTGCCAATTTTTTAAAACATTTTCCTATGGACCTTACTTTCTTATTTATTACCCAAAATCATTTCCAAAATAATTACATAATATTATTTTCTTCAAAAGAAAAAAAACCTTCTCATTTCATCACCATTTCCTCAAAAGGGTTTTAAAATCATTTTAGGGAGAATCCCATACTTGAAAAAACTCACTATTATTTGAAAACCAAAATTTCATGAAACATGGATTTAAGTTCGTGAAAGATCACATAATGTTTGGAATGTCACACATGAGCTAGATGATGGACATACCTATTCATGCATGATATGTTAAGAGATTAAGATGCTTGTTCTCACATAAAATAATAACTTTTTCCACATAAAATGATAAGATTTATCACATGAAAATGTGTAAATATAGTGAATAAAGGAGTTTAAACTTACATAGATCTTTAATTTTTTTTGATGGGTGTTAAATAAAATTTATAAGTTCTAAATAAATGATAAATAATAACTATACTTAAGCTTAGAAATAAGACTTTCCAATATTCACATAAGTTTTAGAAATAAGGTTTAATATATAATAAACCCTTAACACACACACACACACACACATATATATATATATTGAAAATATTAATATATATATGTGTATATACTCACGTGTATATGCATATATATGAAAATATTTATAAAAGGATCCTTAAATTTCACCCTTATAATGATAAGATTTTAGAAAAAAAATCCTTTAAATTAAGAAAATCTATCATATATGCGATTTGAATTAGAAATATACGATCTTACATATTTAAATATATATATATATATATATTTATTTCTTTACAAAGTAAATAATCAAAAATAAATAGAACCCTTACTTGAATTAAATCAAAGAGGGAAGTGGGTTTTTTGGAAACTAAGACATGGAGATTGACAGTGTAAAATTCGGGTCGTATTGAGTGTGAAAAGTGGGTTTATATAAATGTAACATAACCCATGAATCAATTATAAAAATTGCTAATTTATATCCGAATTGAAGTGATAAATAAAAATAATACCGATGATTGAAACAAGATCAAACCCGAATCGATAAGAAAGACACATATATATCTATATATTCAGAGATTAGTGAGAAGTTGATGAGGATGGACTTAAATTAATACCGACCACATCGATCTTTAGTTGAAAGTGAAGATGAGATGGGGTCATTGATTGGGATGGAGGATCATGGGTGGATGATGAATAAAGGAGGGGGATAAACTTGATGGCCTACCTAAGAGTGACCCAGACTGGTGTGACTCGACAAGGAAGAAGGAGGAGAAAGGATGAATGGTTTAGATCAAAATTGATCTGATAAGAGGGTTAGAGTTAACCCTAATAATTTTTAGTGGAGGATTTTGTGCAGATTAAGAATGGACGACCAGGATGAGGCTGTGGGTCTGATCAGAAGACCAGGAATGTTTTGTGCATTTTAAAAGAGATGGATGGCTGGGATTAGACAGGTCACAATCTGATAGCTATAGGTGATCACATGTTTTTAAAAGGGTTTAATGGTCCAGATCAAGTGAATCCAGATCGGACAGTCAATTAAAAATGAGGCAATGAAAGAAGGTGGGGGGGGGGGGGGTTGATCTGTGAACTAGTGTGGATGGCCAGGATCTCACACGGTGAGATCATGCGACTGAGATCGCGAGCTCCAGAAAAATCACGTCCCACATCAAAACCGCATGGGTTTCAGGGCTACCTTATAAGGTTCAATGTGAAAGGATTAGGTTCAATGAAACAAAGACACACCAAGGGAGGGCTTACACACGACCTTACCACTCAGGCCATAGCCTAACCCTACTCGTGCTCGGCCGAGACCCTATACAGGGGTCCCTGTGCATCCAGCCTATACTATGCATGTATTTGCTTCTGAACTGCTCAAGTTCACTTGTGCTAAGTGCCCACCGGACCTTGAGGGATTGGACTATAAGGCCACCCTCGGTTTTGGGTTCTTAGTCAATTTTTTTGGTAAAAATTTATTACATAAAATAAAGATATATGTTACAGAATACAAAATATACATATCCATATATGTTTAACATACAAAATAAATTATTTATATTATTATATGTATATATTAAAATTAGTTTTCCATTATTGTTATTTCCTATGGTTATATCATTAATAAGAACATTAATTTTAAAATATAAACATTAAAAATTATTCTCTAATTAAAAACCATAATATTATTTAATTGAATACTTTAAAAACATTTTAAATTATAATGGTTAAAAAAATCATCAACAATCATTTAAACCTCATCGAATATCTTCTTACAATGATCAAATTAAGGGTTTTATAAATACCCATGTTTACGGGTGTCAAAGACATGAAGAAAACACCGATGTACATTCACCTACTTCTAGGATGGTATTTTACATTCCTTTTACCCTCATCGTTCTTGTTAAACTTCTATCTGTTTCATTTTTTGTGATGGTGGGTCCAAGGCACGAAGGCTACACACTCAGTCTCATCATAATATTGGGAGGTCTTCTAGTGGCGCTACTCGGGATTGAAATAAGTTTTATAGGCTATTTAACGTCTTTATCCTTGTAATAATGTAATGTGTTAATGTTTTATTAAATAAAATGTTTCTTGTGTTTTTCTTATCTCATTAGTTTATCTAAATTATATTCATTTATTTGCTTTATATAATTATAATAAGTACAAAAATAACATTTATATTAATTACACAATTGTAACATAGGTTCATGGAATTAAATGTGTTTTAAGTCCATCCTTACCTTAACATACCCCTATTTATTAATTTTCACTTTTGGAGCCACTTTCCTTTGAAAGTGACATGCCATCCCTCTTACCTATAAAAAGACCCCTTCACCACCCCACTATTCCGCACAACTTAAGCCACTTGGTTTGATCAAACCCATACTAAATAACTCCAAAAAAACTATTATAAATGT
This sequence comes from Viscum album, assembly GCA_963277665.1. NCBI lineage: Eukaryota > Viridiplantae > Streptophyta > Magnoliopsida > Santalales > Viscaceae > Viscum > Viscum album. The sequence goes on from OY728140.1 coordinate 499,608,315, forward strand.
CATATTGATATTTTTCTCATAAAAAAACCACCCTTAAAATTCTTAATCTAATTTTCAATAGAGTTATTCCAAGGAGTAAGGTAAAAATTCCTAATCACTCATTTTTCATTTATATATTTTTTCTTTTTTCTTATACTTCCTACAAATATATTATAATTATGATAACATAATTATATTTATATAATAATTATACTGAAATTTTATTTTTTTTAATGAAATAATCATTTTCTACCTTCCTTGCAACCATTAGAAAAATGAAAACATCGCTCATGCGTACATGCAGATTACCGAATCCATGAACGACATATTTTATTTTTCATCATTATTTCACATGAATGACTATAAGAATGTATTCAATAAATAAACATGAAATTTATTATATAATTAATATTATGGAAAGATAAATCATTACATACCTTCCTTCTCTTCTTTTCATTAGAAAATGAAAACGACGTTTAGGCATACGTGCAGACTTCCACCTCCATTGATGGCATGTTTCATTTTCACCACCACCATTAATTTATGGTTACAAAATATATTTGATGAATATATATGATATTAATGATAAATATATATCATAAATATGATTCTTAAATGATGAAAAAAAATTGATGATCATTATATAGTAATATGTTGATATCAGTAAATTATCTGAAACAAGCTCATCATGGACCTTGTTATCTTGAAGCATGACCATATTTTCCATAAAATGAACATGGTGATGTATAAATAATTGAAAAAATGATTTCAATATCTTATATAATCTTGGAATGAATAAATTAGTATCAAAGAATAACATTCTATGTCTCAATTACAAAACATGTGTGAAACAAAAAAAATTAACAACATTTGATGATGAAAATAAATGATAACAAACTAATGGATATATAGTGAATGATTATATTTAAATATTATAAAAGGTTATAGATACTAATAATGTTCTTAAATAAGTTATTAAGATATTTATATTTGTTATACATGATTTTAGAGCACATCTGACCATGAGGAAATCCAACGTAAGGGTTTTTTGTCTTAAGTTCCCTTCTTTGGAACATGTTTTATATTATGAAACTATTATCATTTTTATGATGTATAAGTTTACCATTTTATATATTTCACCATGAATAACTTTATTCATGATATTTAAAGTTTTATTTTAAGTTTTCTCCTTTTAGGTATTTTGATTCAAAGTTACCAAAGGCCTAAGGTTTTCTTTTCAAATATCAGTTCTTTTTGGATGAGAATATTTCTACTCCATATCCATATTCTTTTCCCTCCAATTTTATCCCTTTTTATATTAAAATAACTTTTTTATTATTTATTGTGACCAACATATTTTTCGTTACCTATTTTCAAAAGGAAGTTGTATTACTCTTTTAGAAATGGGAGTTTCAATAAATACATTTTGAAATATTATTCATGTTTATACACTTTATCTTCCAATCCAAATTTGTGGAGTTAGCCTTTATTCCTTTTCAAAATTTATTAAAATTATTTTATCCATATTCTTGAAAATGATATTTAAAAGTGACTTGTGACTTCATTTTTTATTAACTTTTAATTTATTTACAAAATGTGAAATGAATATTCTTTTAAACTTTGTCTATACTAACATATTTTGTCATCACCTTCATCAATTTAATTTAAGAATATTCCTCTCTAAGTATTCATGTTTTTTAAAAGAAATTCCCATTCACATTGATTTATAAGATATTTTCTAAAAGGGGTATAAAATATGTAAAGGATTCATCTTCTTATTTCTCCAAGAAATTTTTTAATGCACATCTAAAGGTGTTTTTCATATATGTCAAAATCCTTTAAAGTTATTATGTTTCACTGAGGATATGAACTAATGATACCATGCACCTCCTTTATCCAGATAGATTATAGTCATATTTTTTCATTTATTGACTGAGGAAAAGTTTATTATGTATTGTATTAATCATTAAATTGACAACAACCATGTACCCAAGTGGTAGAGGCTCTTTATTGGAATACAAGAGACCCGGGATCAAATCTGATTGAGGGTGAATTTCCGGGTTAATATAGAAGTACTGTAGCAAGTACTATTCAATACTATAGCAGATGAAACTATTCATCTGATTTGGGCCTTCAGGTTACTAGTTTGGGCCTTCGGGATGTAGGGCCTTCGGGCCACCAGTGGCCTTAGGTCCACAGGGCTTTCGGGTCATAGAAAAGACCAAAAGAAGGTCAAAACACATAGGAGTAGGCCCAGATAAGGATTCAGAGAAAAAATCACAACCACCAGAGTAGAGCTAACCATATTGGAAGAATGAGAGGGTATGACAACTGGCATCAGAACCAGGCACCGTGCAACTATGTATGGGGAAATGCTAGTCGATCATCCATTTGAGGTGGGGATCTAGGTGCGTTCAAGATGCAGATGCTGTGGAGGGACTATTTCAAGTGTGTTAGGTCTTAAGCCTTTAAGGTCTTGTATTGGGGCATGTATGGGCCTTGTACCTTGGGCCTACGAGTTATGTAAGGGTTCCCCTTCAAACCTTAAAAGGGGGATTATCCAAAAATAAAAAAAGAAGGCCTTCAGTCTATTCGGGCTATTAATCATTAAATATTTGAGGATTACATTAGTCATGTGAAATTGACAGGTCGGGAAAAGAATTGTATATCCCCTTTATGTATCAATAGGTCTCATGAGACAAAAAAGTTTGGATATTTGGGGCATTCCTACCCATTTATTAATTATGACTTGGTTGTGGTATTGATTGTAAGTATGGTGTCTTGGTTATAGTCTTGATGATAAGTATGATGTGTTTGTTATGATCTTGATGATAAGTATGATGTATTGGATACAACCTTTTAGGTAAGATTAAAATTTCTAACATTATGTATTTCATTAATATGATATTAGTTATTGATATATATATGTTTATTTATTGGAATGATATCCATGTATATATTATGATCATTGTTTCTTTTTTTAATGGAATTATTCGGTTTATTTATTCCTTCCATATTATTCACATCTTATTTATTCCTTGATAGATTTTTTTGTATACTACCCCTTACAGAGCGCTTAAGAACACTCTTATTATGTTTCCATTTACCCAGGATTATAAAGAAAATTATTATGTATGAGACATATAGATGGTCATGATGTGTGGATAATTTTATGGGAGATAACGAAGAATTAATATAAAATAATAAATCCTTGGTTTACTGTAAAAAATGAATATTATATGGGAAAGATATGGGTTATGTTTTTTTTCTAAATCTCTAAAACTCTAAACCTAAATGTTCTTTGGTGTGTAAGTGACTCAATATTTTTTATTGATATTTAAATTACAGATGATTAAGTTTGGGTCACTTTAGTCATATAAAAGGCAGCATGCAAATAATATGTTTATTAGCATAAGATCTGGGAGTATAGGTTTGGGGTATCATAAAAAGTAAAATGCATGGTTTTGAAGAAACATATATTATGTGATACTTGAAAATTTATTCTTTGTTAATAATTTATTGATTTTATTGGAAATGATGTTTAACCTAGGTAGGATGGATTTTCTTTGTGATGATGTGTAGATTTTATGCTTGAGGATAAGAAAGTGTTTAAGTGTTAGGGTATTTGATAGCTATGATTCATACATTTTTTTATTTTAATTAATTTTATTGATAAATTAATTATTTTTTCTTAATTTTTGGTGTTTTTTTGGAAACATATAGAGTTTTGTGTTTTTTTTATATTTTAGAGTTTTTGAAGACTCATATAATATTAAAATCAAGGGAATACTTTCTTCATAAGATTAATTGGAACATAGCATGAGATACATTATGTTAACCAAGGGGTAAGCATCTCATGTAAGATTAAAAGGAATAAAGGTAGATATGTAAAAATCAACATATGTGGGATGAAATATATGTAAGGAAATATAATGGATTTAAAAGATTGTTTAAAGATAAATCATATTCTAAGAAGGTCACATGAGATTAAAATGAAGGTATCGTGTGTGATTTACTCAACTCTCACTATTTTCTGGGTAATATTAAATTGTTCCCATGTAAGATTAACTATTAAATGTAACATCTTGCATGAGATTAACCAGAAGGGGATGTTTCTTCATGATAGTAGTTTAAGATGACCAATTTTTTAAACATGTAGGGGAAACTTTCCATTTTTTATTAAGGAAAGAAATTCCTTTTTTAATAGGGTTTAGAGGTAACCCTTATATGAACTAGAGGCCTAGTGTATCAAAGGACTAAAAAAATTTGATAACTTGAAGGCCTTGTGGCTTGAAAACCAAAGGATATGACCCTAAGTTCTAAGAAGAGTATCCAAAATGCAAATCATGATCCTAGTATTCTCTCTGCGATACCCCCTACCATAAAATATTGAATTTTAGCACCCCACTGTGAAGTCATGGTAGAGAACCCCTCTTTAACCTATTTATGGGAAGAGGGATTGATGATAGGTGTTAGTGAATACATTTATCTTTTGAGCTGCCCACTTAGTAATCCATATATATCTCCATGCCATGTTGGTTTCGAAGATGCATCACTTCGCCTATCTGGTCATCACAATTCGCATGATATGTCACCCCTTCTTCCAAGAATCATCATGTTGTACTTTTCTTTTCAATATCATTGAACTGGACCCCTCTATCCCAAGTGGTTAGAGACCAAGTTGATAGCTGTCAATGCACCTATCACTATTTTAAGATGCCTACCCAAAAATACTACATGAATCTAGGATAAACTACCTACATGATGCATTGAAATGATCAGTTGGTCAATCTACGTCATCTGCTTCTCGGTGGCGGCTCAATGACCCTGTGGTCTGAAGGCTTATAGCACCCTGAAGGCTCTATGGCTCATAGGCCCAAAACTGTGGCCCAAAGTCCTAATCAAATGAATATTTTTACTGTTACAACATTGATACAATACTAATATAGTACTAAAAAACTTGGAAATAATCCTCCACTAGGATTTGATACTGGGTTTCATGCAGGATTACAGGGTGTGTTAACCACTCAGATACCACCCAAACTACAAGTCCAAGATTTCCATGATTGAACTTGGAGAATCAGATGTGTCGTGATACATTTATCATGACATGAGGTACCTACATAAAAATGAGATGCATGTGATTACCCAAGAAATCTAGTTGTGATGAGAGGAAGAAGAATATGCCTTGCACTACAAACTAGTAAGCTTACATCGTGATGTGTTGTATGCATGGGAGCCGTCTAGCTTTCTTAAAAAAATTTTCCAGGATAAATGGAGCTTAAAATGTGATGGATAATAAGGTGACGAGACAACATGAAAATTAATATTCATGATGTCAAGATTAGAACATGAGGGTTCTCTCATCGTAGGAAATATGTTTGTCTCAGTTTTCATGTGATGAAAGCAAGGAGGATATATGTGCATGAGATATGAAGGATGGTTGTGGCATGGTTCCTGTTTTTGTGTCATGATCATGTAGAAGTTGGAAAAGGTATGGGATGAAATATCTAGGTTTCACCATGAACAATATCCTTACAAATTGAATTATATACCTGCTGATGTGGAACTTAAATTGATTAATTTTCCACATCTTTTTGATTTATTTTTAATGATTTAGTTAATTAATTTTACACTTTTTGTTAAATATTCACACTTTTGTAATTTTATAACTAAATTCATTAATTAATAAGTTTTTATAATTAAATTTTATTTTTATGTCCTCTTTATTAATTAAGTTTTTGAATCTTAGTTTTTAGGTTCATTAACTTTTCTATTTAATTTTTGTAAATTGATGTTCTACTTTATTAATTTTTTTTATTTTTCTAGCTATTAATTAATTAGTTAATCAATTTACCTCATCTAATTAATTTAAACCTTAACTTAATTTTTATTTTATTTTTATAATCAATTTTTTTAGTTTCAAACAACTAACTTAATTCTTTAAATTTAATGTTTTAATTAAATTAATTAATTTAAAAATTGATTTATGAATCTACATGAATTTTTAATAACCTGAAATTTTTTATTAACTAATTGTTTAATTAGTTTATTTTATACTTAATCAACTTAATCAACTTAATCTTTAATTTAAATTTAATTTTTTTAATTTTGTTTTCTTAAAATTAGTTCTCTTTATTTATTAATTTAATAAGTTAATTTGATCCCAATACTTTAAATAAATTTTTTTCTTTAATTTTTATTCTTTTATAATTTTTGTTAACTTTTTATTAATTAATTTTGGTATTGGTTTATAGATGGTAATTAAGTCACCGTTACCACCACTTTTTCCTAGAATGGTGGCTTGATTTTTCTTAGAACGGTGTCATCGTTTCTTGCCACCATTATTTGAAACCCTATCAAACCATTCCACCTTTCTCTGTCCCACCATTCCTTATTTAGTTTCACCATTTCCTTGCCCTGGCACTATCAACCCAATATTGTCTCATGGAGACATCGTTTCTTTCTCCCACCAGTTCTCCTCATGGTCTCACCGTATCCTTGTTAGCCAATATACATTAGTTAGTATGAAACATAAAAATTTTAAACTTTGACTCGATTTCAATGATAGTTGGGTCAAGTTTTTGGCTTCATTTATAGGGAAGGCTTCGAGTGACCATTTTTCAGTTCTAAAAAAAATTCAAAAAAATCACATATAAAAAAACACCAAAAAAATTGAAAATTTTGAAAACTATGTAATAAAAAAATTCTGCTTTGATTCACTGTTAGTTTTTTTCTAATGTTTTGACTATTTTTACCGCATTTTGGTTGTTATAAAACTTTTATTTCTTGAAATATTTGTGCTGAGTTCCAACTATTATCACTGTCAATTGTATGAACACTAGATATTCTACTGTTAGACTAGATCCCCCAAACCCAGTGTTAGAAAAACATCTTTGTGCTCTAAAAAAGAAGAAAAAAACCGAAATGGAGAATTTAGATGTTAAGGTTCCTGCACCTAACAACTTCCAAAACCATCATAAACTCTTATAATAAGTATAAATTCTTAGGATGAGGGAGTTTCAACTCCCTAAAGTGTTAAGTAATCAATATTCTATTAGGTTAACTCCTAGATCTAGAAACTATGAGTTGAAACAATCCCATATATCTTTGTTTCCTGTATTCAGTGGACTCTCTAATGAGGACTCTCTAGCCTTAATTAGAGATTTTTAAAACATAGTGCAGCAATTACCACTGCTAGGACTCACTGACAATGAGCTGAGGATGGGAGTATTTCCCTTTTACCATACAGGGAGTGCTAGAAATTGGTTTTTGAGTCTTGATGAGAATATTTTTGAGAAATGGGACCAATTCTATAATTCATTTATCATGAAATTATATCCACAAATACTTAAGGGTGAACTTAGAGTTAAGATCACTAGATTTTACCAAGAGGACAGATAAGCCTTTCATGAGGCTTGGGATAGATTCAAGGACCTTCTTAAGCAGTGTCCCCATAATCAACTCCCATCCCACCCTCTCATGGATACCTTTTATGAAGGGATGTCCTCCTCTAGTCAGAACTTAGTTGATCAAGTAGCTGAGGGAAATTATAATGATAATACTGATGAATAATTTAGATAAATTTTCAATAACCTTGACTTAAACTCTCAGCATAAAAATTAAATAAGAAAGAGAGTGAATAGAAATATTAACATTAGTTTTGGAAATGACACTCATGCCCAACTTGATGAAATCACCAACCAACTTCCATATTTACTGAACCAGAACTCTAAACAATCTGTCAATCAACTGGGCTATTAAAACACCAACTAATCACTTATTGAACAATGTTCACAATGTGGTATATTTGGTCACACTGAAAACTTCTATCCCAACTTTGATATTCCAACCCAATAAAAATAAAATACTAAATTTGTCAATTATGGTCCTAGGATGCCTAATAAAAAATACCCCTTTTTAAAAAACTAAAACCAAGGCTATAGGAACCATCCCAATATGTCATGGAAAGACCAAGGTTTAATCAAACAATCCACTGCCCCAAATTTTCAAAATCAACCTAGAAAAAAAATTTCAAAATCAATCATGGTGTGAATCTTATAACTCACAAGGAAACCATGATGAAAAAGTTATTTTTAAATTATATCTAATATAAAATAGAATGAAATCTCAGGTGGAAAGATTCATAAATAAACTGAATTAACATGAAACCAAATATGAATCTGATAAAATAAAAAATGAAGTTAGAATGCAGAACATGGAAACACAACTAGGCCAACTTTCTAGAGACTTTACTTCAAGGGATAAAGATAGAATTCTAAGTACAACTAAACTTAAACCTAGAGAGAATATCATGGTTGTAGTCACTATAAGTTGTCTTAACACTCAAACCATAGCTGAAAAAGAATTTGAAAATACCTAAACTGGAAAATTTAACGAATCTATAAATAAATTTTTTCTTTGTTCAGAATCAGGAATTCAAGAGAAAAGTGTTGAAAATAAGGAAAATCTAAATTTGACACCTAAAATTCAAGCTGGAAATGTTTCTAAAAATAAAAAGAACAAAGGAAAGGAGAAAAATATTGAAGAAATGATGGATATTCCTACTGTTATTATGAATTTTTCCCCACCCATCCCTTTCCCTGAAAAAATAACACCTCAAAGTAATTCTAAGTCAAAACTTATTCAGTTCCTTGGACTTTTTACCAAGCTCAAAGTGAACTTCCCATTTATTCAAGCTTTAATTAAAATCCTATTTTACATAAAATCTCTTAAATTTTTTTTAAAAAAAAATACTCTTGAAGAATTTTCCACCTACAGCCTCACTAAAGAGTGCAGTTGAGATTGGGTTGTACCTTAAGAAATTCTAATCATCTAAACTTCTTGTGGGACTTAGGTTCTAGTATCAACCTACTCCCATACTCACTATTTCAACAGTTGAGATTGGGTAATCTTTAACCCACTACAGTCATACTTTAGTTGGATAACCGATCATTCACTCATCCTATGGGAAGGGTAGATGTCTTGCTAGTTAGGGTTGGGAAGCTGTTTTTGCCTACTGATTTCCTAGTCTTAGATATAGAATGTGACCAGGAGGTTCCCATCATTCTGGGTAGTTCCTTCTTGTCCATTGGTGGAGCTTTCATAGATGTGTCTAAGGCTCAACTTATCTATTAAATTTGGAGAAAAACAAGAAGAATTTAATGTCTTTAAAAATGTACAAGGACCAACATTCCCTAAAAATTGTTCAAAGATAGAGTCCTTAGAAGATGATAATCAATTTGAAAATCTTTAAGAATCTGAAAATCAATCCTATAATGAAGAAATAAATTTAGAAACTGAAATTCATGATTTTCCTATTTCACATGATTTAGAATCTCCTCAAACAATGAATCTAGAAAATTTTCTAGAACTAGACAACTGTCTAGTTACTACTTCTATTTGAGATGAGTCATCTGATTCTAAACTTAGAGATTTTTTTAGGGAATTTTATTGTGATTATTTTTCTCCAACACTTCTGAACATTTTGATAAATTATAGGGAGATATGTTAAGACAACTTGATGACTTTACTTTGATAAATCTGTTAAATTCAAATATGAAAAATCTAGACAGTGAGCTGTCCAATTTGGATAGTAGTGTTGTATATTCTGAATCTAGTCTTGAAATTTAAAACCTTTCATATTTATAAACTCCCTATAATAGATATGTTAAATATCTTGGTCCTCCTAGGCCCAAGAGTCTTACTTCTAGTGAAAAATCAACCATCCTTGAACTTAAACTACTTCCTGCACATCTAAAATATTCATTCTTGGGTGATAATTCCACTCTACCTGTAATAATTTCTGCTGAGATGAATGAAAATCAAGAGGAAATATTGTTAGATGTTTTAAAAAAGTTTAAATCTTCCGTTGTATGGACCATAGCTGATATCAAGGGAATTATTCCTTCATTCTGCATGCATAAGATACCTATGGAGCAAGACCATAATCCTAGGGTATAATGTCAAAGAATATTGAACCCCAATATGAAAGAGGTTGCGAGAGAAGAATTCATTAATCTATTGGACACTAGAATAATATATCCTATTTCAGATAATACTTGGTTTAGACCGGTCCAAGTAGTTCTTAAGAAAGGAGGGTTCACTTTTTTCAAAAATGAGAAAAGTGAAGAAATTCAAGTTAGGAAAGCCAAAAAATGGAGAGTCTGTATAGAATATAGGAATATTAATTATACTACTATAAAGGACTATTTTCCCATGCCCTTCCTTGATCAAATTCTTAATATACTTGCTGGGAATGAATTTTTCTGTTTCCTGGATGGGTATTCTGGTTACAACTAGATTCTAGTAGCTCCGAGGATTAGGATAAGACTAATTTCACATGCCCTTTTGGGACATTTTCCTACAAGAAGATTCTATTTGGACTTTGTGGTGCTTCTGATACCTTTGAAAGGTTTATGATGGACATTTTTTTTGATATTATTGAGAGGATCATATAGATTTTCATGTATTAATTTTCTATTGTGGGTAATAATTTTGATACTTGATTAGGAAATCTAGAGTTAGTGTTGGAGAGATGTTTAGATACCAACCTAGTTTTTAACTAGGAAAAATTCCAATTCATGGTCACAAAAGGTATAGTTTTAGGACATAAAGTGTCAAAGAGAGGTTTGGAGGTATAAACGGCTAAAATAAAAGTTATTCAAAAACTTCCACCTCCTAAAAATGTTAATAGTGTTAAAAGTTTTCTATGTAATTCTGGTTTCTATTGGAGGTTTATAAAATATATTTCTTAAATCACTAAGCCCTTGTGTTCCCTTCTTTCTTAGTATGCACCCTTTTTCTTTGATGAAAACTGTTTGAAATGTTTTAATATTATTAAAGAAAAACTCACTACATCACTTATCATCACTAAAACTGATTGGAAACTTTATTTTGAATTAATGTGTTATTCTAGTGATATGGCTATTGGAGATGTCCTAGGATAGAGGAGAGATAAGAAGCTGTATATGGTTTATTATGCTATTAGACTACTAGATGAGGCCCAAAGAAACTATACCACTACTGAAAATGAGTTGTTACTTATTGTTTTTTCTCTTGATAAGTTTAGGCAGTATCTGTTAGGTTCAAAATTCATCATATTTACTAATTATACTACCTTGAATTATATTTTTTCTAAGAAGAATGCTAAACCCAGAATGATTAGATGGATTTTGTTGTTATAGGAGTTTGATTTAGAGATTAGGGATAACTAGGGAGATGAAAAACTAGTTGTAGTCTATCTTTCTATGCTTCCTCATAACCATTCTGAAGACCTAAGGGATATCAACTATTCCTTTCTTGATGAAAAGTTACTCACTATCTCTATAAGGTAGTCGATATGGTTTTCAGAATTTTCCAATTTTTTGGTAGTAGGAGTCCATCCCAAGGATATGTCTAATAACTAAAGAAAAAAAATTCATTTAACAACTTTAGTATTATATCTGGTATGTCCCCTTAATGTTTAGGAGGTGTGATGATGTTATACTTAGAATGTTTGTGCCAGAGGAAGAAAGTTTTTTCTATTATAGAGAGTTGTCACTCCTCACCTTAGGGAGGAAACTATGGTGGTGAAAGGATAGCTCAAAAATTCCTTCAATCTGGTTTTTATTGGGCCAATTTGTTTAAGGACTCTAGGAGCCATTTTTTTGGCTGTGATAGGTTTCGGAGGTTAGGAAATGTTGGGAGGATGCAGGAGTTTCCCCAAAAAGGTATTCTGGAAGTTGAGATTTTTGATATTTGAGGTTTATATTTCATGGGTCCATTTCCATCATCTCATGGGAATGAATATATTGTAGTGGCTGTATACTATGTTTCTAAGTGGGTTAAGGCAGTAGATCAACCCAAAAATCAAGCCAACAGTGTTGTTAAATTTGTTAAAAATAATATCTTTTCAAGATTTGGTGTACCCAAACCCTTCATCACCAATAATGAAACACAATTTAAAAACTACAAGTTTAAGGATTTAATAGAAAATTATGGTTTCTCTCATAAAACTGGTACTACTTATCATCCACAGTCCAGTGGATAGATAGAGATATAAAATAGAGAGCTAAAATAAATCTTAGAGAAAACTATCTCTCATTCTAGAAAAGTTTGGCCACTTAAGTTAGATAAATATTTATGGGCATATAGAACAAATTTTAAGACCCCAATAGGTATGTCTCCATATAGTCTATTATTTGTAAAATGTTGTCATTTTCCTTTAGAGTTACAACATAAGTCATATTAGGCAGTTAAGGCCTTAAATTTTGATTTTAAGAGTGCTAGTGATAGAATATTTCTTGATCTGAGTGAGTTTGATGAAATAAGGAGAGAGTCATATGACAATTCAAGGATTTATAAATAGAAGACTAAAATCTTTCATGATTCTATCATACAAAAAAATAATTTGATTTTGGATATAAAGTACTCCTCTTTAATTCAAGACTAAATATCTTTACTAGGAAGTTAAAATCCAAGTGGTCTGGACTATTTACTGTGGTTAGAGTTCTTAAGAATGGAGCTGTTGAGATTGTAGGTGAAGAGAACAAGGCCATGATTATTAATGGGTAGAGAGTTAAAATCTATTTTTAAGGACATCCAAAGGACTTGGATTCCTTTAATGTTCTTGAAAAATGATTCTAATAAAGTATAACTTAATACTTTAAACTTAGTGATGCATTGGAGTCAACCCATGGGTTTTATTGTATTTACTTTAATTCTTGTTTTACATTTAGAATAAAATGCTTCTTTCTTGCTCTATTTTATGTGAATTTCCTATTAATTCTTGTACTTGGTCTCCCTGATCTATGTTTTTAGAGTATTATGATGATTGGAATCAATAAAGGAGTGAAATTATAATACTAGAGAATTAATGACAAAGTTTAATTTAGGGAAGTACTTTAATCTTAATTCTGATTTCATTTTTCTTCTCCATTTTTAAATTAAAAAAAATTCTCTGGTAAGTCACTGTTACTCTATCTAATGGTGAGTCATTGAGTTACTATTTCATTTAAGTCACCTTTACATTTTTAGCAATGAGTCATATTAATAGTGACTCACTGATAAGCTGCAAACAGTGAGTCAGTGAGTGCTGTTTAAAAAAAATTATGCTGCATGTTTGTTGTGCTGGAAATTATACTGTATATGTTTACTGCAATTTTTTTTTCAATAGTTAAAAATCTTTACTGAATAAAATTTAGTGTGGGGGGATCATACCCACATTTTTTTTGCATGTTATGCTTGTCTCTGTTAGGATTTTAGCTTACATTGTTTTGTTATACTAAAAATATTTTTGAATCAAAACTGTAATATTACTTGCACCCTATTCATTGTGAACCTACAAGTTACATGCAATTATTTGAGATTAATTTAAAATTCTTTTCACTGACTTAAATGATAGTGAATGATCTTATATGAAACTACTGTAAAATAATTATTTTGGCAAACATCCTGTTGAACTTTAATGAGATCCCTGAAACATGTCATCAATCAACTTTATTGAAAATATATTTTGAACTTTAAAAATCTAATTGTTGTCTTCTCCACATTTGAATTCAACTTTGGGGACAAAGTTGGATTTTAAGTGTGGGGGAGGGGGTCAACCTATATTAATCTAAACTATGCTTAATGATAGCCCATCAAATCCCTCTATAAAAAATGGTTAATTTTTTTAAAACTCTTTCATAATTTTTTGTCTCTTTAGGCTTCACTTTGTTTTACAAATGAGTCTTGCCTAAGGATAGTATCTTTTTGGTAGTTAAGATTTTCCGTGAATCTGAAAATTGTGAGGATGAATGACTACTGATTGAATCTACTTAGTGAATTTATGGAAATTTTGTTTAATAACTTTGTTTGAGAGTGATATAGGATACTTCTGGGTGGAATTGAGATCATAACTTTAAGCACCAGATGGTTCAACTTTAACCTAGGGGACTCAATTTCTTTTAATTATTAAAATTAATCACCTTAATGATCTAATGTAAATGGTTGTTATATAAATATTTTGAAACTGGAGTAATTTGGGCATTTGGGAACCCACAGTGATTCTCTAAAACCCTAGGCGCTGGGTTCATTTCTGTTAACCAAAATCCCTCTATTCCCTTTGAATAAGTTCATTTTCAGAGTGATTATCACATGTTACATGGATTAGGAAAAATTAAATAAAGTGTCTAGGGTCAAAATGAGTTTATTAAGGTGAGGGGAATGATGAATTCTACATGAATAAGGTGATAATTGGTTTATATGGGAATCACTTAGGTTGTATCAATAAGGCTATTATATATATATATTGGGAACTTAGGTGAAATTCAAAGTAGAAACTTCTTTTTGTTAAGTTTTTTATTCCACTTACTTTTAAGATGTTATAACTCTTGAATTTAAGACCTAGATTTGCAATGAAGTTAGTCATTAGGGAGCTTCAAATAGGAGGTAGTACATCCTCATAGGTAGATGATTATCTATTTTCTTGAATACCAGTAAGATATTGTTAAAGGCAATATTTCTTTTGATAATTTCATCTCAAAATATTATTTCTCAATTCGAGGTCCTCTGTTTTGAAACTGTTTAACATGATTCAATTTGATATGATCAATAAAAACAATTTTTCTATTTTAAAATGGTAATAAAACATGAGATTTTTTGATAACAAACAATGTTTAAGTGTGGGGGAGTTTGAAATGTATATCATGTTTTTATGTTAATTAAAATCAAGTTGAATTTATATAGATATATTCTTAGGTATATGAATCACTACTATCAAAATGAGGCTATAATGAATTTTTATTCAAATTGGAGGCTTATTTATCTGCTTTTTTTTAAAAGAATAAGATCGGTGATATTAATATGGTTGTTATATGTCATCACAATAATATTATTTCTTATAAAATCTTAAGAAAATTTTATTTTTTAGCACCTCGAAAGGAAAGTTGACACCTATTTGTGTTGATGATGAACAAGTATTGGGTTCTCATGCTCAAGGGGAGAATGGAAATAAGAAGTCAGCTGGATCAGTACAATTTCATGGAAAAGAAATTGTTGAATCAATTATAAAAGATGTTGTTGATGCAATATGAAAGAGACTCAAGGTTGATGTCAGTGACCCAAATAATACATGAAATTTCTACTATTCTCTTGAATAAACCTCAAGAGAATCCAATAGTGAGGCTTTTGTTAGAAGGAATAGAAAAAGATAAGAGCCCATGGTTCAGGAATAAGAGGCTAAAGTTGTAAAAGTTAAACAAATAGTGTTTATGTGTGTAGAAAATAATTATATAGAAAGGCCAACTAAAAATAAACATGAGCTCAAGGCTCATTCATAAGAACATGTGGAAAAGAATGATCAATATAGTGAAAATGTTCAGGCATATGTGTTTGAAACTACTGAACTAATTGAAAATAAGACAGTCTCTATAGATTCAAAATCCTTGGAAAAGGATATTATAGAATCTGGTGACAAAAAATAAGTTCTTAGAACAATTTCATCATCATCCAGTGAAAGGATTGAAGGTTAGTATCTTTATTTGGTTGAAGTGGGAAAACACTTATGAAATAAAGAATAGGAATATTTTGATTCTATTAGTGAACAAATTGAATCTTTGTTGTTAAAATTTAAATAGATGATATAAGTGAATACAAACTTTCATAGTGATATGGAAGTTTCTAGAAAATATTTGGATGATTTAAAAAGTTCAACTGTTCCAAAAGAAGAGTTAGAATAGTTAATCTCAGCTACACAAACAAAAATAAAATTCTATTTTCAAAAGATATTTTGATGCATTTTAGAGAGAAATGTATAACTTGATTAGGAAACTAAAAGTATAATTAGTTTCAATGTCATATTTTGGAGAATTAAGGAAGTATCTAGGGATTTAATTTTAACGAATAAGAAGTAGCTCAAGTTAAGAAAGGTATTATACTTATAGTCATCAAAATTATCCATATTTGGTAAGTAGGTTTGAATCTATTACTATATTTACATCTATAATAAATGATAAGATTCATAATATTCAATGTGAAAGTGTTCCACTTCACATTTTTTTTGAAATCAAAAAGTTCATGTTGAAAAATTAACATCTAATGAGCTTGGTATTAGAAAACTCCTCACCAGTTAAGTGAGATGCTGTAAAAGTTTTTACAATCTAAAGAGTATGTCCCTGAGTTTTTAAAGTTATATTTGATTTAAAATATGAAAATGGGATAGAATTCAAATATTTTGATGAAATAGTGGGTTGGGATGTTTAATCAAAATTTATAAGAAGTGATGGAATAGATCAAGAATTTTCATCAGGCTGTTTGAGATTCCTTTTCATCTAACACCTCATCTAAACTAGAACCTCCACCCTCATATAATCCCGCTTCTTAACTTTTTTAGCCACATATTACTGTAATAAAAAATGTAAATTCTTTTCTTTATTATAATTATTCTTATTTATTTATTTTCTATTTTTTCAACTCTATTTAATGTATACAAATCATTTTTTTCTTATCTTAAGAGAACATTTACTGTCAGTTTTGTGCCACATTAACTGTGTAATATACAATTTTTTGATACTTTCTTTTTGATATCACAAACAGGGTAGAACATTGGGTAAACAAAAAATTCTTATGAAAATAATATATTAAACAAGGAAAATAAGATAAATTTAAAAATTTAAAATTTTAATATAAATCTCTTTAGTTTGGTCAACATATATTTTTTTAATATTCTTTTTCTATCTACAGTTTATAAACCTTTAAATGAGAACTGTAATTTTTTTATATCTCTATAAGAATCTATTTTATTTGTGTTTAAATTTTATATATTTCCTATATGTTTTGATATATGTTTTTTCTATTCATCAAAAGGGTAGACTATTGGGAATATATTATCTCAACAATACTTTATGAATCTTGTTAATTTTAATGTTCACAAATACCCTTTTTTATTTTATTAGTGAAATTAATTTAAATTTTTTTCAAGATTATATTTATTGAAAAATTTATCTTGTTTTAATGTTATTTATAGGTTAATATTTTTTTATAAATTATTATGAATATGTTCATAAGTAGTCTAGAAACACTGTTTATACTGTACGTTTGTAAGTGGAACGTATGGTTTTCAAACCCAATATTAGGAGTGAAAATATATATTAGGTACCCTATTCTATTGTCAAAGTATGGATCATGAAATATAATTTTGAGAGTTACCCTATATTTAATAAACTAACATATGGATCAACAACTCAACTTTTTGATGTTAACCATACATTGGAAACTGTGCTTTCGAAGTTAACCCTATGTTTGAATTAGTCAACTGTGGAGTTTAAATTCAAGATATTTTCCAAGATTTATACAATAGCCTTGATGATATTATTTAATCTATTTTAAAGCTTCTTAAATACCAATTAAAAGGCTCATTTTCAATAGATTAAATCATTCCTATTACTAAGGGAAGTTAATACTTTCTTTGAATGTTTCAAATTCAAATAGTCATAATTTATTTGGTGATGTTTTTGGATCTGTTTAAACAAAAGAAAACCGAGTTTATCTTGTTAAATAACAATAGTTATGTAATTAATAGGTATAGTTCCTTTTGTGAAAAACAACATCTCTACTATTCCTAAGATCTAGACTTTGGAGACATACATGTTTTTGATTATGAGCTTTTTGACTATTGTTATATTATTGCTACTACTATTGTGTTGTTACTGTATTTCCTGAAGATAATTTTCAATTATGATCTATTTGAAGCTATTCTTTCTTGAATACTCTTATCTAAGAAAAATAATATCCATTATTTATTAGTTACTGCTACAATTATGAGGTAAATATGTTTCTCATCAAATCAATTAATCTTGATTTCTTAGAGTATCAGCTGCTCGCACTCATCTATGGCAGTGCTTTAGCTTCTTGAACTAAGTTGTGGATTAAGAGGTTTTCTATAAAAGAAAATATTTTATTGTAAGGTTTAAACTCCATACACTTAGTTTTGGAGGTATTATGATAATAGGACTTATTTAGTAAAAATCACCAAACTCATTGAGAGAGTGTTGGTGGAGTGGACTAGAGGATATTTGTTCCCTAAAACACTATAAAAACTATTGTATTCTTCTTATCTATTTTCCACTACATAAATTTATTATATAATATAATGCTAAATATATTCATAATATAAAAATAGGGATAAATTTTTAATCTTTAAAGTTATTTAAAAGAACACAATTCACACCCCTCTTATGTATCTTCATATCATTCTGACCTAAAAACATTGAAAAAGACTGTTGAGATTCCATGGAAATTTAAAACCTCAGGAATTAGAGGATCAGATCCAGTAGATGATTTGATTCTTCATTCTTGTTCGGAACTTGACAAGTTATATGGTTTCACTTGCAACCAACCTTTTTCATGGAGTATAAGGGAGATGGGGGAGACTGATCACACAGACCCATGATGAGGTGACACTCAAATGGTTAGACTTCCAATAGCTATTACATGATGATTATTACACTTTTATATTGAACCCTATTATGATTTAGAAGATTCTCGAGAAGAATCATGGTGATATGTCTGTTTTTGAGTTTTTCATGAGGTTAACCGACCTCATGAATTACTACCTTGATATGGTGGATGTATATTCTTTTAGGTATGAAAGTTTGAACAGGACCTTCGCAGTGAGATTCATTCTAGAATGGTCTCCTTATGACTAATCACTTATATTGGTGTTTTGGAGATGGATTTGGTTATATATAGATTCCAAGCAGAGGGATGTCAGGTAGTTGGAGCTGGTAGTGTTCATCATGAGGATGAGTCATCTGGAGTATCTTGCAGGTGTCAGTCATTAGGATCTCAATGCATGATACCTCTCCATCCACAATATTAGTAACATGGGTCTGTAGCATAGGGTTTATGCAGAGGATCTAGTCAGCCTGGTGAGGGGATATGTCACACTTGTGAAGAGAGAGGTCACATGGACTATGATTTACTGACCCAGTGTGCTAGGGCTGACAGTCAGGTAGTGGATGGACCTCCATGGTAGAGACAACTTCGGGACTAGGGATATTAAAGGCATGGCTAGGGTGGCCCTTAGTGATGAGGTACTGATAGGGAGTAGGTGGAACTTTGGAGGGAGTAGCTACTGGTGGAGGATGACACTATGAGCTACTTCCACTACCACCACTTGGTGGCCCATTCCAAGCTCTGAGGGCTGGAGGTAGAGGCCACAGGCTGTTGAAAGCTATGAAGGTTTATGAACAGGATGCACATGAGATGATTTAAGGTATAATATTTGTCTTTTAAACTCTTTCTCCTGTAATTATAGACATAAGAGTGAGTAATTATTTCATCTCCCTATCCCTTGTGTCCGAGCTAGGGCTTCCAGTTGAGTCTTTAATCGATCGTCTGTGGAAAGAGGTTCCTATAAGGACAATTATTCAATATCACACATCATCCGATAGTGAAAGTTGGCATTCAGTGGAGATATTTTTTCATGGGACCTTTTAGTCATTACAATGAAACCTTATGGAATCATCCTGGGTGTGGAGAAGTTTTCTATAGTGCTTGCTCAGGTAGAATGTCATTTCAGGAGAGTTAGATGACTTTGTAATAATGATATGAGATTATCCATTTTGGTAGAGAGAGATCATATAGATTAGTGAGTGGGACTCACAAGCGATAAGATGCAACCCATCATCCATGAGTTAGTGAGCATATCCTATGGTCCAACATGCACTTCAAGCATCTGGATTCTTGCAATAGTGAGGGATTTTATGGAATTATTCCTTGGATATATTCTGTGACTACCTCTATGGTAGGAGATATACTTATACATCAATTTTCACCCTATTACCATACCAATATCTTCTATGGTACACCACATGGACCCCAAAAAACTCTGAGAGTTGATGGTGTAGTTTGAGGACCTTTGATTGGAAGGTTTTATAAGACCCAACATGTCCCCCTGGGAAGCTCCAATTTTGGTTATGAGAAATGTAGATGGGATATTGAAGCTTTATTTATATTATCATCACCTAAATTAAGTAATGATAAAGAAAATGTACCACTTTCCAATGATTGACTACATTTTTGACCTATTTATATGTGCAAGTTGCTTCTATGTGATCAATCTTTGGTTCAGCTACCCCCAGTTAAGGGTTCATGAGGTTGATATTCTAAATGTATCATTTTAATTTTTCTATGGAAAATATGAGTTCATAGTGATGCCTTTTAGTGTAAATAACCCCCACTATGTTCATGGATCTTATGAACTAGACCTTCCAATCATACTTATACTATTTCATAGTGGTCTTTATTGATGACATTCTCATTTAATTTGTGTTAGAGGAGGAACATGTAGAACATTTTAGGATAGTATTAGACTTACTATGAGAGCACCATATTTTTGGTAATCTCTCAAAGTGTCAGTTTTGGATCCACAAGGTTCAATTTATAAGAAATTCCATCTGTGAACATGGGTTAACTATCGATACAGTTATGATTAATGCAATTATTTTTTAGGATCCACCCAATAGCGTGTCAGAGGTGTAGAGTTTCCTTAGTTTGGAAGGGTAATATAGGAGGTTCATTGAATAATTTTCTATAATAGAATCCCTTTGACTACCTTTATGTGGAAAGGAAAACCATTTATCTATACTGAGCAGTGTTAGAGAGACTTTGAGGAGTTGATATTGAGGTTGACTAGTTATCCTATGTTGAGACTTCCAGAGGAAGTCATTGAGTTTATAGTTTTTTTATGCCAATGGAGATAGGCTTGGTTTTTTGTTAATTCAGAGGTAGTCAATGATCACTTATGGGTCTTGGAAGTTAACACCCCATGAGTAAAACTACATGACTCACAACTTAGAGTTGTAAGTGGTAGTCCTCACCCTGAAGATGTGAAGGAATTATCTTTTGGGTGAGTGTTTAATTGTTTACTCATACCACTAGAGTCTCATGTACATATTCACTAGGAGATATCTCAACCTAAGATAGAGGCATTATTTAGAGTTCTTGTAGGACTATGAATTCATGCTAGTATATACTCCTTGGAATGGAAATGTGGTGGAAGATGCTCTTAGTAGGAAATCCCATTCTCCCTTGGTGGAGTAAGAGTCTAAGTAGTTGTCTATATTTTATCTACCCCCTTTAGAAAATAAGGGTAAAAATTTCCTTCAGTCGATGGTGGAGACTACACCACTTATTCAACATGAGAGAGAGGCTTGGTTAGGAGAAATATAACGCGAGGTTCTACATGATCAGATATCCACATGAGATGAAATAGAGGGATTTTCTGAAGGACGAGAGCACATCATCCTTTTCTAGATATGGATGGTGGTTCCAGTCACATTGCATCAGGAGGTGTTGATGAAGTTTCACACTTCTCCCTTGATTGTACATTGTGGTGTGGTTGGGATGTACAAGGACCTTTAGTGGTAGTTTTGGTGGGATGGAATGAGGTATAGAATTACCAATTTTGTTTCTAGGTGTCTCACATGTTTGTGGGAAAAGGAAGAACATCAGTTTATTAAAGGTTTTACCAGACCTCTTGAGATCCTATAATGGAATTGAGATGAAATATAAATGGATTTGTAATGGGGATTTTGCACATAGTGAGAGGCCATGATGCTATCTAGACGATTTTTGACCAACTCACCAAGTTAGTGCACTTTATTTCTATATGGGAGTAGAGTTCAGTTGAGATTGTAGGGCTTTTGTATGTGTGGGAGATTATCTAGATTCATGGGGTACCCACAATTATTATCTTCAACCATGATGCTCGGTTTATGTCATGGTTATATAGGGACCTAAAAGATGATTTTGGGGCTCGGTTATGGATTATCATGATGTTTCACCCCCAGAAGGATGGGTAGACTGATTAGACTATCCAGGTGTAAGAGGATATGCTAAGAGCCTATGTGTTAGACATTAGATAGAGTTTATATAATCATTTTACATTGATATTTTTTACGTATAATAATATTTATCACTCTACTATTAGCATGAAACTTTTTAAGGCCCTATACAGGAGACCCTACAGGTCACCCTTATCCTAGATAGAGATTGGTGAGACATCTCCTGTTGGTCCAAAGATGGTACAAATGATGACATAGAAGGTTAAAGTGCCCCATGATTTTATGATAATAGCTCAGAGCTAACATAAATATAATGTGGATCAACATTTTAGACCTTTAAAGTTCAATCCGGGATACCAAGTTTTCCTAAGAGTCTCCCTATGATGAGGATTGCAGAGATTTGTTCAGGGAAGCAAGCTATCCCTAAGGTTCATTAAACTATTCCATATCTTGTGGAGGGTTGCAGAGGTTTCTTACCACATGGACTTACCTCCATAGTTGGATTGAGTTCATGAAGATTTCATGTATCATAGGCGAGGAGATGCATTCACATCCAGACACACATTGTTGACTGGGGAGAGCTGAACATCAAGGCTGGAGCCTCCTTTGTGGAGTACCCAATAGAGATCGAGGACCGACAAAATAGGAACCTACACAGACATTCCATTCCTTTGGTTCAAGTGCTTTAGTAGTAAAGAATCATGAAGGAGAGATCCTAGGAGCATGAGATTCATATTAAGACTTAGTAACTCCACCTTTTTGTGTAGCTTGTGGTTTTTGGGGAAAAAATCCATAAAGGAGGGGATAATGTAAGAACTTTGATTTTTATAGTTTAGTCCATTCAATATATATATATATATATATATGTGTATTTTTTTCAGATTTGGAACCATGTCTGGGTGTTGGAGGACCCCAAAATTAATATTTTAAATTTTTTAATATATATACTAAAGCGCACACGCACACACACACACACATATTTTTAGAATAAAATATTTTCCCATTGTTTGGGACATCAAAGTAAAAATTCATGACTATAGTTGTTTTCGGGATGTGAGGTTTATCCTTAGCGCAACATAAAGTTGGTCAGCATTGGGTGTTTGATGAAAGGAGACCATTGGAGGACAAGATAATTAGTTAAATAGTTTATGTAATTTAATTAATTAACAAGGATAAAATATCCCTCCCCAACCATTTGGTTTTCTATGCATGGTAGTAAGGGAGAGGGTTTCTCCCATGCATGATGGATGAACTGAGGAGGAAGAGGGAAGGAGGTGCTTTCGGACTTCACCCTTGACAAAATTTAAGACAAGATTTAGATAAAACAACTTTTGGGCATGGTTTTAGATCCAAAGCATGGGGTTTTCACTATGAGGTAGGAAAATTTTAAGTTTTATGCTTCAATCACCATATATGTTTTGTTTAATAGTTTTAAAGACCTTTTATGACTACTAAGGTACCTGTGTGGGTCGATCTATGCTAAATTTTGGAAAATGGTGGGTTTAAGAGGTTTTTAGTGATTCCACATTCTAAAATCTTAATAAAAAAACATGTGGTTTAGAAGAACACACAATATCTTATTCTTGTTAGGGGAAGAAAGAGTTTTGGGATCTATACATAGTGTACTCAAAGGACATGCCATGTAGTGGGACTTAGAAGTGTGGCTGAATAAATAGGAAGAAAACCCACATAAATGGTACATGGTCATGTAGTAGCACATGACTAGAACCAAGGAGTACATGAGCATCATCATGTACTCAGACATGACCAGGGTACTTGGACATAACTAGGTACATGGGAATGGGCCGATGTACATGGGCACATGACAAAAGGCATGTGAATACCTTAGGCTACCAAGACACAACATTTACATGTTGTACACATAATGTATAACCATATAGACAGACAAGACATTTATAGGAGAGGAAATTCCCTAGGATCAGGGTGAGGTCACATGCTATGTACTTTTCTGGAGACTTCTTCCTTACATATCTCCTTCTTCAGGACTCATATTTGGGCCTATGAGTATCCTAACTTGAGTGGTTTTCTACATAGAATGTGATGGTATCCCTCATTTTGGCATTGAAGATATAACATAATATGATGAAATATGGATTATTCCTTCAGTGATACTTATCCAGTCAAAGTGATCAGAGATAATCATTAGAGTGATATTGAGGTTGACAACCCCCCTATCTCACCAGGGCATGAGTCCCCAAAACTCTTTATATAGGTAGAGTTAGAAACCTCCATAATACATAGGGAATGGGTCCTCTATCGATTGCTTTTCACCCACCACCTTGTGTTTGAGATCCAGTGGGGCGTGAGTCCTCTACCGGGGGTTGTGTCCCCTTGGTTATAATGCACAATGGTAAGTTGAGGTTCCTACACAGTCATTCTTGAGAGGTTATTCAAGATGCATGGATAAAGTATATAACCCCCTTAGTTGTGATATATAGTGGTGAGGGTAATTACCTAAACTCTATATCCTATGTGTAAATTCGGGTTATTCAACATCATTTATAGACCCTTGGGGCTATAGACTAACTCATTTGTCTCAAATGGCTTATAAATATGGGGTTACCCTTTATCTTTCCCTTGGGTTTCATTATGAGAATATCTATTGGATTTCCATTTACCCTCTTGTTTTTGGGGTTGATATGGACATTATTGTTTATGTAGATCCATTTTTGGTTTTTGGTGTGCCTACATGGTATGTATATACTCACCACTGCATGGGATTGGCATGCATGTGTTGTGACTTATGCATACAATAGAAAAATTGGAGGAGATACCAGTGGATCGGGTTTTGATGGAGTTCAGTGAAACTTGGCACCGACTGTGTATGGTGGCCACCCTTGGAGATTGTGAGCTAGGATCTCTTTAGACCATACCTTCCCTAGTTTTTTTCATGTTGGGAACTCATTTATGGTTGGGAATATATTTTTCACCTTTATACTTTTATACTATGCCACTATACTCTGATTCTTTCCTAGAGGTTTTTTCATGCATGATTTAAAATCTAAATGTTTATTATTTTATTATATCTCTACACTATTGCATGGAGATGTTTGTGTGAATGTGTATAGGTACATAGGCTAAGGCCTCCCATTTCAATGGTATGCCTACTTGGACATAGTCTCCATCCCCTAGCCTATTCAATGTGATCTTGGGATTTTAACACTTGACTTATTGAATTATAGGTGGGCCCTGGTGGGCCAAGTCTTGACAATACTCTTCTTTATTTCATAGGTAATTTAAAGATAAGAAAATGATGAGCTCAGATGCTCAGTAATGGTAAACATAAGAGTCATGAATCAAATATCATAAGTGAGCATAAGGGTATACAAATATAATCAAGGTGTCTGGAATAACATAAGAGAATCATAACAAATAAAACATATACCATAAATCATGATTCATGGATTAAGGCTTTCATCATAAGAATTGAGTACAAGGGATGTTGAAACATGTATCAATAATACATGAACATGACATAGACACGATACATAACATAAGAATATATGCATAAAAAATGACTCAAGATTAATTACCAAGTAAATCATTAAAAGATTAGTTAGGTTAAACACCTTCCCTTATTATACTGGGCTTGGGATAACAACTCATATACCATATTTATCTTAGGATAACAACTCGTGTACTCACTTAGGCCTAGGATAACAACCTGTATACCCTCTTGGTCATGGAATAAAAACCTATGTACCCTCTTGGGCATGGGATAACAACCAGTGTGCCCTCTTGGACTTGGGATTATAACCCATGTACCATCTTGGGCATGGGATAATAACTCATGTACCCTCTTGGGATTGGGATAAAAACCCTTGTACCCTCTTAGACTTAGGCTTATAACTTTTGTAACCTCTTGGGATTGGGCTGAAAACCTATGTACCTTATTGGGGTTGGTTTAAAAACTCGCCTAACCTATTTTTAGCTCATGAGATATAAAAATTTACTCAATGCATTGGAGGTCTATATCAGACCAACCTATCACATAATGATAACCCATCCATAATTGCACCATAAGAACTTGAAAACATCCATAATTCCATCATATCTTAATTAACTCATGGGAAAGAAATGAGTTTCATGGAAACTTCCATTATTGTAATCCATCAAACTGAAGAAGTTGGATGGTTACAATAGAGAATAAGAACATTAAAATTCAGGAAACATCAAATTATGTTGACATAGATGAAAAATACTATTATAAAATAATTAAAATTTATGTAGTGAAAGAAGAATAAATTGTAAAAATTGAAGATTTTAAAAGAGGAACATCATATTTGATATTGTAAATGACTCATAATAATAAAATTAAAAGAGAATGTAACACCTTGATACTTTATGATATATTTATTTTTAAATAAATTAAATCTCTTTGATAGCTTCCAATGCATGCAACACTGAGTTTGAACGAAACACGATACTCTATTAAAATATTATTATTTAAACACGACCATTATAACCTAGCTGTTAAGTAGGTGGGTATGAATAATAATAAATAAATTATTAAAATTTATGGTTTACACATATATAAAATAAATTAAACGGTTATATATTTATTATAAAAAAATAAGAACAATTTTAAAAATAAATAAATATTCTCAGAAAAATTATATTTTTCTGAAAGGCGGATTAGTCACACTTTTCAAAAATAATTGAAAATTAAATTTAAAATTTTTATAAATTTTATTTTAAAAAATAAATTTAATTTTTTTAAATCTAAATGTAAAAATTATCTTTTGTTTTTTTATAATTTTCTGAAAAGATTATTTTTTTTATGAATAGTCAAAAATATATTTTTTTTAATAAAAATGTATTCTCATTTAAATTATTTAAAAAGTTAAATAATATTTTAAATTGGTTTAAAGTAAAATTAGTTCAATTATATTACAATTTAACTAATTTATGTAATTAGAATCAATTTCATATTTAATTCTGATACAAAAACTTTTTAAACTTTTAAAAGTTTTTCTTTGGGAAAACCGTTTTTGACGCGTTTGTGAGTTTAATTTGAAATTGAATTATAAAAATTATGTAAATTGACTTTTAAAAAATAGATTCTATATTTGAATTATAATAATTTATATTATATAATAATGTCAAATTATTTTTTTATAGTAATAGTAAAAATAATAATAAATTAATTAACACAGTTAAGGTTAAAACGAGCTTTTGCGCGTTACATGTGCTAGTGATAAAATTAATTTTCCACATATATAGAATTTTTATTTGATAAATTGGATTTAATATTTATAACCAGTGATTCTATATTATCTACTAATTCTCAATTTAATTTTATTCTAAGAAGATAAATTTCCCAGGGAAATAAAAAATTCAATTTACCATAGTTAAAAATATAATGGTAAAATTAAGTAAACTTAAAGGATAAGGAATAAAATGTTAAAAAAATATTTTTTTATGTGGTGGAAGTGTTAATAAACCAAATTATCCCTCCAATCCATTATTTATTAATTTTTAGGCCCGTCGGGTGAGAGTGACTTTCC
The DNA here is from genome assembly GCA_963277665.1 of Viscum album. Classification (NCBI taxonomy): domain Eukaryota; kingdom Viridiplantae; phylum Streptophyta; class Magnoliopsida; order Santalales; family Viscaceae; genus Viscum; species Viscum album. The sequence continues at coordinate 499,635,631 of OY728140.1, forward strand.
ATTATTGAATGGTTTTGGGTATTTAAAAAAAATGTCACTCCTCCTCAATTATAAAAGGGAACTCACTACCCTCACTTATTTACACCTATAAATCCATTTGGCTCAAACAAAACCTGGAAAAATATCTCCCAAAAATAATTATACAAATTATATAGGTTCTTTTTATTCCTAAAAAACCAACCCTGGGGTCCTTAAGTGGATATCCAAAGGAGGTTTCTCTAAGAGAAGGTAATTATCTTAATGAAGCTCTTTCATTTTCATTCTTCTTTTAAAAACTTAAATTATTTATTAAAAATTAAAATATAATAAAATAATTATATAAAATATAATGAGATGTTATTATATTTATTTCATAATATATATCCATCTCCTCTTTCATCAAATGGGAAACAAAATTAGCGATCATGTGTATGATGAACTACTGCCTCGTGAACCGATGTAACTCGTTTTCCATCGACACCTCCCATAGTTGGATATAATAATGGATTTAATGTATATATATAATATTTATGAAATAATTATACTTTTTTAGTAATAATATTACATATACCTTCTTACTTTCCATTCTGTTTACAATACGATGATGTCACTCATGTGTATAGTGGACTACCACCTCACGAAGCAATGTAATTAGATTTCCAGTTACGATTTACCTGGAGAGTAATAAAAATAAATTTAATAAATATATGAGATATATATGAAATGAAATAAATTATAGAAAATTAATATATCATACATTTATTTACCCTTTCACCCTTTAAGGGAATGATATCATCGCTCGTGCGTACATCCGACCTACCGTCTCCATAAAGCAATGAGATTCATTTTCAATGTAAAAACTTAAAGAATGATTATAAAAATGTATATAATGAGTAAATGTGATATTTATAACATTAATATAATTATTTATATGATGTATCTATATCATATATACAATAATCAAAGCTTTTATAATAAAACATGCATTAGAAAACAAGGAAATTAACACCCATAATAATGAATATAATGAATTATTATTAAAAAATGGGTGGTAAAGTATTATAAGAGTATAATATATGGTATGATATATATGATTATGGTTATATAATATATTTATAATAAACCAATATTTATTATATAGGAGTTTCATAAACACATGAAGGACGTCAAACCTGAGGTTAGGGTTTCTCGTCTCACTTTTACTTTTTTGAGGCATATGTCATATTCACCACTTATTACTTTAGTATGGTGTATATATTTCCAATTTTGAAATTTTATATCATGAATATATTTTTACTCATAGTATTTAATGTTTCATTTGAATCTATTTCTTTCACGAGGCTTATGATTCAAAAGTTACCAAAGTGGTAAAGGTTTATTTCACTATCTCATCAGTATTCGATATTATTTTTATTTAAGTCTCCCTTAAGGGAATTATTTTGTATTTATATCATAAAACCAATATATTTACTTATACTATGATTAGTCAAGAACTTTTAATGTAATAGTATCATTTCCCAATCTTTGATACTTTAAACGAGTAAGAAAATGTTTTTAAGAAAAGGATACATTATTTCTCTTTTCGATCAAAAATATTTTTTTATTCCAAAACTATGTTTTATATAATTGTTTTAAAGAATATTTTTAATATTTTAAAATTTATTTATTAATGGATTTTTTTCCAATTTTTTACTTTTTATTTTTTGAAAGGAATCTTCATTCCATTTTCCAAACAATACCCATTTGTATTTTACTTAAAATGTGAAAGAAATAATTGTTTTAACATGTACAACATGAAAAGAATTTTCCTCCATCATGACCAGTCATAATTTTAAATATTATTTTACATTTTTCCAATGTTTATTTTCTAATAAAAGTATTTTTTATTTTTTTTGAAATTTTTATTTTTAAAAAAGTTTTTTAAATTGAAAAGTTATTTTCCTCAAGAATGTTTTAAGGACATTTTTATAGAATTTATACTCATCAAATAAATCAACCCTTCATTTTAATTATGATCCATTGAGAATATGGTTTATTGATATCATCCTTATTATTTATTTGGATGGTTTATGATCAGTTTGACTGAGGATGTACAATTTTATTACTATTCACCATATTACTCTAGATGGTTTATGATTATGTTTATTTGATTGGGGTAAGTATTAAAATTTCATATGTTATATTTTAAAAAAAATGTTTATATTGATTTTTTTCAACCCTTTTAATATGAGGAATAAATTTTAATTAGTAAGTGATGAGTGGGAAACAATTATAGATATCCCCTTGATGCATCGATAGGTTTTATGAGACAAATTTGTTGGCCAAATTAGAAAATTTTATACCCATAGATTTAAACTATTTTATGAAAGGTATTGAAATTATGGTTCAGATGCCCAAAACTATTCATTCCCTCATTATGATATTATTTATTGATATCTATGTGATTATCCAACTAGTTAAAATATAAATGGATAAGTTTCAAGATCATGTGATTTTCTATATGGATTTATTTGATCATGATTTATTCCTGCCATATTATGATCAAGTTATTGTTTAAATGAAATGTTTTTTAGTTATTTTACTTTACATATTGATTACAATTATTTATTCATGATATTTGTTGTTGTACATATACCCTTACTGAGTATATGAGCTCACCCATTTCTTATGTTTCCTTTTCACCAGGATACGAGGAAGTGTTTTTTAATTGATATGTAAAGATATAATAATGGGAAATATGGAATTATAAAATAAAACACTTTGTGCATTTTATGTTTTAAAATTTATATGAAATTAAAGTATGTATCTAGTTTATCAAGAAAAATAAACTAGTCGGTCCTCTGGGATGAGATTCCTTATTTCTAGTGCCAATGTAATAAAGTAGGCATGAGCTTCAGCTACTGGGGTCAGTTTATTTTCAATTTTTAATAGAGGAAGTTTAGTATAAACCATGGTAACTAGATTTAGGAAAACCTAGATCAGGGAACATAACCCTATGATAGACATTAAGGATAAGAATCGAAGACCGTCATAAAGTTTTTTTAAGTTAGAGATTATATGGGTTTTCCAAAAAATATATCCCTATATGTATACTACAAATGGACATGGTTCTAGCATAGTTTTACCTATGGGTAATAACTCTAAAAAATGCGTGTCAAGATTGAATCACGCATTACCTAGAATATGAAAATTGTCCTTATTGTGCACCCGATTTGACCCTCTTGAGGGATATTCCTAGATTATTTAACATTTTACTTGAAAATAATTATGAAGGATTTGAAAATATTTTTATGATTTGGAAAATTTATAAAATAAACCATGTTTATGATTATGAGATTATCCATGCATAAATTTTTCAATTTATGTTAAGTGTATCACTTGTTTTTGTATTATACATTATGATACATAATATTATGATATAATATAGTGTATTTTATTGTTTATAAGTGGAACCTAGTATAGGGAATGGGAATTGTATCAATTAAAGTAATTCATAGAGTAATAATGATCATTTCCTTGATGAAATCAAGATAATATTTCAAAAGAAACTAATCTCTCAGACATTATCATCATATGAGTACATAGTATCATATGATATTAAGATATATAAATAATTATCTAAGTATTATTGATTTTAAGGTAACCAATATAAGAATATAATGTTAGAGAAAAAATGAATAAGGGGAAGAAGGGAAGGAATAATTTTCCCATATGTAATAATTGTGGAAATAAACACACCAGCAATTTATTGAATGGAATGGGATTTTGCTTAAAGTATGGAGAAAAATTCCATTAGGCATGTGAATAAAAGTGTAAGAAATACAACTTTTATGTTTATTGTTTAAAATATAAGTATATTGGGAACTATGCAAAAAAATTCCCCAAGCATCAGGGGAATATACCTCAAAAGAAACTAAGGGGTCAAGGTTAAGATTATTCTGTTACTACAGATGAAGTAGAATGATTAATGTGATTATTTTTGGATTAAATAATTATGTTATAGGTGTATTTTATCAATTATATCATGGGTTTAAGAGTTACAAAATTTATAAGGATTGTATAGAAACATGTTTTCTTTAAGTAATTTAGAGTATATGTTAAACGGTACCAGTGACCAAGAAAAGCGATTTAATGGAAAGTTTAACTTATTGGAAACACATTATTGAGGGAATAAAACCATTAATATGTTCTATATATTGATATAATAATTATAAAGACATTTTTATGGGATAATATTGGTGACCATGAAATTTATTAGTGATTTGAGGGTTTATGTTATCTTTGTTGGAGTTTACTGCAAATTTGAATTTATGGAATATATTTGAAAAACTGAGATTTTATTTTTGAAAGAATTCATGTTTTCATTAAGTTTTTATTCTGTTCAAGGTATTCACATATTTGGAATGTGACATTAAGATCCACTTTATTTTTTTTGGGGGATACAATGTTGATTTAATGACCTTTCTTCAAAATTTCTAAACATTGAATTTGGTCAGACATATTATGGATGTGTCTTAATGTTAACTATTTATGGAATGGTTTAAGTTTAACTTTATGTGCTATTATAAAACTTATTATAAAAATTTTTGTTTTTTAAAATATATAGATATAGGAGGAATGGATTGTCATTCTTTTATTGAGCTAATGATATATTAAATGTTAATTTTAGCACTTCTAGTATAAGAAATTCCCATTGGATATTCATTTCTTAGAGAAAGATATGAAGTAGTAATTGATTTAAGCACACCCAAAGGATGAAATTATGCCTATAAAGTAAAAATATATCAAGTAACCATATTTTAGTATTCTCTTAGTCTAGATGGTAAATGAATTCCTCAGATCTATGAAAAGGATATTGAAACAAAAAATTTATCCTACTACCTTCATTTTTGATCAATCAAATGGAATGTTAACTCATCATAGATTTATGAATTTATAGTAATTAAATTTTATAGATCATTTACTTTATTTTTATAAATTATCTCTATCACTCTCTATTAATCCCTAGGCAATGGTATTTTCTTCCTTAATTAATTTGCGAGGGAACAATTTATTTAAGGGGGTATAATGTAACACCCTAAGATTTTAAAAGAGGAACATCATATTAAATAGCATATATGACACACAAGAATAAGATTAATAGATAATGTAACACCGTGATAATTTATGATATATTTATTTTTAAATAAATTCAATCTCTTCGATAGCTTTTAATGCATGTAATACCGAGTTTGAATGAAACACGATACTCTATTAAAATATTATTTTTAAGAATGACCATTGTAACCTATCCGTTAAGTTGATGGGTATGAATATTAATAAATAAATTATAAAAATAATATTGTTTTGACATGTATAAAATAAATTTAATGGTTATATATTTATTATAAATAAAACAAGAACCGTTTAAAAGAGAAATAAATGTTTTTAAAAAAAATATATTTTTATGAAAGGCGTATTAGTCTCACTTTTAACACATAATTTAAAAATAATTTTTAACACTTTTGAAAATTTTATTTGAAAAAATAAACTTAAATTTTGAAATCTAAATTTCAAAATTATCTTTGGGTTAATTTTTTATAATTTTTTGAAAATATTACTTTTTTGATGAGTAGTGAAAAATATCAATTTTTAATGAAAGCTGTCTTATCATTTAAATTATTTAAAATGTTAAAAAATATTTTAAATTTATTTTAAATTAAAATTATTTCAATTTTATTATATTTTAACTAATTTATGTCATTGGAATCAATTTCATATTTAATTTTGATATAAAAACTTTTTTAATCATTTGAATGTTTTTCTTTGGAAAAACCGTTTCTTGATGCATTTACAAGTTTAATTTTAAATTGAATTATTCCACTTCTAAAAATTGAATTTGTAAAATAGATTATATATTTAGAATAATAATAATTTATATTATATAATAATTCAAACATAATTTTTGTTTATAATAATTAGTAAAAACAATAATAAATTAATTAACGTGGTTAAGGTTAAAAGGATGTTTTGCTCGTTACATGCGCTTGTGATAAAATTATTTTTACACACATATAGAATTTTTATTTGATAAATTGTATTGAATATTTAAAATCATTGGGTTAAAATTATTAAATAAATATAATTTTAATTTTAGTCTTACATGATAAATTATCAAGGTAAATAAAAATATAGAAGTTACCACGGTGAAAAATAAAATGGTAAAAATAAGTAAACTTAAAGGATAAAGAATAAAATGAAAAAAATGTTTTTTTTTGTGGTGGAAGTTTTTATCTACCATATAATACATAAAATATATTTTTTATAAATTTTTTAGGCACCTGGTTTGAAATTGAATTCCCATTATTGAATGGTTTTTTGTATTTAAAAAAATGACACTCCTCCTTAATTATAAAAGTGCACTCACTCCCCTAACTTATTAACACATCTCAAGCCATTTGGATTAAAAAAACTTAAAATAATATCTATAAAAAACTATTATCCATATTTTATAGGTTCTTTTATTCCTAAAAGGCCAAAAATAGTGTCCATCCTTTTGAGGATATCCAAAGGAGGTTTCTTGAAGTGAATGTAATCATCTTAATAAGGCTATTTTTTTCATTCTTATTTTACAACCTTAAATTATGTATTAAATATTAAAATATAATGAAAATATTATATCCCCTATATTGATATGTTATTATTTTCATTTCATAATATATATCCATCTCCTCTTCCACCAAATTGGAAATGAAATAGTCGATCATGTGTACGACGGACTACCGCCTCACAAATTGATGTAACTCATTTTCCATCAAAACCTTTTAAAGTTAGATATAATTATGGATTTAATGTATATATATATATATATATAATATTTATGATATAAATATACTCTTTTATTTATAATATCATATATAATTTATTACTTTCCATTCTGCTTAAAATAGGATGACGTCACTCGTGTGCACGACAGACTACTACCTCATGAAGCGATGTGATTCATTTTCAATTTATGATTTAGATGGAAAGTAATAATTAAAAATTTATTTAATATATTATATATATATATGAAATGATATAATTTATTTGAAATTAATATATCATAAACTTTCTTACTCTTTCACCCTTTAAGGTAATGATATTGTTGCTCGTGTGTGGGTACAACCTACCATATCCACAAAACGATGCGATTCATTTTCCATGACCAAACTTCAAGAATGATTATAGAAATTTATATAATGAGTAAATATTATATTTATAACATTAATAAAATTATTAATATTATGTATCTATATCATGTTTATAATACCCAAAACTTTCATAACAAAACACAATGAGAAAACAAGAAAATTAACACCCAAAACAATGAAAATAATGAAATATTATTAACAAATGGGTGGTAAAATATTATAAAATGATCATATATGGTATGATATATATTATTATTTTTATTTAACATATTTATAAAAAACTAATATTTATTATAGAGTTGGTTTGAATACATACAAAGGAAGTCAAACCTAAGGTAAGGGTTTCTCGTCTCACTTTTACTTCTATGAGACATATGTCAATTCACCACTTATTCCTTTAGTGTGGTGTTTATACTGCAACTTTTTATATTTTATATAATTATTATATTTATATTCATGGTATTTAATGTATAATTTTAATTTATTTCTTTTATGGGGTTTATGATTCAAAAATTACCAAAGTGTAAGGGTTTATTTCACAATCTCATCATTATTCAGGATTGTTTTTGTTTAAGTATCCCTTGGGGGAATTATTTTTTATTTATATCATAAAACAAATATATTTCACTATCCTATGATTATTCATTAACTTTTTATGTAATATTACCTTTTCCCACTCTTTGTCACTTAAAATGTTTGAGAATTTGTTTTAAGAAAAGACAACATTATTCTTCTTCAATCAAAAATATTTTTTTCTTATAAAATGATATTTTATAAAAATGCCTTCAAAAATGTTTTTAAAATTATAAAAATGATTTATTAATTAATTTTTTACCCATGTTTTACTTTTTACAATTTTTTGAAAGTAATATTCATATCAATTTCTAAACAACACCCATTTGTATTTTTATAAAAATACAAAATGAATATTTGTTTTAACGTGTATAACATGAATTTTTTTACACCATAATGACCACTCAACGTTTCAAATATTATTTTAAAAGTTTTAAAAGTTTATTTAAAATAAAATTATCTTGAAAATATTTTGTGATCTTTTTTTGAAAAAAAAATTCAAAGTGAAATGGTTATTTTTCTTAAGAATGTTTTTATAGAAATTTATATAGAATTTATAATCATCAAAGACATCAACCATTAATTATACTTATGATACACTATAGATATGTTATATCAATATAATCATTTTTATTTATTTATATGGTTTATGATTAGTTTTATTGATTATGTATAATTTTATTACCATTCACCATATTACTCTTGATGGTTTATGATTATGTTTATTTGATAAGGGTAACTTTAAAAATTTCATATGTTAGATTTTAAATACTATTATTTGTGTTGATTATGTTTCAATCCTTTTAATATTAGGAATGAATTGGAATTAGTAAGTGATGGGTGGGGGACAGTTATAGATATACCCTCAATATATCGATGGTTCTCATGAGACAAATCATTTAGCTAAATTAGATGGATTTCTACCCACATATTTAAACTGTTTTGTGAAAGGTCATGAAAAAATATTCAAGATGCCTAACTTTATTAATTACCTTATTATGAGATCTGTTATTTATGTCCATGTGATTATTTTATTAGTTAAAATATCAATGGATAAGTTTCATGATCATGTTTTTATGTGTATGGATTTATTTGATCATAATTTATTCTTGCCATATTATGCTCAAGTTATTGTCTAAATTCCATGTGTTTCATTTATTTACCTTTCCATATTGATTATTATCATCTATTAATGAAATATTGTGCTATAAGTATACCATTACTAATCATATGATCTCACCCCTTTATTATGTTTCATATTCACTAGGATAGCATGAAGTGTTTTGTAATTGATATGTAGGGATATGCTAAGGAGAAATATAACATTATCATTGAAAATACTTTGTTTATTTTATGTTTTCAAATGTATGTGAAATGAAAGAATTTATCTATTTTATTGAGACTAATAAACTATTCAGCCCTTTAGGATGTGATTCTTTGTATCTAGTTCCAATTTAATAATGTATACACTAACTCTAAGCTACTGGTCTCGAGGTCATTACAGAAATACCCTTTATGTTTTCGATACATTTTTTGAATGAAAATGGAATAAATATTTCATAATAAAAATCATAAAAACATGGAGTGGAATATTATTTAATAAAAATCACAAAGATGGTGGAAAAATTAATTTTTACAGAAAATGTTAAAAGATATCCCTTTAACACTTTTTTAAATAAATTCAAAGTTAATTGAAAATTAAATCACAAGTCACTTTTAAATGTCATTTTTAAGAATAGGAAAATAATACTTTCTAAAATATCATTTCAAAATATAAATATCGATAATAAAATATTTAAATCACATAAAGGTAAAGAAGATAAAATTTAAAGTGTAAGATAAAATATACAATAGTAGGAAGAAATTCATTTTGACCATTTAAAATAATTTTAATGAAACCGACATCATGAAAATGAATAATAAAAATTCATTTTGAAAATATGTAAAGGGTAATATGAAGATCGCATGAGATAATACATATTTTTACATAAAAATAATAAAGGAAAAATTAGTGGAAATAAATAATATGGACATGGATGAGAAATAGTCATTAAAGATTATGAGGATTATACTTAACAACATTTCATTTTTATGAATAAATAAATTCATCAATGATGAAGAATTGATGTGATAATAATTTAAAAAATAGTTCATGAGAAATAAATATAAATCTATATAAGAATGAGATAAAGTAAAATATATTTAAATAATGAGGTAGATTATATTCAACTTATAAGGATAAAGTTCAAGAAGAGTGATCATAACTTAATGAACAGAAATTGAGTTAATAAAAACCCTTATGAATTTTTGTATTTTTTTTGAATAAAAATCATTTGAATGAGAAAAACTTAGTTGGATGTTATAATCCATTTAATTGAATGAAAATTGTTATATAAATACATAAATGGTCATCAGATACACCAAATAAATTAAAATAAGTGGCGAATATGGCATATATTTCAAAGAATGAAAATTGAGATGAGAAAAACCCTTACAGACATCATAATTCATGTAGTAAGAAACATTTCAAAAGGGGTTTATGTGATAGAAATATAAATCCTTAGAAAAAAGAGGAAATAAATCATAATACAATAATATGGAGTAATATTCCCAAATTATACTAACTGATTTCAAGAATAAATGTTATAACTCAATAGAAGGATATTGAGTTAAGAAATACCCTTACCTATACTCTCGAAATCCATGCAAGCTCTTCAATCTCCTTACTCATCATAAAAAATACTTAAGCTTTATTAGAATTTTATTTTGGTGATAAGAGCCTACATATAATGGGAAATATGTTTGGGGAGTGATTTGGTTATAGGGGTTGATGTTGTGAGAAGTAGAGTGGCAAAGAGCTCCTTTTGTAAGTGAGAGTGGTGATTTTTTTTGTAAATACTCATTACTTTATGTTAAAGAAAAGTCACTTTTAAATTATATTATATACAATAGTTAAAAATAATGGACAGAGGGTAAGTATTACTCTATAACCCTCTCATCCACAAAAATAATGGATAATTTTTGAGATATTTTAGGCATTTTCCCTTTAATCTAACTTTTTACTATTATTTATTTTTACCACGGTAACTCATTTTTTAAACTTGGTAACTTATTTTAATGCCTAAAAATAAAATTACCTAATTAGATAACTTGTATATTATAATTAAAAATATAAAAAACCACTTTATAATATTAAATTTCTAAAATTGAAAAAATTAATTCTAAAATAATATATACATAACATATAAATACAGTTTTAGAGAAAAATATAACTTAAGTTCCAAAATTCCAAACATATGATCCTAAATTAAACTGTATATTTTTAAATGTGTAATTTTACTTATTAAATGCATATTTTTCAAGAAAAAGGTTTCATAAATTTTAATTCATACTTATATCCCAATGATTTCATAAATGTCAAAGTTTTTATAAAAAAAATAATTTTATACTATTCACCTAAAAATAAACTACCTTAGAAAAATCCCTTGAAAATTCATCCTAAGTTAATATTTTCATGATGAATAAAAAAAATAAAGTTTATCATTTCAAATTCAAATTCTAAAATCTAATAATTTAATTTTGAATAGAAATATAAAATATAAGGAAATCCTATTTTATAGGAAAATGAATTTTTAAAATATTAATTATTATTTTTATTATTTCCTATTAATTAAAGGTTAAATTTTTATTAATATACCATTAATATAAAAATATAATTTATCTTCTTTTAACCATTATTTATTTTCTTAAAATGAAAATTCATAGCGCATAAATATGCAATTTTTAGTAAAATATTTTTTTAAGCATAAAATAAATTTATTCTTATTACTTGCATAGTAATAAATATTGGATTATTCTAATTTTTTTAAATAATATGCATACACTTTATTTAAATCATTCTTCAGTCGATAGTAATTAAAAATACACAATACTTTAAAATAACTGAACTTTGAAAAAAAATTACCTTTATACTAAACAATCTTTACCAAATTCCATTAAAATTTATTATTTTAATTATAAAAATTTAATTTAATAATACATTTATATTAAAATATTTATTTTATGTTTTTAAATACACAATAATAATAATAATATTTGGCTCATAAAAATATATAATTTTTATAATAAATATATTAATTAAATGATATATTTTTGTTTCATTATTTCATTCTAGAAATATATTAATGTTTATCTTTTAATATTTTATATCAATAAAATGTATCACAGTTTTTTTAGTTCAGAGTTTCATGTGAAATAATCTATTCAATATAGTATTTATTTAAATAATAAAACTTCTGAAAATATTAGGGGTTTACATTCTCTCTTAAATAAATTACATCATCATAATTTTAATTATCATTCACTAATAAAAATAACTAAGGGTATATATAGACAGGACCGAACATATAATTTATAATGAGATATCTACCTCCCAATCTTAGGAAATACTAAAAAACTCATCTTTTCCTTTATAATAGAAATATATTGAGATCTTATTTAGTCTTTACCATTTGTTCCATTTATCCATCCTTAATTTGTTTTATAATACTTTCGTGTTTCTAAAGACTTACCTTTTAAAAATTCATTTTCATGATTCTGTTTCCAACTAAATATTGAAAAAATGGCTATCATGACCATAAGATAAATCAATTCTAAGATATCTTCTCCTATGATATATTTTTATTAGTGTATGATACTTTAATTTCAATACAGGTTTCTTTAGGTTAGGTTATCTTATACTTATTAATCTAATTCAAAAAATAATTTTACCAAATTATCACAAACTTTATTATATTATTCTAAAATTAAAAATAATTGAAATCTAGGCTCTTGAAATTCAACTTACCATTTATCTATAAAATGAAATATCAATTAATATATACCTTAACTCACAAATCTCAACATTTTAATCTAAGTTGAATTTAGTTATTTCTTACTAGGTTTTCTAACCTAAATATATCAAAATCCATCATAATGGTTCATAAAGAGAATGTGAATCACCAAATCATATTCCCTATGAGTATTAAAATAAATTTTCAGTTAGTCCCACTTTTCATGCACTAATTGAAGATAGAGTTAATACCCAAGAAACCCCTTTTAGGGTTTTTACCCCAAGGTGCATCTGTTCGAGAGCCCGCATCCATTTTTTAATCTATATAGGGATGTTATTCATAAAAAACCCCAAATTTTATAATTTACCAAAAATTTATGATGTTTTAATATATTTATACTTATACTTATGGTTTTTATTTATGTTATATAGTTTTAATCAGAAAAAAAACTAAACTAAACCCCAAAAATAACTAAAACCTTCTCTAATACCAACCAAGGCGCCCAAACTCATATTCCCAGATTTGGTGTTAAAAAATAATACTTTAATTAATGGATTTGATACCAAGTGATACGACTCAAACCAAAAATAGATATATTTCTAGAATATAAACATTACATATCAGAAATGATTACACAATCCTAGAACCCACAAGTTTAGTGTATTTGGAAGTTAGCTATGTTATCTTTATATTTAACAATAATTATTCAACATTCCCAAAAAGATTCTCCACACATGTTATCCTTCTAATAATTTCATTCAAAATATTCTTCTTCATTTATTAGGGAATAGAAACCTAATAATGGGGCGAGCTCATATACTCAATAAGGGTAAACATAAGATTCATCAATTGAAGATCATAAGTGTGTATAATACAGGAATGAGGGTATGAGAACATAATCAAGGTGCATATTATAATTTAAGAGAACCATAAACAATAAAACATAGACCATAAATAATGAGTCATGTCATAAGGATTACACCATAATATATGAGTAAAAGGGATGTGGAAACATGAGTCAATAATATGTGAACATGGAATATGTATGATTCATAACATAAGAATATGGCATTGAACATGCATCAAGATTAACTACTAAGATAATCATTACATGATGAATTTGGTTAACCAAATTACCATAATATAGTGGGCATAGTATAACAACCTGTATTCCCTCTTGGGAAAGGGTTTTAATGAACTAACCTGAGTCAACTTGAAACATCACTTAATCTCACTCACTATAAGGCCTCAAGCATGCCTCCATGTATGCCAAAAACTGATGACTAGTGATGAGAGTCTAATGGAATATAGTAGGGAGACTATAAAATCATATCAAATTGTAATAATAATGGAAATAAACCAGACACATACACATCCATAATAAATAGAGTACATTAGATAAGTAAACAAAAACAAGTTGTAATAAATGAAATGAAATATATAGATTAATGAACATGATAATATACAAAAAATGATCACCCTCTAGGATTATCACATATATATAATAAGAAAAAAAATACACTAGGATATACTACAAACTCTAAGATGTACCTCGAACCTAGTGATCAACAACTGCTGAGATTCCCCATCCTAATCCTCAAACTCTATATAATAAATCCTACTTAATCATTTAACACTCTACCTCTTCCTGATCCATGATACATCTTATGGTCACCCTAAAAGAATATATAATTTTTTTCCTATGAACCAAATTTACTATATAAAGGGTGAGAAATAAATTTCAGTAGGCCTCCCCACAACAATGAACATACGATCTAATTATTGGAGTTGGTTCCATAGAACCAACTTTTTTTCTACTTTATGATAACCTATATTCATTGTTTTTAATATTAATAAACTATTTATCAAATCATGATTGTTCTTCTACATGACATAGTATGTGATAATGTCCTAATATTAACTATCATACTAAAAGGTCATAATAGTTCACTAATATGATAAGAACCTAGAAGTGCAATGATAGTATTGTTAAATATATGTTCTATAGCTAGATGAAATCATTTGATGGAAAAAATTATATAGGATATCAAAGGTGGAGACTCATATGAATTTGGGACACCTTCTCATGGTGTACTACCTTAGTGATTTCTAATGTAAGAAATTATTATAATGGGACCTACCAGTAGTAAATACATATTTATATATGTCATTGGATGATCCTATTTGTGGATGTGTGTATTGGTCCTCTAACTTTATGGTTATTATTAATGAATGTTACGAGTCACGTACTTTTATGTATTGATGAAAAATGTGATGAAATATGTTTGTGGTGAAGTAGGATATGCCGGGTGTGTCAAGATTAATATTTCATTAATAAATAATGCGAGAAATAATTTTTCTATTATTTTATTTAATGGAATTAGAAATCTCAATCCATTTGATAGAAATGATATAGCTTAAATAAATCTATGTATATGGTGTTCTGTAGGCAAGTTCAATTTATGAAAATTCAAATAAAGAGACATCGAGCACATAGGTTGATGGAACTAGCTTGCAACCTCCTTGATTAGAGATATCACAATAAAGTGATTATATTACATAATAAGTGTTTTTATTTGTTTTTAGGTTGATTTTAACCTTAACTTAATTATCTATGGGTACCTTGGTATGTTTCTATATACTAACCTTGGACTTTGGGTTGCTTTACCTAATGCTACTGAGAAAAAGGCCTAAAGGGTCCCACACTAAGTGTATCAAGAACCACAGTTAAATAATAATATTATTTATTATTATTTTTTAATAAATATTTTTTTAGTACATCGTTTAATAATTATTCTTGTTTCCTTGATCATATATATTATATCAAAAGTTATTCGAGAGAATATTTTGTGAGCAGAATGTTTAATAAATATTTATTTTCTATTTAGTAAATATAATATTTATTTATTTATTAGAGAATAATGTAGTATATTTATTAAATAAATTGTCATTATTCATGGTTTGATAAATATTTTATATTAATGTAGGACTGATATTAATAGTTCAATGAGAAATAATATATATTGAATATTATTTTAATAAATAATATTTAATTTAATTCACGAGTTTAGCGCATGTCAAGAATTGTTATTATTATTATTATTATTATTGACATGAGGTTCTATAGGAATTAAGAAAATAATAATAAGGTTGGATGCATAATTATTATTTTCTAACCATAACAACATATAAACCCAATTATATCATTTTTTTTAGAGTTTTCTATTCATTTTGTTGTACCCAATGACATCAGGAGAAAATTATCTCAAATCCCAAGAGACCCCACTCTCTAAAAAATGCACTCAAGCATAGAGAGAGATTCTTGTCCACCACAATTCTTGAGTCTAGAGAGATAAAAGAGAATCATTCCTCAAGATATTCTTAGGGTGATCAAAGTTCAACAATGCAAGTGTCAGGATCTACCACACTAGAACTCGTAGTTTCATACAATGATGTTTAAAGGTTTATGGAACACGTGCGGATCACTACTAGAGGGAATATACTCTTGATTCTTACAATGTAATGAAAGTATGACATAAATACATAGGAAGGTCTATCAATGATGAAATAATTCATCACAAGGTAATTATGAAATTCTTTAAATTAATTATAAATAATATGTGATGATCCTTCATCTTGGTTCTAGAGCTAAATCATTAATTATCATTTGATTAATTTCGCTTAATTGTAGATTTTATTATCATATATACCTTAGATTAATCATTGATTTCAAAAAAACTGAGATGTTCATGACCCATCTGATGCTTCCACTATACCTGGAACCTTCAATTTGTATCATAGAGGTCACATAATTATTTATAATTAGTTAAATATCATTGATTGATTTATGCATTTATCATTATTTTTCAATTATGATTTTATCATTCTTTAATCTGAATCGCAAGATACTCTCTTTTTCTTCTTCATTCTCACAAATATAATCAAATTGATTAATTTTATAAATGAAATACACATGAAGAAATCATAAGGATATGTCAAGGATTATGTATGGATAACACAAGAGTACACACCATGCAGCTCATTGGTATACATCGTATACCCATGTTCAATGCTCCAAGAATTAATTAATAATTAATTTTATCTATGTAAATTTATTACATGAGGTGTGTATTTAAATACATTGCATGTTGACCAGGTTAGGTGGGTGCATGGTTACCTGGACTACACAACGTTTAACAACTGTACATGATATATAGTCTATTAGTCAAATATGGGTAATGTATTATCTTACATGGATTACATAACTGGTGACCATGTAACTTAGAGATCACACATCATGTATCCCATGTACATTACATATATTCCCTTATTTTTCATGGAATTATTACATGTTGAATCCTTAGGCGTGTGATGTGGATAGACGATGAGAAATATACACATCGTGTAGATGGATAGTACATGCTGTGTATATTACCAAATTATGAAGAATTAAAATTAATATATTATACTTCTTAAACCTTATCAACATGTTTTCCATGTGGTAAATATGTTGTTAGTACATTCCATGTAACGGGTTTTGTATATATTAAATGTTTAATTATTTTTTTTATAATGCTTGAAACTGTATATCATATATAAGTTTTAATATAGTCATTACTCTTTGTGCATTGAAATATAACATGATATGTAAATTATATGTGTTCTGTATGGTTATTAAGTTGATAGTACATGCCATGAAATTATGTGTTAATATGTGTATACCACATGTATCACCAGTAAAAAGTATATGAATATAATACACATTAGGTAGTTCGAATGGGTACTCATAATGTTACCTCCAAGGTACATTTTTGTACATAGTTAATTTTAAATAGATTTATTTAATTTGTTTAAAATTACAATGGATGAGAATCTCAAGAAAATTCCAATGATAAATAAGATAAAATAATTAATTAATTAAAAAAGACAATTAATTGATTCGAGTGGAATTTATCTTAAATAGTAATGATTAGAACAAAATGTTATTTTATTAAATTTTTAATTTTTTTCATATATTTAGATTATCATGAGCATAAACCATACCATTTTATATGATTGAATTACTTTTAATTTATTATTAAATTAAATTTTTTTCTTGTGCATCATCCTTCCTCTCATTATTTAAAGGTCTGTGATCCCATGTTTTTTTATATAAACCCCTTAAATAATCATTTGGTTCCCCTCACATGTGAGCGAGTTAAATCATATGTAATGGATGGATCTCCCAATCTAGTGGAGGTGGTTTAAGTTTGGAGCCGAGGTAAAACCAATCCAAGTGGTACATGGGTGGATAGGTAGAAAGCCGCAACACGAACCATAAAATGGTTTAGGGTGTTTTTTCCTTAGGTCTATGGTTAGTTTATCATCCACTAGATAAACTAAACACTAGTAAAAGCTCATGATCATACCATTTTTTTTATTTCTAACAAGTTTCATGGTTATTTCATTATGGATTTTTTATCACATGAATTAATGAATTAATGAGAATGCAATATAGAACTAAAATAAATTTGATTATGGGTAAATTTTATCTAATACAAGGTTAATCACTTATTTAAATCCACTTTATATTAACAGGAATGTATTAAATATAAAATGGGAAATTAACATAGAAAGATAAAACCAATCAATTATATATATTAAGTTAGCATAGACTTCCACGACTTAAGTTAAAATTGAACCATAGTTTAAAGTGACCGACTGACCAAAGTTACGGTGATTTAAATTATCATGGAATTCTAACTTGAAATTTTGGGTTGAATTACATTAGTTCAAATAAAGTGTTGACCTCTAAAGAAGTAATTGGTGTAACTAAGAGACAAAGTTTGAGGAAATACAATTTAAGGATTTTAGGATTGGGGATTCCACTCAACAGATCAAGGAACTATGAGTTAATGAAGTTGGCATTTGGAATTTATACCTAAAACCCTTAAAATTTATTAACCAAACAATTTATAGGTTATGATAAGGGGAATATGGATCTTTTATGCTATAATTTCCAAGAAATAAGATATTTTGAATCCAATGGTAAGGGATATTATGTTTCAATAAAATGGTAGAATATTATTAAATATAAAATTTATTTATTTATCTAATTTTGTTGGATAAAGTACTAACATTATGTTTTTATTATTTTTAGAAATAAAAATAAATATGACTTCAAACATATCACTATGATCCTTACTTGATAAGGATAACCTTATCATCAGCAAAAATTTCCATGAGTGGTAAAGGCAATTACACATTATCCTATTCCATGAAATGAAATTGTATGTGCTAGAAGAACCTATTCCCGAAGCACCTAGTAAAGAGGCTAGTGAGGAAGAGTTATATATCTATGATAAAATTTTAATGATGACACAAATGTTTAGTGTTTCATGATATCTTCCATGACCAATGATCTTCTAAAGCAACATGAGGACATGGATGTGAATATCATGATGTATCACCTATAGGGTCTCTATTAAGAGAAGGTGATACAAGAGATATATGATATATCAAATTATCTATTTACAACTAATATTAGAAAGTTGGAACTATATAGGTTTTATGTAGTCAATATTATTGGCTACATTGAATACTTAAACATCTTAGAGATTAAATTCCCACATGAGTTGCGCACAAATCTCATAATTTTATCACTACCTAAGACCATAACTAGTTTTATTGTTAATTATAACATGGTCAATAATGAGATCAGTCTTTTAGAACTTCTTACTCTAATTAACCAATTAGAAAATGACATGGGTCATAAAAAAACCAAAATCCTTATGGTGAATAAAAAAATAAGAACAATGAAAGGGGTCCCAAGACTCATAACAAGTCTAAAACTTCCTAGCATCATCCTTATAAGAAGATGAAGATCTAAAGTTAGGGTAAGGAAAAGGAAGCAGTGTGTTTTTCATGTGGAATTCTAGGACACTAGAAGATGAACTACACCTTGAAGCAAGGGGAAGATAATGGTTCATTAATTATTGAGTTTCATATTTCAATATCTACACATTGGGTATTAGATATAGCTTTTGGTTCTCATATTTGTATCCAAATATAGGAACCATATTGATTACAAAATATTTCCAGAGGAAAGGTGGATTTTCAAGCTGCTAATGGTGTCAGGATAACTGCTCTAGCCATTAGAGATTAACACCTTTCATTTCAAAAAAGAATTATACTTGTTTTAAGATATTTTTATTATATACCAACTATTACTAAGAACATAATTTATGTATCATTTTTAGATACAGATGGTTTTATATTTAAATTTTTAAATAAAAGTTATTTCTTTTATAAAGAAAAAATATTTTATGGTAGGGAACATTTAAATAACGATATTTATATATTAAATTATGAAATAAAATTATTTTAATTTGATAAAGAATCATGTTTACACAAATCATATAACACCCAACTATGGCATCATTTTCTTGGTCATGTAAATGAGAAACTTTTGAAAAATATCTATTAAGATGGTTATTTGGAGTCTTTTGAGCTGAAACCACTTGAAATATGTCATGCTTGTTTATAAGAAAAAACTACCAAAACAAAATTAAGTGGATAGGGTGAAAGGGACAAAAATATTCTAGGATTAGTATACACTAATGTGCATGGGCCATTTCCAGTAGAATCTAGAGGTGGTTATTATTACTTTATAACTTTTACTGATGACTCGAGTAGATTCAACTATGTATACTTGATGAGATATAAGTTTTAGTCCTTTGATAAATTAAAATAATTCATTACTGAATTATAAAATCAACTTTTAAAGAAGATAATAAGCATATATTAGATCAAGGTGGTGAATATATTAACCAATAGTTTATCAACTTTCTATGAGATTTGATATTCTATATCAACTCACTCCACCTTACACACAATAGTGGAATGGTGTTAGTAGAAGGAGGAACCATATCTTGTTAGACATGGTAAGGTTGATGATGATTCATGCAGATCTTCTATTATCCTTTTGTGGATATTCATTAAAATCTATAGAATACACAAAAAATTGGGCAAAAAATAAAGTAGAAAATGGAATTCCCATTGATTTATGGATTGGAAAGAAACTCTTTCTATCACATACATCTATATGGGGTTACGAGGAATTTTTTAAGGACTTATCAGGAAACAAAAATAGAACCTCAAGGAATAAATTGTATCTTTATAGGATATACTAAGGAAACAATGGGATAATACCTATGAAAAACCTTATATAATAAAATGGTTGTCGTTAGGAAAGCTGTATTTATTGAGAGGGAACTCATCCTCAAGAAATATAGTGTAAGAAAGGTTGATTTCAATGAAGTTGATTCTAAAGATACATAAGAGTCAGTATATAAACATATTCCACAAGTCCCCATAGAAAACGTTATTCCTGAAACACAAGTACTACATAGAAGAACCAGAGAGGTAATAGAATAAAAGAGATATGGTAATATATTAACCAAATATGGCGACTCATTCTTGGTTTAAAATAATGAACATGTATCCCACATAGAGGAAGTAGAGAGATCATAATATACAATATGACAATATTCCATGAATTCTGAAATGGATTCCTTGTATCTAATATAATTTTGGGTTTCGGTCGATTTTCAAATTTATGTAAATCCTATTGGGTGAAAAAGGGTATTCAAATGAAAACTAGACAAGGAAGGTAGAGTAAGTGACTATAAAGCAAGGATAGTGGCTAAAGGGTTTAAAAAACATTAGGTAATTGACTATGAAGAGAACTTTTCACCAGTTTCCATATTTAAATCCATCATAATTCTACTTTCTATAGCAACTTACCAAGACTATGAAATTTATAAGATGAATGTCAAAACATATTTCCTTAATAGGAACCTTCATGAAGATATATACATTATACAACCAAAAGGGATTATGACTCCAGGTGATTCTAAAAATATATGAATTTATAAAGAACCATTTATGGATTGAAGTAAGCATCCAAGTTATGAAACATTATATTTGATGAAGCTATAAAATATTTTGGTTTTATTAAGAATAAATGTTATAAATGTGTTTAAAAGAGTTTTAGTGGGAATACAATCATTATCCTAGTAGTATATTTTGATGAA
This sequence comes from Viscum album, assembly GCA_963277665.1. Taxonomy (NCBI): domain Eukaryota; kingdom Viridiplantae; phylum Streptophyta; class Magnoliopsida; order Santalales; family Viscaceae; genus Viscum; species Viscum album. The sequence goes on from OY728140.1 coordinate 499,657,261, forward strand.
ATATTACTTATTGGAAATGATATGCCAGTATTAAAACCAGTTAGAGACTGATTAAAAATGTGTTTATCTTGAAGGAATTAGGTGAAGCCGCCTACATTCTAGGTATCAATATCATTTATGATATATCCAAGAGGTTTATTGTACTTAGTCAAGGTGAATACATTGACCAGATGCTAAATAGATTTAGTATGGAGAAATCAAAGAGGTGATTGGATCAAGTGTCACATGGTATAGATATTTCTATGAAAATGTGTCTACAAACACAATACTAGAAAAGGATAATGAATAATATTCCACATGATTAATTGATATGATTAATCATGTATTCCATGTTATGTACTATAATTAATGTTGCCTATACATTGAGCATCATAGGTAGATATCAAGATTATCCAATAGAAAAAGATTTTTCTACTGTTAAGGCTATCCTTAATTATCTGAGAATAAATAGGATATCTTCTAGGTGTATGGAGGAGACAATGATCTAGTCATCATGGATTATAATGATTCTAGATTTAAAAAAAATCAGAATGATCTGAATTCACAGTTAGAATATGTTTTCGGCCTCAATGGAGGAGCTGTGAGACTGAAGATTTCAAAGCAACTAGTTTTCCCAGATTCTATAGTGGAGTCCAAATATATAGAATCTTCTGATGTAGCCAAAGAATCTATTTGGATATAAAAAAGTTTCTAAGATATTAATGTGGTACATATAAATAAATACCCTATCACATTCTCTTTTGATAATACTATAATAGTGAAACTTGTAAAAGATCCAAGGTAACACCAACGAATAAACATATAATTTGAAATTATCACCTCTAGAAGGATTTTCGTTAGAGGATTGAAGTTGTAGCAAGAAGAGTTTCCATGGAATAAAACTTAGTGAACCCCTTGAATAAAGTCATTTCTTAGTAGAAGTATGAGTCTCATGTGAGAGCTAGAATACTGAAGGTTATTAGTAGTTGGCTTTAATGAAAGTTTGAGTCTATTGGAGTTTATACCTTAAAACCAAATTATGTGTACTTAATGATAACATGTATTCATTTTTTTAATATTAATGAACTCTTTATCACATCATGATCTTTATTTTTCATGAAATGGTATGTGATAATGTCCCAAGAGTAGTTTTCGTACTCAAAGGTCATAATAGTTACCTACTATGATGAGAATCCAGAAGTGTCATGAAAGTATTATTAAATATATGTTCTATAACCATATGGAATTATTTAAGGGGAATAAATGATATAGGCTATCAGGGGTAGATACTCGTAGAACTTTTAGGCACCATCTGAGGGTGTATTCCCTTGGTAATTTCTAGTGTAGGAAATTATGAGAATGGGATCTGCTAGTAGGAATCCACATGTATATATGTCATTGGATGTTCCTATATTTAAAAGTGTGTATTGGTCTTTAGAATTTAATATTATTATTATTGAATGTTATGTTTTTTGTACTTTTATGTATTGATGAAAATCGTAATGACATATGTTTATAGGGATGTGGATACATTGGGTGCATCATAAGTAATATTTAATAAATGAATAATGCGAGAAATTATTTTTCACTTTTTTTATTTAGTGGAAGTTGATATCTTAGTCCCTTTGATAAAAAATATAAAGACTAAATAAATCCATGGCCATGGTATTCTGTTGGCAAGTTGAATTTCTAGGAAGCCAAAGAAATATTTATCGAACACATAGGTTGATGGCACCAGTATACCACCTGCTTAATAAGAGATATCATAATAAAGAGATTAAAGGAATTATATTACATAGTATGTATGTATATGGTTTTATATCGATTTATACATTAAATTATTTCTCTATGGATTCCTTGGAGTGTTTATAGATTCTAACCTTGGACTTTGGGATGCTTCTCCCAATGCCACTTAGAAAAATTCCTAGAGGGTCACACACAAAGTGTATCCAAAACCTCAGTTAAATTAAATTATTTTTTATTATTTAATAAGTTTAATAAATATTATTTCTACATGTGGTTTTGATAATTATTTATGTTTGTTTGATCTCATATATTCTATTACCAGTTATTAAAGAGAACATTTTGTGAGAAGAAAATAAAATAAATATTTATTTTCTATTTAGTGAATATAATATTTATTTATTTATTAGAAAATAATGTAATGATATTTATTTATTAATTAAACAATAATTATTCAAGGTCTGATAAATATTGTGGAGGAATTGTGGGCTAAGATTTATATTCTATTGATAAATAATATATATTGAATATTAATTGAATGAATAATATTTAATTTAATTTGAGTGATTAGAACATGTTAAGAAATAATGATAATAATATTATAATTGAAATGGGGTCCTACATGAATTAAACAAAATAAGGGTGCATGCACAATTATTATTTTATAACCCTAGTGGTATATAAACCCAATTATATGTTTTTATTTAGAGTTACCAATTCATTTTGTTATGCACAACAACATCGAGAGAGAATTATATTGAAGCCCATGAGAGTTCCCTCTCCAAAAACAATCTCAATAACATAGAATGATCCTACACCACCACCACTCTAGATTCTAGAGAGATTAAATAGAATACTTATTCAAATGATTTTCAAGGCGATCAAAGTTGGATGACGTAAGCATTACGATCTCCCATGCTAGCACTCAAAAATTACTACGATGATGTTTGGAGGTTCATGGAATTCATGAGGATCACCACTAGAGGGAATATATTTTTTATTAATATAAAAAAATGATGGTATAATGTAGATACATTGTCAGATCCATCAAAAAAGAAATAATTCATCATAAGGTAATTATTTAATTGTTTAAATTAATTATAAATAATATCTGATGATCCTATATCTTGGTTCCAATTTTCAATAATCAATTATTATTTGATTCAATTATATTGATAACAATGTTTATTGTCATGTAAATCTCAAACTAATCATCTATTAATACAAAATACAAAGTTTTCCATGACCCATATGGTGCTTTCTCTACACCTAGAGCCTTTACTAATATCATAAAAAAGTACATGAACACATGATATTCCCAACCTAGTTGAATGAAAACTAACATAATAAAAAAAATAAAAATAAAATAAAACACCATTGATCCTTGGGTTCTAATGATCCACACAAGATAAACCAAACATATTTCATATAGTGTTAGAAAACACTCAACATGTAGTTTACCATTCCACAACACATTCGGTGCATCCAATAGTTCTTAAAAAATATAACATAAATCTAACCCAACCAACACACATAGATACATGACCCTAGGGTCTAACCTTAGACATTGAAGATAACCACAAAAACCACTACTAGGATCTAGTGCTTCAATAACATGATTTTTCCTAGTGATAATAACTCTAACTACACTGAGAGGACATTTCCATGTCCCCATAGTCCTGTATAACTAACTAAGATCCATCAAGAATAGAGGGATCAACAATAACCCTAGGCCCTTATAAAATGTTTAGGACCATATAAACCAAACCCCTTGTCATAGTCACTATACTAAAGGGGGTGAACTCATCCATATCAACCATTAGCTCCCTAGACCCCATAACATCTGTCAATAGTGGAGATCATCCAATCAATCTTAGGGAAAATTTCCAGTATAATAATATCACAAAGGTCTCATAACACATCCAACCTAGGCAATAACAACCTCAAAAATACCTATAATAATCCATACAAACGTAAGTTGACAAAGCACCTAAATTCACCTCCATGAACAAATCCACAATGGGTTTAAACCATCAATATTTGAGTTCTAAGGAGACACCTGAAGTAAAAAATGTAGGAACAAAGCATCAAACTTATTAAGGTAAAAAAACACGGGGATACCATTGTCCTCTGGATCATGTACCTCTTAAACCACTGGCCAAGATCATCACATGAAACCTCATCTCAAAACTTTCACGCTCAATCCATCTATTCCCATCACTACACCCATAAGGGAATCCTTGAGAACCTTGCTGTAAGTGATACCTAAACAGTACTTAGGACATCATCAAAACAAGATACCCAACAAGGATCCTTGGTTAGCCCCTCTAACATCCTCAAGGGTCCCTTGAACCCATCACATCTTGAACATAGCAATAATCATCTGAACTCGACACCCCATAATGTTATCCCAACCCAAAGTGTCCCACCTAACTAAACCTAAAGCAAATATTCTAAAACTTTTACTACTCAAACCATAAGAATCCAAATCAATAAACACATCCAAGATACTACTCAATCCCACATTCCATGAACCATCTTAATAACATAAAATTAAACCACATTTCATGCTCAAGCTAATTTTCCACTCAATCCCACATTTTAATAATTGTTCAAAACACCTCAAACTAAGATCACTAGAACCTATTGTGTTAAGTCATCTAATAAGCTCATGACCCTTACTAAGGTCAAATGTCACAACTCCCCCCTTAGGAGATATATCAACCAAAAAACTTAAGGGATACCCCAATCCAAACCTTTCCCAATACAAGAAAACTCTCCAATGACCTTTAAACGCCATGAGGTACTCACCATCGCATTCTATGTATAATTACACTCAGAATGGACTAATTACAAGTCCAATTATAGCTATAGTGTGAGAAAATAATCGATATACCTTAAAAGGTGAATTACATGGAGTAAACCTCATGTACGTAGTATGTACCACCAATATACTTTCTTATACATGTACCTCAACCTGAAATTGGCATGTAAAACCCAAGTACATGGCATGTGTTGACCCTATATGGCGTGTCACACAAATATTATGTCTGACTATGTTCTTGGCCTTCAAATCCACATAGGGTATTTTAAAAAATTATATACATTAAACGATAATGTACCTTACATGGGGTATGTTCATGTTCCCCACATTATCATGTTCCTTGAAATAGGGTGTCTGGATGAGCACCCAACCACACCCCAAGTCACCCCTACGTAGAGTGTCCCAAAAACACACTTCATGCAACCCTCATCTCCTTCCGTTTTCCCCAAAAGGAGAACACATGGCATGTGTTATTTTAAATACTATAATATCCTCATTTTTTATAATAATTAAAGTCTTTTATTTTGTTTATTTTATAAATATTTTTATGTGGAAATATTTTATTTTTAATAAAATTCACCCTTACTTATGTTTTATGGTGTTTTATAACGGGAATAAGGGTTTTAATAACCATTCATAATGGTAAAATCCTTTTTCTATAGGATTCATAAGGGTAATAACCTTTTATATGGGATATATAAGGGAAACTCCCTTTTATATGTGATGCGTAAGGGTATCGAGGCCTGCATAATGGTAATGGTTGAGTTGCGTAAGGGTACCATGAGCTGTGTAAGGGTACTCATATGATGCATAAGGGTAATTATGGCCACTGAGTAAGGGGAACTACTCATCTAAGGGTCTTACATAAAGGTACCGGCTCTTGTAAGGGTACCAACTTGTAAAAGGGTCTCACATAAGGGTAACCCTATTTTTCTAAAGGCTATGTAAGGGTGACATAGAGTTGCATATGGGTAATGTTTTGCTTCTAAAGACTATATAATGGTAAAATTGGAGCTTTGTAAGGGTATTTTAGGGTCCAGGAATTGAATAAGGGTAAACTCTTTTCCCTTATGTGATGTATATGAGTTGTGTAAGGGTAAACCACGTTCTTACACAATTCCCTTTTTGATTAAAACATTTTTAAAAACATCTTTTTCATTTATTCTACCTCCATCTCAACCTGTAACTCCTCTTTTAAAGTTTTAAATATTTGAAATTAGGGAAACAAATTCTTTTACCCATTTTAAAGATTTTAGATTCCATATTAAATGTTTGTAAACCCTTCAAACTCAAGATTAGATTAAAATGGGATATTAATTGATTGTTTTAATTATGGGGTTTTCTACTATAAACTCCTAGTATTTTAATTCAAATAAATACCTAAACCTTAACTTACCTTGATTTTATGATATCCTATTGAGAGGATTTTGGGAATTGTATTATAGTAGAAGAAGTTATAGTTCATTTTATTTTTCATTTCAGTGTTTTGGGCTTATAATAAATCTCCAGGTATGTGTTTCTATGTAGTTTCTTCACCTTATAATTCACTATTTCTTAAGAATTCATAAATAAATTTTTCCCATTTTTTAACACAAGTTCTTTGAATATTTATCCTAAAATTATTTATGAAATCTTATTTTATCCTCCTATTTATTAATTTAACATGGCATGGATATAATTAATCATGATCCAGATTGATATCATTGGTTTATAAAATTTTTAATTCTAAGTTAGTTTTAATTCCTTTTCAAAGATCTTTTAAAAATAGTTTTGTGAAGGTGAGGGCTTAGGCTTGGGTTTTAATTTCTAAAAAATAAATTTCCTTATTTAATTAAAATGGGTTGATTTATGAAAAGTTTTCCATATATATTTGAATGATTTAATTTTTAATATACCTAAAACCCTTTTTGAATGATTATTCCCCTTGTTTATATAATGGATGTTCTTGGGTGATTTTTAATAACTGATTTTTTCATTTGAAAAAAGGTGTGTTTTCCCATGTTCTAAAATTATTTCAAGAGTTTTTTAATTGTGAAAATTCTTTTTAATGTATTAAGTATTTTTTAAAATAAATAATTAGATTAAAGGCCTATTTGTATTTTTTATAAATAATTATGAAAGTAAGAAGGTATGATTACCCTTTTAAATGTTGATTTTGAAATAAAGGCTTGATTTTAAATTGATGATGTTTGATAGCCTGGTTGTCACTTTATGATGATCAGAGCTTATGATAATACATTACCATGAATTACTTAATTCTTGTTCTTCCCATTGATGGGTTTTAATAAAGGGATTATTTACTTTTATGGATTTAGATTTTGAGTGAGATATATGAATTTAGAATGATTGAAATGTTATGGGATTAGTCCCATATTAATATTGATAAGAAAAACCTTTATGATCTTCATAACCTGATTATCTCCCTCACCTTCTTTGACTGATCATAGGAACTTGGGTGGTTAGATGATATGACCTAGAAATATGATTTTCTAGAATAATCACACCCATTCTAGTGTACATATAGAGAACATGATAAGTTTAGGATACAAACATGTATCCAGGGAAGGATGTGTTCATGGAATTTGTTTTCTTGAGACCCATGAGAGTTGATATAAGCTCTATGAATAGTGATAATTTATTTTTTAGATTGAGCATGGGGAATCACTATCGTATCTAGGTTGTACCCATGACATCATTATACTTTATAATTGATACATGATAGCATTCATTATCACTAATCAGCACTGGATTTTACTTACTTGATTGATTACCATTCATGATTTATTTTCTTATAGAGATAATGAACCTTGAATCTATATTATTGAATATTGTGAAACTTATTGATATCTGGTGTATGTTCTTAACTTTTCGTGATTTATCTAACTTTATCTTGTGAAGTGGTTTTCAAATATTTCTATAAAGGGGTGGGTTTTAAAATAATGAAATGGAATATTTTCTATATTTAGTTTGATAAATTATTTTCAAATGTTTAAACTTATATTTTAAAACTAGATCCATTGTAAAATAATTCCTATGGATTTATTTTTCTATCTTAAAATATAAATCCTTGTAATCTATTTATTATAATCCTCTTTCATAATACATGGATTAAATTACGTAGTAACAATATAGACTCTTTGGTAAAATCCAACCGGTCTCTATAGATCACACCCTACTTATACCATTGGGTGTTTTTATTTTTTATATCCTTATAGAAGGTGATCATGTTATCATCATTTTGATTTTCGGGTTTGTTCTTGGTTGGATATTAACAAATGGTTTGGGAGATGGTGGGTGTTCACGGACCACCAAGAGGTGGGTTTTGGTAGTTATGTTTTATTTTCAGTTTCTCATGATCTCCTTGTACCAGGTATGGTTGTACTATTTTACTTACGTGATGATGCTTCTACATTGTTTCTCTAATTTTTGTTCTCTTTTATAAGGAAAAATTATTGCTAAAGGTTTATTCGTAATTCTTTAGGGATTTTCATCATCCCATTGGGATCAGAAATGCTCTTCAGGTTTTTGGAGAATTGGATCATATGTAATTTTAGATGGTACTTTAGGTTATTTCAATTCAAATGGCATCAATGGGGGTTATTTCTTGAAATAAATTACTTTTCAGTGAAAGAAATTAGGTTATTTGGGGAAAGTTGTGGTAGAAATGAGATTAATAATGTGTCAGGATTCAATAGGTAGTTTGTGAGCTAGTTCTTGATCACCACATATTCATGATGATACTTTAGTTACCAGGGAAAGTGGGGACTTGAAAATTTATTTTAATTCATTGGTATCCTTATGAAAAATGAGATTTATATTCCCAATGAGACTATATTCGATATTGGGAATCTCTTATAAATTTTATAATTTTAATGAAAAGATGATTAGAGTCACACTATGACATCATGATAGAGTAAAATATGAGAAATTAGTGTGACTAGTCTAGAAGTAAATCTAAGAACTATTGTGAGTTTGGTGTATGGTTTACCAACCCATGTGACAAATCCATGCATAGTTCTATTCTAATTCCAAACTTGATACCTTTTTACTTACTTACAAGTAACTTCATTTATGTATGGTTGGTTTTAAGGGTTATAGGTGTGGTTTTTTATGCTCTTGTTTTTTTAACTCTAATCCATTTGGTTATGATTTTAAATAATTTTGAAAACCAAATTATAGCATAAAAAATTATTTGAGTTCTTAAAAATACATTTTCAATTACCAAAAGGTTTATTTTTATGGAAATATTGGTTTTAAAAACTGATTTTAAAATACACTTTTGTGATTTGATAAAGAAATGTTTTAAGAAGTAACTTTGGTTTGTAATGGGTAAAAAATGGAAATGGTTTTAGAATTTGAAAAATAGATTAATGATTTTGAAACCATAGAAGAATTTCCATGAGCTGGTAAAAGACTTTTTGAAACTTTGATGGATTTACATCAATATTTCAAAATTTTAAAGAAAGTTTAATTTTTTATAAATGGGGAAATATGTTTTTCTTCAAAATAAATTATTCTTTGATAAAAGTGGTTTGTGTCTTGTTTAAAATATTTTTCTTATTTGTGTTTTATTTTGGGATTTTTTTATGCCTGAATGTTGAGAATGAGTTTTTTGATGTTCAGAAATGTCTCCCAAAAAGTCCTTCAAGAAATATAGAAAACAATTTCATCAGTAAGTTATTCAAAATAAACCTTTTCATTTTTTTCAGTGGAATCCCTAGATGATGACTATACCTAGAATTTGAATCGAGTGACGGGGATGGAGACTCTTTATCCCATTGATCCCATCCAGGTATTCTTGATTTTTTTTCATCTTCTTACAAACAAAATAAGGGTTCTTCTGAATCAGTGAAGTGGATTGAATAATTTGAAGGAATTTACAATTCTCTCAAGACCCATGATGCTCTAATGGTAAAATCTGTCAACTCATTATTTGAGGGACCGAGCCGAGAGTGGTGGGAATTCATGATTCCTTATTATCTATATGAAAAAATGACTTAAAAACTCATCAAGTTAATCTTAATTCCATAGATTTATCCTAAGGAAGTGAAGAAAGAGAAATTTTTTAAGCTCATGGGTCTCGATAAAAGTGCGCTATGGGTTTCAAAATATGAAAATAAATTATCAAGTTTGGTATGTTTCTCACATAACCTTGTTGGTGATGAATCTCTTAAATCTCAGTGTTTTAGAAGGGGTCTTTGCCCAGACCATGTTATCATGGTGCCAGTAGTTTGTCTTACCTCTTATGAATTGGTGCTTGAAAGGAACTTGCTAGATGAAATAGAGCTAACATAGTGATATAAAGTGGATAATTCTTCATTCATGGTTGGATTACATGGAGATTTCCTACCTGATTAATTGAAGAATTTTTTTGAGTGGGGACAATCTTCTCAAGAAAAGAATAATAATTTCATGTGCTTCCAATGTGGATAACCTGGTCATTATAAGAATCTATGTTTAAAATCTCCAATAGTTTGTAAATTGTGGGTCCTATTTGATATCTTTAAGAGGTTCTGTAAGTTGGGATATCGAAAGGGGAAGTTTTGATCAAAGATAATCATCTACTTACTATAGAGAAGTATATGCTTCAATAAAAAATGTATCCAATTATAGGCCTTAATATAAATATTATCACACAGTTAAGGAGTTACCAATTATAGTTTATGTTGATCATGTTTGTTGTTTTTGACATTGGAGTGGAAACTGTTTGAGTTTTCCTTGTTGTAACTCTTTAATAATTTGATTATTTCTTGTTCTTGGGATATATTATGGATTTATTTAGGCCCTTTTTGGGTGTTCTCTTATAGAACTTGGTTGTGATCATGATGATGGTTTAATGTTCTTGAGATCTCTAGTGTTGTGCCCTGTAGATGTGCACTCTTGAGTGGTTAACCAATATCTTTAATGGTTTTAAAACACTTTATATCTGTTGTGATCCTAGAGATAAAGTGGAATATTATAATAATAACCTTTATATTCTTGGGGGTTATTCTTCTTCAAAATACCTATTGTTTATTTTTTCCTTGGGTGTATACCTACGGTTGGTGTTGGATACCATTCGGGTTAGTTGTTGGTATGTTATTGTTTTTTCTTTGATTGTTAGAGAAAAAATATTGATATGATGGATGATATACCTCATGAGAGTGTAGTTCACTATTTTTGCACTGTATTTATCATTTTTATCTCTTTCTGGTTGGTCTTGGATAGACCTTTGGGTTATATTCAAATAACTAGGACTATGCATATTTTTGATAGACCTAGAACGTGGAGGTGTTGGTGTTTGATTCAATGATATCATCAAGGGGTGGGGATTGGTGTTGAAAATCCAAGTTTTATAATGGTTACTTTCCTAGGGTAGAAATCCTTGTCATTTATATTCATTGATTTTGGATGGTTGGATTTCTTATGGATATTTAAAGTATTGTCTCTTCTAGAAATCATTGAGGTGTCTCAGATATCCCATTACTTGAGGTTTCAGTTTCAACCCATGGATGTTTCTATGTGGAATGTAATCTAAGTCTCTTCTTTGAGTTGAATATATGTGTTTTAGTGTTTTTTTCCTTATATTACACCGTTTTAGTGAATCTTTAAATAGTGGAAATACCTATTCTAGGTCTCTAGTTCTTTATGGTTATTTTTTTTTAGTTCCTCTCGATGTTATTGAGTTTTTGTTTTGAGACATATATTGGTCTTGGTGGTTTTTATTAAAGGTTACTTTAAAATTCTTGTAATAATATTCTCTTAGAGTTTCACTAAATGGATTATTTTGGATTAATCATCTTCTTTTTTATTGATTTTGCACCTCACAGGTTGAGTGTGGGAGTTATTTTAGTCTTTTCTTTTTCATATCTTTCAATAGGAATATTTCTGGTGGCATAAAGCCTTATAGTATAGATAATTATAATATACTAATTTTTATAATAATTAAATTCTTTTATTTGGTTAATTTTATAAGTCTTTTTTATGTGGATTTTTTAAAATTTTAACAAAACTCACCATTAATTATGTTTTATGGTGTTTTGTAAAGGTAAAAGAAGTTTTAAGAACTTTATGTAATGAAAAAAGCCTTTTCCATAGGATTTTTAAGGGTAAAACCTTTTTATATGGGCTGTATAAGGATAAATCCCTTTTATATGGGTTTTATAAGGGTACTGAGGCCTGCATAAGGGTAAATGATACATTGTGTAAGGGTACCATGCACAACGTAAGGGTACTAGCTCATGTAAGGGTCTCACGTAAAGGTAACATATTTCATAAGGGCATCACATAATGGTACCATCTCATGTAACGGTCTTACATAAGGGTATCATGTGTGGTTAAAATTGTTTTTCTAAAGGTTGTGTAAGGGTGTAATGGAGTTGTGTAAGGGTAATTATGTGTTTCCAAAGGCTACATAAGGGTAAAACCAGATCTTCAAAAGGGTATTCTGGGGTTTATACACTGTGTAAGGATAAAATCCTTACCCTTATATGGAATATATAAGCTGTGTAAGGGTAAACTATGTTACCCTCATATAACACCATTTTTTAGTAAAATATTTTAAAACCCTCTTTTAATTTCTTCTTCCTCCAGCATGACCTGTAACTCTTTTTTACGGTTTTAAATGATAAAAATTATGGAAAATAATTATTTCAACCATTTTAAAAATTATATCTTCTATCGTAAATGTTTTCAAACTCTCTACACTCAAGATAAATTAAAATGAAAAATTAAATGGTTGTTTTAATTCTGGGGTTTTATTTCTGTAAACACCTAGTGTTTTTATTTTAAAAAATATCTGAACCTTCACTTCCCTTTATTTTGTAGTATGATCTTGAGAGAGTTTTTGTAATTATTATATAATAGAATAAGATATTGTTTCTTTACTTTTTTCCTTCTAGTGTTTTGGGTTTCCATGAAATACCCATTTAGGTTTTTCTGTGTAGCTTCTTCACCTTTTAATTCACTATTTCTCAAGAGTTCATAAATATGTGTTTCTTATTTTCTAACACATGTTCAATAAATATTTATAATGAAATGAGTCATGTTAGATTATTTTAAAAGTAATTAAAAGGGAAATCACATACACTTGTGATAATCCCTTACCATGACATACTTGATTTTTATGCTTCCCATTGATAGGTGTTGATAAAGGATTATTCGCTTTAAGGGATTTCATGGGTGAGTGAGAGATATGAATTGAGAATGATTGAAATGTTATGGGATTAGGCCTATATTGATATTGTTAAGGATCCCTTTTGTGATCCTTATAACCTGATTATCTCACTCACATTCTTTTACTGGTCATAGAAACTTGGGGATTAGATGAGATGTCTTGGATATATGCTTTTTAGTAGGATAAAACCACACCTAGTGGATCTATAAAGAACATGATAGGTTTAGGCTATAGATGTGTGAATAGGAAAGTAGGTGTTTGTGGACTTGGTTTTCTTGAGACCTATGAGACTTGATGTAAGCTCAAAAATCATTCATGATTTATTGATTAGTTTGAATATGGTGGACTCACTATAGTATCTAGGTTGTAACCATGTCATCAATATCCTTTATATTAGATACATGAAAATGTTCATTATCTCTAATCAACATTGGAGTTTCCTTTCTTGATTGATTACCATTAATGATTCACCTTCTTATAGATATTATTCACCTTGACTCTATAGTATTGAATCTTGTGAAACTTCTTGATATCTAGTGCATGTTATTACCTTTTATTGATTTATCTGAATTTATCTTGTGAAATTGTTTTCAAAGATTTCTAAGAAAGGGTTTTGTTTTAAAATGATGAAAGGGAATATTTTCCAAATTTGGTTTGATAAATGTTTTTAAACGTTTAAAATTCTATTTTAAAACCAACTCTATTGTAAACTGATTCCTTTGTATTTATTTTCCTATAAAAAATTTAAAGTCTTATACTCTATTTATTTTACTCCTATTTTAGCATACTTGTATTTCCTTTTGAAGCAACTACATAGTCTCTTTATTGAAATCCTATTAGGATCTATAGCACACACATTTCTTGTACCATTTAGTGTTTTCATCCTTTATATCCTTGTAGCAAGTGATAATAATATAGTCACTTCCATTGAGGGTTTGTGCTTGGTTAGACCAGAAAAAGAAGTTTGGGACACAATGGATGGTTTTGGACCACCAATATATGGGTTTTGGTAATTATTTTTTTACTTATTATTTTGTATCATCTCCCTATACTTTGTATAGTTTTATTCCTTTACTTATGTGATGGTGTTTCCCTAGTGCATCTCTGGTTTTTTTATATTTTTTTGGGTGAAATCATTCCCAAAGGTTTTTTCTTGATGTCTGAGTCTTTGTTACCGGATTATGTGGATCAAGAATTCTATCTGGTTTAGTAGTGAATCAGTTTAGATATTGGTTTAGATGGTACTCTGAATTGGTTTGTTACAACTTCACATTATGTATATGTGGTTTTCAAATGAAAATCCCTTGAGATCACCTGAAACCCCTATTTATCCCCAAATCATCCCATAACACACCTCAAGGGGTTCCCAAAAACACATATAATAATTTAAAACTTAAAAAAATTAAAGTACTATGATATTAGTGTAAAAAGAGGCCAACCTTGGGGAATAAAATTCCAAAGATTTGAGCTTGGATCCATGCCATGCACCTACTGCACCTCAATCCATGTTTGATTGGTCTTCCAGACGTGATCTACTTCTCCCTACCCCTATTCTCTCTAGTCCACATGTTGCACATGGGATATTCCATCATAGAAAATAGTCATAAAGAAACAATGAGAATGAAATAAGAAAGAAAAAAAAAGAAAAGGGGAAAAAATAAAACACCCACAAAAGCGGTCCAATCGGAGTCCTAGAACCCAAATCAAGTTTACACCTCACCTAAGAAAAAACCCCATTCCACACTCAATTTAAAATTTAAAATTTAAATTAAATACTCCATTAAAACATATCTTGACTCACATCTGATAAATTTATTAATATTTAATTAATTAAATATTAAATTTTTAGTGAAAATACAATCTGCTTGGGATTCCACCAAACTTCAATCTTAGGATAAACAACCTATCCTGAGACCAATTAAGTGATCGTAAAATTATTCTGAGATTATATCCAAGGGAAAATTACCATCCCACCTCAAAAATATTAGGAATAAAAATTCATATTTCTTCTGATTTTCTCAATCCTTGATCACATGAGTCATCACAATATCCCCGCCATGATGCTTCTCACTCTCAGGAAACCTTGATGGTCAACCAAAAACCATTATCTCACCCTAAGAACCAATGAATCTCATATTTGATGGACCCTTGGTTCATATCCTATTCATCCTGAGTATGTTTCCAAAACCCAAAGTCCACTATGCCTCTAAATCCAAAATTAGAATCTATTGATTCCCATGAAACCAGATACATTTGGATTATAAAATAAGAATGAAATTTGATGCCACCTTGACCATATAATGACTGGTATTACAATACTTGTGACTCTCCCAACACAAGGGGGATTCATACATTATGGATAAGATGTTCCCCACTATAGGAGTATCCGTATTGTCACCCCATAAAGAAAACACCAAACCCCAAGTCCCAAACTCTATCCACTACTAAATGTAATGAATGGATGTGGATAACCCACTCATACTAGAGTGACAACCCAAAAGGCCAACCACAACCCATTGCTAGCTCACCAGGAATGACATCCTCCATTCTCAATAAGAATCTTATAATAAGGATCACATACAATGGTGCACTCCCCACTATATGGCTTCCCTTACATCATTACTTGAGTGTTCGTCCCAATAGGACCACTAAGACAACACCAATCAGGTTCCCCTAAAAACCCGAACAATGTCAATGGACCCACAAATGGTATATTCTACCAATCCATGAACCCTCTAACAACATGCTTAAAAATTGTACACAACCTTCACACACTATGTCTTTACTCTAAAAATCCATGCCAATCACCACTCTCACTACAAAAACACAAACCTTTAATAGTGCTGGATTTTATTAGTGCTAGAAAAAAGCGACGATAAAGGATCCCTTTTATCAGTGTTTTTTTCTAGCACTGATAAAAGACACCCTTTATCAGCATATTTTTTTCACCACTGATAAAAGAAAACTTTTATCAGTGCATTTGTTTTAGCACTGATAAAGGGTGTCCTTTATCAGGGCTTTATTTTTAGTGCTGATAAAGGACACCCTTTATCAACTCATTATTTTTAGCACCCATAAAGGAATCCTTTATCAGCGCTTCCTTAACACTGATAAAAGTATGAATAAAATGAAATAATGAAATAAATAAAAAATAAAATTATTTTATTAAAATAATATTAAAAAATTAATTAATTAAAAAATTATTTATAAAAATAAATAAATTGATAATACTATATATAAATTATAAATAGTATATATTAAATATATATATATATGTAAAATAAAAAATAAACAAATAAAAATTAAAAATAAGTAAATTGAGAAAAATGTTAAACATTTTATTAATTAAAGAATTATAAACAATGTTAATAAATAGTATATATTAAATATATATATATATATATATATATATATATGAATGTATAAAAATATAATTTATATAATACAAAATATTTATGCTTTACTTTAAATAGTAATATATTTAGTGAATAATGGTTTATAATTAAAAAATAATATGAATTTAAAATACTGACTATTTGCATTGAGTAATGGAAGTAATTGAATGTCATTTTATTTTTCAATTTAATATATATCAAATATATTACATTAATTTCACATATACGTAATTAATGCATTTTTATATACATACACACACACACACAAATATTTCTTTGGAATTTAATCAATTTATATTTTTTATTATATATATATTTAGTTACTATGTATTAATATCTTCAATATGTATTCATTTTTATTTTAATATTTATCCATTTTTTAATGATTTATATTAATCAAACTTATCTAAATTTTCAATATTGTACTCATTTTTAATTAACTAATTTTACTCGTTTTTAACATGCATGCACTTAAGATTAAATATACATTAATAATGCTAACAATAGATTTTTAAAAATATATTTATAAATAAATGTATTTATAAAAGTATATTTACGCTTTTTATACCTTTATAATTATAAATAAATAAATAAGATTTGTTTAAAATGTATCTATATAATTATAAATAAATAATTATAAATAAATAATTATAAAATGATAATAAATTTATTTAAATAATGAATATATTTTTAATATTGATATATATATATATATATATAGAATTATAGAATTATATATAATGTTATAAATATTATATTTTAAAAAAGTATATATATAATTATAAATAAATAATTATATATTCACAGAATTATAAAATTATTATTTTATAAAAATTATTATTATAAGTATTATAATTATATATAATTTTTATAATTTTTTTAAAAAGTATTATTTTCTTAAAATGTTTTATCAGTATTTATTAGTTCTTTTTTAGTGTTGATAAATGTTTATCTTTATCTATGCTTAAGAAAGAACTGATAAAGATTCATTTTATCAACACTTATTATCTTAGCACTGATAAAAGTGTCTCGATCAATTTTTAGAACCCTAACCATTGCAAACCAGTTCATGATATCCGAAGCTCTCCGTAGAAGCTACTTGCTGCATGTGCTCCTCTCTGTCAAATCCAAGATCGAATCTAGGCTAGAATCAAGTCTCCAACTATTCCAAGTCTTGAATCCAAGGCTCGAGCAATTTAATGGTGTAATAAAACCAAGTCCCGAATGAAATCCAAGTTTTTTGATATCTCTAATTTCCCTCAGTTATCCACTGAATCATCTCATCTCACATCCGTTTATCCCAACAAGTCTAGTTGCACTATCCTATAAAAAATAACCTAAAATTCATTGTTTTTTCTTTCGAATGAGGTTTGATCTTCTTGAATAAGCCTATATTATTTAGATTAAAACAAAGTATAAAATATTTACACTTGCAATAGATATCTGTATTTGGTTTGATATCTATTTTGTTTTATTCTTTGTTTCTATTATGTAAACATGAATGAAAAATAAAAATGCATATAAGTAAACCCAATAAAATCTTGCTCGACAAGCTCAATGATAAATGAATTAATAAAATTTTATCCATTATTTTATATTAGTAGGATATAAATTGGAGTCTTGCTAACTGGTTTGGCTTGGCCTTCCTCATTCTTTTAAGTTCCGTGTGTCCTGCTTTCATCTTACTATTATGATGCACACAAATATCCGTGAGAGCGAGTGAGTTTTTCTACCTAAAAGAAGAAGAAGAAATATTATATAATCAATCAAGGTATATTATCCATTTTATTTTTATGCTCAAATTTTAATCATAAGGAAATTTATTTTTATTCTAAGGATTTATTTTGAAGATGATATTTTTTAGAATTATAATATTTGAAAGAGATTATTTTTTTATTTATTTTAACATGATTTATCTTTCAGAAGGGAATTTATTTTCATATGTATAACTTATATTCTAGGAGTTTTTCTTATAAAATTTATATTTCATTTGAATTATAATAATTATCTTTGATTAGTTATTTATTCAGATTACATTATTTCAAGTGATTATTTTTTCATTATGTAAAGAATTATATTTTTGATCTTGGAGTTCCCCTTGCACATTATCCATTCTTTATTTTGAGCCACTTTTCTATAGTCAATGAGTTTATTACTGAACACCCACTTGGTTATAATATCATTTTTTTCTTCCATCCTTGGTACAATTTCCCATGTCACATTTTTCTTATTTGTTTCAAGCTCTTCATGCATAGATTTTGTCCAATTACCATACTTTCTAGTCCTATCCAAATTATTTAGGCTCCACTTGGGAAAAAATGAATTTTTTTGTAGATTATTACTCCTTTGAGTTTTTACCAAAACTTTCTAATCACCAATGATATTTTTTTCATTGATTTATTATTTTCTTATATTTCTTACAATTGATAAAAATATAGACATTATTAAAATGATAAACCAATCATTAATACCACTTAAAAATCACTTCATTTCTTTCATCACACATCTAATAAACAGTATGTATGTTTTACTTTAATCCATCTAAAAACAAATCATTTTTAACGTTGAATTTTGGTTCCTACCTTAGAAATATTTAATTACCGTCCATGTAATTCTCATAAATGGGAGGCATTAACCCTTTTAGAGAATATAATAGAGTATAACTATCATCCTCATTAGTTTCATCTCATGAAAAATTATTATTCCAATTTGTTTCTTGGGACTCATCCCCCATCTATTTTATGTTGCTTATACTAATCTGACCAATAATCATCAGATAGATGACTACTGATTTGAGTATTTTAAGAAACACAAGGGAATGTACACAAGAGATCTAGGATGAGTTAAAAACAACAAAATGAAATGACAACTCTTCAGAAGATGAGATGATGAGGATGAAAATTGTCTATAACTCTCACCTTTGGACGAATTCAAAGGATAACACTTACTATAGTGGATTAACTCTTTTCTCAAATTCAATTACCCATTTTCTTCAAAGCGTACCAAAATTATTTGAAACAATCAAATTTTGAGTTTCCCTTATTATAATTATCTATAAATTTTACCTTTGATAATGGATATCTTATGTGTATTTATTTATTTACTGTACAAAATGAATATTTTATGAATTGAGTAGAATATCTTTACTTTTTTCTTAGATGATTCAAAGATTCAATATAATGTATCTTATTTACTCCTCATCCTCCTCACTCATTGATTGGTTGTTTTGAGAGATATATTTTCACTTATTTATCATTATTCTTGCTTTACAATCAGTATATTCCTATGGTTATTAATGTTTTCATAGTAAAATATTTATCCATATAATTAATGCATTATTTCATATTTATGTTTAATTTTTTACTTTTTAGTATTACTCATATAATAATTATTTTATTGTACAAGTGGATTTTTTTGAGTTGGTGTGGTTTTCTTGAAGTTGCTCATGCATGTGACAGATTGGACTTTGAGCAAACAAATGAGTTATGGACAACAAGGAAATGCATTAAGAATTCATACAACCATTAGAAAAAGGTGAATTCATAATCCTTATTTAATTATTTTTTTTCATCATTTTATCAACTATTTTAAGTTAAATTACTTATCATTTTTATCTAACACTTATTTAGTTTGTTTAAAAGATATTTTGGGAAGTCTTATTTTTCTTTCAACTATTTGTAACAATCCAAAAAATAGATAAAATGATTTTTTCTGCCATTGTAAACATGTTTTCTATTTTCTTTTCATTTATTTGTTGAAATATCGACACTGAATATTGATTAAATGTTCTTAGAAAAAACAATTTCTTAATATATAAATCTACAATAGTTTAGGAAGATCATTTTCTCATTTTGGTGACTTATCATGATCGAATGAGCACATAAGCTTCCCATTCTTTTCTGACTTTCTACAAAGAGAAAAGTTATTCGGCTAGGAACACCAGTTCGATATGCACTATGGGAAGTTTGAAATATAAATATAATGTAAATGTGGTTACATTATTAGTTAGGATTATTTTTAGACTTTGGTATATGTAGGAATCAAACATACATCAATGCGACACACGGTGTGACCGATATGACTCAAAATGCTTCTTTTTATTTAAAATTGACATTAATTTTAGTAAAAATGAAAACTAACAAACTTAAAAATGAGAAAAAATATTACTGTAGCAGTACTATAGTGGTACTGTAGCAGCGGCGACACTGTTCATCAACGGGTACTGTAGCGGCAGCAGGGTACTATAGCGGCGGCGATACTGTGCGGTACTATAGCAGCAGGTTACTATTCACAGAATGTGAATTGACCTTAGAATTTAGGCCTACAGGCTATGTAATAGGATACAAGCCCACTGGGCCTTTGGGCTATGTAATGGGTTTCCCTCTACCCAGTTAAAAAGAGGTCTTTGCTTTGATTTAATAATAAAAATGAGGCTTCGACCCCAACCTTTAAAAAAAAGTGACGTAATCAAAACTGAGAAAGAAAATTCATATTTTTTTGATAATTTAATAAAATGATCCATAAGTCATTTTTTATGTTTAGGAATCAACTAAACATCAATATGATGTACAGTGTGGCTGATATGACTCCATGTTCATCTTTTTATTTAAAATTACCATCTATTTTAGTAAAAATGAAAACTGATATACTCAAAACTAAGAAAAAGCATTTATATTGTATTGATACTTTATAAAAATTATCCATAAGTCATTTTTTGATGTGTATGAATTATCCTCACCTCAATCCAATGCACAATGTGACCGGTATTACTCCAAGTGCATCTTTTTATTTAAAATTGACATAAATGTTAGTAAAAATGACAACTAACCTACTTAAAACTGAGAAAATTCATTACAGTTGTTTTAATAATCTAGGAAAATGATTCATATGTCATTTTTGATGTGTATAAATTAGACTCACCTTTATCAGATTCACAGAGTGACCGATATGACTCTAAGTGCATCTTTTTATTTAAAATTGACAAAAATTTTAGTAAAAAAAACTTACCTACTCAAAACTGAGAAAATGAATTCATATTGTTTTTATAATTTATATAAACAATATATAATTCATTTTTTATGTGTAGGATTCAAATTTACCTTAATATGATAGACAATATGACCAATATGACTCCAAGTGCATACTTTTATTTAAATTTGACATCAATTTTGGTTAAAATGACAACTAACCTACTCAAAACTAAGAAAACACATTTGGATTTTTTTATACTTTATTAAAATTATAAATAACTCATTTTGGATTTTTAGGAATTAGATGCATCTCAATCTGACAGACGGCGTGACCGGTATGACTCTAAGTGCGTCTTTTTATTTAAACTTGACACTAATTTTAGTAAAAATGAAAACTGACCTACTCAAAACTAATAAAACACATTCATATTGTTTTGATACTTTAATAAAACAATAAATAAGTAATTTATGACTTGTATGAATCATATTCACATCAATATGATGCATGGTGTGACCGATAAAAGGTTCTAATATATTTTTATCCTTGGGAACACTTCTTACTATAACTTTACCCCTCTAAGAAAAATCTCTCAAGAGGTGATACTTCTGGAGTATGTGTTTTTTAGTTAGTGTGATCTTATCTCTTTTGCAAGAGATACCACTACAGTATCATCACAATATAACGTTATAGGGTATTTATATATAGGTACCACATCAATCTCTTGGATAAAAGTTTGTATCCAAATGGATTATTTTCCTATATCAGAAGCTACTATATACCCAGACTCCATTATAAAATCAAGGAAAATTGACTATTTTAAACTCTTCCATCTCATCGCTCCTCCATTGAGACTAAAGAAATATCTTGACCATGACTTTAGATCATTCTGATCTATTTTGAACACTAGCATTATTATAACCCATGATTAATAACTCCACATCTCCTCCATACACTAGGAACATATCCTTAGTTATTATATGATATTTAAAGATAAACTTAACAAAAAACCAATATTGTTCACCTAGATCAGCTTGGAATCTTCCTAACATTCTCAATATGTAAGAAACATCAAGCCTAGTATATAACATGACATACATGATTGACCATATCTCCAAAGAGTATGAGATCCTAATCATTCTAATTTTTTCCTATTGTTTCTGAGGACATATTTTCATAGAAATATGTATACTATGTGACACTGGAACTAATCACCTCTTGGATTGTTTCATACTAAATATTTTTATTAATTGGTCAATGTATGTACCTTGAAATAGCCTAAAAATCCAATTTTTATATCCTGAATGATCTTAATACCTAAAATGTAGGCTTTTTCTCCTAATTCCCTCATGGAGAAGCATTTGTTTAACCAACTATTAATAGACTGTAAGACTGGTATGTCATTTCCAATAACTAATATTTCATAAATATATACTACTAGGATAATGACTAAATTCGCACTAAATCACTTGTAAACACATGACTCACATTCATTCTTAATGAAACCAAATTATTTTATAGCTTCATTGAACTGAATATTCCTTGACCTGGATTCTTAATTCAATCCATAAATGTATCTATGTAACTTTCATATACTTTTGGCATCACTGGGAGTCACAAATCCTTATGGTTTTTTCATATAGACATCTTTCTAAAGGTTCCCATTATGAAAAATTGTTTTTATATCCATTTGTAAATTTTATAGCTATGGTAAGACACTATAGAAAGTATAATTATGATGGATTTAAACATGTAAATTTAAGAAAATGTTTCATAGTAGTCAATGCCTTGATAATATTTAAACCATTTAGCCACTAGTATTACTTTATTGGTATTTATTTTACCTTCTTTGTCCATTTTTCTCTTGAATACCCATTTTCATTGAATAGGATTTACATTAACTATCAGATCAACTAAAACCCAAACTTGGTTATAATACATGGAATCCATTTCAGAATTCATGGATTCTTTTCATATTGAATCTTTTGACATATACACTTCCACTTTATAGTAGATAGGTTCATTATTGTCGACCAATAATGAATCACTATCTTTGATGACTAGAAAACCATATCTCTCTATTTCTCTTACCTATCTGGTGTTCCCATGCAGTACTTGTGTTTCGAGAATAAATTCCTCCAAAGAGACCTATGGAATATATTCCTATACAAAATCTTGTATATTTTGAGCATCAAATTCATTGATGTCAATCTTTCTATCACTATCCTTCTTGATGATGTGCTCCCTATCAATAAATATGGATTTTCCAGTGACAATCAATTTATTATCTAAGGGATTTTATAGGTAATATCCTCTTGATTCCTCAATATACCCTATAAAGATACACTTTGTGCCCCAGGGTGCTAGTTTTTTTTCCTGATATGTCCTTAACAAGTACTAAACAACCCTATACATGTGTATGTGTCAAAACAATTTTCTTTCCACTCCATAAATTAAAGGGAATTCTATTTGTCACTTTAATTGGTACACAATTTAATATGTATGCTACAGTTTGTAATACATATCCTCAAAATGATAATGGAAGATATGGATGAATCATCATCAATATTACCATGCCTAGAATGGTTTGGTTCCTCCTTTCACTAAAACCATTCCATTGTTGTGTGTAAGGTGGAGTTACTTGATAAAGAATCCCAAAATCCCATATAAATATGATAAACTCTTTGTTAAGATATTCACCACCTTGATCAGATCGAATCTTCTTTATATTCTTTCCAAGTTGATTCTCTACTTCATTCTTGAATTATTTGAATTTCTCAATGGACTTAGACTTATAAATAATTAATTAGACATAACCATATCCACTCAAGTCATCAGTAAAATTAATGAAGTAATAATACCCACCTCTAGCTTCTATTAGAAAAGGTCCACACACATTAGTGTGTAAAAATATTAGATGATTTATAGCCCTTCACCCTATACACAAAATGGTGGTTTGGTCATTTTTAATTGTAAAAAATAATGACATAATTCAAATGGTTTTAGATTAAAAGAGTCTAAATAACCATCTTAATATAGATTTTTAGATGCTTATTGTTTACAAGAATAAGGCAATGATGCCATAATTGGTTGTTATATGAGTTGTGCGAACAAGATTCATTATCAATTTCTAATACTTGTTTTTCATAATTTAATAAATAATGATTTTTATTGAAATGTTTCATACCTTAAAATATGGTATATTTATAAAATAAATCAATTTTATTTTTGAACATGAAAACAAAACTATGTGTATCTATGTAAGATATAGAAATTATATTTTTGGTAACAGTCTATACATAATAATAGTGTTCTAAAACCAAGATCATTCCTATTAGAAATAGAATGTAGTAGTCTCCAATGGACAAAGTATCCATCCTTACATTATTAATGTCATGAATTGACCAACTAGGGCCCACTTGGCCAATGGTAAGTTTAGTATGACACCCTAATCCAACCTTCAATAGGTCAGGGGATGACAACCAGTGATGAGTAGGCATATCACACACATGTGAGGTTTTAGCCTAAGGCATCTGTACTACGCACACGTCTCCAAATGATCATATGATGATGAAAGGTAAAACAATGTATTTGATACTATAATGTATGCATACATCTAAATCACACAATCAGAGTAAGAAAAAAATACTAAAGTATATGGGCCAAATACAATCCCATCAAAACTATAAAGAGTCCAACCCGCTCATAAGAAGGGGAATGATTTAAAGTGGAACTCCTGGTAAAACCTTGGCCAGTATTTCTCACTATTCTTTGTCTACTCATAGTCCTCATAGGACACTGTCAAATGGTCTACCATCTGCATAAGACACGACATGTGCGGGTAGAGCCCATATAGGGGTGAGTATAACAATACCTAGTAGGACACCTCATAATAACCAAACATATGCATCAATAGAGTAGTTAACACATCAAAAGGTATTTTAATAGAATATGAGTAATAAAAATGGGAACAATAAAAACACATATATACTCATAATAGACTAGATGTGTCAAATAGGTCTCAATCTTCAGTGTCCCCATGAAGGGTTTTTTCACTTTATTCTTTAATCTATTGGAGATGAATAGAATAAATATAAGGATATTATGTCTTTTTTTGGATCCAATCTGGTAATAAAGATTCTTTTAAAATATATTTAAGATGACTAGAAGGTACTGGTCAAATTTATTCAGTCTGTAATAGTTCCAAGGATTACTGAATTGGAGAAAATTATCTTTCTTGAAATGTATATCATGTTTTTATTTTAAGTAAAATCAAGTTGAATTTATATAGATATATTCTTAGGTATATGAATCACTACTATCAAAATGAGGCTAGAATGAATTTTTATCCAAATTGGAGGCTTATTTACCTGCTTTTTTTAAAAAGAATAAGATCTGTGATTTTAATATGGTGGTTATATGTCATCACAATAATATTATTTCTTCTAAAAACTTAAGAAAATTTTATTTTTTAGCACCTTGAAAGGAAATTTGACACCTATTGGTGTTGATGATCAATAAGTATTGGGTTCTCATGATCAAGGGGAGAATGGAAATAAGAAGTCAGCTGGATCAGTACAATTTCATGGAAAAGAAATTGGTGAATCAGTAATAAAGGATGTTGTTGATGCAATATGAAAGAGACTCAAGGTTGATGTCAGTGACCCAACTAATACATGTAATTTCTACTATTCTCTTGAATAAACCTCAAGAGAATCCAATAGTGAGGCTTTTGTTACAAGGACTATAAAAAGATAAGAGCCCATGGTTCAAGAATAAGAGGCTGAAGTTGTAAAAGTTAAACAAATAGTGTTTATGGGTGTAAAAAATAATTATATAGAAAGGCCAACTAAAAATAAACATGAGATCAAGGCTCATTCAGAAGAACATGAGGAAAATAATGATCAATATAGTGAGAAGGTTCGGGCATATGTGTTTGAAACTACTGAACTAATTGAAAATAAGACAGTCTCTATAGATTCAAAATCCTTGGAAAAGGATATTAGAGAATCTAGTGACAAAAAATAAGTTCTTAGAACAATTTCATCATCATCCAGTGAAAGGATTAAAGGTTAGTATCTTTATTTGGTTGAAGTGGGAAAACCCTTATGAAATCAAGAAGAGGAATATTTTTATTCTATTAGTGCTCAAATTGAATATTTGTTGTTCAAATTTAAATAGCTGATATAAGTGAATACAAACTTGCATAGTGATATGGAAGTTTCTAGAAAATATTTGGATGATTTAAAAAGTTCAACTATTCCAAAAGAAGAGTTAGAATAGTTAATATCAACTACACAAACAAAAAGAAAATTCTATTTTCAAAAGAGATTTTGATGCATTTTAGAGAGAAATGTATAACTTGATTAGGAAACTAAAAGTATAATTAGTTTCAATGTCATATTTTGGAGAATTAAGGATGTATCTGGGGATTTAATTTTAATGAATAAGAAGTAGCTCAAGTTAAGAAAGGTATTATACTTCTAGTCATCCAAATTATCCATATTTGGTAAGTAGGTTTGAATCTATTACTATATTTATATCTATAATAAATGACAGGATTCATAATATTCAGTGTGAAAGTGTTCCACTTCACATTTTTTTGGAAATCAAAAACTTCGTGTTGAAAAATTAACATCTAATGAGCTTGGTATTAGAAAACTCCGCATCAGTTAAGTGAGATGCTGTAGAAGTTTTTACAATCTATAGAGTCTGTCCCTAAGTTTTTAAAGGTAAATTTAATTTAAAATATGAAAATGGGATAGAATTAAAATATTTTGATGAAATAGTGGGTTGGGATGTTTAATCAAAATTTATAAGAAGTGATATAATAGATCGAGAATTTTCATCAGGCTGTTTGAGATTCCTTTTCATCTAACAGCTCATCTAAACTAGAACCTCCACCCTCATCTAATACCGCTTCTTAACTTTTTTATCCAAATATTACTGTAATAAAAAATGTAAATTCTTTTCATTATTATAATTATTCTTATTTATTTATTTTTTATTTTTTCAACTCTATTTAATGTATAAAGATCATTTTTTTCTTTTCTTAACAGAACATTTACTATCAGTTTTGTGCCACATTAACTGTTTAATATACAATTTTTTGATACTTTATTTTTGATATCACAAACACGGTAGAACATTGGGTAAACAAAAAATTCTTATGAAAATAATATATTAAACAAGGAAATTAAGATAAATTTAAAATTTTAAAATTTTAATATAAATCTCTTTAGTTTGGTCAACATATATTTTTTTAATATTATTTTTTTATCTATAGTTTATAAACCTTTAAATGAGAACTGTAATTTTTTTATATCTCTATAAGAATCTATTTTATTTGTGTTTAAATTTTATATATTTCCTATATGTTTTGATATATGTTTTTTCTATTCATCAAAAGGGGGAGACTATTGGGAATATATTATCTCAACAATACTTTATGAATCTTGTTAATTTTAATGTTCAAAAATACCCTTTTTTATTTTATTAGTGAAATTACTTTAAAATTTTTTCAAGATTATATTTATTGAAAAATTTATCTTGTTTTAATGTTATTTATAGGTTAATATTTTTGTATAAATTATTATGAATATGTTCATAAGTAGTCTAGAAACACTTTTTATACTATACGTTTGTAAGTGGAACGTATGGTTTTCAAACCCAATATTAGGAGTGAAAATATATATCAAGTACCCTATTCTATTTTCAAAGTATGGATCCTGAACTATAATTTTTAGAGTTACCCTATATTTAATAAACTAACATATGGATCAACAACTCAACCTTTTGAAGTTAACCATACATTGGAAACTGTGCTTTCGAAGTTAACCCTATGTTTGAATTGGTCAACTGTGGAGTTTAAATTCAAGATATTTTCCAAGATTTATACAATACCCTTGATGATATTATTTAATCTATTTTAAATCTTCTTAAATACCAATTAAAAGGCTCATTTTCAATAGATTAAATCATTTCTATTACTAAGGGAAGTTAATACTTTCTTTGAATGGTTCAAATTCAAATAGTCATAATTTATTTGGTGATGTTTTTGGATCTGTTTAAATAAAAGAACACCGAGTTTATCTTGTTAAATAACAATAGTTATGTAATTCATAGGTATAGTTACTTTTGTGAAAAAAATATCTCTACTATTCTGAAGATCTAGACTTTGGAGACATACATGTTTTTGATAATGAACTGTTTTACTATTGTTATATTATTTCTACTACTATTGTGTTGTTACTGTATTTCCTGAAGATAATTTTCAATTAGGATCTATTTGAAGCTATTATTTCTTGAAGACTCTTATCTAAGAAAAATAATATCCATTATTTATTAGTTTCTGCTACAATTATGAGATAAATATGTTTCTCATCAAATCAATTAATCTTGATTTCTTAGAGTATCAGCTGCTCGCCCTCATCCATGGTGGAGCTTTACCTTCTTGCACTAAGTTGTGGATTAAAAGGTTTTCTATAAAAGAATATATTTTATTGTAAGGTTTAAACTCCATACACTTAGTTGTGGAGGTATTATGATAATAGGACCTATTTAGTAAAAATCACCAAGCTTATTGAGAGAGTGTTGGTGGAGTGGACTAGAAAATGTTTGTTCCCTAAAACACTATAAAAACTATTGTGTTATTTGTATCTATTTTCCACTACATAAATGTATTAAATAATATAATTCTAAATATATTCATAATATATGAATAGGGATAAATTTTTAATCTTTGAAGTTATTTAAAAGAACACAATTCACCCCCCTCTTGTGTATCTTCAAATCATTCTGACCTAAAAACATTGAAAAAGACTGTTGAGATTCCATAGAAAGTTAAAACCTCAGGAATTAGAGGATCAGATCCAGTTGATGATCTGATTATTCATTCTTGTTCAGAACTTGACTAGTTATATGGTTTCACTTGTAACCAACCTTTTTCATGGAGTATAAGGGAGATGGCGGAGACTGATCACACAGACCCATGATGAGGTGAGACTCACATGGTTAGACTTCCAATAGCTATTACATGATGATTATTACACTTTTATATTGAACCCTATTAGGATTTAGAAGCTTCTCGAGAAGAATCAGGGTGATATGTCTGTTTTTGAGTTCTTCATGGGGTTAACCGACCTCATGAATTACTACCTTGATTTGATGGATATGGATTCTTTTAGGTATGAAAGTTTGAACAGGACCTTCATAGTGAGATTCATGCTAGAATGGTATCCTTATGACTAATCACTTATTTTGGTGTTTTGGAGATGGATTTGGTTATAGAGATATTCCTAGCAGAGGGATGTCAGGTAGTTGGAGCTGGTAGTGTTCGTCATGAGGATGAGTCATCTGGAGTAGCTTGCAGGTGTCAGTTATTAGGATCTCAATGCATGACACCTCTCCATCCTCAATATTAGTAACATGGGTCTGTAGTATATGGTTCATGCATAGGATCTAGTCAGCCTGGTGAGGGGATATGTCACACTTGTGAAGAGCGAGGTCACATGGACTATGATTTACTGACCCAGTGTGCTAGGGCTGAAAGTCGGGTAGTGGATGGACCTCCATGGTAGAGGCAACTTCAGGACTAGGGATATTAAAGGAATGGTTAGGGTGACCCTTAGGGATGAGGTACTGATAGGGAGTAGGTGGAACTTTGGAGGGAGTAGCTACTGGTGGAGGATGACACTATGAGATACTTCCACTACCACCACTTGGTGGCCCATTCCAATCTCTGAGGGCTGGAGGTAGAGGCCACGGGCTGTTGAAAGATATGAAGGTTTATGACCAGGATACACATGAGATGATTTAAGGTATAATATTTGTCTTTTAAACTCTTTCTCCTATAATTATAGACATAAGAGTGAGTAATTATTTCATCTCCCTATCCCTTGTGTCTGAGCTAGGGATTCCAGTTGAGTCTTTAACCGATCATTTGTGGAAAGAGGTTCCTATAAGGAAAATTATTCTATATCACACATCATTTGATAGTGAAAGTTGGCATTCAGTGGATATATTTTTTCATGGGACCTTTTAGTCATTACAATGAAACCTTATGGAATCATCCTGGGTGTGGAGAAGTTTTCTATAGTGCTTGCCTAGGTAGAATATCATTTAAGGAGAGTTAGATGACTTTGTAATAATGAAATGAGATTATCCATTTTGGGAGAGAGAGATCATATAGATTAGTGAGTGGGACTCACAAGCAATAGATACAACCCATCATCCATGAGTTAGTGAGCAAAGCCTATGGTCCAACAGGATCTTCAAGCATCTGGATTCTTGAAGTAGTGAGGGATTATATGGAATTATTCCTTGGATATATTTTGTGACTACCTCTATGGTAGGAGATATACTTATAAATAAATTTCCACCTTGTTACCATACCAATATCTTCTATGGTACATCACATGGACCCCAAAAAACTCTGAGAGTTGATGGTGTAGTTGGAGGACCTTCGATCATAAGGTTTTATAAGACCCAACATGTCCCCCTGGGAAGCTCCAATTTTGGTTATGAGAAATGTAGATAGGATCTTGAAGCTTTATGTAGATTATCATCACCTAAATTAAGTAATGATAAAGAAAATGTACAACTTTCCAATGATTGACTACATTTTTTACCTATTTATATGTGCAAGTTGCTTCTCTATGATCGATCTTTGGTTCAGCTACCCCCAGTTAAGGGTTCATGAGGTTGATATTCTAAATGCATCATTTTAATTTTTCTATGGAAAATATGAGTTCCTAGTGATGCCTTTTAGTGTAAATAACCTCCACTATGTTCATGGATCTTATGAACCAGATCTTCCAATCATACTTAGACTATTTCATAGTGGTCTTTATTGATGACATTCTCATTTTAATTTGTGTTAGAGGAGGAACATGTAGAACATTTTAGGATAGTATTAGACTTACTATGAGAGCACCATATTTTTGGTAATCTCTCAAAGTGTCAGTTTTGGATCCACAAGGTTCAATTTATAGGGAATGCCATCTGTGAACATGGGTTAACTATGTATACAGTTATGATTAATGCAATTATTTTTTAGGATCCACCCAATAGAGTGTCCGAAGTGTAGAGTTTCCTTAGTTTGTAAGGGTACTATAGGAGGTTCATTTAATAATTTTCTAAAATAGAATTCCTTTGACTACCTTGATGTGGAAAGGGAAACCATTTATCTATACTGAGTAGTGTTAGAGAGACTTTGAGGAGTTGATACTGAGGTTGACTAGTTATCCTATATTGAGACTGCCAGAGGAAGTCATTGAGTTTATAGTTTTTTTATGCCTATGGAGATAGGCTTGGTTTTTTGTTAATTCAGAGGTAGGAAATGATCACTTATGGGTCTTGGAAGTTAACACCCCATGAGTAAAACTACATGACTCACAACTTAGAGTTGTAAGTGGTATTACTCACCCTGAAGATGTGAAGGAATTATCTTTTGGGTGAGTGTTTAATTGTTTACTCATACCACTAGAGTCTCATGTACATCTTCACTAGGAGATATCTCAACCTAAGATAGAGGCATTATTTAGAGTTCTTGTAGGACTATGACTTCAAGCTAGTCTATACTCCTTGGAATGGAAATGTGGTGGAAGATTCTCTTAGTAGGAAATCCCATTCTCCCTTGGTGGAGTAAGAGTCTAAGTAGTTGTCTATATTGAATCTACCGCCTTTAGAAAATAGGGGTACAAATTTCCTTTAGTCGATGGGGGTGACTACACCACTTCTTCAACATACGAGAGAGTATTGGTTAGGATAAATATATTGTAAGGTTCTACATGATCATATATCCACATGAGATGAAATGGAGGGATTTTCTGAAGGACCGGAGCACATCATCCTTTTCTAGATATGGATGGTGGTTCCGGTCACATTGCATCAGGAGGTGTTGACGAAGTTTCACACTTCTACCTTGATTGTACATTGTGGTGTGGTTGGGATGTACAAGGACCTTTAGTGGTAGTTTTTGTGGGATGTAATGAGGTATAAAATTACCAAGTTGGTTTCTAGGTGTCTCACATGTTTGTGGGGAAAGGACGAACATCAGTTTATTGAAGGTTTTACCTAACCTCTTGAGATCCTATAATGGAATTGAGATGAAATATAAATGGATTTTTTAATGGGGATTTTGCACATAGTGAGAGGACATGATGCTATCTAGATGATTTTTGACCAACTCACCAAGTTGGTGCACTTTATTTCTATATGGGAGTAGAGTTCAGTTGAGATTTTGGGGCTTTTGTATGTGTGGGAGATTATCTAGCTTCATGGGGTACCCACAATTATTATCTTCAACCATGATGCTCGGTTTATGTCATGGTTATATAGGGACCTAAAAGTTGATTTTGAGGCTCGGTTATGGATTAACATGATGTTTCACCCCCAGAAGGACGGGTAGACTGAGTAGACTATCCAGGTGTAAGAGGATATGCTAGGAGCCTATGTATTAGACATTATATAGAGTTTATAGAATCATTTTACATTGATATTTTTTACTCATAATAATATTTATCACTATACTATTAGCATGAAACTTTTTAAGGCCCTATACAGGAGACCCTACAGGTCACCCTTATCCTAGATAGAGATTGGTGAGACATCTCTTGTTGGTCCAAAGATGGTACAAATGATGACATAGAAGGTTAAGGTGCCCCATGATTTTATGATAATAGCTCAGAGCTAACATAAATATAATGTGGATCAACATTGTAGACCTTTGGAGTTCGATCAGGGATACCATGTTTTCCTAAGAGTCTCCCTATGATGAGGATTATAGAGATTTTTTCAGGGAAGAAAGCTATCCCCAAGGCTCATTAAACTATTCCATATCTTGTGGAGGGTTGTAGAGGTTTCTTACCACATGGACTTACCTCCATAGTTGGATTGACTTCATGAAGCTTTCATGTATCACAGGTGAGGAGATGCATTCACATCTAGACACACATTGTTGACTGGGGAGAGCTGAACATCAAGGCTGGAGCCTCCTTTGTGGAGTACCCAATAGAGATCGAGGACTGACAAAATAGGAACCTACACAGACATACCATTCCTTTGGTTCAAGTGCTTTAGTAGTAAAAAGGCATGAAGGAGAGATCTTAGGAGCATGAGAGTCATATTAAGAGTTAGTAACTCCACCTTTTTGTGTAGCTTGTGGTTTTTGGGGAAAAAATCCATAAAGGAGGGGATAATGTAAGAACTTTGATTTTTCTAGTTTAGTCCATTCAATATTTATATATATATTTATGTATTTTTTTCAGATTTGGAACCATGTCTGGGTGTTGGAGGACCCCAGAATTAATATTTTAAATTTTTTAATATATATATTAAAGCACACACGCACGCACACACACACACACACATTTTTAGAATAAAATATTTTCCCATTGTTTGGGACCTCAAAGGGGAAATTCATGACTATAGTTGTTTTTGGGATGTGAGGTTTACCCTTAGCGCAACATTAAGTTGGCCAGCATTGGTTGTTTGATAAAAGGTGAACATTGGAGGACAAGATAATTAGTTAAATAGTATATATAATTTAATTAATTAATAGGGATAAAATATCCCTCCCCAACCATTTGGTTTTCTACGCATGGTAGGAAGGGAGAGGGTTTCTCCCATGCATGATGGATGAACTGAGGAGGAAGAGGGAAGGAGGTGCTGTCGGACTTTACCCTTGAAAAAATTTAAGACTAGATTTAGGTGAAACAACTTTTGGGCATGGTTTTAGATCCAAATATTGGGGTTTTCACTATGTGGTAGGAAAATTTTATGTTTTATGCTTCAATCACCATATATGTTTTGTTTAAGAGTTTTAATGACCCTTTATGACTACTAAGGTACCTGTGTGGGTCGATCTATGCTAAATATTGGAAAATGGTGGGTTCAAGAGGTTTTTAGTGATTCAACATTCTAAAATCATAATAAAAAAACATGTGGTTTAGAAGAACACACAATATCTTATTCTTGTTAGGGGAAGAAAGAGTTTTGGGATCTACACATAGTGTACTCAAAGGACATGCCATGTAGTGGGACTTAGAAGTGTGGCTGAATAAATAGGAAGAAAACCCACATAAATGATACATGGTCATGTAGTAGCACATGACCAGAACCAAGGAGTACATGAGCATCATCATGTACTCAGACATGACCATGGTACTTGGACATAGCTTGGTACATGGGAATGGGCCGATGTACGCGGGCACAGGACAAAAGGCATGTGAATACCTTAGGCTACCAAGACACACCATTTACATGATGTACACATAATTTATAACCACATAGAAAGACAAGACATTTATAGGAGAGGGAATTCCCTAGGATATGGGTGAGGTCACATGCTATGTACTTTTCTAGAGACTTCTTCCTTGCATATCTCCTTCTTCAGGACTCATATTTTGGCCCATGAGTATCCTAACCTGAGTGGTTTTCTACATAGAATGTGATGGTATCCCTCATTTTGGCATTGAAGATATAACATAATATGATGAAATATGTATTATTCATTTAGTGATACTTATCCAGTGAAAGTGATCAGAGATAATCATCAGAGTGATATTGGGGTTGACAACCCCCCTATCTCACCAGGGCATGAGTCCCCAAAACTCTTTATATAGGTAGAGTTAGAAACCGCCATAATACATAGGGAATGGGTCCTCTATCGATTGTTTTTCACCCACCACCTTGTGTTTGAGATTCAGTGGGGCGTGAGTCCTCTACCGGGGGTTGTGTCCCCTTGGTTATAGTATGCAATGGTAAGGTGAGGTTTCTACACAGTCATTCTTGAGAGGTTATTCAAGATGTATGGATAAAGGATAGAACACCCTTAGTTGTGATATATAGTGGTGAGGGGAATTACCTACACTCTGTATCCTATGTGTAAATGCAGGTTATTCAACATCATTGATAGACCCTTGGATCTATAGACTAACTCATTTGTCTCAAATGGATTATAAATATGGGGTTACCCTTTATCTTTCCCGTGGGTTTCATTATGAGAATATCTATTGGATTTTCCTTTACCCTATTGTTTTTGGGGTTGATATGGCCGTTGTTGTTTATGTAGATCCATTTTTTGTTTTTGGGGTGCCTACATGGTATGTATATACTCACCACTACATGGGATTGGCATGCATGTGTTGTGTCTTATGCATACAATAGAAAAATTGGAGGAGATACCGGTGGATCGGGTTTTCATGGAGTTCAATGAAACTTGCAACCGACCGTGTATGGTGGCCACCCTAGGAGATTGTGAGATAGGATCTCTTTAGAACATACCTTCCCTAGTTGTTTTCATGTTGGGAACTCATTTATGGTTGGGAATATATTTTTAACCTTTATACTTTTATACTATGCCACTATACTCTGATTCTTTCTTAGAGGTTTTTGCATGCATGATTTAAAATCTAAATGTTTAGTATTTTAATATATCTCTACACTATTGCATGGAGATGTTTGTGTGAATGTGTATAGGTACATTTTCTAAGGCCTCCCATTTCAGTGGTATGCCTACTTGGCTTTAGTCTCCACCCCCTAGCCTATTGGAGGTGATCTTGGGATTTTAACACTTGACTTATCGAATTATAGGTGGGCCCTGGTGGGAAAAGTCTTGACAATACTCTTCTTTATTTCATAGGTAATTTAAAGATAAGAAAATTATGAGCTCAGATGCTCAGTAATGGTAAACATAAGAGTCCTGAATCAAATATCATAAGTGAGCATAAGGGTATACAAATATAATCAAGGTGTTTGGAATAACATAAGAGAATCATAACAAATAAAACATATACCATAAATCATGATTCATGGAATAAGGATTTCATCATAAGACTTGAGTACAAGGGATGTTGAAACATGTATCAATAATACATGAACATGAAATAGACACGATACATAACATAAGAATATATGCATAAAAAATGACTCAAGATTAATTACCAAGTAAATCATTAAAAGATTAGTTAGGTTAAACACCTTCCCTTATTATACTGGGCTTGGGATAATAACTCATATACCATCTTTATCTTGGGATAACAACTCGTGTACTCACTTAGGCCTAGGATAACAACCTGTATACCCTCTTGGTCATGGAATAAAAAACCTATGTACCCTCTTGGGCATGGGATAACAACCAGTGTGACCTCTTGGACTTGGGATTACAACCCATGTACCATCTTCGGCATGGGATAATAACTCGTGTACCCTCTTGGGATTGGGATAAAAACCCTTGTACCCTCTTGGACTTAGGCTTATAACTTGTGTAACCTCTTGGGATTGGGCTGAAAACCTATGTACCTTATTGGGGTTGGTTTAAAAACTCGCCTAACCTATTTTGAGCTCATGAGATATAAAAATTTACTCAATGCATTGGAGGTCTATATCAGACCAACCTATCACATAATGATAACCCATCCATAAGTGCACCATAAGAACTTGAAAACATCTATAATTCCATCATATCTTAATTAACTCATGCGAAAGAAACGAGTTTCATGAAAACTTTCATTATCATAATCCATCCAACCGAAGAAGTTGGATGGTTACAATAGAGAATAAGCACATTAAAATTCAGTAAACATCAAATTATGTTGACATAGATGAAAAATACTATTATAAAATAATTAAAATTTATGTAGTGAAAGAAGAATAAATTGTAAAAACTGAAGATTTTAAAAGAGGAACATCATATTTGATATTGTAAATGACTCATAACAATAAAATTAAAAGAGAATGTAACACCTTGATACTTTATGATATATTTATTTTTAAATAAATTCAATCTCTTTGATAGCTTCCAATGCATGCAACACTGGGTTTGAATGAAACACGATAATCTATTCAAATATTATTATTTAAACACGACCATTATAACCCAGTTGTTAAGTAGGTGTGTATGAATAATAATAAAACAATTATTAAAATGTATGGTTTACACATGTATAAAATAAATTAAACGATTATATATTTATTATAAAAAAATAAGAACAATTTTAAAAATAAATAAATATTCTCAGAAAAATTATATTTTTCTAAAAGGTTGATTAGTCACACTTTTCAAAAATAATTGAAAATTAAATTTAAAAATTTTATAAAATTTATTTTAAAAAATAAATTTAATTTTTTAAATCTAAGTGTCAAAATTATCTTTTGTTTTTTTATAATTTTCTGAAAAGATTATTTTTTTTGATGAATAGTCAAAAATATTTTTTTTAATTAAAAATGTATTCTCATTTAAATTATTTAAAAAGTTAAATAATATTTTAAATTGGTTTAAAGTAAAATCAGATCAATTATATTACAATTTAACTAATTTATGTAATTATAATCAATTTCATATTTAATTCTGATATAAAAACTTTTTAAAGTTTTAAAAGTTTTTCTTTGGAAAAACCGTTTTTGACGCGTTCGTGAGTTTAATTTTAAATTAAATTCTAAATATTATGTAAATTGAATTTGAAAAAATATATTCTATGTTTGAATTATAATAATTTATATTATATAATAATTTCAAATTATTATTTTTATAGTAATAGTAAAAATAATAATAAATTAATTAACACAGTTAAGGTTAAAACGAGCTTTTGCGTGTTACATGTGCTAGTGATAAAATTAATTTTCCACAAATATAAAATTTTTATTTGATAAATTGGATTTAATATTTATAACCAGTGATTCTATATTATCTACTAATTCTCAGTTTACTTTTATTCTAAGAGGATAAATTTCCCAGGGAAATATAAAATACAATTTACCATAGTTAAAAATATAATGGTAAAATTAAGTAAACTTAAAGGATAAGGAATAAAATGTTAAAAAAATATTTTTTTATATGGTGGGAGTGTTAATAAACCAAATTATCCCTTTAATCCATTATTTATTAATTTTTAGGCACATCAGGTGAGAGTGACTTTCCATTATTGAATGGTTTTGGGTATTTAAAAAAATGTCACTCCTCCTCAATTATAAAAGGGAACTCACTACCCTCACTTATTTACACCTATAAATCCATTTTTCTCAAACAAAACCTGAAAAAATATCTCCCAAAAATAATTATACAAATTATATAGGTTCTTTTTATTCCTAAAAAACCAACCCTAGGGTCCTTAAGTTGAGATCCAAAGGAGGTTTCTCTAAGAGAAGGTAATTATCTTAATGAAGCTCTTTAATTTTCATTCTTCTTTTAAAAACATAAATTATTTATTAAAAATTAAAATATAATAAAATAATTATATAAAATATAATGAGATGTTATTATTTTTATTTCATGATATATATCCATCTCCTCTTTCATCAAATGAGAAACAAAATTAGAGATCATGTGTATGATGAACTACCACCTCGTGAACCGATGTAACTCATTTTCCATCGACACCTCTCATAGTTGGATATAATGATGGATTTAATGTATATATATAATATTTATGATATAATTATACTTTTTTAGTAATAATATTACATATACCTTCTTACTTTATATTCTGTTTACAATACGATGATGTCACTCGTGTGTTTAGTGGACTACCACCTCACGAAGCAATGTGATTAGATTTCCAGTTACGATTTACATGGAGAGTAGTAAGGATACATTTAATAAATATATGAGATATATATGAAATGGAATAAATTATAGAAAATTAATATATCATACATTTATTTACCCTTTCACCCTTTAAGGGAATGATATCATCGCTCGTATGTACATCCGACCTACCGTCTCCATAAAGTAATGTGATTCATTTTCAATGTATGAACTTAAATAATGATTATAAAAATGTATATAATGAGTTAATGTGATATTTATAAGATTAATATAATTATTTATATGATGTATCTATATCATATATACAAGAATCGAAGCCTTTATAATAAAACACGCATGAGAAAACAAGGAAATTAACACCCATAATAATGAATTTTTATTAACAAATGGGTGGTAAAGTATTATAGGAGTATAATATATGGTATGATATATATGATTATGGTTATATAATATATTTATAATAAACCTATATTTATTATATAGGAGTTTCATAAACACAGGAAGGACATCAAACCTGAGGTTAGGGTTTCTCGTCTCACTTTTACTTTTTTGAGACATATGTCATATTCACCACTTATTACTTTAGTATGGTGTATATATTTCCAATTTTGAAATTTTATATCATGAATATATTTTTACTCATAGTATTTAATGTTTCATTTGAATCTATTTCTTTCATGAGGCTTATGATTCAAAAGTTACCAAAGTGGTAAAGGTTTATTTCACTATCTCATCATTATTTGAGATTATTTTTATTTAAGTCTCCCTTAAGGGAATTATTTTGTATTTATATCATAAAACCAATATATTTACTTATACTATGATTAGTCAAGAAATTTTAATGTAATAGTATCATTTCCCACTCTTTGATACTTTAAACGAGTAAGAAAATGTTTTTAAGAAAAGGATACATTATTTCTCTTTTCGATCAAAAATATTTTTTTATTCCAAAACTATGTTTTATATAATTGTTTTAAAGAATATTTTTAATATTTTAAAATTGATTTATTAATGGATCTTTTTCCAATTTTTTACTTTTTATTTTTTGAAAGGAATCTTCATTCCTTTTTCCAAACAATACCCATTTGGATTTTACTTAAAATGTGAAAGAAATACTTGTTTTAACATGTACAACATGAAAAGAATTTTCCTCCATCATGACCAGTCATAATTTTAAATATTATTTTACATTTTTTCAAAGTTTATTTTCTATTAAAAGTATTTTCGATTTTTTTTGAAATTTTCACTACAACAAATCACCGTTTAGCGGCGGTTTTGTAGCAGCGGTTTATAATACACTGCCGCAAAACATTTTTTTAATAGCCCCGACCCTTCCCCCACCCCGACCCTCTTTCTCACCCCCGCGCTCCCACGACCCCCTGCTTCCCCTGCGACCTCGGCCCCCCGCGACACCGGTGACCCCGCAACCCGGCGACCCTGCTTCCCCGGTGACCTCGCGACCTCGGCGACCCCGACCCCCCGCGACCCCAGCGACCCTGCTTCCCCGGCGACCTATACAAACAGTAGGGTTCGATTTCTAATTATTTAGTTTTTTTTATTATTGTTTCTTGGATAACTAGTATCAATTACTTGTATTAGTTAACATTTTAACAGCTTCAAGGATCTCTAGTATTCTCAAAAATTGATGTTTGTTTATGATATCACTAGGTACATGTTAAACATTTAGATATTACTCATATAATGTATTATAGTAGGTACAGTCACTATTAATGTCACGTTAAGCTATTTAGTCTCATTAACACACAAACTATTATCATAGATTTGATTAATAGGGATTTCCACCTTTATTGGTTTTCATTTTTTGTGGTACTAATAATGGTAAACTAGGAGTATTATCATTACTTAGATGACCACTATAACAATCATGAGACCACTTTGAATAAAATATGAGTCAAAAAACAATATTCTATTATTTTAAAATACCACTTTTGGATAAATAATGTACACTTCCTTGATCACATCATCATGGATGATGGTGTATTAGTTTACCTTGATAAGTTGAGAGATTTATTTACCACAGATAATTCCATGATCACTTTTTATATATGAAATTTCATGGGGTGAGATGGCTTTTACAGAATCATTATTCTAAATTCTGACACCTAGAAGAACGTATTAGGGTTTTAATAAGAAAAAAATGTAGTATATATCATTACAATCCTTTGAGGCAACCTTTCCATTTTTGAAAGTCATATTTATAACATCAACAATAATGGTAATTTTAGAGCTAGTAATAAGCTATATTATATATTGTGATACAACATGTACCAGTCTAGGAGCATTTATGATGTAGGATGATTAATTCGTGGTGCATTTTTATCATCAATTTAAACCACATGAGGTGAATTACCTGATTTATGATACTGATCAGGTAGTTTTAGTTCATGCCTTATGTTGTAGGATAAATTATTATCTCGGTGAGTGTTTTGTGGTGTATAATGTCCACAAAATCTTTAAGTATATATTCACGCCATGTGACTTAATCCTTTTGAAGTGATTATTTTTAGAACATGAAATCCATTTATTTTGATCATTAATATAATCATGGGAAGGGAAATGATGTATTGAATTGTCAAAGTAAAAGGAATCGTGAATGATCAGTTTGAGAGGCCAGTGATAAGTGGTATCTTATTGCTCTATTTTCAAATATATACATGGAGGTTTAAGTCCTTCCTAGATATTATATACTTTGTTCATTAATAGTGATCTCTTCACTCATGGATAGATTAAAGACATGTATGTTATTATATCATGAGGTATTGTACCTAAGGGAGTGTATCTATAGAGGTGGAAACTCCTTACAATGATTATTCCTTTGAAACCTAGTATATAAAATTCTATCCTGATGCTTCTCTAGAATAATATTTTAAAACTTTTTCCAAAAGTGATTGAAACAGCAAATTAAACTCACCAATATCAAACTTTGAAACTTATATTTCTTAGATATTACTTGTTTCAGATATTAATTCAAATAAATTATTCCTCAAAAATACACTTTATTCATTAGCTTGTAAAAACTCTCTCAATATATTTTATCCAAATAATCTAATTCATGTGTAAGGATTTTAGAACTAGTTTAGTGCAAGCGAATAGAATAAAATAAGGCTTGCTGCATTTCAAAACTATGATATTCATCAACCATTTTAGTTTCATCATTATAGGGTTATCCATATTCAAACCTTTCTCTTTTATGTGTTAAATATATGTGTTTCATCCTATAATGGTTTATCAATCTTTTTTGAAATGTTTATTGAAATATTGTGTCTCATATGATTTAAACCTGATTAAAATTGAATCCAAAATTAGTTAGGGTGTGTTTTATTCATAACACCTATACATAGAAACATATGGCTATAATATATTCAACTTTAGTATTAGATAGTTATATAATGTGTTTTTCATTACTATATCATGATACTAAGGATTTAGCAAGAATTTTATTGGTTCCTGAAATTTTCTTTATATCCAGTATACACCGAACAAAATATGTATCCAAATATAAATTTTAATTAAAATTAGAGGGTTTTGAAAAAATTAGATATAGAAAAATAGTTCATTTTAAATATCTCAAAATATTTTTTGCATCATTTAAATGAGATTCTATTGGATTAGATTTTAATATTTCACAAATAAATAATGAAAATATATAGTACAAATTATTTATAATATATTTATTCGATATTAGAGTTTTATATGAAGACTCTATAGAGAACTTAGGTTGGGGTTATTCCAAATTAACAATGTGTTTTGGTTTTCATGGTAAAGTAGCTACCATGTTGTTAGCACACTGTTTCTCTTTACCAAAGAAACTTACCCTATCCCAAACACTAAGAGTTCATATCTAACTCAGGGGATCATCTTTATTATATTATGTTTTCGCAATCTTATACTATCGTATATATG
This sequence comes from Viscum album, assembly GCA_963277665.1. Taxonomy (NCBI): domain Eukaryota; kingdom Viridiplantae; phylum Streptophyta; class Magnoliopsida; order Santalales; family Viscaceae; genus Viscum; species Viscum album. Next base: position 499,699,797 of record OY728140.1, read on the forward strand.
AATCTCTTTCTCTATTTAGTAGTAACTATGTGTTTTAATTTTTTTTATTATTGTGTAGGAACATTGTGATATACATGGATAAAAGTTAGATCACATTACCGAGGAACACACCTCAGTATGTTAAGGGTTTGAATGATTTTTTAGATTTTTCAATTTCGAATCGATCCGTTGAAGGGACAATAAAATGTCCATGTCCTAAATGTAAATTTAGAACATGGTTGAAGAGAGATGAGGTTTATGAACATTTAATACTGAAGGAATTCCCTGATCAATATTTGTGTTGGATTTGGCATGGAGAATCGAATGTTACAGAAAGATTGAGAACTGATGTTAATCCACAGAATGAGGTCCCAAGTTCATCGACAATGGAAAATGAAATGAAAAACCTAATAAATGATGCATTCGGCACTGCAAGGCACCACTATCAGCATCAAAACATATCAGAACAACCAGAAGAGGGTGCTATAAATTGCAACGTGACAAGTGATGTTATTGAGACTGTAACCCAGGCAGATCAAGATTGTCACGTATCATTGGATCCTCCTCTTGATTCTGTGGAGCCAAATGTAATAGAAAAATTCAATAAGGAAAATGTGTTTCATGATTTAGTTGATGATGGAAATCAAGAGTTTTATTGTGGGTGAATGAAATATTCAAAACTTTCATTTCTGCTAAAGTTGTATCACATCAAATGTCTATGTGGAATTAAAAATAAGGCAATGTCCATGATATTGGAATTGATACGTGATGCATTTCCTGAAGCCAAAATCCCAGAATATTTTTATGATATGAAAAAAGTTGTTAACAAGCTTGGTCTGAATTATACAAAAATACATGCGTGTCCCAATGATTGTATGCTTTATTGGGGAGAGGATTCAAGTAGATAGAATTGCAGGAAATGTTCTTCTTCTAGATGGCAGGCAAAGGGTGATGTTGGAAGTCTGAATGAACATAATTTTATGGAGAAGAAGAAGAAAAAGAGCACACCTGAAAAGGTTTTGCGTTACTTTACTTTGAAGCCTCGATTGCAAAGATTATTCATGTCATCAAAAACCACCGAACACATGAAGTGGCATTCTGTAGATAATAAAAATGATGGGTTAATGAGACATCCACGAGATTCCCAATCATGGAAGACATTTGATTCATTACATCCATATTTCTCAGCTGATCCTAGGAATGTTTGATTGGGATTGGCTGTCAATGGATTCAACCCATTTGGGACTTTGAGTACAAGTTATAGCATTTGGCCAGTTCTGATCCCTTATAATCTGCCTCTGTGGATGTGTATGCAACAATAATCTTTTATCATTTCAATGATTATTCATGGAAAACAAATGTCTGGAAATGATATTGATGTATACTTGCAGCCTTTGATTGAAGAATTTCAGGAGTTATGGAGTAATGGTGTTGAGACATCTGATGTTTCTTCTAAAACAATGTTCAAAATGCATGCTGCATTACTGTGGACCATTAGTGACTTCCCTGGGCTTGGGAATTTATCTGGTTGGAACACTTATACGGGTTTGTCTTGTCTCTTTTGTAACTTTGATTTTGAGCCCAAATGGCTACCTCATAGTAGAAAATGGTGCTTCTTATGCCATCGAATATTTCTCGATGCATCTCATAGATTTCGGCTGAACAAATCAAAATTTAATGGTTTCATTGATCGTAGACCACCTCCAAAGTTGTTAACCGGTTCTAAAATATTAACACAGCTTGAAAATGTTGAAACAGAATTTGGGAAGGTTCATCATTTTAATGATAGCAGAAAACGGGTCCAAAGTGCATCATCAAGTGAAATCAGAATGCAACAATGGAAGAAAAAACGTATATTCTTAAAACTTTCATATTGGGAATTTAATTTGTTGCGCCACAATCTTGATGTGATGCATATTGAGAAGAATTTTTGTGATAATTTGATTTTTACATTACTTAATGAGCATGGAAATTCGAAGGATCATCTTAATTCTTGCAAAGACTTACAAGTAATGAACATAAAATGCGATCTCTGGCCAGATGAGAATGAAAAGTATGCTCCTACCATTTTTGCAATGAAAAATAGGGATAAAGATACATTCCTTCGAATTTTAAAGAATGTAAAGGTATCTGATGGGTATTCGAGTAACATATTGAGGTGTGTTGACTTGAAGAATCGTAAGTTACATGGATTGAAAAGTCACGATTCACATATTTTGTTACAACAGTTACTACCATTGGCATTGCGTACATTATTACCTGAAAAAGTTACTGCTGTTGTACTCCAATTCTGCACATTTTTCAAGAAATTATGTGAGAAAGTTGTACATCCATTTCAGCTTTACAACCTCCAGGAGAGGTTTTTATTGACTCTTTGTGCAATGAAGATGATCTTTCCTCCATCGTTTTTTACTATCATGATGCATTTAACTGTGCATTTGGTTGAAGAAGCTAAATTAGGAGGCCCCGTTCATTATCGATGGATATATCCAATTGAGAGGTATTTTATTTATATGTTTTCCAGTTATGTTAACAATTTTTGACATTTAAATAAATTCATAATATTATTATTTTATTTCACAGATATCTTGGGCATTTGAAATCATACATGAGAAATAAAGCTCAACCAGAAGGCTCTATTGCTGAAGTCTATTTGGCCGAGGAATGTCTTACCTTTTGTTCCAGGTATTTAGATGATATTGAGACAAGATTTAATCAATTTGGACATGTTTATGACACATCAACTCAATCTAAAATGCATCAGAAATCAAAAATATTTCCTACTATTGGCCGATCAGTTGGGAGGACCTCAAATCTGACACTGAAAGAATTGGAATTATTACTGGCACATAGATATGTGCTGCTGAATAGTGAAATTTCAGATCCATTTATTGAAGAGTTGAGGATACAAACAAATAGACGAATGAGAGGCTGAACACAAAATGAAAAAGATATAACGAAAGCTGTGAATAAAGAGCTTGTAGAATGGTTTGCACGACGTGTGAGTTCATAAATATTGCAATAAATATGAATATTAGTTTGACACATACAATTTGTAAATCTATTAAATTATATTTCTTTTTCTAGATCATGAATACTGATACTCGAGCAGACTAGTCAGAAGATTTGAAGTTTCTTGCTAGAGGTCCTATAAAGAAAGTTAGAAAGTTCGACAGTTATAATGTGAATGGCTTTAGATTTCGTACAGTTGATCAAGAAGTGGGTTTGAAAACACAGAATAGTGGTATATTTACATTTGCAGAAGTGGTATACTATGGAAAGATGCATGATATTATTGAATAAAACTACCATGGACATTTTTCTGTTGTTTTATTCAAATGAAAATGGGTCGATATTATCAGAGGTGTTAAAAGAGATTCATTGCAATTTACTTCTATGAACTTCTCTCACTTGATGGATGTTGGTGATCGTGAAATGCATGATCCATATATCTTTACATCGCAAGAAAAAATGGTATATTATGTGAATGATGTTGTGGATGAAGGGTGGAGTGTAGTTACTCACATAATACAAAGAGATTTGTATGATATGGGTGATGAAGTGGAAGATTTGACCTTTGAAATTGAATGTCATCAACAACAGGAAGCAGAATTATTTGTCCATCATGATATTGAAAATATTAGTATTTCAAGGATGAATGAAGTGGATGAAGCAATGGAGCAGGAAACCGAAATGATTGAAAGGGAAAATGATTGTATGTACAATTATTCATTCATGCAGCAACCACTTTTTTCATTTCTTCCGTCATTCATTATCATTGTTATATATATTTTGTTTGTTAGTACTGGGCATCTGTTATCATTTTTAATTTTTTTCTGCATAATTTTTTTGAAATATATATTCTGAACTTAATTTTATTAGATTAAATGACAGGAATGCCAAGAAGGAAGTGGTATACTATTTCTTCTAGTTCTACGACTGATGCCGATCCATCTAGGTCACTCCCCATGACATCTGAGGCACCAGCTGCCTACACCCCCACACCATCTCCCCCTGCACCATCTCTCACACCATCAGAGGGACTCCCATTAGAGGCTGAGTCGTCAACTCCCCCTACAGGTACCTCATCAGTTGGGCGGCGACAGACCCCTTCCAGTTCATCTCGGACATACTGGAGGGTCATAGTCATAGGTATAAATTTTAATTAAATAAATTTATTTCATTTTGTTTATACTAATTGTTTGCTCATTGAAGATGACAAAAATGAAACCGTGGAGAAACACTTAAAAAGATCAGATGTTTGGAACTTGAGTGGCGAAAAGATAGTCGTGCCATTTGATTCTTATGGGGTCCCTACGGATGATGCCGTGGGGTTACTTGGCCAGATTATAGGTCAGTTGGCAGCAGAGCCCATTTCCCTTCCGATTTCATATGATGATTGGAGACATATGCCTCCAAACTGGAAAAATGAAGTTTTTGATTCTAAAATATAGGTAATTTTATTACATTATGGTTTAATTTAATGTCATGTTACTAATATGTTCAAAATGAATTTCTGTATACAGATGTTCTTCCACTTCATAGTTGCTGATGTGATAGCACGGAAGTGGACTTTGAAAAATCTTGGCAAAAAATGTAAAGATTTCAAATGGAGATTGTGGTGTGATGTCAATGATTCTTCATTGACCTTGGAAAAAATGTATGAAAAGCTACCCAGTGGGGTACCAAAAGAGCAGTGGAAAGTTTTTGTTGAAAGGCATCATGATAAGAAGCGGATGGTATTGAAATATATATTATTATATTATCCTCATTTTACATTAATACATGTTTGTGAAGAGGAAATGACATTGGATACATTGCTGTTAAATTTCATTTTATTTATTTCAGGATCTCTCATGACAGAATGCATCAAACAGGGTGAAGTAAGTCATCCCTCACACGGTGGGCTCAAAAAGCTTTTCTAGAAGCTGAATGTCATTAGTAATATTTTAAATAGTTTAAATATTTATAATAAAATATTATCTATTTAATATATTGAATTTTTTATTTATCTTTTCTTAATACAGTCACAGAGTTTAGGGCATGAAGCCTCCCGGACTGAACTGTGGTTGGATGTTCACAGAAAATCAAATACCTCTTTTGTTAATGAGCCTACCAAAGAAGTTGGGGTATGAAGTCAAATTTTTATTATAATAACTTATTATCAGTTTTTAATGTGTTAATATGTATTGATATTTAATTTATAGGTAAAAATTAAAGAAATTTGGGATGCCAATCCTAGTAATTCCTACTCAGTCTCCCAGGATGACCCGGTTGCTCAAGTCCATGGGAAGGAGCATCTTGGTAGAGTGTGCGGGATGGGTTTGGGACCCGTACCATCTGAGGTCTTTAGCAGGCCATTAGGGATTCTAGCCGCATCTACTCCTGTTTATGGTCAGACCATACCTGAAGATGCTCAGAGGGAGATTTATTCTCTACGAACCATAGTTCAAGACCAAGGGGCTCAGATATCTGCTATGCAGAAAGTGTTGACTGATTTATATCAGAAGATGAGCAGATATTCCCCCAGTTGTAGTGCACCGAGTGGTGGTGAGCAGGTAAATCACAAAAAATCAAAATCATTTAGTTTGGAAACTTTTATTGGTTTTAATTTTAATTATAAATATGCAACAATATTTAATTTTCAATATAATGTTCTTACAGGTGGAAGCAGGAGATGGAGGTGGAGAGGGTGAAGATGCATCATCGGACCATGAGTAGTATTGTTGATGTGTTGAAAAAATATAGGAAAGTTTTGTTTGTATATATAACATGTGTGGTGTATGGAACCTTTAAAAAACCATTGGTCTTGGAGGAGCTTCAGTGGCTAACCTTGAATGATCACAATAACCTCAGGTGGTAAAGAGAATGATGTGTTTGTTTCACTGGTTAGATGATCTATGGTAATAGGCTCTTTGATGTTTCTGTTGTAAATTCAGCATTGGGAATTGGACTCATTAGGGTGTTGCATGTCCACACAGCCATGTTGAATGGATATCACTAGATCAAGATGGTTTTCTGAGGTGATTTTCATGATCATTAATAGTTTTTATGAGGCACGTAACCATATCACATGAAAACCAATGCAACTCCCTTCCCATGAAGCTTCCCTCTTTTCTAACTTTTATTTTATGAACATATTGGGAGATTGTTAGATGACATGTCATATGATAAAAAATAATAATCAGAGGGGTTTTACATGATTAATTGGGCTATTTGATGGGGCTTCACATGATCAGGAACAGATCACATGAATTACATAACCCCTTTGCATAATGTTCCTAGGGTCATGTGAACATGAGCCTCATTGAAGTTCACATGGTCCTTGTGACCTAGGTGATTAATCTATATGTATACATGCTAGAATTTTCTTTCCTTTGTGTATATATTAATACCTATGCTTTGGGTATTTCTTTATTCCTAAAATATACAATGCTTATTTGGCTAGCGTCAAAAAATGCCCCCCCCCCACAAAAGTGATGTTCGAAGGAACAAGGACTCAGTTATGAGGTAGGAAATGACTTCATGAGTCTCTTATGATTTCTTTGGTTGGAATTCAAAACATCTTTTGGTCTTCTATAAGTCCATTCATATTCCTTGCGGTTCCCTATAAATAGGGGGTGAGAGGCTGGTCATTTGACCAGTGACATGAAGCTCCATAGCTCTCAAAACCTCCTCTGTCGTGCGATTGTTTTGCAAGACAACTTTGCATGACCTCATCACAAGAACCATACAAGAGACCTAATCATGTGATCATGTCACTTGACCTCTTTGTGTGATCACCTTGTCTAAATGTCTCACTTAATCAATCCATGAACTAATCAATGGTAATTTATTTAAACTTTGATGCACACCCTTGGCCATTAGTCTATCTTATGTGATTCGGTTGTCTCTTGAGGATTTTTTCATGATCTACTAATCTTTATGTGATTCATGTGACCTTCAAATGGTAACATGATTATATGTATTAAGAAAAATCATGTGATCAAAAGATGTTTTATGGGTTATGTGATTTTCGTGACCTAGAATGGATCATGTGGTCCACGTGATGTTTTCCATGTTATGCACTTATTTTGTTTGATTAGCACAACTGATTCTCTCTTAATGGTTACATATCTTCTAATATATTCTCTATTCTCTTTAAATATGTCCTCTATTTCTCAAATGTCTTCTTATGTGGTAGAATGGAGAGACCTTATTTCCTGGAACCATAATGTCAATCATCGATACAAAGTATTTTATAACAATGATGTTTTAAAGGTTCTTATTCTGACTGAACATCAACCCATTTAATCCTCGTTCCTCCTCCTTATAGGACAAACGACTAGTAGTGATCCCCCCCCTCTCTTCTTTGGCACATTTTGATCCATACACTTTAATCCTTTATGGAATCAAATATTTTCAATTTTGATCATCTGTAAACTATAAGTATAAATCCATGTGACCCCCAATCTCTTGTTTCATTTGATGTTATCTTGTGTTTCATTCTAAATCCATAATTTTAGGTATTTTCTATGCTTTAGGTATTCTTATTGAATTGGATCAACTTTTTCATCAACATTAAATGAAAGGGTGTTTATGAATATTGTGTAGGTGGTGCATAAATTTTCTCCTTATTATATATATGTTGTATGTGTTGTTTGATGCACACGTGTAGAAGGGAAGGAAACAATGGATCAGGATGGAACAAAATTAGATTTCCCCATAGATGAGATTCAAGAAAGGTTTGTTAGGGTTGTGTAAGGTCTTCTGGTTTATAATTATTAATCATGTACATCCATTAATTAAATTGAAATTGGTGGTGGAACTTGGAATGATAACCAAGAGGGGTATGTATTAATGTGAAATGATAATATCTTAAAAGTTATTTAAATAAATTCCTCAATGATGGTGAATTATATATAACATAATTGATAGTGAAGATCTTATCCAAGTAAGAGTGACTTGAGTAAAATGATGTATATTTTTGGTTGGGTGTAATTAATTTTTTATTATTATTTGTTCCTTTAGTTGGGTTTCATTCCAATGATGTTTCTATATTGTTAATTAGGTTTGGCATAATGCTAACCATTTCTTTGGCATGCTACATAGGTTGGCTATTTTTTAACCATTTTGAACACTTTATAATAAGTTTTATAATATTCCAACTATCATTATTATTGGTATATGGGTTGGGTGTGATTCCAACCAAATTTTTGTGGTTATGTAGGTTATACATGATTCTGACAATTTATCTTGGTTTTTACATAGATTGGGCATAATTCCAAATATTCATATGACTTCTTATATGGGTTGGGTGCAATTAAAACTAGTGTTCTTGTTAGTTAAATGGGTTGAATGTAATTCCAACTATTGTTATTATTTATTATATGGGTTGGGTGTAATTTTAACCATTGTTATCTTCATGTATATATGTTGGGTGTAACACCAAACCTTCTCTACTTTGATAGTTGTATTGGGTGTGATTAAAACCATGAATATTTTTAGTACTTATGTTGGTAGTGATGTTAACCATGTTGGGTGTAACACCAAACCTTCTCTTCTTTGATAGTTGTGCATGCTATTCATCATTACGAGGAGATATATATTTTTTAGTTTATCATGTACCATAAACCATAATTACATAGTGAGTTGATTAGTTGATGGTTTATAGGAACAAAAACTATTTATCTAGCCCATGGTGAGGTAGAAATTGGCCTATGAAATATTTTTATGCTTGGGGGAATACATATATTTGTGGAAACATATGATGAATTCCTTCCCATTGAGAATGTTTGGCATGATAAATGGTTTCTTGTTTGGTTTATTTTCTAGGGCAGTGGTGCAGTATAAGAAGAAATGCTATTTTTTTTCTGGGTCAGCATTTCGTAGTGGTTTTAACCACCGCTAATGTTTTACCACTTATACATTTAGCGGCGGTTTAAACCGCCAATAAATGTATTCGGCTGCCTGCTTAGTGGTGGTTAAAACCACTGCGAAATCACATCGGAATTAGTGGCGGTTTTAACCGCCACTAAGTAGGCGCATGAAACGCCTGAATTTCACGGCAATTATAGCCGCCGCTAATTAAATAGCCCATAAAAACGCCGCTAAATTTACCAAAAACCACCACGAAATGAGGTACTACGACGCTTTTCTTTGACCGCCGCGAAATGCATAAAACCACCGCTAATAGATTGCTGACGCCCAGTTTAGAGGCAGTTTCTATAAACCGCCGCCAAACCATATAGCGGCGGTTTAAACCACCACTAAGAGGCGGTTTTCTTGTAGTGTTTTATTTTTAAAAAAAGTTTTTTAAATTGAAAATTTATTTTCCTCAAGAATGTTTTAAGGACATTTTTATAGAATTTATACTCATCAAATAAATCAACCCTTCATTATAATTATGATCCATTGATAATATGGTTTATTGATATCATCCTTATTATTTATTTGGATGGTTTATGATCAGTTTGACTGAGGATGTACAATTTTATTACTATTAACCATATTACTCTAGATGGTTTATGATTATGTTTATTTGATTGGGGTAAGTATTAAAATTTCATATGTTATATTTTAAATAAAAATTTTTATATTGATTTTTTTCAACCCTTTTAATATGAGGAATAAATTTTAATTAGTAAGTGATGAGTGGGAAACAATTATAGATATCCCCTTGATGCATCGATAGGTCTCATGAGATAAATCTGTTGGCCAAATTAGAAAAGTTTATACCCATAGATTTAAACTATCTTATGAAAGGTATTGAAATTATGTTTTAGTTGTCCAAAATTATTCATTCCCTCATTATGATATTATTTATTGATATCCATGTGATTATCCAACTAGTTAAAATATCCATGGATAAGTTTCAAGATCATGTGATTTTCTATATGGATTTATTTCATCATGATTTATTCCTGCCATATTATGATCAAGTTATTGTTTAAATGAAATGTTTTTTAGTTATTTTACTTTACATATTGATTAAAATTATTTATTCATGATAGTTTTTGTTGTACACATACCCTTACTGAGTATATGAGCTCACCCATTTCTTATGTTTCCTTTTCACCAGGATATGAGGAAGTGTTTTTTAATTGATATGTAAAGATATAATAATGGGAAATATGGAATTGTAAAATAGAACACTTTGTGTATTTTATGTTTTAAAATGTATATGAAATTAAAGTATGTATCTAGTTTATCAAGAAAAATAAACTAGTCGGTCCTCCGGGATGAGATTCCTTATTTCCAGTGCCAATGTAATAAAGTAGACATCAGCTTCAGCTACTGGGGTCAGTTTATTTACAATTTTTATTAGAGGAAGTTTAGTATAAATCATGGTAACTAGATTTAGGAAAACATAGATCAGGGAACATAACCCTATGATAGACATTAAGGATAAGAATAGAAGACCATCATAAAGTTTTGTTAAGTCAGAGATTATATGGGTTTTCCAAAAAATTTATCCCTATATGTATACTACAAATGGACATGGTTCTAGCACAATTTTACCTATGGGTAATAACTCTGAAAAATGTGTGTCAGGATTGAATCACGCATTACCTAGAATATGAAAATTGGCTTTATTGTGCACCCGATTTGACCCTCTTGAGGGATATTCCTAGATTAATTCACATTTTACTTGAAAATCATTATGAAGGATTTGAAAATATTTTTATGATTTGGAAAATTTATAAAATAAACCATGTTTATGATTATGAGATTATCCATGCATAAATTTTTCAATTTCTGTTAAGTGTATCACTCGTTTTTGTATTATACATTATGATACATAATATTATGATATAATATAGTGTATTTTATTTTTTAGAAGTGGAACCTAGTATAAGTAATGGTAACTGTATCAATTAACGTAATTCATAGAGTAATAATGATCATTTCCTTGATGAAATCAAGCTAATATTTCAAAACAAACTAATCTCTCAAACATTATCATCATATGAGTACATAGTATCATATGATATTAAGATATATAAATAATTATGTAAGTATTATTGATTTTAAGGGAACCAATATAAGAATATAATTTTAGAGAAAAAATGAATAAGGGGAAGAAGGGAAAGAATGATTTCCCATATGTAATAATTGTGGAAAGAAACACACCATCAATTTATTGAATGGAATGGGATTTTGCTTAAAGTATGGAGAAAAATTCCATTAGGCACGTGAATAAAATTGTAAGAAATAAACCTTTTGTGTTTATTGTTTCAAATATAAGGATATTTGGAACTATTCAAAAAAATTCACCAAGCATCAAGGGAATATACCTCAAAAAAAGATAAGGGGTCAAGGTTAAGATTATTCTGTTACTACAGATGAAGTAGAATGATTAATGTGATTATTTTTGGATTAAATAATTATGTTATAGGTGTATTTTATCAATGATATCATGGGTTTAAGAATTACGAAATGTATAAGGATTGTACAGAAACACGTTTTCTTTAAGTAATTCAGAGTATATGTTAAATGGTACCAGTGATCAAGAAAAGCGATTTAATGGAAAGTTTAACTTATTGGAAACACATTATTGAGGGAATAAAACCATTAATATGTTCTATATATTGAGATAATAATTATAAATAAATTTTTATGGGATAATATTGTTGACCATGAAATTGATTAGTGATTTGAGGGTTTATGTTATCATTGTTGGAATTTACTGCAAATTTGAATTTATGGAATATATTTGAAAAACTGAGATTTTATTTTTGAAAGAATGAATGTTTTCATTAAGTTTTTATTCTGATCAAGGTATTCACATATTTGGAATGTGACATTAAGATCCACTTTATTTTTTTGGGGGGATACAATGTTGATTTATTGACCTTTCTCCAAAATTTCTGGACTTTGAATTCGGTCAGACATATTATGGATGTGTCTTAATGTTAACTATTTATGGAATGGTTTAAGTTTAACTTTATGTGCTATTATAAAACTTATTATAAAAATTTTGTTTATGTAAAATATATAGATATAGGAGGAATGTCTTGTCATTCTTTTATTGAGCTAATGATATATTAAATGTTAATTTTAGCGCTTCTAGCATAAGAAATTCCCCTTGGATATTCATTTCTTAGAGAAAGATATGAGGTAGTAATTGATTGAAGCACACCCAAAGGATGGAATTATGCCTATAAAATAAAAATATATCAAGTAACCATATTTTAGTATTCTCTCAGTCTAAATGGTAAATGAATTCCTTAGATATATGAAAAGGATATTGAAACAAAAAAATTATCCTACTACCTTCATTTTTGATCAATCAAATGGAATGTTAACTCATCATAGATTTATGAATTTATAGTAATTAAGTTTTATAGATAATTTACTTTAATATTATCAATTATTTCTATCACTCTCTATTAATCCCTGGGCAATGGTATTTTCTTCCTTAATTAATTTGCGAGGGAACAATTTATTTAAGGGGGTATAATGTAACACCCTAAGATTTTAAAAGAGGAACATCATATTCAATAGAATATATGACACACACGAATAAGATTAGTATATAATGTAACACCATTATAGTTTATGACATATTTATTTTTAAATAAATTCAATCTCTTAGATAGATTTTAATGCATGTAATACCGAGTTTGAACGAAACACGATACTCTATTAAAATATTATTTTTAAGAATGACCATTATAACCAATCCGTTAAGTTGATGGGTATGAATATTAATAAATAAATTATGAAAATTATATGGTTTTGACATGAATAAAATAAATTTAATGGTTATATATTTATTATAAATAAAACAAGAACCGTTTAAAAGAGAAATAAATGTTTTTTAAAAAATTATATTTTTATGAAAGGCGTATTAGTCACACTTTTCACACATAATTTAAAAATAATTTTTAACAATTTTGAAAAATTTAGTTGAAAAAATAAACTTAAATTTTTAAATCTAAATTTCAAAATTATCTTTGGGTTAATTTTTTATAATTTTTTGAAAAGATTACTTTTTTGATGAGTAGTGAAAAATATCAATTTTTAATGAAAACTGTCTTATCATTTAAATTATTTAAAATGTTAAACAATATTATAAATTTATTTTAAATTAAAATTATTTCAATTTTATTATATTTTAACTAATTTATGTCATTGGAATCAATTTCATATTTAATTTTGATATAAAAACTTTTTTAATCATTTGAATGTTTTTCTTTGGAAAAACCGTTTCTTGATGCATCAGCAAGTTTAATTTTAAGTTGAATTAATCTACTTCTACAAATTGAATTTGTAAAATAGATTATATATTTAGAATAATAATAATTTGTATTATATAATAATTCAGACTTAATTTTTTTTATAATAATTATTAAAAACAATAATAAATTAATTAACGTGGTTAAGGTTAAAAGGATGTTTTGCGTGTTACATGCGCTTGTGATAAAATAAATTTTACACACATATAGATTTTTTTTGATAAATTGTATTTAATATTTAAAATAATTGGGTTAAAATTATCAAGTAAATATAATTTTAATTTTATTTTTAAATGATAAATTATCAAGTTAAATAAAAATATAGAAGTTACCACGGTGAAAAATAAAATGGTAAAAATAAGTAAACTTAAAGGCTAAAGAATAACATGAAAAAAATGTTTTTTTTTGTGGTGGATGTTTTTATCTACCATATAATCCCTAAAATATATTGTTTATAAATTTTTTAGGCACCTGGGTTGAAAGTGACTTCCCATTATTGAATGGTTTTGTGTATTTAAAAAAATGATACTCCTCTTTAATTATAAAAGTGCACTCACTCCCCTAACTTATTAACACATCTCAAGCCATTTGGATTAAACAAAACATAAAATAATATCTATAAAAAACTATTATCCATATTTTATATGTTATTTTATTCCTAAAAGACCAACAATAGTGTCCATCCTTATGAGGAGATCCAAATGAGGTTTCTCGAAGTGAAGGTAATCGTCTTAATAAAGCTCTTTTTTTCCTTCTTATTTTACAACCTTAAATTATGTATTAAAAATTAAAATATAATGAAAATATTATCTCCCATATATTGATATGTTATTATGTTTATTTCATAATATATATCCATCTCCTCTTCCACCAAATTGGAAATGAAATCGTCAATCATGTGTACGACAGACTACCGCCTCACAAATTGATGTAACTCATTTTCCATCAAAACCTTTTAAAGTTAGATATACTGATGGATTTAATGTATATATATATATATTATATTTATGATATAATTATACTCTTTTATTTATAATATCACATATAATTTCTTACTTTCCATTCTACTTAAAATAGGATGACGTCGCTCGTGTGCACGACAGACTACAACCTCATGAAGCGATGTGATTCATTTTCAAGTTATGATTTACATGGAAAGTAATAATGAAAAATTTATTTAATATTATATATATATATATATGAAATGATATAATTTATTTTAAATTAATCTTATCATAAACTTTCTTACTCTTTCACCCTTTAAGGTAATGATATTGTCGCTCGTGTGTGGGTACAACCTACCATATCCACAAAACGATGTGATTCATTTTCCATGACCAAACTTAAAGAATGATTATAGAAATGTATATAATGAGTAAATATTAAATTTATAACATTAATAAAATTATTAATATGATATATATATATCATGTGTATAATAACCAACACTTTCATAACAAAACACACATAAGAAAACAAGAAAATTAACACCCAAAACAATGAAAATAATGAAATATTATTAACAAATGGGTGGTAAAATATTATAAAATGATCATATATGGTATGATATATATTATTATTTTTATTTAATATATTTATAAAAAACTAATATTTATTATATAGTTGGTTTGAATACATACAAAGGAAGTCAAACCTAAGGTAAGTGTTTCTCGTCTCACTTTTACTTCTATGAGACATATGTCAATTCACCACTTATTCCTTTAGTGTGGTGTTTATACTGCACATTTTTATATTTTATATAATTATTATATTTATATTCATGGTATTTAATGTCTAATTTTAATTTATTTCTTTTATGGGGTTTATGATTCAAAAATTACCAAAGTGTAAGGGTTTATTTCACAATCTCATCATTATTCAGGATTGTTTTTGTTTAAGTCTCCCTTGGGGGAATTATTTTTAATTTATATCATAAAACAAATATATTTCACTATCCTATGATTATTCATTAACTTTTTATGTAATATTACCTTTTCCCACTCTTTGTCACTTAAAATGTTTGAGAATTTGTTTTAAGAAAAGACAACATTATTCTTCTTCAATCGAAATTTTTTTTCTTATAAAATGATAGTTTATAAAAATGCTTTCAAAAATGTTTTTAACATTATAAAAATGATTTATTAATTAATTTTTTTACCCATGTTTTACTTTTTACAATTTTTTTGAAAGTAATATTTATGTCAATTTCTAAACAACACCCATTTGGATTTTTCTGAAAATGCAAAATGAATATTTGTTTTAACGTGTACGACATGAATTTTTTTACACCATCATGACCAATCAATGTTTCAAATCTTATTTGAAAAGTTTTAAAATTTTATTTAAAATAAAATTATCTTGAAAATATTTTGTGATCTTTTTTTGAAAAAAAATTCAAAGTGAAATGGTTATTTTCCTTAAGAATGTTTTTATAGAAATTTATATAGAATTTATAATCATCAAAGACATAAACCATTAATTATACTTTTGATCCACTATGGATATGTTATATCAATATAATCATTATTATTTATTTATGTGTTTTATGATTAGTTTTATTGATTATGTATAATTTTATTACCATTCACCATATTACTCTTGATGGTTTATGATTATATTTATTTGATAAGGGTAACTTTAAAAATTTCATATGTTAGATTTTAAATACTATTGTTTGTGTTGATTATGTTTCAATCCTTTTAATATTAGAAATGAATTGGAATTAGTAAGTGATAGGTGGGGGAAAGTTATAGATATTCCCTCAATATATCGATAGTTTTCATGAGACAAATCATTTAGCTAAATTAGATGGATTTCTACCCACATATTTAAACTGTTTTGTGAAAGGTCATGAAAAAATATTCAAGATGCCTAACTTTATTAATTACCTTATTATGAGATCTGTTATTTATGTCCATGTGATTATTTTCGTAGTTAAAATATATATGGATAAGTTTCATGATCATGTTTTTATGTGTATGGATTTATTTGATCATAATTTATTCTTTCCATATTATGCTAAAGTTATTGTCTAAATGCCACATGTTTTATTTATTTACCTTTCCATATTGATTATTATCATCTATTAATGAAATATTGTGCTATAAGTATAACCTTACTAATCATATGATCCCACCCCTTTATTATGTTTCGTATTCACTAGGATAACATGAAGTGTTTTGTAATTGATATGTAGAGATATGCTAAGGAGAAATATAACATTATCATTGAAAATACTTTGTTTATTTTATGTTTTTAAATGTATGTGAAATTAAAGAATTTATCTATTTTATTGAGACTAATAAACTATTCATACCTTCAGGATGTGATTCTTTTTATCTAGTTCCAATTTAATAATATATACACCAAATCTAAGCTACTTGTCTTGAGGTCATTACAGAAACACCCTTTATGTTTTCGATACATCTTTTTAATGAAAATGGAATAAATATTTCATAGGAAAAATTATAAAAACATGGAGTGGGATATTATTTAATAAAAATCACAAATATGGTGGACAAATTAATTTTTACAGAAAATGTTAAAAGATACCCCTTTCACACTTTTTTAAATAAATTCAAAGTTAATTGAAAAATAAATCACAAGTCACTTTTAAATGTCATTTTTAAGAATAGGAAAATAATACTTTGTAAAATATCATTTCAAAATATAAATATCGATAATAATATATTGAAATCACATAAAGGTAAAGAAGATAAAATTTAAAGTGTAAGATAAAATATACAATAGTAGGAAGAAATTCATTTTGACCATTTAAAATATTTTTAATGAAACTGACATCATGAAAATGAATAATAAAAATTCCTTTTGAAAATATATAAAGGGTAATATGAAGATCGCATGCGATAATACATAGTTTTATATAAAAATAATAAAGGAAAAATTAGTGGAAATAAATAATATGGACATGGATGAGAAATAGTCATTAAAGATTCTGAGGATTATACTTAACAACATTTCATTTTTATGAATAAATAAATTCATCAATGATGAAGAATTAAAGTGATAATAATTTAAAAAATAGTTCATGAGAAATAAATATAAATCTATATAAGAATGAGATAAAGTAAAATATATTTCAATAATGAGGTAGATTCTATTCAACTTATAAGGATAAAGTTCAAGAAGAGTGATCATAACTCAATGAACAGAAATTGAGTTAATAAAAACCCTTATGAATTTGGTATTTTTTTGAATAAAAATCATTTGAATGAGAAAAACTTAGTTGGATGTTATAATCCATTTAAATGAATGAAAATTGTTATATAAATACATAAATGGTCATCAGATACACCAAATAAATTAAAATAAGTGGCGAACATGGCATATATTTCAAAGAATGAAAATTGAGATGAGAAAAACCCTTACAGACATCATAATTCATGTAGTAAGAAACATTTAAAATGGGTTTATGTGATAGAAATATAAATCCTTAGAAAAAAGAGGAAATAAATCATAATACAATAATATGGAGTAATATTCCCAAATTATACCAACTAATTTCAAGAATAAATGTTATAACTCAATAAAAGGATATTGAGTTAAGAAATGCCCTTACCTATACTCTCGACATCCAAGAAAGCTCTTCCATATCCTTACTCATAAAAAATACTTAAGCTTTATTAGAATTTTATTTTGGTGATAAGATCCTATATATAATGGGAAATATGTTTGGGGAGTGATTTGGTTATAGGGGTTGATGGTGTGAGAAGTAGAGTGGCGAAGAGCTCCTTTTTTAAGTGAGAGTGGTGAATTTTTTGTAAATACTCATTACTTTATGTTAAAGAAAAGTCACTTTTAAAGTATATTATATAAAATAGTTAAAAATAAAGGACAGGGGGTAAGTATTATTCTATAAACCTCTTATCCACAAAAATAATGGAAATTTTTTGAGATATTTTAGGCATTTTCCCTTTAATTTCACTTTTTACTATTATTTATTTTTACCACGGTAACTCATTTTTTAAACTTGGTAACTTATTTTAATGCCTAAAAATAAAATTACCTAATTAGATAATTTGTATATTATAATTAAAAATATAAAAAACCACTTTATAATATAAAATTTCTAAAAGTGAAAAAAATTAATTCTAAAATAATATATGCATAACATATAAATACAGTTTTAGAGAAAAATATAACTTAAGTTCCAAAATTCCAAACATATGATCCTAAATTAAACTGTATATTTTTTAATGTGAAATTTTACTTATTAAATGCATATTTTTCAAGAAAAAGGTTTCATAAATTTTAATTCATACTTATATCCCAATGATTTCATAAATGTCACGGTTTTTGTAAAAAAATAATTTTATACTATTCACCTAAAAATAAACTACCTTAGAAAAATCCCAAAAAAATCCCATGAAAATTCATCCTAAGTTAATATTTTCATGATGAATAAAAAAATAAAGTTTATCATTTCAAATTCAAATTCTAAAATTTAATAATTTAATTTTGAATGGAAATATAAAATATAAGGAAAACCTGTTTTATAGAAAAATTAATTTTTAAAATATTAATTATTATTTTTATTATTTCCTATTAATTAAAGGTTAAATTTGTATTAATATACCATTAATATAAAAATATAATTTATCTTATTTTAACCATTATTTAGTTTCATAAAATGAAAATTCATAGCGCATAAATATGCAATTTTTAGTAAAATACTTTTTTAAGCATAAAATGAATTTATTCTTATTACTTGTATAGTAATAAATATTGGATTATTCTAATTTTTTTAAATAATATCCATACACTTTATTCAAATCATTCTTCAGTCAATAGTAATTAAAAATACACAATACTTTAAAATAACTGATCTTTGAAAAATATTTACCTTTATATTAAACAATCTATACCAAATTCCATTAAAATTTATTATTTTAATTATAAAAATTTAATTTAATAATCCATTGATATTAAAATATTTATTTTAAGTTTTTAAATACACAATAATAATAATAATATTTGGCGCATAAAAATATATAATTCTTATAATAAATATATTAATTAAATAATATATTTTTGTTTCATTATTTCATTATAGAAATGTATTAATGTTTATCTTTTAATATTTTATATCAATAAAATGCATCACAATTTTTTTAGTTCAGAGTTTCATGTGAAATAATCTATTCAATATAGTATTTATTTAAATAATAAAACTTCTGAAAATATTAGGGTTTTACATTCTCTCTTAAATAAATTACATCATCATAATTTTAATTATCATTCACTAATAAAAATAACTATGGGTATATATAAGATAGACAGAACAGAACATATAATTTATAATGAGATATCTACCTCCCAATCTTAGGAAATACTAAAAAAATCATCTTTTCCTTTATAATAGAAATATATTGAGATCTTAGTTAGTCTTTACCATTTGTTCCATATATCCATCCTTAATTTTTTATAATACTTTCGAGTTTCTAAAGACTTACCTTTTAAAAATTCATTTTCATGATTTTGTTTCCAACCAAATACTAAAAAAATATCTATCATGACCATAAGATAAATCAATTCTAAGATATCTTCTCCTATGATATATTTTTCTTAGTATATGATACTTTCAGTTCAATACAGGTTTCTTTAGGTTAGGTTATCTTATACTTATTAATCTAATTCGAAAAATAATTTTACCAAAAATTTCACAAACTTTCTTATATTATTCTAAAATTAAAAATAATTGAAATCTAGGCTCTTGAAATTCAACTTACCATTTATCTATAAAAGGAAATATCAATTAATATATAACTTAACTCACAAATCTCAACATTTTAATCTAAGTTGTATATAGTCATTTCTTACTAGGTTTTCTAAACTAAATATATCAAAATCCATGATAATGGTTCATAAAGAGAATGTGAATCACCAAATCATATTCCCTATGAGTATAAAAACAAATTTTCAGTTAGCCCCACTTTTCATGCACTAATTGAAGATAGAGTTAATACCCAAGAAACCCCTTTTAGGGTTATTACCCCAAGGTGCATCTGTTCAAGAGCCAACATCCATTTTTTAATCTATATAGGGATGTTATTCATAAAAAACCCCAAATTCTATAATTTACCAAAAATTTATGATGTTTTAATATATTTATACTTATACTTATGGTTTTTATTTATGTTATATAGTTTTAATCAGAAAAAAAAACTAAATTAAACCCCAAAAATTACTAAAACCTTCTCTAATACCAACTAAGGCACCCAAACTCATATTCCTAGATTTGGTGTTAAAAAGTAATACTTTAATTTATGGATTTGATACCAAGTGATACGAATCAATCCAAACATAGATATATTTCTAGAATATAAACATTACATCTAAAAAATGATTACACAATCCTAAAACCCACAAGTTTAGTGTATTTGGAAGTTAGCTATTTTATCTTTATATTTAACAATAATTCTTCAACATTCCCAAAAAGATTCTCCACACATGTTATCCTTATAATAATTTCATTAAAAATATTCTTCTTCATTTATTAGGGAATAGAAACATGATAATGGGGTGATCTTACATGCTCAATAAGGGTAAACATAAGATTCATCAATTGAAGATCATAAGTGTGCATAGTACGGGAATGAGGGTATGAGAACATAATCAAGGTGCATATTATAATTTAAGAGAACCATAAAAAATAAAACATAGACCATAAATAATGAGTCATTTCATAAGGATTACACCATAATACATGAGTAAAAGGGATGTGGAAACATGAGTCAATAATATGTGAACATGGAATATGTAGGATTCATAACATAAGAATATGGCATAGAACATGCATAAAGATTAACTACTAAGATAATCATTACATGATGAATTTGGTTAACCAAATTACCATAATATAGTGGGAATGGTATAACAACCTGTATTCCCTCTTGGGAAAGGGTTTTAATGAACTGACCTGAGTCAACTTGAAACATCACTTAATCTCACCCACTATAAGGCCTCAACAATGCCTCCCTGTATGCCAAAAACTGATGACTAGTGATGAGAGTCTAATGGAATATAGTAGGGAGACTATAAAATCATATCAAATTGTAATAATAGTGCAAATAAACTAGACACATACACATCCATAATAAATAGAGTACATTAGATAAGTAAACAAAAACAAGTTGTAATAAATGAAATGAAATATATATAGACTAATGAACATGATAATATACAAAAAATGATCACCCTCTAGGATTATCACATATATATAATAAGAAAAAAAATACACTAGGATATACTGCAAACTCTAAGATGTACCTCGAACCTAGTGATCAACAACTGCTGAGATGCCCCATCCCAATCCTCAAACTCTATATAATAAATCCTACTTAATCATTCAACACTCTACCTCTTCCTGATCCATGATACATCTTATGGTCACCCTAAAATAATATATAATTTTTTTCCTATGAACCAAATTTACCGTATAAAGGGTGATAAATAAATTTCAGTAGGTCTCCCCCCAACAATGAACATACGAACTAATTATTGGAGTTGGTTCCATAAAACCAACTTTTTTTTCTACTTTATGATAACCTATATTCATTGTTTTTAATATTAATTAACTATTTATCACATCATGATTGTTATTCTACATGACATAGTATGTGTTAATGTTCTAATATTAACTATCATACTGAAAGGTCATAATAGTTCGCTAATATGATAAGAACCCATAAGTGCAATGATAGTATTGTTAAATATATGTTCTATATCTAGATGAAATCATTTGATGGACAAAATTATATAGGATATCAAAGGTGGAGACTCATATAAATTTGGGACACCTTCTCATGGTGTACTACCTTGGTGATTTCTAATGTAAGAAATTATTATAATGGGACCTACCATTAGGAAATACATATTTATATGTGTCATTGGATGATCCTATTTGCGGATGTGTGTATTGGTCCTCAAAATTTATGGTTATTATTAATGAATGTTATGAGTCACGTACTTTTATGTATTAATGAAAAATGTGATGAAATATGTTTGTGGTGAAGTAGGATATATCGGGTGTGTCAAGAGTAATATTTCATTAATAAATAATGTGAGAAATAATTTTTCAATTCTTTTATGTAATGGAATTAGATATCTCAATCCATTTGATAGAAATGATATATCTTAAATAAATCTATGTATATGGTGATTGGTAGGCAAGTTCAATTTATGAAAAGTCAAATAAAGAGACATCGAGCACATAGGTTGATGGAACTAGCATGCAACCTCCTTGATTAGAGATATCACAATAAAGTGATTATATTACATAATAAGTGTTTTTATTTGTTTTTAGGTTGATTTTAACCTTAAATTAATTATCTATGGGTAACTTGGTGTGTTTATATATACTAACCTTGGACTTTGGGTTGCTTCACCTAATGCTACTGAGAAAAAGGCCTAAAGGGTCCCACACTAAGTGTATCAAGAACCTCAGTTAAATAATAATATTATTTATTATTTAATTTTTTAATAAATATTATTTTAGTACATGGTTTAATAATTATTATTGTTTCCTTGATCATATATATTATATCAAAAGTTATTCGAGAGAATATTTTGTGAGCAGAATGTTTAATAAATATTTATTTTCTATTTAGTCAATATAATATTTATTTATTTATTAGAGAATAATGTAGTATATTTATTAAATAAATTTTCATTATTCCTGGTCTGATAAATTTTTTATATTAATGTAGTATTGATATTAATATTTCGATGATAAATAATATATATTGAATATTATTTGAATAAATAATATTTAATTTAATTAACGAGTTTAGCACATGTCAAGAATTGTTATTATTATTATTATTATTATTGACATGGGATCCTATAGTAATTAAGAAAATAATAATAAGGTTGGATCCATAATTATTATTTTCTAACCATAACGACATATAAACCCAATTATATCATTTTCTTTAGAGTTTTCTATTCATTTTGTTGTACACAATGACATCAGGAGAAAATTCTCTCAAATACCAAGAGACCCCACTCTCTAAAAAATGCACTCAAGCAAGGAGAGAGATTCTTGTCCACCACCAATCTCGAGTCTAGAGAGATCATAGAGAATCATTCCTCAAGATATTCTTTGGGTGATCAAAGTTCAACAATGCAAGTGTTAGGATATACCACACTAGAACTCGTAGTTTCATACAATGATGTTTAAAGGTTTATGGAACACGTGCGGATCACTACTAGAGGGAATATATTGTTGATTCTTACAATGTAATGAAAGTATGACGTAAATACATTGGAAGGCCTATCAATGAAGAAATAATTCATCACAAGGTAATTATGTAATTATTTAAATTAATTATAAATAATATGTGATGATCCTTCATTTTGGTTCTAGAGCTAAATCATTAATTATCATTTGATTCATTTACCTTAATTGTAGATTTTATTTTCATGTATACCTTAGATTAATCATTGATTTAAAAAAAACTAAGTTGTTCATGACCCATCCAATGTTTCCTCTATACCTGGAACCTTCTATTTTTATCATAGAGGTCACATAATTATTTATAATTAGTTAAATATAATTGATTGATTTATTCATTTATCATTATTTTTCAATTATGATTTTATCATTATTTAATCTGAATCGCAAGATATTCTATTTTTCTTCTTAATTCTCAAAAATATAATCAAATTGAATAATTTTATAAATGAAATACATTTGAATAAATCATAAGGATATGTCAAAGATTATGTATGGATAACACAAGAGTACACACCATGTAGCTCATTGGTATACATCGTATACCCATGTTCAATGCTCAAAGAATTAATTCATAATTAATTTTATCGATGTAAATTTATTACATGAGGTGTGTATTTAAATACATTGCATGTTGACCAGGTTAGGTGGGTGCATGGTTACCTGGACTACACAACGTTTAACAACTATACATGATATATAGTCTATTAGTCAAAGATGGGTAATGTATTCTCTTACATGGATTACATAACTGGTGACCATGTAACTTATAGATCACACACCGTGTATCCCATGCACATTACATATATTCCCTTATTTTTCATGGAATTATTACATGTTTAATCCTTAGGCATGTGACGTGGATAGACGATGAGAAATATACACATTGTGTAGATGGATAGTACATGCTGTGTATATTAGAAAATTATGAAGAATTAAAATTAATATATTATACTTCTTAGACCTTATCAACATGTTTTCCATGTAGTAAATATGTTTTTAGTACATTCCATGTAACGGGTTTTGTATATATTAAATGTTTAGTTAATTTTTTTATAATGATTGAAACTGCATATCATATATAAGTTTTAATATAGTCATTACTCTTTGTGCATTGAAATATAACATGATACGTAAATTCTATGTGTTCTGTATGGTTATTAAGTTGATAGTACATTCCATGAAATTATGTGTTAATATGTGTATACCACATGCATCACCAGTAAAACGTATATGAATATAATACACATTAGGTAGTTCGAATGGGTACTCATAATGTTACCTCCAAGGTACATTTTGGTACATAGTTAATTTTAAATAGATTTATTTAATTTGTTTAAAATTACAATGGATGAGAATCTCAAGAAAATTCCAATGAGAAATAAGATAAAATAATTGGTTAATTAAAAAAGACAATTAATTTATTCAAGTGCAATTTATCTTAAATAGTAATGATTAGAATAAAATGTTATTTTACTAAAATTTTAATTTTTTTTCATATATGTAGATTATCATGAGCATAAACCATACCATTTTATATGATTGGATTCCTTTTAATTTATTATTAGATTAAAATTTTGTCTTGTGCATCATCCTTCCTCTCATTATGTAAAGGTCTGTGATCCCATGGTTTTTTATATAAACCCCTTAAATAATCATTTGGTTCCCCTCACATGTGAGTGAGTTAAATCATATGTAATGGATGGATCTCCCAATCTAGTGGAGGTGGTTTAAGTTTGGAGCCGAGGTAAAACCAATCCAAGTGGTACATGGGTGGATATGTAGAAAGATGCAACACGAACCATAAAATGGTTTAGGGTGTTTTTTCCGTAGGTCTATGGTTAGTTTATCATCCACTAGATAAACTAAACACTAGGAAAAACTCATGATCATACCAATTTTTTTATTTCTAACAAGTTTCATGGTTATTTCGTTATGGATTTTTTATCACATGAATTAATGAATTAATGAGCATGAAATATAGAACGAAAATAAATTGGATTATGGGTAAATTTTATCTAAGACATGGTTAATCACTTATTTAAATCCACTTAATATTAATAGGCATGTATTAAATATAAAATGGAAAATTAACATAAAAAGATAAAACCCATCAATTATATATATTAAGTTAGCATATACTTCCACGACTTAAGTTAAAAGTGAACCATAGTTTAAAGGGACCGACTGACCAAAGTTACAGTGCTTTCAATTATCATGGAATTCTAACTTGAAATTTTGGGTTGACTTAAATTAGTTCACATCAAGGGTTGAACTCTAAAGAAGTAATTGGTGTAACTAAGAGACAAAGGTTGAGGAAATCCAATTTAAGGATTTCAGGATTGGGGATTCCACTCAACAGATCAAGGAACTATGAGTTAATGTAGTTGGCATTTGGAATTTCTACCTAAAACCCTTAAAATTTATTAACCAACCAAAGTATAGGTTATGAGAAGGGGGATATGGATCCTTTATTCTATAATTTCCAATAAATAAGATATTTTGAATCCAATGGTAAGGGCTATTAGGTTTCAATAAAATGGTAGGATATTATTAAATATAAAATTTATTTATTTATCTAATTTTATTGGATAAAGTACTAAAATTATGTTTTTATTATTTTTAGAAATAAAAATAAATATGAATTCAAACATATCACTATGATCCATACTTGGCAAGGATAACCTTTTCATCAGAACAAATTTCCATGAGTGGTAAAGGCACTTACACATTATCCTATGCCATGAAATGAAATTGTATGTGCTAGAAGAACATATTCCCGAAGCACCTAGTAAAGAGGCTAGTGAGGAAGAGTTATATATCTATGATAAAATTTTAATTATGACAAAAATGTTTAGTGTTTCATGATATCTTCCATGACCAATGATATTATAAAGCAACATGAGGGCATGGATGTGAATATCATGATGTATCACCTATAGGGCCTCTATTAAGAGAAGGTGATACAAGAGATATATGATATCTCAAATTCTCTATTTACAACTAATCTTAGAAATTTGGAACTATATGGACTTTATGTAGTCAATATTATTGGCTACATTGAATACTTAAACATCTTAGAGATTAAATTCCCACATGAGTTGCACATAAATCTCATAATTTCCTCACTACCTAAGACCATCGCTAGTTTTATTATTAATTATAACATGGTCAATAATGAGATCAGTCTTTCAGAACTTCTTACTCTAATTAACCAATTAGAAAATGACATGGGTCATAAAAAAACCAAAATCCTTATGGTGAATAAAAAATTAAGAACAATGAAAAGGGGCCCAAGACTCATAACAAGTCTAAAACTTCCTAGCATCATCCTTCTAAGAAGAAGAAGATCTAAATTTAGGGTAATAAAAAGGAAGCAGTGTGTTTTTCATGCGTAATTCAAGGACACTAGAAGATGAACTGCACCTTGAAGCAAGGGGAAGATAATGGTTCATTAATTATTGAGTGTAATATTTCAATATCTACACATTGGGTATTAGATATAGCTTGTGGTTCTCATATTTTTATCCAAATATAGGAACCATGTTGATTAGAAAATATTTCTAGAGGAAAGGTGGATTTTTGAGCTGCCAATGGTGTCAGGATAGCTTCTCTAGCCATTAGAGATTAACACCTTTCATTTCAAAAAATAATGATACTTGTTTTAAGATTTTTTTATTATATACCAACTATTACTAAGAACATAATTTATGTATCCTTTTTATATACAGCTGGTTTTATATTTAAATTTGTAAATAAAAGTTCTTTCTTTTATAAAGAAAAAATATTTTATGGTATGGAACATTTAAATAACGGTATTTATATATGAAATTATGAAATAAAATTATTTTAAATTGATAAAGAATCATGTTTACACAAATCATATAACACCCAACTATGACATCATTTTCTTGGTCATGTAAATGAGAAGCGTTTGAAAAATATCTATTAAGAAGGTTATTTGGAGGCTTTTGAGATGAAACCACTTGAAATATGTCATGCTTGTTTATAAGGAAAAATTACCAAACCGCAATTAAGTGGATAGGGTGAAAGGGACAAACATATTCTAGGATTAGTATACACTAATGTGCATGGGCCATTTCCAGTAGAATCTAGAGGTGGTTATTCTTACTTTATAACTTTTATTGATGACTTGAGTAGATTCAGCTATGTATACTTGATGAGATATAATTCTGAGTCCTTTGATAAATTAAAATAATTCATTAATGAATTATAGAATTAACTATTAAAGAATATAATAAGATTATATTAGATCAAGGTGGTGAATATATTAACCAATAGTTTATCAACTTTCTATGAGATTTTATATTCTATATCAACTCACTCCACCTTACACACCATAATGGAATGGTGTTACTAGAAGGAGGAACCATATCTTGTTTGACATGGTAAGGTCGATGATGAGTCATGCAGATCTTCTATAATCCTTTTGTGGATATTCATTAAAATATATAGAATACACACAAAATTGGGGAAAAAATAAAGTAGAAAATGGAATTCCCATTGAGTTATGGATTGGAAAGAAACTCTTTCTATCACATACATCTATATGGGGTTACGAGGGATTTTTTAAGGACTTGTCAGGAATCAAAAATAGAACCTCAGGAAATAAAGTGTATCTTTATAGGATATACTAAGGAAACAATGGGATAATACCTATGAAAAACCTTATATAAGAATATTATTGTCGTCAGGAAAGCTGTATTTATTGAGAGGGAACTCATCCTCAAGAAATATAGTGTAAGAAATGTTGATTTCAATGAAGTTGATTCTAAAGATACATAAGAGTTAGTATATAAACATATTCCACAAGTCCCCATAGAAAACGTTATTCCTGAAACACAAGTACTACGTAGAAGAACCAGAGAGGTAATAGAATAAAAGAGATATGGTAATATATTAACCAAATATGGTGACTCATTCTTGGTTGAAAATAATGAACCTGTATCCCACATAGAGGAAGTAGAGAGATCATAATCTACAATATGACAAGATTCCATGAATTCTGAAATAGATTCCTTGTATCTAATATAATTTTGGGTTTTGGTCGATCTGCAATTTGATGTAAATCCTATTGGGTGAAAAAGGGTATTCAAATGAAAACTAGAAAAGGAAGGTAGAGTAAGTGACTATAAAGAAAGGATAGTGGCTAAAAGGTTTAAAAACATCAGGTAATTGACTATGAAGAGACCTTTTCACCAGTTTCCATATTTAAATCCATCATAATTCTACTTTCTATAGAAACTTACCAAGACTATGAAATTTATAAGATGAATGTCAAAACATATTTCCTTAATAGGAACCTTCAGGAAGATGTATACATTATACAACCAAAAGGGGTTGTGACTCCAGGTGATTCTAAAAATATATGAAAGTTGTAAAGAACCATTTATGGATTTAAGTAAGCATCCAAGTTATGAAACATTATATTTGATGAAGCTATAAAATATTTTGGTTTCATTTAGAATAAATGTGATAAATGTGTTTAAAAGATTATTAGTGGGAGTACGATCATTATCCTAGTAGTATATTTTCATGAAATATTACTTATTGGAAATGATATGCCAGTATTACAACCAGTTAGAGACCGATTAAAAAAGTGTTTCTCTTGAAGTAATTAGGTGAAGCAGCCTACATTCTAGGTATCAATATCATTTATGATATATCCAAGTGGTTTATTGGACTTAGTCAAGGGGAATACATTGACCAGATGCTAAATAGATTTAGTGGAGAAATCAAAGAGGTGATTGGATCGAGTGTCACATGGTATTGATATTTCTATGGAAATATTTATACAAACACAATACTAGAAAAGGATAATGAATAATATTCCACATGATTCATTGATATGATTAATCATGTATGCCATGTTATGTACTATAATTAATGTTGCCTATACATTGAGCATCATATGTAGATATCAAGATGATCCAATAGAAAAATATTTTTCTACTGTTAAGGCTATCCTTAATTATCTGAGAATAAATAGGATATCTTCTAGGTGTATGAAGGAGACAATGATCTAGTCATCCGGGATTATAATGATGCTAGATTTTGAAAAAATCAGAATGATCTGAATTCATAGTTAGAATATGTTTTCGGCCTCAATGGAGGAGCTGTGAGACTGAATAGTTCAAAGCAACTAGTTTTCCCAGATTCTACAGTGGAGTCCAAATATATAGAATCTTCTGATGTAGCCAAAGAATCTATTTGGATATAAAAAAGTTTCTAAGATATTAATGTGGTACCTAGAAATAAATACCCTATCACATTTTATTGTGATAATACTACAACAGTGACACTTGTAAAAGATCCAAGGTAACACCAACGAATAAACATATACTTTGAAATTTTCACCTCTAGAAGGATTTTTGTTAGAGGAGTAAAGTTGTATCAAGAAGAGTTTCCATGGAATAAAACTTAGTGAACCCCTTGAATAAAGTCATTTCTTAGTAGAAGTTTGAGTCTCATGTGAGAGCTAGAAGACGAAAGGTTATTAGTAGTTGGCTTTAATGAAAGTTTGAGTCTATTGGAGTTTGTACCTTAAAACCAAATTATGTGTACTTAATGATAAAATGTATTCATTTTTTTTAATATTAATGAACTCTTTATCACATCATGATCATTATTTTTCATGAAATGGTATGAGATAATGTCCCAAGAGTAGTTTTCGTACTCAAAAGTCATAGTAGTTACCTACTATGATGAGAATCCAAAAGTGTCATGAAAGTATTCTTAAATATATGTTTTATAACCATATGGAATTATTTAAGGGGCATAAATGATATAGGCTATCAGGGGTAGATACTCGTAGGAATTTTAGGCACCTTCTCATGGTGTATTCCCTTTGTAATTTCTAGTGTAGGAAATTATGAGAATGGGATCTTCTAGTAGGAATCCACATGTATATATGTCATTGGATGTTCCAATATTTAAAAGTGTGTTTTGGTATTTAGACTTTAATATTACTATTAGTGAATGTTATGTTTTTTTGTACTTTTATGTATTGATGAAAATTGTAATGACATATGTTTACAGGGATGTGGATACATTGGGTGCATCATAAGTAATATTTAATTAATGAATAATGCAAGAAATTATTTTTCAATTTTTTTATTTAGTGGAAGTTGATATATTAGTACCTTTGATAAAAACTATAAAGACTAAATAAATCCATGGAAATGGTATTCTGTTGGCAAATTGAATTTCTAGGAATCCAAAAAAATAGTTATCAAACACATAGGTTTATGGCACGAGTATACAACCTGATTAATTAGAGATATCATAATAAAGAGATTAAAGGAATTATATTACATAGTATGTATGTATATGGTTTTATATCGATTTATACATTAAATTATTTCTCTTTGGATTATTGGTGTGTTTATAGATTCTAACCTTGGACTTTGGGATACTTCTCTCAATGCCACTTAGAAAATTTCCTAGAGGGTCACACACAAAGTGTATCCAGAACCTCAGTTAAATAATATTATTTTTTATTATTTAATAAGTTTAATAAATATTATTTCTACATGTGGTTTTGATAATTATTTATGTTTGTTTGATCTCACGTATTCTATTACCAGTTATTCAAGAGAACATTTTTTGAGAAGAATATTAAATAAATATTTATTTTCTATTTAGTGAATATAATATTTATTTATTTATTAGAAAATAATGTAATGATATTTATTTATTAATTAAACAATAATTATTCAAGGTCTGATAAATATTGTGGAGGAATTGTGTGCTAAGATTTATAGTCTATCGAGAAATAATATATATTGAATATTATTTGAATGAATAATAATTAATTTAATTTGAGTGATTAGAACATGTTAAGAAATAATGATAATAATATTATAATTGAAATGGGGCCTTACATGAATTAAAAAAAATAAGGGTGCATGCGCAATTACTATTTTATAACCCTAGTGGTATATAAACCCAATTATATGCTTTTATTTAGAGTTACCAATTCATTTTGTTATGCACAAAAACATTGAGAGAGAATTATCTTGAAGCCCTAGAGAGTTCCCTCTCCAAAAACAATCTCAAGAATAGAGAATGATCCTACACCACCACCACTCTAGATTCTAGAGAGATTAAAGAGAATACTTCTTCAAATGATTTTCAAGGCGATCAAAGTTGGATGACGTAAGCATTAGGATCTACCATGCTAGCACTCAATAATTACTACAATGATATTCGGAGGTTCATGGAATTCATGAGGATCACCACTAGAGGGAATATATTTTTGATTCATATAAAACAATGATGGTATAATGTAGATACATTGTCAGATACATAAAAAAAAATAAATAATTCATCATAAGGTAATTATTGAATTGTTTAAATTAATTATAAATAATATCTGGTGATCCTATATCGTGGTTCAAATTTTCAATAATCAATTATTGTTTGATTAAATTCTATTTATCCCAATGTTTATTGCCATGTAAATGTCAAACTAATCATATATTAAGAAAAAATAAAAAGTTTTCCATGACCCGTATGGTGCTTTTTCTACACCTAGAGCCTTTACTAATATCATAAAAAAGTACATGAACATGTGATATTCCCAACCTAGTTGAATGAAAACTAACATAATAAAAAAAACACCATTGATCCTTGGGTTCTAATGATCCACACAAGATAAACCAAACATATTTCATATAGTGTTAGAAAACACTCAACATGTAGTTTACCATTCCACAACACATTAGGTGCATCCACTAGATCTTAAAAAATCTAACAGAAATCTAACCCAACCAACAAACATAGATACATGACCCTAGGGTCTAACCTTAGGCATTTAAGACAACCACAAAAACCACTACTAGGATCTAGTGCTTCAATAACATGATTTTTCCTAGTGATAATAACTCTAACTACACTGAGAGGACATGTCCAGGTCCCCATAGTCCTGTATAACTAACTAAGATCCATCAATAATAGATGGTTCAACAATAACCTTAGGCCCTTATAAAATGTTTAGGACCATAGAAACCAAACCCCTAGTCATATTCACTATACTAAAGGGGGTGAACTCATCCATATCAACCATTATCTCCCTAGACCCCATAACATCGGTCAATAGTGGAGATCATCTAATCAATCTTAGAGAAAATTTCCAGTATAATAATATCCCAAAGGTCTCATCTCACATCCAACCTAGGTAATAACAACCTCAAAAATACCTATAATAATCCATAAAAATGTAAGTTGATAAATCACCTAAATTCACCTCCATGAACAAATCCACAATTGGTTTAAACCATTAATATCTGAGTTCTAAGGAGACACCTGAAGTCACAAATGTTGGAACAAAGCATCAAACTTATTAAGGTAAAAAAATGGGGAGACCATTTTCCTCTGGATCATGTCCCTCTTAAACCACTGGCCAAGATCATCACATGAAACCTCATCTCAAAACTTTCACACACAATCCATCTATTCCCATTACCACACCCACAAGGGAATCCTCGAGAACCTTACTGTAAGGGCTACCTCAACAGTCCTTAGGACATCATCAAAATAGGATACCCAATAGGGATCCTTGGTTAGCCCCTCTAACATCCTAAAGGGTCCCTTGAACCCATCACATATTGAACATAGCAATAATCATCTGAACTTGACACCCCATAATGTCATCCCAACCCAAAGTGTCCTACCTAACTAAACCTAAAGAAAATAGTATAAAACATTTACCACTCAAACCATAAGAATCCAACTCAATAAACACATCCAAGATACTACTCAATCCCACATTCCATGAACCATCTGAATAACATAAAATTAAACCCCATTTCATGCTCAAGCTAATTTTACACTCAATCCCACATTTTAATAGTTGTTCGAAACACCTCAAACTAAGATCACTAGAACCTATTGTGTTAAGTCATCTAATAAGCTCATGACCCTTAATAAGCTAAAATGTCACAAATCCCCCCTTAGGAGATATATCAACCAATAAACTTAAGGGATACCCCAATCCAAACCTTTCCCAATACAAGAAAACTCTCCAATGACCTTTAAAAACCATGAGGTACTCACCATTGCATTCTATGTATAATTACACTCAGAATGGACTAATTACAAGTCCAATTATAGCTATAGTGTGAGAGAATAATCGATATACCTTAAAAGGTGAAGTACATAGAGTAAAACTCATGTACATAGTATGTACCACCAATATCCTTTCCTATCCATGTACCTCGACCCGAAATTGGCATGTAAAACCCAAGTACATGGCGTGTGATGACCCTATATGGTGTGTCACACAAATATTGTGTCCGACTATGTTCTTGGCCTTATAATCCACATAGGGTATTTTCAAAAATTATATACATTAAACGATAACGTACCTTACATGGGGTCTGTTCATGTTCCCCAAATGATCATATTCCTTGACATAGGGTGTCTGGATGAGCACCCAACCACACCCCAAGTCACCCCTATGTAGAGTGTCCCAAAAACACACTTCATACAACCCTCATCTCCTTCCCTTTTCCCCAAAAGGAGAACACATGGAATGTGTTATTTGAAATAATATAATATCCTCATTTTTTATAATAATTAAAGTCTTTTATTTTGTTTATTTTATAAATATTTTTATGTGGAAATATTTTATTTTTAATAAAATTCACCCTTACTTATGTTTTATGGTGTTTTATAAAGGGAATAGGGGTTTTAATAACCATTCATAATGGTAAAATCCTTTTTCTATAGGATTCATAAGGGTAATAACCTTTTTATATGGGATATATAAGGGAAAATCCCTTTTATATGTGATGCGTAAGGGTATAGAGACCTTCATAATGGTAATGGTTGAGTTGTGTAAGGGTACCATGAGCTGTGTAAGGGTACTCATATGATGCATAAGGGTAATTATGGCCACTGAGTAAGGGTAACTACTCATATAAGGGTCTTACATAAAAGTACCGGCTCATGTAAGGGTACCAACTTGTAAAATGGTCTCACATAAGGGTAAACCTATTTTTCTAAAGGCTATGTAAGGGTGACATAGAGTTGCATATGGGTAATTTTTTGCTTCTAAAGTCTATATAATGGTAAAACCGGAGCTTTGTAATGGTATTTTAGGGTCCAATAATTCAATAAGGGTAAACTATTTTCCATTATGTGATGCATATGAGTTTTTTAAGGGTAAACCACGTTCTTACACAATTCCCTTTTTGATTAAAACATTTTTAAAAACCTCTTTTTCATTTATTCTACCTCCATATCGACCTGTAACTCCTCTTTTAAAGTTTTAAATATTGGAAATTAGGGAAACCAATTCTTTTACCCATTTTAAAGATTTTAAATCCCATATTAAATGTTTGTAAACCCTTCAAACTCAAGATTATATTAAAATGGAAAATTAATTGATTGTTTTAATTATGGGGTTTTCTACTGCAAACTCCTAGTATTTTAATTCAAATAATTACCTAAACCTTAACTTACCTTGATTTTATGATATCCTATTGAGAGTATTTTGGGAATTGTATTATAGTAGAAGAAGTTATAGTTTATTTTATTTTTCATTTCAGTGTTTTGGGATTCTAATAAATCTCTAGGTATGTGTTTCTATGTAGTTTCTTCACCTTATAATTCACTATTTCTTAAGAATTCATAAAAAAAAATTTCCATTTTTTAACACATGTTCTTTGAATATTTATCCTAAAATTATTTATGAAATATTATTTTATCCTCCTATTTATTAATTTAACGTGGCTTGGATATAATTAATCATGATCCAGATTAATCTCATTGGTTTATAAATTTGTTAATTCTAAGTTAGTTTTAATTCCTTTTCAAAGATCTTTTAAAGATAGTTTGGTGAATGTGAGGGCTTAGTCCTGGGTTCTAATTTCTAAAAAATAAATTTCCTTATTTAATTAAAATGGGTTGATTTATGAAATGTTTTCCATATAGATTTGAATGATTTAATTTTTAATATACCTAAGAACCATTTTTGAATGATTATTCCCCTTGTTTATATAATGGATGTTATTGGGTGATTTTGAATAACTGATTTTTTCATGTGAAAAATTTTGTGTTTTCCAATGGTCTAAAATTATTTCAACAGTTTTTTAATTGTGAATATTCCGTTTAATGTCTTAAGTATTTTTTAAAATAAATAATTGGATTAAAGGCCTATTTGTATTTTTTATAAATAATTATGAAATTAAGAAGGTATGATTACCCTTTTAAATGTTGATTTTGAAATAAAGGCTTGATTTTAAATTGATGATGTTTGATAGCCTGGTTGTCACTTTATGATGATCAGAGATTATAATAATACATTACCATGAATTACTTAATTCTTGTTCTTCCCATTGATGGGTTTTAATAAAGGGATTATTTACTTTGATGGAGTTAGATGCTGAGTGGGATATATGAATTGCGAATGATTGAAATGTTATGGGATTAGTCCCATATTAATATTGATAAGAAAAACCTTTGTGATCTTCATAACCTGATTATCTCCCTCACCTTCTTTGACTGATCATAGGAACTTGGGTGGTCAGATGAGATGATCTAGACATATGATTTTCTAGAAGAATCACACCCATTTTAGTGGACATATATAGAACATGATAAGTTTAGGATACAAACATGTATCCAGGGAACCATGTGTGCATGGAATTTTTTTTCATGAGACCCATGAGAGTTGATATAAGCTCTATGAATAGTGATAATTTATTTTTTAGATTGAGCACGGGGACTCACTATCATATCTAGGTTGTACCCCTGACATCATTATACTTTATAATTAATACATGATAGCATTCATTATCACTACTCAACACTGGATTTTACTTACTTGATTGATTACCATTCATGATTTATTTTCTTATAGAGATAATGAACCTTGAATCTATATTATTGAATATTGTGAAACTTATTGATATCTGGTGTATGTTCTTAACTTTTCTTGATTTATCTAAGTTTATCTTGTGAAGTTGTTTTCAAATATTTCTATAAAGGGGTGGGTTTTAAAATAATTAAATGGCATATTTTCTATATTTAGTTTGATAAATTATTTTCAAATGTTTAAACTTATATTTTAAAACTGGATCCATTGTAAAATGATTCTTATGGATTTATTTTCCTGTCTTGAAATATAAATCCTTTTAATCTCTTTATTATAATCCTATTTCATAATACATGGATTAAATTATGTAGTAACCATATAGACTCTTTGGTAAAATCCAACCGGTCTCTATAGATCACACCCTACTTGTACCATTGGGTGTTTTTATTTTTTATATCCTTATAGAAGGTGATCATGTTATTATCATTTTGATTTTAGGGTTTGTTCTTGGTTGGATATTAACAAATGGTTTGGGACTTGGTGGGTGTTCACGGACCACCAAGAGGTGGGTTTTGGTAGTTATATTTTATTTTCAGTTTCTCATGATCTCCTTGTACCAGGTATGGTCGTATTATTTTACGTACGTGATGATGTTTCTACATTGTTTCAATAATTTTTGTTCTCTTTTATAAGGAAAAATTATTCCCAAAGGTTTATTCTTAATTCTTTAGGGATTTTCATCATCCCATTGGGATCAGAAATGCTCTTCAGGTTTTTGTAGAATTGGATTATATGTCATTTTAGATGGTACTTTGGGTTATTTCAATACAAATGGCATCAATGAGGGTTATTTCTTGAAATAAATTACTTTTCAGTGAAAGAACTTAGGTTATTTGGGGTAAGTTGTGGTAGAAATGAGATTAATAATGTGTCTGGATTCAATAGGTAGTTTGTGAGCTAGTTATTGATCACCACATCTTCAAGATGAGACTTTAGTTACTAGGGAAAGTGGGGACTTGAAAATTTATTTCGATTCATTGGTATCTTGATGAAAAATGAGATTTATATTCCCAATGAGACTATATTTTATATTGGTAATATCTTATAAATTTTATAATTTGAATGAAAAGATGATTAGATTCACACTATGACATCATGATCTAGTAAAATATGAGGGATTAGTGTGACTAGTCTAGAAGTAAATCTAAGAACTATTGTGAGTTTGGTGTATGGTTCACAAACCCATGTGACAAAGCCATGTATAGTTCTATTTTAATTCCAAACTTGAAACCTTTTTACTTACTTCCAAGTAACTTCATTTATGTATGGTTGGTTTTAAGGGTTATAGGTGTGGTTTCTTATGCTCTTGTTTTTTTAACTCTAATCCATTTGGTTATGATTTTAAATACTTTTGAAAACCAAATTATGTCATAAAAAATAATTTGAGTTCTTAAAAATGCATTTTCATTTACCAAAAGGTTAATTTTTATGGAAATCTTGGTTTTAAAAACTGATTTTAAAATACACTTTTGTGATTTTATAAAGCAATGTTTTAAGAAGTAACTTTGGTTTGTAATGGGTAAAAAATGGAAATGGTTTTTGAATTTGAAAAATAGATTAATGATTTTGAAACCATAGAAGAATTTCCATGAGCTGGTAAAATACTTTTTGAAACTATGATGTATTTACATCAAGATTTCAAATTTTTAA
Organism: Viscum album; assembly: GCA_963277665.1. NCBI lineage: Eukaryota > Viridiplantae > Streptophyta > Magnoliopsida > Santalales > Viscaceae > Viscum > Viscum album. The sequence continues at coordinate 499,737,802 of OY728140.1, forward strand.
AGAAATTTTAATATTTTATAAATGGGGAAATATGTTGTTCTTTAAAATAAATTATTCTTTGATAAAAGTGGTTTGTTTCTTGTTTAAAATATTTTTCTTATCTGTGTTTTATTTTGGGATTTTTTTATGCCTGAATGTTGAGAATGAGTTTTTTGATGTTCAAAAATGTCTCCTAAAAAGTCCTTCAAGAAATATAGAAAACAATTTCATCAGTAAGTTATTCAAAATAAACCTTTTCATTTTTTTCATTGGAATCCCTAGATGATGACTATACCTAGAATTTGAATTTAGTGATGGGGATGGAGACTCTTTATCCCATTTATCCCATCTAGGTATTCTTGATTTTTTTTCACCTTCTTAAAAACGAAAGAAGGGTTCTCCTGAATCAGTGAAGTGGATTGAAGAATTTGAAGGAATTTACAATTCTCTCAAGACCCATGATGCTCTAAAGGTAAAATTGGTTAACTCCTTATTTTAGGGACCGAGCCGAGAGTGGTGGGAATTCATGATTCCTTGTTATCTATATGAAATAATGACTTAAAAATTTGTCAAGTTAATCTTCATTCCGTAGATTTATCCTAAGGAAGTGAAGAAATAGAAATTTTTTGAGCTCATGGGTCTCAATAAAAGTGAGCTATGGGTTTGAAAATATTCAAATAAATTATCTAGTTTGGTATGATTCTCACATAATCATGTTGGTGATGAATCTCTTAAATCTTAGTGTTTTAGAAGGGGTCTTTACCCAGACCATGTTATCATGGTGCCAATAGTTTGTCTTACCTCTTATGAATTGGTGCTTGAAAGGACCTTGCTAGATGAAATAGAGCTAACATAGTGATAGAAAGTGGATAATTCTTCATTCATGGTTGGATTAGGTGGAGATTTACTACCTGATTAATTAAAGAATTTGTTTGAGTGGGGACAATCTTCTTAAGAAAAGAAGAATAATTTCATGTGCTTCCAATGTGGAGAACCTGGTCATTATAAGAATCTATGTTTCAAATCTACAATAGTTTGTAAATTGTGGGTCCTATTTGATAACTTTAAGAGGTTATGTAAGTTGGGATATCGAAAGGGGAAGTTTTGATCAAAGATAATCATCTAATTACTATAGAGAAGTATATTCTTCAAGAAAAAATGTATCCAACTATAGCCCTTAATGTAAATATTATCACACAGTTGATGGGTTACCAATTATAGTTTATGTTGATCTTTTTTTTTGACATTGGAGTGGAAACTGTTTGAGTTTTCCTTGTTGTAACTCTTTAATAATTGGATTCTTTCTTGTTCTTTGGATATATTATGGATTTATTTAGGCCCTTTTTGGATGTTCTCTTATAGAAATTGGTTGTGATCATGATGATGGTTTAATGTTCTTGAGATATCTAGTGTTGTGCCCTGTAGATGTGCACTATTGAGTGGTTAACCATTATCTTTAATGGTTTTAAAACACTTTATATCTATTGTGATCCTAGAGATAGAGTGGAATATTATAATAATAACCTTTATATTCTTGGTGGTTATTCTTCTTCAAAATACCTATTGTTTATTACTTCCTTGGGTGTATACCTACGGTTGGCGTTGGATACCATTCGGGTTAGTTGTTGGTATGTTATTGTTTTTTCTTGGATGGTTAGAGACAAAATATTGATATGATGGATGATCTACCTCATGAGAGTATAGTTCACTATTTTTTCACTGGATATATCATTTTTATCTCTTTCTGGTTGGTCTTGGATAGAACTTTGGGTTATATTCAAATAACTAGGACTATGCATATTCTTGATAGACCTAGAACTTGGAGGTGTTGGTGTTTGATTCAATTATATCATTAAGGGGTGGGGATTGGTGTTGAAAATCCAAGTTTTATAATGGTTACCTTCCTAGGGTAGAAATCCTTGTCATTTATATTCATTTATTTTGGATGGTTGGATTTTTTATGGATATTTAAGCAATGTCTCTTCTGGAAATCATTGAGGTGTCTCAGATATCCCATTACTTGAGGTTTTAGTTTCAACCCATGGATGTTTCTATGTGGAATGTAATCTAAGTCTCTTCTTTGAGTTGAATATATGTGTTTTAGTGGTTTTTTCCTTATATTACACCATTTTAGTGAATCCTTAAATAGTGGAAATACCTATTCTAGGTCTCTAGTTCTTTATGGTTATTTTTTTAGTTCCTCTCGATGTTATTGAGTTTTTGTTTTGAGACATATATTGGTCTTGGTGGTTTTTATTAAAGGTTCCTTTAAAATTCTTGTAACAATATTCTCTTAGAGTTTCACTAAATGGATTATTTTGGATTAGTCATCTTCTGTTTTATTGATTTTCCACCTCACAGGTTGAGTGTGGGAGTTATTTTAGTCTTTTCTTTTTCATATCTTTCAATAGGAATATTTCTGGTGGAATAAAGCCTTATAGTATAGTTAATTATAATATACTCATTTTTATAATTATTAAATTCTTTTATTTGGTTAATTTTTTAAGTCTTTTTTATGTGGATTTTTTAAAATTTTAACAAAACTCACCATTAATTATGTTTTATGGTGTTTTATAAAGGTAAAAGAAGTTTTAAGAACCTTGTGTAATGGAAAAAGCCTTTTCCATAGGATTTTTAAGGGTAAAACATTTTTATATGGGCTATATAAGGATAAATCCCTTTTATATGGGTTTTATAAGGGTACTGAGGCCTGCGTAAGGGTAAATGCTACATTGTGTAAGGGTACCATGCACAGCGTAAGGGTACTAGCTCAAGTAAGGGTCTCACGTAAAGGTAACATATTTCATAAGGGCATAACATAAGGGTACCATCTCATGTAACGGTCTTACATATGGGTATCATGTGTGGTTAAACTTGTTTTTCTAAAGGTTGTGTAAGGGTGGAATGGAGTTGTGTAAGGGTAATTATGTGTTTTCAAAGGCTACATAAGGGTAAAACAGGATCTTTATAAGGGTATTTTGGGGTTTATTCACTATGTAAGGATAAACTTCTTACCCTTATATGGCACATATAAGCTGTTTAAGGGTAAACTATGTTACCCTCATATAGCACCATTTTTAGTAAAATATTTTAAAACCCACTTTTCATTTCTTCTTCCTTAAGTATGACCTGTAACTCTTTTTTACAGTTTTAAATAATAAAAATTATGGAAAACAATTATTTCACCCATTTTAAAAATTATAGCTTCTATCGTAAATGTTTTCAAACTCTCTACACTCAAGATAAATTAAAATGAAAAATTAAATGGTTGTTTTAATTCTGGGGTTTTATTTCTGTAAACACCTAGTGTTTTTATTTAAAAAAATATCTGAACCTTTACTTCCCTTTGTTTTGTAGCATCTTCTTGAGAGAGTTTTTGTAATTATTATATAATAGAAGAAGATATTTTTTCTTTAATTTTTCCTTCTAGTGTTTTGGGTTTCCATGAAATACCCAGTTAGGTTTTTCTGTGTATCTTCTTCACCTTTTAATTCACTATTTCTCAAGAGTTCATAAATATGTGTTTCTTATTTTCTAACACAAGTTAAATAAATATTTATAATTAAATGAGTCATTTTAGATTATTTTAAAAGTAATTAAAAGGGAAATCACACACACTTGTGATAATCCCTTACCATGACTTACTTGATTCTTATGCTTCCCATTGATAGGTGTTGATAAAGGATTATTAACTTTAAGGGATTTCATGGGTGAGTGAGAGATATGAATTGAGAATGATTGAAATGATATGGGATTAGGCCTATATTGATATTGATAAGGATCCCTTTTGTGATCCTTATAACCTGATTATCTCACTCACATTCTTTAACTGGTTATAGGAACTTGGGGATTATATGAGATGTCCTGGATATATGCTTTTTAGTAGGATCAAACCCCACCTAGTGGATCTATAAAGAACATGATAGGTTTAGGCTATGGATGTGTGAACAGGAAAGTAGGTGTATGTGGACTTGGTTTTCTTGAGACCTATGAGACTTGATGTAAGCTTAACAATCAGTCATGATTTATTGATTAGTTTGAATATGGTGGACTCACTATAGTATCTAGGTTGTACCCATGTCATCAATATCCTCTATATTAGATACATGAAAAAGTTCATTATCACTAATCAACATTGGAGTTTCCTTTCTTGATTGATTACCATTAATGATTCGCATTCTTATAGATATTATTCACCTTGACTCTATAGTATTGACTCTTGTGAAACTTCTTGATATCTAGTGCATGTTATTAACTTTTATTGATTTATCTGAATTTATCTTGTAAATTTTTTTTCAAAGATTTCTAAGAAAGGGTTTTGTTTTAAAATGACGAAAGGGAATATTTTCCAAATTTGGTTTGATAAATGTTTTTTAAATGTTTAAAATTCTATTTTATAACCAACTCTATTGTAAACTGATTCCTTTGTATTTATCTTCCTATCAAAAAATTTAAAGTCTTATACTCTATTTATTTTACTCTTATTTTTTCATACTTGTATTTCCTTTTGAAGCAACTACATAGACTCTTTATTGAAATCCTATTAGGATCTATAGCACACACATTGCTTGTACCATTTAGTGTTTTCATCCTTTATATCCTTGTAGCAACAGATCATAATATAGTCACTTCCATTGAGTGTTTTTGCTTGGTTAGACAAGAAAAGGAAGTTTGGGACACAATGGATGGTTTTGGACCACCAATATATGGGTTTTTGTAATTATTTTTTTACTTATTGTTTTTTATCATCTCCCTATACTTTGTATAGTTTTATTCCTTTACTTATGTGATGGTGTTTCCATAGTACATCTCCGGGTTTTTTATATTTTTTGGGTGAAATCATTCCCAAAGGTTTTTTATTAATGTCTGAGTCTTTATTACCGGCCTATGTGGATCAAGAATTCTATCTGGTTTAGTAGTTAATCAGTTTATATATTGGTTTAGATGGTACTCTGAATTGGTTTTTTACAACTACACATTATGTAGATGGGGTTTTCAAATGAAAATCCCTTGAGATCACCTGAAACCCCTATTTATCCCCAAATCATCCCATAACACACCTCAAGGGGTTCCCAAAAACACATATAATAATTTAAAACTTAAAAAAATTAAAGTACTATGATATTAGTGTAAAAAGAGTCCAACCTTGGGGAATAAAATTCCAAAGATTTGATCTTGGATTCATGCCATGCACCTACTGCACCTCAATCCATGTTTGATTGGACTTCCAGACATGATCTACTTCTCCCTACCCCTATTCTCTCTAGGCCACATGTTTCACATGGGATATTCCATCATAGAAAATAGTCATAAAGAAACAATGATAATTAAATAAGAAAGAAAAAAAGAAAAAGTGGAAAAAAATAAAACACCCACAAAAGCGGTCCAATCGGAGTCCTAGAACCCAAATCAAGTTTACACCTCACCTAAGAAAAAACCCCCATTCCACACTCAATTTAAAATTTAAAATTTCAATTAAATACTCCATTAAAAATATATCTTGACTCACATCTGATAAATTTATTAATATTTAATTAATTAAATATTCAATTTTCAGTGAAAATACAACCTTCTCGGGATTCCACCAAACTTCAATCTTAGGATAAACAACCTATTCTGAGACCAATTAAGTGATCATAAAATTATTCTGAGATTATATCCAAGGAAAAATTACCATCCCACCTCAAAAATATTAGGAATAAAAATTCATATTTCTTCTGATTTTCTCAATCCTTGATCACATGAGTCATCACAATCTCCCCACCATGATGCTTCTCACTCTCAGGAAACCTTGATAGTCAACCAAAAACCATTATCTCACCCCAAGAATCGATGCATCTCATATTTGATGCACCCTTGGTTCATATCATATTCATCCTGAGTATGTTTCCAAAACTCAAAGTCCACTATGCCTCTAAATCCAAAATCAGAATCTATTGATTCCCATGAAACCAGATACATTTGGATTATAAAAGAAGAATGACATTTGATGCCACCTTGACCATCTAATGACTGGTATTACAGTACTCGTGACTCTCCCAACACAAGGGGGATTCATCCATTATGGATAAGACTTTCCCAACTATAGGAGTATCCGTATTGTCACCCCATAAAGAAAACACCAAAACCCAAGTCCCAAACTCTATCCACTACTAAATGTAATGAATGGATGTGGATAACCCACTTATACTAGAGTGCCAACCCAAAAGGCCAACCACAACCCATTGCTAGCTCACCAGGAATGACATCCTCCATTCTCAACAAGAATCTTATAATAAGGATCACATCCAATGGTGAACTCCCCACTATATGGCTTCCCTTACATCATTCCTTGAGTGTTCATCCCAATAGGACCACTAAGACAACACCACTCATGTTCCCCTAAAAACCCGAACAATGTCAATGGACCCACAAATGGTATATTCTACCAATCCATGAACCATCTGACAACATGCTTAAAAATTGTACACAACCTTCACACACTAAGGCTTTACTCTAAAAATCCATGCCAACCACCACTCTCACTACAACAACACAAACCTTTAATAGTGCTGGATTTTATTAGTGCTAGAAAAAAGTGGTGATAAAGGATCCCTTTTATCAGTGTTTTTTTTCTAGTGCTGATAAAAGACACCCTTTATCAGCATATTTTTTTCACCACTAATAAAAGACAACTTTTATCAGTGCATTTGTTTTAGTACTGATAAAGGTTGTCCTTTATCAGGGCTTTATTTTTAGTGATGATAAAGGACACCCTTTATCAACTCATTATTTTTAGCACCCATAAAGGAATCCTTTATCAATGCTTCCTTAACACTGATAAAAGTATGAATAAAATTAAATAATGAAATAAATAAAAAATAAAATGATTTTATTAAAATAATATTAAAAAATTAATTAATTAAAAAATTATTTATAAAAATAAATAAATTGATAATACTATATATAAATTATAAATAGTATATATTAAATATATAAATATATGTAAAATAAAAATTAAAAATAAGTAAATTGAGAAAAATATTAAACATTTTATTAATTAATGAATTATTAACAATGTTAACAAATAGCATATATTAAATATATATATATATATATGTATGAATGTATATAAATATGATTTATATAATACAAAATATTTATGCTTTAATTTAAATAGTAATATATTTAGTGAATAATGGTTTATAATTAAAAATTAATATGTATTTAAAATACTGACTATTTTCATCGAGTAATGGAAGTAATTGAATGTCATTTGATTTTTCAATTTAATATATATCAAATATATTATATTAATTTCACATATACGTAATTAATGCATTTTTATATACATACACACACACAAATATTTCTTTGGGAATTTAATCAATTTATATTTTTTATTTTATATATATTTAGTTACTATGTATTAATATCTTCAATATGTATTCATTTTTATTTCAATATTTATCCATTTTTTAATGATTTATATTAATCAAACTTATCTAAATTTTTAATTTTTTACTCATTTTTAGTTAACTAATTTTACTCGTTTTTAACAAGCATGCACTTAAGATTAAATATTCATTAATAATGTTAAAAATACATTTTTAAAAATATATTTATAAATAAATACATTTACAAAACTATATTTACATTTTTTATACATTTATAATTATAAATAAATACATAACATTTGTTTAAAAAGTATCTATATAATTATAAATAAATAATTATAAAATTACAATAAATTTATTTAAATAATGAATATATTTTTAATATTGATATATATATATATAGAATTATATAATTATATATAATGTTATAAATATTATATTTTAAAAAAGTATATATATAAATATAAATAAATAATTATATATTCACAGAATTATAAAATTATTATTTTATAAAAAGTATTATTATAAGTATTATAATTATATATAATAATTATAATTTTTTTAAAAAGTATTATTTTCTTAAAAAGTATTATCAGTATTTATTAGTTCTTTTTTAGTGTTGATAAATGTTTATCTTTATCTGTGCTTAAAAAAGAACTAATAAAGATTCATTTTATCAACACTTATTATCTTAGCACTGATAAAAGTGTCTCGATCAATTTTTAGAACCCTAACCATTGCAAACCAGTTCACAATATCCGAAGCTCTCCGTAGAAGCTACTTGCTGCATGTTCTCCTCTCTGTTGAATCCAAGATTGAATCTAGGCTAGAATCAGGTCTCCAACTATTCCAAGTCTTCAATCCAAGGCTCAAGCGATTTAAGGGTGTAATGAAACCAAGGCCCGAATGAAATCCAAGTTTTTTTATATCTCTAATTTCCCTCGGTTATTCACTTAATCATCTCATCCCACATCCGTTTATCCCAACAAGTCCAGTTGAACTATCCTATAAAAAATAACCCAAAATTCATTGTTTTTTCTTTTGAATGAGGTTTGATCTTCTTGAATAATCCTCTGTTATTTAGATTATAACAAAGTATAAAATATTTACACTTGCAATAGATATTTGTATTTGGTTTGATATCTATTTTGTTTTATTCTTTGTTTCTATTATGTAAACATGAATAAAAAATAAAAAAGCATATAAGTAAACCCAATAAAATCTTGCTCGACAAGCTCCATGATAAATGAATGAATAAAATTTTATCCATTATTTTTTATTAGTAGGATATAAATTGGAGTCTTGCTCACTGGTTTGTCTTGGCCTTCCTCATTCTTTTAAGTTCTGTGTGTCCTGCTTTCATCTTACTATTATGATGTAGACAAATATCCGTGAGAGCGAGTGAGTTTTTCTACCTAGAAGAAGAAGAAGAAATACTCTATAATCAATCAAGGTATATTATCCATTTTATTTTTATTTTCAAATTTTAATCGTAAGGAAATTTATTTTTATTCTAAGGATTTATTTTGAAGTTGATATTTTTTAGAATTATAATATTTGAAAAATATTATTTATTTATTTATTTTAACATGATTTATCTTTCAAAAGGGAATTTATTTTCATATGTATAACTTATATTCTAAGAGTTTTTCTTATAAAATGTATATTTCATTCGAATTATAATAATTATCTTTGATTAGTTATTTATTCAGATTACATTATTTCAAGTGATTATTTTTTCATTATGTAAAGACTTATATTTTTGATCTTGGAGTTCCCCTTGCAAATTATCCATTTTTATTTTGAGCCACTTTTCTATAGTCAATGAGTTTATTACTGAACACCCACTTGGTTATAATATCATTTTTGTCTTCCATCCTTGGAACAATTTCCCATGTCACATTTTTCTTATTTGTTTCAAGCTCTTCATGCATAGATTTTGTCCAATTAGCATACTTTCTAGTCCTATCCAAATTATTTAGGCGCCACTTGGAAAAAATGATATTTTTTTGTAGATTCTTACTCCTTTGAGTTTTTGCCAAAAATTTCTAATCACCAATGATATTTTTTCATTGATTTATTCTCTGCTTGTATTTCTTACAATTGATAAAAATATAGCCATCATTAAAATAATAAACCAATCATTAATACCTCTTAAAAATCACTTCGTTTCTTTCATTACACATCTAATAAACAGTATGTATGTTTTACTTTAATCCATCTGAAAACAAATCATTCTTTAACATTGAATTTTGGTTCCTACCTTAGGAATATTTAATTACCATCCATGTAATTCTCATAAATGGGAGGCATTAACCCTTTTATAGAACATAATAGAGTATAAATATCATCCTCATTAGTTTCATCTCATGAAAAATTATTATTCCAATTTGTTTCTTGGGACTCATCCCCCATCTATTTTATATTGCTTATACTAATCTGACCAGTAGTAATCAGATAGATGACTACTGATTTGAGTATTTTAAGAAACACAGGGGAATGTACACAAGAGATCTAGGATGAGTTAAAAACAACAAAATGAAATGATAACTATTCAGAAGATGAGATGATGAGGATGAAAATTGTCTATAACTCTCACCTTTGGATGAATTCAAAGGATAACACTTACCATAGTGGATTAATTCTTTTCTCAAATTCAATTACCCATTTTCTTCAAAGCGTACCAAAATTATTTGAAACAATCAAATTTTGAGTTTACCTTATTATAATTTTCTATAAATTTCACCTTTAATAATGGATATCTTATGTGTATTTATTTATTTACTGTACAAAATGAATATTTTCTGAATTGAGTAGAATATCTTTACTTTTTTCTTAGATGATTCAAAGATTCAATATAATGTATCTTATTTCCTCCTCATCCTCCTCACTCATTGATTGATTGTTTTGAGAGATATATTTTCACTTATTTATCATTATTCTTTCTTTACAATCAGCATATACCTATGGTCATTAATGCTTTCATAGTAAAATCTTTATCCATATAATTAATGCATCATTTCATATTTATGTTTAATTTTTTACTCTTTAGTATTACTCATATAATAATTATTTTATTGTACAAGTGGATTTTTTTTGAGTTAGGGTGGTTTTCTTGAAGCTGCTCATGCATGTGAGGGATTGGACTTCGAGCAAACAAATGAGTTATTGACAACAAGGAAATGCATTAAGAATTCATACAACCATTAGAAAAAGGTGAATTCATAATACTTATTTAATTTTTTTTCATCATTTTATCAACTATTTTAAGTTAAATTACTTATCATTTTTATCTAACACTTATTTAGTTTTTTTGAAAGATATTTTGGGAAGTATTATTTTTCTTTCAACTATTTTCAACAATCCAAAAAATAGATAAAATGATTTTCTCTACCATTGTAAACATGTTTTCTATTTTATTTTAATTTCTTTGTTGAAATGTCGAAACTGCATATTGATTCAATGTTCTTAAACAAAAACAATTTCTTAATATATAAATCTAGAAGAGTTTAGGAAGATCATTTTCCCATTTTGGTGACTTATCATGATATAATGAGCACATAAGCTTCCCATTCTTTTCTGACTTTCTACAAATAGAAAAGTTATTCGGCTAAGAACACCAGTTCGATATGCTCTATGGAAAGTTTGAAATATAAATATAATGAAAATGTAGTTACATTATTAGTTAGGATTATTTTTAGACTTTGGTATGTGTTGGAATCAAACATACATCAATCCGACACACGGTGTGACCGATATGACTCAAAATGCTTCTTTTTACTTAAAATTGACATTAATTTTAGTAAAAATGACAACTAACATACTTAAAACTGAGAAACAATATTACTATTATTGTGATAATTTATGGAAATGATCCATAAGTTATTTTAGATGTGTAAGAATCAGTTTCACCTAAATTAGACACACGGTGTGATCCCTACGACTCAATGTTTTTGTTATCAGTTTAAATTCAACTATTTTGTTCAAAAAATGTCACTCAATGAAAAAAAATCAAACACACTTGTATTTTATTGATAATTTATGAAATCTATTCATAAGTTATTTTTTATTTTTATGAATTATGATCACATAAAACTGAAACATGATGTGATCGATATGAGTCAAAGTATGTGTTTCCAGTTTAAAATGATATTTTATTAAAAAAACAAGTGACGTACTCAAAACTAAGAAATAAAATTAATATTGTATTGATACTTTAATAAAATGATCCATAAGTCATTTTTTATGTTTAAGAATCAACTAAACATCAATATGATGTACGGTGTGGCTGATATGACTCCATGTGCATCTTTTTATTTAAAATTACCATTTATTTTAGTAAAAATGAAAACTGATATACTCAAAACTAAGAAAAAGAATTCAGATTGTATTGATACTTTATGAAAATTATCCATAGGTAAGTTTTTTATGTGTATGAATTATCCTCACCTCAATCTAATGCACAATGTGACCGGTATGACTCCAAGTGCATCTTTTTATTTAAAATTGACATAAATGTTAGTAAAAATGAAAACTAACCTACTTAAAACTGAGAAAATTCATTCCAATTGTTTTAATAATCTATGAAAATGATTCATATGTCATTTTTGATGTGTATAAATTAGACTCACATTTATCATATGTATAGAGTGACCGATATGACTCTAAGTGCATCTTTTTATTTAAAATTGACATAAATTTTAGTAAAAAAAACTGACCTACTCAAAACTGAGAAAATGAATTCATATTGTTTTCATAATTTATATAAAAAATATATAATTTATTTTTGATGTGTAGGATTCAACTTTACCTAAATCTGATAGACAATGTGACCAATATGACTCCAAGTGCATCTTTTTATTTAAAGTTGACATCAATTTTGGTTAAAATGACAACTAACCTACTCAAAACTATGAAAACACATATGGATTTTTTTATACTTTAGTAAAATTATACATAACTCATTTTGGATTTGTAGGAATAATATGCATCTCAATCTGACAGATGGTGTGACCGATATCACTCTAAGTGCATCTTTTTATTTAAACTTGACACTAATTTTAGTAAAAATGAAAACTGGCCTACTCGAAACTAATAAAAAACATTCATATTGTTTTGATACTTTAATAAAACAATAAATAAGTAATTTATGACTTGTATGAATCATCTTCACATTGATATTATGCATGGTGTGACCGATATGATTCTAAGTGTGAATTTTTATTTAAAATTAACCTCAATTTTAGTCAAAATGAAAAATGATGAACTCAAATTCAAGAAAATGCATTTTTATTGTTTTGATAATTTAGTAAAATGATTTATAAGTCATTTTCACAATTATTAATCATACAAACCTTAATATTATGCATAGTGTGACCAGTATGACTCCAAGTGTGTCTTTTTATTTAAAATTGACATCAATTTTAGTAAAAATGACAAATGACCCACTAAAAACTAATAAAACAATTTTTTATGGTTTTTTTATTTTAGTAAAATGATCTATAAGTCATTTTTAATGTTTATGAATCAGTTTCACCTCATTCTGATACATGATGTACTCGGTATGACTCAATGTGTCTGTTATCAATTTAAAATCAACAATTTAGTTTAAAAATTTTCAATCACTGAAAACTGAGAAATCACACTTGTATTTTATTGATAATTTTGGTCATTGATTCATAATTCATTTTTTATGTGTAGAAATTTGTCTCACATCTAACCGACACACGATGTAATCATTATGAGTCAAAGTCTATGTTTCAAGTTTAAAATATCATTTTAGTAAAAAAGAAAAGTGACATACTCAAAACCACATTTGTATTGTTTTGATACTTTATAAAAACGATCCATAATCTATTTTTGTATGTGTATGAATTATTCAAACATCAATCCAAAACATGGTGTGACCTATATGACTCTAAGTGCATCTTTTTATTTACAATTGACATCAGTTTTAGTAAAAAGGACAAATGACCTACTCAACAATGAGTAAACACATTCATATTGTTTTGATACTTTAGAAAAATAATACATAAGTCATTTTTGAAATTTATTAATCATCCACACCTTATTTGGATTCACAATGTGTCTCGTATGACTCAATATATCTTTTGTTAGTTTAAAATTGTCATTTTAGTTCAGAAAGTGTCACTCACTGAAAACCAAGAAAACATGATCGGATTGTATTTATAATTTATGACAATGATTCATAAGTCATTTTTAACATTTTAGAATTTGTATCATGTTTAACCGACACACGATGTGACCAATATGAGTTAAATTTCATGTTTCCAGTTTAAAATGACATTTTAGTGAAAAGGACAAGTTATGTACTCAAAAATGAGAAAACACATTTGGATTATTTTGATACTTTAGAAAAAATATTCATAATTCATTTGAGAAGTGTAATAATTAGCCACATCTCAATACAACACATGGTGTAACCGTTATGACTCCAAGTGCATCATTTTTATATATAAGTGTAATTTGATTTTAAAATGTGCATCCCATAGCCCAAACTAAGGAAATGAGCCTAGATTGTTTTCTCATCATTCCATATACTATTACTTAATTAATTTCCTTATCATTTTTATCTTATACTTATTTAGTTAATTTTCACATAGATAATTATTGAAGATGAAAAAGAAATGGTTTGATGTGAAAGAATCAACCACAACTCAATATTATATAAAATGTTTCTTGTATTAATCAAAGTTTAGTTTAAAATTTTCACTTTATGTTAATTTATTTCTTTATATTATTACTAACATAATAATTTTTTTCTTATACAGGTGATTTTTTTTCTCGACCAGAGGTTTGGATCAAAAGGCAAAATAAGACTGTTGTTTTTGAATGTATGTAATAACTTGTATTTATGTAATTTTTTAAACCAATTTTTTAAATGTGTATAATATAGTGTTTCTTTTATTTTATTTTCGTTGTAAATTTTATTTCATTTAAATTCTATATTTTTACTTGATTTTTTTGATTTTGTGGTGTTTTTGGTGCTACGGTGTACTGTTAAAACACACTACAATGGTGTTGCAATGTTCTATTACAACACACTTTAGTATTCCCATTTATCATAACTTTTTTAGTTTAAATAAAATACTATGTATTTTAATCTTTTTCTAGAAGTTAACACTTCTCTAGAACTGATAAAGGCCATTTTTAGCATTGTTAAAGGTTTATTTTGTAGTAGTGTCTCCTCTTCAAGGAAGAGTGATTCTATAAGAACCTATAATAAGTTCTCAAACACCAAATGTCACATCCATGAATTATTTTAAATTTATTTTTCACTTAATTTCCATTATTTCTTTGTTTTGGGGTTTCCCATACATTTTTTGAGGAAAGGGTAAGTTTTCATGATTTGGGCCAAACCATGAGCCCATTTCTAGATTTAAAAAACCAATTTTATTTCTTTTATAACTCTTTCATTTTTCAAAATTTTTCACCCATTCCACTTCCAACATGGCCTCCCCTAACCTATTAAAACTACCATATCAATTTGGACCCTCTATAAATCCATAATCATTGTGGATTTTAGTTTTTATTTAAGGAATTGGGACAGCCCATAAGCCCATTTCCAGTTTAAAAAAATTGTTTATTTAATACCTTATTCATTTTTACTATTTTTCAATAATTCTACCTCCCACTTGAATCTAACATCCCTAGTAACGCTCCCATGTTCGTTTCTCCCTCTTTGTAACGCATTTACATTCAGGATTAGTGCGAAAATTCTCAATATTTCTCAAATCGTCCAGATTTCAAGAGGTAATTTGTTTCCTTCATAACTACTTAATTTTTAACTCTTTCCCCCATTACAGTTCCTAAATGACTTCCTCATCCCTATTATAACCTCCCTTTAATTTTTGGTTGTTTTTAAATTCATCTACTGGTGTATTTGGGGCATTTCATTCAAGATTTCTCAAGTAAGTGGGTTTCCTCTCATGTTCCTTCCATTTTCATAGGGTTTCTTCCACTTTTCTTGAGGTTCTAAAATGTATAGTAGCTAGGGTCCATACCTATGGTTTGATTTTGTTTCATTTTGGTGAAATATTGTGAATTAGGTCCTGATTTCACTTCCTTGTGGTGCGGTGGTGGTGCAATTGAAGTTTCACACAACGGTTTGGAGTTTTTGGCATAAATGGTAGGTGATTACATGTGTCAGAATTTATTGATGAGTTAGAATGGATTATTTAATTATTTTTAATGTTCCTTATATTCTGTTCATTGTGTGAAACCCATTTTTTATGTAGTTTGTTAAGCGGTTAATTTTATAGTTTCAATTTTGGTTCAAATTGGGTGTCTTCCATGTGTAACTCTTGTGGTAATATTTGGGTTTATTTTATAAAATATACAAGTGGTTTATTAAATGTTGTTTGGGATGAAAATTATGCTTTGGTAGGGTCTTGGTGTGATTTTGGGTTTAAAAAGGGTTTTTAAAATGGGTTTTAGGTGCAAACCTTGTCATGCTTCTTGAAAGTGTTTTATGAAAATTGTAAATGGGTTATTGAGTTACAAAAAGTGTACAAAGGAAGTTTATGTACTGTTTGGGTGGGTGTATGTTTTTAAAATGGTCTGTTTAGTTGTTAATAGGAATTTATGTTATGTTTATCATCTTGGTCATGTTTTATAATATTTCTTAAAGGATTTATCAAATTGTGAAAGAGATATGAAACATGTTGCGGGCTGTTTTGGTGTGAGTATGGTTTCAAAATGAGTTTGAATGAGAAAGGATATTATGTGACATTTTTGTGGGGTTTTTGGTGTGTTTGGGATGTGGAAATGACATTTGAATGTGAAAATGGTATTTTATGGTTTGTGGAACTTGTTTGAGCACTAGAGGGAAAACCCAGGTATCTAAGTGGGTGGACGTGTACTAGCATGCTAGTGATCCCGTGGGGTTTGGCCCTAGTTTCAATTATAAATTTTGATGATTAAAACAATAAATAAACTATGATGATTATGATGATGAAGATGGGTAACCACTAGGTTATGGTTATGCTCCCAACTAGTGACTTGTGTGCACAAGAACTGATATTTGTATGGTTACTTTCACCGAGATACGAGGTACCTGGAACCCACAACGAGCTAGTGCCTAGGGGTTATTTCCTATTTCTTATGCTAATTAGATACTTAATTCTTACCATCGGAATATGGTATGTTTTTTCTAGAAAATTATGGCTCTTTTAAATTCTATTTAAAAGTGTTGATTCTTTTAAGTAGTCCACTTGAGAAATGTTTTATTTAAAGTTGCATCTCTTTAAAATTATTAATATCATCTCATGTGTATGAAAACTTGCAAGATTTTCATCTTTGACTGTTTATCACATGTAATCCTTCAGTGGTTTCATCATACTGGGCTTTGTATCACACCCTACTTACACCCTTGGGTGTAAGTAGACTTGGTTATTTTTGTCATAGGTTTGGGTACAACTTTTTGTGTCAATGGTTAGAGTTTTTAGTGGTACTTCATGATACAGTGTTGTGGAGATGGCTTGAGGGAGGTGCCTCTTGACATGAGGATGTTCTTGGGCTGTCTATTTCGGGTTTCTTCATTTGTTACAGTCTTTGAGAATTTTTTTAAATTATGTAATTCAATTATGAATTTTTGTAAAAGATGGTTTGTTTTGAAAAATCCATATTTTTTATATTCGATTTGTTTGTTGTTTTATATTTATAAACTCTGGTAAATCATTCCCATATTTCATTTACGATACCCAGGTACTTGTGCCAGCTTGTGGGGATCGGGAACACCCTTCGGGCCTTGTCACGGAATGTGTGGGGTGCCTATTTTTATGGTGACCATATTTGGTTCGTGACAAAATGGTATAAAAGGAATGTTTGCTCTCTTGGGTCATGTTATTTGGGGAAGATTTGGGATAATCTAAAGCTAGGGTTTTCAGGACTTGACATTCCAATTATGAGTTTGGTGACTATCCATCACACCTCATGATGAGATTCAATTCAATAGGGTAAGTCATGTTTTATCTGAGTCCTTTTGTTTTCATGGTTCATCGATGATTGGGGAAATGAAAAGAGAGTTGGGTCAATGGTCTCAGTGAGCTCGCATGTCCTGGAAATCCATGCGGAGCTAGAGATATTGTTCTAGAACATTCTTAATGATGGTTAAGTGATTGGAGTATGGCCGCCAACCAAATGTCTAAGTCACCCACTAAAACTAGTTTCATCTCGCATTGTCTTGTGTCCTTTTGTTTTGGAATCTTGTAAGACTGATTTAAAATTATAAATAAGACTTGATTTAAGAAATGTGAACTTTTATGAAATGATTTTTTAGTAAATAGGAAGTGGATTTATTTCTAAAAAGGTGGAAATGATTTTTTGTAACTATTTTGAAATGGTAAATGGTGTGTTTACACCTATTTTAAAAGTATTAATTATGTTAGATTGGGTTTTGAAAATCTATTCCAAATAGTCTTTTCTGAATTATTGACAAGTGTTTTGAGTTTAAGGAAGTTTTTTGGGAATTTATGTGTGGAGTTTTAAGATAAATTTAAATTTGGTAACTAGTTAGCATTTGAAAAATTTTATGAATCATTGTAATCTTTTTTAAATAAGAAGATATAGGTTTTTAAATGTATGGGTGTTGATGAAAGGGAGTTTTTTTTGTAAAACTGGGAGTGTTTTGAAACAGGCTTAAATGTTTTGAAATTAATGTATAGATTTAAATTGAGTTTTTAGTTTAATTATTGGGTCTTGATGAAATGTTTTTTAAGATGTAAATTAGGTTTTTATTCTGTGGTTAGTGGTTTTTATAAAAAGAAAAGGGTCAGTTGAATGTTTTGGTTTTGAAAAGTGGAAGTAATTTTTGTTTTAACCTTTGGTATTTCTGTGAGTGATCACATGCATGGGGTTATATGGGATGATGGATGGTTAATGTAATGAATGGATGAGTGCCAGGATGGATATGAGGAGAGTGCCCAGTGTGGCATAGAAACATGCATATGTGAAGACCATAGGATACCATTGGTGGGTATGCTAACCATTGACCTGTTTATTTTCAATGTAGTGACTTATTTTAAAGGAAAAATTAATGACTTGATGACTAATTTTTGTGGTGGGTCTTATGTGTTTTTGGAAATGTTGTTGTTGTGGGATGTTTTGATTCCAAGAACCCCTCTTGTTTGGATGATGTTTTGGGTCTGTGTTTGGTTGGTAAGCTGGGTTGAAGGGCTGGTTAGTAGTCTCATCTAAGAAAAGTTTAGGAAGCCTTTATGGTGGTTCCCCTCATCTGTTTGTTTCTAGTTTGTGGAATGTCTTGACCAATGGACTAGCTTGGTTGGTTCCTTGGGTTCTCTCGTTGGATAAGGTACGCCCCCACTAAGAGTTAATGCACGACTGAAGTGCAACCTAGAATGTTTCGCTGCTGTAAGATCCTCCAGTTGACTAATATAAGGAATATTTTTCTCGAACTTTGTAGAATGAGTCTACACCCTTCCCTTTCTTGGTTTTGTGGATCCTCTTATAGCGGGATAGTTCTCGTGTAAGGTTGAAAGAGACCTTAGTTTATTAAGTTACCTAATTCATAAGAGGTTAAAGTAGTCTGGGGATGTTAGTGTGGATGGTGTATAAGAGGGCCTATGGGTCCTTCACAGTCTCTTCGAAGCAGGGGTTCATGTTAAACCACCCACATAGGAAATATGGTCATGAGAGGTTGTTATAGACACTTTCTGAAGTTATGTATTGTTTATGGATTTGGAATATGGTCCCTTCCCATGTATTGTCTCTATTAGTCACAATGGTCATGTTTGGTGATGCTTTGTGATGTCATGTGATCGATTGATTATAATGGTGAAGTTGTGGAATCTTTTGTGGGTCTTTGTTTTCTTAGAAGTGTGTCTCCTTTCGGGCGATCTCGACATCCTTTGTTTAGAGGAAGGTGTTTCTATATATCATTTCCTCTTTCTATTTATCATCTCAAGAAACAAGGGGTGATGTGTGCGCATCATCAAAGCACTTGTTTTAGTGAAATATTGGGTTAGGGTAAAGTTAGTTTGGAATGTGTTATGTCTTGGTGAACCCATATGGGATCAGGGTATAGTTTTCATGGCATTGAAAGGAGAAGTTCTATTTGGGGGGTTTCCCAAGACTAACTATGAGACTGAAGATGCTTCAATCATTTGAGCTTTAACCATAGGTCCTGGAGTGAAGCTGGCATGTAGTCAGGAGAAATCCCAAGGTCGTTTAAACCTTTGGTCAAAGTTTTATCCTCAAGATGAAAGATGGGAAAAGTTTAAACCGCAGGTGTCGTCATCTTTCTTCTATTGCTCCCGTTCGATGGAAAGAGGTGAAGGAACTCATTCCCATGTTATCATCTAATTTCATTCTTTCCCCCTTGGGTTTCCTTTGAGTTTTTAGATAAAGATATGAAAATTCGACTAGGCATATGGTAGCGCACAGTCTGTGCACAGTTAGTTGTAACCATGCGCCAACCTAGGAAATAATTCGATAAAAGATAGTAGCTATCACACGGTCTCTACATGGCCATGCACCTTGGCCCATGTAACCATGAAAATTTTCCCCTTTGGACAGAATTCTCCGTATTTTTAGCCCACAGTTTCCCAAATTGTGCGGACTAATCGTGCTTTCGTGCCGACCCATGCTAGTCAGTTAAGATGGTTGGTTATTATGGTAGGAATACCCACTATGTTTCTAATGTATGTTATTTTGGAAAATTCTAATTAAAGTCTACCCCTTATGTTGGGGAGTCCGTTCGGGACTCCCCCTGTTAGTTTCCCGATTCTGTCTCGAGAAAAATTGAGTTTCCCCTTGTGGTGGGGAGTATGTTTGTGTCTCCCTGTATTAGTAACTTAGTTTTGTCCCTAGTGTTGGTTTGAAAATGGGTAGTCTCATTCATATTTATTTAATTTCCAACTACCTCCTTGAGTAAAAGTTGGTATTGGAGTGTTCCCAATAGTTTTGTTGAAGTAAGACTACAACGACCTTATTCATTTTTGTTGTTCGTTCTAGGTAAGTTTCTTGAGTCTTGTTCAGATAGTGTTTGAGGTGTTTTGTTTTGGGATGTATTTTGAATATGCTTGATTGTTTTAGGAAGTGGTGTATGTGTTGTTTTTTTAGAGTATTCATTTCTTTATTGATCAATTAGAGGTGTTTTAGCCATTTGAGGGCAGGTGAAACTTTGCAACAGAGTCCATTTTGGCCTTTCGATTGAGTTTGGTTTTTTCTTTTGGCCTTGTTGTGGCTTTCTGAGGGCCAAACGTTTTATAGTGGGGAGAATTTTCACATTCATGACCTATTTTAAATTTATTTTTTATTTAATTTCAATTCTTTGGGGGGGGGGGGTCCCATACATTTTTGGAGGAAAGGGTGAGTTTTCATGATTTGGGCCAAACCGTGAGCCCATTTCCAGATTTAAAAACCAATATTGTTTATTTTATAACACTTTAATATTTCAACATTTTTCACCCATTCCACTTCCAACATGGGCTCCCCTAACCTATTTACACCACCATATCAATTTGGACCCTCTAGGAATCCATAATCATGGTGGATTTGAGTTTTTTATTTAAGGAATTGGGCCAGCCCGTAAGCCCATTTTCAGTTCAAAAAAACTATTTATTTAATAACTTTTTTATGTTTACTGTTTTTTTGGTTATTCCACCTCCCAATTGAAGCCAACATCCCTATATGTGCTCCCGTATTCATTTCTCCCTCTTTGGAACTCATTTAAATCACAGATTAGGGTGAAAATTCTCAAGATTTCTCAAATCGTCCAGATTAGAAGTGGTAATTTGTTTCCTTCATAAATCCTTCATTTTATACTCTTTCCCCCAATTCCAGTTCCTACATGACTTCTTCATCCTTATTATATCCTCACTTTCATTTTTGTTTGTTTTGAAATTTAGATACTGGTGTATTTGAGGTGTTTCATTCAAGATATCTCAAGTAAGTGGGTTTCCTCTCATGTTCCTCCCATTTTCATAGGGTTTCTTCCACTTTTCTTGAGGTTCTAAAATTTAAAGTAGCTAGGTTTCATACCCAGGGTTTTATTTTTTTGTCATTTTTGTGAAATATTGTGGATTAGGTATTTATTTCACTTCCTTCTGGTGCGGCAGTGGTGCGATTGAAGTTTCACACAATGATTTGGAGTTTTTGGAAAAAATGGTAGGTGATTCCATGTGTGAGAATTTATTGATGAGTTATCATGCTTGATTTAATTATTTTGAACTTTACTTATATTCTCTTCATTGTTAGAAAACCATTTTTGATTAATTTTATTAAGCGGTTGATTTAATAGTTGCACTTGTGCTTCAAATTGGGTGTTTTCTATGTGTAACTCTTGTTGTAATATTTGGGTTTATTTTATAACATATGAAATTGGATTATTAAATGTTTTTTGGGATGAAAATTAGGCTTTGGTAGGGTCTTGGTGTGCTTTTGGGGTTAAGAGAGGGTTTTCGAATGGGTTTTAGGTGAAAACCCTTGTCATGCTTCTTGAAAGTGTTTTATGAAAATTGTAAATGGGTTATTGAGTTACACAAAGTGTAAAAAGGAAGTTTATATACTTTTTGGGTGAGTGTATGTTTTTAAAATGGTCCATTTTGTTGTGAATGGGATTTTATATGATATTTACCATCTTGGACATGTTTTATAAAATTTCTTAAAGGATTTATCGAATTTTGAAATAGATATGAAACATGTTGCGGGCTGTTTTGGTGTGTGTATGGTTTCAAAATGAATTTGAATGAGAAAGGGGATTATGTGACATGTGTGTGGGCTGTTTGGTGTGGGTGTGATGTGTAAATGATATTTGAATGTAAAAATGGTATTTCATGGCTTTTGGAACTTGTTTGAGCACTAAAGGGAAAACCTAAGTATCTAGGTGGGTGGACAGGTATTAGTATGCTAGTGATACTATGGGGTTTGGACCCAGTTTCACGTCACAAGTTTGATGATGAAAAAAATAACTAAACTATGATGATTATGATGACGAATATGGGAAACCACTAGGTTATGGGTATGCTCTCTACTAGTGGCTTGTATGCACAAGAACTAATATTTGTATGGTTACTTTTACCGAGATACGAGGTACCTGGGACCCACAATGAGCTAGTTCCTAGGGGTTATTTCCCATTTCTTGTGCTCATTAGATACTTTATTCTTACCATCGGCATATGGTATGTTTGGATGGAAAATTTAGTGGCTTTGGAATTATATTTAAAAGTATTGATTCTCTAAATTAACCCACTTGAAAAATGTTTTTATTTAAAGTTGCCTCTTTTTAACATTCTTAATTTCATATAATGTTTATGAAAAATTGAAATATTTTCATCTTTGAATGTTTATCACAAGGAATAATTTACTGGTGGCATCCTACGGGACTTTGGATCACACCCTACTTACACCCTTGTGTGTAAGTATCCTTGGTTATTTTTGTCAAAGGTTTGGGTACAACTTTTTGTGGAAATGGTTTGGGTTTTTAGCGGTCCTTTGTGATGCAGTGTTGTAGAGATGGCTTATGGGTAGTGCCTCTTTCCATGAGGAGGTTCTTGGGATGTCCATTTTGGGTTTCCTAATTTGTTATAGTCTTTGAGAATTGTTTTAAATTATGTATGTTAATTCTGATTTTTTGAAAAAGATGGTTTGTTTTGAAAAATCCATATTTGTTATATTGGATTTGTTTTTTGTTTTATGCTTATAAACTCAGGTAAATCATTCCCATATTTCATTTTATGATACCTGAGAACTTGTTCGATCCCATGGGGATCAGGAACACCCTTTGGGCCTTGTTGTAGACTGGGTTGGGTGCCAGTTTTAACGGAAACCAGATTTGGATCGTGACACCAATCTACTCAAACTTATCTAAACTGGACAAACTTTTGGGTTTTTACTTGACGAGGATGAAAAAAGAGTTTGAAAATTGAAGAAATCCTTTCATGGGATGAAACAAGATTCGCGAGCATGGTATTTGAAGCTTGAAAATTCTTTTAGAGAGATGAAATTTTCTAAAGGAAAGGTTGATAGCAACTTGTATGTTAAAGATTTTGACTCGAGAACTTTAATTTTAATCGTTTATATGGATGATATAATTTTTGCTGGAGATGAAGAAAAGGTCTATGAAGAGTTTTATGAAGATATGAAGAAATTTTTTGAAATTTAAATGTTGGGAGAATTATCTTTCTTCCTTGGATTACAAGTTCAACAACAAGAAAACTACATTTTCTTATCCCAATAAAATTATGTCAAGGAGTTGTTAAAGAAGTTTGGGATGGAAGAATCAAAGGAAGTTTAAACTATTATCTCAGTGAGCTCAAATTTGATCAAAGATAAATCAGGAAATAGTGTGAATTAGAAAGACTTTCAAAAATTGATAGGAAGTCTTCTTTATATTACAGCTTCAAGGCCTGATATTGCTTATGTTGTGACTCTATGTTTCCGGTATCAAATTAATCCAAAAGAATGACACATGTTGGCAGTTAAGAGGATTCTGAGATATGTTAAAGGAACAACTTCACATGGGTTGTTATACAAGAGAAACAATGTGATGAAGTTTCATGTTTATACAAACGCTGATTGGGTTGGTGATTTTAATGATAGAAAATCAACATCAGGAGGAACATTTTTCTTAGGGGAATGTTGTGTGAGTAGGCACAGTAAGAAAAAAAGATCAGTAACTTTAAGAACAGCTGAATCTGAATATGTTGCATCTACTCAGGCTTGTACTCAAATGATGTGGATGAAGGTTCAGTTGGAATATTTGAAAGTGAAAGTTTCTAAACCTTTGAAGATAATATGTGATAATCAAAGTTCCATTTATATTTCTAAGAATCCTGTTCAACATTCAAGATCAAAACACATTTATATAAAGTATCACTTTTTAAGAGAGAAAGATACTGCTGGAGAAACCTTTATGGAACATATTTCAACAAATTATCATATTGTAGATATTTTTACAAAATAAATGTCAAAGAAAAGGTTTATTAAACTGAGGTTGCAACTCCATGTTCATTATCCTTCTATAACTTCCTAAAACTCATATGGAAGTTCCCCCACCGTGATTCGGATTATGTTGATAAAGGGGGAGAGTAAGTAACAACTATATATATTGAAAAGTGTTTTTACTTGGATTTATTTTATGAATATGAAGTTGTGGTGATCATATAATGGGGGAGAGATAAAGAAAAATGAGAGGGGAAAAGAAAAGTGAGAAAGAGAAAGATGAAAATTGAGGGGGAGTTTGAGTAAGGTGAAGTTTATCCTTACATGGCCACAAAATTTTCTTTTCACTGAGGGATATAAATCCTTCAAAAACATTACTTTATCCAGTAGTGTGGTTTCAGGAAACTCTCTTTTTGAGAAAGACTATGTTTTGGTAAAGGTCAAGAACTTGAGATGTGAATTTTTTTGAGAGGTGAAAATTTGTTAACAAGGGTTTCCAAAAAATAAAGGTGGGATTGAAGAACCTTTGTGATGTTTTGTTTTAACAAAGTTTTTTATTTTTTGACAACTAATCTTTTTGTTGAAGAATGTTTTTGAGTTATAGAATATGAAGTTATTGGTTTCTCATGATTTTCTTAAAGAGTATTTTGCTGAAAAATAATAATTCAGAAGTTAAGAAAGTGTCTCAAAATTTATAAACTAAATCATACAATGCTTTAATGATCTTAAAGTTCACACAAATCATGAAAAGTTTCATGATAAAAGCTATTGAAGAAATGGTGAAGAGGTTTTACAATTTTCACTGAGCAAAATTCTGAGAAAACCAGAACCTGTTTTTTGAACCTGAAAACCATAACCTGATTTCAGAACCTGATTCCTGAGAAAACCAGAACCTAATTTCTGAACCTAAAAACCAGAACCTTGTTTCTGAACCTAAAAACTAAAACCTAAATTCAGAACCTGAACTCTACACAATTCAGAACCTGATTCCTGAGTAATTCAGAACCTGATTTCTGAACAATTCAGAACTTTATTTTTTAGCATGATTATGAGAAAATCAAAAATAAGATCCAGCATTATCATTCTGAGAAAGATATGAAGATTTCAAGAATAAAAACCCTAATTTCAACTTTGTGTAAATCTCGGATAAATTTAAGGAGGTTTGAAGAATTCAAAGATTAAAGATTAAATGAGAGAGATTTTCAAAGTTTTTGAGATTTGAGGAAGCGTCAAAGATTTTCAAGATTCCTACCATTATTTTCCAAGTTACCTATAAATATGTGCTCATATCATTTTCTCATTTGTAACTTTCACACATGCGGAAAAGGCGTAGTGCAGGATAATTCAAAGTGAAAAGTTCCTCCCATATTAAAGAAGTTTTCTTGAGTGTTGATAATAAGATAATCATAATCATATTACCTTACTAAGGAGATTGGAATTATCTTGAAGAAGTTTTTCTTGTGTTTTTTAATAGAAGGAATTCGGAACCATCATTACCTTGCTGAGAAGACCGATTTTAGAAAATCGGATTCAAGAAAATCAGAATAAAGATTAAGAGTGAGCATTTGTGGAGAAGCTTCAATAAAGTTCTTATTCTTGTGTTTGGCTCATTTTTTCTTTAAGAAAACATTGTAAACTGAAAAGAGTTGGTATAATCTTTCCTATTGGGAGATAGAATGTGTCTAACTAGAGTTAGCACAAGTTGTATTTACTTATTTATTATAGTGGATTTCCATAGACCCATAGGAGTGGCTATGGCAAGGACGTAGGTTCTTTTATTGAGGATGAACCTTGTAAATATTGTGTGCCTTTCTTTATTTACCTTTCTTGTATGCTTGAGTTTCTTTCTAATGGTTGATAAGGAAATAAATCTTTACAGGTTTCAAGGTTTAAGTTTCTTAAAATTTTGAAACTTATAAAAAGTTAAACAACTGATTCAACCCCGCTTCTCAGTTGTTATTCAATACTTGGAACTTCAAAAATTCTATAGTCACATTGTACTATGAAAATCGATAAAAAATAATAAATCACACTCACATGAGCCATGTCCCAATGAACCTAGTCCAATATGCCTAAACCACTGACCATTCTCCTCTTACATGTCAGTTCTAACTATCCATATCACCCTCTATGATTTTCTTCAAAAAAAAGAACCTATTGCAATCCAAGGATAACCACATGGACACCTAACACCCAAACATTGATCCAAAACCATGAGTGTATACCCATTCTCTCATCATGACACTTGAAGCACAACAAGAAATTAACAGAACTAACAAGTCCAATCATACAACCAAACATACCCTCTCAAGACAACCTAAAAAAATAGAAATCCCAGTGATCCACTTCTCAAGCATAATGTATCCTAATACCAAACAAAAAAACTTGTCATAGAAACCACATCTATAGAGAAAGTCAATCCCGATCTAAACACCTCTCGAACATCCTTGCAGTCATTAAGCCACCACCAATGCATCTAAAGCCCGAACAAACCCACAAGGGTCTATATACATCCCTTGATGAAGGGACTATATTTATATAAACATAGAACATATCATCATAAGATCTATATGGTATTTCATCAGAAGAAAATACATACAGTTTAGTTAAGTATATTTACACCAAGATGATGTATGGGAAACTCCATATAGTGTGTTACAGACACCTTAAATAACTAAGCCTCCATCATTAATAAAATCACACATAATTATGAAAATTTATTATGAATTATATGTGAATAATATGATTCATGTACATAGTAATCTTACCATTGGTATAAGAGACAAAAACTGATAAATCATAAATCTAAAAGAGAAGTGTATCACACTAGGTGAAATCGTACCACCGTAAAATTGAAAACCAAGAACAACAATCCCATGATCCTGGTAACTAGGACTTCCCATCAGAAAATATTTTTAAGATGCACTAGTCTGAGGTCCCTCAAAAACATTAGCACATTCCTTGACCAGCTATCTAACATCTCCCAAAAAACACAAGAAGAAGATTTGGACCTGATACCATTTTTTAACCAACTGAATTGGGTTAACCTGAAACATCACTCGATGCGGCTCACCACATGGCCTCAAGCATGCTTCCCCATATTCTAGAGGCTAGAGACTATAAGTGAGGATCTAAATATATATTTTGGAGAGACTATACCCTCATAGTAGAGTAAAATAATATAAAAAATGGACCAAAAATATAAAAATATATAATAATCAAAGTATATAAGATAACTAAATAAAAACATGATGTAATAAATGAAATGAAACATACAGACTCATGATCATGCTGATATACAATAACCAATAACCCACCAACCCAATCACATATACAGAATAAATAAATAGAAAATATACATGGCTCTACAACTAACTCCAAGAAATACATCAAACCTAGTCACCAATAATAGTTGAGATTCCCCAACATGATCCTCAAACTCTATATGAGAAACCTTTCTTGATCATGCAACACCAGGACTCCTCCCTATCCAAGATGCATCTTGAGATCAACCTGAAAGTTGAAATAAGGGTTTTCATGTGCACTAATGTTCCTATATATGGGTGATAAATAAATCTCAAAAGACCACCCCCAATGAGGAACCCATCATCCAATATCATAAACAAGTGAATGCACACTTAATAAGGACAACCTAGTCAAATAAAAATCTGAATGATAAAAACAACTAGAAATAAAATGAAACATTATCATTCCTCAAGTTATAATTATCTACCCAATATTAACCAATCCTACTTTTTCCAGTGCTATTTTTTTTGAATAGGTGGATCAAAATTCCACAACACATTATCCATGTCCTCCATACATTAAGAAAGCTCCTAGATGTCTAACTCAACCAACATGAATGAAGTATGGACTTTGGTGTCTCACCCTAGGAATCCAATATAACCACACTCATCACTACCAAGATCTAGGAATCCAATAGTATGATATGAAATAGAGAAAGGAACTCTAACCATATCCTGAGGACCTATCCATGCTTTCTAGTCTTGAAAATACAACTAGGATATATAATAATTATAGATTTTAAGAACAAAATTAAACCCTTCTAAAATTTATGGGACTATATAAAATAAACCCCTAATCATATCCACTAAACTAGATAGGTTTCACTCATCTAATTTTTTAATTATCACCCTAAACCTACTTAACACCAGTCAAAATAATAGATAATCAACTCAATCTATAGGATAACACCCAACCCAATAATATCCCAGTGGTATCCTCTAACATCCAACATGATAAATAAAAACCTTAAAAATATCTAAAATAAACATAGAAACATAGGTCAATCAAATAACCAAACCCACCACCCTGAACATAGCCACAATGAGATTAAACCATGTATCTATGGGTTCTAAGGTGACACCTAAAGTCGCCAACATTGGAACCAAGCACCATTCCTCTTAGGTTTAACAAAACATGGGCTGACTATGGTCCTCTAGATCATGTCCATATCACACCATGAGCTAATTTTAGTATAGTAAACCTTATTTGGCGACTTGAGAATCAAACCATCCCCAACAATCACCTTGACCACAAGGGTATCCTCAAGAATAAACACACTCACAAGGTCATACTCAATGTTCCATGGGACCACATCAAAATTGAACACCCCAAAAGGCTCCTTATCCAGCCTCTATGGAATCCTTAAGGGTACTTCAGATCTATCTCAGACTAAATTAAACAACACTCAACGGAACCCAACACCCCATGGTGTCAACCCAACCCAAAGGATCTAAATGAACTAAATTTTAAGAAACCAATCTATAACCTTGACAAATCAAACCTCAATAAACTGCTTCTATAAACCCATCCAAGTTACTACATGGTTTATCCATCTAAAAAGAGACTAAAGAACCTAAACCTAAACCCCATTGGTATCCTCAAACCAATCATCCACTAAATAAAACCTTCTAGGAATTGTCTAAAACACCCCAAACTAATCTCCTTGGAAAATACCACTCCAATTCATCAAATAAGATCATGACCCTCACCTGGTTCCTACATCCCAAATCCTCCGTCATGAGATATCTTAGCCCAAAACATCAAGGTAAACCTTACACTAAACCTCTACCATACCAAGAAAATTCACCAATGACCTCTAAAATGAACAAGGTCCTCACAATTTCATACTCAAAAACAGACTACTTTAATGTCCATTTCTAGATCCATGGTGATAAAATAAGAGAAATATCTAAAAAATGGTAAGTACATGGAATTCACCTCATATACATGATATTTTCCTCCAAAATCCTTCCTTATCCTTGTACCTCAGCCAAAATTGGAATGTAAAACCAAAGAAAATGGTGTATCAACCACATAGGGTTCTTTTCCAAGTGTTTGACTATATACCCCACGTAGGTTCTAGCAGAAAACACTCTATGGACACTAGTCATGTACCTCACACGGGGTCTGGTCTTGTTCCCCACATGACCATGTTCTTCACATAGAATTTTTGGAAGAATACCTAAGAAAAACCAGTGTCACCCCTAAATGGTGTGTCCCAAACACACATTCCATGTCGTCTTCATATTCAACCCTTCTCTCTAAAAGGAAAACACACATTGTGTGTTCTCTAAAATACAAGTCATGTAGACAAATTTCTCGAATGTAAATCAATTATAATCACCTAAACCCCCCATTTTCACTGTATTATCCCAAAACAGCCCTCAAGGGATCCCAAAAAATATAATAAATACCCTAACAAGGAATATTCATAAATAAGAATGGTGGAATAAATAAAAAATAAAAAAAATAAAAAAAATAAAATAAAAAAGAAAACATCTTCTTAAGTATCCCGACTTGAGTCCCAGAATATAAATCAAGTTTACACATTTATTAGAAAAAAAACCATCATTACAAACTCAATAAAAAAGTCAAAATTATAATCCAGGTATTTTTTTCAAAATATATCATTATTATCATATGTGAAATTAAATAATATTTATTTAATTAAATATTAAACATGCTGTGAAAATATGATTAGCTTGAAATTCCACCAAATTGTTGTCCTAGAGTAAAAAACCAATTCTGGGACCAACAGTGTGGTCAAAAAATCAATCTGAGGTTATATACTAGGATAAATTACCATCTCCCCTCAAAACTCCAAGGGAAAAAATTCAAATTTTTTCTGATTTTCTCAACTCATGATGACACGGATCATCACACGTACTGAAAACTTGTGTACCCTATTAGGATTGGAAAAAAACCTATATACCCTCTTGGAATTGGGATAATAACCCATGTAACCAATTGGTCTTGGGATAAAAGCCTTATAACCTCTTGGTCTTGGTCTAACAATATGTGTACCCTCTTGGGCTTGGGATAACAACCTGTCTAACCTTTTGGGGTTGGTTTAACTACCCATGTACCCTCTTAGGCTAGGTCTAACAAGCCGTATATCCTATTTTTAGTTCATGAGATATAAAAATTTACCCGATGCATTTGAGGGATATATCAAACCTACCTATCACATAATTATAAACTATATATATTTGGGCCATAACAACTTGAAAAAATCCATAAATTTATTATAGATTAATTAACTCATGGGAAAGAAACATGTTTCATGAAAACATCCATTACCACAGGCCATCCAGAGGAAGAAGATAAATGTGTATGGTATCAATAGATAATATCCCTAGTGAAGTATCAAAAACATCAAAGTATGTTGACATGTATGAAAAACACTTTTATTAAATCATTAAAATTTACTTTGATAAAGAAGAAAAATACCATTTAAATTTTTGATATCTTTTTAAAAAAAAGGGAATAGAAATTTATTTGAAAAATCCATGAATACAAGGATAGGATGATTCTTAAATAAAACTAAAAAATATGGTGGAAAATAAATCTATATAGAAAATTTTAAGAGAACTTCCTTTCATAATTTTGTAATGAAAGTCAAAGTTAATCAAAAATAAAGTCACAAGTCACTTTTAAAAGTCATTATCAAGAAGATAATATGAAGAATTTATAAAAAATTATTTTAAAATAGAAATATAAAAATGGAATCTTGAAATAACATAAATTTTTAAAATATAAAACATTTATAGGAAGATAAAAAATACAATAGTAGGAGTAATTACTTTTTAACCATTTAAAACAATTTTAACAAAACCCATATCATTAAAAAGAATACTAAAACATCCTTTTGAAAAGGGTAAAAGGGTAATATAAAGATCACATGATATAATACATATTTTTATTTAAAAATAAGAAAGGAAAACATTTTTGGAAATTAATAATATATAAATAGAAGGAAAAAGTAATTAAAGATGATTAGGATTATTGTTAACAATGATGCATTTTTATAAAGAAATAAGCCTAAAAAAGATGAAAAATTGATATATAAATCCTTCAAAAATGAGTTCATAAGAAATAAATTTGAATTCCTAGAATCATGATATAAATTAAAATATTATTCAATCATAAGTTAGATTCTACCCAACTTATAATAATAACGATCAAGATGGATGAACATAACTCAATGAATGGAAATTGAGTTAACAAACCCCTTATGGATTCTGTATCTTTTGAATCAATTTTTTTTGAATGATAAAAAATTATATGGATATTATAATACCTTTAATAGAATGAGATATATTATATATATACATACATGGGTTGTATATACACCACACAAAAGAAAATACGTGTTGAATATGGCATATGTCTCAAAGAAGAAAAATTGAAATGAGAATAACCCCTATAGACATTATAATTTAGGAAGTAAGAAACATCTGAAAGGGGTTTTATGTTATAGAAATGGAAATATATAGAAAAAATAGAGAAAATACATCATAATACAACTATAGGCTGGAATATACCAAACTTATAATGATGGGGTTCAAGAAGAAACATTATGTTAGGTCTGAGATGGTGATGATAAATGGTCTAGAGGGGGAAAATATACCGGATTAAAATTTTAACAAAATATTATCAAATTTAATTATCATGAATAGTGGTTGATAATTTAAAGTGGAAAATTAAATAATAAAAATAGATAATTTTATATTAGTTTGGTTTAAAGTGGACCTATATATACTCTTACACCTCTCTACTTTTTGAGAGGTGCGTTATTCATTACCTAATTTTTTAAGGGGGATCATAATCCATTTACAAACAAATTTTTATAGTGGAAGTATAACCAATACACATGAATTTTTTATGGTGGGTCAAAACCCATTATAATTATTAACTTTAGATACCAGGAGTCACAACTCGAACAATCCTGACCATAGAATCCGAGAGTCACAACACAAAGAGAGAAAATGATTTTGTTGGGAAAAGAATAATCCTAAGGTTTAAGAATTTGTGATATAGATTAAAAGAATTTTTATAGACTCATAAAAGAATAGGAATAATAATATAATAAAGAAAATGAAGATAGATAAAGCACAACCAATGGTTCATTGAGTAAAGGATCATTTAATATCGTCAAAGCAGTTTGAAATTTTAAAAGTTCTCATTGAAAGAAAAATCATCACAACCAAGTAATATATTGTAAATTTTTGTCACATAATTTAGATGAGTCTCAGTCCCCTTTATATAGGACTAAATAATAACTAAAAATATCCAAACAATCAGTTAGATAATTCAAAATAATTCAAAATTATCGTAGAGAAATAGAGAGATTATTGTTCCATAATAATCATTCAAAATAAAAAAAACTAAGGACCAATTCAAACCAATTTTAATTAATAACTAAACAGTTCAATAATATATCTATAATAATTAGTAAATTTAATCCCATAATTATCACATGGAAATTCTAAAGTAGAAGTAATCAAAATTTAAAATTTAAAATATCTTCCAAAAACAAGCACGAAGATATGAAAAATACTTACTACATTTAAAAGGCTCAAAAAATATTTGAAAATGTTTATTTTTATTAATAATTAATTTATAAATAATTGAAACAAATAAATCATTCTAAATAAATCAATTAAAAATATTGAAACTTTATACTGTAGGTTTATGTGAGAATAGAAGAACAATTAAAATACCTTTTTAAATGTGTTCAAAACATTCTAAAAAACTCTTTGAAGGGTTTTCATATAATATATATGTTTTTGTGATAAAAATAAATAAATAAAAACAATTTAAATAGTTATTAAAAAAATGTACTTAAAGAAAATATAAAAATGCATGAAAAATATTGAATTCTTGAAATTTTAGATTTTAGTAAAAGGGCTAAAGTATTGAATCTCATATGAGACTCAACATACTATACAGTCCAATCATGAGGTTTC
Source organism: Viscum album (assembly GCA_963277665.1). Classification (NCBI taxonomy): domain Eukaryota; kingdom Viridiplantae; phylum Streptophyta; class Magnoliopsida; order Santalales; family Viscaceae; genus Viscum; species Viscum album. The sequence continues at coordinate 499,771,355 of OY728140.1, forward strand.
ATCAAACATGAGGGTAGATTATACACATGAACATATATGAATTGACCTCATGAAAAAGTATAAATTAATCACCTGAAAAAATAAAAATCAACCACATTAAAAAATATGAATTGACTACATAAAAAAATATGAATCATTTGTATAAAAAAATATGAATTAACTATAGGATAAAAAATTAACTGGTCAAAATATCAATTAACTAACGACTTGAAAAAGCCAAGAAACTATGATAAGGCTACCTTAAGATAAAGGTGTGTACTAAGTCAAGTGATCATGTGACATGTAACATGCAGTAGGTTAAGTGATCATGAGAATAAAAAAATGATAAATATATAAGTAACTAAAAAATGCACAATCCTTTATCAGAAATAGAATACACTACCACAAAAAAATATAATTACACATTAAGTATATGATACTGTGAGAAATTACAATTATCCACTTAAAATATAATTAAAATCATTTTAGATAATTTTGGATGTATTTGTAACATTCAAGAACACCAAAAAAATATAAACAACACTTGAAATCGTAACAAAAAACATGTTCTAACAAAATCCCCCTTTTTGAAAATTTAAAAACTGAAACACAAGAGACACAAAAACATCTCTATTTTTAAAATTTATCAAAATATAATTAATAAATAATAAAAATACAAGAATATTTTAAAAAAACTCAAGTTAAAAATATTTTAAAAGTATCCCCTTAACAAATTCATTTTAAAAATGAAGTTAAGATAAAGAGTAAAAAATAAGATTTCAAAAAAAAATCTACAATTTACTAAGCTCAAATTCTATTTTCTCAAACTTTGAAATCCAATAATTTAGTAAAAACATCAACTAATTTATTATCATTTAAAAAATGTTTTAAAATAATATTTCATTTATTAACATAATCTCTAATGAAATTAAATTGTATTTCAGTATTTTGTTTCTATAATATTGTAAAGAATTCATTGAAATTGAAATAGTAGAAGAATTATCACAATAAAAATAAATCTTTTTAGAATTAAAATCATATCCAGAGAAATATTTTTAATCCATAATTATTTTGAACAACATAATAGAACATAAATATATTTACTTTCATAATTATATAATATAATATAGTTTTGTTTTCTTAAACTCTAATATACTAAAATATTAATAAGAAGATGATACATACCTAAATTAATTTTTCTATCAAGTATGCATCCTCCAAAATTAGAATTAGAACTACTAACCAAATCAAAACAGTTCAGTCAAGAGTAAAATATTCCAAAATTAATAGTTACTTTAATATATCTAAAAATTTCTTAATAGTTTTAAGTGAGGTTCCTTAGGATAAGATTTAAATCTTTCATATAAATAAACACTAAACAAAATATAAGAACTAGAATCATTAAAATATATAAAAATACCAATCAAGCCTCTAATTGTTTTAGAATCTATAGATTTTCCATATTTATCTTAATATAACTTACAATTTTCACTCATAGGGGTTATAAAAGATTTATAAGAATATAAATAAAACATATTAACTAAATCATTAATATATTTACTTTGATATGAAAAATAATCCATCAATTCTATAAAAAAATTTGAAGATCTAAAAAGAATTTATGTTCTCTAATTAAACTCATACCAAATTCACTTTCTATTAAATTAGAAAACTCATTACAAATAAACTCACTTGAATATCAAAAAACAATAACATCAATATAAATTTGAACAATTAAAATATAATTTAAAATAATTTTAATTAACAAAGTGAGATCATATTTACATTTACTAAAATATTTTTTCAAAAACATAAAAGTAAGTCTATCATACCAATAACGACTCAATTCTTTAATACCATATAATTCCTTTGATAATTTAAAAACATGATTAGGAATTTTATCATTTTCAAAACTGGGTGGTTGATAAACCTAAACTTCTTCATAAATAAAACAATTTTAAAAATTCAATTTTAATAAATATTTGAAATAATTTAAAGCCTTGAAAATCCATAAAATCTAACAAAAATATAATAGATTCAATCTTAGAAACATGCTCAAAATATTCATCAAAATATATACCTACTTTTTATCATTAACCCCAAGCAATAATCCTAGAATCATTCTTAACAATTTGAACAAATACATTTATTTTATTCCTAAAAATACATTTAGTTCAAATAACATGCTTATCTATAGGAGTTCAAAAAAATTCCTAAAATTATTTCTATAAAATTTATTAAGTCCACATTGCATAGAAATATTAAAATTATCATCATTCAAATCATTAAAAACATCATTTATCAAACATTCAGAAACAAATGCAGAATATTTATAAAAATTAAAAATGGAATTTTTTGGTTTAATAATATAATCAACATTACCAATCATATTATCCACATGATTATATTTATAAATTTTATAATATTTAGGAACTGAATGTAAAGTATTAATATCACCCTCAACAATTACATTATTATCTTGAGTTTTTCTTTACAAAAATTAAATTCATTAAATTATTATTGAAAAAATTTAAATATGAATTATTTTTCAAATTATCTTCAATAAACATAACATAAAAATATTATTCTTCAACTATAGTTCATTAATTATGAACTCAGAAATATTTACTTTTATTATAATACCCAAAACAAAAATCCTTTATCACTTTTATAATTGAATTTATCCAAGTTATCCTTTGTATTTAAATTTAATACTTTATATGCAAAAACATTAAAATAACCAACATTAGGTTTTTTCCTTTGAATAATTGATACGTAGTTTTCTTTATAAAAATTACTAATTAAAAAATCTATATAAAATATAAAAATATATATTAATAGATTCATCCCAATGATATTTAGGAAAATTATATTCTTTTAACATAGTTCTATACAGTTCAATAATAGTTCTATTTTTCTATTCTACAAAACTATTTTTTGTGGTCTTTTAGGAGTATTATAATTATGATAAAACCTATTTTCATCACAAAACTTCCCAAAATCAATATTAAAAAATCCACCTCCATTATCAATTTTAATAAAAATAATTAAATAAACTTTTTGGTTTTGACCTAATCTAAAAGAATTAATAAATTTAGTAAAAGTTTAACTTTTATAAGACATAAAATTAGTCCAAGTAAATCTACTAAAATCATCAATAATCGCACACAAAATATTATTACCTCTTAAAATAAAAACATTCATAGGACCAAATAAATTTAAATGAATAACATCTAATGGTCTTACATTTTTAACATCATTAATAGATAAAAAAATCATTCTATGTTTTTTACCTTTTAAACAATAATCACAGATAACATTCTTTTTTATTTTTAAATCAGGTAGCTACTTAAATAGTACTTTCTTTATCTAGAGAAGCTATTATCCATGTACCGTGTATCTTTGACACTCTTAAGGCATGTTTCCTAAAAATATTAATCTAGTAGAAAATAATTTTATACCCATACTATATTGGGTACAATCTGGTTATTATATGAATTCTTAGATACCCATGAATATTTTAAATAAGTATTCATTGGTAACATAGAAGATAAATTCTTGTAAATAAAAGTTTTATTATGTCATAAAAACTTAGGAATTCTCAATGAACATTCATTAACATAGTGAAATCTAAATCATGTAACATTAGATATACTTCTTTTAGAACTTCTAAAAAATAAAGTATTGTATAACTTAGTTATTTGTTTGTTGTAACCAAAACAACTCATGTATTATTTTATTTTTATAATTGACAATATTTTATCATAATTCTTCTTACCATGAAAAAAATTAGATAAATTATCATTCAAATAGACAATTTCCTTCTTCATATTTTCATTCTATTTTTTAGAAAACTATAAATCATTGAATTTTTTTTCATTTGAATAAGAACTAGTATTTATAATCACATAATTTTCTTGATTAAATATTTTTTGGAGAAGTTCCTTATTTTATCCTTTTAATTTTTTATACAAATCAATAGTTCCCAAAACATCTTTTTGTAATATTTAATTTTTTCAATTAATTCTTCCATATTAAGTTATTTATATTCAAAAATAATATGAACTATAGTCAGCATAACTACTAACCTAATTATCACTTAAGACCATCAAGAAAAGGTTAACCATATCTTTTTTACTCCTAGTTTTATTATTTGAATCAAATTATTCTGTGAAACTCCATCCAGTCATCAAAGATCTTTTCTTCTTTTTCTTATATTTATTATATTTTCTTGATTTATTATATTTTAGATAGTTAATCTGTATGTGTCCCTTTTTTCTACACTCATAACATGTTAGTTCAGAAACATAATTATAACTAGGTTTATCTTTCTTCTTTCAATCATCCTTGATGTTATCTTTTTAAAATCAATTCTTGAATCCTATGATTATTTTCATCATTTTGTAAACACCTTTAGTAAAATTGGATATTTATTTCTCACCTTCCTATGATTTATAATCATAATATTTAGTAAAAATAGTTATATTTTATTTAAATACGACAGATTTATTATTTTAAGTCCCATCTCTAGTGATGTTCTTTAGTTATATTTCATATTGAAGTAATGAAACAATGATTTTATCCAATTTATATTAACTAAATTTCTTAATATCATAAATTTCTATATTCTTTTTATGCCACTTCATAGGTATATATCTCATTAATCTTTTATAAATCATCAAATTCTTTAAAGTTTCCCAAATGGAATTCATTCCATTCACAATGCCAGTGGATAAGTGGATCATTTGGTAAGGACATTAATCTTCACCCATCTTGAAATCTTGGTATCTGAAGCATTCCAAGCTTGGTTCTAATATGTTTATCTTAGTAAAGGTGAGTGTCTTGAAAAATCTTCCAAATTTCATGATCTTCCTTACATGTAGACACATTACTAAAAACATTTCTATTAATATAATAGTATAAAGTATTTATGATTTTGTAATTTAAAAAATACTTAGTAGAATAATTTCTCATAAGTGTGTCATGGTCAGAATTGGGTCACTTATATTATTTTTTAATTATATTCTAATGATAAATACTTAGTTTCTTGAGGTATTCCTCCATTCAAGATTTTCATAATCCATAGTTGTTTCTATCAAAATGTTGTGACTTATGAGGAACCCAATCATCATTTAAGTTCATTAATTCCATTTTACAAAGATCTTATTCCTTATACTATTAGGTCTAGGATAAGGTTATAAGAATAAAAGAAATAAGTAATAAAACTTATATATAAGAGTATTAATAATTGATATCAAGTGTTATTTATGATATGGTGATGAATAATGGTCTATAGGGGGGTGAATTGACCATATTAAATTTTTAGGAAATATTATCAAAGTTAATTATCATACACAACATGTGCTAATTTTCAGTTAAGAGTAAAAGAATGAATGTGGGAAATTTTGTTTTAGTTCAGTCTAAAGTGGACCTAAATCTATTATTACACCTCTTTACTCTTTGAGAGATTCATTATTTACTACTTTATTTTTAAATGGTGGTCATAACCTAGTTAGAATCTACTTTTTTCTAATGAATGTATAACCAAGAAACCTGAATTTTGTATGGGGAGTCACAAATTATTATAATTATTAACATTAGATACCAAGATTTAAAACCAAAACGGTCCTAAATTCAGGATTTGGGAGTCACAACCCAAATATATGAAATGGTTTTTCTAGGAAGATCATAAACCAAAGGATTACAATTGGGTGAGATAGATAAAAAGTTTTACTATAGACTCAAGTAGATCAAAAAAAGATAATGAAGACAAATGAAACCCAAACTCTAGTTCATTGAGTAAAGAATAAATTCATATTCTTAAGATAGTAGTAGAAGTTGAATAAGTTAAGGTTACCCTTGATATATTTTCCAATAGATGAAAAGTTGTTTGCATAGGATTAAAAAACCACATAGTACTTTAAAAGTTTGAAATTTATCAATTAAATAAAATTCATCATAGTGAAGTAGTATCCCATAGTATTATGTCTCCTACTTTGAATGATTCTGGATCTTATTAAAATAATAATAAAAAATAACTAAATAGTATACAAAAAATTAGTTAGATAATTCAAAATATTTCAAAATTATCAAAGAGAGAGGGATAAGTTTTCTATAATAATTGTTTTAAATTCAAAAACTAAACACCAATTCAAACCAATTTTAATACATCATTAAAAAGTTCACTAATATCTTCATAATAATCATTCCATATAATCCCATAATTATTACATGGAAATTCTTGAGTATAAGTATTCAAAATTAAAAATTAAAAATATTTTTCAAAAATATGAATAAAGATAAGAAGAAAACTTCATGTGTTTAAAACACTTAGAAACATCATTGAAAATTTTCATTACCAATATTTATTGATTTAGAAATAAATAAAATAAATAAATCATTAAAAATATATAAATTTTAAATATTAACACTTCATGTTGTAGGTTTATATATAAATATAAGAATAATTCAAATCTTCTTTTAAATGTGTTTAAAACTGTCCAAAAACACTTCACATAGTTTCTATATAATATATATATGTATTTATGAAAAAAAATTCAACATAAACAATTAAAAAATATTAAAAAAATACAAAAAAAAATTAAATATCAAAATACATGAAAAATAGACATTATGGAAATTTAATTTTTCAGTACAAAATTTATAGTAATGGGTCGACCATGAGGGTTGAATTACAATGTAGATTGACTGTGAGGTTTAATCGACCATGAGGGAAGATCAACCACATAAAAAAATATGAATCTACTGTATAAAAAAATATGAATCGACAACATTAAAAAATATGAATCAAGCACATGAAGAAATATGAATCAAACACTTAAATATATAATAATCGACTATATAAAAAATATGAATCGACCGCAAGAGAAAAATTCAATCAAGTGAATGAGTAATTGATTGGCTGTAAGAAGAAACAAAGTGACCATGAGGATGTTTCTGTGAGAGACAGAAAAGCGGTAAGTCAAGTGGCCTTGCGGAACATAACTTGTGATAGGTCACGTGACTATGAGAACAAGAAAATTATAAATATAGAATCAAATAGTAAATGAATAATCCTTTTAAAAAATAGAACATAGCAACCACAAAAAAATATATTTACACATTAAGTAAATGATGATGTGAGAAATTATAATTATCCATTTAAAATATAATAAAAACAATTTTAGGTAATATTTGAAGTAATTTTAATATTAAAAACAGAAAAAACACTTGAAATAATAAAAAAAACTATGAACTAACACATTATAACTCAATGAAAGGATATTAAGTTAAGAAGTACCATTTCCTTTTCTCTCAACTTCTAGAAAAATGCTTTTACTTTCTTAATCCTCAAGATGACTCTTTGAGCCTTGATAGAATAATATTTTGGGGATAATAAGACCTATAGGGAATGATAAGGAGGGATGTGGAGTGATTTTGGTAGATTTTGGTCTAGCTAAAGGGGTTATAGTGTGAGCAAAAATGGGGTGGTGAAAATTTCCATTTATAAGCGAGAGAGGTGACATTTTTGTAAATACTCATTACTTTATGTTAAAGGCATGTCAATTTCAAAGTAAAGTGGATCCAATAGTGAATAATAATAGATATGTGGTAAGTCTTGGTCAATCCATTGATCATACACACAAATAATAGATAAGGCTTGAGATATTTTATGTCTTTTACCATTAATTTAACCTTTTTACCATAATTTATTATTAACATGGTAACTCATTTTTAACCTTGGTAACTTATTTTTATGAATAAAAATAAAATTAATCTTATTATATAATTTGGATATATACATTCTAAATATGATAGCTCTTTTATTATATTAAATTTATATAAGTGGTAAAAATTAATTTCAAAGTAATAAATGTATAACGCATAAAAACTGCTTTAGAGAAAAATATAACTTTGGTTCCAACATGTAAAATATAGTTTCATAAATTAAAATTTATATTTTAAAAATGTATAATTTTACCTATTAAGTAAATATTTGGTTAATAAAACGTTTTCATAAATTTTTATGTCATGCCTATAAACTAACGTTGTTATAAATGTCATGATAATTTTAAAAATTGTATTTTATATTTTTTAATTAATAATCAGTATTTCTAAAAGAAACCCTTAAAATTCATTATAAGCTCAAATTTTCATGATAAATCCAGAAATCTATTTCATTTTTTCAAATTAAAATTCTAAAATTTAGTAATTTAACTTTTAAATCAAAATGTAAAATATAATGAAAAATTATTTTTACAGGAAAATGACTTTAAAAAATATTTATCCTTCTTATTGTTATTTGATATTAATTAAAAATTAAAAATTATTAATTTATTATTCATATTTACAATATAATTTATTTTATTTACCCATTATTTACTTTATTAAAATACAATTCCATAGCGCATAAAGGGGCAATTTTTAGTAAAATACATCTTAAGTATAAAATGAATTTATTCTAATTACATGCCTCATAATAACTATTAGATGGATTTTAATTTATTAATATAAAAAATGATATTAATAAATTTCATTAAAATTATTATTTGGTAAATAGTAATTTAAAATACACAACACTTTGAAAAACTAAACTTTGAAAAATATTATTTTTCTATTAACTAATTTTTACCAAATAACATTAAAATTAATTATTTATATTATAAAAATATAACTTTACTAATCCATTGATATTAATTCTTTTTTCAATTTAATAAATAATTTATAATATTAATATGTGATGCATAAAAATTTGTATTTTTTATAATAAAGAATATTTATTAAATATTATCTGTTTTTGTTTCATTGTTTCATTCTCATATTATATTAAAGTTTATGTTGTAATATTTTATCTCAATAAAATATATCACTATTTTTTAGTTCGTAATTTCATTTAAAATAAATTATTCGACTTAGTATTTATTTATATAATAACACTTACTAAAATCTTAGGGTGTTACATCCTATATCGTATCTCTGCCTTAAATCTACATCATTTTAAACAATAGTTAAAAACACATAAACACATGGGGAGAGTGGTACTTTCTAGATATCCTTATATCGAGGAATGTGGTTCATCTTGGTAAACCAAACCCTTACTTCCAAATTTATTACAAGCATTAATAGTAGTTATTATTTGGATAACTACACTTGTGAAAACTTCATTTCATATATGTTCTTTAGAGTTATCTATATTCTTTAGCATCTGATTCAGTTCTATTGTGAAAAGAATCCCACTTGTACATGTTTTTTTATTTCAGCTCACCATATCCTTCATCATGCTTCTTCTACCAATAGAAGAATCTTCCATTAACCTTTACATATTTCTATATGATATAATTTCTTAAACCACATAAGCATGATTCATGTTTGTCCTATTTAGTATCCATGAGAGTCACCTCCGGATTTTTCACCCTTGGTGGACCTATCTTCACATTCTTGTCCATTTTTTACACAACTAGAGTAGTTTTATTCTTCTTCCTCCATGTTTAATTAATTATTTACATGAAGGTTTATATGATTAAACCTTTATTTATTCTTGGTGCACCCTTTGTTGATATTCATCAATACTTTCATCCAATGTGGTAAATCTATTTTGTAGTATAACATATTTTTATCAGGGAAAATTATCTTCTTATTTTTTCATAGGAATGGAGTATTTAATTATGACTCTTTTAGATACTCTCTTATTATTATATCATTTATTAGTTGAGATATTGATGAAATAAATTTTCTTTCTCTTTTAATCCCTTAGTATTCTTTGCACACACCCATGGTGTGTCCCATGATTCAATAGTAGTAGAATTATAATTACACCTCTCTTTGTGAGTTATCTTGGCCTGGTTTTATAGTGATATTCTATTTACTTACTAATTTTAGACTTTGAGTCTTTCATACTCAATTTGTTGATGCTTTAAAGGGATTTAATACCATATAATTTCATGTCAAGTAAATTAACTTTAATTTTAGATCCTTTATCATCATGTCCTTATCATTTGATTAGGATACTACCTTTTCCAATATTGAGATAAAATCTTTTTCAGATTTTATCCTCTCTTCATGTTGAGTTTTTAGAGGGATAATTCTAGATTTTTGTTACTTTTTTGTGGCCATTTGTTCTCCCAAATCATGTGCAATTTCTCTCAGTATACCACTTTAAACTTTCATCTTTACACCGATTTTTATAATGTTTCCATTCACGGGAACCTCTTATTTCTTCAATATTTAATTATCCAAAGACAAATATTCACTTAATACATGATTCACTTCATGAATGATTTTTAATTGATAAAGATTTTTTTATAAGGGTTGGATCTCTCCTTGAATGTTGCAGGAACACTTTCCAAATTAATAACTTGATGAAATTGCCACCTCTTCCATGAAATCACCATCCTCTCTAATTTCTTTGGGGGAATATGAAATTCAATATTTTTATGTATCTAATAAAAAAATGTTATATTTATATTATCATTAAGTTAATAATTGATCAACTTTATTGGAGAGTTCTCTTCTTAGGAGTCTCATTATTATTTTCCGTCTTATTATCTTTTGACATGTAGTAATATTCATAATTCTTTTATGGTGATTCCTCTATCTCTGTTTCTTCTATAGTTTTTCTATAAATAACTTTCAATTTTTTCAACATCTCTAAGGAATTAACACAATGAGATGTTCTCTTATACACATTTTTGGAGAGTAATCTTTCCATGAACTTTTATTTATATGAATGTCCAATTATTTAATTCGTATTTGTCAAGTTATCATCTTAGAGTATATACTCCATGATCTCCTCATTATAAGCCTATAGATAAAAAAAATATCCTTCCAACCATTAGACTTAGTTCCATTTAAAATAGGATTCCTCACCATTGATTCCATGTGTGTAAAAAATATTATTATTTTTATATTTAACACCAAGTCTGAAGATTTAGGATTTTATACCACTTGTTGGGATTAAACTAACTAAACCACCCCAAAGGTGTTTATTAGGGTACACATCAAATAGAAAATATTTCTCTTCTTTTATCCCCATATATCATACAAATATTCTTCCTTCTTTGGAAGAAACATGTTCAATATTTATTTATCTCATCTCCAATCAAAGTGGATATTAAATATGAATGAATAATGTAAAACAAAACCACACACAAGAATTTTATTTAGTTCACCACTATAGACTAATCCAAGGAACATACACATAATGACATATCAATGTACTAGAATAAACTATCACATATTGGTTAGTGGATGAAACTTTTAGGTCATGGTCACTCCATGCCAAATTGAACTACCCTTATAAGGTTTAGGAAAGACCCATTGTCGATCCAGGGGCCATAACTTATTCTTCTACTTCACACACTACTTTTGTGAAGTAAAAGTCAGTTTATAGTCATGAGGGTCTCTTCATAAACTATATTTATAATTAAATATCTCTTCATCATAACTCTACAATTATTACTCAGTTTTCATCCAAATTTTATAAACTTCTAATCCTTAATGGATTGATGAGAAGGACTACTCAATGTGATTTTCAATCAGTTATGTTCCTTATAATCACAACAACAACACTTCTTTCTCTAGATGAATATTATACTATTTTGGGATTATCTTTTTTCAACCCTTATTTAGTATATAAATATATCAGTGTAACTCCTTATTCTTTTCCTTATTATCTCCAATAACCAAATATAATAGTGAAGCATGTGATTCTTCTTATTCCACTGTATTTGATATGTCAATATGTTTTTCCTCTGAAAAAATTTTATAATAAATTTTTATAAAATATTATATGTATCTAAACCTTGATCCAATAGTTGGGATCAATACTTCTTTCTATAATCCTCTATGATCATTCCAAGTGTACCACACATTTTAATACAGTTGTAATATACTAATTAAATCAAGTCAACTTCCTGAAATCTGGTCCATATCTTCCTCATTTTAAATTCCAATTGAATCTACCAAATATTTTTAGATTAACCAAATCATGAATTGATTCCATTCATTATTTCACAATGCTCAGTCAATATCCAGATCCAAAATATCCACAAAATTTCTTATATTTAACTCCTACTAATATCATGGTTTGATCCTCTAACTTATCTCAATCATCAAAATTGTTGTGGTACAGTACTCCCTCATGAAGAAAATAGCTAAATCCTTTATCAAAATAGATATTTTGATATTCTTCCATATACAAATCCTCCACAACACAAACATTATGTAATGAAATGGCCCTTCACGTCATTCTAACAGTCATGTAATGATCCTCCAACTATGGCACGATCCCTTAATTTATAAAACTCTAAGTTTACACATATTTTTTCCATTAGAAAAGGTATTCCCCCCATGTATAAGTTTTTTCATCCCACTTACTCTTATGTATCCCTTAGTGCTGACTATTTAACTTAAAATGAAAAAGAAAATTCCTTAAATTTGGAATATATCTCCAGTAGAAAAGGAAAGTCTCTTATGTAATACCCTTATGTATCATATATATGACCTTTATATATCATGAATGTGACCTTTACATATCAGGTAGTGACTGGGTACTTTTAAAATTTTTCTCTAAGTAAAAAACCTTACATAAACTCTAAAAATATGAAGAGAATTATACTTCATTATTCCAACAATCTCCCCCCCAGCTTTACCAAGTTTGTTTGAACTCATGCCATGAGCTATGATACCTACAGGTATTTTCATATTTTTATACATGATACTGTCTACTTTGTATCACTACCTTATATCTATTAAAGGCATCATGTAGTGGATGAGTTCCCATATGATATTTATTCATCACATTAAACTCCCCCTTTCCCCATGTGGGACTTAGGATTTATCCACACAACAAATCCTATTATGGTCATGATATAATGTTTGGTTGTTATATGAAAGGGTGGTTAGTCCCGGGTCATGAAATTTGGGGATCAATGTACTTATTTGTTCCAATGGATAGGAGGGAGATCTTTACGAGGAATCACTAAATGAAATTGAATTCTTGACTAATCACCTTCTCATGGTGATTACCTCTTTATATATATCCCATGGATTCACCCAAGTGACTATGAATTAACACACATGTTATATAACCTGTTAATTGATGCTTCTACCATTCATGCATTCATTATATGAATTCATGTTTATCCTCCCAAGAATTTCATATTATAAAATATATAATGATTACTTTTGTGGAACGTAAATATGATCATTAATATATAATGATAGACTACCATGATCAATCATAACTATCCCCATGAGTTATACATTATGATTCAATGCTTTATGATATGATCATATCATAGAATAAGGTATTCCAAGGAAATTTATTACAATATATCTATATCATAATAAACAATATGAACATGCATGATATATCCCTTTGAATATTATCCCATAAAATATCCCCATATCATACCTTATGATATAAGATAGCATGTATCATGTACATATTAGGATTTAGGTAATATCTCCATCATAATAATCTCCTCATATTACTTAATACATCATTATGAAGGGATTTTGTACAAAGTGACATATACAAGAATTTAATCTTGAATTATTCCACAATTGTTTTTCAATAATATGACAAAGTATATATTATTAATTTATCTAAGAAACCCCATAGATATATCTTAGTAGATATCCTTCCCTATAACTTTTTTCATTACTTTAATTCATTCTTATAGAAATTTATGTCAACTTAGTCTTAATTAGTTGTAATATTAATATCTGTTTTCCATATGTTATGTACATATTTTACTTGAAAAACTATGACACTCCTACTAACCTCTTATGGACACAAGACTCACATTCATTATTAATAAAACCAAAATATATTATGGATTCATCGAATTGAATATTCCATGATCTTGATTCTTGCTTCACCTCATAAATGGAACTCTGAAACTTGTATACCTAATTGTAATTATTTGGTATCACAAACATGTCTAGTTGGGTAATATTGAATCCTTATATATATATTCTATTAATTAAAGTAATATTAACACAAATTTACCAAATATCATAATAATGGGATGCCATTACGACAAGTAGAATTCTAATGGTTGTGATTACATTTTTTAGTGAAAACGGTTTTTTAATATTTTATGCCATGATGTTTCTTGACAAATTTAGAAACCAATCATTTCTTATAGGTACTAACATTACCATCCAGGTATATTTTCTAATTGAATACCCACAAAAAGGATTTATATCAACTAGAGAAATCATCAAAATACAAAGATTTATTTTGGTATATGGAATCCATTCCAAGTTCATATCAACTTTCCAACTTTATCTTATTTATATTTATTGATTTCTTATAGGATAAGTATTTATTATTCTAAATTAATACTATATAATTTAACTCAATTATTATAAATCCATATATCTTTGGTTTTATCTTTCTTATATAGTATGTGTCCCAAGAATAACTCCCCCTAAGACTCATGGAGTTTATATTCCTATTAAAACTCATGTGCATTTGGAACCTTTACATTAGTAAAGTATACTTTGATCCCACTTTATAAATTAGATATTTTCACCATATTATAGAAATATATTATTTATATTTACTAATAATTCTTTATCTTAGATATTTATATAAAACCCTGAATAACCTTTAGGGTGATTAACTGTTCATTTATATAATAAACCTTAAAAAATAGTTTTCATCTAAATATATGTATCTATGAAATAATTTATCTATTTCATATTATAACTTATAAGATATCTATTTTTAATTTTAATTGGCATGCAATTGGGTGTCAACGCCACTATTTGAAAAGCATGTCTTGAAATGAGTAATGAATGGATTATGGTATCTATATGACTCATTTTTTATCTTGCTTTTACTAACATGATCACATTGATGTGTATTAGATAATATGATCTTAGTAATAAATCCTCTAAACATTTTATGATGGAGGAATACTTGGTTAATATATTCTTCAGCTCACCCACATGAATCATCTCTTTATCTTCTACCAAGTATATTCTTTACTTCACTTTCACATATCTTTTATTTATTAATTAAATAAAATTAAGTAATTGAGTTTATATATTGATATTACTTATAATTTTCCACATGCATCTTTTTGAATTGATTCTATAAGCTTTGTGGCAGTAACACCCTTTAACACAAAAGGTTTCTCTATCTTTAAACCTAATAAGTAATAATTTCATATACCAAATAGTTTTATCTCTAAAGAGTCTAAACACAATTTGGATTATAGTATTGATAATTAATTATTTTTACTTGACCAAGAATTATATTTTCACAACTAATTTTTATTTTTGTCTAATATTTTATACTCATCATTAATTTTCGGTGTTGAAGTGGATCCTAACCACTTTGTTTATTTATGTTTTGATAATTAAAATACTAATTTATTACATAATTATAATTTATCATGGATTTTATTTCAATCCTTTATCCCCTATAACATAAGTAGGATTGATTGTTAATACTATTTACTATTTTAATAATCACGTTTGTTATATCATTTCATGAACTAATTTTAGATAAAAAATCATCTTTATATGGGTTAATGTTATAAGTATTATATTTATCACTGATAAAAAATATGACTATGTATTGATGTTAGCATAAAAAAGAATAAGAAGATACTAAATGACCATATACATCAACTATATAACCAGATGCATCAACCGCATGAATAAAAGTCAAGTGACCGTAAGACTGGGAGTTTGAATTTTTCTAATTATTGAACCGAATGTATGAGGAAACTCGATTTAATACACAAATATAGATTAAATATAAGATATATAAATTTTTGTGTAAGTGTTGAATTGATGCTTAAATATTTTTAATTGGCCATACTAAACCAATCGAACAGGCATTAAAAACTCAATTAACTGCATATTGAAAAATCTATCTACCACGTATTAAAAAATTGATTGACCACATAGATCGACCACATATAGAATACAATTAACCATATGAAGAAAGTTATGACCTAATATGATTTATGTCCTACCATGAGAAATATAATATACCTATAGAGATGTTTTCTTATACAATTCTCTATTTTTCAAACTTTTTATATTTTATACATTTTTATTTACTGTAAGATTTTGTTAAGGGTTTTCATTAATGTAATGATTTATAAAATACTTATTTTGAAAACTATTTCCTTTATGACACATTAATTCATGATTTATTACATAAGAATACACATAATAGAAACCATAATATTGATAAGTATAGTGTATTTGGGTAATTATGTACATTACATGACAACTTAAAAACAGGTGGTACATCGACATTATTTAAAACTTCCTTAACATGATTATAATTTTCCATATTTCTTAAAACTATATGGGATAACCTGGGGACATATATAAGAAGGGGGTCTATAAATCCCAATAAGGGAATAAAAAAATCATAACATAGAGAAATTATTACATGTTATATAATAGGTATTCCAATGGGACATAAAAGGGGGGAGAATCATAAACATGAATAACGAGGCATGTTGTAGCCTGATAACATACTTGCAACATGGGAATTTAGAATTTTTTTAACATGGAATCACAAAAATAGGTCCAGGATAACTACCAAGACATCATGACATGGTGGAAAAAGTCACAAAATAGATTATGCCCACTCACTAATCCAATAACTAGTGGAAAAAACGTTTAACACGTCGGCATTTTTCACGGCGGTTCTATATAACCGACGTGCAAAGCTATAATGATCGATATATCACATTGGTTATTTTATAACCAATGTGATATATCAATTAGGATCAATATTTTACGTCGGTTATAAAATAACTGATGTAAAATATACAGAGATTATCATTTTTAATTCGGTTATTGTATAACCGACGTGCAAATCGAATCTGGCGCACTTTATCACGTCAGTTATAAAATAACCGGCGTGATAAAGGAAATCTAGTCACTTTATCATGGTGGTTATCAAATAACTGACCTGATAAAGGAAAGATCGACCCTTTACCACGTTGGTTATAAAAAACCGACATGATAAAGCCAATATCAGCAATTTATCACATCAGTATGAAACGACATATATCACGTCGGTCATCAAATAACTGACGTGATAAATTGTTTTCTATGTATGTTATTAAATAAACAATATTATAAACATTAAAAAAATATATTTTATCATGGCGGTTGTTGAGTAACCAACGTGATAAATCTTTTAAATGATTTATCGCACCCCGTATTCATTCATTCTGTTTTCTTCGATCGGGCGACCTGCGATTCGTCTCTCTCACGCGGAAAACCTAGAATCGATTTGTCATAGTCTTGCCCTCCGACCTAGTTTTTCCAACATCAATATTTATATTTATTATTATCAGATCTATCAGGTCGACTCACAACACTCAATTAAGCCTCACACGACTCCTTTTCAGTTTTTTTCTATGATTCCCTAAACGAATTTGTTGAGATGTTATTTTTATTTGTTCTTACAATCATGGTTAGTTTCATAGTGTTCATCTATACCATGCTAAATTGTTTTCTGGTAAAATAAACCTATGGAAGTGATATCATGAAAGTTTACAATTTTTGTGTGTTCTATTATGTGTGTGTGTGGGTACAAGGGGTTTCCAGGGGGGCTGTGCAAGTGGGTGGGGATGTCCAGGGGGGTTGGGTGGGCTGTCTAATTGGGTGGGGGTGTCCATGGGGTGTCAAAGGGGGTGGGGGTGGTGTCCAGGGGGTGCAGGGGCTGTCCAAAATGGTTGGGGTGTCCAAAGGGGGTGTAGGGGATGTCAAAGGGGGTGGGGGGATATCCAGAGTGTTCGAGGGGCTATCCAGAGAGTTCGGGGGGGGGGGGGGGGGGGGTCAAAGGCGTTGGAGTTCTGTCCAAGGGGGTGGGTGGGTGAGGGGTTGTCCATAGGGTTGGGGGGTGTCCAGGGGGGTTTCCAAGGGGGTAGGGGTGGGGGTGGTGTCCGGGTGGGGTGGGGGTGCCCAAGGGGGTGGGGTGGGGGGTTGTCTAGAGGTGTGGGGGCTGTCCAGGGGGTGGGGGGATGTCCAGAGGGGTGGGGGGCTGTCCAAGGGGGGTTGGTGTCCAGGGGGTGTCTAAGGGGGTGGGGTGGTGTCCAGAGGGTTCAGGGGGCTGTCCAGAGGGTTAGGGGGTGTCCAGGGTGTCCATGGTGGTGGGGGGGGGGGGGGGGGGGAAGTCCAAGGGTGTGGGGGGGGGGTCGAAGGGGGTGGGGGTGTCGAAAGGGGTAGGGGTTGTCCAAGGGGGTGGGGGTGCTTTCCAAGGTGGTGGGGGCCTATACAGATGGTTTAGGGGTTTTTTTGGGGGGGGCTATCCAGAGGGTTGGGGTGTGTCTAGGGGGGTTTCCAAGGGGGTAGGAGGTGGAGGGTGGTGTCCAGGAGGGGTGGGGGTGTCAAAGGGGGTGGGGGTGTCTAGAGGTGTGGGGGGCTGTCCAGGGGGTGGGGGTGTCTAGAGGGGTGGGGGGATGTCCAAAGGGGTGGTGGTGTCTAGGGGGGTGTCCAAGGGGGTGGGGTGGTGTCCAGGGGGTGGGTGGGTTGTCCAAGGGGGTGGTGGTGTCCAGGGGGTGTCCAAGGGGGTGGGGGTGGTGTCTAAGGGGGTGGGGGATGAGTGTCAGTTGGGATTGACTATTGCATTGTGGTTTGTGAGATTATGACATGATGATTGTATTGTTTCATGGATATTAGGCTATAATTTATTAGTGTTGTTTAAGGGGATGGGGGTGGTGTCCAAGGGGGTTGGTACAGTCTATGTTTGAGGTTTCCACTATGATTTTTAGGGATTCAAGAATTATGAAAAGATGAGGGGTGTTTCAATATGATTCTATTTGGTTATATATATTTTAACCAACCATTGACTATGAGAAAATTATGAGTTATGGGGGAGACCATGTCGTGGTTTTCAAAGATGCGTAGTTATCCTGACCCCATTGTGTCATGATGATAGGCTTTACACTGTGATTTTCTCCATCCGAGTTTTTATTTTAAATTTGATTTGATTATCAGGTTTAATCCATTTTCTCCAATTTTCTATCAACCATTTGAGGCCCCATGGTTTTCTTGGATTCCATGGAATTTCCTTAAATAAGTTACTTATTCCATATTCTTCTTCCTTTATTCTTTGTTTCTTTATTTCTTTTTCATCCACTTCTTCTTCTCCTTCATTCATTCTATTATTAGGGATGTTTGGTCATTTTTAAATTGATGGTTTAATAATAATTGTTGTTTTATAGGGTTATTAGTAGGGGTGGGGGTGTCCAAGGGGGTGGGGGGCTGTCTAGAGGGGTGGGGGCTCTCCAGGGGGTGGGGGATGTCCAGATGGGTGGGGGGGATGTCCAAGGGGGTGGTGGTGTCCAGGGGGTGTCCAAGGGAGTGGGGGTGGTTTCAAGTGGGTGGGGGTGTCTAGGGGGTTGGGGGTGTCCAGGGGGGTGTCTAGGGGGGTGTCCAAGGGGTAGGGGTGGGGGTGGTGTCTAGGAGGGGTGGGGGTGTCCAAGGTGGTGGGGGCTGTCTAGAGGGGTGGGGGTTGTCCAGGGGGTGAGGGGGATGTCCATAGGGGTGAGTGGGGTGTACAAGGGGGTGGTGGTGTCCAAGGGGTGTCCAATGGGGTGGGGGTGGTGTCCAGGGGGTGGGGGGGGGGGGGGCTGTCCAACGGGGTGGTGGTTTCCATGGGGTGTCCAAGGGGGTGGGGGTTGGTGTCCAAGGGGGTGGGGGTGTTATCCAAGGGGGTAGGGGTGTCAAGGGGGTGGGGGTGGTGTCCAAGGGGGTGGGGGTGATGTCCAGGGTGGTGGGGGTGGTGTCCAGGGGGGGTTGTCCAGTGGGATGGGGGGGGGGATATCCAGAGGTTTCAAATCATTAGGATCTTTGTAATTTTCAGTAGTGAATGAATACATATTTTAATATTTATACTTCATATTTATTTTTTACGAAAGGGTGAATTTGGTATTCAGTTGCACCAGGATGTATTCTTTGTGAACCTTAAAAATAATGGATCCAAGATGAATTTAAAACTTTTATATCTCACTGTATTTTCTTTTTAAAATCATATTCAGGAATATTTTTTTAAATACGCATAGATTTGATTTATATTTCAAAATTGTTTTACATTAAAATTATGATTTTTCTTCATATAAACATATATTTGTCTTATCTTAAAAAGATGTATAATTTTGATATTTCTTATAGGTAATAATGAGTCAAAGTTGTATTACGGCATATATAATGAGCAATGAATATGAGGAAGGTGTTAATGCCTTTTTGGAATTTGCTAAAAGAAATGTTCCAAGTAGTGACATTTTATCTGTCCATGCCTGAAATGTTTGAATATGAAGAAGTTGAAAAGTAGAGAGATAAAATATCATCTGATTTGTCATGGTTTTAATCTGAGTTACAACCCTTGGATTTAGCATGGTGAAACTGGACAGAATGTCATTAATGATGATGATTCGCAAGATGGTGACTTTGATGGAATTGAAGAAATGATTCGCAGTATTGTAGTAGAACAAATTGAGATAGAACTGACAGTTGCACGTCTATATGGTGATGCTGAAAAACCATTATATCCTGGTTGTATATATTTTATGGTTTTTTCGGTGGTGTTAAGATTTATTAACTTGAAGGCGAAACATGGATGGAGTGACAGAAGTTTTATAGAGCTGCTAAAATTGATGAA
The DNA here is from genome assembly GCA_963277665.1 of Viscum album. Classification (NCBI taxonomy): domain Eukaryota; kingdom Viridiplantae; phylum Streptophyta; class Magnoliopsida; order Santalales; family Viscaceae; genus Viscum; species Viscum album. The sequence continues at coordinate 499,791,987 of OY728140.1, forward strand.
AGAAATTATTCCAAAAGATAACGATCTTCTAGATTCACATTATAAGGCCAAGAAAATATTATGGCCAATGGGATTGGGATACAAGAAAATACATGCCTATATTAATGAATGTATGATATATAGGAAGGAATATGAATTTCTATCAAAGTGTCCTAAATGTGGGACATCACGGTATAAGGTGAAAGAAAAATCACAGGCTGATGTAGTGATTACAAAGATCCCTTCAAAGGTATTTTGGTATCTTCCTACAATTCATCATTTCAAACATTTATCTACTAATTCACATGATGCAAAAAGGTTAATATGGAATGCTGATGAGCGGTTATGTGATGGAAAAATATGTCATCCAACTGATTGTCCACAATGGAAGAAAATTGATGAGCAATATCCTACATTTGGAAATGAAATTAGAAATATCAGACTTGGGTTGTGTATAGATGGAATGAATCGATACCAAACCCTCAGTATCACACATTTTTCATGGACTGTTTTATTGGTAATTTAAAACCTCTCTCCTAAAGTTTGTATGAAGCGCAAATATTTCATGTTGAGTATAATTATCTCTGTTCCGAAGTAACACGACAATGATATTGATGTTTTCTTGTCACCATTGATTGATGATTTGAAACTTTTATGGGAGGATGGTATTAGGGTGTATTATTCTTATAAAATTGAATATTTTCAACTGCATGCAGTGCTTTTGTTCACTATAAATGACTTCACAACATATGGAAATTTTTCTGGATACAGTGTTAAAGGGCATAAAGCATGTCCAATTTTCAAACAACACACGTCATATTGTCAATTGCATCATGGGAGGAAAATAGTGTACATGGGTCATTGAAAATTTTTGCCTATGGATCACTCTTATAGAAGACTAAAAAAAGGCATTCAATGACTCATGAGAAATTGATATTGCTCCAAAACATTTATCCCCTGATCTGTATTTTGAGAGGGTGAAAAACCTTGATGTGACATTGGGAAAGACAAAGAAATCTGGTAATGATAGACATATTTGGAAGAAAAGGTCAATATTTTTTGAGCTACCATATTGGAGATATCATGAAGTTAAACATAATATTGATGTCATGCACGTGGAGAATAATATCTGTGATATTTTTATTGGAACATTATTAGATATTAATAGAAAGACAAAATATGGGTTGAATGCAAGATTAGACATACTATCAATGGGAATAAGTTTGGAGTTAGCTCCCACTCCTAATGGAAGACAAACATTTCTCCCCCTGGCTTGTCATACATTATCGAAGAGGGAGAAAATTAGCTTTTTTCATTGTCTTCATGATATCAAAGTGCCTCAAGGTTATTCTTCAAATGTAAAAAAATTTGTCTCATTGAAGGACTTGAATTTTATAGGTATGAAATCTCATGATTGTCACATCATGATGAAACAACTTCTACCAATTGCATTGCGTGGAATATTTCCCATCCATGTCAGAAAGACTATAATGAAGTTGTGTTATTTTTTAAATTCAATTTGTAATATGGTGATTGATGTGAATGCTTTGAAAGTTTTGGAAAAGGATGAAATTTGTATACTTTGTCAATTGGAAATGTATTTTCCTCCAATTTTTTTTTACATAATGGTGCATTTAATGATTCATCTAGTTAGATAAATAAAGATTTATAGACCTGTATATCTTCATTGGATGTATCCTTTTGAAAGGTATATGAAAATATTGAAGGGCTATGTTAAGAATCCATATCGACCTGAAGCCTCTATTATTAAAAAAGTATATTTCTAAGGAGGTTGCAGAGTTTTTTACGAGCTGCTTGGCTGCGGCGCAGTACATAGGTTTGCCTTCATCTCACCATAAACGAGTTAATAATGAGGGAAAGGGGATTCGTGGCTTGAAAGTCAAATCATTGTCAGCTGAATAGACGAAGATGTTAGAATCATACATCTTAAATAACATAGCTAATGCTCAACTGTATCTCACATTGCATATTAATGAGTTGAAACCATGTCATCTAAAGAAGAAAGAAATGTGGATTTTGAATGAGCACAACAAAACATTTTTTTCATGGTTTAAAAAGACCTTTCTTGGTAGATCAGATGTATCATAGACATTAAAATGGATAGTGGGTGTTCCATGTTTAAATGTGATAACATGGTCTGGTTATGACATTAATGGATATACATTTCATATGAAATCTCAGGACAAAAGAAGTGAAGTTCAGAATAGTGGTGTATTAGTGTTTGTAGAAGCAATGCATTTTTTGAGTGTTAAAGACAAAAACCCAATTTCTACATCAAGTTCATATTATGGAGTGATTGAAGTCATATGGGAGGTTGATTACTTTAAAATTAAAGTTCCTATTTTTAACTGTAAATGGTTTATCAGTAACAACAGTGTCATACACGATGAATTTGGAATGACATTTATTAATCTGAATAGATTGGAAGACACATTCGATTCTTTTATAATGGAAACACATGAAAAACAAATTTTCTAGGTAGTAGATCAATCAGATATGCAGGGGGTTGTTGTTTTACAATGGAAAAAAAATATGTTGGTGAGGATGAACTTGATGAAGATACTGATTTATGTGAGATCCCTACTTCCATAGAAAGATTAACAGAAAATAGTGATGAGCATGTTGAAGACATGGTTTGTTCCATAAGGAACGATCACAATGAAGGAATTTGGGAAAAAAATCCATTCGTAAATTCCTAAAATTACAGGTAACATTTGTTTATTTCTTGTTTACATTTATTATTTTCATAAAATGTTAGATATTGTAAGTTTTTTCTTTTTTAAAACATGGATTAAAACAAAATAATTATAAGTTTTTGTTTGTTTTAATTTTTTTTAGTTTACTGTATCATGTTTACCATTACATAAATTATATATCTATTATTTTTGTTTAGTGATAATTACTTTACCATGTTTACTAGGCTTACCATGTTTTAATTTTTTTTAGTTTACTTTATCATGTTTACCATTACATAAATTATATATCTATTATTTTTGTTCAGTGACAATTACTTTACCATGTTTACCAGGTTTACCAGGTTTACCATGTTTACCGTCTTGACCATCTTTACCATTTTTTAACATGATTACCTTATTAACCATGTTTACTATTACGTAACTTAGTAAAATTTTCTATTTTCTGATTACAGTAGTATTAAAAGATTTGAATCTGTATATTTGTGAAATAATGTTTGTTTTTTTGATTTGAAGGATAATGATAGATCAATCAGTTGATCAACCAAATGATTTTGGATATGAGCATATCGGTCATACCTCTGGGGAGGAACATTCACATGCTCCCCTTGATGTTCCCCAGTGCTCCTATTATGACAAAGAGTTCAAGAGTTGGTAAACATGGGTGCACACATTTACCAAAATTATCACTTTCTCGTATGCAGGATCAAAGTATACTCATTGAGTTTGATGAGGATGATATTCCTAGAGGTCCAAATGCAAAAGATTTTAAGATTTTTATATCAACTCAGGGTAAGAGAAAAGTAAGCATTTTGTATGATGACTGGAGAAGTGTGTACAAAGAGATAATCTCTCAGTTGTGGGAGACGATTTTGGTAAGATATTTTGCTATTGTTTTCCTATTCTTTAAATTGTTCTAGTATATATAATATGTTTAACCTATTATTTATCAGATGAAATTTGATATTCCTGACACTGGAGGAGTCATGAAGAAATGCTTATCGATGCTTACCAGGAGATGGAGGGATTTCAAATCAACCCTCACATCTGATTTAGTTTTTGGTCATAGGAGTCATGACAATCCATGTTGTATATTTCCTTTCATAGATGAAGAAACATGGATAAATTTTGTTTAAAGTAGAAGAAAATATTCATTTTTGGTAAGGGCAATGTAAAATTTTATAAGATTTCTTATATAAATGATCTTATTAATGTTTTGTTAATGATTTCTTATTCTTAATTTACATCAAACAAGGAAATCTCATCTGGAGATCCAATCTAAAAATGTATACCCTCATAGTTTATCTCGGGGAGGGTATACATTATTGGAAGAACAAATGGAGGAAAAATTACAAAAACTAAGAGCTGAGTCTTCAAGCTCTGGAGAGGTGGCCCCTCTATCCCCTCCATCTAGACCTGAAAAATGGAAGAGAGCTCGGATGGGAAAAAAAGAGCAATATCTTTTGGATGATTTGAGAATCATAGCTGAGATGATTGTAAGATATCTATTTTATTTATTTAAGTTAACTATTTTCTTTATATAATGTCAATAATTACAGAAATTTTCAATTAATTAATACAGGATACTCTTGAGAAGCAGAGCTCACAGGGGGTATTTACAGCTGCTGGGAGGTAAGATATTTTATTTGCAGCATTGGGAAAGCCTGAACATCCTGGTCATGTATGAGGATATCTGACAGGTGTATCAGTAAGAAAAGTGTTTCCACTTTATTCAACTACTTACGATGTGGGTGTTTATAAAAAAAATAGAATCCTTGGAGACTGAAGTTCATAATATTAATGCGACGATGGAGGAAAATATTAGAGAGTTGGTACAATCTATGTTTGCAGACATGCAAAGACAATTTCAGACTACAGCTCCCACTCCTCCACCTCCCCCTGTAGACCCCATTATTTATCCTCCACCTCCGCCAGTATCTCCCACTCCCCCACCTCATCCTGTGGACCCCATTTTTTATCCTACTCCTCCTCCGAAACTTCCTACTTATTGCGAGTTATATGTTGATGATCCTCAACATCATACAGTTTCATATAGGTTGTTATATTGTATAAGAGATACAATTCATCATCAACAATTAGTGGTAGAGAATCAGAGGGTCACGGTACAAGATATTATAGATAGATTATCTCGAGTACCATTACCTACAAATGAGGTGACGACAGTTGGACATAGTATCGACCATTTTTTAATTTGGCCATCCAGAATTCTTTGACTCATTACCATAGAGGCATGTATGTTATATCTTCTATTTTATTTTTTTATTAAAGTTGTTTTATCATTTGAAAACTAATATATTTTTCTATTTATTTTTATAGGAATATTTCAAAGGTAAAGAAATACTGTATAGACAACAAAAAGACAAATGGCTATGACATCAGATACATATTCTAGTAGTTTTGACAGATTGTCAAGATATTCAAATTTGTTGGCGGATCATTATGAGTTTCCAATGGAAGCTCATGTTTGTGGACGTGCAATAACTATGGGGATTGTGAAAACTGATATCATGGATCTTGTTACTGGAGATAAGTTGAGCATCAATGTGGTGAAAATTTTTTACATTTAAGTCTTAACACCTTTTCCCTGCATTTTATTTATTAAAAATTTATACTTATGTCTTTTTTGTATTAGGTATATTTATAACATTTGTGAGAATAATGATCGGAAATATGTATATGGGTTCAAGGACCTTCATTTGATTTCCCCTGAAGCATGTGCATTGGATGAGAAACAAATAATGTGTTATATTACTGAAAGACTTGAACATAATATAGTCACACAATGTTGGATGATGCCTTTTTGTGAGAGGTATGAAACACATCTCTCTCAAAGAGTTCATTATCTTTTAACATAAAAAACCACGAACCTTAAATTTTATTTTATCAGTGATCATTGGATGTTAGAGGTTTTTTCCCAAGGGAGAATACACTTTATTGGACATGCTCTGTCCATGGTGATGTGCAAGAAAGTTTTAAGAAAATTTTGGAAAAGTAAGTTTCAATTTCTCAATAGATTTATATATTATAATGAATTTTAAATTTATCCCATTCGTATTATTTTATAAAAGGGGATGGGTCTACTTTCGAAAAAACACAAAGAAAAGGAGTGCGAAGATCAAATATGTAAATGTAAAGGTAAATATCTATTTATAATTTGTAATTTTTGATTTATTACATAAAAATAATATATTGAATTTACACTCATTCAAAAATAATTGTCATGAACAACAAGGTGTCATCGAATGTGGATATTATATGTTAAGATTTATGTATGAAATAATAACAACAAGGACAGTTGTGAAGTTTGACCCAGTAAGATTTCCTTTTAAACTTTTCCATAATATTTCATTTGATTTATTCATTATACATGTTAACTAATATCATTTTAATTTTTAGATATTTGATGACCCTCAACCCTAAAGTAATCAAGACGTCAAACACTTACAAGTGGAATGGTTAAATTATTTTACAGGTTTGATTGAATTTTATTTGTTGGTAGTGTAAAATGTAATTTTGAATATTTTCATTGTAATTGTGTATTTGGTAGTCGTTTAGGTTGGATTTAGTTTTTTTAAGTTGACATTGTAAGTTTTGAATGTTATATATGTTAATGTTTAATTTTTCTCTACTTATTGTTTTGGTCTACTTATGATGGTTTTTCTGGTATGGATTCTGGTCTGGGGGGTTCCAAGGGCGTGGGGGTGTTCAATGGGGTGGGGGGTATCCAGGGGTATGGGAGGGCTGACTAGTGGGGTAGGGGTATCCTGGGTGTCCATGAGAGTGGGGGGGGGGTAGTCCAAGGGGTGAGTGTGTTTCCAGGAGGGTGGAAGGGCTGTCTAGGGGAGTGGGGGGTGTCCAGGGGGTGTCGAGGGGTGAGGGGGGTTTCCAGGGGTGTGGGAGGGCTATCTAGGGGGGTCCAGGGTGTCTATGGGGATGGGGGGGGGGGGGGGGAAGTCCAGGGGTGGGAGAGGAGGTGCCACCATCTCTTAGGGTGCTAAACGTTGCTGGAAGGTACTCATCACTCCCACATGTGATACATTTTGAGAGCTCAAGCTTCGCATGTGGGAGTGATGAGTACCTTCCAGCAGTGTGCCCACCGAGGGATGGTTGCGCCTCCTCTCCCAACACCAGCTGTCCAGGGGCTGTCTTGGGGGTGGGGGGTAGTCCAGGGGTGTGGGGGTCAAGGGGTGTGGTGGGGGCTTTCCAGTGGGTTGGGGGGGTTATGGTCGGGTTTTGGCCAGGTTTTGGTCTGGGGGTGTCCAATGAGGTGGGGGGTGTCCAGGGGTGTGGTGGGGGCTATCCAGTGAGGTGGTAGGGTGTCTAGGAGGATGGGAGGGATGTCTAGGTGAGTGGGGGATGTCCAGGGGGTGTCCAGGGGTGTGGGGGGCAGTCCCAGGGGTGGGGGTAGTCCAGGGGGGGTTTTCCAAGGGTGTGGGGGGCAGTCTCGGGGGTGAGGGGGCAGTCTAAGGGTGTGGGGGTGTCCAGGAGGGTGGGGGTTGTCCAGGGGTGTGGGGGTTGTCCAGGGGTGGTGGTAGTCTAGAGGTGTGTGGGGGGTGTCCAGAAGGGTGGGGGGAAGTCTCGGGGGTGGGGGGAAGTCTGGGGGTGTGGGTTGGGTGTCCAAGAGGGTGGGGGAAGTCCCGATAGTGGGGGGGAGTCCAGGGGTGTGGGGGTGTCCTGGAGGGTGGGAGTTGTCCAGGGGTGGGGGGGTCTATCCAGGGGGTGGGGGTAGTCCATGGGTGTGGGAGGGTGTCAAGAAGGGTGGGGTCAGTCCTGGGGGTGGGGGGAAGTCCAAGGGTGTGGGGGTGTCTAGGAGGGTGGGGGGGTTGTCCAGGGGTGTGGGGGCTGTCTAGGGGGTGGGGGTGGGGGGGTAGTCTAGGGGTGTGTGGGGGGGGGGGTCCAGGAGGGTGGGGGTAGTCCAGGGGTGTGGGGGTGTCCAAGAGGGTGGGGGTGTCCAGGGGTGTGGGGGGTGTCCAGGAGGGTGGGGGGAAGTCCCGGGGGTGGGGGCAGTCCCGAGGGTGGGGGGCATTCAAGGGGTGTTGGGGGATGTCCAGGAGGGGGGCAGTCCAGGGGTGTGGGGGTGTCCAGGAAGGTGGGTGACAATCCCGGGGGTGGGGCAGTCCAGGGGTATGGGGGGGTCCAGGAGGGTGGGGGTGGGGGGGGGGGGTTGTCCAGGGGTGTGGGGGGATGTTCAGGGGGTGGGGGTAGTACAGGGGTGTGGGGGTGTCCATGAGGGTGGGGGCAGTCTCGGGGGTGGGGGCAGTCCAGGGGTGTGGGGGTGTCCAAGAGGGTGGGCGTTGTCCAGGGGTGTGGGGGGCTATCCAGGGGGTGGGGGTAGTACAAGGGTATGGGGGTGTCTAGAAGGGTGGAGGGAAGTCCTGAGGGTGTTGGGGGGGGGGGCAGTCCAGGGGTGTGGGGGGTGTCAAGGAGGGTGGGGGGTTTCTAGGGGTTTGGGGGCTGTCTCAGGGGTGGGGGGTTGCCCAGGGGTGTGGGGGGTGTCCAGGAGGGTGGGGGCAGTCCCGTGGGTGGGGGCAGTCCAAGGGTGTGGGGGTGTCTAGGAGGGTGGGGTGGGGGTTCTAGGGGTGCGGGGGACTATTCATGGGGTGGGGGGAATTCCAGGGGTGGGGGGTGTCCAGGAGGGTGGGGGCAGTCTTGGGGTGTGTGTGGGGGGGTGTCTAGGAGGGTGGGGGTTGTCCAGGGTTTTGGGGGCTGTCCAGGGGGTTGGGGTAGTCCAGGGGTGTGAGGGGTGTCCAAGAGGGTAGGGGAAGTCCCATGGGTGGGGGGCAGTCCCGGGGTGTGTGGGGGTGTCCAAGAGGGTGGGGGGTTCCATGGGTGTGGGGGCTGTCCAGGGGGTGTGGGGGGCAGTCCAGGGGTGTGGGGGTGTCTAGGAGGGTGGGGGGCAGTCCCGGGGGTGGGGGTTCCAGGAGGGTGGGGGGGTTGTCCAAGGGTATAGGGGGGGCTGTCCAGGGGGTGGGGTGGGGCAGTCTAGGGGTGTGGGGGGTGTCCAAGAGGGTGGGGGCAGTCCCGAGGGTGGGTGGAAGTCTAGGGGTGTGGGGGTGTCTAGGGGTGTGGGGGTTGTTCAAGGGTGTGGGGGGCTATCAAGGGTGTGGGGGCAGTCCAGGGGTGTGGGGGTGTCCAAGATAGTGGGGGGAAGTCCTGGGGTGTGGGGGTGTCTAGGAGGGTGGGGGTTGTCCAGGGGAGTGGGGGATATCTAGGGGTGGGGGCAGTCCAGGGGTGGGGGTGTCCAGGAGGGTGGGGGAAATTCCGGGGGTGGGGGTAGTCTAGGGGTGTTGGGGGTTGTCCAGGAGGGTGGGGGTTTGTCCAGGGGTGTGGGGGGCTGTCCAGGGGGTGGTGGGGCAGTCTAGGGGCGTGGGGGTGTCCAGGAGGGTGGGGGTTTTCCAGGGGTGTTGGGGGATGTCCAGGGGGTGGGGGCAGTCTATGGGTGTGGGGGGGTGTCCAGGGGTGTGGTGGGGGATTTCCAATGGGGTGAGGGGGTTCTGGTCTGTTTTTGGTAACTTTTTGGTCTGTTTCAGGGGTGTGGGAGGGCTGTCCAGGGGTGTGGGAGTGTTTTCTAGGGGTTGGGGGGTATACAGGCGGGTGGGGGGGTTTCCAGGGGTGTGGGGGATGTCCATGGGGTGGTGGGGATGTCCAGGGGGTGGGGGCTATCCAGGGGGTGGGGGCTATCCCGGGGTGTGGTGGGTGTCCAAGGGTGTGGTGGGGGGTTCTGGTCTGTTCTGGTCTATTTTTGGTAAGATTTTTCTTTGTTTCAGGTGATTTGGCTGGGCATATTAGTGGTTCGGGTTTATTTTAAGAAATTGTTTTTTACGTCGGTTATTTTATAACCGACATCGTAGATATGTTTTTATGTCGGTTATTATATAACCGACATTGAAAACCGCTTGGCAGACAGGTTTATCATGTCGGTTTTAAAAATAACCGATGTGATAAATGCTTCGGAAGACTGCTTTATGGAGTCAGTTATATAATAACCAACGTGAAAGGTTATATATCATGTTGGTTATTAAATTACTGATGTAATAAAGCACTCCTCCTAAGCATTTTCCACGTTGGTTTTTTATTAACCGACGTGAAAAATGCTTCAGATTTGTGCTTTTTACGTCGGTTGTAAAATAACCGACGTAAAAAACTCTGTTTATAACGTCTCCTGTAATAACATTGGCCAAAAGACAACATTAAAAATAAAAAATAACCGCCATAAAAAACTTTTTATGCAGTAGTGAATACATGATATATCATTGGATTAAAACATTACCCAATTCATTAGAGCTCTATATAATTACAGGTGCACCTGTCACTTTCATATTATATACATGAATAAGTGTGCCACATAGATCATAAAAAATAAAAATTTATTGCATTAATTTTAACCCCAAGATAAATTATTGTGGGTTACATACATGGATGTCACAAATTAATGAAGGATAGGTACATCTAGGAGAATACCCTTGAGTGAAAATGGGGGTACAATTATTTGGAATGAAAAATCACAGCGAAATTTTGATAGTATAAAAATAGTACTTAAATGTTCATAAAATGGTGTAATGAGAGTGAAAGTGGTCTATCATAATTTGACTGTCAAAATTATAGTAAGAGGTATGGGGAAAGAAATATCCCAACATTATTAATTGGAATTAAAAAGACAAAAAATAGAGAATATGCTTGAATGAGAGGATACCTTACTAAATTTTGGCATAGTAAAAAATTAGGTAAATGATATAATGAGAGCAGATAAATGATCTCTAATTGTTAGTAAATAAATTTTAAATTATAGGTATATTTATAAATTCATTATAATATAACCAATTTAGATTCAAAAAGGCTTAAGATAAAGGAGGTGCTTGAATTGAAAAGAAGAGAAAGAGGTCTCTTACCTTGAGAGGGTGATTCTAAAAACATGGGAGGAAATTCTTGTGGGATTAGGGAAATTTAAGAGGACTCTATAGAGGGTAGGGTAGACTAAGGTTAAGAGGAATATGGGCTTGGGTGGGTTTATATAATAAGAGAGAGAGGAGTTACTTATTATTTCCCAAACTTAGGTTTTGGACTCAATATAATAAATTAATCAAAACCAAAAATCTTCCCATGGTTTCTAAGAAATAGGATTGGTTTTAATTATTTTATAATACCAATTGCTGAACTCATTAAAATATTACCCTTAGTGATGTGGAAATTATTCATGTACCTAAAGAAATGATTTTAAAACCATAAAATATAATATAGGTTTTGGAGGATTCATAAAGGATTTATAAAATTAATAAAATAACCTTAAAATAAAATTATATTAAATGGGGATCATATATTTGGTTATGGTTACCCTTTATATCATTTATTTAATCACCTTTGGGTGATTATAGTGTCATAATATACACTATATTTATACTTTATTTAATTTTTACTCAAAAAATCAATTATCTCATAAAATTTAAAAAAAAATCACCATTGGATAATTTTGATATAATGATTCCCAAAAAAATATTTATTTTATTAAAATAATATTATAAATATTTTAATTTTTACTTTTAAAACAATATTTTATATTTATTGAGATATGAAGGTTTTTTTGACAATAACAGTTTTTGAACCCTTTTAAAATTAAATTTGTATTCATTAAAATTATATTATAATTTATATTTAATAAAAATTATTTAATTATATTATTTTATCATGTATATTTAAAATTCATGAATTCATAAGAAAGTAATCTCTTAATTGAAATTTCATATTAAACAAAAATACAATTTTTGTTTTATCTTATCAAAATCAAAAATCACTTACAAAGTAATGAAAATAAGAAGTAAATATAAACATTATTATATTATAAATACAATATACATATTCATATTATTAGGTTATTGATACATAGATCTTTTTTACACCATAAAAATCCCTATGGTTATGGTGCACAATTGGGATATTTTTCTTGGGGTGGTTCAACGTACATGGTTTCAGACGTAATCTCGATGAATTTGAAATTCTCCAGTAAATAGTTTATCCCATGCTTTTGTTCTTTGATCTCATCTTGGTATTATTCAAGGTAAAATCATGATTATGTTATCTCCCTTAGAATATTTGATAAATGGGATTTATAAGATATGATCCTATTGGTTGTGGTCATTGCTTCTTTTGTCTGTGTCAATTGGATTTATCATAACCCTATATTTATACTAATCATATGATCACTGTTCAAAAGATATTTTATCAATCATTATGATGAATTATATTCTTTTAAATATTATTAGATATAATAAAACCAAATAAGGTCGTGTGTTTTATATAACCATAATAGTGAATTTAATTTAATCACAAATGTAATTTTCTTTATAAATGTTTGGGTCATTATAATATTCCCCCTTCAGAAATTTCTCCCTAGAAATTTTAATTTTAAGGAATAAAATAGATTAGGGTAATTCTATTTCATAACCTACTCTATTTCTCAGTTACTTCTTCAAACTTGTGGTTTCTCTATAGCACTTTGACGAGGTGTATTGTCTTATTTCATAGAATTTTCTCTCTATAATCTAAGATCTTCACCAGCTACTCTTCATATGAAATATCATTCTCCAACGACACCACATATAGATTTATCACATGTAAGGGGTCTAGTATGTACTTACTCAAGAGGAATATATGAAAAATAACATGTACTTGAGATAGGTTAGGTGGGAATTCTAATTTATGGGTTAACACTCCAATATGATCAAGGATCTCAAAGGGACCGATGTATCTTTGATTAAGCTTTCCTTTATTAACAAATATCATGAATTTATTCTATGGATATATGTAGAGTAATATCTTATCTCTAACCTCAAACTCTAGGTCTCACTAATGATTATCTATAGAGATCTTCTATCAGCTCTAGGAAGGCCCAATATGAATTTAAATGGACTTCACCTTTTCTACCATTTTCTTGACCATTTAAATTCCCAATAGATTTTTGTCAACAACTTCATCTCATCATGAAGTTATTATACATATTTTCCCATAAATGTATTTATATGGATCCATTTGGATACTTGAGTGGAAACTATTATTATAAGATAATTAGACCTAATGATTATACTGATCCCATCCTCTTTTCAAGTCCATATAGTATTCTTTCAATATACCCTTGAGTGTATGGATAGTCAGCTTAAATTGGCCATTAGTTTAAGGGTGATAAGCTATTTTGAAGTTCAATTCAGTATTTAGAGCATGTTGAAGACTTCCAGAACATAGAGGTAAATCATGGATCTCAATCAGATATATTTGATAGTGGTTTTTCATACTGCCTCACAACTTATCTAATGTATATCCTTGCAAGTTGATCGAGTGAGAAGTCTACTTGGATTTAAATAAAGTGACAAGTCTCTGAAATAAGATCCACTATAACCCAAATTTCATTATTTCCTTTCGATGTATTCAAAATATCGGTGAAAAAGTCTATGGTTTTATTTTCCCATTTCCATATAGGTATGGGTAATGGTTATATAATCCCCTTGTATTTTTGACTTTCATAATTCACTTACGAACATACAAGACACCTTGATGTATATTTTGTTGTATCCTTCTTTATATTTTCCCACTAATAGTGCTCTGTAAGAACTCAATACATCTTTTCTCTCCCTAGATGGATGGATAAGGTCAATATATATGCATCATCCAACATCTTCTTCTTTAACTTAGGATTTTATGGTACACATAGTCATGAACCAAATCTTAGAAATACTTCTTCATTAATTTTTAACTCTGAGTATTTCCATTTTCTTATAACTTCCACCTTATTTTGAATGTCTACATCATCTCTTTGAGAATCCTTTATCTTCTCAAGAAGGTATGGTTTAGAAATCATTTGTGAAAGTATTGATGATGTTCATTAATTTATGATTCCCATGTCCATCCTTTTCAATTTAAATAAGATTTGATCCTTATCAATTCTCATCAATGATAAAATTTTCAGATCCTTTCTACTTATAGTGTTTGTCACTTTATTTTTATTACCAAGATAGTAGTGGATTGCTCATTCATAGTCCTTAATTATCTCTTACCATATTTACTGGTGCATATTAATCTATTTCATTGAGATTATATACTGGAGGCTCTTATGATCTATATATATTTCATACTCGTCCACAAAGAGATAATAACACTATAATTTCAATGTGATGATTACTACATCCAACTCAAGATTATGCATTGTATAGTTTTATTCATGAACTTTCAATTACCTTGAGGAATAGGCTATAAATTTTTCATTTTGAATTAGTATACAACCCAATACCTTCTTCAAAGCATCGTTTTATACCAGGAAAAGTTACTCAATTGTGGACAACATAAGTATATGATCAATGATAAGCCACTTTTTTTACTCCTTGATGTTGTCTTCGCATTTATTATTCTAGAAAAACTTTACTACCTTCCAAGTTGTCTTGGTTAGAGGGCTTAAAATCATGATAAATTTCTTAAAAATCATTGATAATACTTAGCCAGTTTACGGAAACTATGGATATCTGTTAGAGATATTGTCCTCATTTATCCTTTAATTACTTATGTGTTTGAAGGGTCCAGGTATATCCATTTATTGGTGATAAAATTACCCAATAATGATATTTCCTTCAACTAGAACTCGCATTTTCTATACTTTTCATAAAGATTCTCCTTTTGTAAGGTTTTTGTATAGTAATCAGATTCTCCTCATGCTCCTCCTTAATTTTGGATGATATTATAATATTATCTATAATTAAAACCATGAATTTGTCAAGGTATTCTCTAAAGTCTCTATACATCAATTCCATGAATATTATTAGATAATTAGTGAGTTAAAATGGAATTAATATGCACTCATAGTTCCCATTATGTATATAAAAAGAAGTCTTGGGGATATCCTCCTCCTTCACCCTTACTTGATAATACCCCAACTGAAGATCCACCTTGGATAAGTATTGGGATCTATATAACTAATCGAACAAGTCATCAATCCATGTAATATGATATTTTTCTTTATTTTGATCTTGTTGAGTTCATGATAATCAACAAAAAGGTGCATCGACCCATACTTATTCTTGATAAAGAAGAATGATGCACCCCAAGTTGAATCACATGGGTGTATGATCCCTTTATCTAGAGTCTCACTTATTTGATTCGTTATCTCATCAAGTTCCACAACATCCATTCTACATGGAGTATTGGATATTGGAAAAGATATAGGTATAATCTTGATTGAAAATTCAACCTCTCAACTATGAGGAAATATAAGAAGTTATCTGGGAATCACATTAGCTTATTCCCTCACAATGGGTGTGTCTTTAAGGATGATATTTTTCTAGTAATAAATCATTTGAGATAGATATGATTACTTATAGGGAAATAATATCAATGCTTGAGATGTTGTCACTGAAGATGATTCACACCCTCCTTAAACTTGTACATAATCATCGAAGGATTCACGAGAGAAATTTTTCCTTATCATATAATTTTATGTTGGATCTATATAAAAAAATTAATCCATACCCATAATTGATTCAAATTCTAATAAAGGAAGTATCATAGTGTTCGCTAGGAACTTCATCCCACAAATTTTTATAGGGTAGGAGTCATATACATAGTATGTAATAATTTACCCATTTTCTATTTTCATTGAAACCTATACTTACATGATTTATGGTGGTGTTTGAATAGTTCTACTAAACTTATGTGATAAATATTAATGTGTAGAACTATGGATGAAAACCATGTATTTCAATTTTTCATTCTGGTTCTAATCATTTCCCCAATTCAAAATCAACATAGGGATGATAATTTTAAAACTATTAAACAAATAAATAGAAAACAATTAACATAAAAGGTATAACTTATAAGTAACATATATTCATTTACCTATGATTTTATATGCTTCTATATAAGTTTTATAGGATCTATTTCTTAACATATACTCTAATGGGTATTTTTGTTCCCTTAATAATGGTTAATAATGAGCTTGATAATTTACTAAATCTAATCACTTGGCAGTGTCAAACTGGGTGTGCATCAAGGATCATTATCATGCACTAGATGATGATTTATTATAGATTAATGTTTTCTTTTTGGGATTATTACCTCTAGGTACCAACATTACATAGCCATATATACTTGTAGTATCTAGACATAAATTTATTTTCTTGGAAACCACTTAATCTATATTTTAACAAATTTTGGTATTTTTTCTTACGTTTTTTCTTATCTTTAAGTATTTTTCTAGAGTTTCATAATACTAATACCAAAAAATAAGTAAATTTTCCTTTTATACCAGCTATGACAACCCTTGTCTTTATTACACATTAATTTATGATTTATTACATAAGAATACACATAATAAAACCTATAAGATTAGAAATACTAGTGTATTTGGGTAATTAGTTACATTTCATAACAACTTTAAAAAAGTGGTACATCATCATTATTGAAAACATCCTTTACTTGCTCATAATTTTCCATCATTCTTAAAAATGGATGGGATAACCTAAGTATATACATAAGAAAGGGGTGAGCTATAAATTCTGGTGAGGAAATAAAAAAATCATAACATGAAGAAAGTATAACATGTTATATAATAGGAATTTCAATGGGACATAAAATGGGTAAGAATCATGAAAATGAACAATGAGGCATGATGTAGAATGATAACATAATAGAAATATGGGAATGTGGAAATAAATTTAAACACGACATCATATGAATAGGTCAAGGATAACCACCAATACAGAATGAAATGATGGAAAAAGTTCCATAATAAATTAGGTTCACTCCATAATACCATACATGAAATATCATTAGACTAAAACATTTCCCAATTCTTTGGAGTGAAATATAATTATGGGTGCACCCATCACTTTCATATCATGTACATGCATAAGTGTGCCACATAGATCATACAACACAAAGATTTATTTCATTAATTTTAACCCCGAGATAAATTAGTGTGGGTTAAATACATGTAAGTCCCCAATAAATGAAGGACAAGTACATCCAGGTGAATACCCTTGAGTGGAAATGGGGTGGATATTCATGGCACAATCGTTTGTCATGAAAAATCACAGAGAAATTTCAGCAGTATAATAACAGTACTTAATGATTCATAAATTGGTGTAATAAGTGTAAAATAGATCCCTAAAAATTTGGTTGTAAAAATGGAAGGAATTGGGATGTGTAAATACATATCCCAACATTATGAATTTGAAATAAAAAGGCCTTAAATAAAGAAGATACTTGAATAAAGAGGAGAATGAGTGTATCCCTTACTAAATTTCCGCATAGTAACAACTTAGGTAAATGATATAATGAGAGGGGATATATGATATATAATTGTTAGGAAATAAATTTGAAATTAGTTGGATATTTATAAATTCATGACAATATAACCAATTGATATTCAAAAAAAATAATACAAAGAAGGTGCTTGAATGGAAAAGAAGAGAAAGAGGTCCCTTGCTTTGAGAGGGTGATTCCAAAAGCTTGGGAGGAGTTTATTTAGAGCCTGGGGTCACCTTGGGAGGACTATTTAGAGAGGATGGTATAATAAGGACGTTATAAAAGGTTTTTTATTTAATAGGAATGGGGGATTTTGTGTGTTTATATAGGAAGAGAGAAGGGAGTTCTTTGCTATTTCCTAAACTTCGGTATTGGAATCTATGTAATAAAGTAATCAAAACCATAATCCTTTACATGGGGTTTTCTATAGTTTCAACCAATAGGATTGGTTTTAATTATCTTATAAGTCTAAGGAACTAAATCATTAAAATATTACCATTGCTGATGTGGAAGTGAGTCATGTTCATAAATAAATGATTTTAAAACCTTAAAATATAATATAGGTTTTTAGAGGATTCAAAAAGGATTTATATAATTAATTAAATAAACTAAAAAACATTATTTTAAATTATAAACATAAATTTTGTCATTTTTTACCCTTTATACCATTTATTACATCACCTTTGTGTCATTATGATGTCATAATACACACCGTATATTTATATAGTATTTTATTTTTACCAAAAAATTCAACTATCTTAGAAAATTATGAAAAATTCAAAATTAGATAATTTTGATGTTATGATTCCAAAAATAATATTTATTTTATTAAAATGTTTTTCTAAATATTTTAGTTTTTACTTTTAAAACAATAATCTATATTTATTGAGAAATATTGGTTTTTTCGACAAAAACATTTTTTGAACCTGTATAAAAATTACTTTTGACTTCATAAAAAATATATTATAATTTATATTTAATAAAAAAATAATTAATTGTATTATTTTATAATTTATTTTTAAAAGTAATTAATTCATCAATAAAGAATATCTTAATAAAAATTTCATATTACATAAAATTATAATTTTTGTTTTATCATATCAAAATCAAAATCATTTACAAAGTAATGATAATAAAAATAAAATATAACATTATTATATTGGAAATGTGATATAAATATTTATATTATTAGGGTCTTGATACGTATATCTTTATTACACAAGAAAACTCCCTAAGAGTAAGGTGCATGATGGTGGGATTTTCATGGGGTGGTTCGACATACATGGTTTGGGTTTTGATCTTAATGAGTTTGAACTTCCCCCATAAATGGTTTCTCTCATGCTTTGTTTGTTAGATATTAGATTTTTATTGGTCAAGGTATAATCCCAATGATACTATATCCCTTGTAAGCTCTGATAAATGGGATTCATAGGGTATGATCCTGTTGGTTGAGGCCATTACTTTTTTTGTCTGTGTCAAAATGGATTTATCATTAACCAATATGTACACTAATAATAAAATCACTATTAAAAGGATATTTTATCAATGTTTATGGTGGATAAATATTTTTTTAAATTGTATAGGATGTAATAAAACCAAATTAGTTCATGTGTTTTCTATAACCATAATAGGGAATTTAATTCAATCACAAAGGTAATTTTATTTATAAAAGTTCGAGTCATTACACTTATTGATTATTTTGAAGATAATGATATTTATTTGTAATAATTAAATTTTTTAATAAATCATCATAGTTTGGGTTAAAGTCTGACACCAGTTTCCTAGAAAAATTTGAGTTTCAAAATTAAATTTTTGGGAATTTGAACAAATTACCACCATGATTTATGGGAATGTTCTAAGGGAATTAAATGTTGTTTATTACAGATCATTAGTGCTATATTAATTATTATAAGATTTTATGTTTTTCATCCTATTTTAAATTTTATAGATTAATTAATTGAACCATGTAAGAATATGTTTCATTTGAATTCAATGAATATAAATACACATGTTTCATTGAGAAGAATAAAATACAATAGATTTATTATTTTGAATATGTTGTACATGAAGTAACTCTATATGAGATCAAAATAACTAATGAAACAATGAGGTTAAGGTTATTCTTGAAATATACTCTGGGATACAACTTAGCAGTCTATTATTGTTCTTGTCTAAACTACAATTGTTTGATCCATTACTACTGGAAAATAACCTTTCTTCCATGACACTCCAATAATTTATTGTTCATATAGTCTTTGTGGTTATTAATTTTTTATATTTTCTATATACTTAATTATGTTAGGTTATAATACCCATAAAAGGTAGGGGTGGAGTTATAATACCCTACAAAAAGGTATGGGTTTTTACATTACCAATTACTGGTAAAAGGAATGGGAATCAGTTGTACCTTGGTTCGGATTAAAGTAGGATTTGGTTTTTACCACCAATTAAAAAGTTAGGTTCTGGGATGTGACTCTATGTGTGAAAAATGAACGATGATTGGGATAAACTACTAGGTGTCAAAAAAATATATTATTTTGGGTTGTCCCTCTAGGGTTTAAAAGGGAATTGTAAAGGGTTGTGATCTCTCTTTAAAATCCAGAGATTCCATAGTTAGTGGGTAGCATATATCTATAATTTTGAGAGGGTAAAAGAGTATAGTAGGATCATTTAAATTCAAAATACTATAAAGATCATTATTCCTATTTGTATTTTATTTCCCCTATATTAATTATTGACTTTGATAATAATTTAGTAAGATAAAGGTCAATCCACCCCCACTTAACCTTTTGACCAATCTCACATTGGGACCTAACAACTGGTATTAGAAACCTATAATTCAAGTATAATTAAACCATTAATTAAGTATGGTATAACATAAAAATATTCATTTAAAACATGAAATTATGTCTCATTATGTCAAAAAATGAGTACTAAGATAAATATTTTAGTAACACACAATTCAAAATGATAGTTTTATGAGAATCAATCCACCTGTGAATTTTAATGTTATGATCTTTTGAAGCTATTGTATGAGATAATTTTCATCAATATCTTGAATATTCCCTTCAATTGTTATAATTTTTCTAATCTTCCTTGGTTTATGTATTTGGATACAAATTTATTAGTGACATGTTGTATTTAATACCCAAAAATAGAAATAGAAATATTACATGAAATGATGAATATACCTGAAGGAGAAGCTTATACTTTCTTCCTCTTTAATTTATTACAATTCCTCTTCTAGTGACCTTTCTTTCCATGTGATAAATATATATCCTATAGTTCAATTATCTCTCTATTAATTTTTTTTTAATTTTATATACATTTTAAAGGCTTATTTTAGTTTAAACTTTTCATGGGCTTCTCAACCCTGTGCTTCACTTCATTCACCATAAGGACTAAATAACGATACCAATCCTTATCAACTTGGTAAATCAAAGTTGAAATATTCTTGACCATATTCTCCATATCATTCATCTTATAGTTTTTAATTAATGTGGATAATCTTGGTGGTAAGGATGATAATATTTGATTTATGGATTATTTTTTATCCATATGATAGCCCAAATTCGCTAATTGATTGATATACTTCTTCATCTTGAGTGTGTGATCACTATATAGGTATATTTATATCATTTTACCCTTGTAAAGTGTAGTGAAAATAACATTTATCTGTCAACTTCCCTTCTCGTTTTAAAGTTTTTTGAGATGAGTCAACATTATGTATGCATCATTGTTCTTATATTTAATCTTTAGATATCCAGACATAGATTACTACATGATGCAATGAACATCTGATGGATTCTCCTTGTGATTATTATAGGCATCCTTATTACCCCTACTCACTCCTTGAGGTGGATATTCAGATATAGGTAGGGTTTTCTTTCCAACTAAATTTACTTGTAGCTCCGTAATATTTTGAGTAGACTCCTCAATACTGAAATACTATACACGTATTTTCTCAATAGTTGTAACTAAATTGTATTAGGTAGACTGCAGTCACTACCCATAATACCAATTGTATTAAGTTGACCCATTTTATTTTTTAAGATTATCATATAATTGAAAGTGTGCTTGACTATGTTCATGTTGACACTTTACCATGGTTGAATCCTAACTCAGGAAATGTAAGGTGTTTTTATGACTTAATATTTTATTTTAGGGATATTTTTTTCTAATGTGTAAATAGACTTTATTTTATTATTCCCATTCTTGTTAATTTTATATGTAACTAGGATAAATAATTAACGATGTCTAATAAAATAATATATGCATATTAATTAAATTTTTGTAAGATTTATTATGGTGTAATTTATATATTTTACTTTTTATGGTAACTTACATATGTAATTAACACTACCTGATAAAATATTTCTTATAAATTATATTTTATTTTATCTTAGAATTCTTGTTTATTTAATCATATTATGTGATTGCGTTTAATCATCCAAATTAACCATGCATCATATAAATAAATATATAACCATTAATTAACAATATAAAATAAAATAATGATATGATCATGAGATTTTATCCACTAGTAGGATTATCGAGAGGTGATAAACCAACCTTGACCTTAGAGGAATAAACTCCTTCATTCTTAGATTGGATTGATTTGTAGTATTCATTATTTCCTTGTGTATCTCCTTGGTTGTATTTATATTGGATTGGGTCCTGAACCGTCTTCTCTAGATGAGAACGCAATCATTTATAAATGTTTACTCACACACATGTGAGGGTGTTAGGGGTTTTGTATTACATAAAATAATACCCATACATACAGGTCCATATATAATTAAAGAGGGGATATAATTATCATATCATAATATTTAATTTAATAAAAAATATTACATAAAACCATATAATAAATGATTAAAATAAATAAATAAATTCTTCACATTCACATGTTGGTCAAAGTGTGATCATTCACATCATGCAATGATAAATGCATTTAGTATTGCTGGAATTCATTTCAAATATCTTTATTTAAAATTAATTTACTTATAGTAATAAATCAAATCTTTATCTCAAATTATGTAAAAATATTGGTCCTTGAGACATAATAATAATATCTCATTAATTAATTAAATAAATAAAATTTTATTTTAAAATAATTTAACTACATGATGTATACTTTAGAGGAAACACGACATGAACTATCTACATCAGATTAAATCTCATTTTTGGAAATTAATATTTAGATAGCATGTACTATCACTCAACATGTCCTATGACATAGGCTATGAGTGACCCAAATCATGTATCATAAACTTAAATGACATGTAATCCCACATGGAATTTTAGGATATACTAAGAATGTAGTTTCACATGGTCAAACCGTGTAGTCTTTATGGCATTTATGATCACAAGAAACTCCATAAATATATATGAAATGAAATTTTGGAAAATTATATGAAGTAAAAGATGTGTTTGATGACTATTAAACATAATTTTATTAAAAATTTTATGTGGCATTAATAAATACTACATTTTTAATTACACTACATACTAAAAATCACATGACATGTACCTAGCGTGGAGTGATATGTGTTACATAGTGTGTACATGAAACTACACATCATGTAGTTTGTATCTTGTCTTGTTTCAGGCTATTATTCAATACATGATTTGTAATAATGTCATGTATTTACCCACATGAATTTCCATGAATTACGCTGCATGTGAATCATGTGGGGTTACATAGTGTGTACATTCCAGATACATGATGTATAGTCCATGTCATCTTGTGTGTCACACTGACAGTCCACATAAAGTGTGTAATGAAATTGCATACCAACCAACATAACATGCCATAATTAACACAATGTGTTCCTTCTGTGGTGAAAAAATACTTACATTGTGTGTAATTTATCGTTACATGTCATGTAACTTTATTATGAAGCTAGCAACCTTGGAACCTATAGATGAGTTATTCAAGTGTTCATGTATTTTTGGACTGTTCTTGACTATATAAACTTATATTAATACTTCATATTGATAATTTGACTCATAATAAAAATTTTAACAAGTATAAAACCAATATATGAAATTGAAAAAATAAATTATAAAACATAATAAATTATAATATGATTGCTCTGATACCAGTTGAAGGTTTTGGGCATAGAAGAGGAATCTGGTAGGTGGATAATTTTGGTTTTTAATTAACATTAATGATTAATATCTAAATAATAAGATAAAACACACCCTAGAATCTCTAAATAAAATATTTTACATTAAATTTAAAATTAATTTAATTATAGAATTACCTCATACTTGGTAATTTCCTTGATCAAATTTTATTTTTGTTATCGTTACATTGTCAGTGTGTTGATGAATACAAGAAAGGATTACTCAATATGTATCTACACACACTCCATGAATATACAAACACCGTTCATTAAACTATAATTTCTAGTACGAAAGAGTCAAGTGCTTCATGTTATTCATCATCAGTCATAATAATATCTCTTATTTTCTCTATGTTCATGTCAGATAGGAAGTTGAGATTTATTATCTAAAGACAGAGAGAATTATAGAGAATGTGTCTCTATTTTTTTCAAAACACTCCTCATGAAAGATAATATCATTTAGAATATGTACTTAGGGTTAAATAATTGATAATTTCATCATGACCCATTATCAAATTATATATCCTATGTTATTACCCATATCAAATAATAATAATATTGATATTATTATACCACATGGAATGAAATATACATAATATCATTTCTTAAATAAAGAAATTAATATTTATTTAGATGATATTAAATAAAATATATCATTTCCGATGGATCATTAAACTAAATCCATATCCTATCATAAAATATTATTTTCTCTAAACTCTTGAAAAGAAATATTTATTTTAATATTCTTGCAACTAAATGAATATTTATATTAATATACTCACTAAAATGGTGAATAAATATTTATTTATTTAGTACCTTTTAAATAATTAAAAAAGAGATAAAATTAAACTCACATAATCTAAATTTAAATATACTTTTATTTAATTTATATGATAATCTTTACTTGAATAAATATTATTCCACAATCTCGGAATAAATTTATTCTCAATATAAAATTCACTAGAATTTAATGAGATTTTGGATACACTTAGTACGTGACCCTTTGGGACCCTTTCTCAATGATAATAGGTGAAATTACTTAAATTAAAATATCAATATCTGTAAATATGTCATGAAATCCATAATGAAATAAGTTAATGTAGAAAGTAAAAAAACCTTTATATGAACACTACTGTGTAATATAATTCATTTATCTTCCAACATCTCATTAAGTAGGATACATACTTGTGTCATCACCCTCTATGAACAATTTATCTTTCTTTGAATTTCTAAAATTAACTCATCGATAAAATACTATGACCATAGATTTCATCTGATAGATCCATTTTAGTCAAGGTGCCAAATATATATTCTTCTATTAATATGGAAGGGTCAAATCCTTTCCAAGTTGTAACATCCCATGCAATGATAGAATAAGAATTTTTAATATTTTTGAATATTTTTGAATTAAATAGTAATTTTAGCTTAAAATGGAATCTATTTACAATAGCATACATGGAATAAAACAATGAGTTTCTCTAAAATCTTGTGTTTCACATAAGACTGAGTTATATCGAACAATAATAAATTATTAATATTATTATTTAATATGGAATTTATCACCTAGAAATTGTATCGTTGAGAGTGAATAGGACTAAATATATTATGTTTACACATGTTTATAATATTTTTTTACATTCATCTAATATATTTTATTGGCATAAGATAAGAATAAATCTAGTTTTACGCTTAAAAGTATTTTTTTTCTAAAAAAACAATTTTATCATCTTTTAATAGAGCACGTATTTTAAATATAATTTTTTGGAACTTTTATAAATTTTATATGAAAAATTAAACTTCGTTTTTTAAATATAAATATCAAAATTTACTTTGGGTATATTTTTTTGTATTTTTCTGAGAACTTTCATATTTTGATGAATAATGAATAATACTAAATTTTAGTTCAAAACTACATTTTCTTCCAATTTAATTATATAGTTAAATATGTTTGAAATTAGTTTTAAAATATAATTATATAAAATTTATATCATTAAAACTAATTTAGGTCATTATAAACAATTTCAAATTTAATTTTTATATAAAAACTTACAAAACTTTTGAACATTTTTACTTTAAAAACTCACATTGTAGTCCCATCTGCGGGATTACTTTGAAATTAATTTTTTCCACTTTTATGATTTGAATTTGGAAAAATGGATTAAATATTTTTAAGAATTATAATTTATAATTTTTAATAAGCACAACTTAGTTTTTGACCAAAAATATTAGTGAAAGTAATTATAATTAATTACAGCAATTAAGGTGAAACTGTGGTTACTTAGTGGTTAAATTTTAATCTTAAGAGTCTAAATGACGTAGAAACTTGTAAAAGAACCCATTTTATGAACATGAATAGACCATAAAACCTATTGTATCTATGTGTTACCATTATTTTACTCAAAATATGTAATGGATACCTCTCAATAGTGTTTACCTTTTTATATTTACAAGAATGACGCTCCCCCTCCACTATAAAAAGGAACTCACCCTTCCTACTTATTCACACCTCTAAATCCCATTTTTCTTGTACAAAAGAAGAAAAAATAATCTACCAACATACCTATCTTCACCATAGAGTCATAACTTTGGTAATCAATCCAACCGAGGAAGCCCTTTGGTGCAAAACAAAAGGAGTTACTCAAAAAAGAGGTACCATTCTTCAATGTGCAATGTGTTTTATTTATTTCTACACCCATTGATTTCTATTATTACATTCTTAAATAATAAAATAAGTATCCTAAATATACTTATATGTATTTATTTTAATGTTTCTACCTACAACTACACACACTTCCATCGAATAGGTAACAAAATTACCATTTGTGTGTTTAGTGAGCTACGAACTCACGAAAATATATCAATAATTTTTCTTTTACCACCTCTCATGGTTGGGAATTTTGATGGAGAAAATGTTTTTATATGATATATATACATATATATGTTTTTATGATTTATTAATACTTATTTAATTTTTATATACACGTACCTTCATGGTTTCTATTTTGTGTAAATACGATGACATCATTTGTGGACGTATGGACTACCGCCTCCTCAAAGCGATGAGATACATTCAAACATTACATGGAATGTATTAAGTATGGTTTTAATTAAAAATATGTAACATACATGACATATATATGATATTTATTTCATAATTACATTTCTATAAATATAATATGTCATTTTATTAAAAAAAATCACAAGTTAAAAAAGTGATAACATCATTCGTGAACGTGTGGACTACCACATCCTCGACACGATGTGATTCCTTTTACATAATAATAATTATATATATATATATATATGTGTATATATGATTAAATAATATGGTATTTAATATATAATTACCATTCTGGAAATATAAATTTTACTTACCTTCTTTCCATAATGATCATCGAAAAATGGGAACGTTACACATGCATGCATACAACCTACTGTCTCCATGATTGTAATGTTGGTTCATTTTTCATAACCATATTTCATTATTGGTTTTTAAAATAAAATTTATTTATAAATATGATAATTATTTCATGATTATTATTCTATGTATGTTTATATAATGACCTCCTTGACCATATTCTACCAACCTTATCCGTTTTGACACAAAAACTGAATATGTTCAAAAAACCCGACATAAATTTAACTGTTTAAGTATTTGTTTACAACATTGTAATAAGTGAAATAAGATTAATTATAAACTTGAAAAAGGTTCTAAATAAATTAAATAATTAACATAATTTTATTATTAAGGAAGATAAAGACACACATGACCAGTCAGACTCAAGATAAGGGGTTTCATCTCAATCTCCTTTGATTGAGACATTTTTTTATGATATGCACCTTTATTCTTTTATAAAGTGTATATACAGACCCTTTTACATTACATATCCACATTTTATCTATTATAATGTTATTTAATTTTTTTTAAATGATATTCTTTCATGTGGATTATGATTTGAATGTTTAAAGTGTATGAGACACTTTGAATGTTTAAAGATTTAATCCTTTCCTCCATTTCAATATTATTGATATTATTTTACATATTAATTTATATGGATATGAAAGTATTATAAATAAAATTTTATGTCGATTTCTATTTTTTGATTCCTCTACAAACCTTCATATTTTAAAAATAAAAATAAACCCCTCTTTCCATTTTTTTGGGTATTTTGTTATTGAAAATGGGTTTTAAAATGGTTTTATTATTTCAATATATTGAAATGTTTTATTTTAACTAAAAATGAAATTTTATGAGTGAAATGTTTAAAATTTCAATCTTTTATGAGTTATGATTATATAATGGTACTTGTAAATTTGACGGGTGGTTCCATGATAAACCAATGATGGGTGGTTCCGTGATAAACCAATGATGGGTGGGTACATGATAGCCCTAAAATACATTGGGTATGGAAGTTGATCATATTAATATTCCATTTATAAGAGTGAAATGTATTTAATTTGACCAAATGGTCATTCTATTTATAAGAGTGACAAGTGTAATAATTTCCCAAGATAGATTTATATATTTTTTATGCCTGAAATGGGTTTTATGGTATTCTTGTGATTACAAAAAAGGAATGAAATGAGATTATTTTCAAATTAAACTATTTAATACTTATTAAGGGATAAAAGTTTTACTTTATGATAAAGTTTTCATGTTTTTTAGTGTTTATCAATGGAATAATTGTTTAATTATTTTTATATACCTTATTGAGATTTTTATTCTCATCCCACATTTTTAATATTTTATAGAGGGCTTATGTATGAGTAAGGGATTGAAAGAATTCATGTTGAATTTCAGGAAGAGTTTCATAAAAGAGATCATTATTTATTTTAAATCTTTTAGATTATGGGAAAAATAGATATTGTTCGGAAGTGTCCACTTTATATTTTATGATTTTTTATGTATGATTTATGGAATAATTATCTAAAACTATAAAACTGAAAAGATCCTCAATGTGAAAGAAAGTAAAATTCATGACTTAACTCAAGAATATGTAATTTTTAAGGTCGAGGCCTTATAGTTGATATCATAGGTTGGTGTAGATAAATTTAGATGTTAGGTTAATATTGATAACATAACCTTGAAATATTTTACCTTATGGTTAAGTTAAATTGATATTGAATTTTAAGATTACCATGTTTCTTTATCTAGAGAATGTTTGTTTAGAATGGTTTTCTATAGAGGAAGAAAGGATGTTGTAGTGGGAAGACACCAATAGGAAAATATATTTTTGAATCAGCATCCCAAGATGGTCGGAATTAGAACTGATTAGTTTGTTACAGTGACAGTTTAGTTGACATAGGCTATAAATAGTAGTGATTTCCATGCAAGAGAGGATGTCACGACCCATCCTCGGGGCCCGTGTTGTGACTACCCCAAACCCGCCTTCCATAGGCCAGGGGCTGGCGACTAGAACCAAAGGAGTAAATACCGATAAAAAGGGAAGGAATTTCCTTTATAAAAGTAAACAAACACAATATAGTACGCAATAGAGGAAATCACTAAGTAATACTGAATATAAAAGTAAGTGGTGAATGGAAAGGGGCCGGAAATACAAGCCCAATAGTAAGTACAGTACAACTGAAAAGATAGTATAACTACAGTAAAGTAAAACAGAAACCACTAACTCATCCTCTGGGAATCCCACCTGAAGGGTGGGTATAGATGGCCTCCTCAGCACCTCGGGTCTGGTCGTCCGCTCTGTGTACGTCTCGCCAAGTGGTCCACCTCCGGGTACCATCCAACTCCACAAGCCTCCACCTCGATCAGTGATGTCTGTCATCTACATCCAACACAACGTAGTGCGGGCATAGCCCGCATAGGGGTGAGTATATGATACTAATTAGGGACCCCGAGACCCCTGAAGGTCTCCCATAATCCACGAAGGATAAACCACAGAAGTAATATACAATCACGGAGTATCAACCAACTCTACTTAGGTATATGACCATACATATACCTAAGTTATAAATCACAGTTCGACTCCAAATCTCGTGCCCAAGCACAACCTAGTCCACACAGGAAAGCAAGTCAATCACATCGATGATAATGATTGAAATTCAAGACTCAGCTCACACAGGAAAGCATGTCAATCACATCGATGATAATGATTGAAGGTAAAGACTCAGCTCACACAAGCTTACATCTTTGTTATAGAGATAGATATGATTAGATGTAGTCACTGATTCATCTAAGCTGTCAGACCCACGTAGGATACTAGACCAGCTAAGCTGTCGGACCCACGTAGGATACTAGACCAGCTACTCTGTCAGACCCACTCAGGATACTAATACAAAAGTCAAATTGTCGGACCCACTTAGGATACAAGTACAGTAGTCATCGCTGTCAAACCCACAGAGGATTCTAGTATAGTTTTCATCATCGTCGAACCCACGGAGGATTCCAGTACAGTTTTCATCGTCATCGAACCCACGGAGGATTCCAGTACGGTAGTCATCGCAGTCGCAACCAGCTCTAGGGTTCCCGCACACAACACGCTCGATTCTGGGAGGGTCCTCTCCTCGAGCCAAGGGGTTGATACATCAACTATCACAAAGTCCAGATTTGATGTATCTCAAAGTTCCGTCTCATCAAAAGGAACCCAATGCGATAGACGACGCGTCAATTAGATGCCTGGTTTGAGAGATATTGTCTTTTCCGTTCCAGGGGCATGGTTGGAATTACACTCGTTCCAAACTCGGCCATCTTCCAAAGTCGTCACAACCTCATTTAGAGTATCACAAAAGGACCGTATCATCACGAGGATCTCAGTTCTGCAGACGATGCATCGATCAGACGCGCGGTCTTAAAGTTATTCACGTTTAAGTGAAACGGGTCTGGCCCGTCAAGCCCAGTGGGCTAGCGGGTTTTCCCAACCTGGTTCGGTGGGTCCGAACCAGTGGGGCGCGACCCGGCCCAGCTGGGCGCGGTGCGGCT
Organism: Viscum album; assembly: GCA_963277665.1. Lineage (NCBI taxonomy): Eukaryota > Viridiplantae > Streptophyta > Magnoliopsida > Santalales > Viscaceae > Viscum > Viscum album. The sequence continues at coordinate 499,822,052 of OY728140.1, forward strand.
CGGCCCGGCTGGCCGAGCGATGCGGGGGGGGGGGGGGGGGGGTGCGGTTTCCCGAACCGGCGGCGCCGCCCCACCTATTTGGTCGGCCGAAGACGGCCGGTCTTCCTGGCACGAACAGCTCACACAGCGGGCCGTTGTCCTCCTACGCGGCACCTGCAGGTTCCGCGGCCTCCTCCAACCCGGCCGGCTGACGAGCCAGCTATTTCATTCACCGAAGCGGCCCACAGAGCACAGGCTGTGGTCCTCCACAACGTGGCGCCATGGGGGGTCACGGTTCCTCCAACCTGGCTGGCTACAGCCGACCGGTTCTTCTTCAGTCAAGCGGCCCGCGGTTGCGGGCCGCGGTTCTTCCGCACGCGGTTGCGGGTCGCGATTCTTCTGCACGCGGCTGGCGCACAGCCGCCACTTTCTCCAGTTTCCGCTGCCTCCATTCGTCGCCATCAAAATATTTAAGAACCATCGGATGGTCATCGGTCCGTGTTCGTTCGGCCCACGCCCTCCGCGTTAGGCGATATCATAAGTCCGATGACAATCCAGAAATTCAACAAAGAATGTGGTACATAATATTCACTTAAAATTATATCAAACCCCCTACCTCATAATTGAGGTTCATTTTTCGGTGATCCGCAGAATATGAGCGCCACGGTAGTTGGGCATCGTGGAAGACGGCGTCGCGGAAGATAGCGTCGCAGAAGATAGCGTCGCAGAGAACGGTGTCGTCCCGTCAACATTGGAAGTCGTTGTCGTAGATAGAATTCCTCGCGAGTGGTGTCTTTTCCCTTGACACAGAGGAAAAAAGAAATGATTAATGCGTTCCTCACGATCTTGTTCCAGTTGAAAAGGGAAGTGGAGAGAAATTTCTTAACGTTCTTCAAGTCATGGAGCGTTCTTCATGGAGAGAAACACTTCCTTCTAAATCCTCCCAAGTCCCAACAAAATGAGTTTATGCCAACCAAAAGAAATGAAGGATATTAATTCTTTTAAGGTTGGAAAAACAATTCAAATTCATTTAAAAAGTTAAGCCAATTAATTAATAAATTAAGTTGGCATAATTTAAGGAAGGGAGGTGGAAAGGCTCCACCTTAATGAGGGGAGGTGTTAAATTAATTAAGGGGGTGTTAATGGGGAGTTTAAGGGAGTTGAGGGGAGGTGAAAATGTTTGGGTTTGTGTGGGACCCACCACACTAAATCCTCACATGGGAGGTTATGTGGGGTGTGGTCCCCACACTTAAATTCCTCTTTGAGCAAATAACCACCTCTTAAAATAAAAGTGTGTATCACCATAGTTTTATTTAATTTAAGATAAGTCCCCAAATTATAACTTTCAACCCACATAAAACACAACTGCGGTAAAGGTCCTCTTAAGCGAATACCGGTTCTGTGAGTCCATCGGTGTCCTCGTATTTCAATTCCGAGCACCGGTTCAAAAGATAAAAAAACCCGCACGTACGTTTACTAAACGTACCCGAACAAAACTTCAGAAATTGATTACGACCACACCGGGCCTCGGAATCTGGCACCGTCAGAAACCGTAGACTTGTAAAATTCCAAAGTATTTAGGAAAAAAATTTCCTTGAAATTTCCAGATCTGTACATTACCCCCACCTTAGGGCTTTACATCCCCGTAAACCTACAACATACACTAGGAAAACAAAAGTGGGTACTGAGCACGCATCTGAGCCTCCCGCTCCCATGTGCTCTTCTGGAGGTTCTCGTGCTGACAGGGAACGCGCACCAGAGGAATCAACCATCCATGTAGTACCCGCTCATGTTAATCCTTGTTCTCCATTAGGACCTCCATGAATTTTTCCCTATCATCGATGTCCAACTCCCCATGATCGATGATTTGGGTTGGGTCGTGCACGTATCTCCTCAGCAGAGATACATGGAAGACGTCGTGCACCCGATGCAACTGAGGTGGAAGGGCCAGGTGGTAAGCCACCTCGCCTACTTTGTTGAGGACTTGGAAAGGTCCAATTAATCGAGGAGAAAACTTGCCTCCTCGGCCAATTCTCTGCAGACCTCTTCAAGGTGAGACCCGTAAGAAGACATGGTCGCCATCCTCGAACTCCAGTGGTCTCCGTCTCCTATCAGCATAGGACTTCTATTTGCTCTGTGCAGTCCTCATCCGCTCATGTATGATCTGAACCTTCTCTGTCGTAGCCTGATCCATCTCTGGTTTTATAAGTGCTGACTCCCCTGGGTCAGTCCAGCATAGAGGTGATCTGCAAGTTCGGTCGTACAGTGCCTCATAAGGGGCCATCCCGATGGTGGAGTGGTAACTGTTGTTGTATGCAAACTCCACCAAGGGTAAGTGATCCTCCCAGCTATGACCAAAGTCGAGGACACATGCACAGAGCATGTCCTCGAGAGTTTGAATGGTCTTCTATGTCTGGCCATCCGTCTGAGGATAGAAGGTAGTGCTCAGACGTAGTTGCATACCAAAAGCCTCCTGTAATCCCTTCCAAAGCCGGGAAGTGAAATGAGCATCTCGATTGGAGACGATAGATGATGGCACACCATGAAGTCGTACGATCTTCTGAACGTAGAGGCGTCCCAAGCTCTCTACTAATCCTTTCTCTCTAATCGGTAGGAAGTGGGCTGACTTGGTGAGTCGGCCTACGATCACCTAGATAGAGTCATGTCCTCTAGATGTACGTGAAAGACCCATCATGAAATCCATAGATATCTCATCCCACTTCCACTCTGGGACCTCTAAGGGTTATACCAAGCCTACTGGCACCTGGTGCTCTGCATTCATATGCTGACAAGTGAGGCATCGTGACACAAACTCTGCTACAACCTTCTTCATACCCAGACACCAGTGTTATCATCTGAGGTCCTGATACATCTTCACCACTCCTGGATGTACCGCTAGAGGGGAAGTGTGAAACTCCCTCAGCACTTCTTTCTATAGTGCAACTAGTACCATAGTACGTCCCCTGAAGAGGATGACATGCTCCCCTCCTTCCAAAAATCCATCAAGTGTCTGACCTGTGGATATCTGAGCACATCACAGCTCACTGTCAACATCCCCACGTTGTTCCTCCCTGACTCACTAAAGAAGTGGAGGAGTGATAGTGAGAGATTGAAGAAAGTCTACTCCATCTATACCCACAAAATATATATGCAACGCGGCTAGCTACTCTGTTGCCTCTCCTATTAGCTGAATTCCCAATCTTCTACTGAGAGAATCAGCTACAAAGTTCCCCTTCCCAAGAGTATAGACTATCTCAAAGTCATAGTCATGGAGGAACTTGAGCCATCACCACTGTCTCAAGTTCAGGTCCTTCTGTGAGAAGATGTACCTGAGACTTTGGTGGTCAGAGTAGACTGTAAAGCGCTCGCCCATCATATAGTTCCACCACAACTTCAAGTAGAAGACCACTACTGCTAACTCTAGGTCATGGGTATCGTAGTTTTTCTCATGTTGTCTCAACTGCTGCGAACCATATGCGATCACCGCTCGCTCCTGCATCAGGGAACACCCGAGTCTGGTCCCTGATGTGTCGTAGTAAACTACATACCCAACGCTCTCCTCTGGTAGCCTCAAGATGGGCACACTGGTCAATCTCTGTCTCAGCTCTTGAAAGCTCTTTTGGCATATATCTGACCACACGAAGGGTTTCCCCTTCTTCATCAAAGCTGAAAGTAGTGCTGCAACTCTCGAGAAGTCTGGCACAAATCTTTGATAGTACCCATCCAGACCCAAGAAACTCCGCACCTCCGTTACGCTCCTGGGTGTCTCCCAAGAAAGTATTGCCTCGATCTTCACTGGATCCACTGCAACTCCAGCCTTTGAGATGACGTATACCAAGAAATGAACCTCTCGAATCCAAAAATGGATCTTTGAGAGCTTACCATAAAGTTGGTGATCTTAGAGTGTATCCAGTACAACCCGAAAGTGGTAGGCATTCTCCTCCTCAGTAGTCAAGTAAATCAGTATGTCGTCGATGAAAACTATGAAAAATAAATCGAGGTAAGGTTGGAATATCCTGTTCATGAGACTCATGAACACCCTTGGAGCGTTGGTTACGCCGAAGGGCTTAACCAAGAACTCATAGTGGTCATACCGACACCTGAAGGTCGTCTTCTGTACATCCTCGTCTCGAACTCTGAGCTGGTGATAGCCTGACCTGAGGTCTATCTTCGAGAACTATCGTGCTCCCTTGAGCTGATCAAAGAGGTCGTCAATCCTCAGGAGTGGGTACCTGTTCTTCACAGTCACCTGATTCAGGTGACGGTATTCGAAACACAGTAGCAAACTCCCTTCCGCCTTCTTGGCGAACAAAATCATAGATGCCAAGGGTGAAACACTGGGTCAGATAAATCCATTCCCTTGCAAGTCCTCCAGCTTTACCCACAGCTCACGAAGCTCAGCAGAAGCCATCCAATATGCTGGAGTAGATATCAGTGTTTTCTTGGGGTACAGGTCTATGTAGAAGTCTACCTCTCTGTGAGGAGGTAGTCCTATAACATCATCAGGAAAAATGTCCACATACTGATCCACCACAATAGGAAAACTCGGACTTTTCACATCAACCGCTCCGAGGATGAGACTATCCAAATGATGTGTGATCGGCTGTCCTCTCCTCTGTGAAAGTCCATCCTACGCTGCAAAGGATCCCTTCTTGCTGGTGAAGGTGAACCTGATCCCATCCATGCGGACACACCGCACTTTGCGCCTAATGCAGTCGATCTGAGCATGGACTGTAGACAACCAGTCCATACCCAAGATGACGTCGTAAGGCCTTGACACTGCTATAAGAAGATCCTAGCTGAATATCTCACCTCCTAGAGTAATCTCACACTGTTGGCACTAGTGAGTAATCATTGAGTTTGCTTTTGTAGGAGTCTCTAGCCGTAAGGATCGAGTCAAAGGCTCCTTCAGAATCTTTGAGCTTCGAACAAGGGCAGCGACAATAAAAGAATGACTCACACCTGTGTCTATAAGTACTGAAACAAGGGTGGAGTATACACAGATAGTACCTATAATAATCTCAGGTGCGTCGTGGTCATAGGTCTCAACTACCTGGAGCTGAGCCCGTCTCTGTCCACCAGATCCCTATGGTTGGGGTGGACCTCCTAGTGGTGGTAGAGGTAGAGCCTCGAAATGTCGTCCACCACCTGCTTCTCAGCCAGCTCCTCTGCCACGTCCTCCTGCTCCTGGCGGACTACCACGGTCGAACCTCTACCCCTGCCTGGGAGGTCCTTCTACTGTCTTCTGCTCTTCCGCATGGTTGGTCGGGTAGTCCCAAGCCATGTGACCATGCCTGCCGCATGCATAGCATTGCCTTCTCCTCAAATAGATGGCTCGGTTTCGTGTGCCCCGCACAACCGAACCTGTATCCTGAGGTCGCCCACATGATGTCCTGGTATGCTTGGACCTCTGCATCAACTGTCTACTACCGGCTATAGAGGACTCCACTATGTGTCATCCTACAGTGGGTCTCTCAGCTGGTGTCAACTCAACAAGAAATATCTCCACAAGAAGGGATCGCTCTGGTACTCCCACATGTGTTGTAATACTGAGAGAGGTCATAGAAGCCCTGATCTCATGTCTGAGTCCCTGCTCAAAGGTCCAGGCCCTGAAGAATGGGTCCCGTACCATGTCCTTGGATTAGCGTGAGAGGTCAGTGAACCTCGCTGAGTACTGAGCTACTGTCATGATTCCCTACTGCAGATAAAGTAACTCCTAAATCTGCACCGTACGAAGGGTGGCTGGAACAAACTATGAGCGGAAGAGACTCTTGAAGTCTGTCTAAAGTAAAGATTCCTCGTCATGAACCTAGAGTATCAAGCTCCACTATCTACCTGCTGCTACGTGCAGGAGACTCGTGGCAAGGATCACCATAAGGTTGGTTGGTGTCCCTACCAATCCGAAAACTCTAATGACAGCCTCCAGCCAATCCTCAGCTGCCTGTGGGTCCGTCTCTCCACGGAACCTGGGCGGCCTCTGTCGTTGGAACTCGTGCAATGCACTCAATTGGCGTGCACTCTCTGCTTCTAGGTCTGGTGGTATCGGTTTCCCAGCGGGTAGTGGTACCGTTGGTGCCTCCGTTGTGATAGGGCCCTGCACCGAGGCCTCATCGATCAGTGGGCTGCCATCTTGTATATAACTCGGAACCCTAGCTGGCTGCCTTTGTGGGGTCATCCTAAAAAGAAATAGGTGTGCCACAGTCAAACAGTATACCTAGTGAGCTGACACAAAGTAATCACAAAGGAAACTTTGGAAACACACATGCAATCAGTGTTTTCATGCACTGAGTCGGAAATCAGAGGTCAGGGTCCTGGTGTATGGATACGTCGGCTGCCACACCAACACTGGACTCCCTGTACTGAAAACCACAGTCACTACTCTTAACACTATTGCTTCATAGAAAATAATGATCAGAGTTCTGAGTTCTACAGTAGAACCGACTCTTCTTATACCAATTTGTCACGACCCGTCCTCGGGGCCCATGTCGTGACTACCCCAAGCCTACCTTCCATAGGTCAGGGGATGGCGACTAGCACAAAAGGCATAAATCCTGATAAAAAGGGAAGGAATTTCCTTTATAAAAGTAAAAAAACACAACAGAGTACACAACAGAAGAAAGCACTAAGTCATACTGAATACAAAAGTAAGTGCTGAAAGGAAAGGGGCCAGAAATAGAAGCCCAACAGTAAGTATAGTACAGATGAAAAACTAGTACAACTGCAGTAAAGTAAAAAAGAAATCACTGAGTCATCATTTGGGAATCCCACCTAAAGGTTGGGTATAGATGTCCTCCTCAGCACCTCGGGTCCGGCCGTCCGCTCCGTGTACGTCTCGCCAAGTGGTCCACCTCTGGCTACCGTCCAGCTCCACAAGCCTCCACCTCGATCAGTGATGTCCGTTGTCTACATCCAACACAACGTAGTGCGGGCATATCCCATTCAGGGGTGAGTATACGATACTCAGTAGGGACCCCAAGACCTCTGAAGGTCTCCCAGGATCCATGAAGGATAAACCACAGAATTAAGATAAAATCACGAAGTATCAACCAAATATACTTAGGTATATTCCCATACATGTACCTAAGTTATCAATCACAGTTATGCTCCAACTCTTGAGCCCAAGAACAACCCATTCCACACAGAAAAGCAAGTCAGTCACATCGAAGATAATTATTGAAATTCAAGACTCAGCTCACACAGGAAATCAAGTCATCACATCGATGATAATGATTGAAAGTCAAGACTCAGCTCACATAGGTATACATCTTTAATATAGCGATAGATATGATCAGATGTAGTCATGGATTCATCTAAAATGTCAGACCCATGTAGGATACTAGACCAGCTAAGCTATCAGACCCACGTAGGATACTAGACCAGCTACTCTATTGGACCCACTCAGGATACAAGTACAGAAGACAAACTGTCAGACCCACTTAGGATACAAGTGCAGTAGTCATCGATGTCGAACCCACAGAGGATTCCAATATAGTTATCTTTATCGTCAAACCCACATAGGATTCTAGTATGGTTTTCATCGTCGTCGAACCCACAGAGGATTCCAGTACGGTAGTCGTCGCAGTCGCAACCAGCTCTAGGGTTCCCGCACACAGCACGCTCAATTCTGGGAGGGTTTTCTCCTCAAGCCAATGGGTCGATACATCAACTATTACTAAGTCCAAATTTGATGTATCCTGAAGTCCCTTCTCGTCAAAAGTAACCCAACATGACAGACGGCGCGTCAATCGGATGCCCGGTCGGAGAGATATTGGTTTTTCCGTTCCAGAGGCCCCGTTGGAATTACGCTCGTTCCAAACCCGGCCATTTTCCAAAGTTGTCCAAAACTCACTTAGATTATCGCAAAAGGACCTTATCTTCATGAGGATCCTAGTTCCATAGACGGCGCGTCGATCGGACACGCGGTCTTAAAGTTATTCATGTTTAAGTGAAATGGGTCCGGCCCGTCAAGCCCAGTGGGCTAGTGGGTCGGCCTGACCTGGTTCGGCGGGTCCAACCCGGCAGGGGGTCGTCCCGGCGGTGCGCGGCCTAGACCATGGCGGGCCGAGCAGTGTGGGGGGCATGTACCCCCAGTTTTCCGAACTGGCGGCGCCGCCCCTCCTATCCGGCCGACTGAAGTCGGTCGGTCTTCCCAGCGCGAGCAGCCGGCACAGCGGGCCGCTGTCCTCCCGCGCGGCACCTGCGGGTGCCGCCGCCTCCTCCAACCGGGCCGGCTGACAAGCTGGCCGATTTTTTCATCGAAGCGGCCCGTGGAGCGCGGGCCGCGGTCCTCCGCAGCGCGGGCCGCGATCCTCCGCAGCGCGGGCCGCGGTCCTCCGCAGCGCGGCGCCATGGGGCGCCGCGGTTCCTCCAGCCCGGCCTGCTACAGTCGGTCGGTTCTTCTTCGGCCGAGCGGCCTGAAGTTGCGGGCCACAGGTCTTCTTCACGCGGCCGGTGCGCAGCCGCTGCTTCCTCTGGTTTCCGCCACCTCTATTCACCGCCATAAAAATATTCAATAACAATCAGAGGGTCGTTGGGCCGTGTTCGTTCGGCCCGCGCCCTCTGCGTTTGGCGATATCATAAGGCCGATGACAATCCATAAATTCAATGAAGAACGAGGTACATAATATTCACTTAAAATTATATCAAACCCCCTGCCTCATAATTGTTGTTCGTTCATCGACGATCCGCGGAAGACGAGCGTCGGGGTAGTTTGGCATCGCGGAAGACGGCGTCGTGGAAGACGGCGTCGCGGAGAACAGTGTCATCCCATCAACGTTGGAAGTCATTGTCATAGATGGTGTTCCTCACGATTGGTGTCTTCTCCCTTAATGCAGAGGAAAAAAGAAAGGATGAAGGCATTCTTCACGATCTTGTTTCGGTTGAAAAGGAAAGTGGAGAGAAATTGCTTCCCATTCTTCGAGTCGTGGAGCGTTCTTCGCGGAGAGGAACACTTTCTTCTAAATCTTCCCAAGTCCCAAAAAAACGAGTTTATGCCAACCAAAAGAATTGAAGGATATTCATTATTTTAATGTTTAAAAAACAATTCAAATTCATTTAAAAATTTAAGCCAATTAATTAATAAATTAAGTTGGCATCGTTTAAGGAAGGGAGGTGGAAAGGCTCTACCTTAATGAGGGGAGGTGTCAAATTAATTAAGGGGGTGTTAATGGGGAGTTTAAGGGAGTTGAGGGGAGGTGAAAAGGTTTGGTTTTGTGTGGTCCACACCACACTAAATCCTCACATGGGAGGTTATGTGATATGTGGGCCCCACCCCTAACTTTCTCTTGGAGGAAATAACCACCTCTTAAAATAAAATTGTGTATCACCACACTTTTATTTAATTTAAGATAAATCCCCAAATTATAACTTTCAACCCGCATAAAACACAACTGCGATAAAGGTCCCCTTAAGCGAATACCAGTGCTACAAGTCCATCAGTGTCTTCGGATTTCAATTACGAGCACCAGTTCAAAAGATAGAAAAATCCACACGTATGTTTACTAAACGTACCCGAACAAAACTTTAGAAATTGATTCTGGGCACACCGGGCCTCGGAATCAGGCGCTATCAGAAACCACAGGCTCGTAAAATTCCAAAGTATTTAAGAAAAAAATTTACTTGAAATTTTTGGGTCTTTATAGAGGAAATAGATCTACCAAAAAGAAATATGACTATAATAAAACAATTTATGTGACAAAATACCCCATCATTCATAAGATCATATGACCTCATGATATCTAAAGGATGGATTAAATCCATAGAAAAGATATTCAATATAATTTTTTGTTTGGATCACCAGAAGGTAACACTTGAACTTTATCATTCCAAAGGTTAATCCAAACAATGGTGGTCAATGGTTAATAATATTAGGGAAATTGAAGAGATTTATTCCTTTTAATGGGATGAATTTAATAATATTTTCACTGAGAAATATTTTCCTAAGGCTGTTCGACTTAGGATGGATAAAAAATTCTTGGAATTAATATAAAAGGAGGAATATTTGGTGGTTTCATAACAAGAAAACTTCACTTGATGAGAAAGGTATGACCCAAATTGTATCTAAGATATTGATAGTAATATAAATCAGTTTTACTCAGAATTAAAATAAAGATATCAAAGGGCAATGTCTTCTTGTGAGTTCAAGAGCTATGAGAAACTTGTTTTATGTTCTAATAAGGTATAAATATAGTTTTTCAATGATCATGTATCCTATGAAAATAAGAAAAAGAAGGTGACCAGTTAGAAGGAAATAAGAAAGCATTCATAAAAGAAGTTTGGTGGTAAAAAAACCAAATTCCCATCTTGTGAGAAGTGTAGTAAAAAGAATCCTAGAGAATTATTTTCAAAATATGGGAAGTGCTTATGATGTGGTAAGTTTGGTCATATGGATCCCAAAATAAAGGAACATGATTAGGAATGAAATGAAAATCTAGTGGTAATATGTTTTAGTTGTAATGAGTTAGGTCATTATTCCAAATTGTGTCCCAAGTTAATTACATAGGATGGAAACCATCAATATCGAAAGCAAAAGGGTGTGGAAAAATATTTTGATACTACTTAGATTAATGTTGGGATATCAAATGAAGTGGTAACAATTATGTTACTGGTTTATTCAAATTATTTCAATACTCTGTTTGACTATGGATCTTCACATTCTGTAATTTCTTATAAATTTTCAAGAAAAATGGAAATATCACCTCATGAAAGTAAGATAGAACTTTTGGTAAAAACTTTGAGTGGAATTATTAAAGCAACCATGATTTATATTAATCTTCCTATTATCATTAGTGGGATGGTATTTCCTAAAAATCTTGGGGAACTAGCCATAGTATAGTTTGATATCATTTTGGTATGGATTGGATTTTAGTTTATCATGATAAAATAGATTTCCAAGAAAAAAAAATTTATTCAATGATTTCATACCTTTGATAACATATAAAGAAAATGGGAAATTGATAAAAGATGGTAGTGATAGTTTATTAGCTCATATTTTTGAAAATAAAGAAATAGTTCTGATTAGTGAAATCCCATTAGTGAATGAATTTACATATGTTTTTTCTGATGATTTGATTGGTGTTGTTATTTATCAGGAAATTGAATTTAATTTTGATTTATTGAATGATGTTAAGCCTATTTATAAACCCCCATATCAAATGGATCATGTATAACTTGTGTAATTGAATAATTACTTGATAAATGTTTCATTTGACCTAGCACATCACCATATGGTGCTTCTGTTTTATTTTTGAAAAATAAAGATGGTTCCATGATACTTTTCATTTATTATTGAGACTTTAATAACATCACTGTTAAGAAGAATTATCCTTTCCCTCATATCGATGATTTTTTTATCATCTATAGGGAGATCAGTGTTTTTCAAAGATTTATATGAGGTATGAGTTCCATCAACTGAAGGTGAAGGAGGATGACATTTTGAAGACAACATTTCAGATGAGATATAGGCATTATGAGTTTTTATTTATTCTCATTTTGTTATCTAATGAAACTTATATATTTATAAATATTATGAATAGAGTCATCCATTAGTTTTTAGATCAATTTGTGGTTGTTTTTATAGATGATATTTTGGTGTGTTTTAAAACCATGAGGAACAAGAAAGGAACTTAAGGATTTTTTTTTCAAACCTTGAAATAAAATAAAATATATGGAATGTTTTTTAAGAGTGAATTTTGGTTTCAAAAAAATTCATTCCTTGGAAATATTGTTTCTAAGGATGGAATAACTGTTGAGCCTACTAAAATAAAAGTTGTTGAAGAGTGGAAAATACCTACCAATGTCATAGAGATTCCTAGTTTTCTTAGAGTAGCGGGATATTACTAACAGTTTGTTGAACAAATTTATTGATTATCTAGCTCATTTACTAAATTAACTCAAAAAGGAGTTAAGTTCATCTTGATAGAAGAATGTGATGTTTTTTGAGTAACTGAAATGAAGACAAGTTAATGCTTCTATTTTGTCCTTGCCTTCTAGAAATGGTGAATTCATCATCTACAGTAATGATTCGTGAAAGGAATTGGTTTTTTCCTAAAGAAAAATGATTAGTTAATTTCTTATACTTCACATTAGTTGAAGCCTCATAAGTTTAAATACCCTGCATAAGATTTGGAATTAGATGCTGTTATTTTTCTTTAAAAATTTTGAGGCATCATTTGTATAGAGTAATGTGTAAAATTTATACTAATCAAAATAGTTTAAGGTATATATTCACTCAAAAATATTTGAACATGAGATAGAGAAGATGGTTGTAACTAATCAAGGATTATAATTGCACGATTCATTATCATCCTAGAAAAGCAAACAAAATGGCTGATTCTTTGAGTTGAAAAAGTAATGTTGCATTAACCATGTTACATTTGTAATGTGACCCTTTGGTGAATTATTTTATGAATTTTTTCCAAGAAGTTGTGGATTTAGGGACATCCTCTATTTTTTTTATTTTTCAATGTAGTTGAATTTGTCATAAATAGTTAATAGGGATCAGAAGGTGGATCAATATTTTCAAGAAAAGGTATAATTTATTAATAGTGGAAAGTTTCCTGATTTTAATATTGATAAAGAAGGTGTTTTATGATTTGGAAAAGGATTATGTGTTACCTGTGATTCACAATTTTGGAAAGATTTGTTGATTGAATCTCATAGTTCTCATTTTTTCCATTCATCTGGGAGGCACTAAGATGTATAGATACCTTCATGAGTATTACTAGTGGGATGAAATGAAAAAAGATATCACTAGCATTAAAGTGAAGTGTTTGACTTGTCAATAGTTTAAATTAGAGTTAAAGTTACCAAAGGGGATTATTCAACTATTACTAGTGATGAATTAGATGTGGGAAAATATATTAGTGGATTTCATGGTAGGATTTCCAAATAATTATCACGGTAATAATTCAATTGTTTTATTAATGATTGATTAATTAAATTGCACATTTTATTCCCATTTGAGATACAATGTATCATGATCATATTTTTAGACTATATTTAAATAAGATTATTAGGTTACATGGAGTTCCTCTCTCCATTTTATCATACCATGATCCTAGGTTCACATCCAATTTTTGGAAAGGACTTCACAAGTCATTGGGTATTTAATTAAATTTCAGTACAACTTTTAATCCTCAATCTGATGGAAAATTTGAACAGATAATTCAGAAATTTGAAGATATGCTTTTTTCTTTCTCAACGGATTACTAAGGAAGTTAGGGTCAATATATTACTTTGGTTGAGTTTTCTTATAATAATAGTTTCAATTACAGTATACATACATCAAATTTCTAGGAATTATATGTAAATTAGTGTTGAACACCAATGTTTTTGGGATGATGTAGAAGAAATGAAGTTAATGGGATCGGATTTGGTAAAGGAAATGGAAAAGAAAGTTCAGTTGATTTAGAAACACATTAGGGTATCATAGAGAAGGCATAAAAATTATGCGGATAACTGGAGAAAATATATTTCTTTCTAGGTAGGTGATCATGTATTTCTAAAAGTTTCTACATGAAAAAGTTTGATTTGTTTTGGTAAGAAGGGGAATATGAGTGCACAAGATCCTCAACCCAGTTGGTGAGGACCCAACAAGTGCATCCAAGAGACCCAACTTCAAAACTGGGTGGAGACATATTTTTGGGGGGTACTGTAGTAGTACTGTAGAAGTCACTATAATAGTCACTATTTGGTACTGTAGTAGTCAGAACTATTCATCTGTTTGGACTTTCGGGCCACCACTTTGGACCTCAGGTCCTTTAGGGACTTCGGGCCACCCAAGGCCTTTGGGCCAGTAAGGATTTTGTGCCACCTCAATGCCTTTGGGCCACCTAAAATTGTGCTAAAATGATCAGACAGACACTGCAAGGAGCAGACTTTCGATGGGGATTGAGAGAAGGAGCATTCACCTGAGTAGAAGCTAAGAGGATATTTCAGAAAGAGAGGGTATGGAATTTCCATTGGAACTAGCCTGTGCTTGCACGAGAAGCCTAGAAGAATAACCATGAGAAGGTGGAGAGATGATATCATGATGAAGAAGCTAGGAAGAGGAGTTTCAAGTATAGTCTGTATATTTTCTAAGACCTACGGGTCATGTAATATCTAAGCTTATGGGCCTTGTAAGGGTTCCCCCTCATCCCTTGAAAGGGGGTTTATCAAAATCAATAAAAAAAGAAGGACTTCAGGACATTCAGGATAAGGAAGTATGTAATCCTATGAACCTAGTTACCAAGAGTCGGTGCACTATTACATAACATTGGCATGATCACAAGGGATCAAATCCCAAAAGACCTATCAGTTTAGTAGCCTTGGAAGTACTAGATACATACATAAGTTTTACATTACATTATGAAATTAAAAACAACAACATTGTGTATCCTTTGAACACACTCATATAACTTAGATCATCCCTGCAATTCAGTCACAATATACTTCTTCGCATCCTGGGAAACATAAAACATATAAAGGGGTGATCTCAGATGCTCAGTAAGGATAACAATATAGCGTAAACTTTCATAAATAAGCATAAAAAATTAAGCCAATGTATAGGAATAAAACACAAGACTTTTAAACATAAAATTCATTATAATGTGGAAAATATAAATCAAATAATTTCATTTACTTTTTCACATGTAAATTCTATTAGTAAAATAATCACATGTAACATCAATAGCTAATTTCATAATGATGGAATGCATAATACCGGACATCATAACCACATAGTCAAGGCCTCGTGACCAGACTACAAATAATAATTTTGTCAAGGAATTATGCCAAGACACTAGTTTGTCTCATGAGACCTACTGATGCATCGAGAAGCTATAGCGGGCTCCACCCGTCACTTACTAAGTCCAATGCATTCCTCATATGAAAAGGTTGAAACATAACATAAAAATTCGTATTAAAACTATCATACGAAATGTTAATACTTTAACCATAAACCATGAATGGTATAAAAATAACACATCCACATTCAAACATATCACAAAACCTTCAATACAATATGGAAGATTGTATCATAATAAATCAACTTCAAACAAGTGTAAAATCCGTCAAAGGATGTTGACATAGATGAAATCAAAACTATTTGAGAGAAATATCTCTTTCTATTTTGAAATAATTTAAAAGTTACATAATTATAAAAGAATTTTTTTTTTGAAAATATTCTTATAAGCTTGTCAGGGAATCTTAGAAGCTTTCATAATGGTGGAAAATAACCGCACCTTCCGTATAAGTTAAAAAAACATTTTTACCTTAATTTGTCGAAAAGGTCATAAAATACCTTGTTTGGAAAATGACGGAAAGATTCCTTTCAAAAAAATTTATAAAAATTCAAAAAAGGGTATAAATTACTTTAACCCATATTATAGTAAATAGTAAAAAAAATTGAAATACATTTTTAAGAAACATGGATGATAATGATAAAGAATTCCTAGTAGATGCTCGCGTATAAACAACCTCAGATAATAAAGAGATTGTAAAATTAACCCTTACCTTATAATTTTCCTCGGTCGAGGTTATGTTAAACTCATTTATAATAGTTAAATCATTTTTATTAAATTATACAATAACCACATTCATAAATATGATATCATATATGGTCTTCTAATATTGTTTTGTTAATAATATTTCAGTAGTATCATTGTTTCGGGTGTTAACTCATTCATTTTCCTTTATATGTTTTGTTACGTAAGTAATTTTTTTTATGGATAGGATGTATTTGATTCATATAAATAGTTATATTAAGTTCATAAACATTATTTTAAATCATAAAATGAGAATTATTCTTGAATGGTTATATGGGGAATGAATCTCACCATATTTGTGGAGACGGTAATCCGTACGTATGCATGAACGACAATATCATTTTATTGATGGTAAAATCGTATGTAATTGGATGTTATATTATATATAAATAATAATTAAAATTTTATATTTATTATTTACATCAATTATACTCATTATTATAACCATCCAAATAAAGAAGTGTTGAATAACAAACTACACCAAGGCGTGGAGACGGTAAGCCGTACGTACACACGTATGGTGACTTTGTTATTAATAGGATGGATAGAATAATGAATATGGTTATACCATATTTATAATAAAATTATAGTATTTATAAGGTACTAGAGTTATTATTTTGTTATGTAAACAACAAAGAAAGAGTAAGTGTATGAAGAAAAGAACATTGGAACATGTGATGAAATTATTATCTCTTCTGCGGGTGCTTCCTTTTTGATTAGATAAAAAGGGCTCCTTAGATTGGTTTTATGATCAAAGTAAGGACTATAGGTTTAAGTGATGGTATTTTATAGGATATTTGAGTAGGGTTTGTCCAAGACAAATTTCTTTGGAGGTGTGACTTTGAGATAAGAGGAAGTACCCTTTTATCAGAGAGGTGAGGGCCACTTTTGGAAAATCTTGAAATATTATTTTATTATAAAATCATTTTTGGTTTATAATGGCTCCAAATGGATTTATTTAGAGTATAATGTGGGGATGGGTAGAAAACCTCTCAAAAAATAGGTTTTATACAAGTTTAGGTCACCATATTAACCTTATCTTTTAGATTTAACTCTTTGATAAATAGTTTAACATTTACCATGTCTTCTTGTATTATTATAATACATGGTTAATAAACTTAATATAAAATGACAAGAGAACCTCAAGTGGTTAATTAATGACATATCTATTATTATATATTTAATTTGGTAAATCCTTAGATTTTTAAGACTATTATATAATTTAATAAAATAGTATTTGTTTTAAAAACTCATTTATGTCAATTTTGACACTATTTGGTATTTGGTTTTAGTGAAAGTCATAACAACGTTCACTTCAAAAAAAATTATTTAATCATTCATAACATGTCATATTTACCTATAAAATTAGTGGAATTCATAAAAAGAATCAATTTACATTTATTTTATTATTTAAAATATCAATTATTTTAATCTTTCATTAATAAGGTAATTACTGCATCATCATTATGTCATAAATAAATTTAATTATTTAATGTCTAAAAATTATAAATAAAATATTTTTATGTATGAAATATTTTTATATTTCTAATGAATATTTATAGTCAAATTTATCTTATTTTAACCCTATATTAAAAATGTTTTAGTTATTAAAATTCGAATTTAACACTTTTAACTCTTCTCTAAATAAAATAATAATAAATGTCCTAATCTAATCCAAGTGGATCAAAGAGGATCATATTTTATTCATAAGGTTTATTTTGGTCGAAATAAACTTATCAAATATAATTAGTACATGTGTTAGGGTAATTATAATATCATTTTTACCTTTAATTACCTTATTTACTTTTAACCGTGGTAAATAAAATTCTAAAGTTACTATTCACCAAAAAAATCATCCTATTGAACCACAGTTTACATGCTGATGTCAACCGTATCTCTAAGATTTTTGAAATTTAATTTACAGAAGTGGTAAAATTACATTTTATGCAAATTTGCAAATGTGCCTAGAAGGTGGGTAAAAAGGCGTTAAATAGTTCAATAAAATTTTATATATCTAATCTTATTATAAAATGACTCCAGTGAATTAAATTAAACTAATATAGGTATTATGTATCTATTTTGAATTTAAAATAAATTTAAATAAAAATAATAATTATTTAAATAAAAGTCGGTTTTAAACAATAACGCAATGTTTTTCACTATTCATCAAAAATTGAAAGTTTTCAGAAAAATACCAAAAATTCACCCTAAGCTAATTTTTATATTCCAAATCCGAAAATGAAGTCCATTTTGAAAAATAAAATTTATAAAATTTCAAAAAGTGGGTATTTCTATTCATAACAGTCAGTTTGTCTGTTTGTGGTGTGTTAAAACTCGAAGCTGCATACAACGCAAGCTATTGTATTATTCAAAGAGAAGCGTACCGTGGAAGCTTGGGGTGTTACATTATTTCCTATATCAAATAATTTCATACTCGAAATTTCTAGAATATTACTACATAAAAATATTTGGGTGGTTCTTCATCATAAGTTCATCGGGTTGCCACATTGCCTCTTCCATCTTATGGTTTCTCCATAGAAATTTTACCAGAAGAGTCCTCTGGTTTCTCAAAACTTGTTCTCTGGTATCAAGAATCTTGATAGGCTCTTCACAATATGACAGATCGGGTTCCAATTCTATTTATTCATAGGTGAGTAAATGCGTTAGGTCAGACATGTATTTTCTCAACAGTGATACGTCGAACACATCATAAACTTTGGAGAGACTTGGAGGCATTTCCAAATGGTAAGCTACAACTCTAATTCGTTCTAAAATTTCGAAAGGTCCGATGTACCTGGGACTTAATTTACCCTTCTTAATAAATAATATTACACTCTTCCATGGAGATACCTTCAAAAAAATATGATATCCTTCTTGAAATACCAAATCCTTCCTTCGGTTATTCGCATAGCTCTTTTTCCTACTTTGAGCTACTTTGATGTGAGTTTGGATAACCTTCACCTTTTCCATTGTTTCCTCAAAAAGTTCTAGGCCTACAAGTTTTCTTTCACCAACATCATCCCAATAAGTTGGTGTGAGAAATCTCTTTCCATATAATGCTTCATATAGTGCCATCTAGATACTTGAATGGAAGCTATTATTATAAAAAAATTCTACTAGAGGTAAATATTGATCCCACATACCTTGAAAGTCAAGTGATCAAGATCTCCACATGTATTCTTAGGTTTGAATAGTCCATTCTTATTGTCTATTAGTTTGAGGGTGGTAGGCAGTGCTCAAATGAAGTTCAGTATCCAAGGATTTCAAATGACTTTTCCAAAATCTTGATGTAAAACGGGGATCACGATCAGAAAAAATCGATAGGGGTACACCATGAAGTCTCTCAACTTCATTAATATATAGTCTTGCTAAACGTTCAAGTGGTAAATCTTCTCTTATAGCAATAAAATGTGCTGATTTGGTATGAAAGTAAATAATGACCCATATTGCATCATTACTTTTAAGAGTCTTTGGTAGCCCCATGAAAAATTCCATCATAATATCATCCCATTTCCACTCAGGTATGGGAAGAGGTTGCATAACTCTTCCAGGATGTTTTCTTACAGCCTTAACCTATTGAAAAACTATACATCTTGACACATAATCAGCAATCTCGCTTTTCATGTTGTCCCACAAAAAATGTTCCTTCAAATCTATATACATCTTAGTGCTATCTGGGTGTATAGAGAAATTGGAGCTATGAGAATCATACAACAATTCCATTTTTAGATCAGGTATGTAAGGAACACAAAGTCTCTTCCCAAATTTGAAAATTCAATCTTCATATACGAATTCAATCAATCTCCCATCATTCACAGCTTTAATTTTCTTTTGAAACTTCTCATCATCAGTTTGAGAACATTTTATCCTTTCTAATAAAGATGGTTTGGAAAAAATTTGGAAAAGTAATGATGTTTCACCTTCCATGATTATTCCCATATTCATCTTTACTAGATCCATGAACATAGGATCCCTTTCAACTCTCATCTTGTTCATAACTCAACAATCCTTTTTTTCTCAAAGCATATGCCACCTTATTTGCCTTCCATGGGTGTAGTGTAAAGTGAAATCATAATCTTCAAGTATCTCGAGCTATCATCTTTGCCTCATGTCGAGTTATTTTTGTAATAAAATATACTTCAAACTATTATGATCAGTATATATCTCACATTTTTTACCATAGAGATAGTGTCTCCATATCTTCAAAGAAAAGATTATAGCTGCTAACTCAATATTATAAGTAGGATAGTTTTTTTCATGAATTTTTAGCTACTATGATGCATAGGCAATAACTATATCATTATACATAAAAACACAACAAAGTCCTTTCTTTGAAACATCACTATAAATAACAAACCCATCATTCCCTAATGGTAGAGTCAAGATAGGAGCATTGAATAATATTATCTTCAGTTCTTCAAAACATTATACACACTATTTTTTCTAAACAAATTTAACCCCTTTATGCGTGATCTTGGTTAATGGGTTAGACAATCGGGAAAAATTATATACGAAATTCCAATAATAACCTGCTAAACCAATAAAACTACCTAGCTCAGTTATACCCGTCGGTGCTGGCCATTCTTGGATTTCCTTTGTCTTTAAAGGATCAACATAGATTCTATCCTTAGAGACAATATGGACAATAAAAGAAATCTCATGAAGCCAGAATTCACACTTTCTAAGCTTCCCATATAATTCATTTCTTATAAGATTCTTTAGAATAGTACGCAAGTGATTTTCATGATCTTCGTAGCTTTTTTAGTATACCAAAATATCATCAATAAATATTACCACAAAGTCATAAAGATATTCCTTGAAAAAACTATTGATTAGATCCATGAAAACAGAGGGTGCATTAGTCAGTCCAAAAGGTATTACTATAAACTTTCAATGCCCATACCTGGTACAAAATGTTGTCTTCAGAATGTCTTCCTTCTTCACGCACAACTGATGATAAATACATCAAATGTCAATATTTTAAAAAATATTGAGCTCCATGAATTTGATCGAATAAATCATTAATTCAAGGTAGAGGATAATTTTTATTTATTGTTATAGAATTGATCTCCCTATAGTCAATGCACAACCTCATAGATCCATCTTTCTTCTTAACAAAAATAATAGGGGCTCCCCATAAAGAAACACTAGGGAAAATAAATCCTTTATTACTCAATTCCTATAGTTTTTTCTTTTGTTCCACTAATTCCACAGTGGTCATTCTATAAGGGGTCTTTGATATAGGCATTGAACTAGCAATTAAATCAATAGAAAACTCAATTTCTAATTCTGGATGATGTCCAGGTAAATCCTCTAGAAACACATCAACATATTATTTCACAATAGGTACATCCTCTATTTGAACATTCCTTTCCTCACCCATAGTTATTTCACTCTCTTCCACCCTAATAATTGAATTTAGTAGAGCTAATAGGGGTGTATCTAGATAAGAATCAGATAGTGACATTTCTTCTCTAAAGATAAGGTACTCATTATCATCATCAAAAATTGTAGCCTTTTTCTTCTTATAATAAATTTCCACATCATGGTCTGAAATCCAATCCATACCGAGGATTGTATAAAATTCATTCATGGGTATGATGATGAGATCAGCAGATAAATCACATTTATATTCCCTAATGGGAACCGATTCACAAAAATTTGTTGCAATGATACTTCCCTTAGGAGTTTTGACTGACAACTCCCTTATTAAATTAAATTGGAAATATCTAATTTTATTAGAAAACTGGGAATATATGAAACAATGTGATGATCCAGAATCAAATAAAGCATTGGATAAATTTGAGGAAACCATTAAATTATCTAACACCACGCCATTTAGAGCTTCAACCTCAGTAGTAGTGATCACATAAGTTTGGCTTTGCTATGTTGTCCTTTTCTGAGGTAAGTTTCCTTGGCACTTAGGACATTTATTTTCATAATTCCCTATTTCTCTAAAATTGTAACATTTAACATTGACAGCCTTTTTCTTTCCCTTGCAATCACATGCTTGGTGGCCTTTTTCACCACACTTTTAACAAACTCACATTCCCTTCAGGAAAGTACCAGGGTGTTTCTTCCCACATTTACTACATGATGGAAATTAAATTTCTTCCCTTCTTCTCCATATTTCCATTTCCAGAGTGTTCATCAGATCTCTTCTTCTCTTGCTTTGCTTTAAAGTCGTAAGACATAGATAAATCGTTTTCTGTCTTGATAACACATGAGACTATATCTTCGTATGACGAGAAGGATTGTGAGACTAATGATCGAAAGACAAATGATTTTAACCCATAAAATAATTGATCAATCATACTCCTTGGGTTATATATATAATATGCAACATGCCTTATTATCCTTGTAAAGTTAGCCTCATACTTTGCAACATTCTCATCCTCCTTTTTCCTCAAACTCAGAAATTGACTTTCCATATCCGCTCGATGTTCATGATAAAATTATTTTTCTAATAAAATCTATTTAAACTCCCTCCATTCCATATTTTATACTTCTTCATCCTACTTTTTGTTTTTAATTAATGACCACCATTGATCTGCATCTCCTATGAGGTGATAAAATTCCATGAAAACTTTTTCCCTTTCGCTACTCCCCAAAGCATGAAATATATTCTCTAAGGAACTTATCCATTTCTTAGATACAAATGTATTTTTAGTCCCATTGAATGTTGGTGGTTTTTGCCTCATGAAGCAGTTTAAAATTGATCCTCCGTGTTATGGATCAAGGTGATTTATACAGGTAAGGTTATTATTCATAACCTGAGTAAGTTGTCCCAGTATGGTTATAATCTATTCATCACCAGTTTCATCACCATCTCCACTATAATTATCTTGAGTAGGATAAAAATACCTACATAGATTACATATGTTAATATGATTTCCATTCCTTCCACTAGGCACCATTTCTAAAAAATGTCATAAACTAGATTAGTTTATAAATCGCAATACATAATTCCAAACTAGTAAAATACCTAACATAAATTCAATAGTTTATGCATATAATCCGTAATCATAAAAAAATGTTTTCTTTGAGGAAGTATTTACTCATAAATCCTTCATAATGGTTTGTAAAGGAAAAGTGAATTATCCTAAACCTCTTGTCAGAGTTTTCACTCCTAGGTAAATCTGTTCTAGATCCTCCTCTACTTGCTCATATCCAGAAAGGGATGTATTTCTTGGAAAACTCACAAAATCTATACATTACCAAAATTCTACGAAGTTCACTGGTACAAATATGACTTTTATCGACCGCCAAAAGCTGTCGCTAAAGGTCTATATCGGCCGCCTAGCGTCCACCAAACGGTGGCCGCTTTTGGTCTGTCGTTGTTGCTATTAGCGACCGCCATTTGGCGGCCGCTGAAGGCTAGCAGGTATGACCAACAGCGACCACCATTTGGCGGCCACTGTAGGGATGACCAACAGCGTCCGCCGTTTTGCGGCCTCTCTAGCTGACCCGAACACAGGCTACAGTGGCCGCCAAATGGCAACCGCTGTAGCTTTTAATTTTTTTTTTAAAAAAATATAAAAAATACTATGAATATCACATAAATACCATCATCATCTTCCATGCTCCGCAACCCTCATCAAATATAACTACATATCAAAATTTAATAATAAAATTAGTACCAAATAAAGCCTATAAACATATAATTGAAACAAATTAACATATTTCAATTCAAACTTACTATAACAGATCAAAAGTATATGATTTTCAAAATATATTCATAATTTTGATTATCGTTTTAAAAATATATAATAGTTAATTCTATAGTTTTAATTACAGTGTTCCCCCTCTGATTTCAGGTCAATCTGATGTTGTACGCTCTGAATTTGACAGTTTGAGGTCCATTTTGGCCGCTTATGGTACCAGAAGTGCATTCTCAGTCACCGTGGGAACACGACACCTCCGATTGGTGTGTCGTCTGCCCGAAAACTTCACAATTCACTCACCCGTTGTTTTCGTCCGATTTCAGGTCAATCCAACATCGTTCGGCTGGTTTGGACCACCCCACGTGCCTTTCGGAAGCGCGCCCAACACTTAAAAAGCGCATATTGAGCTGTTGCGTGAAAAACACACGTCCGATTGATGTTCTGTCTCCTTGTACACGTCAAGAATAATAATTACAGTGTTCCCCTCTGATTTCAGGTCAATCTGATGTCGTACGCTCTGAATTTGACAGTTTGAGGCCCATTTTGGCCGTTTATGGCACCAGAAGTGCGTTCTCGGTCAGGGCGGGCATACGGCACCTCCGATTGGTGTTCCATCTACCTGACCACTTCACAATTAACTCACCCATTGTTTTTGGCCAATTTCAGGCCAATACGACGTCATTCGGCCAGTTTGGACCACCCCACGTGCGTTTCGGAAGCACGCCCAACACTTAAAAAATGCATATTGAGCTGTTGCGTGCAAACCGCACGTTCGATTGACGTTCTGTCTCCTCTTACACATCAAGAATAAAAACTACAGTGTTTCCCCTCTGATTTCAGGTCAATCTGATGTCGTACACTCTGAATTTGATAGTTTGAGGCCCGTTTTGGCCGTTTATGGCACCTAAAATGCATTCTCAGTCACCGCGGGCACACACCACCACCGATTGGCATGCCGTCTGCCTGAACACTTCACAATTCACTCACCCATTGTTGTCTTCTGATTTCAGGACAATCCGACGTCGTTCAGCCAGTTTGGACCACCCCACGTGCGTTTCGGAAGCGCGCCCAACACTTAAAAAGCACATATTGAGTCGTTGCGTGAAAACCGCACGTATGATTGACGTGTCGTCTCCTCTTACACATCAAGAATAATAATTAAAGTGTTCCCCTTCTAATTTCAGGTCAATCCGATGTCGTATGCTCTGAATTTGACTGTTTGAGTCCCGTTTTGGCCGTTTATGGCACCAGAAGTGCGTTCTCGGTCATCGCGGGCACATGGCACCTCCGATTGGCATACCGTCTACCTGAACACTTCAAAATTCACTCACCCGTTGTTTTCGTCCGATTTCAGGCCAATCTGACATCGTTCGTCTGGTTTGGACCACCCCATGCGCGTTTCAGAAGGGCACTCAACACTTAAAAAGCGCATATTGAGCCGTTGCGTGCAAACCGCACGTCTGATTGACGTGTCGTCTCCTCATACACATCAAGAATAATAATTACAATGTTCCCCCTATGATTTCAGGTCAATCCGATGTTGTACGCTCTGAATTTGACAGTTTGAGGCCCGTTTTGGCCGTTTATGGCACCAGAAGTGCGTTCTCAGTCACCGCGGGCACACGACACCTCTGATTGGTGTGTCGTCTACCTGACCAATTCAAAATTCACTCACCTGTTGTTTTCGTCCGATTTCAAGCCAATCTGACATTGTTTGGCCAGTTTGGACCACCCCACGCGCCTTTCGGAAGCGCGCTCAACACTTAAAAAGCGCAATATTGATCTGTTGCGTGAAAAACACACATCCGATTGACGTGTCGTCTACGCGTACATGTCACAAAAAATAATTAGAATGTTTCACAGTCGTTTTAGGTCAATCTGAGGTCGTCCGCTATGAATTTGACCGTTTGACGCCCGTTTTGGCCGTTTATGACACCAGAACTGCGTTCTCGGTCACCGCGGGCACACGGCATGTCCGATTGACGTGTTGTCTGCTAGAACACTTCACAATTCACTCACCTGTATTTTTCATCTGATTTCAGGCCATTCAAACTTCGTTCGGCCCATTTGGACCCCCATGCACATTTACGAAGCGCGCACATCACTTAAAACACGCATATTGAGCCGTACCGCGCAAACCGCACGTCCGATTGACGTTCCGCCTATACATACACGTCAAGAATAATAATTAGAATGTTGAACGGTGGTTTCAGGTCAATCCAAGGTTGTCCTCTATGAATTTGACCGTTTAACGCCCGTTTTGGTCGTTTATGACACCAGAACTGCGTTCTCGGTCACCACGGGCACATGGCATGTCCGATTGACCTGTCGTCTGCTCGACCACTTCGCAAATCACTCACCCGTATTTTTTGTCTGATTTCAGGCCATTCCAACTTTGTTCGGCCCGTTTGGACCCCACTCACGCGCGTTTATGAAGCGCACACATCACTTAAAACACGCATATTGAGTCGTACCGCGCAAACCTCATGTCTGATTGACCTTCCATCTACGCGTACACGTCACGAATAATAATTAGAATGTTGCACGGTGGTTTCAGGTCAATATGAGGTCATCCGCTATGAATTTGACCGTTTGATGCCCGTTTTGGCCGTTTATGACACCAGAACTGCGTTCTCGGTCACCGCGGGCACACGGCACGTCCGATTGACGTGCCATCTACTCGAACACTTCAAAAATCACTCACCTGTATTTGTCTTTTGATTTCAGGACATTCCGACTTCGTTCGGCCCATTTGGACCCCTCTCACGCGCGTTTATGAAGCGCGCGCATCACTTAAAACACGCATATTGAGCCGTACCACGCAAACCGCACGTCCGATTGACGTTCCGTCTATGCGTACACGTCACGAATAATAATTAGAATTTTTCATGATGGTTTCAGGTCAACCTGAGGTCGTCCTCTATGAATTTGACCGTTTGACGCCCGTTTTGGCAGTTTATGACACCAGAACTGCATTCTCGGTCACCGCGGGCACACGACACGTCCGATTGATGTGTCATCTGCTCGACCAATTCACACATCACACACCCGTATTTTTCGTCTGATTTTAGGCCATTACGACTACATTCGGCCCGTTTGGACCCGCCTCACGCGCGTTTATGAAGCCCGCGCATCACTTAAAACATGCATATTGAGCCGTACCGCGCAAACCGCACGTCCGATTAACGTTCTGTCTTCACGTCCACGTCACGAATAATAATTAGAATTTTTCACGGTGGTTTCAGGTCAATATGAGATCATCCGCTATGAATTTGACTGTTTGACGCCCGTTTTGGCCGTTTATGACACCAGAACTGCGTTCTCGGTCACCGCGGGCACACGACACGTCCGATTAACGTGCCGTCTGCTTGACCACTTCACAAATCACTCAACCATATTTTTTTTCTGATTTTGAGGCCATTACGACTTCGTTCGGCTCATTTGGACCCCCCTCACGCGCATTTATAAAGCGCGCGCATCACTTAAAACACGCATATTGAGCCGTACCGCGCAAACCGCACATCCGATTGACGTGCCGTCTGCGCGTACACATCACAAATAATAATTAGAATGTTTCACGATGGTTTCAGATCAATATGAGGTCGTCCGCTATGAATTTGACCATTTGACGCCCGTTTTGGCCGTTTATGACACCAGAACTACTTTCTCGGTCATTGCGGGCACACGGTACGTCCGATTGACATTCTGTCTGCCCGACCACTTCAAAAATCACTCACCCATATTTTTCATATGATTTCAGGCCATTCCGACTTCCTTCGGCCCGTTTGGACCCCCCTCACGCGCGTTTATGAAGCGCGCACATCACTTAAAACACGCATATTGAGCCGTACCGCGCAAACCGCATGTCCGATTGACGTTCTGTCTACGCGTATACATAAAGAATAATAATTAGAATGTTTCAAGGTGGTTTCAGGTCAATATGAGGTTGTCCTCTATGAATTTGTCCGTTTGACGCCCATTTTGGCCGTTTATGACACCAGAACTGTGTTCTCGGTCACCGCGGGCACCCGGCACATCCGATTGACATTCCTTCTGCTCGAGCACTTCACAAATCACTCACCCATATTTTTCATCTTATTTCAGGAAATTCCAACTTTGTTCGGCCAATTTTGACCCCCCCCCCACGCGCGTTTATGAAGCACACGCATCACTTAAAACACGCATATTGAGTCGTACCGCTCAAACTGCATGTCCAATTGACATGTCGTCTACGCGTACACGTCATGAATAATAATTATAATGTTTCACAGTGTTTTCAAGTCAATATGAGGTCATCCGCTATGAATTTGACCATTTGACGCCCGTTTTGGCCGTTTATGACACCAGAACTGCGTTCTCGGTCACCGTGGGCACACGGTACGTCCGATTGACTTGTCGTCTGCTCGAGCACTTCAAAAATCACTCACCCGTATCTGTCATCTGATTTCAGGCCATTCCAACTTCGTTCGCCCTGTTTGGACCCCCCCCCCCCCCCCACGCGCGCCTATGAAGCGCGCGCATCACTTAAAACACGCATATTGAGCCGTACCACGCAAACCGCACATTCTATTGATGTTCCGTCTGTGCGTACATGTCACAAATAATAATTATAATGTTTCACGGTGGTTTCAGGTCAATCCGAGGTCGTCCGCTATGAATTTGACCGTTTGACGCCCGTTTTGGCCGTTTATGACACCAGAACTGCGTTCTCGGTCACCGCGGGCACACGACACGTCTGATTGACGTGTCGTCTGCTCCAACACTTAACAAATCACTCACCCATATTTTTTTTCTAATTTCAGGCCATTCCAACTTCGTTCGGCCCATTGGACCCCCCTCACGCGCGTTTATGAAGCGCGCACATCACTTAAAACTCACATATTGAGCCGTACCGCGCAAACCGCACGTCCGATTGATGTTCCGTCTATGCGTACATGTCACGAATAATAATTAGAATGTTTCACAGTTGTTTCAGGTCAATATGAGGTCGCCCGCTATGAATTTGACCGTTTGACGCCCGTTTTGGCCGTTTATGACACCAGAACTGCGTTCTCAGTCACCGTGGGAACACGGCACGTCCAATTGATGTGTCATCTGCTCGAACACTTCACAAATCACTCACCTATATTTTTCGTCTGATTTCAGGCCATTCCGACTTCGTTCGTCCCGTTTGGACCCCCCCACGCGCGTTTATGAAGTGTGTGCATCACTTAAAACACGCATATTGAGCCATACCACGCAAATTGCATGTCCGATTGACATGTCGTCTACGCGTACACATCATGATTAATAATTAGAATGTTTCACGGTGTTTTTAGGTCAATCCGAAGTCATCCTCTATGAATTTGACCGTTTGACGCCCGTTTTGGCCGTTTATGACACCAGAACTGCGTTCTCGGTCACCGCGGGCACACGGCACGTCCAATTGATGTGTCGTCTACTCGACCACTTCACAAATCACTCACCCGTATTTTTTGTCTGATTTCAGGCCATTCCGACTTCGTTCGGCCCATTTGGACCCCCCTCATGCGCGTTTATGAAGCGCGTGCATCACTTAAAACACGCATATTGAGCCGTACCGCGCAAACCGCACGTCCGATTGACGTGTCGTCTATGCTTACATGTCACGAATAATAGTTAGAATGTTTCACAGTGTTTTCAGGTCAATCTGAGGTCGTCTGCTATGAATTTGACCGTTTGACGCCCATTTTGGCCGTTTATGACACCAGAATTGCGTTCTCGGTCACCGCGGGCACACGGCATGTCCGATTGACATTCCGTATACTTGACCACTTCACAAATCACTCACCCATATTTTTCGCCTGATTTTAGGCCATTCCGACTTCATTCTGCTTGTTTGGACCCCCCCCCTCACGCGAGTTTATGAAGCGCGTGCATCACTTAAAACACGCATATTGAGCCGTACCACGCAAACCGCACGTCTGATTGACGTTCCATCTCTGTGTACACATCACTAATAATAATTAGAATGTTGCATGGTGGTTTAGGTCAATATTAGGTCTTCCACTATGAATTTGACCGTTTGACGCCCGTTTTGGCCGTTTATGACACCAGAACTGCGTTCTCGGTCACCGCGGGCACACGACACATCCGATTGATGTTGCGTATGCTCGAACACTTCAAAAATAACTGAACCGTATTTTTCGTCTGATTTCCGGCCATTCTGACTTCATTCAGCCCGTTTGGACCCCCCCTCACGCGCGTTTATGAAGCGCACGCATCACTTAAAACACGCATATTGAGTCGTACCGCGCAAACCGCACGTCCGATTGACGTTACGTCTGCGCGTACACGTCAATAATAATAATTATAATGTTTCACGGTGGTTTTAGGTCAATATGAGGTCGTCCACTATGAATTTGACCGTTTAACGCCGGTTTTGGAAGTTTGTGACACCAGAACTGTGTTCTCGGTCACCGCGGGCACACGACACGTCTGATTGACATGCCGTCTGCTCGAGCACTTAAAAAATCACTCACCCATATTTTTCGTCTGATTTCAGACCATTCTGACTTCATTTGGACCGTTTAGACCCCCCCCCCACGCACGTTTATGAAGCGCGCGCATCACTTAAAACCCGCATATTGAGCCGTACCGCGCAAACCGTACGGCCGATTGACGTGCCGTCTACACGTACATGTCACGAATAATAATTAGAATGTTTCACGGTGGTTTCAGGTCAATATGAGGTCGTCCTCTAGGAATTTGACCGTTTGACGGCCGTTTTTTCCATTTATGACACCAGAACTGCGTTCTCGGTCACCGCGGGCACACGACACGTCCGATTGACGTGTCGTCTGATCAACCACTTCACAAATCACTCACTCGTATTTTTCATCTGATTTCAGGCCATTCCGACTTCGTTCGGCCCATTTGGACCCCCCTCACGCGCGTTTATGAAGCGCGCGCATCACTTAAAACACGTATATTGAGTCGTACCGCGCAAACCGCACGTCCGATTGACGTGCCGTCTGCGCGTACACGTCACGAATAATAATTAGAATGTTTCATGGTAGTTTTAGGTTATAAATACTAAAACAAACTAATCTAGGTAAAAAAGGATAATTATATTCACCAAGGATATAAAAACTTCTAGAGAATTCATCAACACAAATGAAATTACCTCATGCATGGGGTTCATTCTCATCTGGATCACCAATATCACTGCGATGTCCACCAGATGTATTCGGAGCCTACAATATATATCAATATTATGTATCTTAAACATATCAATAAAAGTCAATCTGAGTATGGTTTGTTTTATTTTTTACCTGTGGCGCCACTTGTTGCGTCGTCATATCATCGATACGTGATGACATCTGTGACAACCTCTCCTCATACTCTGCATGTAACTGCTGAAACTGTGCATCAAAATTACGCTGCATATCCTGTATGGAAGCATCTATCTCAACCTGTGTGCGCATCCTTGACTCTCTACATGAACCCATCACATCTTCTCTAACAACTGCACGTCGTGGGACACCGCCGTCATAAGTCAAAGAATAACCATGACCATCATGCCCCACGACATGGTGAAATATTTCATCTCTACGCACAGTACTATGTCATTGATCCTTTGGAAACTCTGCTAACTGAGCGCCAAACTGATCCTGTAGCATATAATGAATCAATGAAAAAATACTAATAATTTATATAAAATAAAAATACATTTATTAGTAAATAATTTTCTTACTATAACACCAGAAACATCAGGATCACCCGACCTACGAGTCCTCATCCATATAGACATTCGATCGATTTGATCACCGCGTTGGTGTAACTATAATAAAGGGGTTCACCATGTTATACTACAATATTTTTAAAATATGAATGAAATAGTGAATTCTAAACTTACATCATGTCTGAGCTGTGACACATGTCGAGTGCCAAGTCTGGAAGGTATGCCCTGCATCGCCCAATTATGTGAATGACGAGCAGACTCGTTCTACAATCAATGTATTTACTTAGTAAACATTTGAAAAATTAGTCATTTATAGATTAAAAGTAATAAATCTTACCATCGCTGCCTCACTCGACCAAAACACAACCAAATACTGCCATTGCGCAGGAAGAATGCCCGGAGGGACTCACTGTAGAATGTCTAGCACACCCGCAAATGGTGTCCAGTGATCTCTCTTCACCCTTGACTTGTAATACTTCCATAATTTTCAGCATTTGGACATACATATAGCCCAAAACTCATCTGGACAGTATGTCAAATTATCCTGTTAAAAAAATTGTCTGTAGATGGGACAATAATAATAACAATATATCATGAAAAATTAAACATTGAATTTACCTGAACCTCCCTCCATAATCTGTCCATCGTATCCTGGGGGAAATAACTCCAGTCATGAGTCATCAGAGGGAATCTATGTGAGTCTCGTATCATATGCCCAAACTGACGACTCAATGTAGTAGCACCATCTCCAACTGGATGAAATGTGTCGTCAAATAACACATCCAATCAGGCTCCAGAGTTCCAGGATCTAACTGCTCTACTAGGACCCCTACGTCTGCTGGAAGAAGCACTAGATCCTGATAACCATAAATTCATAATTCAATTACAATATAAATTAATGATTAGAAACAGTTAGGGAAATATACACAGAAAATTACAATCAATTAATTTAGAAAAATAAAAACATACATACCGACAACATCAGGTGAACCACTGTGACCACCCTGTGACATACCTACATTAAAAGAAATTATAGTTAAATCAAGCAATTTTTATACATATACAACTTATAAATATTTTTACAAACAATAACTGGGGATATAAATACAATTTTCACTAATCATGAAAGTCTATCATATCTCCTTCAACTGTCTCTCTGGCCCATGGTATATCTTCATCTCGTACAGCTACTGTTGTTTGGTCAAGTGTTTGATCAGGAAATGTGACAACGTCAGGTTCTTTTTGGTCAATCATAAAAACCCCTCTTTTAGACATTTTCACCACAACTTTCCAATCAGAATCAATGCCGACAAAGTAAACTTGTTTTGCCTGTGATGTTAGTATAAAGGGCTCACTGCTTACTCATTCATCTTTATATAGCATATTGTTAAAGTTTACTATTGTAAATTGGAAGTTATCAACTTTCGTTCCTCGAACAGGATCGACCCAATCACACCTTAACAATATGTGTTTTAAACCACGACCATAAAAAACCTCAATAATATCTCTCAACAATCCATAATAATAACCTGCATCAACAAAATAACAACCAACACCACTATTTTGTGTGGATCGGTTCAATGCAACATCGCTAATATGAAATAGTAATCTGTTAGCATCCAAAGACTTGTAGCGTCGAGCTGTAATAAATGGACCATCAGCTAGTTGGTTGAGTTCTTCGCTCACAGGATGGGTTAAATCACGTAACTTTTGAATCTGCAAATTTCACATATATAGTTTAATGGATAAAGGATTGTGAAAATACAACTAAGTTGCACTATAAAAATATTAAATCAATTATACGTACATGAGTCTTGAACCACTCATGAAATGTGTTGAAATGATGTTTTTGGATTTGATAGTCAGTTGCACGGGGCCTTTCACGTTTCAACTCAGCGATATGCATCCTAAATCACAACACAATATAAGGTAATCAATAAAATAAATATAGAAACAAAATACACATCAACTATGAAACTTACTGTATCAATGGAAAAACTGATGGAGTGTTGAACAACACATATCGATGAGCTTGAACCCACTCATCATTCTGCATATCAAACGTTATTCCTTCTCTAATTGGACCCTCCTCATTTTGGGAGGGTTTATCTATATTTGTTTTAACCTCATCAATATATGAAGCACAAATATTAGTACACTCATCCATTAAATATCCCTTGGCAATTGAGGCTTCTGGATGAGCTTTGTTGCACACATATCGTTTCAATGTATTTAAGTATCGCTCTATTGGATACATCCACCTGAATTGTACGGAACTGCCAGCAGTGACTTCACCAGTTAAATGAATGGTCAAGTGAACCATGACATCAAAAAAAGACAGTGGGAATAGTTTTTCTAGGTGACATAGTGCAAGTACAATCTTATCCTGTAGCTTTTCCAAATCACTCGTGCGATGATTCCTTGAACAGAGCTGTCTGAAAAAATTAGAAACTTCAATTAACGGCTCAACAACCTGGGTAGGTAAGCAATCACGAATTGCTATAGGAATTAACTGTTGAATCAGAATATGATTATCATGATTGTTCAACCCGTGTAATGTCATGCTCGTCATATTCACATGCTTGGAAATATTAGAGCAATAACCATCTGGCACCTTAATAGTCTTCAAAATTGATAGAAATGTTTGTTTCTCTTTTTTACTCATTGTGTACTATGCAGCAGGCATGTATGCACGATTTCCTTCACCCGGTTGTAAATGTAAAGGTTTTCTCAATCCCATTTCTTGCAAATCACGTCGAGCATTAGCACTATCCTTTGATTTCCCCTTGACACCTAAAATGGTGCATAGTATATTATCACATAAATTTTTCTCAATGTAAATCACATCCAAATTATGTCTTAAAATATTATATTTCCAATAAGTCAATTCAAAAAAAATACTCTGTTTCTTCCAATTATGACTGCGTTGTCTATTTGCAGCAGGAATAGAAGGCAATGCAGGAGCCAATAAATCTTGAAATCATACATTGTATGGATGTTTTCTTGATCAAGTTGTGCAAAAATTTGAACCCCAGATAGTATTTGTGGTGATGGTTCATACTCTCTATTCCCATCAAACGATACACGGTCTTTTCTGAACCTGTGCAATGAAGGAAGAAATCACATGTGACCAAGATATGCCCACTTTATACAGTTCTTAAGCCATATATATTTCTTACTCTTATTACAACAAGGGCAAGAAAATTCTCCTTTTGTACTCCAACCTGATAAGTTAGCATACACTGGGAAATCATTAATTGTCCATAACAAAGCGGCCCAAAGTCTAAACATTTCATTAGCTTCCAAGTCAAAAGTCATTACACCATCGACCCAAAATTCTTGCAGCTCATCAATCAAAGGTTTCATGTAAACATCGATTTTATCACCAGGTCCTCTCGGTCCATCAATTAGAATTGACAGTAACAAAAAAGGTTTCTTCATACATACCCATGGGGGAATGTTGTATGGAACCAACACCACTGGACACATACTATGTGTCGCACCAACCATGGAACTAAATGGGTTAAAACCATCTTCTGCCAAACCCAGTCGAATATTACGATCATCTCGGGAAAATTCTGGGTGTCTTTGATCAAACTCTTTCCATGCCAAAGAATCTTCCGGGTGAGTTAATTTATCAACCTCTTTCTTTCTCTCTGAATGCCAAGTCATCAATTTAGCAATTTTAGTTGAAATTAAGAATCTCTTTAGTCTCAGTTTTAGTGGGAAATAACGCATCTGTTTAGCAGCAACTTGTTTCCCTTGATTCAAGACTCTCCCAGGAAGAATCTGACTACCTTGATTAATCTCATTGGTCTTCCACCTGGATGTATAGAAAACAGTACAATTATTTAATTGTGAATTCTCTTTTCTTAACAACATACAATTATTGCGACACGCATCAATTGTATCATATGTAAAACCAAGATCACCGGTCAACTTCCGAGCTTGATAGAATGACTCCGGAATCTTCGCTCCAGCAGGGAGTACTTTCTTCAACAATACCAACAAAATGTCGAATGAGGTGTCTGACCACTGGTTCAAAGCCTTCAGGTGTAACAATTCAACGATGAATTACAGTTTACTAAATTTAGTGCATCCAGGATATAATTCAGTATGCGCATCGTCAAGAATTTCAAAGAATTTCAATGCTTCTCCATCTGTAGAAGAACGGGGATTACTCGATCCAACGTCGTCATTTACGACATTACTGTCTTCAGGTTAAAACTGGCACATCATATCATTGAGCATTATGTTCATCAGATCAACTGTTCTTGAATCAACATTTATATGATTACTTTCCGAGTGATGACATGAAACAGAATCTTCTCCATGATGTGTCTATGTATTATAGTTTTTCAAAAACCTATTCAAAAACAAATGTTCTCTAACACTATCGCATTTGAAGAGATATCTATTTTCACATTTTCTGCATGGACAACTAATCAAATCGCTTGGAAATCTGCTGGTGAAATCCATAAATTGCTTAATCCCCTCAAAATATTCAGCCGAAAACCTATCTTGCATATCAATCCAGCTCTTATCCATATATGTATTTATAATAGAAATCAAAAGTGAAATATCTTATCTAAATTATAAATAAACACATATCATTAAATTTGAAAACCAATGACTTCAAAGCTAAATTTGAAGGATAAAAAACATTACCTGTAGAGGACTCGACCGCGGGTAACGGGGTGCGACTCGATTGCAGATTCATGACGGCGCAGCGACTTGACAATAGGGGTTCGACGCCCGGAATTGAAAGCGGCGGAACCGCTGAAAGAAGCGTGGGAGGGTTCTACACGGCGGGGCACGACGAACCATAAGGGTCCGACAGAGGCAGGACGTGAGGACTCGCCAGAGGGATGCAGCGGGGCTGAGAGGGGACAAAGGGGGCAGGACTGTCTGAAGGTGCAGCGCAGGCTGTCGAGGTCGCGGGTGGTGCAGCGCGGGGTTGGGGCAGGACTGTCCGAAGGTGCAGTGCAGGCTGTCGGGGTCGCGGGTGGCGCAGCACGGGGTTGCGGGTGGTGCAGCGCAGGGTTGCTGGTGGCGCAGGGGGTCGTCGGGGTTGCGGGTGGCGCATCGCGGGGTCGGGGTCGTCGGGGGTCGCTGGGGGTTGGGGTCACCGGGGGTCAGGTCGTCGGGGTAGCCAGGGGTCGCCGGGGCTCGCAGGGGCTCACCAGGAGTCGGGGTTGCAGGGGTCACCGGGGGTCGGGGTCACCGGGGGCGGGGTCGCCGGGGTCGGGGTCGCGGGGGGCGGGGTCGTGGGGGTTGGGGTCGCAGGGTCGGGGTGCGGGGTCGGGGAGGGTCGGGGTGCGGGGTCAGGGAGTGTAATTGGGGGGGGGGGTCAGGAAATGGGGTAAAATTAGGTATTATGTGTAGCGGCCGCCATTTGGCGGTCGCTGTTGATAGCATTAGCGGCCGCCAAATGGCAGCCGCTATAGGTCTCCCGCCTCCAAAAGTAAAAATTCTAGTAGTGGTTCTTCTATACTAATCCTCAAAGTTTATCTTAGGGTAATGTTATCTAATCAGAATTTTTCAAAATCTAGTTTCCAAGGTTTGTACTAAACTTCCTCTAATACCAACTGTAACACCCCAACCTTAGTTACCCAGAGTCAGTGCATTATTACATAACATTGGCTTGATCACGAGGGATCAAATCTCGAAAGACTGATTTGTTTAGTAGCCTTGGAAGTACTAGATACATACATAAGTTTTACATTACATTATGAAATGAAAAACAACAAAATTGTGTCTCCTTTGAACACACTCATATCCCTTATATTATCCCTTAAAGTAAGTCTTAATATACTTCTTCGCATCCTGGGAAAAATAAAACATAGAAAGGGGTGAACTCAGATGCTCAGTAAGGATAAAAATATAGCCAAAACTTTCATAAATAAGCATAAACATTTAAGGCAATGTATAATACTAAAATACAAGATTTTTAAACTTAAAATTCAACATAATATGGAAAATATAAATAAAATAATTCCATTTACTTATTCACATGGATATTCTACTAGTCAAATAATCACTTGTAATATCAATAGCTAATTTCATAGTGATGGAATGTATAATGTCGGACATCATAACCACATAGTCAAGGCATCGTGCCAAGACTATAAATAATAATTTTTTCAAGGACTTGTGCCAAGTCACTAGTTTGTCTCATGAGACCAACCGATGCATCGAGGAGCTATAACGGGCTCCATCCATCACTTACTAAGTCCAATGCATTCCTCATATAAAAAGGTTGAAACATAACCTAAATGTTCATATTAAAACTAGCATACGAAATGTTAATACATTAACCATAAACCATGAATGGTATAAAAATAACACATACACGTTCAAACATATCACAAAACCTTCAACACAAAATGTAATATTATATCATAATAGGTCAACTTTAAACAAGTGTAAAATTCATCAAAGGATGTTGACATAGATGAAATCAAAACTATTTGAGTGAAATATCTCTTTCTATCTTGAAATCATTTATAAGTCAAATAATTATAAAAGAAAACATTTAATTTGAAAATATTATTATAAGATTGTAAGGAAAGCTTCAAAGGTGTTATAATGGCATAAAATATCCACACCCACCGTATAGTTTAAAAAAAATTCTTACCTTAATTTTTCAAAAAGTTCAAAAAGTACATTGTTTGGAAAAAGACAGAAAGATTCATTTAAAAAAAATAAAAAAAGTAAAACAAGGGTATAAATGAATTTAACCCATATTCTAGGAAATAGTAAAAATGTTTTGAAATACATTTTTACGAAACAAAAATGAGGATGATATAGAATTCCCAGTATATGCTTATGTATAAACAACCTCAAATAATAAAGATATTGTAAAACCAACCCTTACCTTTTACTTTTACTTGTTCAAGGGTAAGTTAAACTCTTGTATAATATTTAAATCATTGTTATTAAATTATACAAGAACCACGTTAATAAATATGATATCATATATGATCTTCTAATATTGCTTTGTTAATAATATTTTAGTAGTATCATTGTTTTAGGTGTTAACTGATTCATTTTCCTTTATATGTTTTGTTACATACATCATGTTTGTTATGGATAGGATATATTTGATTCATATCAAGAATGATATTAAGTTCATAAACATTATTTTAAATCATAAAATGAGAATTATTCTTGAATGGTTACGATGGGGAATGAATCTCAGCGCGTTCGTAGAGACGATATTCCATACGTACGCACGAGCGACAATATCATTCTATTGATGGTAAAATCACATGTAATTGTTTGGTATATTACATATACAGAATCATTAAAATGTTATATTTATTATTTACATAAATTATACTTATTATTATACCCATCAAAATAATGAAGTGTTGATTAACAAACTACACCACGGCGTGGAGATGGTAAGTCATACGTACGCACGTATGGTGACTTTTTCATTCATATGATGAATAGAATAATGAATATGATTGTACCATATTTATAATAACATCACAATATTTATATGGTACTGGAGTTGTTATTTTAGTATGGAAACAACAAAGAAATAGAAATTGGAATAAGAAAAGAACTTTGAAAGAGGTGATGAAATTATTACCTCTTCTTCGGGTTTGATCAAAAGGGATTCTTAGGTTGGATTTCTGATCAAAGTAATTTTCCTATGTTGAATTGAGGGTAGTTGGGAGGATGTTTTAGTAGGGGTTGGCCGAGCCAAATGGATTTGGAGGTGTGATTTTTAGAGAAGGGGAAGTACCCTTTTATAAGAGAGGTGAGGGTCACTTTAGGAAAAGCTTGAAATATTATTTTATTATAAAATAATTTCAGTTTCTAATGGATACAAATGGATTTAATTCAAGGTTAAGATGGGGATGGGTCGAAAAACTCTCAAACAATAATTTTTAGACAAGTTTAGGTCACCATATTAATCTCATCTTTTAGATTTAACACTTAGTTAAATAGTTTAATTTTTACCATGTCTTCTTGTATTATTATAATACATGGTTAATAAAATTACTATAAAATTAAAAGAGAACCTCAAGTAGTTAATTAATGAGATATATATTATTATAAAATTCCTTTGGCTGAACCTTATATTTTTAGGACTATTATATAATTTAGTAAAATAGTATTTGTTTTAAAAACTCATTTATGTCAATTTTGACACTATTTGGTATTTGGTTTTTGTGAAAGTCATAACAACTTTATAAATTCGAAAAAAAATTATTTAATAAATCCTAAAATGTAATATTAACCTATAAAATTATTTGAATGTGTCAAAAGTTTCAATTTACATTTATTTTAATATTTAAAATATCAATTATTTTAATCCTTTATTAATAAGGTAATTACTGCATAATCATTGTGTCATAAATAAATTTAATTATTTAATGTCTAAAAATTATAAATAAAATACTAGTATCAAGGAAATATTATTATATTTATAGTGAATATTTATAGTCGAATTTATCTTATGTATAACCCTATATCAAATATGTTTTAGTTATTAAAATTTGAATTTAACACTTTTAACTCTTCTTTAAATAAAATAATAATAAATGTCCTAATCTAATCCAAGTGGATCAAAGAGGATCATATTTTATTGATAAGGTTGATTTTGGTCGAAATACACTTATCCAATAGAATTAAGACTTGTGTTAGGGTAATTGTAATATCATTTTTACCTTTAATTACACTATTTACATTTAAGTACGGTAAATAAAAATCAAAAGTTACTATTCGATAAAAATTATTTTCATCCTATTGAACCACATTTTACTTAATAATTTCAACCGTGTCTCTTTGATTTTTGAAATCTAATTCACAAAAGTGGTAAAATTACGTTTTATGCAAATTCACAAATGTGCCTAGAAGGTGGGTAAATAGGCGTTAAATAGTTCAATAAAATTTTATAAATATAATCTTATTATAAAATGACTCTAATGAATTACATTGAAATAATATAGGAATTATGTATATATTTTTACTTTAAAATAAATTTAAATAAAAATAATTATTATTTAAATAAAAGTCAGTTTTAAACAATAACGCAGTGTTTTTCACTATTCATCAAAAATTGAAAGTTTTCAGAAAAATACCAAAAAATCACCCTAAGCTAATTTTGATATTCCAAATCCAAAAAATGAAGTCCATTTTGAAAAATAAAATTTAAAAAAATTCAAAAAGTGGGTATTATTATTTATAACGGCTAGTTTGATTGGTCAGAGTGTGCTAGAACTCAAAGTTGCATACAATGCAAGCTATTTCATTATTCAAAGAGAATCGTACTGTGGAAGCTTGGGGTGTTACAAATTATGTACTGGATTTATCTCTTTTTTTTTCACTGAAGTAGTTCAACTGGAAGAGAATCATTCCTATAAGGAATAACCAGTTCAGGTTCCTAACTTCATAGAGAAAGTGATTTGGAATAAGGTGATTGGTTATGTTAAGATTTTATGGAAAACCCATATGATTTAAAGGGAAATATGATAATCTAAAAATTATTTGAGGGAAATATATCTCCACTTATTTGATAAAATAATAAAATCGAAAGGATGAAATTTCCAAAAGGATAAAGGATGTAACATCCCAAGTAAATATAGAATAATAATATTTATATATATATATTAATATTTATGAATTAAATAGTAATTTTATATTAAAAGGGACACTATAACCAATTTCATACATGACACACAATAATGAGTTTTCACTAATAAAAATTTACCCTATACTAATGGTTTCGAACCATTGGTATAGGACATGAAACTATTGGGATAACCTATCCCAATGGTTTTTAGAACCATTGGTGTGTGGGCCGTCAGGATAGACCTAT
This sequence comes from Viscum album, assembly GCA_963277665.1. Taxonomy (NCBI): domain Eukaryota; kingdom Viridiplantae; phylum Streptophyta; class Magnoliopsida; order Santalales; family Viscaceae; genus Viscum; species Viscum album. The sequence goes on from OY728140.1 coordinate 499,862,759, forward strand.
ACCAACGGTTTTATAGAAACTGTTGGTATAGGGGTGTGTCGAGTTACCATATTCCAACAGTTACAGCTGAATCATTGATATATATATATATATACACCAATGGTTTTACAACTGTATCCATAGTGTTATGTTCATAATAGTTATATACCAATGGTTTCATGTAAACCGTTGGTATAAATATATACCAATGACTCTACAACCATAGGTATTCTGCTCAGCAAAAACTGTACACCAACGGTTACATATAAACCGTTGGAATAAATTTCTGTTCAAAAAAACTATACCAACAGTTTAGAGAAATATTGGTATAGCCTCCTCTCCCCTCACTCTATACACCAATCCCTCACTTTCCTCACCAAGCACAACAAACACTCCTACCCACCAAGAAAAACAGGCCCTCACTCTTCCCACCATGCACAATAGGTCCTCACTCTTCCAGAACCTATAACCAAAAAAACAAACCACACTGCACATTTGAAATAGATTTTCATATTCTATCTAAACAAGAATGAAGACTTCGAAACAAGTTCCCAAAGATAATGAATTACCCTTATCATATTTTTATGTCCCCCATATTTAGATAAAATTTTTGTATATCAATTTCAAATTAATTTAATCTTTTTCTTCATAACTATTATTATAGTCATACAAATCCCATAATAGCTTCATTTGTACCAATACAATTATTGTCAGCTTATTGATATCTAACAACCCACCATTTACTGAGTGAATTATTAATCCCACTTCTTTAACTCAACTACTTTTTCTAGTTTTAAAATTTTTATGTTTCTTACTTGAACATCATCTTCTTGTTGGTTTTGAGTTCCAACCACTACCATTAGATTTGTAAAATTTTCCAAATATACTAAAATTTAAACCTTATTATTTTTTCAATATTGAAATTAGGTTTTTTAGTATGTAATTATACATGTAAATGAGTTTTATATAAAACTATTTTATAAGGATCATTTATTTATGGGGTTTTTATTACATATTTGATTCACCCTTTTTTATTTCACTTCCCATGCAGCTTCTCATTAGACACACTATTCTTCAATTCCAAAATTTGGATATTTACTTTTCCTTATATGATTTTGGAATGAAACAACCTCACACTATTCTAGGATAAAGAGTTTTTAATGTTGATGGATTGAAAAAAAATAGTTCAAGTTACCATCCAGTCCCTTCCAATTTATCCAATCTCTCACATATAACTTCATCATCTTCAAAAGGGAATACAATAAAGACTGAGAATATAGTTTTGAAAAAAAAACTCACCAGATTTTCTGTTGAAGATATGGTCAAGGTAGTGAATATTGTTTTGGATAAAAACCCTCAATTTGAAGCTATAGTAGAATAAGTGGACCTTGACTTGGATTCTAAGAGTTAATCAACATTGTGGAAGATTAAAGTGTTCTTGAAGGGTGCACTGGAAACACAAAGCAAGTGTGTGGGTGACTTGGATGTTAACAAAACTATCTAGAGCATCCAATTCAATAAGAAAAAGGATATTTACAATACTCTTGACCAAAAAAATCTAAAAGGGCTTCCTTTTGATATTGGGAAGTTTTTAAGGTTAGTGTACTCCCTAAGAGTTGATCTTTAAATTTTTTAAACTGTTTATATACACATTTTTGTATCATAGGTGGATAAATATTCACTTGAAGAGATAAAAAATTATGAAATTTTAAGAGTCACTCATCTTTGAAGGATATAAACATATTATGGGATAAACATTAAAGTTTAAAGTCTTCTAAATGTTTTAATAACTTTAAATTATGATTGTGTGTTTGTGAATTTTTAATTAAATGATTATGACATGAAAATGAATGGGTTGGGTACTAGTTATGATTAAAATATAAAAATCAACTAATATTTTGTGATATCCATTAGTTTATATTGGATCTATGTTTTTTATATTTTGAATACCATTATGCTATTACATTAGTGAATGTTAGAAATAGAGAATGTATATCATTGTTATCTAAATAACACAATGATTGATTTTTTTAGCATGGTTACTGATTTGATTGTTGATAAGTATAATAGAGAGGTGGTCTATGTGTATATGTATTACTACCATACAATTTTTTTAAGTATATACATATTATTATAGAGGATGATGATGTTCTAGGCTCTCAATTCCATGGATCTGCATATCCCTTCTCATATTCCATGTGATGGGATAAGGCCTTTAATTTATATACCCCATACCCTTTCCACTAGATGTGATTTGTAACCAACTAAATATGTGATCCTAAGTGGGATAGGCTATAATATTTACCTACCCCAACTTGGATGGTAAATACTACAAGAATTACTTACCTCTAGCCTAATATCGATACCAATCTTTCTTAGAGTAGGAAAACCCAAGGTAACTTCATGTGAGGATCCTATTGGTATAGGAAGTAATTTAATATTGATTCTAATTCATTTTTTAAGTTCTTATTTTCTATTTTACAAAAAAATCTAATTTTATTATTATATATGTAAGTAAATGAGTAGACATGTTTACACATACACCTGATTATTTGTTACTATGTCGAGGCTTGTTTGTGGTGCCATATTGAGTATGTATGTGCTCACAGCCTACCTGAACACTCTTCTGGAAATAAATATCTTCTTATGATGATTTTAAGTTTCCTCATTAGGTTTGGAGTGTTCATAGTTCTTCTAGATATTCTAATCGAAGGAGTTAAACCCTCATTCAGTCTGTGGATTTGGTGGAATCTCTTGGAGTTATTGAAAGATCTGTGGAGTTGATGCACATGGGCTATCTACTATTGTCATTCATGGGGATTTCACATACGGAATACCTCCCCATATTTACCCTAGGGACACATTTTTTTTCCTTTTTATATATAGTGCATTTTTTTTGTTTCATTCATTTTTTAGCTTTGTATGGGTTTTTAGAACATATTTGATTATAAATATGTTTTATCTAAACATTGAGTCATATTTTTCTATCCATTTATATGTACATCAATAACAGATTGCAGTGTTTTGTCCCATAGTTCCCTCAAGTCCTATGTTCTATAATAATCATTATTTTATGGTCATTCTTAACAGAATTGTGAAGATGTTCCCAATCCCTCCCCAGTTATTCCATGTTTCCTAGGCCCTACCATGGTTCAGACATAGTAATGACCTAGTTAGACTCTAATATAAGAATGAATAGGATGGAGTAAGGTGGATGGGATACACCCATGGGCTGGCACAAGTGTTCGGGCATCAAGGAATCACCACTTGGGAATAATTTCACCCATAAACAATTAATTAAAGTAGCATCAGAAAATAAAAAAAAAGTTCGGCACGACCCATCCGTAAGTCAGAAATCCACACCGAAGGAAAATAAAATAAATATATGAAATACTATATAAAGGTGGAAAAAATTAAACACACTAATTAATCTTTCCACTACCCCGATCTCCCTCCCCAACAAAAAAAGACCGCATAGACACCTCCAATTCCCTTGTGTCCCCCTTCACGGAATATAACTACCCTCTATCCATAGAAAGAGGTAAAAGACTAATTGGATGATTTGATAAATAAAATAAAATAAAAACTAAACTACAATATAACTTTCTCCTATGACTATACAAGTCACCACCCAACAAATAAGAACCACAATAACCCATGGGTCATATCATGTTCCTGCAAGAAAGGGGGAAACAATTTTGTAAACACTTTATTTCATATCAAACAATAATTATAAGAAATATATATCATTATTTAGTACAAAAACATGGTGTGAAATACAAGAAATCAATGATTCATTAAATTTAAAGGCCAATGCATAAGGGAACCTACCTCAAACTCATGGTGCTCTGATAATGAAGACAACAACTCGAATCTTCCATTTATTTCTTGAACGCATATGCAATTTTTCATATATATAAGGAAACCTATCCCATATGTACATATTTTCATTACCAAATATGTACAAGGTGATCCTTACATATATGCTTATACATACATATACTCCTTTACCTGACACACATATTCATTTTTCATAGATATACATAAGCACGCCCTAATATATATATTCATACCGCCATGAGTGAATATATATATGTGGGTGAACTTATATATATATATTCCTACCAATGAATACATGTGAAAGTATCCTTTAACAACAACAACCCAAAACCACCGCAGCAAGGTCCAAAATACTCTAGAAAAACACAGAAAACTCAAAACCCCAAAACCACAAAATTTAAAAAAGGAAAAAAATTAAAATGGAACAAAACATACCAAAACCCATGGTGATTTTTTATTTTTTTACCAAAAAATGATTCTAAGATAGGACAAAAAAAATTGATAGAAATTTGTGAGTATATATAAAAACAGAAAGGATGTTTCTTTACAATCAATAAACTATCCAAAAAATAATGATTAAGGAAAATAAAATGGATTGGTTTAGGCCAAGAGGACTATTGGACCTATTTAATGGATGTGGAATTGAATACATCAAGAATTGTTGAGTATATACTTTCAATTGCAGTGATCGAAAATGAAATGAACATTGGAGAGGAAACCACAAATATCACATAAGTTGTTTTTGATCACTAATAGCTAAAAAATACTACCAGATCATCACAAAACATCACCTTATGAATAGTTTCATCCTAGAGACTATGTTAAAGAAATTAAATCTATAATTGAGAATCTATAATGGGTCACCCATAATCTATGAAACATAAATAAATAGGATTAAAAAAGATAAATAACCCAAATGATATTAACATAATTAAAATCAATTCAATATTAAAAAAATGAATCCTAAAAATAATATTCAATGAAAGTAAAGTAAAAAATACACTAGGCCTAGTTGACAAATATAATAAAACATACCAAAATAGAATAAAAAACAATTATACCCATATATCCATTGCACAATATCAGGTTTCTCACCATATTTCCACTCACCCATCGATAGAAAAACATTTGATGATTATACCAAAGGATGAATCTTAAACATATATACATAATATGAGCTACAAACATACACAAATTTATATGTAGGATGTAAGATAAAAGGTTCAATAGGATGTCACCAAGGAATCCATGAATTTTCATTCATGTAGAAATTCATGAACATTCATTTGAAATAAAATTTTAAAATAGTATTATTTTAAATATACACACAATAAATCCAACATCAAGTCCCTAAACATTTTTAAAAAACATTAATTTTTCTTTTCATTAAATGAAAAAATCACTTTGAATCAAATTCCATGGACTTAGCCATTTTTAGTCAAAACAAACATTTCAGAACCAAATATGAAAACAAAAAATGATTGACTTTAATTTAAAATGGTCTCTAAAAACATATTTAAAAAACATTTAAAATGAATCAAGACACACATAAGTGAAATGCATACCACTTGGAAATAACCACCCATCATGAAGTAAATAATGAACATAAATGAGATAAGCCTACCATAATAACATAAATAAGTGGAAAATAAAATCAACAATGAGATAATAATCCCTTATTAAATCCACAAGTCAAGGAGAAATTATCATGAAATCTAACCTAGATCTTGGTTTTAGGTGATCTAGAATTTACCAAACCAATTTAGGACTAATTATTAGCCTATGTTTTGTCTACCAAATACAAGCCACTCACATATCCCACACCAACATCATTAAGATACCCCCCCCCCCACTGTGTCCTATATCACGCTATAGGTTACACTAGAGGCCTCTATACTAACTAGTGTACCATAAATATAGAAATACCACCTATTTATTTGTGTTCCCATGAGAAAAAAAGTGGCAATGATTGAACATGCAAGGGAATATTGAAGAACGAAGCACAAAAAATAACTCACCCTCTCCTATAACTTCCTCTTATAGAAAAATATCTTTTCCAACATCACATATCAATCACATATAAATAATATATCCACCACCATGCTAAAAAACAAGGGGAAATCAATGAGGTCCCCCATGAGCTCAAACATCTAACCCTCAAAGTGAAAAATATGCCTTTATGATTAGACACACTATTTACATTTCAGGACAACCATTTTAAAACATGTATTTCCTTATTTAAAAACCAAAAAAGGATAAAATCTTTTAATTTATATCATAAACACCTTTTAAATTATTATATGCATTTTTACAAGGATTTAAGAATGGATAGATATTTATTTCAAAGAGACATTTGAGATTCATAAATGAACTGCTTTATGTCATGAAAAAAATTTCAATGATAAATTTAGAAACACCACATACAATCACATAGAGAAATAATTTCATCAATAATGAATTTATAAAACTCAACCACTCTTTGAATATGAAAATGAAGAAATTTCAATGAAACATGGACCTCAAAAAAGAGAATATTGATCCAAGAAATCCAAAACATTTCTACTTTAGTAGTGAGAACCTAAACGTGTAAGAAGGTTTTATCCATAGTATATAAACATCAAAATCCCCAATATTAGGCCAACTATAAACACTATAATATCCAAAAAACCTATAGATTTCATCGGAGAAGTCAGAACCAAGATAAAAGAGTGATAGATATTGATAATAACATATTAAAATAGATTGCATTTTGGAACCAAGATCAAACAAATAAGAGATTACCTTTTAGCATTAATGGGGAGGACGAATGATGAAGTTGGAACGGTGAAATTGGAAGGAAGCATAGCGTTAAGGCAATGTTTTGACTTTGAGTGGGATGAGCACAATTGATGAAAAAGGAACCGGGGGAGAAGAGGGTTGGTGGGGGATCAGAGAGGGTTCAAGATGAGGATGAGAATGATGGATAATAAGGGGAGAAGGTTTACAGGGGAGAGAAGGGTTTGTGGTGGAGGGGAGAATTTGCAGGGGAGAGGCACATGGGGATGATCTCGATAGAAATGAAATTTGAGGGATGGTATACCTATGGTTTATTAAAAATAGCTGGGATATCCATACCTAGCACATCTATCTAGTTTTTTTAAACCATTAGTATATATGCATGGGTATAGAACCATTTTTTGGTAGTGTTATCTGAAATTTTGTGTTGCACGAAAGACAGAGTTATACCAAACAATAATATATTATTGATATTATTATTTAATATGGCAGTTATCTCCAAGACGTTGTATCAAAATTAGTGAATTGGTCTAAATATATTATATTTACACATGTTTATAATTTTTTTTACATTCATGCAATATATTTTATAGGCATAAGATATGAATAAATCTAGTTTTATGTATAAGATCTCTTTTTTTCTAAAAAGTAATTTTATCGACTTTTAATGGCGCACCTATTTTAAATCTATTTTTTTGAATTGTAAAATTTTTATATGAAAAATAAACTTAATTTTTGAAATATGAATATCAAAATCTAATTTGAGTGTATTTTTGGTATTTTTCTTAGAACTTTCATATTTTGATGAATAGTGAATAATACTGAATTTTAGTTCCAAACTGCATTTTCATCCAATTTATTTATATAGTTAAATAATGTTTTTAATTGGTTTTAAAGTATAATTTGATAGAATTGATATCATTAAAACTAATTTAGGTAATTGAAAAAATGTTGACATTGAATTTAGATATAAAAACTTACCAAACTTCTTGAACATTTTTACTTTAAAAAAATGTGCATTGTCATCCCATCCACATGATTAATTTTAAATTAATTTCTACCACTTATATGATTGGAATTTTTATAAATGGATTACATATTTGGAATAATAATAATTTATAATTTATAATAAGTTCAACTTATTTTTTGACCAAAAATATTAGTGAAAGTAATTAAAATTAATTACAACAATTAAGATAAAAATGTTTTCACTTAGTGGTTAAACTTTAATCTCAAGAGTCTAAATGATATATACAATTGTAAAAAATAAATTGGATGGAAATAGTTAGACCATATCACCTATTGGATAGAATTGGTACCATTATTGGAGTCACGTGATATAAGGAAAAATTCTCAATAGTGTTTACCATTTTATATTTACAAGAACGTCACTCCCCCTCCACTATAAAAAGACACTCACTCTTTTCAATTATTCACACCTATCAATCCCATTTGGCTCATTGAAACCCTTTCAAATAAGTTCCAAAAATACCTCCATTCACCATTGATTCCTCACTTTGGGAATAAATCTAACCAAGGAATCCCTTTGGTACAAACCAAAAAGAGTTACCTGAAAAAGAGGTAACATTATTCAATGTGCATTTGTGTTTTTTTCATTCTTTAAACATTGATTTATCTTATTCCATGATTACATAATAACATTAGTATCCTAAATATACTGGTATTTTTTAGGTTAAGGTTTCTACCTACACTTAGACACACTTCCATCAAATGGGTAACGAAATTACCATTCAGGTGTATGGAAAACTATCACCTCAGGAAACGATGACTTTATTTTTTCCTTTACCACCACTCATGGTTGAGAATTATGATGGAAATTTTTTTTATATGATATATATATATATATATATATATGATATTTATGATGTATTAATACCTATGGAATTGTTTTATACACATACCTTCATGCTTTCTATTTTGTGTAAATATGATAACCTCGTTTGTGGACGTGTAGACTATCGCCTCCTCAAAGCGATGTGATACATTAACACATTACATGGAATGTATTAGGAATGAGTTTAATTAAAAATATGTGAAATAAATGACCTATATATGATATTAATGACATAATTTACATTCTTAATATATAATATATAATTTTCTTTAACACCTTTTCACACACTGAAAAAGTGATAACGTCATTCGTGGACATGTGGACTACCGCCTCCTCTATACAATGCGATTCCTTTTAAATCACAATAATTCTATATATAAGTATATATGATTAATTAATATGATATTTAAGATATAATTTTAATTCTGTAAAGATAAATTTTACTTACCTTCTTTCCATAACGATCATTGAAAAATGGGGACAATAATGACACTCCCCCTCAAAATATTATTTAAAAACCTACAATAGTCTAGTGGTGCAGGGTCGAACCCAAGGGAAGGAAGGTGAGAAATCTAAGGTTTTATTAAAAATAAACTACACTGTTGTCAGCAGCGGATAGAGTGAAAATTGTTTATATTTTTTTAATTTTTAATATTATATATATATTTTTATTAAGAAGTAATGAAACATGTATGGAAATTTCCTATTTTCTAAACTAAATGTAAAACAAAATAAAGAAAAGTGAAATAAACATCAAAAGAAAAAAACAGTGGAACAAGAGTACTGAGTGTTGATCACTAAAAAATCTCAGGAGATTTAAACTCTACTGGTTAAAATAATGCTTCTTCATTTTATTGAATTCACACCTAAATAAAAAAGTGATTAAGTCTTCCTCGCCAGAAGAATTAACACTATGTTTCATAGTTTTTGAGGTTCGCCTCTTCAAAAACCACATACAACAAATTGATAAAAAGTTAACATAAGAAACAACCTCACCAGAATTTTCTGAAGTTTTTGATCTTTTATGCCTTGAAGAAATGATTCCAAGATTGATCTCTACAAAAGATCAAGGTTTAGAAATTAAACTCATGAAAAGGTGAAAAATTAATTAAATAATTAAGAACTGGAATCAATCTCATTGAAAGAATTCTGATTCTCGTTGAAAATAATTATAATGAAGAAGAATAAAGTATGAACCAATTGACATTAAAATTTCCCGAAAAAAAGAAATTAAGGTAAGATCATTTTCAACTAAAAAACAACAAATACAATGTAAAAAATAACAGAACAGAGGAAAAATAATTCTCCAATTGCGAGTGAAGACCACAATTTGCTACCTTTCTCCTGCAACTCCAGTCTACAGCTACACCGCACACATGCATTTTTTTCAGTCAAACTCACATCGTTCTATATTTTCTTAGGTAACTGACTTCTGGTAACGTCATTGTGTGAAACTGGATGGGATTACATTTCCCGTATGAACCTGAAAAACAGAGGTAAAGACAAAACAATTAAAAAAACAAAGAAATATTAATATTAATATTATCATTTCAAAGTTATTATTAAATTAATTATTAAAAAGTTAATGTTAATTAATAAATATTAAAGTTGATGATTATTATTTACTTTTATATTATTTATAAAATTATTCACTTAATATTATTATGATAAAACATAAGTTTATCAAAACTTTATTAATTTAATTAAGTTAATAAATATAATTATTTATCTATTAAGTCAATATTTTTTAACTAGATTATAAAAATTATAATTAAACAACATAAGTAATTAAATAATAACATATTTTATAGATTAGATTAATTATTTTAACTTTTTAAATTTTATTTTTATATTTATAATTATTTCATTGAAGAAATTAATTTTAAAAATTATTTGATTAAGTTACTTTATTTTAATTTACTTATAAATTATTATTAGGTATTTTATTATATATATATTTTTTTATTTAATATTTTAATTTAATTTTTATTATTCCATTTAAGTTTTTATTTTTATTTTATTTTAGTTTAATAATATTTTTTTAGCTTCTTCTTTCTCCCCACTCCCAAATCGGCGTAACAGGGGGAGCATCTATCTTCTTCGGCTTCCTCTCCATGACAGAGGCACTCCTCAAGCACTCATGAAAGAACAAAGGCTTCAAATCTGGGTAGATCCAGATCTGCGGCGACTCCTGGTTCAAGGCGACGACTTCAACAGACCCTCGCAACTCCATCCACGGTGGTGGGGTTCAACAGCGACAAGACTCCCTCATTTCATGGCATCGACTTCGGTATCAGCAGCTAATAGGAAGGCTCAGAATCGAAAGCGTCACCCTCAGCTTGTCCTCCCTAAAACACACTAGTATCTCTTCAAGTCAAGGGTTCTATGGATCAGGTATTTCCAGCAGGAGTCTGGAACCGGTGCAGAGAAACACCCCAAAGGATAAAACCGGGAAGGATGGAAACGGTGCCACCATGAAGGATAAACAGAACCACATGCACTTCTCTAAAAATAAAATTTATTAAAAGCAGATAAATAATAAAAAAACAATTAAAACTTAACTTAAATTATTATTAAATTCAATTTATAAAACTTAAATTAGAACTAAACTAAAACATAAATTAAGAAACAACTGCATTATTAACAATTAAAATAACAGGAAAAAGTATTTTAATTCAAACAATTATATAACAAAATTAGATTATTGGAAATAATTTCTTTAGAAAATTAAATAAAAGTATGCATTTAATTATTCAATTATTGAATAAGTGAGTAAAGTTTAGATGTTAAATTAAAAATATTTCAAGAATTTTAAAAAGTTTATAATCTTAAATTTATAATTAATAAATTATTAAAAGACAACTAATAATTAGATTATGTTATTTTAAATTGAACAATATTAATAAAAATGTTAAATTATAAAATATGAAGCCTAAGACACTAAACTAAATAAAAAATTATTAGACTAAAATCAAAGTAAGATATAAATTAATTATTTAAAGGCTAAAAATAAAATTTTTAATTACAAAAATGGATTAAATAACAGATTTAATTCTAAAAATGAAAATGTGCACTTATTTAGAAAAATGTGTAATAATAATTAATTAAATCATTAAAAATTAATTAAAAATGTGTGGCAAAACTAAGTAAAATAAAGCCACAAAAAATTCCCCCACACTTAAGCTTTGTTGTACTCAAACAATCCCATATTTTATTATCATTGAGAAACAGAAAAATGTTTTTATTATATTGGTCAAAATGTAACATGTCTAGAACACTAAAAATAGAGAACAAGAAACTGTCAAAAGGTTTTTGAAAAGTAATTTTCAAATTAAGTCTTTCCTGAAGAAATCTCTTAAAAAGTAATCTAGAGTGAAATGAATCATCAAGAAATAAAGATGTCCTGACTCATATGTGAATCAACCCAGTGACTTACTTCAATCCAAGATCATGTTTTAAGTCCAAGAGTGACAACATGTTAGATATCAGTAGAATTAAAAACATAACAGTAGGAACTTTGTACTTTGAACTTATCCTAGGTTCCAAAAATAAACAATTTTTTTCTCTAAATCACTTTATTAATACAACTTAAATGACTCACATATAAACCAACTGACCCCTTCTTCATCTGGCGTTCATCATTCCACTCACCTTAATGAACTCATTTTTGACCCTAGACACTTTAAATAATTTTTCTCAAGTCATGTATCGTGTGCTAAGCACTGTGCAATGCACTTATTCAAGGATTAAAGAGGGATTATAGTAAAAAAAAACCTAGCATCTAGGGTTTCATAGATTCACTATGGGATCCAAGATGCCCAGACTACTCCATTTCAAATGATTTATATAAAAACCATTTATGTTGGCTCACTAAAGTGATTGATTTTTATAATTAAAAGAAAAATGAGGCTCCTAGGATCAAGATCAAACACCCAGTTCCAAGGCTATGATCATAACTCCACAAACAGGTTACCCATATCACTTTCAAAGGTAGTCCCTAAGCCAAATTTTCTTAAAATCACTACGAAATTTCACTCATAAATCATCCAACCTCTATAATTTCATAATCAAAGAAGTTCTAAACTACTAATCAAGCATCATTCTTAGGAAAGACCCAATTGGGTACAATGTAAAACCTAAAATTATGAATGAATTTTGAAAAAGTATAACCATTTTTGAAAAAAAATTGAATTTGTAGTAGGAATTGATGGACTTATCATTAAACAAAATTTATCTCAACATGAGTTGACCCCCTCCCCCACACATAAAACCCAACATTGTCCCCAAAGTTGAATTCTAAAGTAGAGAAGAATAATTAATCAATTAAGGTTCAAAGTAGATTTTCAATTTAGTAGAATTATGACATGTATTAAGGGTCTCATTAAAGTTCAAAAATATTGTTTGCCAAAATAATTAATTTACAGTAGGTTCATTAGCAAGTACATGCATTATCATTTAAGTCCAGTGATGAAGATCTTCAAAAAAGTTTAAATAGTTGCATGAGACATGTGAGTGCAGAATGAATTGGGTGTAAGAATTTTAACAAATTTGTTTCAATTGGATGTTCAATAAAGAATAAAAAGGCATGTTAAACACCCCAACCTATAAAAGAAGATTCAACAAAAAACACAACAACAAACTTGTACCCCCCACACTTAATTTCATGGAGTGAGTGGTTTTAAACCATTGAGTTCCAATTTCCATCAAAGAGGAACACGCAGAATTTTACATTCCAGCACATGCAGAATTATTTTAAGTAGAGTGATATATAGCAGAATTTTTTAAATAGTTTAAGTCATGCAACAAACTAATTTAAAAGCAACAACATATGTAGCAGAATTTTTCTACAAGCATATTTTTTTATTATGAAAGACATGCGACATATTTTTTACACAAGCAGAATTTTTTTAAAATAATAATAACAAAGAGTAGAAACAAATGCAAAAATTAAAGTACTTCCTGGAAAAAGTTTAAACCATTTATGCTCATAATGGGAATTTTAATCATTTTTTATAACAACAGAAACAAAAACCTTCTTATTCTGTGAAAAAGTGTCATCATGTCTAAGGAGACATATCTAGTAGGGAAGAACAACAAACAGAGCAACCAATTTATTCAAAAACAAAAATTGTTCAAAAGTGAAAAACAATGAAAGATAATGGGTTGCCTCCCATGCAACGCTAGTTTTATAGTCCCCAACTGGACCCACCTAGAACAAATCGTAGTCACTAGGTGTATGTGGTTTCCTTAACAGAAACCACCACATGTGTTTGGCCCACTTGTTTTTAATAGAGAAACGAAATTTTGGGCACTTAAGCTTAAGAAAACTAAAAAAACTATCATAGCCAGAAATAACCACTTAGAGACACTCCTTGACAGTGGTAAGAAAAGTTTTGTCCACTTTTAGATTAAGTTCAGATTGTTAAAGATTTCAATTCACATGAAGGGACAACATTAAACTAGAATATCCTAGGGATCTAACCTTATTCTCGTGGTTATTTCTCTCAACTTCAACAATAACAGTTTCAAATTCAAGGGTGATAATGAATGAGTTCTGACTATTAGGTTCAAGAAGGGATTCAATAGAGTTTTGAACAGAATCATGTAGTATGGAACTCAAGCATAAATACCCCTCTAAACTACTATCTGCTTCAAGGAAAGGTTCATCACCCAACTCATTTGAGGATGGAAGTGACAAACAGGGAAGAGAATTTATTTTATCACTAGTAGATTCAGGTTTAACAATGTTGTTAATCTCTTCCAATAGATCCTCATCACTTAACTTACACTCATCATCTACTGCTTCAGACAAATCAATTCTGTAACCATCAAGTGTGTGTTCAACCTCTACTTCTAATTTAGGTTTTAAAGACTCACTTTCCAAAAGTAAGTCTGTAGTGTGTTCTAAAAAGTTTAAATCAGGAGGAGTAATGTTCAATTCAGTATCAATAACTTGAGATTTAAGATTGTTCAAATTTAAACATTCACCCCATGTATATCAACACTATTTTCAATTTCACTACACAAAGTTTCAGAAAAGTGATTACTATGAGAATATGGCAGCGAGATCTCAAGAGTTAACCTTTCTTCAATTAACATTTTCTCATCTGTTTCACCCAGCATCATTTCAGAAATATTTGGGATTGCATTTTCAAAACATGGAAGAGAAGTGTTAAGCTCAAGTTCAAAAATTTCAGATTCCTTATTATTCAGTTTAATATTCTCTTCTAGATTACTTCCCATTTTTATTTGAGGTTTGATGTTCAAGATTTTAGAAATTTTGGGTGAAGAATTTTTAACCTTCAAGTTTTAATTTTCTAGTTTATCTTAAACCTGAGTGACTTTATTCTCAAAACTTCTAAAACAATGATTTTTCTCCAATATAGGAATTATGAAGAGAACTAAGCATTCCTTTTAAATATGTTTCAATTCATCTTTAGAATTGTCTAACTCAACATCATTAGAGTTCTTTTTGGGGTCTTCAATAATGTTTTCTTGATTTAGTGAGTTGGTTATTTCCAATTTCAATTCAACAGAATCATATTTTTCAAAGTAAAAAAGTTTTTTTCCCAATTTCACAATCACTTTCCTCTTAAACTTGATTTTAAAATCTTTTATAAACATTTTCCTTTTCATTTTCATCAAATTTTTCTTGTTCTTTAACCCTTTTTTGTAAATCCAAGAGCATGTTTTCCAATCTTTTTAGTTTTTGATCTTGCTCTTGAGTGCATTTAACTTGAATTTAATGGGTTCTAGTTAACTGAGTAATCCAAACATCCTCCCTAACATCTAGTTTTGATAAAATTTGACTACATTTTTTTAGGATCTCAGGACCGGGCTCAATGTTCTGTTTATTAACTTCAAAGTGATGGAACCATTGTGATTGGTTATAAACACACTACTAAGCAGTATGTCCATTATCTCCACAACAAAAACAGTAAGGTCTAGTGTGATAATTTAAGCCTTCAAAACATTCCATTTTTTAAATTTTTAGATTAAACACACACTTAAATCATAGTAGAATTATATGTCCCCATCTCAAATAGAAATTAAGCTCAACTAAGAAGATTTTTTATATGTTTTTTTATTGTTTTTTTTAAATTTCCTTATTAAAACCCTAGACTCTCACCGCGTACCTTCCCCAGAAACAGAGCCAAATTTTGATGTGACCAGAGGTCATCATGGTCCTCAAAATATTATTTATAAACCTACACTAGTCTAGTGGTGCAGGGTCGAAACCAAGGGAAGGAATGTGAGAAATATAAGGTTTTATTCAAAATAAACTTCACTATTGTTATCGGTGGAGAGAGTGACCATTGTTTATATTTTTTACTTTTTAATATTTTTTATTAAAAAGTAATGAAACACATCTAGAAATTTCCTATTTTCTAAACTAAATGTAAAACAAAATAAAGAAAAGTGAAAGAGATAATAAAAGAAAAAAACAAAGTGGAACAAGAGTGTTGAGTGTTGATTACTTAAAGAGCTCGTGAGATTTAACTCTACTAGTTAAAAGAATGATTCTTCATTTTATTGAATTTAGACCTCAGAAAAAAAAAGTTATTAACTCTTCCTCTACAGAATAATTAGCACTCTATATCATAGTTTTTGAGGTTCGCCACTTCAAAAATCACATACAATAAATGATTCCAAGGTCAAACTTTCTGAAAGATCAAGGTTTAGAAATTAAACTCACGAAAGGTTTAAAATTAATTAAATAATTAAAACCCATAATAAATATCACCGAAATAATTCTGATTCTTATTGAAATTAATTATAATGAAGAAGAATAAAGTGTGAACCAGTAGACATTAAAATTTCCCAAACAAAGAAATTAAGGTAAGATCAGTTTCAACTCAAAAACAACAAATACAATGTAAAAAATAACAGAACATTGGAATAATAATTCTCCCTCTGCAAGTGAAGACCATAATTTGTTGCCTTACTTCTGCAACTCCAGTATCCAGCTACACCCTTCGTGTCTCTCAAGAGATCCGATCTCGAATGGTATCTCGTGGAAGGAGAATGAGCATCCCCAAAAATTTTGATACTACTCTATTTTTGTATTAGTTGTCATCTGCTGTATATCACCTGCTTGCTGCACCGACATAGAGTGGTCCTTTACAGCTACACCGCACACATGTGTTTTTCAGTCAAACTCATGTCGTTCTATCTTTTCTCAGGTAACTGACTTCTGGTAACGTCATTGTGTAAAACTGGATGGGAATACATTTCTCGTATGAACCTGAAAAACATAGGTAAAGACAAAAATTTAAAAACACCAAGAAAAATTAATATTAATAATTTTTTAAAATTTATTCTTAAATTTCTTATTAAAAATTTAATGTTAATTAATAAATATTAAAGTTGATAATTATTATTTACTTTTATATTATTTATAAAATTATTCACTTAATATTATTATGTTAAAACATAAGTTTATTAAAAAGTTGTTAATTTAATTTTGTTAATACATAAAATTATTAATCTATTAAGTTAATAATTTTTAACTAGATTATAAAAATTATAATTAAACAACATAAGTAATTAAATAATAAAATGTTTTATAAATTAGATAAATTATTTTAACTTTATTAATTTTATTGTTATAATTATAATTATTTCATTAAGGAACTTAATTTTAAAAATTATTTGATTAAGTTACTTTATTTTAATTTACTTATAGATTATTATTAAGTATTTTATTATATATTTTATTATTATTATTTAATATTTTAATTTAATTATTACTATTCTATTTAAGTTTTTATTTTTATTTTATTTTAGTTTATTAATATTTGTTTAGCTTCTTCTCCCCCCCCCCCCAAATCAACGTAACCAGGGGAGGTTCTGTCTTCTTCGGCTTCTTTTCCACGACGGCGGAGCTCCTCAAACTCCCATGGCTGAAGAACGACTTCAAATCTGGGTAGATCCAGATCTGCGGTGACTCCTAGTTCAAGGCGACGACTTGAACAGACCCTCGCAACTCCATTTGCAGCGGTGCGGTTCAACAGCGGCAGGACTCCCTCATTTCTTGGGATCAGATTCGGTATCAGTGGATAATAGGAAGGCTTGGAATCAGCAGCATCACCCTCAGCTCCTCCTCCCTAAAACACACCAGCAGCCCTCCAGGTTGAGGGTTCCATGGCTCAGGGATTTCTAGCAATAGCGGAATGAAGCTCCACGTCCATAGATTTGCGGTTCCGATTTCTCTCGATAGTGCGAAGCAGTTCAAATCGAGATGCGGTGAGACCGTGAAGCTGGGAAACGGTGGTAGTGAGAAATGGTTGCAAGAGTCTGGAACTGGTGTGCAGAAACACCACAAAGGATAAAACTGTGAAAGATGGAAACATTGCCACCGTAAAGGATAAATGGCGCGACATGCACTTCTTCAAAAATAAAATTTATTAAAAGCCGATAAATAATAAAAAAAAAACTATAACTTAACTTAAATTATTGTTAACTTCAATTTATAAAACTTAAATTAGAACTAAACTAAAACTTAAATTAAGAAACAATTGTATTATTAACAATTAAAATAATAGGAAAATGGATTTTAATTCAAAGAATTATATAACGAAATTAGATGATTGGAAATAATTTCTTTGGAAAATTAAATAAAAGTAGGCATTTAATTATTATGTTATTGAATAAGTGAGTAAAGTTAAGACTTTAAATTAAAAATAATTAAAGAATGTTAAAAAGTTTATAATCTTAAATTTATAATTAACAAATTATTTAAAGACAATTAATAACTATATTATGTTTTTTTTAAATTGAAAAATATTTACTACATAAATAGTTAAATTCAAAACTACATTGTTTATATGAAAAATCAAGATTAATTAATTAATTAATGAAAAAGTCAAATTTTAAAATATGACGGCTAAGACACTAAAATAAATAAAAATTTATTAGGCTAAAATTAAAATAAGATATAATTTAATTATTTAAAGGATAAAAATACAATTTTATTTATAAAAAATTGATTAAATAACTGATTTAATTATAAAAATGAAAATGTTCACTTATTTAGAAAAAAGTGTAATAATAATTAATTAAATCATTAAAAATTAATTAAATAGATGTTAAAAAACTATGTGAAATAAATCCACATCAGTATTTAAGATATAACTGTAATTATTTAAAGATAAAATTTACTTACTTTTTTTTCCATAATGATCATTGAAAAATTGGAACATTACTCATGTGTGCGTACGACCTACCCTATCCATGATCGTAACGTTGGTTCATTTTTCATAACCATATTTCATGACTGGTTTTAAAATATATAATTGATGTATCAATATGATAATTATTTCATGATTATTATTCAGGATATGTTTATATAATTACATCCTTGACCATAGTCAAATAACCATATTTGTTTTGACACATAAATCAAATATGGTCAAAACACCCGATGTGAACTGAATTGTTCAAGCAGTTTTTTTAAAAATTGTTATATGTTAAATAAGAGTAATGATAAACGTGAAAAAAGTTCTTAAGCAAGTAAATACTTTTTATAAGTTTATTATTATTGAAGATAAATACACACGTGACAAGTCAGACTCAAGGTAAGGGGTTTCGTCTCAATCTCTTTTCATTGAGACATTTTTTTGATAATATACACATTTATTCTTTTATAAAGTGTATATACATCCTATTTTACATTCTATATCCATATTTTATCTATTATCATGTTATTTAATGTTTTTTTAAATGTTATTCTTTCATGGGGATTCTGATTTGAATGTTCAAAGTGGTATGACATGCTTTCAATGTTTAAATATTTAATCATTTCCTCAATTTCATTATTCTTGATATTATTTTACATATTTATTTATATGGATATAAAATGAATATAAAGGAAATTTTATATCTATTTTTTTTATTTGGATTCCCCTGCAATCCTTAATGTTTTAAAAATAAAAAAAACCCCTTATTTCTCTTTTTTCCTTAGGTATTTTGTTATTGAAAACAGGTTTGAAATTTGATTGATTATTTCAATATCTTGAAATATTTTCTGGTGACTAAAAATAAAATTTTATGGGTGAAATGTTGAAAACTGAAATCTTTTATTTTTTATGACTATTTAATCATTCTTGGAAATTTGATGGGTGGTTTCGTGATAAACCAATAATAGGTGGTTCCATGATAAACTAATGATGGGTGGGTCCATGATAGCCCTCAAATGCATTAGGTATGGAATTTGGTCATATGGCTATTAAATTTTTAAGACTGGCATGTATGTAAGTTGACCATATGGTTATTCTATTTATAATAGTGACAAGTATAATGATGTCCCAAGATACCTTTATGTAGTTTTATGCTTTCTAGGGGTTTTATGGTAATCTTGTGATTACAAAAATGGTATGAAATCAGTTTATTTTCAAAGAAAAATATTTAATAATTATTAAGTGTTAAAAGTATTACTTTATGATAAAGTTTTCACGGGTTTTAATGTTTATCAATTGACTAATAGTTTCCTTATTTTTATATATCTTACTGAGATTTTTATGCCCATCCTATGTTTTTTAATATTTTTCACAGGACTTAGGGATGAGTAAGGGATTGGAAGAATTCATGTTGAATGTCATGAAGAGTTTCATAAAAGATATCATGCTTTATTTTAAATGTTATTGATTATGGAAAAAATGGATACTATTTGGAAGTGTGCACTTTGTATTTGATCTTTTTGTTATGTATGAGTTAGGAAAAAATTCCCTAAAACTCTAAACTTGAAAAGATCCTCAAAATGAAATAAATAATATTATTTAATTAAATCAAGATTTAGATTATGTAATGTTTAAGGTTGTGTCCTTATACAATCTTATTCAAATAATTTCATATCATTTATGATTCACCCAACACATACTTCCTCATTGTGAATATATATTGTTTTGGTGTTCTTCCATACATAAAACTATATAATTCATAATACCCATTAATAATTATCTCAAGTTTGAGGAACAAAACAGACATTCATGAATAGTAATACCCAATGGTATATAAAACATGTGGGACTCTTATTTATGAGTTTATCCTCATGATCTCACTTTCTTAGAGATCACAAAGTGAGAACTTCTTGAGAAGAAGTCATAATGTCTTATGATCCCTCATCACACGATAGTTAAACATCATTTGTTTCTTATTAGATAAATTTTATATAAACTATAATATATAACACCCCAATATTTTATATGTATTTCCTTCGAAATAAACTTGAAGTATTCAATAGCTTTCTTTACACATATCTCTGAGTCTATATGAACCATGATATAATATACTATTATAACCTAGCCATTAAATTGGTGGTATGAGTAGGAATAAAATAATTAAGAAAATTTATGTATAAATGTTTTATATAATTCAAAATTTATTTATTAATTCATAAAAAATAATACCCAATTTTTAGAAAAATCATTTGATGTTTTAAAAGCATATTTTCCTCAAAAAAGGTTTTTATTGCATTTTTTGCATGGATATTATGATTAATTTATGACACTTTTAGAAATAAAATTTTCTAAAAAATAAATAATTTTTGAAATCATCATATCAAAATTATCTTAAAGTTAAATATTTAGATTTTTCTGTAAAGATTAATTATTCAGTGAATAGTGAAAAATTACCGATTTTATAGAAAACTAACTTTTCCATTCAAGTATTTACAATCACCTTTTAAATTGATTTTAAAATATAATTAGTTCCTTTTGATTAAAAATAATAAAATAAATGTAATCATAATCCAAATTTGTTTCATTTTGGTATAAAAACATTTTTATGCTTAAAAATACATTTTTATGGAAAACCATTTTGATGCATTTTGCGAGTTTATTTCAAAAATAATTTCTACCAATTATAGAAATTTAATCATTTAAAATGTATTAAATATATAAAATAATAATAATTAATATTATTTAATAATTTCAACTTAATTGTTCTCATAATGAATAGTAAAAACAATAAAATTTTATTATAACGGTTAAGGTTAAAAGAGTTTACTAGGGGTAAAACTAAGAGATATGGGTGATATTTCCATATAAAATTTTATAAAACCTATTGTATGGATATATTTATAACCTTATCACCTTATAATTGAAATTAATTTTTTTATTGGACACTTTTCCATCAATATGACTTATTAATGTCTTAATCCTTTAAAATATTCATTGTGTGTTCCACCCCTATGTATAAAAGGACACTCCTCCTATATCATATTTACACCACATTGAGCCACCTATCTATACAAAACTCTACCCAATTATCTTATCAACTTTCCTATCCATGAATTAAAGGTTTTCTTATTCTTAAAAGAACATTTCAAGGGTCCTTAAAAATAGATCTAATAGAGCTCCATAAGAGAAGAGGTAATCATCCTACCCAAACTATTTCGATTTATTTGTTATTATAAATTTTATAAATATATGGAATTAATCATAAAATAATAACTTAAGTATCCTAAAAGTATTTATATATTATTATTATTATGGAACCACCATTATCCATGCTCTTTTCTATCAATTAAGAAATGAAAGCACCGTTGGTGCGTACGTGTGGTTTACCACATCCACATAGAGATATAATTTATTTTTCATCACCATAATTAATTGTTTTCAATTAATGTTTATATATGATATTTATGATATAATTATTATTTTTTAATGATAAAATATAATTTATCTTTATTTCTTTATTTTCGTTAGAAAATGAAAATAGTGTTCAGGCGCACGTATGGACTACCGTATCCATAAACAGTGTAATTCATTTGTCTATATATACATTTTTATGGATGATTATAAATATGTATATAATGAATATATATGATATTTATATCGTGATTAACATTATATATATGATGGAACCATGATAAAAGTACAAGGACTGGAACTACCGAACCAAAACATTCTTGAAAAACGAAACAGTTAACACCCCAAAACTATGATTTTAATAAATAATTATTAATAAATGGGTGTTTAAATGTTATAAGTTGATCATATATGATATTATAAATATTAATATTGTCTTATTATATAATTATGAAAAATTTAAATTTATTATACATGGTTTCATAGAAATTACGAGGCAAGACGAAACTTGAAGTAATGGATTTATGTTTCAATCCCATTTGAATTAGGATTCTTTATGTTTGAATTACCATTATGGAAATTATATGATCATTTTCTAATAAAAACCTTTAATTTTTCTTCTATTATGTTTATTAATGGAAATTTTGATTAATAATACAATTCTCAACTCTTTGGTAATTAAAATTATCAATAAAATATTGTCAAGAAAAACAAGATTTATTTCCTCTTTATTCAGAATTATTTTTCTTCCATGTCTATGTTTTCTTTAAACAAAATCAAGAATATTTTTACTATTATCATATGATTTCTTAAATACATTTTTAACCATGTTTTAATTTCTATAAAAAATCATAAAATGAATCTTTTTAGAATTTTACAGATGAGGTACTTTTGACTATTTATGAAAAAATGTGAAAGAAATATATGTTTTAACATACACAACATCAAAAAAAATTCCCTCCATCATCACTGCTCAACACTCTTGTTGGACTCCTCATGTATTAATCATGTTTTAATGATCACAAATCTCATTAATTATCACAAGTCTCATTAATGATCCCAAATCTCTTTAATAATCACAAATATCATTCAACCAAGTTAACTCCTATAAATTATATCCAATCATGTGTATTTATGTTTCAAGTTCACTCATGCTTTATAATGGTTAAGCTCAATCCATTTCATGCATATTACTGTTTAAGTCTGAATACAGTTATTTGCCTAAGTACCAGACACCGTAATCCTGACACTGTGAAGCCAGACACAGTTAGCCAGACACCGTAAGTCTGACACCGTGAAGCCAGACACAGTTAGCCATACACTGTAAGCCTGACACTGTGAAGCCAGACACAGTTAGCCAGACACCGTAAGCCTGACACTGTGAAGCCAGACACAATTAGCCAGACATCGTGAAGATCAGACACCATGAACAAGACACTGTGACACTCAGACCGTGAAACTCAGACACCGTGAAGGAGACACCATTTTCTCAACTTACTGTGACACCGTTTCTTAAACTATTTTGCCATCTTTCAATTTAATTCTTAATGGTCATATTTTATGCCTTGAATGCACTGACATAATTAATGTTTCTTTGTAGACATGGTACGAGGTACGAGGAACGAAACACATGGAACCTGTCGGCTAAAACACATGCATTCAAAGATAAAGAGTGCAGAGTGCCCAACAACCACAACGCACGATACTGAACAGAAAAACAAGCCTGTGAGCACGACCACGAAGAATAATTTACAAGATTTTCAAAGAAAGCATTTTCACATGCATGCAATCCGACTCTTCTGAAGAACATATGAAGTAAAATGGAATCTAGAGAACATCTTCACATTGTTAAAGCTCTTGGAGAACACAAGCTGAATCGCAACCCTCTATTTTTCAAGACAAAAATCAGAGAAGGACTCAGAAGCATTTCTGGTAAATCAAAGGAGTCCAGAGCTGCACTTCAAATCACTAGAGCATTCTAAACTCATATCTACTCTCTCTTAGTGATTCTTTTACTTAATTTTGAGAAGTTTTTATACTCTGTATATTCCATACACACACTAACTCCTGTGCTAAAATGAAGTATTTCTAAATCCTTATACCAAACTCTTTATACTCTTTTTTATCCACGAAAATCAGGGAAGAGGTCCATGTGTGGCCTGTTATTATTTTTGTTTACCCACAAAAATTGTGTAAGAGGTTTCTGTGTGACCTGGACAGTCTGTGTACTGTTGTTAACCCCAATCCAGGGTGTGGATCAAAGTTTATTTATATAAACTGCTTGGTAGTAGGTGATCACCAAGTGGAGTGGATTAGGTCTCAGCTTGACATTGAACCACTTGTTTCATATTTGTTGTGCTATTTAAATTTAGTATTCTATGTTTTAATTCTTTATTGCATAATCCAGAAAACTCTAATTTCACTTTGATACTTAGTCTTGGAAAGAAGTTATAACTGATTTGTCTTAGTAGGATAAGTTCAAAAGTAATACTAATAGTACATATTAAGATTACTGAGAATTAATCAATCTCTAAGAAGTTGTTTAAATAGTCAAACTCTTATAACAGTATAACCTTGATTAACTGGGTTGTATCTTTTATTGGGGAAAACCATTTCTTTTAAAATAATATTTTTGCAATAGAAATTTTTATAGTTACTCAATTCACCCCTCCCCTCTTGAGTAAACTACTCCGACCAACATTTGGTATCAGAGGTAACATTATTAAGACTCTGTGTAATCTTACTCAACTGTGATTGTAGTTGTTCTTTAAAGATCTGTAAATTTCTATTAATTCTAAATTTCTATCTCTTTTAAAGTAATTTGTTAGTATGGATAATATATTGGAAGGTGATATAACCAATAGACCACCATTCTTTAAGGGAAGCAACTATGATCAATCGAAAATAAAAATGAAAATGCATCTAGAGAGTATGATCTTTGAAATTTGGTCATCAATTATAGATGAATACAAACTTCCCGTGACTAATATAATTACATGGGTTGAACCTACAAAACTTGATTACAATAACAATTTCAAAGCCATGAATGCTCTATACTATTCCTTAGGAGATGAATAATTTAATAGGATTTCTGGTTGTAAAACTGCCCACAAAATTTGGGATACCTTGTCTATCTCACATGAAGGAACATCTAGTGTAAAGGAAATGAGACTTAATACTTATACGATAAAATATGATAATTTTAAGATGAAACATAATGATCCTATTTTTGACATGTATCTTAGGTTCAATGAGATTGTCAACACAATGATTTCTCTTGGAAATTAAGTCACTGCCAAAGAACAGATCATGAGAATTATTAAGTGTTTACCTGACAGATGGAGGGGAACCTCTGTCTCAATTATATAATCGTGTGATATCATAAAGATACCTGTAAAAGAACTCATTGGGAAACTGATGATGTATGAGGAAGAGATGAAAGTCAAAAAAGAAGAGGAGGGTGAACCAAAGAGGAAATTTGTAGCATTCAAGACCACCTTCTTGAAGCACAAAGACAAAGGGAAACTAGAAGCTCCTGTAGAAAGTTCCACCACTGAACAATCATCACCTGACAGTGATGAGGAGATGGATCAACTGGCCAAAATATTCAAACGATTTTACAAAAAGAAGAACTTTTTTAGAAATCCTAACTTCAAGGGCAAGTATGATCAAAAAGAAAACTATAAAAAGGACCGTAAAAGAAGTGATAAAACTGTCAAAATTGTATGCTATGAATGTAAACGCAAAGGACATATAAAGGATGACTTTCCAAAGCTCAAATATAAGAATAAGTATGTGGATAAGGAAAAAAAGGCAATGAAAGCAAATTGGAGTGCCTCTGAGGATAGTTCAAGCGACTCAGAGACATCACATGATGAACAGGCCAACAAAGCCAATATGTGTTTTATGAAAAAAACATCTGAGGTAAAACTGAACTATTCTGTACATAACTCATACTATTCTGAAGAGGAAAGTGACTCTGAAAATATGAGTAATAAAGAAATGTTTGAATACTGTAACATGCTTGAAGAGACATGCAATGAATTAAAAGATAAATATGAATCATTGAATAAACAACATTATCTCACTGCAAATGTTAAATATGAACTTACTACTGAAAAGGAGAAAAATAATCAACTACTCAAAGAAAATAATGAATTAAAAATGTCTAATGAGCAATTAAAAAGTGACTTAGAGACGTTTACTAATGGGAAAAGTACCCTTACCCAAATGATAGGAAAACAAATTTCCCCTAAATACAATACTAGCATTGGTTATCAACCTGGTAAAAGAAACCTTGGTAGAAAGAATTTTATTTACAAGTCTAGGACATGTAGTTTTGTTCCCAGCTCTAGACACAACTCATCTAGCTCGATTCATGATACATACTCTACTGTTTCAATTTTTTGTGGACCAAATATAGTTTATTTTTTAAACACTTTACATAATGATTATAGGAAACCTATGAGACAAATATGGGTTCCTAAAGCACTTATTACTAATGTTACTAGACCCAAACAAGTATGGGTACCAAAATATGTCTTTACTTGATCATGTTATAGGAAAACTGCTTAAAGAGATCCTGCAAGAATCTATGGTACTTGGAAATTGGATGTTCAAGGCACATGACAGGAGACTACTCATGCTTCAAGAATCTAATAAAAGTAGATGGAGGACATGTCACATTTGGTGACAATGCCAAAGGGAAGATCATTGGCTTATGCCAGATTGGTAACTCTGATTCAATTTTAATTTATAAAGTACTATTTGTTAATGGATTAAAATATAATCTTCTTAGTATCTCACAATTATGTGATGATGGATATCATGTTAAATTTGAAAATGATTCCTGTAATGTCTTTAATTATAAAGATGAATTAGTATTTTCTGCATCAAGGAATGAGAACGTTTATTCTGTTAATTTAGATTCCTTATCCTCTCAAAATGCTTCATGCTTAAGTGTATTTCATAAAAAATCTTGGCTCTGGCATAGGAGACTAGGACACTGTAATGTTCACTCCCTTAGAAATCTAACTAGAAAAGGCCTAGTTAAAGACTTACCCAAACATGAGTTTCCAAATGACAAAGTGTGTAATCCTTGTCAAAAGGGAAAACAACACAAAATCTCTTTCAAATCAAAGAAAGAAGTTTCTACTTCTCAACCTCTCAAATTGGTTCACATGGATTTTTTTGGACAATCTAGAGTTTCTAGTTTAAATGGGAAGCACTATGTTTATGTTCTAGTAGATAATTTTTCTAGATATACTTGGACCTTCTTCATGTCTCACAAAATTGAAGCCTGCTCTTATTTTACTAAGTATGCCAAGTCTGTAAAAAACCTTAGTAGCCTTAAAATTAAATCTTTAAGAAGTGATCATGGACATGAGTTTAAAAATCAAGAGTTTGAATCCTTTTTATCACAAAATGGTTATAGTCACAATTTCTCTACCCCTAGAACACCTCAACAAAATGGTGTTGTAGAAAGAAGAAATAGAACCTTGCAAGAAATTTCTAGAACAATTCTTATTGAATATGACTTACCTATTTACTTTTGGGTTGAAGCTGTCAATACAGCATGCTACATAATCAATAGAGTCTTGATTAGACCAATTCTCAAAAAGATCCCGTATGAACTCTGGAACAATAGGAAGCCTAAGGTTAATTATTTTAGAGTTTTTGGTTGCAAAGTCTTTATTCTCAACACTAAGTATAATCTTGAAAAATTTGCATCAAAAAGTGATGAAGGAATTTTCTTAGGTTACTCAATATTAAGTAAATCTTGTAGAGTATTCAATAAAAGAACTAAATGTGTGGAAGAATCTGTTCATATCAAGTTTGATGAAACAAATACACATGAGCCGAGAACCATCCTAGAAAATCTAGAGGATGAGGTATCAAATTTGAACATCAACTCAAAATACTCAAATTCCTCTATGAAAGAATCTGTGAAAACTTCCAATTCTGGAAATTCTCTTCAATCGAGTCATAATGAACTAGAATCTATTGATGAACCTAAAATCATTAGTCCCTATTTTTCTAGAAAGGTTAGAACCCTTAAAAATCATCCCTTAGATGCTGTTGTAGGAGACTTAGAGAAAGGAACAAAAACTAGAGATTCTCTTAGAAATCTGATTGAACATCAAGCCTTCTTGTCACAACTTGAACCTAAAAACATTGATGATGCCATAAATGATGAATTTTGGGTAGTGGATATGCAAGAAGAACTTAATCAGTTTGAAAGAAACAAATTTTGGAAACTTGTTGAAATACCCAAGGACACTTTCATCATAGGCACTAAATGAGTGTTTACAAATAAGGTAGATGAAGCTGGAAATATAGTTAGGAACAAGGATAGATTAGTTGCACAAGGATATAGTCACAAAGAAGGAATTGACTATGAGGATACCTTTAATCCAGTATCCAGACTTGAAGCCATCAGAATCCTACTTGCCTATGCTGCACATCTGAATTTCAAACTATATCAAATGGATGTTAAGAGTGCATTCTTAAATGGGTATATAGATGAGGATGTATTTGTTGAACAACCCCATGTATTTACAAATCCTCATTTTTCCAATCATATTTTCAAACTATCAAAAGCTTTATATGGTTTAAAACAAGCTCCAAGAGCTTGGTATGACAGATTAAGTACTTTTCTTATTTCCAAAGGTTTTACAAAAGGAATAGATGATCCTACCCTCTTTATAAAATGAATTTCTAATGATGTGTTAGTTGTTCAAATCTATATAGATGATATTATTTTTGGATCTTCAAAAAATTCATTATGTATTGATTTTTCTAAAATGATGCAAAAAGAATTTGAAATGAGCTTAATGGGTGAACTAAAATTCTTTCTTGGATTTAAAATATTTCAAAATAATGATGGAATTGTTTTAAATCAAAGTAAATACACTAGATATCTTCTAAAACATTTTGTATTGGATAGAACTAAAAGTAGTTACACTCCCATGAGTACCACTTGTAAGTTGGATCTTGATAAAGATGGAAAATCTATTGATCAAACCACTTATAGAGGAATGATTGGAAGTTTACTCTACTTAACTACTAGTCGTCTAGACATTATGTTTAGTGTGTGTATGTGTGCTCATTTTCAATCAAATCCTAAAGAATCTCATTTAAATGTTGTAAAGAGAATTTTCAAATACCTCAAGCATACACCCAATCTAGGACTGTTCTATCCTAAAGAACAATCATTTGAACTAGTTAGTTATTCTGATGCTGACTTCGGTGGCTATAAGTTAGATTGAAAGAGAACCTATGAAACATGTCACCTTTTAGGAAAGTCACTAGTATCATGGTGTAGTAAGAAACAAAATTATGTTGCATTATCTACTACAGAAGCTGAATACATAGATGCTGGCAGTTGTTGTGCACAAATTTTGTGGATAAAACACACATTACTAGATTATGGATATCAATTCAGACATATATTAATAAATTGTGACAACACAAGTGCTATTAACATTTCAAAAAAAAAACATGTTTCGCATTCTAGGACAAAAAATATTGATGTACGATATCACTTTTTGAGAGATCATTATAAAAAAGGTGATATTACCTTGAAATTCATTGGTACTGAATATCAAGTTGCTGATATATTCACTAAACCATTAAATTCGGAGAGACTAGACTACATCATACATGACCTTGTCATGATAAATCTCAAATAGATATCTTACTTGTCTTACTGTTCAATATTTTACTATGTTTTACTTTACTATTTCATGATTATGGTTTCTAAGTTATTGTCTCACCGTGATGACCACTTGTTGTCTCACTATAAAGACCATTTACTATCGCACCGTGACGACCGATCACTGTCTCACCATAACAACCCTTCACTGTCTCACCGTGAAAATTATTTATGATTTTCTTTAAACCCATATCGTGGTAATTGTTATTTCACCTCTTTTAATTTCCCGCATTTTTATTTTTGTGATGTTTGACATTCCCAAATGATAAAACAAAGAGTTTCACTCGGTTCTTCACCTGGACATTCTCCTACTCACTCGTTTAAAACCCTCTCAACCCCTCTCTCTCTCTCTCGAACTTCAGTGGATGCCAAGAATGAAGTGACCATCATCATCCACACATGAGAATCACATCCCGAAGAAGAAGAAGATATCACCCAAGCTGACACTCGAAGGACCATTGAATCTGAACCTGGTAAATCGAAGTGTTGTTCCTGAGAAATAAATTTTCCCCGAACGGATATTGTCTAGAAAATCTCTAGTCCTGAAAGTGTTAAAAGGACAAGGCTGGTTATAATGGTTCTCAAAGGAGAATAGACCCATTTATCCGAGGTTAGTTTCTCAGTTCTACCAATACGAACAGTTTGCTTTTGACTCTGGTGAAATCTATGTTGTGAGGAGCTGTATTAATGGACAAAGATGCTTCTTCTCATCGAGGTTATGGGTTTCATGCCTTAGGATACCTCACGAAGGAATTTGTGATGATTATCAGAGAGAACCCCCACCTACAACGGATTTCTTTGACCTTGAAGATGCTCTGAAAACCCTAACCGGGAATGGCACCAAGAGAAGGGCCATAGCTGTTGAACTTTATGGGGAAACAAGGCTGCTGTTTAAGTTTGCTCAAAATATGGTTAGCCCAAGGAAATGTGACTTTCCTATATTAAAGTATCACTAGTACAAGAATGACCTTTAGCGGCCGCCAAAAGCCGTCGCTAAAGGCCTATAGCGGCTGCCTAGCGTCTGCCAAACGGTGGCCGCTTTTGCCACGTTGCTGTTACTATCAGTGACCGCCATTTGGCGGACGCTTTAGGCAAGCCGGGATGGGCTTTAGCGGCCGCTAAATCCCGGACCTATAGCGGCCGCTATTAAAATTTAATTTTTTTTAAAAAAAAATTCAATTATACATTAATATACCTAAATAAATCCTAGCTGTCATATTCCAAGCTCCGCATCCATCATCACATATAACTGCATAACAAAATTTAATAACAAACTTAGTACCGAATAAAACCTAGAAAACAAATATTTAACTTCAAACTTACTGCAACAGATCTATAGTATTTTACTTTCAAAATAATATTCATAATTTTGATTACCGTTTTAAAAATTTAAAATCATTAATTCTATTGTTCTAATTGGATTTTTGTTTTGTGATTTCAGGT
The DNA here is from genome assembly GCA_963277665.1 of Viscum album. Taxonomy (NCBI): domain Eukaryota; kingdom Viridiplantae; phylum Streptophyta; class Magnoliopsida; order Santalales; family Viscaceae; genus Viscum; species Viscum album. Next base: position 499,893,954 of record OY728140.1, read on the forward strand.
CAATCCGATGTCGTCCGCTATGAGTTTGACCATTAGATGCCCGTTTTGGCCGTTTATGACACTAGAACGGTATTCCCGGTCACCGCGGGCACACGACACGTCTGATTGATGTTCCGTCTACTCGACCAAATCACAATTCACTCATCCTTTGATGTCATCCAATTTCAGTCCATTCGGACATCGTTCGGCCCGTTTGGACCCCCCACGCGCGTTTATCAAGCGCGCGCAACACTTAAAGAACGCATAATGAGTCCTACCGCGCAGACCGCATGTCTGATTGATGTGCCATCTGCGTGTGCACGTCACGAATAATAATTGGATTGTTGTCCTGTGATTTCAGGTCAATCCGATGTCGTCTGCTATGAGTTTGACCGTTAGACACCTGTTTTGGCTGTTTATGACACCAGAACGGCGTTCCCGGTCACCGTGGGCACACGACACATCCGATTGACATGAATTCTACTATACCACATCCCAATTCACTCACCCTTTGATGTTGTCCGATTTCAGGCCATTCAGACTTCGTTCGGCCCATTTGGACCCCCACGCACGTTTATCAAGCGCGCGCAACACTTAAAGAACGCATAATGATCCCTACGGCGCAGACCGCACGTCTGATTGACGTGCCGTCTGCGCATGCACGTCACGAATAATAATTGGATTGTTGTCCGGTGATTTTAGGTCAATCCGATGTCGCCTGCTATGAGTTTGACCGTTAGACGCCCGTTTTGGCCGTTTCTGACACCATAACGGCGTTCCCGGTCACCGCGGGCACACGGCATGTCCGATTGACGTTCCGTCTGCTCGACCATGACTTTGTCCGATTTTAGGCCATTCAGACTTCGTTCGGCCCATTTGGACCCCCACACGCGTGTTTATCAAGCGCGCGCAACACTTAAAGAACGCATAATGAGCCCCACGGCGCAGACCGCATGTTCGATTGATGTGACGTCTACGCATGCCCGTCGCGAATAATAATTGGATTGTTGTCCTATTATTTAAGGTCAATCCGATGTCGTCCACTACGAGTTTGATCGTTAGACGCCCGTTTTGACCGTTTATGACACCAGAACGGCGTTCCCAGTCACCGCGAGCACACGACACGTACGATTGACGTGCCGTCTGCTCGACCACATCTCAATTCACTCACCTGTTGATGTTGTCCGATTTCAGGCCATTCAGACATCGTTCGGCCTATTTGGACCCCCCCACGCGCGTTTATCAAGCGCGCACAACACTTAAAGAACCCATAATGAGGCCTACCGCGCAGACCGCACGTTAGATTGATGTTCTGTCTACACGTGCACATCACGAATAATAATTGGATTGTTTTCCTGTGATTTCAGGTCAATCCGATGTCGTCCTCTATGAGTTTGACCATTAGACACCCGTTTTGGCCATTTATGACACCAGAACGGCATTCCCGGTCACCGCGGGCACACATCACGTCTGATTGACGTTCCGTCTACTCGACCACATCAAAATTCACTCACCCTTTGATGTCGTCCTATTTCAGGCCATTCGGACATCGTTTGACCCATTTGGACCCCCCACGCGCGTTTATCAAGCGCGCACAACACTTAAAGAACGCATAATGAGTCCTACCGCGCAGGCCGCATTTCCGATTGACGTGCCTTCTGCGCGTGCATGTCGCGAATAATAATTGTATTGTTTTCCTGTGATTTCAGGTCAATCCGATATCGTCCTCTATGATTTTGACCGTTAGATGCCCGTTTTGGCCGTTTATGACACCAGAACGGCGTTCCCGGTCGCCGTGGGCACACGGCACGTTCGATTGACATGCCGTCTACTCGACCACATCAAAATTCACTCATCCATTGATTTCTTCTGATTTCAGGCCATTCGGACTTCGTTCGGCCCGTTTGGACCCCCCACACGTGTTTATCAAGCCCACGCAACACTTAAAGAACGCATAATGAGCCCTACGGCGCAGACCGCACATCCGATTAACGTGCCATCTGCGCGTGCACATCGCGAATAAAAATTGGATTGTTGTCCTGTGATTTCAGGTCAATCTGATGTCGTCTGCTATGAGTTTGACCGTTAGACGCTCGTTTTGGCCGTTTATGACACCAAAACGGCGTTCCCGGTCACCGTGGGCACACGGCACGTCCGATTGATGTGCCGTCTACTCGACCACATCAAAATTCACTCACCCTTTGATGTCGTCGGATTTTAGGCCATTCGGAGTTCATTCGGCCCATTTGGACCCCCCCACGTGCGTTTATCAAGCACGCGCAACACTTAAAGAACGCATAATGAGCCCCACGGCGCAGACCGCACGTCCGATTGACATTACGTCTACGCGTGCCTATCGTGAATAATAATTGGATTGTTGTCCTGTGATTCAGGTCAATCCGATGTCGTCCGCTATGAGTTTGACCGTTAGACGCCCGTTTTGGCCGTTTATGACACCAGAACGGCGTTCTCGATCACCGCAAGCACACGACAAGTACGATTGACGTGTCGTCTGCTCGACCACATCACAGTTCACTCACCCTTTGATGTCGTCCGATTTCAGGCCATTCGGATATCGTTCGGCCCGTTTGGACCCCCCACGCGCTTTTATCAAGCGCGCACAACACTTAAAGAACGCATAATGAGACCTCCGCGCAGACTGCACATCTGATTGACGTTCCGTCTACGCGTGCATGTCTCAAATAATAATTGGATTGTTGTCCTGTGATTTCAGGTCAATCTGATGTCGTCCGCTATGAGTTTGACCGTTAGACGCCCGTTTTGGCCGTTTATGACACCAGAACGGCGTTCCCGGTCACCGCGGGCACACGGCACGTCCGATTGATGTGCCGTCTACGCGACCACATCACAATTCACTCACCCTTTGATGTTGTCCGATTTCAGGCCATTCGGACATCGTTCGGCCCGTTTGGACCCCCCCACGCGCGTTTATCAAGCGCGCGTAACACTTAAAGAATGCCTAATGAGCCCTACCGCGCAGACCACATGTCCGATTGACGTGCTGTCTACGCGTGCACATCGCAAATAATAATGGGATCGTTTTACTGTGATTTCAGGTCAATCCGAGTTCGTCCGCTATGAGTTTGACTGTTAGACGCCCGTTTTGGCCGTTTATGACACCAGAACGGCGTTCCCGGTCACCGCGGGCACACGGCACGTCCGATTGATGTGCCATCTGCTCGACCACATCAAAATTCACTCACCCTTTGATTTAGTCCTATTTCAGGCCATTCGGACTTTGTTTGGCCCATTTGGACCCCCCACGCGCGTTTATCAAGCGCGCGAAACACTTAAAGAACGCATAATGAGCCCCACGGTGTAGACCGCACGTTCGATTGACATACCGTCTGCTCTTGCCCATCGAGAATAATAATTGGATTGTTTTACTATTATTTTAGGTCAATCCGATGTCGTTCTCTATGAGTTTGACCGTTAGACGACCGTTTTGGCCGTTTATGACACCAGAATGGCGTTCCCGGTTACCGCGGGCACACGACACGTCCGATTGACGTGCCGTTTGCTCGACCACATCACAATTCCCTCACCATTTTATTTCTTCCTATTTCAGGACATTCGGACATCGTTCGGCCCATTTGACCCCCCCACGCGCGTTTATCAAGCTCGCACAACACTTAAAGAACGCATAATGAGCCCTACCGCGCAGACCGCACTTCTGATTGATGTGTCGTCTACGTATGCACATCGTGAATAATAATTGGATTGTTGTCCTATGATTTTAGGTCAATCCGATGTCGTCCGCTATGAGTTTGACCGTTAGACTCCCGTTTTGGCCGTTTATGACACCAGAACGGTGTTCCCAGTCACCGCGGGCACACGGCACGTCCGATTGATGTTCCGTCTGCTCGACCACATCAAAATTCACTTATCCTTTGATGTCGTCCGATTTCAGGCCATTCGGACATCGTTCGGCCTGTTTGGATCCCCCCACGCGCGTTTATCAAGCGCGTGCAACACTTAAAGAACGCATAATGAGCCCTACCGCGCAGACCGCACGTCCGATTGACGTTCCGTCTATGCGTGCACGTCGCGAATAATAATTGGATTGTTTTCCTGTGATTTCAGGTCAATCCGATGTCATCCGCTATGAGTTTGACCGTTAGACGCCCGTTTTGGCCCTTTATGACACCAGAACGGCGTTCCCGGTCACCGCGGGAACACGGCACGTCCGATTGATGTTCCGTCTACTCGACCACATCACGATTTACTCACCCTTTGATGTCGTCCAATTTCAGGCCATTAGGACTTCGTTCGACCCGTTTGGACCCCCCCCCCCCCCCCCCACGCGCGTTTATCAAGCGCACGCAACACTTAAAGAACTCATAATGAGCCCCACGACGCAGACCACACGTACGATTGACGTGCCATCTACGCGTGCACGTCGCGAATAATAATTTTATTATTGTACTGTGATTTCAGGTCAATCCGATGTCGTCCTCTATGATTTTGACCATTAGACGCTCGTTTTGGCCGTTTATGACACCAGAACGGCGTTCCTGGTCACCACGGGCACACGGCACGTCTGATTGACGTGCTGTCTACTCAACCACATCACAATTCACTCACCCTTTGATGTCGTCCTATTTCAGGCCATTCGGACATCGTTCGGCCCGTTTGGACCCCCCCACGCGCTTTTATCAATCGCGCGCAACACTTAAAGAACGCATAATGAGCCCTACCGCGCAGACCGCACGTCCGATTGATGTGCCGTCCGTGCGTACAAATCGAGAATAATAATTGGATTGTTGTCCTATGATTTCAGGTCAATCTGATGTCGTCCTCTATGAGTTTGACCGTTAGACGCCCGTTTTGGCCGTTTTTGACACCAGAACGGCGTTCCCGGTCACCGCAGGCACACGACACGTACGATTGACGTGCCGTCTGCTCAACCACATCAAAATTCACTCACCCTTTGATTTCGTCCAATTTCAGTCCATTCGGACTTCGTTCGGCCCATTTCGACCCCCACACGCGTTTATCAAGCGCGCGCAACACTTAAAGAACGCATAATGAGCCCTACGGCGCAGACCGCACGTCCGATTGACGTGCCGTCTGCACGTGCACGTCACAATTCACTCACCCTAAAAAGATACAAATATTGAAAGAGTTCTTGGGCTTCTCCCAAGAAACAACTGTCTGGAGTTTCTCTCCATCCACTGACACACCTTCCTCTGAAATTATTTGACCCAATAACTATACCTATATAATCAATACAAAACTGACATATATATAGCTTGACGTATAGTCAATAAGTGTAATCTGTATGATGTCAAGATGTTGGGTATGATCATAATCACTCTTGGAGTGCACGAAGATGTCATCCACAAATATTAAAACAAACTAATCTAGGTAAAAAAGGAAAATTATATTCATCAAGGATATAAAAAATTCTAAATAATTCATCAAGACAAATGAAATTACCTCATGCATGGGGTTCATTCTCATCTAGATCACCAATATCACTGTGATGTCCACCAGATATATTCGGAGCCTACAATATATATCAATATTATGTATCTTAAACATATCAATAAAATTCAATCTGAGTATGGTTTGTTTTATTGTTTACCTGTGGCACCACTTGTTGCGTCGTCATTTCATTGATACGTGATGACATCTGTGACAACCTCTCCTCATACTCTGCACGTAACTGCTGAAACTGTGAATCAAAATTGCACTGCATATCCTGCATGGAAGCATCTATCTCAGCCTGTGTGCGCATCCCTGACTCTCTGCATGCACCCATCACATCTTCTCTAAGAACTGCACGTCGTGGGACACCACCGCCATAAGTCAAAGAATAACCATGACCGTCACACCCCACGACACGGTGAAATATTTCATCTCTACACACAATACTACGACGTTGGTCCTCTGGCAACTCTGCTAACTGAGCGTCAAACTGAGCCTGTAGCATATAATGAATCAATGAACAAATATGAATAATTTATATAAAATAAAAAATACATTTATTAATTAGTAAATAATTTTCTTACTATAACACCGACAACATCAGGATCACCCGCCCTACGAGTCCTCATCCATATGGACATCCGATCGATTGGCTCGCCGTGTTGGTGTAACTATAATAAAGGGGCTCACCATGTTATACTACAATATTTTTAAAATATGAATTAAATAGTGAATTTTGAACTTACATCATGTCTAAGCTGTGACACATGTCGAGTGCCAAGTCTGGAAGGCGTGGCCTGCATCACCCGATTATGTGAATGACGAGCAGACTCGGTCTACATTCAACGTATTTACTTAATAGACATTTGAAAAATTAGTCATTTATAGATTAAAAGTAATAAATCTTACCATCGCTGCCTCACTTGACCAAAACGCAACCAAATCATGTCACTGCGTAGGAAGAATGCCCGGAGGGACTTGCTGTAGAATGTCTGGAACACCCACAAATGGTGTTCAGTGATCTCTCTTCACCCTTGACTTGTAATAATTCCATAATATTTGTCATTTGGACATACAAACAGCCCGAAACTCATCTGGACAGGATGTCAAGTTATCCTGTTAAAAATATTGTTAGTAAATGGGACAATAATAATAACAATATCATGAAAAATTAAACATTGAATTTACCTGAACCTCCCTCTATAATCTGTCCATCATATCCTGAGGGAAAAAACTCCAGTCACGAGTCATCAGAGGGAATCTGTGTGAGTCTCGTATCATATGCCCAAACTGACGACTCAATTCAGTAGCACCATCTCCAACTGGATGAAATGTGTCGTTAAATAACACATCCAATCAGGCTCCAGAGTTCCAGGATCGAACCCCTCTACTAGGACCCCTGCGTCTGCTGGAAGAAGTAGTAGATCCTGATAAACATAAATTCATAATTCAATTACAATTTAAATTAATGATTAGAAACAGTTAGGGAAATATAAACAGAAAATTGAAATCAATTAATTTAGAAAAATGAAAACATACATACCAACAACATCAGGTGAACCACTGTGACCACCCTGTGACATACCTTCATTAAAAGAAATTATAGTTAAATCAAGCAATTTTTATACATATATAACTCATAAATATTTTTACAAATAATAACTAGGAATATAATTACAATTTCCACTAATCATGCAAGTCTATCATATCTCCTTCAACTGTCTCTCTGGTCCATTGTATATCTTCATCTCGTACAACTACTATTGTTTGGTCAAGTGTTTGATCAGGAAATGCGACAACTTCAGGTTCCTCTTGTTCAATCAGAAAAACCCCTCTTCTAGACATTTTCACCACAACATTCCAATCAGAATCAATGCTGACAAAGTAAACTTGTTCTGCCTGCAATGTCAGTATGAAGGGATCATTTCTAACCCAGTCATCTTTATATATCATATTTTTAAAGTTTACTAATGTAAATTGGAAGTTATCAACTTTCTTTCCACGAACTGGATCGACCCAATCACACCTTAACAATATGTGTTTTAAGCCACGATCATAAATAACCTCAATAATATCTCTCAAAAATCCATAATAATAACCCGCACCAACAAAAGAACAACCAACGCCACTATTTTTTGTGGCTCGATTCATGTCAACATCGCTAATACAAAATTGGAATCTGTTAGCATCCAAAGACTTGTAGTGACGAGCTATAATAAATGGACCATCAGCTAGTTGGTTGAGTTCTTCACTCACATGCTGGGTTAAATCACACAACTTTTGAATCTGAAAATTTCACATATATAGTTTAATGGATAAAGGATTGTGAAAATACAACTTAGTTGCACTATAAAAATATTAAATCAATTATACGTACATGAGTCTTGAACCACTCATGAAATGTGTTGAAATGATGTTTTTGGATTTGATACTCAGTTGCACGGGGCCTTTCACGTTTCAACTCGGCGATATACATCCTAAATCACAACACAATATAAGGTAATCAATAAAATAAATATAGAAACAAAATACACATCAACTATGAAACTTACTGTATCAATGGCATAACTGATGGAGTGTTGAACAACACATATCGATGAGCTTGAACCCACTCGTCGTTCCGCATATCAAATGTTATTCCTTCTCCAATTGGACCCTCGTCAGTCTGGGATAGTTTATCTATCATTGTTTCAACCTCATCAATATATGAAGCACAGAAATTAGTACACTCATCCATTCAATATCCCTTAGCAATTGATGCTTCTGGACGAGCTTTGTTGCGCACATAGAGTTTCAATGTATTTAAGTATCACTCTATTGGATACATCCACCTGAATTGCATGGGACCGCCAGCAATGACTTCACCAGTTAAATGCACGGTCAAGTGAACCATGACATCAAAAAAAGATGGCAGAAAGAGTTTTTATAGGTGAAATAGTTCAAGTACAATATTATCCTTTAGCTTTTTCAAATCACTCATGCGATGATTCCTAGAACAGAGCTGTCTGAAAAAATTAGAAACTCCAATCAACGGCTCAACAACCTGGGAAGGTAAGCAATCACGAATTGCTATAGGAATTAACTGTTGAAGCAGAATATGATTATTGTGACTTTTCAAACCCTGTAATGTCATGCTCGTCATATTCACGCGCTTCGAAATATTAGAGCAATAACCATCTGGCACCTTAAAAGTCTTCAAAATTGATAGAAATGTTTGTTTCTCTTTTTTACTCATTGTGTACTATGTAGCAGGCATGTATGCCCGATTACCTTCACCCAACTGTAAATGTAAAGGTTTTCTCAATCCCATTTCTTTCAAATCACGTCGAGCATTAGCACTGTCCTTTGATTTACCCTTGACGCCTAAAATGGTGCACAAAATATTATCACATACATTATTTTCAATGTGCATCACATCTAAATTATGCCTTAAAATATTATATTTCTAATAAGGAAATTCAAAAAATATACTTCGTTTCTTCCAATTATGACTTCGCTGTCTATTTGCAGCAGGAATAGAAGGCAATGTAGGAACCAATAAATCTTGAAAATCATACATTGTATGGATGTTTTCTTCATCAAGTTGTGCACAAATTTCAACCCCAGACAGTATTTGTGGTGATGGGTCAAACTCTCTATTCCCATCAAACGATACATGGTCTTTTCTGAACCTGTGCAATGGAGGAAGAAAGTGTCTATGACCAAGATATGCCCAATTTCTACAGTTCTTAAGCCATATATATTTCTTACTCTTATTACAACAAGGGCAAGCAAATTCTCCTTTTGTACTCCAACCTGATAAGTTAGCATACACTGGGAAATAATTAATTGTCCATAACAAAGCGGGCCGAAGTCTAAACATTTCATTTTCTACCGAGTCAAAAGTCATTACACTATCGGCCCAAAATTCTTGCAGCTCATCAATCAAAGGTTGCATATAAACATTGATTTTATCACTAGGTCCTCTCGGTCCATCAATTAGAATTGACAGTAAAAAAAAGTTTCTTCATACATACCCATGGGGGAATGTTGTATGGAACCAACACCACTGGCCATGTACTATGTCTCGCACCAACCATGAACCTGAATGGGTTAAAACCATCTGCTGCCACACCCAGTCGAATATTACGATCATCTCGAGAAAAGTCTGGGTGTCTCTGATCAAACTCTTTCCATGCCAAAGAATCTTTCGAGTGAGTTAATTTATCAAACTCTTTCTTTCTCTCTGAATTCCAAGTCATCAATTTAGCAATTTTAGTGGACAAGAAGAATCTATTCAGTCTCGGTTTTAGTGGGAAATAACGCATCTGTTTAGCGGCAACTTGTTTCCCTTGATTCAAGACTCTCCCAGGAAGAATCTGACTACCTTGATTAATCTCATTGGTCTTCCACATGGATGTATAACAAACAATACAATTATTTAATTGCGCATTCTCTTTTCTGAACAACATACAATTATTGTGACATGCATCAATTGTATCATATATAAAACCAAGATCATCGATTAACTTGCGAGCTTGATAGAATGACTCCGGAATCTTCGCTCCAACAGGGATTACCTTCTTCAATAATACCAACAACATGTCGAATGAGGTGTCTGACCACTGGTTCATGGCCTTCAGGTGTAACAATTCAACGATGAACGATAGTTTACTAAATTTAGTGTATCCAAGATATAATTCAGTACGCGCATCGTCAAGAATTTCAAAGAATTTCAATGCTTCTCCATCTGCAGAAGAACGAGGATTACTCAATCCAACATCGTCATTTATGACATTACTGTCTTCAGATTGAAACAGACACATCATATCATTCAGCATTATGTTCATCAGATCAACTGTTCTCGAATCAACATTCATATGAATATTTTCTGAGTGATGACATGAAACAGAATCTTCTCCATGACGCGTCCATGTCTTATAGTTTTTCAAAAACCCATTCAAAAAAAAATGTTCTCTAACACTATCTCATTTGAAGATATATCTATTTGCACATTTTTTGCATGGACAACTAATCATATCACTTGGAAATTTGTTGGTGAAATCCATAAATCGCTTAATCCCCTCATAATATTCAGCTGAAAATCTATCTTGCATATCAATACAACTCCTATCCATATCTTTATTTAATAGAAATCAAAAGTGAAATATCTTATTTAAATTCTAAAAAAACACATATCATTAAAATTTAAAAACCAAATTTGGATAAAAAACATTACCTGTGGAGGACTCGACCGCGGGTAACGGGGTCTGACTCGATTGCGGATCCATGACGGCGTAGTGACTTGACGACAGAGGTTCGACGGCCGGACTCAAAAGGAGCAGAACCGTTGGACGAAGCGTGGAGGGTTCTACATGGCGGGGCACTGATTCTCACTCAAATTTACCCAAGATATGAAGGTAGAACGGTCCTTGTAGTTTAGCTTGGGTTATCGAATCCTCGGAGACCTAAGAAGAAACCTATAGACACATACATTCTATGGACTGTTTTTGGCTATGAAGTGGCCAACTTGGGTTGATTTTATATGGGTTTAAAGGATAACTAACAGATTTAAGTGAATTCAATTTAAAAGAATGAGTTGATCCTAGGTTATTGCTCGGGGTGGATTGGATGAATTACTTTTTAATGATTTCAATTTCTTATAATTGAGATGGACTCATTTAAGAAGATCAAACGAAATCATCACTTACTGGTTTAATTCCTAAACACCCTAATACTAATCACCTATACACTTTAAGGATCAAAGTTTTGAGAACTCCAAGGTAGAGGTTCGTATTAGCATTTGAAATGTGTGACCTTAAATTCAATAAGGACAGAGATGTTTTAAAATCATCGAATAAAAATATCATTTAAAAGAAGTTATTAGCCATTAATGGAGTGATAAATAACATAAAATCCAGCCCCTTTCTACTACCTTGGATCAAAACATAAAATAGTTAGCCCTCCATTGATGACATGTCTTCAACGGAAGCGGGAAGTAGACTTACAAGGGTGGAATTGAAGAAGTAAAAACAACAACAAAAAAAGATCACTCCTCCGTTGTGTGATAAATATCACAAAGTATGGTGTGAATAAATTCACACCATGAACCAACGGTATCAACGTGATAAGTAGAAGAACAGAATAATAGTAAATGAAGAACTTTTATTAAGAAACTAAGGTGAATTAAACAACTTACATGAGGAAGAAATGCGATTACAAACACAAAGCGACAACATAACAATACAATGAAACCAAGCACCAAAGATACTTAAATCCTCCAAAACCAATGCCTTAAATAGGAATTTTTGAGACCTTGGGTAGAGACTCCAATAGTCCAAGTCTCCTAAATTAATTGTGGTAGGCCATAGGTGGGTGGAAAGTAAGGGAGAGTTGATTTTTCCACCCATGACCCGAGGTGGCAGCCAGATTTCCTTCACCAAACATACACGTCTGGAAGACCTTCTAGATGACCGAATCAGAGTGGTACATAGAAGAAGAAAATGGAGCTCCGGATGTCTTATAACCTCCTGTAATATTTTGGCCCATTTGGAGTTGTGGATTACGAGATATGATCAAATTAGTGGGATGTGTTTCTGGGCCACAGAATCTGGACCAGAATTGTATCTCTAACTTGGGCCACCTTAATGACCACCATAGAGGCCGAATTAGCATTTTATAATGAATAGTTATTTGTTTATATACATGTCTTCTAGAATGACACAAAATATGGGATTCATTGGTCCTGTATGTTGCGCCCCACAGTCTCATAAGTGGGATGGTTTCCAATCTGCCTTCTCTTAGAATTGCTTCCATTCATCTCCAAATATCTCCATCATTGTTTATGAATCATCCATTGATCCCTGAATGAAAAATGTTCACATTTAAGTTTAGATATATTTCCCAAAATATAAAATTAAAATATTGATAATTACATTCCTTATAATCAGATGACTCATTGGGCCTAAATTGGTGTATATTAGGCATGAAGTGCACAAATGATGAGAATGGATGTTCATAATTAAAATGCACTAACTCAAGACCATAAGATCAAAAATGAACATTTAATACCATTAAAATGTAATTAAAATATATGTTTTTATTGGATAATCACACCCCCCAACTTGAGATTTTATATTCCCGAGCAAATAATTCAATGATTTTATTTGAATTCCTTTCTTCAAACACATTATAACAAACAGTGCTCACAATGTAAACTGCACACAAATATATTTTTATAACCTATAAAGATAATTTAAAACAAGATGAATTTAAAAGAAGATCCAAATACCAATCCCATTCCTTTGATCAAATCCATCATCATACTTCATCCAACTCAATTAGGTGTAATGATGTGTTGTGAATCACAATAGATATGGGGGTTCATTTTAATTCAAGGGGGAAATCATTGAAGCGCTAGGTGGAATCACATTTAATCCTAATATGAGTATTCTTCATTCCTCTTTTTTTTGGATTTTTTGTTTTTTTTGTTTTTTGTTTTTTTGCAATATTGTTATAGTAATTGAGATTGCAGTTAATCAAATTAACCCATGTTGCAAGACTTTGCCGATGACTCCCAGACTCAAAGGCCTTAGGGAACCAAGTGAAACCCACATACTCGGGCATCTTCTTGAGTTAACTTAATAAAAAACAAAGTAATATTACCATAAATAGAGATATATTGAAAAACTCAGGGCTAGACAACTCTAGAGTCACGATCCCCAAGTGCCGAAAGCCTCGCATTTTATCAATCCATTGCTCTACACACAATTTTTTTTATTATTATTTTTTGAATACTCATATTATTCATAAAAATTAAACCAGACTATGCTATTTATTATGGGACCCCAAAAATTCAAATTAGAACCCCACAGTCTAGAGAACGTGCATTGTGGCATTTTGATTTAATGGATGAAAATAAAAATGATGAAAATTTTCATTGGACAACCAAACTTCCAAAATCAATGATTTTAAAATTAATCATGAATTAAATTAAGAGTCAAGGAAATAAAAGATATTTTCTATGTAGTTTTAATGTGAGCAAAGATGTTATTATATGAATGATAAAGGAATTTTACTTCTTTTTTATTTTATCCTTGTTTTTTTTTAAACAAACATTTTTTTTCCACACCCCCCAACTTAGAATGAAACTATCCCTAGTTTCATAAAAATAAAATTTAGAATGGGGTAGAGGAATAAAAGGGAAGTTCAATAAGGAAATTTAAATATGAGGATCATGGAATGAAGTCACCTGGTGGTTGAAGTTTGAAGTTCTTGTTGCTCGAATTTAGTCCTTTGATATCCATGTCGCTTGCAAAGTTCCCTAGTGGAAAAAGGAAAACAAACAAACAAAACAAAACAATATATATATATATATATAAAAGTAAAATATAAGTATATATATAAAAATTATAGAATAAGTAAGCACATTAAGCCGTAGTTCAGTGGTAAGCGCGCGCCCCTGTCTCCCTTCGGTCCCGGGTTCGAGTCCCCGCAGCTTCGCCGGTTGTGACGGGGTTTGCCCCACGGCCTATGGCGTGTACCCTTTTTTAATTATTATATTTTTATTTTTATTTTTATTATTTTTATCTTAACCTATAAAATAATAAAAATACAACAAAATAAACTGATGATACATTGTCTTCTTTTTAAATTTCTGGGTAAGGTATTACTCAAGGATCACACCACGTGACACGGATGAATATGGTGCTCCCCTTTGGTACCCATCTATACTCATAATAGAAGAACATGTCAAAAGTCTATTTTTTTATTTTTAAATATAAAAAATGATTAATTAATCTTATTTGAAAAATAAAGATGATTCAAAAATATTAGAAACATAAAAACCACGGGTTTCCTCCCGTGCAGCGCTTTGTTTAACATCATTATCCCGACATAGATCCTAAATTTATCATTTTTTTTCTGGTTCATAGATTGGCTCAATTAACTCAACATCTATTTCCTATTTATTGAATGATTCAATGAATGTTTTTAACCTTTGACCATTGACCTTGAAAATGTGACCACTAGTGGGATCTTGAATCTCTACTGCCCCATGGGGGTATACATGATGCACTATGAAAGGACCTGACCATCTAGACCTTAACTTTCCTAGGTGTAAATGAAGTTTTGAACTATACAAGAGCACAAGTTTTCCTGGTTCGAAATGTTTGACCTTGATATTCCTAGATTGGTAGGCTTGAACTCTATCTTTATTGATCCTTGAATTTTCATAAGCCTCTATCCTTAATTCCTCCAGTTCATTGAGATCTAATTTCCTTTTTGTTCCAGCCAATGAGAGGTCATAATCCATTTTCTTAATTCCCCAAAATGCCTTATGCTCAATTTCAACAGGTAAATGGCATGCTTTTCCATAAACCAACCTATATGGTGACATTCCTAGGATGGTTTTGAATGCTGTATGATATGCCCAAAGAGCATCCAAGAGTTTCTCAGACCAATATTTCCTAGAGGGGTTGACAGTTTTTTCAAGAATTTGCATAATCTCCCTATTTTCTAACTCTGCTTGACCATTGGTTTGAGGATGGTATGCAGTGGAAACTTTATGAGAAATACCATACTTAGACATGAGTGAAGAGAATGGGCGGTTGCAGAAATGGGTTCCTCGATCACTGATTATAGCCCTAGGAATTCCAAATCGAGAAAATATGTTCTATTTCAGAAATTGAATAACAACTTGATGATCATTGGACTTAGTGGGAATGGCCTCAACCCATTTTGATACATAATCAATAGCTAAGAGTATGTAGAGGTATCCCCGAGAGTTTGGGAAGGGACCCATGAAATAAATTCCCCAACAGTCAAATATTTCAACCACTAATATGGGAGTGAGTGGCATTTGATTCCTTTTTGTGATGGACCCTACTTGTTGACACCTAGGACAACTTTGAAAAAATGTGTAGGATTCCCTTGAGAGGGTGGGACAGAAGAGACTACATTGAAGGATCTTAATAGATGTTTTCATAGAGGAAAAGTGACGTCCACATGCCTCACTATGACAGAATTTAAGGATGGACTCTTGTTCAGATTCTGGAACACACCTCCTAATGACTTGGTCAGGGCAGAACTTATAGAGGTATGGATCATCAAACACATAGTGTCTAATATCAGAAAGAAATTTCCTTCGAGCTTGAGTCCCTAAGAATTTTGGAATGACTCCTGTAACTAAGAAATTGGCTATGTCAGCATACCAAGGGCAGTCACTCACAGAGTATAGGTGTTCATCCGGAAATGAATCAGACACAGAAAGGTGATTTGAGTTGTCTTTGAATTCCATCCTAGAGAGGTGATCAACTACAACATTTTCAACGCCCTTTTTATCCTTGATTGTGAGGTCAAATTCTTGTAAGAGAAGGACCCACCTAATCAGTCTAGCCTTAGCATCTTGTTTTTGGAAGAGGTATTTTAGTGCAGAATGGTCAGTGAACACAGTGATGGGGGATCCTAAGAGGTAGGACCTAAACTTCTCTAAGGCAAACACAATAGAAAGTAACTCCTTTTTAGTGGTGGTGTAGTTTATTTGGGCATCAATTAAGGATTTGCTTGCATAAGAAATAACATAAGGAGTTTTATCACAACATTGTCCTAACACAGCTCCTACAGCAAAGTCACTGGCATCACACATAAGTTCGAAAGGAAGGTTCCAATTTGGAGATTTCATAATGGGAGGAGAGGTGAGAGAGTATTTGAGGTTTGAGAATGAACCCTCACAACTTTCTGTCCAAACAAATGGAGTATCCTTTACTAGGAGAGCACAAAGGGGACGGGAGATCAAAATAAAGTACTTGATGAATATTCTATAGAAACCAGCATTTCCTAAGAAAGACCTCACTTGCTTGACAGTTTTGGGTGATGGAAGGTGACGAATGATGTCAACCTTGGCTTTATCAACTTCAATCCCCCTACCTGAGACCAGATGGCCTAGAACTAGTCCCTCTTTAACCATGAAATGTCATTTTTCCCAGTTTAGGACTAGATTCTTTTCTTCACATCTTGACAAAACTCTCTATAAATTCCTCATACATCCCTCAAATGTATCCCCAAACACAGAGAAGTCATCCATGAAGACCTCTAGAAAATCCCCTACCATGTCTGAGAAGATTCCCATCATGCACAGCTGGAAGGTTCCAGGGGCATTACATAACCCGAAGGGAATGCGTTTGAAAGAAAAGGTTCCAAATGGACATGTGAATGTAGTCTTCCCTTGATCCTCTAGGGAGACCTCAATTTGATTATACCCTGAGTACCCATCTAAGAAACAGTAGAAGGCATGACCTTCCACTCTCTCAAGGACTTGGTCAATGAATGGTAAGGGGAAATTGTCCTTCTTGGTGAATGAGTTTAGCTTCCTATAGTCAATGCAGACCCTCCATCCACTACTCACCCTTGTTAGAAGAATCTCTCCATACTCATTGGTTATCACTGTGATTCCAGCCTTTTTTGGAACCACTTGGATTGGGCTCACCCACTCACTCTCAGCTATGGGATATATGATACCGGATTTTAACAATTTCATAAGTTCTTTCCTTACTACCTCCAAGAGATTAGGATTGAGTCGCCATTGAGGTTGATGACATGGCTTTGAATTAGATTCCAGAACAATCCTATGAGTCCCAACAAGTGGGCTAATCCCAGGAATATCAGATAGGGTCCAACCAATGGCTTTCCTATGTTTCCTAAGGATATCTAGAAGCATCCTCTCATTATTGGATTCAAGAGAAGAAGAAATGACAATAGGATGTGTTTGATTGTCCCCTAGGAAAGCATACTTGAGTGTAGTGGGAAGTTCCTTCAATTCAAGATCAGTTTGGTTCAGAATTTCAGCAGAAGATTGGGACATTGGATCAAGTTCAATTTCTTTTTTTAGAGTTTCAGATAGGATTGATTCCCCACATGTAGAAGTTTCATCTACTAGATTGGCTTGATCAGCTTTAGGGAAGGAATTTGGAGTGGTCTTCATGAAATTGGTTTCTTGAAAGGTTTCACTGATTGTTGGACCTAATACTTCATCATAAAAGCAATTTGAAAATGATTCAAGCCAAGGAGATAGGCTTCCTTCATATGAAAAAAGGAAATCAATCTCATCTTGACTTAAACATTCATCAAATATTCCTTGATGTTCTATGGATTCATTATCAATGCTTCCTATCATGTTTACTTCATGAATGTCCTCATCATCCCCTATTTGTGAGCTTGCATTATAGATGTTCAAGTCTAGACTCATGTTCCCAAAGGTGATGGTCATGTTCCCATTTTGGACTCGGATAACAGAGTTGATTGTTGAAAGGAAAGGATGACCAAGAATGATTGGGGTTTGTTCCTTTTTTCCTAAGTTTGGATGGTTATCAAGGACAATGAAATTAGCAGGGTAGATAAAGTTTTCAACCTTTACCAGAACGTCCTTCAAAATCCTCTTTGGAACCCTAATGCTACGATCAGCAATCTGAAGTGTGACAGATGTGGGTTGGAGTTCTTCTAGGCCTAACTGGCAGTACCCAGCATATGGGATGAGATTGACACTGGAACCTAGGTCAAACAAGGCCTTGAAAACTTTTCTCTCTCCTAGTTCAACATTGATGTAAGGGAAACCTGGGTCTTTCAACTTAGGAGGAATGGTCCCTTGAATGGTGGTACTCACATTAGCAGCCAAAAGGACTTGGTTTTTATGTGAAAATTTTCTTTTAAAAGTACACAAGTCCTTAAGGTACTTTGAGTAGGCAGGTATGGTTTGGATTGCATCGAGAAGGGGTATGTTCAACTTGACTTGTGAAAAGATTTCCCTCAATGTTTCACTCAGTTCAGGCTTGGGTTTCCCCCTCATGCGTTGAGGAAATGGTGTAGGTTGTAGGGTTGATTGTTGAAGAGTTGTTTCTTTGACAATGTTATCATGTTTTTCAGTTTGATCATTTGGTTCATTTGAATTTTCATCCATGTTTGAATCTTCAGGTGGGTTCTTAATTAGTTGTTCAGGTTTCTCAATTGATTTCCCACTTCTT
Source organism: Viscum album (assembly GCA_963277665.1). Classification (NCBI taxonomy): domain Eukaryota; kingdom Viridiplantae; phylum Streptophyta; class Magnoliopsida; order Santalales; family Viscaceae; genus Viscum; species Viscum album. The sequence continues at coordinate 499,912,379 of OY728140.1, forward strand.
AAAACAGTCAAAACATTAGTTGTTCATGAGTTGTTTGAGCACAAATTGACTCTCCCCTTGAAGTTGAGGATGGAACCGCCTGAGTAGGCATGGGTTCCTTTCTAGTTTTTATGGTTTGTAGTTCTTGTTTTAGGGAAGATACCTCCGAGTTCATCCTCTCCATTTGTTTGCATAGTTGTTCTAGTAGGCTTTGTGGAACAGTTTGGGTTGGTGCTTGAGAAGATTGGTTTATCCCGGGGGGATATTTTGGAGGTGGGATGGTTTGTTAAAAATGGACTGGTGGATGTTGGTATTGGATAGGTTCGGTTTGGAACTGGTTATGGGATTGGTAGTTCTGATGGGGGTATGGATTTTGTCCTTGTGGTTGGCTAGGTTATTGGTTATCTTTCCAGCGGAAGTCTGGGTGGTCATTATACCTTGGGTTGAAGTTGTTTTGGTATTGAGGCTTTTGAAAGTTCAAAGCATTTACTTCTGCTGTAGGTCCTCCTAAAAGAACATCCTTGATGGATGGAATAGTTGGACAGTTGTCTGTCTTATGGTCATGATTGTCACAAATTGTGCAAACAAGGTCTACAGTTTGGATTTCATGGACTTTCCTAAGGTCTATTTCTTCAACCTTCCTAGAGAGTGATGCGAGTTTAGCCCTAAGACTTTCCTCTTCTATAAGTGTATGAATTCTAGTAGTTCTTTGCGGCTTTTAAGAATAAGGTGAAGTTCCCCATGTTTGGTTTTGTTCAGAAAGGCTTTCTAGATACTCGTAAGCATCATTTGGGGCTTTGTTTTTAAAGGTTCCATTACACATCATGTCAATGAATTGTTTATTCCCTGGACCCAAACCTTCATAGAAAATTCTCACTTGTTCAGGAATAGAAAAACCATGGTGTGGAACCATGTTTAGAGTATCTTTGAACCTCTATCATGTTTCATAGAATGACTCTCCATCTTTTTCAAAAAAAAATTGGATACTCTTTTTAAGTGCAATTGTTTTATGGTGGGGAAAGTATTTTTTGTAGAATTCTCTTCGTAGTTGGTCCCAAGAGTTGATGGATGATGGTCTCAAATTGTTTAGAAAATTTTTAGCTCGATCATTTAAAGAAAAAGGAAATAGCCTCATCTTAGATGATTCTAGTTGATGTGGGGGACACATGGTTTCGACAATGTCATTGAACTCCTTAATGTGCAGGTATGGCATCTCGGACTCCATTCCATGGAATGTGGGAAGGTAGTTTAGAACATGGAGTTTAAAGATGTAGTTGGAATATCCTAGGGAATTGTGTCTAATGCATGAGGGGGCATTGGTCCAAGAAGGTTTGAGGTAGTCATTCATGGTTTGATCAATTGCATTCCCCAAGTTTGGGGCTGCCTCATTTGGGTTTCCGTTTTGGTTCCCACCTGGGTTTATGAGTTGGTTTCTTTGAAGACCTTCCATTGAAATGGGCTCAATTTTGGACTCTAGAGTATTAGGAATATTATGATCTAATGGAATTAGTTCCCTTGGTGTACTTTACTCCCCAACCCCAGGACTATCCACCCTAACTAGACGGTTTGATTGATCGCGGGTGTAGGCGGACATGTGCCAAAAGAAAAAAAAACAAGAAAGGGACAAGATTAGAGAATTTGGATGAGAAAAGAAGAAATGGGAGAGAATAGAATGGGTGTTTATATAACTTACTTGGGTCCCTGTAAATGGCGCCAAAATTTGATTCTCGCTCAAATTTACCCAAGAGATGAAGGTAGAACGGTCCTTGTAGTTTAGCTTGGGTTATCGAATCCTCAGAGACCTAAGAAGAAACCTATAGACACGTACATTCTATGGAATGTTTTTGGATATGAAGTGGCCAAATTGGGTTGATTTTATATGGTTTTAAATGATAACTAATAGATTTAAGTGAATTCAATTTAAAATAATGAGTTGATCCTAGGTTATCACTCAGGGTGGATTGGATGAATTACTTTTTAATGATTTCAATTTCTTATAATTGAGATGGATTCATTTAAGAAGATCAAACGAAATCATCACTTACTGGTTTAATTTCTACACACCCTAATACTAATCACCTATACACTTTAAGGATCAAAGTTTTGAGCACTCCAAGGTAGAGGTTCGTATTAGCACTTGAAATGTGTGACCTTAAATTCAATAAGGATGGAGATGTTTTAAAATCATCGAATAAAAATCTCATTTAAAAGAAGTGATTATCCATTAATGGAGTGATAAATAACATCCAATACAGCCCTTTTCTACTCCTTTGGATCAATCCATAAAAGAGTTAGCCCTCCATTGATGACATGTCTTCAACGGAAGCGGGAAGTAGACTTACAAGGGTGGAATTGAAGAAGTAAAAACAACAACAAAAAAAGATCACTCCTCCGTTGTGTGATAAATATCACAAAGTATGGTGTGAATAAATTCACACCTTGAACCAACGGTATCAAATTGATAAATATAATAATAGAATATGAGTAAATGAAAAACTTTTATTAAGAAACTAAGGTGAATTAAACAACTTACATGAGGAAGAAATGCGATTACAAACACAAAGCGGCAGCATAACACTAAAATGAAACCAAACACCAAAGATACTTCAATCCTCCAACACCACTGCCTTAAATTGGAATTTTTGAGACCTTGGGTCGAGACTCCAACAGTCCAAGTCTCCTAAATTAATTGTGGTAGGCCATAGGTGGGTGGAAAGTAAGGGAGAGTTGATTTTTCCACCCTTGACCCGAGGTGGCAGCCAGCTTTCCTTCACCGAACAGACGCGTCTGGAAGACCTTATAGATGGCTGAATCAGAGTGGTCCATAGAAGAAGAAAATGGAGATCCAGATGTTTTATAACCTCCTGTAATATTTGGGTCCATTTGGAGTTGTGGATTCCAAGATATGATCAAATTAGTGGGATGTTTTTCTGGGCCGCAGAATCTGGCCCAGAATTGTATCACTAACTTGGGACGCCTTAATGACCACCATAGATTCCTAATTAGCGTTGGATCATGAAGAGTTATTTGTTACTATAAATGTCTTCTAGAATCAAAAAAAATATGGGATTCATTGGTCCTGTATTTTGGGCCCCACTGTCTCATAAGTGGGCTGGTTTCCAATCTGTCTTCTCTTAGAATTGCTTCCATTCATCTCCAAATATCTCCATCATTGTTTATGAATCATCCATTGATCACTGAATGAAGAATGTTCACATTTAAGTTTAGATATATTTCCCAAAATATAAAATTAAAATATTGATAATTAAATTCCTTAGAATCAGATGACTCATTGGGCCTAAATTGGTGTATATTAGGCATGAAGTGCACAAATGATGAGAATGAATGTTCATAATGAAAATGAACTAACTTAGGCCCATAAGATAAAAAATGAACATTTAATACCATTAAAATATAATTAAAATATATGTTTTTATTGGATAATCAGGCACAATGGACCAGAAGGGTCCAACGGAGGCAGGAGGACTTGCCGGAGGGATGCAACGGGGCCGCGAGGGGACGACGGTGGCGGGGCTATCCAAAGGTGCAGCGCGGGCATGGGTGGGGGTTTCCAGGTCGCGGGGGTGTCAGGGTCACGGGGGCGTAGCGTGGAGGCAAGGCGGTGGGGGTTGCCGGGGTACAGCGTGGGCAGGGGGTGTCAGGGTCACGGGGGCGCAGCGTGGAGGCAAGGTAGTGGGGGTTGCCGGTGGCGCAGCATGGAGACAAGGGGGTGGGGATCTCCGGGGGTCAGGGTCGCCGGGGGTCAGGTCGCCAGGGTCACCGGGAGGTCGGGGGTCGTGGTCGACGGGGGTCGGGGTCTTCGGGAGGTCGGGGGTCGGGGTCGACGGGGGTCGGGGTCGCCGGCGGGGTCGGGGTCTCCGGGGGTCGGGGAGGGGTCGCCGGGGGTCGGGGAGGGTCACCGGGGGTCGGGGAAGAGTCGTCGGGGGTCAGGGAGGGTCACCGGGGGTCGGGGTCAGGGAGGGTCACTGGGGGTCGGGGTCGGGGTCACGGGGTCGGGGAAGTGGGGGTCGCGGGGTCGGGGAGGGGAGGGAGGGGAGGGAGGGGAAAATAGGGGTTTTTTAAGGAAACATTACAGCGGCCGCCATTTGGCGGCCGCTGTTGATAGTATTAGCGGCCGCCAAATGGCGGCCGCTATAGGTTCCCCGCCTCCAAAACTAGATTTTCTAGTAGTTTATCAAGATGTGTTTCTGATTCATCTTATGAAGAGTGGATACAAAATCAACCTGTGCAATTACATCATTCACCATATGTGTGAATTGATCAAGGTTACATCCAAATCCACCTATATGTTCTACTCTCGGCTGATTTCAGCCATGCTTGTTTCCAAAGGAGTAGTTGGATCCAATGACGAAGTGCTTATGGACTATGAGTATTGTATCTCTAAATCCACCATCGGGAGAATGAAGATAAACTGGAACCCTTGGAAAAAGGAGTGGGTGAAAGACAACGATAAGATTTATGAGAAGTTTAATCCTGTGGATTATCCATCAAGGACAAAAGACATTTCTGATCCTGGTTTGGAACCAGATGTCACGACCCAACCCAACAGGGCTCGAGCCGCGACACCCCAAGCCCAGCTCCAATAGGCCAGGGGCTGGCATCTAGCGCCGAGTAGGCTATCACACACATGGGAGACATTATCCTAGAGTACCTGTACACACGCACCCAAAAACATATCCATGTAACAATGCAGAGATAAGTAAAACTGAAAAGTAAAATGCATGCATACAAAAATCCCAACTAGAGTGAAACAATAGTTCAAAAAGGGATAAACGGGGCCCACCAGAAGAAAACTACAAAGCGCATCCAAACTGCTCTGAAGAAGGGGGAAACGCTGCCACAAACACCCACCGGAAAGATCCCTCGACACCACACCAGTAAACACCTCGGTCAGTCTCGCTCACTCAGCTCCGCTTGCTCCGGGTCCTCCTGGGACTCCGTCGAAAGGCCTGTGGTCTGCACAAGACACAAACTTGTTTGGGAAAAGCCCATGCAGGGGTGAGTATAAACATACTCAGTAGGCACCCCAAAATCCCAAAACAAAAGAGAGAAAATGAAAGACAATAGTCCGCTCATCCTAGGCAGAGAGAACCCATACGAGAGAGAAACTCCATCTCGTGACCATCCTTGGCTAAACACAACTAGACAGCTCAGCTCAGGTGTACGCACATACATACACTTTGAACAATCCAGATATACTCTGTTCATGCACCAAGCAACAAGAGGTACCGACCTCATTACTAACAACTGTCCACAACCAGGAGAGCACCCTCCACAATCACTGTCATCCCAAATGACACTCATCCGAGAGATACACTCCATCGGGTTTCATACAAACATCTCAGACGCTCCCCCGAGAGATCTCGCTCATCAGATAACATCATTAAGGAAAACCACACTGAAACAGCAAGAACAACAAACTCCTCGGATAGGGGATCGCTCCTAGGGTCCGCTAGGTGATACCAGAACCCACACCGATATACGAAGATCTCACAGATAGAGGATCACTCCTAGGGTCCCCTGGGGATACCACAACCAGATATGACATTCAACAGGAATCCGTCACTCAGATATAGGATTATCACCCGTGTAAATGTGGTCACGGTGATACCGGAACCCTATTTGGTGTAACTTGCGATGTAGGGGATCAGACCGACGATGCTAAAACTCTATTGAAACCATGCACTGAGTAGGCGATCATATAACCAACGACACCACAACCCCACTGAAACCACGTGCTGAGTAGGGGATCGTATAGTCAACGATACCGCAACCCTACCATACTTTTAATGCTGAGTAGGGGATCGTATACCCGACGATGCCACAACCCTACTCAGCACGACCCACTGCGTAGGGGATCATATTCCCGATGATGACACAAACCCTACGGGGTTAACCTGATAGATAGGGGATCACCGCCCGTGGATAAGTGGTCACAAAGATACCAAGAAACCGATCTAGGGAAACGATGCTAGAGGATCTCGCTCCGGGCCCACCAGAGGGATGCCACAACTCCAACAGATTAAACATCATGTCGAGAGGATCACAAGCCTATAATAGATTTGTGATGCCGCACAAACCCACGTAGGAACGAACCAAGGGAGTACCCTCAACCACTGGTGGTCCAAACGTCGCTAACCCGAGTGACCCACAACAACGCCACCCTGCATAGCACCAAGGCTGATACCGAGGCCACCATCGCGATCTACATGGAAAAACATGCAGGATAGGCTGTTCACTCGCCCGAAATGGACAACCGATACAAAAGGCACTATTCACTGTAGCTTGCCTATGTGGGGCCCATGCAACGATTCTGAAACTCATCAGGTGGATCATACCACGATGATCCCCTCAGAAAAACATACGGAATCGACTACTCGTTCGTCCGAAACGGACACCCGGTGAAAAAATGCACTATTCACCGAATCCATCCCGGGTGGGGCCCATGCCACGATCCTGATACACATTGAACGGTTCACACCATTGCGATCCTCTCGGAAAAACATAAAGGATTGACTACTTACTCATCCAAAACGGACACCCAGCGGAAAAGTTGCGTTTCTCCGAAAACGCCAAAACCTAGCCTCGTGGGGCCTCCACCCCATTCTCAGCCCCAACAGTCGAAAACCAACAAGAAAAATCCTCCGTACCATCAGGGCCTCAACGCCACTAATGGCGCGTCAATCGGACGCTCCGGGTAGAAGATACAACGACCCGAAGTCGAATAATAAAAAAATATTATTATTTTATTCGATGTTTCAAGTCTCCGGGCAAAAATACCAACTCAAAAAATTCTCAAAGTGAGTTTAAAAGTTCTGTATCAATGCAAGGAACACATCACCACAAACGGATTGCAAATCGGAGTTACAGTTTGTGAGTTACGGGGGTTTAAAGAACCCCCAGAAAATCCTGGCCGGACCACCGCTGACCTTGCTGGAAACCACCACGCCACGGCTGGATTCCGCCGTGCCACCACCGCCGCCACCAGAATCTGCCGCGCTGCCGCCGTGCCTCACCAGATTCTTCCATTGACGCGGCCGGAAAACCGGGATTTCATCGGAAAACTTCCGGGAGCCACCGGGGCACCCCGATGCTCCAAATTCAGATCCGAAAAAAGTTTCAGAAACCTCGGGACCCGAACTACACAACTCTTACAAAAATTTGAAGAAAAAAAACACAAAAACAGGATCCAGGATTGTAAAACTCAAACCGCCTACCTCGCGGGCGAAACGTCGAAGCTTTGGGTGCAGATCGACACCGGCGACGCCCTGAAGCTCGATCTGCTGACGATCGGCGCTGAAAATGGACGATTCTAATGTGATTTGGTGAATAATGGAGGAGGTGGGGTGGGGGCTCTGTCGCTGCATGTAGGAGGTGAGGGAGGGGAGGGGAAATGAGTTTTTTTATTTAACAACCTCATTTAAAACAAACACCCCGACTAGACATCCCAGCTTGGAGGAAATTAGGTCACCCCTAGGGTAAACGTATCGTTATGAACGCAACGGTGAACTCAGATTTGCAATCTGAAACTCCGTTCAGAAGTTATTTGAGTCGATGCTCGTAATTCAACTTTTCTACTTATTTACGAAAATGCCCCTGGTGGCGTTTCTCACCGCAGACCCACACCTACAAAGTTTACACCCCTACTAGGGTAAAAGACACGTTCCAGACGCAACCATGCCCTCAGATTCCCGTTATGAGCTACCGTTTGGGAGATATCACACCCCCACCACGTGCATAGTATAAAAAAACTTAATATTTTTATAAAATTAATTTCGGGCACACCGGGCCTCGGAATCACACGCTGTCTTCGCGCCTAGATCTGGAATTATTCGTAGAAATATTCCAAAGTCTGACAGGGCCAAAACCTGATTCGGTACATCCTCCCCCCTTAGAAATTTTAATCCCCAAAAAACTCTAAGCTCATGGAAACCGACTGGACTCTCAACTGGGTCCCACACCAGCAAGTTCACCAACAAACACCCATGCCCGAACACATAAGTCAGAGGGACTCATCTACCACACCTCAACACTATCCGCTTTGGGTGTCACTGACTTGCCTGTATGGTTTTAATCGTGTCACAAAAATGCATCTCGGTGGGGAAAGGATCCCTCTTCCTTACGCATTCGAAGCACGCCGAACAAAACCCTCACACAGGGTCTTACCAATGCCCTGAACAAAACTCGAGCAAGCAATGGAAAGGAAAGAGTACTGCTAAACAGTGTATATCAAACTACTGCAGTAAGTAGAAAAGACACAATGCGTACCTCTATCCAACCGCAGAGCCTCTGGGTCAATAGCCCCTACGGCATGCAGCTATCCTCGCCCTCGACCATCAGCTCCTTGAGCTTGGTGTGGACCACCTGGGGGTGGGGGTGATGGAAACTGATACTGCCTACCACCTCCTACTGCTGCACCAGCTCCGTCGCTACGTCCGCTGCCCCGCAGACCTCCTTGCTCGAGACGCTGCCTCTGCCAAGGCGGTCCATCGACCAGCTCCCTCTCGGCAGCACGTCGGGTCGGACAATCTCTAGCAAGATGTCCCCGACCATCGTAAGCGTAACACCACCTCTCTTGCGGCTGACCAACACTATCACGCGAGCCCTGTGAGCCCTGGGACTTATATCCTCCATCCTGGGGTCGCCTCCTGAAACGTTGCCCACGCCCATACCCCTGCGTCTGTCATCGGCTACCAGATGCCTACGTCTCCACTCTCGTGTGCCCAGCACTAACAGGGGGGATCTGCTCATTCAAAAATCTCTCCACCACCAAAGCTTTCTCCAGCACTCCAACATAGGTGGGCAAACACAAAGAAACCACACCTACCCGAATGTCTCTATGCAAGCCCTGCTCGAAGGTCCGAGCCCTAAAGAACGGGTTTCGAACTATATCCAGGGAGTAGTGTGATAGGTCTGTAAACCTCACTGAGTACTCCGATACAGACATGCCCTCCCGCCAAAGATACAGAAGATCCTATATCCGCACTGACCTCAGCATCACGGGATAGAACTCTTCCCTGAAGAGCCGCTCAAACTCAACCCACGTGAGTGTCTCCTCATCATGGGATTGCGTCACTAAACTCCACCATTTCCTGACTGAACCATGTATAAGGCTCTCCACTAGGACCACCATCTGATCTAGTGGTTTCCTCACTAGGAGGAAAACTCGGGTGACTGCCTCAAGCCATTCATCAGCTGCCTAGGTGTTTGGATCACCCCGGAACCTCAGAGGTCGTTGCCTCTGGAACTCGTGCAGTGCACTCAGCCTGCGTGCAACCTCATCCTGCACTGCCGGCACAAACAGCTGCTTGACAGGTGGTGGCTCAATTGGCGGACCACCTGGAAGTCCAGCCTCAGAACCTGTGCCCTGATCCACAGCCTCTACACGGGGCGAATCGTCACCACAATCCTACTACGGAACCCTCGCTGGTTGTCGTTGTGGAGGCATCCTGAAATACAGTCAAGATTCACTACAATCAAAGAGTATATCTTGTGAGCTGACTCAAGAAGGATAGGGAAAAACCCAAAACCTAGTCCTATATGATGCATGTACCGTTTTTTCCCCTGCGACCAGTGTACGAATGTCCCGAGTCGAGAGGTGGGTTATCAGAGCCTTGGTGTATGGATACGTTGGCCACCGCACCAACACTAGAGTCCCTGGCCTGAAAGCCAAACTCGAAACATCCTAACACAGCCGCTATTCAACCCAAACCAAACTCACAGCTAGACCAGCTATGCTATGAGATCCCAAAGGTGGAACCTCCTCTGATACCACTCTATCACAACCTGACCCAACAGGGCTCGAGCCGCGACACCCCAAGCCCGCCTCTAATAGGCTAGGGGCTGGCGTCTAGCACTGAGTAGGCTATCACACACATGGGATCCATTAGCTTAGAGTACATATACACATGCACCCACAAACATATCCATGAAACAGTGCAGAGATAAGTAAAACTAAAAAGTAAAATGCATGCATACAACTATCCCAACCAGAGTGCAACAACAGTACAAAAAATACTAAATAGGTCCCAACAAAAGAAAACTACAAAGCGCGTCCAACCTTCTCTGAAGAAGGGGGAAACACTGCCACAAACACCAACCAAAAAGTTCCCTCAGCACCGCACCGGTAAACACCCTGGTCAGTCTCACTCACTCAGCTCCACCTGCTCCGGGTCCTTTTGGGACTCCGTTGAAAGGCATGTGGTCTGCACAAGATACAAACATGTGCCAGCAAATCCCATGCATGGGTGAGTATAAACATACTCAGCAGGCACCCCAAAAACCCAAAACAAAAGAAAGCAACTGAAAGGAAATAGTCTGCTCATCCTAGCTAGAGGGAACCCAGATGATAGAGATACTCCATCTCATGACCATCCTCGGCTAAACACAACTAGACAGCTTATCTCACGTGTACGCACATACATACACTTTGAAAAATCCAGATATACTCAGTTCACGCACCAAGACACAAGAGGTACCGACCTCATCACCAACAACTGTCCACAACTAGGAGAGCACCCTCCATGATCACTATCATCCAATATGACACTCATCCGAGAGATACACTCCATCGGGTTTCATACAAACATCTCAGATGCTCACCCGAGAGATCCCGCTCGTCGGATAGCGTCACTAAGGAAAACCACACTGAAACAGCAAGAGCAAAAAACTCCTCGGATATGGGATTGCTCCTAGGGTCCGCTAGGGGATACCAGAACCCACACCAGTATACGAAGATCTCACATATAGAGGATCACTCCTAGGGTCCCCTGGGGGATACCACAACCCGATCTGGCATTCAATAGGAACCCGTCACTCAGATAAAGAATCGTCACCCATGTAAAAGTGGTCACAACGATATTAGAACCCTATATGGTATAAATCATGATGTAGGGGATCGAACCGATGATGCCGAAACCCTACTGAAACCATGAACTGAGTAGGGGATCGTATAACCAATGATACTGCAACCCCACTGAAACCACGCGCTGAGTAGGGGATCATATAGTCAACAATACCGCAACCCTACCATAATCCTCATGCTGAGTAGGGGATCGTATACCCGACGATGCCACAACCCTACTGAGCACGGCCCACTGTATAGAGGATCATATTCCCGATGATGCCACAAACCCTACGGGGTTAACCTACTAGATAAGGGATCGCCGCCTATGGATAAGCAGTCACAACTATACCAAGAACCCGATCTAGGGAAACGATGCTAAAGGATCCTGATCCGGGCCCACCAGAGGGATTCCATAACTTTAACAGATTAAATATCCCATCGAGAGGATCACAATCCTATACTAGGTTTGTGATGTCGCACGAACCCTCGTAGGAACGAACCAAGGGATTACCCTCAACCACTACCGGTCCAAACATTGCTAACCCGAGCGACCCGCAACAACGCCACCCTGCGTAGCACCAAGGCCGATACCGACGCCACCATCATGATACACGCTAAAAAACACACAGGATAGGCTGTTTACTCACTCAAAATGGACAACCGGTGAAAAAAGCACTCTTCAACGTAGCTTACCCGTGCGGGGCCCATGCAACGATCCCGAAACTAATCAGGCAGATCATACCTTGGCGATCCCCTCAGAAAAACACACGGAATCGACTACTCGTTCGTCCGAAACAGACACCCGGTGAAAAGGAACTATTCACCGAAGCCAGCCTGGGTGGGGCCCACGCCACGATCCCGATACACATTGAACGAATCACACCATTGCGATCCTATCAAAAAAACACACAGAATCGACTACTCGCTCCTCCAAAACGGACACCTAGCGGAAAAGTTGTGTTTCTCCAAAAACGCCAAAACCAGGCATCGTGGGGCCTGCACCCCATTCTCATCCCCAACACCTTAAAACCAATAAGAAAAGCCCTTCGTACCATCAGGGCCTCAATGCCACTGACGGCGTGTCAATCAGACGCTCCGGGTAGAAGATACAACGGCCCGAAGTCGAATAATAAAAAAAGATTATTATTTTATTCGACGTTTCAAACCCCCGCGCCAAAATTCCAACTCAAAAAAATTTCAAAGTGAGTTCAAAAGGTCCTTCTCAACGCAAGGAATGTGTCTCTACAAATGGCTCGCAAATCGGAGTTACGGTTTTCGAGTTACGGGGGTTTAAAGAACCCTCAGAAAATCCCTGCCGGACCACCGCCGGCCTCGCCGGAAACCACCGCGTCGCCGCTAGATTCCGCCGCGCCACCGCCGCCGTCGCAGGAATCCGCCGTGCCGCCACCACGCCTCTCTGGAAAACCGGGATTTCACCAGAAAACTTCTAGGAGCTACCGGGGGCACCCCGGTGCTCCAAATTCAGATCCGAGAAAAGTTTCGTAAATCTCGGGACCCGAACTACACAAACCTTACAAAAATTTGAAGAAAAAAAACACAAAACGGGATCTAGGATTGTAAAACTCAGACCGCCTACCTCGTGGATGAAACACCGAAGCTTCAGGTGCAGATCGACATCGCCGACACCCTGAAGCTCGATCTGCTGACGATCGGTGCTGTAAACGGACGATTGTGGAGCGATTCGGCAAAGAATGGAGGAGGTGAGGTGGGGGTTCCGTTGCTACACGTAAGAGGTGAGGGAGGGGAGGGGAAATGGTTTTTTTTTTAAATTTAAAAACCTCATTTAAAACAAACACCCCCGACCAGACCTCCCAGCATGGAGGAAATTAGGTCGCGCATAGGGTAAACGTGCCGTTCTGAATGCAACGGCAGACTCAGATTTGCAGTTTGAGACTCCGTTCAGAAGTTATTTGAGCCAACGCTCATAATTAAACTTTTCCACTTATTTACGAAAACTCCAATGGTGGCGTTTCTCACCATAGGACCGCGCCTGCAAAGTTTACACCCCAACTAGGGTAAATGACACGTTCTGGACGCAACCGTGCCCTCAGATTCCCGTTCTGAGATACCATTTGAGAGATATCACACCCCCGCCACGTGCATAGTGTAAAAAACTTAATATTTTTATAAAATTAATTCTGGGCACACTGGGCCTCGGAATCGTACGTCGTCTTCGCGCCTAGCTCTGGAATTATTCTTAGAAATATTCCAAAGTCTGATAGGGCCAAAACCCAAGTTTCTAAACTAGATGAACTTGGTTAGTATTCAGAAAAAGTAGAAGAAGAGTCTAAAGTACCTCATAGGGAAGAAGTTGTTGTTGAGGAAGAAAGGACTATTGTTTCTCCTGTTGTTCTTGAAGAAGAAGTTCCAACCCCTAGAAATGTTGTCAATCTAGAAATCCAACCCGAGGCTGGAAAAGAATTAGGTGTGATAGAACCTGAGCAGCAAGCCATGGAAGAGCCTGTTCTAGAAGAACTCCCTGGTGTCTAAGAAGAAAATCTAGAAGAACTCCCTGGTGTACAAGAAGTAAATCTAGAAGAACTCCCTGTTATGGAAGAATCAAATCTAGAAGAACTCCCTGAAGAACAAGATGTTCCTGAAATAATACCCTATGATGAAGAGAGGATGGAGATAGCCTTTCAGCTGGCTAAACAAGAGATGATTGCAGAACTTAGAGATGAACCTGTGGATTTAGACCAAGCTCCTGAGCCTCTGAATCCTGAAAAGGAAGCACCTGTTGAGGGGGAAGAAACCCAAAATCTTGAGTCAGATGAAGCCTCAAATCCAATTGAGTCCAGTCCTATGGACACTCAGTACAAATTTACTAGTTTTTATGATGTGAGTGAGTCTCAGTAGATCACTAAAACTGGGCTTGATCTCTCTTCCCTGTTTCAGTTGAAGTCAGTTTCTATCTTTCCCCCTGAAAAGGAACCAGAACCAGAACCTTCCCCTATACCAACTCCTGCACCTAAACCTCTACCTGAACAACTGTCCTTTGTTAGTAAGGATGATTTGAAGGAATTTTGAGACACTATTTTAGCTAGAGTTTAGAAACTTATGAACTCCCAACCTCGACCTCTAACAAATCTGAGTGAGAGAGATGCCTCACTACTTTTGGAGAAAATTATCTTGCAGATCCAACCTAAAATGCTCCATGAAATTCAAGAAGTTCGAGTTGATAATAAGTTTCTGAGTAATGAAGTCTCAACCCTGAGAAGCACGGTTGAAGATATGCAGAAAGAGATGCATTCCAGATCTGAACCTGTTGCTGCCTCTCTTGAATCCACTGTTTCTCAAATCTCTCGAGATGTTGTGTCTCAGATTCACCCTTACATGTTATCCTTTGATTAAAATATTATAGAAAGGCACAAAATTTTTTTTGAAAGAAATGAGAGAGCTTGTGGTGAACCTCAATAAACTCACTGATGAGTACACTGGTTGTCTTCAAAAGGTATTGAATCTGCTGAAGTCTCTAACCACAGCCATCAAAGCTTCTCATCCCTCTGGTGAATCCTCTACACCTGCCTTGGACAGTTCCTTGCTCAGATCTATAGTCCAAGAAGAGCTTCAGACTACTGTAAGTGGCTTCAATGTGACTTCTTTATCTAAAGTTATCAAGAACATTGATAAAGTTCTTTATCTTATGAAAATTAATTCTAAGATTTCCAATGATGTCCAATAGGAGATTTCTAAGAAAGTGTATTTCTATTTTAACTGCATTTTCTCCAAGACTGATATGACCAATCACTTCAAATACCTTGTAGAGAATCTGAGAATTCCTCCTGTAACCCAAGCCTTCAAAAACGAAGTCCAGAAGCTAACCGATTTTACCATATTGTTGGACAAGTTCATGGAAAAAGGATGACTTTGAAAAGGCCATGCAATATGGAGGAGAAATCATTTCAGAATTCATCAAACTTCTGAGACCGTATCTCCATTTCTAGAGTACAACAATTGTTTCTCCAGCGGCTTCTCCTCTCAGACCTGGACTACCTATATTTACCTCTGCCTTACCCTCAACTACCATGTTTGTTGGCCAAGATCTTAGTTAGATTAGGCCTATCATTATTAACCAGCAACTGCCAAGATATTACACTACTCCTACATTGGCTCCCTCAGTCTTCGAAGGTCTCCCTTTACCCTCTCTCTCCACCACATCTCTACCTTCTTCCACCTCAGTCACTGCCCTTATGGATTCCCATTCTGCTGCTGATAATGGCAAAGAGAAGGCCAATCCCTGAAGACGACCAGTGCTTAATACTTTTTTATGGGGATGTCATTATTTTTGTATCTCTCTTTCTTTTGTACTAAACTATTTATTCTTAATGCAATGTGCACTGTTTACCCTCTCTTATTTCCACTTTTTGATAATCCCAAAAGGGAGAGAAATACGCTATATGTTTTTTTTATTTTCTCTATAGTTGCATCTAATTTACACTTTAACTATGAATGATTTGTGATCATCAAAAATGGGGAGATTGTTGGACTCCTCATGTATTAATCATGTTTTAATGATCACAAATCTCATTAATTATCATAAGTCTCATTAATGATCCCAAATATATTTAATAATCATAAATCTCATTCAACATAGTTAACTCCTATAAATTATATCCAATCATGTGTATTTATGTCTCAAGATCACTCATGCTTTATAATGGTTAAGATCAATCCATTTCATGCATATTACTATTTAAGTCTGAATACGGTTATTTTCCTAAGTACCAGACACCGTAATCCTGACACCATGAAGCCAGACACAGTTAGCCAGACACCATAAGCCTGACACCGTGAAGCCATACACAGTTAGCCAGACATCATAAGCCTGACACTGTGAAGCCAGACATAGTTATCCAGACACCGTAAGCCTGACACCGTGAAGCCAAATACAGTTAACCAGACACTGTGAAGATCAGACACTGTGACACTCAGACACCATGAAGGCGACGTCGTTTTCTCAACTTACCATGACACAATTTCTTAAACTATTTTGTTGTCTTTCAATTTAATTATTAACGGTCATATTTGATGCCTTTAATTCACCGACATAATTAATGTTTCTTTTTAGAAATAGTACGAGGTAAGAGGCACAAAACACATGGAACCTGTCAGCTAAAACACATGCATTCGAAGATAAAGAGTAGAGAGTGACCAACAACCACATCGCACGATACTGAACAGAAAAACAAGCCTATGAGCATGACCACGAAGAATACTTTGCGTGATTTTCAAAGAAAACATTTTCACATGCATGAAATCCGACATTGCTGAAGAATATACACAGTACACTGGAATCTAGAGAACATCTTCACATTGTCAAAGCTCGTGGAGAACACAAGCTGAATCGCGACCCTCTATTTTTCAAGACAAAAACCAGAGAAGGACTCAGAAGCATTTTTGATAAATAAAAGGAGTCCAGAGCTGCACTTCAAATCACTAGTTCATTCTAAACTCATATCTACTCTCTCTCAGTGATTCTTTTACTTACTTTTTAGCAGTGTGTATACTCTGTATATTCCATACACACACTGAATCCAGTGCTAAACTGAAGGATTTCTAAATCCTTTCACCAAACTATTTATACTCTTGTTTACCCACGACAACTGTGGAAGAGGTCCCTGTGTGACCTGGTTATTATTTTTGTTTACCCACGAAAATTGTGGAAGAGGTTCTTGTGTGACCTGGATAGTCTGTGTACTTTTGTTAACCCCGATCCATGGTGTGGATAAAAGTTTATTTATATAAACTTCTTGGTGGCAGGTGATCACCAAGTGAAGTGGATTAGGTCTTGACATGAGACTGAACCACTTGTTTCATATCCACTATACTATTTAAATTTAGTCTTCTCTATTTTACTGCTTTATTGCATAATCTATAAAACTCTAATTTCACTTTGATAGTTAGTCTTGGAAAGAAGTTATAATTGATTTGTCTTAGTAGGATAACTTCAAAAGTAATATTAATAGTACATATTAAGATCACTGATAATTAATCAATCTTCTAAGAAGTTTTTTAAATAGTCAAACTCTTATAACAGTATAACCTTGATTAACTGGGTTGTATCTTTTATTGGGGAAACCATTTCTTTTAAAATAATATTTTTTTAACAGAAATTTTTATAGTTACTCAATTCACCCCTCCCCTCTTGAGTAAAATACTCCGACCAACAACTCTAAATCTTTATTTAAAATTTTACTTGGTTATTTTCAAGGAAAATATTTTCCATAATATTTTATAAATTTTTCATATTTTAAATAAGTGATTTCAAAATAAAAGGGTATTTTCCTCAATAAATATTCCAGTGATATTTTAATGGTATTTTTCATCTATAATAAGATAATTTGATGTTAACTAAGATTTACTGGGTATATGATCCTATGATACTATACTTATTCTTTATATGGATGGTTTGTAATTATAATTATGATATTTTTATTAAACCTAGTTCTTTTCCATGGGTTATGATTTGATGAGATGATGAATGTTTTATAATATTAATATTACATAACACATAAAAATGGATTATGATTATATGATGGTTAGTCAAAAAATTATAACGCCCTCTAATATATTGTTTAAAGATAGATATATCATAAGATAATAAAAACTATGATGGGGAAGTGAACCCAATTCATTAAGGGAATTTGTTCACTATGATAGTCTTGGGAGTGAACCTTGAGTAAGGAAATGATGGAATGGGGAGTGAACCCAATCCACTATGTTATACTCGGCAGTGAGCCTTGACTCTAGAAATGATTTTCTGTGCTTTTTTATATGAAACAAATTTATATATTATGCTTATAATATGTTCTAATAGATTATGATTGATTATTTTTGATTCCACACTCTTATGTATTATGTATTTTGGTTGAAAAAAACTTATTCTATGATTCATGATTAAAGATATTTGATTGATTAGGTTTGATTATTGTAATTTATGATCATGTTCTCACATACTTATTCTTATCTTATTATTTCATATGATCATTGACCAATATATCATATATTCACCCCTATTTAGCATATGATATCACCCTTTATTATGTTTCCTTTTCATAGGTATATGAAGAATTTTTTTTAAATGTTATGTGTTTAATAAGGGTTATAGGAGTAAAGAAATTAGTGGGAGATGATATAAATATTTTATGTACCAGTTGTTTATGTATCCAAGTTTCTAAAAACACTAAACCTTTATAGTTCTAGAATATATCATAATGTTATCTATTTAATATTCATCTAATTAGATGTAATATCTATGTATGTAAAGTTTGGTTCACCATATAGAATGTTTCTAGGAATATCATCATATCATCTCTAGGTATTCATTATAGTGGATAACTGTTATAAACTATTAATGTGATGAATATTTCAAAAGAAATTATCACATTAATGTTTCATGGAAGAATAATCACTATGTGATACAATTATATATATTTGAATTTTGGTAATCAAAAGTATAAATATATTTGGTTCTATGTCTCTAAATCCAACATAAAGCTGATTAATTTTCGATATTTTTTTATTTTGTTGGATTTTAGCTTCTAAGGATACTGTATTTTTTATATTAACTTTGTATTGATGAATTTTTTCATCTATTAAATTATTTTTCCAATTATAATTTGATTTTGAGTCATTGTTTCTTGGTGAAAACTACTCATCTAATTGATATTTTGAGTTAACAACTTATATTAGTGCCTACACGAGCAGTTAACTAGTAGGAGACATGAAATGTTTTAATTCAACTCGCTTGGTATCTGAACTTGAAAGGAAAATATATTTCATTGAAAACCACATGTTCTAAAATATAAACTCCATTAGTATGACTTAAGAATTTATATCCCTTGTGATTACTATTGTATCCTATAAAGATACACTTAATAGTGTGGTATTGTATCTTGTTATCACTCTCAAATTCATTTTTTTTATTTTCATAAACCAATATTAATAGGATAAGTGACAACTCGAGTACAATAAAATTCTGAATCCTATACACCAAAAAAATACCATCATAACAAACTAAAAAAGTAATAAAACAATTAGGCCTAGCCTAGGGCACCTCTAATAATCCAGCCACCCAACACCCAAGAGAATCAAGTTATGTAATCTGTGAAATTATTATAACTTGTGTTGATTTTAAGGTTTTAGGAAATGATAACATGTACTCCATAATTTCTTAAAAAATTTAGAGTATGTTTTATTCTTAAATGAAATTTTGAAAAGATACTTACTATACAATACAACTATTTGATAACTTGTATTCATGTATATTTCACACACAAAAATATTCCAACCAATGATGTAAAAAAAATTAAACTTTTTCTTTTAATATTAGTCCCATTTCAATAATTTATTTATCTTTTATTTTATCTCTATCATTTTTATTGATATATAACGACAAGAATGTATGAATATTATTTATAAATCTTCTATTATGATAGTAATGCTTTTGTATTATCCACACTAACCACATTGATTTTTTTTATTTTTGTTTAAAATTTATTCTCAACTATTTTTTAAATTGAATTAATATATTTAATTATTTAAATTTATGATTCAGTGGATTTAACTATGTATAATGATTTTAATCTTATATAAAACGTATGTAGTATCATGGATCATTACTAATGTGTATAGGCGAAGGATCCTCAAAATATTTTCATATGAAATCCAATGGATTTATACCATAGGATGATGAGGTATTAAATGAAAAAAATGTGATTTTCTATGATGATATAATATACAAAATATGACCTCCCTTTCATTGATTTCACATTACATTAGGATAAAAGGGGTTTCAACACATAAAATGATGTATTTCCTAGTTGTTAATTCCATATAGATAATTTTTTATCTATTTTATATTGATCACAATCATAAATTGAATTTTTATTATTATGTTTAAATTTTCAATGAGGTATAATCCATCTTTAAGGATCTTTTATAGAAACACCTCCTCGATATCATGACTGTAACATCCCAAGTAAATAAAGAATATGAAATTTTTATATTTATTAATACTTTTTAAATTAATCATTAATTTTACTTTAAATGGGATTCTATGTTCGATGGAATACCTGATACACAACAACAGGTTTCTTTGAAATCTTATGTTGCACACAACGTTGGGTCATACTGAAAAATAATAATATAATATTATTTTAAATGGTAGTTAACGCCTAGTCATTGTAATGGTGAGAATGAAAAGAACTAACTAAAAAATAATTATACATGTTTGTTAAATGTTTTTACATTTATTTAATAAAATTTAGAGGCTTAAAATAAGAAAAGAATTCGATTTTAAGCATAAATACACTAATATTCACTAAAAGGTCGATTTATCGCCTTTCGATGGTGAACCCTTTTTAAATCCAATTTTGTTCAATTTTATATGTTCTATTTGACCAAATAAAATTATTCTTTAGAATCAAGACACCAAAACTTACTTTGGGTATTTTTTTGGTATTTTTCTGAAAAAGTTCATTTTTTAATGAATAGTGAAAAATACTGTATTTTAATTCAAATCTTCTTTTTAATATAATTTATTTATATGGTTAGGTTATCTTTTTAATTGGTTTTAAAGTGTAATTAGATTATATTTTAACCATTTAATCCAATGGGGGTCATTGTAATTAATTTCACTTTGAAATTGGACATAAACAAGTGTCAATCTTTTGATAGATATTGTTTCTTAAAAAACAGTTTTTTTTACAATGAGAATTAATTTTAAATTAATTAATGCAACTTATATGTTTTGAATTTTTTAAAATAGAAATCAATTTTGAATTCGGAATATCAAATATATATTAGGCTAAATTTTTGGTATTTTTATGAAAAACATCAATTTTTGATGAATTGTGAAACCACTAAGAAGTTGTTAAAAAACTGACTTTTTCATTTAAATGAAATTTTACCGCTTCTGTGAATTGAATTTAGAAAATACGACATACATGGTTTTTATTAGTAAGTAAAATTTGGTTCAATAAGATGAAAATAATTTTTTGTGAATAGTGATTTTTGACTTTTATTTACCGCAGTTAAAGGTAAATAGGTTAATTCAAGGTAAAAAGAATATTATAATAATACAAAATTACCTTAACACATGTCATAAACTTATTTTATGATTTATGGCCGACCATGGGTACCATTGGGTATATTTTGGGGCCCCATGGAGCCACTTGGGAGTGATGATGACACTTTAGATTAATTAATTTAAAGTAAATACAAAAAATGACACAAACAAACATCTTTTAGTAAAGTAATTTTTACATAGGGTTATATAACTTATCTTTTAGACTATAAGTATTCATTTGAAAGATACACATATTTAATACATCATGGTATTTTGTTTTATAATTTTTGTACATTAAATAAATAAAATTAATTATGACACAAAAATGATGCAGTATTTACCTCATTAATAAATGATTTAAATAAATAAGATTATAAATATTAAAATAACATAAAAAACCTATCAAATTCTTATTTTATGAATTTATTTAGACCATGAGTCATCTTATCTTAGAATTTAATTAGTTTAGGACCTTTAAAAACTGAAAATCATAATATAATAAAATAATATTTTCACACTTTCCTAAAGAACCCCTCCCCCCTTTATAAAAAGCTCTCACTTATAACCCATTACTCACACCTCTCAAGCCCATTGGATCATCCAAAACCTACTCAAATAATCTCTCAATATCCCTCTCTTTCTCCTAGAATCCTTTTCTTAGGTAGAAGTCACATCAAAAATTCTTTTTGGTTCAAACCAATGGGAGTTACCCGAATTAAAGGTAATAGTTTATCTTAAATTATTTTCTTTTATTTTACTTCTACAACCCCTAAACTATTTTTATTGCTTTCTTTTATAAAAAAAATAGTATCCTCAATATAATAGTATTTTTTAATGAGAAGGATTCTAACTATAGTTACACACACCTCCATCTAATGGGTAAAGAGCATACTGTTTCTGTGGACAGTGAACTACTGCCTCACGAAACGATGATTGTTCAAATATATCTTACCACCTCTCATGGTGTCCATTATGATGGTACTATATTTATATATGATATATATATGTATATTATGTTTTTCTTTTCTTTATTCTCTTGTATTTTTTCATTTATATCATACCTTTATAGTTTTCAGTATGGGTAAACGCGATAATTTCATTTGAAGAAGTGCGGAATACCGCCCCCTCAAAGTGATATGAATCGTTCATGCCATACGTGGGACGTATAAAGGATGGAGTTAATGAAATTATATATTATATTATACTAGAATTATAATATACCTATGTATCACTATGTTTTCATTCTACTAAATATGAAATTGAAAGTAGCGTTCTTGCGTACATACAGCTTACCGTCTCCATGAAAGGTGCATTTCATTTCTTACCTCTAAATGTTATGTAATATTATAAATACATATATATACTGGATATATAGGATATATATGATATATAAATCATGAATATCATTCTTGGGATAATGGAATCTTGACCACATGGACAACTTGTAATTATAAGGTGTTTATTTTTTACTCAAGTACCAAATATCAACAAAACGACTGTTATTAAATTAAATGATTACATAATGTTTATAACATGGTAATAAGTGATATAAAAGGAATAATAAACTTTAAAAATGTTATTTATTAAGTATAAATTAACTTAAGTTTATTATTCAGGAAAAACAAGGAACAAACAAGTTAAGTCGAACACGAGGTAAGGGATTTCTTATCTCACTTTTAATTCCGTGAGATTTACATTATTCACAACTTATTTATTGCATGTGGTGTATTGTGTACTGAAATTTGATATATATATTATCATTATTATCTTTATATTCATGGTATTCTGTGATTCATTTTTTGGTTATTGACTTTTGGTCATACGACTCGATTGATTACAACGTGGTAAGGGTTTTCATCTCACTTTTTATTCCCGTGATATTCATGCTATATTTTCCACTATTTCCTTTTGTGTGGTGGATGTAATTCAAATGATTGTATTATTTATGTAATATAATTTAATTAATTAGTATTTACATCCTCATTGAATTATACTTCTTTCATGGGGTGTATGTTTCATAATTTACCAAATCGGTAAGGGAACCTTTTAACCAAATTTTCATTCCTTGGGCTAATCTTCTAATTATTAATTATGTCATGTTATGATTATGTGTAGAAAATCTATTTATTTATTTATTTTTAATTTCCACTCCCCTTTTTTGGATATACTTTTGATACACATAATCAATCCATTGATAAATTCTCAAGTCATCGATATGAACTTGATAATAGTAATTTTAACTCAATTTCCATTCATTGAGTTAAACATCCAAGTCATTGGTTTTGTCTTAAAAATAACATGTGTGAATGTCCTATGATTTATTTACACTAAATATCCAATCATATTGAGTTTATTTATATTTTTCACACATTATTATGTAATTTATTTATCCTTAATATAAGGATACAGTTTTTTTAAGGGATTTTGTCTCAATTTACATTCCATTGAGACTTCATTGTTGTTATGCACCAATTCACTTTTATGTGGTGTATATACTGTACTTTGTCATATTATATCATGAATCACTTTATTCTCATGATATTATAATGTTCTGATTAAATGTTATTCCTCAATTATTTGTATTCAAACATCTCTCGTTTTGTAAAAAACTCTTTAACTCAAATATCATTTTAAATGTTTTAAAGATTTATTCTTCTAAATATTTCTCATTAATGTCCATGTTTTCAAAATGGTTTTAAGGATTTATTTATATGGAAATTAATGTTTTCAAATGATAATTTATTTAAAAGTTTCAAAGTGGTATGATACACTTTGATTTCAAACATCTCTTTATTAAATGTTTTAAATGGTTTGATAAATCATTGTTTATTTCAATATCCTGATTTAATATATTGTGATTAGAATGTGGAAATGTTATCATTCCATTATTCTTGTGTTATGTGTTATGATTATGTTATGATTATTGGGATTTTTTTTACATATATGGGTGGTTCCGTGATAAACCTAGGGCGGGTGAGCCTGAGATAGCTCTCCAATGCATTGGGTAATGTGACAGAGTTAAATGTTAATATTTCTCCTAAGTGATTTAGGGAATATAATGTGATGGGTATTCCAAATGTGACTCCCTATGTAGCTGTGATAGCTAAAATGTAAGTATGTTATGAATGCCATAAGTTACCTTTATGATTTATGATTTCTGTGTGTTATTCATAAATCTTATGATTTCGTAAGGTATGTTATGATTGAAAATCATTGGTTTTGTTGATTTTTATTTATTGATGGGATAATGTTTTCCTTCCTTATTTTATAACCCTTACCGAGATTTTTAGGCTCGTCCCAAGTTTTTGAAATGTTTTCCACATGAATTAAGGAAGAATAGGGTCAAGTATGGGATCAAGGAAAATTCATGCTATCTAAAACATAGAACTAGACATGTTTCTTTTTAAGAGATTTTTATTTTATAAAAAATGGATACTCGGTAGTAGTGTTTACTTGTAATATTCAAGTTTTTATGTAATAGTTATGGCCTAATTCTCTAAAACTCTAAACCTAAAAAGATCCTCAATGTGAATTCTTGACATAATTCAAGATTATGTAATGTTTAAGGTGGGTCCTTATAGTCGGCATCAAAGGCCAGTTTAGATAACTTTAGAGGTTAGGGTGTTATTTAATCATAAGTGACATAACCATAATGGTTAACATATTGGAAAGAGTCATAGTTTTTTAGATAATACGAATGAGTTTAAGATAACATGAAAAAGTATGTTTTTGTGTTTACCATCCTCATAATATAATATATGATGATTTTACTGATATACTCACACTGACCTTTTTGGTTTTAGTCAATGGATGGATCTAGTAGGCATCAAAGTAACAATGGATGTGAAGAAAACTGTGACAATTTTATGAATGAGCAATTGAATGAAATAAGAGCTGCAATGAGAACTCTTGTGGTTATTCTCAACCAAATATCTAGAGTCATGATTGACCACCTGAATCTTGGTGATTTTTAAAAGGCATCATATATGTGAGAAAAAAATCCCCATGGAAGTTCAGGTAATAATCATAAAGGTAAGTATATTCAAAAACCTATGTGTCAAGGATTTGGAAAGAAACACATAGGAAAATGTTTCAAATGGATAATAATATGCTATAGATGTGGGAATGAAGGTCATAAAGAAATAACCTTCCATAGAAAAAGGAAGCATCCAGTTAAATATAGGAAAGGGAAAGAAGTTATTTCTAAGTGATCAACTGAATGTTTTAAGCATGGTGTACATAATCATTATAAAAACAGGTGTCCTACGAAGAAGTTTCAGGAATGGGATCACCAGGATCGTACAATTTTTTTATCAATACCTAATGCAATTTCGATTGAGGATGAATAAACTAACAATGACCAATGAAAGGTATGGATTATTTCTTAACAAATGTTTTGATATTATTGAATCTTAGGATATGATTAATGATTTTTTTTGTAGGAAATAAGTATTTCAGAATAAGTTGGAAATAAATGGTTAATGGATCATGAATAACGTTGAATGAGTAAGAAGTCAACATATAAGGGATTCAAGAGTTATGGTAGATTTTAGGATGGTGAAATGCTTAAAATTATTAAGGCTATTTTGATGATGATATTACATTAGAAGACTTTTTATAGTATGTGTAAACCTAAAGTTTGAAATATGAAAATTTTATTCAAGGAATAATTATCTTTTCTTTTGTGGATATATTTATAAAGAACCATTTGAGTTTATATGATCCTTAAATTTGAGGCAATTACTGGTTAATACATTTTGGGATGAAAAATGAAAGTTATTAGATAACATTTGTGGTTAAAATACGTTATGGTTGTTTTTGATGAATTTATCTCTTTTTGGGAATGTTATAAAATCCTATAGTTTTTGAAAAAGGACAATGCACAGACTGTGTGACAACCAGTCACGTCGGACAAAGCTGCGGGAATCGAACCCACAACCAAAGTGCGACTAGGATTTATTGCCTACCACTAGACTACATGAAGTCCCTGGTTAGTAAGAATAATTTTTTTAGTTAGATGATTTTATGAATAAATAATAAGTTGATTTTGGGTTATCTATGGAAATGATTAACCTATCATGGAGAATATGTGATTAGGTTAATTACTTTTCAATATGAGACTTTAAGAGTAACTGATGTTATTTTGAGATAAATGTTAAGATTTATATTGGAAGACTATGTGATTAAGTAATTATGAGATTTGGGTTTCAATAATAGTTTGGATTACTTTGAAGAATTTTATGAACAACTATTTATTGAATGGTCTTTGTTGAACTTTGGGTTTTGTTTGACAAATTTTGAAGATCAAGAGCAATTTTTCTTTTTGTAAAAGATTGTCCTTTTTGGGTATTATCTGATCTTTCACTAACCATTTTGGTTTTGGTTAAGGTCTAAAACATAAAAAATATATATTTCATCTTTTTTGGATTATGTGATTCTTTTGAAGTTTATTATAGAACTTTTAATGTGAAAAAGTCATCCTGAATACTCATCGTTTGGAGAAAATATGAGTTTGTTTTAGAAATATAGTAAAGGATGAAAGTCTACAAGACAAGTAATTATGTTTCCCTATGTTTTTAGTTAAGCTCATAAATATATTCCTCAATGAAAATTAACTTAAAAAAAGGTTGTCTATTAACTTTTCCTACTTTTTAATCAAATACTATTTAACCCATCACAATTTTTTGATTTTCTGGTGGTTAACTTTCTGCCAATCATGTTTTCTATCACTCTCAATCAGAACTTGATGGTTTTTTTCTCCTCCATATCCATGTTCTCATGGAATATTAGTATCTATTATCTCAGGTAACCTTTGTACTTATCTTCCTTTATATTAAAGTGATAGTTTTGTTGACTCTTTTTCCGATGTGGGGCTTTCAATGAAGTTTCTGAGCCCAATTTTAAAATTGCGAGGACACAATTCCCAAAAGGGGGGAAGGATGTAACATCCCAGGTAAATAAAGAATATGAAATTTTTATATTTATTAATATTTTTTAAATTAATTATTAATTTTACATTAAAGGGGATTCTATGTTTGATAGCATACCCAATACACAACAACAGGTTTCTTTGAAATCTTACGTTTCACACAACGTTGGATTATACTATAAAATAATAATATAATATAATTTTGAATAGTAGTTAACGCTTAGTCGTTGTAATGGTGGGAATGAATAAAAATAACTAAAAAATGATTATACATGTTTGTTAAATGTTTTTACATTTATCTAATAAAAGTTAGAGGCTTAAAATAAGAAAACAATTCGATTTTAAGCATAAATACTCTAATATTCACTAAAAGGTTGATTTATCACCTTTTGATGGAGAACCCTCTTTAAATATAGTTTTTTTAACTTTTATATGTTCTATTTGTCCAAATAAAATTTTTATTTATAATTGGGACACCAAAATTTACTTTGGGTAATTTTTTGGTATTTTTCTGATAAAATTCATTTTTTAATGAATAGCGAAAAATACTGAATTTTAATTAAAATATTATTTTTAATCTAATTTATTTATATGGTTAGATTATCTTTTTAATTGGTTTTAAAGTGTAATTAGATTATATTTTTACCATTTAACCCAATGGTGGTCATTGTAATTAATTTCAATTTGAAATTGGACATAAACAGGTGTCAATCTTTTGATAGATATTGTTTCTTAAAAAATGATATTTGTTTTGACAACGAGAATTAATTTTAAATTAATTAATGAAAATTCTATGTTTTTAATTTTGTAAAATAGACATTATTTTTGAATTCTGAATATCAAATATATCTTAGGTTGAATTTTTGGAATTTTTCTAAAAAACAACTATTTTTGATGAATAGTGAAACCACTAAGTAGTTGTTAAAAAACTAATTTTTTCATTCAAATAAAATTTTACCGCTTCTATGAATAGAATTTCAAAAATCTGACTTACATGGTTGTTATAATTAAGTAAAATGTGGTTCAATAAGATGAAAATAATTTTTGTTGAATAATAACTTTTGACATTTATTTACCACGGTTAAAGTAAATAGGGTAATTCAAGGTGAAAAGAATATTATAGTAACAAAAAATTACCTTAACACTTGTCCTAACATTATTTGATGAGTCATATCTGACTATGGGAATCATTGGGTCTATTTTGGGACCCCATATATCCACTTGGTAGTGATAATGACACTTTAGATTAATTAATTTAAAGTAAAGACAAAAATGACACAAACAAATATCTTTTAGTAAAGTAATTTTACATGGGGTTATATAAGTTATCTTTTAGACTATAAATATTCATTAGAAATATAAATAGATTTCCTACATCATGGTATTTTTTATTTTTATTTTTAGACATCAAATAAATATAATCAATTATGACACAAAAATGATGCAGTATTTACCTCATTAATAAATGATTTAAATAAATAAGATTATAAATATTAAAATAACATCCAAAACCTGTCAAATTATTATTGGATGAATTTATTTCTACCATGAGTAATTTTATCTTCAACTTTAATTAGTTTTGGACCTTTGGAAACCGAAAATCATAATATAATAAAATAATATTTTCACACTTTCCTAAAGAACCCCTCCCCCCTTATAAAAATCCATCAATTATAACCCATTACTCACACCTCTCAAGCCCCTTGGATCATCCAAAACCTACCCAAATAAGCTTTAATGATCCCTCTATTCTTCCTAAAAGTATTACCTTACGTATAATGTACTTCAATAAGTCCTTTTGGTTCAAACCAAAGGGAGTTACCCGAATTAAAGGTAACAGTTTCTCTTAAATAATTTTCATTTATTTTACTTCTCCAACCTCTAAA
Organism: Viscum album; assembly: GCA_963277665.1. Classification (NCBI taxonomy): domain Eukaryota; kingdom Viridiplantae; phylum Streptophyta; class Magnoliopsida; order Santalales; family Viscaceae; genus Viscum; species Viscum album. The sequence goes on from OY728140.1 coordinate 499,941,130, forward strand.
CTCTTTTTATTCCTTTATTTTATAACAAAAATAGTATACTCAATATACTAGTATGTTTTTATTATAATTATTCTAACTAAACTTACACACACCTCCATCTAATAGGTAAAGAACATACTGTTTCTCTGGACGGCGAACTACTGCCTCATGAAATGATGATTGTTCAAATATCTCCTACCACCTCTCATGGTGTCCATTATGATGGAAATTTATTTATATATGATATATATATATATAATGTTTATGTTTTCTTTATGATTCTATTTTTTTCATTTATATCATACCTTTTTGGTTTCCATTACAGGTAAACGCGATAATTTCATTTGAGGAAGTGCAGACTACCGCCCCCTCAAAGTGTTATGTCTCGTTCATGACATAAATGTGATGTATAAAGGATAGAGTTAATGAAATTATATATTATATTATACTGTAATTATAATATACCTATGTATCACTATGTTTTCATTCCATTAAATACGAAATTGAAAGTAGCGTTCATGCGTACGTACAACTTACCGTCTCCATGAACAGTGCATTTCATTTCTTACCTCTAAATATTATGTAATATTATAAATAATTATATATACTGGATATATATGATATATATGATATCTAAATCATTAATATAATTCTGGATATAATGTACTCTTGACAACATGGACAACTTGTAATTATAAGGTGTTCATTTTTTACTCAAGTACCAAATATCGACAAAACGACCATTATTAACTTAAATGATTACATAATGTTTATAATATGGTAATAAGTGATATAAAAAGAATAATAAACTTGAAAAAGGTTCTTTATAAAGTATAAATTAACTTAAGTTTATTATTCAGGAAGAACAAGGAACAAACAAGTCAAGTCAGACACGAGGTAAGGGATTTCTTATCTCACTTTTAATTCCGTGAGATTTCCATTGTTTTCCACTTATTTATTGCATTTGGTCTATTGTGTACTGCCGTTTGATATATATATTATCATGATTCTATTTATATTCATAATATTCTGTGATTCATTTGGTGGTTATTAACTTTTGGTCATACGACTTGATTAATTACAACGTGGTAAGGGGATTTCATCTCACTTTTTATTCCCATGAGATTCATGCTATATTTGCCACTATTTCCTTTTGTGTGGTAAATTTATTGTGAATTATTTTAGTATTTATGTAATATAATTTAATTTATGATTATTTACATCTTCATTGAATTATATTTCTTCTATGGGGTGTATGTTTCGTATGTTACCAAATTGGTAAGGGAACCTTTTAACCCAATTTTCATTCCATGGGTTAATCTTATAATTATAAATTATTCCATTCTATGATTATGTGTGTAATCACTATTTATTTATATATGTTTTAATTTACACTCCCCTTTGTGGTGATATAATTTTGATACACATAATCACCCCATTGATAAATTCTCAAGTCATCGATATGAACTTGATAAGAGTAATTTTAACTCAATTTCTATTTATTGAGTTAAACATCCAAGTCATTGGTTTTGTATTAAAAAGAACATGTGTGAATTTCCTATGATTTATTTACACTGAATATACAATCATATTGAGTGTTTTTATATTTTTCACACATTATTATGTAATTTATTTATCCTTAATCTAAGGATACAATTTTTATAAGGGATTTCGTCTCAATTTACATTCTATTGAGACTTCATTGTTGTTATGCACCAATTCACTCTTATGTGGTGCATATATTATCCTTTGGAATATTATATCATGAATCCATTTATTCTCATGATATTATAAAGTTCTGATTTAATATTATTCCTCGATTGTTTTTATTCAAGCATCTCTCATTTTGTTAAAAAACTCTTTAACTAAAATATCATTTTAAATGTTTTAATGATTTTTTCTTCTAAATATTTCTCATTAATGTACATGTTTTCAAAATGGTTTTAAGGATTTATTTATATATATATTAATGTTTTCAAATGATAATTTATTTAAAAGTTTCAAAGTGGTATGGGACACTTTGATTTCAAAAATATATTTATTAAATGTTTTAAATGGTTTTGAAAATGGTTTGATATAGCATTGTTTGTTTCAATATCCTGATTTGATATATTGTGATTATAATGTGGAAATTTTATCATTTCATTATGCTTGTGTTATGTGTTATGATTATGTTATGATTATTGGGCATTTTTTATGTATACATGTGGTTCCATGATAAAACTAGGGCGGGTGAGCCCGAGATAGATCTCCAATGCATTGGGTAATGTGAAAGAGGTAAACATTAATGTTTCTCCTAAGAGATTTAGGGAATATACTGTGATGGGTTTTCCAAATGTGACTCCCTATGTAGCTGTGATAACTACAATGTAAGTATGTTATGAATGTCATAATTTACCTTTATGATTTATGATTTTTGTGTGTTATTCATAAATCTTATGATTTTGTAAGGTATGTTGTGATTGAAAAGTATTGGTTTCTTTGATTTGTATTTATTAATGGGCTAATGTTTTCCTTCATTATTTTATAACCCTTACTGATCTTTTTATCCTCATCCTAAGTTTTTGAAATATTTTACATAGGATATAAAGATGAATAGGGTCAAGTATGGGATCAAGGAAAAGTCATGTTGTATAAAACATAGAACTAGACATGTTTCTTTCTAAGAGTTTTTTATTTTATGAAAAATGGATACTGGGTAGTAGTGTCTACTTGTAATATTCAAGTTTTTATGTAATAGTTATGGCCTAATTCTCTAAAACTCTAAACCTAAAAAGATCCTCAATGTGAATTCTTGACATAATTCAAGATTATGCAATGTTTAAGGCTGATACCTTATAATGAACTTCACTAAAACTTTTTTGAATCAAACTCAATAATACTATCATAATAATATTTTATCCATTTTGAAGTGACCAGAGGTTTTTTTTTGTATTTGTTTTAAATTAAGCATGTAAATATGTTTGTGTTAAAGATGGGTGTTGGAGGAATAATCCACCTAATGATGAACATGAATAGGCTACCCATATATTAATGGGTAAATAAGAGTGAAGATATTTCCATGATAAATGGAAAATAATAAAGGAGATCCTTGGCGAGTAACCCTTAAATGTAATGACTATTAAGATTATATTCATGTTAAATAAGTGATTATTTTAAGTTGAAGGTTCTATTTGAAATAGTTTCACAAAAATAAATAGCTTGCTGGGAATAGCTCTAAGAACTATCTAGTTGAATGGAGAGATTAAATATTTATAATCATTATAGAATAGGTAGATGAAGTTTGAAGAAAATATACATGGAGAAAAAATATTAAAGTTATTGTATCAAGTTATAAATACCTTTTGGATAATGATTTTGAGTTGGTTTTAGGTGTTCAAGATGTCCCTAAGAAGACTTGAGATGAGATGGATAAAGTTTATAATTCCTATGAAGAGAAGATGAGAAATGGAAAAGGCATGTCATCATAAGATTATTTTTGAAAATATCAATAGGGTTTTTGTATGAATAAGATACTTTGAGTTTCATAAGATGTTAATACCAAGTATGATATTCTTCCATAGAATATATTTTTTTTTATGATATATTGTTTCTATAAGATATTGTAATTTATGAAGAACTGATAAAATATAAACTTCTAGAAAACCTTTTGAAATTATATTGGATGATGCTTATGTTATTATTTTAGAATCTAAACATTATGATGATTTAATTAAGATATTATTCGTGTTGTGATTTTTGGAATATGATATTTTAGAGATCTCTATTATAATTAATCTATGATTTTCAAATGGGGATATTTGAAAATCAATATTGATGATTAAGATTGAAGGATTTATTGGGACTTATATCAGATTATGTTCATACTATTTTTCATGTATTAACACATCATAAAATTTTATGAATCAATCTAGTTGATTGAGAAAAGGAATATCAAAGTAGGATGAATTTTTAAGAAAATATTTAATCCAAGAATTGAAAGGTTTTAGATTAAATTAATTTGGAAATAAAAAGTGATGGAGCATAGGTTGTTCTTCATTGTTTAAAATATCACAAGAAAATTTTTGATTAATATTGAATGATCTAAGTACAAAACTATTGAGAAAATATGCATTCTGAGAGTTTGAAGATTAAAGTTGAAGTTGTACTAATATTTCAGAATCACTCACCCTATAATAGAAAATATAATTCCACAAAATGATGGTGGAGTATTATTTTACTATAACTTGAATGATTTTTTATTTTTATATTTATATATATTTAATATTTTGATAATAATTTTCTCAAAAAAATTGGAAAAAAATGAAGTCTTATTAATCTAAGTTTAAAAAAATAATTAATAGATGAATGGTAATCCTTGAATTTTAGTGGGGAAAAAGGTTGAAGGATAAAAGTGGATAGAATATATATGGATTATCATGGGAGAGAATCTATTGCATGTGATTTCCTTTTTTAAGTGGAATTATACCTCCTGGAAGTTTTCAATTTTGGGAATAAAGTGAGATGACTCAAAAAATAAAATATAAAAACTACTGAAGGTATACAAATTAAAAATAGATAGATTACTGTGGTGTATGAAGGAAGATAACTTCTTTAGATAACCAGAGAAGAACATCTAGGTATTAAATAATAATAATAATAAATAAGTATAATAAGAAGTAACTAGTTTGTATAATTTTTTTTATGATACACGTTATTTAGAAAATTAAAAAGAGGAGAAGAATAATAATTGAGGAAGGATGGTGTGGAATAAGATATACTAAAAATATATTAGAAGTTGAGATCCTTGAAGTTTTAGTTGAGAGAATCTAGTGAGTATTTTCTAAATAAGTAATGAGATCAAGGATAAAATAAAAAACTAAGTTGCATGAAACCATTATTCAAGATTCATAGGAATTCAAATAATATATTATTAAGAAGAAAGATATTTAATTTATTGACACAGTGAAATCTAGTATTGATTGAAGATCAAATTCACGAGTTTAGAAGTTTGTAAGACCAGTTATGAAGACTGGAGTCTAGTGGTATGAAGTGTAACTATTTTGATTTTTACAATTAGAACCTTTTAATATTTAAATGATATTTACAGAGTTAGTTATGGGGTTGGCATGGAGTTTTGAGAAATTTTATATCCCTAACGTTGAAATATTAATAATATTAAATATATTAACTCATGTGTGTGAATAATTTTGGAAATATTGTATTTCCTGCCGAATGGAGTCTTGAATGGAGAAATTGAGACTTTTTTGAATTCGAAATGACAGTTTTTATCTTGGAGTAGTATAAGATTCATTAGCACCAGATCCTGATTTTGGGACCATTCACAAGAAAATTAAAAATAGAATTAATTAAATATTTAATTATTTAATTAATTAGGGAAACCCTAGTGGACTCACTATAAAACCATTATTTAGAAAAATATCTAGGGATAACTCCATAACCCTAGGATAATTGTAGGATAGATTCCCATGGAGGAGGCATTGAAATATGATCTTAGAATTGAGGATTGATCATGAATGCATCATAGGTCACCCATGTCTATACTGACAAGGACACAAGATTATTTTTAGTTAATAATTGATCCAATTATAAGGTAGGTATTTTATTATGGATATCATCCCAAATTTTATATCATTATGATTATGGAATAATTATTATAAAAATTTAATTTGTAATTGGTAGTTATAAATGAAATTTCTAAGGACATTTTGAAATTTTACTTTATGGGTTTTGGGTGTTGGGGGCCTTGAGATGGGTTTGAGGAAGGGATTGGAGGAGTATGATTCAAGCTTTCAACTACTAGTATTGATTCATGCTATAAATAACTAGTTCATGATGTGTAATGTTTCACATGGTGGATTCATGACTTCTTAAGGAACTTTTTCTTGGTTTAATTCATAGTGTGAAATTTTGTTCATTTCTTGACTGTTCATGGTATAGTTTTTGGTGGTTCTATCTTCAAAGGTTTCATAGAATGAAAGGGGATGATCATGGTGTAAAATTACTATAAGTTTTTTGGATTGAAAGGCTTTCTTCAGTGTATTTGAACTATGTGAGTTTCATGGAAAGAACCCTCCATTCATGCCATGAATGGGGTAATTTTCAAGCTGTCTATAAATCCCAGCCTCCCATTGATTTCCTTTATTATCCCATAAATACTCTTAGACTTTTGGTGATTACTAGGTGAATTGGGGAGCCTTAATATCCTTTTATATTTGGAATTCACCTTTGGCATCCTTAGATTCAATATCGATGGTTCCAGTTGAGTTATTCTTCTCTTTCCCTATGAGTTATCCCTTGTTTCTTTAGAGGTTACATAGTGGTTGTGTTATTTGTAGTTGGGTTTTTTTTGGTCGTTATTTTTATGAGAGATTGTTTCATTTAAGTTTTCATTAAGTATTTTAGGAGTGGTTGTGGACCCATGATTCATCTTCCCTTTCTTTAACTTTACACAGTGAATCGGATTGATTCTTTTGAGGTGGAAGGTTCGATTTTTATCCCTTTTATGTGAATTTTTGAGATTATCATGTTTTTTATTTCCATTGGGGGAGTAGTATGAATTGAAATAATAAATATAATAAACTGTACTAATGAAATTGTAAGTTAATGGTGTGACACACATATTTTTATCATCTTTTCATAAATTTTTTTGATTGTTTTTGTTGTTATTTTTCATGCTATATGCTTGTTATGGAATTATGACTTGTAATAATGTTTTGATTGAGAATACCCTTTAATTGGTTAAAAAATTAAATCCAATAAATAAAAAAATATGTTGAATATTACAGATTTATTCTTGATTGGTTGTGTAATTCCATGACCCGAGTTACCCAGAGTCAGTGTAATATTACATAACATTGAGATGATCACAAGAGATCATGTCTCAAAGGACCGATCAGTTTTGCAGTCTTGGAAAATAGATTACAAACAAGAACATTACATTACACTTTATAATATAAAACACATCATAAATAATCCTTTTATAACTCCATTATTCTCATAGCATAAACCTATATAAAAATCATAATACACATTTTGGCATCCTGGAAAAATAAAACATAAGAAGGGGGTGAGCTCAGATGCTCAGTAAGGATAAAAAATATAGCAGAAGCTGTCATATATAATCATAAATATTTATAAAAAGGTATAAAATTGAAAAAAAAATTCTTTAAACATAAACTTCATTATAATATGGAAAAGATAAAACAAATAATATCATTTACTTATTTACATGGATATTCTACTAGTTGAATAATCACATGTAACATTAATAACTAATCTCATAATGATGGAATGAATAATTCCGGACATCTTAACCAAAAATTCAAGGCCTCGTGCTAAGAATCCAAATATAAATTTTGTCAAGGACTTGTACCAAGACTCTAGTTTGTCTCGTCAGACCTACCGATGCATCGAGGGGCTATAACGGGACCCACCTATCACTTACTAAGTCCAATGCATTCCTCGTATGAAAAAGTTTAAACAAAACATAAACATTCATATTAAAACTAGAATACTAAATGTTAATACTTCAATAATAAAGCATTAATGGTATAAAAATAGCACATCCACAGTCAAACATATCATAACTCATTCAATACAATATGGAATATTTTATTATAATAAATCAACCTTAATCAAGAATAATATCCAGTAAAGGATGTTGACATAGTTGAAAATGATTAGTAAAACTCTCTGAGAGAAATATCCCTTTTCATGAAATAATTTAAAAGTAAAAAAATTTATAAAGGAATAAATTTAAAATATTTTTTTGAATAAAAGTGTCTCATACCACTTTGAAACTTTTGAAAGTAATTAACATTTTTAAAATATTCATGTCCATATAAATAAATCCTTAAAACCATTTTGAAAACATGGACATTAATGAGAAAGATTTGGAAGAATAAATATTTAAAACATTTAAAATGACATTTTAGTTAAAGAGTCCCTTAAAAATAATCCTTTAGAAAACTCTTTTATGAAACATGGACTTTGATGATAAATTTTTCCCAGTAAATACTTACACATAAACAATCTCATATAGTAACGAGATTGAGGAATTAACCCTTACCTTGTACTTTCCTTTAGTCGAGGGTATGTTTAACCTCTTGTATAATGACCATATTATGTTATTAAATTATACCAGAACCATATTAGTATTTATAATATCATATATGATTCATTTATTACTTTATAATACCCATTTAATAATAATTTCCATGTTAAAATAGCATTTCGGGCAATAATCACTTTCTTTATCGTACGTGTTTTAACTTGTTATTCTTGATCGTATCACTTAGATCATGATTTACATACTTCCAGAATATAAAAAAATATTTATATATCATATATATTCATAATATAAATATGTATAATAGATAGATATATGAAATGTAAACACTGTTCATGGAGACAGTAGTCTGTACTTACGCATGAATGTTGTTCCTGTTTTCTTATCGTATAGTATGGAAGTAAGTAAACGACATATATTTATCTAAATAAATATATATTATTTCAGTATAAATATTATTTCATATACCTCATAATTAATCAATATAAATATTTTTATAAAAATTCTTAAAGGGTGATCATTGAAGATAAATCTCATCGCATCGTGGAGATGGTAAGTCGTACATACGCATGAGCGACAATATCATTCTATAGATTGTGAAACAGTTTTTAATTGGATGTTATATTATATATACAGAATAATTATCATTTTAAATTCATAATTTAAATTAATTATACTCATTATTATACCTATCCAAATAATGAAGTGTTGAATAACAAACTACACCATGACGTGGAGACGGTAAACCGTACGTACGCACATATGGTGACTTTGTTATTCATAAGATGGATAGAATAATGAATATGGTTGTACCATATTTATATTAACATCTCATTATGTATAATTTACTGGAGTTATTATTTTATAATGGAAATAACAAATAAATAGGAAGTAGAAGAAGAAAAGAACTTTGAAAGAGGTGATTAAATAATTATCTCTTCTTCGTGTGATTCCTTTTGATTTGAAAAAAAGGGATCCTTAGTTTAGCTTTATGATCAAAGTAAGTACTCTAGGATTAATTTAGGGTATTTGGGATGATATTTGAGCAGGTTTTTTCCAATAAAAATGGATTTGGAGGTTTTAATTTGAGAGAAGGTGAAGTACCCTTTTATAAGAGAGCTGAGGGGCACTTTAGGAAGAGCTTGAAATATTAATTTATTATAAAATCATTTTCAATTTCTAATAGATCTAAATGGATGTATTTCTAGGATAAGGTGATTATGGGTCGAAATACTCTCAAACAATTGGTTTTATACATGTTTAGGTCATAATATTAACCTTATCTTTTAGATTTAACCCATAGTTAAATAGTTTAACTCTTACCATGCCTTCTTGTATTTTTATACTACAAGGTTAATATAGTTACTATAAGTTTCCAAATGAACCTAAAGTAGATAATTTATGAAATTTTAACACTATCCAAGTTATTTTAAGAACCTTATATTTTTATGACTTTTATATTATTTGATAAAAGAATATTTATTTTTAAATATCATTTATGTCAATTTTGTTACTATTTAATACTTGATTTTTGTAAAATTCATAACAACTTGATTCATTAAAAAAAATACATTGAATCAATCCTAAAATTTCATAATCATCAATAAATTTTGTGGATGACATAAAAAGTTTAAAATTATATTTATTTTAATATTTAAAATATCATTTTATTTAAATCATTCATTAATAAGGTAATTAATGCATCATCATTGTGTCATAAATAAATTTAATTATTTAACATCTAGAAATTATAAATAAAATACCATGATGTAGTAAATATTTTTATATTTATAATAAATATTTATAGTCGAATTTATCTTATGTATAACTCTATATTAAAAATGATTTAGTTATTAAAATTTAAATTTAACACTTTTAACTCTTCTTTAAATAAAATATAATAAATGTTCTAATCTAATCCATATGAATAAAAAAAGATCATATTTTTTTCCTAAGGTTGATTTTGGTCATAAAAGACTTATCCAATAGAATTAAAACATGTATTGGGGTAATTTTATTTTATTATAATATTATTTTTACCTTTAATTACCCTATTTAATTTTAATAATGGTAAATAAAATTCAAAAGTTACTATTAAAAAAAATATTTTCACCCTATTGAACCACATTTTACTTAATTATTTCAACTATGTCTCTCGGATTTTTGAAATTCAATTCACAGAAGCAGTAAAATTACGCTTAATGCAAATTTGCAAATGTGCCTAAAAGGTGGGTAAAAGAAGTTAAAAAGTTCAATAAAATTTTATATACCTAATATTATTATAAAATGACTTCAATGAATTACATTAGACTAATATAGGTATTATGTATCTATTTTTACTTTAAAATAAATTTAAATTAAAAATAATTATTTATAAAAAGTCGGTTTTTGTGTACTATGCTGTATTTTTCACTATTCATCAAAAATTGAATGTTTTCAGAAAATTACCAAAAATTCAGAATAAGATAATTTTGATATTATGAATTCAAAAATGAAGTTTATTTTACCAAATTCAATTTTTAGGACTGTTTAAAATTAATTTTATTATTTTTCACAAAAGGACATAAAAAGTAGTTTTTTTAAGAAAATAGTATTTCTAAATATATAACTATTTTAACAAAACTTATACATTTCATTATAAATATGTTTTATTTATGTGAAAAAATTATAAATTACATTTAAAAATTATTTTTTTACTATTCATATTACAATATTTAATTGGTAAATAAATATATCGTTTAAATAATTATAATACTAATGTGTTGTTTCGCAGAAACTCAATCTTGCATATAACGCAAGCCAAGTCGGTGTTGCGTGCAATATAAGATATTGAATTACTTTAAATAGATAACGTACTATGAAATATTGGGGTGTTACATTCTCCCCTCCATCAATAAATTGTGTCCTCGCAATTTGAAATTATTCTTTGAAAATAAAAGGTTGAAAATAGAAAACAACTTTGTGGAAAACCCACATGGGAAATAGGGTTAATAAAATTTAGTTTTAATAAGAGGGAAAGGGAAATGAAAAATTCGCCACCAAATTAGGATTTCTAATATAATAACATTGGTGGAAATTAGAGAAACAAAATTAGAGAAAAAACGTAAATATTTATAGGGAGTGATTGAGGTCATCAATCAATAACAAGTGAATAATAAATGTAAAATTTTGGGCCTCAAAGCCATCAATCTCTAATGATTTAAAGTATCATTGATTCAAAAAAACATAGGGTATTAGGATAACACATTTTTTTAGATACTATTTTTTAAGGGGATAGATTAATTTACAATCTAGATAAGAACTCAAGAAAACATACTTGATTTCATTACCTGTTGTAATCATAATCTCATCATTTGTTTGTGCTTCAATCTATTTTCACTTCATCCCTTACACAAGGAAATGAATGTTCAAAAAAAATGTTTTTAAGCCTAAAGTGCATTTGATAAATTATAAGGTCCAAAAGTATTTCCTTAATACTCTATATGTTTACTGAAATCCAAATGGTTAGGTTAGAGTATCCAATAAATTATACTTTAACCTTATAGAAAATTTCAAGTGATCAACTTACTCCATTCCAACTTTTAGACTTATCCAAAATACTTGTTCCCAAACTCACAGTCTAAAAAATTTATATGGGAGGTAAAAATAATGAAGATCTCTTTTTCCACATAATAACATGTGAATACCTTCATCATGTATTTTCTTAAAACATGGAAACTCCTTGAATTACCATAAAACTTTATTGAATACGTTCATGATCCCTTATTCCTTATAGAACACCAGATATACTCCTTAAATACAAAAATGCTATAAACTCCAATAATGATGGAATAAACAAACTATTAATTATTTCCAAGGAAGTCAATAATATCTAATATAATCTATCCAAATCAATTATCTCTTATTCCAAAATTACTACCTTAGTATCAGGACTATATTAAGGTTTATCTTTCCCTCAACCATGTATTTTCCAAAAAATTTAACTTAAAATTGTGTCACTTTACATGGTAGCATACAATCTCAAATCCTTAATGAAATAGTACTGCAGTACAATCCTTATTTATTCCCATAATTCATATAAATGGTACATCATTGATACAACACTCAAATGACATAATTCTTCAATCCAGAAGCAAAAATAAATTAATTATTCAAATTCAATTGTAGTAATATATTATGCTTGACCTTGATCCCTTTGATTCTTTTGAGCTATATTTCCTTAACGCTTAGAACATTTATTTTTGTAATGCCCCATTTCACTACAATTGAAACACTGAATATTAGTCTTTTCTTTCTTTCCTTTGCATTCTTTTTTCTGATGATCCTTTTATCCACAATTATAATAAACTCCCATTCCCTTAAAGCATTTACCAAGGTGATTATTTCCACATTTATCACATGTGGGAAAATCCTTATTTCCCTTCTTCCCTTTATCCATATTTTTCTCTACCATCATCTTCTTCTCTTTCTTCCCTTCAAAGTCATAAGACTCAGAGAATTCATTAATTATCTTCTTAATACAAGATATTATTTATTTATATGATGAGAATACATGGGAGACTATTTCCCTTATAAATATTGTCTTAAGACCATGAAATATATGATATTTCTTATTATTTGGATCATTCTTATTGCTGGAGTTCTCATTCCTTATATTGGGCGCCATTTCTAAATGACGACATACATTAGGTGAGATTATATTATAATGTATAATAAAAAAACTAGAAAATTTATCAACATTAATTGAATAATTTCACACATCTAGTCTCATAATCATAAAAATTGTTTCTTTGCTGACATATTTACTCATAAATCCTTCATAATGGTTTGTAAATAAAATGTGAATTATCCTAAGCATATCCTCTAGGAGTGTCAAACTAGGTGCACAGTAAGGCCCATTGTTGTGTACCAGGATACCTCAGGTCAAGAACAAAACTTCTTGTTAGATTTTTCACTCCAAGGTACATCTGTTCCTGAACCACATCCACTTTTAGTATCCAGACAGGGATTTATTTCTTGGAAAAACCACATAATATCTACATTACCAAATTTTTAGATGTTCTTCTATAATAATCCTCAAATTATATCTTAGGGTAATGTTTCCTAATCATATTTTATCTAAATATAGTTTCCAAGGTTATTGATAAACTTCCTCTGATACCAACTGTAATGCCCCGACTCGAGTTACACAAAGTCGGTGCATTATTACATAACATTGACAAGATCACAAGAGATCAAGTTTTCATGGACCGACTAGTTTAGAAATCTTGGAAAAATAGATTACATACATGAACATTACATTACACTATCTAACATAAAAAACATCATAAATAATCCTTCGATAAATCCATTATTCCCCTTGTATAACCCTGCATAACAATCATAATACACATCTTGGAATCCTGGGAAAATAAAACATAAGAAAGGGGTGAGTTCAGATGCTCAGTAAGGATAAACAATATAGAATAATCTATATAAATAATCATAAACTTTTATGGAAAGGTATAAAATTGAAACACAAGCCCTTTAAACATAAACTTCTTTATAATATGGAAAATATAAATCAAATAATTTCATTTACTTATTCACATGGATATTCTACTAGCCAAATAATCACATGTAGAATTAATAACTAATCTCATAATTATGGAATGCATAATGTCGGACATCTTATCCACAAAGTCTAGGCCTCGTGCCAAAACTCTAAATATAAATTTTTTCAAGGCCTTGTGCTGATACACTAGTTTGTATTATGAGGCCTATTGATGAATCAAAGGGATATAACAGGCCCCCTCCTGTCACTTACTACATCCAATGCATTCCTCACATGAAAAGGTTGAAATATAACATAAAAATTCATATTAAAACTAGCATAAGAAAGGTTAATACATTAAACATAAAAAATGAATGGTGTAAAAATAGAACATCCACAGTCAAACTCTAACTGGAGTCAGCCATTGGGTTTGTGGATTTGGGATGGTGTTGATGGTCGCACCAGTGGGCGTTCGAGGAGACCGGTTCTGTGGTTTGTCCAGCTTTTTTTATGTTCATGTTCCCTGCTTCATGGTACCTCGGTCATCTCTTGACGATTTCAGCTCCAGAAGTGTAGGTTTGTTTGTATGAATTCTTGAATGGTTGTGATGCCTAGTACAGGTTTTGTGGTGAAGTGGTTAAGTGGTGAAATGGTGATGTGGTGAAGTGGTGAATCACTGATGTCTGAAGTCTTGTATGGTTTCTCACTTTTTCCTCAAAAATGTTTTCATAATAAAAAAAACAATTTTCAGCCCAGTAAATACTTACACATAAACAATCTCAGATAATAATGACATTGAGGAATTAACACTTACCTTGTACTTTCCTTTAGTTGAGGGTAAGTTTAACCTCCTCTTTTATGATGACCATAGTATGTTATTAAATTATAATAGAACCATATTAATATTTATGATATCATATATGATTCATTTATTACTTTATACTACCCATTTAATAATAATTTCCATGTTAATGAAACATTTCGGGTAATAATCGCTTTCTTTATCGTACGTGTTTTAACTTGTTATTCTTGATCATATCACTTAGATAATGATTTACATACTGATAGAATATAATAATGATTTATATATCATATATATTCAGAATATAAATGTAATGACCCAAAGTTTCATTAATGGAAAATCCCTCTTGATCCATTTAAATGTGTCTTTATGAAAAATGTTTTTATAAGATGTCAACTTCTTTGGTTTTATGTTAAGATTTTTGATCGTTGTTAATATAGCTGTTGAACAGTGATCACATGATTAGTATAAATATAGGACCTTAACAAATCCAATTTACTCAGACAAACGAAGCGATGGCCTCATCCAGTAGAATTTCCCCATACGAAGCCCATTTGTCAGAGCTCGGAAAAGAGGTGGAATCCTTGGGCTTTTACCATGACCAAGCCCAAGCTGAGCTTCACCATGTCAAGCTTGAACGGGACCGTCTATGGGAAAAGTGGAATTTGATTGAAATTACCACTCGAGCGATGTTATCTGAGCCACCCCAAGAGTATGTCACCATCACACACCTTACCCTTATGTCTTATGCGGCTATTTTAAGGGGTTATGTAACAAATAAGTAGTACTATGTTCATGTACATTATTTTTGTATATAGTAATGAATATTATTTCTAGTCATTTTTGATACATTGTAAATAGTTTTTAAAGTACAAATGGAGTTTTTAGTTATTATTTAATTAAGAAATCTATTTTATTAAATTAAGGGATTTTTGAATTAAATAATATTTTAATAAAATAATAATATTATTATTAAATTAATTTTTATTAAATATAAATGATCTTATAATTTTATTAAGGAATTAAATGTTTTTTTATTAAGGTTTGAAATCCATTTTTGTCAAAACCCGTGAATTTTCGATAAATGTCAGTTTTTATTTTAAAAGTAAAAATTAACATATTTAGAATTTTTTTTAGATAAAATAAATCTCATTTCTAGAATCAGGACGTCAAAATTATCTAACGGTAAATTTTTCATAATTTTCTGAGACAATCAAATTTTTGGGTAAAAATTAAATACCATTTAAACATATAATGTGTTTTATGACATCATAATGACCCAATAGTGATGTAATAAAATACTAAAATCTTTATGTTCGGACAATATATGTTTTACCATTAAAATAATGTGATTTTGGGTTTGTTTGACTTACTTTTCAAAGCATTAAAGGACCCCTCAAGACATATTCAACACTTTGCCGTTTTAAATTATTTTTCATGGGAGTGTGACTCACCTCCACATAAGCAACCCTAATATTTTAAGAAGTTCGGACTTTGGCCTTATAAAATAATATTTTCCTCTTCCCTTTTCCAAAAACCATGGGCAAAAACCATGGGATGGTTTGTGGATTGGATTAATTTAATGTAAGGGGACCCAAACCTAAAAAATAAAGAATTCCCTCACCTTTCCTATATAAACCCAACCAAGATCCCACTTCCTCCTCACTCAAATCCCTCAGAGTTCATCAAAACTCTGCCCAAATCTCTCTAGAATCCTCCCAAGGTTCCCCAAGCTCCCAAGAAGCCTCTCAAAAGCCTCTCTCTAGCCTTTGGAAGCACACTTCCAAGTAAGGGTTTTTTCTTCCTTTCTCATTTTTGTCAATTTTCTTTAAGTTGTATTGACCTTTTAATTTCAATTATGAATGTTGGGATATGGTTTCTCACCTCTCCCATAATGCCCTCTTATTGTTTGAATGATGGGAGACCCCTTTCTCTCTCATTAAATGCCTCCCAGGTACACCCGTTACTATGCCGAAATTCCAAAAAGAACTTCTCTCTCTTCTTTTACATTCAAGCAAATAATTTTGTATCATGACTCTAAATTACATTACAATTGTTGGGACATGTATCTATATGACCTCCTTACTGTCCATTACATGTAAATATGATGAGGAACACCTTTCTCTCTCATCAACCTTTTTATGAATTCTTATGTCACACCATTACGCTGCCGAAATCACACTGATTTTCTAAGCCAATGTCATTGTGTAGTGAATACCATTTCTCCATCAAGGGTATTCACCTTTATGCACATTTACTTATTGATTATAAAGTTTCATGTATGAATTCCACATTACTTTATCATAGAATAAATTATTATGTTTTATGAATCCATGTTTTATGATCCATGTGGCACACTTATGCATGAAATGAAATGTTTAAGAAGGGTGCGCCCTTATAGCGCTCCAATGCATTGGGTAAAGTATAGTATCATGATACGTCATGTGCAATGAGTGTTGAATCATGCTAATTCAAGTGCAACGAGGTT
This sequence comes from Viscum album, assembly GCA_963277665.1. Lineage (NCBI taxonomy): Eukaryota > Viridiplantae > Streptophyta > Magnoliopsida > Santalales > Viscaceae > Viscum > Viscum album. The sequence goes on from OY728140.1 coordinate 499,958,003, forward strand.
TTACTCGTGCTTTATGTGCAATGAGGTTTTACTCATGCTCCATGTGCAATGAGCCTTGGCTCATGCTAATTTCATGATAAGTGTTGTTGCCACATCTCCATGTTATGATTATCATGATTTATCATGGCTTTATGTTCATGTTTATTTTATTCTCTATTTATTATTCCTATTGTCTAACATGTATTGTACTCCTTATGTTATTCCATGTGTACTCCCTTACTGGGCTTTATAGCTCACCCTTTTCTTATGCATGTCCTCAGGTTATCCCATGCAATGCTAAGTACGAAGGAATGTAGTGGTCATGAAAAGGAAGTTTTCAATAAAGATGTTGTATTCAATGTTTTAAGTTTTTATGTAATGATCCTAAGCCCCAAATACACTAAACCTCTTGATCTTCTTTGTTGTATCAAGTGAAGTTTTATGTAATAAATCATGTTTAAGTTGTAATAAAAAGCAGGGTTGTCATAGTTGGTATCAGAGGATAGTCTTAGTTATTTTTGGGATTAGAAAACCCTAGTAAAGCCTTAGATACAAGACTAAGTACAATAAAAACGTCCCTAAGTTTTGGTGAGTATTGATTAAGTGAGTTATCAAGAAGATACATCCCTGTCTGGATACGAGCAGGTAGAGGCGGCTCTGGCACAGATGTATCCTAGGGGTAAAACCCGAAAACACCGCTTTGAGCTAGACTCAAACGAGAACTGGTGCACAACAACGGGCTTTGCTTCACTCTTGGTTACGACACTCCCGGGGGATATGTTTTGATAAATTCACAAGCTTAGTATGAACCCTTATTAAGGGAATTAAAAAAATGCCCCTACGAATATTTGTTAGAAAGCAGATCATGAAAATCCAAGATTGAAGCATATAGACTCATGAGTTAAGAAGTTAAAGTTTATTTATAAGTCATCAAATTTTGTCTTTGGATTACCCTTTATGTGTTACCCCTAACTTTCCTTTTATTCCAGCCAATGGCTGGTAATAGGAGGACTCGAGCTAAAAACTAGTGTGAAGATCAGTGTGATGACTGTACTAATGAGATGCCCAATCCAATGGGAGCGAGAATCACGAACTTTGTCACGCTTCTCTCACAGCTAACTAAAGTTTTGAATAGAAACACAGGTCAAGAGGAACGTCCAAACCCCCATAAGAAGGAACAAGTAGCTATTGAGAGCTTCATGAGGCAAAGGCCTCCTACTTTTAGTGGATCATCTGATCCCACGATCGCTGAACAATGGATCAACTCCATTGAAAAGATATTCTCCATCCTCCAATGTTCTGAACAAGAGAAGATTATCTTGGCGGCTTATCGTATGGAGGGTGAAGCTGATCAATGGTGGACATTGATAAAAAAATACGAAGCCTAAGGAGGAGATCGAGGTGTTGGAATAAAAGGATTTCCAGAAGATGTTTTTCAATAAATATTTTCCTCACACCCTCCGGCTTAAGATAGAAAGGGAATTCCTTTCCCTCAAGCAAAAAGTTGAAGAATCTGTTGGAGAATACGAGGGAAACTTCACAAGGCTTGCACGATACGCTTCCGGCTTTGTCATTACCCCCGAATGCAAGGTTGAATGCTTCTTTGGTGGGCTGAAGCCTAGCTTGCGGAAAGCATTAGCGATCCGTGACTTCGACAGCTATGAAGAAATTGTCTGATGTTCCCTCAAGGTCGAAATGGAGATCGGGGAATCATAGGGGTATCGTGGGGATAAGAAGCGTAAGGTGGAATTCAATGCTGGTGGTCCGATGGATAAATCCAACGGTGCTAAGAAGATCCATCACCCCACTTTCCAAAAGTGCGGAAAGAAGCACCCTAGAAATTGCCTTAAGGGGACGAGAAAATGCTTCAGGTGTGGAAGATAAGGGTACCTAGCTATTAATTGTCAACAAGAAAGACCCGCAGCTGCAACAGAGGAGAGGAACACTCTGTTCGAACCTAAACGTGTTGTTCAATGCTAAAAATGCAAAGAACCGGGTCATTTTGCAAATAAGTGCCATAATCCAAGGGTTATCGGAGGCAACCAACAACTTCCAAGACATAAAGGAAGAGATTTTTCCATCACTTCTGCCGAAGTGAACCCCGACAAATAAGTGGTGGTAGGTACGCTAGTTATTCATTCAAGAATAGAAAACATACTTTTTGATTCAGGTTCTACGCATTATTTTATATCTCGAAAGTTTAGTAGAACAATCCCAGCACCACCACAAATCATGGAAGTAAAGATGTCGGTGAGTACGACAAATGGGGAAATTATTGCATCCCATGAATATAAGTCCTCCCCTGTTATAAGCTGTGGATTGAATTTCCTGGAAAACCTCGTCATACTCCCTCTAGTGGAATTTGATTCAATTATTGTCATGGATTGGATTTCCTTATATAGAGCCAATATAAATTGTCGGGATAGGGAAATCACACTCCATATGGAGAATCAACCCCCGATTCTTTACAAGTGTCAGGAAGAAGATGAATCTCCTTTAGCTCCATCATCTCAAGCATGGATATTACTGCCCTATGAGCACGCGTATCTGGCTTAGATGATTGAGTCCAAATAAGAAACCATCCTTGAAGAAATGCCTATTGTGAGGGAATTTGCTGAAGTGTTTCCCGAGGAACTGTCTGGTATTCCTCCAAGAAGAGATGTTGAGTTCTCAATTGAACATATACCTAGGGTGCTACCAATATCCAAGAATCCATATAGAATGGCTGTTGTTGATCTTGAAGAGCTAAATAAACAACTACAGGAGAATCTGGATAAAGGGTTTATACGCCAAGTGCTTCACCATGGGGTGCACCAGTCCTCTTCATCAAGAAGAAGGATGGGTCAATGCGGCTTTGCATCAATTATCGTGAACTTAAAAAAATCACGATAAAGAACAAGTATCCTCTCCCAAGAATCGATGACTTGTTTGATCAGCTGCATGGAGCACAATAATTCTCCAAGGTGGATTTGTGGTCGGGATACTATCAAGTAAGGGTGAAGAAGGAAGATGTCCCCAAGACTGCTTTTCGTACAAGGTACGGGCACTATGAATTCATAGTAATGCCTTTCGGACTCACCAATGCTCCATCAATATTCATGGACTTGATGAATAGAGTCTTTAGAAATTACCTTGACAAATTTGTGGTAGTTTTTATAGATGATATTCTAATATACTCCAAAACCAAGGAGGATCATGAGGAGCATTTAAAAACTGTACTAGAGACTTTGCGCAAGGAGAAGCCCTATGAAAAGTACAACAAGTGTGAGTTATGGTTGAAGGAGGTCTCATTATTGGGCCATATCATCACAAGCAATGAGATATCTGTGGACCCCTCCAAAACAGATGCAATTGAGGGATGGCCGAGACCAACATCGGTAACGGATATCCGTATCTTCTTGCGGTTAGCTGGATATTATCGACGATTTGTGAGAAATTTCTCACGATTCTCAAACCCTCTTACCAAGATAACTCGAAAGGGAGTAAAGTTTTCTTGGAGTGATGAGTACGAAGAAAGATTCAAGGAGTTGAAAAGGAGGCTTATCACTGCACCTGTGCTCACTTTACCCACAAGTGGGGAGCTTTTTGTGGTATTCAGTGATGCTTCGAAGAAGGGATTAGGATGTGTGCTGATTCAGAATGATAAAGTGATATCCTATGCCTCAAGGCAGTTGAAAATCCTTGAGCGAAACTATCCAACACATGATCTGGAGTTGGCAGCTGTGATCTTTGCCTTGAAAATCTGGAGGCATTATCTCTATGGAGAGAAATGTGAGATATATACTAACCACAAGATTATTAAATATATATTCACACAGAAAGAGATTAATATGCTCCAGAGAAGATGGATAGAGCTCATCAAGGATTTTGACTGTTCAATACATTACCACCATGGGAAAGCGAACAAGGTAGTAGATGCCCTAAGTAGAAAGGACCCATCAATTCTATCAATGATGAGAATTGAGAAGGATCCAATCTTCTTATACTTAATGAAGATGGACGTGGGAATCATAAATAAGGGAACATCATCAATACTTTCACAAATGATTGCTCAACCATCTCTTTTGGAAAGGTTAAAGGATTCTCAAAAGGATGATGTGGGAATTCAAGAAAAGGTGGAAGCTATCAAAAAATGTAAATCCTCAAAGTTTAATGTTAATGAAGAAGGAATTGTGCAGTTTGGGAAAAGAATATGTGTTCCATCAAGTCCGAAGCTGAAGAAGGAACTTTTGGATGATGCACATAGTTCAAATTTCTCTATTCACCCAGGGAGCACAAAGATGTATCGAGATCTACGAGAAAACTTTTGGTGGGATAATATGAAGAAGGAGATTGCTGAATATACATCAAAGTGCCTGGTGTGTCAGCAAGTGAAGGCAGAGAGGTAGAAGTCTAAGGGGATGATGCAACCATTGCCCATACCAGAATGGAAATGGGAAAACATCACCATGGACTTTGTCACCGAACTTCCGAGGACAACCAAAGGCAACAATGCAATATGGGTTGTTTTTTATCGTCTTATAAAGACTACACACTTCATTTTTATTCAGGAGGATTTCTCTTTGGATCAACTAGAACAGATATATATCAGGGAAGTGGTAAGGTTTCATGGTGTACCACAATATATTGTGTCTGACCGAGATCCAAGATTCACCTCTAAGTTTTGGAAGAGTCTTCAACATGCTCTGAATACTGAACTGAACTTCAGTACGGCCTATCATCCTCAAACTGATGGCCAATCCGAGCGGACTATCCAAACACTTGAGGATATGTTGAGAGCGTGATCAATGGACTTTAAAGGAGGATGGGATCAACATCTTCCTATGGTTGAGTTCTCTTATAATAACAGTTTCCACTCGAGCATCCAAATGGCACCATATGAAGCCCTATATGGGAAAAGGTGTAGAACACTGACATGTTGGGATGAGGTCGGTGAACGTAAGATGCTTGGACCAGAAATGGTCGAAGAAATGGTTGAGAAGGTGAAAACCATTCAACATCATATCAAGGCAGCCCAGAGTCGACATAAGAGTTATGCAGATAATCATCGATGATACCTTGAGTTTAAAGTTGGAGACATGGTTTTTCTACGCATATCTCCATGTAAGAAGGTCATGAGGTTTGGAAAGAAAGGGAAGTTAATTCCAAGGTACATCGGCCCCTTCGAGGTTCTTGATCGTGTTGGGGCTGTGGCCTATCGACTAGCACTTCCACCTACTATGGCCAAAGTACATGATGTCTTTCATGTATCCCTCTTAAGGAAGTACATACCAGACCCTTCACATGTACTCTCTTCTGAGGTGGTACAATTGTAAGGCGATCTTTCTTATGAGGAGCAACCAGTGAAGATCTTAGATCGTAGAGAAAAAGTTCTACAAAATAAGACAATGCCCCTCATCAAGGTTTTGTGGAGAAACCACAAGTTTGAAGAAGCGACTTGGGAATCAGAGGAAAAGATGAAGCTGAGTTACCCACATCTGTTTTAGTGTGGGAAAAGGAAAAATTTTGAGGGCGAAATTTATTAAGGGGGGAATGTTGCAATGACCCAAAGTTTCATTAATAAAAAATCCCTCTTGATCCAGTTAAATGTCTCTTTATAAAAAATGTTTTTATAAGATGTAAACTTCTTTGGTTTTATGTTAAGATTTTCGATCGTTGTTAATATAGCCGTTGAATAGTGATCACATGATTAGTATAAATATAGGACCTTAACAAATCCAATTTACTCAGACAAAAGAAGTGATGACCTCATCCAGTAGAATTGCCCCATACGAAGCCCATTTGTCAGAGCTCGGAAAAGAGGTGGCATCCTTGGGCTTCGCCCTTGACCAATCCCAAGCTGAGCTTCACCATGTCAAGCTCGAACGAGACCGTCTACGGGAAACGAGGAAGTTGATTGAAATTACCACTCGAGCAATGTTATCTGAGCCACCCCAAGAGTCTTTCACCATCGCACACCTTACCCTTAGGTCTTATGCGGCTATTTTAAGGGGTTATGTAACAAATAAGTAGTACTATGTTCATGTACATTATTTTTGTATATAATAATGAATATAATTTCTAGTCATTTTTGATACATTGTAAATAGTTTTTAAAGTACAAATGGTGTTTTTAGTTATTATTTAATTAAGAAATCTATTTTATTAAATTAAGGGATTTTTGAATTAAATAATATTTTAATAAAATAATAATATTATTATTAAATTAATTTTTATTAAATATAAATGATCTTATAATTTTATGAATGCAATAAATGTTTTTTATTAAGGTTTGAAAGCCATTTCTGTCAAAACCCGTGAATTTTCGATAAATGTCAGTTTTTATTTTAAAAGTGAAAATTAACATATTTAGAAAAATGTTTAGATAAAATAAATCTCATTTCTGGAATCAGGACATTGAAATTATCCAACGGTAAAATTTTCATAATTTTCTGAGATAGTCAAATTTTTGGGTAAAAATTAAATACCGTTTAAATATATAATGTGTTTTATGACATCATAATGACCCAATAGTGATGGAATAAAATACTATAATCTTTATGTTCGGCCAATATATGTTTTACCATTAAAATAATGTGATTTTCGGTTTTTTTGACTTACTTTTCAAAGCATTAAAGGACCCCTCAAGACATATTCAACACTTTGCCTTTTTAAATTATTTTCCATGGGAGTGTGACTCACCTCCACATAAGAAACCCTAATATTTTAAGAAGTTCGGACTTTGGACTTATAAAATAATGTTTTCCTATTCCCTTTTCCAAAAACCATGGGCAAAAACCATGGGATGGTTTGTGTATTGGATTAATTTAATGTAAGGGGACCCAAACCTAAATAATAAAGAATTCCCTCACATTTCCTATATAAACCCACCCAAGATCCCACTTACTCCTCACTCAAAGACCTTGGAGTTCGTCCAACCTCTGCCCAACTCTCTCTATAATCCTCCCAAGGTTCCCCAAGCTCCCAAGAAGCCCTCACAAGCCTCTCTCTGTCCTTTGGAAGCACACTTCCAAGTAAGGGTTTTTCTTCCTTTCTGATTTTTGTCAATTTTCTTTAAGTTGTATTGCCCTTTTAATTTAAATTATGAATGTTGGGGTATGGTTTCACACCTCCCCCATACTGCCCTCTTATTTTTTGAATTATGGGAGACCCCTTTCTCTCTCATTAAATGCCTCCCATGTACACCCGTTACTATGCCGAAATTCTGAAAGGAACTTCTCTCTCTTCTTTTACATTCAAGCAAATAATTTGGTATCATGAATCTAAATTCCATTACAATTGTTGGGAAATGTATCTATATGACCTACTTACTGTCCATTACATTTAAATATGATGAGGAACCCCTTTATCTCTCATCAAACTTTTTATGAATTCTTATGTGATGTCGTTACGCTGCTGAAATCGCACCGATTTTCTAAGCCAATGTCATTGTGTAGTGAATACCATTTTCCATCAAGGGTATTCAACTTTATGCACATTTAATTATTGATTATAAAGTTTCATTTATGAATTCCACATTCCTTTATCGTGTAATAAATGATTATGTTTTATGAATCCATGTTTTATGATCCATGTGGCACACTTATGCATGAAATGAAATGTTTAAGAAGGGTGCGACCTTATAGTGCTCCAATGCATTGGGTAAAGTATAGTATCATGATACGTCATGTGCAATGAGTGTTGACTCATGCTAATTCAAGTGCAATGAGGGTTACTCATGATTTATGTGCAATGAGGGTTTACTCATGCTCCATGTGCAATGAGCCTTGGCTCATGCTAATTCCATGATAAGTATTGTTGCCACATCTCCATGTTATGATTATCATGCTTTATCATGCCTTTATGTTCATGTTTATTTTATTCTCTATTGATTATTCCTATTATCTAACATATATTATACTCCTCATGTTATTCCATGTGTACTCCATTACTGGGCTTTATAGCTCACCCTTTTCTTATGCATGTCCTCAGGTTATCCCATGCAATGCTAAGTACGAAGGAATGTAGTGGTTAGGAAAAGGAAGTTTTCAATAAAGATGTTGTATTTCATGTTTTAAGTTTTTTTGTAATGATCCTAATCCCCAAAGACACTAAACCTATCGATCTTATTTATTGTATCAAGTGAAGTTTTATGTAATAAATCATGTTTAAGTTGTAATAAAAAGCAGGATTGTCATAATAAATATGTATAATAGATAGATATATAAAATTGAAACACCGTTCATGGAGACAGTAGTCCGTACGTACGCATGAACGTTGTTTCCATTTTCTTATCATATAGTATGGAAGTAAGTAAACAAAATATATTTATCTATATAAATATATATTATTCTAGTAGAAATATTATTTCATATACTTTATAATTAATCAATATATATATTTGTATAAAAAATCTTGAAGGGTGATCATTGAAGATGAATCCCATCACTTTATAAAGACTGTAAGTTATATATACGCACGAGTGACAATATCATTCTATTGATGGTGAGACGATGTTTAATTGGGTGTTATATTATATATATAGAATAATTATCATGTTATAGTCATTATTTATAATAATTTTACTCATTATTATACCCATTGAAATAATGAAGTGTTGAATAACAAGCTACACCACGATGTGGAGATGGTAAGTCGTACGTACACACATATAGTGACTTTATCATTCATATGATGGATATAATAATGAATATGGTTGTACCATATTTATATTAACATCTAAGTATGTAGAAGGTACTTGAGTTATTATTTTATTATGGAAATAAAAAATAAAGAGGAAGTAGAAGAAGAAACGAACTTTGAAAGATGTGATAAAATAATTACCTCCACTTGAGGTGCTTCCTTTTGATTTGAAAAAAAGGGCTCCTTAGTTTGGCTTTCTGATAAAAGTAATGCCTCTAGGTTAAAGTGAGGGTAGTTTTTAAAAGATTTGATTAGACGTTGGATGATCCAAATGGATTTTGTGGTGTGAATATGAGATAAGGGGAAGTACCCTTTTATAAGAGAGGTGAGAGGAACTTTAGGAAGAGCTTGAAATATTAATTTATTATAAAATCATTTTCGGTTTCTAATAGATCCAAATGAAATTATTTCTAGGATAAGGTGATGATGGGTCTAAATCCTATAAACCAATAGGTTTTAGATATGTTTAGGTCATCATATTAACGTTATCATTTAGATTTAACCCTCAGTTAAATAGTTTAACTCTTACCATGTCTTCTTGTATTTTTATACTACAAGGTTAATATAGTTACTATAAGTTTTCAAACAAAACTAAAGTATATTATTTATGAAATTTTAACACTATCCAAATTAGTTGAATAACCTTATATTTTTATAAATTATATTATTTTATAAAATTGTATTTATTTTAAAATATCATTTATGTCAATTTTGTTACTATTTAATAATTGATTTTTGTAAAAGCCAAAACAACTTGATTCATTCTAAAAAAATAAATTGAATCAATCATAAAATGTCATAGTCACCAAGAAAATTATTTTATGGAATAAAAAGTTTAAAATTATATTTATTTTAATATTTATAATATCATTTGTTTTAATAATTCATTAATAAGGTAATTACTGCATCATCATTATTTCATAAATAAATTTAATTATTTAATGTATAAAAATTATAAATAAAATACCATGATGTAGGAAATATTTTTATATTTTTAATTAATATTTATAGTTTAATTTATCTTATGTATAACCCTATATTAATAATGATTTAGTTATTAAAATTTTTATTTAACACTTTTAACTCTTCTTTAAATAAAATATAATAAATGTCCTAATCTAACCCAAGTGATTGAAAAAGGATCATATTTTTTTTATAAGGTTTATTTTGGTCTAAAAAAACTTATCAAATATAATTAGGACATTTTTTGGGGTAAATTTATATTATTATAATATTATTTTTTACCTTTAATTACCCTATTTACTTTCAACTGTGGTAAATAAAATTACAAAGTTACTATTCACAAAAAAAAATATTTCCATCCTATGGAACCAAATTTTACTTACTTATATCAACCATGTCTCTCATTTTTTTTAATTCAATTCACAGAAGCAGTAAAATTACGTTTTATGAAAATTTGCAAATGTGCCTAAAAGGTGGGTAAAAGACGTTAAAAAGTTCAACAAAATTATATATATATAATATTATTATAAAATGACTCCAATGAATTTAATTGTACTAATATAAATATTATGTATCTATTTTTACTTTAAAATAAATTTAAATTAAAAATAATTATTTAAATTCAAAAGTCGGTTTTTATGTACTATGAAGTATTTTTCACTATTCATCAAAAATTGAATGTTTTCAGAAAAATACCAAAAATTCATCCTAATCTAATTTTGATATTCTAAATTCAAAAATAAAGTCTATTTTACCAAATTCAATTTTTATGAGTGTCTAAAATTAATTTTATTATTGTTCACAAAAGGACATAAAAAGTAGTTCTTTTAAGAAAATAATTTTTCTAAATATATAACTATTTTAACAAAACATATACATTTCATTGTAAATATGTTTTATTCCTTTGAAAAAAATTATAAATAACATATAAAATTTATTTTTTTACTATTCATATTACAATATTTAATTGGTAAATAAATATATTGTTTAAATAATTATAATACTAATGTGTTGTTTCGCAGAAACTCAATCTTGCATATCACGCAAGCCAAGTTGGTGATGTGTGCAATATAAGCTATTAAATTACTTTAAAGAGATAATGTACTACGAAATCTTGGGGTGTTATAGGTTGTTTGTGGCTTAGTGGCCCTGGTTGTGTAGCTTGGTGGCCTTAGTTGTTTGTGGATTGTTCTCCCTAGTTGTTTTCGACTTAGTGGTATTGGTTGTAATTTGGTGGAATGGAATGGTGGTTTCTTGGTAGTAGTTTTTTAGAAATGGAATAATTATATTGAAATATATAAATGTGGTAATGGATAAAGAATTTTTTGGTGTAAATTTAAACTAATGGCCATATGAATAAAGATTAGTGACTAATCATTGAATTAATACTGGAAAATAAAACCCAAGTATTGGACCCATTCGTGTGATTATTGTGGTTGGTTGTCCTACATCAGAGGCAACACTTGGTGGTGCAGTATTAGTAGTGTTCTAACAATGTTTGTGGTGGTGTTTCTTGTGTTAACTCATTGGTTTGGGTTTTTTTGAGATTATTATATAACTATATTTCCTTGTGTTTTCTTATTCATACCATCCAAGTATGATAACTTGACCGAAACCTAGAGACCCTGGGGGTGTTTTTCCTTAACACCTAATATGGGGAGGATACAAATGCCTGATAACCCTCTCTCCCCAACTCTCCCATTAGTAGAAGCTTCTGATGATACCAGTGGTTGATGATGAGATATGTGGTGTTGGTCATGTGTTCTAGGATGAGGGATTGATGTTAATGTTCTACACATTCATGATAACCTACATCTTTGGTTATGTAATATGACATATGAATTTAGTTCCATGAGATAAGATATATGGATGGTGTTGTCATTGGTGGATATGGAGGAATGGTAGAAAATGATGTATTCTCATTGGGTGAAAGAGGAAAATAAATGGTGAAGTGGTTTCAAGGTAGATATGATTATATTCTTACAATTATTATCATATTACACTTAGATGTGGTATTTGGTAAGAGATCATTGGAGAGGCTGGGGGACTAGTTGACTTGTGAAGGTACATGTTAGTTTTGTTGTTTCTGCACTTTGGAAATAGTATGCTCTTTTCACATTTTCTCTAAAGTAATTGGGTATGATACTACTAAGTCTAAATTTTATTCTCACCCACATATATATAAACTATTTTTCAGATTTAAAGGGGACATTGGTGATTTAGATGTATAGTACTATATTAGAACTTGGATTGTTGTGGTAAGTTTCACTAAATTTTCTTTTGGTATTGTTTTATATTTGGAGTCATTTGTATATATTTTATATACATATATTATTGTATGGTATTTTAGTTTATTTATTTTTATAATATGGTGGATTGGATGGTAGTTTTATGTTATGATCTAGGGATATTAAGGTTAATTCCTCCCATTTGATTGTTTTATACCCTTAGAGCTAATCTCAAACCTGGGGCCTACGTGAGGTGAGACTCAGGGTGTCACTCCTTCTCTTCACTACCATCCCAGGAAGGGTACAAATGGAGGGGGGTTCGTGAGATAAATTACATATTAATTTATTATTTTTATCTATAATTATGAACTTGATAGTTATTGATATTATAATGATTACAAATCCTTATTTATTATTATTTTTATGCCTTGTGATCGATGGTTGAAACACATATGGACATCATGGATAATTCACTTTGGAATTTTTTCATTTTCCTCTTCTATTATTCATGTTCATCATCAACATTCGATTCTTGGTTGAGGATTCGAAAAAAATTAGAGTGGTTTGAATCATCATTGAACTTGAATTCACATTTTTTTCATGGTTTCAATTAATGATAAAGAATTAACAGAGCGTGGTTGCATTATCAGATAAGGGAGATTGTAGTTGGTTGTGTTCAAAAATTTCTATTCTCAAATCAGGTATGCATGGTCAACATAGAAGATGGCATTATTTTATTATACTATGAAAGGTGTCTATAATCCATCCTTTATATTTGAATTGATATTATTCAACATGATTTTTTGGTTTTCTAGTGAAATTCACAGTAAGGAATGAGGCAACGGTGAAACTTGTGGGAGAAGTAGAGTTTCTAGAAAATTCTTGAATGTATAGTGTGTAGTTAAAAAGAAAACACATCATGTGTATCATTGATGCAACTATAGGGTTTTTGAGTGATAAAAATATCACACATCTATGTGTCCAATACCATACACCATATGACCTTAAATGATCAGCCTCATGTATACAAAGTGTATACACCCAAGAACCTTGAGTACTCTCACACACTATGTGGATGGGCCACATGTCGTGTGACCTTAGAGGAACACTACTCGAGTAATTGAGGTAGATGGTAAGTTCCATAACCAGACCTATAAATAGTTTTATTAGCCACACACATCGTGTAGTTGGTCGTTTTTATTCCATATAGATTGTTGGCACATTTTTTGGTTTTCAAATTGGGGTAACACACCATGTACCCCTTGAATGGGACATTTAATCAACTTTTTATTGGATTATGAAATTTTATTAGTCCTTTATGAGTAAGGTTATGTATGGGACACAATAGTGGAGTCTCTAATACCCTTGGATAAGGTTAGGTATCCCATACTACTAATCAGGATATGTGATCCCTTATTTATGGTTTGATTGTGGGTAGAGTTAGGTATCGCCTCACATGGTTGGGGGTCACAATCCTCTATTCCAGTTTCCCTATATAAGGATTGGTATCCCATTTCCTATATCTAGGGAATGTGATCCCCTCCTACATGATAGTATATATGGATTCAGGTATCCCCCCATGGCATAAAGTGTGATCCTTTATTTGTGATTTTAACTCCAATGGAGTCAGGAATTCCCATATACCCAAGGCATGATCCTCTATCTATGATTTGAATACCCTCGTTTGAGGTCTCTTCTAGTGAGGTATGTTTTTCCTTTAGGTGTTTCCTAATAGGCCCGAAAAACCTTTTTTGATAGTATATATTGTGAAGTTACATGAATAATGTTGATCATTTGGATGGTTTTGAGGTTTGGGACCTCACTAGATGACTTGTATCCTTTTATGAGCATATATGAGTTCTCCATTATTTATACTCTAGTTTATGGTTTTGATCTGATTCTATTTTGGTAATTTACTTCTTTGTTATTTTGGGGTGTTCTAATGGGTATATTTATACTCACCCTTTCATAGGTTCTTCTCACATGTTCCATGCCTTATGTAGAAGATTGGCGTTCAGTGGTGATTTAGGTAGACCCAATGAGGATGGTGTGTAGCGGTGATTGGTTTCTATGGTGGTTACACTATTTTTAGACTGGAGGTTTCATAATGATATTTTATTATCTATTATGGTTAGGTTAGACCTACATTATAGTCATTGGGCCTATATTTTTTAATCATTACATTGATTATGTAATGTCATATTCTATTTTAGGATATTAGAGGTTGTGCATGAATTTAATAATTATTGTTGTCTAATCATCTAAATTATTATAGTGTGCTTGGAAATATGTATATGTTTTTACATATTCATTAGGTTAAGGTCTCTCATATATGTAATATTCCTACTCAGTGCTAGCCACTAGACCCTATCTTATTAGAGGTGGTCTTGGTGTGTCACACTTGGATTATCATTTTCCAATAGGGAAAAAGTGGTTGAAGTCACGTGAAAGTGGTATTAGAGCCTATGTTATCCTGAGATATAGTTTGGTGATATAATAGTTGCGAGTATTGGTTTGGGATTTATGGAAATGGTGTTAAAGTGTATCGAGTTCAGCTATCAGGATAGTGACCCCAGTGATGGTGTGGTGGTCAATTTTTCAATTCATCAGGATTTTGAAAACCCTCTTGACGACTCAGTACAATGAGACATCAGTTACAGGGAACCCAATGGTACATATATCATATAGGAATGGAATTTGGTTTCCATGTATTTCTTGAGTAAAATATCAATATATTCTCTTTTGACTATGGTATATCATGACTATTACTGGATTCCTCCAAACAAACATCCAGTATAGATTTTGTGATAGGATCACGATGATGACTATCTTAGTGATGAGGCCATAGTGTAGGGGCCTATGTCAGAGGTGTTTATGATGAGTAGTACATCCACCCATAAATAAATGAGAAGATATTCCCTTGTTGGTGAAGGATAATGTTTTTACTTAAATTGGGCATCATATCTATTGATATCAATAGGTTCTAATATGGTTGTTGTGGTTATGAGATGTTTTTAGGTGTTGATATGGTTATTAAAGGTTCTGGGTGCAATGGAAGTGCTGGTGGTGGGTGATAAATCAAAAATTAATTTGAATTAGTGTCACCTGAAATCCAATATTGGATTTTTTTTACATTAAATTTATAATTAATTTATTTAAAATTGAAATAAATGGTTACCTCATCTTAGAAACTTTCTCCAATGGTGTTGTTGATCTTTTGAAAAAACCCTTCTCGTATTTCCTTCATTGTGCTAGGAGGATCCAAGTATAGAATCACTCTAAAATTGATCCACATGAACTACTTTGTTATCTAAGTGGATCCAATTGATTTTTGGGTGCTTTTTTGGTGAATCAATTGTCCTTCATTGTTTTTTTATCACTTATAGATCCTTTAATCTTGAATGATTATCTCTAGTGTTACTCATTCTTGAGAGGAAGAGAGGAGGAGGAATGTAGAGAGAAATCTATTGTGTGAAACTATTCTCAAATCTCGATTAACCTTACATAGTAGACATAACCATCTATTTATGGAGCATGGGTTTATGTTATAAAATTATTTAATTTTATAATATCCCTTAAATAATATAATGATCATTATTAAACTCCATTCTATATAATGATAATAATATAATTATTATTTTAATGTGTGTGCTAACGTACATTATCCCTACATCACTGACACATCGTAAATCCCCCAAGGGGACTGTAGTCCCTAGATAAGATAATTCAGTAGGTCCTTTGTGCCATCATAGGATTTTGGACCATAGGTCCTTCAGGCTATGGTATGAGATCATACCATATGGGAGTAGGCCTCAGAAGAGGAATCAAAGCAAGTAGCATCTACCAGCAGATCTAACCTGATTGGATGAATGAGAAGGTATGGAAACCACCATGGGTATCCAAAACCATGAATCTCTGCATAGGGAAATGTTATATGATCAGTCATGTGAGTTGGGGAGC
Source organism: Viscum album (assembly GCA_963277665.1). Taxonomy (NCBI): domain Eukaryota; kingdom Viridiplantae; phylum Streptophyta; class Magnoliopsida; order Santalales; family Viscaceae; genus Viscum; species Viscum album. The sequence goes on from OY728140.1 coordinate 499,973,814, forward strand.
TAGGCAACATCAACGAAGCATATGCAGGGGAAGGGAAGTTCCAGTGTAGCTGAGTCTTTGGGCCTTTGAGTCGTATATTGAGCCTTTTGCCTCTGGGCCTGTAATCCATGTTAGGGTTCCCTCTCAAACAAGTTAAAAAGGGTATTATCCAAAAAATATAAGGCCTTTGGTCCATTGGAAGGAAAAATATTATTTAATGACTTGAAAATAAAAATTCATCACCAGACGCAATCTTGACCCGCTCAAATTCCTAGATATTTATTGAATACCTATATAAATATTTAATTAAATATTTATTTATAAATTAATATATTATCCACAAACCAGTGAATAAATATTTATTAAATATTTGATAAATAGAATAAATATATTTTATTCAAAATCTGGAAAATAAATATTTATTTAATTTATACGATCAATAAAACATTAATACAATTATTCCTTAGACTTGAGAATAATATTTATTCCATTAATCAAATTCAAATAGAATTTAGGAAAATCAAAAGAAACACTTGGTATGTGACAGTATAGAATTCTTTCTCATTGGCATTAGGCAGACTAGCCTAAAGTCCCAAATTACTATCTAGTAACGGGTCAAGTCACCCAAGAGAAAGAATATAATTTTCCAACATCAACAACCACATACGAATGCTCGCTATGATAATATAATCCCTTTTTCACAATATCTAATCAAGGAAGTTGAAAATATATGTCATCAATATGTATGATCGATACATATTTATTTGACTATCTGAAATAAGTATTTTTACATAATGTACATGGAATTTATGTGAAATTTATATTTCAATCAAAGGATCTAGATGTCAAATTACATAAAGATGGAATGAAAAAATCCTTGCTCTACGTATCTATTAATAATGTTTCATTCATGATCCACCCAACATACCATACATCCCACCAACATTAGAATTATGTTTTTTTTCCAGTAAATCTAAGTGCATGAGGCATGACACGAATTAATGATATACTTAAAGTCTATAGACAATTAAACATGTTCGTAGATAGGAATATTTAATGACACCAAAATATGTAAAATTCCTATTGTTTGGTCTATTATCATAATCTGCCATCTTAGAGATTACCAAGTATAAGCTTCATGACAAGAAGCCTCGTATCTTACGAGTAATCACACCTGACGATCTATATACTATGAGCCCTATCATAGTATGTTATCTGACCATAGAACTATTTTAAAGAATATCCCTATGAAATTTCAAGGTTCTCATCATAGAAAGGAACTACTATGACTTTATCAATGTGATAGAAACTCTAGGACATTATCACATTAATGTTATACAGAAGAACAATAAATATGTGATAAGATATTAATATTTGTTCCTTTAAATATTCATGTAATCTAAAGTATAAAGTAGTTGGTTATAGGGAACCAACTCAAAAAACTCCCACTTTCACTAGAGCCAACTACTAATGACTGGTTAGTCCTCGCATGTAAAACATGATTCAACTAAGCATGACTATATCTTCTAGGCCTATAATGAATTTTTGGCTAGGTTTTTAAAGCCACATGACCGTGTGGTGAATCTATTTACTCTTACATTACTATGTTTGTGAAAATACCTCAATTAGTGATATAACCGAGTTTCCAATACCTCTTCCCTTGTTAGAATACAAACATCTTGACTAAATTAATATTTAAATATTATCATAATAATGATAAATATTTTTATTCTTATATAACCCAAAACTAGAATAGGATGTTTCTAAATAGCTTTTTAAGATGCATCAGAAGCCGCAACATACTCAGAAATTGTAGATATGGAAACCACCAGTTGTAATAAGAATTTCTTGGATATTACTTTATCCTTATCAGTGATACTAGATCAAATTGAACTAAATGAAGAAAAGTGTTCAAATCCCTTGATCACTAGTATTTCCACTTCTGCAGACACCAAGAACTCAACCAGTTTTACTTTTCTAATTACATTCGGATAGTTCTAACTGCAAGTCAATGCAATTTTGTTGAACCTGTTTTATATTCTCCTATTATGATTTATACATTAGTAACATAAAATATTGGTACATATGATGGTACAAGAGAATAATTACTAGAAATTATGATTGTGAAGTTCTTTAAATCTCCATTATCTCTTCCTATAAACATGCATGTTATACTGGAAGGATTATATACCAATAATAATTCAGTATTGAATTCTTTCAAATTGTATTTTTAATATTTTTTTTAATATTTGTACTATGACTAGATTAGAAAACCCATGGATCTATTTAGTAGATCTTATTCCTGAGAACATGGTTGCTACTTTAAGTCATACTTATAGAAATTTCATTCCTTAGTCTTAATAAAATGGCAAGACAAAGCATTTGCTTTCATATGTTATCAACATATTTATCTTGAAAACTAATAGTGATTCCACTAACCAGTTAGATACACATGTCACTCATTTGTTTCCAAATGAACATTCTATGATCACTATTCATGACTTATTCATAAACTAATTCACGTAATTTTCACATCTTATTGGCATTTATTGATGTCACCAACCCTTTTTAGTTATTCCTAGTAGACATCACTACAAATAAAAGGCATTTCTTAGTGGTTTAAATCGCTACTAAATGATGCATGAATCTGTCTAAAAGCGCCATATATTGCATGTTGGGAATCATTTCGTGACGTTTTTTGGGTAGCATTTTTTTATTCGTTTGGCAGTGGTTTTTTGTTTATTTTATTTTTAATTTTTTTATTTATGCAATTAATTTACTTATTATTATTTATTATTGTTATTTTATTATTATTATTTATTCATATTTATTATTTATTTATTCGTATTTATTATTTATTTAATATTTATTATTATTTATTTATATTAATTATTATTTATCCTACCGTGCATGCATATTCTATGCATAAATCTGGAAAACATATGCACCGGGAGAGATTTGAACTCCTTACCTCTTACATATACTGCAAAGACTTAACCACTCTACTAAGCTCCCTATCTAGTGAGTAAACAATATATAATATACTTATAAAAATATAAATAAAACACAAATAATGATATTAAATAATAATAAATAATGAAAATATAATGAATATATAATTAATAAGTAATAAATAAGTAATAAACTAATAAATAATAGATAAATAGATAACTAATACATAGATTTTAAATAATTATTAAATAAATTATAAATACATAATAAATAAATAAAAATTAAATATTACATAAATGATAAATAAATAAAAAAATGAAAAATAATAATAATAAATAAATAAATAATAAATAAATAATAATAAATAAGAAAATAAATAATACATAAAAAATAAAAAATAAATAATTAAAAATAAGTAATAAATAATAAATAATAAATAAAAAATAAATATTAAATGAATAAAAAATAATAAAAAATAAATAACATATAAAATATAATAAATAAATAACTAAATAATAAATAATAAATATTTAATAATTAAATATTATATAAATAAATATTAAATAAATAAATATTAAATAAATAAATAATCAGTAAATAAAAAATGAATAATAAATAAAAATAAATGATATTAAATAATAAATAATACATATGTAATAAATAAATAATAATTAAATATTAAATAAAAATAAATAAATTAATAAATAATAATAAATAATAATAAATAATAATAAATGATAATAAGTAATAAATAAATAATAAATAATAATAAATAATAAATAATAAATAATAAATAATAATAATAAATAAATAAATAATATAAAATAAATAAATAATAAATAATAAATAATAAATAAATATTAAATAGTCATTTAAGAGTAAATTAATAATAAAAATAAATCAATAAATAATAAATAAATATTAAAATAATAAATAATAAATAATAATTGAATAAATAATAAATAATAAATAATAGAAAATAAATAAAAACATAATAAAATAATAAAACAATAAAATAATAAATGGATATACATATCTGTAAATATATATACTTATAATACAATTTGCATAAATATATATAAACACATAATTATGTTACATAAATATATATAAGCACACTCAGATTTATAATTTTATATTAATATAAATATATATATATATATATATAAGTAAATATAAATATCTATATATATATATATCTAAACATATATGATATAAAAATATATAAACATAAATATGTATAAATATTTAAAAATGCATATAAAATCGATATTTATTTATTCTAAACGAAATAAATAAAAAAAATTCATTTGGTTTATATGATTAAAAATACATTTCTATGTTAATATATATTTATACAAGTGATTTATTATAAGCCAATATAATAAAATAAGCATATATTTAATTATAAATAACACTAAATTATGAAAAACAATAAAATTTTAAAACCACAGTATCAATATGAATGTAATCCCTAAAAATAAAACCAGTCCCCACTAAAAAAAGTAATAATCCCCCCTTAAGGGAGGATGAAAAATTCATCTAATGTTAAAAAATTGTGGTAACCCAGCTAAAAACACTATTTTGGAGGCCTTATGGGCATGTATGAGGGTTGAAAATAGGAAAAAATCATAGAGCATAGTCCATACTATTTTGGTGTAGATCTCGTCACAGTCTTCAATTTGATATGTGGTGGAGCCAAAACGGACACCCGGATCAAAAGTTATGGCTGTTTGAAGTTCAAGTTCCATTTCCATTTTTTTAAACTATAATATATTTTATTCCTTTGATTATCACATGATTTAAATCCCATATTATTTTATATTGTTTTATAATCTTTGATTTGAATGGTTGTGGAGCTTAAATGGAATCTTGGATCAAAAGTTGTGGTCAATTGATGTCAAAGTTTGACTTTTAACTTATTGAACATTTTTTTAAGTTTCAAATTATAATTAACTAATAATTATAAATATTTATTAATTAAAAAATTATAATTAATTAAAATTATAAATAATAAACTATATGTGATAATAATAATCATAAATCATAAATCATAAATTATAAATAAATATTTTTTTAAAATTTTGTTCCATTAATTTAGCAGCGGTTTTTCAAAATCTCCACTATTTCCCAATGGTTTTTTTCAAGAAACATTTAGAACAAAAAAAATATTAAAAACACATTTAGGGGTTGTTTTAACAACCGCCACTAAAAAACCGCCTATAATTTTTTTAGGAAAACATTTAGCGGTGGATTTTGAAACCGTTGCAAAAAAAATCATCTTGAAACACCATTTTTTTGTAGCGAATATACCATAGGGTATCATTTTGGTTTTTTTATATAGACATATTCTATATGAATTTCTCTAGATGAGGTGTCCTCAATGTTCAATTTACCAATATGATGATCATAGAAATATACTTTGACAAGTAGAATTCAAGAAATATTTTAGTCATGATGAGTAGTGAATAAGTTTCATCGTGGACAAAACGTTTCAATAATAAATCATGATTTATTAGTAACTTCTTATCCAATCCATGTCTAGTTTATCTTGAATACTCACCAACAGTATCATGGCTTAGAAACTTTCAAAATTTAGAATCCCTTAATCATGATACATGGAATCCATTACCTGAGTTTATACATACTTGTCAACTTTAGCATATTATCATTTACTGCTTCTTTGTAGGAATATTTATTCCGAAAGAATAATATATGTGTCACCCACCATGGTGAACAAAAATTTCCTCTTTAATTATATATTCCTTTGTAGTATGTGTCTCTGGAACTACTCCACCCATTAAGCTCAATGGAGTCCAATATTCCTACATTAACCCAAGTGTATCTAGAACCTTAACTAATATAAGTTATGCACACTCCAACTATCTTTAAAGAGATAGGATTCCATCATAGAGATATGTATAGTCTTGACTACTCATTAACATCCTTAGTATTGATAGGATCATTAACTTAGATTCACTTTAGTGTTTTCATGTTCATTTGTAGCTACTGACAGATTTTAAAAAACAATTTTCAATAAAAACTTATGGTAGTGTCCTAATAGATTCTTATCATATCACTATTGATATGATTCCCATTACATAATATAGTTGTCATATGGTTAGTTGTTGAACTTATATTTTCAAAAAAAATATTTAAGGGAATAATGGAAGATTTTCAATATATATAAGACTTATCGTTGATGTTCATTGTAGTACAATCAATGCATTGATGTATATAAGGAAATGTGAGTTAGGGAAACCATTACTCTACATATATGATCAATTATTACTTGGATAAGATGTTCTCTAACAATCTAGCTTGAAGATTCCTTAATCTTTAACGATTATTACTTGGTGCAGGCTTGATCGTTGCTCAGGTAACCTCCATGCAATCTCATCCTTCCAAAATATTGTGGTCTACCACCTAGTTCGGGCTGTGTCTGACCACTCTCCCCTTCTTATCCATATGAGATCGAGCCCCCCACCTCCTGGCCAGTTCTTCTTCTCCAAGGTATGGTCTCAAAATCCTGGGTTTCTCAAGGCTGTGGAATAGTCATAGAATTCCCCTTATCAGCAAAGTAGTTGGGTCCGTCTCTATGCCAAGCTTCGGTGCTTGAAGCAGGTTCTCTTAGTTTGGTCTAGTTCACAAGATACTGATCACCTGCTCATGGATGATATTATGAAAGACACCAATAACACTAAAGTGTATTTGGAATATTGGTGGGATGATGAGGCTTTTGCTGCACTCTATATCAAAAAACATCAGTTGAATGAGGTCATTCTTGAACAGGAGTGACGCCTTCGGGAACGTGCCTGCATTTCTTGGCTTAGAGAGGGGGATCGTAATACAGACTTCTTCCACGCTTTCCTGAAGGAGAAACAACAAGTTCATGTTCCTAATATTAGTCTTGAGGATGGGTCCTTTTCCAGCGACCTGGAGCTGATTGGCACTATGGTGTGCTCCCACTTCAGATCTCTATTATGAGATCCTAACCCTCGTTTCTAGAATGGTTATCCCTTTGGACAGGTGGAGCTATTTGACTCAATCCCATGCAGTGTTTCCATCTATGCAAATGACATTCTCTGCAGCGTCCTGGATGAGAAGGAGATATGGGAGGCAGTGAACTATCTCAACCCTGACAGTGCACCTGGTCCAGATGGCTTCCCGGGCTCCTTCTATACCCTTGCTTGGAACATTGTTAAACAAGATTTGTCTGAGGCCGTCCAAGATTTCTTTAGAGGCGGCTCTCTCCCATGCATGGTGTCTTCTACCACTATGATCCTAATCCCAAAGGTTTTCTCCCCCTCCTCTATCTCTCAGTACTGGCCCATCAGTCTGTGTAACTTTTCCTATAAGATCCTGACTACCATCATAAAAAGTAGGCTCACCACCTTCACACACAAGTGGATTTTGGATGAGCAACATTCCTTCATCATAGGGAGATCGATCCAAGGGGCTGTTGGGGTCTCGCAAGAGATGGTTTGTGATTTGAACAAGAAGGTTGTGGGATCGAACATGGTTATTAAACTGCATATGGATAAGGCATATGACCGTCTGGAGTGGAACTTCATCACCCATACCATGAGATGTATGGGTTTCTTGGAAGTTGTCATTGACATCCTCTTCTATTGATATAGCTCCCCTTGGATTAACATCAAGTTTGCAGGGAAACAATGTGGATTTATCAAGTCTATTAGAGGCCTACGTCAAGGATACCCCCTCTCCCCGATCCTGTTTATTCTGGCACAAGATGCCCTTAGCAGGTACTTCTCATCGATCATGTAGCAAGGAACCATTTTACCCTTCCACTATGGGTCTCATGTCCCCAGCATTTCCCACCTCCTCTTCGCGGATGATGTGATGTTCTTTATCAACGGGAGGAGTCCCTATATCAGGAGCTTGGTGAGGATCTTGGATGAATACACTCAATGGAGTGGGAAACTTATCAACCAGGAAAAGAGTGGTGTTTTCCTTCCTTAAAACTGCATGAGAAGACGCAGGGCTATTATTGAAAGTTTAATTGGGATCCATGGAAAGCATTTTCCCATGAACTATTTGGGGTCCCCTATTTCTCCTTGGAGGATTCGGGTTCTACAATTTGAGGACCTGTCTGACAAGGTTATTAGTCGCATCAACAACTGTAAGAATCGATTTCTTTCTTTTGGGGGGAGGATCACTCTCATCAATAGTGTGTTTTCCTCTATCCCCATGCACATTATTTCTATTCTTAAGGTCCCTCGGTCAGTCATCAACCGGCTGGAGTCTATCCTTAACTCCTTCCTATGGGACGCTCATGAGGAAGGTCAGTGCATATGGGCCTCTTGGACTAGATTAACGAAGCCTCTGTAGAATGGTGGAATTAATGTGAGAAGTCTGGGCGAATCCATGTTCTTCTTGCAAGGAAAGTTGACCTGGGAAGTTATTGAGGGCCATAATTTGTGGAGTCGCTTCATCAGGGGGAAGTATGGCTTCGGGCCCAAGGAGAATGGCAGGAAATCTTCCCCCCTCTGGAGCTCTCTCCACATCCATGTTTCTTCCCTTCGGGAACACTCCCAATGGATCATCGGGTAGGGAAGCTCTAATTTCTAGGAGTGCAACAGGGGCAGCGGCTTTCTCGGATTCTTGGGGTTTCCAACCCCCAAGCTCTCGATTAAGGAGGCCTCCCTCCATCCTTACTCTCTCAAGTCCATCCTCATTCCTCCCTAGGAGGCTCTGTTTCACGACATTTTCCTGGACGAGTCCATAGACAGGTGCGTCATCAAGGGTTCCCCTTCCAAAAGATTCTCAGCAAGGGACTACAAGAAGGACTTTCCTAGGAAGCCGACTAGCGACCCTTGGGGATCCATTCTCTGGTGCAAGTACATTCCCACCAAGTTCAACTTTCTAATTTGGAGAGTCTGTTCCAATGCTATCCCTACGGATATGGCTATCAAGGATAAAGGTATTCCTCTTGCCTAAAGATGCCGCTGCTGCTCTACTCCCAAAGAGGAGACTTAGACCCACCTTTTCCTTCAAGGTGACTGGGTTGGCCAGCTTTGGAATTCCTTGGGGGAGCATATGGTGTTTTCAAGGATGTCTTCCTCTCTTGTGGAATTTTTCCAGCACTGGTACTGCGGTGCCTCCACCAAGCATGAGGAGAACGACCACTAAATTATTCTCACTGATGGATTTTGGAGCATCTGGAAGGCGCACAACCATGCAAGGCACCACAGGTCTTTCCCTTCTCCCCAGGGCTTGATCCACTGTGCCAGGCTGTTGATCATCGAGCTGGCTTCGCTCCACAAGCATCACAAGGTAGCTCCCTCCCTCAGTCGCTACTCTAGCATGGTTCGCTCTCCGGGGCCTCCACCCCCTATGAGGCCCGGTTCTTGGGTAAGATGACACCCTCCCTCTCGCGGGCTAAAAATCAACACTGATGGGGCTTGCAGCCAGGGGGAATGAGGGTAGAAGGGGCTGTTCGGGACACATATGGATCTATTTTCCTAGATTTTAATAGTTCTTATGGAGATGGTGACCCTCTGGTGGCGGAGGCCAATGCCATGCTCAGTTTCTTAGAACTTTTCTCTTTGAGGTCTCTTCCCTTTGCTATAGTGGAGACATACTCGAAGATCATTTGGAGCTCCCTCAAAGGAGACATCTCTCCTCCTTGGAAAATCACATATCTCATTTGAAAATTCAAGGCTCTTCTTTCCATTGACACCGAGATTCTCCATAGGTGGCGCGAGGGTAATCGGATTGCTGACTTCTTGTCCTCTAGGGAGACCCCCATTTCCCCTCTTATGGTATTCAATTCCCTTGTATCCCTTCCTCTAGACGGAGTGGACAACGCTATCAGGGACTCTCATGGTATTCACTTTTTCAGACCTCCTTTATGACTTTTGGTTTTTGGTTTTGGTTTTGGTTTTGGTTTTGGTTTTGTTTTTGGGATGTTGGGCCGGTTTGTTTTTGATTTCGAATAAATAAAAACATATTAAAAAAATAATTAGGTAAGATTACTATATTTTATATTCATTATTCATTGAATGGATATTTTTTATTCAAGAGTTATTGAACTGTTAGTTTTGTATTAAAGTACCTTGATAAAGGTGTAGGTTCCAGGCGCAGTGGAAGCACGGTTGGGCCGAAGCCCAACTTTAATTTTTACCATGATCAATGATTATTCTGAGATCAATATGACGATGAATTCCAGTATCCATGGAATAGAATCAAAAATTTAGATAAATAAGGAAGATACTCGAAACCTTTAAATAGGATCTTTCACATCATGTTTATAATTAATTTAATTAATTTCATAAAGAAAAGAATACATGGAACTTTTGTATTTTCTTCATTGATGATGTTGATCATTCAGAAGGACCCTTCTGGATTATCTTGTTGCACTTACGATGATCCAAAATAGAATTCCTCTAGCGGTGATCCACACATGCTCCTATGGCCTCTGATCGACACCACTCATTCTCCGGGTGCTAGCATGGAGAAGCGAGTGTCTTGTGTCAGTCGTTCTTGATCGCTTGTTCTTCAGCCTTGAAGAACATATCTCGTTCTTGAGAGGGGTGGGAAGAGGATTCGAGATAGAAATTTTTTAGCTCAATAATTCTCAATTCACCTAGCATACGGTGTGTTCGCTATGGCACAATAGATGTAATTGTCTATTTATATGCATGGAACTTCAGTTACAATATTTAATTGCATAACAACAATTAAATACATTCATGAACTTAAGGAAAACCCATGCTCATAATAATAATACCATGTCATTAATTATGATGCACCAACTTGCGTAAAATGGAATTATGAATAAAATTATGTGTCATAAAATAATAGCAGCAACATTATTATTTTAACTCGTTCCAACTAATAATTATTTACCATCTTGAAAATAATTATTTTATTACCAGACCAGCCTTGGTCCGCTCAAACTCTACTTCCATTTATTGAACACCCGAATAAATAAATAAATAATTTATTCTCTTAAATAAATAATTTATTTACAAACTAGTAAATAAATATTTATTAAATGTTAAATAAAATAAATAAATATATTTAATTTAATTTATGCAATCATATTAACTTGAATAAAATTATTCCATGGTCTTGAGAATAATATTTATTTCATTAATTAAATTCAAATAGAATTTAACCAAGACCACCAAAAATACTTAGTGTGTAACCCTCTAGGATTCTTTATCGTTGGAATTAGGCGGGATTTCCTAAAGTACAAGAGTACTGTCTAGAAACGGGTCAAGGCACCCAAGAGAAAGAACATAAAGTCACAACAATGATATCCACATACGAACGCTCACTGTGTAATATAATCCCTTTGTCTCAATATCTCATCAAGTAGGTTTCATGATATTGTCATCAACCATTATACTTGATACGCCGTTCTTTGACTACTTGAAATAAACTCGTCGTTACACCATGTCCATGGAATTTTGTGTGACAGTTCTATTACAATCAAAGGTTCGAGATATCAACCTCTATAAATGGAAGGGACAGATCCTTCCTCGACTTATCCATTAATATCATGTCACTCATGAAACACCCAACATACCCTACTTCCCGCTAACTTTCTGCGTGAGGGTTTTTGTTTGTAAATCAAAGTACATGAGTTATGACACGTATTAATGATAATATTAAAGTCTAAGGATCATTACACACACTCGCAGATATAAGTATGCAATGACAACAAAACATGCAGAAATCCTACTGGCGGGTTTGTTCTCATAATCTCATATCTTGGAGATTACCAAGTGAGAACTTCATGAGGAGAAGTCTTATCTACTTACGAGTACTCACACCTGATGGTATGTATCCTATGTGTCCCTTCATAGTATGTCATCCAACCATAAAAATATATTTAAGAATATTGTTATATCATTTCAAGGTTCTCATCATAGAGGGGAACTGTCATGACCTTATCAATGCAACAAATACTCTAGGACATTATTACATCACAGTCATGCAGAACAATGAAAAATATGTAATAAGATGTTTAATATTTAAAAAAATTAAATATCCATGTAATCAAAGTACAACTAGTTGGTTATAAGACACCAAATCTTACATAAGGGGATGGAGGATGCAGTGCACAGTCGATCTCATGGTAATGATAGGGAAATTTTGGGTTATTTGGTTTAGATGGAAGATATTATGAAGGTGTATGAGGTTAAAGACACTATTACAAACTCAAAAGATGTGGGGAGTTTTAAGATCTCGAATTTTTGTGACACAGATGGTGATGTGGTCGTAAAATCTCAGATCCTTGTCGTTGCCACTATACCAAAATCAGTATTTAGCAACGGTTTTTTCGTGGCAGTTTAAGAAATCACTATTAATAAAATTGTCAAAATTTAGCGGCATTTTTTAAAAACCACTTCTATTTTTTTGACACGGGACACTTCCCCCCATCCCCCATTAACCCAAAACCCCTCCCCCTCTTTCCCCGACCCTGTTAAACCCTACCTCCCGACATCACCCTTCTCCCCATCACCATTGGCTACCCTTTTGGTCACCGTCTCCACCCCCCAAACCCAAAACCCTCTCCTATCTTCCCCAAATTCCCTCAAACACTATCCCCCTGACATCGGCCCCCTTCTCCCCCTCTCACTAGCCCCCTTCTCCCCCTCACCACCAACTTCCTTTTCCATCTCCATCCCTTACACACCCTACTCTATCTCCATCCCCTGCACGCCCTACTCCGTCATCGTCCCCTTCACAACCATCGCGCCAACCCCCTTCCCCCCCTCAAGTGTGTTGTTTTTCTTCTTACCTTTTATTGAAAATCTTGGTTTTGGAAACCTATAGTTTTTTCATGTCTATTTAGCACCCTTATTTTCCCAATTTTAATTTCTCCACATACTCGATTCATTATAAATATATTATGTATATGCTTATTTCATTTTCAACATATGGATATTGAATCTTTAGAATATTCAGTATATGTAAATTAAAAAAATGCATATAGCATATTCAATATTTTCATATTAAATATTCAGTTTATACATATTGAATATTAAGAATATAGGCATTGCATATTCAGTATATTTATATTGCATATGACATTATATCATATTCCATCTTACAAAATCTATTTATGCACATTCTAGATTTCTTATTTTATATTTTGTATATGTATATGTGATATATCTTGTATATAAACATTTCGTATCTTGTATATTCACATTTCATATACTCTATATGCATATTTTATATATACTTTCAAAGTTCTTTCATGCCATGTGGTTTCGTTATCCATGTTGTAAGGATCTTTATCCACAGTTAAATTTCAATTTTAGTAATGTTTATTTTTTTTAATTTTCTTATTTAATAATATGAATTTCTTTCTATACTGTACATTATTTTTTTTGTATTTAAAAATTTTATTTTTTATTATAGTATATAAATCATTCAATTATCTCATTGGTGGTGGGGAAGGTTTTTATTTTAGTGTTTCTAGCTTCTCAGACTCCATTACTAGGATGCAGCTTCTTGACATACAAGGTACCACAATTTTATCATTTTAATTATCAATATTTGTATGGTAACTATAGTTTTTCCTCCTAAAATATGCCCAACTTTTCTACCCGCCTTCCAATACATTTTTTGAGATTCTTAGTTACTTATTATTTAAAATTTAATTACTAATTTCTTCACTCAAACATTCAAATTAGTCTTCCTTAATCAATGGTTATTTTTTAATTCTTCCTTAAAGGTTTATATAATATTCAATGACCTACCTAATTTTATTTCTTATGTAAATATTAATAAATATTTTTTTCTCTTCCCACACATTCTAATGCATTCCACATGCCATAAGGATAAGTTATAACAATTACGAAATCTAGTTTTAGCTACGAGGTTCTATCCAATAACAAAGATGTTGTATTTCTTGATGTCTTTGATTTAGTGTGTCCTCTTGGGAAGAACAATATTTTTTTTATTTGAGGGACATTCTATATTATCTAAAACTCTAAATGTAAAATGTCATGGGAAAATAAGTAATTAAATATTTTCTATAAATCAACTGTTTAAGGGTTGGTTTTGTTTAGGTATTTAAACAATATTCAATGGGATCAGTTGTTATATCTATCAAACTCTTGTACCTATATATCTATTTACACTAAATGCATCATATGAATTAGAACATTTTAATTTGATCAATTTCACCATGAAATCGAGTAACCATAAGACATAATGTACATCAATATCATATAACTAGTCATAAATTATTCATTATTCATTTAAAACTAATTAGGTTAAATATTACATTGCATTTCATTTACTCATATTTAATATAAAATAATATAACCCTCTCCTAATGGATAAATGTATCATTTATAATATATTAGATTTGTTATAAAATTCCTCATTCAATCTCAATTAAGGGACCACATGAAATTCTAATCATATGAGAGGATAAATCACAACTTGGTTTTTCTCTATATAATGACATGATCGACAACATACCCAACCAATCAATGACAATCAAGGACATAATGACTTCATAAGAAATTAATAAAGTTAAAAAGGTTTTTATGCATGGTATCACACTAACCTCATGTATGAATAAATCTAAATATAATCCATAAACCACTAGTATCCCAATTAAATATTTTATTACATTCAATGTGGTATTTTTCATTGGTCATCCATCATATAAAACCCATATTATCCTTAATGAAAATATTCTATATCTCAATAATGGAATCCTAATAATATTAATCATAACATTTAATTCTGAACTATAATACACCATTATGAATATTATTTAAGGATAACACAAAGTTTATATTGAGAGGTTATTTATCATTTCAAATCATGTGTATAGACAACCAACTTAAAAAAATTAAAATATGGAGATTTTATTTTGTAATTGTTAGGTCAGAATAATGAAAAGTAACACAAGAGGGTGGTGAATTGGGTATTTTAAAAAATATTCCAAAATTATGGATTTTGGAACCCACTGTGATTTATGTGGATAAGAAGTGTTTTTTTTTCTATATGAAAATGATGAGTGGATAAAAAATAAATAAAGAATGAAACTTTTTATATTGGTTCAGGGCACAATGATCCCCTAATACAATCCACCAATAACTCTCTTTATGAGCTTAGTGATTTCACTAGAATGGTCCTCTTATCAGAAGACTATGAATTTACAACTAAGTGTAAGAAGTTGACACCTTTACAAACTAGAAAAATAATAACACCTTATGGTTCTATAACAGAGAACTAGTTATCAAAAACTTAGATTGAGAAGATGATGCTCCACCATAACTGAGTACGAGAAATTGAAAATCCAATAAATCAAAAGAGTTTGATTTGTTGATTCAGGTTGTTCTTCACAGTTGCAGTAACAACAAATGATAGTAGATAGATCTTCTTCTTAAGAAATAAAAGTCTTTAAGAAGTTATAGTTTAGAATTGATCCCAATTGGAAATGATATTCACTAAGGTAGCAACTAAATTGTAGTTTTAACTCAAGATTGAAATATATAGAACTTTCAAACCATATCCTTTTTTCAAATAATATATATTTTATCATTTATTGTAGTAAAAACACTATAAAAGTTAATATCAATAATGCACTCACATATGTGAATCAGTTATCATGTATATTTTTGAAGAGATACTCTGAAGAAATATATTAAATAGATAGATAGCTTTAGTATTCTAGATCCAAAATAATATCTTAATTAATCATGGAAATTCAAATTTAAATTAACCAAGGGAGACGTAACTTCCATTAATAACACGAGATATTTTCTTTGATAAACATGGTTCTTTGAAAAAATGATAATGATCCTTGAATTGGTCTTTAATTTTAACTTGATAGTTGCAACAATCTCGGATTGAAAACACAGCTTAAAAATTTTACCATTGAAAACAAAATTTAGGGTTGAACCGCATAGCGTAAGGTTTCTTTGCGTATCATATGATTCTTTTTCATAGCATAGGGTTCCTTTTCATAGCACAGGGTTCCTTTTCATAGAGTAGGGTTCCTTTTCATATCATAGGGTTCCTACCAACATATGGTTCGCCAACCATACTTTCAACTTCACATAACATAGGAAAAAAAGTAGTGTAGGGATAAAAATACATACGTTCACCTTGTCAGCATAAAATCCTTAATTTTGCATTGATTAACCATACATTCAATTTTCCATAATGTAGGATATGAATAGTAATTTCAAACTCCAAGGTAGGGTTTCTAAACCATACTCTTGTCAATTCTCCGAACATAAATATGTTTATCCAAACCCAAACTTTTTAGTGTAGCGTAGGTTTGATACCATACTCAAGCATTAACTTTTCATCATAACATAGAGATAATGAACCATATGCTCCTTTTTTGAACACAGGGTTTGAAATAGTGTTTCCATAATAATTCTTTTAATGCTAAATTCCTTTAACCCAAATATAAATTCCAGAAAACTCATTCAATAAATCTTCAGTAGAAATCAAAGAAGGGTATTTGTGATCATCAAAATCATCATAAAGTATTGAGTATTATTGAGACTATACATTCCAAAAAATCTCCCCTTTTTGATGATCACAAAACCCATAAAACAATTCATAACATAACTTAAAGAAAATATAGTATTCATAAACACAAAAATGGATATATAAAATAATTCGATTTCGTAGTATTATTTCAAAAAGAAAAAAATATATTTTTTAAAAAAATGAAATGATGTGGTTTGAAAATATTTTTACCCACATTTATTCTACCATTTTTCCTTAAAAATATTCTCCCACCTTTTTTGATATCAAAAAGATGGTTTGAAAGAATGAATTATATAAACCATAATTAATGTTGCACTAAACTATAGATGAATAGTTATAAACACTGGTATAAGATAAATTAATTTAGGATTGGTAGTTAAATATTTAAACTTAAATAATATAAATATCAATATCAATAAAAAACTAAATTGAAATTAATTTTTTTTATTGAAAATAGAGTACAATCCATGAACAACAAAAGGTTTCTTCAAAATAAAGTGCAATGGTCAGAATATCTAGTGGAAGAAGGTGCAGTAGGATGTATAATGGCTTGAACATCACCATTAATATCAATGAGATTCAGCAAAAAGCTCTGAAAATGGTTGTTGAAGACTTCTGACCACTGTTGAAGTACCTTCTTCGAATCATGAACAATCTTCATATTCTCAACTAAATTAACCTTCCTAAACTCTTTCACAGCTTCCTCTGACTGAATGAACAAAGTTAACTTATCCTTAACTTGATTAATAACTAATCCAAACCAAGATTAATTAGAAGTAATTTGACTAACCAGAAGACTTTTATTTTCTAACAGAACACTTAAAGCAGTACTATCGCACATAAGAGTGTGTAGTATATCCTTGAAATCATCTAGTACTGAAGTAATAAATTCAAACCTTTTGATCAGATCTAGTAGTTTTTTTTGCAAGGAGGTTGATACTCGATTGATTTCCCTAAGATAATGAAATTCTCTCCCTATCATCATATTTAACTCATCAAAATATGAATTTTTAAAAGATTCATCTCTCAATAAATTTAACTCTCTAGAAATTTTGATGATAAATTCTTAAAGGACTCCAATAGAAATAATATTTTCTTTGAATTTCTGTAGATAGAGCTTCTGAGCCTCAAACTCTAATCTTGGAACTGATGAACTTTGAAAATATTAAAAATTATTTTACTTATCATCCAATTCTTGTTTAATATACAAGTTATGAGCTTCCAACATATTCATCTTTATTTACAAAGCTTCAGAATGAGAGTTATAAGATTCTATAGATTGAGACCTTACTTGACCAACTACTATCAAGGCCAAACTTGGCTCTTCATTTCCTTATGATCTGTCTCTTAAGGAAGATCCCCCCATTATATCAGAATCAGGAATAATAAGAGAAATATTTTTCGGAGCAAGGACATATTACCTATTATGTTCTTGACTAGGAGCCTCTTGCACAACATGCTCAACCACTAGAGTCTCTTTTTCATCTCCAACAACAGTTTCATCCATAGTTTCTAGAATGTCATCTGAAATTAGTCTTCTATAAACAAGAGTTTCTTATAGCCGTGATTCACCTTCATAATAAGACCTCTATCATATAGAATCGGCTAAAGGAATCATCATATACTCCCCCTAAGAAGCTGTCAACAACCTCTGTTGTTGTTATGCACCAACAGTCAAGAGACTATTGAAAGAGTTGTTCCAAACAAGTCCTAACTTTTTTATAGTCCCATAATTCAAAGCATTTATTTAATGAAATGTTCTACCAAAAACAATATTGACAATTTTCCTTGTTCTTCTCAAAAAAAATTATCCTTCCATATGGATAATATCCTACCTTGGAATAGTTTTAGCAATAATGGTTTAAATACCTTATCATAAACTGATAGAAATTTAACTTGATATAGTTCGAGAACAAAAAGAGGATATACATGTCTAGATAAAGAACATTTTCTATCTTAGCAGTCCTTGGAAAAATTATATATTGAATAAATTTTATCATAACTCGGCGATCAAGAGAAATCTCTGTCATCATTACTTTCTTGATAGTTCTCATTCCAAACAATGAAAACATAATTTCCTTTGAAAAATGTTTTCTATTACCTATATTCCTCAAATGAAACTGAAACTCCCCATCATAGGGACAACACAATAGCTTATCTATTTCCATAAAAGAAATAGAAAATTCAGAATCATTAATCTTATAGATAATAATGTCTTCATCAAATCCAATAATGAATGTTTCATTCCTATAGAATTATTTTACTTCAATGTTGTACACTACAGGTGTGTTTCTGTCTCTAAAATCATAACCAATACATTCAAATCTTATGGCTTCCGTGAGAAAAGTATTTTTTTAATCTAAATAACCAAGATCAATTACATTACCTTGAATAAATTTATGCTGAAACCTTGACAGATAAGTACCTGTATCCAACTTGAAATATTTAGATATTCGAGAAGTTTCCATCTTTGAAGGTTTTGAGTTTGAAGGGATTGAAGGTTTAGGGTTTCGACAAATGAGAATCAAGAGAGAGAAAGAGAGACATAGATACTCTGTAAATTTAAAACATGTTAAGGTAAAGAGTGGGATAAGATAGATTGTTTTCTCACATCGATCAATGATGTACTCATTAAGTTTTTAATTTGAAAAGACAAATAAAATAAAATTATTTTAAAATATAACTAATAAATTATTAAACAAAATAATGAATGACAAGAGATTATATACAATATATACAATACTTAAAATATAAACAGATAGATTAAAATAAAATAAATTTAATTAAACATTCATTTAAAATTAAATAATCTTAACTCCCCCATAATAAAATCAAAACATACATTGGGAAGTGTTTTAGTAAAAATATCAGCTAATTGATATTCAGTATTAACAAATTTTAAAGATATATCATTTTTAGGGACGTGATATCTTAGAAAATGATGTCTTATATAAAGTTTATTAGTCTTAAAATGACTTATAGGATTTTTTTTGAAATATTTATAGCACTAGTATTATCACATAAAATATTCATAATATTAAAATTTAGTCCAAAGTCCATTAAGGTATTTTTCATCCACATAACTTGTGAAAAACAACTGCTAGTAGATACATATTATGCTTCTGTAGTTGATAGGGCAACTGAGTGTTGCTTCTTACTAGATCATGATACTAAATATTTTCATAAAAAAAGTGACAGGTTCCTAAGGTACATTTTCTATCTAATCTACAACCTCCAAAATAAGTAACTGAATATGAAATTAAATTAAAATCATAAGTTTTTGGGTAATGAAGAGATTGAAAAAAGTACCTTTTAAATATCTAATTTTTTTTAATAGAAGTGAGATGAGATTATTTTGGATTTGATTGAAATTTAGAACATAAACATATATAAAACATAACGCCTTATCTTCTAGTGGTAAGATATAAAAAAACTAACAATCATACCTCTATATAAATTTTATCCACTAGTTGTCCAACTTCATCCAAATCATGTTTTATATTGGTACACATGGGAGTTATATATGTCTTACTGTTTTGAAGTACAAACATTTTCAGTAAATAAATAATATATTTACTTTTATTTAAAACATTTACATAATCTTTTTGATAAATATGAAATCTTAAAAAGATATTTGTTTCTCCCATCATACTCAATTCATATTATTTTTTTCATTAATTTTGAAAAAACATTACAAATATTTTTATTAGTTAAACCAAAAATAAAATCATCAACATAAATTTTTAATAATAAAATATTATAAAAAATAGTTTTCTTAAAAAGTGTTGGATCTTCCAATCCAATAGTAAATCCATTTTTCAAAAGAAAAGAACTTAATCTTTCATACCAAGCTCTAGGTGCTTGTTTAAGGCCTTATAAAGCTTCAGTAAGTTTAAAAACATAGTTTGGTTTATGAGGATTTTCAAAACCAGGAGGTTGTTCAACATAAACTTCCTCCATTAAATAACCATTTAAAAAGGTATATTTAACATCCATCTAATATAATTTACAATTAATATAAGATTCATAGTCTAAAAAGATTCTAATGGATTCTAATATAGCTACATGGGAAAATGTATCATCATAATCTATACCTTATTCCTGATTATATCCTTTAGCTACTAATCTAGATTTATTTCTGGTAATGATCCCTTGATCATCCTGTTTATTTCTAAAGACTCATTTAGTTCCTATAACTGGATAATTGGTTAGTCTCTCTACAAATTACCAAACTTTATTCCTATTAAATTGGTTTATCTCTTCTTGTATTGCTAACATCCAAATATCATTACCTAAGGCTTACTTTATAGACTTGGCATATAGTTGATATATAAAGGCAAATAATTCACCTTGGTTTCCTACATTTATTCTATATCTAATTTCTATATCTAGGTCACCTATAATAGTTTCTAAAGGATGGTTATTTAGAGTCATGGACTCTCTAGGAAAGTCACTTTCATGTTCTTTTGTACCATATTCTTCTAAACTAGACTGAACTTTATTAATATCATTTTCAAAATCAGTTTTAGGAGTTTCAAGTCTCAAATTGTCAAATGAGTCTGTAACATCATCAGTTTGATTTTTTTCCTTAATAAAAGGGTCAGTTTCATCAAACTTCACTTGAACTAACTCATCAAAAATCATTGAATTTTTATTAAACACTCTATAACCTTTAGAGGTAGAATAATATCCCAAAAAATTCCTTCATCCGCCTTTGGATCGAACTTTCCAAGATTTTCCTTCGTGTTCAAGATATAAACCTTGTATCCAAAAACTTTAAAGTACTTTACATTGGGTTTTCTATTATTCCAAAGTTTATAGGGTGTCCTTTTGAAAATAAGCATAATTAAAAATATATTAATTATTTATTAGGATGTGCTTACAGATTCTTCCCAAAAATAGGTAGGAAGACTGTATTTACTCAGCATTTCCCTTACCATTACTTAAATAGTTCTATTTCTCCTTTCAACAATTCCATTTTTTAGGTGTTCTAGGTGCATAGAAGGTGCGTTTAATACCCATATTTGAGAAAAAAGGATTAAATTATTTATTCTCGAATTCTCCACCATGATCACTTCTCAATGAAATTATTCTAAAACCTTTTTCATTTTGAATAATTTTACAGAAACTTTCAAAAATAGTGAAAAATTCACATTTGAGTTTTATAAAATATTCCCAAGTAAATATAGAATAATCATCAACTAAGACATAGAAATATAATTTACCAAAAAAACTATCTAATATTGATGGTCCAAAAAAATCCATATGGATAAGTTATAAATATTTATATGTAGAAATTTTGTTAATAAAGTTGAAAGAATATTTTTTCTGTTTTCTAATTTGGCATGCATCATAGAATCAGTCATTATCAAATTTAAGACTAGTAAAATCAGAAACTAACTATTTCTTTGATAATTTATATAAATAATATATATTACAGTGTCCAAGTCTTATATTCCAAATATATGACTAATCTTTCTTAGTAGTTAAATAATTCACTTTTTTTTACACAAGGAATTCAAATCCAAATTATAAACATCATCAGTTCTAGGTGCTTTAAATTTAAGCAACTTATCTTTACAGATAGAGCATGAATTGTTAGAAAAATAAACATAGAAACCATCATCACAAAGTTGATAAATACTTATCATATTTTTCTTTATCCCTTGTACATATAGTACTTTATTAATTGAGATATTCTTAGGATCTCCAAGAGTTCCAACTCTAATAACTTTTCCTTTGGCATTGTCACCAAAATTGAAAAAACCACCATCCATTTGAGACAACATGTGAAAGTTTGATGGAAATATACTCATGTTTCTGGAACATCCACTGAACATATACCATATTTCATTTTTGTTCCATTGGATCATTACCTAAAAAATAAATTAAGAAAATGTTTGTTTTGGAAACTTTACTTTCTTAGGTCATGCAGTGTTAGATAGTAGTGATCTAGGAATCCAGATTTTATTTATTTCTCCATAGTTTATATCACTTTATTCTGAAAAAAATTTAGAAACAAAATCTCTTTTAATACCATTAATTTGAGAATTTTAAAAATAATAGTTATTAGTGACATGAAATTTTATTCAACAAAAATAATAGGTACCATTTTTCAAATTGGGCACAAAATACTTTTTATATAATGTTGATTTCTAACCCTTTATTTCTATTCCAAATATTTCTATTTTAATTACGTTATTTCCAATAATTTCATTTAACACCTTTTCTCCTTTGGTAAAATTGATTCAAGTACTTTTATAGGATTCTACTTCACCCTGAAATTCTTTAATTCTTTCTTCATGATCAACAAAATTTCATGTAGATGAGTTGAATTTTTCAATCAATTCTTGATGTTTTTTAGCAGGGCATCTCTTTCACCTAAAAAAAATTATGATTGTTTTTCATTGATTTTTTATTCTTTAATAAGGAATCATATTTTTCTTCTTACATAGAATATTAGGCATCCAATTTATCATTTTAGGAACTACTGGTATCAGAATTAGAGGGGTAATAATTTTATACCTTTTCCACTTCAGACATGAAGCGCATGTTGGATTTTAGATTTGATTTCTCCTTCTATAAATTAGACTTTTAAAGGATGATGGATTCTTCATATACAATCCTTTTAGATTTAATTTCTCTATTTCATTTTTTTCTCATAATAAATTTTCTCATGATACTTATTTTTTGGCCTTTTATTTCTATCTTTTAGTTGAGGGTAATCAGGTTTAATTTGAACAAATTTCTTGCATTCATAACATCGGACTTCTCTAGGTTCTTTGTCATATTTTTTAAGGATTATCTGAAGCCTGTGTTCTTGTTATAAAATTTGTTGAACTTTATAGATAGTTGAGCTAGTTCCATTTTAGAATATGAGGAATCTGAATTTTTCTCTTCTTTGACTTCTTTCTCTATTATTCTATTATACTTTTGAGATGTCACCTTTAGAGAAGTATTTTCCTTCTTCACTATAATTTTATGATCTTCAGCTTCAGCTTTCATTTCTTCTTCATACATCATCAGTGTCCCAATTAGTTCTTTCATTATTAGATCCTCTATAGGTGATGATTGATGAATAACATCAGATGTGCCATTCTATATTGAAGGTAGTACTCTAAGTACTTTCAAAGCTTGATTAGTTTGTTTGATGGGTTCTACAAAGGTAGTTATATTGTTTACAATTTCCTTAAGTCTTCCATTCATCTGTGTGATTCTTTCTCCATCAAACATTCTAAAGGTGTCAAATTTTATCTTAGTTGTATCATACCTAATCTATATAACATTATTTGTTCCTTTATAAGAAACTGCTATAGTTTTCCAAATCTCATAGGCAATTGAAAATTGTGATACATGATTGAATTCATCTAGTCCAAGACTAAATATAATAGTATTCATTTCTTTAGAATTGATATCATACCCGTCTTCTGTTTCAACAGTCCAAGTTTTTGGTTTCTCAAGAATCTTTTAAGAAGTAATAATTTTTTAGTATTCTTTGAATATAATATTTTTTATATAGATAATCATTCAAGATTTACAACATCCATAATTTTTACCATTAAAATATGGAGCTCGTACCATAAACATTATTTCTCTTGGATCAACCATTTCCATCTTTGTATAGGATTTATACTTTTATCTTTTTATAGATTTATCTAAAAATCTCTCCTCTAATTCCAATTGTTAGGTCAGAATAATACAATGTAACACAAGAGGGGGGTGAATTGGGTATTTTCAAAAATCCTACACAATTATGGCTTTTAGCACCCACTGTTATTTATGTGGATAAGCAGTGTTTTCTTCTATATAAAAATGAATAACATATAAAACAAAAACAATGAACATATCTTTTTATAGTGGTTTAGGGCACAAATATCTCTTTCTACACTCCACCAATCACTCTCTTTCTAAGCTTGGTGATTTCACTAGAATGGTCCTCTTATCACAAGACCATGAATTAAAAAGTTAATGCAATAAGTTGAAGCATTTACAAAAAAACTAATAAAAAATCCTTATAGTTCTATAATAGAGAACTAATTATCCACAACTTAAATTGAGAAGTTGATACTCCACTATAACTGAGTTTGTACATTTGAAACTCCAATAAATAAAAATATTTTTATTTTTTTATTTGGATTATTATTCATAGTTGCAGAAGTAAAAACTATCCATAGATGGACCTTCTTCTTCAGAAATGAAATTATTCAAGAAGGTATAGTTTTGAAGCGATCCCAGTTGCAAATGATCTTCAATAACGTAGCAACTAAACTGCAGTATTAAATTAAGATTGAAAAAATATAACTTTCAAAGCATATCCTTTTTGTAAATAACAGATATTTGATCGTTTGTTGCAGTAAAATCACTATAAATTTTAATTTAAAAAACGTAGTCACATATGTGAATAAATTATCACACATATTTTTGAATATATACTCTAAATAAATATATAGAATATATAGATAGCTTCGGTATTCTAGATCTAAAAGAATTTACTGATTAATTTCAGAAATTCAAATTTCAATTGACCAGGGGAGTTGTAACTTCTCTTAAGAACATGAGAGATTTTCTCCGATGAATACGATTCTTTGAAATTATCATAACGATACTCAAATAGTTCTTTAATTCTAACTTTATCATTATAGAAATCTTGGATTGAAAATGTAACTTAAAAATCTCGCCATTGAAAACACAACATAGGGTTGAACTGCATGGCGTAAAGTACCTTTGCGTAGTGTAGGGTTCTTTTGCGTAGTGTAGGGTTCCTTTATGTAGCATTGGGTTCCTTTGCATAGAAAAAGGTTTCTACCAATGTATGGTTTATCAACCATACTTTAAACTTCACATAATATAGGAAAAAAATTAGCATAGGGATGAAAATCCATACGTTCACCTTATCAGCATGAAATCCCAAACGTAGCATTGATTAACCATACATTCAATTTTCCAGAATATAAGGTATGAATAGTAATTCTATACTCCAATATAGGGTTTATGATCCATATGCTTTTCGATTCTCCTAACGTAAGGATTTTGATCCAAACGCAACTGTTTAGCATGGTGTAGTGTTGATACCATACACAGGCATTAGCTTTCTAGAATAATGTAGGGATAATGAACCATACACTCATTTTCCAAATGCAGGGTTTGAAATAGTGTTTCCATAATAATTCTCATAATGCTAAATTCCATTAACCCGAATATAAATCCCTGAAAACTCACTCAAGAAAACTTCATTAGAAAACAAACAAGGGTATTTACAAGCATGAAAATAATCATAAATTATTGATTATTTTTAAGACATTACATACCCAACAGTAATATAGAATTGATTTTATTTTCAAAAACTTTATTAATAATTTTAACAAAATCACACAGAGTCACATGTCTTATCTTATCATATATGAAAAAATATTATCCTTATATTTTATTCACTTTTATGGTTTTTATAAAATTATTACATTTCTACCTAATTCTTATTAAATCTCTATATGAAAATTGCATAAAATTCTCAAAAAAATCTCATTAGTAAGTAACATATATGAAGTATTCAAGATTAAAAAATCATTGGTATTTGGAATTATAATCCCAATGTTCAAAACTTTATGTATATTATTAGAAAACATAATTTTTTATCATGAAAAATTATGATGTTGGTAAATTATATTATCTTACCATAATTCATTCTAATTATATCATCATCCTCATTCATTGAACCCTTTACTCTATAAAATTATATTTTTCTATTATATAAAATCGTTATGGGGAAATTAAAAACCTTTCCATGAAACCATTCATATTAAGAAAATTTGATAACTAATGCGTCTATTGAAATTAAAATTTTACCAACATACCATAATCTATTAAGGATATTAAGTTATAGTGACCTTTTATTTTGACAAGTCTAATCCTTTATATTTCATCTTTTAACATCTCTATGTTAATTTAAAATATCATAAAAATCTTCAATATAATTGTTTTACTTTGAACTTTTTAGTACTTATATGACTCTTCTTATAACAAATTGGGTTGTGTTTTTTTCACTTCCATTTATCTCTTTTCCTACTTAGAAATACTTATGTGTTTTAATTTTTTTTAATAAAGTGTATGCACATTGTGATATGGATAAAAACTAGATCACATTACTGAGGAACACACCTTAGTATGCTAAGAGTTTGGAGGATTTTTTAGATATTTCAATTTAAAATCAATCTATTGATAAGAGAGAAATATTTCCATGTACTAAATGTGAATTTAGAAGATGGTTGAAGAGAGATGAAGTTTATAAACACTTGATATTGAAGCAATTCTCTACTCAATATTTATGTTTGATTTGGCATGGAGAATCAAACATTACAAAAAGTTTGAGTACTGATGTGAATCGAAAGAATGAGCTCCCAACTTCATCGACAATAGAAAATGAAATGAAAACTCTTATAAATGATGAATTCGACATTAAAAGACACCAAAATCAACATCAAAACATATCAGAACAACCAGTTGAGGGTGGCACAAATAAAAAAATGCTACAAATAAAAACTTCACAAGTGATGTTTTTGAGACTATATGACAACCAGATCAAGATTGTAATATACCATTGGATCCCCCTCTTGATTCTATGGAGACTAATGTAAGAGAAAACTCCAATGATCACAAAAATTCATTTCATGGTTTAGTTGATGATGGAAATCAAGAGTTGTATAGTGGGTGCTTGAAATACTCAAAACTTTATTTTCTGCTAAAGTTGTACCATATCAAATGCCTACGTGGAATTAAAAATATAGAGATTTTCCTGATATTGGAATTTTTGTGTGATGCATTTTCTAAAGCAAATATCTATGAGTATTTTTTATGATATGAAAAATTTTGTTAAAAATCTTGGTTTGAATTATACAAAAATAAATGTGTGTCCCAATAATTGTAAACTTTTTTGGGGAGAGGATTTAGGCATACAGGATTGAAAAAATGTTATTCTTCTAGATGGAAGTCAATGGGTGATGTTGTAAGTATAAATCAACAAACTACCATGAATAAGAAGAAAAGGAACACACCTGCAAAGGTTTTTCATTACTTTCCTTTAAATCCTCAATTTCAAAGATAATTCGTGTCATAAAAAACTATTGAATAGATAAAGTGGTATTCTATAGAGAATAGAAATTATGTGTTAATGTGACATTTAAGATATTCACAATCATGGAAGAAATTTGATTCATTACATCTAGATTTATCATCTGATCCTAGGAATGTTTGATTGGGATTGGATTCCAATGGATACAACCCATTTGGTACTTTGAACACCAGTTATACCATTTGGATGATTGTTTTGATCCTTTATAATCTGCCTCTATAGATGTGTATTCAATAAAATTATTTTATCATTTCAATGATTATTCTTGGGAAAAAAATTCCTGGAAATGATATTGATGTATACTTGCAGCCTTTAATTGAATAATTACAAGAGTTATGGAGAAATAGTGTTGAGACATATGATGCATCTTCTAGAAAAATATTCAAAATGAAAGCTTCTTTAATGTGGGACATTATTTACTTCCTTAGACATGGGAATTTATCTGGTTAGAATGCTTACATGGTTTGGGCTTATCTTATTTGTAACATTGATTTGAGCCCGAACGACTACCTCATAGTAGAAAATGGTGCTTCTTGTGTCATCAAATATATTTCATTGCATCTCATAGATTTTTGTTGAACACATAAAAATTAAAAGGTTCTATTTATCGTAGACCAGCTCCAAATTTGTTAACAAGTTATGAAATATTAGTACAGCTTGGAAATTTTGATACAAAATTTGGGAAGGTGCATCATTTGAATGATAGTGGGAAATGAGTTTGAAGTGCATCATCAAGTGAAATAAGAACACAATAATGGAAGGAAAAAAGTATATTCTTCAAACTTCTATATTTGGAATTTAATTTGTTTCGTAATAATATTTATGTGATGCATATTTAGAATAATTTTTGTGAAAATTTGATATTTACATTTCTAAATGAGCATGGAAAATCGAAGGATGATCTCAATGCTCAGAAATACTTATAAGATATGAACATAAAGAGTGATCTCTGGCCAGATGAGAATGGAAAGTATACTCCAGAAATTTTTTCAATGAAAAACAGGGATAAAGATACATTACTTAGAATTTTAAAACATGTGAAGGTATCTGAAGGGTATTCAAGTAACATCTCATGGTGTGTTGACTTAAAGCATTGTAGGTTATATGGATTTAAAAGTCATGATTCACATATTTTTTTTACAGCAATTACTATCATTATCACTGCATACATTATTACCCTAAAAGGTTACTGTTGTTGTACTCCAATTTTAAACATTATTTATAAAACTATGTGAGATAACTCTAGAACCATTTAAGCATGACAACCTTTAAGAGATATTGTTATTGACACTTTGTGCAATAGAGATGATATTTCCTCCATCATTTATTACTTTTATGTTGTATTTAACTATGAATTCTCTTGATGAAGATAAATTAGGAGGCCCCATACATTAACTATGGATGTATCCAATTGAGAGGTAATTTATTTATATTTTTTTCATTTAAGTAAATAATTCTTGGAAATTCATTAAATACAAAATTATATTTTTTTCTTTTATTTCACTGATATCTTGGTCATTTTAAATCATACGTGAAAAATAAATCTCAACCTGAAGGCTCTATTTCTGAAGGATATTTGTAAGAGGAGTGTCTTACCTTTTATTATAGATAATTTGATGATATTGAGACAAGATTAAATCAAGTTGGATATTTTTATGACACATCAACTCAGTATCAATTATATGGGAAATCCAAAATCTTTCCTGTTATTAGCCGATCAGTTGGGAGGATCTCAAATGTTACACAGGCAGAAATGGAATTATCACAAGAACATAGTTATGTGCTATTGAATAGTAAAATTATAGATCTATTTATTGAGAAGTTTAGGATACAAAAAATAAACAAATGAGATTCCAAACACGAAATGATAAAGCTATAACAAAATCTGTTAATAAAGAGATTGCAGTGTGGTTCACACAACATGTAAGTTCATAAATATTGAAATCAATAAGGATATTAGGTTGAAACATATATTTTTTAAATCTAATAATGTATATTACTCTTCTTTTATATCATGAATACTGATACTTGAGATGAGTTGTCTGAATATTTTAAGTTTCTTGCTCTAGGTCCTCTAAAACAGGATATAAAGTTCAATGCTTACAATTTGAATGACTATAAATTTCATACAGTCGATTAGGAAGAGGGTTTTAAAACATCTAATAGTGGTATATTTACATTTTATGAAGTGGGATACTATGGAAAGTTGATTGATATTAATTAATTAAACAACCATGATCATTTTTAGTTATTTTATTCAAATTCAATTGGGTTGATATTATCAGGAGTGTTAAAAGATATTCATTAAAATTTACTTATGTGAACTTTTCTTACTTGATGGATGTTGGTGATCATGAATTACATGATCTGTATTTCTTATCATCGTAAGAGAAAATTGTATATTGTGTAGAATATGTCATAAATTAAGGTTGGATTTTAGTTTCTCATGTAAAACAAAGAGACTTGTGTGCTATGGGTGATGAAGTGGAAGATTTTACCTCTAACATTGAATCTCATATACAACAAGAAGAGAACTTATTTTTCCATCATGATATTGAAAATATTAGTCCTTAAAGGGTGGATGAAGTAGATGATTTAATTATGGAGTGGGAATATGACATGATTGAAGGATAAAATGATTGTATGTTCATTAATTCATTCATTTTTCAACCACTTATGTCATTTAGGAAGTTATTCATTATCATAGTTATGTATATTTTGTTTGTCAGTACTGTGTATTTGTTATCATTTCAATTTTTTCTATATGAATTTTTTGAAATATATATTCTGAAGTTAATTTTATTTTATTAAATGATAGGAATTCTAAAGAGGAAGCATTATGCTGATACTAATCTACCCTCAGTCAACATTCCCTTGACCATACCTACAGATGATGATCCATTTTTCTCCCTCCATACAACAGTTGAGACACCATCTACTTGCCCCTCTACACTATCTCTGACGCCATCCATCAACATCTCATTAGCAGTTTAGCCAACACCTCCCCATTTAGTAGCCCTGACAGCGAGGCCGCAGGCCGCCACTCCCAGTTCTTCACGGGGATATTATAGGGTGACTGTTATAGGTACAAATTTTAATATAAATAAAGCTGTTGCACTTTTTTATATTACTAACTATTTTTTCATAAAATATGGAAACACTGATACTATGGAGAAAAATATGTAAAGTTCATATGTATATAATCTAAATGGACTAAATATTGTTATCCCATTTGATTATTATGGGGTTCCTACAGATTATGTCGTGGGACTATTTGGCCAAATTATAGGCCAGCTAGAGGCGAAGCTGGTTACCCTTCCGATTGCATATGATGATTGGAGGCATAATCCTTCATCTTTGTACAGATTTTTTTCTACTTTTCTATTGTTGATTTTATATCAAGAAAGTGGACATTGAAAAATTTGAGTAAGAAATGGAAGGATTTTAAATGGATATTATGGAATGAATTCAATGATACTTCGTTGATCACCCATCAACTGTATGATAAGGTACCCAATTGGGTACCTAGAGAGAAATTGAAAGTTTTTTTGATAGCCATCATTATGAGAAGAACATGGTATTTAATTATATATTTTTATATTAATATCATTTTACAGTTATACAGTTATATGAAAAGGATATTACATTGCATGCATTACTATTAAATTATATTTTATTTATTTTAGGATGTTTCAAGGAAGAATGCATCGAGTCCGGATAAGAAAATCATCCCTCACACTATGGGGTCAAAGATTTTATCTAGAAGCTAATCGACTCTGGTAATATTTTCATTAGTTTAAATATTTATAATAAAATATTATTTGTTCTGTATATTAAATTATTAATTTATCTTTTTTTAATGTTGTAAAAAATTTAGGGCACCAAGCCTCCTGAATAGAACTATGGTTGGATGTTCATAAAAAATCTGATGGGAGTTATATTAATGACCCTACCAGAGAAGTTGGGGCATTCATTCATTTTTTATTATAATAAATTCTTATTAGTTGTCAATATGTTAATATATATTACTTAAAATATGACTGATATTTTATTTATGGGTAAAAATTAAAGAACTATGGGATTCCAATCCCACACAGTCCTACTCAGTCTCCCAGGATGACCCAGTTGGTAAAGTCCTTGGGAAGGAGAATCCTAGTTGAGTGTGTGGGGTGGGTTTGGTACCATTATAATCTAAGGTCTTTGGAAGACCATTAGGGATTATAACTGAATCTACACCTAGTTGTAGTCACTCCCTACCCCGAGATAATCAGAGAGAGAGGGAGAGAGTTTGTTTCTATGAAAATCAAAATTTAGGAACAAGGGGACCAGATATTCACTTTTCCAAAAGCAATGGTTGATTTATATCATAAGACAAACAAATCTATCCCTCACAATATTGTATCGATGACTGGTGGTGATCAGGTAAATCACACATCTTCAAAATCATTTAGTTCACAAAATTTCATTCGTTTAATGTTTAAATATAAATATACAACACTGTTTAATTTTCAATATAGTTTTCTTAATGGTTTCAGTAGTATGAAGTAGAAATGGATATGAAGAGGGGGACGATCAGAGTTCATCAGGTAGTGATTAGTGTTCGTTTTGATGTCATGGACTAATATGGAATGAGATGGTTTATTGATGTATCATTTGTGGCATAGAGCTGAAACCATTTATGTTTGGATGTAAACTAATATACATGTTTTTATCCCATATTTATTATATATGTGTGATTTTTTGTGCTCCTGAGAAAGATTTTGTGTGCTTATGATAGGTGATACACCTGGTCTTAATTTGTTTTTTTTTTCAGGGTAGTTCTAGGGCTGCAGAATATGCAGCTAGTTTTTTTTTGTAATTTAACATTTAGCAGTGGTTTAAAACACTTCTAAATGTGGAATATTTTTATTCACAGCGATTAAA
The DNA here is from genome assembly GCA_963277665.1 of Viscum album. Classification (NCBI taxonomy): domain Eukaryota; kingdom Viridiplantae; phylum Streptophyta; class Magnoliopsida; order Santalales; family Viscaceae; genus Viscum; species Viscum album. The sequence continues at coordinate 500,006,302 of OY728140.1, forward strand.
ACTACCAATATAAGATGATGGAATTTTTTTTCAGTGGTTAAAACTGCCTATAAATACAACGCATAATTATTTAGCAGTGTTTTTCTTCACTTTAACGGCGGTTTTTTGGGGGGATTTTTTTTGGGATTTAGTGGTGATTAAAAGTACAACTAAATACACTTTTTATGATGCTTACCAGAAAATGCCTCTAAATGGAAGAAATTGTCACATATTGGATGCTAACACTAGCTTTAGTGGTGGTTTTTTAAACCGTTGAAAAACTATGTGGTGATAGTTTAAACTGTAACCAAATCAAAAAAACACCACTACTAGGCTCTTTTCAAGCAGTGTGCTTCGGGTATACCTCTTTATAGGGTTTTTGATGCAATGAAGGGATGTTTCTTTGTGAAAATCAAAGCGGTAATTCATGCTTCCCCCTCAAATTATCCCTCGACATTGAGGCATGCAGATTCATGGGATTAGGTCTTCTCAGGAGATACGACTGGATATAGGGTTTTTGTTGTATTAATAGATACATCTTTGGAAAATGAGGCTCCAGTTCCACGTCCTGTGGAATCTGTTTACTTTGAGGTTATTAGGTGTGCTTCAAACAAGGGTCTCCATAATACCCCTTGTACTAGTGATTCGAGATAGGGGATCCCAGATGGAACCAGTTTTAATCCTAACAAACTGGATGATGTTTGTCATGATGGATAGATTGAGGTAGAGGGTGTTCTAGTCCGAATTTGACATGATGATTTGAAGCATGGTTTTCGATCATCAAAAAGTTTATTTAATGATTTAGGTTTTGGGTGATCTACTTCAGGAAGGATCACTACGAATGGCTCTATTTTCTTCACTGAAGAGAATCGTTTGATTATATAGAAACTTATTGATGAGTTTAAACATTCTATTATCACTTTGGTGGTGGTCCAGAAAGGGTCTAATCCCTAGAGGATTGGGGGTTTGTGAAGTTGTATTATTCATTATTGGGGCTTTGGTGGGTGGAAAATTTCATCGATTGGTAAGGTTTTATATCCTAAATGTTTTCCATTGATCGATATGAAGGTTCAATCATGGGGAATGGGTTTTTTCCCTCTCAAACCTATAATTATAAGAATTAAATTCTGGGAACGTCTCTTTAATCCAGTGAATGTTGACAATTTGATTATCTAGGTTTGGATTAATGTCTTTGGCCTTAGCTGGTATTTATGACACCCATAAATTATATGGGACGTGGAGTTTGTGATTGGGATCCCAATTAAATGTGACATAGAAATGGATTGTACATGGTTTGGGAATTTTTCTCAAATTCTTGTGGAGGTCGATATGAGATCAACTTTCACTGACACCGTAATGCTGGTGGAAGCTGACTATAAATTTTAACTTTATATTGAAGCTAACAAATTCTCAACTTCTTTTATAAGTGTTGTAACATTGATAATAATGCTGATAAATGTCATAAAGGCTTTCTCTATGATAATTTTAGGAAATTTGGTCATGTTATTGAACAATGTCTATTCAAGATTCCATATGTTGGTAATAATCTAGATTTTACTGGTCAGGCTTCCTTGTAAACTATACAGGGTGGGGAGGGGACCATGGCTGGTGATCCTATCCTGTGTGGTGATGTGGATGGTGGAATCAACCTAGGTTCCAATGCTAGCAGGTTAAGTGGATTAGTGTAAGGTGAAAAGCTAATATCTCTAATGTTGTGCAGGATATAAAACATTTGGGGAAGTATTCTAGAGTTTCTGGTGTCTTGGTTAGAGCTAAAGGTGCTACAAGTGACGATCCAATCAGTTTAGATCATGGTAATCTAGATAAATTCAATAAAGTTGTAGATGATGAGGTCTTTCAAATGGTTCTAACTAGAAAATTGAGGCCTTGAGATACATCTGAGCACACAACACCTTCTGATAGTGCTGGTGAGGTTGATAATAAGGAGTCCGCCCATGTGGATTCTGGCATGAAGGTTGAAGGCAGTTGTCAGCCTCTTAAGCATATGGTCTCTCAGATTGTTGATTATTAACATGATTATTATGTGTTTCAACCCCCAAAAACTATCAATTTAAGATCTTATATCTCTATAGCTTGTAGCATGGATGGTATAAGTCAGGTAAGGGGTGGTAGGCATGAATGGGTTTACCCATCTCAATTTACTGATCTCATGATATCAACTTATGAGTCTTTTGTAAAGTATTCAATTTTGGAATGTGAAGCTAAATGATAAAAAATTTCAAGGCTCCTATGGTGGATTTCGAGGGTGAGAGGTACCCATAGGGACTTATAGATGAAATGGAAAAATGGTTTGATTTACAGCTCAAAGTCATTTTTCATGTTGATCACTTACAGATCCTTCAATCTTGAAGGAATATCTCTACTGATTCTCATTATTGAGAGAAAGAGAGGAGGGGGAATGGAGAGAGAATTTTTTTGTGCACAAAATTCTCAAATCGAGATTAATCCTACACAATGGACATCACCATCTATTTCTAGAGATATAGTTTTGGTTATAATATTATTTAATTGTGTTCTAAACCTTAAACTATATAATAATAATTATTGAACCTCGTTCCATATAATAATAATAATATCATTGTTTTATGATGTGCACTAACACGTGTAGTAATGAATATTATTTACCAGATTATAAATAAATATTCATCATCAGACATGATCTTGGTCTGCTCTAATTCCTATAAATTTATTTAATACCCATATAAATATTTAATTAAATATTTTATTCACAAATAAATATATTTTCTACAAACGAGTGAATAAATATTTTTTATTTATTCAATAAATAAAATAAATAAATTTTATTCAAAAATCGAAGAATAATTTTTTAACATAAACGATCAATAAAACATGAATAAAATTATTCATCGGACTTGAGAATAATATTTATTCCATTAATTAAATTCAAATATAATTTAATCGAGATCAAAAAAAACACTTAGTGTGAAACTCTCTAGGATTCTTTCTCATTGGCATTAGGAAGACTTATCTAAAGTCCAAGATTACTGTCTAGCAATGGGTTAAGAAAAATAAAAGAAATAAATTAATATTAGAACATCAAAATCTACATATGAATGCTCACCGTGATAATATAATCTATTTATCACAATATATCTTCAATAAAGTTGCACATCTGTTTCAAGGTCCATTACACATACTCATAGATAGGAATATATGATGACACCAAAATACTCAGAATTCCTACTGGTGGGTCTGTTCACATAATCACCCATCTTAGAGATTACCAAGTGTGAGCTTCATGAGAAGAAGCTTCATCAACTTATGAGTACTCGCACCTCACAATAAATATACTATATTCCCAATCATAGTATTTTATCAAACCGTAGAAAATTTTAAAAAAAATCATCATGGAATTTCAAGGTTCTCATCATAGTGGGGAACTGTTATGACCTTATCAATATGAAAGATACTCTAGGACATTATCACATCAATGTTATATAGAAGAAAAATAAATATCTGAAAAGTTATTAATATTAAATCCTTTTAATATTCATGTAATATAAAGTATAAAGTAGTTGGTTATAGGTAATTGACTCCAACACCCAAGGCATGGTCCTCTATCTATGATTTTAATACCCCCATTTGAGGTGTCTTCTAGTGAGGTGTGTTTTCCCTTTGGGCATTTCTTGAGAGTCCCTGTGAACCTTCTTTAGATAGTATGGATTGTGGAGTCACATAATGAATATTGATCATTTGGTTTATTGTGAGGTCTAATACCTTACTGGATGACTTGTATCCTTCTATTAGGATATATGATTTCTCCCTTCTTTGACCACTATTTTGTGATTTGGATCTGATTACCTTTTGGTACTTTACTTCTTGGTGATTTTGGGGTGTCCTAGGTATATTTATACTCAACCTTTCATGGGTTCTTCTTACATATGTTATGTCTTATTTACATAGTAGGTTGTTCAATGAATATTTTTGTGGAGCTAGTGCGGGTGGTGTGTAGTGGTTCTTGGTGGCTATGGTGGTTGGACTATTTTCAGACTGTAGGTTTCATGCTCAGACTGTATTCTCTCTTGTGGTTAGGTTAAACCTACCTTATAGTTGTTGGGCCTATATTTTTTCCTATTTTATTTGATTATATACTATCATATTCTATTATGGGATGTTAGAGGTTGTACATTAATTTAGTAATTCAAGTTGTTTACTCTATTGAATTTCTTTAGTGTGCTTGGAAATATGTGTGTACATGTATAGGTGCATTAGTTTAAGGCCTCCCATATATATGATATGTCTACTCAGTTATAGTCACTAGCCCCTAGCCTATTAGAGGTGGTCTTTGGGTGGTATGATCAGCTTACCATTGGCCAAGTGGGCCCTAGTGATCATGTCAGAGTGGTATTAGAGCCTAGGTTGTCCTAGGACAGAGTTTGGATATAGAATAGTTGTGAGGATTGGTTTGGGTTTTAAAGAAATAGTTTTAATGTGTCTCGAGTATGGATCTCGGGCTAGTGACCCCAATGATGATGTGGTAGCTGATGTATCAATTCATCAAGATTTTGATAACCTTCTTTTCGACTCAGTACATTAAGACACCATTTGTAAGGTAAACAATGGTACGTGCATCATATTGGAATGGATTTTTGTTTCCATTTCTTTCTTGAGACAACTCTCCAGATATGCTATCTTGACTATGGTATATCTTGACTATTGTAGGATGCCTCTGCATAGAAATCCATAATAGATTTTTTGATAGGATCATGATGATGATCATCTTAGTGAAGAAGACTCAGTGTATGGGCATGTGTAGGATGTGCTTTCTTCAAGTGGGTAGTGAGTGGTACATAAACCCATCGAGCAACTAGAATTCCTTCCCCTAGTGGCGTGGGCTAATGTTTTTACTCCCATTGAGCATTAGATCTACTGATCCCAAGAGGTGATGAGATAGATGTTGTGGTAAATGAGGTTGAATAATTGGTTAATAGGATACGATTGATCATGTTTAATTTTTTTAATACATAAATCATATTATAAAGTTAAATCAATCAATTCCATGTGAAATGATCATAAAATTTATATATATAATGATTGGTTGATCATGATTCAGACATCTTATGATGTTATATAGAGCTTATTTGGTTGCTAGAAGATTCTTGAAGTGATAAAAATTCTTGGAAGAAAGGAGGGCCAAGACAGGAATGCCACACCCATGTTAGAGGGTGTGTTGATGATAAGTAGGTCAAATCGTGAAATTCCAGACTTATATTAGGGTGTTTTGATGGTTGTGGTAAAATTATGATGTTACAATGAGAAACATCCAAGACAAAAATGGTTATGGTGGTTCCCATGCGAAGAACCTTTGTGATGTTTTATTTTCAATAAAGTTTTATATTTATTTAAAACTAATATTTTTTAAAAAAAATGTTTTGAAAAATAAGTAAAAGTTTCAGAATGTTCAAACCCAAACACAAAGGGGGAGAAAGGTTTTGTATTTGAGAAAGTTATTTTCTAGATGCAGAAGATCAAATTAAGTAGCACTATACATAGAGTATAGGATTGAGAAGCACTAGTCTCACAAGTTGTAAAGAATATAAAGTTGTTGATCGGACACTTCATCAGACTCAAGTCCATCAGCATGAAGTTCGAATTTCATCAGACTCGATGTTGGATAGAAAATCATAATGTTTCTAAAGAGGCTGAATGAAGAAAGTGATGTTAGGAGTTAGAAAGTTCATTACTTTATAACCTTAATTCAGACATTTCTTTGCTGACATTGAAAGTTCTCAACATCATTAGAGAGTCATGATACAAGAATAGGTTTGTGTTTGAATAGTTATGAGTTCATCAGTGTAAAGAAAAGTGAAAATAAAAAATTCTAGTTTTTTTATAAAACTGATAAATCAAATTTATAAATCATCAGTTCCAAAATAATTAGATGAATAAATTATTGATTTCTAGAAGTTTTAATTTTCTGTAATTATATAAAGAAATAATTTATTGCAGGTACCGGTCCATCAGAAGAGGTGTTACACTGATCAATTAGAAACAACTTGATAAGAAAGATCTATCAGAATGGCTCTAAGAAGGAAGATTCGGGAGACTAGATCTGAGAAGGAAGATCCATCAGACTAACTATGAGAAGAAATATCCATGAGACTAACTCTAAAAAGGAATATCAATCATATTTACTCTAATGAGGAAAGACAATTCAAAATGAGATAAGGAAGTTCCATCATAATGAGCTGAAGAAATTCCATCATAATGAGATGAGGAAGTTACATAAAATACATGAAAATTTAGGATATTTGAGAAGGATGATTACGAAGAATACTCAAGATTATTCAATAATGTTATTGAAGATTTGAAGTGTTAAAACATGAAGTTCAAATATGAGTGAATTTCGGAGGTTTTTGAATTTGAGTAAGCAGGAAAAGTTTTTATATTTATCACATTTCTCATTCTGGTATTCCTAAAAATTGATGCACAATACATTCATTATTTTAAAAATTTTAACATTTGAAAAAGTAAAATCACTTTAGAGTTTGAGTTAGAGTTACATTCTATGATATATATTTTGTTAGAATATCAGATAGATGAATGTTTTGTTTCCGGACTGAGGAAGATTGGACTGTGTAGTTAAGAAGACTTTGAGAAGTGAAGTTTGAGAAAAGGGTTCAACGTAATGAGTCCATCATAAGGAGTCGATCAGACTGAGGAAATCGAACCCAGGGTCATCAAACTGAGGTTCTAGATAGAGTTTTGAGGATAATTTTTTTTGTTATATTTTCTTTTATGGTACAATTTTTTGTAATAAAACTTTATAAACTGATGGGAGTCAGTATAATCATTCCTATCAGGAGATAGAAGGTGTCTAACGGGATTTGGCACAAGTTTTATTAACTTATTAATTATAGTGAATTTTCATAGTCCCATGGGAGTGGATATATCAAGGATATAAGTTCTCACACCAAGGTCAAACCTTTTAAATCTTGGTGCTTTACTTGATTTCCTTATTTTTCATACATGATTATTTACTAAACGATGACAAGGTAATGTAATTTAATAGGTTGAAGGGGTTATGTTTTTAAAAGTCTTGAAACTTATAAAAAGTGAATAAATAATCCAACCCCCTACCCTACTTAGTTGTTATTCAATACATTAGAACTTAAATTGGTATCAGAGAGAAGGATCCCTTATTGAATCATTATCATTGATAATATCAATTTTTTCAATAGTAGAGTAATTCCTACATTTGATAGAATCAATTACTATGGATGGGAAAATAGGATGATGTCATATCTCTTATATCTTGTCCTGGAAATTTTTGATACTAATACAATTGGTTTTACACTTATTGATAAATATGCTCCTATGACAATTACTAAAAAAAGAAATATTGAATATGATGGAAAGTCTAGAAATGTTATCCTTATGTATATACCGAAAAAAATTTATATGTAGGTGATAGGTCTCAAAACTTTAAAGAGTATGTGGGATAATATTGAAAGTATTTTTGAAGGAAATACTAAAGTGAAGGAAGAAAAGATAAAAATCTAGCATAAAAAGTTTAAAATTATAGGAATGAGTGATAAAGAATCTATTGATTAATTATTCACCATAGTTAATGTTTTTTTTTGTAATATCAGAGGATTTAGAGATGTTTTGGAAGATTCGAAAATGGTGAATAAACTTATGAGAAACTTTCTAGATAGGTTTTATTCTAAAATTTACTCTTTATAATATAAAGATGATTTATATCTTAAATAATTGAATGACTTTATTATTCCTTATGAAATGATAAAAGATCCAATTTTCAAGAAGAAGATGATATATGAAATAGATTTTTAAGTTATTATAAAGATAAAAATTTTAGATGTTGAAGATGTTGTTCCTTGTGACTCTGAGGATAAAGAGGATGATGAGTTGAATGATAAAATCACGTCTCTTATCTCTAATAACTATTACAACGGTAGAGGAAAGTATGAAGGAAAACTTCCTATCAAATGTTTAGAGTGTGGTTGAATTGGGAACTTTTATATGAGCTATCATAAGAAGAAATTTGAAGAATATTGAGATGATTTTGATGAAAATCTTTGTTGGAAGAAGTGGAACAAAATTTCTAAACAACCAAAGTCATCCAACAATCATAAGAATAAGTTTACTGGGAACAAGAAAATTATGATAAGAAATAAAGTTGAATGGAACTCAATTGAAAACAATTATTTAGAAGAAGAAAATTCAGAAAAGGTTATAAAATTCATTAAAAAATTAGAGAAAACAGAAGACTCCTCAAATAGTAAAGAAAAAGGAGGTGAAAATATTATAGATAATATCAGCTTATAATAGAACTTGTTTCATGACTTGAGAAAATCAGGTCACTCAATAAATAAATCATAATGATAAATAAAGATAGTGGAAAATTTATTGAAAGTGAAAAATATGTTTTCAATAAATAATAAGAACACATCTAAGAGATCTTAAATTACAAACTTTGAATTTACGAATAAAGAAAGTTGATTGAAGAACTCATTAAGAAGTTGGTATCTAGGGAAGAGAAAGTTAACAAGTTCCAATAAAAAATTATTGAGTCTAAAAGTACCCTGAGGAAGATGAATAAAAACTCCAAAAAATCCTTGAAAGTAAAAACTAATACTTCTAATGGTTCTAAGAAATATCAATTCAAGAATAAGGTGAAATCCTCATCCTCTAAAAATAATATTTCATCTGATTTTATATCATTTCAGGTGATAAGAAAAGTACTGGAAAAGTTTGGATGGAGAAAGTATGTGATAAAACTATCACATATACAAAATTTAAAAACTCGCTCAAAAGGAAAAATGTCCCATGCCTATAGTATTTTGGATTAGGATGAAGTTATCAACCTCAACAAAGTTTCTATGGAGAATGATCTTAATTCATTAAAAAATCAAGATTTGATGGTTTTTGTTGGTGTTTTGGAATCTATGGGCACAAGGCTTATAATTTTTTGTATAACATGTCACTTTCCAGAAGAAGGTTTGAACAAAGTGAAATAAATGGTTAAAGAAGAATGAGAATCTTTCCTAACCCACAAGAATTTAGAAAAGAAAAATATCACGATGTTTGAAACATTCCAAAAAAATAAATTTGAATGTCTGAAATAATTTTTTGGAATATGTGACCAGGATGGTCATCATTCTAAAAGATTTTTTACACTCCTTCCAAAACAAGTTTATTATGGTAGAAAAGACATGGAAGTTGGAAAGAAGAAAGTTAAGGAAAAAGTTTTTATTGTTGAGAATATTTGAAAGAAATTAAATGGAACAAACCATGGATACTTGATATTGGTTGTTCTTAAAATATAAAAAGTGATATAAAAATCTTGAAACATATTGAAAATAATGATGTAGGTGTTGTTACATTTGGGAATAGTAGTTCTCAAAATATCAGAGGAATCAGAATGGATAATATTGAAGAAGAAAAGTTGAAATATAAGGAAATTTTATTTTGGATGGAATAAAACACAACTTACTTAGTGTAAGTCAAATTTTTGATGATGGAAAAGAAGTGATTTTCAGAAAAGATTCTTATATCATCATAAGTGTGAAAGATGGAAAAATTATTACAAAACGAGAAAGAACTAGTGAGAATCTATTTCAAATTGGAGAACTTAGCAACTCATATTATCTATGTACTAAAGATGAGAATAAGTTATGGTACTAAAGACTTAGGAAACTTGGGAAGATAAGTATGAATATAATCTATAATGTTGATTCTATACGAATTTTTTAGAATTGAAAAGAATAGAAGAATTTGTTTTAGTAGATTGTCAGAAAGGGAAGATGACTAATAAAATTCATGACAATGTTGAGATTCAGTCTACTAGAAATATTGAACTTATTCATTCTGATTTATCTAGGACAATGAGACATCAATAAACAATATTAGATTTTTTACTTTATCACTTTTATTGATTATTTTACTCAGATGAAAAACATCATATTTATGAAACCCAATTCAGAGGCTATAGAAATGTTCAAAATATTCATAAGAGAATTTCATAAAGAAATGGGGGTTTACATAAAGAATTTGGGAACCAATAATGGAATAGAATTCATATGTAATACTTTTGAAACTTATATTAGAAAGCTTGTAATCAAACATTAGTATATTGATCTATATAGCCCACAAAAAAATGGGGTATAAGGAAGAAATAATAGAAGTTTGGTGAAAATGGGAAGAATCATGTTAAAATAGTACAAAATTTAAAAGTTCTATTGAAGAGAAGTTTTTAGTACTATTGTAAATGTACAAAACATATATTTTTTGAGGCTGAAATCCAACATTACCCCCTATAAAATGTGTTATATCAAAAAACCTTCATTGAAATAATTCATGGTTTTTGGAAGACCATGTTTGTTAAAAATTAAAAATTTATATCTTGGAATGTTTGATGAGTAATCTGAAGAAAGAATATTTATGGGTTATTCACTAAATATAATAAGTTAAAAATGATGGAAAAAATGTTTTCAAAAGTTGGTGGACTTTTATGATGTGAAATTTATTTAAAATCCAAAAAACGCTGTTGAGAATGTAGATAAGGATAAACTAATGATTTCAAATGAAAATGATAATTATATAAAATAGACTTATTGAGATTTTGAAGAATATTGTATTGAGGAAGGTTAAGATAGAAAATATAATTTTAAATTTCTTACTTTACAAAATCATTTTGAGACTAAAAACATCATTTGAAATTAGAAGGCTCCAGTTTAGACCAGAAGAATGTTGATATTAGAGAATCAGACTTCACTTTTCTCAAAATTTGAACTAGAACCAGTTTTAGAAGCTATTCAATACAAAAATGGGTGGATTCTACAAATTAATAGTTAGATTAAATTGAGAAAAATGAAACATGGGAAATTAATCCTTGTCTGAAGTGTAAAAAATGTTATTGGAACAAAATGGGTTTACAAAAACTAGTTGAATAGACATGGAGAAGTTTAAAGAAACAAAGCAATGATGATTTTTAAAGGATATTCATAAGTGGAAGGTGTGGGGTTTGAATAATTTTTTCCCCAGTTTCAAGATTTGAAACTATTAGAATGTTTCTGTCATTAGATACACATCAAATTTACAAAGTTTATCTTACGGATTTAATGTTTTCTTTCTTAAATGAAGAGATCAAGGAAGAAGTTTACATTGAACAACCATGTGGTTTTCCACTTTATAATGATGAAAACAGGGTTTTTAGATTGAATAAAGCCTTGTATTAGTTTAAACAAAACCCTCATGCCTGGTATTCAAAATTTGAAAGTTTATTGAGAATGTTCAATTTTTCTAAAGTAAATGTTTATATTAACTTGTATGTGAAAGAATTTAACACCATCACACTAATTTTAATCGTGTTTGAGGATGATGTAATTTTTTTGGGACAAAGAAAATTTTTGTAAATAATTTTTTGAGGAAATGAAGAAGAATTTTGAAATATAAATATTAGAATAATTAACTTTTTTTCCTTGTCTTACATATTAAAAAAAGGAAAAGTACATTTTCTTATCTCAAGAAAAGTATTATAGGGAATTTTTAAATAAGTTTGGGATGGTGGAATCCATATAATTTTATACATTTATTTCATTGAGAACAAAGTTGAGTAAATATAAATCTGGAAAAGGTGTGGATAAAAAATAATTTTGGAAATTGATAAGAAGTTTTATTTATATCACAACCTCAAGACCTAATATTATTTGTGTTGTGACTTTGTGTGCTATACATCAGATTGAACCAAAAGATTCTTATCTATTTTAAGCAATGAGAATTATGAGATATGTTAAAGGAACAACTTCACATGGACTATTATAAAAAAAATTGAAATGGAGTTTCATGGTTATACTGATATCGATTGGGCTAGATACTTTAATGATATAAAATCAACTTCAAGATGGAAATTTTTCTTGGGTTAATGTTGTGTGAGTCGGCACAGTGAGAAATTGAGTTTTGTAACTTTGAGCACAGCGAAATCAAAATATGTTACAACTACTCAGATGTTATGGATGAAAATTTATCTAGGATATTTGAAAGTAAATGTTTCTAAACCATTAAGGATACTTTGTGATAATAATAGCGGAATTGATATTTATAAAAATCTTGTCTAACATTCATGATAAAAACATGTTGATATAAAGTTTCACTTTATAAAAGAGAAAGTTTCTTTTTAATATGTTTTTTCTAGAATATATATCAATGAATTATCAAATTAATGATATCTTCACAAATGATATTCCAAAAGATATATTTGTGGATTTGAGGCTAAAACTTCATGTTTATCATCCTCTAATGACTTCCTAAAACTCATAAGGAATTCCTCCACAATTATTTTTATTATGTTGATAAATGGGGAAAAAATCACAGCTTTATCCTTCAATGTAAAGAAAAGTAATTTTCTTACTTAAATTAATCTGAAGCTATGGTTACCATAGAATGGGGGAGAGAAAAGGAAAAGTGGTAGGAAAAGATAAAAGTGAGAGATATTTTATCTTAACATGGACACAAAATTTTCTTGTCATCAAGGGATGTAATTTCTTCAAAAAAAATTATTTATCCAGTAGAGTGGTGTTGAAAAACTCTCCTTTGAGAAAGGTTTTGTTTTGGTAAAAGTTAAAAAAACGTGAGTTGTTTACAAAATTTGAGTTGTGAAAATTTTCTGAGAGTGAAAAAGTTATTAACAATTATTATCAACAAATCCAAAGGGGGAGATTGAAGAACCTATTTGATGCTTTATTTTTAACATAGTTTTTTATTTTTTGACTAGTAATATTTTGTAAAAGAAAGGTTTTGAAAAAGAGCTGAAAGATGCTGATTGTTCAAACCCAAACACAAAGAGGGGGAAAAGTTTTGTTTTTTAGAAATTTATTTTCTAAACATAGAGGATTGGACCGAGCATCATCAAATGTAGAGTATCAGACTAAGCAGCACCAGTCACAAAAGTTTTTAGAAACATAAATTTATTGATTGGATGCTCCATCAGTCTTAGGTCCATTGGCATGAAGTTCAAGTTTTATCAGACTTGGTATTGGTTAGAATGCTAGAATGTTGCAGAATATTTTGAATGAAGATAGTGATGTCAGGAGTTAGAGAGTTATTTACTTTCTAACCTTAAGTCATAAGATTCTTTTCTGATCTCAAAATTTCTCAATGTCATGAGAGATTCATGATACAAGCTGGAGTTTGTGTTTGAAAAGTTATGAGTTCATCAGTGTGAAGAAACATGAGAAGATGAAGATATTGGTTTTCAGTCAGACCAATAAATTAAATTTATAGATCATTGGATTCATAAGAATTGAAGGCATAAATTTTTTATTGATATTAGTTTTCCTTTTCTGTAATTAGAGAAAGAAAGAAGTTTTTGTAGGTACCATTTAATCGGATAAGGTGTTCAACCAATCAATCAGATTGTATTTGGGAAAGAATATCCATCAGACTGAATCTAAGAAGGAAGATCCATCTGGTTGACTTGAGAAGGAAGATCAATCGGACTGACTCTGATAAGGAAATTCAATTTGGAATGAGATGAGGAAGTTCTTTCGTAATGAGTTGAGGAAGTTCCATCATAATGAGTTAAGGAAGTTTAATAAAAATGAGTTTAGGATGTTCCATCGTAATGAGTTGAGAAAGTTCTATCATGATTAATAAAAGTTAGTAAGTTCTATAAGGATGATTACTAAGAAGACTCAAGATGATTAAATATAGTTCTAGAAGATTTGAAGTGGTCAAACATGAAGTTCAAATATGAGTGAATTTTGGAGGGGTTTTAATTTAAGTTAGTGGAAAATGTTTTTTAGTTTCCCACCTTTTCCATTTTGGGATGAATATTTTTTTTAAAAGGTGGGGGTTGAAACACCTTTTTATTTAATAAAAAAAAGCATAGAGAAAGGGTGATAGTAGCGGAAGTTAAAACGGTTTATCAATGCCCCAATTACGAGGACCTAAGATTTTTCCTAATATTTTTTGAGATCCTTCATTCTTTTTCAAAGGACCCCTAATCCATTCCTCGATCACAATTGAGTCCACATCCCATGCTGTGAAGATCTTCCAAATCCCACACTTGGTGAATAAGAGTTTCAATGTCCGTGTCATCTGATTCTGAGACCTCAGACAACACCTCATCCTTCCTCGCCACTAGTTCAACCCTTCCACATCCCGTACCATGATATCAAGCATGCCGACCATGATTCCAAGAGCTAGATTGTTTCCAAGAGTCATCATCTTCCATAGAAGGTCAGTGGGAAACCTCCATTGGTGTGATCTGTTCTGCCTGAAGATCACTAGTTTGCTTCATTGGAGTGAAAACCAGGTTAGTCTTATCTTACTTGGAAACCATTGAACTATCATCAGTTTTACCGACAAGAGAGACTATAATATTCACCTGCACCTGAATAAAGTTTTCAGGAGAAAGTGAATTGAAAATAATAGGGAGTTTGTCCAAAGGAACTCCCTCAAATGCACTGTCCACTTCCTTAGATGTAGCTTTCTTATCAGCCTGAACATCAGGAGGTGTCTTAACTGTGTGACTTTCATCAAAATAGGGGGAAATGGTATTACTAGCCTCCAAAATTTCAGAAGAAACCAGTGGAAAAGCAGAGGAACTAGCCTCCATAGAAGAAGTTTCAGTTTTCACATGGGTATTAATTCCCTTAATGTTACTCAACATTAAATGTTTTGTCTTATCAGGAAGTGGGGGGAGATCAACCAAACCCCTCTCAACAATGTCAACCTAGGAGCACCTGCTTCCGATATCATTTTCAGGGAGGTTAAAAACACTTTTCATGTCTTGACCAGGCACAACAGGACCCCCCTCAACAATGGAAACCTAGGAGCACCTTCCGCCCTACTCAGGTTCAGGGGAGGTAACATCAATCATGGTTTGACCAGATTTAGTAGGTTTCTCCTAAGTCTGGGAATTCAATGGTTTAACATTGAATAAGGAACCGGGTTTAGTATTATTCCTTTTAAAGCATGTATTGTGATCATGTCCACATAATGAACAATTTTCACAAATGATGGACCTTATAAAATTTTATTTATCATGTCCAATGACCTTACATTCTGGGTAGAACCTGGGGAGGTTCTCAAATTCAATCATCAATTTGATTTATTCCTCATCAGTAGAAAGTTAAAACTTATCTATCAAAATGGAACATAAATCAACTTACACTAAGAATCTAGCATAATGGACGTATCTAGAAACTTATATTTCTTTATCCATTTTGATCAAAACCCATATTTCCAGAGCAATGTCATATAAAATCCAAGGATTCCAAAGGATCGAGTTTAACCAAATACTTTGACCCATTTTTGAAATTAAGTGTTACCAATTTCCATAGGATTGAATTTATGGTCCCATTATTGAATGTATAGTGCTCCAGGATTGAATGAAATTGAGCCATAGCCCCATGCACACATCTTGATATCTTTAGAGGGGTCATCATAATGAGTCTATCATAATGAGTCAATCGTACTGAGGCAATCAGACCTAGGGTCATCAGATTGAGGTTTTGTACAGTGTTTTGAGGAGTTATGTTTTTGTGATATTTTCTTTTATGGATAATTTTTTTGTAAGAAAATTTTAAAAACTAATGATAGTTAGTATAATAATTCTTATCAGGAGATAGAAGGTGTCTAATGGGAGTTGGTACAAATTTAATTCACTTATTCATTATAGTGAATTTTCATAGACCCACGAGAGTGGTTATGGTAAGGATGTTGGTTATCACACTAAGGCCGAACCTTATAAATATCATGTGATTTACTTTCTTTCCTTATTTTTCATGCATGAGTATTTACTAAATTATGATAAGGTAATGAAATTTAATAGGTTTCAGGGGTTAAGTTTCAAAAAATCTTGAATCTTATAAAAAGTGAACAACTGCTTCACCCTTGTCTAAGTGTTATTCGATACTTTGGAAATTCACCCTAGTTATATTCCATTATATCAATGAGAAATGGTCAAGAAACTAAACCTAGGGGGGTTCCCAATAGAATGTGGCTGATATACAGAGTAGGAAGTCAAAACAACCAAAGGATGAGAACCATTCCCATGGTTTGACAAGTCATGGTCAAAAGATAGGGTAGTAGATCAAAATGGCTAAACACAGATGAATATGCCTATAGTGTAAGAAATTATGGAAGACAAAATGTCTAACCATTATACACCATATCATGATGCAAACCGCATTGAGAGGTTCATTTCATCTTCGATCAGTTTTGATAAAGTGGCTTTATAGGTGACTCAAGGGCTTTCTAACTAGATATAAGAGGTCATTTTTAAGCATCAATGGTATATAAAATATCCAACAAGATCCAATGGCTCAAAATGAAGTGGGAGTAGTTGAGTTGTTTGAATGAATTTATTATTTTTAATTTGAATTGGATCTTATGCTATGATATTATTGTAATAAAAAGTCTGGGATGTGAGTAAGAAGAAGAATAATAAAAGAGAGAGATAGAAGAGAGAAGGAGGAAGAATGGAAGAGAAAGAATAAGGGGTTGTTCAAATTAGCACAGATTAAATAGATCACACTTGAGTTTCTATTGGTTGAAAAATTAAAGGAAGAGAAACATTACATCAACAAATGAAAGCTATGTATGGGAAGATTTATTCTTATTGATATGAAGGTTTTTTCTTTGTAATAGTGAGATAATCACTATCATAATTGGGAGACTTATTTTAACATGATTATAAGGACAAACCCTTCTCATTTTACTTACATGTCGAAACTAATGGGTTGTATGGTCTCAGTGAAATATGGATCATGCCAAGGAATATCCATCTCATTTTGAGAGGTGAACCTTATAATTCTTTTTTATCTTTTTGTGTGTGTGTTGGGCTTTGATGAATATTCACTTCAACTAGTGACGAGGGTTGTTTTACTAAGGAAACTTAAAAATAAATTAATTCACTAATTTACCCCTAATGATTCTTCACTAATCCAAGAGATTTATTTTCAAGTGGAATCATAGGAAGGTTTTATCTCATTAGTGATTTTTTATTTGATGTTTGAGAAGGAGTTACTCTATGTTTGAAGTGTTTTTCATTGAATTTCTAGTGTATGTCATGTACAATCACAATTTAATGAATATAAAAGGGATTCCTATATTTTATGGGAAAATATATCCGAAATAAAAATAAATAATGATATTATATCTATTAACTATTATTTATGATGTATTTGAGTTCCCAACAAATGGGTTTGTTACCTGAACTAAATGTGTTTCTATAAAAACAACAGATAAGAAGAATTTGGAGAATGATGGTTTTGAAAAGAATGTTATTATGTAATCCCTCTCAAAAAGTGAGTTTTTTAAAGTTAAATGAATAAATAACACTAAATACATTTGGGATAAACATTGGAATATCTATGAAGGAAATACGAAAGTAAATCAAGCTAAATTGTAGTTTTGGAGACTTAAGTACAAAGATATTCAGGTGTATGATGGTGAAATTATTGATCATTTATTCACAAGGTTGAATAAAGTGGTGAGTACACTCAGAGGATATAGTGATAATTTTTAAGATTATTATATTGTTGAAATTTATTTTTTATATCTTACCAGATAAATTTGATTTTAAATCCTCTAGTTTGGAAGAAAAATACCCAAGTGATATTTTTTTGATGATTTTAATAGTGTTATAATATCTTTTGAAATGAGGAAATATAGTTCTATCAAGAAAAAGGTAAAGGAAGAAAAATCAATATCTTTTAAATCTATAAAATATGAAATGTTAAAGAATAATGTTATTATTGAGGAAGAATCATGTTTTTATGGTTCCAATTCTAATTTAGATCAGAAGTATGACAAGATGGTGTCTCTAATATTTAGAAATGTGAGAATTATCAAGGGAATGTTTAAATATAAAATTCCACTAAAATTATTTAGGTGTGTAGAAATTGGATATTTTGTTAAAATTTATCCCAAGTTAAAAGTATATGGAGTTAGTGATGATGAAGAAGAATCACCAAGGAGATTATTTAAGAAGGGGTCATCAAAGTTTGAAATATTAGGGATTTTTTATAAAAGAGATAGAAATAATTTCTCAAAATTTAGGGATTGAAATTAATTATATAATTGTTAAATATGTGATAGTAGTGATGAAGAAGAGTAAAGGAAGATTTTAAGATATTTTGATGAAAACTTCTCATTGCTAAAGTGAATGAAGAATAATTCGCTAGTGGAAGTTGTAGTAAAGTTAAGGAAAATGAATAAAATGATATGAAATTATTATTTAAAATAGAACTCAAGGAGTGTATCTTAAATATATTAATGTTTTAGAAATAGATAAAGAATCTGAAGAAGGAAAATCAATCTTCCAAAGGTAAAAAAATAAGATTATATCGAAGAGAAATTAATGTTCCAGAAAGAGGTTGATGAATTTAATAAAATTATTATTTAAAATAATAATTTAATATTCAAAATAAAAGTATTGAAATATAAATATAATGATTTTGATATTTCACAATAAAAATTGGTGAGTATAGAAAATGAACTTGAAAATTTTAAGTTGAATCTCTATAACTATATTCATGAATTTGGAGAATGCTCAAGTAAATATAAGAATTATGGACATAAATAAATATCAGTCACAAATTAATATAAAATCATATATAGAGATTTTTATGAATTATAAGAATAATCAAATACATAAGACCAAGTTTGTGGAAAAATCAAGTTATTTTCCAGATTATGGAAATTCCAAGTGCATCTACTTTAATGAAAAAACTACTACACATGGTGAAGGAAAAATGTTGATAATAAGTTGTATGTAAAGAATAAAGAGTTGAGAATTTTGGTTTTCAAAAAGGATCCAGGATTAATGGTGGGAAGAAGGTTGAAAGATAGGTTCACCGTTCAAGAATGGATGTTTTTTTTAATGGAAAATATGTTTTTATAGTTATCATGGGCACTGTGGAGATTTTGGGAACATGTAAAGGATTTTTTAGAATAATTACTAATACAATTATGAATTTAGAAGTTTTTTAAGACAAAAATTTGGGGGGGGGGGTTCCCATTATTCAAAGGAAAAAAATTCAGATCCAACATGATAAATTTGGATTTAAAACTATATACATATTTCAACCATTGGATAATTTTTATGAAAAATGTAAAAATAGATGTCATCTTGGGAAAGGATTTATTATTATGATAATAGATCAAATTTTCTCAATAGATAGTTTTGATATGTCTTAAAATAGAAAGAAGAAAATAAAAGAGAAAGATAAGGGTTTTGAAGCTTCTTATAAACCATCCAAAGAAGATTTTACATGGATTTTGGATAGCGATTGTTCCTCCCATATGATAAGATATTTAAATCTCATTAATGATATTGAAAAATGTAAATAATGATCAATTACCTTTATAAGTTATAGTTCACTCAAAATAAAATGTGTTGGATCGGTATTGATTGGTGAAGGTCAATTGAAATCCAGGAGCACATTGTATATTGAAGGGAGAAAACATAATCATCTTAGTGTGTCTTAGTTATGTGATGGAGGAAATAAATTTATTTTTTATAAATATTTAATTGTTATAAATAGATTGAAAATTTATGTATATTCACAAGTGGATAGTGAATGAGAGGCAATTTTTGTCAAATTGGTGATGCAAGAAATTCTTGTTATTTGAGTATAAAAGAAGAAAAGAAATTATGGAATCGAAGACTTGGTCATATTGGATAAAAGAATATGTGTAATATTGTTCACGAAGAAAATTTTCATGATATTCCTAAGTTGAAAATATGAATGAATTGTATTTTATCCACTTTTAAAAAAGGAATGATTCTGAATACTCTACATATGTGGGTTGAAATACAATCTAATCATTTGGAGTTAATTCACTCTGACATTTTTTATCCCATGAGAAAGAAATAAAATGTTATAGATAAGTATTTTATTTACTTTATTTATAAATTTAATTTCATTACATGTATTATTTTTATAAATCATAAATCATAGGCTCTAAAAAATTTATGAGTTTCAAGGGAATTATAGAAAAAGAGTTTGGTTACTCTTTAAATAAGATTCAAAATGATAATGGTGTTGAATATACCCGCAGAATATTTAAATCCTATCTTAAAAAAATTGTATCTATTATGAACTCGGTGCACCATACACACCTAAAAACAAATGGCTTGCTTGAATGAAATAATAGAAGTCTTGTGTAGATAGCTCGAATAATGTTGTTAGAGCATGAACATCTCATTATTTCTATAGAAAATCAACTAGAGAAATGGTCCATATTAGAAATCATTTTCTTTATAGGACATATCATGATATTTCATCATATGGGATGTATTACAAAAATTCTCCAAGTTTGAAGTATCTAAGAGTGTTTGGAAGCCCCTATATTATCAAAGTTAAGGGTGAAAATCTAGGTAGTTTTGAAAGAATAGGTATTGATGGTATCTTCCTTGGTTGGGAACAAAATATAAGAGTATATAATTATTAATAAAAGGGATATTATTGATTATTTTGATGTGAAAGTGATATAATACACAAATCAAGTGAAGTCAAATGAATAAAAAAGTTCCATAAGTGATGATGATGAATCTATTTTCATGAAATAACAAGGTGAAGTTTCTAAAAATGGTGATAATTCTAAAGAGGTTTAAGTTGAAGAAGTTGGTTCAACAAATAAAATTGATAAAGAACAATATTTTTCACATAATCCAAGGCTATAAATAAAGATATAGGTCCAAAATATCATTATAAATCATAGAAATTAGATTTAAACTAGAATAAATTTGAAGACATCCTCTCATATCTCATTTATCTCTCAATTAAAACCAAGATATGTGAAAGAATCAATGAAACATAAAGGGGGTATTGATGTAATGAATTAAGAGATGGATTAAATATAAAAGAATAAGACTTAGGAGTTAGTACCCTATCCTAAAGGGAAGAACATTATTAGGAAAAAGTGCATATTCTGAAACAAGTTGAATAAAAAAGGTGAAGTGGTTAGAAATAAAAAAATAATGGTATGTAAAGGCTATTCAAATGTTGAATGAGTTTAGTTTTATAGGAAATTTTCTCTATTTGTAATACTTGAAACCATAAGAATTTTTCTTTCCATTGTAGTATAAAGACAATGCAAGATCTTTAAAATGGATATCAAGTCAACCTTCCTCAATGGTGCATTGGAAGATGAATTATATATCAAGAAAACACGTGGTTTATTTCTTGGTGAAGATAAAAATTACGTTTTCAAGTTAAATAAGGATTTATATGGGCTAAATCAATCCCCAAGAAATTGGTATTCTATGCTTGACACCTGATTTAAGAAGATGAAGTTTGGGAAAGGAAAAGTTGATAGAAATATCTACATTTAAGATGATAAAGAGGTATTTATAATATTTATTATTTATGTAGATGGTTTTATTTTTTCTAGAAATGATGAATAAGTTTTTGAAGAGTTTACTAAAGAAATAAAGAATCCTTTTGAAATGTCTATTCTTGGTGAAATGATGTACTTTATTGGCTTAAATACTTTTCAAGAAAAGTATTATAGTTTTCTATATCAAGAAAAGTATACTAATAAAATATTGAATAAGTTTGGAATAGATAATTTAAAGATGGTTTGTACACAAATTTCACTAGGAACTAAATTATCCAAATATGAACAATATAATGATGTGGATCCAAGGTATTTATGAAATCTAATTGGTAGTTTATTATACATTACAGATTCAATATCATATATTATGTATGTTTTTAAACATTTTACTCAGTATGAAAGTTCTCTCTAAAAGTTTCTAATTTCATGTCTATAAAGATAATACTTAGATACATCAAATTTATATTAAAATATGAACTAAAATATGATAGAAGAGGTAATCTTGAATTGTTTGGTTATTTAGATTCACATTTGGGTGGGAAGTGTTCATGATAGGAAGTCTACATCTAGTGGTTCTTTTGTTCTTTGAGAAAGATGTGTTTTTTAATTCAAAGAAGTATAATTTAGTCACCTTGATCACTGTATAGGATAAATATATGGCTTCCACCCATGCCTCAATAAAAACTATGTGGATGAAGACTTAGCTAAAAGATTTAAAAGTTGGGGTGAAGATACCAATATTATTGGTATGTGATAATAAAACTATTATTAGTCTTTCAAAGATCCCAGTTCATCAGATTTATTCACCAAATTTATTTTAAAAGAATCATTTTTCAATCTAAGGTTGAAATAAGGTGTTCAATTTCATTCATTACAGTTCTAAGGTATGGTGTTTTAATCCCCTATCAGATTTTTTCTTTGGATATTTTTTTTCAAAGGGGGAGAAACAATGACACCATAAATCTTTCCTTTATGTGTATCTTCCTAATATTTATCAAAGGGGGAGTATATAATATAGGGGTATTATCCATTTATATGTG
Source organism: Viscum album (assembly GCA_963277665.1). NCBI lineage: Eukaryota > Viridiplantae > Streptophyta > Magnoliopsida > Santalales > Viscaceae > Viscum > Viscum album. The sequence continues at coordinate 500,028,678 of OY728140.1, forward strand.
TTATCTTTCACTTGAAAGGAAGAATATATTTGTAGAGAGTTATTAAAAGGGGAAAGTTATGGTTTCAGCATGTGTGAATTTTTGTGATATTTTGTTGTAAGTGGTTGTAAATATTTTTTGGTCTGAAAAGGTTACTATGTAATGATGATGTCCTGATTAAATATTTTGAGGTTCGTGTTAAATAAGTTTCATATAGATCACTATATTATAGAAAATAGTGTACTATTTATTCAATGTAATTATTTTTTACACCAAGTTTAATCAAATATTCTTAGAATTATTGTATGATGATCGATTTCTATGTTTTTAGAGTTTTATAGTGATTTATGTTCCTTGGTTGACAAAAAAATCTGAAGGGGATATTGTTAAGACCAAGAGGTTCTGAGATGGTTATTGTGGTAAGTGAGGTTGAAGTATTAGTGAAGAGGGTATGATTGAGTGTGTTGGATTTTTTTACTACTATATAAATCATATTTTAAAGTTAAATCAGTTTATTTCATGTGAAATAATCTTAAAAGTTATATATATAATGATTGGTTGATCATGATTCAGGCCACTTATGAAGTTATAAGGGTCCTATTTGGTTGTTATAAGATTCTTGAAGTGATAAATATTCTTATAAGAAATGAGGGTCAATCTAGGAAGGCCACACCCATGTTGGAGGACATATTGATGAGAATTAGATCCAAAATGGGTATGGTCATGCTATATAAGGATATTGGTGGAGCTTAATGACTCAAAAACATGATGAGGTGACTCTTCCTTGGACTGAGGTCAATCAACTATTCTGATAATAGTATTTCCCAATGACTTTTCATTTATTTTGCATATAGGATCTCCTCGAGTTACAGTAGGGAATCATGTCTGTGGCTAAGTATGTGTTGAAGTTTACTAGCCTTATGTTATACTCGCTTAACGTTATTCATGATGGGTAATTACAATAAAAAAACATTCAAGAGGGGGATTTGTAGAGATGTTTAATATGGAGTGTTACCTTTATGTATCTACACATATGTTAGGTTGTTGGAGAATTCCCTATTGGTAGATCACTTTTTAGCAAAGCATCCACAATTAACATGTGCTGGTAGTGGTCACCCAGAAGCTGAGACCTTAGTAGTAGGTGAACAACGATATACTTTGAGACCTAGAAGCCTATGATTCTATTAGGTGTAGTCTCAGGCTAGTTTGTATAGGGGTTCTAGGAAACCAAGATAAAGTTTTTTCTTTTCTTATATGAGTCATGTTCATATTTATTGGTACTGACCAACCCATCATGTAGTAGAGGATGGTAATGAAGTTGAAAAACCACAACCTCGGGGGTAGGGATGTGATCAAGGACCACCAAGAGGTAGTTAGGGTGATATTTATATAGAAAATCATGGAAGATGAGTCAAAGGATCTATAAGATGTAGTTGAAATTATGACATGATACTAATGTTTCTACCTTTGGGTGGACCATTCTAGGCGCATAGTGCTAGTAGTTAGGGGCATAGAGAATTTCATGTAGCTTAGTCTTATAGCCTAAAGGCTCCCAACAAGATTAGAGGTATTATATTTTTCTTCTCTTCCTTAGAATTAGTTTTGGTAAACAAGATCATGGGTTATTCCTTCCATGCCTTATCCCTTGTTCGAGAACTATTAATTCTTTTAGAGCATTTAGACCCACCCTTGTGGTTGGAGACTCCTACAATAGGGGATTTAGGGATCGCAATATTATTTCAGTAATGTGTCTTGGATATGAGGGGAGAAAAATTATCACGGGATATATTAATAGTTTCAATGAGACCATATGTTTTCATTATTAGTGTGGACTAACTATCTACCATTTATACCAAGATTGATTGTTTCCAACAGAGGATATGGTGTACTCGAACTGATGGGTTAATTTTTACATTCACTGTAGAGAAGGAATTACAATCAGAGCAAATTGGGCTATTATGAAGGAGTTTATAATCGATTTTACATTTGTTGGATAATGTGACTCTAAGTATGGAAGACTCAACAGATGTTCAATTCCATGTAGTGGTAGAGTATTTCATGAATGTATTCCCCTGGTACATACCCGGTTCACCTCATCTTTAAGAGGATAATTTCTATATTGAATTGTATCATGGAACTATTCTAATATCTACATTTCCATATTGGATGGTCCCCACTAAAATTATAGAGCTAACGGTGTAGTTGGAGGACCTTTAAAGGAAAGAATTTATTTGAACCCATGTGTCCCCTTGGTTAGCTTTGATATTATTTTCCAAGAAGACAGATGGGATCATGGGGTTGTGCGTTGATTACAATCACCTAAATCAGGTGACCATTAAGAATAAGTACCCACTCTCAAGGAACTATGATCTCTTTGATCAAACGAAATGGGAAATGTGGTTCTCAAAGATAGACATTTGGTCACAATATCACCAGTTGTGGGTATGTGAGGAGAACATACCAAAGATGAAATTCTAATGTCGCTACAATCATTATGAGTACTTAGTGATTCCCTTTTTCATGATGAACTCTCCTACGGTATTTATTGGGTTCATGAACCAGATATTTAAACCTTGTCTGTAATGGTTTATAGTGGTCTTTATTGATGACATTCTCATTTACTCAGCATCATAGGTTGAGAATGAATAGTATTTTAGGATGGTCCTATACATACTTCAAGAGCATGAGTTGTATAGGAAACTCTCTAAGTTTCATTTTGGGATAAGATATGTACACTTTATATTACATGGTATCTTAGAGAAGGGAGTGGTGGTGGGAACATTGAACATTAAGGCAGTCCTTTCTTGGAAGATACCTAAGATCATGATTGGGGTACCAAAGATTGGAAGGATATTAATGGAGATTCATTCTAGAATTATCCAAGATTGTGAATCCCTTAACTATATTGACCCAAAAGGGGAATCCTTTCATATATACAAAAAAGTGTTGAAAGGCCTTTGAGGAGTTTTAATAGATTTTGACTAATATGCTCATCTTATGGTTTCTAGAAGAGGGGGTTGATTATATAGTGTTCTGCAGTGACTCTGGAGCCAGGATCAGGTGTGTGATGATATAGAGACAGTCAATGATAGATTACAACTATAGTTAGTTGAGACCCCATAAATGTAATTATACAACCCATGACTTAGTGTTTGTGGTTGTAGTGTTCACCCTGAATACTTGGGGACACTACCTCTTTGGTGATTGGTTTGTTGTTTATTCTGACCAAGGTGTCTTAGGTACATCTTCACTTATAGAGATATCAACCTGAGATAGAGGTGGTGTCTGAAGTTCCTACAAGGATATGACTTCAAGATATTCTATACTCCTGGGAAGGGGAATGTGGTAGAAGATTCTCTCAAAAAGAAATATCACTCCTAGTTTCTAAGTGAGGTGTTAGAGCAATTAACCTTGTTACAGTTATCCCTTGTGAATGAGGGTGGATGATCATACCCCAGATTGATGGTTGTGACCCCTCCACCATTTTAGGTCACCATTTTTTCATGTGAAACATGATTATAGAGTCTCTAATACACTTATAAAGGGTTAGGTATCCCACATTACTAATCAGGATATGTGATCCCTTATCTATGGGTACATCATGGGTAGAGTCAAGCATACACCTACAGGGGTTGAGGTCATGATACTCTATTCCATTTTCCCTAGGTAGGACCAGGTATTTAATCACCTACACCTGGGGCATGTTATCCCCTCTTATAGGATAGAAGAAATGGAGTCAGGTATCTCCATGTGGTCCTGGGTTCCATCCTTCATCTATGATTTGAACTCCGATGGATCCAAGTATCCCCTTGTACCCAAGGTGTGCTTCTTTATCAGTGAATTTAATACCCACATCGAAGGTGTCTTCAAGTGAGGTGCATTTTTCCTTTTTTTGTTTCTTGAGAGGTCTCACAAACCTCCTTTTGATAGTAATTCTTGTGAATATACATGAATAATGTTGTTCATCTGTCTAGTTGTGAGTTCTAAGACCTCATTGGATGACTTGTATCCTTCTATGTGAAAATATGGGTTCTCCCTTCTTTACACTATGGTTTTTGGTTTGGAGATGAATCTATTTTTGTGATTTATATATTATTTATTTCAGGGTGTCCTACTGGGTATGTTTATACTCACCCATGAATGGGATCTACCTACACTTTTCGTGTCTTATGCAGATGATAGGTTGTTTGATGAAGATCTTGGTGGGCTCGGTGTAGGTGGTGTATAGTGGTTCTTGGTAGTTGTAGTAGTTGTACTGTTGTCATATTGATGGTTTCTTACTGAGTCTGTATTCTCTCTTGCGGTTGGGTTGGACCCACCTTTTAATTGTTGGGCTTATATTTTTCCCTCTTCACTTTGATAATGCATTTTCATATTTTATTGTGGGATTTTAGAAGTTGTGCATGCATTTATTATTCCAATTGTTCACTCTTCCACATTATGCTGGTGTATTTAGAGGTGTGTGTGTGTGTGTGTCTGTTGTGTGTGTGTGTGTGTGAAGGTGTATTAGGCTAGGGCCTCCCATATGTGTGATATTCCTACTCAGTTCTAGTCACCAACCCTTAGCCTATTGGATGCAGGCTTGGAGTGGCGTACTCAGCTTACCACCGGCCAGATGGGCCTCAGTGGGTCGGGTTGGCTTGTGTAGAAAAAGGAAAGTATAATGGGATGGTGTTCTTATTCACCTATGTAATATAGTGAATCCTCACCTCTGTAATATTGCGAGAGAGTGAGAATTTAGGATAATCCATACTCAATCACACTGTTAATTGATAATAAGATTATAGTGGAACATTCATGACTTGATGAAACCCGATCACATAAAGGAGTGTGTTTCCCACATCAAGGCTGAATCTTATTAAAATTTGATGTTCTGCACATTATTTCTAGAATTGCATGTAGTATTGTGTATTGGGTAAAAAATAAGGACATTCATTTACATCCTAATAAATTTTAGGGGTAAAAATACAAAAGGGGGTAAAATATTAAAAGATTAATTGAAACATGGTAAAATATTAGTCACACCTGATTCACCCCTATCTCATGTTTATTTATGGATCCTATTGGAATTTAAAATGTTAAGAACATAAAGCATATTGCTCAAATCTAGTGATTATTTGAGTATAGTTCAACTTGTTATTTCTAATACCGACTATGTTTGATTGTTTGTGATCACCAAAAATAAGAGTATTTTTACGGATTTTTCCTGTTGATTCTCACATAAGAGTTTTATTGTTGATAACATAGTTTCTTGCATGGTTATCAACAAATCAATAATTATGTGAAAATGTTTATGGAGTTTCGATATAGGCACGAGATTTTTAATCTCTGTTTTGATTATGAGAGTTTTCATGTGGCCTCAAATTTATGTCAAACATGGAGTAACAATTAATTGTTATATGTCATGATTTTTCACATATTTGACACAAGGGTTGATTATTTCTAAAATTTTATCTTCAAATTTATCTTCTATGTTCTTTGTTGTTTTGATTACTACCAAAATTAAGTGTATAATTTTTTTTATTATTTATAAAATTGGGATAAGTGTTATTGAGTGACAGATTTCCATGTTTCGAAATTTCTCCAACTTACATTCAAATGTGAGAAATTTATCTTGTATTTATGTCCAAATCAATTTAAAAATTTCAACCAGCACTACTACAAAACATGGTTTTAACAACTCTAGAAAGAGGATTTATCAGTGTTAAGAATGTGTTGACTATCGAAGCGATGTTAAAAGCCGATCTTCATTTGTGCTAGGCAAAAACGCTGATAAAGGAACCCTTTATCAATGTTTTTATTTAGCATTGATAAAGACAGGATTTATCAGTGATTTTTCTTAGCACTGATAAAATTTGAAGAAAATTATAATTTTTATACAGCCCCTCCTTTCTCAATGTTCACGACCCCCATTTATCATCGCTATCCATCCCCCCTCCTCGACCACCCCTCATGAACCCCCTCCCCCTTAACAGTACTCGTGACCCCCCCATCTATGCTAGATATATTACAATCCATCGGCATGCACTTGGACTCGAACCTAGGACCTGAATTCAACACTGTGAAGCTCTTACCACAACTCTAACTTGTTTTATTTTTCATTTTATGATATTTTTATTTATTTATATATATTTACATACATATGTTTTAGAATTGTGTGTTACACACACAAATGCTTATAATTATTTAAATATATTATATATTATTATTTATTTATATATATTAGAATATAAATATAAATATGTGTGGGTGTGTTTATTAATACACACACATATGTATATATAAACATTATATATACATATTAATACATTTTTATAAGGTAAATAAAATAGATAATTTTTTACTTTAAATAAAATGAATAATAGCTATTTATTTCAATATGGTTTACATATTTAAAAATACAATTTTTTGTAAATATGTATTCATAAGATTGATTTATTATAAGTAAATATAAGAAAATATGCATATATTTATTTATAAATAAACATACATTATGAAAAACTATAAAATTTCAAAATCATAATATCTATATGAATGTAATATTGAGGAATAAATTTATTCCCCACAGAAAAAAACAAGAATAATCTCTTAAATGAACTTGAAATATTATCAAATATTAAAGAAATAGGGTATCCCAACCAAAAACTCGGTTTTTGAGGCCTTATGGGCCTTTTGGCCTCAAGAAAACAATCAACAGTGTTCCACCAAAATTTTACGGCTTAAATATCTTAATAAGATTTGATTTGATATGTGGTAGTTCCCAAACGAACACTCAGATCAAAATTTATGCTTGTTTGAAGTTCAATTCTTGTTTTCAACTTATCTTAAATTGTTCATTAATTCATTTACTTCTTATTTCATCCAATTGTTATTAAATAACTATTAATCAAGAATAATTAGGAAATTATTAATTAATATTATTTTTAATTATTTTATAATCCATTTTTAGTTAATATCTTATATATTAAGTGTAAATGCGTATTAAGTCTTATCTAAATCATATTTTAAAAAACATTTTATATTTATATCAATATAAATATATTATTTTTGATAAAATATATTATTTTTATGAAATATACCATTTATTATATCTTTTTTACTAGTGATGATAAATACTACCTTTATCAATGATTTTTCACTAGCACTGACAAATGCCCCTTTATCAGTGCTTTTTTATAGTGATGATAAAAGGTCCCTATATCAGCGGGGGGGGGGGGGGTTTACGCTGATAGACCCCCTTATCATCATTATTTTTAGGCTGATAAAGACCATCATTTATTATCACTTTTACTAGCACTGATAAAGACTAACATTGGATAAACCCAAATTTGTAGTAGTGCACCATGCACGCAATTACTTTTTAATCAAAGTTCTCCAAGCATAATAGTAATCAATTGGTTTTTTAGTACCGAGCATCTAGAAATTTCATGATTATATATCAATTGTTTGATTTATTTAAATAGTCTTCAATTTTCATTAATTCATTTCAAATTAGTGTGATCCATAATTCATGCAATGTTTTGTATCACATGAGGCAAGTTCCAATTTCCAGAGTCATGCTCATGAGGAGCAAGCTACAAGTCATTTGAGAATTTGAAATCTGATCTTCATACTTGACATTTGCTTCAGTTTCTCATTCTAAGATCCAATATAGACAAGCACATGATTCAGTAAATTTGTTGTAGCTATCATGCCTACTTTATTAGGTAAAATAGAATGTGATGAATGAATTATAAATATCTTATCTGGTCTCCATGAAATGGGCCTGGGATTGACTGGCGGGAGCTGATTCATGTTCGGGCCATGTTTGGGCCAGATTTGGCGGGAGCCGATTCGCGTGGATGGAACTCGTGGGCCAGATTTGACTGACACATTGGTAGCGCAGTCCGACGAGACAAGCAGGTCGCTGATGGGGCCGAGCTCCGGGTATTCCACCCAGTCGTTGAGCCCCGCCGTGAGCGGCGATGCCACTTTGTCCCCCTTCCCCGCCACATACAACTCACAGGCACCATGGTCCATTCCCAGGAGGAGACGTCATTGATGATGGAGGAGCCCATCGTTGTATGGACGACGTCACCGTGGAGGATCTTCAGCTCCGCCAGCATCTGGGTGAGCACCGAGAAGCTGGTGATGGAGAGCGCCGACCCACAGAATATAGGCCCTACGATGCTGGACCCCTAGTCCGCCAATAAGATGAAGAAGATGGCACCCCCGTTGAGGAAGGGGAGATCGATCCCGGTGACAACGACGTGCAGGGGTTCCCGAAAAGAGAGAAAGAAAAATGGCACAATACGCCACAAAGACTTTCAAACTTGTATTAACAATTTACATTTATAAAGAAATTAAACACCCAAAAAGAAATAAAACAATCATATTAAACATACATATTAAAAAAATAAAACACCCACATTAAACATACATGCGGGGAGAAAAACGCGAGGGAAAAATGCTTATAGAGAATACGCACTGCATGGAAAACAACAGCTATTTGGGAAGAAAACTCTCACGCCTTTATGGTTTGCATTTCCAACACTCTACTTCAAACCAAAACTGGCTTCATCCCAATAATCATTATGAGTTTTTTGAATGCACTTGTCGGTAATGCCTTTGTAAAAATATCAGCAACCTGTTCCGTAGTATGACAATATTCCAATTTTATCATTTTCTACCTCACATGATCTCTCAGAAAATGGAATCGGATATCAATATATTTGCTTCTTCCATAGTGCACCAGATTTTTGGTAAGCTCAATTGCCGACTTGTTATCCACATATATCATTTTGGATCCATCCTACGGATGCTTCATCTCATTCAACATATTTCTCAATCAGATTCCTTCACAAACAATGGATGATGTCACCGCGTGCTCTCATTCACATGTGGATAAGGCGACCACACTCTGCTTCCTTGAATTCCACATGAAAGTAGTCGATCCAAGAAAAAACACATACCCAGTAGTGCTTTTTCTTTCATCTTCATCAACTCCCCAATCACTGTCTGAGTAACCATATAAATTTTCTTCTTCATTGTATGGATAAAACAAATCAAAATCCACCGTTCCTTTGACATACCTAAGGATTCGTTTTGATGTTGGCTAGTGTGACTCTTTCGGTGCTTCCATGTATCTGCTTAGAAGCCCAACACAGTACACAATATATGACATTGTGATTGTGTGGTACCTAAGGCTTCCAATCAAACTCTCGAACAATGTCAAGTCAATGCTTATTCCTTCTCCGTCTTTTGTCAGTTTTAAGCCCGTTGCTACATGAGTTTTTACAGTGTTGCAGTTTGTCATCTTGAAATTTTCAAGAAAATTGATGTGGTATTAAAAACACATGTTTTTCCACATCTTTTTAATTAATTTTTATCAATTTAATTTTTTATTTTAACACTTTTTAATTAATAATGGAACTATAGTATTTTTATAAATAAATTTATCAATTAATCATTTTTATAATTAATCATGTTTTTAAGCTTTAAAATAGCTAATTTATAGTTTACTTTATTTTTATAGTCTAACAATTTATTATTTAGTTTAGTGTCTGAGCCTTCTTAATTAATTATTTGATTATTTTGTTTATTAATTAATTAATCTCCTTAATTGCATTTGAATTATTTTGTAGTTAAAATTCAGCAATTCATGTACTAAAACTTAATTAATTTAAAATAACTTAATCAAAATAACATAATTCATAGATGTATTTTAAAAAGTCATTAATTTTAAATTTAATTTTAAAAACTCACTACATTTATTAAATCTCATTAATTTAATTTCATTAATTAACTTAAGTATTTAATAACAAAATAATTAACTGTATACATTAATTAATTTAATTTGTTTTAGTAGTTATTTTTAATAATTTAAATTTGTTATATTGATGTTTAGTTTAAGTTTTTTTATTAATTTTAAATAATATAGTTGACTTTAGATTTTAGTTTATATTTAGTTCTAATTTATGTTTTTATTTTGTAACTTTTAATAATTCAAGTCTAGTTTTAATTTGTTCATAAATTCATTTAAATTTTTGAGTCTCAATTATTTTAGTTGATTTTTATTTTAAATTAATTATGTTCTTTAGACTTTATTTTAATTCTAATTTGTTTTTAATGACTTTGTTGTTTGAAGATTAATAACATAGTCATGGTGGCACCGGTCTAACCCTCTCTCGTTACTGTCATAAAAAGTTCGCTATCGTTTCCCCTGCACTGCCCTGATTTCACGGTCTGACTCCTGTCATGGTGCCACCACACACCGTTTCTATTACGGTGCCACAACAAATTCCCTTTACTGTTTCACCATGTTTACAGTCACACAACAAACCTCCTCAAACCGGTTCCAGAGTAACTCTCTTTCATTGTTCTACTGTTTACTTTCGCTACCATTCAAATCTGAAACTTGTGCCACCGGTTCCTTGCTTCTCACCTAAACTGTTCTCTGCCTTTACTGTCTCACTCCCTGCCTTGCCACTGTCACCTTTACTGATAAACAGTGGCACCATTTTTTCTTAAACCGATCTCACAGTTGTATGACATCTTCTTCCCATCATTCCAATCTCTTCCCACATCCACTACAGACCAAGACTCAGACCAGATTTTCAATCACAGACCCATTAAACTTCTCCACCGCTCCCATATTTCCACAGAAAGAAGAATTGAATACTAAAACAAATAAAAAATTCCAGCATTTCACTTAATCTACGAACTATTATAACAGATTTCATCTGCACCACTGTGGTTCTAGAGAAGCAATCCATCACCTGTTACTGCCGCTAAGCTAGGAGAAGAATTACCGCTTGCACCTCACCTTAGATCTGAACCAAGCCGAGCTAAAGGAGGAGCTCACGCTGCCATCTGCTGGAGGTGGAATCCCATTCCGTCGAGCTGAAGTCGCCGCCACTGGGGGATTTGATGCCATAAGAGGTCGGATCCTTCACTGCTGTCCGTTGAGATGGGCTGGCCACCACCAGATCTGTGAGTCGCCTGACCTGTGTCATCGTACCAGTCCGAGGAGGTCAAGCTGCACTGATGTAAGCCATCGCAGGGTGCCATGGAAGGAGGATACCGCTAGAACTTTCACCCATTGAAGCCATAGCCATCACTGATGCACGAGGCCAATTTGCGTTGCTGATGAGAGGAGCCGAAGGCTTCTCGAAGAAGCCTAAATCCCCCCCTGTAGCGCCGATTTGGGTGGGGAGATATGTTTAACTAAAAAATAAATAAAATAATTAATAAAAAACAAATAATTAATAAATCATACAAATAAATATAATATAATATATAATAATTTTAATATATTACTATTATAATATTTATAATTAGATAAGTTATAAAATAGAATATAAGACAAACTAATAAAAATTTATAAAGTCAAAATATAAACAATAATAATTTATAAATAAAATTATTTATTAACTAAAATATATATTTTAACACTTTAATTTATGCAGAATAAATATAATAATTAAATTAATAAAGTAATTTATTTTGATCTAATTTAAGAATCTAATTAAGTTAAACTATCTAATTATTAATAATACTAACACTTATTATATAACTTAATTAATAGTAAAAAAATTAAAAACTAAATAATTTTATTCAATTAAAGATTTAATTAATAATCATAATAATAATATTTAATAATAATTAGAAATTGAGATTTTTATTGAATAACTTTAGTTAACTTTTTAATAAGTATTATAACATTAGACTTTAAAAATAACTATTATTTAAACTTATTTGTGATTTACCTATTTTATTTTATTTTAGCTGTGTAGGTTCACACCAAAGGCTAAAAATCTTCTAGGCTCACACAACTAACTCAATGAGAGTTAGTTATATGAGAAAAGATAGCACGACATGCCCGTCATGAAAAAACGCACGTGTGCGGTGCTCAAGTGACAGAACTTTGAAGTCGGTGGAAAACAATGGGTAACGAGCAGCAGGTGACGGTTGATATATAAAGCAGATCAACAGTGAAATGAGGATTCATTTGATGCATTAGAGGGGGATTTCATTCGATACATTTGATCATTCACTTCCAAACAGAGTAAGAACCTGGGGGCGAATCTTGGATCATTTCTTGGATAACTACTTCCTGGAGATCCGAAGGCCAGGAGCAGTAGTGATTTGAGCTAGTAGAGGGAGATATCTTCCTCTATTCTCTTTCAAATATCTTTCTTGGAATTGAATGATTTTAGTTTACGTAATAGAGATGATGTTAGGCTAATTCTTCTAGTTCGGGGTTAAAATCAAGTCTGCTGGTTATCTTTCTTCTTCCTTTTCACTATCATTAGAATGTGATCGGAATTGATTGGCGAGATTAGCTCTGGTTTCATTCAATTGCAACGTACCACTAGCACTTAATCTCATAATTCCACAATCATTCGATGAGTCGGATTGTGGATTAATTTTCTTAAACATTTTAATTGAAACGAAAACTACAGAACTAACGGTGAGTTCATTCTGTCGTCTTTTTCAAATCAAAATTCTCATAGTAGATTAATCTTGGAGTGGCGAACTCCAAGATTTTTCATCTTGAGTGATTTATCACTTGGTGAGGGAATTAAACCACTTATTTTTAATGGCACTAGTTGTAGTCACTATCGTGAGAAGGAATGTTTTCAAAACCAGTAGAATTGAGAATTTTCCCCGGACATATTTCTCTTGATTGTTCACTTATCAACATTTTATATCTCTATTATTCACTATTTTTAGTTTGTTTTTTGTTTCATTATTGTTTAGAACAAAAACTCAAAAAATTGTGGTGTTTCATTTGTGCTTTTTAATAAACACAATAAAAATTGGAAGATAAAAAAAAAATCTACCCCACTACTAACAACAGTGGGGCCTTTTGAAAGTTCTTTTAGAAGAATAGTGGTCATAATCACCTTCCCTATGGGTTCGACCCTACTTTCCACATATACAGTAGTTAGTAGGATTATAAATTTCAAACTTTGACTGAATTCAATGATGGTTTAGGTCATGTTTTTAGCGATGTTTTTAGGGAAGACACGAGCCATTACTTCTAAAAAAACTAAAAAAATAACATATAAAAAAAATTAAAAAAAATTAAAAAATTGAAAACCATAAAAACAATGTGTTTCTTTTTCTACTTAATTGTTACTATTTTCTATATTGCTGAGCTCTTGTTTAGTTCTACTGTTGTGCTATTCTGAACTATTACCACACTTTTCATGAGCACACGAATCTCTTCTGGTAGTTTAGAGCCCCTAAATCTTGAACTTGACAAACATCTCACTGCACTAAGAAAGAAAAAGAAAATTGAAATGGAGAATTTAGATAATAGGGTTTCTGAGCCTAACAACTTTCAAAATCATCCAGAACTCTTAGAAGAAAATGAAAGGCCTAGGATGATGGAATTCCAACTTCCTCAAGTTTCAAGCAATCCATAATCCATTAGAATTTCTCCTAAAGCCTGAAATTATGAACTTCAACAGTCACACATTTCACTACTGCCTTCATTTAATAGGATCTCTAATGAGGACTCTCTTGCCTTCATTAGAGACTTCTATAACACTGTTCATCAATTACCTCTTCTAGGACTCATAGAAAATGATCTAAGAATGAGAGTCTTTCCATTTTTCCTTAAAGGGAATGCTGGGAATTGGTTTCTGAGTCTAGATGAGAATATTTTTGAAAATTGGGATCAAGTTTACAATTCATTCATTATGAAATTTTATCCTCAAAGAATTAAGGGTGAACTGAAAACTAAAATCACTAGTTTTTATCAAGAGGATGTAGAAACTTTTCATGAAGCTTGGGATCGATTTTTGGACCTACTTAGGTAGTGTCCCTATCATCAACTCCCATCTCACCCTCTCATGGAAAACTTCTATGAAGGGTTTTCCTCCTCTTAACATAATCTAGTTGATCAGGCTGCTGGGGGTAATTACAATGACAAGACAGATGAAGAATTGAGACAAATTTTTAATAATCTTTCCCTAAACTCTCAACATAAAAATTCAAGAAGAAATACAGTCAATGGAAGTGTTAATTAAAACACTGGTTCAACAAATGAAATTCAAGCTCAACTGGCTAAAATCACCAACCAACTTCAATCTTTAATGAACCTGAACTCTAAAAAAACTGTTAATCAACTGAGCTATCAAAACACCAATCAATCTTTAAGGGAATAGTGTGTACAGTGTGGTATGTTTGAGCATACTGAAAACTTCTATCCTAATTTTGATATGTCATCCCAAAAACAAGATAATTAAAAATTTGTTAACTATGGTCTTAGAATGACTCCTAAAGAAGACCCATTTCCAAAAAACTACAACCAAGGCTATAGGAACCATCCAAATCTGTCTTGGAAAGATCAATGCCTAATTAAAGAATCCACTGCCCCTAATTACTCTAATCAACCAAGACTAAATTTTCAAAATCAATAAAAGGGCGAGTCTTCAAATGCACAATGAAATAATGATAATAAAATGTCTTCTAAGCTTGATCTAATCTTGAAAAAAATAAACTCACAAGAGGAAAGATACATGACTCAGCTAACCAAACATCAAAATCAATATGAGTCAGATAAAATGCAAACTGATGTGAGAATACAGAACATGGAAATACAACTAGGACAACTTGCTAGAGATTTTTCATCTAGGGAAAAAGGTAGACTTCTTAGTACCACTGAGCTTAACCCTAGAGAGAATTCCATAGATGTTATCACTATAAGTGAGCTGAATACTCAAACTGTTGCTGAAAAAGACCATGAAAATGCCCAAAATGAAAATTATCTTCAATCTGGTAATAAAAATCTTCTTTGTTCACATGTTGGAAATTTATAGAAAGTTACAGGAAATGATCAAAATATGATTTTATCATCTGAATCACAAGCTGAATTTTTTTTTCTAAAAATCAAAAGAATAAAGGAAAAGAAAATTTGAGGAAGAGGTAAGGGATATACCTACTGTCTTTAAAAAATTTTCCCCACCCATCCCTTTCCCTGAGAAGATGAAACCACAAAGTAATACCAAGGCTGAACTTCTTCAGTTACTTGGCCTTCTTTCCAAACTTCAAGTAAATATTCCATTCATTCAATCCTTAATTCAAGCCCCATATTACTTGAAATCTCTTAAAAAATTGGTTCAAATAAAAATACCCTGGAAGAATTTTCTACTTATAGCCTCACTGAATAGTGCAGTACTATACTCCAAAAGAAAATCCCACCTAAATTGAAAGACCCATATAGCTTTGTTATCCCATGTACCTTAGGAAATTATAATATGCTTAACTGTTTGTGTGATCTAGGTGCTAGTATTAATCTACTCCCATACTCACTATTTCGACAGTTGAGGTTGGGTGATCTTCAACCCACCACATTCATAATGCAGTTAGCTGATAGATCTTTCATTCATCCTATGGGTAGGATAGATGATTTGTTAGTTGGGGTTGGGAAGCTATTATTTCCTATATACTTTTTAGTCTTAGACATGGAGTGTGATCAAGAGGTGCCCATCATCTTGGGTAGGCCCTTCTTGGCCACATATGGTGCGTTTATTGTTTTTTTAAAGGGTCAATTAATCTTCAAAATTGGTGAACAACAAGAAGAGTTCAATGTGTTTAAAAATGTTAAATGAACAACTTTTTCTGAAAATTGTTGAATAGTAGAGTCCTTAGAAGATGATAACTCAATTGAAAACTCTGAAGAATATGAAAATCAAATCTCTA
The DNA here is from genome assembly GCA_963277665.1 of Viscum album. Lineage (NCBI taxonomy): Eukaryota > Viridiplantae > Streptophyta > Magnoliopsida > Santalales > Viscaceae > Viscum > Viscum album. Next base: position 500,044,350 of record OY728140.1, read on the forward strand.
CTGAATAAAATAATTTAGAAACTGAAAATACTATTGAATTTGTCTTAGAAATTGAAAATTATTCTCAAACACCAAATCTGAAAAATTTTCCAGAACTGGACAACTGTTCAGTTTCTGATTTAGAAGAGTCCACTATTTCTGAACTTAGGAGATTTTTTAGTGAATTTGAGGATGTTTCTGATAACTCCAACCTTTCTGAACACTTTGATGAATTTTAGGGATAAATTTTAAGACAACTTGATGATTCTTCTTTGATTAACTTGTTAAATTCTGACCTAGAAAATCTGGACAGTGTGTTGTCTAGTTTGGACAACAACACTTTTATTTCTAAAACTGAGCATGAAATTGAAAATATTTCATCTTCCAATACTCTTTACAAGAGATATGTTGAATATCTTGGACCTCCCATGCCTAAGAGTCTTCCTTATAGTGTAGAACCATCCACTCTTGAACTGAAACCAATCCCTTCCCATCTTAAATATTCATTTTTTGGTGATAATTCTACTTTTCCTATTATAATTTCTACTGAGCTTAATGAAAATCAAGAGATAATACTATTGAGTGTGTTGAAAAAGTTTAAATCTGCCATAGGATGGACTATAGGTGATATAAAGGGTATTAGTCCCTCATTTTTTATGCATAAAATACCTATAGAGCCTGACTATAAGCCTAGGGTAGAGTGCCAAAGAAGATTTAATCCAAACATGAAATAAGTTGTAAGAGAAGAAGTGATCAAACAACTAGACACAAGAATGATATATCCCATTTTTGATAGTGCTTGGGTTATCCCTGTCTAGGTTATCCCCAAAAAAAGCAGTTTCACTATAGTAAAAAATGAAAAAAATAAAGAAATCCAAGTTAGGAAAGCCACAAAATGGAGAGTCTATATTAATTATAGAAAGTTTAATGCATACACTAGGAAGGATCATTTTATAATGCCTTTCCTAGATCAAATTCTTGAGCGGCTTACTGGAAATGATTTTTTTTGTTTCCTGGATTGGTATTCTGGTTACAACCAGATTCCTATTGCTCTAGAGGATCAGAAAAAGACCACTTTCACATGCCACTTTGGGACATTTTCTTACAGGAGGATGTTGAGTCAATAAGGTTCCATTATGAATTTTCCATTCCTTCTTGTTTTGAAAATCAAAAACACATTATATTAAGGAAAATTTCATTTACCCTATGATTTACTTGATAAGAGAAATTTTCCTTTCCCAAGGAAATTTATCCTTACCATGTTTTTCATTGTTCATTATTTTATCTAAGTGTAAAATTCGGTTTCATATCTAAAAACTCAGAATCATATAATACTTAGATATAGAGAATTCCGTTTTCAGGATCTGGATTTAGATTTAGAATTCTCTGAATTTAGACTCTGAACTTTTCTGAGTTCAGACTCCGAGTTCTCTGAATTCAGATTCTGAATTCTCTGAATTTAGGTTCCAAACTATTACAAGTTCCAACTTTGAATTATAATGAATTCAGACTCATAACTTTCTGGATTTAGATTCCGAATTCTCTGAATTCAGACTCCAAACATTGTAAGTTCAGACTCTGAATTATAATGAATCCAGACTCCGAACTTTGTAAGTTCAGACTCCAAACTCTTATGAATTCAGACTTCGTGCGTACTGAACTTCTTGTTTAGATTTGCTTCGTGCGACTCTGAATGTTGCTGAGTACATTTGAGGGATTCTGGGGATAGGAAGACAGATGTACCGACTACCTTAAAGTTCGAGGACTTCCCTAATGAGGAAGACAGAGGTGCTGACTATCTTGAAGTGGAGGGCTTGCAGGGATAACAAGACAGACTCTGATCTTCTTATTGAGGGCTTACCCTAGTGTGGGTAAGACAGAATTTTTTGAAAGTATAAATCAAGGGACCTTTATCCTAGTTTGTTAGATACCCTTCTCTTTGGGTTAAAAGATTTATTACTTATTACTTGTATTGTTTAATGTTTTCTGCTACATTTTGATTGTTGAGTAAAGTATAACTATCTTATACTTCCTTATACTTTTATACTCTGAGTTAGTAAGATTATATATGCTTTAAGGTAGAATCTTTATCTTTGTAAACTTTTGTTTAGTTTCATTTCCGGAACCACTTTTCCAGAATTACATTCTCAGAATCATATTTCTGGAATCGAGAAAGTGTGTAGAACTAAAGGTTTTGTGAATTACCTTGTTTAACTTTTTTAAACAGCATCATCTTTAAAAGTTCCATAGGAATTTTTTAAAATATACAATTCACTCCATCTTGTATTTTGAGCATCATTAGATACTTCATATAGTATCTATATTATTTCTATAAGGAACCGACCTTATTACATACATAATATTGAATTTAGACAAGAAAACACTTCCTTTTACATTGAGAATATTTTCAAGTTTATATCTTTAGGGAATTAGGATAGTACATTCATGAAATTACACATTATTAAAGAGTGGATACCATAAAAACAGTTTCCATTTTTTTCAAAATATAAAACATTAAAAATTAAAACAAGACTCCTTGACAATTATTAAAAATTTAAAATGTCTTCCTTCCTTGTATTACACATCTATTAACCTGTGAAAAATCATTTAAAAACTTGGGATGATCACAAAAGCTCAGTAAGGGATGGAAAAGAAGGAAAAATCACATTAGTCCATGAATACTCATAACGTATGAAAACATTTTCAAAAGACATGATTTTCACCCATAAATAATTACTTCATGTAACATGAGATTTACAAAAGATCCACACAAACATGAGAACATAAATTTAATCATAGAGGTATCTTGGGGCATTACTTACATAATCATGTAACCATCTTGGCTACCTTAAAATTTGTAACCCTCATGACTACCTTACTTTGTGTAACCATCGCAGTTAAACTTGGAGTAACCATACTGCCGACCTCCAACTTACTCATACCCAATGAATTGGAGGGAGATATAGGTCCCACAATTCTTCATAAATAATTTCCAAGAACCAAAACATAATCATACAACACGAATAATTCCATAAAAACATTGCTTTGGAAAAACCGAATTTAAAAAGAGGATTTTTAAATAAAATCCCCTTATAAATATCATACATTTGAAGAGAGACATAATAGAGTGGATGGAGTATGTATATATACTATAAATAAACATAATGAAACATAATATAAACAGAACCCATCACACAAACAATTGAAATATCACGTAAATAATGAAGTAGAAGGTTAACCCAACGAATGGAAATCGGGTTAAGAATTCCCTTACCTTGGGTTTGTCTTACTTCCAACTTGTTTAAAACTTATGTATAATAGTTAAAATAGTGTTATTAATATTTTATAGAAACATGTTCATGTTTATAACATCTTATATGATCATTTAATAACATATTTTCACCCTTAATTGTTAGTATTTTTCCCTTTGCACTATTTTTGGTTAAATTCTTTACATGATTTCTATGATTGGTTCATGGTGGACATTCTTGTCGATTAGAAGTGAAACTCCAGAATTGGAATGGATTAGTATTTAAATATATCAAGTAAACTAAATTATTTCATTCATCATTTCTAATTCTTACATGAGGATGATTCATAAGTTAGAACATTAATGATGTTTGTTTAGATCCTTTTAGTGGTTCTTTGATAATAACAACCTCATTTTGTATTATAAATTAAAACCATGAGTATAAAATAATTCCGGAACCATGGGTGAGTCATAAGACATATATTATATCCTATTTCAACCATATAAATGGTTTCATGACCAGACTTGAAAGAATTAATGGAAATCGAAATCACATCATCCACGATGTCGATAATCCGACACAAATGGACAATGTTTTTATTCTTTAAATAAGTGGGAGAGGAGAAGAATAATGATGAGTAATTTTTCATAAACATGATAAAATACAGATTTTACATGATTTATGTAGATTTAATTCCTCTTGGGTAAGGATATATGAAGAAAGAATAAGGAAGGAACTCAAAATAAAAGAAAAAGTGAGAAATTTCTTACAAACATTCGGCAGCCTAACGACTACACAACATGGTTTTAGAAAATATTAAAAATAGAGGGGACAAGGGTAACCCATCCAGAAATGAATCATAATATAGATAAGATCAAGAATAATAAGGACATAAGAACATGGTATCGAAACTTGAAAATTATACCACATAAAAGAGAACTTGAATAGAAAAAGAAGAAAATTGAGAATTTTCTTACCTTGTAGAGTAACGCTTAGAACTTGAAGGTTGGGACCTTGGGGGATTGACGAAGCCTTGGGAGGACTAATATGAAAGTAAGGAGGACAGAGCTTCGTTGAGGGATAATTTGGAATGAATTCAATGAAGGTAAGAGTTGGTATTTATAGGAAACGTGATGTATTATTTTAATAATTTTCAAGGGACACCTCATGAGTGGTATTTACAAAACCATGGGCTTGCGCATGGTATTAGCCACTTGGTATAATCCACTTGGGACACCTCATATATTATATAACTATAAAAAAGTCTACCAGATTTATGACATCATTATCATATCATTAATGATGTCATTAACACACCGAAACTAAAAACTGTATTTTTTTACTATTCACCGAAAAATCAACTGTTTCAGAAAAATTCTCAAAATTCACCCTAACAATTTATCGACGTATAGATTTAAAAAATGAAGTACATTTTTTGAAAATAATTTTCTAAATATTATTAATTTAATTTTTAAATAAAATCATACTTAATTAAAAAATTAACAATTCTAATTCTGTAACTACTTCTATATCACAAGGAAAAATTAACCTAGATGCTATTATCTTAAAGCCTTAATAAAATAAAATAATAATAAAGTTTACTATTCATTAGGTCCATATTACTATTCATATTACTATTCATAAGGGTATGTTACTATTCACAAGAAAAACAAGTTGGTTCTAATAAACTCCAAATAATATACTGAACACAATTGTAGATGACAGTTTCTTGAAATTCAGAACATAGAAGTAAAAAAATTATGTTTTAAAGACTAATTAAAAATATCTATTTAAAACAAAGTTCAATGCATTTCTATTTATTTTTAGAAAAACATGGGGTGTTACATTATCCCCACCTTCTTGAAATTGCATCCTCGCAATTTTATTTACTTATTAAACAAATGAGGGTACTTTTCCCTTATAGCATTTTCAGACTCCCATGTTGCTTCTTCAACCATGTGGTTTCTCCACAAAACCTTTACCTGGTGGATTACCTTATTCCGCAAAACTGGTTCCCTTCAATCAAGAATCTGAGCTGGTTTCTCTTCATAAAAAAGGTTCTCTTCCAGCTGAACTTATTCTAGGCTCAAGACATGTGTTGAATCTGGCACATACTTTCTCAACATCGAAACATGAAAAACATTGTGTACCTGAAACAAAATCAGAGGCAAAGCTACACGGTATGCAACTGTTCCAACATTCTCCAAGATTTCAAAAGGACCGATGAACCGTGGACTTAGTTTTCCTTTCTTACCGAAACACATCACACTTTTCCAAGGAGAGATTTTAAGGAAAACATGGTCACCTACCTCGAAAGAGAAGTCTTTATTTCTATTATCTTCATAACTTTTCTTCATGCTCTGAGCTGTCCTCATGTGCTGCTGGATCATCCTCACTTTCTCAACCAATTATTCAACTAATTCTGGCCCCATAAACTTTCTTTCACCGACTTCATCCCAAAACGCTGGAGTCCAACACCGCTTCCCATACAAGGCCTCAAAAAGTGCCATCTGAATACTGGAATGAAAACTATTATTATAAGAAAAATCAACTAAAGAAAGATATTGATCCCAACTTCCCTGATAATCTATTGAACAAGTTCGAATCATATCTTCCAAAGTTTGAATCGTTTGTTCTGACTACCCATCTGATTGAGGATGAAAATATGTAATAAAATTTAACTCTGTGCCCAATGACTTCTGAATTCCCTTCCAAAAGTTAGAAGTAAACCTGAGATCTCAGTCAGATACAATGGAAAGAGGAACTCCATGTGACCTGACAATCTCCTTGAGGTACAATCAAAAAAGAGGATCTAAATACATTGTATCTCGAATAGAAATAAAATGTGTAGATTTTATCATTTGATCAACAATAACCCAAATCGCATTGTTACCTCGAGAAGTCTTTGGTAGTCCCACCACAATGTCCATGGATACATTCTCCCATTTCTACTCTAGCACTGGAAAAGGCTGAAGCATCCCCTTCGATAACTGCTGCTCTGCTTTAACTTATTGACACATCAAACATTTCATGGTAAAATCAGCAATATCTCTTTTCATTCCATACCACCAATAATACTCCCGAAGGTCTCTGTACATCTTAGTACTTCCAGGATGAACATAAAATGGAGAACTATGAGCTTCACACAAAAATTATTTCTTCAATTGGGAATCATAAGGCACACACAACCTTTTTCCAAATCTTAAAACACAATATTTATCGAGATTAAATTCTGGAAACTTACCCATTTTAACCAATTCTAACTTTTTCCATAACTCATGGTATTCCTTCTACGCTTTCTTAATTCTGTCTGAAAACAAAGACTGCACTGAAACCTGAAAAAAAAATAGATGTATTCCCTACACTAACAAATTCTAAGCCAAAATTCATAAAATCATTAATCAAGGTATCATGTTCCAAACGTAGCATGGTTAATGATGCATGATGATTCCGACTTAAGGCATCTGCTACTTTGTTTTCTTTTCCTGGATGGTAATTGATCGTGCAGTCATAATCCTTTATCAGTTCTAGCCATCTTCTATGCATCATGTTTAATTCCTTCTGATTGAATATATACTTTAAACTTTTATGGTCATTATATATTTGGCATTTGGTTCCGTATAGATGATGACTCCAAATTTTCAAAGCAAAAACCATAGCTTCCAATTCCAAATCATGTGTGGGATAATTTAGCTCATGAGTTTTAAGTTGTCTCGAAGCATAAGAAATTAACTGATCATTTTGCATCAAAACACAACCAAGTCCCTTCAAAGAAGCATCACTGTAGATGAAAAACTCACCATTTCGAGAAGGTAAGGCCAAAACTAGAGCATTCACCAATCTCTTCTTTAGTTCCTGAAAACAAACATCACATTCCTCTGTCCAAACAAATTTAACCCCTTTTCGTGTTAACTTAGTTATCGGGCTAGATAACCATGAAAATTTCTTAACAAACCATTGATAATAACTTGCTAAGCCCAGAAAACTATGAATATCTGTAACATTTTTGGGTCTTGGCCATTCATCAACTACTTTTGTTTTGATAGGATCAACTTTTATTCCATCCTTATTTACAATGTGCCCAAGAAAATAAATCTATTGCATCCAAAAATCACACTTGCTGAATTTTCCATATAGTTTCTTTTCTTTTAATGTTTGTAAAATAACCCTTAGATGTTTTTCATGCTCCTACTTATTTTTAGAAAATACCAGAATGCCATTAATAAATACAATCATAAACTTATCCAAGAACTCATGAAATAATCTATTCATAATATTCATGAATAAAGTAGGTGCATTAGTTAATCCAAATGGCATAACAACAAATTCATAATGCCCATATCTAGTATGAAATGCTATTTTCGGGATGTCATCTTCCTTCACCTTCAGCTGATGGTATTCGGATCTCATGTCAATCTAGGAAAAGTACTGAGCTACCTGGAGCTGATCAAACAAGTCATCAATATGAGGCAAAGGATACTTGTTTTTAACAGTGATGTTATTCAAATATCTATAATCAACGCAAAGTCTCATGGAACCATCTTTCTTTTTAACAAAAAAATAGAGGCTCCCCATGGTGAAGTGCTAGGACGAATGAAGCCTTTGTCAAGAAAATCCTGTAATTGATTTTTCAATTCAAGAAGTTCTATTGGAGCCATATGATATGGGGGGTTTTGAAATTGGCTTAGAATCAGGAACTAAGTTAATTGTGAATTCGAATTCTCAATCAGGCATGACACCGGGTAACTCATCAGAAAAAATATCAAGGTATTCATTTACCACTAACACATCATTAATTTGAATAGTTCCCTTGTTTTCAACAATATGAGCAAGATAACATTCATTTCCAAATTTCAATAGTTTCTCAGCTTCCTGATATATTATCAATTGTATGGGTTCATTCTTGTATACAAACTAAAACTCTTTCTGAAAAACAAATTCTTTAGCTCTACAATCAATATTAGAATGATAATCAAAAAGCCAGTCCATCCCCAGAATAACATCAAACTAGACTAAGGGTAAAACAACAAGGATTGTAGATAAAGTCTTTCCACAGACCACAATAGAAAGATTCTTATAATTCCTCTTTGTAATAACATTTCCCCCTGGTGTTTTAACAATAATTTTGGGTCTCATTTGTTGAGGTGATATTTCCAATTTACCAGAAAATTTCTCAGAGAAGAAGGAATTTGTAGACATCGTATCAAACAAAGCAATAGAAAAATTTGAGTGAACAAACAAAGTACCTGATAAAACTTCATTGTATGGCCCGACGTCTGCTGATGTAGTCGCAAAGGATCTCACTACACCTTTCTGCTTGTAGTCTGGCTTCTTTGCATCATTCAAATCTCTCTTTGGGCAGATATTTTCATAATGACCCATTTAACCACATTTAAAACACTTTACAGTTTGCTTATTAGGATTAGTCATAGGATCATTTTCATTGAAATCTCTGGCCATATGTCCAAAATTACCACATTTAAAACACTTCCCAGTTTTGCTAAGACATTCCCAAGGGTGTTTCTTGCCACACTTCTCACAAAATGGAAATTGTATTTTCTTACCATCAGATTTCTTTGGTTGATTCTTACCCATTTCTTTCCAACTGGACCTCTTCTTCTCTTTGTTTCCAAAATGCACGTGATCATCAGCAAACTCCATCTCTACCCTCTCATCACATCGGACAAGTTTCACATAACTTTTGAATTCACGAGAGGCCAACGCCCTTTGATACCTTGGATTCAATCCTGAGTAAAAGCGGTTGATTTTTCTATCAAGATCCAGAATAAGATTTGGAGCATACCTCGCCAGTCGGGTGAAGTTCGCTTCATGCACAACCACTGAATCTTCCTCCTTCTGTTTCAATTCAAGGAATTGCTTCTCCATTCTAAGTTGCACCACCTTAGGAAAATATTTTTCAAGTAAAAGGCTTTTAAATTCATCCCACTCTAAGGCATCAAAATCCTCTCTAATCCTGATATTCCTTACCATTGACCACCACTGATCAGCTTCCCCTTCAAAAAAATAAATGGAAAGACTTACCTTTTGATTGTCTAAACATCCCATAACATTGAATATCTTTTCAAGGGCTTTGATCAATCCTTCATCTGCTACTGGGTCAGAAGATCCATTAAATGCAGGAGGATGTTGTCTCATAAAATTCCCCACTACTGTCATGTTCCTTTGTGGTACCTCTATTGGTTCTCTTGCATTGATTCCACCACCATTTATTGCCTGTGTTAACTGATCCATTACTGTCACAAAGTGCTCAATTCTAATCCCTACCATTCCGGGCTATAGTTCCGAAAGGATGTCATTCTGTCGGTGCCTCTCCTCTTCAGCATCCCAGTTCCTTCTGCGAACAACCATTCTGAACAAACATGTCTTAGATAAAGAAACATGGTAATCTTTAAATGCTATAACATTTCAAATTAAACATCGAGTGAAAATCATTTATGTTATTTTATTAACATCACCCTAACCCCTAAAGTTATCTAAACCATTCTCTAATACCAATTATAAAGACCTGACCTTATTACATACATAATCTTGAATTTAGAAAAGAAAACACTTTCTTTTACATTGAGAATATTTTCAAGTTTAGAGATTTAGGGAATTAGTACAATACATTCATGACATTACACATTATTACAAAGTGGATACCATAAAAATAGTTTCCATTTTTGTCAAAATATAAAACATTAAAACTTAAAACAAGACTCCTTGAAAATTCTTCAACATTTATCGTGTCTTCCTTCCTTGTATTAAACATCCATTAACCTATTAAAAATCATTTAAAAACTTGGTATGAGCACAAAATCTCAGTAAGGGATGGAAAATAAGGAAAAATAACATTAGTCCATGAATACTCATAACGTATGAAAACATTTTCAAAAGACATGATTTTCACCCATAAATAATTACTTCATGTAACATGAGATTTAAACAAGATCCACAAAAACATGAGAAAATAAATATAATCATAGAGGTATCTTGGGGCATTACTTACATAATCTTGTAACCATCTTGGCTACCTTAAAATTTTTAACCCTCACGGCTACCTTACTTTGTGTAACCATCGCAGTTACACTTGGAGTAACCATACGAGCGACCTCTAACTTACTCATACCCAATGCATTCGAGGGAGATATAGGTCCCACCCTTCTTCATAAATAATTCCCAAGAACCAAAACATAATCATACAACATGAATAATTTCATAAAAACATTGCTATGGAAAAACCGAATTTAAAAAGAGGATTTTTAAAGAAAATCCCCTTATAAATATCATACATTTGAAGAGAGACATAATAGAGTGGATGGAGTATGTATATATACTGTAAATACACATAATGAAACATAATATAAACATAATCCATCACACAAAAAATTGAAATATCACGTAAATAATGAAGTAGAAGGTTAACCCAACGAATGGAAATCAGGTTAAGAATTCCCTTACCTTGGGTTTGTATTACTTTCAACTTGTTTAAACCTCATGTATAATAGTTAAAAGAGTGTTATTAATATTTTACAGAAACATTTTCATGTTTATAACATCTTATATGATAATTTAATAACATCTTTTCACCCTTAATTCTTAGTATTTTTCCCCTTGCACTATTTTTTGTTAAATTCTTTACATGATTTCTATGATTGGTTCATGGTGGACATTCTTGTCGATTAGAAGTGAAACTACAGAATTTTAATGGAATAGTATTTACATATATACAGTAACCTAAATTATTCAATACATCATTTCTAATTCTTACATGAGGATGATTCATAAGATAGAACATTAATGATGTTCGTTTAGATCCTTTTAGTGGTTCTTTGATAATAACAACCTCATTTTGTCTTATAAATTAGAACCATGAGTACAAAAGAATTACAGAACCATGGGTGAGTAATAAAACATATATTTTAACCTGGTTCAACCATATAAATGGTTTCATGACCAGAATTGAAATAATTAATGGAAATCGAAATCACATCGTCCACGATGTCGATAATTTGACACAAACAGACAATGTTTTTATTCTTTAAATAAGTGGGAGAAGAGAAGAATAATGATGGGTAATTTTTCATAAACATGATAAAATCCAGAGTATATATGATTTATGGAGATATCATGCCTCTTGGGTAAGGATAAATGAATAAATAATAAGGAAGGAAATCAAAATAAAAGAAAATGTGAGAAACTTCTTATAAACATCCGGCAGCCTAACGACTACACAACATGGTTTTCAAAAATATTAAAAACAGAGGGGACAAGGGTAACCCATCCTGAAATGAATCATAATATAGAAAAGATTAAGAATATGAAGGAAATAAGAACATGGTATGGAAACTTGAAAATTTTACCACATAAAAGAGAACTTGAATAGAAAGAGAAGAAAATTGAGAATTTTATTACCTTGTAGAGTTACCCTTAGAACATGAAGGTTGGGACCTTGGGGGCTTGAGGAAGCCTTGGGAGGACTACTATGAAGGTAAGGATGCCATAGATTCATTCAGGGAGAATTTGGAATGAATTCAATGAAGGGAAGAGTTGGTATTTATATGAAAAGTGAGGGATTATTTTAATAATTTTCAAGGGACACCTCATGAGTGGTATTTACAAAACCATGGGCTTTCCCATGGTATTAGACACTTAGTATAAACCACTTGGGAAACCTCACATATTATATAACTATACACAAGTCTACCAGATTTATGAAATCATTATTATATCATTAATGATGTCATTAACACACTGAAACTAAAAACTGTATTTTTTACTATTCACTGAAAAATCAATTGTTTCAGAAAAATTACCAAAATTCACCCTAAACATTTATTAACGTGTATATTTCAAAAATGAAGTCCATTTTTTAAAATAATTTTCTAAATATTATTAATTTAATTTAAAAAAAAGCATACTTAATTCAAAAATTAACAATTCTAATTCTGTAACCACTTCTATATCATAATGAAAAATTAACCTAGATGCTATTATCATAAAGCCTTAATAAAATAAAATAATAATAAAATTTACTATTCATTAGGGTCATATTACTATTCATAAGGGTATGTTACTATTCACCAATAAAAACAAGTTTGTTCTAATATACTCCAAATAATATTTTGAACATAATTATAGATGACAATTTCTTGAAATTCAGTACATAGAATTAAAAAAAATATGTTTTAAAGGCTAATTAAAAATATCTATTTAAAACAAAGTTCCATGCATTTCTATTTATTTTTAGAAAACTTGGCGTGTTACAATTTCGATCCTACATTTGGTATTATAGAGTATATTATACTCCATACCATCTCAAAAATTAGTATCAGAGTAGGTCTATGAAATAAATATATACACATATAAGTTTTCCATGCTCAAGTTTTTCATTGTTCTGCATTTTCCTTACTGAGGAATATTTTCCTTGTTTACAAAATTTTATTTTTGACAAGTTTGTGTGGAAAGATATTTTCTTTGAGATGGAAGGAATCAATGTTGGTTCCATAGACAACCTAAATCCAACTAGACCATCTATTTTTTATGGGAATGTTTATGAATATTGGAGAGATCACATGAAGAAATTTATTATTAACACTGGAGTATATAATTTTTTTATGCTTACTGGAGGATATAAAATCCCTAACAAGGAAGTTAGTACTTTCACAAATCAAGAAAAGCATGAATATCAACTGAATTATAGGGTATGAAATACTTTGATCTGTTCTATGACTTGAAATATATATAACCAGATTTCATCTTGTGAAGTAGCAAATTGTATTTGGAAGAAACTTGAAGTTACTCACTTTAGAACTTCAAAAGTTATTGAAACTAGAAGAGCCATGCTCAGAGTTGAATATCATGGTTTTTGTATTCCTTATAGAGAACCCATATGTAAGGTGAAAAAATGATTCATGACTATTATTAATAGTTTACAATCTATGGGTGAGAAAGGATTAGATGATGAAGCTCTTGTGGATACAATCATAAAAAATCGTGCCCAATGAGTGGGAATCTAAGAGGACAGCTATAGATGAGAATAGAAAAGTTACTCAGATTTCTCTTGATGAACTTTTTGGAACTCTTCTTCAACATGAGACTAGAATGAAGAGATATTCTAACAATATTAAGAAGAATAATGGGAATGGAAGTGTTTCTTTTACAACAACTTCAAATCATATGAAATCTAAAACTCCTGAAAGAGTTACTAGATCAAAATCTAAGAAGGTTGTTATTCAATCCGAATCTAGTGGAAGTGAATCTTCAGAAAATGAACTATCCAATCTTGCTCGAAGGATGAATAATATTGTTGGACAGAATAACTTTCAATCCAGATATAAGAATAATGAAATGAAAGATAAGAAAGATTCAGGAGTCACATGTTATAAATGCAAAAGAGCTAGACATATAAGGCCTGATTTTCCTATGATTAAGAGAAAAGAAATAAAGGAAAATCATTCTGAGAGAAACAGAAAGAAGTACTACAAAGATAAAGCTAAGAAAGTTTTGAAAGCTAATGAAACCTGGAGTGCCAGTGGTGGTGACTCTTCAGATGAATCATCACATTACGAATCTTCTGGACATAAGAATCTTGGTTTAATAGCCAAACTACCTATTAAAAAGCATTGTCTAATGGTTATGGTACACAATGCTGAATGTATAACCAATGTATATTTGAATGAAAATTATAGTGATAGTAAATATTATGAATCTTCTAATGAAGTATCTTCTTATGATGAAGATAATACTTTACCTACCTATGAAGAAGTTTCTAGGTTTGATAAGCTTCTCGAGAATGAAAATTCTAAAGTCAACAAAAATCTTGATAAGGAAAATTCTAGGATTTATATACTTACTAAGGAAATATCATATATTTCAAAGGATCTTGATAAGAAAAGCCTTCATTTTGATAGTATTTCAAAAAACCTTGAGGAAGTAAATTCTGAGAAGGATAAACTTTAAAAGGATCTAGAAAAATTAATTTCTAAGAAAAATGTTTTCGAGCCTAACTCTATTGCTAAAGCTAATGTTTTGGAAGATAAGAACTTAGTTATCAGACTAAAATCCGAAATATTTTCCTTGAGGAAGTGTTTGTCAAACTTTTCCTTAGATAAGTAAAATTTTGATAAGATGTATTCTCAAATCCGACCTCTAAGGAATAATTATTGATTTTGTTATACTAGTTCTAAACTGATTTTTAGTAATAATTATTTTGTTCCTCAAAGTGCTCCATTCTACACTAAGTGTCAGTGTGGTGGGCATTAGACAAAAAATTGTTCTTTAAATAAAAATCTGTCATTAGGATTTCATAAAGCCTATTTTTCTAAGAAAATGTGGGTGCCTAAGATTTTGTTTTCTGAAATTTCTGGATCCAAGAAAGTTTGGGTTTTGAAAGTCTAACTCTTTTATTTTCAGGAAAATAGATAAAGTACCAAAAAAAATACATAGTACATAGACAGTGGATGTTCTAGGAATATGACTGATAACAAAAACTACTTTGAAAAGATTATCAAGACAAAAGGAGGAAAAGTAACTTTCAGAGATAATGCTAAGGGAGAAATTATTGGTATAGGTAACATTGTTCCTCTTGGAAAAACTTTGATTTAAAATGTTTTATTTGTTAAGGGTCATAAGCACAACCTCATTAGCATAAGAAAATTATATGATGAAGGTTACCTTGTGAATTTTAGTAATGACAAGTGGTTAGTACACAATTCCAAGGAAGAGTTTATTCTTTCTTCCAATAGGAAAGAGAATGTATACACACAAAACTTAGAGGACCTTAGGATCTAAGATCTACATTGCCTTAGTGCAATGGAAAATCATTCTTGGTTATGGCATAGAAGGTTAGGACACTGTAACCTTTGGAACCTATGAAAACTCTCTAAGAAAATATTAGTTAAGGATCTACTGGAGCTTAGATTTGATTCTTCAAAAGTTTGTGATCCTTGTCAATATGGAAGGCAATATAAATAAAGTTTTAAATTAGTCGGTGAAGTCTCAACTACTGATGCATTATAGTTAGTTCATATGGATCTTTATGGTCCAACAAAAACTGGAAGCATTGGAGGCAAGTATTATGTGTTTGTTTTAGTTGATGATTACACTAGATTTACATGGGTCTATTTCTAGCAAATAAATCTCAAGATTTTTCTTATTTCAAAAGTTTTAGAGCCCAAGTTAAAAATGACAAAAACCTTCCTTTGATAACTATTCATAGTGATCATGGAGGAAATTTTCAAAATTTTGATTTTGAAACTTTTTAAAGTAGAAAAGGAATTACTCATAACTTCTCAGCACCCAGAACACCTCAACAAAATGGTGTTGTTGAAAGAAGAAATAGAATTATTCAAGAGATAACTAGAACCATGTTGAGTGAGTATTCTGTTGCCAAACATTTTTGGGCTGAAGCTATAAGTACTGCTTGTTATACTATACATCTAGTTTTGATTATACCTTTTCTTAATAAAACTCCTTATGAGTTATAGAATGGTATAAAACCTAGACTTTTCTACTTCAAGGTTTTTGGTTGTAAGGTATTCATTCTGAATACTAAAGATAATCTACAGAAATTCACACCAAAATATGATGAAAGAATTTTCTTAGGCTACTCCACAACTTCTAAGGCTTATAAAGTTTTTAATAAAAACACTTGTACTGTTGAAGAAATAGTACATGTCAAATTTGATGAAACTGATACTTTTGTTTTTAAACAACCGAAACCTACATCTTAGGATGTGTTTTCAAAAACTCATTATCAACCTTTGTTAAAAGATCCTTTTGATAAGGAAGATGTCCAAGAAAATGTTTCTAAATCATTTAACCTAGAAGACTTTCTACCTTATATTGATGAATAGGTTTTACAAAACCCAAATCAGTTGTTTCTAAAGAATCATCCCAGTGATAGTATCATTGGTGATGTGAATCAACCTGTAAGGACTAGAAGTTACTTAAGAAATGAAGTAGAGCATCTAGCATTACTTTCCCAATTAGAAACAAAAAGAAATGACGAAGCATTAGGTGATGGTGATTGGATAAAAGCTATACAAGGTGAGATAAATGAATTTGATAGGAATAGAGTCTGGACCTTGGTTGAAAGACCCAAGGAAACTTCTGTTATTGGTGTAAAATGGGTCTTTAGAAATAAATGTGATGAAAATGGAATAATAGTAAGAAATAAAGATAGATTGGTTGCTAAAGGCTATAATCAACAAGAAGTGATAGATTAAGAAGAAACCTATGCTCCAGTAGCTATACTTAAATCTATTCGTATTCTACTTGCCTTTGCAACATTCTTTAATTTCAATATTTTTCAAATGGATGTGAAATGTGCTTTCCTTAATGGTTATGTTCAAGAGGAAGTTTTTGTTGAAAAACCTCTTATTTTTCAAGATCTAAAACATCATAAACATGTTTACAAACTTACAAAGCTTTGTATGGACTTAAGAAATCCCTTCAAGCTTGGTATGATAGACTTACAAGATTTTTGCTTCAAAATAATTACATTAAAGGAAATAGAGATCCAACCCTTTTTATAAATAAAGATAAGAAAAATGTTTTGATTGTTCAAATTTATGTTGATGACATTATATTTGGTTCAACTCAGCAATATTTAAATAATTCCTTTGTGGATCTAATGAAATCTGAGTTTGAAATGAGTATGATGGGTGAGTTAACATTTTTCCTTAGTTTTCAAATTTCTCAAAAACTGGAAGGAACCTACATATCCTAACATAAGTATATTAAATATCTTATTAAAAAGTATGTATTTGAAAACACTAAGAGTATAAGTACTCCCATCAGTACCTCAAATTCACTTGATCTTGATGAAGCTGGGAAACCAGTAGATCAAACATTTTTTTTGAAAAGAAGGAGGATAATATTAATGATGAAAATTAGTAGCAATACATAAACAAAGCCAAGAAGGGAAGTTGTCCAGACATAGATGGTTGACATCGAAGGGATCTGAGGCTTCCAGCTGATGGGACACATTATTTCCTTCCCTTTTGGTAAAGGAGAAGGTGCATCAAGAGAATCTTTGGCGCAGCGAGCAGATTCTCCTGATGATGAATCCAAAAGCCTAAAGTCCAGTGTCATTGTGGTAAATAGCATTGATAACTGAAAGGAAGTCCAACTCGATGTTGATATCAGCCCATCCACATTCCACAGTAAGAATCATCCCTACAAGAATGGCATAGGTCTCATAAACTGTAGGTTCCCAGAAGGCGTGATGTGGTTTAAACATCTTTTAGAGTTATGATAGGAAGTTTTCTTTACTTGATAGCTAGTCATCTAGAATTAATGTTTTCAGTATGCTTATGTACAAGATATCAATACAATCCTAAGGAATATCATTTAAATGTAGTGAAAAGGATTTTTTCACTACTTAAAGGGAACCATGAATTTAGGACTCCTTTATACTTCTGGAAATGATTTTATTCTAAAAGGTTTTTCAGATACTCAATTTGGTGGATGTAGAATGGATAAAAAAGTACATCTGGAACTTGTCATTTCTTAAGAGATTCATTAGTTTCTTGGTCATGCAAGAAGCAACACTCAGTAGCACTTTCTTCTACTGAAGCTGAATATGTAGCAGTTGGAAGTTGTTGTGCTCAAGTGTTGTGTATGCAACACACACTCAAAGACTATGGTATGAGTTTTACCAAAACACAAATTTTGTGTGATAATACTAGTGACATTGCTTTAAGAAAAAACTATACACATCACTCTCATAAAAAACACATAAATATTAGGTGTCACTTTCTTAGGGATCACACACAAAAAGGAGATATCATTATTCAATTTATCGGAACACAAGATCAACTTGCTGATATTTTTACAAAATATTTACCATCCGATAGATTTGAATTAATTAAACAGAAGTTAGGAATGATAACCATAAGGTAATCATACTTATTAACTTCTTGTTTAAACCTATATCCTTATAGTAATAAACTCTTTTTCATAGGGGGAGTATATCTGTTTTCCAGTTTTTCTAAAAAATTTCGTAGTCAGTTTTTCTAAAATTTTTCGTAGTCAGTTTTTCTAAAATTTTTTATAGTCGGTTTTTCTAAAAAAATTTCTAGTCAGTTTTTCTAAAAATTTTCATAGTCAGATTTTCTAAATTTTCGTAATTAATATTTTCTAAATTTTCATAATGAAGATTTTCTAAATTTTCGTAATGAATATTTTCTAAATTTTTCATAATGAAGATTTTCTAACTTTTCATAATGAAGATTTTCTAAATTTTCATAATGAAGATTTTCTAAATTTTCGTATTGAAGATTTTCTAATTTTTTGATAATAAATATTTTCTAAATTTTTGTAATGAAGATTTTCTAAATTTTCGTAATGAAAATTTTCTAAATTTTTGTAATGAAGATTTTCTAAATTTTTCATAATGTAGATTTTCTAAATTTTCCTAATGAAGATTTTCTTAATTTTCATAATGAAGATTTTCTAAATTTTCGTAATGAAGATTTCCTAAATTTTCTTAATGAATATTTTCTAAATTTTCGTAATGAAGTTTTTTTTCAAAATTTCATAGTCAGTTTTTTAAAATCAAATTTTCAGAATCTAAGGTTCTTCAAGAAGAATTTACTTCAATATGAATAATATTCCTAGCAATCCGAAAGGTATGTTTCCTTTATTAAGTTTTCATAATCATCTTTTACTTGATTGGTATTTTCATTTGTTTTTAAAAAATTTCGGATTCTTTTTTCCTTAAATCCGAATGTTTTTATTAAAAAAAACCCTCAAAAGATCGGATACTACCAAGATTTCCTTGAGATTATCATTATCAACTGTCATATCTAATCATAAGGATTTTTCAGCCATTGGATTGAGTTTTAAAGATGAACTATTATATCAAATTCCTATATAAAGGACTCCTCGATGGTTTTCCCACATCAAAACCCAAGCTATCGTGTACTGAAGTTCTGCCCTTCTACTTAAGCCCGTTCCGAACTTCTCAAATCTTGCTCAAATCTGAATGTCTATCGAAGAATATTCTCAGAAAGACATGTCAACTATCAAGCCAATATTGGAGTGTTAGGTTTATAGATAAAGGTTGGTGCATCCAAATTTCTTCACGAAGTATGACTCCATCATCTCAAAGAACATCAAAATGAATGGATGAGAAAGTGCTTCCGTATTGAAGTCAGGAGCTCAAGATTTAGTTTATCCGGATTTACTAGTTGAATTTTTTGAAATAGTAATTTTTTCAAGGAAGAAGGTAGAGATAAATTCTCTTTTAAGAGCTATGGGAAGACTTATGCTCTTTCATACACCAAGGCTGCTAGATTGGTTGGTATTCCGTTTGAAGGAGAAGCTGAGTTTTGTTCTCACAAGTTTCCTGATAATCAAGGAAGTTTCAATAATGTTAAGGCTATGACTTTCCTTGGAATTTCTGAAGTAAAGACTCCAAATATTTCCCATCTGTCTACAAATTATCGGATTCTCGAATTATGGGTTCAAGGATTTAAAATTCTGAGAAAAAGGGACAAAGACACATTGAAGAAGAGTGACATGTATATCCTGGATTTCTTGGTGAACATGAGGAAGGTTAATTTGGTTAAGCATATTCTGAATACGATCGAGAATATAAAGAGTGGAAATATGAAGTCTCAAATCATTATGTATCCAACCATTCTTTCAAAGCTGATTATTCAGTGCATGGAACCTTTCAAAATTCCTTGCAGTTCAAAATCAAGGAATTGAAAATTCATGATGGTTAGTGATGATACCTTGAGAAGGATGAATGTTGGATTTTCCAAAGAATCCGGAGAATTTTATGACTTGCCAGAGGAAGAAGCTAAAGCCATATCGAAGAAAAAGGATGTGGATGAGACTTCCAAAAAGGGTGCAAGGAATAGAAAAGTGAAGGAAGTGGAAGAAAAGAAAAAAACTCCATTGGCCAAGGAAGTCCAATCCGTACCTCCAAAACCTAAGCAAAAAAAGCTTATCCGGATGAGGTAGCAGCTAAGTGGAGGGAAGACAAGAAGAATAAGAAAGAGGGGAGCCTAAGTTTGGACTAGACCCTACTGAAGAAAAATATCTGAAGGGGAAGACAACTGAGTATCTAGAAAGGAAAGAGAAAGAAAATAAACAAAAGAATAAGATGGCTGAAGCAGAGATTGTGCAATCCCTTCCGAGGGATACTGAGAAAGCTTCTGAAAAAATTCTGGTACCATAATACTTCCTAGTAGAATCTTTACCTGAAACTCTAGGGAAGAAATTTGTGACTCCAAAAAAAGTTGAAAAAGTCAAAGAAGTAGAAGAAGTTGAAGAAGAAGTAGAAAGCGGTGGTGATACCGCAGATTTTGTTAAGAAATTAGAAGATTTCCATGAGAAAGAAAGCCCATCTGAGAAGCTCTCAATCCGAACTTCTGAAGAAGAATCTTCAAAGCTGGCTACCCTTGGAAAAGATGAGAAAGGAGAAGATGACAAGGCTAAAGAATAAGTGAATAAGCTGTCTAAAGAAGAAATTTTTAATCATCATTTCATTCACCCTGAGGATGATGAGGCAAGAGCTTAGAAAGAAAATATTGATGAAGATAAAAATTTTCAGCTGTCTGATAGTGAACATGAATCTCCAGATGAGGAATCCATTCCAAGAACTGATAAGGTAAAATAGGTGGTTGTTGATACACCTAGTAAAGCTATTGTAAAGAAGAAGAAAGCTGGTGGATCTTTAAAGAGGAAAGATGCTGAGCTAGAGAAAGAGCCCTCACCAAGCAAAGTTTCAGATTCAGAATCATCATCCCTTGGACATGATTTCGTGGTTTAGTAATTGAAGAAGCTTGTTGGCACCATTCTGATTTTTCCAAGCATTGACTCGAGATTTCAGATTCTTCAACACACCTTGAACCATAAATCGGATTTTGTATCCATATTAATGGATAAGTGTGTCAAGCTTGAGGCCAATTTCAAGAATTTTTTCATCAACTAAAAATCCCATAGAAGATCATGTAGGAAGATGACTAGTTGGTCAAGGAAAACCATAGAATACATGATAAATCTTGATGAGTTCCAAGATAGTGTCAAGGAGGCATTTGACATTGAATATGGTAAAATCAAGGATCTCCCAAGCAGTTTTGAAGAAAAGCTAACTCTAGAACAAAATTCTTGGATTTAAGAAGTGAAGGATTTGAATGGGAAATTGTATTCAGTTGCCCAAAGTTGGAAGAGAGAAAGAGATCTCAGGATGTAGATAGAAGAAAAGATAGTCAAGCAGGAAGAATCTATAAAGAGTCAGGCCAAATTACTCAAGGATCAGGAATATAAAATCAAAGCTTTAGAATAGAAAGTTGAGGATCAGGATCAAATTCTTAAGCAATCAGAGGAAGATCATAAGGATCTCAAGAAGCTGAAGACAATAGTGAAGAAGCTGATTCCCAAGTAAAAGGAAGGATAACCTTGTTTAAATCCGATCTTTTGTTGTATTTTTCTTCCTTGTATAAATTTTTCCTATCACAATGAAATGTTTGGTTGCTTGTCTTTTGGATGTGTTGTACTAATTTTTTAGGTACCATAATTTCTTTTCCATTCCCTCAAATTCTTTTTGAAAATCACAAAGGGGGAGAAATGAAAAAATAATACTAAGAAAATAAGAAATGTCCCTAAGTAAGGGGGAGTTTATCTACGAGGGAGTTTTCATTACAAAGATTTATGTATTCATGATAATGAAAAATCTCATTCCGGAAATCAAGAATACAATCCTTAGTGTTCCAAAGCCTAAGGTGGAGTTAGTTGTATTCATCCTTGCCCATGTGTGTTAAGGGAGATAATTTTTCTTATGTCCTTATATATTTTTTCATAAGGATGTTTGTGCTTTCCCAAAATGGGGAGATTGTTGAGTTAATTAGGTTTCCTTATGAATTTTCCATTCCTTCTTGTTTTGAAAATCACAAACACCTTATATTAAGGAAATTATTTTTACCCTATGATTTACTTGATAAGGGAAATTTTCATTTCCCAAGGAAATTTATCCTTACCATGTTTTTCATTGTTCATTATTTTTCACTAAGTGTAAAATTTGGTTTCATATCTAAAAACTTGGAATCATATAATACTTAGATATAGAGATTTTTTTTTCAGGATCCGAATTCAGATTTAGAATTATCTGAATTCAGACTCTGAACTTTTTTGAGTTCAGACTCCGATTTCTCTTAATTCAGATTCGGAATTCTCTGAATTCAGGTTCCGAACTCTTACGAGTTCAGACTCCAAATTCTAATGAATTCAGACTCCAAACTTTCTGGATTCAGATTTTTAATTCTCTGAATTTAGACTCTGAACTTTGTAAGATCAGACTCCGAATCCTAATAAATTCATACTCCAAACTTTGTAAGTTCAGACTCGGAATTCTTATAAATTTAGACTCCAAATTCTACTAAATTCAGACTCTGAATTTCCTTAAGATTCAGACTCCAGATTTCTATATAATTCAAGTTCCAAATTATTTTGAAGACAGAATCCGAATATTCTTGTATTATAGATACCAAATGTGTTTTTGGTTAGACTCCTAACTTTCATTTTTCCTTACACTTCAAAAAATAATTTTAGTTAAGTAACTATATTTTTTCTTACACTTGTTTTGGTTATAAAATGATGTCGTGCATTCAGTTACTAACTAACCATTGTTTGAGTGACACATATACAGGTCCATCCAAAATTCAAGGAAAAATATGACCGTTAGAGGAGGGAGATGACCATTGAAGCTGTGCCTATAAATAGGAGCTCATTTGAAAGATCTCAATACTTTTCTATAAATCTAGAGATTATATGTTGTTGAAGTGATTTATATAAAGAGACTTTCATTCTTAGTGCATACTGAACTTATTGTTCAGATTTTCTTTGTACGACTCTGAATGTTGCTGAGTACATTAGAGGGCTTCCGGGGAGAGGAAGACATAGGTTCCGATTAACTTAAAGTTCGAGGACTTCCTTGCTAATAAAGAAAGAGGTGCCGAATACCTTGAAGTTTAGGGCCTGTGGAGATAACAAGACAGACTCCGATATTCGTATCGAGGGCTTACCCTGGTGTGGGTAAGATTGACTTTCTTGAAAGTATAAATCAAGGGACCTTTATCCAAGGTTTTTGGATACCCTTCTATTTGGTTTAAACGATTTATTACTTGTTACTTGTATTGTTTCAAGTTTTCCACTTCATTTTGATTGTTGAGGAAAGTATAACTATCTTATACATCCTTATACTTGTATACTCTGAGTTAGTAAGATTCTATACACTTTAAGGTAGAATCTTTATCTTTGTAAACTTTTGTTTAGTTTCATTTCCAGAACCACTTTTCTGGAATTACATTCTCAGAATCATATTTCTGGAATCGATCAAGTGTGTAGAACTATAGGTTTTGTGAATTACCTTGTTTAACTTTATTAAACATCATCATATTTAAAATTTATAAAGGAATTTTTTATAGTATACAATTCACCCCCTCTTGAATTTTGAGCATCATTAGATACTTCATACAGTATCTATATTATTTTGATCTTATATTTGGTATTATAGAGTATGTTATACTCCATACCATCTCAATAGCAGATGCCCTTTGGGTTGTGTAGAGCTCCACCCACCTTTCAAAGGTATACGATGGCTATATTTTTGGATATGATTGGGAGAATCATTGAGGTTTTCATTAATTATTTCTCCATTGTGGCTATCACTTTTGATACATGTCTTGGAAATCGTGAATTAGTTTTGTAAAGATGCATTGAAACCAAACTTGTTCTTAATTTGGAGAAGTGTCAGTTCATGGTAATATAGGGTATTGTTTTTGGTCATATGGTGTCCAATATAGGTTTGTAATTTAATACTGCTAAGATAGAAGTCATTAAAAAACTTCCACCTCCTGAAAATGTAAAAGGTATTATAAGTTTCCTAGGGAATTCCGGTTTCTACTGGAGATTCATAAAAGACTTTTCCAAAATAAATAATCCCTTTTGTTCTTTGATGGTCAAGGATGCACCTTTCAATTTTGATGAAAAATGTTTGAAATCATTTAATCTGTTAAAATATAAACTCACTACATCACTTATTATCACTACACCCCATTGGAAACTTCCTTTTAAACTTATGTGTGATGCTATTGATATTGTTGTAGGTGCTGTCTTTGTATAGAAGAAAGATAGGAAGTTATATGTGGTGTATTATGATAATAGATTACTAGATGAAGCCCAAAAGAATTATACCACCACGGGAAAATAATTTCCATCTATTGTGTTTGATCTAGATAAGTTTAGATAGTATTTGTTAGGTTCAAAAGTCATCATTTTCCCCGATCATTCTTCTTTAAAGTACTTGTTGTCTAAGAAGGAAACTAAACCCAAGCTGATTAGATGGATTTTTTTGCTACAAGAGTTTGATTTAGAGATTAGGGATAACCAGGGAGATAAAAATTTAGTTGCTGACCACCTATCTAGGCTTTCTCTTACTCAATCCGAGTCTGAAGATCCTAGGGAAATAAACTCTTCATTTCCTGTTGAGAAGCTACTTATTGTTTCAATCAGGAAATCTTCTTGGTTTGTAGATTTTTCCAACTTCCACACCGTAGTTGTATTTCCCAAAATTTTTTCCAATAACCAAAGAAATAAATTCATTTATGAACTTAAATACTACCTTTGGGATGACCCCATGCTGTTTAGGAGATGTTCTGATGGTATTCTTCGGATATGTGTACCTGAGAAGGAGATGTTTCCTATTTTAGAGATTTGTCACTCCTCACCATGGGGAGGTCACACCATGGTGGTGAAAGGACTGCTCAGAAAGTTTTACAATCTGGTTTCTATTAGCCTAATATTTTTAAGTATGCTAGGAGCTATATTTTTTGTTGTGATAGATGTCAGAGGTTAGACAATGTGGGTAAGAAGTAAGAGTTACCCCAAAAAGGAATTCTAGAAGTTGAAATTTTTGATGTCAGGGGTTTAGATTTCAAGGGTCCATTTCCATCATCTCATGGGAATGCGTATATTATTGTTGCTATAGATTATGTGTCAAAATGGGTTGAGGCAGTTTCACTGCCTAACAATCAAGACAATTTTGTAATTAAGTTTGTTAAGAAGAACATCTTTTCAAGATTTAGAGTCCAAAAAGCCTTTATCACTAATAATGAAACACATTTTAAGAACTTTAAGTTTAATGATTTGATGAAAAATTATGGTTGTGTTCATAAAACTGGCACTCTTTATCATCCATAGTCCAGTGGAAAAGTGGAAATTTCAAACAGAGAATTGAAATAGATACTTGAGAAAACGGTGTCAAATTCTAGGAAGGATTGGTCTCTAAAACTAGATGAAGCTTTATGGGAATATAGAACTAGTTTCAAGACCCCAATAGGTATGTCTTCTTACATTCTGTTGTTTGGGAAATGTTTTCATTTACCTGTGGAGTTGCAACACAAGTCTTATTGGGTATTTAAGTCTCTGAAATTTGATTTTAAGAGTGCTGGTGAGAGGATATTACTTGAGCTGAGTGAGCTAGATGAGATTAGGAGAGATAGTTGTGATAATTCAAGGATTTATAAAGAGAGTACTAAAATCTTTCATGATTCAATTATTCAAACCAAATAATTAAAACTTGGATAGAAGGTCCTTCTCTTTAACTCAAGACTTAAACTCTTTCCTAGAAAACTTAGGTCAAAGTGGTCCTGACCATTTACTATAGTGAGAGTTTTGAAGAATGGAGTTGTTGAAATTGTTGGTGAAGAGAACAAACCCATGTTGGTTAATGGGAAGAGAGAGAACATTATTTTGAGAGACAGCCAAAGGGCTTGGATGCCTTTACTGTAGTTGAAAATTGATTTTAAATAAATTCTTACTGAAGAATTTAAAACTTAGCATTGCATGGGAGGAAACCCATGTCCTTTCTTCTGTTTTTACTTTTTCTTACTTTGAATTAAGTGTTGATGTGTTGTCTTCTATATGCTCTATCTCTGCTAAAATTTTGTTCTTGGTTTACATGCTCTGTGTTTTTAGGATGCTGCTGCTGGTGACATCTAAGGAGTGGAATTCCCATATTGAAGGATTAATGAAAAAATATTAAGTCGGGTAAGTACCTTACTATTAATTTCTATTTCATTATTTCGATCCTTACTACTTTAAAAAAAAATTGATGCATATTTTGTTTGAAAAATTCTGCTTTATATGTTGCTACTTTAAAAAATTCTGCATGTGTTTAAAATCCTGCTTGTATTGGAATAAAAGTCGGCAGTACGTCCTTGTGTAAATAAAAATTCTGCATGTATTTCACTGCTGAAAACTGAATTTCATTTTTAATAAAACCTTTTAATGCATGAACTGAATTGTGGGGGGTACATGTAGGATGAAATTTTTTGTATTGAATCTGCTTTAGGTTGGGGTGTTTTAGCATTTATTCTTTTGCTCTATTGAACATATTATTGAACTCAATCTGTTAAAATGATTACACCCAGTACATAGTGAACTCACACTTCACATGTTACTATTGAGATATATTGAAAATTATTCACTATACTAAATACTAATGTGTGTACTTTCTTATAAACCTACTGATAAATTATTCATTGTGTCAAACAATAAATTTTTAACTTCAAAGAGACCCTTCATTCATGTCATAAATCTGCTCAATTGAAAATCTGTTTTGAACTATAACTATCAAATTTTTCTTCTCCATTTTTGAAATTAAACTTTGGGGACAAAGTTGAGTTTTAAGTGTGGGGGAGGGGGTCAATTATTGACTGGGCTAAACTATGTTTTATTTAAATCCCATAAATTCCCACTAAAACTTAAATATTTTTGTAAAAAAATGGTTAAATTTTTTCAAATTTTTTTCATAATTTTAGGCTTTACACTATTTCTAATTTGGGGCTTGCCTTTGAATGATACCTGATTAGTAGTTAAGAGTTGCTTTGAATCTGAAATTAATGTGGGTTGATGATTACTAAGTGTCCTTTCTTAGTGATTTAATGGAAATTTGGTTTAGGGTCTATTTTTTGAGATAGATATGGGTGACCTATTAGTGGAGTTATGATCATAACCATTGGAATTGGGAGTTTTATTTTTATTATAGGGGATTCAGTTTTATTTTATTTATTAAAGTAGTCATCTTAATGAGACCATGTAAATGATTTTTATAAAAATATTTTGAAACTGGAGTAATTTTTGGCATCTGGGATCCCACGATGAATCTTCGAGACCCTAGACGCTGAGTGTATTTCTGTTTACTATAAGCCCTATGTACACCTTGAATAAGTGTACTGTACAGTTCTTAGCACATGATACACGGCTTGGAAAAAATTAAATAAAGTGTCAAGGTTCAAAAACGAGTTAATTAAGGTGAGGGGAAGGATGAACGCCAGATGAAGAAGGGGTCAATTGGTTTATATGAGTTCCATTTAGGTTGTATTAATAAAGTGATTTAAAAAAAAATATTTTTGGAACCTAGGTGAAAAGTCAAAGTACAAAGTTCCTCTGGTTATGTTTTTAATTTCACTGTTATTTTTCCTCTTGTCACCCTCAGACATTGAACTTGAGTTTGGATCGAAATGAGTCACTATGAAGTATCACATATGAGGCATGACATCCTCATTGTTTGATGATTCATAGTTTTCTAGATTACCCTTTAGGTATTTGTTCTAGGCAAGATGCATTTGAACATATTTTTCAAAAATCTTGTTTTCATGTTTCTGTCCTCTGTTCTTAAATGATGGACATGCTATATTTTGAACAAGGGTGTCTTAAATAACTCTTTTCTATTTTTTAAAGATAATAAAGAATGAGATTGTTTGAGGAAAAACAATGATTAAGTGTGGGGGAATTTTATGAGGCATTAAAAACAAATGTTTTTCCACATATTTTTAATTAATTTTTAACAATTTAATTATTTATTTTTACACTTTTTAATTAATAATGGAACTATTTTATTTTTATAAATAAATTTATCAATTAATCATTTTTTATAATTAATCATGTTTTTTAAGTTTATAAATCGATAATTTATAGTTTAATTTATTTTTATAGTCTAAAAATTTATTATTTAGTTTAGTGTCTCAGCCTTCTTAATTAATTATTTGACTAATTAATTAATTAATTAATCTCTTAAATTACATTTGAATAATTTTGTAGTTTAAATTTAGAAATTCATGTACTAAAACTTAATTAATTTAAAATAACTTAATCAAAATAAAATAATTTATAGATGTCTTTTAACAAGTCATTAATTTTAAATTTAATTTTAAAAACTCACTATATTTATTAAATCTCGTTAATTTAATTTTGTTAATTAACTTAAGTATTTAATAACAAAATAATTAACTGTATACATTAATTAATTTAATTTGTTTTATTAGTTATTTTTAATAATTTAAATTTGTTATATTGATGTTTAGTTTAAGTTTTTATAAATTTTAAATAATATAGTTGACTTTTGATTTAGTTTACATTTTGTTCTAATTTAAGTTTTTATTTTGAAACTTTTAATAATTAAAGTCTAGTTTTAATTTTTTCATAAATTAATTTAATTTTTTGAGTCTCAATTATTTTAGTTGAGTTTTATTTTAAATTAATTATATTCTGTAGAATTTATTTGAATTTTAATTTGTATTTAATAACTTTGTTGTTTGCAGATTAATTCCATAGTCACGGTGGCACCGGTCTAACCCTCTCTCATTACTGTCTTAAAAAGTTTGCTACCGCTTCCCCTGCAATTCCTTGATTTAATGGTCTCACCCCTGTCACGGTGCCACCATGCACCGTTTCTATTTCACGGTGGCACCGCCCCACCATGCACTGTTTCCTTTATGGCGCCACAAAAAATTCCCTTTACTATTTCACCATGTTTACAGTCACACAACAAACCTCCTCAAACCGGTTCCAGAGTAACTCTCTTTCATTGTGCTACCGTTTACTTCCGTTACCATTACAATCTCAAACCGGTGCCACCTGTTCCTTACTCACCTAAACATTTCCCTGCCTTTACTATCTCACTCCCCTCCTTTCCACCATCACCATTTCTGCTAAACGGTGGCACCATTTTTCTTAAACCAGTCTCACAGTTGTATGACATCTTCTTCCACCATTTCAATCTCTTCCCACATCCACTACAGACCAAGAATCAGACCAGATTTTCAATCATAGACCCATTAAACTTCTCCACCGCTCCCGTATTTCCACAGCTAGAATAATTGAATACCGAAACAAATAAAAAATTCCAGTATTTCACTTAATCTATGAACTATTATAACAGATTTCATTTGTGCCACTGTTGTTCTAGAGAAGCAAGCCATCACCTGTTACCACCGCTAAGCTAGGAGAATAATCGCCGCTTGTGCCTCAGCTTAGATCTGAACCAAGACAAGCTGAAAGAGGATCTTGTGCCATAATCTACTGGAGGTGTAATCCCAGTCTGTTGATCTGATGACACCACCATCGGTGGAGTTGATGCCGGAAGAGGCCGGTTCCATTGTTGCTATCCGTTGAGATGGGTTGGCCACCACCAGATCTGTGAGTTGCCTGACCTGTGTTATCGTACAAGTCCAAGGAGGTCAAGCTGTGCCGATGTAAGCCGTCGTAGGGCTCCATGGAAGGAGTATACCACTAAAACCCGCACCCCTTGAAGCCTTATCCATCACTGATGCACGAGGCTGATTTGCATTGCTGATGAGAGGAGGAGCCAGAGGCTTCTTGAAGAAGCCTAAATCCCCCCTGTAGCGCCGATTTGGGGGGGATAAGTTTAACAAAAAAATAATTAAAATATTTAACAAACAAACCAAATAATTAATAAATAAAACAAACAAATAAAATACAATATATAATAATTTTAATATATAACTATTTTAATATTTATAATTAGATAAGTTATAAAATAGAGTATAAGACAAACTAATAAGAATTTATAAACTAAAAATATAAAAAATAATAATTTATAAATAAAATTATTTTCTTACTAAAATAGATATTTCAACACTTTAATTTCAGCAGAATAAATAAAATAATTAAATTAATAAAGTAATTTATTTGGGTCTAATTTAATAATCTAATTAAGTTAAACTATATAATTATTAATAATATTAACACTTATTAAATAACTTAATTCATAATAATAAAATTAAAAACTAAATAATTTTATTCAATTATAGAATTAATAATAAATTAATAATCATAATAATAATATGTAACAATAATTATCAATTAATATTTTTGTTGAATAACTTTAGTTAAATTTTTAATAAGTATTATAACATTAGACTTTAAAAAATAACTATTATTTAAATTTCTTCATGATTTAAATATTTTATTTTTTTAGCTGTTCAGGTTCACACCAAAGCCTAAAAATCTTCTAGGTTCACACAACTAACTAAATGAGAGTTAGTTACATGCGAAAATATAGCGTGATGTGTCAGTCGTGAAAAAACGCACATGTGTGGTGCTCAAGTGAGAGAACTTTGAAGTCGGTGTAAAACAATGGGTGATGAGAAGCAGGTGAAAATTGATATATAAAGTAGTGGAACAGTGAAATGGGGATTTATTTGAGGCATTGGAGGGGGATTTCATTCGATACATTCGATCATTCACTTCCAAGCAGAGCAAGAACCTGGGGGCGAATCTTGGAGAATTTCTTGGAGAACTACTTCCTGGAGACCCGAAGGCCAGGAGCAGCAGTGATTTGAGCTAGGAGAGGGATATATCTTTCTATGTTCTCTTTCAAATCTCTTTCTTGTAATTGAATAATTTTAGTTTATGTAATAGAGATGATTTTTTGATAATTCTTCCAGTTCGGGGTTAAAATAAAGTCTTCTAGTTATCTTTCTTCTTCTTTCTCACTATCATTAGAATGTCATCGGAATTGATCGGTGAGATTAGCTATGGTTGCATTCAATTGCAACATACCACTTTCACTTAGTCTCAGAATTCCAAAATCATTCAGTGAGTTTGATTGTGGATTAATTTTCTTAAACATTTTAATTGAAACAAAAACTACAGAACTAATGGTGAGTTCGTTCTGTCGTCTTTTTCAAATCAAAATTCTCATAGTAGATTAATATTGGAGTGGCGAACTCCAAGATTTGTCATCTTGAGTGATTCATATCCTGGTGAGGGAATTAAACCACTTATTTTTAGTGGTACTAGTTGTAGTCACAATCGTGAGAAGGAACATTTTCAAAACTAGTAGAATTGATAATTTTCCCCGAACGCATTTCTATTGATTGTTCACTTATCAGAATTTTATATCTCTATTAATCACTATTTTTAGTTTGTTTTTTTCATTACAATTTAGAACAAAAACTCAAAAAAATTGTGGTGTTTCATTTTTGCTTTTTAATAAACACAATAAAAATTGGATTTTAAAAAAAAAAATAGAAAATCTACCCCACTGCTGACAACAGTTGAATATTTTGAAAGTTTTTTTAGAAGAATATTGGTTATAATCACCTTCCCTGTGGGTTCAACCCTGTTTTCCACATATACAGTAGTTAGTAGGATTATAAATTTTAAACTTTGACCGAATTCAATGACGGTTTAGGTCACAACTCTTTGGCATACCTCTTCTAAGATATATAGATGCCGCAATGTTGTTGCTTTACTTTTATGCCCAGGAAAAAGGACATGAGACCTTCGTCAGTGATCTCAAACTCCTTGAACATGGACCCCTTGAATTCATCAAACATCGATCGACTGTTCCCTGTAAACAACAAATCATCAACATACAAGCATGCACTAAGTATTTCTCCATGATCATTCTTCTTGATGTAAACTGAATGCTCATATGGATATTGGGTGAAGCCGTTCTCTCAAAGATAGTTGTCGATACGTGTATTCAAAGTACATGAAGCTTGCTTCAACCCATAGAGATCTTTCCTCATACGATATATGATACATTTTTTTTGAATTTTAATTTTTTCATTTGCATGCGCAATTTTTCATTGTAAATTTACAATATATTTTTTAAAAAATTCATACATTTTATTTGTTTATACAAACAAAATACAATAAAAAAATTACACATAGATACATTTTTTGAGAAATTAAATGACTATATGCGTATATATATATTCAAGTATATAAATATATATATATATATAATTACATATGTATATATATTACTATAATTATTCAAATATATATAAATATATCTATAAGTAGATGAAATTATGTAACACCCCAAGATTTCATATACGTTATTTCTTCAAAGTAATTCAATAACTTGCACTACACGCAACCCTGAGTTCAAGCGCACCACGATTTACCAAACTAGCCGTTCAAAAGAGGTTATGAATAATATTAAATGAATTTTGACCTTTATATAATATTTATTATTTTAGAATCCATATTTTGAGTTTTTTAGACATAATGTAAGAATAAATTCAATTTTTTAGATAAATGAAGTATTTTTCAGAAAATGCAATTTTACCGCCTTTTGAGGGTGAACCCTTTTTAAATCCAATATCTGACACTTTTATATATTAAATTTGAAAAAATAAACTTCTTCTTTAGAATTGAGAGATAAAAATTTAGTTTTTATAAATTTTTGGTATTTTTCTGATAACTTTCATATTTTGGTGAATAGTAAAAAATACTAAATTTTAATTTAAAACAACTATTTTAATCGAAATAATTTATAGTGTAAAATTATAAATTTTAATGGTTTGGAAGTATAAATAGATTATATTTTTACCATTTAATTTAATTCCGGTCATTTTAAGTAATTTTACTTTGAAATTGGACATAAACAAGTGTTAATCTTTTGATAGTTATTATTTTTTAAAAATATGCCTTTTGGTTTTGACAAATTGAATTAATTTTAAATTAATAAATAAAATTTCTATGTTTTGAATTTAGTAAAATAGACTTAATTTTTGAATTTTTAATATCGAAATTATCTTAGGGTGAATTTTCGGTATTTTTCTGAAAACTATTAATTTTTGATGAATAGTGAAAAACACTGAGTTATAGTTTAAAACCAAATTTTTATTTAAATAATTATTTATTTTATTTAAATTAATTTATGTCAAATTAGATACATAATACCTATATAATTTAAATTTAATTCATTGGATTTTTTTTATAATAATTTTAGATGTATAAAAATTTTATTGAACTTTTCACCGTCTTTTTCCCACCTCCTAGGATAATTTACAAATTCACATAAAACTTAATTTTACCACTTCTGTTAGTTGAATTTAGAAAATACGGGAGAAAAGATTAATACCAAGGAGTAAAATGTATTTTAATAAGATAAAAATAATTTTTGGTGAATAATAACTTTTGACTTTTATTTACCTCGGTTAAAGGTAAATATGACAATTCAAGGTAAACAGAATATTGTAATAATTCAAAATTATCTTAACACATGTACTAACCTTATTTTATGAGTAATTAATGACCATGGTCATCCTTGGGTCGATTTGGGGACCCCATGGAGACCCTTATGAATGATAATGACACTTTGATTAATTAATTTAAAGTAAAGGCAAAATTGACAGAAACAAAAATCCTTTAGTAATTACTTTTTATATGGTGTTATGTAAGTAATATTTTTGACTATAAATATTCATTGGAAAGATAATAAGATTTAATAAATCATGGTATTTTTTTTATAATTTTTAGACATTGAATAAATTAAATTATTTATGACACAATAATGATGCAGTATTTACCTCATTAATGAATGATTTAAATAAATTAGATTATAAATATTAAAATAATATCCAAAACATGTCCAATTATTATTGGATTATTTTATTTAAACCATGAGTCATATTATCTTTGACCCTAATGATTTTTTGACCTTTAGAAACCAAATATCATTATATAATAAAATAATATTTTTACACTTTCCTAAAGATCCCCTCCCCCCCCTTATAAAAGGAGACCACTTCTAACCAATTACTCACACCTCTCAAGCCTTTAGGCTCATCCAAACTATGACAAATTAATCTCCCTACATCCCTCACCTCATACTAGAAGCCTTACCTTATGATGAAGTCACTTCAAGAAGTCCTTTTAGTTCAAACAAAAGGAAGTTACCCAAATTAAAGGTAACAGTTTCTCTTAACTTCTTTTATTTTATTTTCCTTCTCCAACCCTTAAAATATTTTTATTCCTTTATTTTATAACAAAAACATTATAATAAATATACTATGATGTTGTTATGAGAAGTATTCAAACTACACTTACACACACCTCCATCTAATGGGTGAAGAACATAATGTTTCTGTGGATGGCAAACTAACGCCTCTTGAAATGATGATTATTCAATTACCTCCTAACACCTCTCATGGTGGCCATTATGATGGAAATTTATTTATATATGATACATATTATGTTTATGTTTTATTAATGCTTATGTATTTTTCTTTTATATAACACCTTAATGGTTTCCATTATGGTTAAACACGATAATTTCATTTGAGGAAGTACGGACTACCGCCCCCTCAAAGTGATATGACTCGTTAATACCATATGTGAGACATATAAAGGATGAAGTTAATGATATTATATATTATATTATACTAAAATTATAATATACCTATGTATCATTATGTTTTAATTCCATTAAAATAAGAAATAGAAATGAAAGTAGCGTTCATGCGTACATACAGCTTACCGTCTCTATGAACGATGCATTTCATTTCTTACCCCAAAATGATATGTACGGTTATAAATACATGTATATACTGGATATATATGATATATATGATATCTAAATCATGATTAAAATTATATATATAATGAAATTTTGACCATGCAAACAACTTGTAACCATAAGGTGTTCATTTTTGACTCAAGTGCCAAATATTGACAAATAAACGTTATTAACTTAAATGATTACATTATGTTTATAACATGGTAATAAGTGATATAAAATGAATAATAAACTTGAAAAAGGTTCTTAAGAAAGTAGAAATTAACTTTAGTTTATTTTTTAGGATATTAAAGAACGAACGGGTCAAGTTGGTCAGGAGGTAAGGGGTTTCTTATCTAACTTTTTATTCCGTGATATTTCCATTGTTCACCACTTATTTATTGCATGTGGTGTATTGTGTACTACCATTTGATATATATTATCCTGATTATTTTTATATTCATGATATTCTGTGATTAATTTTGTTGTTATTGACTATTGTTCATATGACTCAACTGATTACAAAGAGGTAAGGATTAATTTCACAATCTCTTCATTATCCGAGGTTGTTTATACGTAATTATCTACTGGGACCTCTTTATCATCCACATCTATGTTTCTTAAAAATATATTCCAATTTTTTTTACTATTTACTAGACTATGGGTTAAAGTCATTTGTATCTTTGTTTAAATTTTTATAAAATGGTTTTAAAGGAATCTTTCCGTCATTTTTCAAACAAGGTACTTTTAACCTTTTCAACAAAATATAGGTAAGAATGTTTTTTTAACTTATACAGTGGGTGCGGCTATTTTCCACCATTATAAAATCGTCGAATATTACCTTACAAGATTATAATAATAATTTAAAAATAAATTTTTTCTTCATAATTATGTGACTCTTAAATTATTTCAAAATAGGAAGAGATATTTCTCTAAAAAAAGGTTTTGATTTCATCTATGTCAACATCCTATGATGGATTTTAACTTTATTTGAAGTTGATTTAATATAATACAATCTTCCATATTGTATTGAATGAGTTAAGATATGTTTGACAGTGGATGTTCTATTTTTATACCATTCATGTTTTATGGTTAATGTGTTTACATTTCGTATGCTAGTTTTAATACGAATGTTTATGTTATATTTCAACCTTTTCTTATGATGAATGTATTGGACTAGTATGTTTCGGGTTGGGGACCAGTAAAAGTAAGACCTCTGGGTTGGGGTCTGGTTACAGAAGACCCTTTGGGATGGAGTCCAATTACAGAGTCTCTCCGGGATGGAGTCCGATTATAGAGGCTCTCCGGGTTGGAGTCTGGTTACAGAGGTTCTCTGGGATGGAGTCCGGTTACAGAGGCTATCCGGGTTTGGGTCCAGTTACAATTAGCCCATAGGTCCTGAAACGAGGCCTTGACATAGAAATTAAAGTCTATTATTATACATTCCCTCATTATGAAAATAATATTGATGGTTCATGTGGTCATTCGACTAGTAGAATACCCATGATTATGTTTCATTATGGCATTATTTACTCAGCTCATATTCCTGCCATAAAAGTATTCATGTTTATTATTGGTAAAGGCATGTGGTTTCAATTATTCATTATGCTTAATATTTATGTTATCTTCCACTGTATTTCTTACCTTTACTGAGCATTTGAGCTCACCCCTTTCTATGTTTTATTTTTCCCAGGATTTCAAGAAGTGTATTGTCATTGATATGCAGGGTTATGCTAAGGGAATAATGACGTTTATAAAGGATTATTTATGTTGTGTTGTATGTTATAAAGTGTAATGTAACATTCATGTATGTAATCTATTTTCCAAGACTGCTAAACTGATTGGTCCTTCGGGACTTTATTCCTTGTAATCATGCCAATGTATTAAAATAATGCACTGACTTTGGGTAACTTGGGTCAGGGTGTTACAAATTATAGGTATGTACTTGCATGCAGCCATGCAAATATAAAAGTATTTACAAATACATATATATATATAATGAATTCTTACATAATTACACACATGTGTAAAAATTATTGAACACAGAAACACACATGTATATATAATAAAAATAAATGTATGTCTACATACATACATATATGTATGTGTTAAATATATGCCTACATACATACATAAATATATATATATATATATATAAACACGTGGGTATATTTATACATGAAAATTAATATATTTATATACATGCATATATACTTAAAAACATATTTTTAATAAGAGCACATACACGTACATATAATCATACATACATATAAATATCAATATATACATATATGCATGCATGCATATATATTAATATAATTATTTTCAAATATATATAAGTATATGCATAATATTATATATATTCATATATATATATATATATGTGTGTGTGTGTGTGCGTAAAAACACATACATAAAAACACAGAGACACACACACACACATGAATGCATGCATGTTGTTTTTGTATCTAACTATGTAGATGTATAGTTGTAAATAATTATATTAATAAATTTGTATGCATGTAAGTAATTACATTGATATTTTTATATATACTACTTTATATGAATGTATGTATGCACGTTTATACAAATTTTTTCATGTACTTATAGTTAATCATGCATAATTTCATATATATGTATATATGTATATAACTATTTTAATATATATTCATGTACTTGTTTAAATATATATTCATGTATGTATCCATGTATGTACCTATGTTTCAATATGTTTGTGTGTGTAAATATGTATTAATGCACACACATGGAAGATTTACAATGCCAACCTTCACTAGGAAAT
The DNA here is from genome assembly GCA_963277665.1 of Viscum album. Taxonomy (NCBI): domain Eukaryota; kingdom Viridiplantae; phylum Streptophyta; class Magnoliopsida; order Santalales; family Viscaceae; genus Viscum; species Viscum album. The sequence goes on from OY728140.1 coordinate 500,081,998, forward strand.
CTCAGATGAGAGGTTCATACACTTCCATAGATTGGGGTAAGGGATGCATCACGTTTTATTAGTGCTACACAGAAATAGTTGATAAAAGCCTCACCTTTATCAGAGCTAGCTAAAAGCGCTAATAATAGTTTTTAATAAAAAATTATTATTAATATATATATAATTATTATATTTATATTCAAAACTAATGTTTATTTATATGTAGTAATAAAAAACCGCATGTTTATAATTAATATAAATATGATATATTAATATATATATTTATATATATATATATATTGTTTAAAAAAAGTATATATAAGATTTTAAATAAAATAATATATATTTAAATAATTATAAAATTATAATATTTTTTAAATGATAAATATATTTATTATATTTATAATTATATATTTATAATTATTTGTAAATACTTTTTAAATATATGTATTTATAATTATAATTATAAATATATATACATATATATAAATACATGTTTCCAATGAATTTGGTCAATAAATAAATAAATAAATATATATATATATATATACATCTCATGAGATAATGATGATATTCATGGACATGAGTGACATTATTTATGTTCATATATTGATGATTGAGTACAATTAATGTTATATAATCATAAGTTTATTTGTGGACATGATTGTGGGTTACTATGTTCCAAATGTTAACATTACCTATATTATGATGACGCATGCATATGTTATGTATTCATGGCTCATATATTTTTATTTATACATTGGCACCGTTATTATTCATACTTTCTATATATGTGATGACACATTTTTCTGATCTATACATTACTAGGTCTGATTCATTCATGTTTTACCAATGAATTTATTATGTTCTCATAAGTACATATAAAATTACAATAAATATATTTATTATATTTATAATTAATTTTTTTAATTATATATAAATACCTTTTAAATATATTTATTTATAATTATAATTATAAATATATATAGATATATTTAAATAATTATAAAATTATAATAAATACATTTATTATAATTTTATAAATATATATATTTATATATTAATATTAATATATATATATATATTTATAATTACATACAAATATTTGTAAATATATTTATTTTTAATTATAATTATAAATAAATATATATAATTATAAAATTGTAAATATAATAAATATATTTACTATAATTTTATAATTATTTAAATAAATAAATATTTCATTTTAATTATAACTATAAATAAATATTTATTTATTTTTAATTATAAAATTATAATAAATATATTTATTATATTTATAATTTTACAAATATATAATTATAATTATAATTATAATTATTAATATATATATATTATAATTTTATAAATATATATAATAATATAAATAAATTATTAATATTAGATCTTTATCAGAACTTTTTTAGCATTGATAAAGATATCACTTTATCAACTCTAAAAAACACTGATAATATTATTCATTATTAGCATTATAATTTTAGCACTGATAAAGGGGTATCTTTATCCGTGCTAATAAAACGCTGATAAAGAGGTGTTTTATCAGCGCTTTCTATTTTAGCGATGATAAAACTACTATTTATTAGTGTTTTTTGAAAAGTGTTGATAAAATTGTTCCATGATGTTATAAAAATAACCCAAACAAAGTCTCCTTCTCTCCCGCCTTCAAGCTTTCGTGGAACCCAACAGCCGCCGTCATCGAACCCTACTATTGCCACCGCCTAACCCCATCGCTGCCATCGTCGCTGCCTCCACTGCCACCAAATTCTACCACTGCTGTCAAACCCTCTCCAAGTATAACATTCGTTTCACCTCATCTTCACATCTTCTCCAAGGTCGAGTGCTCCATGACAACGTTTCTTCCTCCCCCTTCCCTTTCATTATTTTCTTGATTTTACAGAATCTAGGTTGGTTATAATGCCTTGACCAAAGGGATCGACAAACCTAGGTAGAATTAACTGAGTCAGACCAAGAAAAACTATTTAATTTAAGAATCCTCATGATAGTTGTTTGATTAATTCACGAGTGAAGTTGAATTGTATCAAAATTATGAAAATTATCCTTTAAAATTGGTTTCCCCTCTCTTCATCCATTCTTATTAGCTTAAGTTTAGTTAATATTATTTTATGTTTTGTTAATTTAATTAGTTTAGTTTAATTTCATAATTAATTGAAAATATCATGAAGTACTAATAATTAGATTAGAGCTCTTAATTAGGATTCCCCATTCATCATGTGATTTACCCCAAACATTCAATTTACTAGGCTTCAAGGGTTAGTGATTGTAAGGAAAATATAAATTACAAACTTTGGTAGACCATCAAAAGTAATGACACCACCACCTACTATAAATAAGGTTGTTTGAAATATATTATATATTGAGCTAAAATTTATTTAATAATTGATACACCGGGTCTCTATAAAGTCTATAAAGTTCCCATTGGAACTGTATCTGGTAGCTGTTAACAAAAAATATGAAATATAGTGTTGAATAAAACTCAAAGGATACCCTATTTTTTATGCACCAATTTTACTCTCCAATATTATTCACACTACTTCAAATTTAACTTAAATGAATTCAAACCAAAAGTATTCCTTTGTTCTTCTTTATTGCGAAAGAATCTATGAGGAAGGAGTAGGGAAACAATGCATTTGTAGGGGAAATGAACACAATTTTCAAACTGACTTGGGTTGTTCCCCAGGTCTACCATCATTTTTTGATGAAACATCTAGAAGACCCATTGAAGTATATTTTCCTTTTTTGAGATGGTTCATAGACAAATGACACTTATTTTTAAAACAGTTTTACTTTCATAGGTGACTCGTATAAAAGAGATTTATGGAATCAAATGTTTTAGGTAAATATGAATTGGGGATTTATTTCCTAGAAATCAAAAGAAGATTATTAAGGTTAATATATTAATTTTATATGTGATATTCCTCCATGGTATAATAATTGAGGTAGGTGTCTTGTTCTATATGCTAATTTGTGAGAAATTTTGAAGGCTTAGATGTTGAATTTTAGAAAAATCAAGTTTAACAATTTTAAATTGATTTATAAATTGATTTAGAGTGCTTATGAATATTTATTTTTTATGAGTAATATTTTGGAAATTATTTATGGATTTTTCTGGAAAGTGTGTGCATTTTTAAAAAAATGGGGATTTCTAAGGGTGCATCTTTCATGGTGGTGGCTTAATTTATAATTAATTTTTTTTAGAAGAATCATTTTCATGATATTTATATAATTTATATATAATTTTGTTAAACATTTAATATTTTATAGTTTTATACATTTTTAAATTTATATAATTTTCTAAATTTTATAGTATATCATATAATACTAATATAATTTAATAATATTTTTTATTAAATATTAATAATTTTATAGTTTTATTCATTTATAAATTTTATTGTATATCATATTTACATATATAGTTTAAATGTAGAATTTTATTAATTATTTATACTTTTATAATTTTCTAGATTTAGAAATTAATATACAATTATAGTTTTATTCATTATAAAATATTACGCTTTTATAATTTTATAAATTTTACTATTATATATTAATATTTTATACTTTTATAAATTTGTAAAACTATATAATTCTATAAATTATGTATATTTTTATAACATATATGTACTTTTATATAATTTTATAAATTCATATACATTTATAAATTATTTATATTTCTTTAAAATATATATAATTTTATAAATTATATAAAATGTTATACTTTTATATACTTTTATAATTTTATATATTGATATAAATATATATACATTTGTAATTCATACTTTTATACCTATTTATGTTTTCTGATTTATCAATAGTTTTATACTTTTACAGTTTCATAAATTTTATTTTTATAAATTATAATTTTATAATTTAATAATTTTGTTATATGATTATTATTTTTTCAAAATATTTATTTGGCTAATGAAGACTTATTTTATTATATGAAATATTTTATGTTTTAAATCATAACAGATAGAATTTGGATGTATTCTTTTAATTGAGAATTGAAACATTAGCTTTGTTTTTTTGGATTTCATGTTCAACATTATATCTAAGGGGGAACTTATTAGATTCATTTTTATAATTGAATTGGTAGGCCATGGTTTACTCATAAAGGGTGATATCTATATTTATATGATTATATTAACTTCAAAGACCTCTTAGATATACAAAATCTCATCTCCTACATAATATAGATTGATAATAACACCATGTAAAAGTAATTTCATTAACTCTATCCAACCCATAAGATATCCATCATGACCTCACTCCCGAAAAAAGTGAATTAATGTTTAACCCCATTACAACTCCTAAACCTACTTTGTTTCCCAAGACTCATCCAAACCATAGGATATCCATCATGACCTCATCAACTTCATCTCCTAAATAGTTATCATTGCATTTTGTTTCTCGAGATTTACCCCCATATCTTCTAGATATGCACCTATGTTTCTTGAACTAGTTTGAGCAATAGTCATCCCATACCAGGTACCAGTGAACATTGAAGATGAATTCAGATGATAAAACCTACCACTAGTGGAGTAATTATTTTCATAAATTCAATTACCCATTTACTTCAAATCATGATGAAATTATTTAAAACATTCAAATGTTGGGTTCCCCTTATTTGAAAGGCCCCATTTTGTGTATTTTTTTAAATATTAACATTACTGAATCAAATAGGATGGATATAAATAGAGAATGGATTAATGTCAATCATATGAAATAGTTCATCAAGTTTCCAAAAGATCAAGCACATGACCCTTCTCAAATCCTTTTTCAGTGTTTATGCTATTCTTATTCAAGAGTAATTAGTCAATAGGAGTGGGAAGAACACCTGATCTATCATAGAATTGATAGAATTTATAAATATTGTCATAGACATGGGAAAAAACCGAATGTACCTTGTGTCTGGGATAACACTGCATTTTATGGATCATCGGATATGATTACAATTGTAGACAATGAGGAAGACCATATCAAGGATGTTATTACAAGTGTGAATGATGAGGATGATCATATTGATTAAATTATAGTGACAATTGAAGATAAACTTTGTGATTGTCCATTTTTTTTGAGAAGTTAAAGAGATATGAAAAGATTCCACTGTATGATGGTTACACTAAATATACATCATTATCATCCAACTGAAGTTGCATAATTTTAAATATGGAAACAGATAGAGTGAATCCACTTTTACTGAACTACTTTATCTCTTGAATGATATGCTCCTATAAGATAATGAGCTCCCTAGATGAATATATGACACTAAAAGATTGCTATGTTTGATGGGTATGATCTTTGAAAGAATAAATTCCTACCCAAATGGCTGAATAATGTTTTATAAGCACCAAAAATCACTTAAAGAATGTCAAAAGTGTGGTTCTTCTCGATACAAGAAAGATGAATCGAGTCCTATGAAAGTTTTATGGTACCTTCCAATCATTCCAATGTTTAGGAACCTATATAGTGTTTGAGTTAGTGTCCTAGAACCAACTACTTTGTACATTATTCATTAATAAAAGCCTTATCACATCTTGATTTTTCTTCTGCATGAAAATTCATGTGATAATGTCCTAAGGAAAGCTGTTGCATTAAAGGGTTATAGTGGATCCCTGCTATGATGAGAAGCCAGAAGTTCCATAACACTGTTCTTGAATATGTGTTCTATGGCCAGATGATATTATTTGAGGGGAAAAAATAATATAGGTCATTAGGGGTTAGGACTCATAAAACTTTGAGGCACCTTCTCATGGTGTGCACCCTTGGTAATATCCAGGAGGGTATTATGAGAACGAGGCCCGCCAATAGGAAATCCAAATTTCATAGTGTCATTGGATGTTCCTATCTGTGGATGTGTCTATTGGTCCTTAGACTTTAAGGTTATTATTAATGGGTATTACAACTCTCACACTTAGATGTATTGACGAAAGCTATGACGACACACTGTTCGCAGTGAGGTAGGATACGTTGGGTGCGTCATGAGTAATACTACATTAATAGATAATGCGAGAAAGGATTTTTCCCTTATGTTCCATAACAAAAGTATATATATCAGGCCCTTTTATGGAATTTATATAGCCTAAATAAATCCATGGCCATGGTAAGGTATGGGAAAGTTCAATTCCGGGAAGTCAAAGAAAGAATAATCGAGCACATGGGTTAATGACACTAGCATGCAACCTTCTTGATTAGAGATATCGAGACAAAGGGATTATATTACACAGTAAGTGTTCGTATGATGTGACACGTCATTATGGCATTAACTTCTTTCTCAATGGGTGCCTTGGCATGTTGCTAGACGCTAACCTTGGACTTTAGGCAGGCTCTGCCTAATGCCACTGAGAAAGAGGCTTAGAGGGTCACACACTAAGTGTGTCCATGTATCTCAGTTAAATATTAATTTAACAAGTTAAATAAATATTATTCCCGACTGTGGTTTAATAATTATTTAATGATTCCTAATTTCATTTATTTCGACACTAGTTATTCAAGAGAATATATTGTGGGAAAAATAATACATTTATTAGCAAATAATGCAGTTACATTTACTTAAGAAATAAATAGGCATTACTCAAGGACTAACAAATATGGTGGAAGAAATAAAGGAAAGTGGAAAATAAAAGTACACGTCATGTATATTAAATATACACACTGTGTAGTTTTATGGAAAATGAGTACACACCGTGTATTAATGATTACACGCGGTGTAGTTTTTCCAGTCGGGATTTTGAGGATATAATATTGTTTTATTAAATGATATTTATTATAATCAGCGTGGGTGCATGTCAAGGAATTAATAATTCGACATGGGGGTTTTCAATAAGAGTTAATGAAATAAATAAAATGTATAATGCATTTATTTATTTTTATAACTCTATAACCTCAAACCCGATTATAAATATCCTCAAAACCCCAACACTTTTCCTCAATCGTTGTGCACAACAATTCTAGAGAATTATTTCAAGGCCGAAAGAACTCCTTCCTCCAAGAACACTCTCAAGATCGAGAGACCAAGGCGATCGAAGGCGGACATTGAAAGTGAAGGTTCTTCCATGCTAGTACCCAGAGAACCCTTCGGCGACGTCCATAGATACGTGGCACACGTGTGGATCGCCGCTAGAGGAATCCTATACTTGGATTCTACGACGCAATGATGGATCACAGGATCATGACCGAAGACATCAACGAAGAGAAAATTCCACCAAGGTAATTCTTGTGAATTAATTAAATTAATTATAACCAACATATGATGATCCTATAGCCATGGTTCCGGGATTCCCTCTTAAGTTTTTTGTTCTTTTTTCCAATCCGAATATTCAATGTTTTACATCGTGACAGATCTCGGATTGAACGTTGTTTAAACGTTAAAATTAAAGTTGGGCAAACCCACCAATGTGGTTCCGCTGCACCCAGAACCTACAAATGGTATCAGAGGGGTCATATCATTGATTATAATTATTTAGTTTTTCATTGATTTTTTACGCATTTAATAATTTAGTTGTTTCAATTCAAGTTTAATCGTTCTGGAAATATGAATCTCAAGATCTGTTCCTCCTCCATCGTTTCTTGTTCACCATATAGAAATTACATTTTCTTTTAATTTTTGATTAAAATAAAATAGAGGATCTCATCCGGAGGAGCCAAACGTTCCTATCCGTACATCATGAGAATACACAATGTGTATTCGGAAGTACACGCTGTGTAGTCTAGGTTCATGCATCAGACTTTTCTACCAAATCAGGCTGTGTATTGATCCTATATAAGTCATTTATGACACTATGTGTTGACCAGGAATAGGTGGAACATGGTTTCCGGATTACACGCCGGGTGGTCCAACAGAACATGTCATGTAGTCCCTTTGGGTTAGGGTTGGACCGTGTACCCCATACACAACTTGCCCGGCTGGAAACTGTGTAATGCGGAAACTACACGGCGTGTGTCCCACTGTACATGCCGTGTACTCTGAAAATTTCTGAATTACATTAACACGCCATGTCCCCGGGCGTGTACTTCAGATGGACGGTGAAGAAAAGTACACGCCGTGTAGTCGGAAATACACGCCGTGTACTCACCCAAATTACACAGATTTATTAAAATTTATTATTATATTATACAAACCCTTGAGATGTGTACCATAGTGCAGGCGTAAAGCTGAGGCACAACATGTGATAGGTGTTTTATATATATGTGTTTAATTTAACATCTGCGTAATAAATGGGAATTAACCAGGTTGCCTTCAAGGTAAAAGTTACGTACAAGGATAATTTTAAATGAATTTATTTGTTTAAAATTATGATGGATGCGAATATCAATGAAATTCAGAAAAGGATTTAAGATAAAAGGATTGATTAATTAAAGATAATTAGTTGATTAGAGCATGATTTATCTTAATCAAGAAAGATTAAAGAATTGAATGCTAGTTTTATTTATGTGTAAATATCGTTGCATGTATGGACAATCATGAGTTATACTGAGACCTTTGTATGTGAATGGTTAATTTTAATTTATTATTTTAAATTACATTTGTTGGCATGCGACCCATCTCCTCATTAATATGTAGGGCCTGCGCGCCCAAGTATTATTTTATGTAAAAACCCCGTTTTACCTATCACCTGCGTGTGAGATAAATGCATATGTAATGGATGGAGCTCCCAAGATAGTGGAGGTGGCTCAAGTTAGGAGCCAAGGTGAAACCAATCCAAGGAGATACAAAGGTGGACAGGTCGAACGCTGTAAACACGAACCCACAAGGTTCAAGGTGTTTCTCCCCAAGGTCTTGGGTTAGTTTATCTACCACTAGATAAACTAACCAATAGAACAAGATCATGATTATACCATTTATTTTATTTCTGTCAGTTTCATGGTTTATTTATTATGGATGTGTTGTCACGATCACACAATTAATGAATTAAACAAGCATGCAAGATGGATCTAAAATAAAACCGGCTTATGCGTAAATATTGTCTTAGACATGGTTAATCACTTAAGTATATCCCAATTAATATTAACAAGCATGTAATCAAAGATAATAAATTAGAAATTTACGTATAAGGATAAAATACCTCAAAGAAATATTGAGTCTGTATAGCTTTCCATAATCTTGTTTAGAATCGAACCATAGTTCAAAGTGCTTGACCAACCCTAGTTGGGGTGGTTTCAATTATTGGGGAATTCTAATTCAAGGTTTTGATTTGACTTAACTTGGTTCGCATCAAGGTTTGACTACCACATCAGGACTTGGTGTGGCCAAGAGACAAAGGTTGAGGAAATCCAAAATAAAATGATTTTAGGATTGGGGAGTCCACTCAGCGGATCAAGGCACTACGAGTTAAATGCAGTTGGCATTTGGAATGCCTACCTAAAAACCCTTCAAGTTGTTTGACCAACCCTAGTTGGGGTAATGCGAAGGGAAATATGGATACTTTCCACTATAATATTCAGGAAATATAATATTTCAAAGTCAATGGTGAGGGCTATTGGATTTTGATAAAATAGTGGGAGACTAATAAGTATTAATTTATTTATTTGTCTCAGTTTTGTAATAAAGTACTAAACCTTTTCTCATCTTAATTTGTAGAAATGAAAAGAAAATGACTTCAAACATATCATTGCGCACCATACTCGAGAAGAAAAACCTTCTCACCGACACCAATTTCCAAGACTAGTAGAGGCGTTTATGCGTCATCCTTCGCCATGAAAAGAAATTGTATGTGCTGGAAGAGCCTATTCCAGATGTGCCTGGGAAAGAGGATAGTGATGAGGAAATATATCTCTATGATAAACACATGTGTGATGCCACAGATGTCTAGTGTTTCATGCTATCGTCCATGTCTAATGAGCTCTTGAAGCAACATGAAAACATGGACGCATATAACATGATGTCTCACCTTAAGGATCTCTACCAAGAAAAGGCGAGATAGGATAGGTATGATATCTCCAATGATTTGTTTACAACTAAGCTTGGAGAGTCTGCGCCATCTGGGCCTCATGTAGTCAAGCTTATTGGCTACATTGAATGCCTAGACATCTTAGGGATTAAATTCCCAGATGAGTTGCATACAAATCTCATCCTATCATCACTGCCCAAGACCTTCTCTAGATTTATTGTCAATTATAACATGAGAGGCAATGATAAGAGTCTATCAGAGCTTCTGAACATGATTCTCCAGGTAGACTAGGACATGGGGCATGACAAACCTGCAGTCCTTATGGTGAGAAAGAAAAGGAAGGACAAGGAAAAGGGGCCAATGACTTATAAACGGTCTAAAGACCCCGAGCACAATCCCTCCAAGAAGGGGAAGATCCAGAGGTAGGGAATGGAATGGTAGGAGGTGTGTTTTTCATGTGGCAAGCAAGGCCACTAGAAGAGGAACTGCACCCACAAGTGTGGGGACGCTAAAGGTGCGTTCGTTATCGAGTGTAATATTTCCATTTCTACACATTGGGTATTAGATATAGCTTGTGGGGATCACATCTGTATTCAAATGCAGGAACCAAGTAGATTTAGAAAGATTTATAGAGGAGAAGTGGATCTTCGAGCTGCCAATGGCACAAGGCTGGCTGCGTTGGCTATTGGCGATTACCACCTCTCACTACCGACTTGGATGATTTTGGTTTTACATAACTGTTATTATGTGCCTAGTGTTACCAAGAACATAATTTCTGTATCTTTTTTGGATATGGATGGATTTGTTTTAAAATGTGGAAATAAGGGTTGTCTCTTTAATAAGAACAACGTATGTTATGGTATGGCACATTTAAATAATGGTTTGTATGTATTAAATTACGAAAACAAAGTGTTGGCAATCGATAAAGAAACAAACTCACATGACTCATACATCACCTAGTTGTGGCATCACCATCTCGGTTATGTGAATGAGAAGTGCATGAAAAATCTTTTCCAAGATGGCTATTTAGACTCTACTAAGCTAAAACCACTTGATAGATGTCACACTTGTTTACAAGAAAAAATGACCAACCCACCTTTTGGTGGACAAGGTGAAAGGGACACAAAGCTTCTAGGATTGGTACACACGGATGTGTGTGGACCATTTCCAGTAGAAGATAGAGGTGGATATACTTACGTAATTAATTTTACTGATGATTTGAGTAGATATGGATATGTCTAATAATGAGGTATAAGTCATAGTCTTTAGAGAAATTTAAGGAATTCAGGAATGAATTAGAGAATCAGCTTGGTAAGAAGTTAAAGAAGCTTCGATCAGATCGAGGTGGAGAATATCTGAACCAAGAGTTCATCGATCTTCTACGGGAGTCTGGGATTCTATCTCAGCTCACTCCTCCTTATACACCATAGTGGAATGGTGTTAGTGAAGGGAGGAACCAAACCTTTTTGGACATGGTGAGGTTGATGATGAGTCATGCAGATCTTCCATTATCCTTTTGGTGATATGCATTACAAACTACAACATACACATTAAACCAAGTACCAAATAAGGAAGCAAATGGAATTCCCTCCAAGCTATGGAATGAAAATAAACCCATTTTGTCGCACACATGTGTATGGGGATGCGAGGCATTTGTTAAGGCCTCCTCAGGAAACAAACTATCACCCCGGGGCACGAGGTGTATCTTTGTAGGATATCCCAAGTAAATGAAAGGATATTACCTATATAACCCTTCAGGCAAGAAAGTGACTGTCGCCAGACAAGCCGTATTTCTTGAGATGGATCATATATTCAAGAAGGATAGTGGGAGAAATATTAACTTTGATGAAGTTGATGCTCAAGATTCATAGGAGTTGGTACAAGAACAAGTTCCACAGTTCCCCGTGGAATAGGTTCTAGAAACATAAGTACTGCGTAGAAGCTCAAGAGAGGTAAGGGAACCAGAGAGATTTGGTTTCCTAGTCACTGAGGATGGTTAATAATTATTGTTGGACAATGATGAACCTCTATCCTATAAGGAATCAGTAGAAAGATCAGAAGATGCAATATGGATAGAATCTATGAATTCTGAGATGGATTCCATGTATCAGAACCGAGTCTGGGTTCTGGTTGATGAGCCGGTTGATGTAAAGCCTGTTGGATGAAAATGGGTATTCAAGAGAAAGCTGGACATGGAAGGTCAAGTTAGAACCTATAAAGCAAGTCTAGCGGCTAAGGGGTTCAGACAACATCAAGGAATTGACTATGACGAAACCTTCTCGCCAGTTTCCATGTTTAAATCCATAAGAATCATACTTTCCATATCAGCTTACCATGACTATGAGGTTTGGAAGATGGATGTCAAAACAATATTCCTTAATGGGAACCTTTAGGAAGATGTCTATATGACACAACCAGAAGGGTTTGTGACACCAGATGAAACCAAATGGGTTTTCAAGTTGCATAAATCCATTTATGGATTAAAGCAAGCATCCAGGTTATGGAACATTCGATTTGATGAAGCCATAAAGGAATTTGGGTTCATTAAGAATGAATGTGAGCCATGTGTTTATAAGAGGTTTAATGGGAATGCGATCATTTTCCTAGTAGTATATGTTGATGACATATTACTTATTGGAGACGATGTACCGGTCTTACATTCAGTTAAGGACTGGTTGAACAAGTGTTTCTACATGAAGGACTTGGGTTAAGAAGCCTACATTCTAGGGATCAATATCATTCATGATAGATCCAAGAGGCTTCTTAGACTAAGTTAGGGTACATACATTGACCAGATACTAAAGAGATTTAGTATGGAACAATCCAAGAGGGGATTAGTTCTAGTGTCACATGGCCTACATCTTTCTAAGAAAATGTGTCCTCAGACTCAACAAGAGAAAGATAGAATGAGTAAGATCCCATAATCTTCGGCTATAGGATCCATCATGTATGCCATGTTATGTACTAGGCTTGATGTTGCCTATGCACTGAGCATGGTAGGAAGATATCAAAAAGATCCAGGAGAACAACATTGGACTACTGTTAAGACTATCCTTAAGTATCTGAGAAGAACTAAGGATATGTTCCTGGTATATGGAGGAGACGAGGAGCTTGTCATCAGAGGGTATGCTGATGCTGGTTTTTAGACAGATCAGAACGATCTGAAGTCGCAATCTGGATATGTTTTATGTCTCAATGGAGGAGCTGTGAGTTGGAAGAGTTCAAAGTAGCCAGTTGTCACTAATTATATAACAGAGTATAAATATATAGCGGCTTCTTATGCTTCCAAGGAAGCCGTCTGGATTCATAACTTTGTCCAAGATCTTGATGTGGTGCCTAGTAGTAAATATGCCATTACATTGTATTGTGATAATACTATAGCGGTGGATCTTGCAATAGAACCAAGGTCACACCAACGGACAAAGAAAATACTCCAGAAGTATCACCTCTTGAGGGATTTCTATCAAAGGGGTGAAGTTGTAGTGAGGAGAGTGTCCACAGAAGAGAACGTGGTGGACCCCATGACTAAAGGCCTATCTCAGTAGAAGCATAAATATCATGTGAGAGCTAGTGGGTTAATGGTTCTTAGCAGTTGGATCTAGTCCAAGTGGGAGTCTATTGGAGTTGGTGTCCTAGAACCAACTACTTTTTACTTTATTCATTAATAAAAGCCTTATCACATCTTGATTGTTCTTCTACGTGACAATGCATGTGATAATGCCCTAAAGACATCTGTTTCATTAAAGGGTCATAGCGGATCCCTGCTATGATGAGAACTCAGAAGTGCCATAACACTGTTCTTGAATATATGTTCTATGGACGTATTATATTATTTTAGGGGCAAAAATAATAGAGGTCATTAGGGGTGAGGACTCATAAAACTTTGAGGCACCTTCTCATGGTGTGCACCCTTGGTAATATCCAGGAGGGTATTATGAGAATGAGGCCCGCCAGTAGGAAATCTACATTTCATAGTGTCAATGGATGTTCCTATCTATGGACATGTGTATTGGTCCTTAGACTTTAAGGTTATTATTAATTGGTATTACAACTTGCACACTTAGATGTATTGATGAAAACTGTGACGACACACTGTTCGCAGCGAGGTAAGATACGTTGGGTGCGTCATGAGTAATACTGCATTAATAGATAATGTGAGAAAGGATTTTTCCCTTCTGTTCCATAACAGAAGTATATATCTCAGGCCCTTTGATGGAATTGATATAGCCTAAATAAATCCATGTCCATGGTAAGGTATGAACGATTTCAATTGTGGGAAGTCAAAGAAAGAATAATCGAGCACATGGGTTGATGGCACTAGCATGCAACCTTCTTGATTAGAGATATCAAGAAAAAGTGATTACATTACAGGGTAAGCGTTCGTATGAGGTGAAACGTCATTGCAGTGTTAACTTATTTCTCTATGGGTGACTTGGCATGTTGCTAGACGCTAACCTTGGACTTTAGGTAGGCTCCGTCTAATGCCACTGAGAAAGAGGCCTAGAGGGTCGCACACTAAGTGTGTCCATGTATCTCAGTTAACTATTAATTTAACAAGTTAAATAAATATTATTCCTGACTGTGGTTTAATAATTATTTAAGGATGCCTAATTGCATTTATTTCGACACTAGTTATTCGAGAGAATATATTATGGTCGAAATAATACATTTATTAGCGAATAATGCAATTACATTTATTTAAGAAATACATAACCATTACTCAAGGACTAATAAATATGGTGGAGGAAATAAAGGAAAGTGGAAAATAAAAGTACACACCGTGTATATTAAATATACACACTCTGTAGTTTTATGGAAAATGAGTACACACCGTGTATTAATGATTACACGCCGTGTAGTTTTTCCAGTCGTGATTTTGAGGATATAATATTGTTTTATTAAATGATATTTATTATAATCAGTGTGGGAGCATGTCAATGAATTAATAATTCGACATGGGGGTTTTCAATAAGAGTTAATGAAATAAATAAAATGCGTAACGTGTTTATTTATTTTCATAACTTTATAACCTCAAACCCGATTATAAATATCCTCACAACCCCAACACTTTTCCTCAATCGTTGTGCAAAACAATTCTGGAGAATTATTTCAAGGCCAAAAGAACTCCTTCCTCCAAGAATGCTCTCAATACCAAGAGACCAAGGTGATCGAAGGCGGACATCGCAAGAGAAGGTTCTTCTGTGCTAGCACCTGGAGATCCCTTCGGCGATGTCTGGAGATATGTGGCACACGTTTGGATCACCGCTAGAGGAATCCTACACTTAGATTTTACAACGCAACGACGAATCACATGATCGTGACTGGAGACATCAACGAGGAAAGAATTTCACCAAGGTAATTCTTGTAAATTAATTAAATTAATTATAATGAACATATGATGATCCTATCTCTGTGGTTCTGGGATTCCCTCTTAAGTTTTTTGTTTTTCGTTCCATTCCAAAGATTCATCTTTTTAGATCGTGATGGATCTTGGATTGAACATTGTTTAAACGTTAAAATTAACATTGGGCAAACCCACTAACGTGCTTCTGCTGCGCCCGGAACCTACATATGGAAGTGAGGAGACTACAAGGAAACTGATGTGGCACAAAGATACAAGAAATAAAGATGTGAACATTCATCACCCTATAGGTTCTCCTCATTAGAAGAGAATTTATCATGAGTATCCTTAATTTGGAAATGATCTGAGCAACCTTCATCTTGCATTATCTACAGATAGAGTGAATCCTTTTGGTTTTTAAAGAAGCACTCACAATACATGGCCAGTTACATTGGTAAATTACGAATTAACATTGTGGTTATGCATGAAATGAAAATAAATCATGTTATATATGCTTATATCAGTACAAAAAAAAAACAGGTAATGATATTATTGTTTATTTGGATACATTGATCAAAGATTTGTAATTATTGTGGGATTCAGGTGTAACATAGTATGATGCTTATAGAAATGAAGATTTATCATTGGGAGACATATTGTGTGGGATGATAAATGATTTTACTACTTATGTAAAGTTTTCAGGATATAACATTAAAGAAAATCAAGGGTGTCCCATTTGAAAACAAGGTACACAATCAATTATGTTGAAACATTCTTCGAAGACTGTGTTTCTAAGACATTACATATTTCTACCCTGACGACATAAGTATTGATATTAGATGAAATCATTCAATGGAAGTTCAAAAGAATGCACAACACCATCTCCAATAATAGGTGATAAACTATTTGAGAAAGTAAAATACGTGGACATAACTTTTGGTAAACCATTTTTAAAAAACCTTATGAAAATTGGTTGGAAAAAGAGATCAGTTTTTTTGAATTACCATTTTGGAATTGTCTGTACGTCAGACATTTTCTTGATGTTATGCATGTTGAAAAAAATGTATGTGATAGTGTAATTGGAATGTTGCTAAATGAACCCAGTAAACTAATGGATGAAATTAAGGCTAGGTTGGACATGACTGACATGAGAATATAAGAAGTGTTGGCACCAATGAAGGGTGAAAAATGAACCTTTCTTCCTCCAGATTCTTATAATATTTCATGGTAGGAGGTATATTAGTTTTGAGACTTCTTGAATTATGTAAAGGTTCTATAGATATATTCATCGAATATCAAAAACATCATGTCAATGACTAATTTAATGTTAAAGGTTTTGAAATCACATGGCTGTCATTTTTTGATTCAAGATCTATTTCCTATAGCTTTCCATTGCATTTTCCCAAGAATGTTCATTATACAATAACCAAGCTCTATTTCTTTTTCAAAGCTATATATAGACCCAATGAAATCTCCAACTATGGAAAAGGTAATTTTCATCATATTATGTGAATTGGAAATGTTCTTCCTACCATTATTCTTTAATATTATGGTTTACTTTGTGAGAGAGATTCAACTATGTGGTCCTTTATGTTAGAGACAAATGTGCCCCATTGAATGGTATATGAATATTTTGAAAGGGTATATCAAAAATCAAAGTCATCCAAAGGTTTTTATTGTAGGGTGATATATTGTTGACAAAGTAGTTGAAATCTATACCAACTACCTATCCGGTGTGAAAATCAATGGTCTCCTGAAATCTCATCACACTGGGAGGCTTATGGGTGATGGAAGTTTTGAAAGAGATGTTGTCACAATCAATATTATAGATTGGGATCAGGCCCATGTTTACCTTTGGCATAATAGTTTAGAGGTTTCCCCATATGTTGAAACCCAAAAAATAAATTCTTAGGCATTTGAATCTATCAAGGGCCAAAAGATGGATATCAAATACACATGATCAACAATTTATAGGATGGTTTTGAGACCATATTTTTAAGTAGTTAGATGAAAATACTTATTTAATTTCAGAACGACTTCAATGGATAGATAGAGGAACAAGTGTGTATGTATTATCTTACAATGGTTATGTAATTAATGATTATACATTCTATACAAATGAACATGATAAAGGAAGTACCATGAAAAATAGTGTAGTTACACTTGTGGCTGAAGCGATGCATGTTTCTGGTACTAAGTGAAAAAAATCCAATTTATGAGTACATGTCATACTTTTGAATGATATAAAAATATGGGAGTAGGATTATAAAACATTCCAAGTTAAATTTTTTCAATGAAAGTGGGTTGATAATAGGAGTACTGTTAAAATAGTTGAAATGGGATTCATGAAAGTTTATTTTTGTACGGAAGGGTACAAATAAAAACTGTTTATAATGGAATCATAGGCAGTACAAGTATTTTATGTTCTAGATATCACAAACCGAAAGAAGTCAATTGTTCTGTTATCGACCAAAACCACTAAAGGGTTAGATGAAAATTCAATTTAAGATGAACCTTTCATTTGGACGATGTGATCATTTTGTATTGATCCCAATGTAGACTAGGTTATTTATTTCATAGGAGACCACAATAAAGGGTTTTGGATACTCGATAGAGGGGTAAAATCTATTCAGCCTTAAAAAAAGAGATTTGAATAATTAGGTTATACTTTTTTTGTAATATACATTGTGTTACATAATGTTATTATCTATTCGCTGCTGCATTTATGTAATCTAAATTAAATTTTAAACCACTTCTATAGATAATGACTTCTACAATGATGATGCTCCCAATCCCAAGGAGTAACAGGTTTCTCAGTCTAACTCTACTCCCATTGCAGATGAATAATGAACTTCTTCACTTATTGGTGCTCTCAATCCTGAGGAACAAAAGGATTCTCAACCTACTGTTACTCCCAATGTTGAGGTACAATGACCTTATGCACATTTTGATACTACCAATCCAGAGGAACAACATACTGATGATGTTTAATCTAAGTAAATGGTAGTAAATGAAGAACCAATGATACAAAAAAATAGGAGCATCGTAGTGTAATGATGTTGACAAAAATTATTAAGGTGAAAATCAAAGACCTAAAATTTGAGTTCAGATGTAATGCATGGGTCCAGGATATTAACCCCATCAAGGCTATGATTATTAGTTACATTGGGCTCATCACTCCACTATGTGTGCCAATTGATGTAGATTCATGGTACTATTCTGTACCCACACTTAAGACACTCATTTGGGAATATATTAGAGCAACATTATGATATACTTTATTTATTTCACTAAAAAATAAAATAATGAAAAATTGACTTACTCTTCATCATCATTTGTAGAGTGCATTTATAGTAGATGAATCCCATAATAAATTTATATTAATTCTTACTAGAAGGATTCACAAAGGATTTCTCACAATTCTAATGAAATTTCATCTTAAAGATACTTAAGGGAAAATAAACCCACACCCATCGCTTATGTATGCACACTTGATAACCCAAGAAGCGTGAGATGTGTTTACTTGTCATTGTGCAGAGAAGTATTTTTAGGTACATTGAAGCTGGTAATACATTGTTTGAAAATACGTGTATTCATCACTTTGATTGAGAATTTTTTTATGTAAAAAAAACCAAGTGCTGAAAATAAGGAACGAGAAACAAAAACAACATACCCCTATCGAAAAGTAAGGATGGGGCATGCTTCACTTGAAAAAAATGGTATGTATTTTAAATCTACCGTACAAATCTTATGTGACATGAAACAACAACATATTTATGTTCCTATGTTTATATAAATATTGATTAATCCAAAACCAAATCCACTTTCATCCCATATCATGTTCTATAGAAGGAGGCATGAGTAAATAAATACAGGATACTAATAGATGAAAACACACAAAAAGCATGGGAAACATGTGTTAGTATGATATAATAAAAATTTGTTTTGATTTATATCACTATTAAATAACAATGATGACTTATTTTATTATATTTTATATCCAAATTATACATAGTAATCCTCAAAACCAATTTCATATGAACACCTACTATCGGTGGCCTTGAAGTGACTAGAAAAGTATGGCCACATCAGAGGTGTGGGTTTTGGGGTGACACCCCAAACATATTTTAAAAAAAACAATAGGAGGATAAAGATAAATAAAAAGTAGGGATGAAATAAATATTAGATTACCTTGAAAAAAATTCATTAGAAATTGAGTTGCTAGAAAATGTTACGGGGTTAAAGCAAAGAGAATAAAAACTCAAGAATAACTAGTGTATGAAGATCCCCCACCCACACCAGCTTTGATACAAGCCATTCCCCTCAAAGAGATATCTTAGTTGAGGTAATAAATATTCTAATAATTTTTTTCTGTGAAATATGAATAAGGAAAACACTAATAATTTTCCTATACTGATATTCTACAAGGTGAAAATGATTGTGATGTATATCTATAAACACCCATACATCTCCTTGTTGTGAGGGATACCATGTTAAATATCCAAGAAAACAATCTAAAAAACAGTCCAATTCCATCGGGTCATGTGAGAGTGGTGATTATCATAACTGATTAGTCGAGTGTCGAGCTACCTATTCCACTTGATGATGAATACCTTTATATGGTTGACCAAGATGTTGTAATATTCATATAATGACCATCATATCTTGTAAAAAAACATGTCAACAAGGAGGTATTAATTTAAAATTTATTTTTCATGATAAACCTTTAATAATTAATGAAAAAATGATTGAACTGATGAATGTTATTACAGAAGGAAGAAAGGGAAAGGGGTGAAACAAAAGGTCGACTCAAAACCATCCGAAGGATCAAAAAATTGATCAAAAAGATATTAAAAACAAACTTTACCCTACTTGTTCCATATCTACATTTACTCATATTTAAGGTTTATGCTAAAGTGTCCAAGGATCGTGCAGTCACACTGATGGGGGGGGGGGGGTGAATCAGGTGTGACCTATTTTTACTGAATTATTTTTCACCATTTAATTCAAACCTCTATCACCTGTTAATATGAGTGGATCATGCATGAAATAAGAAAAGTAAATGAAACACAAAACACAATATTTTTACAAGGTTAAATACTAAGATCTACATCCTTTCCATGTTGTTTATACCACCCAACATGGATTATCCACTATAATATTTTTATCAATTACAATGGTTTAGATAGAAACTAGTTACAAACCCCAGTAATGGATCCTTAAGTTGATTTTGGTTATACCCCTAAAAAATCCAACTCTTCTGACTCAGTTGGTTAGACACCCCAACCATTCGACTGGCTAGACCCAAAGTCTATAGAGCCTCTTTAGTAACTAGATATACCCACCAGTCACAAGCTCATTCTTATTTTATTGAGTTTTGATCTACTGATAGGATGATCACTTGATATTCCTCCATGAGCTTGCTAAATCACACTGGATCATGTATAATTAAATTACTTTTTCACTAATGATGGTCTTACTCAAATTATTCTGATCATTGAATATAATATGGTACCTCAGTACAACCCTACTCGTTCAAGAATTCTTTCTTCTACTTAAGAATCGACCTCACTGAACATTGAAAAATCAAATACAAATATTATTCTGAAAAACTGATAGTAAAAATATCCCATTTTCAGTTTCAAAAATCACTACTCACTAAGAAATTTATATTAAAAGTACATTTATTCAAGAAACATGCAACTATTAAATTATAAATACCCTGACCCCAGTTTCTTGGAGTTGGTGCCTTACTTCATTACATTAGCATAATAAATAAGGAAGTCTCATCCTGAAGGACTAGATAGTTTAGTAGTTTTGGAAAACTAGATAAAAACATAATTTTTATATTACAACTTCAAAGGAATTATAACATAGAAATTCTATTGGAAACATCCATAACTTCTAGATTATCCCTGCAGGCTATACATAATATTCATCTTTGCATCCTGGAGAAAAGTAAAACATAAGAAATGGGTGAGCTCTGATGCTCAATAAGGGTTAGTAATACAACATAATCTAATATAAAAAAATAAGGCACGATGAATGACTGAAAACACCTTCCATTAGAAAATAAACTTGAGCATAATATTATGAGAATAAAATATGAATAAATAATTCCATAAAAATAATCACATGAGAATAAATC
Source organism: Viscum album (assembly GCA_963277665.1). NCBI lineage: Eukaryota > Viridiplantae > Streptophyta > Magnoliopsida > Santalales > Viscaceae > Viscum > Viscum album. Next base: position 500,103,392 of record OY728140.1, read on the forward strand.
TTAACCATGGATACTATACTATTTTAATATTCACATGGATTATTAATTATCAATATCATAATGAGTGAATGAATAATTTTAGACATATAAAACATACCATTGATGCCTCAGCCATGACATCTGAAAATAAATGGTTAAGTCCTCAGCCAAAACCATATTTGAAAATGGTCAAGGCCACGACTAAGTCCATATATATTTTGTCTCATGAGACCTACCAATGCATCAAGGGGATATATTCATCCACACCCATTAATTTTTAAGTCTAATTCATTTCTCATATGTATGAGGTTAATCATAAACAACATATATATATATATAATGTAAATAAATTTCCCAAATCTATAAACATAATCTCTAACCATTCTGAGTAACATATTGAATGGTATCAAGATAGTACATCCACATTCAAACTGATCATAAACCATTTAATAAAATATGGTAGATGATAATCAAAGAATATAAATCTCAATAAATCATAAAATTAAAAAAAGGTATTTAAATAGATGAAAATACTCTAATAAATCATTGATGAAATCTTGAGAGAAATACCCACTTTTACTTTTCAAAGAAGAGTTCTTTTGGAAAAATTATTTATAATTGTCATAATTGTTTTCATAAAACCAGAAATGAAAAAAATAATGTTTTTAATGAAAAAAATTAGTGATTTTAGAAAAATAATAGTGTATCAAAATATATTATGGATGATACTTGAAAATGGGTAAGAAATCGAGACGTTCCCTTTAATCAGGCTTACGTGCCGAGAAGAATTGAGAAGGGAACCTTGAAAAAACATGAATTTATTATAAAAGAAAGATGAAATGATATGGAAACATGATTCTATAATGTATGGATAGAATTGAGAATAATTATATAAAAATAATGAATAATTAAATTGGATTATAGAGGGAGAAATCAAAACCCGAATGAAAATGGAGGTTTGGAAAAAAACCCTTACCTCATATCTTAATGTGTTCTTTACATAAACTTAATGTGATAGATAATAAAATTAAATCTATTAATTAATTAATTATGAACCTTTTATACATTTATTTGATTCATTATAGTTTTATTAAGTTCATTTATGGATTTATAGAGTTTAATTTCATCATTTGAGAGCATTCATTTTCTTGGTTTTCATGATCAGTTCACTTGATTATAAGTAATGAAATTCATGTAAAATGGGTATAATTATTGAGAATTGGAATTATATGTTTTTAATAAACACCTAGAAGTTTAATTGGTCCTATATATTTATTTTTTCTTAGATATGAGGATGAATCATTATACAATATTTCAATTATAATCATTTAGATTAATTTTAGTGGTTTTAGATCACAACGAACTCGTTTTGTTTTATCATTTAATATTATGTATATATGTTACTTACAGAACATAAAAAGGTTTGTAAAATTAATTTTAAAACATATTTCAACCATTAAAATGGTATTATGAATATCCTTGAAGACGGTGAAGGAAAATGAAAACTTTTCATCCTTGGAGGTGATGAAACAACACCTCACGAATGATGTTTCCATTTTTAGAATAAAATGGAGAGGGGAAGGGGATTGATGATGGATTATTCCATTAGCATAATAAAATTACAGTATATGTAAGGTGTAACACCCCAATATTTCATAGTACGTTATCTCTTTAAAGTAATTTAATATCTTATATTGCACGCAACACCGACTTGGCTTGCATTATACACAAGATTGAGTTTATGCGAAACAACACATTAGTATTATAATTATTTAAATGATATATTTATTTATCAATTAAATATTGTAATATGAATAGTAATAAATAAATTTTAAATGTTATTTATAATTTTTTTTATAAATAAAACATATTTATAATGAAATGTATAAGTTTTATTAAAATAGTTATATATTTAGGAAAACTATTTTTTTAAAGAACTATTTTTATATCCTTTTGTGAAAAAAAATAAAATTAATTTTAGACACTACTAAAAATTGAATTTGGTAAAATAGATTTCATTTTTTAATTCATAATATTAAAATTATATTAGGTTGAAGTTTTTGTACTTTTATGAAAACATTCAATTTTTGATGAATAGTGAATAATACTACATAATACATAAAAATTGACTTTTTTATTTAAATAATTATTTTAATTAAAATTTATCTTAATGTAAAAATATATAAATAATACATATATTAGTTTAATGTAATTCATTTGAGTCAATTTATAATAATATTAGATGTATAAAATTTTATTGAACTTTTTAACGTCTTTTACCCACCTTCTAGGCACATTTACAAATTTGCATAAAATATAATTTTACCGCTTCTGTGAATTGAATTTCGAAAATACAAGAAACACAGTTGACATGAGTAAGTAAAATGTGGTTCAATAGGATGAAAATATTTTTTGGTGAATAGTAGCTTTTGAATTTTATTTACCACGTTTAAAAGTAAATAAGGTAATTAAAGGTAAAAATAATATTATAATAATATAAAATTACCCCAAAACATGTCCTAATTCTATTGGATAAGTTTTTTTTCGACCAAAATAAACCTTATGAAAAAATAAGATCCTTTTTGATCCATTTGGGTTAGATTAGAACATTTATTATATTTTATTTAAAGAAGAGTTAAAAGTGTTAAATTCAATGTTTAATAACTAACCCATTTTTAATATAAGGTTACACATAAGATAAATTCAACTATAAATATTCATTAAAAATATAAAAATATTTATTACATCATGGTGTTTTATTTATTATTTTTAGACATTAAATAATTAAATTTATTTATGACACAATGTTGATGCAATAACTACCTTATTAGTGAATGATTAAAACAAATGATATTATGAATATTAAAATAAATATAATTTGAAAATTTTTATTCCATAAACTAATTTTCTAGGTGACTATGACATGTTAGTGTTGATTAAATGTATTTTTTCCAAAGTAATCAAGTATTTATGAATTTTACAAAAAAACAAGTATTAAATAGTAACAAAATTGACATAAATGATATTTTAAAATAAATACTATTTTATTAAATAATATAAAAATTATAAAAATCTAAGGTTCTTCCAAATAACTTGGATAGTGTTAAAATATCATAAATTATCTACTTTAGGTTCGTTTGGAAACTTATAGTAACTATATTAACCTTGTAGTATAAAAATACAAGAAGACATGGTAAGAGTTAAACTATTTAACTAAGGGTTAAATCTAAATGATAAAGTTAATATGATAATATAAACATGTCTAAAACCTATTGATTGAGAAGATTTCTAATCATCCCCACCTTATCCTTAAAATAAATCCATTTTGAGCTATTATAAACCGAAAATTATTTTATAATAAATTAATATTTCAAGCTCTTCCTAAAGTGCCCCTTACCTCTTTTATAAAAGGGTACTTCCCCTTCTCTCAAATTCACACCTCCAAATCCATTTGTCTCAGCCAAAACCTGATCAAATATCCTCCCAAATAACCTAAATTCAACTTAGAGGCCTTAATTTGATCAGAAATATAACCTATGGATCCCTTTTTTTTAAATCAAAAGGAAGCACCTGAAGAAGATGTAATTATTTTATCACCTCTTTCAAAGTTATTTTCTTCTTATACTTCCTATATCTTTATTATTTCCATACTAAAATAATAAATCCAATACCTTATATATACTTATATGTTAATATAAATATGGTACAACTATATTCATTATTCTATCCATACAATTAATGACAAATTCACCATACGTGCATGCGTACGACTTACCATTTCCACATTATGGTGTAGTTTGTTATTCAACAGTTAATTATTTGGATGGGTATAATAATGAGTATAATTGATGTAAATAATAAATATAACATGTTAATTATTCTGTATATATAATATAATATCCAATTAAACGCCATTTCACCATCAATAGAATGATTTTGTCGCTTGTGCTTACGCACAACTTATCGTCTCCACAATGCGATGAGATTCATCTTCAATGATCACCCTTGAAGAATTTTCATAAAAATATATATTGATTAATTATGAAGTATATAAATAATATTTCTACTGGAATAATGTATATTTATGTAGATAAATACATGTTTTTTACTTACTTTCATGTTATATGATACGAAAACGGAAACAACATTCATGCATACGTACAGACTACCATCTCCATGAATAGTGTTTCCATTTCATATATCAATCTATTATACATATTAATATTCTGAATATATACGATATATAAATCATGTTTTATATTATGGAAGTATGTAAATCATTATCTAAGTGATACGATCAAGAATAACAAGTTAAAACACGTACGATAAAGAAAGCGATTATTACCCGAAATATTACATTAACATAGAAATTATTATTAAATGGGTAGTATAAAGTAATAAATGAATAATATATGATATCATAAATATTAATATGGTTCTGGTATAATTTAATAACATACTATGGTCATTATACAGGAGGTTAAACGTTCCCTCGAATAAAGGAAAATACGCGGTAAGGGTTAATTCCCCAATCTCATTATTATCCAAGATTGTTTATGTGTAAGTATTTACTGGGAAATATTTATCATCCATGTCCATGTTTTATAAAAATGTATTCATAAGGAATATTTTAATGTTTTTTATAAGGAACTCTTTAGAAAGATCAATATTTTAAATGTTTTAATGATTTTTTTCTAAATCTTTTTAATTAATGACCATGTTTTAAAGATAATTTTAAGGATTTATTTATATGAACATGATTGTTTTAAAATGTTAATTCCTTTCAAAAGTTTCAAATTGTTTTGGGACACTTTGATTAAAAATATCTTTTAAATTACTTCATTTATAAATGTGTGACTTTAAAATCATTTAAAAAAAGGGATATTTCTCTCAAGGAGTTTTGCTGATCATTTTCAACTATATCAACATCATTTATTGGATTTTATACTTGTTTGAAGCTAATTTATTATGATACAATATTACATTATGTATTGAAGTTTTTTTGATATGTTTGACTATAGATGTGCTATTTTTATACCATTCATGGTTTATGGTTAAAGTATTAACATATTATATGCTAGTTTTAATACGATTTTTTTATGTTATGTTTTTCCATTTTCATATGAGGAATTCATTGGGCATAGTAAGTGACTGGCGAGGCCTAATATATCACCTAGATGCATCTATTGGTCTAATGAGACAAACTAGTGTCTTGGCACAAGGCCTTGACAAAATTTATATTTATGGTCTTGGCACGAGGCCTTGACTTTTTGGTTAAGATGTCTGGAATTATGCAATCTATCATTATGAGATTAGTTATAAATGTTACATGTTATTATTCGACTAGTAGAATATCCATGTAAATAATTAAATGACATTATTTGATTTATCTTTGAAATATTATGCTAAAGTTTATGTTTAAAGAGACTGTGTTTTAATTTTATACCTTGCCATAAAAGTTTATGATTATTTATGATATCTTCTACTATATTTTTTATCCTTGTTGAGCATATGATATCACCCCTTTCTTATGTTTTATTTTCCTAGGATTCCAAGAAGTGCATTATGATTGTTATGCAGGGTTATGATAGGGGAATAATGGAGTTTTAGAAGGGTTATTTTTGATGTGTTTTATATTATAAAGTGTAATGTAATGTTCATGTATGTAATCTATTTTCCAAGACTGATAAATTGATCCGTCCTTTGAGACTTGATTCCTTGTAATCATGCCAATGTGTTAAAATAATGTACCAGATTTGGGCTTCTGGGGTCAGGCATTACAGTTGATATTAGAGAAAGTTTAACAATAAACTTGAAAATATATTTTGATAAACTCTGATTTGGAAACATTACCCTAAGATATATTTTGAGGATTAGTATATAAGAACATTAATTGTTTTTGTAATATAGATATTATGTGGATTTTCCAAGCAAAAAATCTGTGTATGGATACTACAAGTGGATGTGGTTCTAGAACAGATATACCTAGGAGTGAAAACTTCGAAAAGAAGTTTCAGGCTTGACACGGGGTATCCTGGCACACGACAATGGGATTTAGTCTACACCTGGTTTGACACTCCTGGGGGATATGCTTAGGATAATTCACATTTTCTTTAAAAACCATTAATAAGGATTTATGAGTAAATATGTCAGCAAGGAAACCATTTTTATGATTATGAGACTAGATATGTGAAAATATTCAATTAATGTTGAGAAGTTTTCTAGTTTATGGATTCTACATTATGATATGATCTAACCTAGTGTATTTCTTCATTTAGAAATGGTGCCCAGTAGAAAGAATGTGAACTCTAGAAATATGCATGATCCACATAGTTAGAAGGATCAAATATTTTATGGTATTAAGCCAACATTTAGAAGGGAAATAGTCTCCCACGTATTCTCATCATATGATGAAATAATATCACGTGTTAATAAGATAAGTACTGAATTACTTGAGTCCTATGGATTTGAAGGGAAGAAAGAGAAGAAGAGTATGGTATAGAAAAATATGGATACAGGGGAGAAGGGAATGTAGGATTTTCCCACATCTAGTAACTGTGGAGAGAATCACCTTGATAAATGCTTGAAGGAAATGGGAGTTTGTTATAAGTGTGAAAAAGGACACCAAGTATGTGATTGTAAGGGGAAGAAAAAGGTTTCAAATGTACAATGCTTTATATGCAAGGAGTTGGGACACTATGTGAATTAATGTCCCAATCATCATAGTATACCCCAAATGATGATATTAGATAATAATCAAGTTATGATACTACCACAGATGAAGATGAATAATTAGTGTTATTATATTTTTATTAACTAATTTTTTCCTTTGAGTGTTGTATCAATGATGTACTGGTTATATGAATTATGGAAATAAATAAGGATTGTACTACAATACTATTTCATTAAGGTTTTGAGATTGTATGGTACCAAGTAAAGTGAAATAGTTTCAAGTTAAGAATTTTGGAAAATACATGGTTGAGGGAAAGATAAACCTTAATATGGTCCTGATACTAAGTTAGTGATTTTGGAATAATAGATGATTGATTTAGATAAATTATATTGGATATTCTTAACTACCTTGGAACTAATTAATTGCTTGTTTATTCTATCATTGTTGGAGTTTACAACATTTTTGGATTTAAGGAGTATATCCGGTATTATATAAGGAATAAGGGAGCATGAACATATTCAATATAGTTTTATGGTAATTTAGGGTGTTACCATGTTTTAAGAAAATACATGATGAAGGTATTCACATGTTATTATGTGGAAAAAGAGATATTTTTTATGTTTACCTCCCATGTAAATTTTTAGACAGTGATTTTGGACACAAGTATTTTGGATAAGTTTAATGGTTGGAATGGAGTTAGTTGAGCACTTGATATTTTGTATGAGGTTAAAGTAAAATTTATTGGATAATCTGACCTAACCTTTTGGATTTCAGTAAATATATAGAGGATTAAGGAAATACTTGTAGTCCTTATGATTTATCAAATGTGCTTTGGGCGTAAAAAATCATTTTTGAACATTCATTTCCTAGTGTAAGGGATGAAGTGAAAATAGATCGAAGCACAACCAAATGATGAGAATATGATTATGATAGGTAATGAAATCAAGTATGTTTTCATGAGTTCTTATCTTGATAGTAAATTAATCCCTCATCTTCAAAATAAATAATGTATCTAAAAAAATTTGTTATCCTAATACCTTATGTTTTGTTGAACCGATGATAATATTGATGGATTTGAGGCCCTCAATTTTACATTTATTTTTCACTTATTTATGATTGATGACCTCAATCACTCCTTATAAATATTTAAATTTTACTCCAATTATGTGTCTCTAATTTCCACCAATGTTCTCTTATTCGAAATCCTAATTTGGTGGTGACTTTTTCATTTCCATTCATCTCTTATTAAGACTAAATTTTATTAACCCTATTTCTGATGTGGGTTTTCCACAAAGGTATTTTCTATTTCCAACCTTTTATTTTCTAAAACAATTTAAAATTAAGAGGACACAATTTATTAAATGAGAGGAGAATGAAACACCCCAATATTTCATAGTACATTATCTCTTTAAAGTAATTTAATAGCTTATATTGCACACAACACTGACTTGGCTTGCGTTATACACAAGATTGAGTTTATGGGAAACAACACATTAATATTATAATTATTTAAATGATATATTTTTTTATCAATTAAATATTGTAATATGAATAGTAATAAATAAATTTTAAATGTTATTTATAATTTTTTTATAAATAAAACATATTTATAATGAAATGTATAAGTTTTGTTAAAATAGTTATATATTTAGGAAAACCATTTTTTTAAAAGAACTACTTTTTAAGTCCTTTTGTGAACAATAATAAAATTACTTTTAGACACTCCGAAAAATTTAATTTGGTAAAATAGACTTCATTTTTGAATTCATAATATCAAAATTATCTTAGGGTGATTTTTTTGGTATTTTTCTGAAAACATTCAATTTTTGATGAATAATGAATAATACTACATAGTACATAAAAACCGACTTTTTCATTTAAATATATATTTTAATTAAAATTTATCCTTATATCAAAATAGATAAATAATACATATATTAGTTCAACTTATGTCATTTGAGTCATTTTATAATAAGATTAGATGTATAAAATTTTATTGAACTTTTTAATGTCTTTTAGCCACCTTCTAGGAACATTTGAAAATTTGCATAAAACATAATTTTACTGCTTTTGTGAATTGAATTTCAAAAATCCGAGAGACACAGTTGGAATCAATAAATAAAATGTGGTTAAATAGGATGAAAATAATTTTTGGTGAATAATAACTTTTGAATTTTATGTACCACAGTTAAAAGTAAATAGAGTAATTAAAGGTAAAAATAATATTATAATAATATAAAATTATCCCAAAACATGTCCTAATTCTATTGGATAAGTGGTTTTAGACCAAAATCAACCTTAGTAAAAAAATATGAACCTTTTTGATCCATTTTAATTAGATTCGGACATTTATTATATTTTATTATAGAAGAGTTAAAAGTGTTAAATTCAAAGTTTAATAATTAAACCATTTTTAATATAGGGTTACACAAAAGATAAATTAGAATATAAATATTCATTAGAAATATAAAAATATTTGTTACATCATTCTGTTTTATTTATAATTTTTAGGCATTAAATAATTAAATTTATTTATGACACAATGATGATGAGATAATTACCTTATTAATGAATGATTAAAACAAATGATATTGTAAATATTAAAATAAATATAATTTGAAACTTTTTATTCCATACACTAATTTTATAGGTTACTATGACATGTTAGGGTTGATTTAATTTATTTTTTTGGAAGGAATCAAGTTTTCATGACTTTTACAAAAAAACAAGTATTAAATAGTAACAAAATCGACATAAATGATATTTTAAAATAAATACAGTTTTATAAAATAATATAAAAGTCATAAAAATATAAGGTTCCTCCAACTAACTTGGATAGTGTTAAAATTTCATAAATTATCTACTTTAGGTTCTTTTGGAAACTTATCGTAACTATATTAACCGTGTAGTATAAAAATGCAAAAAGACACGGGAAGAATTAAACTATTTAACTAAGTGTTAAATCTAAATGATAAGGTTAATATGATGAACTAAACATGTATAAAACATATTGGTTTAGAATATTTCAAACCATCCCCACATTATCCTAGAAATAAATCTATTTGGAGCTATTAGAAACCGAGAATGAGTTTATAATAAATTAATATTTCAAGCTCTTCCTAAAGTGCCGCTCACCTCTCTTAAAAAAGGGTACTTTCCCTTCTCTAAAATTCACACCTCTAAATCCATTTGCCTCAGACAAAACCTGATCAAATATCCTCATAACTACCCTAAAATCAACCTAGAGGCCTTAATTTGTTCATATATCCAACCTAAGGATCTCTTTTGTTCAAATCAAAAGGAAGCTCCTGAAAATGAGGTAATTATTTGATCACCTCTTTCAAAGTTCTTTTCTTATTCTACTTCTCCTATCTTTTTTATTTACATAATAAAATAATAACTCCAGTACCTTATACATAATGATATGTTAATATAAAAATGGTAAAACCATATTCATTAATCAATCCATCCTATGAATGAAAAAGTCACCATATGTGCATACGTACGGCTTACCGTCTCCACGTTGTGGTGTAGTTTGTTATTCAACACTTTATTATTTGGATGGGTATAATAATGAGTATAGGTTATGTAAATAATAAATATAACATGTTAATGATTATGTATTTATAATATAACATTCAATTAAATACCATTTCACCATCAATAGAATGATATTGTCGCTTGTGCATACGTACGACTTATCGTCTCCACGACGTGATGAGATTCATCTTCAATGATCACCCTTCAAGATTTTTTATAAAAATATATATATTGATTAATTATAAAGTATATGAAATAATATTTCTACTGGAATAATATATATTTATGTAGATAAATATATATTTTTTACTTACTTTTGTACTATATGATTAGAAAAAGGAAACAACATTCATGCGTACGTACGGACTACCATCTCCATGAATGGTGTTTCCATTTCATATATATATATATATATGTATATATTATACGTATTTATATTATGAATATATATTATATATAAATCATGTTTTATATTATTTAATTATGTAAATCATGATCTAAGTGATATGATCAAGAATAAAAAGTTGAAACACGTATGATAAAGAAAGCGATTATTACCTGAAATGTTACTTTAACATGGAAATTATTATTAAATGGGTAGTATGAAGTAATAAATGAATCATATATGATATCATAAATATTAATATGGTTTTTATATAATTTAATAGCATACTATGGTCATTATACAGGAGGTTAAACGTACCCTATACTAATGGAAAGTACAAGGTAAGGGTTAATTCCTCAATCTCATTATTATCCAAGATTGTTTATGTGTAAGTATTTACCAAGAAATATTTATCATCGATATCAATGTTTCATAAAAAATATTTCCAAAGGAATATTTTAAGGTTTTTTGGAAGGGACTCTTTATCAATATCAACATTTTAAATGTTTTAATGATTTATTTTTCTAATTTTTTTAATTAATTTCCATGTTTTAAAAATGATTTTAAGGATTTATTTATATAGACATGATTGTTTTAAAATGTTAATTCCTTTAAAAAGATTCAAAGTTTTATGGGAAAATTTTATTAAAAGATCTATTTTAAATTAATTCCTTTATAAATGCGTGACTTTTAAATCATTTCACAAAAATGAGATATTTCTATCAAAGAGTTTTACTGATAATTTTCAACTATTTTAACATCCTTTATTGAATTTTACACTTGTTTGAAGTTGATTTATTATGATACAATATTCCATTATGTATTTAAGGTTTTGTGATATTTTTGACTATGGATGTGCTATTTTTATACCATTCATGTTTTATGGTTAAAGTATTAACATTTTTTATTCTAGTTTTAATATGAATGTTTATGTTATGTTTCAACCTTTTCATATGAGGAATGAATTAGACGTAGTAAGTGACGGGCGGGGCCCAATATAGCCCCTCGATGCATCGGTAGGTCTCATGGGAAAAACTAGTGTCATGGCACAAGGCCTTGAAAATATTTATATTTAGGGACTTAGCACAAGGCCTTGAATTTGTGGTTAAGATGTATGGCATTATGAAATCCATCATTATGAGATTAGTTATAAATTTTACATGTGATTATTCGACTAGTAGAATATCTATGTAATTATGTAAATCGAAATATTTGATTTATCATTGCCATATTATGTTGAAGTTTATATTTAAAGGGATCGTGTTTCAATTTTATACTTTTGCATAAAAGTTTATGATTATTTATGATAGTTTTTTCTATATTGTTTATCCTTACTGAGAATCTGAGCCCAACCCTTTCTTATGTTATATTTTCCCAGGATTCCAAGAAGTGTATTATGACTATTATGTAGGGTTATTATATGGGAATAATAGAGTTCTAGAAGGATTATTTATGTTGTGTGTTATGTTATAAAGTGTAATGTAATGTTCATGTATGTAATCTATTTTCCAAGACTGCTAAACTGATCGGTCTTTCAAGATTTTATTCCTTGTAATCATGACAATGTGTTAAAATTATGAACTAGCTCTGGGATTCTGGGGTTGAGGCATTACATAAGGTACTTCAATTATCATGCTACTTGGATTAGGTTGGGGTGGTGGTGGTGAGGATATAATAGGAAAATAAAAGAAATTGAATAGAAAATAAAAGAAAAGAAAGAGGATTTTTACCTCTTGAATCTTCCTCCTTGGCCCGAATGGCCCAAAGGCCTTCATTTTTATTTATTTTTGATAACCCCCCATTCAAGGGATGAGGGGAACCCTTACAAGTCCCGTAGGCTCAGAGATTACATGGCCCGTAGGCTTAGAAGATTACATGACCCGAAGGTCTTAGGGAATTCAACCAGACTATCTATAAGGAACTGCCCCTCCCCAGCATCTGCATCCTGATAGTAGCTCTCCACCTTTTCATGGTCGTCTGGCTAGGCTTCCCGTGCAAGCATAGGCTGGCACCGATAAAGATATTAGAGATAAAATCAAGACCTCCTTAAGGGGATTAGTTTTGGACTTTTGATGACACCAAGAGCTCTTGGATTTAGGGGAGGAGATTGGGAAGATTATTTGGTAGGAATTTGACAAGCTAAAATCTCTTAAGGTGTGAGGAGAAGGGGTGGTATTTAGAGTTGAGGAGGGGGTATTTTTTGAATATTTTATTCATTTTTTTATTATTTTGGATCAAGATTCTGAGTTGTTTGAGAATTATTACCAAATATATTAAAATAATGAAAGAGATTTCAAGATTACATGTTTACATTATCCATACATAACCTATGACTCAATTATTCATGTATATAACATTTATCGTAAATTATCATATTTTACTATTCACAAAAATTAAAGTATTTTAGAAAAATCACAAAAATTCACCCTTTCCATTTTTTGACGTTTAGAATTCCAAAATGAACTCCATTTTATGAAAATAATTTTCTAAATATGATAAATTTGATTTTTAATTAAAATCATTAGTTACTCGAAAAACACATATTTTAAAATTATAACTTATTTTATAACACTTTGAAAATTTCACTAAAGTCTCATAAAATTATCTTAAAATAATAAGACAAAAAATATTAATATAGGAATTTATTTTATGAAAATAAATCTTATTTTAAATAATTATATTAATTATAAAATTGTAATTAAATATTTATGAATTCTAAATATACCACTACTTAATTAATAATTTTTAGTATTTTTATTTACTTATACTATGATATAATTATAGAAAAAATTAATTTATAAGGTTCCTAAATTTTATCTATACTTTTATGGGTGTGATAACTATTCATTTGGCTGGTTTACTATTCGTAAGGGCCATATTGTTATTCCTAAGGCCAAGTTACTATATCATCAGTATAAGATCCTTAACTTCTAGAAATACCACTTATTTCATTAATTATTTATTTATCAAGTTTTTATTGTGTTATATAAGTGATTTTATGTGATTTATACTATATGAAATAATTATAAGTAGGAAAATTTCCTTGATAGAATTCTGGGTCATTATATTCTCCCCTCCAACAAAAAATTTCAACCTCAAAATTTCCAGAAAGCATATTATAAAAAGATTTGGGTAGTTATTCATCATACGTTCCTCATGACCCCACATTTCCACTTCAATTTTATGATTTTTCGAAAGTAAATTTACTAACCAAGTCATTTGATTCCTCAATAACTATTCTTTAGTGTCCAGAATTTGGATAGGCTCTTTAATGTAAGATAAATTAGGTTTCGAATCTATTCCTTTATAAGTAAGGAAATTCATTGGGTTTGGCATGTAATTATTTAACAAAGAGATATGGAACACATTATATACTTTAGAAAGTCTAGGTGGCATCACCAAATGATAATCCACAACTCCAATTATCTCTAAAATTTCAAAATGCCCAATGTACCTAGGGATCAGTTTCCCTTTCTTCCCAAATCTTATAACACTCTTCCATGGAGATACTTTCAAGAAAACATGATCTATAACTTGATATTTTAAATCCTTCCTTTTATTATCAGTATAAATATTTTTCCTACTTTGAGCTGGTTTGATATGTGTTTGAATAGTCTTTACCTTTTTCATTGTTTCCTCTATAAGCTCTGGGCCTATAATATTCCTATCACCAACTTTATCCCAATAACTTGGTGTATGATATCTCTTTCCATACAATTATTCATATGGTTACATTTGAATACTATATTATAAACTATTATTGTAGTAAAACTCTACTAGCACTAGTAGAAAAATGGTCTTTAACATCGGTTTTTTTTAATTTTAATGTCGGTTTTTAACCGACATTGAAGTTGACGATGTAAAAAATATGATTTTTACGTCGATTTTTGTAAACCGATTCCAAAACTTAATTAAATTTGTTTTTTAACATCTTTTTTGTAAAAACAAGATGCCAAATAAATCAATTCGTATCATTTTTGGCGTCGGTTTCCTTAAAAACCGACGCCAAAAAGTTTTTAAAAATAGTTCCAGAGTCGGTTTTTTTAAAAAACCGACACCATAAATGAAATTTTTTTTGGCATTGGTTTTTAAAAAAACTGACACCAAAAAGTAAATTTTTCTTCTTACATGTTTTGGAGAATTTCATAAGCTTCGATTTGACAGGTCTTGGGGCCAAAACAGAGTTACGGATCAAAAGTTATGGTCATCGGAAGATGAACATGTCAAAGTTTCGATTGGTACAACTCATTTCAAATAAATTTTGATAAACATAAATTAAAATCACATACAACAAATAAAAATGGTGATTGATAATTTAATTTACACCACAATTGGTAAATATCATTTGAATGTTCTATATTTTTAACTCGATAATAATAATAAATCAGCTCTATAAGCAAGCTAATCTAGCTGTTTTGAAATAAAGGAAAAGAATAATAGAGAAAATAAATGATTAGAAAAGGTACCATGTTCAAATTTACTATTAAAGCCACATTGAAAAATTTATTGAATTGAATAGATTGAAAATGTTGAATGAAAGATAAAATGGATTTATATATAGTAAATGATTGAAGCTGCATTGTATGGAAATGTAGGCGGGATTTTAAAAAGTTAAACGTGCGTTATGAAAAAATTGAAATTTTGATCCTGTGTATTGGAGAATACTCTTTGAAATCGGTTTTGTTTGAAACCAATGTGAAAGAGGATTTACATTGGTCTTTTGGTATCAGTTTTGTAGAAAACCAATGCAAAAAATGCCAATCGATATCCTTTTTTGTGTCGGTTTTTAAATAAACCGACGCCAAAAAGTAAAAAAGAAATAATTTTTCACGTCGGTTTTTTTAAAAACTGATGGAAAAAAGTAAAAAAAATATTTCTGGCATCGGTTTTAAAATAAACCGATTCGAAAAGTAAAAAAAAACACTTTTCATGTTGGTTTTTTTAAAAACTCATGCCAAAGACTAAAAAAATGTTTTGGCGTCCGTTTTTAAAAAAACCGACCGAAAAAATAAAAAAAAATCATATTTGGCATCCGTTTTTATGAAAACCGACTTCAAAAATTAAAAAAAAAATTAAAATGTTTTTTATAATTTCTTAAGCTTCGATTTGACTGGTCGTGGAGATAAAACGGAGTTACAGATTAAAAGTTATGGTCTTTGAAAGATAAACTTCTTTAAGACTTCTATTAGAGAATATCAACTTCCGACAACCATAACTTTTAATCCATAACTTTTTTTTTCTCCACAAGCAGTCAAATCAAAGATTAAGAAATAATCTAAAACATAGTAAAAGAAAATATAATTTTTGGCGCTTTTTTTTGAAAAACCGATGCCCAAAATAATTTTTTCCATTTGGAGTCGGTTTTTAAATAAACTGACACCAAAAATTCTTTGGTTTTTTTTATTTCAGCGTCTTTTTTTGAGAAAACCGACGCCTAAAGATTTATTTATTTATTTTTGGAGTCGTTTTTCCCTAAAACCAATGAAAAAACATTTTTTTATTATTTTTCATGTCGGTTTTAAAAAAACCAACGTGAAAGATCCTTAATAAATTGGTTTTGGTGTCAGTTTTACTGAAAACCAACACCAATAAGTTCCCACACATACTATTGGAATCAGTTTGTAAAAAAACGACATTATTACATCGACGTTAAATCCCGTATTTCGACTAGTGTAGAGGTAAATAATGATCCCACATATATTTAAAGTCAAGTGAGCATGATCTCAAATGTCTTCTAAATTTTGGATCATCCTTTCTGATTGCCCATCTGTTTGAGGGTGATAAGTATTACTCAAATGGAGATCAGTATCCAATACTTTCTAAATAATTTTCTAGAATTTCAATGTAAATTATGGATCATGATTAGACACAATTGAAAGAGGTTCTCCATTAATTCTTACAACTTAATTAATATAGATTCATGTAAGGCGTTCCAATGGAAAATCCTCCCTTATAGCAAGGAAATGTGTAGATTTTGTGAGTCGATCAACAATTACCCATATTTAATAATTCTTTCTTGGAGTTTTTGGTAATACAATGAAAAAATACATAGTGATTTCATCCCATTTCCATGTAGAAATAGGCAGAGGTTGCATGAATCCTCTAGGATGTTTTCTTTCAGCCTTCACCTACTGATAGACTAAACATCTTGATAAATAATAAATTTTTTTCACTTCAATTATCGTACTATAAATGTTCTTTCAAATATCTATACGTATTAGTGCTTCTAGGATGTATAGATAAATTCAAGCTATAGAAATCATCCAATAACTCTTTTTTAGCTTGGGTATAGAGGGGACACAAAACCTCTTCCCAAATTTCAGAATTCCACCCTCATACATAAAGTCTGCCAACTTCCCATCATTCATAGATTTATTTTTCTTTTGAATATCCTCACCATTAGGCTGAGAAATTTTAATCATTTACAATAAATATGGTTGGGAAACCAATTGAAAAAGTAATGATGTTTCACCTTCCTTGATAATTCCTATATACATCTTTTCTAGATCTGTGTACATAGTATCCTTGTCCATCCTCATTTTGTTCAGAACTCCATGATCCTTCCGATTGATTGTATCTTATACCTTATTTGACTTCCCAGAGTGTTAGTATATTGAACAGGCATAATCCTTGAACAGATCAGGTCATCGGCTTTACCTCATGTTGAGTTCTTTCTGTGAGAAGATATATTTCAAGCTCTTATAATCTATATATATCTCACATATTCCACCATAGAGAGAGTGTCTCCATATCTTCATAGAAAATATTATAGATGATAACTCAAGATCATGAGTTGGATAATTCTTTTCATGAGTTTTTAACTTCCTTGATTCATAGGCAATAAATCTATCATTATACATAAGGACACAACTGATTCCTTTCTAGGATATATCACTACAAATCACAAATCCATCATTTCCTAATGGTATAGTCAAGATCGGAGCATTCACTAATCTTCACTTAAATTATTCAAAACATTCTTCACATTATTTTGTCAATACAAACTTAAACCATTTTCAATTAATCTTGGTTAATGGGTTAATCGGGAAATGTTTTGAACAAAACACTGATAACAACCTACTAAACCAATAAAACTACATACCTCAGTTATGTTTGTTGGTTTAGGCCATTCCTTAACCACCTTTGTCTTCATAAGATCAACTGAGATTCCATCCTTATAAATAATATACATAAGAAAATAAATTGTTTGAATCTAGAATTCAGACTTTCTAAATTTCCCATATAATTCTTTTCTTCTAAGAGTCTCTAGAATAACCCACAAGTGGTTATCATGGTCCTAATAGCTTTTGGAATATACCAAGATATCATCAATAAATGCCACAACAAACTTCTAAAGATATTCCCTAAACACTATGATTATTAGATGCCTAAAAATAAAGTGTGCATTAGTTAATCCAAATGGAATTACTATAAACTAATAATGTCCATACCTAGTTCGAAATATTTTCCTTGGAATATCTTTATTCCTCATATGCAATTGATGATATCCAGACCAAATTTCAATCTTTCAAAAATATTGAGCTTCATGAATTTGATCAAATAAATAATCAATGCATGGTAGGGAATACTTTTTCTTTATTATAATAACATTGATTTATCAATATTGAATGTACAACCTCAAGGATCCATATTTCTTCTAGAAAAAGAGAATAGGAGATTCTCATGGAGAAACACTAGGGAGAATAAATCATTTATCACTCAATTCCTATAGTTGTTTCTTCAGCTCCACTAATTCCACTATGGCCATTCTATAAGAAGTCTTTGATATTGGTCTTGTACCAGTCACAAATTCATCACCAATATCATTATCTTGCATTGGAGGGAAATCATATACAAGATACATGCATTGATACAGTTTCCATTCCTTCTACTATGTGACATTTCTAAATAATAGAATAAACTAAATTAGGTTATGAATCATAATGTATAATTTAAAACTAGAAGAACACTTAACATAAATTTTAAATTCATGCATAGCTAATCTTATGTTTTTAACATGGTTTATTTGGGGACATATTTACTTTTAAATCCTTCATAATGGGTTTTAAGGAAAATGTGAATTATCCTAATCATATCCCCTAAGAGTGTAAAACAAGGTTTATAGTAAGGCATGGTGTCATGTGCCAGGTTACCCAAATTTAGGCTCTGGAAACTTTATCTGAGTTGTTACCCCTAGGTACATCTGTTCCAGAACCACGTCTACTTGTTGTATTCAGACTGAGATGTATCTCTAGGAAGAACCACATAACCTATACCTTAACAAAATTCTATGATGTTATTCTAATATTATCCTAAAAGTATATCTTAGAGTTGTGTTCCCTAATATATGTTTTATAAATATAGTTTCCAAGGATTCTATTGAACTTACTCTAATACCAACTATAAAGGCCCCAACCCCAATTACCCGTAGCCGGTTCCTTACTTCATTACATTGGAATAATAAATAATAAAGTCACATCCTAAAGGATGGAATAGTTTAGTAGTTTTGGAAAACAAGAAAAAAATATAAGTTTTATATTACAACTTGAAAGGAAATACAATATAGAAATTCCATTGGAAACATCCAAATGTCTTATATTATTCTTGCAAGTCTTTCATAATATTCATCTTCACATCCTGGGGAAAAATAAATACAAGAAATGGGTGAGATCTGATGCTCAGTAAGTGTAACAACCCAGGTAAATAAAGAATATGACATTTTCATATTTATCCATATTTTTGAATAAAATATTGATATGACTTTAAAGGGGACGCTATGCTCGATGGCGTACCCAACACGCAACAACGAGTTTCTGGGGAATCTTACGTTGCACTCTAATAATAAAATAATATTATTTTAAATGGTAGTTAACATGTAGCCATTTTAATGGTGGGAATGGATATAAATAACTAAAATATGATTATACATGTTTTTAAATGTTTTTACATTTATCCAATAAAGGATAGAGTCTTAAAATACGGAAAGAATTCAATTTTAGGCGTATATGCCCTCGTTTTTCACTAAAGGTTCACTTATCCCCTTTTGATGTTGAACCATCATTAAATATAGTTTTGTTCACTCTTAAACATTAATTTGGACCAAATAAAACTCTTATTAAGAATCAGAACATCAAAATTTACTTTGTGTAAATTTTTGGTATCTTTCCGATAAAGTTCATTTTTTTAATGAATAGTGTAAAATGTTGTATTTTAATTCAAAGCCTCTTTTTAATCTAATTTATTTATATGATTAGATTATCTTTTGAATTGGTTTTAAAGTGAAATTAGAATATATTTTTACCATTAAATCCAATAGTGGTCGTTGGAATTAATTTCACTTTGAAATCAGACTTAAACCAGTGTCAATCTTTTGATACTTAATATTTAATAAAAACACGCTATTTGCTCTGACAACGGAAATTAATTATTAAATTAATTAATGTGACTTATATGTTTTGAATTTTGTAAAATATACTTCATTTTTGAATTCGGAATATCAAATATAGCTTAGGGTGAATTTTTGGGATTTTTCTGAAAAACATCAATTTTTGATGAATAGTGACACCACTAAGTGGTACTTATAAAAACTGATTTTTCCGTTTAAATGAAATTTTTTCATCTTTGTGTTTTAAATTTCAAAAATCCGACATACATGGTTTTCATTAAGAAGTAAAATGTGGTTCAATGGGATAAAAATAATTTTTTTGGTGAATAGTAACTTATTAAGTTTTTAATCGCGATTAGAGGTAATTAGTGTAGTTTAAGGTAAAAATAATGTATTAATAATATGAAATGAACTTGACACATGTCCTAACCTCATTGGATGTGTAATTGCCGACCAAGACAAGCCATGGGTCAACTTGGGGACCCCATGGATCCACTTTGGTTGGGAAAGGACATAAATAACTTTTTATTTAATGTAAAAGTAAAAATGACACAAACATGATATGTTTTACTAAAACAATTTTTAAGTGGGGTTATACAAGTCATATGTTTTTATTATAAATAGTAATTGGAAAGATAAAAATATTTCCTACATCATAGTAATTTTTTTATAATTTTTAGACATTAAATAAATTAAATTATTTATGGCATCATAACGATGCAGCGATGACATCACTATCTGACGATTTAAATAAAATGAGAAGATAATGTAAACTCTATGACCTAAACATGTCCAAAACTTATTGGATGGGTGGATTTAGAACCCTTATCACCTTATCCACGAATTATATCAATGTGGGACCTTTTAAAACCGAAACACATTTTCAAATAAAGTAATATTTCTTACTTTCCAAAAGTGCCCCTCCTCTCCTCTTATAAAAGGCCCCCACCTCTACCTCATTTAACACACTCCTCAAGACTTTGGCTCGGCCAACCCCTGCCCATTTACTCTCTCCACACCCCTCTCCTTATCCTAGAGGATTCTCTTTGGGCATAATCTTTTCAAAGGAAGCCTTTAGGCTCAAATCAAAAGGAGTTAAACTTTTAAAGGTAATTCATTCTCTCATGTTCATTTGTTTTATTTTGCTTCTCCAACCCCCTAAACTCTTTTTATTTACTTCTTTTATAACAACACCAGTATCTTCAATATACTAGGATGTTGTTATAATATTTATTCGAGCTACACTCTCACACAACTACATCAAATGGTTAAAGAACATACAGTTTCCGTGGATGGCGAAATTCTACCTCCCGAAACGATGATTGTTCAATACTCATTTAACACCTTCAAAGGTGGCCATTATGATGTCACTATTTTTATATATGATATATGATATGTTTATGTTTTACTTATTCTTCTTTATTTTTCATTTGTGTCTTACCATTACGGCTTCCATTATGGGTATACGCGATATCTTCATTTTAGGAAGTGCGGACTACCGCCCCCTCAAAGTGATGTGATTCGTTAATGCCATACGTCGGACGTATAAGGGATGGATTTAATGTTATTATATATGATGTTATACTGGAATTATTATATACCTCTATATCATTATTATTTATTTCCATTAAAGTATGAGATAGAAATGAAAGTAGCGTTCATGCGTACGTACGGGTTACCGTCTCCATGAACGGTGCATTTCATTTCTTATCCCCAAATGTAATGTACTATTAAAAGTACATGTATATGCTGGATATATATGATATATATGATATCCAAATCAGGAATTTCATTCTAGATATAAAGAACCTTTGACCACACGAACAACATGTAATTGTAAGAAGTCCACTTTCGACTTAAGAACCAAATATCGGCAAAACAAATATTATTAACTTAAATGATTACATAATTTTTATGACATGGTAATAAGTGATATAAAAGGAATAATGAACTTGAAAAAGGTTCTTAAGGAATTATAAATTAACTCAAGTTTATTATTCAGGAGATTAAAGAACGATCGAGTCAAGTCGGACCCGAGGTAAGGGATCCTACTCCTCTCTTTCTTTTTAAGTACACACTTCTATGTCATTCCTTTTAAAGCTCATCTTTCTTGTTATTGGGATGATCTTTTATATTACACTTACTGTAATTTTTATGTTCATGTGATGAGAGACCCTATTCTCTCTCATCAATCCATTTTGGAAGTTTTGAGTGGCGCCGTTAGGCTGCCGAACTTTCGTAGGAAATCTAACCTCTCTCTTTCTTTTTATGTACTCTCCTTTATGTCACTTCTTTTAAGCTCCTATTTGTAATGTTGGGGGATGTTCTTTTATATTCCTCTTTCTGTACATTTTATTGTAATGTGATGAGATACCGTATTTGATCTCATCAATCCATATTCGGAAGTTTTATGTGGCGCCGTCAGGCTGTCGAGTTTTCGTAAGGGATTTTTCATCTCACTTTTATTCCTGTGAGATTTATGATACATTTTCCAAAAATTTCATTGAGTGGTGTATGTACTTACCATTATTCTACTCTTTGTGTAATATACTTTCGTTTATGAGTATTTACATCAATGATCTATTTTCCTTCTTTCATGGGGTGTATGTTTTGAAAAAATACCCAAGTCGGTAAGGGAACCTTTCACCCTCCTCTTTTTTAAAAGACTTATTTTGTTGGGTCTTTTAATTTACATATTGTTATGTTGGGATATGTTCTAATATATCCTTATTGATGTAAATTTTATGTCCAAGTGATGAGATACACTTTTTATCTCTCATCAACTCATTTTGATGTGATGTCGTTAGGCTGTCAAGGGAACTTTTTAACCCAATTTCGATTTCTTTGGGTTCAACATGTAGTCATTGAATATGTCATCCATTGAATATGTGTGAATGACATTTTATTGTTTTACACTTAATATCCACTTATATTGGGTGTATTTATATTTGTCACACATATTTTTGAGATTGATTTGTCCTTAATTTAAATATACCTTCTTTATAAGGGATTTCATCACATTTGACATTTCTATTGAGCGTTCATTGTTGTTATGCACCAATTCACTCTTATATGGTGTGTATACTGTCGTTTGGAGTATTATATCATGAATCCATTTATTCTCATGATATTATAAAGTTCTGACTAAATGTTATTCCTCAATTATTGTATTCAAGTGTCTCTAATTTTGGTAAAACCCCTTTAACCAAAATATCGTTTTAAATGTTTTAATCTTTTGTTCTTATTAATAACCATGTTTTCAAAATAGTTTTAAGGATTTATTTATATGGATATTAATGGTTTAAAATTTTAAGCTTCAAGGTTGTATGGGACACTTTGATTCAAAAATCTCTTTATTAAATGTTTTAAATGGTTTTGGAAATGGTTTCTTTTTGAATGGATTCATTATTTCAATATACTAAAATGTTATATTGTGATTGAAATGTGGAAATGTTATGTTTCCTTTATACATGTTTTATGTGATACATTTATGTTATGGTTCTTGGGAATTGTTATGAAAACGGGTGGTTCCGTGATAAACTAAGGGCGGGTGAGCCCGATATAGCTCTCCAATGCATTGGGTAACGCAAAGGAATGAAACGTTAAGGTTTTTCCGAAGAGATTTAGGGAATATACTGTGATGGGTAATCCAAACGTAACCAAGAGGGTTACTCCCTACGTAAGAATGTTATGAATGCCTCAAGTTACCTTTTTTTCTTATGATTTCAATGATTTATTCATGGTTTGATGAGGTATGTTAATGTGCCTATGTTTTATGGGTAAAGTATGATTTAATTCTTACGTATATATGAACTCATGTTTCCTTTCCATATTTTTATAACCCTTACTGATCTTTTTATGCTCATCCCAAGTTTTTGAAATGTTTTTCACAGGTCAAGGGGAAGGTACATGATGTGATGATATAGTCAAGGATTTGTCAAGAAAGAATCCATGTTTTATTTTCAATATGTTTCCGTTGATGGGAAGAATGAATACTGTCTTTTATGTAACCACTTTGTTTAAATGTGGAATATAAAGCTTGTTTCATGATCTAATTCTCTAAAACTATAAACCTGAAAAGATCCTCAATGTGTAATCTTGTAATAACTCAAGATTAAGTAAGGTTTAAGGCTGGGGCCTTATAGTTGGTATCAAAGGTCGGTTTAGATAACTTTAGAGGTTAGGGTATTCTTTAAGCATAAGTGACATTACCATAATGGTTAGGATTTCAGAAAGAGTCGTAGTTTTAGATAAAGTGAATGAGTAAGTATATCTTAGTGTTTATCTTACTCATTATCACATGATGGTTTTGTTGATATACTCACACTGACATTTCTGTTTTTAGTGAATGGCTGGATCTCGCAGGCACCAAAGTGACAATTGGTTTGTATGAAACTGTGGTGGTTCTCTGATTAAGAGACTCGATGAAATGGGGTACTCAATGAGGAAACTCGTGTTTGTTCTAAACCAAATATCAAGGATTCATGATCAACCACTTGAACCTTGGTATGTTCTATAATGCATCATGTACGAGATGACCAATCGATGTGGAAGTTCAAGTAATAATTATAAAGGTAACCATTAGAGTTTATATGATCCTTACTTTTGAGGTAATTATGGGTTATTATATGATATGATGGAAAATGAAAGGAATGAGATCAACTTGAGGTTAAAATATGTTATGATTATTCTTGAATATTTTATCTCTTTTTGGGGAATGTTTTAAGAATTATATAGTTTTGAAAAAAGGACAACACGCAGATCGTGTGACAACCCGTCGCGTCGGACAAAGCCGCGGGAATCGAACCCACAACCAAAGTGCGACTGGTATTTATCACCTACCACTAGACTACGTGAAGTCCCTGGTTAGTTTGAATGATTCTTTTTTTAAGAGTAAGTTTATTTTGGGTTATTTATGAAAATGATTAACCTATCATAGAGGATATGTGATTAGGTTAATTACTTTTCAATATGAGACTTTAGGAGCAACTGATGTTGTTTGGAGATAAATGTTACGATTTAACTTGGAAGACTATGTGACTAAATCCTTCAAATATTTGGGTTTCAATATTATATTGGTTTACTTTGAATAATTTTATGGACAAATTGTTTATCGGATAGTCCTCGTTGAACTTTGGGTTTTTTTGGACAAATTTTGGAGATTAAGCATGGATTTTCTTTTTAATGGGTTATCCTTTTCTGGATTATCTGACCTTGTACTAACCTTTTTGGTTTTGGTTTTGGTTAAATCATAAAGACATGGGATGTATATAGTTCTATTTTGTGGATTAGGTGATTCTCTAGAAGTTGATTATAGTACTCTTAATGCGAACAAGTCTCCCTAAATACTCGTCTTTTGGAAAAAAATATGAGTTTGATTAAGGAATCTAGTAAAAGTTGAAAGTCAACATGATAAGTGATTATGTTTCCTTATGAATAAATTCCTCAATAAAAATTAACTTAAAACAAAAATGTTGTCTATTAACTTTTCCTACTGGGGAATCGAATACCGTTTAACCCATCACAAGTTTTTGATTTTCTTGTGGTTAACTTTCTCCTAAACATGTTTTATATCACTCTCCATTAGAACATGACCCTTTGTTTTTTCCTCCATGTCCATATTTTCATACTTGGAATCCTAGTATGGGTTAACTCGGGTGACCTCTGTGCTTATCTTTCTTTATTTTAAAGTGATTGTTTTACCGACTCTTGTTCTGATGAGGGACTTTCAAGGATGTTTCCAAGCTCAATTTTAAAAATTGCGAGGACGCAATTCCCAAAAGGCGGGAAGGATGTAACACCCCAGGTAAATAAAGAATATAAAATTTTCATATTTATCCATATTTGTGAATAAAATATTGATATGAATTTAAATGGGACGCTATGCTCGATGGCGTACCCAACACGCAACAACGAGTTTCTTGGGAATCTTACGTTGCACTCTAATAATAACATAATATTATTTTAAATGGTAGTTAACATGTAGCCATTGTAATGGTGGGAATGGATATAAATAACTAAAATATGATTATACATGTTTTTAAATGGTTTTACATTTATCCAATAAAGGATAGAGGCTTAAAATACGGAAAGAATTCAATTTTAGGCGTATATGCCCTAGTTTTTCACTAAAGGTTCACTTATCCCCTTTTGATGTTGAACCATCATTAAATATAGTTTTGTTCACTCTTAAAAATTATTTTGGACCAAATAAAACTCTTATTAAGAATCAGAACATCAAAATTTACTTTGTGTAAATTTTTGGTATCTTTCCGATAAAGTTCATTTTTTTAATGAATAGTGTAAAATGTTGTATTTTAATTCAAAACCTCTTTTTAATCTAATTTATTTATATGATTAGATTATCTTTTGAATTGGTTTTAAAGTGAAATTAGAATATATTTTTACCATTAAATCCAATAGTGGTCGTTGGAATTAATTTCACTTTGAAATCAGACTTAAACCAGTGTCAATCTTTTGATACTTATTGTTTCATAAAAACACGCTATTTGCTCTGACAGCGGGAATTAATTATTAAATTAATTAATGTGACTTATATGTTTTGAATTTTGTAAAATAGACTTCATTTTTTAATTCAGAATATCAAATATATCTTAGGGTGAATTTTTGGGATTTTTCTGAAAAACATCAATTTTTGATGAATAGTGACACCACTAAGTGGTACTTATAAAAACTGATTTTTCCGTTTAAATGAAAATTTTCCATCTTTGTGTTTTAAATTTCAAAAATCAGACATACATGGTTTTCATTAAGAAGTAAAATGTGGTTCAATGGGATAAAAATAATTTTTTTTGGTGAATAGTAACTTATTAAGTTTTTAATCGCGATTAGAGGTAATTAGTGTAGTTTAAGGTAAAAATAATGTTTTAATAAAATTAAATGAACTTGACACATGTCCTAACCTCATTGGATATGTAATGGCCGACCAAGACAAGCCATGGGTTAACTTGGGGACCCCATAGAGCCACTTTGGTTGAGAAATGACATAAATAACTTTTTATTTAATGTAAAAGTAAAAATGACACAAACATGATATGTTTTACTAAAACAATTTTTAAGTGGGGTTATACAATTCAGATTTCTTATTATAAATAGTAATTGGAAATAATAAAAGATTTCCTACATAATAGTAATTTTTTTATAATTTTTAGACATTAAATAAATTAAATTATTTATGACATCATAATGATGCAGCGATGACATCACTATCTGACGATTTAAATAAAATGAGAAGATAATGTAAACTCTATGACCTAAACATGTACAAAACTTATTGGATGGGTGGATTTCGAACCCATATCACCTTATCCACGAATTATATCAATGTGGGACCTTTTAAAACCGAAACACATTTTCAAATAAAGTAATATTTCTTACTTTCCAAAAGTGCCCCTCCTCTCCTCTTATAAAAGGCCCCCACCTCTACCTCATTTCACACACTCCTCAAGCCTTTGGCTCGGCCAAACCCTGCCCATTTACTCTCTCCACATCCCTCTCCTTATCCTAGAGGATTCTCTTTGGGCAGAATCTTTTCAAAGGAAGCCTTTAGGCTCAAATCAAAAGGAGTTAAACTTTTAAAGGTAATTCATTCTCTCATGTTCATTTGTTTTATTTTGCTTCTCCAACCCCCTAAACTCTTTTTATTTACTTCTTTTGTAACAACAACAGTATCTTCAATATACTAGTATGTTGTTATAAGATTTATTCGAGCTACACTCTCACACAACTACATAAAATGGTTAAAGAACATACGGCTTCCGTGGATGGCGAAATTCTGCCTCCCGAAACGATGATTGTTCAATACTCATTTAACACCTTAAAAGGTGGCCATTATGATGTCACTATTTATATATATGATATATAATATGTTTATTTTTTACTTATGCTTCTGTATTTTTCATTTGTGTCTTACCATTACGGCTTCCATTATGGGTATACGCGATATCTTCATTTTAGGAAGTGCGGACTACCGCCCCCTCAAAGTGATGTGATTCGTTAATGCCATACGTGGGACGTATAAGGGATGGATTTAATGTTATTATATATGATGTTATACTGTAATTATTATATACCTCTATATCATTATTATTTCTTTCCATTAAAGTATGATATAGAAATGAAAGTAGCGTTCATGCATACGTACGGGTTACCGTCTCCATGAACGGTGCATTTCATTTATTATCCCCAAATGTAATGTACTATTAAAAGTACATGTATATGCTGGATATATTTGATATATATGATATCCAAATCAGGAATTTCATTCTAGATATAAAGAACTTTTGACCACACGAACAACATGTAATTGTAAGAAGTCCACTTTCGACTTAAGAACCAAATATCGGCAAAACAAATATTATTAACTTAAATGATTACATAATGTTTATGACATGGTAATAAGTGATATAAAAGGAATAATGAACTTGAAAAGGGTTCTTAAGGAAGTATAAATTAACTCAAGTTTATTATTCAGGAGATTAAAGAACGATCGAGTCAAGTCGGACCCGAGGTAAGGGATCCTACTCCTCTCTTTCTTTTTAAGTACACACTTTTATGTCATTCCTTTTAAAGCTCATCTTTCTTGTTATTGGGATGATCTTTTATATTACACTTACTGTAATTTTTATGTTCATGTGATGAGAGACCCTATTCTCTCTCATCAATCCATTTTGGAAGTTTTGAGTGGCGCCGTTAGGCTGCAGAACTTTCGTAAGAAATCTAACCTCTCTCTTTCTTTTTATGTACTCTCCTTTATGTCACTTCTTTTAAGCTCCTCTTATTAATGTTGGGGGATGTTATTTTATATTCCTCTTTCTGTACATTTTATTTTAATGTGATGAGATACCCTATTTGATCTCATCAATCCATATTCGGAAGTTTTATGTGGCGCCGTCAGGCTGCCGAGTTTTCGTAAGGGATTTTTCATCTCACTTTTATTCCTGTGAGATTTATGCTACATTTTCAACAAATTTCATTGAGTGGTGTATGTACTGCCCATTATTCTACTATTTGTGTAATATAATTTCGTTTATGAGTATTTACATCAATGATCTATTTTCCTTCTTTCATGGGGTGTATGTTTTGAAAAAATACCCAAGTCGGTAAGGGAACCTTTCACCCTCCTCTTTTTTAAAAGACTTCTTTTGTTGGGTCTTTTAATTTACATATTGTTATGTTGGGATATGTTCTCATATATCCTTATTGATGTAAATTTTATGTCCAAGTGATGAGATACACTTTTTATCTCTCATCAGCTCATTTTGATGTGATGTCGTTAGGCTGTCAAGGGAACTTTTTAACCCAATTTCGATTTCTTTGGGTTCAACATGTAGTCATTGAATATGTCATCCATTGAATATGTGTGAATGACATTTTATTGTTTTACAATTAATATCCACTTATATTGGGTGTATTTATATTTTTCACACTTATTTTTGAGATTGATTTGTCCTTAATTTAAAGATACCTTCTTTATAAGGGATTTCATCACATTTGACATTTCTATTGAGGGTTCATTGTTGTTATGCACCAATTCACTCTTATATGGTGTGTATACTGTCCTTTGGAGTATTATATCATGAATCCATTTATTCTCATGATATTATAAAGTTCTTACTAAATGTTATTCCTCAATTATTGTATTCAAGTGTCTCTAATTTTAGTAAAACCCCTTTAACCAAAATATCATTTTAAATGTTTTAGTCTTTTGTTCTTATTAATAACCATGTTTTCAAAATGGTTTTAAGGATTTATTTATATGGATATTAATGGTTTAAAATTTTAAGCTTCAAGGTGGTATGGGACACTTTGATTCAAAAATCTCTTTATTAAATGTTTTAAATGGTTTTGGAAATGGTTTCTTTTTGAATGGATTCATTTTTCAATATACTAAAATGTTATATTGTGATTGAAATGTGGAAATGTTATGTTTCCTTTATGCATGTTTTATGTGATACAGTTATGTTATGGTTCTTGGGCATTGTTATGAAAACGGGTGGTTCCGTGATAAACTAAGGGCGGGTGAGCCCGATATAGCTCTCCAATGCATTGGGTAACGCGAAGGAGTGAAACGTTAAGGTTTCTCCGAAGAGATTTAGGGAATATTTTGTGATGGGTATTCCAAACGTAACCAAGAGGGTTACTCCCTACGTAAGAATGTTATGAATGCCTCAAGTTACCTTTTTGTCTTATGATTTCAATGATTTATTCATGGTTTGATGAGGTATGTTAATGTGCCTATGTTTTATGGGTAAAGTATGATTTCATTCTTACGTATATATGAACTCATGTTTCCTTTCCATATTTTTATAACCCTTACTGAGATTTTTATGCTCATCCCATGTTTTTGAAATGTTTTTCGCAGGTCAAGGGAAAGGTACATGATGTGATTATATAGTCAAGGATGTGTCAAGAAAGAATCCATGTTTTATTTTCAATATGTTTCCCTTGATGGGAAGAATGAATACTGTCTTTTATGTAACCACTTTGTTTAAATGTGGAATATAATGCTTGTTTCATGATCTAATTCTCTAAAACTCTAAACCTGAAAAGATCCTCAATGTGTAATCTTGTAATAACTCAAGATTAAGTAAGGTTTAAGGTTGGGGCCTTATAGTAAGGGTAAGTAATACAATAGAAGATAATATAATCAAATAAGGCATGGTGAATTATTGAAAACACATGCCGATGGAACATAAACATGATCATAATATGGAAAGAATATAAGTTGAATAAATAATTCCATAAAAATAATCACATGATAATGAAGCTTAACTATGGATATTACTAGTCAAATATTCAATTGGATTATCAATTAATAATATCATAATGAGGTAATTCATAATTTTGGAAATCTAAAATATCGTTGAGGCCTTATCCACAAACTACTGCATGTTGGGCCTTTATCATTGCCATTTTTAGTGCTGATAAAGGCCCCCTTCATTAGTGCTATTGAAAACATGGATAAAGGGAGGCATTTATTAGAATTTTGTTTAGTAATAATAAAGGGGATCCCCCTTTAATGGCATTGAGGATAGAAAAAACTTTTTAGCACTATGAAAGGCCTTTTTACGTGATGTTAAAGGGAAAATATATAGCAGTGATACTATAAACATGTACTTACCAGGGCCAATTTGCACTGGTAAATCTCCACTTAGAGATTCATAATGCCCATATTCACTGGGAAATCTCTACTTGGAGATTTTTACATTCTTACATTTACATATAAATTTTTACATAATTACATTAATATATCTGCATTCATGGATGCATGTAGGTACTTATATTTATATGTATGTATGTTTTTGTTTATGTGTTTGTATACACTTATATATACATGCGTATGCATGTATATAAGATAATTCTTATACTTATATTGTAAATAATTACATTAATATATATAAATTCATTCATTCATGCATACATATAATGATATTCATATGTATATATATGTAGGTATGCATTCATGGTAATATTTAGATGCATGTGTGTACATACATTAAAATATACCCACAAGTATTTGTTGTTGTATATACCTATATTTTTGGGTGATCATGCATGGAATTATATATTTAATTAATTATATTAATTATATATATATATATAATTGAAATAATATATATATTTATGTACTTATATTAATATAGATTTATCTATCTCAGTACAAATACACTTTAAAATATAGTTATAAATGTTTATATTTGTATATACTTATATTGATGTATAATTGTAAATAATTACATGAAAATATTTTTATGTATTCTTGTTTATATCTATATGTATGTATGTAATGTAATAATATTTAGATGAATGTATGTACATGTATTAAAATATGCTTATAAATACTCATATTTGTATATAACTATAATAATTATTGATCACACACACATATAAAAATATATGAATGCAAACACACACACATACATATACACACACATACATATGTATATATTAATATATTTTTATATAAACACGTACATACATCTACACATACAAATTAATATATCCATATACAAACATAGTTAAATAAATATCTAAAATTATAAGTACATACATAGATACATATACAAATATATATTAATATGAGTACATAAATATATATATTATTTCATTTATATGCAAATATAAGCAATGTAATTATTTACATACATGAATACGTACATACCTATATATACAAGCATATAAAACTATAAATATTTGGAAGTGTATTTTAATACAAGTACATACATAAAACATAAATATTATCATACATACATACATACATACATACATACATACATACATACATACATACATACATACATACATACATACATACATACATACATACATACATACATACATACATACATACATACATACATACATACATACATACATACATACATACATACATACATACATACATACATACGTACGTACATACATACCTACGTACATACATACATACGTACGTACGTACGTACATACATACATACATACATACATACATACATACATACATACATACATACCTACATACATACATACATACATACATACATACATACATACATACATACATACATACATACATACATACATACATACATACATACATACATACATACATACATACATACATACATACATACATACATACATACATACATACATACATACATACATACCTACATACATACATACATACATACATACATACATACATACATACATACATACATACATACATACATACATACATACATACATACATACATACATACATACATACATACATACATACATACATACATACATACATACATACATACATACATACATACATACATACATACATACATACATACATACATACATACATACATACATACATACATACATACATACATACATACATACATACATACATACATACATACATACATACATACATACATACATACATACATACATACATACATACATACATACATACATACATACATACATACATACATACATACATACATACATACATACATACATACATACATACATACATACATACATATATACATACATACATACATACATACATACATACATACATACATACATACATACATACATAAAATCATACATACATACATACATACATACATACATACATACATACATACATACATACATACATACATACATACATACATAAAATCATATTTACATATAAATAGAAGTTTATACAAATATGAATGCATTTATATTTATTAATGATATGTGAGATTCTTTTAGAAATTCTCCATTAGGAGATTCGTAGGAGAAATATTAACTGAGAGATTTGTATTTCCAATGTAATATATGTTTGTTTATATATTTATAATTATATTTATATATATTAGATATTCACAGGGAAAATATTCAATGTGAGATTCACAAGCCCAACCTCCGATTGGATATTTTTAAGAAAAATCTTTGTCGGGAGATTTGCAGGACAAATCTCCACTGGGAGATTTTTCAATGTACTACGTATGATTTTATATACTTATAATTATATATAATTGTTTTTTTTACATTCTAATATTTATATAATAAATTTATAAATAATTACATTAATATATATGCATTCATGCATGTGGGTATTTATATTTATATGTCTTTATGATTTTGTACATATGTTTGTATACACTTATATATATGTACACATGCATGTGTATAAGATTATTCATATGCTTATGTATATTTCTAAATAATTATATTAATTTATATTCATGCATTAATGTATGTATATTCTAATATTTATTTGTATGTATGATTGTATGTATATGTATGCATGTGCATGATAATATTTAGATGCATGTGTGTACATGTATTAAAATATACCTAAAAATATTTGCAGTTGTATGTACCTATATGTGTGTCTGTATACATATGCATTCACTTATATTTTTAAATAATTACATTAAATATATTTATATATACATATTTTAGTAATATATATTTATGTACTTATATTAATATAGATTTAAATATGTTTGAACATATGTACTTTTTTTGAAAGGGAAATAACTCAAATAATGTTTATATATATTTATTTATATATATTTACATTGTGTGTATGTAATTATGTTCGAATACATTAGACACACACATACACATAAATTTATTCATTCATTTATTTATGTATATGTGATCAATAATTTTTAGATATATTTATTGGTATGTTGGTATAGAAAATTTAATTTCTACATAAAGTGTATAAAAAATACATTCTAAATATTTTATAAACAAATCTATGTTATATGTATAATTATATATATGTTTATGTGATATATGTATATAAGTGTGTATCTATTTCTATTTATATATATGTGTAAATAATTATATTTTTAAATACTTTTATATTTTCATAGGTTCATGCAAGTATATACATATATTTTCATGTACTTATAGATAGATATATTTGTAAATAATTATAGTAAAATATATATATGTAATTATAATATATGTATGTATATAGTTGGATAGATTTATATATATATGTGTATAATCATTAATTTTCTTAAAACACCATCTATATTGATTTTTCAATGTATTTTGTTTGTATAAAAAAATAACAAGTTTGAATTTTTTAAAAATATCTTGTAAATTTATTGTATAAATCCTTACCTATATATGAAAAAATTAAAACTCAAAGAAATGCATCGTATATGTGTCTAGATTTATTTGAATCGATGTAACAATTTCATTGGTGTTGAGTGATTGAAATTTTGATTCCATTTGAGCAGAATATATTAGATCAAATATTTTTTATGGAAGAAAATGAATTCATGAGAGAGAAAATGAATTAATGATTAATAATGGGGCATTACTTTGGGAATATGTGTGGGGGTAATTTAGTAATTAAAAATATTTTCATTTAAAAAACTAAAATGTTAGAAGTAAGGAGATTCCGCCAGCTGACTCTTCTCTATGCATCATCATAAAAAATCCTGAAATAATTCCACTATTTTAGGTGGAAAATTGAGATGATGAAATCCAAAATTGAAGAGACCTAACATGAGGGGAGGAGAAATCAAAAGGCCAACCATATTCCTCGGGATAGAGAAATAATGTTTGCAAGAGAATTTTATATTTTCAATATATAATATGTAATGTCATATAATTTCTGTGTATTATTTTTGGATATTATACGGATTATTTTTGAGACTAGGTGCTGAGACCAGCGTGCGATTATGAGGCTCGGTGTGCCTGAAATAATTTTTTGAAATATATTAAGTATATTTAATAGCATGTGCATGCAGTTTTCTCGAAAAGGTTGAATAAAACTAGAATAAGGGCATATATCAGAAATATGAGGCACCATTGAGTAAAGAATGTAAGTTTTTCACTATGTGTGACATAATCTTTGTCGGCACATGCCGTTTGTGAAAATTTCATCGCAGAAATAAATAAAAAATATTAATTACTAAATTTCTTTGTTTTGTTTATTTTGGCATAGTAACTATTTTCTCCTTTAAGTATATAGTTATATAATTTCATTAGGGTTGGACGCCCAAACCCTGGAGAATTAGACAACCATTAGAGTTATTTCTTAGCGGACGGTGACGAACTGGGTTTGGATCATGGATCTTTACACCAATGGAGTTCATGGATCTAATCAATGACAACGACAAAACTGTTCTTCTTCAATGATCAATCCAAAATCTATATAGGATGTTTTTTTATTTCCATCCTATTTCTTAATCCCGAATTAATGCGGATCAATTCCATGAATATAATTGATATGTTCACCATTAGTAGAATTAAATTAATGGATTATTGTAATTGTTCATTGTGATTTTTATTCCTCTTCGCTCTTCTTCTTCTAAAAAAATGAATCGAGTCCAAATGATAAATGGATGCGGGTTATTCCTCGTATTTTGTGGATTTTAAATTTCTTCCCCTATTCTCTGCATGTTCATCATGGGAATTTCCTTTTGGCCCATGATTAGACGAATACTTGGTATTCGATCATTACACGATTTTTCTTTGGAGAAATGAATCAATATTAAAGGTGCAGTTTGTGATCAGTTTTGCGATCGAGGTGTGATGATGGTGGCGGATGAGCATAGGTGGATCAGAGTAGATTTTGTGGGTTCCATTCTTTTATGTCTTGAGTCTCGGTGAAAAATCACTCAATGTATGGTTTTATTAGAAGATTGAGGGCCCAAATTCTAGTTGATGATTATAGAAAGGCCCTGATGACTTAGATATATGATATTTGGTGAGGATGGCAGTGAAATTAGTGTGTGCAGGTGATGAAGAGAAGATTCAATAGTATCTAGGATATCCTAAGTTACACAATGTGTAATCCAGTATTACATGCCATGTGGCCCCCCTGGCTGCGGCGCTAGGGTTCCTCCTGGAGTTAAGTATCGCACGTCATGTGACTCGGTCACACACTGTGTGACCCCTCTGTGATAGATCGATGTGTACTTCAGAAACTAAATAGACATTGGAAAAATTACATGACTAGATGCACACCATGTACTTAGACACAGACATGACCACCGATACACAAGTTGGTGCATGATCAGGCCAAAGTACACAAACACAATCAAGCGACACGAGTAGGGTGTCACGTGTCTCTACATGTCGTCTAATTATTCTACATGATATTTATGTTTATAATTACATGTTGTGTGATGATTTACAATATTAGTAGACTTGGGAATAGCTGGACACACTGTGTACCCCTAATACACACCATGTACCCCCACCAAGAGTGTTTTTAGCTCTTCATTTCTATAGTTTGGACTTGTATAGGTTGAGTGTGTTCCCTTAGTCCTTTACCTTGAGGGTACAGTGCAGTATTACATCCACATCATAGGATTGTGATCCCCTATATAGGAAAAGTCTCAGAAAGAGTTGTGGTGTCCCTCCATGAGAATAGAGTGCAATCCTCTATCATCTTTATTCCTTAGGTGGGGTTTTTAGAATCAGGGTGACCTCCCTGAGAAGGGAATTGATCCTCCATCTAGCAGGCCATATCAGTAGGGTTTTTGGTATCATTTACATACATTCCCATGAATAGCAAGTAGATTCAGATTGGGTTTATGGTGTCCACTAATGGTTCTGGGCGTGACCCCGTATCTATGCATCTGGGTCTTCCTAGACCAGTGAACTTTCTTATAAATGACTTGATGATCTAAAACTCTTCGTCAAGTGTCTTTAATAATATCATGTCCCATTGAGTTTATTCTCTTGGAATGAGTATTGATTTCAAAAAAATCCTATGATTGACCATTTCTTATGACCATTGGGTGGTGTGGTGTCTTTCCTTAGTATATACGGGTGTTTTTATTATAAATTGATTGTTATATATTGTATTGAGATGACTATACTTGGTGATACATGTTTAGTGTTTTCAGGTGTCCTACTGGGTATTGTTATACTCACCCCTACAAGGAATTTTTCCACACGTTTCATGTATTATGTAGTTGATGACCCATTTAACTGTGTCCTGGGAGGAAAGGGAGTGGGTGATTCATTTTTGGAGCTTGTTAGAAAAAGGTGTTTTACCAGGACCTTTCATTTGACTATAGTCCTCACCCTTGTAGTAGGTTTCACTCATTATAGTGTTTGGATGGGATTGTATTTTCCCCCTTTTTTCCACTTTTAGTAATTTACTGTCATACTCGGTTGTGGGATCTTAGATGAATGCATGCATTATTTTAGTTGTTTTACATTTTAGCATTGTGTGAGCTTGGAGATGTGTGCATGTGTGTAGGTACTTTAGGATAATGCACCGAATTTGTGGGATATGAATAATCAGTTTTGGTCTCCATACCTAGGCCTATTAGAGGCAGGCTTGGGGTAGTTATAGGTCAGACCTCAGTAAGTCATGTCATGATAGAGTGGTATCAAATCAGTCAGTTCTACTTTAATGTAATGACCCGAACTGTTATAAATAAAATTTTCCTTTTGATTTAATTAAAGGAAATATGATTATAAAAAACACATGCACTTATTTTATTATATCCAATTGGATTTAAAGACCATTAAGTATCATTACCATTGATAATATAGATGATTAATAGTGATCACATGATTAGTATAAATATAAGTTTTTAACAAATCCAATTGACATAGACAAAGGAAGTGATGACCTCAACCGGTAGGATCATACCCCATGAAGCCCATTTATCAGAGCTTTCGAGGGAGACAACATTTCTAGGTTTTCCCCTTAACCAATCCCAAGCTAATATCCAACAACTTGAGCATGAGTAAAACCATTTATGGGTAAATTTCAAACTCATCGAGAACATGGCCTAACCATGTTCGTTGAACCACCCAGTGAAAGTCCCACCATCATTCACCTTACTCTTAAGAATTTTACTGGTGTATTAAAGTGATATGTATCAAGACCCTATAATTATGAGTATTTATATTATTTTGTATATAATGATGAATATATTTTCATCCTATAATGGTTACATTATAAATGATTTTTATTTCGATATAATAAAACACAAATAGTATTTTTTTGGTAATATTTAAATTCAATTAAGAGATTTATTTTGAATAATTAATCTATTTTTGAAATAAATAATATTTAAATAAAATATTATTATTAAATAATTTTTATTTAATATAAATTGTCATATAATTTTAATAAAGTCAAATGCAATTTTTATAAGGGATAAAAACTGTTATTGTCAAAAAACCCAACATTTCTTGATAAATGTTGATTTTATTTTAAAATTTAATATTAAAATATTTATAAAATTATTTAGATAAATTAATTATATTTTTGGAATCAGAACATCAAAATTATCCAATGGCGATTTTTCATAATTTTTCAAGACAGTCGAATTTTTGAGTAAAAATTAAATATCGTATAAATGTACTTTGTATATTACGATATCATAATGACCCAAAAGTGATATAATAAATACTAAAAAATTAACCCACAACCAAATACATGTTTTTCATTTAAAATTATGTGATTTTAAGTTTATTTTATTAATTTTATAAATCCATTATGAATCCTCCAAAACCATTAATATATTTTAAGGTTTTAAAATCATTTCTTTAAGAGTGTGACTCACCTGCACATAATAAAGGATATTATTTTATTAATTTAGGCCCTTGTATTTATAAAATAATGATAACCACTCCCATTTTTCAGAAACCATGGTATGGTTTGTAGTTTTGGTTATTTTATTATGTAGAGTCCAAAACCTATATAATGAAGAAATCCCCCTCTTTTCCTATATAACCCAATCCAAGATCCCATTTATCTTCACTAAAAATCCTTGGAGAACATTCATAATATTCCATTCACTCTTTATAGTCATCTCAAGGAACCCCCAGGATCTCAAGAATCTCCTCCCATGCATTTGGAGTCACACACCCAAGTAAGGGATCCCCACCTTCTCTTATTTATTAAAATTTATTTAATATATTATGCCTTATATTTCCAATTACTATTATTGGGATATGTATTTACATTTCCCTAATACTACCCATTTTATTTCCATGTTATGAGATACCACCTTCTCTCTCATCAACCCATTTTATGAATTTTAAGTGACGTCGTTATGCTTCTAAAATTTCACCATTATTTTCCATGCAAAAACTATTATGTAGTGAATACCATAACCATTTCTTATCAAGGTTATTCACATTTATACAATTATAACTATTTTAATTGGTACTTATGTGTATTTATTTCACATTAATTGATCACGGAATAAAATGTGATGATGAAGGAATCCATGTTTTATGATCTATGTGGCATAATTAAGCATGAGAATGAAATAAAAGTGACCAGTGTACACAAAATTATATATCACTTCAATGAATTGGGTAATTTTTAGTGTCATTATAAATCATGTTGGGGAAAGGAGTGAACCTGATTCCTTTTTGGAACTTTTTTTCCACCATTATGTCGTGGCGGTTTAGCCTCAACCTATGATTATGATGCAGTATTTTAAGTTGTTTTCACATTTCCCATGTTATGAATATCATGATATATCAAGTCTTATTGTTCATGTTTATGATTCCTAATATTTTTATACCCCATTGATATTCCTAATGTCTAACATGTATCACCTTATTCCACATTTATTCCCTTATTGGGCTTTATCACTCACCCCTTTTCTTATGTTTGTCCCAAGGTTATCCTCTGAAAAATCCATGGAATTTTAGAAGTATGTTAAAGAAGTTTTCAATAATGCTGTTTTATACCATGTTCAAGATGTTATACTATGTACTTAATTCAAAATACACTAAACTTATTTATATTTTTGGTTTTATTATGTGTAATTTTATCTAATAACTCATGAATTAATGTGTATAAAAGAAAAAAGTTGTTATAGCTGGTATTGAAGGAAAAGTGGTGTTATTTTTTTGATTAGGATTAAAGAACTATAGGGAAATCCCTAGGGATAATATTAAGTATAAGAAATCATCCCTAAATTTTTGTAAATATATATTAAGTTGTTTATTAAGAAAATACATCACTGTCTAGATAATACAAGTGCACATGGTTCTAGTACAGATGTACATAGGGGAAACAAATGCAACAAGGTTTTCCGGACCTGACTCATTGTAACTTGGTACACAACAACAAACCTTAATGAGTACCTGGTTTGACACTCCCAAGGGATATTCTTTGGTAAATTCATAATCTCATTACAAACCATTATTAAGGGAACACAAAAATTCCCATAATAAAATATGTTAGGAAATATATCATGGGTAAGATATATTGAAGCCTAGAAATTCATAAGTTAATAAATAAATGTAATTTATAAGTTATCCCTTTAATGTAATTGTATTATCATTTATTTTTTTAATAGTTTTAAAATAATCATCCCTAATTTTCCTTTTATTCTATCCAATGGACAGAAATAGGATGAATCAGGTAAACAATCAATGCAATGAGCAATGTGATGACTACCCCAATGAGATGCACAACCTGATGGGAGAAATAATTGAGAAAGTTATGACAATAATCCCTCACTTGAATTAGGTTATGAATAGAAAACTGAATCAATAGGAGCATCCAAATACCCCTAATATAGAACAAGTTTCAATTGATACCTTTATGCAAAAAGGACCCCAACTTTTAATGAATCATATGACCCCTTAATCATAGAACAATGGATCAAATACATTGAGAAGATCTTATCCATCCTTTAATGTTATGAAAAATAGAAGGCCTTACTAGATTTTTATCATATAGAGGGAGAATTTTATCAGTGGTGGACATTGATTAAGAATACGATTCCTGAAGAAGAGATCGAAGTGATGGAGTGGAAGGAATTCTGGAAAATGTTTTTTGATAAATATTTTCCTTGTACTCTCCATCTTAAAATAGAAAGGGATTTCCTCTCCCTCATGTAAAAAGATGATGAATCTATAGAGGTGTATGAGGAAAAATTCTCAAGACCTAAACGATACGACTCTAAATTTATCATTACCCCAAATGCAAGGTTGAATGCTTCTTTGGTGGGGTAAAACCTAGTCTACGAAAATCCTTGGCGACCAGTAAATTTGATAACAATGGTGAAATTTTCCGATGCAACCTCAATGATGAAATAGAGATAGATGAATATCAAGGGTATCACTGTGATAAGAAGTGTAAATCGGAGTTCAATTTTGGTGGTTCGATGGATAAATCTAATTGTTACATGAAATTTCAGCATCCCACTTGTCATAGGTGTGGAAAGAAGAACCTCATAAATTTCCTAAGGGGGTAAGGAAATTATTTAGGTGTGGGAATGAAGGATACCTAGTTGATGAATGATGATAAGAGAAACATGATAATGTGATGGAGGAAATGAATACTCCAATAAACTATCAGAACATTTTTTATTGGTTCAAATACAAAGAACTGAGGCACTTTGCAAACCAATTCACTAAGGAAAGTATTTTTAGAGAAAACCAACAACCTTAAAGGCAGTAAGAGAAATATTTTTCTATCACTATCATAGAGGTGGAACCTAATAACAAAGTGGTGATAAGTAAGACAGTTATTCCTTCATGAATAGTAAACATAATTTTTTATTCTAGTTCTACGCATTCCTTCTTATCATAGATGTTTAGTAGAAATATTCAAATACCACCACAAAACATGTAAGTAGAGCTATCAAGAAAAAAGAAAATTGGGTAATTATTGCGTCCCAAGTATATAAATCTTTTCCTATCACAATTTGGGGGATAAAATTCCCATCAAACCTATTCAAACTCTCTTTTGTGGAATTTGATGCACTTTTGAGTATGAATTTGATTTCCCTATATAGAACCAATAGAAATTTCCACGAGAAGGAAATCACTCTTCGTATTGTGAATCGACCCCCAGATTCTGTAAAAGTTCAAGGAGGATGAATATTCTTGAGCACCAACATCTCAAGAATGGATATTATTTCCCTATGA
Organism: Viscum album; assembly: GCA_963277665.1. Lineage (NCBI taxonomy): Eukaryota > Viridiplantae > Streptophyta > Magnoliopsida > Santalales > Viscaceae > Viscum > Viscum album. The sequence continues at coordinate 500,145,779 of OY728140.1, forward strand.
GAAAGAATATCTAGATCAAATTATTAATTATAAGGAAAATATCATCCTTGAAGACTTTCTAATTGTGAGGGAACATGTTGATGTGTTTCTTGAGGAATTTCCTGGTCTTCCTCCTAGACGAGAGGTTGAATTTTCAATCAAGCTTATAATTAGGGTGTTACCATTATCCAAGAATCTACATGGAATGGCTGTTGTGGATCTTGAGGAGCTGAAGAAACAACTATAAAAGAATCTGGATTAAGGGTTCATACGCCCAAGTAATTCTCCATGGGATTCACCAGTCCTCTTCATCAAGAAGGATGAGTCAACGCACCTTTGTATTCATTATCATGATCTCAACAACATCAAGATAAAGAATAAGTATCCTTTCCATGGATTCATAAATTTTTCAATCATCTATGTGGAGAATAATACTTCTTCAAGGTGGATATATGGTCAGGATATTACTAAGTTAGGGTGAAGAAGAAGGATATCCCCAAGATATCTTTTTGAACAAAGTATTGACACTATGAGTTCATAGTAATTCCATTCGGACTCACTAATGCTCTAAAAATATACATATAATTTATTAATAGAGTATTTAGATATTACCTCGACAAATTTTTGGTAGTATTTATAGATCATATCATAATATAATTCAAAACCATGGAGGGGCATGAGGTACAACTGATCATTGTGCTAAATACCTTGCAAAAGAATAAGTTTTATTAAAATTACAAAAAATGAGATTTATGGTTAAAAGAAGTCTCATTATTGGGGAATATCATCACAAGAAATGAGATATATGTATATTCTTCAAAGATAAAAGAAATTTAAGGATGTTTGAGGCCAACATATGTGACATCTATTCATAGTTTCTTTGGATTAGCTAGGTATTATCCTCAATTTGTATGAAATATATCACGATTGTCAAACACTATATCCAAGATAACTCAGAAGGGATTCAAGTTTTCTTGGAATGATGATTGTGAAGATAGATTAAAGTAACTAAAAAGGAGGCCTATCACTACCCCTATGCTCACACCACCCACAAGTGGAGAACTATTCATAGTATTCAGGGATGATTCAAAGAAGTTATTATGTTATGTGTTAATACAGAATAACAAAGTCATAGCCTATGCTTCAAGATAGTTGAAAATTCATGAACATAACTACCCAAAAAATGATTTTGACTTGGATGAAGTGATTAGTTCTTTGAAAATATGATGACATTATCTATTTGAGGAGAATTGTTGAATATACATGGATCATAAAAGTATCAAGTATATATTCACATTGAAAGAGATGAATATGAACCGAAAAATATGGTTAGAGCTGATGAAGGACTATAAATTCTCAATCCACTACCATCCTGGGAAAACGAATAAAGTGGAAGATGATTTCGGAAGAAAGTACCCAAAAATTTGATCATTGATAACAATTGAGAGGAATATGATCTTCTTAGATTTGAAAAGGATGAACATGAGAATCATAAATAAAGGAACATCATCAATACTTTCACAAATTATTGCCCAACCGTCTCTTCTAGAGAGGTAAAATGATTCTAAAATAAATTATGTGGGAATTCAGAAGAAAGTGGAAACTATAAGTAAAGGGAAATCCTCATAGTTCAATGTTAATGAAGAAAGAATTGTGAGATTCGAGTCAATACTATGTGTTCCATATAATCCTGAGTTAAATAAGTTACTGTTGGATGATGCACATAGTTCAAAATTATCTATTCACCTCAGAAGCACAAAGATGTATCCAGATATTTGCGGCACTATTGGTGGGGAAATATGAATAATTAGATCACTAAATATACATCAAAAGTGCCTAGTATGTCATCAAGTGAAGGTTGAAATTCATAAGTCTAAGGGGATGATGTAACCATTACCCATACCAACATGAAAATGGAAAAACATCACCATAGACATTATCACAGGACTTTCAAATACATCTAGGGAAAATAATTCTATATGGGTTGTTGTGGATCATATTACAAAGACATCACACTTTATCGCAATTAAATATGACTTCTCACTGGATCAACTTTCAAAAATATACATCAAAGAAGTCATAAGGTTTCATGGAGTACCGCTATCGATTTTATTTTATCAAGGTCTAAGATTCTCCTCTAAGTTCTGGAAAAGTAACCAACATGCTCTAAACAATGTTCTAAACTTCAGTACGACTTATCATCGTCAAACTGATGGACAATCTGAGTGGACTATTTAGGAACTAGAAGACATGTTTCAAGCATGTTCTATGGACTTAAATGTAGTATGAGACCAACATCTTTATCTGTTCGAGTTATCTTATAACATTTTTTTACTAAATCATTCAAATGACCCCCTCTGAAGCCTTTTAGGTAAGAGGTTTCAACGACCTCCATGTTGGGATGAAGTTGGGGAACAAAAATTTCCAAGTTTTAAAATATTTGAGGAAATGGTGGAAAATGTTAAGACCATTCAACAACAGATAAAGGATTCTTAGAGTAAAAAATGGGTTATGATGAAAATCATTGATGATATATAGAGTTTCGTGTTGGATACATGGTATTCCTCCGTATATCTCTACGGAAGATTGGGATTAGATTTTAGAAGAAGAGAAATCTTAGTCTAAGATACATGGACCCCTTTGAGATCCTTGATCATATTAGAGCAGAAACCTACCGACTAGAACTCCCACCCAATATATTTAAAGTATATGATGTATTCCATGTATCCCTATTAAGAAAGTACATATAATACCCCTCACTTATAATCAATCCATAGGTGGTACCATTGGAGAATGATCTCTCATACGAGGATCATCCAGTGAAGATCTTAGATCATAGAGGCAAATTTCTACAAAATAAGACAATGCACCTGGTCAAAGTGTCATGGAGAAACCAAAATATTGAATAACCAACATGGTAATTGGAGGAAGTTATGAAATAAAGTTACACTCATTTGTTTTAGTGTGGTAAAAGAATATTTTGAGAGAAAAATTTCTTATAGGGGGAAGATTGTAACAACCCAAACTATTATAAATAAAATCCCCCTTTTGATTTAATTAAATGTAATATAACTATAGAAAAAACATGCACTTATTTTATTACATTAAATCGGATTTAAAAGAGAATTATGTATCATTACCATTGATAACATAGCCCTTAAATAGTGATCACATGATTAGTATAAATATAGGGTTTTAAAAAATCCCATTAACATAGAAAAAGGAAATGATAACCTCAACTTGTAGGATCTCACCCTATGAAGCCCATTTATTAGAGCTTCTAAGAGACATAACATCTTTGGGATTTTCTATTGACTAATCCCAAGCTGATATCTAATAAATTTATCATGAGAAAAACCTTTTGTATGAGAATATCAAGCTCATTAAGATCACAACCCAAACCATGTTCTCTGAACCGCCCCATAAAAGTCTTACCATCACGTAGCTTACCCTTAGGGTGTTTGCTGGTGTATTAAAGGAATATGTATCAAAACCCTTGAAACATGAGTATGTAAATTATTTTTCATAGAATGATGAATATATTTTAATCCTATTATGGTTACTTTTTAAATGATTTTTATTTTTATATAATAAAGCACAAATAGTATTTTTTGTTTAATATTTAAATTCAATTAAGGAATTTATTTTGATCAATTAATGGTTTTTTAAAATAAATAAAATTTTAATAAAATATTATTAATAATATTTTTTATTAAATATAAATTCTCATATAATTTTGATGAAGTCAAATGTAATTTTTATAAGGGATCAAAAACTGTTATTGTAAAAAAAACCAGTATTTCCTGATAAATGTGGATTTTATCTTAAAATTAAAAATTCACATATTTATAAAATTATTTTTATAAAATTAATAATATTTTTTAATCATAAAATATAAATCAACCAATGGTTAATTTTTCATAATTTTTTGAGACATTCAAATTTTTGGGTAAAAAATAAATACTGTATAAATATACTTTGTGTATTTTAAAACCATAATGAACCTTAAGTGATGTAATAATTACTATAAAATGTATACACGACCAAATATATATTTTACCTTTAAAATAATGTGATTTTAATTTTATAAATCCATTATGAATCCTCTAAAACCATTAATATATTTTAAGGTTTTAAAATCATTTCTTTAAGAGTGTAACTCACCTCTACATAAGGAAGGGAATTATTTTATTAATTTTGTCCATTAGAGTTATAAAATAATAATAAACACTCCAATTTGGTATAAACCATGTTAAATAAACATTGGATGGTTTTTGGTTTTATTTATCTTATTATGTAGAGTCCAAAACCTAAATAATAAAGAAATCCCCCTATTTTCCTATATAAACCCACCCAAGATCCCATTTCTATTCACTAAAACTACTTGGAGCACATCCATACTATTTTATACACTCTCTAGAGTCCTCTAAAAGTTCCCCAAAGCTCACAAGAAGCCCTTACCAAGCATTTAGAGTCACACACTCAAGTAAGGGATCCTCACCTTCTCTTTTTTATTCAAGTTTCTTTATTATCTTATGCATTCTATTTCCAATTATTATTATTGGGATATGTATTTACATGTCCATTATACTTCAAATTTTATTTCCAGGTTATTAGATTCCCATTTAAATCTCCTAAAACCATTTTATTATTTTTTATGTGATGCCATGATGCTGCTGATATTTCACTGTGATTTTCCATGAAAAAAATCTGTGTAGTGAATACCATACCCATTTCCTATTAATGGTATTAAAATTCATAAACTTATAACTATTTGAATTGGGACTTACATGTATTTATTCCACACTCCTTGATATTTTAGTAAAATATTATGTTGAATGAATCCATGCTGTATGATATATGTGGAACACTTAAGTTTGAGAATGAAATGAAATTGATGGGTGCATGCGGAATTATATAACTCTCCAATGCATTGGATAATGTTAAGTATCATTATATGTAATTTTGGGATAGTTAGTGAACTTGGTTCTTTTATGGGACTTTTCCACCATGATTTATTTACAGTTTAGCCTTGACCTATGATTATGATGTTGTGTTTTAAGTTGTTTTCACATTTACCATGTTATGATTATCATGCTATATCATGTCTCATTTTTCATTTTTATGATTCCTAATCTTTTTATGCTCCATTGATATGCCTAATGTATAACATGTATCACCTTATACCATGTCTATTCCATTATTGGTATTTATATCTCACCCCTTTTCTTATGTTTGTCCCCAGGTTACCCCATACCGTTTTAAAATCCATGGAATTTTAGAAGCATGTTATAAAAGGTTTTAATAATATTGTTGTATTCCATGGTCAAGATGTTATGATATGTACCTAATTACAAAATACACTATACTTCTCAATATTTTGGGTTATATTATGTGTAGTTGTATATAATAAATATTGAATTAATGTGTAATAAAGAACATGGTTTTTATACTTTGGTTTGGAGTCAGTGCGATTGGTTTAAGGCAATAATGTTTTGTGTTTTGAGTTTAGATATGAGGATAGGTACTCCAATGTTGGTGTGGTGGTTGGAATATCCATACACTAGGACTCTAATCAAATTACTTGAGACTCGGTATATGTAAACATTGGTTACAGTGAAAGTTTTTGGTACACACATCATATATGAATGAGTTATGTTTTATATTTCATTCATGTTTTAGATCCCCATATATACTCTTTTGAATGTGGTGCATCTTGTTTAATTTTAGGATGCCTCCATGCAAACTTCCAGCCATGATTACACTTCTTGATCATGATTATGATCCTCCTAGTGAAGAGGAATTAGTACAAGGGTCTATACCGAAGAAATAACATCTGGGTGGTTTACCAACTATACCACCACCTGTTGATTAGTAGTTAGCGATGATGGTACTATCTGAGGATGCACATAGGTTGATTATATTGAATGAGTTTTAGATTCAATGAACTTATTGGTATTTGGGTGAGATAGACCCCCAGGTGGATTAGGACTGGATAGAGGTAGTTAGTCATGTTTTCTACCATGCAAGGATGCCTGTAGATCAGATGGAAAATCTCATGGAGAGTCTTTTTTAGGGCTCTGCTAGGTGATAGTAGAGCTTAGTGACTTAGTCACATGATGAGACAACTCTCTCCTGGTCATAATTTGAGTGTCTTATAATATAGGAGTTCTATTTGTCCATTTTTTATTGATACACATATAAGATATTATGTATCTACAATAGGGTACTTTGACAGTGGCAGAGTACTCAACGAGGTTTACTAGTCATTCGTGTTACTCCTTGGATATAGTTCAGGACCAATTATTTTGAGGTTGGACCTTTGAGAATGGCTTGAACTGAGGAATATGGGATTCATTAGTATCCCTTTTCATTCCCAACTATTCTTGGGTGCTTGAGATATCCTTGTTAGTGGAGAACTATTTGGCATAACATGCACTGATAATGGGAGCAAGTAGTGGGAACCCAACATCTTAGACCACAAAAAAGGAAGCCAACGACATTCACATGGATCCAAGTGTGTCAGATTCTTCATGAGGTGATCCTAGGATATAGGGTCTATAGTTTAGGGATTTTATGTTGGCCCTAATCAATAGAGGGAGAGGTAGTGTTTCTCATGAGACGATTAGGGATATATGGCTCAAGATTGTCTGACTCATCATACAACTGACCATGAGACAATATTAGGACCATCAAGACAAAAAAATAGGTAGGATCATGGTGTTATAAAGGGTGTATGATATGGAATATGGGATGATAGATCGGAAGAATGTGGTCAAAGGTTTGACCTATTACAACCTCCCCCATAAGGTGCACACCAGGCTCAGGGAGCTGGTGGACAGGGATGAGGCCAATTACAGGCTATGGTGGCCTATAAGCTCTAGGCTCCAAAGATGGTACAAGGTAAAATATGTGTATTTTCTAATTTAACTATAGTATTTATATATACTAGTGAAAATTTATTCCTTTCTTTCCACTTTTATTCTTTGATACATATATATTCTAGTTGATCCCTTGGCATGACCCTTGCGGTTGGAGACTCTGAAAGACAGTGACTTAGTGATTTCATACTTGTGCCAATAGTAAGAACTGATAATTGGAGTCAAGAGTTTTTATGGGATCTATTTTTATCATCTATGAGGGATTATGATGTCATCTTAGGTATGGAATGGATATCCATAGTTCATTCCCAGATTGACTGTTTTAGACTAGGGATGTAGTGTTTCCACGATAATGGAATGAGGTTTCTTTGTGGGTGAAAAGGAAAACTTAGAGGAGTAGGATGAGTCCAAGAATATGATAGTGTATCCAATTACTCACTAGTTAGCTAGCATGTCTCTTGGATTAGTGGATGCTTAGGGATATTATTTTCCTATAGCGGTGAAAGAGTAGGAGGACATTTTCTTGAGGATGTATCGGGTTTACCTCCCCATTGAGATCTAGAATTTTTCATTGAATTTCATTTAGTGATGACACCAATATATTTACCATCATATCAGATGTATCCTAAAGAGATTCAAGAGATGAGGTTGTAGTTGGAGGACTTGTAGGAGAAGGGCTTTGTGAGACCTAGTGTTTCCCCATGGGCAACCCCAATGTTGTTTGCCAAGAAGGCGGATTGAGGATTGAGGTTATGTGTGGATTACCAGTGCTAGAATAAGGTGATTTTGAAGAATAAGTATCCAATATAATGGATCTAAGACCTCTTTTATTAATTTATAGAGGCCCAATGGATCTCAAATACTGACCTCAGATCAGGCTATCACTAGTTGTGATTATGAGATGAAGATATACTGAATATGTCATCAAGATGTCACTATGGTCACTATGAGTACTTGTTGGTGCCTTTCACCATGATAAACACCTCATAAATGTTCATGGGATTCATGGAATGGATATTTCAACCCTCTATAGAATAGTTATGGGTTTTCTTTATCGATAATATCCTAGTGTATTTGGAGTCTAAATAGGAGCATGATAGACACTTAAGGATGGTACTGGACACACTATGAGAGTACCAAATTAATTGGAAGATCTAAAAGTGTTAGTTTTGGAATCAATAGGTACACTTTATAGGATAAATCATCTTAGAGGTAGGGGTAGAAATGGACCTAGAAAAAGATGAGGCAATCATTTCTTGGGATCCACTTAAGAGTGTTACCAAGGTGTAGAGTTTCCTTGGGTTGATAGTATACTATCATAGGTTTTTATCTGATTTCTCTAGAGTGGAAACACCCTTGATAGCTTTGACCTAGAAGGGGAATCCTTTCATGTGGATTAAAAGGTGCTAATAGGTCTTTCAGAAGCTAAGGTAGAGGTTAAAAGCGCTCCAATCTTGAGATCTCTAGAGGAGGCTATCGAGTACATAGTGTTCTATAATGCATTAGGGAACAAACATGGTTGTGTTATGATATAGAGATAGGTGGTTATTTTCTATAGTTCACTTTAGTTGATACCACATGATCAAAACTATACGACCCACGATCTTGAGTTAGTACCAGTAGTTTTAACACTAAAGATTTAGTGACACTATCTAATGGAGGAGTAGTTTATCGTTTACTATGACCAAAAAAATCTCAAGTATATATTCTTGTATAAGGACATTAAAATAAGACAAATGTGATGGATAGATTTACTACAGGACTATGAATTTGATATTTTTTATACTCATGGGAAGGGGAAAGTGGTGGAAGATTCTATAAATAGGAGATCATGTTCTCAGTTGTTGGCTAGGGCGTCAGAGCAGTTAGCCTTGTTGTAGTTGTCCGTTACAAAAAAGGATAGTTCTTCATATCTTTAGTAAATGGATATTACCCCACCAAATTTATAGTATTTCATAGATGCTCAATGTAGAGATACTGACTGTGAGAAATTACAGACTCAGATATCCACTGGACATGCTACTGATGTATATTCTAAAGGTAGGGGCACAATATCCTTTTTAGAGGACAAACGATGATGCCTTTAATGTTACAGGAGGAGGTATTGTTTGAGTTTCATATATCCACTTTAGCGGTACATCCATGTGTGGAAAATATTCACCAGGACCTTTGACGTCAGGTTTTTTTTCCTTGTATGAATAAGGGAGTTGTAGAGTTTGTCTCTTAATGCCTCATTTTTTGGTAGGTCAAGGCAGAGCATCGAGTTTCAACTGGTTTAGCTCAACCCAATGAGGTTCCATAATGGAAGTGGGGTGAGATTTACATAGACTTCATGATGGGTTTACCACATAATTCCATTGGAAACTATTTCATCTGAGTGATCGTAGACCAACTCACAAGGTCGGACCACTTCTTAGATATTTGAGGGAAGAGTTTAGTAGAGAGATTGAGAATCCTCTACATGTAGGAGATAGTCCCAATCTATAGAGTTCATTCGATGATCATTTGTAAACATGATTCTCTCTTCACATATCAGTAATAGAGAGGATTAAAGGGGGCCTTTGGGACTCAATTATGCTTGATCATATCATTTCACCCCAAGATTGATATCCAGATAGAGCGGACCATTCTGGACTTGGAGGACATGTTGTGGGATCTCATGTTGGACTTTGGTCATATTTGAGAGGATCACATACCCTTGGTGGAGTATAAGTATAAAAAATAACCACCATTCCACCATTAGTATGGTACCACTCTAGCCTCTATATGGGAAACCCTACAAGTCACCGCTTTGTTGGAATGAACCAAGAAATTCAGCACTCATGGGCCTAGAGTTGGTGCGATCTGTTATAGAGGGTGTGTAGATCGTCCAAAAGCGAATGAGGACTACCCAGATCCATCAGAAGTCTTACACAGAACGATAATGGATAACTCTAGAGTTTGAGGAGGGAGACCATGTGTTCCTAAGGGTCTCACCTCAACATGAATTGAGGTGATTTGGACATAGTGGAAAGTTATTTATGAGATTCATTGGTCCCTTCTAGATACTGTGTAGAGTTGGTGAGGTGGTGTGACACTTAGATCTACCACCATAGTTGGACTGGGTACACTACATCTTCTATGTGTCACAGCTAAGGAGGTATGTGTGCGACCTGTCACACGTTATCGACTAGGGTGATCTAGACATCAAGGATGGAGATACCTTTTCAAGGTACCCAGTATGGATCTAGGATCAGTACGACATGGTCCATCATGAGTGATCGATTCCCCTTGTGTGTGTCTGTTGGAATTATGAGAATATTCAAAAGAGAACATGGGAGTGGGAGACCTAGATGGAAGAATAGAACCCTCATCTTTTGAGTAATTTTTTTTCTCTTTTTGAGATGAAAATACCAATAGTTAGGAGAATTTAACGTCTCAGATTTTCCATGTATTATTTTTTTATACTATATGGATTATTTTCAAGACTAGTCACTGACACAACATGCGATTATAAGGCCCAATGTGCCCAAAATAATTGTTTGGAATATATTAAGTATATTTAATAGCACACACTCACAATTATACCAAAAATGTAGAACAAATCCCAAATGGGGGCCTGGATAAAAAATTCTAGGGTACCCTTGAATTCAGAATATGAGTTTTACCCTAGGTTAAAGATACTTTTGTTGACATGGTCCATTTGTGAAAAATTCATCATGATCATAAATAAATAAAATAAATTTATAAATTTATTTGTTTTGTTTATTTTTATGAAATGACTATTTTCTCCTTTAACTATACAATTATAGAGTTTCTTCAGGGTTGGCTACTCAAACCCTAGAGATTTATAAAAAAATTGAAGAGATTTATGGGTGGATGATGAAAGATCAATATCGGATCATGGATCATTGCACAAAAAAAGGTTTTTTTATCTTAAAAACAATTAAGACATAAATTTTATTCATAAAAAATTGATCCAATCTCTAGGTAGGTTTTTTTTAATTTCCATCCTCTTTATTAATCCCATATGAACATAGATCAATTCCACAAATAGAATTGATATGTGCATCATAAGAAGAATTATATTCATTGAATTTTATAATTGTTCATTGTAATTTTTATTTCTATTCATTCGTCTTCTTCTACGATAATGAATCAAGGCCAAATGAACAACGACCAATATTCATTCCTCACATTTTGCGTCTTTTGGATTTCTTCCACTATTCTTTTAACATTCATCAGAAGCATATCATTTAGGACCATAGTTTGATGATTACCCCTTATTTGGTCATTGTGTGACTATTATTAAATGAAATAGATCAATACTGTAGGTTCGATTCATGATCGATGGTGTGATCTAGGTGCAAAGATGGTGCCAGATGATCAGAGACGGATCAAAGAAGATTTGGAGGGTTCTTTCTTCCCAGTTTTGAGTCTCGGTAATGAATCACTCTAAGGATGGTTTTTTAAGCATATTAAGAGCCCATATTCTAGAAAGTGGTGATAGAATGGCTTGGAAAACCCCTGATATATGATCTCTAGTGAGGAAGATGGAGGAATGTTGTGCGGAAGTGATGTTGAGGGGAGTCAGTGGGATCATGTAAATCTTGGGTTACACAATGTGTAATCCAGCATTACATGCCATTGCCCCCCCTGGTTGTGACTTTAGGGTTCTGGATAAAGTTCATTATCACTCACCATTTGACTTGGTAACATGATGTGTGACCCACCCATGACGGATTGACATGTACTTCAGAAAGTACACATACACAAGAAAAAGTACACGGCCAGAGGCACACCTTTTACTTGGACATGGACACAACCACCTATACAATGGTTGGTACATAGCTAGAAAAAGTAGATAGACATGGTCATGTGACATAGGTAGGGTTTCATGTGTCTTTACACACTATGTACTTTTTTTGAACAAAAGACGAATTCATTAAAAACTGAGATCAACAGAAGTACAAGCGCAAAGCCATGACGGAAAGTGGTCCAACCAGAGCTGGTCATTATCAAGAGGTCCAGAGGTAGCTAGTTGGTGGGAATCATTGTTCCCTTCCCTTATGATGAAGGATAAGGTGCAAGAAATGAAACAGTGAAGGAAAGATTGGATTTTCCAGATGAGGGGACCATAAGATTGAAGGTCGTCGTCATTGCGGTTGATGGTATTGATAAAAGTGAGATAGTCCGATTCAAGGTGGATCTTCTCCCATCCAAGATATTTGGAAAAAGTCATCCTGGTGAGGATGGTAGTGGCTTCGGCAACAACGGGTTCCCAACGAGCGTGATGGGATTCATGTTTGGCTACGATGATTTGACCCAAATGATCCCAGGCGAGCAGACCAAGGCAGACAGTACCATCCTTGGGGAGAGACGAATCCACATTTATCTTGAGGATCCCTTCTAGTGGTAGACACCAATGGGAGGAAGGGGGGAGGGATCCACAGGGAATTTGTTGACCAGAGTGATGCTACCATCCCTAAATCCAGGATGATTCCTGTTCAATCTAGAAATTGGGAGGCCTGAAGACATGGTTGAATACCGCATCATTACGATGAAACCAAATGAACCCGGCCATGATGCAAAGTGAGACCACCAAGGTCGGCGACGAGGAAGAGCACCAATGCCTCAGGAGCTAGGGGAGGTCAGAGGCCAAAACCAGTGAGGAATCTGCATATGAGCCCCATTTGTTCCAAATCTCCTTTTCCCCCAGACATTGTATGATAGCATGGAGGGGGAATTATGGGATGTCTGGGTAGAAGGGGCAGAACATGTCATTGGAGAAATGTCAGAAGGAAAGGAGGCTCATGGTATGGAGGATGCCTGAGCACACCTGCCACTAGAAGTGGCGGATTTTTGGGGGGACATTGAGCTTCCACAATGAATCCCATGGACCTCCTTCCCTAGCGTCATACTGAGAACAAAAAACGAGTCGATATATATATTTCACCGTACAGACTCCCGAGATGTCATTGATCTAGAAGAGGTGGTCAGGGCCTATATCCGGAACATAGGGGATACTCTGGATAATCCTTCTATCTCTTTCATTGAACCATGATTGAAGACTTTTCGTGCACCACCCATTCCCATTGTGTACCCCCTTAAAAAGTGTTTGCAGCTCTTATTTTACTTATTTTTACCATTATTGGTTGAGTTTGTTCCCTTGGTACTTTTCCTCGAGTGTATAGTGCAACATTGCATCTATATCATAGTATTGTTATCCCTTATAGAGTCTGAGATTTAGAAAGAGTTGTGGTGTCCCTCAATGAGACTGGAGTGTGATCCTCTATAATATTTGTTCCCTAGGTGGGGTTTTTAGGAATCAACATGACCTCATTGAGTGGGGCATTGATCCTACCTCTATAAGGATGTATTAGTGGAGTTTGTGTTATCGTTTACATATAATCCCCTATGTAGTGGGTTGATCCAGATTGGGTTCATGGTGTTCCCCAATGGTTCAGGATGTGACTCCATATCTTTGCATCAAGGTCTTCCTAGAACATTGGAATGTCTTGGTTAGGTCCTAATGATATAGACCTCTTTGTCGAGTGTCTCTGATGATAGCCTGACTTATAGAGTGGATTCTCCCAGAATGATCATTTCTTCGAGCAGAATCCTATTACTGATAGCTGATTTTGACCTCCTGGTGGTGTGGTGTATTTCTTGAGTATATCTGGGTGTTCATATTCTACATTGATTATTATATATTTTATTAAGTTGAATGTACTAGTTTCTTCGTGTTTAGTGTTTTTAGGATGTCCTACTGGGTATTATTATACTCACCCGTTTATGGGATTTTCCCACACGTGTCATGTCTTATGAAGACGATGACCCTTTTGACAGTGTCTTGGGAGGATAGGGTGAGGGTGGAGCATAGCTGGAGCTTTTCAGATTGAGGTGTTTTATTAGGATCTTGCATTTGACTTTATTCTTATCCCTTGGAGTAGTTTGTACTCTTTATAGTTTTTGATTGGGTTTTTATTTGGCCCTTTTTTGCGCTTTCAGTACTTTAATATCATAATCTCTTGTGGGATATTAGATGTATGTATGCATTATTTTAGTTGTTTTAAATTTCAGTTTTGGGTAATATTTGAGATGTTTCCATGGATACAAGTACATTAGGATAATGTTTCACATTTTTGGGATATGTCTACTCAACATTGATCACCAACCCCTGACCAATTGGAGGTAGGATTTGGGTAGTCATGGGTTAGAACTTAGCATGTCAGGTTAGAACATAATAATTAATTTTTTTATCATTTTTTAATTTTTGAAATCAATTGGGGTCTGTGGTTGATAGAAATGGCTGTGATGAAATCATCATGCCCCGGAGTTAGCGGCGAAGATGAATACATGCTGATTTCTTAATGAATTTATCTGTAGGCCAGGGAAGATGGGTGGTAGTTTTGGTCACTTATATGGGAAATATGACGCATGTGTGAAAGTAGTTGGAGATTAGGTAGATGACATTGATGAATACCAAGCAACTGTTACGGTATATAATATTATATTTTTAAATTATAATATATTTTTTATTTTTAAAATTTGGAAATTCATTTATAAATTTAAAATAAATGTATTTTAAGTTGAATGTATTTTTTTGTTTATTATTATTTAAAAGTATATGGTTAATAAATTAATATATAATAATTTAATTATATTAATATTTAGAATTAATTTAGAAAAAATTGAATTCAAAATATATAAATAAATTTTATAATTTAAATAATATTTAAAAATATATATTAAATAAATTAATAATAATGAATTTAACAAAATTTAAGTTTAAGATAATAAAAGTCTATTATTGGAATATTAATCAAAAATTAAATTTACTGCACTAATTATATAAAACCCCGATTAACCATTATCTTAATACCAATTAATTTGATCACATAATTTTGATTAATCAGTCAATTGATTTCTCTATGACAAGTATAGAGGTGCCTAATGGACTGTATTATGGAAAACCATGTCAATCTTGTATGGATCGGGTATAGGTGGGGGTAGTAGGTTGATCCACATCTTAATGCTCTGAGTAGTTTGAGTGACAGTTTTTTCACTAGTCCCATGCAGATAATTTAAATATCTTCCAAGAGATTAGTTTAATTATGTGGTTCATATATATGTTCCACAATGAGTTTGGGTTTAACAATAAGGTTTTACCAGATGAAGCATGGATTCAATGAGGTGGTAATCTGCTTGATCATTGGCATGAGCATTGAACCAATGGTAGACATCAGAGGTTGGTTTCTACTACAAATTGGTGGAAATCTCTAATTTAAGTCATGATATAAGTTAATGTTAATACAACCACAATGAAAATAAGAATTATTTGTGATGAGAATATATAAAAATGAATCATCTCCCAAAATCACATCTCAATTAAAATTAATTGCGATGATTCATCACAATTAACCTGAGGATTATACTATTTGTGATAGAAATAGTTATCATTTGAAAATAATTTTCTAGAAACTTATTTGCAAAAGATATAAAATTTCCTTCACAATTAGTATTTCCCAGAAAATTTATTACTATCACAAATAACTATAGATAAATGAAAATAATAATTAAAATGCATTGAAAAATAAAAAACTACAAACATAAATTCATTTTAAAATTAAACTATATTTTTTATAAAAAAATTCATAAAAGGGACCATAATAATAAGGGGAATGCTGCCTGAGAAAAATCCTAAGAATTTATTAAAATGAAGGAACTGGATAGTTATAATTCTATACAAAAAAATAACAAAAAAATTCCTAAATTGGAATAAATTCCCTTGATTAGTCCCCATATTTCATTCTCCCTAATAATAATTTCACTGAGGGGGTAGTTAAGAAGAATTATCTGGAAGAGGAAACATCATTCCTAAACTTTGTTCAAGTTTTCACATATATTCCAGTATTTTCTTATGTTGTTTCTCTTACTGTTGTCACTTATCTTCTTGGTCTTTGATCAATCTCTATATTGTCTCATCCTAAACTCACAACTTTTAGCCATAGTTTTCTATAGTGAAGGATAAAAATATCACACAAGAAAACATTGAGCTATATAATTAAATCTATTCCATACCATAGTAACTAGACTGTGTCAATTTTGAAGCAATAATGATCACTCAAACTTTCTCAATACCACTCTTCATCACCTGCAACCAATCCATCTTCCCAAAAACTGACTCACACAAGGCCTTATGTCCACCATCCTTCTCGGTGTGACTCTCCAACACCCAAAAAACATCTATCACATATTTATCTTACAAATAAATTAATTGAAATTTAAAAGATAAAAAATTATATTATCTTAATTTTAAGAAAATAAAAAAGAAATACTAATGATATTCTTTCATTGTCTCTCACAAGAAATTTAACCAGTACTACTATCAGTATACATCCAGTTATACACATAAAATTATGTAATGGATGAATCAAACACAAAATACATAAATTTATCATATATATTTAGTGTTATATATATATATAAACCATTAAATAATATTAATTAACAATTCTCGATGATTTATATTAAAAATATGGCTCATAGCTCTCCCTATTAATTTTATCAACCAGAAGATGATCTTATTTTTCAATTTCCCCTATCTAATATATGAAAAATACATCCTAATCCTAGGTAGATACATAATCTGGTCGGCGAAACACATAAGAGTCATCAATGTATTAGTGTTGGTGTTCTAGAACTAGCTAATTTATACATGTGATTACATTTGTATTCATTGATTTGAATAATAAATTTCTTATTACATCTTGATTATACATCTGTGTTATATTAATGTGATAATTTAAGGGTTTTGTTAGAGTATAATAATGATTATTAGAACCTTCATAAGCAATTTAATCCCTTTTCAAAGTGTATCCCATGCAAGATATATGAGGCATGTGATAAAACTGAAATGAATAAGCTATTATAAAATTGGTGTACCTTACAATAAAGTGCCACTACATCATCTCCAACAACTTTTAACATCTTCAAATTTTCTTGATAAAGATCACCATAAGAGAATCCAAAATACATCCCCTCTCTATAGGTATCCACTAACTAATCTAAATCACCCATCGTATCAATGGGATTCACTGTTTCCCACAGTATGATAGTACCTTTAAATCAAAGGAGGAAGATGAAGATATAAATTAAGTATTTGGGAGTTTTTTCCAAAAATAATGTAAGAACACTCATAGACTGTAATTTCATGTTAGTGATTTATATAATAAATCAAGGATGATCCTTAATTTTTGGTTCAATTATTCATGCATTGAAATGCATGAATAAATTCCACATCTAATTCATAAATGTATGAGTGTATCATATGCATTTACTCTCTATAGTTATATCAAATATAATTCCTCTTAATGAAAACTTTGGTGGAATAATGCTCGTATATAGGTTCCATGCATTAAATCTTATTTCATACATGTTCTACTAATGGAAATAATAAAATGAAAATATTATTTTCATGCTACTTATCAAAATTCCAAAGAATATAGCCTTTTGTATCATATACAAATGGATAGGTCATACTGAATCCTTCAATATCCCACTTACACTAAATCCTAAAAGGCTATATTCCATTTCACTTTAAATTGTATCATATATAATATCTTTTGAAACTATATTCAAAACTCATTTAGGATATATTCCAAAAATATTTTGAAAATTTATCATTAATTTCACCTTATATCACATCATATGAAATACCTTGTGAATACCCATTAAAAACACTTTTGTATTAACTCTAAAACACTTTTAGTACATCTCTCTGAGTAAAAATCAATCCCCATCTAGTCAACCACAATGTGTGATCCCACGGGCCTTTATAGTATTTATAAAAAATATGATTCCTTGGATCCATATATATAATCAAAGAGAATCATCTATAAAATAATAAATATAAATAAATCAATAAAGGAAACTAGAATGATCTCCATCAAACACACATATCCCTATACCTATGTCCACCGTTCTTCATCACATGTAAATATGAATTATCCTATTTTGACATTTCCAAGAAATTGGGTGACCACGAGACATGGAAATTTTCAATCCTATATAGCCAACTCATCTATTCTAAATTCTTACATAGTAGAATGATTGGATCGATGACTACATCACGTGTCACTCATCATTATGGATAAGTACATCACATGTCCCTTATTCGAATAGATATACAATATTTAGGTATAGATGCACACACTCATAGTATATCTCAATCAGGGGCCTAGTTTTCATACTCATCATATGAGAGGATAAATCCTATCTTGGTTAAGCTCCAAATTACGACATGATCAACAACATAACCAAGCACCTCTGTATTCGCTACGTTGATTTGTAGACTCACATAAGTTGGGTATAAAAGTATAAACATTCTCATGCTAGGAATCTTTCCCACCTTAGGTAGTGGGGACACAAATATGAACTATGCACCCCTAGTATACCAAAGACATCTGTATAACAATTAATGTGGTATACATAGTAGGTCATGTAACCTAGAAGAATATAATTATTTGTTTTGTGCCTCATGAGCATATTCTGCATCTTGATAAAAGAATACTACATATGTTAACCTTATAATTTTTTTATAAACTATAAAACTATATGATGAACATCGTTTTGGAATAAACTTAATGTCTTACTTTAATAGGTCTATTATCATTACTATTCAAAAACTGTATATCTATATATACAATTATGTATCCTACATGAAAGAACGATAAATTGGATATTTCATTTAATATGATACATTTTAATATTATTAAACTCTTTAAGAAAATTTTAAAAAACCAATATAAGCACTGGTTTATCTTATCATATATGATAGAATTCCATATTAAACCTATATTTTTTACACTTTCTAATTTTATTTAACACATTAGATCATATGAAATCCCTACCCCATATCTATATAAACATCTGATAAAATCTTCCCATTAACATCATTAGTGAGAAACATCTATGAATTAATACAATTTTAATAATGGTGATATTCAAGAATCATATTCCTAACTATTCAACTTTTCAAACATATTCAAATTTCTTAACTTTACAACATCAAATATTATAATGTCAACTTTTATTGTATACATAGATCTCTTTCTAAGTTCGTCATCATTATAATTGGAACTCTATTCCATAAAACCTTTTCATTGAAATAATGTAAAAAATTACATTATTATTTACTAGTAATCCTAAACTCTTCTAGGATAAAGTGATAAACACTTTACATTTTGACAAGTACAATCCTTCATGAAATAATGACTTTTATTTTTTATGATAACTAAATGTAACTATTATAATTTATTTATTTATCATAAAATATCCTGAACACTTTTAAGATGTTGAGTGAAAGACACTTTATTATTAGATTGGTATAATCCTTTAGGAAATAATGATATTCAATTTCTAAATGGTAGTTAAATGTAACACTTTAAATTTTTCTTTACTATCCCATATTCTAAAAATTGTAGGATACTAAGTGTAAATCACTTTAATATTCGTGTAATCATTTATTTATTAAATTTGAAATTCTCTATGTCCAAACATACTACCTCTATCATCTTATGAATCATATTATTTTCAGAATGTCTTGCTAAGAAGCAACAAAAACATTTTGTGTTAGGAAATAACATTCATTTCTTTTTTAGTAAGAATGTTTAACAAATAAAATATTGTTTCCATATGTGATATTTTATGTGTTTAGATAATTTTTTTATTTGAGAAGAAACCTTTTTTAACATATACCATTGATGGGTGGGGGGAATAAATTTTGTCATAGTTTAACAAAAAAAATGGATAAACACTTTTATCATGGATAAACACTTTTATCCATATCTTCTTCTCAAAAAAATGTAATAGAAATTGACGAATCAAAGACCATGTATATGAATTTAATAATATAATACTTGTTCAAAAAAATCTCTATTATCAAAAAAATTATATTATCACATAATATAAATGAGATGAAGATATATATATTTTACTTAGATTAATATGTGCTTGATAAAATCCTTTATATTCAAATCCTACATGTAGTAACTATTTACTTCACCTCATGAATGTAAAATACAATATTGATCAATTATTCATTTGATTTTGAACTCTTGAATATTTATAACACCTTAAAAAATATACATTTGGTATCACATACCATTCAAAATCATTGAATCAATTTCTATAACATCCATACCTGGTATAGAAATTCCATGGAATTTCACAAACTCTTCCATGTATTTTTTTAAATAATCCCATCATATAGAATTATTACTCCTCCTTCCCGAAAACTCTAGGTTTCAATGACCTTGAATGATTTCTTGAAGACATATTTTTGAACTTTTCAACTAAATTTTATTCTTATGTTTTAACTTTTAAATAATATCACTATCTACACTACATGAGAATCTATAAATCTTATGTCTAGGACAGTTATACTCAACAGTTTTAGAATATTGGGTAATTGTTTTTTGAATTCATTTATCATTTCAAAAAATTTCCATAAATTAAAATACGGTCTATTCTCTAAACTGCACATTCCATTTTATCCTCCATTAAAACATGTTATAGAATTAAACAAAAAATAAATATGGGTATCAAAATACATCTCATTTAATTCAAAAAATCATTGTTTACAATATATTATAAGGAGAAAAATGTGATAAAATACACATCTTATGACAAGTTTATCCAAGATTGAAGTATCTAAGTTATCAATTCAAAAACTTACTCCATTACCTGAAATAAAAATTCAAGCTTTAATTCTTTTCATCTTTAGACCTTCTATATATTTACACCACTTTGTAAAACATATAGCTGATATTATATATCTGTTAGAACAATAGAATTGTTTTTTATAACCCATAAATTTTTAAGTAACCCTTTAGTCTCATCATATTATCAAAATATTAAAATATATTGAATATTATTTTACATACCCAATAATATTGAGTATATGAGACTAAAATTCCATAAATCATTAACGTACCAAATCATATTGATTACATGAGTGGAGACTAAGATTCATTTGGTTATTTTTCATCTAATCATTTGAACCTATGAATGAATCACTCCATACTTCCATAATCATCAAGATTAATTTTTTGATCCATTTCAACAATTGGTTAGTGAGGAAGGAACTATTCTAACACATAAAATTTTTCTATAGAAACTTTCTTAAATGACCAATCTTTTTTAAGAAGTTTTCTTAAATTATGAGTATTAGGAGTTTTTTATATTGAGCTTCTCATTTCAAGTATTAATAAAAAATCTTAGATTATTATAAATATTAAGTTATCTAAAATATATTCTTTTATCATATGAGTATCATTTATTATTAACCATATAGAAAGGAATTTTATTAAATCGGTTCCCACTAAAATTATGAACCCTTTTAAAAACTCATCATATCCATTTGTGGGCCGAAATATATATTTCACCAAGACTTATATCAGTTATCATGTAAATAATCTATGAATATATTTAGTTGAAGACAATTTTCATTCATTTCATATATCAATCATGGGTAGTTGAGCCGACAACTATTTTTCTAATATATTATATGGATATACTAAATTATATTCCTCTAGTATCTTAAGTTTCAGGGTTTTCTATCTATTATAACCCAAATAAAACACTAAGACTAATCCAAAAAAGGATAATAAAGGGATACACATTCTAATATCAAAAATAACATAAATATAATCCAAATTTACTTATAGATTGTGTGACTTACATAAGATAATCTAGAGGTACTCATGTGAAGATCAACAATACCTGGCTAAATTATCATGGTATTTACAATTTTAACTTTTTAAGAAATCCCACACTCAGTATTTGAAGGGGATTTTAATCTCACCATATTATCTCATGTTATTCTATTTTATATATGCATGATTCTAGTAATTTAGTTTGAAATAATTTTCCAATTACTAAACCAGTATGTTCAAATCATATTTATTCGTAACTCTTTACACAACCCACAAGTTTATGTTACTAACCCAAAATAAAATTCAAGAATATTCGTACATATATGAATGCATTATATTCTCATGTTACATAAAAAATTTATGTAAAGTCTTAGAGTTATATGAAATTGAAAATATACACATGATTAAGACCGGGGTGATAGGTAACCAACCCCATTCACTAATCTAGTCAAGGTATACTCCTTTAGGATGATAGGTAGTTCAGCCCCATGTCTAACTACCTAGATATACTTTAATTAATAGAGAATCCAAATCATTGTAAGTATAAAACCTAAAATGCATAAACTATATTAAACAAAAAAAATTCAAGTTTATAACTTTAATTACAAACTATGGTCAAGGTAGATGGAAAACTAAATTCATTGGTAAACCTAGAATATAATGTAGGGATCTATATAAAAGTAGTTTAAAATTTAAACTAAATCATACATAATATTTACAATTCTTAAAAAATTTACTAAACATGAATATAGCAGGGAAAAATATTATATAAATTAAAAATTACAATATTTAAACATGATATAAACATATATGAGAGATTTATAAATACAATCTAACTATAAAACCTTTTATAATATCATCTTTAACATTATAGACATTCCATAATATTGAATATAAATATTTTATATTCATTATAGTATGAACTTTTTCATATTTATCATTATATAGAATTTCCATTTTAATTATATAATATTATACAAATTATAAATGATTTATAACCCAATTTAAATTATGTAAACATTTTACATGATCTAAATATCATATACTTAATCACTATTTAAACCTTAATCTTATCAATCATAAATTTTTTTATGTGACTTAAATAATATCTAAACAATGTCCCATTTTATTTTGAACAATTCACAATAATAAATTATGAAAAATTCATAATTTAAAAATAAACGTTCTATATTTTAGCCTCGGTTCACAATTTATAACACTTTATAAATTATTCCTTCTGATTTATAAAGAAAAACTTTTATTTCTAGATCATAAGTCTTGCCAAAATATTAAATTTTAATATTTATGGAAAAAAATAAAAGTTTTATAAAAATTTAATTAATTAATTATAAACCATTTATAATTAATTAATTAATTTATAAATTCATTATAAAATAAATATTCTAAAAATACCTTTTATAATGATCTATAAACATTTTATAAATCATCAAAACCCATTTAAGAATTTAAAAAAAATTGAATTTTTTTTTCTTTCCCTTATGAAAACACTTTGCATATAGTTAAACTGATTTCTACCCTCACATAGGTCTTCATTTATAGGTAACCCAATGAATTCCTTCATGAAACTCAGTTGAAAACTATTACGTAATGATGGATCAGGTGACCCTTGTATATGACTATTCTACATAAGGGTAACCTAACATTTCTTATTTTTTTCATAAAGGTAAACATTAAATGCATTTATGCAGAACCTTTAAAACTTGACATTATCATTATGTGAACTCATTTACATAAAATTAAGTCAGTGGTTACCTTTACGTGGCCTTATGAAATCCATGCCTACATTGATATAGATTCTCAATTCACATAAGGGTAAACACTATCATATCCTTAAGTAACCCTTTACACGTAAGTGTAAATTCATGTGACCCTTATGTAGAACGATCTACATAAGGGTATGGAGAGATAACCCTTACACATACCACTTTGTGTAATGGTAAATTGTTTTATATATTTTCAAAAAACCAAAAAAATGATGATTTATTTTTGGTTTTCTTTTTCATTTCATCACGAGATTTCATAAATCAAAATCACGTGTCACTCTAATACCAATGAAGGGTGTAAGAATATTTATTCCTCATATGAACACATCCAACATGACATCTATATAAAACTATCACAGAACTTCATTGAGCCAAATATTTAGGCGTCAAACTCTTTACATTATAATGAATATCTTGGGTGGATAGACACGCTTCATCACCATTAATGAGTGAGAGTTACCATGAATTAGTTAACTCTTTAACCTTTCATTTCATACAACCAAATAGTTTTTTAGAGTATAATAATGATTATCAAAACCTATGGAAGCAATTTAAACCCTTGTCTAAGGATATCCCATGAAATATATATGAAGCATGTGATAAAACTGAAATAAAGAAGCTACTTTAAAATTGGTGCCCTTACATTGAAGATCCACTGCACCATCTCCTTCAACTTTGAATATCTTTGAATGTGGTTGATAAATATCACCACAATATCAGCCAAAATACATACCCTCTCGAAAATTATCCATAGGAAAATCTGAATCATCTATTATATGGATGGGATTCTCTATTTCTCTATGGTATTCAAGTACCTATAAAGTAAAGGAGGAAGTTGAAGATAGGAATTGGGTATTTAGGAGTTTCAATCAAGAATAATGTAATCACACCCACCCACTACCATCACATGGCAGTGATTTATATAAGCAGTCAAGGACACTCCTTAATTTTTGTCTCATTTATTCATCCATCGAAACACATGAATAAATTACTTGGAAATTTCACGAATATATGAATGCAATGTATGTGTTTTCTTCCTAGAAATATATCCCACATAATTCCGCTTAATGAAAACTTAAGTGGAAGAATACTCACATAAAGGTTTCATGCATGAAATCTTATTCCATTTATGTTGTACAAACGGAAGCAATAGCATGTAAATATTATTTTCATCATACTTATCAAAATTATAAATAATATAGTATTTTGTATCATATAAAAATGGATTTAGGGCATACCAACACCTTCAATAATTCCCTATAATATATATAAAACTGATAAGTTCATAATATCTCCACATTATGATGAGAACCTTGAAGTGCTATAACGATATTCTTAATTTAATTTTCAACGTCTGAATATAATTCGATGATGAGACACATAATATTTTGAATATCAGGTGTGAGTACTCATAAGTGAATGAGACTTAATCTTTTGAAGTTCACACCTAGTAATCTTTAAGATGGAAGATTATGAGAACAGTACCACCAGTAGAAATTTCACACACCGTGTGTCATTAGATATTCCTATCTGCAAACATGTGTGATGATCCTTATACTTTAATATTATTATTAACATGTATCATGAGTCACATACTTAGATGTGGTGACCAAAACCATGACGCCATATGTTCAATGGTAAGTAGGGTATGCTGGGTGCGTCATGAGTAATATATCACAATGAATAATTCAATAAATGATTTGTCCTATCCATCCTTATAGAGGTTAATATCTCATACCTTTTATTTAAATGAAACTGTATAATTAAATTACATTTCTATTTTGTATTAGCATTTTCATTTTAGATAGTCAAAGAATGACTTATCAAGCATATAGGTTGATGACATAAATATGCAACCTTCTTGATGAGATACCATGACAAATGCATTATATTACACAATGAGAGCTTTTATATGGTTATCATCATTATGACATTAAATTCTTAGTCTTAGGTACCTTTACATGTTTCAAGACACTAATTTTGGACTTTAGGCATAACCGTATGATTCCACTGAGGAATAAGCCTAGAGGTCCACACACTTAATGTTTTCTATAATTCCAGTTAAATATTATTAATATATTTCACATATGGAATAAATATTATTCTCATTGAAAAATAAAATTTATTCAATATTTTTTTGATCAAATATATTTATTTTCAAGATAGTAAATAAAATTTATTATTAAATAAATATTTATTTAGTCACATATCTAAATAAATAATTATTCACATGATCATAAAATGTTTATTTATTTATCAAATGGATAATTTTAATTATTCATGGTTTGGTAAATATAGATGAAGGTGGATAGACCAAGTCGGGTTTGGTGATAAGAATGATGTGTGTGTTAAGTATAATTAAATAATTAAATATTTATTTATTTAATAAAATGATATTTAATGATGCGTTTCCCCACACAAGCCATGATATAATATTATTATTATTAACATGGGGAATATTTATAATATAATATTTATTAATGACCTTATATTAAATCATCTATATTATAACACTAACTCAATATATTCTATTCACATATCATTTTATAGGGTTATTGGATTGTACACAATGAATCCTCTCCTAAGATATCTCTCTCCAACAAAGAATAATCTAGAGATTTTTCTATCAAGCCTGATATAATTCCACCACTTCCTCCTCCTCCCTTTCAGGAATGAGAGATAAGAAAAATCCTTCCTGAACAAAGGATTATATTGTGATCATCATAGATGAAACAATATGATTAGTGTCTTTGTACTATCACTCTAAATTCTTACAGTGGAATTTCTAGATCAAAGAAGCATGTGTGGAACATCGTTATAGGTATTCTACACTTGGATAACAATATCATAACATTGAAATAATATAGACAAGGTTTAATTGATCAACAACTTCTACAAAAAAAGATTTCAGAAGAAAGAAGTAATTCTTATGAATTGATTTAAATTAATTATAAATTTAATGTGAAAAAGATCTTTTATTTTGGTTATGTTGATCTTAGTCAATTTACTTAGATTTTATTTCATTGGTCATGATGTTATTTGATGCATTCCTATCACAAGGTGTGGAAAAAGAAAATTTCTAAGTTTTCCTAGTGCAACACAGAGGCTGACCAAGGTCGTCTCACTTGAGGAGCATCGAGTTGGTTTGATCACTTATTCTAGTTCAACTATTCTAATTCTTTTTGTGTTTTTATATTATTTATGAAAAAAATAGTTTTAAGTGTTTTTTAAAATATTAAAATTATAATAATGAAATGAAAACTTTAAATAGTAATGCAGATGTAGATACTGATAGAATGAAATTAGGAAGGAAAGGACTTGGTCCTAAGGTTGAATAACATGAGTTCATTCATTATTTATTTATTGTTTAAATTCAATTTGATAATCCATTTTATGATACACCATTAATGAATTAATTTCCTTTTATTTAAAAGGTTTATGATTTTAGCATGCTTCCGGTACACCAAACCACACCTCCTCTAATAGTCAACTAAGATAACACATCAACTGAGAATGTTATCCTGAAAAGACCCCGCTCCACCCTATGCCATTTCATTTCTTATGGAAACCCCAACTCCACCATATGAATGGTTTTCCTAAGATAAAATAGGTAAAATGAATTAACCATAAAAAAATTGATTTGGAAATATTATCGTGGCAGACAACTGTCACACCCATGCAATATTCTTCCCTTCACTACAAATAGATTTAAAACATTTTCAATTTGAAGCATAATAATGAAGAACACAATGAAAACATACTTCTAGTCCAAGCCTTGAGTTAGTCACTTTCCAGGGAAAAGTTCATATAGATCATGATGAAAATATGGAAGAGAGATAATGAGATTGATATTGGAAGAGAAAATGGGTGGAAGAAGAAAGAGGAACACTTTAATATAAAAAAGATTAATGAATTACAAGAGAAAATAAAACTAAAAATAAAAAATAAAATAATGAAATAAAAATCCTAAATGTACCATGGCCTCCTCTCCTTGGTTCCCCAGATGGTGTGGGGATGAGAATGAATGATTTAAGAGGTAGAATCTCCTCTCTTTTTGTTGTTATATTTATGTACTCCAAAAGTTGATGTGTTTTGTACCCATTAAATGGAAAATTCACACACATTCCCCTGAATTAATGTTCTTCCTAATTTTCTTGTGCATATCCTATCAAAATTTCAACTCATGTGGCCAATGTATTTATAAGTTATGAATTTTTTATTGAGTGTTACGTTTTATGGACAAAGGTTTCAGGAAGCTTCCTCCAAAAGTATAACATCCAAAAGAAACCTTAGTGACCTCAAAAATACCTAAAATTAATTTTTGAGGTGCTAATTTTTTTCCTATTTCTATAACAGGTGGAATCACTTCAATTGAAGCTGTGTAGGATGAGATAAGATTCTGTTATGGTGGTAAGGTCCATGCTGTGTGCCCAGAAAATTTCCCAACTTCATTGATTTTTTATGAAGTCTAGATTCTTGAATCAGCTTCTAGTCCAGAAGAAAAAGTTGAAGGAAATTGATAAAATACTTTAAAAAATAAAATATCATTTTGGAAATATATTTTTCAATAAATGACTAAAATACCCTTGACGCGAAAATCTGTCAAAAATCCAAAATTAACCACTTTTCACAAATTTTCTCAAAACACATCATAAATCCAAAATTGATCCATATAAGCTCAAATTGATAATTTTGGAAGGTTAAAATAATTAAATTCATACAAAAAATGTAGAAAATATTAGCTCCATCAATTCCCTCACACTTAAACCATGCTTGTCCTCAGGCATGAAATCTTAACATTGAAAATATGAGGGCACCAATGTTACCACTAT
Source organism: Viscum album (assembly GCA_963277665.1). Classification (NCBI taxonomy): domain Eukaryota; kingdom Viridiplantae; phylum Streptophyta; class Magnoliopsida; order Santalales; family Viscaceae; genus Viscum; species Viscum album. The sequence continues at coordinate 500,173,954 of OY728140.1, forward strand.
TTAAATTCCAAAGAAATAAAATCAAACAATTTTCAATGTCAAATAAAATTTTCAAAAATCCACATGAAAAATCAATTTAATTTCTCTTTTTTAAAATAAATGATAAATTCATATATTTTACATTTCCCCTTTGAAGAATGATGAAACTTATCCTTTCATTAATTCAATCTCCTCAATTCATTATTATTAAACATGACAAATCATGATTTACCTCAACTTTGAATCTTTCCTCTCATCTCCCATGATAAAAATAAAGTAGAGTTATTCTTATATCATGAGAACATGCTTCTTATCCATGGACATATAAATGAACTACTTTATCTACTTTGTAAAGACAAAAAGAACATAAAATCAAGAGGAATTGCAATAAAGGTTCAAATGACTATTAGGCTTAAGGTTGGTATGATTTGATACTTTAAAAATTAAGGCTCAAATAGGAGGTTTATCTCTTAAGTATAATTCATGATATCAAAAAGTGTTATTAAATTCTCCTCTTCAATGTAGCAACACCTACTTCCCCCAAAACTCAAAGTAAGGTCATATCAAGTAATAATAATGAATGATTTGTGCACCCTCTTGATTTTTTATATATATATATATATTCTTTTTTTATAATGTCATGATTAGATCAAACCTCAAATCCATCACCTAAACACATATGATCAAAAGATTGTCAGTTTGGAAAATGGTGATTTTTGGTTTTCCCAAATCACAACCATTTTTCATTTTTTTTGTATTTTTTGTAATTTTTTTAATTCAATATGGGAAAACAATTAATTACAATGAATTATTATACAAACTTTTACAATTCCCAAAATATCACCACCACAATTTTTCCTTACAATGTATAATATCCCTTCTACCATGATTCCCTTCACCCCACACTTCATCTTTAAAATATCATGAAAATACCAAGAGTAGTGTAAGAATTGATAAAAATGGATTGAAACATGGATCATCCATATAAAGTTCATTCATGGTCTCTATGGGATAAAATAATGATTGATGTAAATTTTGTATTTAATGATAAGGTATTTTCAAAATATGCCTCAATCATTTTAAATGTGTTTTTGTACAGTCATAACTTTGACAAGTTCAAATGCATGTTTTGGTAGGCAACATGTCCCAAGATCACTCAAGAAATATGCTCAAGAATAAATATTTAGTACTTGGTCTAGAAATAATCTTGGTAATGAGAAATATGATATTGGATAATCAATCAAGTCATGATTTATAATAATAATTCAATTCACACAAATTTCTGAAATTCAAGGCATGAAAAATGATAGTTAAATTTAATTTACATAAATCAACTAATCCCCTTAAATCACGAGTCATCATTTCCATATCCATGCTTCGCTTTTAAAATTCAAATTTTCATTATACTCATTCAATCTCATTAACATTAAAATCTAAAACATGGAATCAAAATATTCCTAAGAAACTCATGTATCCTAGATAAGTCAAGTAAATAAATAATTCTAGAGTGGGCATGAAATTCTTATCATTAATGCTCAAAACATGTTTGGACCAAAAAATGTAAGGAGTTTAAATGTTTAAACAATAAAAGTGAACTCCATTTTGAAATAAAGATTCAATACTCTTCCTTTATTTAAGGATTTATTTTCCAATTTATGAACATACAAAAGGTAATTACTCACTTAAGTACAAGGATCATGTCATTAAAGCTAAAAAAGTTAAGGATGAGTGGGATGAATGCTGGACTAATCTAAAAAAGGAATTTTAAATATACAAAAGTATGTAAATATAAATCTTTTTAAGATCCCCCAAGTAGGCCTTGAATTTTTACTATCTTTAGTGGACAGTACTAGCTGTTATTCATAATCTGATGGTGGTTGGATCTTCTTTGACATGAACCACCGCATGTTGTTCTTCCAATCTTGCATTTATTTGTTCTTGTTGAGGAGGACTTCGTGGATAGAGTACACCAGATCCAGCCCTTCACAATGTGGTACATCTTTCATGGCAGGGGTAGAACGATGTATGAAACCCCCTCCTCCTTTGTTGCTACTTGTGAAAAATTATCTTTCTCTTCTTGTACTCCCTTAAGTGAATATTCAATGTCTTATGGGAGCTCCAAGTGTTCATCAACAAGCGAATATTCTTTTTTATCTTCATCCACCATGGAACAATATGATATGAACGAATCTGAAAATTCAATACTTTTAGGGATGATAATAAAATTATTTTCAATAAAATTAAGATAGTTTGAGTTCAAGATTGTATCATCTCTTTGAGTTGGTTCAGATTCAATCTCTGCCTCAGTGTTAAGTGACTCTTGCAGTAGACTCTCTGAGGATGGAGGCACATAGTCAGGCTCCTCCATTTTGACTTCAAATTCCACCACTTTTGTGGTGTCTACTTTTAGTGGTGCTGGATATTATTCTTTGTAGGGCTTGGGGAGATCAAGTATTTCTTCAAATTCATTCCAAAATTCATCCAAATTATATTTATCTCCCACATGTGACTCAGTAGGAAATTCATACTACTTTTCATCTATCTCAGGTAGAGTTGGTTGAGTGAGGATGAATGAGTATTTAGGTCCCCTCCGCATTTATCTTCTCTGGTTCTTCAATGATGAGTGGTGGACTTTTTTCCACCACTACCTCAGGTTCTTTTTCAAGTTTAGGGTCAGGTGTCTCTATTAATTCATGAATATAGTCAAATTCACTTTCCATTTTCCTCCCCAAATCATCTAGAGTATTACTCATCCTATCCACTTGGTCATTTCGATCTTTATAATATACTTTTGGTTCTTGATATTTCATCTGTGAGTAATATTCCCATGCATAATAATTTGAATTTGAATACATTATTGAAACAGATTTTTTTAGATTTTTTTATAAAGAAAATAAAGAAAAAAATTTAAAAAAATTTGAATTTAGAAAAATTTATTGAAGTAACTACTTATCCCCTCAGAAACAGTGCCAGTTTTGACACATGCCTTTCATGGGGCATGAAAAAAATAAAATTTCAATGTTTTCCCAATACAACACAGAGGCTGACCAGGGTCATCTCACTTGAGGAGGGTCGTAGTTGGTTCAATCACTTATTTGAGTTCAACTATTCTAATTATTTTTGTGTTTTTATATTATTTATAAAAATTACTATTTTAAGGGTTTTGGAAAATAGTGAAATTAAAATAATGAAATGAAAACTTTAAATGTAAATGCAGATGCAGATGTTGACAAAATGAAATTAGGGAAGAAAGTACCTGGTCCTAGGGTTGGATAACACCAGTTCATTCATTATTTATTTATTTTTAAATTAATTTTGGTAATTCATTTTATAAAACCTCATTAATGAATTAATTTCCTTTGATTTAAAAATTGGGTGATTTTTGCATGCTTCTGGCACACCAAACCACACCTCCTCCAATAGTCAACTAGGATAACACCTCAACCAAGAATGCTATCACAAAAGTCCTAGATCCACTGTATTCCATTTCATCCCTTGTGGAAACTCTGACTCCACTGTATGAAGTTTTTTCCTAAAATAAGGGAGAGAAAATGAAAAAATCATGGAAAAGAAATGGATTTGGAAATAGTATCGTAGTGGCCGACTGCCGCACCCATGAAATATTCCCACCTCCACCACAAATAGATTTAAAAAATTTTCAATTTAAAGAAAAATAATAAATAACACCATGGAAACATCCCTTGGGTCCAAGAATCAAGTTAGTCACTTTCCATGGAAAAGTGCATTGAGATCACGATGTAAATATGGAAGAGAAAGAATGAGATTGAGATTGGATGCGAAAATGGGTGGAAAAAGAAAGGGGAACAATTTAATATAAAAAATATTAATGAATTACATGAGAAAATAAAACAAAAATAAAAAATAAAATAAAGAAATAAAAATCATAAATGGCCCTTTTCCTCCTCTCCTTTTTGACCTAGATGGTGTGGGAATGAGAAGGAATGATTTGAGAGGTAGAAGTTCCTCTCCTTTTATAGGCAGATTTCCGTACTCCAAAAGTTGATGCATTTTGGACCCATTAAATGGAAAATTCATGTGTTGTCCCCTTAATTTAAGTTATTACCCACTATAATGATTGCATCCTCTCAAAATTTTATCTCATTTGGACACATGATTCAGGAGTTATGAATTTTTGATTGAGTGTTTAGTTTTCTAAATGAAGGTTCTAGGAAGCTTTCTCCAAAAGTATAACATCCAATGTAAACTATAATGACTTAAAAACACTAAAATTAATTTTAGAGGCGCACCTATATTTCATCATTCTATACTAGGTGGAATCACCTCAATTGGAGGTGTGTAGACTGAGATAGGATTCCTTTATGGTGGTGGGGTCCACGCTATGCGCCTGAAAAAGTTCCCAAATTCATTGATTTTTTATGGTCTATAGATGCTAAAATCATCCCCTCGTCCATATAACAAAGTTTAAGGAAATTAAATAATGATTTCAAAAAAAAATCTATCAATTTGGAATTTTAATTTTCAAGAAATGACTAAAATACCACAGATGTAAAAATCTGTCAAAAATCCAGAATTTAGCACTTTTCACCATTTTTCTCAAAACACATCATAAATCCAAAATTGATCCATATAAGTTCAAATTGATAATTTGGGAGGTTAAAACAATTAAAATTCATAAAAAAGTGGAAAATATTAGCTCTATCATTCATCATTATGTACATTGAAAATTATCTATTGAATTCAAAAAAATCCAAGTTGTTCATTGCCCCAATAGGTTCTTTCATGACATTTGGAACCTATAAGTGGTATTAAAGTGGTAACATTAAAAATTATAATTATGAATTTTTCTATCATTATACATGTTTATTATTATTTATTCATTTCAAAAATTCATTCTTTAAAATCTAAATGTTGATATCTCATCTAATATTCTTCATTCTCACTTATATAAACAAGAACATGTAAAATTAAGATGAAGAACATCCTAATAACCCATCCAGAGGTGACAAATATTTTTGAAGATAACTTGGGACTACATGGAATGTATCCTAAAGGCATAAGTCTTGTGCCCATGTTCAATGTATAAGGAGTGATACAAATTCAACTCAAATCATCATGCATTGAACCTCACATAGTGTTAATAAACACTACATGTAGACTAGTCTAGGTTGGCAAATGGTTTTCTAGACCACACATTGTGTAACTCTCTTACATGATGCATAGTCCATGTGTTTTCATGGTGTAAAATGCATGTTCAAAGATGATTCATGTATTAATACACGATGTTTATGAATGGAAGTCATGAAAATTGAAGTATACATAATGTGTAGATAGATTTTACACATCATGTACCCCACAAAAATCTACAACCGACATGAATTACAAGTCCCAAGTCTTGTTTCTCAAACATGGTTGGAATCCATTATATAATGTGTATCCAAAGTTATAGCCCATGTATTGTATGAGTTTATGTGAAAATTTAAAATTAATTAATTACACCATTAAACCACATCAACAAATTTTCATGTGTTATTTATTGAAAGTACATGTCATATGATAGATTTTATATGGTATTAAATATTAATTAGTTCTATGTAAAATTTAGAACTACATACCGGGTATAGTTTTTATACATAGTTTTCACTATGCACATTGAAAGAATTAAATTACAAGTAAATTAACATGTACATGTGTGTCATTTATTGAAAATACATGATTTATAATTATGTGACATGATTTGTATGCTAAAATGAAACATGAGGTCAAAATATATGACTATAAAAGATAATGGGTAGTTTGGATAGATACACCCTATATTGCCTCCGAGTAAACATCATGTAACTATTTAATTTTAAATATTTTTTTTTTAAAATTATATTGTATGTGAATATCCAATACTACTTGAAAAGAAATTAATATAAATCAATTTATTAATTAATAAAATGAATGAATGAATTATAGTGTGTTCTATCTTAATTAAGAACCATTGAAATGAATTCTAGTTTATAGTGTATTCTTTGTATGTGTATGACTGATCATGAGAACTGACCGACTAATGTATGGATTTATTTTGTTAATTTATTTCATGTGGTTTTATTATTATTAAATTAAAATCATGTCATGCATGTGATACCTCCTCTTTAATATGTAGGGGCTACGTACCCATTGTTTTTTATGTAAAACCCTTATCCATTCCATTAGATCCCCTCACTTACATGTGATTTAAAATCACATGTAAATGAGAGGAGATCCCAAGAATGTGGAGGAGTTTAAAACCCAATCCAAGGTAGATTCAATAAAGGAAGATATATATAGATCAATGGTGGAATGTTACAACTCATGAATCAATATCGTCTCATGGAGCTTTTTTATCCCATGGACATATTTGATTTGTTGTTAGCTCAATAAATAAACCATTATAAATTATCATGATCATTTTATTTATTTATTTATTATGTCTTATTCATGGTAATTTATTATATTTTATGGATGATATACTATGATCACATAGATAAATGAATTAAATAACAAAGAAATATCATTTAGAATTAATAATAAAAGTATTATGTGTAAATGTTTTATCGTCACATGGTTAACCAATTAAGTAAAATCTAATTAATATTAACAAGACATGTAAGTAGATAAAATAAGAAATACTATGCTTAATAAACAAAATCACTCAAGTTAATTAAGTCAAAATATTCCTTCCAATACTTGATTAAGGATAGATCCATAGAACCAATTGTTGGTCTGGCCTTTATTAGGACACTTAATTTTATCAAGGAGTTCTTATAATGGTTTTGGGTTGAATCAACCAAGTTGACATCAATAGGACAATCCATTTATAGACTTTATGTATATTATATTAAAGTGTTAAGGAAACATGAGTTGGGGTTTTTGGATTGGGTAATCCAATCAATGAATCTAGGAGTTTCAAACATGTAGTATTAAGACTACCTACCTAAATAACTTTGAGTAATTGACTATGACCTTGCTTGAGTTATGAGAAGGTAAATATGGATCATAGACACTTGAAGGTCCACGTGATATAAATTTACATGGAAAATGGTGAGGGATGTCGGTACATGATAAAATAGTATAATATTATTAATATAATTAAATTTTATTATATCTCACATATTTTGGTAATCAAGTAAAGTATCAATAATCTACTATTATATTGTTGTAGTAAAATAACAAGTTCATTAACCATGTTATCCCTATGATCAATTATAGAGACCGACCATATCTTAACTCGAAGTAACATCCATGAATGGTTTAGATTCTTACAGGTTATATTTTGTAACATTTTTTTCACTTGATTTTAAGTACTTATAACCCCTTATTTAGATATTCCTTTGATCAGATATTATTTTGGGTCATTTTTTAGGTCTTTTTGAAATTCTTGGAAGTTATTGGGGTTTTTTCTTGATTGGATAACGATTAGGGAAAACCATGTGAGTTGGCCCAGGAAACCATGTTCTATGTCTTGCGGTTCTATTGGAGAGATCATGGTTAGTTTAAACTATGCAACCTCACCTTCAATTTATAGGGCTTGGGATAGTGGAGAAATACACAGTTGGCATGCATTTTGATAATTGTATGGAAAAAACTTGTATATTCTTCTAGTGGCCTAATAGTGAGTGCATGGTTGGAATATAGTTTTACTAACCATGCTTCCAAATAGTTAATCTCTCTTTGGAAGCCCAGTATGGACACATGGTTAGGTGTATAGTCAGATATAAACATGCATCTTAACCTAGGGAACTGTGCGAACAAGTTTCTAATTCTCAATTTTTTTTAAATAACGTCCCAAATGATCCATTTTATATTCTAAACACCTAACATTTAAACCTAATAGAACCCTTTGAATTTTGGAGGCTCTCAAGAGGTGATTTAGCTTCTCCAACCTCTCTTTTTCTTGAATCAAAGTGACAGTGGATGAGATTGATCCCTATCTGATAAGTGTAAATCTCTTTAGTTAGGAATCAACCTTTATTACCCTATAAGCTCATTTAGGAGTGATTAATATTCACCTTTTTGATGTATTGGATCCTTTATAGGATGGATTTTAATTATAGGGATTCCTCTGTGACCGTGCTCACCTTTGACTCTCTATTTGTGGTTCCCAATTTGAGTGTTTACTTGATTGTGTGATTGAATGTAGGTGGTTCGATAAGGACTTTACCTACACCAGAAACCATGATTGATTTCATGATTTTAAATGTGTTTTAAATTTATTTCCCTGAAATGAGAATATTTGACGCTTGATTTCAAAAGGCATAAATTTGTGAAATAAAACCCCTTTTCAAAGGCATGAAAATATTTGTTGGATTTTTTAGAAAGGATGGATTTGATTGAAAAGTGATTTTGATGAAATGAATTGATGATGATTATTGATATAAATGTATTCAAATGAAATATTATGTTGAATGAAATGAACTTGATGAAAACCAATGATTTGATTTTGAAATAGAAATGGCATGTTAAAACTCGAAATTGGAAATCTGAAATGTGAATGATGAATTGAATTGATTTTCTCATGATTGATTGATTGATTAAAAGAACTTGTGATCCTAAGTAGTTAGAGGGTTATTAGGAAAATAACACTAAGACTCTAAATCCATAGTAATGGATTGAATATGAAAAATCTAAATAAATAATGTTTGACATGATTTTTCTAATGGGGTGTTGATTGATTCTATCTTGATGACCTAAGCCTTAGGGAAATGTGAACCCATTGAGTAGTTCCTTATTTAATTATTAGTGAGATGATCCATGATGTAGTAACTAATAAACCTTAGGACATATGAACATTGTGATTTTATTTTATTTTATTTTTACATTCCAATGTTTATTGAATTATTTTATTCATGCCCTAATGTTTAATAAAAATGTTATTTTAGACCTATTTTTGATATAATTTCCATAAACCTAATTTAAAAGCTTATAAGACTGATAAATGTGAAAATGATCTTCCATTCTTGGTATTTGTTTAAATTGAAGCACAAAGGGTTCATTTATTATAGAAATTCTTTTGAAACATTTTATGAAATCCTACTAGGTTAATTTTATTCACACCCTACCTCACCTTTGGGTGTTTTTTAGATTATATTATTCTAGGTCTAGGAAAAGGGAAAGCGCCACTTGGATGTGGATGGTGTCATTGATTCACATGGGTCTATGCATAATGATGGTGACTAGTGGAGCCATGAACCACTCATTACATGGATATTCAGAGTTTTTAACTTGATTGATGTTGTCGTTTATTTAGATGGTATACTATTTTATCTTTATCTTTCTACTTATGGTAATTTTCTCCTTGAGTAGTTTTTTGGAATACCAACTATTAGTTGTTTTATCTTCAAAAATTATGTATTTATTGTTTATTATTTGGGAGAAACCATTCCCCATACCTTTTATAGATTCCTAGATGCTAGTTTCCAGCTTGTGGGGATCGAGAATTCCCTTTGGTTCATGTAAATTCTAGTTTGGGTACCAGTTTACCAGGGTTTTCAATTTTTTTTCATGAAAAAATTATATCAAAGGAGGTTCAATGAATTTCATTGATGTTAAGATGCATTTTTAGATGTCATGGAAGACAATAGATAGGATTTCCAAGACTTAGGGTTTATTCTAAGAGTGAGTTCCTAGAAATATATTATCTTAGAAAGCCTTGAGTCACAATGGGAGTTTGGGAAAAGTTTCTTTGAGGATTAAATTGAACTAATTGTAGTATTTTCTAAACTTTATATAAGAACTTTAAAACCCTAGAAATTTAAATTCTATCCGAGGAAATTGATATTACTATATCTATTGATTGAGTTGATGATATGAGTATTCATACTGATGTTTTCATGTTGCTTATTGATGTTGTGTAATAACATTCCCCCAAGAAGTTTTTTGAACATAAATCAAAAGGGAGCTACCGATGAACCATAAAAATAGAACACTCCAGTTGATTAGAACCTTGTTGAGATATTAGTGTTTGTTATCTAAGATATGAGATTGGTTGCCACACCTATTTCTATTCATGATCCAATAGTTGAACCCTAAAGGGATGGAACTAGAGATCATGATTATGAGTTTCTTTAATGGAAACCACTAGCTTTACAAGTCTCTAATGATCTTATAGAAGGAGAGGATTAGTTTAAAAAGATTGATCTAATTTTTATATTCTTGGATATTCATTAATCAATAAAAATAACATGTGTTACATTTATTCTTGAAATGCCCAAAAGGAGGTGGTGGGATTTGATGGTTATGGTGAAGAAACATGAATGTTTTGAGTGTAAATACTTAAGAGAAATTTTCAAAAAATATTTCTATAGAGATTCGATGGTTTTAGTAGATTCTTTGGGGTTTATCATCCTCTAACAAGGTGATATAATCGAAACTCATTATGAAAAATACTGTTTTTGAACTTGTTAAATTTTCTCTTAAGGTGATGAATGAGAATTTAAAGGATTGAAGATTCAAGATGGGTCTTCGATATGATATCTGATCTTATGATCTTAGGTTTTCTTTCTGAAGGTCACATATTATGTGGATGAGTTGGATAGATATTTGATGGTTGATATTGACCTGGATGGTAAGTCATGGTAGATGAGAGTCCCTCATACCCCTAGTGGAAATTCTGTTAGTTCCTTTAAAGGAAAGAGGAAGCATCAAGAGGCTTATAATGGATCATGAAATCTGGCACATTCAAACCTTATTCTATGTTTGGAATAAGACCATTGTATGGAAAGGTTAGGAATTTTAATAAGGTTTTTATAGAGACCCCAAATATTTGGGGTTTGTGAAGTCCCTCAGGCCACCTGTGGAAGTTCTATCATGTATTTCATACCCCACAAAGTGGCATGGGACCATTAAAACCTAAATATATTTTAGTATAGTCAGTTTTTTTAATAATTAAGGGGTTAAAACCACAAGAATCTAAAACAAATATTCATTATGTAGTGGATGAGACTCCATAGGAACCTGACATGGGTCTATAAATATTGAGAGGTACCATCACTATAAATTCATCTTTAGTAAGTAATTTATTTTTTACTGGTTTTTCTCATTCATTTGTTTAGAAAATTATTATAAACCTTCCAAACCTTCATATAGATCTTATGTCATATATAATAGATATTTCCACACCCCTTGGAAAAAAGAGAGATAAAGGTCCCTGATGCCCTTCTTGTGCATTCTCTTTGATAGAGATCAAGCTCACCTAGGATTTTTTGGTTCTTAATATAAAACATTTTAATTTCATTCATGAGATGTATTGGCTGATTTCTAATAAATTCTAAATTTAATGCTATATTTAGCAACTCTCCTTTACTTCCCCAATGGGGTGTTCCTTGTATTACAGGGAGAATGAGACCAAGGTTAAGTAGAGTCAGGCCATCTCTTCTAGAGTTAGGTAGGGTAATATCTATGTTTTATTTTTTAACTGGAGTAAGAATATTTAAGTCGTAATTTCCATTAGTTTTCATTGAGTTTCCCAACACATTTTTGTCTGACTTTTCCAGTTTTCCACTAGTAAGAGAGGTAAATATTTATATTGACTTGGTACCAAGTACCTATCCTATCCACTTTTACCTTTTATCATATGGAACCATATGAATTGTAGGAGTTAAATAATTAAATAGATGATTTTTTGGATAATGGATTCATTTTCCCAATTGTGTCACATTTGGTGGATACTATTTTTTTGTAATGAAAGTTGATTAAACACTTCACCTTTGTTCTAATTACCAAAAACTAAATCAAGTCATGGTAAAGAACAAGTATCTATTGTATTATATTGATGATATAGTTGATAAATTAAAGGGGGTTAAGTGGTTCTCAAAGATTGATCTTCGGTCAGATTATCACCAGCTTAGAGTCAAGGAATTTGATATTTCAAAGATCTCCTTTCGGAGAAGGTATCTCCACTATAAGTACCTTTGTATGATTTTTTTCCTAATTAATGCTCTAATAGTTTTTATAGTGCTGAAAAATAGGATATTCTATGAGTATCTCTATATCAAACCTAGTTTTTCAAACATTATCATTACATAAAATTTGTAGAAAAATGTAAAACATTACAAAAATAGATTCCCAAAGTCTGTATTAGTCTAGTTCCTTTAGAAACATGGAAACATAAACACTAGTACATAAATGTGCTATAACATCTCCTACAAAGTTCATATTGACTATAACCCTTATTAGACACATTATACACAATACATATCACCATAACCTATGGAAACATAAAAAAGGGTTATCTTAGAGGCCCAATAAGGGTAAATAAGGGATATATGTAAGTATAATCATGAGAATATGGGTATGCGAACATGATCATGAAAATAAAAGATTATACCCTACATATCAAAGATCAAATACATGAATCATGGAATAAATATTGGTAGTTCATATGATATGAATCATAAGGAAATAAATAAAATAATCATTGAAATAATAACATAGGAATAAAACATGGAATTATGACAAACACATAAGCATATATAATGATTTCTATAGTAGTCAAGGTTTTACTGTCTAGACCATCTTAGTGAATACAATCTTTTACTTAACTGGGTTCACACCCCCATTCTAGCCCTATATTACTGAACTGAGTTCACTCCCCATTCCAACCCTGTAATACTGAACTGAGTTCATTTCCCATTCCATCTATGTTTATCCCATGAGATATAAATCTTTACCCAATTCAATGGAGGGAGATATAGTTCCCACCAATCTGATAGTGAAATCATATATACATGTTCCAAAAGATCATAAATAACCATATAATAACCCATGAAATGAAATGGATATCATAAAATTTTAATTATATCATAACCTGTGTAAATATATAGGTTTCACAATCTTTTCATTATAAACATAACCCGTGAGAAGAAGAGGGTTTCAAAAGCATATAACCCATGAAAGAGAAACCAGTTTCATAAAAATATTGTAATAAAAACATAATCCATTAAGGGAAATAATATGAATTGAAGAAATGAATGATTTATTCATAAATACATGAGTATTACCAATGGATGTTATCTTATATGGGAAATAATATTTAAATGTCTTTTTTAAAAACTTTTCTTGAGGAAAATATCCCTTCTGAATTGAAATTTCTTTTTTAAAACATAAATCCTTTTTGTAAGATATTTTCTTTGAAAAATAGATTTGAAAACTTATAAAGGAATAATTTAAAACAAAAAAACGTTTTTAAAACACCTATTCCTTGAAAATTGGCATCAAAGATCTTTTGAAAACATTTTTTAAAATATGGGTTTTTAATACAATAGATTTCCGACTGAAGAGAGCGAGAGATAGTCATATTTTACTTAAAAACAATATATTAAGTATCCAAGAGTGTAAAAATGGTACTAATACATTAGGATATCTTGAATAACCATAGGAGAATAAAATTCATGAGTGTTCTTGAGATATGGATCATAATATTTCATCAAAGAAGCATAATCATTAAAAATCTCGAAAATCAATGATATTGTTTCAATAAACTCTTACCACATGGTTACTTGAGATAATAATATACATGTATAAAAATGAAATTACAAGAAGCTTAAAATATCATTAAAATAAGTATACTCATTATATAATATGTAAAATGGAATTATATACACCTCAAAAATAATTTAGGTTCATAACAAAACATGAGTCTCAAAGAAGGCAAATTGAGACAAAACTATTTTACCAATTTCATAACTTTTGAAACTAAAAGCACATGAAAGAAATATCATAAAATTGATATGTTAAAACATATGAATTTAAGTATAATATACATATAATATATCTATGGGAAATACATACACCGTACAAATGGAATGAGTGGTGAATAAAGCATGTATCTCATAGAAATAAAAAGTGAGATGAAATCCCCTCAAATTGTGTCCTGAATCTCATCGTACTTGTTAAAACCACCTGTATAAAAAATATAAATTCATTATATATCATATAGAGAACCATATTATTATATCTAATATAATATATGGTTTTATTATGACCTTATATTTCCTGCTAGTTAACCATCCTTTGTTAAGGTTTCACTTCAGATAATATTCGATGTGTTCTTCGCACATGTCTTAATTTGTAATATATTTGGTCCTTATACTTATATTATGATTTAAATAATCTAAAAAATGATATAAATATAATTTTTATTCAGTATATTATTATTATAATAATATAATTAATATAGAAGTATGAAATGGAATACACCGTTTTTAGATAAGGTAAGTCGTACGTATGCATGAATGCTATTTTCGTTTTTATTGTCGTATTGAAAGAAAGAAAGAAAATAAAATATATATATTTATGTATATAATATAATTATATCTTAATTATAATGATATATATATCATATAATTTCACTAAACCCATCCTCAATACATTCCATGTAGTGTGTGAACGAATAACATCACTTTGAGGGTGCAATAGTCCTTACTTCCTCAAACGAAATTATCATATTTACACCAAATGGAAAGTAAAAATATATGTTTTGTAAAAATAATACATAATATTAAATACATAATAAATATAATATATAACATATATAAACATAGTTTCCATCATAATGTTCATCACGAGAGTCAGTAAAGGAAAAGTGAACAATCATTATTTAGTGATGTAGTATTTCACCGTACATTTAAATAGTATGTTCGTTACCCATTAGATGGAGGTGTTTGAAAGTGTAAGTTGAAATATTATCATAAAAACATACCAGTATATTTATGATACTAGCGTTTTTATAAAATCATGTAATAAATATAGTGGAGTGGGTGGATAAGGAAAATAAAAGAAAGGATCTTGAGAGAAGGCATTACCTCTTAATCAAGAAAATTATTTTGGTTTGTGCACAAAGGATTCCTTGGAAGATTTTATGCCAAAATAGAGGATTCAAGGAGTAAGGTAGGGATGTTGTAAATTTTATTGGGTAAGTATTGGCTTAAAACAAGTGGTTTTAGAGGTGTGAAGAAGAGAGAGAGGTGGTGGCCTTTTATAGGGAGGGGGAGTGGCACTCTTGTAAATATTTGAAGAGAGAATTACAACC
Organism: Viscum album; assembly: GCA_963277665.1. Classification (NCBI taxonomy): domain Eukaryota; kingdom Viridiplantae; phylum Streptophyta; class Magnoliopsida; order Santalales; family Viscaceae; genus Viscum; species Viscum album. The sequence goes on from OY728140.1 coordinate 500,188,967, forward strand.
ACATTTTTCATGTTGTAAGTGAATATAATAATGATAAAAAGTGGATAAAAGGGAGTATATAGGAGAAATATGGCCATAAATTCATTTTGGACAAGTATATAAGTCATTTTGGGCCTTAAGGTTATGGTTTAGTCTATTATTAAGCTTAATTTAACTTTAACTAATGTAATTAATTTTAATCACTTTAATTAATATTTTCGTTCAAAAACCAAGTTTAACTTATTATAAATTATAAATTATACTTATTAGAAATATGGATTTAATTTTTCCAAATTCCAATCACATAAGTGACAGAAATTAATTTGAAATTAATCCCATAGTTGGGTCAACAATGCAGGTCTTTAAAGTAAATATGATCAAGCATTGGCTAAGTTTTTATATCCAATTTCAGTGTGAAAATGGTTCCAATTACCTAAATTGGATTAATTGATAAAAATATAATCTAATGAAACTTTTAAACCAAATTAAAATATAATTTAAATTTAAAAATAAATTATATGAAAAGGCATTTTGAATTAAAATCTGATATTTTAACTATTCATCCAAAAAATGAAGTTTCTTAGACAAATCCCAAAAATTCACCCTAAGGTAATTTCAACATTCAAAATTTAAAAAAAATTATTTTATCAAATTCAATTTCTAAATGTGTCTTAAATTAATTTTATTATGTTTCACAAAAGGACATTAAAATAATTTCATTAGAGAAAACAATATTTTTAAACATAAAAGGAATTTACCAAAAATCATATCTTTAATTATAAATATGTCTTATTTATATTAAAAAATTATAAAAAATATTTAAAAAGTATTTATTACTATTCATAAAACTAATTTTAATGGCTAGGTTATAATTATCTCATTTAAATAATTATAACAATAAAATGATGTTTCGTAGAAACATAGGTGTTGTGTGTACCATATGCCAAGTCAGTGTTGCATGTAATAAACGCCAAGTCGGTGTTGCGTGTAATGAATACTAAGATGATGTTCTATGTGTTGTATTCAGAGTTGGTTCAGTGTAACATACCCTAAGTCAGTGTAATTTGAAAGGAATGTTTGACTTAGTGTATTTCAAGACTTAAATGAAAATTTAATTTATTAAAAAAGGGCCATAAAACTCGTTGTGTTACATTCTGCCCCCCTTAAAATGAATTTCTCCCTCTAAATTAACCACCCAGGTAAAAAAAATGAGGAAAATTCTGCTTCATCATATCCTCAAGTTCCCACATAGCTTCCTCTAAGTGGTGATTTATCCACAAAAATTTTAATAGGTGAGTGGTCTTGTTTCATAGAAATTTCTCCGATCGATCCAAAATTTCAATTGGTTATTCTTCATAAGATAGATCCTAATCCAGTGGTATGAAATCTTAGTTTAGTACATGTGAAGGGTCATGCATGTACTTACTCTAGAGAGATACATGGAACACATTATGGATTTGAGAGAGATTTGGAAGAAGTGACATGTACTAGGATATTGTACCGATATGATCAAGAATATCAAAGGGTCTAGTATAACTGAGGATTAGTTTCCATTTCTTATCAAATCTAATTACTTTATTCTAGTGTGAGATTCATAGAAAAAACTTTTCACCAAATTCAAATTCTAGATCACACATATGGTTATTAGCATAACTTTTCTGCCGACTTTGAGCTGCCTTGATACACTGCTAAATGGTTCTAACCTTGTAGACCATTTCTTTAGAATTATTAGGTCCCAAAAGATTCCTTTCTCTAACCTTATCCCATCACATTGGAGCTCTACATTTCTTCCCATAGAGGTATTCATACGATGCCATATGAATTCTTGAGTGAAATCTATTGTTGTAAGAAAACTCAACTAGAGGAAGGTGTTCATCCCAACCACATTTTAAATCCAAGGAACAAGATATCAATATATCCTCTAGGGTATTAATTTTTATTTTCACACTAACCTTATGTCTGAGGATGATGATAAGTTATGAAACTAAATTCTATATCAAGTTCTTGCTAAAGAATCCTCTAAATCATTAAGGTAAACCTCATATCCTGATCTGATACAATAGAATTTTTCACTCCATGAAACCTTACCACTTACTTAATGTATATCCTGAAAAGTTAACCCAGATAGAAGTCTTATCTGATAGCGATTAAGTGTGCAGACTTAGTAAGGTGATCGACTACCACCCATATTACATTAAACCCTTCAGAGGTTTTCGACAGTCCAATGACAAAATCCATAGTGATGTTCTGCCATTATCATTATGGTATTGGTAATGGATGCAACTCTCCCTTTAACTTTTGTCTTTCAGCCTTAACTTGTTGGAATACCAAGTACCGAGATACAAACTCTATGATATCTCTCTTAATTCCATACCACTAGAAGTATTCTTTCAAATCCCTATACATCTTCATACTTACTGGATGAATAGAGAATTAATAAATATGAGCATCCTCTAATAGCTCCTTCTTCAAATCTAGCATGGAAGGAACACATACACGATTCCAGAACCTCATAATTCCATCATGATGAAGGTTAAACACAAGAGAATTTCTAACTTTATTTTACAAATCTACATCTTCCTTCTCTTCCTCTTTAATCTCTACTTGGATAGAGGGTTGAAAATTCATTTGATAAAGATAAAAATTTTACCCTTCCTTCAGGATTTCTAGATCCATCCTTTTCCAATACATAAATATTGGATCTTTTCTGATCCTCATCATAGATAAACAAGCATGATTCTTCTGACTCAAATCATCGGCCACCTTGTTCGCTTTCACAGGGTGGTAATGTATTGGTTAGTCATAATCCTTTATCAAATATAACCATATTCTATGTTGCATGTTCAATTCCTTCTATGTGAATATATATTTCAGACTTTTATGATCGATATATATATATATATCACACTTTTCTATATAAAGATAATGTCTCCATATATTTAATAAAAAAATTAGTGCTGCTAAATCCAAATCATGAGTTGGGTAATTTTTATCATGAATATTAAAATGTCATGAGACACATGCTATAACCATGTTATTATGCATAAGAACACATACCAAACCCTTATTGTATTCATCACTATAGATTTCAAACCCTTCAATACTACATGGTAATGTAAGCACAAGTTCATTAACTAACCTTCTCTTCTGTTCCTTGAAATTTTCCTCACATTCATATATCTAGAGTAACTTTACTCCCTTACGAGTTAAATTAGACATAATATTAGATAGTCAGGAGAAATTCTCCACAAACAGTTGATAATATCTAGATAAACCAAGAAATCTATGGATCTTAGTCACTGTAGTTGGTTTAGGCCAACATTAAATAGCCTCCATCTTTAATGTATCTACTACTATACTATCTCTTGAGATTATGTGACATAAAAATGAAACAATTTTCCACCAAAATTCACACTTTGTAACTTTTTCATATAGAATCTCCTTTCATAGAGCCTTTATTACAATTCTCATATGATCTTCATGATATTCCTTACTCTTTGAATAGATAATAATATCATCTATAAATACTACCACAAACTGATTGAGGTAATTTCTAAGACTCTATTAATTAAATCCTTGAAGATAGTAGGGGAATTAGTAAGATCAAAAGCCATGACTATATATTCATAGTGTCCATAACTTGTATGGAATGTCGTCTTGGTTATATCCTCTTTCTTGATCCTCAATTTATAATATCCACAACAAAGGGAAATCTTTTAAAAGTATTTAGATCTATGTAGTTAATCATGAAAGTCATCAATACGGGGGAGAGGATACTTATTCTTGATCTTATACTTTTTCAACTCATGATAATCAATGTAGAGTCGTGTTGATCCATATTTTTATTTCACAAAAAGAACCGGTTCACCCCAAGGTGAAACAATTAGATTAATGAATATCTTATGAAGGTTTTCTTGGAGTTTCTCCATCAATTCTTACAACTCATATGGATTTATTATATAATGAGACAGTGATATTGGTGTGGAACCAAGTATAAGTTATATTGAGAACTCAACTTAATGTTTTGGTGGAAGACTAGTAAAAACTTCCATAAATACATCCAAAAATTCTTTAACAATAAGAATATCATCGATGTTGATTTTTCCCCAACCATTTGAGATAAAAAACCCTTTTGAATTGGAATTTAGACCCATACACTGGATGCAATCTACATAGGAAGAAGTTCAATCTTATCGTCACATTGATGGATGATCAAAGGAGGGTTTAAAATATCAAACATAACTTTCCTTGAAAATTGAAGTGCTATTTATGAAAAGAAATCCAATCCATGAATAATATGACATAAATTTCAACTAAAGTAAGAATGATAAGATTTGCAGGAAACACATTCCCATAAATTTCAACCAGAGAGGAATCAAATACTTGAGATGCAATCATCATAACATTAGGGGTTTTCACTACTAATTCCACATATAATTGTTTTGGTGGAATCTTAACACCCTTATAAAATTATTTAGATATAAAAGTGTGGGTAGATCTCGAATCAAATATGGCATTAGAAGTTGTAAATTATATGGTAAGTGTACCTTTTATCATTTCATTATCCCAACCCTCATCAAAAATAGAGATTTCATGAGATTTAACCTTTCCCCTTAGCTTAAGAGGTTGAAGATGTTGATAATCCTCACCAACACTTGGGTTTGGGCAGTGGTTAGCATAATTAACATTCTCCCTACTCTTTCCACACTAAATCATGGGAGGTGTATTCTATGTAGATTTATCTCCATTATAATTTTTATATAAATTCTTCCCATAATTTCGACAATAAATTTCTCGATGAACTTCATTTATTCACTTGAAACATTTAGTAGACCCATTAAGATAAATTACTCCATGATTATTCCCACATTTGTAGAATAAAGGATAACTCATCTTCTTTTCTCTAAGGTTTTTAGAGTTTCCTTTGAACTCCATATTCTTTTTCTTTTCAAAACCATGAGGTTGATATGTGACTCTAACCTCCATTTCAACCTTGATTACACAACACACAATCTCTTCATAGCTACTAAATTCTTTGATGGCCAGTGACCTTTGGAGAATTGGGTTTAAGCCACCGAAGAACCTATCAACCTTACTTTTGTGTTAGATGATAATTCTTGAAGCATACCTCACAAGTCTCATGAAATTAGCCTCATAGGTACCAATAGATTCATCATCCATTTGCTCCAAATCAAGGAACTCTTTCTCCATATTGGAATGAAGAATATGAGGAAATTACTTATTGAGAAATAAGTTCTTTAACACATCCCAATCTGTGGATTCAATATAATCTTTCTACCTCATATTCTTGATTAGAGTACACCACTGGTTCGCTTCACCTTATAAATAATAAATAGACCGAATAACTTTCTTATGCTCCAAACACTAGAGAATAGAGAATATCATTTGAATATTACTGATCCATTGTTTAGAGACAAGTGGATCAGAAGACCCTCTAAAAGAAAGTGGATGTTTACTTATGAACGACTCAACATAATGTTGTTCCCTCCTTTTCACTTTTGTAAGTACACCATGATTCATAGATTAAGAAATTTGTCTGAGTATATCAGCACATTTTTTCATTCTATCTCCCATAAAATTAGTTTTCTCAATAGGATAATTGTTTCATTTTCCATCACAATCACTAATTATATAGTTCCTTTAGGTTCCAGCCATTAACTAAAACCCAAAATCAGAGAGTGAGAAATAGTTATCATATCATAGAACCACATAATAATGAAAATTCATGTATATGATGTATAAATTATGAAACCTTCATTAATGTATGAAAACTTAGTTTTATCCTAGGTTATTCATAGCTAATTTCTATTTAAATCCTTTATAATGGTTCATGAAGAATTTGTGAGTTCCTAAAGGATGTCCCCCATGAGTGTCAAACTAGGTGTGTAACAAGGCCCATTGCCATGTACTAGATAACCCCGAGTCAAGACCAGAATATCTTGTCATAGTTGTTACCCCTAGGTACAGTTATGCTAGAGCCATATCCACTTTTAGTATCCAGATAGGGATATATTTCTAGGAAACCAATCACGTTATCCTTTACCAAAATTTCAGGACCTTTTCCTATAAATTTACTTATCATTATACATTTACTTAGGGTTATCACTAAGGTTTTCTCATCCTAGATTATAATGTTTAACTTAAAATTTTCTATGATAAAAACTATAACGACCCTCACTTTTCAAACATTAACATTGCATAACATTCTCATAAAACATAAAACATTAAAAAAATAAACTCCCAAAGACCGTATTATTCTAGTGCCTTTAGAAACATGGAAACATAAACACTAGTACATAAACGAGCTATAACATCTCCCACTAGGTTCTTCTTGACTATCTCCCTTCTTAGACACATCAGACATAATACATATCTTAATAACCTAAGAGGAAGGAAACATAAAAATGGGTGAACTCATAAGCCCAGTAAGGGTAAATAAGGGAGATATGTTATCATAATCATGATCATAAGGGTATGAGAACATGATCATGAAAATATACGATCATAACCTGCATATCAAAGATCATATACATGAATCATGGCTTAAAGCTTGGAATTTAATAAGATATGAATCATAAAGAAATAAAGAACATAATCCATGAAATCATAATATATGAATAAAACATGGAATGATGGAAGACATATAAGAATATATGAAAATTTTCAAATTAGTCAAGGCATTACTATCAAGACAATCTTAGTGGAAAAATTTCTTTACTGAACCAGATTCACACCACATTCCATCCGTATATTACTGAACTGAGTTCACTCCCCTTCCCAACCCTGTAATACTAAAATAATTTCATTTCCTATTATATTCATGTCTATCTCATGAGATATAAATCTTTTCCCAATTCATTAGAGGGAGATATAAGTCCCACCCATCTCATAGTGAAATCATACATACATGTGACACAAGATCATAAATAACCATATCATAGTCGATAAAATTAAATGGGTATTATCAACATGTAATCATATCATAACCTATGGAAGTATACAGGTTTCATAATCATTTCATCATAAACATAACCCATGAAAATAAGTAGGTTTCAAAAGAATATAACCCATGAAAGAAAAACGAGTTTCATAAACATCATGAAATCAAAACACAATCCATTCAAAGAAATAATATGAATGGAAACATTGAATAATTTCACTATAAAGTCATGAGTAACACCAAAAAATGTTATCTTGAATGCGAAATAATTTTTAAATATATTTCTTAAAACCATTTCTCAAGGAAAATATCATTTCTACACCGAAAATGTTTTTTAAAACATAAAATATTTCTGAAAAACTTTTTCTTTGAAAATATATTTTAAGACTTATAAAAGAATCATAGAAAACCATACAACATTTATAAAATCCATTTTCCTTGAAAATTGGCTTCAAAGATTTTTTGAAAACATTTTTAAAAACATTTTTTAAAACATGGTTTTTGAATATAGTATATTTTTGACCGAAGAGAGAGAGACAATCAGATTTTACATAAAACATTATCTTAATTAACAAAGAGTGGAAAATGGTACAAATACATGATGATATCTTGAATAACCATAGGAGAAGAAAATTCATGAGTTTTATTTAGATATAGATCATAATATTTCATCAAATAAGCATAATAAATAATGATTAGCTACTGAATGAGGATAATATTAATTATTAATATATATAATATTCACGTTATTTATTATTCATAAACACCATTTTAGTGCATTTTACACTTTGAACATTATTTCACATTATAATTGTAATTCCTTCTTAAAATTCACTATTACATAGTACATTTTTAAACATCATTTAAAGTACCCAATGATATTGATTTTATTTTTATATTTAATTTGCAGGTTTTCGAATACATTGGTAATAATTCATACTTTTGGAGTACTTTAAGATTCATACCGGAAGACTTCCGAAGTTGTCCTTGAATAAACAACATTCTGGGTGAAGTGAGCTTGACAACTGCCCAATAAAAATACTATAGCGGCCAATATCCAAGCCAATAATTCTGAAAATTGATCTGAAGATAGAGTAAATAATGGTAAAGATTTTATTAAACAGTGGAAAAAGCTAATTCTGATGTTTGAATGGAGTTCTAGGCGGTCTAAGTAGGAGATAAAATTATGGGCCATATTCTGGGACCCAAAAAAACAGACCACCAATATAATCATATATCTCCAACCGCAATTTCATTTGTGCTTAAGGTTTACAGAGATATAAGAGGAATTCAGACCTTCATGTTTTTCTTCTATGGCCCACTCAAATTCTTCCATCTAGAAGGACATTTAGGCGCTTCTATTCGGTGGATGAAAGATGGATGCCACTTCAGGTCAAGGATAAAGAAGTCCACTCTCCCTTACTTTCAGCCACCCTAGGACTACCATACTCAAGTGGGATCCTTTGTACTATTGGGAGATCGACCCACGCCTCTTGAAATTCCTATTTAAGGAACTGGTGGTGGAGGAGTTTATCATCTTTTGTGCTTGGTTTCATTGTAGTGTTATGCTGCCACATTGTGTTTATAATCACGTCTCTTTATCATGTAAGTTGTTCAATTCACCTTAGTTTCTTAATACAAGTTCCTTATTTACTCTTATTCTATTATTCTCTATATCACGTTGATACTGTTTCCTCAAGGTGTAAATTTATTCACACCATACCTTGTGAAATTTATCACACAATGGTGGAGTGATCGTTATTTTATTGTTTTCTTTTTTTACTTCTCCATTTCCTCCCTCATGAGTCTACTTACTGCTTCCATTGAAACCATAGAATATATGGAGTGATAAAACTCTTATGGGTTGATCTAAGGGAGTATAAAGGGGCTGAATTGTATGTTATTTATCACCATATTAATTTCTAATCACTTCTTTTAATTGAGATTTTTATTTGATGATTTTATAACTTCTCCATACTTGTTGATTTTTAAGGACACATACTTCAAGTGATAATACAAACCTTTACCATGGATTTCTCATGGATTTGATCCTCTAAGTGTGTAGGTGATTAGTATTAGGGTGTGTATTCATTAAAACAGTAAGCGATTGTGTCCTTTGATCTCCTTAAATGAACCCATCTCAAACATAAGAAATTGAAATAATTGAACAAGGAATGCATCCAATCCACCCCAAGTGATAACCTAGGATAGAATCATTATTTTAAAGTGATTTCACTTAATACTCTTAGTGTTCAATTCAACCTATATAAAAGGGGGGGGGGGATTACAATGCATGCAAGAAGAAAAAAGGTCCGGGGACTTGACCCCGCGACCTCCGAACCAAACCCCAAACCCCCCAACAACCACAGCCGAATGCGTGGGGAATTAAACCTATATATAATCAACCCAAAGTTGTACACTTCATAGCCAAAAAAATTCCATATAATGTACATGTCTATAGGTTTCTTCTTACGTCGCTGAGGATTCGACAACCCAAGCTAAACTACAAGTGACCGCTTAACCCTAAAATATTGGGTAAATTTGGGCGAGACCAAATATTGGTGCCATTTATGGGGACCTAAGTAAGTCATCTAAACACCCATTATATTCCCCTAATTTTTCTATTCCCAACCAAATTCTCTTATCTTTTCCCTTTATCATTTTTTTATTTTTGGCACATGTCCGCCTACACCTATGACCAATCAAACGGTCTAGTTAGGGTGGATAATACTGGGGTTGGGGAGTCAATTACACCAAGGGAACTATTTACATTAGATCCTAATCTTTCTAATAATTTAGAGTCAAAAATTGATCCCATTTGAATCGAAGGACTTCAAAGAAACCAACTTATAAACCCGGGTGGGAACCAAAATGGAAATCCAAATGAGGCATCCCCAAACCTGGGGAATGCAGTCGATCAAACCATGAATGACTACCTCACACTAGCCTGGACCAAGTCCCCCTTCATTCATTAGACAAAATTTTACAGTAGATTCCAACTACATCTTTAAACCCCACATCATAAATCACCTTCCCACATTCCATGGAATGATGTCTGAGAAGCCCTACCTTCATGTTATGGAGTTCAATGACATTGTAGAAACCATGTGTCCCCCACATCAACTAGAATCAGTTAAGATGAGGCTATTTCCTTTTTATTTAAAGGATCAAGCTAAAAACTGGCTAAAAAAATTGAGACCATTATCCATCAACTCTTGGGACCAATTAAAAAGATAATTATACAAAAAATACTTCCCCCACCACAAAACAATTGCACTTAAAAAGAGCAGACAAAACCTTTTTAAAAAAATAAGGGGAGTCATTTTATTAAACATGGGAAATGTTCAAAGACACACTCAACATGATACCTCACCATGTATTTTCAATCCCAGAACAAGTTTTAATTTTCTATAAAGGGTTGGGTTTGGGGAAAATACAATTCATTGACATGATGTGTAATGGAAATTTCAAAAAAAAAATCCCAAAATGATGATTAAGAGTAACTATAAAGCCTTGTTGAACAAAATAAAACATTGGGAACAACACCTTACTATGAGAAGCCACCCAAATCTAGTGGAATTTACACACCGAGGGAGGAGAAAATACTTAGGGAAAAACTTGCAGCACTCACTAAGAATGTTGAAGAGATAAACCTTAGGAAAATACATGAAATCCAAACTGTAGACCCTGTTTGCACAATTTGTGACAAACATGACCACAACACAGACAAATGCCCAACCATTCCATCCATCAAGGATGTTCTTCTAGGAGGACCACCTGCTGAAGTCAATGCCCAAAACTTCCAAAATCCCCAATATCAAAACACATTCAACCTAAGGTATAATGACCACCTAGGATTTTCCTGGAAAGATAACCAACAACCTATCCAACCACAAGGACAAAACCCCTACCCTACATGAAATTTCAAAAACCATAACTAGTTCCAACCAAAACTAGCCCAATACCAACACCCTCCTTTACAATACTAACAACCCATGAAACAACCAATCCAACAACCAAAGTATCCTCGTGGGATAAACCAACCAGCACCAGCCCCTACTCAATCTGTCCCTCTTCCAATCCTTGAGCAGTTGTGTAAACAAATAGAGAAAATGAACACAGAAGTCTCATACCTTAAACATGAACTACAAACCATTTAAACTGCGAAGGAACCCATGCCTACTTAGGCGGTACCATTCTAAACTTTAATGGGAGAATCTAGTTACACACAAACCTCTCATGAACAAATCAAAGCAGTGACTATTTTAAGAAGTGGTAAATCCATTGAGAAACCTGAACAAGACATTATAGAACAATTAAAAAATTCTACAATGCATGAAAATAATGAAGAAGCACCCATAGGATTGGAAAAACCCAATGTGAATGTGAAGGAACTACAACCACACCAAATAATAAAACAACTTGCTCCCTTCCGTCAATGCATTAGATGAAAATATAAACCAGAACCAAATGAAACTTTATGGGAAATCTTCTATCAGGTTAAGTTGAACATCCCCCTTCTTGATACAATCCAAACCATTCCTACATAATCAAAGTACCTTAAGGACTTGTTCAATTTTAAAAAGAAATTTTCACATAAAAACCAAGTCCTTTTGGATGATAATGTGAGTACCACCATTCAAGGGACCATCCCTCCAAAGTTGAAAGATCCAGGATGTCCATACATCTATATTGAGATAGGAGAGAAAAAAATTTTCAAAGCCCTTTTTGATCTAAGATCCAGTGTGAACCTCATTCCTTATGCCATGTATTTTCAGTTAGGACTTGAAGAACTCCAACCCACATCTTTCACTCTTCAACTTGCTGATTATAGTGTTCATGTTCCTAAGGGAATCTTAAATAATGTTTTGGTGAAATTTGAAAATTTCATTTACCCAACTGACTTCATTGTCCTTGAAAATCACCCAATATTAGGTCCTAGGGAGCAAACTTCCATCATCCTTGGTCTTCCCTTTATAGCAGCAATCAACTCAGTCATCCGAGTCTGAAATGGGAACATGACAATAACCTTTGGAATATGAGTCTAGACTTGAACATCTATAATGAAAACTCTCAAATTGGGGATTATGAAGAGATCCATGAAGTTAATTGGATTGGTAGTGTTTATAGTGAACTCGAGGAACATCAAATAATTACTGAAGGATGTTTAAGTCAAGAAGAGATTTATTTTCTTTGTTCACATGAGGGAAATTTGTCTCCTTGGATTGAATATCTTTCAGATAGCTCTATTGATGATTTTATAGAATCACCAATCAATGATACAATGGGTGAAATTAATATCATTGAGTCCATAACCATTCATGACACTAATTTAGATAATTTAGTGGATTAAAATTCTATTCACAAGGAACCAATTCTTTCAAGAAATCTGAACAAAGAAACTGATTTCAATACAAAGTCTCATACTTTCTTGGAAAGTGATAACCAATATGATATTGAATTTACGGTATTACCTTCATCACTAAATTATGCGTTCTTATGGGACAATACAACCTTTTTTGTTGTCACTTATTCTTCTCTTGAATCCAATCAAGAGATGATGCTTCTGAATGTCCTAAGAAAGCATAAGAAAGAAATTGGATGGACCCTTTTTGATATTCCTGGGATTATCCCACTCATTGGAACTAATAGGATTGTTATTGAATTTGAATCCAAACCATGTCGTCTAGCTCAACATAGAATCAATCCAAATCTTATAGATGTGGTAAGGAAAGAACTTCTTAAGTTATTGAAAGCAGGTATCATCTACCCCATATATGAGAGTGAGTGGGTAAGCCCAATTCAAGTTGTCCCAAAGAAAGCTGGAATTACTATGATCACCAATGAGGATGGTGACCTTCTCCCCAATAGGGTCAGTAGTGGATGGAGAGTCTGTATTGAATATAGGAAGCTCAACTCTTGTACCAAGAAAGACCATTTTCCCTTTCCCTTTATTGATCAAGTCATCGAGCGAGTGGTGGGTCATCATTTCTATTGCTTCCTATATGGATTCTCAGGGTATAATGAAATCGATTTCTCCTTAGAGGATCAATGAAAAATAACCTTCACCTGTCCATTCAATACTTTGGCCTTCAAACTCATGCCATTTGGGTTATGTAATTCCCCTAACACCTTCCAATGGTGCATGATAGGAATATTCTTGGACATGGTGGGGGATTGTTTAGTGGTCTTCATGGATGACTTCTCTACAATTGGGGATACTTTTTAGGAATTACTTCTAAATGTTTAAAGGGGTTTGTGAAGATTCATGGATAAGAATCTCATCCTAAACTAGGAAAAATTCCATTTCATGGTAAAGGAAGGACTTGTTCTAATCCATCTGGTATCTAGTAGAGGGATTGAAGTTGATAAAGCTAAGGTAGACATCATTCGTCACCTTCCCTCTCCTAAAACTATTAAGGAAGAGAGGTCCTTCTTAGGACATGCTGGTTTCTATAGAAGGTTTATTAGGAATTTCAACTCTATTTCTCAACCACTTTGTGCTCAATTGGTGAAAGATGCTCAATTTTTATGGACAGAAAGCAGTGAGGAATCATTCTATACACTCAAGTTATCTCTTATCTCTCCACCTACCATGAAATATCCAAATTGGAAACTTCCTTTTGAGATCATGTGTAATGTGAGTGACTTCGCTGTAGGATAATTCTTAGGACAACGGTGTGAGAAAACTCCAGATGTCATTGATTATAAAAGAAAATATTTAAATAATGCACAAATCAACTACACCACTAATAAGAAAGAGTTTTTACTGTTGTCTTTGCCTTAGAGAAATTCAGGTCTTATCTCTTAGGATCACCCATCATTGTCTTCAGTCAACATTCATCCCTAAAATACCTTTTCCAAAAACAAGATGCCAAGGCTGGATTGATATGGTGGGTCCTTTTTATTCAAGAGTTTGATTTAACCATTAAGGATAAAAAGGGTGTTGAAAATTTGTAGCTGATCACCTATCTAGGATGGAATTCAAAGACAACTCACATCACCTTTCTCTGTCTGATTCATTTCCTGATGAGCACCTCTATTAAGTGAGTGATTTCCCATGGTATACTAACATAGAAAATCATTTGCTGACAGGTGAAAATCCAGAATTCCTAGGGACCCAAGATAAGATGAAATTCCTTTCTGATGTCAAACACTATGTGTTTAATTATCCTTACATCTTAAAGTTTTTCTTGGTCAAATCATTAGGAGATGTGTTCCTGAGTCTTAGAAAGAGTCCATTCTAATATTCTGTTATATAGAGGCATGTGGAGGCCACTTTTCCACAAAAAAATGACTTCAAAGGTCCTCTAAAGTGGTTTCTACTGGCCCAAACTCACTAAGGATTCCTTCCAATTATGAAAAGTTATCCTCAGTGTCCACAATTAGGTTCCATTACCAAAAGGAATCAAATTCCCCTCACTCCCATTATGGTCATTGAAATCTTTGATTATTGAGGAATTGTTTAATGAGACCCTTAAAAACTCTATAATATACCTCTAAATTCTCTTAGATATTGATTATGTCTTGAAATGGGTTTAGGACATTCCCACCAAGTCCAACGACCATCATGTTGTGATCCGATTTCTGAAAGAGAACACATTTTCTTGATTTGGAATTCTGGGGGCTAGAATCAACGATCAAGGAACCCATTTATACAACCTCCCATTCTCTTCACTCATGTCTAGGTATGGTATTTTTCATAAAGTTTCCACTACGTGCCATCCTAAAACCAATGGTCAAGATGAGTTAGAAAATAGGGAGATTAAGAAAATTCTTGAAAAAACCATCAATCCATCTAGGAAAGATTGGTATGAGAAACTCTTGGATGCTCTTTGGTCATATCATACAATATTCAAAACCATTTTAGGTATTTCACCATATAGGTTGGTTTATGGAAAATCATTCCATTTACCTATTGAAATTTAGCATAAGGTGTTTTGGGCGATCAAAAAAATGAATTTTGACATTTCTTTGGCCAAAGAAAAGAGAAAATTAGATCTTAATGAGCTTGAGGAAATTAGGATGGAGGCTTATGAAAATTCAAGGATAAATAAATTTAGAGCTCAAGCATACTAATCTAGGAATATAAAAGTTAAACACTTTGATCCAGGAAAATTCGTGCTCTTGTATAGTTCAAAACTTTTTTTACACCTGGGAAAGTTAAGGTCTAGATGGTCAAGTCCATTCATAGTGCATCATGTGTACCCCCATGGGGCAGTAGAGATTCAGGATCCCACAAGTGGACAAATTTTCAAAGTCAATGGTCATAGGTTAAAACCATTCATTGAAACATTCAATAAATAGAAAACATAGGTTAAGTTAACTGATCCAACCTATGAACCATGAAAAATTGATAGATTTAGGATCCATATCAGGCTAACGACGTTAAACAAAAGCGCTGCATGGGAGGCAACCCATGGTTTTCATGTTTTTAATATTTTTGAATCATCATTATTTTTCAAATAGGATTAATAAATCAATGATTGAGGAACCCATTTTTCCCTTTTTACACTAGGGAACTCTATGAGTAACATGAATATTAAAGGACTAAATTAGAGTAGCATGAACTTCAACTTCAACCACCAGGTGACTTCATTCCATGATCCTCATTTTTTGAACTCACCTTATCTACCTCCACCCCCTTCTAAATTTTCTTTTCTTCAAATAATGGGGACAATGTTATTTTAAATTGGGGGGGAGTTGAAATAAAAAATCTGCTTTTGTGTAATTTTTTTTCTTTTGTGTGAAAAAAATGATTTGAAAAAAAACTGTGTAAACAGAAGAAAAATTCCTTTAACTTTGAACATGATAATACACATTGAAAACTTTGAAACTGAATATAAAATAATTTAGTATTCCCCAATTCTGATTTGATTCTATGTATAATTTCATGAGCATAGATTTTTGGAATGTGTGGCTGTCTAATGTGATATTTCATCGTTTATATTTTTATCCATATAAAAAAAAGAGATCACAACACACATCCTTTGGATAGTGGGGTATTAGTTTGAGTTAATGTGTCCCATAAATAAATATCATAGGTTTGGTGATTATTTTAGTTTTAATACGAGTATTCAATAAAAAATAAAAAAACAATAAATTTGTGCATAAAGCAATGAAATGAACTAATGTGTGGATTTCAGTACTTGCGGATCATGACTCTATAGTTTTCTGGCCTATAGTTATCAATTTTATCTCTATTTTTGGTAATTTTACATTATTTTTGACTAAGTTAACTCAATATGATACCCGAGTATGTGGTCTTCACATGGTGCCCTAAGGTCTTCGAGCTTGGGAATCATCAGAAAAGTCTTGCTACATGGGTTGACTCTTTTGAGTGAAATTTCAATTCACATGGAAATATTGCAAAAAAAAAATTGAATACTCTTCTTAATATTGAAAATTGATTCCACATAGAGCTTCCTTCATTTCCCCCTTGAATAAAGATGAACCCCCATGTCTATTTTGATACACAACACATCCTTATACTTAATTGATATTGGATGAAATATGGCGATGAATTTGAACAAAGTAACGGTATTGGGATTGGGATTCAATTATGAAACTATCTAGTACTAAAATATTTTTATAGTTTTTATAGTTTATTGATATAATGGTTTTTTGTGATCATTGTTTATTAAAATGTTTTTGGAAAAGGGAATTCCAATTTCACATTTTTTACATATATTTTGCTCGGGACTAGCTAAACTAAAATTTGGGGGGGGGGGGTGTTATTATCCACTAAATAAGGATAAAATTCATTATTTATATATATAATATTCATGTGCTTTATTATTCATAAACACCACTTTAGTGAATTTTACACTTTAAACATTATTTCATATTATAATTGTAATTCCTTCTTAAAATGCACTTTTACATGGTACATTTTTGAAAATCATTTAAATTACCCAATGATCATTATTTTATTTTAATATTTAATTTTCAGGTTTCTCATTACATTGGTAACAATTCATACTTTTTGAGTACTTGAATATTCATATTGGAAGACCACCAAATTTGGCATTGAACAGACAATATTCTGGGTGAAGTGAACTGGACAACAACCCAATAAAACTATTGTAGCAACCAATATCCAAGCCCAATAATTCTGAAACTTTAACTGAAGATATAGGAAATCATGGGGAAGATTTAATTACATAATGGAAAAAGAAAATTGTGATATTTGAATGGAGTTCTAGGTGGCCCAATTTGGAGATAAAATTCTGGGCTATATTCTACAGCCCAGAAAATCAGACCACCAATTTAATCATATATCGACAACCACAAATTCATTTGGGATGAAATTTTACATAGAGCTATGAGATATACGGATATTCATGTTTTTCTTAAATTGACCACTAAAATTCGGCAATCTAGATGGACATTTAGGTGCATATTTTTGGTGGATGAAAGTTGGCTGCCAATTCCTACCAAGGATAAAGAAGTCCACTCTCTCTTACGTTCCAACACCCTAGGACTACCATAATCAAGTGGAATAATTTGTACTGTTGGTATATCTACCCAATCCTCTTGAAAGTCCTATTTTAGGTAGTGGTGGTTGAGGATTTTATCATCCTTTGTGCTTAGTTTTATTGTAATGTTATGTTGCCACTTTGTGTTTGTAATCTCGTTTCTTTCTCATGTAAGTTGTTCAATTCACCTTAGTTTCTTAATAAAAGTTCCTTCTTTACTCTTATTATATTATTATCCATATCACATTGATACCATTTCCTCAAGGTGTGAATTTATTCACACCATACCTTGTGAAAGTTATCACACAACGGTGGAGTGATCATTATTTCATTGTTTTCTTTTTTACTTCTCCATTTCCTCCCTCCCGAGTCTACTTCCTACTTCCAATTAAACCATAGAATCAATGGAGGGATAACCCTCTTATGGGTTGATCCAAGGGAGTATAAAGGGTCTGTATTGGATTTTATTTATCACCCCATTAATGTCTAATCACTTCTTTTAATTGATATTTTTATTTGATGATTTTAAAACTTCTTCGTCCTTGTTGGATTTTAAGGCCACATACTTCAAGTGCTAATACAAACCTTTACCTTAGAGTGTTCATTAATTTGATCCTCTAAGTGTATAGGTGATTAGTATTATGGTGTGTAGGCAATAAACCAGTAAGTGATGATGTCATTCTATCTCCTTAAATGAACCCATCTCAAATATAAGAAATTGAAATAATTGAAAAAGGAATTAGTCCAATCCACCCAAAGTGATAACCTAGGATCAACTCATTATTTTAAATTGAATTCACTTAATACTCTTAGTGTTCACTTCAACCTATATATAATCAACCCAAAGTTGGCTACTTCATAGACAAAAATAGTCCATTGAATGTGCGTGTATATAGGTCTCTTCTTAGGTCTTCGAGGATTTCAAAACTGAAGCTAAACTACAAGTTACCACTTAACCCTAAAATCTTGGGTAAATTTGGGCAATACCAATTAACAATATCAAAAAGTTATGAGATTGTTTCAATAAACTCTTACCACTTGGTTACATGGGATCATACTCTCCATGTAAGAAAAGGAGATTAAATAAAGATTAAAATATTATTAAAATAAGGATATTTGTGATATAACATGTAAAATGGTATTATATACAGTTCAAAAATAATTTATTTGTATAACAAAACCTGAGTCTCAAAGAAGGCAAATTGAGACAAAAACTATTTTACCGATTTGGTAACTTTTGAGACTTAAACCTCATGAAAGAAAGATCATAAAATAGATATTTGAATACACATAAATTTAATTATAAGATACATATAATAAATTAATAGGTAGTATATACACCATAAAAAATTAATGGGTGGTGAATAAAGCTTGTATCTCACAGAAATAAAAATTGAGACGAAATCCCTTTACCTTTTGTCTTAACTCTCGTCATACTTGTTCAAACCACCTATATAGTAAATATAAATTTATTGTAAATATTTTAAAGAACTATATTATTATATATAATACCATATATGGTTTTATTACATCCTTAAATTACCCTCTTGTTAACCATCATATGTTAAGGTTTCACCTCAGATAATATTCGCTTTGTTCTTCGCATGTGTCTTAATTCATTATATATTTGGTCCTTGTAATTATATTATGATTTTGATAATGTAAAACATGATATAAATATTATTTATACTCATTATATTTTTATTATAATAATCTATATAATATAGAGTATTAAATGGAATACACCATTCATGGAGACAGTAAGCCGTACATACGCATGAACATTGTTTCTGTTTCTATTATCGTATTGAAAGAAAGAAAGAAAATGATCTATATGTATATATGTATATAATATAATTAAATTATAATTATAATTATATATATATATATAATATAAATTCACTAAACCCATACTTAATACATTCCATGTAGTGTGTGAATGAATCACATAACTTTGAGAGGGTGGTAGCCCACAATTCTAAAAATGAAATTATTGTATTTACACCAAATACAAAGTAAAAACATATTTGTTGTAAAAGGAATAAATAATATTAAAGAAATAAAAAATATAATATTTAATATATATAAATATTTTGTCCATTATAATGTCCACCATGAGAGGTGGTAAAGGAAAAACAAACAATCACCGTTTAGTGTGGTGATAGTTCAGTGTACACGTAAACAATATGTTCGTTACCCATTAGATGGAGGGGTATGTAAGTGTAGGTTTAAATCTTAAAATAACAATATACTAGTATATTTATGATAATTTTTTATAAAATACTGTAATAAATATATTTTAGGGGGTGTATAAGGAAAATAAAATAAATGAGTTTGAGAGAAGGTGTTACCTCTTAATCGGGTAACTTCTTTTGGTTTGTGCCAAAAGAATTCCTTGGAAGACTGTATTGTAACATCCCAAGTAAGTAATGAATAATAGATATTTTTATCTATGTCTATTAATGATTAAGATAGTGTTATAGAGGATTAAAATGAAAATAAATACAATCTTATGCATGGAATACACTAATATTCTTAAAAGATTGTTTTACTGCCTTTTAATGGCAAACCATTTTTGAATCTATCTTTTGACAATTTTATAAACTATGTTTGTCAAAATAAACTTATTCTTTATGATTGGGACATCAAAATTTACCTTGTGTGAATTTTTGGTATTTTTCTGACAATGTCCATTTTTTAATGAATAGTGAAAAATACTGCATTTTACATCAAAACTGCTTTTTAATCTAATTTATTTATATGATTAGATTATGTTTTGAATTGGTTTTGAAGTTAAATTAGAATATATTTTTACCATTTTATCCAATGGTGGTCATTGGAATCAATTTCACTTTGAAATTAGACTTAAACTGGTGTCAATCTTTTGATAATTATTGTTTTGTAAAAACACACTATTTGCTCTGGCAGCGGGAATTAATTATTAAATTAATTAATGTGACTTATATGATTTGAATTTTTTAAAATAGACTTCATTTTTGAATTCGGAATATCAAATATAGCTTAGGGTGAATTTTTGGTAATTTTCTGAAAAACTTCAATTTTTGATGAATAGTGAAACCACTAAGTGGTAATCAAGCAAACTGTTTTTTCAGTTAAATGACAGTTTACCACTAATGTGTATTGAATTTTGAAAATCCGACATACATGGTTGTCATTAAGAAGTAAAATGTGGTTCAATGAGATTAAAATAATTTTTTGGTGAATAGTAACTTATTAAGTTCTTAATCGCGATTAGTGGTAATTAGTGTAGTTTAAGGTATAAATAATGCTTTAATAATATGAAATGACCTAGAAACATGTCCCAACCTTATTGGTTGTGTCATGGCCGACCAAGACAAGCCATGGGTCAACTTGGGGACCCCATGGAGACACTTTGGTTTGGAAATGACATAAATAACTTTTTATTAAATGTTAAAGTAAAAATGACACAAACAAGAGATGTTTTACGAAAACAATTTTTACACGGGGTTATAAAGATCATATTGTTGATTATAAATAGTCATTGGAAAGATAAAAATATTTCCTACATCATAGTATTTTTTTTATGATTTTTAGACATTAAATAAATTATATTATTTATGACATAATCACAATGGAGCGATGACATCATTATTTGACGATTCAAATAAAATGGAAAGATAATGTAAAATCTATGAACTACACATGGCCAAAACCAATTGGATGAGTGGATTTCGAACCCTTATCACCTTATCCACGAATTATATCAACGTGTGACCTTTTAAAACCGAAACACATTTTCAAATAATGTAATATTTCTTTCATTTCCAAAAGTGCCCCTCCTCTCCTCTTATAAAAGGCCCCCACCTCTACCTCATTTCACACACTTCTCAAGCCTTTGGCTCGGCCAAACCCTGCCCATTTACTCTCTCCACATCCCTCTCCTCATCCTAGAGGATTCCCTTTGGGCAGAATCCTTTCAATGGAAGGATTTAGGCTCAAATAAAAAGGAGTTACACTTTTTAAGGTAATTCATTCTCTCATGTTCATTTGTTTTATTTTGCTTCTCCAACCCCCTAAACTCTTTTTATTTACTTATTTTGTAAAAACACCAGTATCTTAAATATACAAGGATGTTGTTATAATATTTATTTGAGCTACACTCTCACACAACTACATCAAATGGTTAAATAACATACGGTTTCCGTGGATGGCGAAATTTTGCCTCCCGAAACGATGATTGTTCAATACTCATTTAACACCTTCAAAAGGGGCCATTATGATGTCACTATTTTTATATATGATATATAATATGTTTATGGTTTCCTTAAGCTTATGTTTTTTTCATTTTGGGCATACCTTTATGGTTTCCATTATGGGTAAACACGATATCTTCATTTTAGGAAGTGCGGACTACCGCCCCCTAAAAGTGATTTGATTCGTTAATACCATATGTGGGACGTGTAAAGGATAAAGTTAATGATGTTATATATGTTATTATACTGGAATTATAATATACTCTTATATCATTATGATTCCATTCCAGGAAATATGAAATATAAATGGAAGTAGCGTTCATGCGTACGTACGGCTTACCGTCTCCATGAACGGTGCATTTCATTTCTTACCTCTAAATGTGATGTAATATTATAAATGCATGTATGTACTGGATATATATGACATATATGATATCTACATCATGAATACCATTCTGGATATAGTGAACCTTTGACGAAATTAACAACATGTAAGTGTAAGAAGTCTATTTTTGACTTAAGAACCAAATACCGACAAAATGAACATTATTAACTTAAATGATTACATGATGTTCATAACATGGTATAAAAGGAATAATGAACTTGAAAAAGATTCATAATAAAGTAGAGATTAACTCAAGTTTATTATTCAGGAGATTAAAGAATGGTCGGGTCAAGTCGGATACGAGGTATGGGACTTCGTCTCAATCTCCTTTCGTTGAGGCTTATTTTATTTTATACACAACTTTCTTTTATATGGTGTATAAACCCCTTTGACTTTTACGTTTATTCAAAAGGAATATTTTTTATACGAAGCGTTTACTAAACGACAAAAGGGAATGTTTTTGTCGTACGTATGCGGCGACAACGACTTCTCCGCCGCCATGACCATTATTTGAGTTTCGGCTTCCTCTACAAGCCATACCTTCTTTTTAAAAGAAAAATAAATACCATGTTTTACTTTTCTTTTATTTTAGTATTGAAAATGGTTTTCATAATGTTTTTATATCAATGTGTTGTATTGATATCTCGTGATTGAAATGTGGAAATTTTATGTTTCCTTTATGCATGTTTTATGTGATATGATTATGTTATGGTTCTTGGGCATTATTATGAAGACGGGTGGTTCCGTGATAAACTAAGGGCGGGTGAGCCCGTTATAGCTCTCCAATGCATTGGGTAACGCGAAGGAGTGAAACGTTAAGGTTTCTCCGAAGAGATTTTAGGGAATATACTGTGATGGGTATTCCAAACGTAACCAAGAGGGTTACTCCCTACATAAGAATGTTATGAATGCCTCAAGTTACCTTTATGTCTTATGATTTCTATGATTTATTCATGATTTTATGAGGTATGTTAAAGTGCCTATGTTTTATGGGTATAGTATGATTTCATTATTATGTATATATGAACTCATGTTTCCTTCCCATGTTTTTATAACCCATACTGAGTTTTTATGCTCATCCCAAGTTTTTGAAATGTTTTTCACAGGTCAAGGGAAAGGTACATGATAAGATGATAGAGTCAAGAATGTGTCAAGAATTAATCCATGTTTTATTTTAAATGTGTTTCCATTGATGGGAATGAAGAATACTATCTTTATGTAACCACTTTGTTTATATGTGGAATGTAATGCAAGTTTTATGATCTAATTCTCTAAAACTCTAAACCCGAAAAGATCCTCAATGTGTAATCTTGTAATAACTCAAGATTAAGTAAGGTTTAAGGCTAGGGCCTTATATGTATTCCCAAAGGAAGGATTCAAAGAACAAGGGAGGGACGTTGGTAATTTTATTGGGTAGATATGTTTTTAACCTAAGTGGTTTTAGTGGTGAGAATAATGGGTAGAGGTGGTGGTCTTTTATAGGGAAGGAGGAGTGACACTCTTGTAAATATTTGAAGAGAGAATTCCACCCCTTGTTTTTCATGTTGAAAGTGGATTTAATAATGATAAAAGTTATATAAAAGGGAGTATATGGTGTAAATATGGTAATATAATGTATTTTTTACAATTTTATAGGTCATTTTGGGTCTTAATGTTATGGTTTAGTCCCTTATTAAGCTTAATTTAACCTTAATCGATGTAATTAATTTTAATCACTTTCACAAATATTTTTAAAAAAAAACTATGTTTAAATTATTAGATATTATAAATTATTATTATTAAAAATATTTAATCCTTTTTTCCACATTCTAATCATATAAGTGTAAAAAATTAATTTATAATTAATCCTACAGCCGAGTCAACAATGCAGGTTTTTAAAGTAAAAATGATCAAACATTCGTTAAGTTTTTATATCCAATTTCAATGTAAAATTGTTTCAAATTAACTAAATTGGATTAATTAGTAAAAATATAATATAGTTAATATTTTAAATCAAATTAACATATAATTTAACCTTATAAATAAATTAGCGGAAAAAGCAGTTTTGAATTAAAATTCGATATTTTTCACTATTCATCCAAAAATGATGTTTTTCAAAAAGGTCTAAAAAATTATCCCTTATATAACTTTGACATTATAAATTAAAAAATGAATTTTATTTTATCAAATTAAATTTATAAAAGTGTTTAAAATTAATTTTATTATTTTTCATAGAAGAACATTAAAAGAAGTTCATTCGAGAAAACAATATTTTTAAATATAAAAGGACTTTTCCAAAAATAATATTTTTCACTATCAATATATTTTATTTATATAAAAAATTTATCAAATATATTTTAAAAGTATTTATTACTATTCATATAAGTATGTTTAATGTCTAGGTTATAATTATCTTGTTTAAATAATTATAATAATGAAATGATGTTTCATAGAAACATTGGTGTTGCGTATAATATACGCCAAATCGGTGTTGCATGTGAAATATAACAAGTAGGTGTTTCATTTAATGTATGTTGATTCTATGTTCCCTGCATCATATTCTGATTTTGTGTCGTGTATCGTATGCCAAGTTGGTGTCGTGTGAAAAGAATGTTTGACTTAGTGCATTTCAAGACATAAATGAAAATTTAATTTATTAAAAAAATGTCCATAAAAATTTGAGGTGTTAAAATATATATTCTTTCATTGTGGTTATGTGGTTGTATATTGTTTTAATCTAAAATCTAAGAAGATTATGTGCAACATCTGAGGTTAGTTCTGGAAATTTTGAGAGTTCACTGTCTTTATACCAATATTTTGAAATGTAATTTTTGGATTTGAGAAGTGAAGTTATTGGGGAATGTAGTATCAAAATATGGTATTTCAGTTGATCCGGAGAAGGATAAGTCTATTATTAATTAGTTTCAAGTGAGTAATTATTTTGATATTCTGAGCTTTTTGGGATTAGTAGGGTATTACATCCCATGTGTCAAGGAATTATCAAAATTGGATTCTTGAATGAATGATCTCACTTATAAAAGAGTACATTTTATGGGATTTGAAATTTAAAAATTCATTTTTATGAGTTTAATATCCTTTTTTCTTCTATGATATTTTTGAATCTCCTAGAGAATGGTTAGGTATATGTATAAGTTTTTATTGCATCAGGTTTAGGTTTGGGTTGCATTCTTATAAAGGGTGATCTTATGGCAGATTATGGTTCCTGAAAACATAGAACACATGAGAATAACTATCCTACTCATGATATGGAACTCAAATATATGATTCATTCTATCAAGAGTTTGGGGAATTACCTTTTCAGATATAGGTTTACTATTTTTTCCTATCATAATATCTTGATTTATATCTTCTCACAAAAATATCTGAATCTTTATTATAGGCGATGGATGGAGTATCTGTAATCTTTTAATTTCAACATTACCTACACCAATGGTATGGTAAATGTCATTTATTATTCCCTATGTAGGAAACCTAAAAACCGAGCTGTGAGAGTATCATTAGATGAGTGAAATTTGATGGATTTATTTCCTAGTATGCATTTGGGAGTTTGGGAGGATGAGACCAATGTTGTTCTAGAAAGCGTTTAGTTCATCTCCTATCTTCTCAAGATGATTCTTTTATAGAATCAACTTGATGATTAGTGCCAAGGTGTTAGGTAATCTCTTTATAGTGGTGAGACCATTATTGAGTGTAAATTATCCTTTGAGGGTACCCTATGTTTCCAGAACCAATAAGACGTTACTTTTTCAGTGAGAAAATCTGTGACGGGGGATTTCCATAGTTCACAATGCACGATATATCTTGTCATTGTGAATATGTTCTATAGTATAAGATTACAATTATAGTGTCTAGTTATGAGAGGATACATCATTTATTTTACTGATTAATGTTATACCTATTTGCAGGTCAAGGATGAGCACTATAAACCTTATGGTTTTCTTCAACAAATTTTAGTGAAAACTTGGAAGCGGGATAAGGTTTTGATGGACTTCTTGGTTGGATTACCATGTAACTATCAAGGGAAGAATGTGATATGTGAAGTGACCAATCGACTGACCAAATTAGTTCAATTTATCTCCATTCATGATAAAACCAATGTTGGGTCTTGGTATGTTTGTATGTGTAGGATATCATCATATTTCATGAAGTTCTATCTGTTATATTTTATGATAGGGACCCTCGATTCAATTATTGTTTTTAGAGAGGTATCCAGGAGGTGATGGGATCTGAAGTTAGTTTTAGAAAAACATATCATCTGTATATGGATGTCCCGAATGAATGAGATATATATATCTTGAAAGATATGTTTCATTCATACATACTTGACTTTGGTGGAGCTTGGGATAACTACTTGGGACAAGTTGAGTTTTCCTATAAGAACAATTACTCGGATTCCAGAAATATGGAACCCGTTGAGGCCTTGTATGTATAATCATGTAAGTCTATTTTATGTTTGTCAAATATTGGAAAAGCATCCTTGGTTGGGCCTAGTTTGGTATAAAAGATAATGAAAAATATTAAGTTGATTCATTAGGGAATGGTGATAGTAAAAATATGGTATAAATATTATTTTTATCATCATTGACACCCTTTAGAGTTTTTAGTTAGTAACTTTGTGTTTTTTAGAGTTTCACATCATATGGGTCACTAAAGGAATAAAAAATTGGGGAATTTATCTCTGAGATATATATAACTGTTTAAGTTTGTTGAGAAGATTGTTAAAGAGGATTTTTATTTGGATTTTCAATGATGGATGACATAAATTCATAACATTTTCCATGTATTGAATCTTAGTAAGTATCTCTTTGATCCATATCATGTATTAAGTTAGGAGGACCTTGACGTGGAACCTGATTTTTCCACGATTGAGCAGTCAGTTCAGATGATTGATTTTGAGATGATGGTTCTTTATGGGATATATGTACCTCTAGTTTGAGTGCTATAGAAGCATGGTTATGATTCATATGATACTTGGGAGCATGATACACTGATCATAGATTAATGGCCTTATATCTATAATATATATTCTTCTTGACATGATTTATGGGGAGAAAATCATTGATGGTGATGATATTTTTACGTCACATTCTAGCTTTCAGGTATTTCTAACCCCTTTTTTAAATCATCCATTGATTAGATCTTTAGCTAATTTTTGGATATTTTTTAAAATTTTTGGAAGTTTTGGAGGTTGTTCATGGTTCAAAAATAGTTAGGAAAAACTATTCAAGTTATGCTAGGAAACCATGTGCCATGTCTTTAGGTTTTAGAGGGGCATGGTTAGTTAAAACCGTACAGCCTCCCCTTCAAACCATATAAATTGGGACAGTGAGGGAATGTATGTTTGACACATGATTTGATAACCATGAAGCCAAACTATTCACCCCTCTCTAGTTTCCTAGGTCAGAGCACTTGTTTTGTTTATCCATGTGTCCAAAATGTGTAGTTCTCTCCAAAAGCTCAGTATAGGTACATAGTTAGCTCTAACCATGTATCATAACCCAAGAAACCATGAGAACGAGTTTTTAATCCCCTTAAATTTCTTATTAATGATACAAAACCCCTAATTTATATTTTAAATACCTCAAATTAGACCCTAATCCAACACTTTTCTTCTGGGGTCCCTAAATAATGATTTACATCCTCTAACATATCTCTTTCTTGAATCGAAGCATAGGTGGATGTGACTTACCCCTCTCCATTAAGTGTAAATACATTTAGTCGATAATCATCTTTTATTATTATCTCAAATCATTTGGGGTTGATGAATACTCATGTTATTGATGTATTTAATCCTTTATTTCATGGATTTTAATTCTAGGGATTCCTCTTTGATCTTCCTTGCCTTCAATTATCTGTTGGTGGTTCCTAATTCAGGTGTTTGTTTAATACTGTGATTGATGGTAGACCATTCTGAAAATCTTTTACCTCCACATAAAACCTAGAATTATTTCTAGATTCTTTTTTCAATTTATTATCTTGAATTGAAAATATTTTACGGTTTGTTTCAAAAGGAATGGATTTTTGAAACAATTCCCTTTTTTAAAGTATTGAAAATATTGGGTGGATTTTGAGAAAAGATGGCTTGAATTGAAAAATTATTTTGTTGAAATAAATTGATATCGTTTATTGAGATAAATGGATTCAAATTAAATATTATTTTTAAAGGAATTAACTTAAGTAAAACCTACGATTTTGTTTTAAAATTAAAATTACATGTTGAAACTTGAAATTGGGAATTTGAACTATGAATGATAAATTGAATTGATTTACCCATGATTGATTGATAAAAAGAACAAGTGACACTGGGTAGTTAGAGGGTGAATATGAAAATAACTCTAGGACTCTAACTCTCTAGAAATGTATTGATGATGAAATTTTTTATTAAATTAAGTTCAACATGATTTTCTTGATGGGGGGTTGATTGATTCTATCCCAACGGCCAGATCCTTAAGGACGTATGCACACATTGAGATATGATTGATTGACTTAGTAGAGTGAGGATCATAAATCCTATAAATATAAAACCTTAGGGCCTATGAACATGTTTTTTTATTTTATTTTATTATTACATGCCAATATTTATTAAAATGTCTTATCCATTCCCTTCTATTTACTAAAAATGTTCTTTCAAGCCTATTTTGGATCTAATTTCCATCAACCCAATTTAAAATATTATTTGAATTATGAATGTGAAAATTTTCTTATATTCCTAATATATGTTTAAATTGAATCATAAATGGTTTGCTTGTTATGGTAATTCTTATAGAACATTTGGTTAAATACTACATGGTTTTTTTTCTCACAACCTACCTTTGACTTTGAGAATTTATAGATTATGTTAAGAAAATTATTGTAAAAGGGAAAGTTCCACTTGGAGATGGAAGGTGTTCTTGATTCACATAGTATCTAGAATTATTACGGAGACTAGTGTACCTATGACCCACTTGTTACATAGAAATTCTGAGTTTTCATCTGGATGGATGCCACCCTTTATTTGAATGACGTACCGTTTTATTTTTATCCATCTAATTATGGTAATTTTATCCATGAGGAGTTTTTGGTATTATTATGGTTATGTTATTCATAATAAATTATTCTATATTGATTATTTATTCTTGGGGTCAAATAATTCCCCAGTCGCTAGTCGCCAACATGTGGGAATCAGGAACACCCTTTGGGTCATGATAGTGCTAGTTTTAGTACCATTGTACCTATGTATTTGGGTTTGTTCATGACATATTTCACCATGAACTAAAGTATTATATACTAGAAACCCCATTTCCCAATTTTCTTATAAAGGAGGAAACTAATAAAGAGTTCTCTACCTATGAAAAACACATGGATGACATAATAGATGTATAATTTTTGATACTATCATCTATTTCTGATGAATTGATAAAGTTTCAGGATAGAATGGATTATTATAGCATGCTCAATAATATCTATTATTTATATAATGTTGGTGTTAGGAAAGAACTATTTGAGGTATCCAAAGTTTTTTTCATGAGTAATCTTGGAGAGGGTGCGTCAGTAGGTCCTTATATAGTCAAATTAGTTGGATACATTTAAAAAATTGATATTCTAGGGTTTATAATACATGATTAATCGTGTAATTATCTCATTAATTCATCACATCCTCAGATATTCTCTATATTTGTTTTAAATTTTAACATGAAAAACATTGAGAAGTCTCTACCAGATCTACTTATCTTCATTTACCATGTTGATAAAGATATGAAGAATGAATTTCCTTATGTTCTCTAACTGAGCATGAGTAAAGTAAAAGTGAAGGGTCCATAGACTAATTATAATTCCAAATCTTCTTCAAAACCCCCATCAAAGAAAATCAAGATCAAAGGGCAAGTTAGGGATCACATTTCTTTCTGTTTTTGTGGAAATAATGACTACAATAATAATAACTGCATCATTGAAAAGAAGAAAGGGGATATTTAGGTGCATTTGTTATCAAGTGTAATCTATACACTTATAAAAATTTTGTATTATATACATCATTTGGTTCTCATATATATATATATATATATATAATTATAGGAATCAAGTAGATTCAAAAGAGTTGCATGAGGTCATTTGGATATATGAGTTACAAATAGATCTAGACTCACTGTTGTAGATATTGGAGATTATCAACTCACATTGGTGAATATAATTATCTTGGTTTTATAAAACTATTATTTTTCACTGGATTTAAAAAATAGTATATTTGTACCATTTATAAATACTGAAGGATTAGTTTTCAAATTTTGGGAATAAATGTTTCCAATTTTATAAAGAGAGTATATGTTATTGTAAGTCACATCTGAATTTTGGTCTTTGTGTATTGGTTTACGCAAACCAAGTAATGAAAATTGATAATGATTCTAGTTCACACGAATATTATCAAAACCAATTTTAGAATCTTAGCTTAAGTCTTGTAAATGAAAAATGCCTAACTAAATTACAACAAGATGGATATTTAGATTCTTTTGAACTAAAACTAATTGTTGTATGTCATACATGTTTACAAGAAAAAACAACTAACAATCCATTTAGTAGAAAACGTGAAAATACCATAGGTATTCTTGAGTTTGTTCATACCAATGTGTGTGGACCATTCCTAGTTAAATAAGTAGGTGGATATTCATAATTTATAACTTTTAATATTGACTTTAGTAGATATGGATATGTCTACTTAATGGGATATAAGTCAAATTTATTTGATAATTTCAAAGAATACAAGAATAAAGTTGAGAAATCGTTTCATAAAAATTTTAACAAACTTTTCTCAGACTATGGGGACAATATCTTAGCTAAGAGTTAATTTATTATTTATAAGATTTTGGGATATTATCTTAACTCACTCGACATTATAAATTATAATGGGATGGTGTAAGTGAAAGGAGGAATGCCACCTTTTTTGACATCTTGAGTTCAATGATGAGTTATAAAATTATTCCACTATCCTTTTGGGAATATTCATTATAGGAAGTAGTAAATAATCTAAACCAGGTTCCAACTAAAGTGTAATATGGTATTTTATATGAACTTTTGTGTGTAAGGTAATCTATGTTGTATAATTTACTTGTATAGGGATGAGAATAATTTGTTAAGGAATATTCAGTAAATGAACATACACATGGATTCACAAAATATATATTTATAGGGAAACATAAGGAAACTAGAGGTTATTTCCTATACGACCACTCACATAGAAATGTTTTAATGGAAAGACACACCTTATTCCTTGATAGGGTGCACATCTCTAAAATATATAGTGGGAGTGGAATATAATTCAATGAATTCATGACTCAAGATATACAAGAGTTTGTGTGTGAAAAGATTCTTCAAATCCTTGTGTAATAGGATATTCTATATATAGTATTACTATGTAAAAATATGAGATAGGTTAGAGAACCTAAAATATGTAGTTTTTGGTCATCGAGGATGGTGACTCATTATTATGTGATATCAATGTACCTGTAACCTATAAGGAATAAATAAGTGGTATAGAAGCTTAAAAGTTGAAATAATCCATGAATTTTAAAAGGGATTCCATGTGTAAAAACATTGTTTAGATTTTGGTATATCCCCTAGTAGATGTAAATCCTATTGTTTGAAAATGAGAATTCAAAAAGAAACTGTATGTGGATGGACAGGTTAGTGCCTATAAAGCTAAACTAGTTACAAATGGGTTTAGAAAAAAATCAAGGAATTGACTATGATAAAACCTTTCACCATTATCTATCCTGAAATCCATCATAATTCTACTTGACATAACAACATTTCATGACTATGAGATTTGGAAGATGGATATCAAAACAACCTTCCTTAATGGGAACCTTCCAGAAGATGTCTATATGATATAATTACAAGGGTTTGTGATTCTAAGGGATTCCAATAAGGTATAAAAGTTATAGATATACATTTATAGATTAAATTAAGTATCAGGGTTATGTAATATTTAGTTTGATGAATCCATATTGAAATTTGGTTTCATAAATAATGAACACAAGATTTGTGTTGATAAACGGTTTAGTGGGAGTTTGGTTGTTTTACTGATAGTTCATGTTGACGTCATATTACTTATAGGAAATGAAATATGTATCTTACAGTATATTAGGACTTGGATTAATAAATTATTCTCTATGAAGGAATTAGGTTAAGCCCCACACATTCTTATAATCAATATCTGCAATGATAGACCTAGGAGGATTCTTGGACTGAGTCAAGGTGCATACATTGAGACGATGCAAAAGAGATTCAATATGGAATAATCAAAGAGGGGATTTTTTTCCTATATCAAATGGAATTCATATATCTTAGAAAATGTGTCCTCAAACACATAAATAGAGAAATATAATGACTGGGATTCCATATGCTTTTGTGATTGGGTCAGTCATTTATTCCATGTTGTATATCCATCTAGATGTCTTGAATTCACTTAGTGTGGTAAGTATATGCTAGGAAGATCTAGGAGACCGCTATTGTATGGAATTCTAGATTATCCTGAAGTAATTGTGGCATACTAAGAATATGTTTTTTTATTCATGGTGTATATGAGGAGCTAGTCATTATGGGATATGAATATGCTAAGTTTCAAATAGATCAAGAAGATATTAAATCATAGTTGGGATACAACTTCACTCTCAATAGAGGTGTTATGATTTTAAAGAGATCAATATAAGTCACGATTATTGATTAAAAAATGGAATATGTGCATATTGTGAGATTTTAAGAAACTAAAGAAGTATTTTGGATGTATAACTTTGTCTAATATCTTGATGTGGTGCCAATTAGTCAAGAAAATATCTTGTTATACTGTGATAATACTATTGTGGTGGATCTTGCTAAGTATCCAAGGTCACATCAGTGGAAAAAGCACATGCTTTAGAAGTATCATCTATTGAGGTATTTTTCTTAGCATGGAATGGTTTTATTGAGGATTATTTCCATGGAAGACTATGTGATAGACCCATCGACTAAATCCCTTTCTTAGTAGAATCATGAAATTCATGTGGGAACTAGTGGACTTATAGTCGTTAGTAGTTAGATCTAGTCCAAGTGGGAGTCTATTGGATTTTTTGTTCTTGAAACCACTGATATTTAAAAGTAATTAATCTTGTATTCATTGTTTTGAATAATAATTTACTTTTCACATTTTTATTAAAATTTTATATTAATTTAATGTGATAATGTCCTAGAATATTTATCACAATGATAAGGTTATAGCATCTCCATGCTATGATGAGAAACTTATAGTGATATGATTATATTCTTAAATAAAATTCTATAATCAGAAAACATTCTATTATGAGATACATAGTATATTTATTATTAGGTGTGAGTACTTTTAAGAGGATGAGACTTCATCACATGGAGTTCACACTTGGTAATATACAAGATTGGATATTATGAGAACAAACCCGCTATTATGAATTCCATATGTTGAGTTTCATTATATATTCCTTTATATGAATGTGTGTGATGATACTTATACTTTATGATTAGTATTAATGTGTATCCTGAGTTTGGTACTTAGATGTGTTGCCCAAAACAAGGAATCCATATTTTCACAGAGATGTAGGGTATGTTGGGTGTTTCATGAGTGATATGTCATTAATGAATAAGTCAAGAAAGGATTTTCTTCCTTCTATATTTATAGAAGTTAACATCTTGAACCTTTTATTGGAACAAAACTATCAAACTGAATTCCATGTTCATGGTGTTTTTAAAGTTTTATTTAAGATAATCGATGAATGAAATATCAATTATATTGGTTGATAAAACTAGTCTGAAACTTACATGATGAGATATCATGATAAAGGGATTATATTATACAATGAGCTTTCATATGTGGCTATTACCATTATGATATTTGCTTATTCCTATGGGGGGTCTTTATGTGTCTCTAGACACTAATATTATACTTTAGGTGTAACCGTCTAATTCCACTAAGGAATAATCCTAGAGGGTTACACACTTGATGTTTCCTATGATCTTAGTTAAATATTACTAATATATTTAACTATTTGAACAAATATTATTATCACCAAGAAATTTTTTTTGTTAGGATTTATTTGATCACATATATTTATTCACAAGGTAATAAATGATATTTATAAATAAATAAATATTTATTTAGTTATGTGAGAATTTAAATAAATATTTATTTGCAAGTCCATGAATAAAATATTTATTTATTTATTTAATGAATAATTTTTATTATTCAAGGTTTGGTAAATACCAAGGAAGGTGGATGGACTTAGTTGGGTTTAGTGATTAGAATTATATGTGGGCTAAGTATCATTAAATAAATAAATATTTATTTATTTAATAAAATGATATGTAAAAATGTGCTAACCTTCGCATTCCATGTAATAATAATAATATTATCATTATTATCATGGGGAATAAGTAGATTATAATATTATATAGGTTCCTTATATGTAATTATCTATATTATAACCCTATCTTTATATATTAAATTCATATATACTTTTCTAGAGTTAATGGATTGCACACAATGAATCCTATACTTAGAGATATCTCTGCAACGAAGAACAATCTATATATTTTCTCTCAAGATTGAGAGAATTATAACACCTCTTCCTTATCCCTATCAAAAATGAGAGATAATAAAAATCCTTCACCAATGAAGGATTGTGTTATGACAATCATGAATGACACAATATTATCGATTCATATACACAAGAACCTTGAGTTCTGATAGTGTTATTTCAAGATCAATGGAGCATGTGTGGATCACTTCCATAGGGATTCTACCCTTGGATCCTCGTACAGAAATAAAAAAATAACCAAGATGAGGGTAAATTGATCAACAAATTATACATTGAAATAATTCCTATGACCTAGGTAATTATTGTGAATCAATTTATATTAATTATAAATTTAATCTTTAAGATATCCTCTCTTTTGGTTCTAGTGAAATTAGTCAATTTTATTAAGTTTCATTTTATTGGTCACTATTTTCATCATCATGCACATTTCATATTATCCATTGAATCTAAAAAATACTAATTAGTCATTGGACCAATAGGAAATTCTTCTGTATCCTAAACCTACACAAATACTTTCTTATATTCTATCTCTCTCTCTCTCTATATATATCTATATTTTGGAAGTTATGTAAACACTAATTGAAAAATTCATGCATGTAAGCCTCCTATGCCTCAAAAATTATGGGTCTCATGTTATCATCTATAAGAGATCATAAAATGAAGGGTTTTTTAAGATTTTAATAATAGTTATTAGATGAAGTGGAAGCGACATAAACCCTTTTTTGAGGATCTACATGAAAGATAATATGAAACATGTGGTAAAACTAAAATTAATAAATGTTATAAACATGGTGTACCTTACACTAAATATCCAATGAATCATTCTTGATTCCTTAAAATTTGTTAGAGAGATATTATAAAGTCACTAATACAAAAACAGGCAAGGGAAGATCCCCCTTATATCAGTGCTAAGCAAAACCGCTGATAAAGGGATTCTTTATCATCGCTTTTCTAGCGCTGATAGAGGGCCTCTTTATCAACGCTAAAATTTTAGCGCTGATACAAGGTAACCTTTATCAGCACTAAACAAAGAGCTGATAAAACGACCCTTTATCAGTGCTTTTGTAGCACTGATAAATAGTACCATTATTAGCGCTAAAAAAGCGCTGATAAAGGATACCTTCATCAGCACTAAAATGTTAGCGCTGATAAAACCTTAGTCCATTTTTTTATAAACTCGGTCGCACGGTGCCCTCATTTTATCGCGACCTAAAGCTCCCGCGGTGCTTCAACCCTGTGACTCCCCTCTACCTCCTGCTGAGTTCACGTTGACGGACCTCCTCTGCCCTCGCTTCTCATTTCCGGACCTCTTCCGCCCACTAAGTTTGCATTTCTGGACCTCTGCCGCCCTCGATCTTCGGTTTTCTAGACCTCCGCTGCCCGCAACTCCCTCGAGATTCGGTTTTCCGGACCTCCCTTTAAGGCATGTTTTCCAAATCATTTTTTAATATTGTTCTCCTCTCCCATCACACATAACCATATGTTGATTTTGCATGATATATTTAATGGATATTTGAGATTGTGATGGTTGTAGTCTACATGATTCATCCTTTTATGGAAACCTACAAATGTTTTAGGTTATTTCCATTTAAAATCCATTATGTTTACTTCCATGGTTGTCTTCTTTGGGTGGGTATTTGATACCATTAAGGTGGTTATTATTCCTTATTTTCCTCTGATTCACAACTTCTTGGTTAGAGCTCAATCTTGATGTGTTGGGTGGTCTATCTTTTAAGATATTATTTTTCCATATTTGTGAAAAAACCATTTTATATGATCTATTTATGGTTGGACATAGATAGGATTTTGGTGTGTACTCAAATGAC
Organism: Viscum album; assembly: GCA_963277665.1. Lineage (NCBI taxonomy): Eukaryota > Viridiplantae > Streptophyta > Magnoliopsida > Santalales > Viscaceae > Viscum > Viscum album. Next base: position 500,225,406 of record OY728140.1, read on the forward strand.
TAGGATTATGAAGCCTCTTGATGGACCATGCACTAAGAGGTGTTGGTGTCTAATTCAATGAGACCGTTGATGGGTGACACTCTACAGTGTGAATTCAAGGTTTCCATCGAGTACTTGATCGAGGAATAAATCCTTTTTAGTTTTTTACTTTCTTGTTGTTGGTTGAATCATTGATGGATATTGATTGTGTTATTTCAATTGGATTCATTGGTATGTTTTGGGTGTACCTTTCCTTAGGTTTCGAATTATGCTCTTAGTGGTTCTTCATGGTTAGTGGTTGTAGTCTCTTATTTGGGTGAAGGGATGTGTTCTTAGTATATTTCCATCTTATATCCCACCATTTTAGTGAAAATTTAAAAGTTTGGGTGACCTATGCTAAATCTATGGACATTATTGGGATTTTTTCTCTTCTTAGTGATGTAGACGTGTCATTCGGAGGTGTATTATGTTCTTGGAGGATATACATTAAGGGTTCTTGGGAATATTGGTTTTCTATTCATTTTAATTTTTCGTAGTGGTCCTCTATTCAGTGAATCTTCCTATATTTTGTGAATTTTCCACACAATAATTATTGTGTGGAATTTATTTTTGTCTCATCATTTTCTATCCTTCGTACTAGAATATTTATTTGGATAAAAAGAGAAACGATGGGGAGAATTGTAACATCTCAGTATCTCTTTAATCAAAGAAATTCTCTTTGAGTTTTTTGGGTTTCTTGAGGGGTCATAGGATATCCCAATCTGTCATAGAAGGTGTGGACGTAAACATGTAGGTTGAAAATCTTCATGTGGTCCACCGAATGGCCGGTGAGGGTAATTGTATAGAAAATGGGATTCACAATGGATACAAAAAAATTCTATATCCATCAGCTAGCTGGTGGGTCTATAGTGACTAGCTAGTGGGATAAACTATGGTTATAGCATTTATACTATAACCCTTGTCTAGCTGGTGAGGGCCACTATCTAGCCAGTGGTGTTGTTGTATATGAGGAAGCATCTAGGTAGTAGGGTAATTGCACTCGATACCCCCATTTATTTATTTTATCTTCTCCCTCAAGTTTAACTCAACCCACTCAAGACTTGGGAGCCCCTTTGGATATTTTGGCTCTTCTATCCTCATCACTTGGTGGATTGATGTTTCATTCAAAATGGTGATCCTATTTTGGTATTTATTTCTTTTCTTGAACTTCAATATCTCTCCATCACTTGATTCTTTGTTCCTGGGGGCTATGGAAGCCTTGGTATTTACTAGACCTAAAATTGTTATGGGGAATTATGGTTATAGTATCTATTTTACCTTTTATTGATATCCCTTTTATTTGATTCAATGTTCTTCAGTTGAGTAGACTCATTTAGATTCATTGTGTTTTGATCCCAAATATTCCAAGTGGGTGTTTCTATACTATATCTTCCTTTTGGGATTCATGTGTTTCATGAATTCATATTTTATCCATTTGAAGTTTTTTAGACATTTTTTGATCATTTTGAAGCACAAAATAACCCTATTAATGAAAATAATATATGGAATGGATGGTATCTTGTTGTGAATTAACCTTTTTCATTGAAATAAATTAGGTTTCCTTCTACCGTTGGTGGATTTGATATTATAAATGGAAATCATGGTTTAAAATAAAGATAAGTTGATTCTATAAATAAAATTCCAAATGGTTTGTCATGTGTTTTTTTATTTAATTTTTTTGGGAATTATTTCCAAAATAAATTAAAATGTCTTGTTTTTAAATGGTTTATGGTATTAGTATTTTAGAACATTTAGGGGGATTGATTTTCCTTTTGAACAAAAATACCTTAGATCCTGGCCACTATCCATTGTTCTTTGGGGGTGACTTTAATGTCATTTACAACCCAAAGGAAAGGAAAGGTAGAAGCCCATTCTAGAGGAAGGCCATCATGGAGTTTGAGGTATTTTTATTCACTCCCCCTCTTGGTTTCTATTTCTTATTGTCATGATCATCTGGAATGGTTTCATTTCCACCAGTAGTGGGTTAACATCCTAGGGTACCAGGACATGGTTTGTGAAATATGGAATGAACCCTTGTAGGAGTATTGAGCCACCTTCAACCTCAGTGACCTGACCTCGAACCCCAATAGGTGCATGTTCACCCCTTCTTCCTCAGGAACCTTCACCACCTGGGACAACTGTCACATATGGGATCCTTCATATTATTTTGATAGATGGAATGATACCTTTGGTTTATTGGATTATTAACACCAGTTTGAGATTTATGTGTGACAATATACTTATTATATTTTATTATTATTTCTTACAAACCACCACTTGAGTTGAGTAACCTGATTGAAATCCATATTGGTACTTTGGTTCTGATGTGGATATGGTTTTTTATGTGTTTGTGACATGTGTATGTGTGGGTATATGGGTCTTTAGGCATAATGATATTGAATGTAGGGAAGAGACCTAGGAGTGGTAGATGTATCATTATTTATTATTCTTGTGTTTGGTCTTAGGTGATTTAAGGAAACTATAATGAATCTAAAGTAATTATATTTAATGAAGATTAATAAATACTAATGGTTAGGCTCTATTAATTTCTATTTTTATAAGGAATTGGTTCACTTATACTATATTTGGAAGTATCTTTTTGTGTAATTGAACCATAAATACTAATATTTGAGATTCAAATAGGATAAAGATGAATAAATATTGGATGGATGCTAATCGTTTGACAATGGAGTACGAGAACGAAGTGAAAGAGTTCATCAAGTTTGTAAAGGATCACGCAAAGGATCCTTCTCAAATATTTTTTCCATGTTTACGTTGTTGTTATTCTAGACTACTTACTCCAGTGGAGTTGGAAGAACATTTGATATGTCATGGAATAGATCGGAGTTTTAAATATTGGAATAAACATGGAGAAAAAGCGAATGTAGCTACTGGTCGGGATAAAACTGCATTTTATGGATCATCAGATATGAATACAAATATGGATAATGAAGAAGACAACATGGAGGATGTGATTACATATTTCAATGATGATAAAGATCATATAGAGGAAATGACAAAGACAATTGAAGATGAACTCCGTGATTTCCCAAAATTGTTTGAGAAGTTAAAGAGTTGTGCAAAGATGCCATTATATGCTACTTGCAATAAGTATACAACATTGTCAGCTGTACTAAAGTTGTATAAATTGAAAACAAGAAATGGATGGAGTGATGTCAGTTTTACAGAACTACTTTCTCTCTTGAATGACATTCTCCCGGAAGATAATGAGCTCCCAATCCGGACATATAAAGCTAGACGAATGCTACGCTCGATGGGTATGATTTCTAAAAGAATACATGCCTGCCCAAAAGATTGTATATTGTTTTGCAAGGAGAAAAAATCACTTATAGAATGCCCAAAGAGTTGTGATTCTCAATACAAGAAAGATAAATCCAATCCTATAAAAGTTGTATGGTACTTTCCAATCATTCCAAGGTTTAGGCATTTATATGGAAGTGAAGAAACTGCAAGACAATTGTCGTGGCATGCAGATAAAAGAAATAAATATGGTAAATTACATCATCCGGATGACTCTCCTCAATGGAAGAAAATTGACCATGAGTATCTTGAATTTGGAAAAAAGCCGAGAAACCTTCATCTTTCATTATATACAGATGGATTGAATCAGTTTGGTTTTCAAACCAGCACTTATAGTACATGGCCTATTATGTTGGTAAATTATAACTTTCCAACCTGGTTATACATGAAGCAGAAATTCATTATGTTATCTATGATTATATTAGGACCAAAACAACCAGGTAACGATATTGATGTGTATCTAGCTCCTTTCATCGAGGATTTGAATTTATTGTGGGATTCATGTGTAATGTTGTATGATGCTTATAAAAGTGAATACTTCACATTGAGAGAGATGTTGTAGGGGACAATAAATGATTTCCCTGCTTATAGAAATTTGTCAGGCTATAGCATTAAAGGAACTCAAGGGTGTCTCGTGTGTGAAGAAGATACATAATCAATTAGGTTGAAACATTCATTGAAATCTATGTTTCTAGGACATTGTATATTTCTACCTCATCGGCATAAGTACCGATCTTGGACGACATCATTCAATATAATTTTAGAACAACGTACAACATTGTATCCACTAATAGGTGATCAACTTTTTGAGAAAGTAAAAGATCTGAACACTGTTTTTGGTAAACCATTTTCGAAAAACCTTACGAAAATTGGTTGGAAAAAGAGATCAGTTTTTTTTGAATTACCATACTAGAATTGTTTGTACGCCAGACATTTTCTTGATGTGATGCATGTGGAAAAAAATTTATGTGACAATGTTATCAGAACATTTCTAAATTTCCCTAGAAAAATAAAAATGTTATTAAGGTAAGGTTGGACATGGTTGACATGAGAATACGAGAAGAGTTGGCTCCCGTGAAGGGTGAAAATCGAATGTTTCTTCCTCCAGCTGATTATACTCTTTCTAGGGAGGAGAGATATCAGTTTTTCAACATCTTCAATGATGTAAAGGTTCTATAGGGGTACTCATCAAATATCAATAACATTGTGTCAATGAATGATTTTAATTTAAAAGGTTTGAAATCACATGATTTCCATGTTTTGATGAAAGATCTAATTCCTATAGCTTTACGTTGAATTTTTCCCAAGAATGTTCGTCATACGTTAACCAAACATTGTTTCTTTTTCAAAGCTATATGTAGCAAAGTTTTAGACCCAGAAAAATTGCCAGCTATGGAAAAAGAAATTGTCATCATATTATGTGAATTAGAAATGTTTTCCCTCCAAAATTCTTTGATATGATGGTTCGTTTGATGATTCACTTGGTGAGAGAGATTCGACTTTGTGGTCCTATGCACTATAGATAGATGTATCCTGTTGAACGGTATATGAATATTTTGAATGGGTATATCAAAAATGAAGGTCGGCCAGAGGGTTGTATAGTGGAGCGATATATTGTTGAGGAAGCCATTTAATTTTGTACTGAATACCTATCTGATGTGGAAAGCATTGGTCTCCCGAAATCTCATCACACTGGGCGCATTGAGGGTGAGGGATTTTCTGGAAGAGAAGTTGTGAAAATCAGTATTACAGATCAGGAGCAGGACCATCTTTATGTTTTGCATAACAGTTGGGAGGTTGCTCCATATATTGAAACTCACAAATAAATTATTAGGTAGTTAAATCCATCAAGGGATGAAAAATGGTTATCAGATACACATAATCAATAGTTTATAGGATGGTTTCAAGACCGTATTTTTAAGCAGTTAGATGAAAATACGAATTCAATATCAGAACGACTTCGATGGATAGCCATTGGACCAAGTGTGAATGTATTATCTTACAGTGGTTATGTAATTAATGGTTATACATTCTATATAGATGAACATGATAAAGATAGTACCATGAAAAATAGTGGAGTTACACTAGTGGCTGAAGCGATGCATGTTTCTGGTAGTAAGGACAAAAATCCAATTTATGAAAATATGTCATACTTTGGCATTATCAAACTAATATGGTAGTCATATTATACGAAATTCCAATTTCCGAGTTTTCAATGCAAATGAGTTGATAACAACAGTGGTGTTAAAATAGACGAATGGGGATTTTTGAAAGTTGATTTTAGTAAAAAAGCGTACAAAGACAAATAGTTTATAATCACATCACAAGAGGTACAATTTTTTTTATGTTCTAGATCCCAAAAACCGAAAGTGGTTGATTGTTCTATTATTTTCCAAAACTACTGAAGGTTTGGATGAAAATTTAGTTGAGGATGATCCTTTTAGTGGTACGTCGCAATCATTTCGGAGCAGTCCCAATGCAGATGATTTTCTTTATGTTATAGGAGACCACAATGAAGGGATTTGGATAATAAATAGAGGTTTTAATTACCTTCAACTTTTGAAAAAAAGAAAGAGAGTTCAATAAACAAGTTATATTTTGTTTGTAATATAGATCTTGTTATCTCATGTTATTATCATATCATTACTGAATTTATGTAATCAAAATTAACTATTCAACCACTTTTGCCGATAATGACTTCTGCACATTCTGGTGCTCCTAACCTTGAGGCTGAAAAAGTCTCTCAAGCTGCTGCTGCTATGACTGTTATTTCTCCTGCAGCTCCTGCTAATCCGGTTGTTGCTCATGCTGTTGTTCCTGCTGCGGCTCCTATTGCTCCTACTTCTCCTCCTCCTGCGGCTCCTGCTGCTCCTACTGCAGCTGCTGTTACTCTTGCTGTTGAGGCTCCTGTTGCTCCTAGTGTTGAGGTCCAAAAACCATCAGCACATGCCGTTGATACCATTTCAGATGAACATGTAGATGATGTTGATATCAATGAAATGGCTGGGAATGAAGGACCGACGTCGCAGAAAACACATGTGCGTCGTAGTTTGATGGTGTTAGACAAAATTATTAAGGCGAAAAGCAAAGGCATCAAATTTGAAGTCAGATGGAATGCATGAGGCCAACATGTGAATCCCAACAAGGCTATATTTAGTAGATACATTGATGTTTTCACTCGGTAACACGTGCCGATTGACATAGATTCATAGAACCATGTTGTGTCTGGGCTGAAGGCTGTGATCTAGGAAGAAATTACAGTAACATTATGAATTTATTTCTTTAATTTACTAGCAAATAAAATAATGAATCAATGTCTTAATCTTCTCAATCTCTTGTAGAGTACATTTATAGTAGATGATTCACACAAGGATTTTGTACTAAGGATTGCAGGAAGGATTCATCGATGTTTTCACACAATTTTAACAAGATGTCACCTGAAAGATTCCAAAGGTAAAATTAACCCACACCCACCCATTTTCTATGATCACTTGATATCCCAAGAAGCATGGGATGCATTTATTGGCCACCGTGGGAATGAGAAGTTTCAGGTACATTGTGGGTGATAATACATTGTTTGAGGATACCTGTTTTCATCACTTTGATTGTCAATATTTCATTTATGAAACAGAAACTCTGTACTGAAAATAAGGAACGTGCATCAAAACCAGCATACCCCTATCGTAAAGCAAGGATGGGGTACGCTTCATTAGAAAAGAAAATGGTACGTATTTTAAATTTACAGTAATATTTTTAGGTGACAATAAACAACATCATAATTATCTTTCTATGTTTATATGTAGATTGATGAGTCTAAAAAAAAATGCACTTCCATCCCACATCATGTGCTATGGAAGGAGGCACGTGTGAACAAAGAAGGGAAGTTAGTAGATGAGAACACACAGAAAGTGTGGGAAATATGTGTAAGTATGACACGACTATAAAAAGATTTGTTTTAAATTGATATTACATAAAAATAATTAGTTATTTTCCTATATCCGACAGTCACATGAATCAGCTACACCTATAGCGGATACAGACCAATTATCGAAGGCTTTGAAGTAGCTAAAAAAATACGGTCGTGTCATAGGTGTAGGGTTTGGGGTGACACCCTGAGTATATTTTGAGAAGAAGAAAAAAATGGATGATAAAGATGAAAAATTGGAATAAATGAGCGAAAAAATAGAAACCCTTGAAGAATGATTGAAATGGCTGGGAGAGTTGCTATCAACTTTTATGGGTGGGAAGAAAATGGAAGACACAACTCAGGAAAAACCAGTGCATGAACATCCCACCCCACCCCCCACCATATTTGAGGTGAGCCATTCACCTCAAAGAACTGTCTTAGCCATGGTAATCAATATTCTAATAATTGTTCCCATGAAATGTGAATCAGACAAACACTGATAATTTTTCTGTTCTAATCTTCTACAGGGTGATAATGATTGTGATTTATATCTGTCAACACCCACCTATCACCTTGTAGCGAGGGCTACAATGTTCAATATCCTAGATGCCACACTGCATAATAGACCACTTCTGAAAGATCATATGAAAGTGACGATTACTGTAGTTCATCATCCAAATGCAGAGCTACCTATTCCACTTGATGATGATGATATTCATATAGTCGAAAAGGCTATTGGGAAATTCATTGTATGGCCGTCACACCTTGTAAGAGTACATGCGGAAAAAGGTATTTATTTCCTTTTTTTTCAATCTAAACCCTTAACAATTAATGATAAAAGGGTCTAAACCAATGATTGTTGTTATAGATGGAGAAAGGGAAGGGGGTGACAAACATCGGCTCAAAACCATCTAAAGGATCGATCAACCGATCCAAAGGAGCTACTGAAAGAACAATAACACCACCTGTTCTCTATCCACATTTACTGGCATTGAAGAATCATGTGGATACGAATCTAAAAGATGGTAATAGTCATATAGTTGTTTTTGAAGAGAATATATACAGAGAGGAAAGGAAAAATTTCGTTGCTGCTGAAACTGTAAATGAGATCCTTGAAAATGGTTGGCTAGGCATCACAGCTGTAAATGTATATATGAGGTATGTTTCTATGAATTGATTTTCTAAAAGCTGATCTAATGTGAAAATTATGACTAAATGCATTTTATATTGTTGACAGACGAATTTATGAAAAATAGTTGAAGGAATTTTCCCATGAGCCAAGATTTGGACTCGTCAGTCCTCATATAACATCATAACACCTAAAAAATTAGAGCCATCAAAAAGGGATGCAATAGTGAACGGCTTGCTGAAAACATTTGAAAGAAAGCTAACAGATGACAGAATTTTCTTAATACCAACCATGTAGAGGCTATACTCTATGATTAAAGCATATCAATTATATTTTCACTTCTTTTATTACTTATTCCTTTTTTTGTTTTTAGGAAACATTGGTTTCTAATTGTGGTGAACTTGGATACTCTAAAGATTTATTTTATGGATTCAAAGTAAGGATATCCATCAAACCAACCACACATGATGGAGTTTTTGAATCTATAAGAAACTATATCTTACTTTTTAGGTCTAAACATCAAGTAATATAATTTATATTATATTTTATTGAGGATTCTGTTATGATAGGGCAGTGTATCATTATCATCTAAAAAAAGTAACGAGGACAGGGGCTAAGCATAAGGAGGCGAGAAAGTACTATGTCTGGACAAATATCAGGGTATATATAATAAAATTTCACTATCCAAACAAATCTCAACACAAGTTACTTATTCTCCTAATGATCAATTTTTTTTTCAGTGTCCAAAATAAACAAACGATAATGATTGCGGTTATTATGTTTGTAAATTTATGAAAGAGATCGTTTTTCATCAACAAACAACATCCCTAAAGAGGTATTTTCAAAAACAACTACTAGTTCGTTTAAGTTATTTATTAATTCTTTATTTTTATATTTTTCATTACTAATCTGACTGCCGAAAAAGCCTCATACTCACAAGACAATATAGATGTGTTCAGAAACAAGTGGGCCACATACTTGATGACAGATTGTACACAAATACAATGAAGATCTGACTTAAGTACATGTACAATTGGTGGTCAATTTTGAGAGGGGTTAAGGGGATAAAAAGATGAAACATTATTGTATGTAAATGTTTGTAGGAAAATTGTAATTGATATTAAATAAAACATCCTTTCTCCAATGAGTCATTTTTCAATTTTAGCAAATGATATGCACCAACAACATGCAAGAATGCTGAACCACTCAAAGGGTCTCTATTTTGTTTAAAATGGACACGATTTTAAGTGAAAACAAAAACTGACCTACGAAAATCCAACCAAATGCATTTGGATTGCCTTGATATTTTATAAGAACGATCCAAGGGTCCTTGGTGACGTGTACGAGTCATCCCCGCCTCAATCTAGGGCACGGTGTGGCTGCTAGCACTCAAATGATCTCTCTTTTGTTTAAAATGGACACAATTTTAATTTAAAACAAAAACTCACCTATGAAAATCGGAAAAAAACACATTCGGATTGACTTGATATTTTATGAGAAATATCCAAGGGTCCTTGGTGATGTGTACGAGTCATCCCACCTCAATCTGAGGCACGGTGTGGCCGGTACCACTAAAAGGGTCTCTATTTTGTTTAAAATGGACATGAATTAAAGTGAAAACCACAACTGACGTACGAAAATCTGAACAAACTCATTTTTATTGTCTTGATATATAAGTTGAACAGTTCACAGGTCCTTTGTGATGTGTACAAGTCAACCCCGCCTCAATACGAGGCACGGTGTGGCCGGTACCACTCAAAGGGTCTCTATTTTTTTTAAATGGACACGATTTTAAATGAAAACAACAACTGATGTATGGAAATCTGACCAAACACATCCGGATTGTCTTGATACTTCAGGAGAACGATCCACGGGTCCTTTGTGATGTGTATGAGTCAACCTCGCCTCAATCTGAGGCACGTTGTGGCCGCTATCACTCAAAGGGTCTCTCTTTTGTTTTAAATGGACACAATTTTAATTGAAAACAACAATTGACCTACTGAAATCCGACCAAACACATTAGGATCGTGTTGATATTTTAAGAGAAAGATCCAATGGTCCTTTGTGATGTGTATGAGTCATCCTTGCTTCAATCTAAGGCACGGTGTGGCTGCTATCACTCAAAGGGTCTCTCTTTTGTTTAAAATGGACACAATTTTAATTGGAAACAACAACTGACCTACATAAATACGACCAAACACATTCAGATTTACTCAACCCTTTAGGATAATGATCCACAGATCCTTTGTGACGTCTACGAGTCATCCCCACCTCAATCCGAGGCACAGTGTGGCCAGTAACACTCAAAGGGTCTCTCTTTTGTTTAAAATGGACATGATTTTAATTGAAAACAACAACTGACATACGGAAATCCAACCAAATTCATTCGGATTGTGTTGATCCTTTAGGATAGCGATACACGAGTCCTCTATGATGTGTAAGAGACATCCCCGCCTCAATCCGAGGCACGGTGTGGCAGCTAGTACTCAAAGGGTCTCTCTTTTGTTTAAAATGAACACCATTTTAATTGAAAACAACAACTGACCTATGAAAATCCGAAAAAACGCATTCAGATTGTGTTTATCCTTTAGGAGAATGATCAAAGGGTCCTTTTTGATGTGTACAAGTCCACCCCGCCTCAATCTGAGGCATGGTGTGGCCACTAGCACTGAAAGGGTCTCTCTTTTGTTTAAAATGGACATGATTTTAATTGAAAACAACTGGCCTATGAAAATCTGACCAAACACATTCAGATTGCCTTTATCTTTTATGAGAACGATCCAAGGATCCTTGGTGACATTTAAGAGTCATCCCCACCTCAATCTGAGGCACGGTGTGGCCGCTAGCACTCAAAGGGTCTCTTTTTCTTAAAATGGACATGATTTTAATTGAAAACAACAACTGACCTATGAAAATCTGACCAAACTCATTTGGATTGCATTGATATTTTATGAGAACAATACAAGGGTCCTTGGTGATGTGTAAGAGTCATCTCCTACTCAATCCAAGTCACGGTGTGGCCGCTAGCACTCAAAGGGTCTCTCTTTTGTTTAAAATTGACACAATTTTAATTGAAACAACAACTAACCTATGAAAATCCAACAAAAAGCATTAGGATTGCCTTGATATTTTATAAGAACGATCCAAGGGTCCTTGGTGATGTGTACGAGTAATCCTGGCCTCAATATGAGGCATGGTGTGGCCGGTACCACTCAAAGGGTCTCTAATTTTTTTAAAATGGGAACGATTTTAAGTGAAAACGACAACTGACATACAAAAATCCAACCAAATGCATTCAGATTGTGTTTATACTTTAGGATAAATATCTAATGGTACTTTTTGAGGTGTATGAGTCATCCCCACCTCAATTCCAGGCACGGTGTAGCCGGTACTACTCAAAGGGTCTCTCTTTTGTTTAAAATGGACACCATTTTAAGTAAAAACAACTACTGACCTACAGAAATCCAACCAAAAACATTCTAATTGTGTTGATCCTTTAGGATAACAATCCAATAGTACTTTTTGATGTGTAAGTGGAATCCCTGCCTCAATCCGAGGCACGGTGTGACTGCTATCACTCAAATGGTCTTTCTTTTGTTTAAAATGGACACTATTTTAATTGAAAACAACAACTGACCTATGGAAATCTTAACAAAAACATTTGGATTGTGTTAATCCTTTAGGATAATGATCCACTGGTAATTTTTGACATGTATGAGTCATCTCCACCTCAATACGAGGCATGGTGTGGCAGCTATCACTCAAAGGGTCTCTCTTTTGTTTAAAATGGACACAATTTTAATTGAAAACAACAACTGACCTACAGAAATCTGAGCAAACACATTAGGATTTCCTTTATCATTTAGGATAATTATACAAGGGTCCTTTGAGATGTCTATGAGCCATCCCCGCCTTAATACGATGCACGGTGTGGCCGGTAAGACTCAAAGGGTCTCTCTTTTGTTTAAAATGGACATGATTTTAATTGAAAACAACAACTGACCTATGTAAATATGACCAAACGCATTAGGAATGCCTTGATATTTTAGTAGAACAATACAAGGGTCCTAGGTGACATGTAAAAGTCATCCCTGCCTCAATCCGAGGCACGGTGTGGCCGCTAGCACTCAAAGGGTCTCTCTTTTGTTTAAAATGAACACCATTTTAATTGAAAACAACAACTGACCTATGAAAATCCAACCAAACACATTAGGATTGCCTTGATATTTTATGATAACGATCCAAGGGTTCTTGGTGATGTGTAAGATTCATACCATCCTCAATACGAGGCACGGTGTGGCCGGTACCACTCAAAGGGTCTCTATTTTGTTTAAAATGGACACGATTTTAAGTGAAAACAAAAACTGATGTTTGGAAATCTAAATAAATGCATTCGGATTGTCTTGATCCTTTAGGAAACCAATTCATATGTCCTTGGTGACATGTAAGATTCATCCCCACCTCAATCTGATTCATGGTGTGTCCGCTATCAGAAAAGGGTCTCTCTTTTGTTTAAAATGAACACCGTTTTAATTGAAAGCAATAACTGACCTATGAAAATCCAACCAAACGCATTAGGGTTGACTTTATATTTTATGAGAACGATAAAAGGGTCCTTGGTGACATGTACGAGTCATCCCCGCCTCAATCCAAGGAACGGTGTGTCCAGTACCACTCAAAGGGTCTCTATTTTGTTTAAAATGGACACGATTTTAAGTAAAAATAAAAACTGACATACAAAAATCTGAACAAATACATTTGGATTGTCTTGATCCTTTAGGAGAAAAATACACGGGTCCTTTGTGACGTGTAAGAGTCAACCCCACCTCAATCTGAGGCATGGTGTGACCGCTAGCACTCAAAGGGTCTCTCTTTTGTTTAAAATGGACACAATTTTAATTGAAAAGAAAAACTGGCCTATGAAAATCCAACCAAAAAAATTTGGATTGTCTTGATCCTTTAGGATAATGATCCACGGGTCCTTTGTGATGTGTACGAGTCTACCCTGACTCAATCCGAGGCACGGTGTGACCGCTAGAACTCAAAGGGTCTCACTTTTGTTTAAAATGGACACGATTTTAAGTGAAAACAACAACTGACCTATGGAAATCCAACCAAATGCATTTGGATTGTTTTGATCCTTTTGGATAATGATCCACTAGTCTTTTGTGATGTGTATAAGTAATCCACACCTCAATACGAGGCATGGTGCGACTTCTATCACTCAAAGGGTCTCTCTTTTGCTTAAAATGGACACAATTTTAATTGAAAACAACAACTGACCTACGGAAATCCGACCAAATGCATTCATATTGCCTTGATCCTTTAGGAGAATGATCCCAGGGTTCTTTGTGACGTCTAAATGTCATCCCCGCCTCAATCTGAGGCACGGTGTGGCCAATACCACTCAAAGGGTCTCTCTTTTGTTTAAAATGGATACAATTTTAATTGAAAACAACAACTGGCCTACAGAAATCTGACCAAACGCAATCAGATTGTGTTTATCCCTTAGGAGAATGATCCAAGGGTCCTTTTTGATGTGTAAGAGTCATCCTCGACTCAATCTGATGCACGGTGTGGTTTCTATCACTCATAGGGTCTCTCTTTTGTTTAAAATGGACACAATTTTAATTGAAAACAACAACTCACCTATGAAAATCTGACCAAACGCATTCAGATTGCCTTGATATTTTATGAGAACAATCCAAGGGTCCTTGGTGACGTGTAATAATATTAATTAAGTGTTTTATATATTTTTAGGTAAATAATTTGTCCAACCCATGTTATCCCCAAACCGAAAGGTTTCAAGGCATATAGAAAATACATTAGGGTTATGGGGAATTAAATTCCATAAAGGGTATCCAACATGGATGGATTGTGGAAGAAAAGCTATTTAATTGTGAAAGTAGAGGTAGGTGGATGAGTAGAAGAGAATATTGGGACATTAGGATATTATGTGCACTAATGGATGAGGGACATCACTTGTGTGGGTTGTATTGTGAGGTTGTATGATTCCTCTAACTATAATATGACATGATTATAAATATAAAGTCTGAGGAACAAGTATATGGAAGTGGGATCCAATTTAGTTATCATATGTTGGATGAGGTGAGATTAGGGTATTTTAAATTACAAAAAAATCCCTTCAACACTCACCACTCATGTTCCCTTAATCATACATTCCCTTGATGCAACTGTCATAGCCTACCACCCTCAAAATCACTATGCCACCAGGGTATCTCAGTTTAGTTTTACATAGATTCTAATGAGATAGATCATAATCTAGCCAAAATTATATTATCAATGTTAGGAGATGCCATGGATGACATATAGAGACTGGGATGACCCCCATGAATTTCATATATTGTGAAAAATCCATGAATGATAACATGAACTAAATTAGACAACCATGATATCCAAATAAATAAACAAAAGTTCCATATCCATGGTGAAACCATTTCTGGTTTTGTTGTGTCGAGTATCACTATGGAAGCATTAGAGAAGAATATGTGGCATTGGATAATTAACACCCACTACATCGCGAGCTTGACCATTGTGTCATCACAATCATGGGGCTTGAACTGAAGGTTGTGGATACACTAGGTAAATTACATAAAACATTGTGGATAATTTTAACAATAGTTTATGATAAGAATCTTTTATATATTGTTTAAATTATTCCATAGAGGTTACAAATGTGGTAGTGTTGCGTTTTTTAAGGATAAGGGGTCCACAACATTATTCTTTCTGATGGGCTAGGGGTAAATGAAGAATGATAACATAAATTCTTCTACATTGTAGATATTAGACACCCTAGTGAGGTTTTGAATATGGAATTTGAGTGTTTTTTTGGATGAAAGAGTTATTATCAAGGGGGATATGGATTTACCAACTCCAGGAAGAGGAATTCATGATGGGAATCAGATTCCATAACGAGTACTCCCCCTGGTTTCTATCGATTTTGTAAAATCTGTTTCAATATAATATAAAATACTCGATATCCATGTTATTTCTAAAATATACATCCCATTTCCTTGGAGAAAATTATGGAATCCTATGAATGAGGGCCTCATATTCCTATAATAATGACGGAGAACTCCAAAAACCAATGATAACCTTTTAATGAATCTAAATTGTGATACGAATAAATATAAAGAAGAATGGGAATGTATAATAGAGTTAAAATGAGTTGAAAAGAGAAAGGGGATATAATATATTAATACATATATAAAGATGATGGGAAAACTACTATACAAAGGGGAAGAAAACGTGATAACTCTGATGGTGGAAGATGTAGAGAATTCTTGGATGTTGAATCAACTTCTTTCTTCTGTGTACGGGTATACTTGTTGTATGGGTATACTTCGTCTAATTAGATTATGATTTATGTGTTAATTTTGTTTGGGTATACTTGCTTTAATTAGCTTATTGAGATGCTGATTTTTTTGCAGGTGTTCGGGTGTGCTGCTGTAAATTATTTCGTAGCAGCAGACATGGAATTTATCAGCGCTAAAAAAGCGCTGATAAACTACACCTTCATGAGCGCTAAATAAGCACTAATAAAGGATCATTTTATTAGTGCTAAAGGATCTAAGATAAAACAATCATTTATCATCTCTCTTTTAGCGCTGATAAAGGGTTATTTTATCAGCGCACCTTTAGCGCTGATAAAGTCTACCTTTATCAGTGCGTTTTTAGTACTGATAAAGGTTTCCTTTATCAGCGCTTTTTTAGTGCTGATAAAGTACCCCTTTATCGGCGCTCAGTAAGCACTGACAAAGGGTACCCCCCTTTATCAGCACCGAGCTTTACTGTGCTCTTTTAGCGTTGTTAAAGCCCGTTTTTATCACTGTTAAAGGGTGATCTTGTGGCAGATTATGGTTCCTGAAAACTTAGAACACATGAGAATAACTATCCTACTCATGATATGGAACTCAAATATATGATTCATTCTCTCAAGAGTTTGGGGAATTACCTTTTCAGATATAGGTTTACTATTTATTCCTATCATAATCTCTTGAGTTATATCTTCTCACAAAAATATTTGAATCTTTATTATAGGCGATGGATGGAGCATCTATAATCTTCTAATTTCAAAATTAACTACACCAATGGTATGGTAAATGTCATTTATTATTCCCTAAGTAGGAAACCTCAAAACCAAGATGTGATAGTATCATTATATGAGTGAAATTTGTTGGATCTATTTTCTAGTATGCATTTGGGAGTTTGGGAGGATGAGACCAATGTTATTCTGGAAAGTTTTTAGTTGATCTACTCTCTTCTCAATATGATTCTTTTAGATAATCAACTTGATGACGAGTGCTAAGGTGTTAGGTAATATCTTTATAGTGTTGATACCATTAGTGATTGTTCATTATCCTTTGAGGGTATCCAATGTTTCCAAAACCAATAAGACATTACTTTTTCAGTGAGAAAATCTGTGATGGGGGATTTTCATAGTTCACAATGCACGGTATATCTTGTAATTGTGAATATGTTCTATAATATAAGATGAAAATTATAGTGTCTAGGTATGAGAGGAGACATCATTGATTTTACTAATTAACGTTATGCCTATTTGCAGGTCAAGGTTGAGCACTATAAACCTTATGGTTTTCATTAACAAATTTTAGTGAAAACATGGAAGTGGGATAAGGTTTTGATGGATTTCTTGGTTGGATTAACATGTAACTATCAAGGGAAGAATGTGATATGGGAAGTGACCAATCGACTGACCAAATTAGTTCACTTTATCTTCATTCATGATAAAACCAATGTTGGGTCTTGGTAAGTTTGTATATGTAGGATATCATCATATTTCATGAAGTTCTATCTGTTATATTTTATGATAGGGATCCTCAATTAAATTTTTGTTTTTAGAGAGGTATCCAGGAGGTGATGGGATCCGAAGTCAGTTTTAGAAAAACATATCATCTGTATATGGACGTCCCGAAAGAATGAGATATATATATCTTGTAAGATATGTTTCGTTCATAAATACTTGACTTTGATGGAGCTCAGGATAACTACTTAGGACAATTTGAGTTTTCCTATAACAACAATTAAAAGGATTCCATAAATATGGAACTTGTTGAGGCCTTGTATGGATAATCATGTAAGTCTCTTTTATGTTTTTCAGATATTGGAAAAGCATCCTTGGTTGGGCCTAGTTTGGTATAAGAGATGATGAAAAATATTAATTTGATTCATTAGGGAATGGTGATAGTAACAATCTAGTATAAATATTATGTTTATCGTCATTGACACCCTTTAGAGTTTTTAGTTAGTAACTTTGTGTTTTTTAGAGTTTCACATCATATGCGTCACTAAAGGAATAAAAAATAGGGGAATTTATCTCTGAGATATATATAACTGTTTAAGGTTTTTGAGAAGATTGTTAAAGAGGATTTTTATTTGTATTTTCAATGATGAATGACATAAATTCATAACATTTTCCATGTATTGAATCTTAGGAAGTATCTCTTTGATCCATATCATCTATTGAGTTGGGAGGAACTTGACGTGGAACCTGATTTATCCATGACTGAGCAGTTAGTTCAGATGATTGATTTTGAGATGAAGGTTCTTTATGAGATCTATTTACCTATGGTTTGAGTGCTATAAAAGAATGGTTCTGATTCAAATGATAGTTGGGAGCATGATACACTAATCATAGATTAATGGAATTATATCTATAATATATATTCTTCTTAACATGATTTATGGGGAGAAAATCATTGATGGTGATGATATTTTTACACCACATTCTAGCTTTTAGGTACTTCTAACCCCTTCTTTAAATCATCCATTGATTAGATATTTAGCTAATTTTTGGAGATTTTTTAAAATTTTTGGAAGTTTTTGAGGTTGTTCATGGTTCGAAAATAGTTAGGAAAAACTATGCAAGTTGTCATAGGGAACTATGTGCCATGTCTTTAGGTTTTTGAGGGGCATGGTTATTTAAAACCATACATCCTCCCCTTTAAACCATATAAATTGGGATAGTGAGGGAATACATGTTTGACAAATGATTTGATAACCATGAAGCCAAACCATTCACCCCTCTCTAGTGGCCTAGGGCAGAGCACTTGTTTTGTTTAACCATGTGTCCAAAATGTGTAGTTCTTTCCAAAAGCTCAGTATAGGCACATAGTTAATTATAACCATGTATCATAACCCAAGAAACCATGAGAACGAGTTTTTAATCCACCTGATTTTTTTTATTAAGGATACAAAACCCCTAATTTATATTTTAAATACCTCATATTAGACCCTAATCCAACACTTTTCTTCTAGGGTCCCTAAAGAATGATTTGGATCCTCTATCATATTTTATTTCTTGAATCGAAGCATAGGTGGATGTGACTGACCCCTCTCCATTAAGTGTAAATACATTTCGTTGTTAATCCTCATTTATTATTATCTCAAATCATTTGGGGTTGATGAATACTCATGTTATTGATGTATTTAATCCTTTATTTCATGGATTTTAATTCTAGGGATTCCTCTTTGATCTTACATTCCTTCGACTATCTGTTGGTGGTTCCTTATTTAGGTGTTTGTTTAATACTATGATTGAAGGTAGGTCATTCTACAAAGATTTTACCTACACTTAAAACCTAGAATTATTTCTTGATTTTTTTTCAATTTATTGTTGTACCTCTCGTACCCCTCGTGGTTTGATTTTCATGATCACAATCACTCACTTATTTATCTAATCCTCTTTCAAGTGTTTTTGGATGATAGGAATCATTTCAGGTTACCAAGGAATTGGGCCAAGAAAGCTGAAGCCATGAAAGGAGAAAAGTGCACTGTTTTCATGTGCACCGGCCAACCGGTGACTCATCATCGGCCAGCCGGTAGTGCCTGGGCAGAGAGTCTCCTTACTGTCCAGAGCACCGGCCAACCGGTGGCCCCAGCACCGGCCAGCCGGTGGCACCCAGACAGAAGGGGCAGCCACTGCCTCCACACCGGCCAACCGGTGGCCTCAGCACCGGCCAGCCGGTGGAGCCTGAGCCCGAGCCCTCCTCCATTTTGCACACACCGGCCAACCGGTGGCTCAGTACCGGTCAGCCGGTGGAGCCAGTCAAACTAGCCGTTGGGCTTTTGACCAGCCTGTCCACTTGGCCTCCAACGGCTCCGAAAGCCTCTCCAATGGCTCCAAAGGCCTCCAATGGCCATATGAGGGTTCCCCCTCTATAAATAAAGGACTAGGAACCCCCGGAAACTTAAGTAAGCCATACGGAAGCCAACAGACACATCTTTGATCATTTGGCGAACCTCCGGCGGATTCTTCCAAGGGAACCCCACTTGCTCCAACCAACTTCCATATCCAAGGAGCACCACCAAAGAAGCTTGGGAGCGCCCTTCATCAGCTCCATCAATCCATTGGCGCCCAAGGCTTCTCCCATTACAGTTTTTATTGTTTTATTTATTTTGAGCATCATTTTGGGTTTGTGCCTACAAACCCCCAACTCTTTCTCTCCTCCATTCTTTTGGGTTCTCACACCACCTTCAAGGTGTGAAGAGGTTAGTCAAGCCTTCCCTTTTAAAAGGCTTGAGTCAAAGGTGAGCTAGACTTCACCCGTAAAAAGGCTAGTGGGTTCTTGCTCAACCATTGAAAGCAAGTGGGTTCTTGCATAACCATATAAAAGCAAGCTGTAATAGGTTCTAGACTACCTGTAAAGTCTAGTGGGTTTCTTGCTACAACCATTGAAAAGCAAGCGGTAGTAAATCTCTCAACGGTTGAGTTGGGAGCGGAGACGTAGGCCGGGTTTTAGGCCGAACTCCATTATCAATTTTGTGTCTTGCCTCTTTTATTTCCGCTGCACTTTCAACTTTGATTTTAAATTGTTAATCATTTTTTAAAAGGCAATTCACCCCCCCTCTTGCCATCACTTCCTTCTTTCTCCGCCCAACAATTGGTATCAGAGGAAAAATTTGAGTAATACCCTAACCGGTTTCAAATTCAAGATCTTTTTTGATGGCTTCAACCTCTTTCGCCCCCGAAGGCTATTCTTTGGGTCGTGCTCCATTTTTTGATGGAACCGACTATTCTTTTTGGAAAACCCGCATGACCACATTTCTTAAAAGCATTGGTTATCCTATTTTTAAAATTGTCATGCATGGTTATTCACTTTCTTCTTCCGATGAATCCAAATGGACCCCCGAAGACATTGCAAATTTTGAGCTTGATGGCAAAGCCATGAATGCTCTTCATTGTGGGTTAGACCGTAATGAATTCTATCGTATTTCTACTTTCTCATCTTCTTATGATATTTGGAAACTTTTAGAAGTAACCCATGAAGGTACTAAAGGCAATGACAAGCCCAATTGCCCATCCCACAAGAAAAAGGCCAAGAAAAAGGAAAAGAAGAAGGCATTCAAGGCCACATGGAGTGATAGCTCCACATCTTCCTCCTCCTCCTCGAGCGACAACGGTAAAAAATGCCTAATGGCATTTCATGAGGTAACCTCTTCCGACTCCTCATCCTCTTGTTCTTCAAATTCAAATTCTTTAAATCATTTATCCTACGAGGATCTCCAACATGCTAGAGATCAATTGGAGGAAGGTTTTTATGAACTTTCTTCCAAATTTGTTTCTTTAAAAAAGAATTTCAAAAAACTCTCTTCCGAAAAAGAACAACTTCTCAAAGAGAAGGAAGAGTTGACCCTCAAAATCCAAAATCTTCCCGATATTGATTCCATGGAATCAACTATCAAAGATTTAAGGGAATCCCTAGCCAAGTTCACCCAAGGGGAACAAAATCTGACCAAACTACTAGGTTCTCAACGTGTATCTAGAACCACCCAAGGGCTTGGCTATTCCAAGAAAGCTTCCACTTCCCATGCACCCACTTTTATTGTAAGGGGGAGCTCTCAAAACAAATTTTGCAATTATTGTAAAAAACCCGGGCACTTAATCTATGAGTGCAATTGTAAAAATGCCCGGTATGGCCGGCCCAAAACTGTTTTCTTTAACGATGAATTTTTTAGTAGAAGACCCGCCACAAGACAAGTGTGGATTGAAAAATCCCTTTTAGCGAGTCTCTCTGGGCCAAAATTCGTCTCGGTTTCAATAACCTCTCCCCGGTGATTTGTTGTTTTATTTAGGGGGAGTCAGGATCGTTTAAACCCTTTTGATTTCAATTTCAAAAAAAAAAAAATTCGATTCAAACTTTCAATTTCAACACTTGGTATCACATTTTTTAATTTCAAATTGTTATTCAATTTTTCACTCAAAACTTTCAATTCAAATTGTTATTCTTTTTTCATTTCAAACTTTCAATTCAAACTTTTATTCAGTTTTTCATTTCAAACTTTCAATTCAAACTGTTATTCAATTCTTGATTCAAATCTATCAATTCAAATTTCAAAAATTTCAATTGGTTTAAAATCTTTCTTCCCACAATCAATTTTTATACCCCGTGCTATTTTGATAATCACAAAGGGGGAGAAATTCTTGGTTGATTGGGGGATAAATCTTTTAAAGCATGCTTTTCATTTCATTTTCTACATTGATTGTTTTGGTGATTATGATCAACAAAATAGGGGGAGATTGTTGTACCTCTCGTACCCCTCGTGGTTTGATTTTCATGATCACAATCACTCACTTATTTATCTAATCCTCTTTCAAGTGTTTTTGGATGATAGGAATCATTTCAGGTTACCAAGGAATTGGGCCAAGCAAGCTGAAGCCAAGAAAGAAGCAAAGTGCACTGTTTTCATGTGCACCGGCCAACCGGTGACTCATCACCGGCCAGCCGGTAGTGCCTGGGCAGAGAGTCTCCTCACTGTCCAGAGCACCGGCCAACCGGTGGCCTCAGCACCGGCCAGCCGGTGGCACCCAGCCAGAACAGTATTTTCTACTGCCTGAGCACCGACCAACTGGTGGCCTCAGCACCGGCCAGCCGGTGGAGCCTGAGCCCGAGCCCTCCTCCATTTTGCACACACCGGCCAACCGATGGCTCAATACCGGTCAGCCGGTGGAGCCAGTCAAACTAGCCGTTGGGCTTTTGACCAGCCTGTCCACTTGGCCTCCAACGGCTCCGAAAGCCTCTCCAACGGCTCCAAAGGCCTCCAACGGCCATATGAGGGTTCCCCCTCTATAAATAAAGGACTAGGAACCCCCGGAAACTTAAGTAAGCCATATGGAAGCCAACAGACACATCTTTGATCATTTGGCGAACCTCCGGCGGATTCTTCCAAGGGAACCCCACTTGCTCCAACCAACTTCCATATCCAAGGAGCACCACCAAAGAGGCTTGGGAGCGCCCTTCATCAGCTCCATCAATCCATTGGCGCCCAAGGCTTCTCCCATTACGGTTTTTATTGTTTTATTTATTTTGAGCATCATTTTGGGTTTGTGCCTACAAACCCCCAACTCTTTCTCTCCTCCATTCTTTTGGGTTCTCACACCACCTTCAAGGTGTGAAGAGGTTAGTCAAGCCTTCCCTTTTAAAAGGCTTAAGTCAAAGGTGAGCTAGCCTTCACCCGTAAAAAGGCTAGTGGGTTCTTGCTCAACCATTGAAAGCAAGTGGGTTCTTGCATAACCATATAAAAGCAAGCTGTTATAGGTTCTAGACTACCTGTAAAGTCTAGTGGGTTTCTTGCTACAACCATTGAAAAGCAAGCGGTAGTAAATCTCTCAACGGTTGAGTTGGGAGCGGAGACGTAGGCCGGGTTTTAGGCCGAACTCCGTTATCAATTTTGTGTCTTGCCTCTTTTATTTCCGCTGCACTTTCAACTTTGATTTTAAATTGTTAATCATTTTTTAAAAGGCAATTCACCCCCCCTCTTGCCATCACTTCCTTCTTTCTCCGCCCAACAATTATTTCCTTGAATTGGGATTATTTTATGGTTTGTTTCAAAAGGAATGGATTTTTGAAACAATTCCGTTTTTAAAGTATTGAAAATATTGGGATGATTTTGAGAAAATATGTCTTGAATTGAAAAATTATTTTGTTGAAATGAATTGATATTGTTTCTTGAGACAAATGGATTCAAATGAAATATTATTTTTAAAGGAATGAACTTAATTAAAACCTATGATTTTATTTTAAAATTGAAATTACATGTTGAAACTTGAAATTGGGAATTTGAACTATTAATGATAAATTGAATTCATTTACCCATGATTGATTGATAAAAAGAACAAGTGAGACTGAGTAGTTAGAGGGTGAATAGGAAAATAACTCTAGGAATCAAACTCTCTAGAAATGTATTGATGATGAAAACTTTGATTAAATTAAGTTCAACATGATTTTTCTGATGGGGTGTCGATTGATTCTATCCCAACGACGAGATCCTTAAGGACGTATGCACACATTGAGACATGACTGATTGACTGAGTAGTGCGAGGATCATAAATACTATAAATAGAAAACCTTAGGGTCTATGAACATGTTTTTTCTTTTATTTGATTATTACATTCCAATATTTATTAAAATGTCTTATTCATTCCCTTATATTTACTAAAAATGTTCTTTTAAGCCTATTTTGGATCTAATTTCCATCAACCCAATTTAAAATATTATTTGGATTATGAATGTGAAAATGTTCTTCTATTCCTAATATATGTTTAAATTTAATCATAAATGGTTTACTTGTTATGGGAATTCTTATAGAACATTTGATGTAATACTACCTGTTTTTTTTCTCACAACCTACCTTTGACTTCGAGAATTTGTAGATTATGTCAAGCTAATTATAGGATAAGGGGAAGGTACCCTTAGAGATGGAATATGTTCTTGATTCACATAGTATATTGTATTATTATGGAGACTAGTGTACCTATGACTCACTTGTTACATATAAATTCTATGTTTTCATCTGGATGGATGCCACCCTTTATTTGGATGATGTACCATTTAATTTTTATCCATATAATTATGGTAATTTTATCCATGAGGATTTTTTGGTATTATTATGGTTATGTTTTTTATAATCAATTATTCTATATTGATTATTAATTCTTGGGGTCAAATAATTCCCCAGTCACTAGTCGCCAACATGTGGGAAACAGGAACACCCTTTGGGTTATGATAGTGATAGTTTGAGTACCAATGTACCAATGTATTTGGGTTGGTTCATGACATATTTCACCATGAACTAAAGTCTTATATACTAGATACCCCATTTCCCAAATTTCTTATAAAGGAGGAAACTAATGATAAGTTCTCTACCTATGAAAAACACACGGATGACACAATATATGTATAATGTTTGATACTATCATCTATTTCTGATAAATTGATAAAGTTTCATGATAAAATAGATTCTTATAGCATGCTCAATCATATCTATGATTTTTATAATGTGGGAGTTAGGAAAGAACTATTTGAGATATCCAAAGTTTTTTTCATGAGAAATCTTGGAGAGGGTTCACTAGTAGATCCTTATATAGTCAAACTAGTTGGATACATTTAAAAAATTGATATTCTAGGGTTTATAATACATGATTAATTGTGTAATGATCTCATTAATTCATCACATCCTCAGATATTATCTATATTTGTTTTAAATTTTATGATGAAAAACATTGATAAGTCTCTCCCAGATATACTTATCTTAATTTACCAAGTTGATAAATATATGAAGCATGAATTTCCTTATGTTCGCTCACTGAGCATGAGGAAGGTAAAATTAAAGGGTCCTTAGACTAATTTTAATTCCAAGGCTTCTTCAAAAACCCCATCAAAGAAAAGTAAGATCAAAGGGAAAGTAAGGGATCACAGTTCTTTCTGTTTTTGTGGAAATAATGACTACAAGAAGAATAACTCCATCATTGAAAAGAAGAAAGGGGATATTTAGGTGCATTTTTTATCAAGTGTAATATAGACACTTATACAAATTTTTTATTATATACATCATTTGGTTCTCATATATATATATATATATATATCAAATTATAGGAACCAAGTAGATTCAAAAGAGTTGCATGAGGTCATTTGGATCTATGAGTTACCAATAGATCTAGACTCACTCTTGTAGATATTGGAGATTATCACCTCACATTGGTGAATATAATTATCTTGGTTTTATAAAACTATTTTTTTCCCTGGATTTTAAAAAAATATTATACTTGTACCATTTATAAATACTGATGGATTAGTTTTTAAATTTTGGGAATAAATGTTTCCTATTTTATAAAGAGAGTATATGTTATTGTAAGGAACATCTAAATTTTGGTCTTTGTGTATTTGTTTACACAAACCAAGTAATAGAAATTGATCATGATTCTAGTTCACACGAATATTATCAAAACCAATTTTAGAATCTTATATTAGGTCTTGTAAATGATAAATGTCTAACTAAATTACACCAAGATGGATATTTAGATTCTTTTGAACTAAAACCACTTGGTGTATGTCATACATGTTTACAAGAAAAAACAACTAACAATCCATTTAGTGGAAAACGTGAAAAGACCATTGGTATTCTTGATTTTGTTCATACCAACGTGTGTGGACCATTCCTAGTTAAATAAGTAGGTGGATATTCATACATTATAACTTTTAATATTGAATTTAGTAGATATGGATATGTCTACTTAATGGGATATAAGTCAAGTTTCTTTGATAATTTCAAAGAATACAAGAATAAAGTTGAGAAATAGTTTCATAAAATTTAAACAAACTTTTCTCAGACTATGGAGACAATATCTTAGCTAAGAGTTCGTTTATTATTTATAAGATTTTGGGATATTATCTTAACCCACTCCACCTTATACATTATAATTGGATGGTGTAAGTGAAAGGAGGAATGCCACCTTTTTTGACATCTTGATTTCAATGATGAGTTTTAAAATTATTCCACTATTCTTTTGGGAATATTCATTATAGGAAGTAGTAGATAATTTAAACCAGGTTCCAACTAAAGTGTAATATGGTATTTTATGTGAACTTTTGTGTGTAAGGGAATCTATGTTGTATAATTTACTTGTATAGGGATGAAAATAATTTGTTAAGGAATATTCAGTAAATGAACATACACATGGATGCACAAAATCTATATTTATAGGGAAACATAAGGAAACTAGAGGTTATTACCTATACGACCACTCACATAGAAATGTTGTAATGGAAAGACACTCCTTATTCCTTGATAGGGTGCACATCTCTAAAATATATAGTGGGAGTGGAATATAATTCAATGAAGTCATGCCTCAAGATATACAAGGGTTGGTGTGTGAAAAGATTCCGCAAATCCTTGTGTAATAGGATATTCTATATATAGTATTACTATGTAAAAATATGAGATAGGTTAGAGAACCTAAAATATGTAGTTTTTGGTCATCGAGGATGGTGACTCATTATTATGTGATATCAATGTACCTGTAACCTATAAGGAATAAATAAGTCGTATAGAAGCTTAGAAGTTGAAATAATCCATGAATTTTAAAAGGGATTCCATGTGTAAAAAAATTGTTTAGATTTTGGTATATCCCCTAGTAGATGTAAATCCTATTGGTTGAAAATGAGAATTCAAAAAGAAACTGGATGTGGATGGAAAAGTTAGTGCCTATAATGCTAAACTAGTTACAAATGGGTTTAGAAAAAAATCAAGGAATTGACTATGATAAAACCTTTCACCATTATCTATACTGAAATCCATCATAAATCTACTTGACATAACAAAATTTCATGACTATGAGATTTGGAAGATGGATATCAAAACAACCTTCCTTAATGGGAACCTTCTAGAAGATGTCTATATGATATAATTACAAGGGTTTGTGATTCTAAGGTATTCCAATAAAGTATAAAAGTTATAGATATACATTTATAGATTAAATTAAGTATCAGGGTTAGGGAATATTTAGTTTGATTAATCCATATTGAAATTTGGTTTCATAAATAATGAACACAAGATTTGTGTTGATAAACTGTTTAGTGGGAGTTTTGTTGTTTTACAGATAGTTCATGTTGATGTCATATTACTTATAGGAAATGAAATATGTATCTTACAGTATATTAGGACTTGGATTCATAAATTATTCCCTATGAAGGAATTAAGTTAAACCCCACACATTCTTATAATCAATATCTACAATGATAGACCTAGGAGGATTCTTGGACTGAGTCAATGTGCATACATTGAGACGATGCAAAAGAGATTCAATATGAAATAATCAAAGAGGGTATTTTTTCCTATATCAAATGGAATTAATATATCTTAGAAAATGTGTCCTCAAACACATAAATAGAGAAATATAATGACTAGGATTCCATATGATTTTGTGATTGGGTCAGTCATGTATTCCATGCAGTATATCTAGCTAGATGTCTTGAATTCACTTAGTGTGGTAAGTATATGCTAGGAAGATCTAGGAGACCGCTATTGTATGGAATTCTAGATTATCCTGAAGTAATTGTGGCATACTAAGAATATGTTTTTTATTTATGGTGTATATGAGGAGCTAGTCATTATGGGATATGAATATGCTAAGTTTCAAATAGATCAAGAAGATCTTAAATCATAGTTGGGATACATATTCACTCTCAATAGAGGTGTTATTATTTGAAAGAGATCAACACAAGTCATGGTTATTGATTCAACAATAGAATATGTTCATATTGTGACTTTTTAATAAACTAAAGAAGTAGTTTGAATTTATAACTTTGTATAATATCTTGACGTGGTGCCAATTAGTGAAGACAATATCTTGTTATATTGTGATAATACTATTTTGGTGGATCTTTCTAAGTATCCAAGGTCACATCAGTGGAAAAGGCACATGCTTTAGAAGTATCATCAATTGAGGTATTTTTCTTAGCATGGAAAGTTTTTATTGAGGATTTTTTCCATGGAAGACTATGTGATAGACCCATTGACTAAATCCCTTTCTTTGTAGAATCATGAAATTCATGTGGGAACTAGTGGACTTAAAGTCATTAGTTGTTAGATCTAGTCCAAGCGGGAGTCTATTGGATTTTTTGTTCTAGAAACCAATAATTTTTAAAAGTAATTAATCTTGTATTCATTGTTTTGAATAATTATTTACTTTTTATATTTTTATTATAATTTTATATTACTTTAATGCGATAATGTTCTAGAATATATATCACAATGATAAGGTTATAGCAGCTCCATGCTATGATGAGAAACTTATAGTGCTATAATTATATTCATAAATAAAATTCTATAATCAGATAACATTCTATTATGAGATACATAGTATATTTGTTATTAGGTGTGAGTACTTGTAAGAGAATGAGACTTCATCACATGGAGTTCACACTTGGTAATCTATAAGATGGGATATTATGAGAACAAACCCGCTATTATGAATTCCATATGTTGAGTTTCATTATATATTCCTATATATGAATGTGTGTGATGATCCTTATACTTTAATATTAGTATTAATGTGTATCATGAATTTGGTACTTAGATGTGTTTCCCAAAACTAGGGCTCCATATTTTCATAGAGATGTAGGGTATGTTGGGTGTTTCATGAGTGATATGTCATTAATGACTAAGTCAAGAAAGGATTTTCTTCCTTTTATATTTATAGAAGTTAACATCTTGTACCTTTTATTAGAACAAAACTGTCAAACTGAATTCCATGTTCATGGTGTTTTTAGAGTTTTATTTCAGATAATCGATGAATGACATATCAATTATATTGGTTGATTAAACCAGTGTGAAACCTACATGATGAGATATCATGATAAAGGGATTATATTATACAATTAGATTTCATATGTGGCTATCACCATTATGATATTTTCTTATTCCTATTGGGTATCTTTATGTGTCTCTAGACACTGATATTAGACTTTAGGTGTACCCATCTAATTCCACCAAGGAATAATCCGAGAGGGTCACACACTTGATGTTTCCTATGATCTTAGTTAAATATTACTAATATATTTAACTATTGGAACAAATATTATTCTCACAAACAAATATTTTTTATTAGGATTTATTTGATCACATATATTTATTCACAAGGTAATAAATGATATTTATAATTAAATAAATATTTATTTAGTTATGTGAGCATTTAAATAAATATTTATTCGCAAGAACATGAATAAAATATTTATTTATTAATTTAATGAATAATTTTTATTATTGAATGTTCGGTAAATACCAAGGAAGGTGGATGGACTTAGTTGGGTTCAGTGATTAGAATTATATGTGGGCTAAGTATCATTAAATAAATAAATAATTATTTATTTAATAAAATGATATGTAACAATGTGCTAACCTTTGTATTCCATGTAATAATAATAATATTATCATTATTATCATGGGGAATAAGTAGAGTATAATATTATATAGGTTCCTTTTATATAATTATCTATATTATAACCCTATCTTTATATATTAAATTAATATATAATTTTCTAGGGTTAATGGATTGCACACAATGAATCATATACTTAGCGATATCTCTGCAACGAAGAACAAGATATATATTTTCTCTCAATATTGAGAGAATTATACCACCTCTTCCTTATCCCTATCAAAAATGAGAGATAATAAAAAACCTTCACCAATGAAGGACTGTGTTATGACAATCATGAATGACACAAGATTATCGATGGATATACACTAGCACCTTGAGTTTTGATAGTGTTGTTTCAAGATCAATGGAGCATGTGTGGATCACTTCCATAGGGATTCTATCCTTGGATCCTCATACAGAAATGACAAAATAACCAAGATGAGGGTCAATTGATCAACAAATTATACATTGAAATAATTCCTAATACCTAGGTAGTTATTGTGAATCAATTTATATTAATTATAAATTTAATGTTTAAGATATCCTATCTTTTGGTTCTAGTGAAATTATTCAATTTTATTAAGTTTAATTTTATTGGTCACTATTTTCATCATCATGTACATTTCATATTATCCATTGAATCTAAAAAATACTAATTAGTCATTAGACCAAATGGAAATTCTTCTGTATCCTGAACCTGCACAAAGACTATCTTATATTCTCTCTCTCTATCTATATTTTGGACGTTATATAAAAACTAATTGAAGCATTCATGCATTAAAAACTACCATGCCTCACATATTATGGGTATCATGTTATCATCTATAGGATATCCTAAAATGAAGGATTTTTTAAGAGTTTAATAACAGTTATTAGATAAAGTGGAAGTGATATAAACCCTTTTTTGAGGATCTACATGCAAGATAATATGAAACATGTGGTAAAACTGAAATTAATAAATGTTATAAACGTGGTGTAACTTATACTACATATCCAATGCATCATTCGCGATTCCTTCAAATTAGTTATATAGAGATTATAAAGTGGAAAAAAATCTTCCCACCTTCGTAGTGTATCCATGAGTTGCAAAAAATAATTCGATGTTTGGATGGGTCCATCCTCCCACCACAAAATGTTAGTGCCTCATGATAAAATGAGAAGAATGAAGATAACAATAGGCTAGTGAGTATCTTCTAGCATGAGTATCTCAATTCACACCACCATTTCTATCACTTGGAAATAGTTAGATAGGATATCAAGGAAACTCTTTAACTATTGTCTAATTTATTAATGTGTTAAAACACATGTGTAAATTCCATGGATAGTTCATGTATCATATTCATTTACTCCATTATGTTGAATCTTTTTTAATGATTCCTTAATGATAGAATTTGTGAGAGAATTAAGAAATTGTAAATTTTTATCATTTTTTCACAATAAAAAATTGCATGGGCATGAAAATCATAATTCACTTGAAATAAAATATTGTATATATATATCATTAATAAATACAAGGATTTAGGGAATATTAACATAAATCTCTCACTTTCACTAAAACCTAAATGGATTTGTGATATTTCACCTTATATTATATCATATATTATAACTTGTGAAATCATATCCAAAAATCCTTTGGATATCATCAAAAACACTTTTGAAAAGCCTTCATTAACTTCCCTTTGTATCACATCATATGTAATACCTTGTGAATACCCATCCAAAACACTTTTTAATTAACTCTAAAAACTATTAGAGTATCTATCTAATTCAAACTCAATCCCTAACCAGTCAACCATAATTTGTGACCCTATAAAGGTATTTGGAGTGATTTCTAGGAAACATATGTATCTCTATACCTGTTTACACTATTATTCATCAGATAAAAACATGCATTATAATAGTTTCCATTTTCCAAGACATTAAGTGACCATGGGACATGGAAAATGTCAATCACATATAGCCAAATCATCTTTTTTTGACTTTTTGAGTGTATACTAATACGATTGATGAATATATCACATGTCATTCCTCCTTATGGATAAGAACATAACATGCACCTTATCCATATAGATATGTAATATCTAGGAATTACCTCACACTCCCATTGTCTATCTCAATAGAGGGAATATATTTTATACTCTTCATATGAGAGGAAACATCCCATCATAGTTAAACTCTAACTGATCACATGATTATCAACATAACCAACCACCCCATATTAAATAG
The DNA here is from genome assembly GCA_963277665.1 of Viscum album. Classification (NCBI taxonomy): domain Eukaryota; kingdom Viridiplantae; phylum Streptophyta; class Magnoliopsida; order Santalales; family Viscaceae; genus Viscum; species Viscum album. The sequence continues at coordinate 500,257,248 of OY728140.1, forward strand.
GTAAATATGTTGAATTTTGTAAGTAGGGTATCAAATTATGATGGTTTTCATGCATGGTATCTCACCAAAATTAGGTAGTGGGGACTCAAATATGATCTATGCACCCTAGTATAATAAAAACATATCTATAAGACACTCCATGTGGTATACTTATGAGGTCATCCAACACACGTAAAGAACTGCGTTATTTTTCATGAGCGTCATAAGAATATTTTGTATCTCTATATAGGAATTTGACTCATCACAACCTTAATATTTAATCAAAACCTATAATACTCCATGATATACATCAGTTAGGGAGAACATCAAAGTCATACTTTGAGAAGAAAATTATCATGTTCATTTCATGAAATCTATATCTATATATACATTTACGTAACCAACATGAAAGAATGATAAAATATAGGTTTCCATTAATATGATATATTTTAATATTATTAAACTCTTTAAGAATATTTAATAAAACTAACATAAGAACTAGTTTATCATACCATATATAATAAACTACCAGATCATCAATATATTTACTATACTTTCTAGGTTTTGTTGAAATATTACATTATATTTAATCCATGCTACATCTCAATGTGACCATATAATAAAACCCTCCCTCTAAACTTTTTAGTGATAAACCATCTATGAAGTAATCCAATTTCAATAATGATGAGACTTAGGAATCATATTCTTAATTTTTCAACTTCATAAAAATATTCAAACTTATTAACTTTACAAAATATAATGTTATTATGTCAACTTATATTGTCTACTTAGAAATGTTACCAAGAATATTCAAGTCCCTATTAAGATGGCCCTAAAAATTATTAAGAAATAAGAAGGAAAAAATATCCAGCATTATAAGGGGTTTTACAAAAACATGAGTGGGTCACACCCCGCATGTGCACATCAAACATCAAAGATTAGAAATTAAGGTCTATAAGTATCACATCAAGATCACCTCCATAATCTCTTTCTTTGATAATGAATCCAAAACTTTATTGGATACTTTTTATGCATGTGAAAATATTAGATTGAGGTGGTTAGTGTTCTGAAGGCATTTAATTCAACAGGGAAACACTTTACATGGAACATTTATAGTTTTATTCTTAAGAGATTCAAACAGTAGATTTGAATAAGATTCCACTCACATGTTTCTCTATTCATGAAAAAATTATTGTTTGATATCTTGATTAATAGAACAATGTTCATATTCATAATAATTTCCATTGTCGATATAATAGGAGAAACATGACTTGATAAAGCCACAATGAGTGTGGAAGATACTACCACACCATGAGGGACCCGATGTGCTAGAAGTTTCTCCATTAACATTATACTTGATCTAGAAACTGATTATTGGAATCCATTCAGTTTACTTAAAAAACAATTGGTGTTCTCTCCTTACCATGTACCCAAATGATCCAAAGAATATTGAGGTCAGATAAATAGTTTAGCATTACACCTATTTGAATGTGAGAGGTAGTGAAGACATCCTGATGAATGGAAATGATCCCTATATGAAGATATGGGGATCGATTATTGATAATGACCATATTTATAGATGTCCAGGTGTATGAAATAATGGATCCAGTAGCTACAAGCAAAAGGCTGTACACATGTTCGTTGTAGGAAGCCTTCATGAAGGAGATCAATAAGTATTCACTCTAATTTCAATTGGTAATGACACAATCGAACATCATACACATGTTGTTACATATACTGGAGATGAACTATAAATTTAGAATATGATGGTTTATGTTCTCCACATCCCCCATAAATAGGTGGAAAAATGATTCTATTTAAATCATAACCATTTGAATCTAATCATTTGTAGGTAGCTCGTCATTCCATATTTTCCAAAGGAGCTGGACCTAGAATGATGAATGAATAGGTCCTTGAATTTAGAAATCTATATAGGGTAATAGCGGTTTTTGTCACAATTTAATTTATTTAAGTCTTTGATTTTAAAATTACCACTTTTTTTGGTGTCTAAATGAGAGTTTACTTTTCTACAATGTCACACCTATATAACTCAAGGGAGATTATTGAATGGATAATCACATCATGGATAGGGTTTCTAGATAGATAACCCATAAATTTGAGGTGTATTCTATTAGTATGGATATCCAAGTTCTCTTATAGGGGATTTTCAAGATAGGGGTGGTCCAACAATTAATTCTTGACTATATGCAAACCAAACATTTGGAGTTTACCATGTGTTCATTGAAACAATGTCTGATGGCAGTCCAGACCGAAGAGGTAATATAATAGGAATAATCATTTAAAAATATTGTAATAAACCTAAGAGAAAGAAACTTAAGAGACTATAGTTCAAAAGGTTCCAATTTAACTTTATAAGAAGATAATTACAAAAATGTTTTTAGATATTTAATGCCAAGCACCACTATATTTGTGGGTTTTATGTAATCATTCTATACTATCATAAGAAGTTACCTTTCATGGATGGATCCAATCCAAATAAAATTCTTGATCAAGGTTTGAAGATTATTGACAAGACTTATAGGATATCTATATAGATATAAATTCTATATAAATTTGGAGGTGATTAAAAAATTGACTAAACACACTCTTCCTGCTTGGTGCATTGAATTTCCCTTCCAACTGGCCAGTTGTATGAAAATTCTAGTACACATGTATTCAAGATAATATCTCTTGATTTTCCCATAGAAGTGAGGAACACCATAGTAGGAAAAGGGGAGGGATCCCCTCTTCACTCCAAGGGTTCTAGAAATCATGTTTTTCCTTTTCAATAAGACCCAATAACCAGAGATGGTAAAGGATTTGTTTCACCTAATGGCTTTCCTAGCCACATCCTCATGGTTTCCAAATATAGATTTAATGGTATACATAATTTTTTATAGGCCTTCTCAAGATGTATAATGTCATTAGCATAAAGAAGGTTATAGGGTAAGGAGATACCTCTACCAAACTTGATTCACTTGTAGAACCTGATATTGATATGTTCATTAATTCATATTCTCATAGAGTCTTCAACCATATAAAAGAGAATGCATGAGGAAGTGTAAGGTAGTGAGGTGTGCAATGGAAGTCGATGGGTTAGGGATTTAAACTTTTCATCACCAGATTAAAAAAACTTGTCTTCTATGATGATCCAATCCCAGATAGAGGTTCCAAAATCTCAAATCATTTTAATAAGCATAAAAATAAATAAATAAGTACCTCGTTTGATTTTGTGGTGAATTCAACTACAAAAAGTCACTAGTGATCATTACTTATAGGATATGAAGTTGAACCCCTCTAGATCATCCAAACATGCTTCAATAATCCAAAAAATCACCATTTCATGAATTTAGGGTGCTACCATAGATCTAAAACAAATCCTTTGGTGTCATGATGATCACCTTGACCCCATGACTTTGATCCATTAATGGAATTCTTGGATCGATCACTTAGAGAGATAATTTATCTCTCTAGAAAGTGGGAGGAGAGAGAGGCTCCCATTCCATTATAATGAACAACACATATAATGACTATCTCTCTTTTGACTATATATTGGGATGCTTAAAATACATTGAAGGGTTCCCCAACTCCCAGAAATAAAACACCCACTACATAAGTAATTGATAAATAATTATAATGAAATAACTACATCATAAATATTTTTTATATTTTATCATGTACTTATAATATATATTAAATATATGATGCGATAAAACTGAGTCATTTAACTTGACTCATAATTCCTGCTAATATTAAATGAACCTTGAATATAAAATAATATTTATTTATTTAATAATATTCTATGTATTTACCTAAACACTTATAAATACAAATAAAAATTAAATTCAACCAAATTATTCTATAATAAAATAATAATAAATTTATTTATTTTTTGATGATCAATATGGTTTGGAAATGTCTTAGACCCCATGGTGAGGCCCACCATGTCTTGTATACCTATTCACTAGAATATAACAGATTCTTGAATACACTATTTTTGTGACCCTCTAGGCCCTTATCTAAGTAGTAGTGAATAATATTCACATACCAAGAGTAGAGTCTAGCAACCCATCAAGTCCCCTAAAGAGACAAGTAATAGTAATATAAATGATAACCATTATATTAACACAAAATGTTTAATATAATCTCTTTTTATTTAGATATCACATAAAGCAGGAAACACACTTGTGTCATCATTCATTCTTTCTTAGTTGTTTATTGATCTAAATGGGAAAACTTACCTCTGACTACCTTGGACAAGGAATTACTAAGGTACTACCATCTTGATCAACCAGACATGATATATTACTTACTTGACTCAGAAGAGACAAATTATATCTTGACCATTCAACCAATGCCATACCACCAATGAAAATCCCAACACAATCTACCTCTCTATGACATCATTGTAATGGGTTTTTCCTTGCATCAAAGTACTCTATTAGATAACACACATTGATAATGATCTCAAGTCAGTAGACCAATACACATGTCCATAAATAGTAACATCTAATACACCAATAAAATGTGGTGTTTCGATTGGTAGGTATGTCCTCATGGTCTCACCTTCTAGAGATCACCATGTGAAAACTTAATGAGAAAAATTATCATTTCATATGATCCCCCAACACTGAATAGTCAGACATCAATAGTTTCTAGTCAGTATGATGTATCTAGACCACAATACTTTGTTTAAGATTAATATAATAGTATCTCAAGGTTCTCATTATAGCCTAAGATTTTTATAACCATTTGGTATTAAAAATAATCTATGGATATTACCATTTAAATAGTAGATGAAGAAATATATATACTATAATGGTAATATTGCTTCATGTATAACTTACCACATCCATGATATAGTAATAAAAAGTACTGTTTAGTTTGGCCTAAGGAACCCACTATTAAAACACTATAACTAGCACTATATCCAAATTTATAACTATCATTATTGGCTCTCAAATGATTAAAATAAAGTTTTGGATGAGTTATTACTTTAGTTTCTAGGTCTACCCAAACTTATCTATGTGTCTATTCTACTTTCCGTGACATTACCTTCTTGGGTAAGACTTATAAAGATATGATATCCCTAAGTATATTCCCCTTTTACCAATCTCTAAACATGAAATCTTAGCTAGTACCAGTAAAATAATTATCACCACGATAATACTTTATTTACTAGGTGTGATTACAAGAACTGGAACTATTAATTTCATTTAATACACTACTTCTTAACTACCTTAGAAGATGCAATGTACTTGGTATTTGTAGATATGGATACGACTATCTTGTATGAACTTCTCTCAATCATCACCTTATCCTGACTACATTATAATATCATATTGATCTAAAGTAATACAAGTATATGTCCCCATGTAATTATTGTCCCTTCCCCTCTATATACCAGGAACACATCTTTCTTACTTTGACAAGTATAATCTAATAGTTATAACTATTTACCTTATAGTTCTCCTATAACTGATATTTTCCTACTATAAAGATTATATTGTAAATATTATTTCTTATACATATCATGGGATACATGATTTATTTGTCACAAAAGTGTGAGGAATTAAACTCACCACTTTAATCTCCTCCCATGCCTATGCATGTATCCTTAAACATATTTATTCCATTTGACATATGTAAAAATTATCTATTAAATATTTACTACTTGTATTTTCAATACCTTTTTAGTATATGTATTATTGACTAGGTCTAAACAAACATTAGATACACCTTGGTAGATCTTGTTTCCTAGAACTTAGGTTTCTACATTAATTCAATCTCTCAAGTTTTACTTCCATCCTAGTCTAATTTAATTAAGTCCAATAGTTGTTTTACATATGTTACAAAACATATTTAACTTGGAAAATAGTGGTACTCCCACTAACCTCTTGTAGACATATGGAACAGATTCATTAAAAATGAATATTGAATGATCTTGTTTCTTACCTTAATCATTAACTACATTTTAGTAACTTACACCCATTATTGTCATTTTATGGTGTCATCATCCCTTTATGGTTTCATTATATAGACACCTTCCTTGATTGGTGATCTTAACATCCAATTCTTAATAAAATGATCATAGAAAATTACCTATGACATGTAAAATTCTAATGGATTTGGGTATAATGACTTTTTGTTACCAATAAAATATTATTAACACCAAACTTATACCATCCATGTATATTTTAACCTGAATACCCAACAAAGTATTTAAAATAATAAGCCCCATGTACATCCATATATGGAATAGATTATTCAATATCAATTGATCTTGCCAATCTTAGTTGTTTTCCATGAATTTCTTACTTGTAGGATTCATTACTCTCAATAAATAATGTTCAACCGGTTGTTGTGAATAAAAAACTATCACTATGGTTTTAGCCTTCCTTTATAGTACGTGTCTCTAGAAAATTATCTTTCCACACCTCTTGTAGAACTTGTTCTTGTGCCAACCAATTGTGTACAATTGGAATTGACTAAATCCAAGCCAATATTTATCCCAATATCTAAAGTAAATATGTTCACCCTCTTATATAAGTGTATCCTATCACTTGAATATAAGTTTTCTATCACATGGATTTATGTAATATACAAAGAAAACATTACGATAATTACTTTAGATTCACAATTTATTTTTATTGATGCAAGTTTGTTTATATCCTTAACAAACACTTTGCACCAAAAACATTTTCATATAACATAATGGATTTCCATCATATTATAACTCACATGATATAAATTTTTCATTATATTTGGAAAATGGTTATATAATATCACCATTTTTTCAAAGTACGTATTAAAAGAGAAGTTTTTCACAATTCATATAAAACTCAACATTGATTCCCCTTATACCATAACTCTAATGAGAATAAGGAAATTTGTATTTAATAACTTATCCATGATAAATTTTATTAATAAATTTTAACATGTAAGAATCATCATTGATCCTTCTTATTATCATCATAGATTTGATGAGGATAAGGTAATGTGCATTTCATAATTACTCCATGTTATATTATATTGATTGATGAATACTTGGTCAAGATATTCTTCTATGTACCAACCCAAATAATCTTATATCTTCTTACCATGAATATAGAATACTTAACCTTCATATTCATTAGTAAACACTTAAATTAATTTTAATGAAGTATATTTACCACTTTCTTAACCTTGTAATAGTTTATTCTCTCTAGATGAACCAATTCCGAAAGATATATAGGGTAACTTTATTTCCAAAGGTTTATTTTTCCAAAATAAATAAGTATTTATATCAATTAAACCTATGGTATTTATCTTTATTGAGTCTAAATACCATAATAGGTATATTTCTGATGTACACATTTAGTTTTACATGATAAATAATTATCATTCCACAAATTGGTATATAATTCTTGGATTTTATATTCATCATGTATTTGAAACTATTCATGTATTACTGAACTATTAGTTGAGTATTAAACACCACACAAAAAATCCATTTCTAAAATGGAATAATGTCTCAATGTGTCCATTTGACACGTTAGATTAATATTTTTGTAATACTTAAATAATGTTCAACTAGAATCAATAAACTTAGCAATATAAAAGTTGTGTACTTCTCACCACTGACTTAGGAACCACCCTTTCTCAACTAATTGGAGAACACACCTTACTTATTGTAATGTTTATATACTTAGTTATTATATTTAAATAATTATATATAATAATAATATTGTATTTAATAACCAAAATTATAATAGAAACATTATTTACAATTTATGAATATATATAGAGAAGAAGTGACTATATTAATCTTCGATTCAGTTTATATCATTTAAACTTTCACAGAAATATATCCTGACACATGAAGAAAATAACATCCTATTTCATACATATTTTCTTTGAAATACATTAAGAAGGTGCCTTTGGAATCACTCTTTCCATTAGGCTTTTTTTCCATTTTCTTTCAAACCTGTTCACCATAATAAATAAAAATTAATCTTTTTTTTAATGTTTTTATAGCATGGAGAACCTTACTCAGAAAGTAATGAAACATTTTATTCATACTATTAATTTTGTAATGTTAAAAATAACTTGAGTAAATTTGTTAAAATGATATGATAAATTTATCCCTTAAAATATCTTGATCCAAATTTCAATTTACACATATCCAGTATAATCACCACCTATTCATATTTGTCCTTCTCTTTCTACTCACAATATTCTCGAATATGAGACAATATGTAAAATCATCCATATCAATATGTTGTATCCACAACTCACACTAGATGTTGATTATAAAATTATAACATAACCATCTCATGCATCACACATGAGTATCCTATAAGAAATTGTTACAGCCTTGCTTCCTGAGGTGCATTAACAGGTATTGGCAACACCAGTACCTTCAATTTGTGATGTGGTAGTACTTTGAAAATGTGCATGTATTATTATTGGGAAACTCATGATGGTGAGTAAATTAAATTTATTCAATAGTTATCATGGTTTAATTGTGGTATTAATTTCTAATTTCTATAAAAATAAAATCTAGCATATTGGAATTTGTTTCATGATTTCCAATTTAGACATTACAAATTTCCAAATCATTAAATGTCTCTCACTAATTTATTAAACTCTAGAAACTCTTTGTTCTAGAATCATAATAATTTATCACTTAAGTATTCTAGTGTAAAGTATCCTTTAAACCTCTTATAGTCTACAAGATTTGGATATGCCAGTACTTGGAGAGTTTCTAGGTACACTCTAGACTGGCCAACCACATTTAACTCATGGCTCCTTGATTTATTAAGTGGAGTCCCAGATTCTAAAATCATAAACATTATTTAGTCAACACTTGCATCTAAAGTTGAAACAATCTAGATTTGGATACTTATTTTCCACAAAATTTAGTTAATTAAACCCATCACTCTCATAAGAACTCTTAGGTAGTAGGATACAACATCAACTTTGGATAACGAGCACCCCGTACACCCAGTTTTTTCTAAATTCAAATGATAGAAGGAATTTTTGACTTAATATTTCTTTGTTGGTTTTAAATATTTTCTCGATAAATGTAATCTATTTCTATTAATTTGTTCATTCTAAGTTGTCGCGCTCACAACAGAACATTAATAGAAAAAAAAATCATCATGTATTTATGAATTTTAATGTTTATTATTTTATGTGATTTATACTGCCATTCAAATGCATAAAATAACAAACACAGGCATAATGGACATAAATTTTTTTGAATGGTCTTGAGAATCTAATATTGGTTAATCCATTTAAACTCAATTAATCAACCATGACCTGGGGGTATTACACCTGAATCATAGATTGACTCATGATGCAACTAGTCCCCCAACCATTGCGTCCACTTCTTATTTTCATTTCACCTCGACTTGGTGTGGCCTATGTCTTACACTTTCATCATCATAATAAAAATGTATTCGCACATAGTTGAGGGGGTGTTGGGAAGAATATTGTTCATAAAAAAATATTTATGGATGTGCAGGACCTTTTATATATTTAAATGAAGAATATGATGCGTAGAAATTCATAAAATTAACTACTTATTAAAAACATCACATGCAGGTAATAAAAAATTAAATAAAAATAACTAGACATACTTAGATTCAGTAAATGCTCAAGACCATCTTGTGAAATAAAATAAAATTACATTAAATTTAAATTATGAGGACATTTAAACAAATTACTTGAATTATTTCAATTCAAATAATTTATTCAAAGAATTTATTCGTCCCTGATGTCAATATGATTTTATTTCAAAAAATTAAATTAATTAACTAATTAAATCCAGCACCTAAGTTAAATTAATTTTTCTCAGAGTATAAAAATATTAAAATTTTAATCCAAAAAATAATATTTAATTAATTTAATTTAATAATAAAATAAAATTAATTAATTTAAATTATTATTTATTATATGAAATTTTATCGGGTCTTTAAATCCCACCCAAGCCCATTATGGGTTGATTCATAACCCCATAGGCCCATTTTGGGATAAGAAGATGAGGGTGAGGTTGCTGGCATTTGGTCCGGGAAAGGTAGTGGGGTAGCTTCCCATGGAAAGAGGAGAACATGGATGGGAGGCGTCCATTAACCCTCCTGTTTTTTAAATAAAGGTTTTTTTGTTAATGTCTACCCACCACTATGGTTTTTCCAGTCTATGTTTAGGATTTTGAATAAAATTCCACCCCTTTGTTTTTTTTTGTTTTTTCAATTGTGGTGTTTTTATCAAATCTTAGAAATAAGGTTTTTAAAATTATATCATCAATATTTTATTTTGATGAATTCCACATCTATATAGAATTGGGATCCATGCTAGAGAAAATTGTTCCGACCATCATCGACCGGAATGCTTGGGTTCACTAGAAGACCAAAACTGACAAATATAACACATATCAAATATATGTTTTAATTTTTGAATACTCATCAAAACCACTACTTGTGATCAATATTTTTTTTCAGATGACTATAACTTGGCCCTATGATATCTAATCAAAATGAGTTTAGATCTGTTGGTACCTATTTAAAACCCTCAACTTAAATTTTAAGTAAAATAATTTCTCTTGGCATAGAAAATTCATGCGATCATTCTGATACCAATTGAAGGTACTGAGGAGCATAGTGGAAGCTGGCGGGCTAGGCACTTAAATTTTTTATTACCAGAGTTATGAAACTTATCATCTCTAGTGACCAAAGCTCTGATAGAGGTATGAGGATCTCACATGAATTTAATAAACCAAAAAATAAATACATGAGTACCTAATCTGATTTAGTGGTGTTTTATGCTGTATTAAGCTGCCAATGACCATTTCTCATTGGATCTAAAGTTGAAACACTCTAGATCACCCACATACACTTCAAGAATCCACTTGATCACCATTTTTCTAATTCCTGGTGCTAGAACATAGCTCCAATGAATCCTTCAGCATCATGACTATAACCTCTATCACGTGACTTCGATCTGTTGAACGTGTTCTTACATCGATCACTCAGATAAAAACTTTATCTTCCTATAATGTAGGAGGAGATAGAGGCTCAAAATACCGAGAAGGGTTCCCCGACCCCCGGAAATAAAGCACTCACTAAATAAGTAATAAATAAATAATAATGAAGAACTAACTGAATCATAAATATTATTGATATTTTATCCCACACTTTTTCGTATATATTAAATATATTATGTGATAAAACAGATTCATTTAACTCAACTTGTAATTCCAACTAATAATAAATGATCATTGAATATTAAATAATATTTGTTTGTTTAATATCATTCCATGAATTAAATTAAAACATTTAAATAAATTTAATAAATAAACTCAACCAAATTATTTTATAATAAAAATATAATTAATTAATTTATTTTTTAGTGATCAATAATGCTTGGAAAACTCTCGGACCTCGTGGTGGGGCCCACCATGTCCTGTTTACCTATTAACATGAATAGAGCAGATTCTTGAATAAACTATTCTATATGACCCTCTAGGACCTTATCTCGATATAAGTGAATATTATTCACAAACCAATAGTGAATTTTAGTGACCCATCAATACCCCTAAAGAGATAAGGAATATCTATAGTAATGAAAACCATCCTATGAACATTCACTATGTAATATTATCTGTAACACCCCGAGATTTTATGAGATAGATTATTTTTAATTTCTTTGACGTCTTATGTTTTAGGCTACAATAATATCATCTTGCGCTATATGAAACACCATTTTAGCTTTTAGTATACACAATACTATTATTTTCTTGTGTTGCACACAATTTTAAGCTCTTTTGATAGAATTAATTTCACGCAACACTGAGTATCAATTTCGTTCAATGTATAAATGAAATAAGTTTGGATTATGTTATACGAAACACCAAATAAATCTTTCAATACGAAAAACACTGACTTGGCTTGCGTTACATGCAAGAGAGACCTTCCTCTATAGCTTGTGTTGTACGTGATACTGAGTTTCACTAAACAACAATATATTTTTAAAATATTATTATTTAGTGGGATATAAACTATCTGTTAAGAATGTTATTAACCAAATTTTGAATTTTATATAACATTAGAATTCATCTTACACATTTTATAGAACATGGTATGAGAACAAAAATCAATTTTTTGGATAAAAGAAGTAATTTTCAAAAAATGAAGTTTTACCACCTTTTGATGGCGTACCCATTTTAAATATGGTTTTGACACTTTTATAAGTTATATTTGACAATATAAACTTATTATTTTCAATCGGGACATAAAAATTTACTTTTTTTTTTGAAATTTTGGTATTTTTCTGATAAAATTCAAATTTTAATGAATAGTGAAAAATACTGCATTTTAATTCAAAACTGCATTTTCATCTAATTTATTTATATAGTTAGATTATATTTTTAATTGGTTTTAATGTTTAATTATATTTAGTTTTTATCATTTAATACAATTTTAATAATTAGAAGTAATTTTACTTTTAAATTAGACATAAACACATGTCAATATTTTGATAGTTATTACTTCTTAAAAAACTACTTTTTTGGATTTGACAATAGGAATTAATTATAAATTAATTATGAAAAATTATGTGTTTTTAAGTTGGAAAAATGGATTCAATATTTGAAATCATATGTTTGAAATTGTGTAAATTGGTACCTTTTATTTTTGGACGTTATGAATAGTAACTTCAGTAATTATTTTATTTTCTAGGGTTAAAGGGTAAATATGGTAAATAAGGGTAAAAAATAATATTAATATAATGTGAAAATACCCTAACACATGTACTAATACTATTAGATAAGTTATTTACGACCATGGGCATCCTTGGGTCTATTTTTGGACCCCATGGATTCACTTGGATGTGAAAATGACATTTTATAATAATTAATTTAAAGTAAAGATAATTATAACCTAAACATATATCTTTTACTAAAGAGATTTAATAGAGGGTTATATAACTGATATCTATATATATATATATAAATTCATTAGAAATATAAAAATATTTCCAACATCATGGTATTTTATTTATAATTGTTAGACATTTTATAAATATATTTATTTATGACACAATTATGATGTACTGAATACGTCATTAATGAAAGATTCAAATAAATGAATCTATAAATATTAAAATAAATTTAATTTGAACATTTTTATTTCATACAGTAATTTTATGGATTCCATTTACATATTATGGATGAGTTAATGAATTTGGTTTGAAGTAACAAGGTAGTTATGAATTTTTAAAAAAGTTAAGTATAAATAGTATCCAAAATTGATATAACTCATAACCTAAGACATAAAATAGTTTATTAAATGATATTAAATTACTAAAAATATATGATTCGTCCAAATGGTTAATATAAGTCTAAATATGTCATAAATAACTTTTTTTGGGTTTTCTGACATGATATGGTAATTACATTAACCCACAATGTGTAAATAACATGATATCACTATAAGATTAAAAAACGGCTAAAAAAAGGATGAAACCAAAAAAATAAGGGTAAACAAATATTCAAAACATTTCTAAAAATTATTGTATTATGGGTATTAGAACCAAAATCATCTTATATTCTAATTAAATAAGTTTTGGATCATTTTAAATCGAAATTGAATTTATAATAAATTAATATTTTAGGACTTTCCTAATGTTCCCCTCTCCTCTCTTATAAAAGGGAACCTCCTCCCTCTCCTATTCATTCCATTTTCAGCCATCAAGATCTGAAAAACCCTGCCCATTTATCTTATCATTATCCCTAGTTACATTATATAGGTGCTGGTCTTCTAAAAAGACCAACTCTAGTTCCCTAAGAGGATGTTTAAAAGAGGACTGTCGAGGAAGAGGTAATCTCTTCTACCGATTATTTCAAATTTATTTATTATTCTACTTCCTATTGTTTAGGTGTTTCATTATTAATTAATAAAATTAGTATCAATTATATAATGAAATTTTATTATAAATATGAAACAACCTTATTTCACTTTCTATCCATCATACGAAAAACGAAATCACCGTGCGTGCGTACGTACAGATTACCGTCTGCACGCCATGGTGTAATCTATTTTCCCCATCACCTTACATGGACGGGTATAATTGTGTAAATAATAACTATATATGATTATTATAAAATTATACTAATTCTGAGATATTATAAACCATCCACTTCAATAATGTTCAACAACTATGGGAATGATATCGTCGCTCGTGCGTACGTACGGCTTACCATCTCCACAACGCGATGAGATTCATTCTTGATGTTAACCATTCAAAAATGATTATAAAGTATATATAATAAGTAATCATGAAATATATGACATAATAATTATACTTCATTTATTTATATATATATTTCTTTTACTTACTTCTATTCTATTTAATAAGGAAACGAAAATAACATTCATGCGTACGTACAACCTACCGTCTCCACGAACGGTGTATTCCATTCCATTTATCGATCTATTATATATATTTATATACTGAGTATATATGATATATAAATAATTTTTTAAATTATGGAAGTAATTAAATCATGGTATATATAATAATATCCATAATAACAAGTCCAAACACGTATGATAAATAAAACGATTATTACCCAAAACATTTCTTTAACATGGAATTGACAAATGAACAGATAATATAAAGTCATAAGTGAATCATATATGATATCATAAATATTATTATGGTTCTGTTACAAGTTAAAAGTTTTTTTAAACCCACTATATATGAGTTTCAGATATGTGTGGAAGAAATTGGACCTAAGGTAAGGGATAAATTTTCCAATCTCGTTTTATCCGAGATTATTTATTTTCAAGTATCTACTAAGGATATATTTATCATCTAGATCCATGTTTTATAAAAAATTTCTCATAAAATTTTTACTATTCTTCTATGTGTGTTTAAAGTCATTTTTATCCATTTTTTACTTTTACTACATGGATTCAAAGTAATCTTTATTTTATTTACCATAGGAGGTACTTTTCTGACTTATCTGAAAAAAGTAAGAGGAGAATGTTTTTTTAAACTTATACGGAATGAACGAGTTTTTACATCATAATAATGCCTTATTTATATAAATATTCTTCTACACTATTTAAATTTTATTATCAACTAAATTATTTTCTTTTAAAATTGCGTGGATTTTTGATAAAAGAATTTTTTTTGAAGAAGAAAGGATATTTTCCTGAAGAACTAAGTTCAAGTGGTTTATCAAAATTATTTTCCATTTAAGATGACAATATTGAAATAATGTTATGTTTCTATCCCTATTATTACTCAGATTTGATTGTGTTAATGATAAAATGGTATTTTTTATGGATTATGTTATGATGGAATGATGTTTAAAAAACCCATTTTATTTCATGGGTTATACTATGATGAATGATTTATGTTTTTGTGGAACATGTATGAATGATTTAATTATGAGATGGGTGGGACCTATATTTACCTCCAATGAATTGGGTAAATATTTATATCTCATGAAATATAAATGAATAGATTGACAAGTAAATTTGGTTTAGTAATACATGGTTGGGACGACAAGTAAGTCTGGTTCAGTAGTGGACTTTGTCCACTATGATGGTCTTGGAAGCAATGCCTTGGCTAATATGGAAATCATATTATGTGATTATTAGTTTTTCACAATTACATGTTTTATTCCAATGATATTATATCATGGTTAATGTAATTTTTTTATCCATTCATTACGTAATTCCAAGATTTATTTCATGACTCAATATTTTGATGTTTAAACTTTATGTTCATGTTTTTACGTTCAAATGTTTATGGTTTGTTTTATGTTCTCTATATTTAACCTTACTAAGAATTTGGGTTCACCCTTTATATGTTTTATTTTCCTGGGATATAAAGAAAGGTTTTAGTTAGGAAAACAAAAAGTGAAGATATTTATGGGAGATGTTGAAGATCTTTCTCCATGATTAAAAGATTTTGTTCCAAGTTTCCAAAGACACCAAATTAATACGACCGTTGGGCGTATGTTTGTTTCATGTATTAATTATTCCACAAAATAAATGTAATGTCCATGTGTGTCAAGCATGGGTCTCTACATTTGGTATCATAGTGAAGGTTTATCTAACATTTTAAAACTGTGATGCACAAACTTTAGTGATATCCTTAGAGATATTGCTAAGGTATGTCTAGGGATGTACCTAAGGTTAAGTATAAGTATAGGTTACAGTCATAGAATTATGATAACGATCAGGAATAACCTAGTATTAAACCTAGGATTTGAGATATTGAAATTACCCCCTTGATTATGTTGTTTTCATAGTATTATTTTTACCTCTCACACTATTCTTTTTTGGTTTTAGACAATGGATAGAACCCGAAGGAACCATGTTAATGATCAATGCACTATGCAATTTAATGATTGTCCTCCTGAACAACCAAATATTATGGGATATGTCATGAGAAATTTTATTTCTATATTTACACAAGATAAGAATCCTTATTGACTTAGAAATGAGTAGAGAAGGGTACAATATTCTATTTATTCTTTCATGAGGCAACGTCCACCTTCTTTCAGTGGGTATTCTGATCCACTTGTTGCTGAACAGTGGATCAGTACCATTGAAAATATATTTTCCATAATTCATTGTTCGAAACAAGAAAAAGTCATTTTGGATATTTACCATTTAGAAGGTGAATCAAACCAGTGGTGGAATTTAATTAAGAATACAAGGCACCAAGATGAAATTGAATCCATGGAATGGGAGGAGTTCAAGAGATTATTTTTGAATAACTACATTCATCGTATTCTTCAGAAAAATTAGGAAAATGAGTTCCTTGAGCTTAAGAAAAAGGATGATGAATCTTTTGGTACATACGAGGTGAATTTTTCAAGGCTTACAAGGTATTCTTTTAGATTTATCATCCAAAATAAAAGAAAAGTTGATCAATTATTTAGTGGCTAAAAACCAAGTCTTTGAAGGGCCTTAGATATAAGAGACTTCAGTGGCTATGAAGAGATTGTGTGTTGTGCTATCAAGGTAGAACTATAAGTTAGTTTTACATATCCATCTTTTGTTTTTTTTCAAGAAACGAAAGATGGATTACAAGGGAAAATATCATAATAATGGTGAAAATAAGAAAATTTTTTCTTATGATCAAAGTGTGGAAAGAAGCATGGTGGAGATTGTCTTAAAGGGAGTAGAAAATGTTTCAAGTGTGGAAAAGAAGTTCATCGAGCAGTTGAGTGCTGATTTAATGGGAAAAAGGTTTCTAAAGATGTGAATAGATAAAAGACTATATAGAATTCATGCCCACACCTCAATGCTACAAGTGCAAGGAAATTGGGCATTATGATAACCAATGCCCAAATCCAAGGGTTAATGATGATCGATGTCAGCAACCTCTTAAGGAAAAAGGAAAAGGGAAGTCACATGCAATCACTATTAGTGATTTTGAGTATGAAAATGTAGTGGTTGAATGATTAAATGTTTATGTGATGGGATTCAAAAATAGTGTTATGGAATCTCATTTATAGTATTATGGAATATTGGAATATCTATGTGTTGGTTTATTTTGATTTTCAATAATTGTGTGGTATTAGTAACCATGAAATGTGATTAAAATATTTTTTAAAGCACATGATATGAATATAATGAAGGTATAAGGATATAATGTGATTTTTGATAGTATTAATGAGCACATGACTGATAAGAAGACAAAGTGATATCATGGTTTGAGTATATATAATATTTGGTATTTTTGGTGCGTGTAAAGTGTTAATTTTGACAGAATGTATTTTTTCACCGAGGTTCTATAGTAATTCATGTTATTATCATTATTTAAAGAGAATACATGATTAAGGTATTCACATGTTTGGAATGTGACAACTAAGAACTTCCAAATGAGTTATGGAAGATAAATGTTAGGTCAATATAGTTCACCTCTTTCTAAATTTATATATATATATATATATATATTATTTTTTGAAGGATTTTAATGTTATCCATTTATGTATATTATAAGTTATTTTCCATTTTATGTTTGTTAGATTAATGTATTATATCATTATATGTGGACTTATGCATATTTTATTTCCTGTGCTAACCTTTTTTTGAGACAGATGGAATAACCTATCATTCTATTACATGACAAACACTTTACAAATGAAAAATTCAAATTCATTTCTTTAAATTATAGATGAAGTGGAAATTTCTCAAGGCACGACCAATGATGATATTATACTAAAATCAAGTAAGTATTTCTTCTCATGTTATTTATATTTAGGAAAAGGAATTGAAAACAAAAAATTTTATCCTAGTACTTTTTTATTTGATGAATCATATGGTCCCTTAAATCCTCCCATATTTACGGCTTTTTGGTTTTTATTTTTCTCCAAACCTTGTTCTCTATCACTATCCATCGGAACTTGATGGTTAGATTTCTCTTCCATATCCATGTTTTCACTTCCCACCTATGTTCTCCTCTGTGGAAACACAGTGATGAGTTACTTTGTGTAACCATTATGTTTCCAAAATTCCTTTTTAAAATTAATTTTTAGTATTCCTTTTTACGATGTGGGTTTTTATGAAAGAAACTTTCATGTAGAAAACCATTTATAACCCCAACAAATTTCGGGGTCGAAATTCATTTTAAGGGGGTAGAATGTAACACCCCGAGATTTTATGAAATAGATTATTTTTAATTTCTTTAATATCTTGTGTTTTAAGCTACACCAAGATTAGATTATTCTATATGAAACACCATATTATCTTACAATATATGCAAAACTATTCTTGTATTGTGTTACACATAATTTTAAGTTCTTTTGATAGAATTCATTTTACGCAACATTGAGTATAGATTTTTTTTAATTTATAAATGAAACAAGTTTGGATTATGTTATATGAAACACCAAAATAATCTTTAACTACACACAACACAAACTTGGTTTGCGTTACACGCAAGAGCGACCTTCCTCGATAGCTTGCGTTGTACACGATACTTAGTTTCACTAAACCACGATATATTATTAAAATATTATTATTTAATGTGATAAAAACTAGACATTATGAATATTATTAACCACATTTTGAATTCTATATAACATTATAATTTGTATTACACATTTTCTAGAAAATGGTATGAGAACAAAAATCGATTTTTTAGATAAAAGTAGTATTTTTCAAAAAATGTAGTATTACCATCTTTTTATGGCACACCGATATTAAATATAGTTTTTAAAACTTTTATAAGTTAAATTTGACCAGATAAACTAATTTTTTGGAATTGGGAAATAAAAATTTAATTTTTTTGAAATTTTGGTATTTTTCTGAAAAAATTCAAATTTTATTGAATAGTAAAAAATACAGTATTTTAATTCAAAATTGCCTTGTCATATAATTTATTTATATAGTTAGATTATATTTTTAATTGGTTTTAATGTGTAATTTTATTTAGTTTTAATCATTAAATCAAATTTTGGTTATTTCAAGTAATTTCACTTTTAAATTGGACATAGACACATGTCAATCTTTTGATAGTTATTACTTCTTAAAAACCCATTTTTTGATTTTGACTACTGGAATTAATTTTAAATTAATTATTGAAACTTATGTGTTTTGAATTTGAAAAAATGGACTCCATATTTGGAATCATATGGTTAAATTTTTTTAAATAGCTACCTTTTATTTTTGGACGTTATGAATAATATGTTCAGTAATTATTTTAATTACCATGGTTAAAAGATAAATCTCGTAAATAAGGGTAATAAATAATATTATAATAATATTTACCTACCCTAACACATATCCTAATCCTATTGTATGAGATATTTCAAACCATGGGCATCTTTGGGTCGATTTTGGGACCCCATGGATTCACTTGGATGTGAAAATTATATTTTATAATAATTAATTTAAAGCAAAGATAATTATAACCTGAACATATATTGTTTACTAAATCGATTTTAATAGAGAGTTATATATAATATCTATATGTATATAAATATTAATTAGAAATATAAAAATATTTCCTAAATTATGGTATTTTATTTATAATATTTAGACTTTAGATAAATATATTTATTTATGAAACAATTATGATGAACTGATTACCTCATTAATAGAAGATTCAAATAAATGAATTTATAAATATTAAAATAAATATAATTTGAACATTTTTATTTCATAATATAATTTAATGGATTACATTGACATATTAGGGATGAGTTAATTCCTTTTGTTCGAAGTAATAAGGTTGTTATGAATTTTTAAAAATGTCAAGTATAAATAGTATCCAAAATTAACATAATTCATAACGTAAAACATAAAATAGTTCATTAAATGATATTAAATTTCAACAAAAAATATTTATAAAAATGGTTAATATAAATCCAAATATGCCATAAATAACTTTTTTTGGGTCATTTTACATGATATGGTAATTACATTAACCCACAATGTATAAATAACTTGATATCACGGTAAAATTTAAAAAGGGTAAAATAAGGTCTAAACAAAAACAATAAGGATAAAAATAATATTCAAAAGTTGTATAAAAATTATTGGATGATGGTTATTCAACCAAAAATAATATTATATTACAATTTAATAAGTTTTGGATCATTTTATATTGAAATTTAATTTATAATAAATTAATATTCTAGGACATTCCTAAACTGCCCCTCTCCACTCTTATAAAAGGTCATCTCTTCCCTCTCATCTTCACTCCATTTTGAGCCTTCAAGCTTGTAAAAAACCTGAAAATTTATATTCTAAACTTCCCTAGTTACATTATATATATTTTGGTCTTCTCAAAAGACTAACTCTAGTGCCCTAAGAGGAAGTTTAAAGGGGGCACGTTGAGGAAGAGGTAATCTCTTCTACTGGTTCTTTCAAATTTATTTATTCTTAAACTTAATCTTATTTAGTTGTTTCATTATAAAGTAATAACATTAGTATCAATAATATATTTATATTTTATTATTGATATAAAACAAACTTATTTCACCTTCTATCCATCCTACAAAAAACAAAATCATCGAGCGTGCATACGTACAGATTACCGTCTCCACGCCATGGTGTAATCAGTTTTTCACCACCACCTTACTTGGATGGGTATAATGGTGAAAATAATAAATATATATGATTATTATAACATTATAATAATTCTGATATATTATACACTATCCACTTCAATATCTTTCAACAACTATGTGAACGATATCGTCACTCTTACGTACGTACGACTTACCATCTCCCCAACGCAATGAGATTCATTATCCATGTTAACCATTCAAGAATTAATATAAAGTATATATAATAAATAATCAGGAAATATATGACATAATAATTCTACTGGATTTATGTATATATATATCATTTACTTACTTCCATTCAATTTAATAAGGAAACAAAAATAACATTCATGCGTACGTACGACCTACCGTCTCCATGAACTGTGTATTCCATTCCATTTATTGATCTATTATATATATTTATATAATGAATATATATGAAATATGAATCATTTTTTCATTAGTTAAGTAATTAAATCATGATATATGTAATAATATCAATAATACCAAGTCCAAACACGTACGATAAATAAAACGATTATTACCCAAAACGTTGCTTTAACATGGAACTGACAAATTAATGGGTAATATAAAGTAGTAAGTGAATCATATATGATATCATAAATATTATTATGGTTGTTTTAAAAGTTAATAATATATTTAAACCCACTATACATGAGTTTCAGACACGTATAAAAGAAATTGTACCTAAGGTAAGGGATAACTTTTCCAATCTCATTTTATCCGAGATTGTTTATTCATAAGTATCTACTGGGGATATATTTATCATCTAGGTAGATGTTTTCTAAAAATCTTCTCATAAATTTTTTACAATTATTCTATGTATTTTTAAATTTATTTTTATCCATTTTGACTTTTAGTACTACATGGTTTGGAAGGAATCTTTCTTTTGTTTACCATACGAGGTACTTTTTGAATTTTCGGGAAAAAGTATGAGGATAATGTTTTTTTAACTTATATGGCTTGAACGGGATTTTACATCTTAATGATACCTTATTTACCTGAATATTACTCTATAAAATTTCAAGTTTATGTTCAATTAAATTATTTTGTTTTAAAATTATGTGGAATTTTGAGAAAAGAAAATGTTTTTGAGGAAGAAAGGATATTTTCCTCAAGAACTAAGTTCAAGTGGTTTATCAAAATCATTTTCAATCTAAGATGATAGTCTTTAAATAGTGTTATGTTTCTATCCCTACTATTACTCTGATTTAATTTTTTTGATGATGAAATGGTATTTTATATTGATTATGTTATGATGTGATGATGTTTAAGAAACCAATTTTATTTCACGGGTTATACTATGATGAATGATTTATGTTTTTGTGGAACATGTAAGAATGATTTCATTATGAGATGGGTGGGACCTATATCTACCTACAATGAATTGGGTAATGATTTATATCTCATGATATAGACATGACTGTAATGAAAAGTAAATCTGGTTTAGTAATACATAGATGGAAGGACAAGTAAACCTAGTTCAGTAATGGACTTTTTACACTATGATAGTCTTGATAGTAATTCCTTGGCTACTATAGAAATCACATTATGTTCCTATTAGTTTTCCATAATTACAAGTTTTATACCAATTCTATTCTATCATGGTTAATGTTCTTTTATGATCCATGCCTTACGTACTACCAAGATTTATTTCGTGACTCAATATTTTGATGTTTATACTTTTTGTTCATGTTTTTACGTTCAAATGTTTATGGTTTGTTTTTGTTCTCCATGTTTACCATTTATGAACATTTGAGCACACCATTTCTATGTTTTATTTTCCCCATGATATAAAAAATGTTTTTCGGTAGGAAAAAAAGGGGAAGATCTATGGGAAATGTTTAAGATCTTTTACCATGATTAAAAGATTTTGTTCCGAGTTTCCAAAGACACTAAACTAATATGATCTTTGGGAATCTATTTGTGTAATGTATTAAGTATTACACAAAAGAAATTTAATATCCATATACCTCAAGATTGGGTATCTATATAATCTCTTTGTCTTTATAAATATCATAAAGTAGGGAACACACTTCTGTCATAATCCTTTCTTTATTTTTTTTATATAATTGGACATACTTACCTTCGACTACCTTGGCCAATGATTTATAAAGGTACTACGATCATGATCAATGGGGCCCAATATATTACGTCCTCAAATCAAAAGTGAAAAATTCTATCTTGATCATTAACCCAAATTTATACCACTAATTATGCACATAACACAAGATATCTCACCATGACTTCATTTTCATGGTTTTTTCCTTAAATGAAAGTACATGTTCAAATGAAACACATTGATAATGATCTCAATTCAGTAGGTCAATACACATGTCCATATATAGGAACATCCAATTATAGCCAAAACATGTATTTTTCTTATTGGCGGGTATATAATCATGATCCCACCTACTAGAGATCACAAAGTGTGAACTTCATGAGAATAAGTCTCATGTTTACGAGTCTCCAACACCTGATAATAATAAATCAACTGGTTCTTGTCAGTATGATGTATCAAGACCATAAAACCATTATTTAAGATTAGTTTCATAGTATCTCAAGGTTCTCATTATAGAATGAGAACTACTATAACTTTATAATATGATAAATAATCTATAGAAATTAGCATTTAAATATTTCATGTAGAAATATCTAAATTTTAATGGTAAGAGTGATTGATGTATAACTTAATGTATTAATGATATGGTAATTGGAAATTAATTTTTAGTAGGGTTTAGGGAACCCACTGTTATAAAAATTGGGTCATCTTACCTGACACCCATAAAGCATTGAAAGAATCCCCTGGGTGATCCATTTATAGGAATGGGAAACCTTGATGTGTATAAATTGGTGATTATGAGTTTAATAAAAGAAGTTTATAATTATTATTTTTTAAGTACAACCATAATGAAACTATATTTCAAGGTTCCAAAGGCTTTTGAGATGTCAAATTTGAGGATGAAATTCCCACCCTTTATTTTATTCCTCATAAGAATTATACTTTCCTAGAAAGAGAAAAGAAGATTTTGGATTCTCCTGATAGATAGGGAACCAAAATGATTTATAGTGATTATTTACTTGACCATGTTTCATATTCTATCTATACTATATTTTTAGATGATTTTGGGAATGGTGTTCCCAATTTAAACTATCCTAGAATCCCTAATATCAATGGAATTTTCCTTTTTTGGGTATAAGTTCAATGAAGTTGGAGTTGGGGCCATATGGTATGGACACCTGGTTCAATAATTCACTCACAAAATTCTTCACATATTTATGGATTATGTCCCAATATAATATAAAACTTTGATGGTAAACCCATCAGGAGTAGCCACACTATCTATGTGAGTGAGAAGAGTGCATTTTTAAATTAGTCTTTAGAGGGAGGGGGGAGATAAAGCCTTAGTTTTGGTGCTTCTCAAACCATTTTGGTATGTTAGTAATCATTATATGATTTTTTTCAATCCCATTATCAGAATAGAGCCTTTGAATATAATCAACCACTTCATTGGTGATATCATTTTTATAAGTGAAGAGGCATTCATTGATCTTAAGGTAATTAATTCCTCCCCTAGATCTTTTTTATTTTTGAATATGATGGAATTTTTTAGAATTACTATCACCATTATATATCTATCTCACATGAATTCGATTTATGGTTAATGTCTTTTTAATTTTCAAAATTTCATCCATCATTGAAAGAGATTATAGATATTACCTTGAGAATGTTTCTTGGTCCTAGTTTATAATCCTATAGCATTTAACTAGAATTTATTATCTTTTATTTTATCATTTACTTTAGAAAAATACTTCTTACTACACTCCATCATGTTCTCCTTAATAGTTTTTATCTTGTAGGTATGTACATGAGGTGGACTCCCTAGGGAGCTCAATTTCTAACCTTCTAGAACATTTTCAATACAACTTGGTGTGACCATAAAAACATTATTGAATTTAAATGGAAGGGTGGATATCCTTTCCAGATCAATTAAGAGCTTAATGATTATGGGATTGTGTTTTGAGTGGTATTAGGGAAGGGTGAAACTAGTGACCTCGATAGAAGCACCTCCATCATAAACTTGGACAAAGAATTTATCCAGTTTATTGGATTTCCTACCATTTAAATTGTATCTGATCCATGTGAAATTAGATCTATAAATAGATACATATATAAAATTACATTGGTCAATGCAGAGTGAGAACTCATGTGAGGAAATCTTATTGAAATTGGTCTGAGTTTTCTCTTCAGGTATTAGGATAATACTAAATTTACTTAGAATAATCCATTTGTGATTCATGTGAATAAAAATATTTTCCAACTCCCTCCACAGATATATTTCGATGATTTATTAACTTGATGCATAGATTAAAGAAATAATTAGAGAATTTCCTTGAAGAATGAGGGATATAAAGATACTCTGGGTTCCTTAATTATATGAAATAAGTTGGATGATATTAGGTGCAAGGACTCAAATGTGATCCATTTCATAATTATGAGAGTTATGAAAAAAACTATATCCAAGGGAATCCTAATTGATGAACTTACATTTTTAAACAAAATATTTGGTTCAGCTAGTCTAATTAATATTAGGTTGTAAGTCACAATAAAATTTCTAATTATTGTGATCATTGGAGAATTCCCAAGCCCTTGAAATTTTCAGTAGTGTATTCTCATTATTTAAGAGTTTCCCCCTTTTTAGAGGCCCTCTATATTGTTGCATGCCTGCATGATCTTTCTTCACTTGACCTTTTACTTTTTCCTTCTTTCCCTTGGGTGTTATATTTTACAATGATTTTCTATTTCCATCAATTGAAATGGTCTAAATCTGTTTGTGTTTAGAATGGTGTAAAATATCAACATCATCAGCCCAAAGAACACCACTCATAGAAGTGAATTTTTTATTAGATTGAATATGATTAGTATTTTTCTCCTCATAGATCTTTATTCTAGAAGATTTAGTAGAGGTTACCTATGAGAAATGGATTTACATTTTAGCATTAGTGACTTATACCTCATGTTGGTTTTTATTCCTTTAAGTTTTTCTAGCTAAGTGGGACATCCTATAGTGATTCTCCTATATTCACATCAGGGGTCCTCATATTTTCTAATGATCTATCAGCCCAAGCCAGGAATTCAGGTTCCACATCTAATTCCATCTCAGAAATGTCTGTCACAACAAGAGTGGTGATAGTCTATCTAGATGAGGATGGGGCATACAAATCGTCCTATTCATTCCCATCAGGGGCCATCTCAAAAGATCCATTTACCTTATTAGACAAACTAAGAGGCACCTCCTCTGGATTTAACTAAGTTCTGGTCAAAACCTCCTGGTTTAGGTTGGGTTCCTACTTATTTTCCTCTTGTGCATTCTCATATGGGCTGTCTCAAGAGCTCTAGTATCCTTGTCCGATAAGATAAGGGGGAACTCCTCAAGATTCATCTCAGTTATGGTTATAGCCCCTTGGTTTAGGTTGGGTTCCTTCTTCTTGGATTCCTATAGATGTTTATCCTCTAGTAAGAGGTCCTCTGAAAACACATGCTGATATTGGAGGGAATTAATAACTTCTTCCAACTCAATGATACCAATTAGATAGACAATTTCATTATCTAGTTCATTTAATTAAATCTCAAGGGTTGAAGGGGCTAGTCCAGAGTAGAGATCTTCCATCGGGGTATGGTTCCCCTGTACAATACTAGCTTTTGATCCCTTTACTCCATCATTGGAACACTCAGGGTCCATGTTTTCATGAGGACCAGAAGTTAATATTTTGTCTTTATATTTTCTCCTTCGACTTCGAGCATCATCATTCCCCTTTTACAAAAACTTCAAGCTATGTAACTATTTCACTTAGAGTATATTTGTCTAAATAAATTTAAATCAATCTGAATTTGGGCTTCCTATCATATTGAATCTCAAGTTTAATTCTATGAAACTTGGTTTTCAATAAAACTTTTTCAATAAGTGTCTCAACTATATCAACCTCTATAATAATCCTAGTATAATGCCAAAATTTTGGATTATTTATTTTTA
Source organism: Viscum album (assembly GCA_963277665.1). NCBI lineage: Eukaryota > Viridiplantae > Streptophyta > Magnoliopsida > Santalales > Viscaceae > Viscum > Viscum album. The sequence goes on from OY728140.1 coordinate 500,284,344, forward strand.
TGTCCATATTGATTGTATTAACTGCTAAAGAGGCTATATCCTAAAGTATCCATAGGTTCCAATACTGGAAATTAATCTTATAGATGTGAATCCCAACCTATGTATGTGTGTTCCTAACATTTCCAAGATCAACATTTTTGTCCCCTTTCTGAATTATTAGAAATACAAGATTTAATAATACAGAACCTAGGCTCAATTCATTTCATTTTAAATATTTTGAAGGGAATAAAACATGGTAATATCATCTCCCTTAAACATTATCCTCCAATCATCAAAACCCTAAATCTTCGCAATCCTTCATGTTAGATAATTGAACATCCATAGATTCTCCCATTTTGGATGAATTAGTTACATAGATTCAATACTTCTTTCAAAATGGTTTGATTAGATGAAACAAGAACAATTCATCCCTTCCTGATAAAACTTATAGAGAGGGGATATTGAATTATGAAAATGATAAATTGGTGGTTGAATCAACCACATGTGTGAAGTTATTATTTGGACCAAACTGTTTGAGGTGGCAGACTTCATAACTTTTTATTTTCTTATCACACAGAAATAAAAGATCTCTATTCCAAACATGATCTATTAGATTTATGGTTAGATATATATTGGATGGATTTTTTAGGGAATCATCCATTGCATGAAATTCATGACTGCTGAGTTTATGTTTTCCCCTTTCCTCCCCTTATTCCACCATCTAAAAACTCTTACCATAGTCAACTTAGAAATATTCCTAAGTGCGTCATCATCATCATCCTTATAACCCTATTCCATCAAACCTTTTATATATAATAATTTAACTACTCACATTATTTTCACTAATACATCCTAACTCACATGGGATATTAAGTAAAATTCACTTTAAACTTTGATCGATGTAATTATTTATTGGGAAATTTGAACTTCTTTAATTACAAACATACCCCCACAAGCCACTTAGACATTATATTTTCTTAATAATATCTTAAAAAGATACACAAACCATTTTGTGTTAAGAAATAACATTTATTTCCTTTAAATATTACTATTAAAAAAAACTCTTTCATATATGGTATTCTATGTGTTTGGAACATTTTTATTATAAAAGTTAATTTTATTAAAATATACCCCTACTGGGTCGTGGGAACACATTACCACATATTTTAACAAACATCAAAATAAACACATTAACATGGATAAACACTTTATCCTAGATAAACACTTTTATCCAAATCTTCTTCTCAAAACATGTTACAAAAATTTATGAATCATAAACCATGTTTATATAATTAATTATCTAATGTTGTTAACAATAACTCTTTATTATCATAAATTTTCTCTTATCAAATAAGATAAATGATAGGAAGATACACATCTTTTACTTAGATTCATTTGAGCTTGATAAAATCCTTTACATTCAAATCCTTGATATAGTAACTATTTACTTCATATCATGAATATAAAATACAAGATCAATCAATTATTACTTTTATTTCAAACTCTTATATATATAAACAATTCTATGAAATATACATTTGGCATCATATAACCTTGAAAATTATATAATTAATTACTATTAAATCCATATCCATAATTGAAATTACACTGAGTTTCACAAACTTATTCCGGAACATCTTATATAATCTAATCATATTGAATTATTTCTCTTCCTTCCTAAAAATTCAATGTTTGAAGAAAATTGACAGACTTCTTGAATAAACATTGTTAAAAATTTCAACAAATTGTTCTTCTTTGGGTTTGAAATTTTACCTACTTGTATTATCTAGACAAAACTTTAGAACGTAAACATCATATGATCAGTTCATATATATTTCCAGCATTTTGAGAATATCAGGTAAACATTCTTTAAATTCAATAATATTTTTCATAACATTACCATAGATGATAATAAGATAAATTCCATAATAAAAACATGGAATTTTTAGTAACTTATTAAATTATGTTATAGAATTTAACAAATCAAAACTATGTATATAAAAATTTCATCATATCCTTTTTTTAAAAAATAATTTTTTTCATGCTCTTCCCAAGAGAAAAATGAGATAATACACATATTATTACAAGTTCATACAAGATTGAATCATCCAAATGATCAATGAAAAATATATTTTTCTCCATTACTTGAAAAAAAATCAAGCATAAATTCTTTTCATATTCTAATTTTTTTTTATATTTACAACTATTTGTAAAACAAAAAGTTGGTATCATATATCTATCAGAAAAATGGAATTGATTTCTATTTCCAATAATGTTTAAGAAAACTTTTAGTCTCACCAAGCCATTTATCATAATCAATCATATTTAATATCATTTTACATACCCAATAATATTAAGTATATGATACTCAAATCATTTATTTATCCAATTATATTGAGTATATGAGTGTATAGTAAGATTTATTTGGTTATTTTTCATCTAATTCCTTTAAAACCTTAAATAAATAACTTTATACTTTAATAAGAAACTACATTCACTTATTGAAAAACATAAACACTTGGTTACTAAGGAAGGAACAATTCAAACATATATAAGTTTATTTAATAAATTTTCTTAAATCAAAAATATTGTTTAAGAACTATTATTATATTACCAGTATTATGATTAACTTACATTAAGATACTCCTTACAAGTATTAATGACAAATTTTATCTTGTTGATGATGATGATATTATCTAAAACATAAGATTTTATCATATGAGTTTCATGTATCCTTAACCATTTAATAAAGTTTTTTATTAAATGGGATACCATGAAAATAATGATTTTTTGTTGAAAAACATCGTATCCATTAGTGGTCCAAGATCCATATTTCAAAATGAATTACAATGATTATCACTTAAATAATACATGAATATATCAGAAAAAATATGAACCATATCATATATGAATATTTCATAGTTCAGTGAAAAATTCTTTATCCAATCCATCATATGGATATACTCAACTATATTACTCTAGTATCCTAACAGTTAGGGTTTCCCACCTAAGTGTAACCCAAATAAAGTTCCAAGAATGAGACGATAAAGAAAAATCAAGGGTTTATAATATAATATTTATAATACTATCAAGGTAATCTAAAGTCACTTATATCTTTCTTTCCTTACCCAATATAATCTCGGGGTACTCATACAGAGTGCGACAATACCTAGTTGAATGATGGAGGTCAAGACATGTTCTACATTGGAAGGAATTTCAAGTTTAGTATTTTAATGGGATTTTAATATCATATCATATCTCATGTTATTTTCTTTATATATTCATAATTATAGTAATTTATTTAAGAATCATATTCCCTCCACCAAACCAATTTGTTGAAATCATAATTATTTGTAACTATTTACACAACCTACAAGTTTTTGCTACTCACAAAAAATTGGAAGTCAAGTATATTCATACATATTTTAGAGAATTATATTCATTAAGCACATGGAAACTTCATGTAAATGTTTATAAATCTCCACATGAGTAAGCCTAAAATTCTAGATATCCAACCCAATTAACTTTCCTAGACCCGGAAAATGCCTCTAGGTAAGTAGGTAGTTTATCCCTAAGTCCCTCTACTCGAGGAAACCTTACTCAAGAGATTATCCAATTTATAATAACTCATACACCTAATATGTAAAAATTATATTTAAGAAAAAAATAAATATAAAAAAATAAATTAAAAACCCACGTTAAGGTGTATGAAAAACTAAATTCATTATCGAGTCACTCCTAGCATGGAAATGCAAGGATATATCCTAGAAGCAGTATAATATTTTAAATAGAAGCATACATCACTGATCATATAAATATTTTCTAACTATGAATAAAATAGGGAATAAATTCAAAATAAATGAACAATTCAAATATTTAAACTTGAGATAATCATTTATGAATAATTCATAATAATACTATAACAGCGACGAATCTATAGCAGCCCGGGCTCTATAGCAGTACTATTCACCAAAGGGCCCTTTGAGCAAAAAATGGGTTTTCAAGCCTTGTATTCAGGCCATTTGGACTTGGGACTTCAGGATATGTAATGGGTCTCCCTCTACCTAGAAAAAAATAGGTATTTTATTTAATAATAAAATGAGGCTTCGACCCTAACTTTTTTTAAAAAAATTATGAACAATTTATAAATAAGATCTAACTATAACCCCTTTTATAATTTTTTAAATTTAATGATATGGTAATTACATAATTATGAATATAAAAATTTTATATTGATTCCAATATAAAATCTTTCATATTAATCATTATAGGGAATTTTCATTTTTAAATATATGATATTATAGGAATTATAAAATATTTAAAATTCAGTTTCTATGAAGTGAACATTTTACATAATTTAAATATTATATACTTATTCATTATTTAAACCACAATCATATCAATAATACGAGAACTTTTGATGTGTCTTAAATAATAACAAACTAAGGGCCCCCTTTTATTTTGAAAATTTAGAATAATTAATTATAAATAATTCATAATATAAATATTAAAATTTTAAATTATGGCCTTATTTCATAATTTATAAATTTTTATGTATAATTTCTTATGATTTCTAAATAAACTATTTTATTTCAATATCATAATAATTTCCAAAAAAATTGTTGACTTGTATTTTAAATATTAATATTTAATATTTGGGAATATTATTCTTCATAAAAATTTATTTAATTGTAAAAAATTTACAATTAATTAATATATAAACCTTTTATAAATTAAAATATCCCAATATACCTTTTATAATGATTTATAAAAATTTTATAAACCATTAAATTAATTTAATCATTTAGAAAAAAATTTAAAATATATTTTTTACCTTTACTCATAGTGTTATTCTTATGTAACAGTCAAACCTTTTACCCATACATAGGCATTTTGGAAGTCGTTTCACAAAGGCAAGTCACTACTTACTTTTACACATCTTAAATGTAACGTTATTCATAAAGGTAATACAAATATTATTTTTTTGCAACTCATTCTACATTAGGGTGCATAGGATATTACCTTTATGTAAATGCTTCATGTAAGAGTATGTGTTGTTTAAAATTTATATACCCTTATATAACAATTGTGTATGGGTACTACCTTCAGACAAACTATTTTTGTAAAGGAAATAAAGAGGTTACCCTTACACAAAACTTATGTTTAAGGGTATGACCATTACACAAGCTTCATCGCGTAAGGGTAAACAGATTATTACCTTTATGTAAACCTTTTAGAAATTAAACCACCTTTATGAAACCCTTTGTGGACATAATAATAAGTTATTATGAACCTTATGTGAAACACTCTGCATAAGGGTAATTCCTTAGTCACTCTTATACATCTCAGTTGTGTAAGGGTAACATGTTGGTTAACATTATGTAGCCTATCTATGCAAGGGTAATCCCTTTTATGAAATTTAATTTCTAGACTTCTATAAATTATATATATTTTTCGATTCTTCTTCATTTAAAATGTGATTTCATAAATCCAAAATCATGAACTCCTTTCATACCACTGAAGGACGATATAAGATTCTACTTAAAATAATTAAATGAAATAGAAGAGATATATACCCTTCTATGAGGATCTCTATGAAAGATAATATGAAATAAAGGATAAATATGAAATGAAGAAGTGCTATAAATATTGCATAAATTTCACAAAAGATCCACTACATCATTATTTATCTCCTTCAAATGAGTTTATGAGGGATCAAAAAGTGGAAAATAAAAGGTATCCACCTCTGTAGTGTATCCACAAGTTGTATAGAGTCATATGACGTTTGAATGGGATCAATCCTTGGTCCATGAAATACCAGTGCCTCGTGAGAAAAAGAGAATAATGAAGAGAACAATGGGTTAGGGAGTATTTTTCAGTATGAGAACATTAATCCACACCACAACTTCCATCACTTGAAAATATTTAAATAGGCTATTAAGGATGCTTCTTTATTAATGGGTTAATGACCAAGTAACTCATCATCAATCAATTTACACATCATCTCATCGAATTTGTCCTGCAAAATTTGAGAGAAACTGAGAGAAAATATTATTTCTCAGAAATAAATCTTAATACTGATATCAAATATATAAAATTAATATATATTTATTGAAAATAAATAATATATATTGATTATCACTATAGAAAATTTAGACATTAGCAGTGGTTAAAATGATCCAAAAATCACATCACAATGGTTTCAAGAAACTGCCATGAGATGCAGTGTCAGAAAATATTTTATAGTATTTTTTTGAATTCTATGGTTGTTTTATTTAAATTTCATGACATGTTATTTTCATGGTTTATTTTTTAAATTTATATCTAAGGTTTTCCATTTTTATTTTTGAGTATCAGATAATGGTGGTTCAAACTACTGCTAAATGAAAACCACATTTAGAAGAGGTTTAAATCATTGTTAAATTATTAACCTTATTTGAAGCTAGTTTAAAACATTGTTAGTTATTGTATTACAAAGAAAATAAAATTCATATTACAAACCCCAACACAAATAATAACAATGTTGTAGTAAAAAACACTAACAAATATCAACTAAACTAGTAAAAGAAAACCATTACCAATTCATTTACAATTTCCAATCCATTTGAAACTCATACCAACCTAGTCCTGAATATGTCATGAAAATAATCTTAAGTACCACCCATTTAATCTAAAAAAAATTCAACATCAATACCATATTATAAATAATGGAAATAATTTTCACAATTCATTCACAATTAAAAATATTGAAATTACCCCAAACAGTTTTTCATAACACTTAAGAATTTAAAAATGTGTATGCAGTTCAAAAAAAATGAAATTTTAAAATCACCAAGCCATGGAAACCTTTATTTTGGAAATGAAAAGTAACTCAAAAATACCTTTACACCTTAGATACATCATACTTTAATTATAAAAGGTTTTTTTTAATATTATAATAGTGATTTATGAGTTACTTTTGATTATTAAACACAAATAGTTACAAGTATATATATATATATATATTTAATTAAATACAAAAAATTATAAGCACTGAGTTTAGTTATACATCATCATCAAGATGATGTTAAAAATTAATATTAATAACTACCACATGATTGGAAAAAATCATCTTACTCTCCATCTCTATCTGCACTCCTATCATGGACCCTACCCCTTGAGATACCACAATGAAGGGAGAGAGATGATGACCCCCCTTCCTTCCTCCAGTAGGCCCTGGGTTAGAGACTACCACTGAGGGTATATAAAAATCTCAAAAATGGGAGACATTATCCTCTATAATAATATAAGATTATGAGTTAGGATGAATCAATGAGAAGAAACTCCATGAAATTATAAAAAAAGAAACCAAAACCATCCCATGATGCATGTATAAATAAAACAGATACCAATAAAAGTCTCTAAAGTAAATACCCAAAAATAAAACCAAGTTAGTGACACAGAAACAATCCGAGGGTCTGAGATAATAATGTACAAAACGGTCTGTATAATCTTCTTAGAAACCTGAAAATCAATTTATATACATAGGGTGGCCATAGAATAATACTTAGTAGGAAGACCATATTCTCTCACGCACATATGAAAGAAGCATACAAACACACCTGTGAGAAAATAGAAGAACCAAAAAAACCTAAACATGTCAACTAAATAATCCCCATACTCACCAAGGAATAATCACCAAATTATAAATCCACGTATAATAACATAATGTGAATCAAATTGATAAAAGGGTACCCTTCATCGATTTACCACTAATTTTCTACTCACACACCCCAACATTATAAGTCATAGCACTCCCATATCTTTTTTTAAAACATATACCGCCATACCATAGCATGATCACATTACATCTTTCATGCAGACACCTAGGCCGCCACCCTACAACATAGTCACACCACATCTCACCCCCAGACACCTGGTCAACCGGCCCATAGCACGATCACATCACATCACACCTTCTGACACCTGGACCATCAAACCACAACTGTTTCCATAAATAGATAAATAGGGTATCATGAACAAAAATGACATAAACCTTTTCCCTACTCCTATAATGGATTGGCCCCACCATAAGCCACCCATAGTATATCCACATCACATCTCGCCCAAAGACACCTTATCCATCACCTAGTGCACTATCATACTTTCAGTTATCATATCTTGATCATATCTACTCGCATAGAAGAGGGAGTAGGAAAGAGCAGGTATCTATCCATCCATCCACATCATCAGGATGTTGAGAAAACCACCCCTATATGAATATACCGGTGCCTAAATATAGCTCTCAATACTGGTGGGGTGTATATAGAAAACACAAGGAATATGAAAGTATATATATATATAGCCACACATACAATACCAACCTATGGGTCCATAAAAATAATTATCCAAATCATGATTTCACTACTTTAATTTCTACCAATAAATTGAGAAATTCACATAACAAACACAATACAAAATCAACCTTTTCATTTCAATCCAATACAACTTCATAAAAACATCTCATTCATTTCACTATTTATCAACAATCATATTTAACCACACAAACAATTATTAGTTTAATTTTTAACCATTTCCATCCCATTTACCAAAACAACCCATTAAATTTTAATGATTTTTAATAAATTACATTACTACCTTGGAAAAGATCACAATGCATCACATCACAACAAAAACAAACAACACATCAACATTACCAAGAAAACCAGCCTCACATCACCACCATATCATAACCACACCACAAACCATATTCCATAACTGCTGCCCTACAACACAACCAAACAAACTATCACATCATCTCACCATAGAATGAAAAAACAAACCATCACATTTCCACCCCACAACACATCAAAATAAACAATCACATATCCACTCCACATCATGGAAAAAACCATTACATCACCACCATATAATAAGGTAAAAAAAATAATTACATCACAACACATCACAAAACATTTTATAGGTTTATAAAAGGGAATTTTAATCACATTCCACTTCTTTATTTTTTGGAATTCTCACACAAGCCATAATCTTGGGTAATTTTTTTATCCAAATATAAGTGGTTAGAAAATTTCAATTTAGGGTGATATCATAGAAACATGAAACAAGGCTTCCATATCATAAAAAACATTATGCAAAAAAAATCGCCCAACGAACCCCATATTAGTGGGATGTTTGGACTGTATAATCAAAACACCATAATAATATCAAAGCTATAAAAGCATGTAAATAAAACCACTTTCCCCATAAATTTCAATTAATTGATTAATTTATCTTGATTAAGTTGATTTAAAATAACTTCCCAATGATAAAACAACCAAAACCCTCCCACATGATTCATAATAAAGAGAAATGAGGGATTCCCTACCACCAAAAGATTTCTGGTCTTGCTATGCACTATATGGCATAAAATAAATGCCCTCGAACCACAACCAAAAAAATAACTCATGAATCAACCTACACTGCATCAAAGGAACATAAAAACATAGCCTATATCATCCAAAGAACATATAAATACCATTTCAGTGGATCTTTGTGGGGAATAATGCAATAAAAACAACTAGGAAAGGAGGAGAACTCACCTAAGCTCACCAAAACTCACCCACTGGAACCCAAGGACTGAAGCTGGCGAAGGAGGGTTGAAAGATTCTTCAATAACACGTAAGGATTTATAAAACACAATTTTATTGAATATTTTATTGATAATAAATGATATAATATCCTAAAATTGGGGTAACTATGTTCATTTATGGAATATTTGGGATTAGATCATTCATTTGAAAATTTGATTAAAATTACAGTTTTACCCTTTAAAAATTCATTATAGTATTTCGAACATAAATAATTTTATTTGAATTATTTGAAGTTAATATATTTAAAATGTGTTCTTGATTTAATTTTGTACAACTTTTATTTAGGACATATGAGTTAAATAAGGCATTTGGTTGGTACTAATGGACATAAGGCAAAGTTGGGCTGGGATCATGAGATTTGAAATTGGTTCTATATTTGGACCATAACATATTCATACATACTTGTATTAGGCCTAAATTCTAAGAGGATATTGAGAACTCATTTTCATACAAATAATCCTTCCGGAAGGACAGCTGATTCACACGTTTTAGTGGTAAAATAGGTGGTGCAAGTTGGATTAATTTATTTGTCTGAATTTCCCAAATCAAACTTGAAACCTCTTTAAACATAGCCTCCCCTACACTCTATAAATAGTTTTTTTATCTTTTAGAGAGGTTGGGACGTGAATTTATAGATTTAAGGAAGATTAGAATTGGTTTTACTCAAATTCTTGAACCATTTTAAGAGGGTAACCTTATGAAGAAAGGATCCCCTCATCAAAGCCTTCTTCTTCTTCTTCCTCATGCTGTAATGTATGCATTTGCGTAATAAACTTCTTAGTTCCACTTTTATTTATTCTATTTTATTCTGTTTTGTTAAATTATCTTATTCTTTAATCATCTTATTAGTTATAGAATCAAGAGTTGAAATGATACTGGATTATACCCTTTCTAAACCTTTTCACATACAAAACGTTTCTACGATGACTACACCACCCATGGAAGAGTAGTTCTTTTTATTAATCGGTCATCCTCTATCCTTATTCATTCATTTATTTTCAATCAATGAGATAATTTAATTCAAATAATATTATCTATTAATTTAGTTTTAAATTTAAATGAAACTAAGAAAGAAATTGAACAATTAACACAAAACACACGAGGTCGAGAATTGTGTGAATTGTGAGAGTGCGATCTTAATCAGCAACACAAAACCAAACAGGATCAATTTCTAGAGTCAAAAAATAATCCCTAAAATCAATTAATCCTAATTTCTCGAATGAATATGTGCCATAATTTACCACAGACCATAATCTAGACTTAGTACATCAATAAAAGCAGTGTGTTACGATTATGTGTTCTGAAGATGGCCCAGGGTTTAACTTTTTTCATCTTTGTGGTAATGTTAACTCCTATATGGTTCACAAGTTAAAAAATTATGGGAACAAAATTAAGTTTATATTAATATAAATGGTAATTATTAATAAGTAAGTGAAGAGGTAGAGTTTGATTGATTACTCCTTTTAAAATATTTTCTAAAAAACATTTTCTTTTTTGTATCTTTTAAATCAAAAATCATTTCAAAATAAAAAATAAAAAATTCAATCTTCTTCAAGAAAAATTATTCCAATTTTATAAATGATAAAAAACCTCATCCTTTCAACAAGTGTGTTTAATTTATTTAATTTTATTTTCAAAATACCTTTATTAACTTTTTTAATTACCTCTTCTTTGAGAGATGACCTAGGCCCGCCGCCCTACTATACCTAAATAACCCCAAAACTGAACATCATTTGAGAGCACCCATGATAGCACCTTTCAAAATAGAGACATTTATTTGGAGGAAAGTAATTTTTTAAACCAATTAGAGGTATTTATTTTATTTTTCATTTTATTCTCCTCTCCTATTCTTTCTTCCTTATTGACCTAATCTGAATTTTTTTTCTTATTTTGTTTTCTTCTTGTTCTTTTTGGACCATCAACTTAAAGTTCTCATTTTTATTTTTTTATGGTCCAATTTCCAAATTTTTTATTTTAATTTGATTTAAAATAAAAACTAATCCTGAAGATCTCTTAGATCTTGACCCTGAGATTGAATACATCCTTAGGTCTCAAATCAGACATTCTCAGTCTATGGGATGTTTCCAAATTCAACTGGTATGATAATTTCTCCATTTTGGGAACACTGAAATTGGATGAAATTATAAATAAACCTTAAAACAAGAAACAATGGTTGAAAACAACAAAAATTAACTTAATAGAACCATTAGATAATTGGATTCATGAGACATTAATTATCAACAAAATTGTATTGCATACCTAAATATCAAATTAGAATTTAAACTGAAATCTAGGTTAATTTTCCCTTTCCAAAGTTTCATGTCTTATCTAGAGAGGACCCAAAAAAACCTTAAAGAATTTAATGTGGTTTTATCAACCCTGAAACCAAGAAATTTATCTAAATATAAAATCAAACTAAGGGCATTCCCATTCTCACTTGATGGAGCTATGGATGATTGTATGTATTATTTACAACTTGAATATGTAGCTTGTTGGAACGATTTGAAATGTCTTATCTTGAAGATATTTTTCCAGCATCAGGGACTAAATCAATTCTAAAAGAGATCTTTGGAATTAAGAAATCACAAGGGGAGTCAATTTATGAGTACTGGAGCGATTCAAAAGTTTTGTGCAAGATATCCACATCACAAAATCAGTGAGAAACTCCTCATCCTTTACTTCTATAAAGGACTAACACCTATAGAGAGGAGCATGGTGGATGCCACATCTAGATGATAATTGGTAGACAAAAACTATCAGCTTCACATGCATTGATCAACAGGATTACACAAAAATCCAAAAAATTTGGTGATTGAGGTACACCACATGTTCGATTAGTACAATAGGTAAGTCCCTACTCTCTTGAAAATCATTTGATTGATACTAAGTTTGAGGAATTAAACACTATAGTGAGGCATATTTCTTTGGCTCAAAAGACATACCAACCCCCTCCTATAAGTCCATGTGGCATTTTCACTGAAACAGACCACCCAACTGACTATTTCCCCCAATTACATGAGTTAGACAATTGTGCAGCGGTATTCCCTGGGAGACCATATCAGCAAAAACAACAGACACATCCCTAAAAGAAGTATGATTCCTTTGCACCAACATACACCCAAGGGTGTAAATATAAATTGGACATGAGGTATGGCTTTTTACAATAAAAAGTCCCCATTTTCAATAAAATTTCAAGTAGCCTCCACCTTACCAATAGGGTTTCCAACAACCCCAAAGAATATTTGAAGCCCAAGCATCAACGAGCCAAAAATAAGTGAATCCCCCACCCAAGGTAGATTCTAACACTGATGACCTTTTGAAAAAAAAAATTTCTTATTCAATATAATGAGATGAAGAGACAAGGTTCTGGGATGAGGGAGTTGAAGACTCAAATGAGCCGGATTGCCCCTGTCCTCTATGAACTTGTGTGTAAGAATTCCAGAAGTCTACCTTCCCAAACTACTCGAAATCCCAAGAGGATTGTTAGTTCCATCACATTGAGAAGTGGGAAGAAAATTAATGATACTTCTACACCCACCATTCTAGTAGGATTCACCTCAACTCCAGAGAGGCCCCATTCCAAACCAACAGATGAGGAACTCAAGAAGAAAGATAAAGGTATGAAAAAGATTGACGATGTTCCTCCTAAACCCCATCCATTTCCAAATAGAGTTGTACAAACCAAGAAGATGGATGAAGAGGCAATGAAAAAAGAAGTTTTGGATACATTCATGCATATTGAGATCAACATCTCCCTAATTTAAGCAATAAAGAAAATCCCATGGTATTCCAAATTTTTAAAAGAACTTTGTACCAATCGAAGAGAGATCAAGTGAAATGAGAGGATCAACCTTGGAAGGAATGTGTCAACACTCATTACACCAACTATAGAAATAAAAAAAAGTAAAAGGATCCTATGACATTGAACATACCTTGCACCATAGGGGATTCACACTTTTCCGATGCTTTATGTGATTTCGGAGCTTCCATAAATGTGATGACCCACTCTGTATTCTCTTTTTTACCAGTTAGTGAGTTGAAGCTCACAAGAGTAGTGGTTAGGTTGTCTAATAGAGCTACAACATATCCAGTGGTAGTATTTAAGGATGTACTTGTTTGGGTAATAAAAATGATCTTTCCAATATATTTCTACATGTTTAACATATAGGATGATCAGGTAGTTATCATGCACCACTTATCTTAGGTAGGACCTTCCTAAAAACTGAAAAAACAATCATAAATGTTCATGAGGGTACACTTTCCATAGATTTTGGAGATGAAGTTGTGATATTAAATGTTTTGGACTCCATGAAGTACCCCTTAGAGGACCATTCTGATTTTTTATATCCCATTTTGAACCACCAAATTAAAACCCCATGGAATTTTATTGTCTTATACTTAGAGATATTATGAGTATTGGTTATAGTTTGATGTCTAATAGAACTTATACGCCTATTTATAATGAAAAAAAATCTCTTAGATTTGATTTTGAAATAGATTAATATTTTGATTTTTATCATGTTAACTCTGATTATGACATGGATGTTGAGAATGTTGATAGATTTGATGAATTATTCTCTGATTTTGACGATGTTTATTCTGATACTGATGTAATTTTACACATATTTTAGTTCCTTCAATGTCTCTATCCATACATCACCCCCTTCATTAGAGCTCAATCCATTTCTACCAAATCTCAAATACTCATAATTATTAAGTGGCGAGATATCACCTGTTATAATAGAAAATAATTATCATTTTGAACATGAAGAAAAACTTTTGAATCTTTTAAGGGAGAGCATTTAGGTAATTGGGTGGAACTTGGCTAATATATCAGGTATTAGCCCCTCCATTTGCATGCATAGGATTCTTTTAGAGGATAGGGATAAATCAACGAGGTAACCATAAAGAAGAATCAATCTAACCCCTCTAGAAGTTGTTAAAAAAGAGGTTGAAAATTGTGCAAGGCAGGTATAATCTATCCCATTTTAGATTCTCAGTGGGTAGGTCTTATTCAGGTTGTGCCTAAGAAAAGTGGTTTTATTGTTTTTAGAAATGATAAAGGTGAGTTAATTCAAATGAGGGCACAAAACTATTGGAGAGTGTGTATTTATTACAGGAAACTAAATCAATCCACTCCCAAGGACCATTTACCCCTCCCATTTATTGATCAAATGCTTGATAGATTAGATGGGAAGACACATTATTGTATCTTGGATGAATTGTTTCTATATTTTTAGGTTCCTTTCACTCCAGATGATTAAGAGAAGACAACATTAACTTGTCCATTCGGTACATTTTTTTACTGAAGGATGCCATTTGGACTTTTCAATGCCTAGGTACCTTCCAGATATATATGGTGAGTATTTATTTTCTTATTTTCTTGAGACAAACATGGAGGTATTTATGGATGATTTTAAAGTGTATGGGTATTCATTTGATAATTGTATATCTATTTTGGGAAAGGTGTTGAATCGTTGCATTGAGAATAATATGGTCTTAAACTTTGAAAAGCATCATTTAATGGTAGAAAATGGGATTGTATTAGGGAATGTAGTGTCAAAACATGGGATAGAGGTTGATAAATATAAGGTAGATTTTATCTCATCCTTACCATATCCTTCATGTGTGCATGATGTTATATCTTTCCTAGGGAACACAATATTTTATCGGCACTTCATCAAAGATTTTAGTAAGATTGCTCTTCCTTTATCACGATTACTTCAAAACGATTTTGATTTTTTTTGATGATTATTGAAGGACATAATTTTGTTTGCTAAATAAGTGTCTGGCCACTCCACCGATCATACATCCCCATGGTGGGAGCTTCCTTTTGAGTTTATGTGTGACGCCTCCAACTTTGCGGTTGGAGCTGTCTTATCTCAGAAGGTGGAAGAACATTCACATGTGATTTCATATTCATCAAGGACACTGGATTCAGCCCAATCAAACTACACAACCATATAAAATGATTTTATTTCCATAATATTTTCTTTAGATAAATTCCGTTCATATTTACTGGGCTCTAAAGTAGTTTTTTTTCTTACCATGCAGCTCTAAGGTACCTCTTGAAGAAGGCAGATACAAAGACTAGTCTTATCTGATGGTTGATACTTATTCCATAAATTGATATTGAGATAAAGGATAATAAGGGGTCATAGAACACAGTGGTAGACCACATTAGTAGGCTTACTCACACATTAGAGGATGACACCTTGGATCAGGTACCACTTCGGGACACTTTCCCTGATGAGCATATTTATTCCATCTTAGGTATGCATCATTGGTATGACAATAAAGTGAACTAACTTATTGAATATGAAATCCCTAAAAATTTAAAGAAACATCAAGTCCAAAAGTTAAAGAGTGAGTCTAGATTTTATTTTGGGATGATCCATAAC
The DNA here is from genome assembly GCA_963277665.1 of Viscum album. Classification (NCBI taxonomy): domain Eukaryota; kingdom Viridiplantae; phylum Streptophyta; class Magnoliopsida; order Santalales; family Viscaceae; genus Viscum; species Viscum album. The sequence continues at coordinate 500,300,356 of OY728140.1, forward strand.
TCTAGCGCATGTGTAGTGATCAAGTCATTATGAGGAGTGTTCCTGATCATGAGTTTGAGTCTGTTTTACATTTCTGTCATAAATCTCCTTGTGTTGGACACTTTAGACCCCAACGGATATCTGGGAAAGTCTTAGGCTCGGGATTATATTGTCATATCTTATTCCATAATGCCCATGTGTTTTGTAAGCCATTCTCTAATTGACAGTACACTGGGAACATTTCTAAGAGACATGAGATGCCCCAACAACGCATACTATTCTATAAAATTTTTTATGTATGGGGAATAGATTTCATGGGCCCTTTTCCTAGTTCATTTTTTTCGTATATTTTAGTTTCTGTTGATTATGTGTGTAAATGTGCGGAGTCTAAGCCCACCGGTACTGATGATTCTCATGTTGTAGTGTTCATTGTCAAGAAATAGATTTTTTGTAGGTTTGGAGTACCAAAGGCCATCATTAGTGACCAAGGGACACACTTCTGCAATCGGAATTTGTCCTCACTCCTTCATGAGTATGGGGTGAGAAACAAAAAATCAACGCTATATCACCCCAAACAAATGGCCAGGCTAAGGTTTCAAATTGGGAGTTAAAATAGATTTTGGAGAAAACTGTGCAGCTAAATAGGTTGGATTGGAGAAAGCACTGGGATGATGCACTTTGGGATTATAGGACAACATAAAAGACACCAATAGGTATGTCCCCATTTCATATTGTTTTTGCGAAACCCTATCATCTCCTCATGGAAGTCGAACATTGGGAATATTGGGAAATAAGGAAATCCAACATGGATTTGACCCAAGATGGAATTCAACAAAAGATGCAAATTCAAGAGCCTGAGGAGATTCAATTTTCATCATATGTGAACTCCAGGATCGACAATGAAAGATCAAAAGAATATCATGATAGAATGATCCAAGAAAAGAAGTTTCTTGTTGGAGAGAAAGTCCTACTCTATAGTTCATGACTAAATCTGATGCCTGGTAAGTTCCATTCTAAATGGTTAGGTCCTTATATTGTATCTAATGTTTTTCTTTATGGTGAAGTGGATATCAAAAATGAGGAAATTGGATGAAGCTTCATAGTAAATGGGAAACACTTGAAGCAATACGTTGAGAAACTTCCTACTAATGTAGTGTATTTCATCACACTACATGACCCCATCATCACTTGAGAATATCAGGCTGTTCCTAACCCTTTCATTTTTATATTATTTTTCCTATTTAAAATTTTTTATTCTAGGAGCACATATCATCTCATGGGTTCACATTTAAGAAAATGAAATATTTTAAGTTTGGGGTAGTGAACCTTTTAGTTTAGTAATTTCAATTTCATTTCAATTTTTTATGAAAAATTGTGAGTTTTTTTAAAAAATTTGCGTGTTTCTGAAATTTTGAGCTAAAATGATTCTCATCACCATTTTTAAATCCATATCAATAAGTGAAAAAAATTATCCCATGAAACTGAGCTTAAATGAATGCTAAAATTGACAATTTTTCAAGTTAAAATCTTTAGTAATTTCATGAAATGTACTCTGAATTTTTAATCCCATGCCATATCTCACTATCTTTATATTTGAAATTGTTTTACTATGAGGCTTTTGAACCACTCTTTTAATATTTTTTACATTTACCTCACTTTTTGAGAGAACTAAACCATGCTTGATTTAACCAGAATTAGATTTATTCCTATCAAAAATTGAGGGTTTGAGGTACTTTTGTTTAAAATGATTGAGGCATTTGTTTGGTATTAAATCTTCTATTTCATAATAATCATTTTTATAATGGCCTACCATGAAAATTTAATCCTTTTATACCTTATAATCCATGATTATCCTGTTAGGTCAATCACATTACAAGATAATTTTCTCTATCCAACCAACTCTCGAAGTGAAATTGCATAATCTAGTTAAACTTAAGTGTGTGGGAAGAAGTCTGGTGTTCTGCTACCACATTTTGTGTTACATTGGGTCAAAAATTAAATTCTGAAGTGATGTTTTTTCTGATGAAAAAAATCATTCTATTGGTATCCATTCCTTTATGGAGCTTTCATGATAAAAGAATTTGTTCTTTTTTTAAGCTTCCAATGAAGACAGAAAGATGTGCTTATCTGGAGATTTCATGAAAAACTATATTTGAGAAGATTGAAATTTTTGTTGTTGAAATGATGAATGGTGTAAACTTTTCATGCGTTTTCATGATGATGGAGCTAAATTGATACTAAGGGCGGTGAAGAGGAGACCACACTTGAGTTAAATTAGAATAATGATTTTTTTCTTCAAAAAGAGTCAATCCCTCCTTATTCAGCCTTAAAATATTTCACATCTAAATCCTACAAACCAAAAATCCACAAAACAACCCTGAAAAGTACTCATGATAAACATATGTCTTTGAATCACATCGGGTAGATATATAGGATTTTATTAAGCCTATGGTGACCCATGTATGAGTTTGTATGAGAAAGACATTGCTAAAAAATTGACATATGTGTGATTAGAGAACACTCAAGTGAGGTAAGTGTTTTATGTGCATGGGAGGAGGAATGAAGTAGAAATATATTGAATTATACAAATGGAGAACTTGAAATAATGATTTTTTATGAGGCATTATATCTTTTTTTTCTTGGTATGGAATTTTTGGACCTCAAGGATATGTGTTTTATTTTTTTTTTGGATTTGATATTGATGTTTACTTGTCACAATTTTTTGGAATACATGATATGAGGTTTTGAATGAGAGTGAAAAAGGGTAAGTGTGGGGGAGTTGATAAACCAAAATTTTATTGAATATTTTATTGATAATAAATGATATAATTTCCCCACATTATGGTAACTATTTTCATTTATGGAATATTTGGGATTAGATAATTAATTTGAAAATTTGATGAAACTTTCAGTTTTACCATTTAAAGAATCACTATAGTATTTCGAACATAAATAATTTTATTTGAATTATTTGAACTTAATATTTTCTATATTTGTTCTTGAATTAATTTTCTACAACTTTTATTCAGGAAATATGAGTTAAATCAAGCATTTGGTTGGTACAAATGGGCCATGAAGTAAAAGTTGGGATGGACTCTCTAGATTGGATATTGGTTTCGTATTTGGACTATAAATTCTTCATATTTTCTTTTATGAGGACTAAATTTTGAGAGGATATATATGAATCATTTACGCACAAATAATCCTTCTAGAATATTAGCTGGTTCACACGTTTTGGTGGACAAATAGGTGGTAAAATTTAGATTAATTTATTTGTCTGAATTTCCCCATTCAAACTTGAAACTTCTTTAAACCTAGAATCCCCTCCACTATATGAATTGGTTTTTTTATCATTTGGAGGATTTGAGACGTGAATTAGGAGATTTAAGGCAGATGATAATTTATTTCACTCAAATTATCCAACCATTTTAAGAGGGGTATCTCTTGGAGCAAGGATCCCCTCTTCGAAGTCTTTTTCTTCTTCTTTATGTTGTAATGTTTACATTTGTGTAGTAAACTTCTCAGTTCCTATTTTATTTATTATATTTTTTTCTATTTTTTTCAATTCTATTCTTATTTACTCATCCTATTTTTATTTTAATCAAGAGTTAAAATGATATTGGGTTATACCCTTTCTAAACCTTCGGACATGCAAAACGTTTCTATGATGACTACACCACCCATAGAAGAGTAGTTCTTTTTAGTAATCGGTCAATCTTTATCCTTCTTCATTAATTTATTTTGAATCAATGAGATAATTTAATTCACATAATGTGATCTATTAATTTTTTTAATTTAAATGAAACTATGCAATAAATTTAACAATTAACACAATTGTTTGAATTGTTAGAGTGCGATCTTAATCGGTAATACAAAACCACACGAGATCAATTTGTAGAGTTAAAACATAATAACTAAACTCAATTATTCATCATTTCCAGAATGTATATGTGCCCTAATTTACCACTGAACATAATCTAGACTTATGATGTCAATCAAAATAGGGTACTACGATTGCGTGTTCTGAAGCAGGCCTAGGGTTTAACTATTTTTATCTTTGTGGTAATGTTAACTCCCGTAGGGTTCGAGGGTTATCCAATTAGGGGATCATAATTAAGTGGATATTAATTTAAATGATAATTACTAATAATTAAGATAAGAGGTATATTTAGATCAATTACTCCTTTTAAATTTTTTTTTCTAAAAAAAACATTTTCTTGTTGTGTCTTTTAAATCAAACTTCATTTCAAAATTAAAAAAATGTAATATTCTTCCAGAAAACTTATACTAGTTTTATAAATGATAAACTCCCCATATTTCAAGTAGTGAATTTAAGTTATTTAATTTTATTTTCAAAAAAACTTTATTAAGTTGTTTAATTACCTCCTCTTTGAGAGACGACCTAGGTCATCCACCCTACTGCACCCAAATAACCCCAAAACTGAACATCATTTGAGATCACCCAGGACAGTGACTTTCAAGGATCCTCCAAAAAAATGAGAGAAAGTGTTGGTGGATAAATGAGAAAGAATCTGACAAACAAACCTATTTACAAACTATATAACACTTGACTTATGGTGTAAATTAAACTTCTACACCATAAGTTCCATAATCCATGGATTTTATGCCGCAAAACCCACTTTTACACCATAAAACCTTTAAAACTCAAAAACATGCCAAAAAACATGGCTCTTAGGGCTCGCATTACTTCACAACATAAGCACCCATCTTGTGGTGTAAATCAATTTAATGCCCATCCCCATATCATACACAAACTGTAAGAAGAATGAATTCTTAAGGTACAAACCATAGGCTTACAGTGTAAAACCTATTTTTACACAATAAACCTCCCTACTACCAAAAAACTAAAATTAAAACTCAAAACAACCTTAGAAACCTCCTAAATCCTCCTTTAAATCATCCTCAATACCTTAAATCAGCAACGTACCGGGTCAGGAAGCCTTGGAATGTTACAAATCCCTTCTTTTGTAACCTATTTTACATTTTATTTGAAAATTAAACTATGATTTATAATTATATTAAAACATAAAATTAATAAATCTTTTTGTTCTAAATTAATATAAAACTATAAAATTCATCTACTAACTATGCATGACCATCAATACAATCATAATGGGAACGGTTATTGGTTCACAATCCAACTGGCCCAAAATTTGACTTAATAATCCCACAACATCCTCTATCAGGACCTCAAAACAATCAATTGATATATATATATATATATATATCTATATATTTATTCCATTTAAATTACACACTTGTAGAAAAATCATTGTATTTCTCTATAACATTATTATTTGTATGTTCTATGAAAAAAATAAGCTATCAGTATACAAAAAAACAATAAGTTTATTCACATTAAATTTTATAACTATAATCATGACCCTACAATGTCCCTATGAGGTAACTAGAGTGACCAAATGATCCATTGATTCATGAAAATCATATTCACTTAATCGATGTTTCCATCATCATTTTTGTCATGTTAAAGTTTAAAATAGTTTCAAAACATACATTTTAAAATAATTATAACATTTAGCTTTTCAAAATGAAACATTTTATGCATAAAAATAAATTTTAATATTATAACATATGAATGATATTGAAAATCAATAATATAATACATGTAAAGTTGGCATGTTAATGAATTGATGCACATACAATCAGTTTTTCCTTCAATCATATCATTCTCCATCATTACTTCTTCTATATTATCCCACCTTTCAAGATCAATTTTCTCAATATCATCATGAAAAAATATGTTAATTTATCACTTTTTATGAGATTCTCTATCATAATTTAATTCTTCCACTGCATCTCCCATATCATATAAATATTTTTGTTTCATGTTTACAACTACAATCCACCCTTCATACATTACATATTCCAAATAATATACCATTTTATCTTGTGATGTGAAGATATATACATAATTTTATTTGTGATCACCCACTTCCATAAAGTGAGATAAGTTCATAGAAGTAAATTTTTAGGAATCTTTTTAAATATACATAGTAATATTGACTCAAATTTAATTTGAATAAGACAATTTAAAAATGATTTTGGTATTTTAAATTTGATAATATCACTTATATTTTTATTGTATCATAGTTCAAAAATTATAAATATACTACTATTATGCATTTTAAACATTCTTCCCAATTGATTATATGAAATTAAATCCATTCACTTTATAAGTGTTGAATTTCCTAGTCTTATTTATGGAATCCCATGACAAAAACTTCAGATCTTCTAATAATTCAGCATGAATATCGATATTTGTGATCTATTAAAATTAATATAAATTATTAAATTTATAGAATATATATTTCCAACTAATATATATATATATATATATATTAATTTTATGGTTTAGTAACTTAAAAGATGTTCAAACCATTCTATCAAATAATTACTAATAACATTTTTATATTTGTTTTATTCAGTGTTCAACTTCTCATGCATCTATTTGTTTCTATCCTTAGATATTCAATGAATGGATCTGAAAATTTTCTATTTAGTAGCACATATCTATGTTCTTGAAATAATTATTATTTTTTAGTTTAATATTTCAGGTCCTCCCAACTGGTTGACCAAAAATAGGTATTTTTAATTTCCTATCTAGTTAAGACTGATTTGAGATGTCATCAACAAGTAAAACTCAATTTAATGTTGTTTCAATATCATCCAAGAATATAGAAAAAAGGTGATTCAATCCTATACTAGGTAATCTTTAGAAATAAATTCCTTGGTTGGGATTTATTATTTACATATGATTTCAAATGACTGAGGTATAAATAAAACAAAGTGAATAAGACATAATTAACTATGTATGGAATGAATAAAAAAGAATGGTTTTCTTAAGACAAAAAACATATAAATAAAGTACCACTCAATTTTATATATCCATCAATAATGTACAGGACTAAATAATTTAGTCTCCTTAACCAAATACAGAGTTAAATGCATCATGTTAGGAAAGAAATTATGGGGGTAAAGATCATATCCATTGCATAATGTGTTAGTACAATTCTTTCTCAAATCCTGTCAAGATCAATTGGCTATAGAGTTTTCTCACATCGTTTTTTGAAGAATGTGAAAAACTTTAGTAGAAATTAATATACCTTTTTAGGTAAAAATTTAAGTAATTAAAAAGATAGAAACTTCTCTAGAAAAATATATAAATAATTAATTTTTAATCCATGCAACCTAACATGTTTTAAGTCAAGAGATCATGAAATGTTTCTTGAATACCCATCACGTGATTTCACATGTTTTAATATTATAAAGAATATGTATTTCTCCTTATTTTTAATTGGAAAACTATTTCATCACACTTTTAATTCTCATCTGACCATATATCATGATTTATATTAATTATTTATAAGTCCTTCCGAAAATTAAGAAGGTCCTTCTATTTTCCATGCTCATTAAGTAATGTGAAGATCAAATTTTCTCAATGGTTATTCACAATATGCATAAATTCAATATTATGACAGAGAAATTTAAATTTCCAATATGTAATTTTTTAAAAATATTCTTTTTTACATCCATTATAATGGTCCAATTTCAATTTATGATATACTTTGAGCTAATTTCCCATTTTTATTCAAATGATGGACCTTCCTAAATTCTCCATCAACATTTACTAGTAGTGCCAATATTTTTTAACTTATTAGTAACTTTGGAGGTGGTCTATGATTAATGAATCCATTTAATTTTGACTTATTCATACGAAATATATAAGAATCATCGATAAATATATGATAACAAAAGAATCAAATTTTTTTAATATAAGGCTATCATCCAAGATCAAAATTAAAGTAACAAAGTAGAAAGTAAAAACTAGTGTGATTCTTTCAACCAGATAAGTTCCCACACCCAAGGAAGACACTAGTGATTCACATTAGAGCAATATATTTTTTTTAAACTGTCACAGTAGATGCATCATATGTCTCAACACCTTTCTTCTATAAATACTACAATTAATTAATTATAGGTTGAAAGTAAACATAAATGTTAATTTCAATAATAGTTTCCAATTGTAATTCTTAAAATGATGAAGGATCATGGTTTGATAAAATTCATGAAGGTAGATTATAAGTGATCTAAACAACTTACCAATGCTGTAATTGGGACTCAAAGTACAAAATAGGTTGAATCAATTATTATAAAATACAAAAAATATATTCTTAGTATTATATGAGAAACCTGGATATATTGAATCAATTTTTTCCATGATTTTGAATCTCTTGTATTTCACACTAACCCATTATTGTTTTTTCCATAGAACGCCACTTCATGTTCATGGAAATTTTAGATAACATGAGTATGATTTCAATCAAGTTTTTAAAGGGAATTAATGAAAAACCTTTACATGGGTATTATTTTTCTAATTCTTTATAGAAATATATTGATTCATACTTTCAAAATTACTTTTTGAATTCCATCTAAACGATTGAAAATTTTCACACCCCTATCTACTTGAATCCTATGCCTAATATAGTATATAATAATTTAGAAAATAATATATTTTTGTATAATTGATCATAATTTTTTTAACAACTTTTCTCATGTCATAAAAAGACTTCTAGGTCTTATATTTAAGAAATGAGTCACAAAAAAACCATATATAATAGATATTTATTTATTTTTAATTCTTAATAGACACTTGATATGGTATAACTTTAGTCAAAAGGAAATTTTTGAATACTTAATACATCCTCCATAAAACTCTTGATTCTAATATTCAACTAAATTATGAAATAAATTTTATCTTTTCAGTAAATTTTTCTCTTGAATTATTCTACGTAACATCAGGAAGAAGATCCATTGATATTTTACAATCTTGATCTGTTTTTCTTGGAGTTCTGAAAATAACATTTTTCAAGATAACCTTCACAAAAAATTTAACTGGTTGTATTGATATGTTTTGATATTGATGATATTTCCCTACAAAAATAAAATCAAAATTTATCAAGATCAAAATTTTATTCTCTAATCTTAAGGAAGTAGTGTACTCATTCTGTTGATTGACATCAGTGCTCAAACATTCTTTAATGTTTGATTTTATATGGAAAATTTAACTCACATATTAAGTAGAGAATTACTGCAATATAAAGTTTTCATAAAATTTATTTCTATTCAACCATATTTTGAATTTACATTGTGGATATTAATATTTTATTCTCCTATAAATGGATTGATTGTTATTGTGATCCAAATTTTACCCATACATCAATAACATCAGACACTCTCAAAAATAAAATATATTCAAATACTTACTCATTTAAACTATTAGGTTTAAATCTATGTTTGAACTAATTTTTTAAAAATAAATTTCATTTTTTAAGTCATAATTTATAGTAAAAATAATTATGAGAATATGACTAATTTTAAAACTGAAAAACCTTTTATACATCATTATTCATAACTATTTTTTAAAAATCCCTTAGGTTAAACTTCATCCAGACACTAATAATATAGGAATAAAATAAAACAATTAAATACTTGTAATTGATAAAGCACAAGTTTATTTTAAAATTTAAATAAAATCACACAATAAACATAAAATTCTATAAAATTTAACCTACCTCACACTAAGTAAACTATCAATACCAAGAAAGAAGGATATATAACTTCTAGAGCACATGAAATTCATAAAGTTTATAATAACCTCAAAACAACTTAAAACAAATTTACTATATAATCACATTACAATTCCCATTTATGATCATTATTTAATTATATTTTGAAAAATATTTTCAATTATTGATTTTATGATTTAAAATAAGGAAGTAAAGGGAATATATTAATAACATAAATCATTTATAAGAAAATTAAATATACTACAGATAATATCAATATCAATATTTGTAAAACTATACTTGGTTAATAATTTAAGATTAGTCAATTATTCAAAAACCATGTAAAAATTAATTTAATGTAGAAATTTTATAATTCATAATTTATCCCAAGTTTGTAAGAATTTTTTTATAGAAAATATACCAAAATACTATCTAATACATTCATTGGAATACCATTTGTTCATAATTTTATAAAGTGAATGGAATTTAACTTATTATTTTATTGAAAAATATGTTAGGTAAATCAAAGGAAGGTCAATGAATTACCTATGGGTTAGAACCACTAAAATTTTACTTAGCCTTGAGGAGACTTCTTATAATAGACCCTAAAACCATATCCATAACCATTTATAAAAAAATTACCATTGAAAAAAAATCACCATATAGATAAACTAAATTAAACCTAGCTAAAACTTAGGAATAATACCATAAGTATTATTCTATCTATTAATTGATGTAAATAACTAATAATTAGACCTAATAACACCTAAATAAAATTCTCAAATAAAAAAATACCTATTATAATCATTGCCCAAAGGAATCGAGGAAAAATAATAAGAAAAAAAATATAAAATCCTTTACTTAGGTATTATCTAACCTAAAAAACGAAGTTCACATTCATTTTAAGAAAGAATAACATTTACCAAGTAATATCTTATTACTTGGATTCTCCTTTTTTAATTATCTAAAAAATAATAATAAAATTAGGTATATATCTCTAAAATTAGATTATAACTTCAACATTTATAGGGATATCACATCTATGGGAACCCCACTCATTATTGGGATGGTCACATGTTGTTATAGGGTTCAAAAATTATCCAAAAACCTTAACCTCTCTAGAAAGATATAACATAATTGGGAGAAAGAAATGTGTTGAGGGAGGGTTTAATAGAAGGGGGAAATGGAGGGCTTTCTTGCTAGAGCTACACCTTGTAAGAGTGATAAAAAGATTCTAGGGAAATGGAGGGATAAATATAAAAGGATAAAGGTAAGGCTTATGGTGAATATAGGGATATAGGGGAGGTGGATCATGGGGGAAAAAGAATTCAAAAAAATTGTGACATTTTTAAAAAACCACCCTAAAAAAGTTGAATAAATTAAACATATGTAGAACTACTGATATCAAACCACTATCTTATAGTGTATGATTATAAATATAATTTAATAATTCATTTGTTATATTTATCTTCATATTAATTGGTTTAAATGTATTCATATTCCTCTCTAAAATCATAAATTTCCATATGAGCTTCAATTTCATCACCACTTGTTATTTCAAATTCATTGGTTACATCATCGACAATTTCAACACCATCAGACCTTAACTATAGAGTCTCATCATTAATATATATATATATATATATATATATATATCCTTGAGTAATATATTCATTTCATGATGTTCCTTGAAAAATTTCAATATTTATTACATCCATATTTTCACTTTCATTTTCCCTAAACTTATTTTCTTGATATTTCATTTTTATTACACTTCACCAGTCATTGAAATTCTTCAAATAAACATAATAATAATCACAATAAACTTCATGTGATTTATGTAATGACACTAATGGTTCATTTTTTTCAACAAGACTTTTATAATTAATGTCAATGACTCCATGTCATGGGTGAATGAATAACCCTCAATCAGTATCAAACTAATAACATTTAAATATTGTTACATAATTCTATCTCAGATAACATAACTCAATTATTTCATCCATCATTCTATAAAAAGTCAACCTCACTTTATTTGTATTGAGTTTATATTAAGAAAATACTACTATTGATTGATTATTTCAATTTACCATATGTTTATGTATGAAATCAAAATCCATTAAACACATATGCATCATAAGATTTGATTAATTTGGATGGTGGGTTACTTAGTGAACATAATCAACTATAAATTATAATTCTATATTACAAAACCTGAAAATATATAAAATAATTAATAATATATAAAATAAAAAATTTATTTCATATATTCTACTATAAATTTTTTACTTCGAAGTCTTTGAAACCACTAGGAAAAATTATGTTGTCTACGTTCATTAAGAACAACCAGTGTAATTTGTTTGGATTATTTTTTTGATATGATCATCATATAATATACAAAAATAATCAATTTAATTTTAATTTTAAAATATATTTTAAAATATAAGTAAAATTATCACTTAACAAATAAATCTTGTCATTTTTTAAAAGTTGAGTAAAACATATATATGAGCTTTTTATTGTTCTTCATTTGAAAGACATGATTCATCATCACCACTAAAACCAAGCTCAAAATGATTAAATACTAAAAATCAATGGTCTATAATTTCATCAACATTTCCCTCATTGTTCCCAATTCGATTATGTTTTGAAGTATATTCATATTGAAAATAGTAAGAGAATAAATTTGAAGTTTCCTCATATATGTAGACATTTATAATTGACCCTTCAACTGAAGCTTTTATATACATTATTCTGCAACATTTTCATGCATATCTTGTATAAGAACATCCATAAAAACTTTATTTTCTCTCCACATTATGTTTTATATGAAAACATTATTATTTAATATTCCATTGAATCAAATAAGTCCGACATAAATTTTTTTCCAATTTATTTAAAATTATAATAACATATTTTTACCGTGTAATTAATGAATCATAATTTTTTTGTTTCCAAAAAAATGTCTTAGAAATTATATTTCTATCAGAATATCAAAAATATATGATTTCAACAACCCTATAATATTAATAGAAATTAATACTTCAATTATAACATTAAAATAATTCATTTTTAGTACAACAATATGAATATTGTTATTATAATGTTCCAAATTAGAAGCATAACCATCTGGTAACCTCAAATCTAAAATCCATTGACAATGTATTAAATGAATTTCATTATAAATTGCATAATTTTTTGTTGGTTTAATTAAATTTTATGATATGACATTTTCAAATAACTTAAGTTCAAGGAACCTTAAAATTTGGGTAATATCTAACAGTTCCTTTGTAGTATCTTTAGTCTTGTCAGGTGTGTCCAAAATATTATAAAATATGTTATAAAATTTTTCTTTTCAATAAAAATTACATCTAATATGTAATAATTCAAAAAATCAAATCAATATGATGGGTTAAAATATACTTTTCTTTATCCAATTGTGTTCTCTTCTAAAACTACCTATTTTTAATTGGTTTATAATTGGTCTGAAAGTAATAGACGGTAATGAAGAGATGATAGATTTTACCTAAATACCAAAGATCACTGTTGGAGGCCCATCTCTGTAAGATCCCATCAGTTTCTAGGTATGTATCTCTATAAGTTTTTTGTTAATATTTTCTTTTATTTTTTGTTTTTTTCATTAAAGTATAACATTTGAATAAACATAGTCTTGGGTTACAAGGAAACATGAGAAAGACCAATGAGTATCCTTAAGGAGATATTATAGGATAAAATGACTTAAATTCCGGGGATGTATGTTTGTTTGAATTAATAGAGTTTGAGTATAAATGGGTTAATTGTTTCAAGGGTTCTTGGTTGGTTGCAAAACTTTAAAAGTGGTTTGGTTTGTTTGAAAGGAAAATGGGCCAAAAGTCAACTATATAAAATTTACATTCCATATAAAGGGATTATATGTTATGTAATTGTTTGAGGGTTTTAATAAAATAAATTCGAGGTTACAATTTTTTTGGAATATTTTATTAAACACATTTACTTGATGTGTAATAATATTGTGCACCATGTAAATAACCAAACTACTATTTTAAAAATGTAGTGTGGTTGAATTCTCCTTTGTTTAATCTTTGGATCTTCTCCTGTCAACCTTATGGATTTCTCCAGGTGATTTTAGGGTGCCAAATTCCCTTATGGAAAACCTATTTATGTAAGCGATCCTTAGTAATTATTTTATATTAGGTTTCTTCCTTATCTTACTTCTTCTCCAACTATTGCTGTGAAATAATTTGAGAAATTTTTTTGTTCATTTTGATCATGATAAATTTTGATCTAATAACCTCTTTTCAATCATTATCAGCTTCTTCCTTGTGGTAATTGTCCGTTGAAAGCAGTGTTGGATTATCAGTTAATGGTATGGGGTCTAAATCTTAACCCTATGGTTTGATAATTTCCAAGTTTATACAATATTGTGATTGAACCATAATTGTGTGTGACCAAATTAATTAAATAATAAAATGGATTTAATCTTTTAATCCATTTGGTTTTGAGTGGATTTTAACTAGATCATGGTTGCTCGTGGGGTGAGTGAACCAATATTATAATTGAATTGGAAAATGGCTTAAAGTATGTTTAGCATGACATGTAACCTATGATGATTTATTGTTATAGAATACCTAAATTTTGGTTTATTACTTATTGATATAATTGTGTTTGATTGATTATTGATATAATCGTTAATCAATTTTGAATTAAATTTTATGTGGAGTCTGGAAAAAATGGTTATTCGCATAATTAACCGTTGAGAACTGTGATGTGATATTGTGACATGATATTGTGATATCCATGCTGTATGGGAGGGATTATGTTCTATAATGTAATGCTTATATATTGGTATTGGTCCTGGAACTTGCACACTTATATGTTGTAATGATGATATTGATGAGGTTATCCTATTCCCAAGTTTTAATGCTTAGAGAGAGCGTGTTATGCCTAGTTCCATGCTATAATGCTTATAGGGATTTGTCACAGATTATGAAATGCTTATAGGGCTTTGACCCAAATTTTTGTGACTATACCATGGTTATATAGTTGTGGTTGGCATGGTTGTAATACATGATCAGAGATATTTTGGCTTGGCGTTGAAGTAGGTTATTTTACCTTGGTTATATGGTTATGGTTGGCATGGTTGTAAGATATGCTCAAAGATATTTTGGCACATAGTATAAGTTGGTTGTTGTTGTATTTTATTGATTACTAAATTAATTAATATACCTAGTTATCTCTTTATTATAAAGACTTATTATCTGATTGGTTTTGTTTATACATGGTGGTGTTGACCAAATGAGTTATACTCACACCTTATTTTGGCCGCTATTTGGTACCTGAGAAAATCTTATGGATAAAAGTTTGGACAAGGGAAAATGGCCTTGTTATTGATTTCTTATTTTTGGATGGGATGAAGTATGGATATGGGACTGATGTGGGGTTCATGACTCATGAATTTGAGTCTTTTATTTTATTCTTTATGTATTTTTCTTTTATTTTTCTAGCAAGGAATTTAGTTACATTCTAGAACATCATTTCATTATTCCTTATTATTTTTTAAACTATTCAGTTGGATTTTGTTGTTAACTTCCACTATGAAGTTTCTTTTGTTACTTATATTCTATTATGATGTTTTTCTACTTCTATGACACTTCAAACCATGGGGTATAGTCTCCCCACTATACAGTTCACACCCCCACTTCTATTCTGCAGCCTATGGTGTATAGGGAGGTGCACTTAATGTCTCTTAACCAACCCTTTTCAGCCATGTGAGAGAGTTTTGTATTGGTGGATGTTACAATCTCTTTCAATTATAAATTTTTTAAAATTATTTCTATTTATTTGGAAATCATGATTCATTGGAATAAAACTCTAATGAAAATTGAAAAAAAGGTTTTCTTCTATTAAAAAATATAAACATTTTATTGTCACTTATGAAGTATATATATACTTTTGGAACATGTGTACTATATATAGATAACATAATATATTCTATAAAATTGATAATTATCCACATTAATTTCTATTTTAGTGTAATCATTATTACGAAACTATATCATATGTTGTTACACCATCACCTCGTAGTAAAACTAACTCATTAATCTGTGGATTAAAAATAAGTATTAATATTCTTCTTTGAATGTCTTTCAATTAATAATTCCAAATAGATATATGGTTCCTTCATTAACATCGAAGGAGGTAAGTTTTATTGAGTCATGAAAATAGGTTAATAATAATATTTACTATCGTAAGTACCTAATGGATAGAAACTATCAGTATATTAACTTAACCATATGTTGTGTGGTTTGGAAAAAATGATGGATTCACCTAATTAAGGTGTTTCCAAAATTCACAATGATATGGATGATTTAAGAATTTTCTGATAGAAATATTGGATGTATTCATTTCCATCAATGTAGTTGTGTATCGGGATATAAATAGATCTTACAGTCTTGGTGTCATCAGAAAATATTTCAACTCTTTTAATAGGAACAAATCTAGGTATTCTTTATTATATCTCTTTGTACCCTAATTGCCCACATGTTGGTTAGTTAACTAATGAACCATATTTTCTATAATATAAGATGAAATCATTTGAATATGTATGGATATTATAATAACCAAGACTTATATTATGAGCCAACTTCTTATTTTCATAGAAGTTGGAAAGAAATATATTTTTATCTAGTAACAATGATTTAACCAAAATAAAATATTTAATTTAAATAACTATTTTAAATTAAAAATATGATTTAATAGTCATAAATTTTATAAAAAAATAAATTTTTTATCTTTAATGTGAGATATAATACCATCTTAGTAGATTTCAGAAAATCCTAAAATTTATATGGAACCAATTTAGGATTTGAATTATCGTTTTGAGCTTCTATTTCTTGAAAATACAAGCTAAAAACCTCATGTACTAAATTTTTAAATTGAGATAGACCTGGAAGAAAAAAAAATATATTTTGTTTAAAATCATGTGCATCATGTTGATACCAGAAAACATAATATTTATAAAAACCTAAACAAAATAGATGAACCTAGGCATAATAAAATGTTTCAAATCTGTTGAGATCACATTTCTTACACAAACACTTAATTTACCTTTATATAAACCAATTATGAATTTGATAATGAAAATGATAGACATGTTTGGGCACCCTCAATGCTAAAATGATTTATACCAGAACTGTGCAATGCAGATTTCTGTGATGATTTATCCAATTATGATCTCATAATAAAACCTAGTGTCTATTTCTTGTATCCATAGTTTTCTAAAAAAGAGTAATTTCTTTATTATATAAAATGTTAAAAAAGTATTACATAATTTATTTTTACTAAATAAATAGTTAATTATTCTTTGTAATATATTATTAATAATTAATAATAATATTTTTATAATTAGTTATTATAAAATTAAAAATATTTTATAAAATACTAATTCAAATATATTATAATGAATTTAATGTATTAGTTTTTTTTAGTTTATTAGTCATTATTATTTATTTAATTTCTTATTTTTCCTTGGAATTACTTATTATTTTTATTAAATTATTAATTATTTTTAATTATTTTCTCACTAATGCTTCCATCACAAATGAGCCTTGTTCGAACAAAACAATTTTTGAGGAAGTACATTATAAAAATTGTGGCATATTTGTAAATGTGTCTGAAATAATACTTATTATAACGTATATTAATTTTTGTTTATCAAAAGTAAGCCTCCCTCATGTAAAAATATTTATAAAGGACTACATGTTAATCATAATAATTAATTGCAATAAAGTGTAATAATTTAATATTTTATAAGTTTTTATAATTGTATAACATAAATTCAAAAATAATTTAAATAATATTTTATTTATTTTTTAAAAATATTTTTTATAATTAATTAATAAAGTATTTTATAATATTTTACTAGTATTTGAATCCCTTTTCATATTTTTTATTTACTTTAATAAATTTCAATAATTTTTAACAAATATTTATTATTTTTGATTTTTTAGTAATTTACTCTTTTTATTAATTTATTTTAAATTATAATTTATTATAATTATACAATATTTTTTTTAGTATTTGTAAATATAAAATTAATTTTAATTAATTTAAAATAATATTTAATATCAAATTATATTTTTATTTAATAAAAATAACAATTATAAATAATTTTAATAGATATAAATGAATTTTAAGTAATTTTTAATAAAATTCTAATTTATTAAGTAAAATCCATTTATGAAAATTAATAATTATACTTTTTAGTTTTTTAATCACTAATTAGTATTACAGTATTATTTTTATTCAATGATATTTATTAATTTTAATAAGTTTTATTAATTTATAAAGAATTATATTAATTAATGATCATTATATTTTAATTTACTATTTTTACTAAATTATTGATATTTATATCATTTTTTTCTGATTGTAATCAACATTTATTATTTTATATTACTTTTTATTACGAAACTACAATTTAGTAATATCTTATAAATTATAGTTTATTATAATTTTATAATTTTTTAACTATAGTTTATGTTTTGTAAAAAAATTTAATATTTTTATTATTTTTTAAATTATGTTAAATATAAATGATTTAAAATAATAATATTACTAATTATCTAAAATAATAATTTAATAAATAATCATAACAAAAAAAATAAACTAAACCACTTTTTATTTTTTTTATATTTAAAATGTTAATAAATTTAAAATGCAGTAACAAACTATCTAAATAAAATCAATTAATAACATTCAATGTAAAGATAATTTAACCTTAAAAAAATACATTACGTAAATAATATTTAAAAATAAGATTTAAAAAAATACCTTAAAACTCATATTCTGTTCACAAATTGGAGACATACAATTAGTAATGTGACATTCAACGATAATTAAATTATAGTTAAAAATAAATACATAAATTAATAACTATTAGTGTTTTTTACGAAATACCCTATAAATAAATGATTTAATAAAAAATAACATATATTCAATGTAGAAATCAATAACCTAAAAATTACATAGATTTGAGAGTGTTTTGTGGGGTTTGGAGTGGAGAAAAGGGAGACAGAAGTAGTGGGAACTCTATATACTATTTAATTTTTTGTGATGGATGATTTTGTGCTAAATGTCAATTATTTGAACTATTTATGACGAAATATGTTTTTTATGATGATTATTTTCAATAAAGTGACCATGCATTATAAAAATTAATTATCATAAATAATTTTTACACTTATCTAAAAACTATTTGTGATTGATAAATCTCATTTCAAATAATCTCCTACCACTCTGTTTGCAACAAGTCCATATCAAATATGTTTGACGATTGAATTATTTGTGTAAAACTCTCAATTAGGTAATAATTAATCCTTTAATACCAAGGATATTTGTGATATAATGGGTAGTTCATCATAAATAAGCCTCACAGTAGGATTATTTATGACGGATTCCTGATTTCATCATAAATAAGCCTTTGTGCCAAGGTTATTTGCAATGGATTTTATAGTTTGTCACAAATAAACATGACATTTAAGACTTAGTTTTGACAAAGTTAGGCCAGCTTCTCTTAAAATTATATCCTGTGACAACCCTTTTATTGATTCCAAAACTAAGAGTGACATATTCAGTTATCACTGCAAATGATTTTCCACTACAATTATTATTTGTGATGGAATGATAATTTCATTATAAAAAAGTCATTGTGAAGAACTATTGGTAATGGACTAGAATTCCATTGTAAATTTCCTATTTCAATAGGATGAATTTGTTGTTGTGAAACTTTTTTATTGATTCATGTGTTATAGTTCGATTTATAAGGAGGGAATCAATAGGCGAGGTTGTGGAATCATTGCCTAAGATGTTTGTTGAAAACTTGAGCCCTCTTGTTGTGGAAGCTGTAGTAGTTTATATGAGAATTATTTTTGGAAAGGATTAAGGGTGGAGTTAAATCATTGTTGAATTCAATTTTTTATCCATTATTTTTAGGATTACTTATCGGTCATCCATTTTCAATGTGTCGGGGATCCTTCTTGATGAGATTTGGTGCCATTCACTACTACATAATAAAATTATATCAGCTTGTATTTTTGACTTTATCAACACTAAAAAAACACTGATGTTTCCAGTGTTGATAAAATCTATGAGATTTTATCATCACTAGGGAAAGGGATGATAAAATAATATTTTATCAATTATAGAGTTAGAGCTGATAAAATGTGACTTTTATCCATGATAATTATAGTACTAATAAATGTCATCAGCTGATGAAATGTGATACTACATGAAAAATGCACAACATATTCCAAATTAATAAAACAAAATATATTAAAAATAAATTTACATTATAATAAGTTTAAATTAAAAACAAATTTACATTAAAAATATTTCATTACATTATAATTACATTTATAGTTACAATTTATTACAAACATTTGAAATTTCAAACCCAACCAAAAAATAATCCAATATTTAGGAGACTGAGTGGACCTGTATTCAACTTACCTTGGTACCCCCTTCTAGTAAAGTCTTATCACACTACTAGTTGTTGAACCCACCACCCCATCTCAAAATAAATATGTAGCTATAATAAAACAATAATTCTTATTTTAGTAACATTATAATGAAATAAATAAAACATAAATATGATACAATAACACCAAACTAAAAAATAAATTAAAATAATAACATGAATGATAAAACATAATAAATAAATAAGAAATATAACATAATACATTAATAAAACAAATTATATAGCAATATGATACTCCAAGTGTATTTTCTTGAGTTTTAGTATATAACACACTTTTCAGTTGTACTGGTTACACCATGTTTCAGATATATGTACGATAAATTACCACATGTCATAAATAGATAATAGGTCATTTTCATAAAGTATCAATATAACATGAGTGCATCTACTAGGTTTTAACTACGTGATGTGTGTTTTGATCTATAATTTATCTTTTAAATAAAAATATGAAATTTTAATTACACCATCCATGTTATGTGTTGGATTAATGTGTGGTTAAAAACTAAATATAAAGAATAAATTATTTATCTTTTTAATGAATTATCATGATAATATGAGTTAATTTTCTAAGTTTTGATCATGTGATATTCATTTTGAACTAAAATGTCAATTTTAAATTGAAAACATGCACGTTTTGTTAGTCTAGGAATACAATGTGATTGATTTATAAAAGGTTAATTCCTATAAATAAAAAATGAATTATAGATATTTTTTCTAAAGTATCAAAAAAATACATTTGTGTTTTCTCAGTTTTGAGTATATTAAATTCATTTTGAACAAAAATATCACTTTTAAATGAAAACACACACTTTTAGTAATAATGGCCATAATGTTTTTTAGATTGATCTACAATTAATTCTCACACATCAAAAATAAATTATTTAACTTTATAATAATGTATCAAGATAATTTGACCATGCCTAAATGGTTTTGAGTATGTAATGAACCTTTTGAACTAAAATGTCACCTTTAAAAGAAAAAACACTCATTTAAAATGACCACACAAAATATTGGATTGATGTGTAGTTAATTACTATATATCAATAATTAATAATCAATCATTTTACTAAATTATTAAGAAAATATTAGTGTGTTTTCTTGGTTTTGACTATGTGACATTTGTTTTGAATTAAAATACTAGTTTCTCATTGAAAACACATGCTCTTAATTATACCAATCACACCATGTATTAGATTTGTGTGTAGTTAATTACTATATGTAAAATTAAATAACCAAAAATTTTATTAAAGTATCATGATAATTCAAGAACATTTACTCAATTTTGAGTATGTTATTCAAATTTGACCTAAATTTTCACTTTTAAATGAAAACACACAACTTCAGTTATACTGAGTAAATTATGTGTCATATTGACATGTGGTTAATTTATACACATACAAAATTAATTATAAATACTTTTCTTAAATAATTAAGGCAATATGATCAAATTTACTTAGTTTTGAGTATGGGATATACATTTTGACCTAAAATATCAATTTTAAATAAAAACATTAACTTTCAATTTCTTTATAAGATAAAACAATCATGATGTGAAAGTTAAAACAGTATGCTTGACCATGTGAACATCATGACAATTAAGGATAACATGTATCTTAATGTTAAAATCTTGATCTTTGTGAATCCCTACTCCCACCAATACCTTTCTTATACCAAAATTATATATAGTAATTTTTTTTGATTTATATCTATCAGTATCCACTCACCACCTTATTGTGATAGGTACATATAAAATATTTATGGAAGTTCTTTTACGATAAAACTAATTAGATAAGTCATGGAAGGACTTTTATGAGAATAGAAAGGCTCAAAGTTTTGGTGTGGCTCTTTTTATTATGGTTGTTGATGTGTTGATTTTCCTCATTGATCCATTTGAAGAATATGATTTTTAGCATTGGTCTATCAACTAAATTTTTCAATTAGAGTATCAATATATGACAATATGTTTTTCATTTTCTCATATTTTTTTCCATCAATAATTTACTATATTAAGTTATTCTTGTGGTAATACTCCAAAAAACACACCAATAATGTGACCATACTATTCTTGCCGATTCAAATATACTAAAATTAGTAGCTCATTTGGTAGAGTAGAAGATGATTATTGTCTCAAAAATTGATTAAAAATATAGGAAAATAAGTAGTCATCATTATTTAATACTATTTTGAAGCATAAAAAATTTCTATTATGTTATACTTACACATAATTCCCATACTTTCTATGTGTTTTTGTCTACTATTTGTACCTTTATATTTACAAGATTCTCCTTCTATAACACATTATGTAGGATGAAAGTGGATTAAGATTCTGATTCATCAATATTTATATAAAAAATGGAATATAATTATGTTTTTTGTTTCATATCACATAAATGTTTTACTATATATTTATAATACATACCATTTTTTCAAGTAAAGTGTACCCCCACCATTTCTTTATAACATGGGTATATTGGTTTTAATGCATGTTTTTTATTTTTTAAACTTATATTAAAAATTATGAATCGAAGTGATTAAAACACATAATTTTGAATAAAATAATACCAATTACAATGTAATTTAAATTCTTCCTCCCCCTTATGACCAACAAAAGATTCCAATGTTACTCGGTTTATGATCTGTATGTCATGGCCTGGAAGTTTTTTATTATATTGAAAAATTTAATTACATATAAAGAATATTAAAAATATATATATGTCATGTAATAATAACAATTCAATAGCTATGACTAGTATAGAGATATAAAAACTAAAAAATAGAGACCACATAATTGTGTACTATATAGGATTGAACTCTTCGAGGAAGATTAAACCTTCCATGAAGACTATTAAATGGAAATAAAATGTTAGGAATATAATTGACATTATCTAAGGAATTTTAAAAACCTCTGTGAATCAAGTAGTAAATTTTGATGAATGGTAGAGTATATTTTGATCAATATGACTATTCGTCAATATGACTATTGGTCAATATAACCGTTGTTCAATATGAACATTGGACAAAATGACCTTTGTGTATTATGGCCATTTTTAATAATGTTACCATTATAATTAGTGTTTATAAAGGTCAATTAAAATTAATAATTGATGCATAAAGGGGAAATGATGGCCTCAATTAGTAGAGTCGTAAAATTTAAATCCTATATGTAAAAACTTGTGAGGGAGGTGGTATCATTGGGGATCACCCTTGGCCAATCCCAAGTTGAACTTCAACAAGTGAGGATTGAATGAAACCACATACGAGGGAAGTTTAAGATATTGTATATCATCACCAGTTCAATGTTAGTGATTTGCCCCATGAAAATAGTACCATCACATACCTTACCCTTGGGGAATATGTTGGTGTAAAAAGGGGTTATATGCCTAGACCTTAGTATCATAAAAGTTTAATTTCATTTATATAAATGAAACATTTATTTCATCAATCCCATTTTTAGTGTTATTTTATTTAATAAAATACACATGAATATAAGATAAATTTTATAAATAGTCTTTTGGATATAAATAAAATATAATTGAATTTTAAGAAAATATATATACTTTTAAAATAAACTCAAGTATTTTAAATGAAATTTATATCATGAAATACTATTTTAAAACACTATTTATTTAAATATAAATGAAAATATAATTTTATAATGTCATAAGAAAATTTCAATAAATGTTAAATAATTGACTTTATCATAAAAACATTTATTTTTTCAATAAATAAGGATTTTTCATTTAAAATTTAAAATTACCATATTTCGGAAATTATTTTGTTAAAATAAAAATTATATTTGGAATTATAATATAAAAAATAGTTTAGAGTAAAATTTTTAATTTTTTTTAAAATACTTTATTTTTTAGTGAATATTAAAAAATACAGTTTTGGGTTTTTCAGTATGTTTTATGACTTCACATATATTTAATAATTATGTAATAATAAATTATAAAAAATCCAATAAAAAATAGGTTATTTTATTAATATTATTTATTTTAAAGGTTTTAAAATTTTCAAAACCTATAAATGACTTTTCAAAGCCTAAAATGGAAATTATGGGTTTGAAAACAATATTTTGTAGAAAAATTACATTTCCATGTCCAAATTAATATTCCAAAAAATGGATTCTGATTTGAAGGGATTAAAATATTATAAAATCATGACTAAAATACCCTAAACCATGAGAGGAAAACCATGGGTAATACATTGGATTTTTACTTTCCACATTCAATAACTCTATGACCTATATTTAGAAATTATTAAATAGTTCCCCCACTTTTACTATAAGTACCCATAATTACCACCATTCATATCCATTTAAAATACATTATCCAATTTTTTCTGGTTATTTTTCTTCCCAAATATTCCTTCCAAGGTGTCTTTAAGGTCTTAAGGTTCCATCCTCAAGTTATTAGAAGAAACTCTTTAAGGTAAGGGAATTAACTTCTTTCTCTATTCCATTAAAGTACATCTTTTGTGGTATATTTTATAAGTGTTTAATTACTTTATTTTCATAACCTTCTTATTATCCCATTACATACAAAATAATAATTCATTAACGGGATACCTTTATTCCTTCCCATTATACCCTTTCCTTAATCTATGTTATAAATTGTAATTCTATTAAATTCTTTTTTTGAATTTTTCTGTTTTTCATGGAAGTTTCTTATATTATGAATACCCAAACCCCTTAATTATACTTGGGTGTACACATAGATGCAAAAATAATATTTTTATTCAGTTATTTACATGTAATTTTCAGGTCTTTAAGAACTTGTGTACTCAATGATTTTATATGAAACCCATTATTCATTCTCATTTCGTTATTGGTGGAGTGATTTACTATAATCAATGTGACTCACATGAATTAATAAATTTTGTGGGTACAACCTGATAGAGTTTTCATGCATTGGGTAAATAATTAATCTCTAGAGATGACATTTTTATAATACCTTGGTGAATAACCTTAGTAATTAGGATTTATAACACCTTGGTGATAAACCTTAGTGATATTATTATTAATGTCATTTTATTTTATAGCAAAATTTCCTTGTTTTGTATCATGTACTTATGAATATTCTCTCATTTTATACTTAATTTATAATCCATGATGATCTTTCATGTTCCATTACCTTTATTTATCATTTACAGGGATTTAAGATCACCCTTTTCTATTGATGTATGTCCCTAGGAAATTTCTTAAAGTAAGGTGACCTATGAAAGATTAAAAAAGGATTATTCCAAAAGGATTACATAAGGTTTATGTTTTCCATATTTAAATAATGTATTATATACCTAGTCTCCAAAATACAATACCTAGAAATATCCTTTGAAGTTTTTAATGTAATATTTGTTATGGAATCAAGTAAAAAGCCATGCATTATAGATGAAGGATAACATAGTTGGAATCAATGGTAAGGTTTAATTATTTATGAAAATTAGGAATAGAAAAATATTATTTATAACCCTAGTAATGTGTATAAATATAGTAAAAATACCTTAAATTTTTGTGAAGTATAAAGAGAGTGGTTTCCAAGAAATGAAATCCCTATTTGGATACTACAATTGGATGTGGTTCTAACATAGTTGTTATTAGGGATAATAATCCCAAAAATTGTGAATTTGGATTTAACTACATCATCAATTGGTGCATGATAAAGAGGAATTGTTGTACACCAGGTTTGACACCCCTAAGGGATATTCTTTGGGTAATCACATGCTTTTTACAAACTATTATGAACGACATAAAAATAATGTAATTGTTTTTTAAGATTGATGTATATCATCCATGAAGTATGATATTAGAATATTTTAGGATTAATACTTCCTTTAGAATTATTATTATAATATTCCCAATAGTAAGAAATTTATCACTTAGGTTTTCTTCTTCTAAAAAAATGACAGGAAATAGAATTTCACATGTAAATTACAGATGCAATGGAAAATATGATGAATACCTTCTCAATAAGGGTGGATCTAGAGTTAAAATATTCATGATGATGATGATAAATTAGTTAACTAGGTCATTAATAACAACCTAAACCATTTAGATCATCTAGATTCACCATTAAAGGAATAACTAGTCGTTGAATATTTTATTTGACAATGACCACCTAATTTTAGTGGAACCTATGATCCACTAAACACTGAACAATCGATCAATACTACAGAAATGATATTTCCCATACACCATTGTTCCAAGAAATATAAATTAACATTGTAAGTATATATATTAGAGGGATAAACTGATTAGTGGTGTACATTGACCAAGAACACAAATCCAATGGGTGAGGTGGAAGCTATCGAATGATAAGTGTATGATCTTATTTTTTTGAGGGGTTGAAAATTCAAAAGGAATTTGAATTTTCCATTTGGTAGATAGTATAATTCACAAACAAAGATTCAAAATTTAATTCCAAGCATTGTTACACTTTTACATGTTGTTTTTGGATGATTCTTATGGTCCATAAGGTGTCTCAGGAGTTCAGATGAATTTTAGATTCATATAGGTTTGAAAAAAAATTTGGGAGAAACAAATTGGCGGGAATCATTTGCACATAATTAGGGACAACTATGTTACCCAAACTATTTGGCCTACTTGTACAAGAACTTGGTTAGTTTTAACCATTAAAAGGGATTTAGAAAAACATGTAGTTTTGTGTATAGGGGAATATGTTTTTTCATCATTAGTGTACGATTTTCCTAACTACGTGTTGTAACTGTGCATTGTGAGTCTGTGTGGACAATATGACTTTCATGGTTGGAAAAAAATTCACTTAACCATGCACCTCATTAAAATGGAAAAAAATTCATCTTTCTCCCCCACCCATTAATGGATTTTACCCTCCTTTCCTCCCTCATTTCTCCCGTATCCTATCTATGCATTCCCTCCCCGAAATACTCCTATTTGGGTGGATCTTTATCATTCTAAGTCTAATTTGATTTTTGTTATATGCATTGGAATCCTTGAAAAAAATCTATAACTCATTTAGATCCTTTATCGGTTTCTTTTCCCTTATATGTGAGATTGTTGTGTAATATAATATTCCCCATTTTCAGGTCATTTTTCTGATTTCTCATTTTCTCTCATATCATCCTGAATCAAAGACTGATATCATATGATCCAAGATTCCCTATCATAAGGTAGGTGGTCTATTATTTTTCTCTAAAATTATTGGTGTTTATGATATTTACTTATTGCGCTACATGCTAGAATTTATTTTCATTTCTCATAAATTATGTAAGGCCCTTAATTAATTGATTATACTAAGACCTGATGTTTCTTTAGACCGTTTTCATGGAAAGAGGTTGATCAAATCAACCAGAACCATCACTTAAGACTGATTCAATTAGACACTAATAAATATTATTCTTTCTTTGCAACTAAACCACGCCTTGGGTGTGTTGAGAATTCCATTTTATAGTGGGAACCATTAATTAATTAAATGAATTATAATATAGAATATATGCTCACATGACCCTTTTATAACTTGTAAGTGAATTGAATGAAGAAGTTAATCTTAATGAATTGTAAATTGGAATGGATATTTATCATGGATTATAATATATTTATTGATTGTATGGTGCCTGCAATTTATGGACCTTGACTTATAGACCCCCTTTGATACCGTTGGTATAGTTATAGGTTGGTGATATCAACTCAAACCACCCATTTGGGTGTGTTGTTTTTTACAATAACCATGACTTTCCATGAAAATTACCACCCATTTAGGGAGGTGACATGTCCCTTAGTTGTAATATTTAAAAGAATTAAATTATATTTGAATATTATGACCATGTAACATGGACATTGATTTCTTAGTAATTAGGTTGGGTTATCTCTATGAAATGAAATGACTAAATGAAATTATAGTATTCCTTGAGTGATACTTGGTTTCAGACTCAAAAATCCTTGGATGGTAACATAGGATAAAGAGAGTTATAATATGCCTTGAGAGATAATATTATTCTTTCTTAGAATGCATTGGATGGGATCATAGGGAAAATGGAATTATGTTATGCCTTGAGTGATACTTGGGTTCTAACTTGGAACTCATTAGATGAGCTCATAGAAAAAATGATATTATAATATACCTTAATGGATAATTGAATTTTGACTTGAAATTCATTAGATGAGATCATTGGATAAATGGAAATATATTATGCCTTGATCAATACTTGGATTCCCTTCCCAGAGTGCCTTGGATGAGCTCATAGAATTCCAAAAGATTCACTGGTGTGCTTTTCATTTGAAAGATGGCACTTGGATTTAGATAATGTCTTGGATACATGAATGACTTGGATTATCTCCTTGGATTCAGTTTGATGTTAAAAACTTACTGGGATGATCTCCTTGGTCTCCAATTAATTCTGACACTGAGTCTATATAGGAAATTTTCTTAGGGTTTGGGTAGACCCTTAATTGTGAAATGCTAAGGGTGAACTCTTAGATTACATCTGTTTGATATGGCTTACATTCCATGGGACTGGTGGATCCCTTATATGATGATGATTATTATTATTATATAAGGATTCCTTGGTTGTTTTCCTTGGGTCCTAAACCTACCTATAGAATGTAAAATGATTAGTGATATTCTCTATTAATATGAAGAAGGTTGGATTAGATGGGTATCTTGTAAGGAATCCTTGCCTATGTGGTTTTATTAACTTTAAT
The DNA here is from genome assembly GCA_963277665.1 of Viscum album. Lineage (NCBI taxonomy): Eukaryota > Viridiplantae > Streptophyta > Magnoliopsida > Santalales > Viscaceae > Viscum > Viscum album. Next base: position 500,329,154 of record OY728140.1, read on the forward strand.
GATTTCATTTATTATGGCACCTATACATTTTTATATTTTATATTCATAGGATAGATTAATATTAGACATTATTTGTGGTGGAATAATGAGTTTTATTCATACCTTGTTCAAGATGCTATTTAGAACCTGAGTAGATTACATGGATACTAGTAAGTATAAGGTAAATAACCTAGCTATGGATTCTTGATTTCTCTTATGATGGGATCTTGGGATCACATGACTGATCTAGTGCTCAGGATACTCATGGGGATAGTTTTTTGGTCTTTTTTTATTTCTTATTATACCTATATTATAAGTCTTCCATGTATGATTATTCATTTCATGTATTAGCTTAGGTCATGAAATCATCATTTGTATATGATACTACATATATTTTATCTTTTATTATCATCTGGAAGTTTTATTCTTCTACTTCCTTAATAATTGTTGTGATGATTCATATTTATTTATTATTACCATCGTGCTCAAATTTGATAAATGGGGTATACTCTCCTTACAAAACATCATAGATCCTCATCAATAGTTAGCAACCTCTAGAATATGGTGATGCACACTTGAGACCTTGTGGCCCTCAAGTTCATTTAATTGGAGCGAATCGAGCCTGAGATGTCCCATGAAGACTTCAAAAATTATTTTCCAACAAGTATTTTACTTATAACCTACTCACCAAGATGTAAATGGAATTAATTAAGTTGAAACAAATATAAAATTAATCGGTGGGAAATTATGATATGAAATTTACAAGTCTTGCAGATATGCTTCATGCTTTGACATTAATTTTGATGGGAAGATCGACTGAATGTTTATTATAAAGAGACCCCATATATGGAAATAATTGGAAATTCAAGACATTGGGAGTTAAAAGGACATATTATTATGTGCTCTCAAATTTTAAATAGATTTCAGAGTTACCCATTGGATTTATGGAAAGAATTAAAACAATAGAATGATATAGTAAAGTTTTTAAAAGAATCTGGATGGGATGAAAGTTTAAAATACCATGTGCAAAAAACTTTGGGAATAAGGATTTTGGAAATTTTCTATAATTAAGTGGAATGAAACACCACAATATTTTATGAAATATTTTTAAATTACATATCTTATATTACCTGTGTTACATGAAATACTGAACTTAAACGATAAACGAAATATTATTATTTAAATATGACTGTTATAACCTAGTCGATGAATTAGTGGGGATGAATACTATTAAATGAATTATGAAATTTACATATAAATTAAATTATCAATAAAAATTAATTTATTAATTATTAGGAAATAAGTAATAAATTATTATTAAATCTATTTTGTGGTTAGGATATATATTTTCCTCAAAAATGATTTTTATTTTTTTTTGTGAAAAAATATTAAAATTAATTTTTTTTGGGAATTTTAGATAATATATTTAATAAAATGAAATTAAAATTTTAAATCATCAAAAAAATTAGGTTTTGGTGAAATTTTGGTATTTTTCTGGAAATTTTGATTTTTCGGTGAATTGTGAAAAATATCGATTTTTATTAAACTATCATTTTATTTATATTAAAAATTATCCTTTTGATTTTAATTTTATATGAAAATAAATTAAATGATATTTAGTTATATACAATCTAATTAATTAAATTTTAATCATCCTCATACCTTATTTTGGTATAAGTTCATTTTTTGACTTAAAAGCGTGTTTTCAAGGAAATTGTTTTTTATTATGTTTTTCAGGATTAACATTAAATTAAATTCTAACACTTCTGTGTGTTTAATCATGAAAGATGAATTATATATTTTTAATAAGTGGGTCCAAATTTATTATTTCTATTTTTGGTCATTTTGAATAGTAACTTTAGTAATTTTGTTACCATGATAATGGTGAATCATGTAATTTATGTTAAAAATAAAATGATAAGAAGTATATAATGAAAGTAACACCTAAAAATAATAATGGATGAGTATATATCTACAATAACCATCCATGGTTCCAATTTATTACCTTTTTGTCACATTAGTAAAACTATGACCTCTATAATTTTTTTTAAAGAAATGTTAAACATATCACACTCTTGTTTTTAATTAATAATATATTTTTAAAATGGGTTAATATAGATGATATGGTCAAATACAAATAGTATTTATAAATATAAAATATTTTTTCTTCATCACGGTAATTTGTTTTTTAATTTTTAGTGAAAAAATAATTGTCTTAAATGCTTACACAACACTGACGTGATAATTATTCAATTAATTAAAAATAAGACAAATTATATTAAAAATATTAAAAGTATTATAATTTGAAGAAATTAATGTGATAAATAATTTTATAGATTAAAATTTTATTTTAGGGATGTATTAAAAATATTTTGTTTCAATTTATATCATTTTCTTGATGTTGTTAAATTTAAAGTAATAAATAGTGTCAAAATTGACAATAATGATATTTTATGAAAATAATATTTTATTAAATTATTTAAAAAACATAAAAATACTGAATAATAAAAAGGGGATAATATATGGTCTAACATTTCATTAAATGTGTATTTAATTTCCATTTAGAAGTATGTATCTCTAGAATAGTCTTATTATATTTTATTTTGTTTAAAAAATTCCAAAAGTTCCCCCCATGTAAATTATAAAAGGGCACCTCCTCCCTCACTTATTTACACCAATTCGAGACTTTTATCTAAAAAATAATCTAAAAATCTATATTATCCACTTCCATAGAAAAATTATATAAGTTTTGGTCTTCTCAAAACACCAACCCCAGAGCCCTTAAGAGGAAATTAAGGGAGTCGTCTAAAAGAAGAGGTAATCGGCTTAAATAATCACTTTTTTTTACTCTTCTTTTAACTAATCAAAATATGCTATATTATTTATAAAAAATAAATTTAGTATCATAAATATTATTAAAATTTTATTTTTATTATTATTAAACCACAATTATCCACCCTCTTTTCATCAAATGGGGAGTGCAAGTATCGCTCGTGCGTATGTATGACTTATCGTCGCTGCGCAGGGATATAATTAACTTCCAAACACCATAATTAATGGATTATTATTATGATGGGTTTAAAGTTTATATGTAATATTTATGAAATTATTCTTCTTCTTTAATGAAAATATAATATTTACCTTCTTACATTCTAAAAGTTTGAAAAACTATATTACCACTCATGCGTATATGTGGACTACCAACTCCACGAAGCGATGTGATTCATTTTTCTTTTATATAATACTTGTATGGTAAGGAGGAATAATTTAATTAAAATATATGATATAATTATTATTATTTAAAGGGTAAATTATTATTTACCTCTCTTTATTTTTATCTATTAAAAAATAAAAACAGCTTTTATGCATACGTACGACCTACTATCTCCAGGAACACTGTAATTCATTTTTATACATCTTACTTTTATAAATGATTAAAAAAAAATATATATTTATTATATATGATACTTAAAAATAATTATTAACATTTTATATATGATTTATCGATGATCAAAGTACAATGACCAAAACTACATAACCAAAACATACGTGAAAAACAAAGTAGATATCACCCAGAACACTGATTTTAATACCCATGACATTGATTTTAATAAAGAATTGATAGAAAAAAGGTGATAAAAGACTATAAGTAAATCATATATGGGATTATATATATTATTATGGTACTTTAATATATATATAATAATTCTATATTTATTGTATAGGTGGTTTTGGTGTGTATGAAGGAAGTCAGACATAAGGTAAGGGAATTTCATCTCACTTTTATTTCTGTGGGACACATGCCTTATACAAAGGCCTTATACATAGCTTGTTTATTTTGTGTGATATATATATCAACCATGAATCTAGTTTATTATTATTATAATGAAATATTTTGGGTATACATATCCAACTAATTTTCTTTTCTTCATGAGGATCTTGATTCAAAAGGTACCGAAGTGGTAAGGGTTTATTTCACAATCTGATCATTATTCAGATTGTTTATGTTTAAGAATCCACTGGGGAATATTTCTATTCAATGTATATGTTTTCTAAATTTTTTTTAATTTTTTTAATATTATCATAAAAAAATTGAAAATAATTTTTATAACATTTTAATTTTTACAAAATGGTTTGAAAGGAATATTTTTTTTACAAATGAGTTACTTTATGCCTTTTTTGAAAAAGAATATTAAAGGAATATTTTTTTAACTTATGTAGAATGAGAATCTTTCCTTGCCATCATGATGCCTTAATTTCTTGAATCTTCATTTATAAATTTAAATGTTTATTTTAATATATATATTTTTTTAATTTATAAGTGTGTGTCTTTTTAAAAAGAGAAGTGATTTTAAAATGGAAAAGTTATTTTCCTCAAAAGGTGTTCCAAGTGATCTTTAAAAATAATTTTATAACTAATATGACATCCTTTGAAGTTACATATACTTTTTTGGGTATATGATCCAAGGATAATATATTTATTCTTTATCTGGATGGTGTAAATTTATGATTAAAATATAAAATGTTTATAAAACTCGTTTCTTTTCATGGGTAATAATATGATGAATGTTTTATGATCACATGTAACCCATATCTATGATTTTAATTATGTTATAAATGGGAACCATATCCCACCCCAATAAATTGGGTAAATTATTATATCTCATGAGACATTTATCTGTAACAAGTCAATGTTCTTGATCCGTTATGGGAAACAAGTCAATGTGATTGATCCATTTTGGGAAATAGGAGTTGATGCCTAATCTAATGGTATCAGTAGATTACATTGACATATGAAAGGTTTTATATACTTATGATTATTCCACACACATTTATGACATGAACTTATCGTTCATGATTGAGTTATGATGAATTATCATTCTTATTATTTGTGTATTTTTAAATGTTAAGGTTTTATTACATAACTCGTGATTATGATATTTATCAGATTGGGTATGAACATTATATTTATGGTCATGATCTTATACCCTTATTAATATATTATGATTTCATATGATTATTGATTGATATCTACAATGATTACCCTTATGGGGAATCTCAGCTCATCATTTATTATGTTTCCTTTTCCTAGGCTATGAAGAATGATAAAAAATGATTTGTTTTTTGAAAGGTTTCATATGTGAGGAATTTTATAGGATATGTTAAATAATTAACATAGAATATGAAAATATGGGTATAGTGAGATATGATGTTGATATTTATAAACAATTTTTTTATGAACCGAAGTTGTTAAATTTTTTCCCAACTTCTCTAAAACTCTAAGAAAAAAATTCCTTTGATATGTAAGTGATAGATTATTTATTTTTGATGTTGTAAGTTTTTATGGTAAAAATTGGGTCACATTTATCAATATTAAAGATAGAAATGTAATGTTTATGTTTTTAGCATCAGATCTGAAAGTGTGGGATTGAGGCTATTAAAGTTGGTATTAGAGCAGTTTTTATAAAAAATTTAATGTTATTATGTTTTCATGAGAAGTTATTTTAAAATTTATGGATACCATAATGAGTATATATGTTTGATTTTGACCATATGTTCAGAGTCTTATACACCCATTTTTAGGTTTTAGGTGATGTAAATTTAAGGAGGATAATGATATATTAGGATAGGTATATGTAGTCCTATAACAACCCATACTTTACATACATTGATATCACTTCAGTGTTGAATTATATTTATTACAACATAAAACAAAACCATAACAAGACCTTACAGCTATAATGTCTTTAGAAATAGGAAAACATAAACAACTATTTTATAAAACATCTATATTGTCTCCCATTTATTTAATCATATCTAGAATCCTTTTGCATATCATATATAATACCCTTCTTCATGTCCTGGAGAAAAGAAACATTTAAAAGGGTGATCTAAAATGCTTATTAAGGGTAAAAAATAAAATAATAATCATTTTATATTCATAAGAACATAACATTTGAAAATCTTATCCTGCATATAAAAGATCACAATATCATATCACGAGATAAATCATAAAAGTGAAACATAATCCCAATAGTGATGACATTAGAAATGAGATTTTTTGGAATACACACATAAGCATAGAAAATCATTTCATATTGTTCAAGGCCCTTTTTGAAGACCATCATAGCAGACAAATTCCATTACTGAACCGAGTTCTCTCCTCGTTCTAGACATGTATCACTGAACCAGACTAACTTTTCATTCCATCCATGTATATCCAATGAGATATAAATATTTACCCAATGCATTGCAAGGATATATATGTACAACCCATCTCATAATGAAATAATTTTTACATGTTCTACAAAAAAATAAATCATTCATCAAAGCATAACCCATGAAATAAAATGGGATTCTTAAACAACATTTCATCATAACATAATCCATATAAGATAATCCGAATTTATAAAAATTAATTCCATCGTAAACCCAATCAAATAAAAGTAATAATAGCGATAAATAGATAACCCTATGTCATCTTCAATGGAAAATAATTTTGATAAAACACTTTGATTCTCACTCAAATTTACCCAAGAGAAGAAGGTAAGATGGTCCTTGTAGTCCAGCTTGGGTTATCGGATCCACAGAGACCTAAGAAGTAAACTATAGACACACACATTCTAAGGATTGTTTTTGGATATGAAGTGGCCAACTTTGGGTTTATTTTATATGGGTTAAAAGGATAACTAATAGATTTAAGTGAATTCAATTTTAAAGAATGAGTTAATCCTAGGTTATCGCTTGGGGTGGATTGGATGAATTACTTTCCTAATGATTTCAATTTATTATAATTGAGATGGATTCATTTAAGAAGATAAAACGAAATCATCACTTACTGTTTTAATGCCTACACACCCTAATATTAATCACCTATACACTTGAAGGATCAATGTTTTGAGCACTCCAAGGTAGAGGTTCGTATTAGCACTTGAATGTGTGACCTTAAATTCAATAAGGATGAAGATGTTTTAAAATCATCAAATAAAAATCTCATTTAAAAGAAGTGATTTTCCATTAATAGAGTGATAAATAACATCCAATCCAGCCCCTTGCTACTCCATTGGATCAACCCATAAAAGAGTTAGCCATCCATTGATGACACGTCTTCAACGGAAGTGGGAAGTAGACTTACAAAGGTGGAATTGAAGAAGTAAAAACAACAACAAAAAAAGATCACTCCTCCGTTGTGTGATCAATATCACAAGGTTTGGTATGAACAAGTTCACATCTCGAACCAACAGTATCAAAGTGATAAGGAGAAGAACATAATAACAAGATAAGAAGATCTTTTATTAAGAAACTAAGGTGAATTAAACAACTTACATGAGAAAGAAATGCGATTACAAACACAAAGCGGCAGCATAACACTACAATGAAACCAAGCACCCAAGATCTTCAACTCCTTCACCACCACTGCCTTAAATAGGAATTTTGGGAGCCTTGGGTCGAGCCTCCAACAGTACAAAGCATCTCAATTATTTTTTCTAGGCCATAGGTGGTGGAAAGCTTGTGGAATTTGAACTTTTCTACATTTGACCCGAGGTGGCAGCCAGCTTTCCTTCACTGAACAGACGCGTCTGGAAGACCTTCTAGACGGCCGAATCAGGGTGGGCCATAGAAGATGAAAATGGAGCCCCGGATGTCTTCTAACCGCTTGTAACATTTGGTCCCATTTGGAGTTTCGGATTCCGTGATATGATCAAATTAGTATGCTGTTTTTCTGGGCCGCAGAATCTGGACCATAATTTTATCTCTAACTTGGGCCACCTCAATGACCATAATAGAGGACAAATTAGCATCAGATCATGAAGCGTGATTTGTTACTATACATGTCTTCTATCATCCCACGAATGTTGGGATTAATTGGAACTATATGTTGTGCCCAACAGACTCATCAGTGGGCTGGCGTCCAATCTGCCTTCTTTAGAATTGCTTCATTTCATTCCCAAATATCTCCATCACCCTCCATGAATTCTCCATTGATCCCTAAATGAAATATGTTCATATTAGAGTGTAGATGAATTATAAAATTAAAATATGTATAATCAGATGAATCATTTGGTACTTTAAATGATGTTTAAAAATGTACCACATAATAGTGCATTTTAAGAAGGTATTACAATCATAATGTGAAATGATGTTCAAAGTGTAAAATGCACTAAAATGGTGTTTATGAATAATAAAGAACATGAATATTATATATATTACCAATGAATATTAGCCTCATTTAGTGGCTAATCACACCCCCAACTTGAGTTTTGCTAGTCCTGAGCAAAATATATCTCAACAAAATGAAATTCGAATTCCCTTTTCTAAAAAAATTTTAATACACAATGATCACCAAAAAAACTTATACCAAAACAATCATGAAACCCATCAAAATATTTTAATACAAGATAGTTTCATAATCAGATCCCAATCACAAGCCCATTCATTTGTTCAAATTCATTGTCATATTTCATCCAATATCAATTAAGTATGAGGATGTGTTGTGCATCACAATAGACATGGGGGTTTATCTTTATTCAAGGGGGAAATTAAGGAAGCTCTAGGTGGAATCACATTTCAATATTAATATGAGTATTAATTTTTTTGTATAATTTGTTTTTTGTTTTTTTGTTGTTGTTTTTTTTTGCAATTTTGCCATGGTAATTGAAGTTGCACTAAAAGGAGTCAACCCCTGTAGCGAGACTTTGCCGATGACTCCTAGGCTCAAAGACCTTAGGGAACCAAGTGAAGCCCACATACTCGGAATCATCTTGAGTTATCTCAGTCAAAAACAAATTCAGATTACCAAAAAAAGAGATAAAATTACTAACTCTGGGCCAGACAACTATGGAGTCACGATCCCCAAGTGCTGAAAGCCACGCATTAGGTCATTTCATTGCTCTACGCACAAATTTTTTTTTTTAATATTTTTTTTGAATATTTATATTAAACTAAAATGATCACCAAACCTATGATATTTATTTAGGGGACCCCATGAACTTAAACTAATACCCCACTATCCAAAGGACGTGCATTGTGATTTTTTTTATTTGGATGAAAATATAAACGATGAAATATCACATTGGACAGCCACACTTTCCAAAATCTATGCTCATGAAATTATACAAGGATTAAAATCAGAATCAGGGTATGCTAAATTATTTGATATTCAGTTTCAAAGTGTGCAATGTGTATTACCATGTTTAAAGTTAAAGGAATTTTTCCTTCCATTTAATTATTTTTTCAAATCATTCATTTTTTTTGACACAAAAGCATTTTTTTTATTTTATCTCCCCCCCAACTTAAAATAACACTGTCCCCAGTGTTTAAATAAAAGAAAATTTAGAAGGGGGTAGAGGTAGAGAATGAATGTTCAAAAAGGAAATTGAAAATGAGGGTCATGGAATGAAGTCACCTGGTTGTTGAAGTTTGAAGTTCTTGCTGCCCCAATTTATTCCTTTGATATCCATGTCGCTTGCAAAGTTCCCTAGTGGAAAAAAGAAAAACAAAACAAACAAAACAAAAAAACAACAACATATATATATATATATAATAAAGGAAGTAAAATATACGTATATATTTAAAAATTATAGAATAAGGAAGCACAAGAAGCCACAGGTCAGTGGTAAGCGCGCGCCCCTGTCTCCCTTCGGTCCCGGGTTCGAGTCCCCGCGGCTTCGCCAGTTTTGACGAGGTTTTCCCCACGGCCTATGGCGTGGACTTTTTTTTATTATTATTTTATTTTTATTTTTATCTTAACCTATAAAATAATAAAAATAAAACAAAATAAACTGATGATACATTTTCTTCTTTTTAAATTTCTGGGTAAGGTATTACTCAAGGATCACACCACGTAACACGGATGAATATGGTGCTCCTCTTTCGTACCCATCCATACTCATAATAGAAGAACAGGTCAAAAGTATATTTTTTTATTTTTAAATATAAAAATTATTAAGTAATCTTATTTGAAAAATAAAGATGATTCAGAAAGATTAGAAACATAAAAACCACGGTTTGCCTCCCGTGTAGCGCTTTGTTTAACGTTGTTAGCCCGACATAGATCCAAAATTTATCAATTTTTTCCTAGTTCATAGATTGGATCAATTAACTCAACATTTATTTCCTGTTTATTGAATGATTCAATGGATTTTTTTAACCTTTGACCATTGACCTTGAAAATGTGACCACTTGTGGGATCTTGAATCTCTAATGCCTCATGGGGGTATATATGATGCACTATGAAAGGACCTGACCATCTAGTCCTTAACTTTCCCGGGTGTAAATGAAGTTTTGAACTATACAAGAGCACAAGTTTTCTCGGTTCAAAATGTTTTACCTTGATATTCCTAGATTGGTAGGCTTGAACTCTAGCTTTATTGATCCTTGAATTTTCATAAGCCTCTATCCTTAGTTCCTCCAGTTCATTGAGATCTAATTTCCTTTTTTTTCCGGCCAATGAGAGGTCATAATCCATTTTCTTAATTGCCCAAAAGGCCTTATGTTCAATATCTACTGGAAAATGGCATGCTTTACCATAAACCAACCTATATGGGGACATTACTAAAATGGTTTTATATGTAGTTCTACAAGCCCAAAGAGCATCTAAGAGTTTCTCAAACCAATCTTTCCTAGAGGGGTTGATAGTTTTTTCAAGAATTTGCTTAATATCCCAATTCGCTAACTCAGCTTGACCATTGGTTTGAGGATGGTATGCAGTGGACACTTTATGAGAAATACCATACTTAGACATGAGTGAAGCGAATGGGCGGTTGCAGAAATGGGTTCCTTGATCCCTGATTATAGCCCTAGGAATTCCAAATCTTGATAATATGTTCTCTTTTAGAAATCAAATCACAACTTGATGATCATTGGACTTAGTGGGAATGGCCTCAACCCATTTTGAGATATAATCAAAAGCTAAGAGTATGTAGAGGTATCCCTGAGAGTTTGGGAAGGGACCCATGAAGTCAATTCCCCAACAGTCAAATATTTCAACCACTAAGATGGGAGTGAGTGGCATTTGATTCATTTTTGTGATGGACCCTACTTGTTGACACCTAGGACAACTTTGACAAAATGTGTAGGAGTCCCTTGAGAGGGTGGGCCAGAAAAGACCACATTGAAGAATCTTAGCAGATGTTTTCTTAGAGGAAAAGTGACCTCCACATGCCTCACTGTGACAGAATTTAAGGATGGACTCTTGTTCAGATTCTGGAACACACCTCCTAATGACTTGGTTAGGGAAGAACTTATAGAGGTATGGATCATCAAACACATAGTGTCTAACATCAGAAAGGAATTTCCTTCGAGCTTGAGTCCCTAATAATTTTGGAATGACTCCTGTCACTAAGAAATTTGCTATGTCAGCATACCAAGGGTAGTCACTCACAGAGTATAGGTGTTCATCAGGAAATGAATCAGACACAGAAAGGTGATTTGATTTGTCTTTGAATTCTATCCTAGAGAGGTGATCAGCTACAAAATTTTCAACTCCCTTTTTATACTTGATTGTGAGGTCAAATTCTTGTAAGAGAAGGACCCACCTAATCAGTCTAGCCTTGGCATCTTGTTTTTGGAAGAGGTATTTTAGTGCAGAATGGTCAGTGAACACAATGATGGGGGATCCTAAGAGGTAGGACCTAAACTTCTCTAAAGAAAACAAAATAGCAAGTAACTCCTTTTCAGTAGTGGTGTAGTTTATTTGGGAATCATTTAAGGATTTTCTTGCATAAGAAATGACATAAGGAGTTTTATCACAACGTTTTCCTAACACAACTCCAACAGAAAAGTCACTGGCATCACACATAAGTTCGAAAGGAAGGTTCCAATTTGGAGATTTCATAATCAGAGGAGAGGTGAGAGAGGATTTGAGGGTTGAGAATGAACCCTCCCAGCTTTCTGTCCAAACAAATGGAGCATCCTTTACTAGGAGAGCACAAAGGGGATGAGATATTGAACTAAAGTCCTTGATGAATCTTCTATATAAACCAGCATGTCCTAAGAAAGACCTCACTTCCTTGATAGTTTTGGGTTATGGAAGGTGACGAATGATGTCATCCTTGGCTTTATCAACTTCAATTCCCCTAACTGAGACCAGATGGCCTAAAACTAGTCCCCCTTTAACTATAAAATGGCATTTTTCACAGTTTAGGATCAGATTCTTTTCTTTACATCTTGACAAGACTCTCTCCACATTCCGCAGACATCCCTCAAAAGTATCCCTAAACACAGAGAAGTCATCCATGAAGACCTCAAGAAAATCCCCTACCATGTCTGAGAAGATTACCATCATGCACCGTTGGAAGGTTCCAGGGGCATTGCATAACCCGAAGGGCATGTGTTTGAAAGCAAAGGTTCTGAAAGGAAATGTGAATGTAGTCTTCCCTTGATCCTCTAGGGAGACCTCAATTTGATTGTACCCTGAGTACCCATCTAAGAAATAGTAGAAGGCATGACCTGCCACTCTCTCAAGGACTTGGTCAATGAATGGTAAGGGTAAATGGTCCTTCTTGGTGAACGAGTTTAGCTTCCTGTAGTCAATGCAGCCCCTCCATCCACTACTCACCCTTGTTGGAAGATTCTCTCCATCCTCATTGGTTATCACTGTGATTCCGGCCTTTTTTGGAACCACTTGGATTGGGCTCACCCACTCACTCTCAGCTATGGGATATATGATACCAGCTTTTAACAATTTCAGAAGTTCATTCCTTACTACCTCCATGAGATTAGGATTGAGTCGCCGTTGAGGTTGACGGCATGGCTTTGAATCAGATTCCAGAACAATCCTATGAGTCCCGATAAGTGGGCTAATCCCAGGAATATCAGAAAGGGTCCAACCAATGGATTTCTTATGCTTCCTAAGGACATCTAGAAGCATCCTCTCATGATTGGATTCAAGAGAAGAAGAAATTACAATAGGATGTGTTTAATTTTCCCCTAGGAAGGCATACTTTAGTGCAGCAGGAAGTTCCTTCAATTCAAGATCAGGTTGGTTCAGAATTTTAGCAGAAGATTGGGACATTGGATCAAGATCAATTTATTTTTTTAGAGTTTCAGATAGGATTAATTCCCCACATGTAGATGTTTCAGCTACTAGATTGGCTTGATCAGATTTAGGGAAGGAATTTAGAGGGGTCTCTATGAAATTAGTTTCTTGAAAGGTTTTACTGATTGTTGGACCTAAGACTTCATCATAAGAGAAATTTGAAAATGATTCAAGACAAGGAGATAAACTTCCTTTATATGAACAAAAGAAATCAATCTCATCCTGACTTAAACATTCATTAAATATTCCTTGATGTTCCATGGATTCATTATCCATGCTTCCTATCATGTTTACTTCATGAATGTCCTCGTCATCCCCTATTTGTGAGCTTGCATTATAGATGTTCAAGTCTAGACTCATGTTCCCAAAGGTGATGGTCATGTTCCCATTTCGAACTCAGATAACAGAGTTGATTATTGCAAGAAAAGGATGAACAAGGATGATTGGGGTTTGTTCCTTATTTCCTAAGTTTGGATGGTTTTCAAGGACAATGAAGCCAGCATGTTAGATAATGTTTTCAACCTTTACCAGAACGTCCTTTAAAATCCCCTTTGGAACCCTAATGCTACGATCAGCAAGCTGAAGTGTGACAGATGTGGGTTGGAGCTCTTCTAGGCCTAACTGGCAGTACACAACATATGGGATGAGATTGACACTAGCACCTAGGTCACACAAGGCCTTGACAACTTTTCTCTCTCCTAGTTCAACATTGATATAAGGGCAACCCGGGTCTTTCAACTTAGGAGGAATGGTCCCTTGAATGGTGGTACTCACATTAGTAGCCAAAAGGACTTGGTTTTTATGTGAAAATTTTCTTTTAAAAGTGCACAATCCCTTAAGGTACTTTGAGGAGGAAGGTATGGTTTGGAATGCATCGAGAAGAGGAATGTTCAACTTGAATTGTGAGAAGATTTCCCTCAATGTTTCACTCAGTTCAGGCTTGGTTTTCCCCCTCATGCGTTGAGGAAATGGTGAAGGTTGTGGGGTTGTTTGTTGAAGAGTTGTTTCCTTCAAATTGTTATCAGTTTACTCAGTTTGATCTTATGGTTCATTTGAATTTTCATCCAAGTTTAAATCTTTAGGTGGGTTCTGAATTAGTTGTTCAGTTTTCTCAATTGATTTCCCACGTCTTAAAACAGTCACAACCTTTAGTTGTTCATGAGTTGTTTGAGTGAAACTTGACTCTCCCCTTGAAGTTGAGGATGGAATCGCCTGAGTAGGCATGGGTGCCTTTCCATTTTTGATGGTTTGAAGTTCTTGTTTGAGGGAAGAGACTTCTGAGTTCATCCTCTCCATTTGTTTGCACAGTTGTTCTAATAGGCTTTGTGGAACAGTTTGGGTGGGTGCTTGAGTAGGTTGGTTTATCCCAGGGGGATATTTTGGAGGTGGGACGGTTTGTTGAAAATGGACCAGTGGCTGTTGGTATTGGATAGGTTGGGTTTGGAACTGTTTATGGGTTTGGTAGTTCTGATGGGGGTAAGGATTTTTTCCCTGTGGTTGGCTAGGTTATTGGTTATCTCTCCAGCAGAAGCCTGGGTGGTCGTTATACCTTGGGTTGAAGGTGTTTTGGTACTGAGGCTTTTGAAAGTTCAAGGAATTTACTTCGGCTGGGGGTCCTCCTAAGATAACATACTTGATGGATGGAATGGTTGGGAAGTTGTCTGTCTTATGGTCATGTTTGTCACAAATTTTGCAAACAAGGTCTACATTTTGGATTTCATGGACTTTCCTAAGGTCTATCTCTTCAACCTTCCTAGAGAGTGCTGCAAGTTTAGCCCTAAGGATTTCCTCTTCTCTAAGTGTATGAATTCCAGTAGTTCTTTGTGGCTTTTCGGAATAAGGTTAAGTTCCCCATGTTTGGTTTTGTTCATTAAGGCTTTCTAGATACTCGTAAGCATCATTTGGGGCTTTGTTTTTAAAGGTTCCATTACACATCATGTCAATGAATTGTTTGTTCCCTGGACCCAAAACTTCATAGAAAATTCTCACTTGTTCAGGAATAGAAAAACCATGGTGTGGAACCATGTTTAGAGTGTCTTTGAACCTCTCCCATGTTTCATAGAATGACTCTCCCTCTTTTTCAAAAATTTTTTGGATACTCTTTTTAAGTGCAATTGTTTTGTGGTGGGGAAATTATTTTTTGTAGAATTCTCTTTGTAGTTGGTCCCAAGAGTTGATGGATGATGGTCTCAAATTGTTTAGCCAATTTTTAGCTCGATCATTTAAAGAAAAAGGAAATAGACTCATCTTAGCTGATTCTAGTTGATGTGGGGGACACATGGTTTCTACAATGTCATTGAACTCCTTAATGTGAAGGTATGGAATCTCGGACTCCATTCCATGGAATGTGGGAAGGTGGTTTAATACATGGGGTTTAAGGATGTAGTTGGCATATCCTAGGGAATTGTGTCTAATGCATGAGGGGGCATTGGTCCAGGAAGGTGTGAGGTAGTCATTCATGGTTTGATCAATTGCATTCCCCAAGTTTGGGGCTGCCTCATTTGGGTTTCCATTTTGGTTCCCACCCGGGTTTATGAGTTGGTTTCTTTGAAGACCTTCCATTGAAATTGGCTCAATTTTGGACTCTAAAGTATTAGGAAGATTATGATCTAATGGAATGAGTTCCCTTGGTGTACTTGACTCCCCAACCCCAGGACTATCCACCCTAACTAGACGGTTTGATTGATCGCGGGTGTAGGCGGACATGCACCAAAAGAAAAAAAACGAGAAAGGGACAAGATAAGAGAATTTAGATGAGAAGAGAAGAAATGTGGGAGAATAGAATGGGTGTTTATATGACTTACTTGGGTCCCCGGAAATGACACCAAAATTTTATTCTCTCTCAAATTTACCCAAGAGAAGAAGGTAAGACGGTCCTTGTAGTCTAGCTTGGGTTATCGAATCCACAGAGACCTAATAAGTAACCTATAGACACGCACATTCTAAGGATTGTTTTTGGCTATGAAGTGGAAAACTTTGGGTTTATTTTAGATGGGTTTAAAGGATAACTAATAGATTTATGTGAATTTAATTTAAAAGAATGAGTTGATCCTAGGTTATCGCTTGGGGTGGATTGGATGAATTACTTTTTTAATGATTTCAATTTCTTATAATTGAGATGGATTCATTTAAGAAGATCAAACAAAATAATAACTTACTGTTTTAATGCCTACACACCCTAATATTAATCACCTATACACTTGAAGGATCAAAGTTTTAAGCACTCCAAGGTAGAGGTTCGTATTAGCACTTGAATGTGTGACCTTAAATTCAATAAGGATGAAGATGTTTTAAAATCATCAAATAAAAATCTCATTTAAAAGAAGTGATTTGCCATTAATAGAGTGATAAATGAAATCCAATCCAGCCCCTTTATACTCCCTTGGATCAACCAATAAAATATTTAGCCCTCCATTGATGACATGTCTTCAACGGAAGCGGGAAGTAGACTTACAAAGGTGGAATTGAAGAAGTAAAAACAACAACAAAAAAAGATCACTCCTCTGTTGTGTGATAAATATCACAAGGTTAGGTATGAACAAGTTCACATATTGAACCAACGATATCAAAGTGATAAGGAGAAGAACAGAATAACAAGATAAGAAGAGCTTTTATTAAGAAACTAAGGTGAATTAAACAACTAACATGAGAAAGAAATGCGATTACAAACACAAAGCGGCAGCATAACACTACAATGAAACCAAGCACCCATGATCTTCAACTCATTCACCACCACTGCCTTAAATAGGAATTTTGGGAGCCTTGGGTCGAGCCTCAAACAGTACAAAGCATCTCAATTAATTTTGGTAGGCCATAGGTGGTGGAAAGCTTGTGGAATTTGAACTTTTCCACATTTGACCCGAGGTGGAAGCCATCTTTCCTTCACTGAACAAACGCATCTGTAAGACCTTCTAGAAGGCCGAATCAGGGTGGGTCATAGAAGAAGAAAATGGAGCCCCGGAGGTTTTCTAACCTCCTGTAAAAGGTGGGCATATTTGGAGTTTTGAATGACGAGATATGATCAAGTTAGTGGGATGTTTTTCTGGGCCGCAGAATCTGGACCAGAATTTTATCTCTAACTTGGGCCGCCTCAATGACCACGATAGAGGCCGAATTAGCATCGGATCACGAAGAGTGATTTTTTCCTATACATGTCTTCTATCATCCAACGAAATTTGGGATTAATTGGGCCTGTATGTGGGGCCCAAAAGTCTCATCAGTGGGATGGATTCCAATCTGCCTCCTTTAGAATTGCTTCATTTCATTGCCAAATATCTCCATCACCCTCCATGAATTCTCCATTGATCCCTGAATGAAATATGTTAATATTGGAGTGCAGATAAATCATAAAATTAAAATATGTATAATCAGATGAATCATTTGGTACTTTAAATGATGTTTAAAAATGTACCACAAAATAGTGCATTTTAAGAAGGTATTACAATCATAATGTGAAATGATGTTCAAAGTGTAAAATGCACTAAAATGGTGTTTATGAATAATAAAGAACATGAATATTATATATATTACCAATGAATATTAGCCTCATTTAGTGGCTAATCACAATTGAAATTAATT
The DNA here is from genome assembly GCA_963277665.1 of Viscum album. NCBI lineage: Eukaryota > Viridiplantae > Streptophyta > Magnoliopsida > Santalales > Viscaceae > Viscum > Viscum album. The sequence goes on from OY728140.1 coordinate 500,346,750, forward strand.
CTTGAGTAAAATATCCCTTTTTCTTCAAAAATGATTTCTTTTCTCAAAATGTCATGCAATTTTAAAAGAAAAAAATTTAATTGAAAATAAACTTGTAAATTTGTATAGTAAAATTCATGGAAATGAGGTGTCACAAATATTTAAAAACTCATTGATTCTGTATAAGTTAAAAAACATTCTCCTTGTACTTTTTCAAGAAAAGTCAAAAAGCACCTCGTACGGTAAATATAAAAAGATTCCTTCCAAACCATGTAGTAAAGTTCAAAATGGGTGAAAATGAATTTAAAAAAACATAGAAGAATAATAAACATTTTATGAGAATATTTTTAGAAAAAATGGACATGGATGATAAATATATACCCAGTAGATACTTACGAATAAACAATCTCAGATAAAACAATATTGAAAAAGTTATCCCTTACCTAATGTCTGATATGCTTCGTATGTGTCCGAACCTACTACATAATGATTTATATAATGTTATTGTTTTATTATATAATCATAATAATTTTTATTATAACATTTATCATCATATTTTCATCTGTTTGTTACTAACATTTCATTGTTACTCGTTATTCAGGTATTTACTACTTTATGTTGTTTTGTATGTTTTGTCAGAGAAGTTCTTATTCATTTTTTTAGGTTATAGTTATATCATTTATAGTATGGTATTATTATAAAATATATCCTATTTATTCATTTAGTTCTTTTATATAATTGTGATTTAATGAAGATTATGTAGAACGAATCCCATCGCACTGTGGAGACGGTAATCCGTACGTACGCACGAGCGATGATATCGTTCCCATAATTGTTGAGTGGTATTGAATTAGATGGTTTATTGTATCAAATAAATAGTACCATGTTATATTAATCATATACAGTTATTATTTCCACTATTATACCCATCCAAGTAAGGTGATGGTGACAACAGATTACACCACGACATGGAGATGGTAAGTCGTACGTACACATGCGCGGTGATTTCATTTTTTATAGGATGGATAGAAGGTGAAATAGGCTAGTTTCATATTTATAATAAAATATCTGTATATTTTTTATAATAATGTTAATAATTTATAATGAAACAACTATAGTAGAGGAAGTAGAAGAATAAATAAGATTGAAAGAATTGGTAGAAGAGATTACCTCTTCCTCAACGTGCCTCTTTAAATCTCTTCTTAGGGAACTAGAGTTGGTCTTTTGAGAAGAAAAAAACATCTCAAATGTAATTAGATGAGTTTAGAAGAGAAATGGGCAGGTTTTGGCCAAGATTTAAGGCACAAAATGGATTGAAGAGGACAGGTAGGATGTGCCCTTTTATAAGATATGAGAGGGTCACTTTAGGAAACTCTTCAAAATATTAATTTATTATAATTTCAATTTTGACTAAAAATTATCCAAAACTTATTTAATTAGAATATAAGATGATCTTGGTTTTAATACCCATTATCCAATAATTTTTAGACAAGTTTTGGATATTTGTTTATCCTTATATTTTTGGTTTAACCCTTATTTTTCCCTTTTTAAACATACCGTGATATCATATTATTTACATCTTGTGGGATAGTGTAATTAAAATATCATGTCAAAAGACCCAAAAATGTTATTTATGACATTTTTATACTTATTTTAACAATTTTCTTGAATCTTAGATTTTTTAAGAATTTAATATCACTTAATAAAATATTTTATGTTTTAAGTTATGAATTGTGTCAATTTTGGATACTATTCGTACTTGACTTTTTTTAAATTTTTAAAAACATTATTCCTTCTAAAATAATGCATTAAATAAAATATAATATGTCAAAGTCATCTAGAAAATTCGTGGATGACATCCAAATAACCAAATTATATTTTTTCTAATATTTATAAATTCATTTATTTGAATCTTTCATTAATGAGGTAATCACTACATCATATTCGTGTCATAAATAAAACTATTTATATAATCTCTAAAAGTTATAAATAAGATTCCATGATTTAGTTAATATTTTTATCTTTCTAATTACTATTTATAAGCATAGATATCAGTTATATAACCCTATATAAAAATCTTTTTTGTAAAAGATATATGTTTTGGTTATAATTATCTTTACTTTAAATTAATTCATATAAAATGTCATTTTCACATCCAAGTGAATCCATGTAGTCCAAAAATAGACCCATGAATTCCCATTGTCACAAAAATCTCAAAAAATAGTATTATAACACGTTTTATGGTAGTTTTATATTATTAAATTTATTTTTACCCTTATTTACCAGATTGACCCTTAAACCATGGTAAATAAAATAATTACGGAAGTTACTGTTTATAATATCAAAAAATGAAAGGCACTTATTCAAACAATTTAGACTTTCTTATTTAAAATATGGAATCCATTTTTACAAATTCAAAACACATAAGTTTCATTAATTAATTTAAAATTATTCCCATTGTTGAAATGAGAAAATGGGTTTTAAAAGTTAAAACATGGCATAATATTGAAATGTTTTTACCTATGAATTCAATGTAAAATTAATAATAATGACATACATTAAATGGTAAAAATAAATTTTATTTATACTTTAAAACCATTAAATATTATAATTTAACCATATAAATTATATCGATGAAAAAAGTTGTTTTTAATTAAAATTTAGCGAATTTTTACTATTCATCAAAATATGAAAGTTATCAGAAAAATATCAGAAATTGTTGAAATGTAAATTTTTATATCATGATTCGAAATAACATGTTTATGTTGTCTTATGTAAATTATTAATGTGACAAAGTCTTAATTTTTAATGGGTTCTCCATTCAAAGGTGTAAAATTAACCTGTAAAAAATAGGTTCTTATAGGGTTTTATTCATACCCTATGACTAAAATATCCATTGGATGAATATAAAAATAAAAAATTATTAACTATATAACACATATATCTCATTAATTTCATTACGAAATAATATTCATTAAAAAAATACAAACATATAATTGATTTATATTTTTCATAAATAATTAATAGCCAAAGAATTCATAATGCATTTTCATAAGTTACTTATAATTATTCTAGCTAACCTAACGACTAGGATATAATGGTAATTATATATTAAATGCATCTCATGGTTCATTTAAAATCATGATTTCTTGCAAAGCAAAATACTAAAGGATAAAAATTATTTAAAGAAAAGATTTCATAAAAACATCTGGGTGTTACATTCTACCCCCTTTAAACTAAATTTGGCCCACGAAATTCATCACTTGGAAATAAATAAATGAGGATACCTCTCCCTAATAATATCCTGAAGTTCCCATGTAGCTTCTTCTAATTGGTGGTTCCTCTATAAAACATTAACCAAGGGAGCGGTCTTGTTTCATAGAACTTTTTTGCTATGATCCATAATTTCTATCGATTGTTCTTCATAAGAAAGATCTTGGTCCAGTGGTACGAATTCTGAGCTTAGTACATGTGAAGGATCAGGTATGTACTTTCTCAGTAGAGATACATGGAACACATCATGATCTTGAGAGAAATTCAGTGGAAGCTCCAATCGGTAAGCTACATTCCAAACATGATCTAGTATTTCAAAACAACAGATATACCTAGGGCTTAAGTTACCCTTATTTCCAAATCTCATTACTCTATTCTAGGAAGATATTTGTAAGAACACCTTATCACCCACATCAAACTCTAGGTCTTTTATTTAGTTTTATGCACAACATTTTTCTGACTCTGAGCTAATCTTATGTGTTGTTGAATAGATTTAACATTTTCCTCCATTTCATCAACAAGATCAGGTCCTAATAGATTTCTTTCCCCATCTTCATCCTAGCAAGTTGGAGTTCTCCACTTTTTTCCGTAGATGGTTTCATAATGAGCCATATCAATATTTGAGTGAAAGCTATTATTGTAAGAAAATTCCACCAATGATAGGTGTTGATCCCAACCACATTTGAAATCCATAGAGCAAGCTCTCAACATGTCTTACAAAGTTTAAATTTTCCTCTTAGACTGACCATCTGTATGAGGATGATAAGAAATGCTTAAACTTAACATTTTATCCATATCATGTAGAATAAATCGCAAGAACTTTGAGGTAAACCTTGGATCCTGATAAGATATAATGGAAAGTTGTACTCCATGAAATCTTACAACTTCCTTTATAAATATCTGGGCATGATGATCAAGAAAGAAATCATCTATAATAGCAATTAAGTGTGTCTACTTCGTAAGGCGATCAACTATAACCCATATAACATTAATACCTTTGGGTGTTTTGGGAATTCCGATGACAAAGTCCATAGTGATTTTATCCCATTTCTATTATGGTATGGGTAATGGTTGCAACATCCCCTCAGACTTCGGTCTCTCAACCTTAACTTTGTGACAAACCAAGCATCGAGAGATATATTCGGCGGCATCCCTTTTCATTCCATCCAACCAGAAGTACTCCTTCAGGTCCTTGTACATCTTTGTGCTTCTAGGGTGAATAGAGAATGAAGAACTATGAGCCTCATTGAGTAGCTAATTATTTAATTCTGGTATGGTTGGAACACAAACCTGATACCTGAACCTTATTATTTCATGAAAATCATGGTTGAATTTAGGAATGTTTCTCACCTTCTTTTGTAACTCTATATATTCGTTCTGTGCCTCTTAAATCTTCACTTTTATAGATGGTTGAACATTCATTTGAGAAAGAAAAGATTTCTCCCCTTCCACTATAATTTCAAGATTATTCCTTTACAAATCCATAAATATTGGATCTTTCGTGATCCTCATCATGGATAAGCTAGCATGGTCTTGTTGTCTTAATGCATCTTCCACCTTGTTTTCTTTCCCAGTGTGGTAATGTATTGAGTAGTCATAATTTTTAATCAACTCAAACCATCTTCTTTGGCGCATATTTATCTCCTTTTGTGTAAAAATAGACTTTAAACTTTTAGGATTAGTATAAATATCACACCATTCACTATAAAGATAATTACTCTATATCTTTAATGCAATGATTACCGAAACTAACTCCAAATCATGAGTTAGGTAATTTTGCCCATGGATTTTCAACTATTTTGATGCATAATCTATCACCATATCATTTTTCATGATAACACACCCCATACCATTCTTGGATGCATCACTATAGATCACAAACCTTTCTCCACTACAAGGTAGTGTGAGCACAGGTGTACTGGCTAACCTTCTTTGTATATCTCTGAAATTCTCTTCACATTCCTCCATCCAAACAAACTTAACTCTTTTTCGAGTCAACTTGGTGAGTGAATTAGATAATTGTAAAAAATCATTCACAAAACGTCGATAATATCCTTCCAAACCAAGAAAACTTTAGATATCAGTTACTATGGTTGGTCTCAACCATCTTTCAATAACCTCTATTTTTTTGGATCCATAGATATACCCTCTCTTGAGATTGGGTGACCCAAAAATGAAACTTTTTGAAGCCAAAACTCACACTTGGTAAATTTTTCATAAATCTTCTCCTTTCTCAGGGGCTTTAGTACAATTATTAAGTGATCTTCATGTTCTTCCTTGCTCTTTGAATAGAAAATAATATAATCTATAAAGAGTAACACAAACTGATCAAGATATTCTCTAAAAATTCTATTCATTAGATCCATGAAGATAGCAGGGGCATTAGTAAGACCAAAAGGCATCACTATAAATTCATAGTGTCCATACCTTGTACGAAATTTTGTCTTTGTTATATACCTAATTTTGACCCTTAATTGATGATACCATGAACTAAGATTAATCTTGGAAAATTATTGAGCTCCATGTAGTTTGTCAAATAATTCATCAATGAGCGAGAGAGGATATTTATTCTTGATATTAATCTTGTTAAGTTTTCGATAATCAATGAAGAGTCTCATTTATCCATCTTTCTTCATAACAAATAGAACATGTGATCCCCATAGTGAAGACCTATAAATTCCTCTAGAATACATCATCAAACTCCCGTACAATGGGAGTATTCTTAATCGTGAGTTTCTCCACAACCATTTAAGATAAATAACCTTCATTTATTGGAATCAAGACCCATATGATAGAATAAATTTCTACTGGAAGGTTATATTCATCTTAGCACTGATAGATGATCATAGATTGATCTAGAATATGAAATGTGACTTCCCTTCTTTGTAAATTGACATGATATCTATATAAAGAAAGCTGATCCATGCCAATAACCACATCAAATTCCACTATAAGAAGGATCAAAATATTTTCAAGAAGTACTTTCCCAAAAACATCTATTAGAGAAGAATTATAAACTTTTGATGCGGCCATTGTTCCATTAAGAATTGTCACAACTAACTAAACATCTAATTGTTAAGGTAATATGGTTATACCCTTAGAAAATTATTTAGAAATAAAATAGTGGGGGGATCTGGAATCAAATAAAACATTTTATACTTTAGAGTGTATGGTAAGTGTACATTTCACCACTTCATTATCGTACACCATGTTTTCGATAATAATTGCATGTGACTTTTTTTGTCCTTGTCCTTAAGGGTTTGTTGATGTTGGTAATCATCAAAAACACTTGTACTAGGGTATTTATTCTCAAAATTCCCCATTTCCTTGTACTTGTAACATTCAAGTGTAGGGGGTGCATTCTGTGTATCCTTTTCTTTGTTTGTATCATTAGACATCTTTTCCCCATCACTTCGACATTAAATTGCCCGATGAACTTACTTTACACACATAAAACATCTACTAGTTTCTTTAAGACAATTCCCTCGATGTTTTTTTCACACTTTCAGCATATGGGAAAACTCATATTCTTTTTAGCGTGGTCTTTAGATTTTCCTTTGAATTCCATTTCTCTTCTTATCAAACCCATATGACTGATGGGTTACTCCAAATCCATATCAACCTTAAGAGAACATCAAAATATTTCCTTGTAGCTATTGATGTCCCTTATGGATAGTTCCCTTCAGAGACTTGGTTTTAAGACACTAAAGAATCGATCAGTCTTACTCTCAGGTTGAAAAATAATTCCAGAAGCATACCTTAAAAATCTTGTAAAATTTTATTCGTAGGTACCAACAGATTCATCATACTTTTTCTTAAGTTTAAGGAACTCTTTCTCCATCTTTGTTCAAAGAATGTGAGGAGTTTACTTATAGAAAAATAAGTTCTTGAACTCATCCCATTCCATCAAATCAGTTTCATATCTTTGCCTTTTATTCTTGATAAGATTCCACCATTTATCAGCTTCAACTTCCAAAATGATATACTGATAAGATGAATTTATCATGTTCATAACATTGTAGAACTGAAAATATATTTTTAGTGGTACTGATCCATTGTTCAGCCACTAATGGATTAGAATACCCATCGAATGAAGGTGGACGCTGCCTCATGAAGGATTCAAGAGAATGTTTCTCCTTCCTTTGATTGTTTGGAAGTCCTGCATGATTCATAGCTTGATAAATTTGTCTGATCATGGCTACAAGATTTTTAATTCTATCTCCCAAAACATTTGATTGCTCAGGGGGACACTCATTGCATTACCCATCACATTCAGCATTAATATGGTTCCTTCGGGTTCCATCTATTGACAAAAACCAAGAAGCATAGTGTGAGAAACAATAATCATAACAAAAAACCACATAATCGAGAATAAAGTTTCAATTTAGGACACTTTAGATTTTATCATAGGTTATTCATGTTCATTTCCAAAACACTATGATTGTATCCTATACTTAGACATATATTTATGGCTCTTACTAAGGCTTTCTACTTATAGTTTCTGAAGGTTAACTATAACGTTATTCTAATACCAACTATAAAGACCTATACTTTACATACATTGATATCACTTCAGTATTGATGTATGTTTATTAAAACATAAAAAACCCATGATAGGACCATATAGGTATAGTGTCGTCGGAAACTAGGAATCATAAACAGATGTTTTATAAAATATCTGCATTGTCTCCAATTTATTTCATCATATCTAGACTGATTTTTGGAATATCATACACAATACCCTTATTCATGTCTTGGGGAAAATAAAAATATAAAAGGGTGAGCTCAAATTCTCAGCAAGGGTAAAAAAATTAAATGACAATCATATCATATTCATAGGAACATGACATTTGAAAATATTATCCTACATATAAAAGATCACAATATCATATCATGGGATAAATCATAAAAGTGAAACACAATCTAAATAGTCATGACATAAGAAATGAAATTTTTTGGCACACACACATAATCATAGAAAATCATTTCATATTAGTAAAGTCTCTTTTCCAAGACCATCATAGTAGACAAAGTCTATTACTGAACTGAGTTCTATCCTCGTTCCAGCCCTGTATCACTGAACCAGATTAAATTTACATTATAGCCATGTCTATCTCACAAGATATAAATATTTACCCAATTAATTGGAGGGATATATAGGTCCCACCCATCTCATAATGAAATCATTCTTACATGTTCCAAAAAAACATAAATCTTTCCTCATAGCATAACCCATGAAATAAAATGGGATTCTTAAACATCATTTCATCATAACATAATCCATATAAGATAAATAGACTTTATAAAAATTAATTCCATCATAAAAAAAATCAAATCAAATTAATTATAGGGATATAAACCTAACCCTAAGTCGTATTAGATGAAAAATAATTTTGATAAAACACTTGAAATTAATTCTTGAGGAAAATATACTTTCTTCTTCAAAAAAAATTTCCTTTCACAAAATGTCATGAAATTTTTAAATAAATGAATTTAACTGAAAATAAAATTGTAAATTTGTAGAGGAAACTTCTTGGAAATAAGGCTTTATGAATATGTAAAAACTCATTCATGTCGTATAGGTTAAAAAAATATTCTCCTCGTACTTTTTCCGGAAAAGTCAAAAAGTACCTCATATGGTAAACATAAAAAAATTCCTTCCAAACCATGTAGTAAAAGTAAAAATGGGTAAAAATGAATTTAAAAAAACATATAAGAACATTACACATTTTATGAGAATATTTTTAGAAAACATGGACATGGATGATAAATATACACCCAGTAGATACTTACGAATAAACAATCTTAGATAAAACAATATTAGAAAATTTATCCCTTACCTTAAGTCGAATATGCTTCGTATGTGTATGAACCTATAGTATAATTAATTAAATAATGATACTGATTTATTATAGAATAATAATCATTTTATGATAACATTTATGTTCATATTTTCATCTTTTTTTTAGTAACATTTCATTTTTACTCGTTATTCGGGTATTTACTGCTTTATGTTCTTATGTATGTCTTTTTGGATTAGTTCTTATTACTTTTTTTAGGTTATAGTTTTCCCATTTAAAGTAAGGTATTAGTATAATATATATCATATCTATTCATTTAATTCATTTATATAATCATGGTTTAATGAATATTATGTAGAATGATTCACATCGCACCGTGGAGATGGTAAGTCGTACGTATGCATGGGCGACGATATCGTTCCCATAATTGTTGATTGGTATTGAATTGTATGGTTAATAGTATCTCAAAATTATTACCATGTTATATTAATCATATATAGTTATTATTTCCACTATTATACCTATCCAAGTAAGGTGATGGTGAACAAAATATTACAACACAATGTGGAGATAGTACGACGTACGTACGCACGCGCGGTGATTTCATTTTCCGTAGGATGGATAGAAGGTAAAATATGGTTATTTAATATTTATATTAACATATTAGTATATTAGTGATACTTATGTTATTAATTTATAATGAAACAACAATAGAAGTGGAAGTAGAAGAAGAAATAAATTTGAAAGAATCGGTAGAAGAGATTACCTCTTCCTCGACGTGCCTCTTTTAAATCTCCTCTTAGAGAACTAGAATTGGTCTTTTGAGAAGACCAGAACCTCTAAAATGTGATTAGGAAAGTTTATAAGAGAAATGGATAGGGTTTGGATAAGCTAGAAGGCTCAATATTGAGTGAATATGAGAGTGAGGAGGTTCCCTTTTATAAGAGAGGAGAGGGGCACTTTAGGAAACTCTTCAAAATATTAATTTATTATAAATTATATTTTGACTAAAAATCATCCAAAACTTATTTAATTAGAATATAAGACGATTTGGTTTCAAATACCCATCATCCAATAATTTTTAGACAATTTTTAAATATTTTTTATCCTTATCTTTTTGGTTTAACCCTTATTTTAACCTTTTTAATTTTATCGTGATATCATGTTATTTTTTTAAAAGGTAATGTCCTAGTCAAAGACCAAGACACAATTTATTATAATCATGAAAGCCAATTAAATGAGTCCAAAAGAAGAAATTTTATTACAATATTTTTCATAAAGAGGAAGAAGGTCAACCGGAAAATTGTCCATCCACATAATGGCCTGGTTGATTGCCTTATTAGCAAGACCATCTGCCACCATATTTTCTTCACTGTAGTCATGGGTGGAAATGTATCTGAGCTCCAGAAGTGAGCCAAGGCAGTTCTTCCAACTCACAGTAAGAGGCCAAGAAAGATTAACCACACCATTCCAAATTGCTTGAACAATGGTCATGGAGTCACTTTCAATCTAGATATTGTTCCATCATTTTTGTTTAACAAATTTAATGGCATGAATCAATACCAATATCTCAGCTTCAAGGGAAGAGGTGAATTCATAGCTTCCATAGAAAGAAACATGGAAATTTCCTTGAAAGTCTATGAAAATGGATCTACAACCCATAGGTTTCGGGTTTCCTTTAGAGGCATCATCCACATTGATCTCGATCCATCCAGGAAGAGGGGATTGCCAGAACACCTCAAAAAAGCATTTCATCTAAGTGAAGACGCCATGAATCCTAAGACATCACAGGATCATTAAGTCACCAATTGAGTTGTCATAATCAGATTTCTAGATCATGGGAGCATCCCTAATGGCAATCAGAATTCTCGTCCAACCTGCAATAAGGTTAGAAGAGTAATTATTATGAATAACGACATTTCTATAATACCAGATAACGTGTTGGATCTCCACAATAGTAGATAGGAAGAGTTTCATGATTTGTTTGCAAATAATCAAGCTACACACACCATTTTAGCTGAGAGAAAATAGTGCCCAAAAATAACTATATGCAATCAAACATGTCAGTGACAAAATTCCAAAGAGCAAAGACTGTAACACATGAAAAAAATAGATGATTGATATCCTCTCTATGTTGATGACAGAGATGACGTTTAGAACAGAGACAGATACCAAAATATTGGAGATATGTCTCAGAAGTAATACAGTTATGCACAATATGCCAAATGAAATTAAGTCTTGATGGTTTAATCCAAGGTTTTTCGAACGACTTTAACCCAGAAAAATTAGACTCCGAGTTCGAGAAACAATGATTGTAAATTTTTTTGGAATCTATAATACCATTTTGAGTAGGTTCCCAAATAAGAAAATCATCATCATTAGATAAAGGGTAACCATCCACAACCTGCTTAACATATTTGGACTTATTTTAACAATTTTTCTGAATATTAGTTTTTTTAGGAATTTTATATCATTTAATAAAATAATTTATGTTTTAAGTTATGAATTGTGTCAATTTTGGATACTATTCATACTTGACTTTTTAAAAATTCATAAAAACATTATTACTTAAAAAATAAGGCATCAACTCAAATATAATACGTCAAAGTCATCCAAAAAATTGGTGGATGACATAAAAATAACTAATTTTTTTTTTAATATTTATAAGTTAATTTATTTGAATCTTTCATTAATGAGGTAATCACTACATCATATTTGTGTCATAAATAAAACTATTTATATAATCTCTAAAAATTAAAAATAAAATTCCATGATATAGGAAATAGTTTTATCTTTATAATGACTATTTATAAGCATAAAGACCAGTTATACAACCCTATATTAAAATTTATTTAGTAAAAGATATATGTTTAGGTTAAAATTATCTTTACTTTAAATTAATTCTTATAAAATGTCATTTTCACATCCAAGTGTATCCATGGGGTCCAAAAATCAACCCATGGATACCCATGGTCGGAAATATCTCAATCAATAGTATTAGGACACGTTTTAGGGTAGTTTTATTTAATTAAATTATTATTTGTTTACCCTTATTTACGAGATTGATCATTTAACCATCGAAAATAAAATAATTACCGAAGTTACTATTCATAATATCCAAAAATAAAAGGCACTTATTCACACAATTTGGAACTTCTGATTAAAAATATGGAATCCATTTTTTCCAAATTCAAAACATAGAAGTTTCAGTAATTAATTTAAAATTATTCTCATTGTTGAAATTAGAAAATAGATTTAAATGTTAAAACATTGTAAAAGATTGAAATGATTTTACCTATGAATTCAATGTAAAATTAATTATAATAACATAAATTATATTAAATGGTAAAAATATATTCTATTTATACTTTCAAACCATTCAATTTTATAATTTAAGCATATAAATTATCTTGATGAAAAAAAATTTAATTAAAATTTTGCGTATTTTTACTATTCATCAAAACATGAAAGTTATCAGAAAAATATCAGAAATGTTTCCAAAGTAAATTTTTATATCCCGATTTAATGTAAAGTTTTTATGATTTCTTATAGAAATTATTAATGTTCCAAAGTCTTAATTTAAAATGGTTTATCTCTTAAAAGGTGTAAAATTAACCTTTAAAAAATAGGTTCTTATAGGGTTTTATTCATACCCTATGACAAAAATGTCCCTTAGATGAATATCAAAAATATTTTATTAATTATATAGCACATATATCTCATTAATTTCATTACCAAATTAAATTCTTTAAAAAAATACAAACATCTAATTGATTTATATTTTTCATAAATAATTAATAGCCAAATAATTCATAATGCATTTTCATAGGTTATTTATAATTATTCCCACTAACCTAACAGTAGGGATATAATGGTAATTTTATATTAAGGGAATATCATGGTTAATTTAAACTCACAATTTCATCAAAATCAAGCCACTAAAATATAAAAATTATTTAAAGAAAATATTACATAAAAACATTCGAGTGTTACAAATCCTTTGATTTAACATGAAGAGTTATTTGTGGAATAATGCTTTTAAATTTTTTGGACATAATATTTGAAGTTATTTATAAACTTTAGGGTTTATGTGATCTTTTATTTTGAGGTAATTATGGGTTTTTACATTTTTGGGATGCAAAATGAAAGGTATGAGATAACATTTTTTGTAAATTAATTTCATTAATGATGAATATATTATGGTCATTTTTGAGTATATTTATCACAATTATGAGAATTTTTTAAGGAATATAATAATATAGTTTTAGATAAAAATGAAAACCACAGATCTTGTGACAACTTATCACTTTTGGAAAGACTGTGAGGTTTGAACCCAAAACCAAAGGTCGACAAGGGTGCCTCACCAACCATTGGCCTACTTGAAGTCTCGATTAGTATGATATATATTTTTTAGTTAAATGATTTTATTTATAAACAATAATTTGATTTTTGGAACATATGATTTATTTTATAGATAACCATTATATTGGATATTGATTTGGTGTTTAAGTTTTTAATGTTATTTTAGAAGAAGATCGCTAAAATTTTTTGGGAACATTATGGGATTAAGGTAAATATAATATCATAGGATTTTATTTGAGGAGTTAATGTTAAATTATATTTTTGAAGAATTTGTGATTTTATTTTTGATTGTAGTGATTCAGGTTATTTTTATAAATGGTTAGAATATCTTTCATATTATGTTATTTGGGAAAATACATTTTTGGAATAAGAAATTAAGAATTATTGGTTTTATTTTGGGAGATAAATATTAAATTTATCTTGTAAGAATATGTGATGAAATATTTTAATTTTTTTATTTTTAAATGTTATTCTTGAATATTTTTGAGTAATTTTGAGTCTAGTAATTTTTTTAATGATTTATGTTAGACTTTGGTTATTACTATTGAATTTTAGATATTAATTTAGTCTTTCTTCATATAAAGGTTTATTATTTTTGGGGAAATTATCTTATCATGTACTAACCATGTTGGTCTTGGTTAAAGTATAAATATAGGATTGATGTATTGATTTCATTTTGGAGTATTACTCTATCTATTAAAAGTTGATTCTAGCACTTTAGGTATGAAAAAAATTATCTTGAATAGTCATTGTTTGGAGAAAAAGATGATATTGTGGTGTAAATTGATTTGAGGACAATATATGTAGCGACCCCAAAACCCAGGGTGCCTCATGAGACATGATATACTTAGCATTTCATTACAACATTTACAAAAATTATATCATGTCCCATGACTACAGAAGATCACGAGGCTCAGGATTCTGGGAAACCAGCGGCTCTGATAAACTTCATCAGTACATTCCATGCCTGAAAAATTTTAAACAAAACGTAGGGTGAGCAAAAATGCCTAGTAAGGGGTTTTAAAAACATTTTAAGAAAATCCTTTCTCAAAGAAGACTTTTTTTTGAAGAAAATAAAATACTTTGATAAAACTAAAACATTATCTTTTCTTAAAACATGAGATCCATTTTTCTTTGAAAACCACTTGTACAAAGAAGAACGTACTTGAAATGAGCTTAAATATAAACATGATCAGAGTGCGCAATATAAGAAGAATAAATAATGCTTAATGTTAAAAACAAGGTTACTTTACTTCTAAAAGAATTATATGACTAAGCAGGGAAGACATGCATATCATGGTTCATGAGTAAAAAGCAGATCATCTAACAGTTTACCATATGAAAACCGTTCTTGTTGCATAAGGTACATTTTCATGATCTTGGGAGCTTTCAACTAGGGGTTGTCCTGTTAGTTGAACTAACCCCAGGTTAACCTTCATCATTACATGCAGAGGGGATGCATAATACTGGACTTTGTCAAGACCTCGCGTCATGACCTTAAAACATAACTTTAGTATGGGTCAAGGCCAAACGCCAATCCCATTTCCCATGGTAGCACGAGCCAAGGCTATGCGCCAAGACCGTTGCACATGATATCACGAGCCAAGGCTATTCGCCAAGACCGTTGCACATGATAGCACGAGCCATGGCTATTCGCCAAGACCGTTGCACATGATAGCACGAGCCAAGGCTATTCGCCAAGACCGTTTCACATGATAGCACGAGCCAAGGCTATTCGCCAAGACCGTTGCACATAACGTCTCATGAGACTCTTGCTTTACCCAATGCATTGGAGCGCTGTATAATTCCGGGCGCACCCGTCCATAAAAATTTAAGTCCTATACATCCCTCACATATCTTGACATGGTCATTCATTCATAGGGTTTCATACAATCTTAATCAAAACTCTTTTTTACATACATATTCATGACTTGAGGGGGATCATATCGTAGATGTAAAAAGAACTAGGCTTTTGGCTTCAGATTAAACATTGATGCAAATAAACTAAATCAACTTACTCTTGCACATGAAAAAATAACTGGAACACTGAACATAACGGATTGTCATGTAAAATTTCATCATGTTCATTAAATAAAACCATAAATTCATAGTTTATCTCTTTACACATGCAAAACACATTCTTTACAAGTATAAGTTTCATTGAGGGTACATAAATTTTCAGGTTAAGCCAGTCCACCGGTGCGATACACATGTTGGCTTAGCATCCATTAAAATTATTAGAAACTTATGTGTCTATAATTATATATATATAACCAAGTCCTGATAATAATTAATTAAAAAAAGGTTTTTGTAACTGAAATTTTGAAAACACACTCACTTGGAAACATATAAATGCTTAAGGGGGGTTCACGCCACACATTTTTTACAAAAAGTGCATGAATTGTCAAAACGCTGATAAATGAATATTTTCAATTGGAGAAGTTATTTTGACATTAAACCAATCCTTAATCTTCATCATATATATAACCATGTTTATAAATAGTCTTTGTATCGTTCTATGGAGTAATAATTTTAAAGGGTATATATATATATAATTTTAATAACTCATCAAGTTATGAATTGTTTCGTATGGTCATGCATACATATTTTATATAAAAAGTGGATATACATATATATATATATAATCATCGAAGTGTAGGGAAACGAAACGACAGATTCCCCTTCATAGTAAAGACCCCAATTTTGGGGCTCCCGAACTGAAACGGACTAGAAAAAATTCCTCAAAGGCATGCATATGGGTATCAACAAGGTGTATGTACATATAGGTTTACATATATAAGCATATATATAAATATGTATATACCGAAGCAAAGAAAGAAAAGAAGCAAGCCTTGTCCCTCGCCTCCGTTCGATTCACAAAACAGGAGAGGTGAAAACAGGTATAAACTGGTTTATATGGTCCTGTATATTCTTGTACAAATTTATACAACATGATTATATAACTTTGAAAATCTTGTGGAAACGAAAAGAAATGAAGGATATGATTTCCTTTTCTACTATTCGGTTCCTCAGGCTAAGAGGGAAGTCCACATGGTTCGGATTTGCACAGGGTTCGTACATACCGAAAATATATAACATGTATATATATATTTATATACACCGAACTCAAACAAAACCCATAACAAGACTTCTCCCTTACTTTAGTTCGGAGTGGAGGTGAGAAAGATGCGGCAAAGAGGCAAGTGATTTTCGAATGTATAACCCAGGATGTATAGTCATGAACATAACCCATATATACGTATCTATATATATATATATATAAAATGAAACTCAAAAAAAACTCAAAACAGAACTCAACCCTTACTTGATCGACGACGAGGAGGAGAGCACGAGGCGATGACGAGGAGAGAATGAGATATCTCGGGTGCAACGTTTCAGCTTCGGTGCAACAAAACACCCTGCTTTGGAGAGACTAGGGTTTAAAAAAAAAGACAAAGACCCACTTGAAAGGAGGGTATCCCAGGGAGGTCGAGCATTAAATAGGGGGCACCGACTTTGTGGAAAGAGGTGTCCGCTGTCGGTTTAGGCGGAGAAAACAGGACCTCGTCCTGCTGGTTCGGCGCTCGTGCGGGGAAGAAGAATATCCGTAGGAGAGAGACGCGGGAAAGATAAAAAAAAGAAGAAAATGGACGGTCAGGATTAGGAGCGGCTGGATTGGATGGTCCGCGATGTATGCAGTGATGATTTTTTTATGTTTTTTTAAAAAAAACAGCTTTGGTTTTATCGTTTTAACATAATATATACATATATAAATATATACATATATTTTCAACGTTTTCACCATATAAAACTGTTGTTTTATTAATTTATTAAACCTATTAAAAAATCATTATTATAACCTTATTAATAAACTAATATTATCCTAAGTCAAGGGTCATTAAAACACTTATATATTAAACTATTAAACCCCTATTTAAAACATGAATTATATTTTCATTATTCTCTATTTCTTTTATCAAAACATATAATTTAATAATTATTGATACTTATCCAAAATTAAATTTACGTGTTAATATCTAAATGTTATTAAAAAAAATTATTTAACCCAAATTTTCAAAGTAATAAATTTTCATTTTATAATGAAGAAAACATAATTTCCTAACGTATGGTAACTTAATATAATTATGCTAACATGAAAAATATATATATGTATATATATATATATTTTAATTTCCATTGTTCGTTAATTAACTTAATATTCTCAATTAAGGATTTTTATTAAACGTAATTATACTTAATCAAAGTGTGTTGAGATAATTACGAAACACATGAATATAAGAAACCATAATTTGACGTAGTTTCCAAAATAGTTAATAAAGGTCAAAATAAAGAAATATTATATCTAATTTAATGCAACATATATAACTCATAAAATATAAATCCATCAGGTTTAATATAATTAGAAAATAAAAGTTATTGTTCAAATTAATGTGCATAGTGGTAGAAAAACAATAATATTAATTTTTTTCCATTTTGAAACATAAAATAAAAATTATCATTTTGGGAAAACAAGAGGTAAATTAACTAAATTAACATTGATGTCATTTTGAAATATTAAAGCAAAATACACAATTATCATACTGATCCTTTTTGGGGTAAATCATCATACATCCAACGGTCAACATAGAGGATAAGGAGACCCAACGGTCAAAATAAACCTATGGTCGAAAATATAGCCGTTTGAGGTCAAACGGTCATATTAAGGTGCTTATAAAAAGAAGGTTTGGTCTCAGGTGTCTCTTACCCCAAGTGACTGAAGGAGAAGCAAATATGGTTCGTGTGATCCCCTTGGTGCTGAGCACGGTTGCGGTGGCGTCAGCAATCCTTATGTTCCTTATGATGGATGCTCGAAACCCCTACCACATTCTCGGGCTCTTAG
The DNA here is from genome assembly GCA_963277665.1 of Viscum album. Lineage (NCBI taxonomy): Eukaryota > Viridiplantae > Streptophyta > Magnoliopsida > Santalales > Viscaceae > Viscum > Viscum album. Next base: position 500,365,065 of record OY728140.1, read on the forward strand.
TAGTTTTAAGAAGTCTTCCCATTATTGTAATCGGGTTCTTAGTTGGGATATTTGGTTAGTGAGCTTTTCTTGTAACCCGAAAATTGTAAGGCCCTTCAGTGTTGAGTTCCTAAAAAAAAGTTACGCGATTTTATATTTTACATTTTGATTGTTTTAAAGAGAGAACTTCAAAAGCACAAAACGCCCAAATTTCATTTAAGAGGTTTGAAAAATTTGAGGTGTTACATTATCTCCCCCTTCAAAGAATTGCGTCCCCGCAATTCTATCATAAAAAAAAAAGAAACTGAAACTCCAAACGTAAAACTCTACCGAAACAGTGGATCTGGCTCGGTAAACGGGACACCAAAGTTGGCACACAGCTCTTCAGTTTCCCCAGTCCAGATGCACCTCGAACAGTGCTCCTTGAACTCCTGGTCATGTGTACTGCACACAGGCTTCCAAAGGGAGGCTCGTGCGATGCAAAGCTCGGATATGTCCGAATAGATAAACTCCTTGATGACTCTTCTGGCCACATTCTGCTCGAGGTAGTCGAGAGGGATGATGCGGTTGAGGAGACTCATGTTCAAGACTTGGAACATATAAGCTGCACTGAGCTGGCCATCCTAGGCGGCCACGAGAAAGCACGCTCTGGCAGTAAAGTTTTGTGCCAGAGTGAAACATTGGAACAGGCCCTCAAAGTACATTCCCCTTCACCTATAGCAGGGGAGTTGAGCAGCAGTGATGAGCTGAAAGACGCGATTATTCTCTCGACATAGCCGAAGAATCTCTGGACTGTTTGCTAAATTGAGCAAACGTTGGTAGGACCCTCGTAGGTGGAGAAATGATGGGTAATCCACCATGCATGACTTGATCAAGATGACTTCTACTAGCTCATTGGGTAGGGATGAGAAGTTCGTTTGTCCAGTCATCTGAAAACAAACATCGAGGAGAAACTCTTAACAACATAGATATGGTGAAGACATGAAAAGAAACAAGAAACTTCCATTTATGAAAGAGTTTACACGGAAAAGTCTGAGTTCACAAGACGTACGCCACAAAGAGTGGCAAAACTTCCTAACTCTTCAAACCACACACAAGATGAACATACATGACTAAACTCATGGGAACATTTATAACGCCTCCTGAGTTTAGCGTGAGGGGTGTGGAGTTAGGAAACATCGGTGTACACTTCTTGCCTAAGAGACACACGGGTGGACTCATTTTCCAACGCTCCGAAGTCCATTAACTGTCCCCAGAAGCCGTAGTGCAGGACCTGGCACAGATAAGCTGCTCGGAGGTCTCCAGCAGCAGCAGCTTCTTGAAAAGGGTTATCTAACATTGTGCCAAATTCCTCGCCAGTTGTAAACACTCGGAAGAGTCCTTCGTGATACCTTCCCCGACGTGCGTACGAGGGAAACTGGGTCATCATCATTAGGAGATAATCCATCCCCATTCCCCGGTGGAGACTAAGCACCCTAGATGAGTTTGACACATCGTACAAGTGCTTACACATCATGCGAATTTGGGCATAGTTTAGAAAGTTCTTGCGACTGGCTAGAGATATAATGTTCTCTAGAGCCTCAGTGGGAAGTGACAAAAGGTCGGTAGGTACATCAGTAATCTGAAAGTTATAACATTTTTACTTAGTCTTAGCAATATATTTATATCACCTGGTTTTCCAGAGTTTCCTGAACCTATCCTCTGATACCAACTGTAGCGACCCCAAAACCCAGGGTTCCTCATGAGACATGATATACTTAGCATTTCATTACAACATTTACAAAAATTATATCATGTCCCATGACTAAAGAAGATCGTGAAGCTCAGGATTCTAGGAAACCAGCTGCTCTAATAAACTTCATCAGTACATTCCATGCCTGAAAAATTTTAAACAAAACGTAGGGTGAGAAAAAATGCCCAGTAAGGGGTTTTAAAAACATTTTAAGAAAATCCTTTCTCAAAGAAGACTTTTTTTTGAAGAAAATAAAATACTTTGATAAAACTAAAACATTATCTTTTCTTAAAACATGAGATCCATTTTTCTTTGAAAACCACTTGTACAAAGAAGCACGTACTTGAAATGAGCTTAAATATAAACATGATCAGAGTGCGCAATATAAGAAGAATAAATAATGCTTAATGTTAAAAACAAGGTTACTTTACTTCTAAAAGAATTATATGACTAAGAAGGGAAGACATGCATATCATGGTTCATGAGTAAAATGCAGATCATCTAACAGTTTACCATATGAAAACCGTTCTTGTTGCATAAGGTACATTTTCATGATCTTGGGAGCTTTCAACTAGGGGTTGTCCTGTTAGTTGAACTAACCCCAGGTTAACCTTCATCATTACATGCAGAGGGGATGCATAATACTGGACTTTGTCAAGACCTCGCGTCATGACCTTAAAACATAACTTTAGTACGGGTCGAGGCCAAACGCCAATCCCGTTTCCCATGGTAGCACGAGCCAAGGCTATGCGCCAAGACCGTTGCACATGATAGCACGAGCCAAGGCTATTCGTCAAGACTGTTTCACATGATAGCACGAGCCAAGGCTATTCGCCAAGACCGTTGCACATGATAGCACGAGCCAAGGCTATTTTCCAAGACTGTTGCACATGATAGCACGAGCCAAGGCTATTCGCCAAGATCGTTGCACATAACGTCTCATGAGACTCTTGCTTTACCCAATGCATTGGAGCGCTGTATAATTCTGGGCGCACCCGTCCAGAAACATTTAAGTCCTATACATCCCTCACATATCTTGACATGGTCATTCATTCATAGGGTTTCATACAATCTTAATCAAAACTCCTTTTTACATACATATTCATGACTTGAGGGGGATCATATCGTAGATGTAAAAAGAACTAGGCTTTTGGCTTCAGATTAAACATTGATGCAAATAAACTAAATCAACTTACTCTTGCACATGCAAAAATAACTGGAACACTGAACATAACGGATTGTCATGTAAAATTTCATCATGTTCAATAAATAAAACCATAAATTCATAGTTCATCTCTTTACACATGCAAAACACAATCTTTACAAGTATAAGTTTCATTGAGGGTACATAAATTTTCAGGTTAAGCCGGTCCACCGGTGCGATACACATGTTGGCTTAGCATCCATTAAAATTATTAGAAACTTATGTGCCTATAATTATATATATATAACCAAGTCCTGATAATAATTAATTAAAAAAAAGGTTTTGGAAACTGAAATTTTGAAAACACACTCACTTGGAAACATATAAATGCTTAAGGGGGGTTCACGCCACACATTTTTTACAAAAAGTGCATGATTTGTCAAAACGCTGATAAATGAATATTTTCAATTGGAGAAGTTATTTCGACATTAAACCAATCCTTAATCTTCATCATATATATAACCATGTTTATAAATAGTCTTTGTATCGTTCTTTGGAGTAATAATTTTAAAGGGTATATATATATATAATTTTAATAACTCATCAAGTTATGAATTGTTTCTTATGGTCCTGCATACATATTTTATATAAAAAGTGGATATACATATATATATATATATAATCAACGAAGTGTAGGGAAACGAAACGACGGATTCCCCTTCATAGTAAAGACCCCAATTTTGGGGCTCCCGAACTGAAACAGACTAGAAAAAATTCCTCAAAGGCATGCATATGGGTATCAACAAGGTGTATGTACATATAGGTTTACATATATAAGCATATATATAAATATGTATATACCGAAGCAAAGAAAGAAAAGAAGCAAGCCTTGTCCCTCACCTCCGTTTGATTCACAAAACAGGAGAGGTGAAAACAGGTATAAACTGGTTTATATGGTCCTGTATATTCTTGTACAAATTTATACAACATGATTATATAACTTTGAAAATCTTGTGGAAACGAAAAGAAATGAAGGATATGATTTCCTTTTCTACTATTCGGTTCTTCAGTCTAAGAGGGAAGTCCACATGGTTCGGGTTTGCACAGGGTTCGTACATACCGAAAATATATAACATGTATATATATATTTATATACACCGAACTCAAACAGAACCCATAACAAGACTTCTCCCTTACTTTAGTTCGGAGTGGAGATGAGAAAGATGCGGCAAAGAGGCATGTGATTTTCGGATGTATAACCCAGGATGTATAGTCATGCACATAACCCGTATATACGTATATATATATATATATATATATATATATATATAAAACGAAACTCAAAAAAACTCAAAACAGAACTCAACCCTTACTTGATCGACGACGAGGAGGAGAGCACGAGGCGACGACGAGGAGAGAACGAGAGAGCTCGGGTGCAACGTTTCAGCTTCGGTGCAACAAAACACCCTGCTTTGGAGAGACCAGGGTTTAAAAAAAATGAAGACAAAGACCCACTTGAAAGGAGGGTATCCGAGGGAGGCCGAGCATTAAAGAGGCGGCGCCGACTTTGTGGAAAGAGGTGTCCGCTGTCGGTTTAGGCGGAGAAAACAGGACCTCGTCCTGCTGGTTCGGCGCTCGTGCGGGGAAGAAGAAGATCCGCAGGAGAGAGACGCGGGAAAGAGAAAAAAAAGAAGAAGAAAATGGACGGTCAGGATTAGGAGCGGCTGGATTGGATGGTCCGCGATGTATGCGGTGATGATTTTTTTTATTTTTTTTTAAAAAAAAACGGCTTTGGTTTTATCGTTTTAACATAATATATACATATATAAATATATACATATATTTTCAACATTTTCACCATATAAAACTGTTGTTTTATTAATTTATTAAACCTATTAAAAAAATAATTATTATAACCTTATTAATAAACTAATATTATCCTAAGTCAAGGGTCATTAAAACACTTATATATTAAACTATTAAACCCCTATTTAAAACATGAATTATATTTTCATTATTCTCTATTTATTTTATCAAAACATATAATTTAATAATTATTGATACTTATCCAAAATTAAATTTACATGTTAATATCTAAATGTTATTAAAAAAAAATTTATTTAACCCAAATTTTCAAAGTAATAAATTTTCATTTTACAATGAAGAAAACATAATTTCCTAACGTATGGTAACTTAATATAATTATGCTAACATGAAAAATATATATATGTATATATATATATTTTAATTTCCTTTGTTCGTTAATTAACTTAATATTCTCAATTAAGGATTTTTATTAAACGTAACTATACTTAATCAAAGTGTGTTGAGATAATTACGAAACACATGAATATAAGAAACCATAATTTGACGTAGTTTCCAAAATAGTTAATAAAGGTCAAAATAAAGAAATAATATATCTAATTTAATGCAACATATATAACTCATAAAATATAAATCCATCAGGTTTAATATAATTAGAAAATAAAAGTTATTGTTCAAATTAATATGCATAGTGGTAGAAAAACAATAATATTAATTTTTTCTGTTTTGAAACGTAAAATAAAAATTATCATTCTGGCAAAACAAGAGGTAAATTAACTAAATTAACATTGATGTCATTTTGAAATATTAAATCAAAATACACAATTATCATACCGATCCTTTTTGGGGTAAATCATCATACATCCAACGGTCAACATAGAGGATAAGGAGACCCAACGGTCAAAATAAACCTACGGTCGAAAATATAGCCATTTGAGGTCCAACGGTCGTATTAAGGTGCTTATAAAAAGGAGGTTTGGTCTCGGGTGTCTCTTACCCCAAGTGACTGAAGGAGAAGCAAAGATGGTTCGTGTGATCCCCTTGGTGCTGAGCACGGTCGCGGTGGCTTCAGCAATCCTTATGTTCCTTATGATGGATGCTCGAAACCCCTACCGCATTCTCGGGCTCTTAGTAGTTTTAAGCAGTCTTCCCATTATTGTAATCGGGTTCTTAGTTGGGATATTTGGTTAGTGAGCTTTTCTTGTAACCCGAAAATTGTAAGTCCCTTCAGTTTTGAGTTCTTAAATAAAAGTTACACGTTTTTATATTTTACATTTTGATTGTTTTAAAGAGAGAACTTCAAAATCACAAAACGCCCAAATTTCATTTAAGAGGTTTGAAAACTTCGGGGTGTTACAATATACTTGTCAAGTAAGTATATTTTCCTTTTTTAGTTTATATGGAAATGTAATTCCTTGAATATAGTAAAAGGATATTGAATTTTTTTATCTTATTACCTTCTTTTCTGATGAATGTTTGGTCTTTTCCACTCCTCATCGGATTATATTTTATTGGACATTGACTTTCCCATGACCATGTTCTCTATTACCCTATATTAGTCCTTGGAAGATGGTTTTTCCTCCATATCCATGTTTTCACTTCCAATAAATATAATACTATTTGGAAACAAAATTATGTGTTATTCTAGATGACTTTCATACTTCCCTTTCTCTCTTTTCAAGAAGAAGATTAATTAATCCTTTTTACAATGTGGGTTTCCGCAATAGAATTTTCAAATGTCAGCCCTTTGATTAAAGATAACAAGTAAAAATTGCGAGGATGAAGTTTATTAATGGGGTGGGATTTATAAGGCCCATATAATTTGTAAAATATTTTTAAATTACATTTCTTCGATAAGTTGTGTTACACATAACACCAATTTTAAATGATCAATGAAATATTATTATTTAAATGTTACCATTACAACCTAACCATTAAATTAGCAGTTATGAATAGTATTGAATGAATTATGAATTTTATATATAAATTTACTAATAAATAAAATTTAATTTATTAATTCTTAGGAAATTAGTACTTAATTTTCAGTAAAGTTATTTTATGCTTCAAAAATGTATTTTCCCCAAAAATGATTATTAATTATTTTTATAAGTAAATATTATAATTAATTTTTTAAAATTTTAAATGATATATTTGATAAATTGAGATTAAATTTATAAATTGTTATATCAAAATTATATTTTGGTGAAATTTTGGTATATTTATGAGATGTTTTTTCAAAGAATAGTGAAAATAATGATTTTTGTTAAACTATATTTTTATTTATATTAAAAAGGAAATTTATAATTTTAATTTTATATAAAAATAACATAATTAATGTTTAGTTATATATAATATAATTAATTAAATTTTTATAATACTTATACCCAATTTTTGTATAGGTAATGTTTTGTTCTTAATATGCATTTTTCAAGAAAACTGTATTTTGTTATGTTTTGTAGGATTAACATTAAATTAAATTCCATCATTTATATGACTTGAATATTAAAAAATTGATTCTATATTTTTAAATAATTTTTATAATGTTATTAAATAGTTTCCTTATATTTTTTGTCATTATAAAGAGTAACTCTTGTAATTTTATTACCATAGAGTAAATTGGTTAATTTAGGTTAAAAATAAAATGATAAGGACTATAAAATGACCCTAAAACTTGAAAAAAATTTATTGTATGAGTATATATCAACCATAATCTTTAAAGATTCAAATATATGACCTTTTATTATCATTTCGTTGAGATTATGACCATTATAAGATTTTATTTGAAGAAAAGTCAAAGATGTCATAGTCAAATTTTTAATAACTAATTTTTCTAACATGGGTTTATCTATAGGATATGTTAAAATAAAAATATTATTTTGAAATTTAAAATATTTATATTCATCATGATAATTTCTTTTTAAATTTTAATAAATAAATAACTACCTTAAATAGTTACACAACACTTTAAATTAATGGAAAAATCAAATGAATGATTTTAAAAATAATAAAAGTATTATAATTTGAATAAATTAATGTGATCCAAGAATTTTACATATTGAAATTAAATTTTATGGATGTATTAAATTTATCCACCCTCGTTTCATCAAATGGAAAGTGAAAGTATCGCTTATGTGTATGTACGACTTACCGTGTCCACATAGTGATACAAATAATTTTACATAAACATCACACATGGATGGTTATTATGATGGATTTAATTTTTATGTATGATATTTATGACATAATTGTGATTATTTAATTAAAATATAATGTCTACCTTCTCACCTTCTAAACCGCTGGAAAATGATAACGTCACTCATGTGTACATGTGGACTTCCACCTCCACGAAGTGATGTGTTTTAAATTTCATTTCTATCTTACTCGGATTTTTAGGAAGATGTATTTGATGAATATATATGATATATATGATATAACAATTATTATTTGAAGTTTTAATTATTAGTTACCTTTATTTCTTTTCATCCATTGAAAAATGAAAACAACATTAATGTGTACGTAGGACCTACCTTCCCTATGAATGGTGTAGTTCATTTTCCTATAAAAAATATAACACACCATGTTTTTATAAAAATAAATTGAAATTCATAAAACTTTGTTTTAATTTTATATTTATAACTAGCTTTTAAACATAATTTTTCCACTTTTATGTTTTGAATTTCGAAAAACGGTCATCTACAATTGTGTTTAGTAATTTATTTGGAGTTTAACAAAACCAACTTGATTTTTTTGGTGAATAATAACATACCCTTATGAATAGTAATATGACCCTAATGAATAGTAAATTGTATTATTATTTTATTTTATTATGTCTTTAAGATAATTTTAACTTGATTAATTTTTTAAGGTGAAAAAATGGGTTATAGATTTAAAATTGTTATTTTTGAATAAATTTTTTATTTAAAAATTAAATTAATAATATTTAGATAATTATTTTTAAAAAATGGATTAATTTTTGAATTATAAATGTCGAAAAATGGGTAGGGTGATTTTTTGGGATTTTTTTGAAATTCTTGAATTTTTGATGTATAGTGAAATTCAATAAAACATCGTATATTCAAATTATCAGTTAAATACACTATTTGTGACATCATAATTGATGTAAACCCACTTGGTTCGAACACATATTCCATTATTACTATTTTTGGTCATATTAATCATGAATATTCATAGTCTTGAGAAAAATATTATAATAATGATTAAAATATTGTAAAATCCATCCCCTCCTCCACTATAAATACCATCATCATTCAACTCTTAATCCCACACCTCTCAAGCCTTGAAACTTACCTAAGTTCTACCCAATACTCCTCCCAATACCCTTCCCCACGTCCGAGACCTACTGTCCTCACTAAAAGGCCAAAACCAAGGGCCTTAAGAAGGGTCTCAAGGAGAAGATATCAAGAGGTAAACATCATCTTTTGTTTTCTTTCTTTTTCTTTTCATTTTATTTTCTATTATTATTATTTCCTCACCTCACCTTATCCAAGAGTAATGAATGATCCATTATCTTGAATATTCTATATTTAATCATGTTGATGGAATAATCACCACTATACTTCTTCTCCTCTCCCATATAATCTAAAAAATAAAACATCGTTCGTGATGTGTTGATTTACCGACATCATGGATGATGTGATTTCAATTTCTTTTACATCCTTAAAGACTGGTCATGAAACCATTTTTATGGTTGAACCAAATTATAATTTATGTATTATATATTATATAAGGTTCTCTAATCATTTTTCACAAATGTTATTAATTTATAAAAGAAAATGAGTTCTTTACGATCGAAGAATCCCCAAAATGACGAAAACAAATATCAATAATGTTTTAACTTATGAATTATACTCATGTTAGAAATAAAAATAATAAATTGTATAACTTATGGTTTTTTAAATATTTAAATACCAATCCATTCCAATTCTGGAGTTTCACATCCAATCGACAAGAATATCCATCATGAACCGATCATGGAAATCATGTAAAGAACGTACCCAAAACAATGAAAAGAACAAAATAATAACAATTAAAGGGTGAAATAATGTAATAAAATGATCATATAAGGTATTATAAAGATTAATATTTTTATTTAAGATATTAATAACACTTTTTTAACCATTTTAAAGGAGTTTTAAATGATTTTTAAGTAATACAAACCCGAAGTAAGGGAATTCATAGCCTGATTTCCATTCTTTAGGTTAACCTTATACTTCATTATTTATGTGGTATTAATTTTTTTCTGATGAATTTGGTTTATATTATGTTTAATTATGTGTATTTATAGTTTATATACATATTCTCTTTACTCTATTAAGTCTCTCCTCAATTATATGATTTATGTAAGGGGATTTTCTTATAAGATCCTTTTTTAAAATTTTGTTTACCAAATTCAAAAGAAATATTTTTTTGAAATTATTCATGTTGTACGATTATGTTATTGTTCTTGGGAATTGTTTATGATGAAGGTTTGGACCTCTGTATATCTCTAGTGTATTTTTTATGTGTAAGTTGGAGGTCGGTCGTATGGTTACTCCAAGTATAACAGCGATGGTTACACAAATTGTAAGGTAGTCGTGAGGGTTACAAATTATAAGGTGGATGAGATGGTTATAAGATTATACAAGTAATTACCCAAGATAACTTTATGGTTCTATTTATATTATATATGTTTTTTCTAAATCTCATTGAAATCTCAAGTTTCAAAAAGTATGTTTATATGGGTAGAAAGTATGTTTTTTTAAAATGATTTCATATGTTACAAGTATTCATGGACTAATGTTTTCATTAATTCTTTTTTATATCCCTTAATAAGTTTTTTCTCATTAAAAGTTTATAAATGATTTTAATAGGTTATAAGGATGTTTAAGAAAAATAAGTAAGACAGGTTAAATGTTAGGAAGATTTGTCAAATAACACATGTTTTATTTAAAAAGTATTACTTTTTTGAAGAAATAGATACTGTTTTGTGGTATTTGTTCTATATGAATGTGTAATGTTATGTATGTATTATTTCAAAAATCTCTATAAATATAAACTTGAGAAGATCCTCAATATTAAAGGAAGTTAGTTCTTGACTAAAATTCAAGATTATGTAATGTAATATGGTTGGGTCTTTATAGTTGGTATTAGAGGATGGTTTAGATAACTTTAGGGGTTAGGGTGATGTTAATAGAATAACATAAATGATTTTTTACTCTATGGTTAATTTGAAATTTTATATAATTTAAATATTACCATGTTTCTTAGACTAAGATATATTTGTTCAGAATGGTTGTTCACAGAAAAAACAGGGAAGCTGAAGAAGAGAGACACCAACAGAACGATATCATTCTGAATCTGCAGCCCAAAATGGTAGGGATTGGAACTGAGCAATTTGTTATAGTAATGGATCAACTAATGTGGGAAATCAATAGTGGTGGAACCATGCAAGACAAAAACTAGAGGTACCATGATAGAACATGACGATAGTGGACCATTTTATGAGACAACATTGTCCTGCTTTCAATAGATCTTCTGACCTAGTAGCATTTTAAGGATGTATTAAAGCCCCTGAGAAGATATTCTATGTTATGGTATGTTTAGATAATAAAATGGTAAGTATTTCTATTTATTTCTTTTAAGGTGAAGTTGATCAGTGGTGGTTAATGGTAAAGAATATCGGTGATAAAGAGGGTATTGATGCCTTAGAGTGGGATGAATTTAAAAGTATTTTCCTTGAAAAATATTTTCCAAAGGTGGTTTGACTTAGTATGGAGAAGAAATTAATTGAATTGAAGTAAAAGGAGGAAGATTAATTGGATTTCTATGAAGATAACTTCACCCGACTGGTGAGGTATGCCCCAAATATTATTCTAGATCTTGATAGAAACATCAACGGTTTTACTCAGGATTATAGCCAAGGTATGGGGGGACATTAGCCTCCCATGAATTTAAAAGTAATGAGAAACTTGTCTGATGTGCTGAGAGGGTAGATATGACATTTTATAATTATCACTTTCATTTTAAAAACAAGGAGAAGAATATGTCCATATGGCAAGCATTGGCTAATAATCAACCAAATAAATCTGATGGTAAGAAAATCCAATTCCCTATTCATGAAATGTGTGGAAAGAATCACCCTGGGGAATGCCTTACCAAAACAAGGAAAAGTTTTAGATGTGTTAAGTTTAGAAATATGGCCCGATATTATAATGAAAATTATACTATGAATAATCATGATAAGAAAACTTTAAAACATTTTAAATTTGGTGAGATGGGTCATTATGAAAATGCCTACCCAAAGAGAGATATGAATGATACAAAGAATCCATATTATAAACAGAAAGGTTTAGTGAGATTCTTTGTGACCATGTTAGAAGATGTCGGGCCATCTAATGAAGTTATATCAGGTACCTTGTTTGTTTACTCATATTTTTCAGAAGTTTTTTATTGATACGATGTATACACATTCATTTATTTATAAGGAATTTTCTGGTAAATTGGAAAGATCACATCAATAAATGAGACTACAACTTATTGTTAAAACACCATGGGGAAATATTGTAGAAAAGAGGAACTATAATAATCTTTCTATTATAGTATATGGAAATACTTTACATAAAAACCTTATTTTTTTCCTTTAGTAGAGTTTGATTTCATTCCAGGAATAGATTGGCTATTTGTTTATCATGCTAAGATTGACTGTAGAGATAAAGAAGTTGTTTTTCAGAAATATTTTCAGTTTTTATACAAGATAGAATCCATAAAATTGATAACATATCCGGAATATGAGAAATTGTTTAGAGATGGAAATGAAGGTTTCCTATTCATATTTTTGAAAACAAGGGAGCTATTCAGATGAATGATCTTCCAGTGGTAAATGAATACCTTGATGTTCTTTCTGATGAGTTACTTGGTGTCATACTTGATTGGGAAGTCAAATTCAGAATTTACTTAGTTCCTGATGCTAATCCAATTTCAAAAATCCCATATATAATTTCTCAAATGGTACTTATTGAATTGAAAAATTAGTAGAAGTATTTTCTTGATAAAGGCTTCATTCATCGTAGCACTTCACCATGGAGTGATCATGTTTTGTTAGTTAAAAAGAAATATTCTTCCATGATACTTTTCATTGATTATAGATCTTTGAATAATATCATTATTAAAAACATGTATCCTTTATCTCATATCGATGACTTGTTTGATCCAATCAAAGGAGCTCAGTACTTTTCCAAGATTGACTTGAGATCTGGATACCATCAGTTGATGGTGAAGGAGGATGACATTCTGAAAACAACTTCACGTACTAGATATGGGTATTATGAATTTTTTTTATGTTGTTTGGGTTAACTAAGGCTACTTTGTATTCATGGATCTTATGAATAGAATATTTCATGAGTTCTTGGATAAATTTGTGGTTGTGTTTATTAATGACATTATGGTATTTTCTAAGAATAAATAGGAGCATGAAAAACATCTCAGGGTTGTTTTATAGACCTTAAAGGAAAAAAACTGTATGGAACATTCATCAAATTTGATTTTTGGTTACAATAGATTTCTTTTCATGGGAACATTGTAGATAAGTATGGAATAACAATTTATCCTGAAAAAAGTGGTTGATGAATGGCCAAGACCCACAAATGTTATGAATATTCATAGTTTTATTGAATTAGCATGTTATTATCGATGGTTTATTGAAAACATTGCACATTTATCTAACCCTCTAACTATGTTAATGAAAGAAGGGGTTATATTTTTTTGGAAGGAAGAATGTGATATTTGTTTTCAGGAACTGAATAAGAGATTAGTGAATGCCCCAATTTTGTCCTTGCCATCCCGAAATGGTGAGTTTTCCATCTACAATGATGCTTAATTGAAGAGACTAGGTTTTTTTTCTGATGTAGAATGATTAGGTAATTGCTAATTCTTCAAGAAAAATAAAAACTATTTAGTTAAATTATCCCCACATGATTTAGAATTGACAGATGTGTTTTTTTACTTTGAAAATTTGAGGGCATCATTTATATGGAGCCAAATGTCAAATATATACTAACTATAAAATTCTGAAGTATATATTCACTCAGAAGGAATTAAACATGAGGCAAATAATATGGCTTGAACTGATAAAGGATTATTATTACATAATCAATTAACATCAGACAAAATCAAAAAAGTGGAAGATGCCTTGAGTCACAAACATCATGAATCATTAACCAGGTTATGTTTGGAACATGATCCCTTGATTAATGATTTTATGAATTTTGGATTAGAATTTATTGGTGTGGGAAATACCTCTATTTTGTTTCATTTTTTAGTATATTCATCATTATCAGAAAAAATTTAGAAAGCGTAGAAGGAAGACCATGAGCTCTAGAAAATGGTAGAATTAGTTAAAATGGGTAAGTTTTCAGAATTTATCCTTGATAAAGATTTTGTATTAATATTTGGTAAAAGGTTATGTGTGCCTTGTGATTCCCAGTTGATGAAATATTTTTTGTGTCAAGCTCACAGATATCCATTTTTAGTTCATCCTAGAAGTACTTAGATGTACATAGACCTTTGGGAGTATTATTGGTGTGATGGAATGAAAATAAGTATTACTGATTTTAGCATGAAATATTTGACATGTCAACTGGTTAAAGAATAGTGGCAGTTATTGAAGGGGATGATTCATCCTTTACCAGTTCTAGAGAGGAAATGGGAGAATGTATCCATGGAATTTGTGGTGGGACTACCTAATACTTCTCAAGGTAACAATACGATTTTGGGTGTTATTGATCGACAGACTAAATCTGTACATTTTCTTTCTATTTGAGATACAACATCTTTGGATCAGCTCTCCTGACTATACCTTAAAGAGATTTTCATGTTACATGGAGTTCCTCTTTCCAATATATTTGATTAGAATCCCAGGTTCACTTCTAATTTGTTGAAGGGGCTTTAGAAGTCATTGAACACATAATTAAATTTTAGTACAACTTTTTATCCTCAATCAGATGGGTAGACAGAACGAATGATTCAGACTTTAGAGGATATGCTTCGAGATTGTTAAATGGACTACCAGGTAAGTTGGGATCAACATATTTCTTTAGTAAAGTTTTATTATAACAACAGTTTTCCTTCCAATATATAGATGCTACCTTTTGAGGCATTGTATGAGAAGCGGTGTCGAACTCTAGATTTTTGGGATGAAGTTGGGTAAAGGAAGTTGATGGGACCAGAATTAGAAGAGGAAGTGGTTGAGAAAGTGAAGATGATCCATCAACACATGAGGACAGCTTATAGAAGACAAAAAAGTTATGCAGACAACAGGAGGAAATACTTTTATTTTGTGGTAGGTGATAATGTTTTTCTTAGAATCTCACCATGGAAACGTTTTATGCATTTTGGTAAGAAAGGAAATATAATTCCACGGTTCATTGGACCTTTCCAAGTTCTAGAGAAATTCTAAACAATTTCCCACCAATTATCTTTACCTCTGAGTTTATCTTAGATAAATAGTTTTTTTAATGTTTTGATGTTGAGAAAGTATGTGCTAGATTCATCTCATGTCTTGAGCCCAGAAGCAGTTCTGTTGGAAGAGAACCTTTCTTATGAAGAGAAACCAATTCATATTCTTGATTGAAGGGAACAAGTATTGCGGAATAAGGTAATACACTAGGTAAAAGTTTTTCGAAGAAACCACATGGTTGAATAAGCAACATGGGAGTCTAAAAATGCTATGAGGGAAAGGTACCCTGAATCTTTTAATAAGTAAATAAAATTTCAAGGACAAAATTTCCAGAAAGTGGGGATAATGTAACACCCCAAGGTTTTATAAAAATAAATTGATATACATAAAACATTGTTTTAAGTAGATATTTATAACTAGCCTTTAAACATAATTTTTCTTGCTTCTATGTTTTGAATTTTGGAAAATAGTCATCTAAAATTGTGTTCAGTAAGGTATTTGGAGTCTAATGAAACCAACTTGATTTTTTGGTTGAATAGTAACATACCCTTATGAATAGTAATATGATCTTAATGAATAGTAAATTGTATTATTATTTTATTTTCTTATAGATTTAAGATAATGTCAACTTTTTTAATTTTTCAATGCGTTAAAAAATGAGTTATAGATTTAAAATTGTTATTTTTGGATAAATTATGATTTTATTGAAAAATTAAATTAACAATATTTAGAAAATTGTTTTCAAAAAATTAACTTTATTTTTGAATTCTAGATGTTGAAAAATAGTTAGGGTGAATATTTTGTATTTTTCTGAAATTTTTGAATTTTTGATTAATAGTGAAATACGGTAAAATAACGTATATTAAAATTATTAGTTAAATACACTATTTATGACATCACAAGTGATGTAATCCCACTTGGTTCAAAATAACATGAAATTATTAGTATTTGTGGCCAAATTAATCATGGATATTCATATTATTGAGCAAAAAAAATATAATAATGACTAAAGTAATGTAAAATCTCTCCTCTCTTCCAATATAAATACCACCCGCATTCCCCTCTTCCTCCCACATCTCTCAAGCCTTAATAATTGCCTAATTTATATTAAATACTACTACCAAGACCCTTAAACACATTCTAGACATAAGGTTCTCACCAAAAGTCCAAAACCAATGGTCATAAGAAGGATCTCAATGAGAGGAGATCATGAGGTAAACATCCTCCTTTGTTTTCTTTCTTTTCTTTTCATTTTATTTTCTATTATTTTTCTTTCCTCACTTCCCCTTATCCAAGAGGAATGAATGATATAAATTATTACTTATTGTGGATTTCACAATGTCTATGAAAGACTCACCATTATACTTCTTCTCATCTCCCACTTATTCAAGAAATTAAAACACCGCCAGTGATGTGTCGATTTACCGATATCAGGGACGATGTGATTTAAATTTATTTTACTTCCTTAAAGACTGGTCATGAAACCATTTTTATTGTTGAAACAAATTAAAATTTATATATTATATCTTATATAATGTTTTGGAATCATTATTTACACAAGTTATTAATTTATAAACTAAAATGAGTAATTTACAATCGAAGAATCGCCAAAATGACCTAAACAAATCTCAATAATGTTTTAAATTGTAAATCATCCTCATTTAAAAATTAAAAATGATAAATGGTAAAATTTATGGTTCTATAAATATTTAAATACCACTCTATTATAATTTGATATTTTCACTTCCAATTGACAAGAATATCTATCATGAACGGATCATGGAAATCATGTAAAGAACACACCCAAAACAATGCAAGAAACAAAATACTAACAATTAAAGGGTAAAATGATGTAATTAAATGATCATATAAGGTATTATAAATATAAATATGTTCTTTTAAGATATTAATAACACTATTTTAACCATTATAGAGGAGGTTTAAAGGAGTTTGAAGTAAGACCAACCCGAGATAAGGGAATTCTTAACCTGATTTCCATTCTTTGGGTTAACCTTTACTTCATTATTTATGTTGTTTTAAAAATTGTTTGTGTGATGAATTTTGTTTTAATTATGTTAAATCATGTTTATTTATAGTTTATATACATATTACATCCACTCTATTAAGTCTCAACTCAATTATTTGTTTTGTTTAAGGGGCTTTTCTTATAAGATTCTCTTTTCAAAATATGTTTTACAAAATTCAAAAGAAATGTTTTTATGAAATTATTCATGTTGTATGATTATATTATGGTTATTGGGAATTTATTATGATTAAGGGTGGTACCTTTATCTTCCTCCAATGTATTGGGTATTTGTAAGTTGGAGGTCAGCCATATGGTCACTCCATGTGTAACTGTGATGGTTACACAAATAGTAAGGTAGCTGTGAGGGTTAAAATTATAAGGCAACCGAGAGGGTAACAAGATTATGTAAGTAATTCCCTGATATAAATTTATAGTTCTATTTATGTTATATATGTTTTTTTGTAAATCTCATGGAAATATCAAGTTTCATAAAGTAAGTTTATATAGGTAGTAAGTATGTTTTTTCAAAATGATTTCATACATTACAAGTATTTATGGACTAATGTTTTATTTCTTTCTTTTTATATCCTTCACTGATAATTTTGTGCTCATACCAAGTTTTTAAATTTTTTTCACTGGTTATAAGGATGTGTAATATAAATAAGGAATCCAATTTAAATGTTATGGATATTTTTTAGAGAACACATGTTTTATTTAAAACGGCGTACTTTTTAGAAGAAATGGATACCATTTTTGTGGTATCTGCTCTATATTAATGTGGAACGTTATGTATGTATTATATCCCAAATATATAAATCTCTAAACTTGAAAAGAACTTCAATGTTAAAGGAAGTGAGTTCTTGACTAAAATTCAAGATTATATAATGTAATAAGGTCAGGACTTTATAAAAAACATTTATAAATGATTAAAAATATGTATATAATGAATGCATATTATATTTATATCATGATTAAAATTATATATATTATTTAACCATGGTAAAATTATAATTACCAAAACTACCAAACCAAAATATGTGTGAAAAACCTAGTAGATATCCCCCAAAATAGTAATTTTAATAAATAATTAATGGAAGATGAGAGATAAAAGGATATAATTAAATAACATATGGTATGATATATATGATTATGGTTCATTAATATATTTACAATAAATCTATATTTATTATACATGAGGTTCCAAAATGTTTTAATGTAGTCAATCCTAAGTTAAGGAAATTTTATCGCACTTTCATTTATATGGGACACATGCTCTATACACAAATGTTTTATTTTGTATGATGTATATACTACCCTTGACGGTATTTTATGATTATTATCATGAGAATAATGGATTATATATATATATATATATATATATATTTGTCTAAGGATATTTGTTTCATGAGGATTATTATTCAAAATTCACCAAAGTGGTAAGAGTTTATTTCACAATCACATTATTATATGGATTGTTTATGTTTAAGTCTCTACTGGGGAATATTTTTTATGCATGTCCATGTTTTAAAAAAACATTTTCAGAATTTTTTTCAATATTCTCCCAATTTTTTTTAAAATAATTGTTAAATTCTTTTTAATTTAGAAAACAATTTGAAAAGAGTATTTTTGTCATTTTCCAACCGAAGTAAATTTTGGTTTTTATGGAAAAAATATTAAAGAAATAAATTTTTAAACTTTTTCATAATGAGAAGATATTACCTCTATCATGATGCCACAATTATTTGAATACTAATTAATACATTTATAATTTTATCTTCAAATAAAATGACTTTGTTTATAAGCACATATATTTTTAAAAAGAGAAGTGATTCTAAAATAGAAAATTTATTTTCCTAAATAATTATTCCAAGTGATATTCCAAAATAATTTTCAATCTAAGGTGACATCCTTTGATGTAAATTATAATTTAATGGGGGATATGATCCAAGAATACCATCATTATTATTTCTCTGGATAGTTTATTTTTACTATTAAATGATGAAATATTTATGAAAACTATTTCTTTTCATGAATACCGATATGTGAATGTTTTATGATCATGTTGAACACATATGTATGGTATTAATTATGTGATGATTGGGAAATATATCTCCCTCCAATTAATTGGGTAACGTACTATATCTCATGAGATAGTTATGGAAATCAAGTCAATGTGCTTGATCTATTATGGGAAGCAAGTTGATGTGCTTTATCTGTTATGAGAAATAGGTGTTGATGCCTGATCTGATGGTCTTGGTAGATAACCTTGACATATGAAATGTATTCTATACTTATGATTATTCCACAAACATTTATGAAATTAACATATGGTTTATTATTGAGATATGAGGAATTATTATTCTTATGATTTATTTCTTTCGAAATTTTAATGTTTTATTCCATAACTCATGTTTATGATCTTTGTAAGACTAGGTATGAGATTTATAATTTATAGTCATGATATTTTACTCTTATGATTATCTTATGATTTAATATGATTATTGGTTGATATCTAGTATTCTTACCCTTACTGAGCATATCATCTTACCCCTTCTTGTGTTTCTTTTTCCCAGGTTATGAAGAATGGTTCAAAATGATTTTTATTTCGAAAGGTTTCATATTTAAGGAATTTTATTGGAGATATTGAGGAATTAACAAGGAGTATGAAAATATGGGTATAGTTAGAGATGATATTGATCTTTATGAATCATTTGTTCATAAACCAAATTTGTTAATAGTTTTTTATAATTCTCTAAAATACTAAACCTAAAAGGTACTTAGGTAGGTATGTGATCCAATATTTTGTTTCAAAATTGTATGTTTTTTATAGTAATAATTGGGTCATATTTATTATTAAAAAATATAGAAATATAAAGTTTATGTTTTTTCATCGGATCTAGAAGTGCGGGTTTTGGGCAATTATGGTTGGTATCCGAGTAGGATTTAGAAAACTATGGTCATCAGTTTTCTTTCCTAAGAAGTTATTTTAATATTTTTGGATAACATCATGGGTATATAATTTTGAGTTTGACCATAATTTCATAGTCTTATACACCCATTTTGATGTTTTAAGTGTTGGAAATTTAAGGATACTAATGATAGTTTGAAATTGGTATTTGTATCCCTTATATTTCCTATAAAGAATTATTTATGAAATAGATAGTTTAACTTTTTTGAAATAATTTTTAAATTAATTTTGAAAAATTAGGGTTTATATGATCTTTAATTTTGAGGTAATTATAAGTTATTACATTTTTAGGATTCAAAATTAAAGGTATATGATTAACAAATTTCATTAATGATGAATATATTAAGGTTATTTATTATAATATTTATCACATTTCTAAGAATTTTATAAAGAATATATTAATATAGTTTTAGAAAAAAAGAAAAATTGTAGTTTGAGTGACAACCCATCATATCCATCAAGATCGTAGGGATTGAACCCATAACCAAATGGTGACAAGGGTGTATCACCTACCACTGTCCTTCTTGAAGTATCAATTAGTATGATATTTTATTTTTAGTTACATGATTTGAAGGATTAATAATAATTTTATTTTGGGAACTTATGTTTTATCATACGGAAAACCATGAGATTGGAAATTGATTTAGTGATTAAATTACTAATGGTATTTAGGAATAAGATCACTACAGTTTTTGGGTAACATTATGGGATTAAGGTAAATAGAATATTATGGGATTTTATTTTTTGATTAAAGGATGAATTAAATTTTGGAAGCATATGTGATTTTATTATGGATTATGGTGATTCTAGTTATTTATTTAAATGGTTAGGATATCACAAAAATTAGCTGATTTGGGAAATTACATTTTTGGTGTAAGATATTATAAATGATTGATGTTATTTTGAGAGATAAATATTTAATTTATCTTGGAAGACTGTGTGATCAAATATTTTTTTTATTTTTTTCTGTTATCATCATATAATTTTTTTTGAGGAATTTTAGGGGTAGTTATTTGTTAAATGTTTTTTGTTGAAATTTGGGAATTACTGTTGAATTTTGGAGATTAAAGTAGTTTTTCATCATTAAAAGGTTTATTATTCTGGGGAAATTGTGTTATCTTATACTAACCATATTATTTTTGGTTAATGTATAAATATTGGAGGAATAAATTGATTTCATTTTTGGGGATCATTTGATCAGTTAAAAGTTGATTCTATCGCTTTAGGAATGAAACAAATTCATCATGAAAACCCATCATTTAGAGAAAAATATGAGATTGTGGTTGAAATTGATTTAAGGATGAAACTCTACTTGTCAAGTAATTATATTTACCTATGTTAGATTATATAGAAATTTAATTACTTAAATTAACCAAAGTGATATTGAAATACAAATTTTACCCTATTGCCTTCTTTTTCGATGAATGGTTGGTCTTTTCCACGCCTCATCAAGTTGTTGGTTTTTCGATGTTGACATTGTCATTTCCATGTTCTCTATTATTTTTTATGAGTCCTTGTAAGTTATTTTTTCCTCTATATCCATGTCTTAAATTGCCATCAATTTTACCATATTTGGAATCCTAATTATGTATTATTCTAGATGACCTTCATACTTCCCCTTCTCTCTTTTCAAGAGGATGTTTTATTAATCCATTTTTTGATATGGGTTTTCACAAAGGAATTTTTAATTGTAAAACCTTTGATTAAAGATAAAAAGTACAAATTGTGAGGATGAAATTTATTAAGTGGGGTAGGATGTAACACCCTGATATTTTATGAAATATTTATAAATTATATTTCCTTGATAGCTTGTGTTACATGGAACATTGAGCATAAATGATCAATGAAATATTATTATTTAAAGATGACTGTTATAACACAATTATTGAATTAAATCATATGAATAGTATTAAATTAATTATGGATTTTATATATAAATGACAAAATGAATAAAAAATAATTTATTAATGATCAGGAAACAATTACTTAATTTTCAGTAAAGTTATTTCATTCTTTAGAAATATGTTTTCCTCAAAAGAGATTTTTATCTCTTTTTATGAGTAAATATTATAATAATTTTTTGGAAATTTTAGAAAATATATTTGATAAAATTATCTTAAATTTTTAATTAATTACATAAAAATTATATTTGGTTGAAAATATGTTTTTTATAATGTTTGATTTTTTAGTGAATAATGAAAAATACAGATTTTTATTAATCTATATTTTCTTAATGTTAAAATTTCCATTTATAATTTTAATTTTATTTAAAAATAACTTAATCAATATTTAAATATATATAATCTAATTAATTAAATTTTAATAATCCTTATACCTTATTTTAGTATAAGTACATTATTTGGGTTAAAATGAATTTTCCAAGGAAACAGTTTTTCGTTGTGTTTTAGAGGATTAACATTAAATTAGATTCTAAAAATTATGTTGGTTGAATCTTGAAAAATTTATTCTATATTTGGAATAATTAAGTCTAAATTTATTAAATATTTTTATTTTATTTTCTTCATTTTGAATAGTAACTTTAGTAATTTTATTACCACAGTAAGGGTAAATCGAGTAATTTAGGTTAAAACTCAAATTAAAAGAACTATAACATGAACCTAAAACTTGAATAAAAAATATTTTATGGTTATATATATACCATAATCACCAATTTTATAATATATGAGATTTTTTTGCCACTTGGATGAGATTATGACCTTTATAATATTTTATTTAAATAAAAGTCAAATATGTCACACTATAATTTTTAAAAACTAAAATATTTTTTACATGGGTTTACATAGAGGAAATTTGAGACTATAGATACTATTTTTAAATATTAATTATTTATCTTCATCATGGAAATTTATTTTTAATTTTTTTTGTGAATAAATAATTACCTTAAATACTTACACAACACTGATGTAGTAATTATCCAATTAATGGAAAATTCAAAAAAATGATGTTAAAAGTATTATAATTTGAAAACAATTAATGTTATAAAATAATATTATATATTTTAATTAAATTTTAGGGATGTATTAAAATATTGTTTTTGAATATATATTTTGTATTGATGTTATTAAAGACAATGTAATGAATAGTGTCAAAATTTACAATAATGATATTTTATGAAAATAATATTTCGTTAAATTATTTTTAAACAAAATATTAAATAATTAAAAAGGGAATAATATATTGTCTAAAATTATATTAAATATTAATTTATAGACCATTATTAAGTATTTGGATCTAAAATAGTTTTATTTTATTCTATTTTATTAAGAAATTCTAAAAGTTCCTCTAACCTCAATTATAAAAGGGCACCTCCTCCCCCAATAATTTACACCTGTTTGATCCTTCTATTTTAAACATACTCTACCATTTTCTATTATAAAATTTCCTAGAAAAATTATAGAGTTTATGGTCTTCTCAAAATACAAACCCTAGAGCCCTTGAGAGGAGATCTAATAAAGTCATCTCAAAGAGGAGGTAATTGCCTTTACCTATCACATTATTTTTTATTATTATTTTACCTAATATAAATATTTTATATTATTTATAAAATAATATCTTGAGTATCCTAGATATGATTTAATGTTATTATGATTATTAAAATTTCATTATCCACCCTCGTTCCATCAAATGGGAAGTGAAATTATCGCTCTTACAAACATGTGACTTACGATCTTCACTCCGCGATACAATTCATTTTCCTTCACCAAAAATCATGGATGGTCATTATGATATATTTAATGTTTATATATTATATTTATGACATAATTATTCTTATTTAATTAAAATATAATATCTACCTTCTTACCTTGTAAATCATTGGAAAATGATAACGTCCCTCATACGTACGCATGGAATACCACCTCAACATAGCGATGTGATTTATTTTTTACTTCTATATTAATTGGATCAATTTTATAAATATATATGATATATATTATATAATATTGCTTTTTAATGTTTTAATTATTATTTACCTTCATTTACATACATCAAAAAATGATAATAGTGTTCATGCGTATGTACGACCAACTTTCTCCATTAATAATGTAATTTATTTTTCTATGTGTAACTTTTATAAATGATTAAAAAATTTATATATAAAATATATATGATACATATATAATGATAAAAAAATTTATATTATGTCTCCATGATCAATGTATAAGGACCAAAACCACTAAAACAAAACATACATGAAAAACAAAGTAGATATCACCCAAAACAGTGATTTTTATAAATAATTAATAGAAAATGTGTGGTATAATGGTATAAGTAAATAATATATGGTATGATATATATGAGTATTTTTACTTAATATATGTATGATAAATCCATATTTATTATTCTAGAGCTTCCAATATTTACGAAGGAAGTTAGACCTAAGGTAGGAGAATTTCATCTCACTTTTATTTATGTGGGACACATACCATATAAATTTTTTTTCTTTTGTGTGGTGTATATACTAACCATGAATGTATTTTATGATTATTCACATAAAAATCATGGAATATACACATCCATATAAATTTCTTTGTTTCATTAGTATTATTATTCAAAATTTACCAAAGTGGTAAGGGTTTTTTTACAATCTCCTCATCATTCAGATTATTTATATTTAAGTATCCATTGTGGAATATTAATATTGTATGTACATGTTTTATAAAAAAAATTAGAAAATGTTTTTACTATTATCTTGAAATTGTTTAAAATCATTTTTACCTATGTTTTAATTTTTAAAAATGGTTTCAAA
Source organism: Viscum album (assembly GCA_963277665.1). Classification (NCBI taxonomy): domain Eukaryota; kingdom Viridiplantae; phylum Streptophyta; class Magnoliopsida; order Santalales; family Viscaceae; genus Viscum; species Viscum album. The sequence goes on from OY728140.1 coordinate 500,389,959, forward strand.
GGTATATTTTTTTTTTATTTTCTAAATAAGGTACTTTTTGACTTTTTTGAAAAAAAAATATTGAAGATTTTTTTTAAAAAAATATACTACAAGGGAATATTTTCCCACCATAATTATGAATAAATTATTTGAAGATTACTTTATACATTTACAAGTTTATCTTTAAATAAAATATCTCCATTTATAATTTCACTTGATTTTATAAAGTTAGTGATTTTAAAATAGAAAAGTTATTTCCCTCAAGAAGTATTCCAAGTGATATTTCAAAATAATTTTCCATATATGATGACATAATTTTATGTTACTTATAATTTAATGGGCATAGGATCTTTGGATACCATCATTATTATTTCTATATATTTTTTTGTTTTCTATGAAAATATAAAATGTTTATGAATCCCATTTCTTTTCTTTGGTTTTGATATGATTAATATTTTATGATCATGTGGAACACATATGTATGGATTTCATTATGTGATAGGTTATACCTATATCTCTCTAAAATTCATTAAATAAAGTATGATATGTCATGAGATAGTTATAGGAGTCAAGTCTATATTCTTGATATCTTATAGGAAACAAGTGGATGTGCTTGATCTATTATGGGAAATAGGTGTTGATGCCGGATATGGTGGTATAGTTTATCATTAAAACAACTAGAGGAACTATTAAAGCATAAAAGGTATATTGGGATTCCCCTATTAACAATAGTGAGTTAAATCTCTCTCAAAAATTGGTTTTTCTTACAATGGTGGAGTCTGAAATAATACTTGTAATGGATTGGTAGCCAAAGTATAGTGCCAATATCTATTTTATAAGTAAGGATATTCCAATTATCTAGAAGGTAAAACTTGTATTTATCTTTAAAGGGTATATATCCATATCCAAGTATTTACAATAACCACATCCCATTTCATTCTCTTTGGAAATTATTAGTGAATAAGGCAAATAAATAGAATGTTTACAGGTTGGAGATGTACCCATTGTTATAGAATACATTAATTTATTTACTAAAGAGTTACCTAGACCTCCCCTAGGAAGAGAGATGGATAAATTAATTGAACTCATACCTAGATCCAAGCCAATATCGATCACCCCATATAAAATAGAATATGTAGAGTTAGAGTAATTAAAGAATAAACTTCAAGATATTTTAGAGAAGGGTTCTATTTGACCAAGTGAGTCTCCTTGGGGAGGACCTGATCTTTTTGTGAAAATGAAATATGAATCGATGCAGTTATATAATAACTAAATAGAGATTAATGTAATCATTGTAAAGAAAAAAACCCTCTCAAGGATCAATGTTTTTCTTGAACATCTCTAAGGAAATAAATTATTCTATAAGATTGACCTCCAATCAGGGTATCACAATTGAGGGTGAGTAAAGGAGATATCTCAAATATTGCCTTTAAAAAATGATATGGTCATTACAAGACTGTTTTTATGCCCTTTTTGTTGAATTTTTCTCCTACCCTATTTATGGTTTTAATTAATAGAGTCTTTAGGGTCTTCCATGATAAATTATTAGTGGTATTAATTGAAAATATTTTGATATATTCCAAAATTCATGAAGAGTATGAGGATCATATAAGGGTCAGGCTACAAACTCTAAGGAATGAAAAAAATTTTGGGAAATTTATAAAATTTGAGTTCTATTTACAACAAGTTTCATTGTTTGGAGCATCATAACCAGTGAAATAATCATAGTGAATCCAAAAAAGATAAAGGTTATAGAGGAGTGGCCACATCCTACAACTGTAAATGATATTTACAGTTTCCTTAGTCTAGGAGGATACTATAAAAGGTTTGTGAAAAAAAGTTCATATATTTCTAATCCAATAACCAAATTAACATGAAAGGGATTTAATTTTATCTATACATAGTAGTGTAAGTTAAGTTTCTAAGAACTGAATAAGAGGCTGGTTAGTTCACCTCTACTAACTCAACCCTTTATCAGAGAAGGATTTATTATCTACAGGGATGAATATTTGAAAGGTCTTGGATGTTATTTCATGTAAAATGACATAGTAATTTCCTAATAATCTTTATAGTTAAAGCCTTGTGATCAAAACTATCTTATTCAGGACTTATAGTTAGTTGCAGTCATTTTTTTTCTAAAGATATATAGGAACAATATTTATGGAGAAAAGTGTTATATATAAACTATCCACCAAACTTTGAAGTACATATTCACACAGAATAAAATGAAGATGGGACAAAGGAGCTGATTTTATCTTCTTAAAGATAATTATTTTTCAATTCATTATCAACCCAAAACAGAGAATAATGTTGTGAATGTATTGATTTGGAAATATTCTGGTGCTCTTACAATAATGAGGATTGATGGTGATTTATTGATCAAGTACCTACAAATGTTGGAGATAAGAATAAAAAGGTAAGGGACATCATTATTCCTACCCCAAATGATTTTTCAACCATCATTTCTAGAGAATATAAATAAATCTCAAAGTGATGATCTACTGATGCAAAAGAATATAGAAGAAACGAAAAATTGGATGTTTTCTGAATTTAATATTGACCAAGAAGGTATAATAAAATGTTGTCCAATTATATGTATTTTATCTATTTCATAATTAAATAATTAGTTGAGGTATAATGCTCATAAATATATATTCTCTATATACCCTCGGATCAGAAATATGTATAGGGACCTTCATGATCATTATTGGTGGGATAATATAAAAAGGGAGATTGCTAATTATAATACAAGGTGCTTAGTGTGTTGACAAGTTAAGTTGGAGTTATAACTTCCCAAAGGGGTATTATAACCCATAACCATACCACTATGGAAGTGGTATAACTTCACTATGGAATTTCTCGCTATCCTTCTAATGATAGGCAAGGGTAACAATGTTATATGGGAAATTATCGATAGATTGAAAATTCTGCCAATTTTTCCATAAGAGAAGATTTCTCCCTAGAATACCTAGATCACATCTATATTTAGGATTTAGTGAGACTCCATATATTACCATTTTCAATTATTTATGACCGATATTTAATATTTACTTCTAAATTCTAGAGGATTCTTTAAAAGGATACAAATACAGAAGTAAACCTGAGCATGGCCTATCATCCTCAAAATTATGGGTAGTCTGATGAGACTATTGAAACATAAAATTACATGTTACATTCTAAATCAATTAATTTTCAATGGGGTTTATATTAAAATCTTCCACATTTTTAATTCTCCCATAACTATAGTTTCCACTCGAGCATTCAAATGACACCTTTTGAAGCTCTCTATGGAAAGAGGTGTAGATGTTCAACATGTTGGGATGAAGTTGGGGAAGGGAAACCACTGGGGCCAAGCATTGTGAATGACACTATCAAAAAGATAAAAGTGATTCAAAACACATCAAGGCATATCAAAGTAAAAAAAATGATGATAACAAACTAAGGATGGGATTAAAGTTTCATGTTAGGGATCAAACATTTATCAAGATATCACCATTAAAAGGGGTTATGATGTTCAAAAAGAACAAGAGAATGAGTCTAAGGGACATTTCACTATTTGGGATTTTATAACATGTTATATTAGGCTATTATATATTAAAAATTCGGGAAAATTTTTATAATTTCCATGATTTCTCCCATGCATATTTTTTGGGAATGTATATGTCTGACCGAACACATTTACTTGATATTAATAGTGTAGAATTGAAAATTGATATTTCTTATGAAGAGGAACTAATCCAGATTCCCAATATAAGGGAACAAGTGTTGAAGAACATTGCAACTTGACTTGTGAGATTCTTATGGAGAATAAAAAAGTTTAATGAAGTTACTTGGGAACCTAAGAAATTAATGAAGGAGAAATACCCACATTTTTTAGGCAAGAGTCAAATTTGAAGGATGAAATTTCTTAAGGGAGAGAATGTAACAAACTAAAAATTTATTCAATGATTAATAAATAAACTATTTCTTCATAATGACTATTTTATTATATTTCATAATGTAATTACATAGAAATAATATTATTAAAAAATATATACATTTCATGTAAAAATAACAATTAAAATAGTTAAGACTAGAATTGTGATATAAAAACCAAAAAATAGAGACCACACAAAGGTGTAGTCTATAGGATAGAACTTTACTAGGAAAATTAAACCTAGCATGATAATTGTTCAAAGAAAAATAAATGTTTAGAATATAATTGAAATTATCATTAGAATCATAAAAACCTTTATGAATAAAGTAGTAAATATTGATAAATGGTGGATTATATAGAGAGTTTGAAAGGAAAACTGAATGTTGGGATATGACCGTTGGTCAATATGACCATTGGTCAATATGATCATTGGCAGTATGACCATTGGTTATTATGACCATTGGTAATATTGTTACCATTAAAATTAGTATTTATAAAAGGTAATTACATATAATAATTATTTTAGAAAGGAGAAATGATGAACTCAATTAGTAGAGTCAAGCCTTTTGAAGCCCATTTGTTAGAACTTTGGAGGGAGGTAGCATAATTGGGGTTCTCCCTTGACCAAGCCCAAGAACAGATTCAATAAGTGAGGCTTGGTTGAAATATCCTATAATAGAAGTTCAAGTTAGTGGATATCACCACTAGGACAATGTATAAGGTCTCATCCTTAAACATTACATAATCTTGAATTAAGTTAATAATTCACATTGAGGATCTTTTCAGGTTTATAGTTTTAGATAATTAGGCCATAACTTCTACATTACATCTCAAATATTACAAAGTAGACACTTCTACTCAGTATCCATTTTTTCATAAAATAAAAACTCTTGAAAAATATTGTCATGTCAAGTTCCATGTTTTAGATAGCATTACTTTTCCTTGATTCCATCCTTGACCTTATTCGTCTTTAAGTCCTATGAAAAACATTTCAAAAACTTGGGAAAAACATAAACATCTCAGTAAGGGATACAAAAAAAGGAAAACTGTTTGTTTTTCAAAACAACAAATAAACCATGAATACTTTATCGTAAGTAATAATTTTCACCCTTATCAAGTAGTAAATACTATTCACTGAATAAATGATCATTTCCTAACCTTTGTTAACCAAAATATTACCATAAAACACATAGAAATAACACATAACATATAAAGGTGACTTGGGACAAAAACATACTTAAATGAAATAACAATATGGTCAACTTTCACACATATCTCTAAATGGAATAAGCATATGGACAAATTCTATACCCAATGCATTGGAGGTTATAATATAACCACCTTTTCGGGTTTATCATGGCACCACCCGTCATTTTCTTTATCACATAGCCACCCATCAAATGTCCAAGTACCATTGTAAAATGATAACACATAAAATATTGAAAATATAAATATTTCACAAATAAAATTTAATTTTCAATCAAAATAAATCATTTGAAGATATTAAAATAATCAATAGGTTTCAAAAATCATTTTCAATACCAAAACACCCAAAAAATAATAAGTGGTTTCTTTTTCATTTCCAAACAATGATTACGATGGTGGAGAGGTCATTGTCACTGCATACGTTAAAAAACATTCATTTTTGTAATTTAGTAAAACGATACATAGAAAATGATTCCCTCTAAGTGAATGTAAAATTAAAAGGTTTTTACTATAAACTGGGTAAAATAAGGAGGTGTATATTATCAAAACATGCCTTAATAAAAGGAGATTGAGACAAAGTCCCTTACCTTGTGTCCGATTTGACTTCTTTGTTCTTTAATTTCCTGAATAATAAAATTTTATTAATTTCTAATTGCTTAAGAACCTTTCTCAAGTTTACTGTTCATTTTATATCACTTTTTACCACGTTATATACATTATATAATCATTTATGTTAATAATGGTCATTTTGTTGATATTTGGTACTTGAGTCAAAAATGAACTTCTTGTAATTACAAGTTATCTACGTGGTCAAAAGTGTATTATCTCCAGAATGATATTCATGATTTAGTCATCATATATATCATATATATATCTAGTATATATATATATATATATATGTATGTATTTATAAAAGTACAAAACATTTGGAGATAAGAAATGAAAAGCACCATCCATGGAGACGGTAAGCCATACGTACACATGAATGATACTTTCATTTCTATTTCATATTTAATGGAATGATAATTTAATGGTAAATTGTTATATTATAATTCTATTATAATATCATATATAATTTTATTAACTCAATCCTTTATACGTTCCGTGTATGGCATGAACGAGTCATATCATATTGAGGGGGCGGTAGTCTGCACTTCTTGAAATGAAATTATCGTATTTACCCATTATAGAAACCATAGAGATATGCTATAAATAAAAAATACATATGTATAAAAACAATTTAAATATAATATATAGATAATTCAAATATGGTTCCATCATAATGGCCACCATGAGAGGCGGTAGGAGATAATCGAACAATAATCGTTTCGTGAGGCAGTAGTTCGTCATCCACATAAACAGAATGTTCTTTACCCATTAGACGGAGGTGTGTGTAAGTGTAGTTATAATTCTTCTCATAACAACAACATAGTATATTTAGGATACTGTTTTTTTTATTTAAACAAATAATAAGAAGATCATAGAGAGTGAAGGAGTAAAATAAAAGAAGAGAACTTGGGGGAAGACGTTACCTTTAAATCGGGTAACTCCCTTTGGTTTGAACCGAAAGGCTTACTTGAAGTGACTTATTCCTGAATTAAGGCTTCTAAAAGGAAGACAGGGATATTGGGAGCTTATTTAGGTTGAGTTTGGATGATCCAAGGGGCTTGAGAGGTGTTATTAATGGGTTCGAGGTGATGATCTTTTATGAGGGGGAGGAGGGGCTCTTTAGGAATGTCAAAAAATATTATTTTATTATAAACTGAATTTCGATTTCAAAAGATCCCAAACTCAATAAATTAGAATATAAGATGACTATTATTCAAAATAAAATCTTCCAATAGGAATTGGACAGGTTTTGGATATTTTTTATTCTATATCTTCTTTATTTAACCGTGTTTTAACTTATTTAACTTTTACCATGTTTTCATTTATATTCTTACTATATGGTTAATATATTTACTATAAAATGTCAATAGAATGAAAAATGATTCATTAATGAAATTATCAACCTTATCAAAGTAATTTTTCCGAATCATAGTTTTTTAAGATTATTATATCATTTAATAAAATATTAATTGATTTAAAAACTCATTTATGTCAATTTTTATACTATTCATATCTTAACTTTTTAAAAAATACGAACCAACGTGATTATTTCAAAAATCCTTCATTAATTCAAATATAACAAGTCATCCTACTCTATAAAATTCTTGGATGGCATAAAAAGTTTTAAAATAAATTTCTTTTAATATTTATAATATCATTTATTTAAAACATTCATTAATGAGATAATCATTACATCATCATTGTGTCATAAATAAATTTATTTATTTGATGTCTAAAAATTATAAATAAATTAAAATGATTTATGAAATCGTTTTATCTTTCTAATGACTACTTATAGTAAAATATATCAATTGTATAACCCCACATTAAATTTTTTTTGGCAAAACAATACATGTTTATGATATTTTTATTTTTACTTTAAATAAAAAGTTATTGATGTCCTTATCTTACCCAAATGGCATTCAAAGGAAATATTTATCACCCAAGGATTGTATTGGTTGTCCATGGCTCATTCAATAAGTTTAGAATAAGTGTTAGGGTAGTTGTATACTATTATAATATTATTTTTACCTTGATTTACCCTATTTAACTTTAACCACGGGAAATAAAAGTCAAAAGTTACTATTCACAAAAAATAATTTTCATCTTATTGAACCACATTTTACTTACTGATGAAAACCATGTATGTTGGATTTTTAAAATTCAAATCACAGAAGTGTTAAAATTTCATTTAAATGAAAAAGTCAGTTTTGAACAACTATGTAGTGTTTTTTCACTATTCATAAAAAAATTGAACGTTTTCTAAAAAATGCCAAAAATTCACCCAAAGATAATTTTGATATTATGAATTCAAAAATGATTTCTATTTTACCAAATTCAAAACATATAAGTTTCATTAATTAATTGAAAATTAATTTCCGTTGTGTAACTAGAAAGTGTGTTTTTAAGAAATAATAACTATCAAAAGATTGAAATTTCTTTATATCCAATTTCAAAGTGAAATTACTTCCAATGAAAAAAATTGGATTAAATGGTAAAAATATAATCTGGTTAAAATTTAAAACCATTTAGAAAGATAATCTTACCATATAAATAAATTAGATTAAAAGGCAGGTTTGAATTAAAATGCAGTATTTTTTACTATTCATTAAAAAATGAACTTTATTAGAAAAATAAAAAAATTTCATGAAAAGTAAATTTTTTTGCCCTAATTATAAATAAGAATTTTATTTTTTCATATAGAATATATAAAAGTGACAAAAACTAGATTTAAAAGGGATTCTGCATCAAAAGGCGGTAAATTGACCTTTTAAAGAATATTAGATTGTTTATGCTTATAATTGGATTCATTAACATTTTAGGCCTCTAACTTTTATTGGATAAATGTAAAAAGATTTAACAAACATGTATAATTATATTATAGTTAGTTCTATTCATTCCTGCTAATACAACGGCTAGGCATTAACTACAATTTAAAATAATATTATATTATTATTATTTAGTTTGACTTAGCCTTGTGTGCAACATGAGATTTCAGAGAAACCCATTGTTGTGTGTCAAGTATTCCCTTAAAAATAGCATCCCATTTAAAATAAAATTAATATTTAATTCAAAAATATTAATAAATATGAAAATGTCATATTCTTTATTTATCTGGGATGTTACACAACGTTAGCTGAGACACCCCATGAAAATACCACCATCATAAAATTTTTCCATATGGAATATACCGATGTAATAATGAGCTATGTATTTAGAAAATAGTATCATAAAAGTGTAATTTACTTGGTATAAATGAAATAGTTATTTCATCAATCCCATTTTCAATATTATTATATTTAATAAAATAAACATAAATATAAGATAAATTTGATATATAGATTCTTTGATATAAATAAAATATAATTGTATTTACAAAAAATATATACACTTTTATAATAAACACAAGTATTTGAAATAAAATTTATTTTCATGAAATAGTCTATTAAAGAACAATTTATTTAAATATAAATTATAATAGAATTTTACAATCTTACAGAAATTTTTTGTAAATGTCCAAAAGATGGAAATGTAGTAAAAAGTTATATTTTCAATAAAAAATTATTTTTCATTTAAAAGTAAAAATTATAATATTTCATAAATTATTTTGATAAACGAAACATTATACTTTGAATCATCACATCAAAATTAGGTTAGGGTAAAATTTTAATAATTTTATAAAATACTTTTATTTCTAAATAGTAAATATATAGTTTTCAATTTTCAATTTGTTTTATGAATTAATATATATATTAATGTTTTAATAATAAATTATATAAAATATATGACAAAAAATTGGATATTTTATTAACAAAATGAATTTTAATGGTTTTAAATCAATTTTCAAACCTGTAAATGACTTTCCAAATTCTAAACTGAAAATTATGGTTTTAAAGACAATATTTTGTGGAAAATTTACTTTTTAGGTCCAAAGTAATATTTAAAAATGGATTTTGGTTCTAATAGATTAAAATAATATAAAAAAATTATTTAAATACCCAAAACGATGAGTAGAATCTAGGGGTTATCCATTGGTTTTTCATTTCCCACAACCTATAATTCCAAGAGTAATATTTATAAATTATTAAACAATTTCTCCTCTTTCAATATAAATAACCTTCAATACCACCATTCCTATCTAATCCAACTCCATTATCCATGAGGTTATTGTAATTTTACTTCCCAAATAATCCCTCCATGGTGTATTCAAGGACTTAAGGTTCCATCCTCAAGTTCAAGGAGGAAACTGTTCAAGGTATGGGTATTCTATGTTTTCTTTTTTTTCATTCAAGTACATGTTTTGTGGTATGTTTTATAAGTGTTGAATTAATTTTTTTCATACCATTTTTACCATCCCATTACTGTAAAAATAGTTTTTTCTCAATGAAATACCTTTATTCTCTCCCAGTATACCCCTTCCCTAATCCATGTTATATACTTTCATGCTTCCAAATTCATTTCTTATGTTTCCCTCTTTTACATTGAATATTATGATATTATGAATACCTGAACCCATTACTTATCCATATCCATTCACTTAGATGTAAAAATAATTTTTTCATTTAGTTATTTACATGTATAAAACCTACATTCCATTTCTATGGGTAAAAAATTATGTAATTTTCAAGTATTTAATCTCTTATATACATAATGATTTTATATAAAACCAGTTCTTCACTCCCCTTATGTTATCGATGAATTTTTTTTCTATGATCATTGTGGATCAAATGAATTAATACATATAAAGGGTATACCCTGATAACACTATAATGCATTGGGTAAAGAATTAATCTCAAGATATAACATTTTTTATGATACCATGGTTAATAACCTTGATAATTATGATTTATGAAACCTTGATGATAAAACATAATGATATGCTTATGAATGTATCAATTTTATATGTTAGGAACATTTTCATGTTATGTATCATGTAATTATGATTATTATCTAATGTTATTCCTCATATATTATCCATTATGATTATTCATGTTCCATTTCCTTTGTTTTTCCTTTATTGGTATTTATGGTCACCCTTCTATAATTGATGTATGTCCCCAAAATATTACTTGTAGTGAGGTGACCTAGGAGGGATTAATAAAGGATTGTTCAAAAATGATTAAATAATGTTTTTGTTTTTGTTTTAATCATTTAATTAATTTATTATGTATATATTTTCCAAAATACTATAACTCAAAATATACTTCATTTTTATTAATGTTTTATTTGTTAAGGAATAATTTTAAAAGTGATATATTAAAAATGTGGGATTCCATTTTGTGTGTATACAGCTAGTGGGAGGGATTTTAATTTCCACTAATAATACTTAATATGATTGGAAGAACCAATATTTTATAACTTCAATTTAAATGTTTCAAATTCCACACATATTTTATTTTAATGGAATTTACCAATTTTTAATTTTTTTAAACGAAATTGAGCTTAATTGTGAAAATGGCCTACTTCTATAAATGTTAACTATTTTAAATCAGTTTTATTTTTTGTATTGAAAATTTTGTACACTAATCCAAATTTAAAAATTATTTTTAAAATAATTAATTACTTGGAAGGAAAGATTTCATTTAACAGGACCAAGATATTAATTCAACAATTTTACACCCAAATAAAGATCTCAAGCCCATCCTCAATATCTGTGTACATTTTTACAAAATTTCCAATATGGGACTATTTCTATCATGTGGAAGGTCTAATTGATCTAGAAATTTGATCTATTATATAGAAAATTCTAAGGAATATTTTCTATAACTATAGGAACTTGAGATTCTGGTGATTTTAAGGTCATAATAACATGAGAACTCGTTTCATTAGAATTCAAATAGATAGTTAGGCCATCATAATTTTTCAGCATAAATCAGTATTAATTTTCTCTACACATGGCCACATATGATAAAATCTTGTGGCTTAATAGTGGAAAGATATAAAAAGAACTTTTAATAAGACCACTTTCCAAAATTCTTCTATTCATTATGTCTACCATGCACCAAATTTTAGAAGAAATTTTATGGAGCAAAAAGTTTCACCGTTCTTGACAATAAAAATTTATCTCCTTTATAATTCCAAAAAACGGTCATTTTAGACGATAGGTTGGGTGAAATGATACTACAATAGTATACTATTATATATATAGATTAGTTTATTTTTTTCATCTCACCTCTATTGTTTTCTTTTCTGTTTTCTGTTCTTCCACTGTACCTCTATAATAATTAAATTGGTGAGAAATTATCCCTAAACATGGCCTTGGGGGAGGTTTTCATAGTGTTATAGACACTACTGGAATGTGGGTTTTTCCCCACACTTACATACCAACGGTTTCATAGAACCGTTGGAAAAGGATGGTTTAGGGAAGGTTTTACCAATGGTTCTAGTAAACTGTTGGTATTGATGTGTTTAGGGGATTTTTACCAACGGTTCTCATTGAATCATTGGTAAAAATGTGGTTTGGGGAGGTTTTTCCCAATGGTTCTAAATAACCGTTGGTATAGGTGTGGTTGGGGGAGGTTTTTACAAAAGGTTCTAATGAACAGTTGGTATAGGTGTGCCATGAAAGTATTTACCAACAGTTTTTAAAAACTATTGGCACAACTTTCCCCCAAATTTGCAGCGGCCTGTCCTCTCCCCCATTCGCGATACAGAACCCTAAATGGGAGCAACATGCGGGCGATTTTGGAGCTCCTTCTGCTGAACCAGTTTGGATCTTTGAGCTCCGTCTGGTTCCTCTTCTTCCATCCCATCCAAGGTGTTGAATCTACTTCCAAATCTCTTAAGAACCATCCTAAATTAGGTATTTTACTAACCGACACCTTATTTTTATTGAAATTTATCTAATATTTCAGTTTTTAGATTTTATTTTGATGTGTTTATGTTTTTGTTTCTATTTTGATTTAACCTATATGTTTCTGATTTAGACCCATCCTATATGTTTTTGTTTCTATGTTTTTGATTTTGATGTGTTTATGTTTTTGTTTTTATTTTGATGTGTTTAAGGTATCTTATTAACTGGTACCTTATTTTTTATTGAAATTTATCTAATTATGTTTTTGATTTAGACCCATCCTATATGTTTTTGTTTCTATATTGATGTCTTTATGTGATGAGCTTGTATCTTCATTAAGATGTGTCCAATGATTCTTTGATCATTGTTTTGTGGAGAATGAATGGTTTAGGACCAGCATTAGAAGTAGCTTCCAGTGAGACTATTTTAGTATAAGGGGAAACAAGATTATGACCTACAAGGGGGTGATTGAGTTGGTAGAGACCAAACATAGTTTGTTCCTTGTGTTCAAGAACCATAAATAGTGTTCTAATTAGGTGGTCATCAGTAAAGACATAGGTAAGATTTCCAGGTCCTGTTTCATGAAGTTAAATATGTGGCGCTATAGTGGTTTTGGATTGTTTGAGGTACTCTTAGTGTATTGTAAACCCTCATTTGTTCCATATTCATTTAAATTGATTTAATATCATTTTTTTCACACACACCATTATATACTCTAAATCTATATTTAGAGTGTATTTTTATTCTTATGGTGTTAAATATTTTAGTAAATGTCCATACTAGCTTCTTTTAGGTGTTCTAGGGGTTTAGACTAATGACAGGGCTGCATGATTATTGTGGGGGTATTCTTTTCATATAAATATACCTACACTATGTCATCAAATGAATCAACCGTGGACAGCCCGACCACCCCCCATGGACAGCCCCCCTGGAAATCCCCCCACCCCCTTGACACCCTTGACCCCACTGGACAGCGTCGCCACCCCCGTGGACAGCCCGACCACCCCCTGTGGACAGCCCGCCCACCCCCTGGACAGCCCCCCCCCCCCCCCCCCCTCTGGACAGCCCTGCCACACACATGGGCTGCCCGCCCACCCCCTAGACACCCTGTACCCCCCATGGGCAGCCCGCCCACCCCCTGGACACCCTGTACCCCCCCGGACAGCCCCACCCACCCCATGGACACCCCGCTCACCTCCTTGGATAGCCCGCCCACCCCCCTGGACTCCCCCTACCCCATTGGACAGCCTAACCACCCCCGCGGACAGCCCGCCCACCTGGACACCCCAACCCCCCTAGACACCCCCCGACCCCTGGACACCTCCAACCCCCCGGACGGCCCCACCACCCCCTAGACACCCTGAACCCCCTGGACAGCCCGCACCACCCCTTAGACACCCTGTACCGCCCTCGGACAGCCTGCTCACCTCCTTGGACTGCCCACCCACCCCTGGACAGCCCGCTCACCTCCTTGGACAGCCCACCCCCTAGACACCCTGTACCCCCCGGACAACCCCACCCATCCCATGGACACCCCGCTCACATCCTTAGACTACCCACCCACCCCCTGGACACCCCGCACCCCCCTTGGACACCCTGTACCCCCCCTCCCCTGGACAGCCCGCACACCTCCTTGGACAGCCCCCCCCCCCCCCCCGGACAGCCTGCTCACCTCCCTGGACAACCCACCCCCTGGACACCCAGTACCCCCCGGACAGCCCCACCCACCCCCTGGACACCCCGCTCAACTTCTTGGACAGCCCGCCCACCCCCCTGGACACCCCGCACCCCCGGATAGCCCGCTCACCTCCTTGGACAGCCCACCCCCTAGACACCCTGTACCCCCCCGGATAGCCCCACCCACCCCCTGGACACCCCTCTCACCTCCTTGGACAGCCCGCCCACCCCTTGGACTCCCCTACCCCATTGAACAGCCTGATCACCCCTGTAGACAGCCCGCCCAATTGGACACCCTAACCCCCTGGACACCTCCGACCCCCCGGACGGCCCCACCCCCTAGACACCCCGCACCCCCTGGACACCCCGCACCCCCCTTGGACAGTCTCACCACTCCCCTGATCGTTATCATACTCCTCATCTTGATCTCCCTGAAGAATTTAATGTATAAAACTCATGTACTCCCAACAAGATCCTTAAGGATTATGTATTCCTTGATCCACTTCCAATATCTTACTGGTAAATCCTTAAATATAGGCATTAGAAATTATGTATCTTATTTTCTTATATACAATGCATTTTGTTGTATTTCTTAATATGATTCTCATATAGAGTAATGTGTCAGTTATGATTTTATATAAAGTAAACAATTTTCATTTACCTAAATATTTTTTTATTATACTTCAATATTATTGAATTTCTTTGAAATGAATTATGGCAGTTTTTTTACAAAATGGACAGAACTTGGATGTATGCAACTGATCGGATTTCAACCGATTTTCAAAATAATTTGAACATCTTTCTAGATTTTTCATTTGACAAGGCTTCAGATAGTGGTCGCATACACTGCCCATGTTTTAATTGTGTTGGAAGACCTTGGTTGAGTCGTGACGCAGTTAGCTATCATATAACCAAATATGGTTTCCAAATAAACTATTATGTGTGGTATCACAATAGAGAGAAAATGGAATCTCAAAATGTTGATGATACAAATGATAAGACTGAATTGGATAGTTTGATATATGATCGATTTCCATTTATTCGTCATCATAAGAAGGAATGGATGTCCAACCAACAAGATTTCGATACAAGCACACATGATGCGTCGAATGAAAATGATGATGTTGATAGGGTGAAAAAATTTAATGATACTGCGATGACTCCAATATATCGGCAATGTGGTAAAATGAAAAAGTTGGAATTTTTAATCCGATTGTTTCATGGGAAAACTATGTATGGGATTTAAAATACTGCAATTGATTACATTCTTACCTTGTTGATGGAATTACTTCCAGATGATGCAGATATTCCCTCAAACCACTATATGGAATGGAAGTTAGTTGATGAACTTGGATTCTCAAAAAAAAATTCATTCTTGCTCGAATGATTGCAGCTTATTTTGGGAGGAAACTACTGAAATAAATGATTGTATCAAATGTGTAACCTCCCGATGAAAGCCAAAAGATGATGGATAACCATCTCGTGTGCCACAAAAAGTAATGTGGAACTTTCCATTGATACCCAGATTGCAGAACCTTTTCATGTCTGATGAAATATCCGTAAAAATGTGATGGCATGACACCGAGAGAAAAAAGCATAATGAAGAGTTGGTTCACCCTACAGATGGATATGCATGGCATAGATTTGATACTCGATATCCTGAATTTGTAGCCCACGTGCGTAATGTGAGACTGGGTCTTTCATGTGATGGTTTTAATCCATTTGGGCAGATGCTTAATTCACACAACACATGGCCGGTTTGCATACACATTTGTAACCTTCCCCCTTGGTTGTGTATGAAAAAGCCTTACACTTTCTTGAGTATACTGATATCTGGCCCTTCTGATCCTGGCAATGATATATATGTATACATGGAACCTTTAATAAAAGAGTTGAAACTTCTTTGGGATGTGGGTGTGCCCACATACGATGCATGTTCGAAAGACATATTTCAGATGTGTGATGCACTTATGTGGACAATCAATGATTTTCCTGCTTATGAAATGATATCTGGATGGAGCACTAAAGGAAAATTGTCATGTCCTGTTTTTATGAAGAATACTCGATCAAGAAGACTGAAATATCATCGTAGTTTTAGTTTTATGGGACATCGACGATTCTTTCCAATGAACCATCCATATATAAACAATCGTCGAAGATTTGACAATACCATGGAGAATGACGGTCCACCTCTGCGTATGTCTGGAACTGATGTGCTTAATGAATTGAAAGATTTAAGTTATTCATTTGGGAAGGGTGTAATGAAATCTAGAAAGAGGGAAAATGTTTCCAATGATACCTGTTACAATTGGAAGAAGAAAAGTATATTCTTTGAGTTTTCGTATTGGTCAACCAACTTGTTACGTCATTGCTTAGACGTAATGCACATTGAAAAGAATATATGTGAAATGTTGATTTCGATTCTTCTAAATGTCAAGGGGAAGACAAAAGATGATTTATGATCTCGGCGTGACTTGGTAGATTGGGGGATCAGACCAGAATTGCATCCTGTCTGTATTAGTGAAAATAAATGGAAAGTTCCATGTGCTTCTTATGTGATGACACTTGCTGAAAAAAAATCAATTTCTGGAAGTGCTAGAGACTATTAAAGTTCCTGATGGCTATTCAAGCAATATATCAAAATGGGTCAACAGAAAATAGTTGAAGCTGAAATCTTTGAAGACTCATGATTATCACGTCCTTTTTCATGAGTTGATTCCAATAGCAATCTGTCATCTATTGTCCAATAATGTTAGAGTCTCAGTTATCCGGTTGTGCTAATTGTTTATAGATCTTTGTTCTAAGAGGCTATCCGAATACTTCTTTCAAAAACTGGGGGTAGAGACACCATTAATTTTGTGCGAGTTAGAGAAAATATTCCCTCCATCATTTTTACATGCATGTTGCATCTGACTATCCATCTTCCGACAGAAATACTTCTTAGAGGACTCGTTTCTTTCCGTTGGATGTATCCAACTGAAAGAAACATTTTCACATTGAAATCATATGTTTGGAACAAGAATTATCCCGAAGGTTCTATTGTGAATGGTTACTTGGCTCAGGAATGTATGGATTTCTGCGTAATGCATTTGTCTGATCTTACTACGAGAGTAAACAGACCAATGAGAAATGAAGAAGAATAGTATGGGCAAATTGAACCCAGTTTTCCATCACTTCCTCAGATAGGAGGAATTCTGGGATCATATACATTGACGACATTAATCCTTGAAGAGAGAGAGATGGCACATCGCACAGTGTTGTTCAATTGTGATTTGTTCGATGAGTATATCATGTAAGTAAATTGTACACGTATCTCTTATCTTATCTCTTGTAATTTTAAATATTTGTTAAACTATTATTATTTTTATCTATAGGGAACATAAATAATTGATATATAGAAAGCATCATTCTATATCTTTGAGAAGGAAAGAGACTTTGCATAGAAAAGGGTTTTCTGCTTGGTTGAAATTGAAGGTAAAAATATTTCTGTAATAACTAAATAAAAATAATATTTAATTAACTTTTCTATTTTCTTATATTTAAAGTATCGAGTTTTCCTGTAGACTCTGTTTCTGAGGAAACAATAGCTTTGGATTTTGGTCCTAATACCATGGTTCGTGCTTGTAAATCACTTGTGATCAATGGATACAAATTTATTATCACTGAACGAGCAAGAAACATGAGAACACAACTACCGGCATACGAAAAACAGACCAAACGCATTAGGATTTTGTTGAAACATTAGGAAAATGATCCATGGGTCATTTTTGACGTGTACGAGTCAACCCCACCTCAATCTGAGGGCCGGTGTGGCCGGTACCACTAAAAGTGTCTTTCTTTTGTTTAAAATGGATGTGCTTTTAATTAAAATAAATGACATATGGAAAACTGACCAAACCCATTCAGATTGTGTTGATACTTTATAAAAACAATCCATGGGTCATTTGTGACGTGTACGAGTCAATCCCGCCTCAATCTAAGGCGCGGTGTGGCCGGCACCACTCAAAGTGTCTCACTTTTCTTTGAAATGGACAACAGTTTAAGTAAAAACAACAACTGACATACGGGAAACTGACCAAATGCATTCGGATTCTGTTGATACTTTAGGAAAAGTATCCATGGGTCATTTTTTTCGTGTACGAGTCAACCAAGCCTCAATCTGAGGCACGGTGTGGCCGGTAACACTCAAACTGTCTCACTTTTATTTGAAATGGACAGGATTTTAAGTGAAAACAACTACCGGCATGCGGAAAACCGATCAAACACATTTGGATTCTGTTGAAACTTTAGGAAAACGATCCATGGGTCATTTTTGACGTGTAAGAGTCAACCCCACCTCAATCCTAGGGCCGGTGTGTCCGGTACCACTAAAAGTGTATTTCTTTTGTTTAAAATGGATGCGCTTTTAATTAAAATAAATGACATACGGAAAACCGACCAAACACATTTGGATTGTGTTGGTACATTATGAAAACGATCCAAGGGTCATTGTTTACATCTAAAAGTCAACCCTGCCTCAATCTGAGGTGCAGTGTGGCCAGCACCACCCAAAGTGTCTCACTTTACTTTGAAATGGACAACAGTTTATGTAAAAACAAAAACTGACATACGGGAAACAGACCAAACGCCTTCGGATTCTGTTGATACATTAGGAAAAGTATCCATGGGTCATTTGTGTCGTGTTCGAGTCAACCTCACCTCAATCTGAGGCACAGTGTGGCCGGTACCACTCAAACTGTCTCACTTTTATTTGAAATGGACATGATTTTAAGTGAAAACGACTACCGGCATACGGAAAACTGACCAAACGCATTAGATTTCTATTGAAACTTTAGGAAAACGATCCATGGGTCATTTTTGATGTGTAAGAGTCAACCACGCCTCAATAAGAGGGCCGGTGTGGCCAGTACCACTAAAAGTGTCTTTTGTTTAAAATGGATGCGCTTTTAATTAAAATAAATGACATACGGAAAACTGACGAAACCCATTCAGATTGTGTTGATAATTTATGAAAGAAATTCATAGGTCATTTTTAACATGTAAGAGTCAACCCCACCTCAATCCGAGGCACGGTGTGGCCGCCACCACTCAAAGTGTCTCACTTTTCTTTGAAATGGACAACAGTTTAAGTAAAAACAACCACTGACATATGGGAAACTAACCAAACGCATTCTAATTCTATTGATACATTAAGACATGTATCCATGGGTCATTTTTATCGTGTAAGAGTCAACCCCACCTCAATCTAAGGCATGGTGTGGCCGGTAACACTCAAACTGTCTCACTTTTATTTGAAATGGACAGGATTTTAAGTGAAAATAACTACCGACATGCGGAAAACCGACCAAATGCATTCAAATTCTATTTAAACTTTAGAAAAATGATCCATGGATCATTTTTGATGTGTAAGAGTCAACCCTGCCTCAATCCGAGGGTCATTGTGTTCAGTACCACTAAAAGTGTCTTTCTTTTGTTTATAATGGATGGGCTTTTAATTAAAATAAACGACATATGGAAAACTGACCAAATGCATTCGTATTGTTTTGATAATTTATGAAAACTATCCATGGGTCATTTGTGATGTGTCCGAGTCAACCTCGCCTCAATCCGAAGCACGGTGTGGCCGACACCACTCAAAGTGTCTCACTTTTCTTTGAAATGGACAACAGTTGAAGTAAAAACAACAACTAACAAACAGGAAACGGATCAAACGCATTCGGATTCTGTTGATACTTTAGGAAAAGTATCCATGGGTCATTTTTGTCGTGTACGAGTCAACCTCACCTCAGTCTGAGGAACTTTGTGGCCGGTACCACTCAAACTGTCTCACTTTTATTTGAAATGGACAGGATTTTAAGTGAAAACAACTACCGGCATACGGAAAACCGACCAAACGCATTCGGATTCTATTGAAACTTTAGGAAAACGATCCATGGGTCATTTTTGACATTTACGAGTCAACCTCGCCTCAATCCAAGGGTCGGTTCCACTAAAAGTGTCTTTCTTCTGTTTAAAATGGATGTGTTTTAAATTAAAATAAACGACACACGAAAAACCGACCAAACCCATTCTTATTAGGTTGATACTATATGAAAACAATCCATGGGTCATTTGTGACGTGCACGAGTCAACCCCGCCTCAATCCGACGCGTGGTGTGGCCGGCACCACTGAAAGTGTCTCACTTTTCTTTGAAATGGACAGCAGTTTAAGTAAAAACAACAACTGACATACGGGAAACTGACCAAACGCATTCGGATTCTGTTAATACTTTAGGAAAAGTATCCATGGGTCATTTTTGTCATGTACGAGTCAACCCCGCCTCAATATGAGGCACAATGTGGCCGGTAACACTCAAACTGTCTCACTTTTATTTGAAATGGACAGGATTTTAAGTGAAAACAACTATCAGCATGCGGAAAACCGACCAAACGCATTCAGATTCTATTTAAACTTTAGGAAAACGATCCATGGGTCATTTTTTACGTGTACAAGTCAACCCCACCTCAATCCGAGGGCCGATGTGTCTGGTACTACTAAAAGTGTCTTTCTTTTGTTTAAAATGGATGCGCTTTTAATTAAAATAAACGACATACGGAAAACAGACCAAACGAATTCGGATTGTGTTGATACTTTATGAAAACGATCCACGGGTCATTTGTGATGTGTATGAGTCAACCCCGCCTCAATCTGAGGTGTGGTGTGGCCGGCACCACTCAAAGTGTCTCACTTTTCTTTGAAATGGACAACAGTTTAAGTAAAAACAACAACTGACATACGAGAAACGGACCAAACACATTCGGATTCTACTGATACTTTAGTAAAAGTATCCATGGGTCATTTTTATCATGTACAAGTCAACACCACCTCAATCTGAGGCATGGTGTGGCTGGTACCACTCAAACTATCTCACTTTTATTTGAAATGGACAAGATTTTAAGTGAAAACAACTACCAGCATGCGGAAAACCAAACAAACGCATTTGGATTCTGTTCAAACTTTAGGAAAACGATCCATGGGTCATTTGTAACATGTACGAGTCAACCCCGCCTCAATCAGAGGGCCGGTGTGGTCGGTACCACTAAAAGTGTCTTTCTTCTGTTTAAAAAGGATGCGCTTTTAATTAAAATAAACAACATACGGAAAACCGACCAAACACATTAGGATTGTGTTGATAATTTAGGAAAACGATCCATGGGTCATTTGTGACGTGTATGAGTCAATCTCTCCTCAATACGAGGTGCGGTGTGGCCGACACCACTCAAAGTGTCTCACTTTTCTTTGAAATGGATAACAGTTTAAGTAAAAACAACAACTGACATACGGAAAACGAACCAAACACATTCGGATTCGGTTGATACTTTTGGACAAGTATCCATGGGTAATCTGTGTCATTTACGACTCAACCCCGCCTCAATCTGAGGCATGGTGTGGCCATTACCACTCAAACTATCTCACTTTTATTTGAAATGGATAGGATTTTAAGTGAAAACAACTACCGGCATACAGAAAACCGACCAAACACATTCATATTCTATTGAAACTTTAGGAAAACAATCCATGGGTTATTTGTGACGTGTACAAGTCAACCCTACCTCAATCCAAGGTCCGGTGTGGCTAGTGCCACTAAAAGGGTCTTTCTTGTGTTTGAAAAGGACATCATTTTAAGTGAATGAAACTAAAATTTACACTTATCAATGATAGTCGCAAAATATTTTTCATGAGTTGGGTAGTTTCAATCAGGGGTTCATAAGTAACGAGACTCCTAAGAAAATACCTTTTCACCATATATTATAAACAATACAAGTTCAATACAAAATTCATCACAAATCATTACATACCCAAATCTAGGATCATAAAAAAATGGGATATGAGCCAATTTTAAACTCTTATTCAACTCTAATAGGTATTTCTCATACTATTCTGCCTATTAGAATTTGATGGGGAGGTGGGGGATATGCTGGTTGGGGGGTTGTGCAGGGGTGAGGTGAATTACTATTGGATGATTGTTGTCTTATGAATATTGAAATAGGGAATTGTTGTACATGACATGGTTGGAAGAGTTTGATGATTTTATATGTTTTTTGTTATATTTTAGGTGTTTTTATACTGTTTCAAGTCTGTATGTGTTTTTGTGATTTTATTTATGCAGGTGTACAGTGGAGGGGATACTGGAGGGGGGGGCTGCTGGGCTGCAGTTATGAAAAAACTCAATACCAACAGTTATAAACCGTTGGTATAAGGGTGCTAGAATTCTAGAAAAACACTATACCAATGGTTTTAAACCGTTGGTATAAGTGTTCTGGATTTCTGGGAAAACTTATACCAATGGTTTTAAACCGTTGGTATAGGCGTCTGTATTTCTAGAAAGCCAATACCAATGGTTTATAACCATTGGTATAGGTGTTGTTGGAAAACCAATACCAACATTTGTAAACCATTGGTATAATTTTTCTTGAAAATCACATTACCACCGGTTTAGAACCATTAGCATAATACTTCCTAAAATGCATTACCAACAGTTTATAACCATTGGTATACATTGGGTTAAATTTATATAACCAATATACCAACGGTTTGGATCAAACCGTTGGTATAAGGCTTTCCTCATGGCTTACTAGCCAACGGTTTGGAAAACCGTTGGTATAGGATATACCAACGGTTTTCCAGCCTATACCAACGGTTTAAAACCGTTGGTATAACCTTTTTTTCTAGTAGTGAGAATTATTTATCTTTAATTTTCAATGTTTTAATTTTTTTATGGTGAGGTATATAGGAGTATTGTAGGTTTCTATTATGATCATACACAACTTCTTAGAATGAATATTGAACTCATTTTATTCTCTACTAAATCATTATTCCCCCTATTCACTCATGCATGATATTTGTATGGTATAATTGAGTGTGTTATAGGGATGAAAAGACATTTTACAGAGGAAATATTTTGAAGGTTTTACACTCTCTGTTGATGTGTGTTCATCGTTTTTAACTATTGGAGGAGGTGAGATTTGGTGTGCTAAAAATATAAACTAGGAATGTTAATTTTCACACTCAAGGTAAAGGATAGAAATTTCTATATTATAGTATGAACTAGAAAATCTGATTTATAAAATAAAAATGGATTGTGAAGGAAGATTTGTACATAACCTTAAGACTATTTCCATTCCTATAGACTCATCTATTTTGTCCAAACTGTATGTTAATTTTCTTATATTTAATACCATATTCCCAACGCACACATTTTCACTATTTTCATAGGTAGATAATTAAGTGATTAAGAATAGTGAGAATTTGATTATAAATATTCTCAAGAGAGATGAACCTAATAAGACTCTCTGTATGACTATGAAATATAAATATTTTTTATCACACTCTGTGATAGGTGTGTGTAATAACTTGAAGTCATTATCATGGAAATAAGTGGTATTTTAATCTATATTTATTTTTATTTTTTTAATATTTTATTTCTTATAAAAAAATATTAAAAAATAAAAAATATTTTCCATGATGTATTCATATTTCAATTATTATTCATAGACTAGTTACTCTCGGGTTGAACCACATAAAAAGGTTAAAATAATGAAAAATACCATTTATTAGGACTTATAGAGAAAATATAGAACGTATAGAGAAAAATAAAATGAATAGATGAATATTTTTTCACATATTAAGATCAGAAGCTAGTGGAAGAATCTAAACCAGTGGTGGAGCATTGAAGGAATTCAAATAAAATTCATTCAACCATTCCCAAAAAATTCAATAGATGTATCTAAAGAAGATATGTTAGATGATGTATATGAGGGGGATCAAGATGATTGGGTTAAGTGTTATTAAAAAAGGTTTTAACATTAAAAGGTAAGAGATTATACCATCTATGATAATGAAAAATAATCTAATATATACTTATCTATTACCTTGGAATAAAAAACCACCCAATTGGTGGAACTTGAAGAAAATATAGAGGATATTGACTACTTGCTTACATCCACAACAACCCAACACCTAGTTTCCTCAAGCAAGGGAAAGGAAATTGAAAGTAATCTAATTAAGGGAGATAATATTTTCTTAAACTTGTTTTTTATGATTTCATTAAAGATGAATTGAGTATTATCTCCCAATATTTTAATTTTTTATATTTAGAAAACATATGGGTGCCTTTGGATGTTGAATAAGATGATAATTGAACTTACAAAAAAAACAAGAATCTCTCTAAACCTATTGAACATTTATTGGAGGGAGTATATAAGGAAATATTGGTGGTATTTCTGGAAGCAAAATAATGTAAAAACTGACTTAATTGAAAGGGAATATTTATTTATTGATTCCTCATTTTTAGTCACATTTTAAGTTATTTTTTTTTCTACTTCCGTTTTTATACAATTTATAATATAAATACTATTTAGTTGCACTTAAATTATGTGAAGGAAGATTCCAAAGAAGTTATAACCAAATAAAAGCTGTAGGACTTATTCTTTATCCAACCCCCACCTAGAAATATACATCTCATTAAAATGGGGATGGAACTTTATCACTCTATACATAGTGTCCTCCAAAAGAAATAAAAGGTAAAGCAATGTGAAAGAAAAAACATGTGTTAGTTTTAATCAAATAATATTTATCCAGTATCAAATTAGGGATAATCCACAATAATTTCCTAACTCGGGTAAATTAAAACCTATTACCTTCTTAGAGGGGGGTAGGGTCTACCAATAATTATTATTATTCATTCCCCATTCTATTTATATCTTTTTTGTTTCTTTTAATAAGTTTATTAATTTTTTTACTTCTTTATTTTTGGTTTAAAGTGATATAATTTATGAGATTAACTCAAAGATTCTACTATAAATATTTATAGTTGTATTTTTCTTTTATACTTAATTTATCGCTGCCCAATTTAATTTTTTTTTAAAATATGATAAAATGGTTTTTGAAAAAAAAAGGAGTAACAATTGTTTATCTTTGGGGAAGTGGTACCAATATATTTTTGTTTTTATGTTTTGATTTATTATTTTTAAATTTGGATGTGGTTTTAGGATAAGAAAAAATTCTCAAAGATTCCCTTACAGGTGGAAAATTACAGGCTAGTTTTTTAAGATATAATTGGTTATTAAATTACTTAAATTAAATGATTTATGGGTGATATTTTCTCTTTTTTTCTTGGAAATTGTATATTTATACCTAGAAAAGGGATTGTGATTAAATAAAACTCTTTAGAATTTGAATTATAATATGTAGAAATTGTATTTTTTAACTCTTTATTGATCAAATTTTCTTTTTTGAAAAATAATACCTCATGGAGTTAACTCAAAAGATTTCTTAAATTCATATAATTCCTTTGAAACTGGAGTAAAATGGGAAATTGGGATCCTAAAAAATATAAGATAATAGGAACTGGAAAAAAATGCAGTGAATAATTATATAAAATAAATGGATTTTTGTGAAGGAAATATTTAATGCCAGATGATAAAGGAGAAAATTGAATTACAAGACTATCAGTTTGGTTATATCAAAGAATTGAAATGGAATAAGGGTATAAGGGACCTAGGATGTTGTGATAATTGAAAATGATTCTTTTTTAATTTTTAATTCCACTTTGATATATTGGTTTCACTCCTATAACTAGTACATTAAGTTAATTAAAGTGAGACAGTGAGAATAATTTACATATGAGGAATTGGATTTTTAGTAATGGTTGAATTTTTGAATTTATTTTTCTCTTGAATGTGTATTGGAACCTAGGTAGGTAACATCTTTTCACTAGGTTTAATTCATTGAATTAACTAGCAGTGTAATGTTTAAGTGTGTGGGAATTTATAGATTTAATATTTTTAGTAATTTTAGTTTTAATTTCAATGTTTTAAATCCCACCAATTTTTCTAAAGGTACTTATCACATTTTAATATTTTATAGTAAATTAAGCATAATTATGAAAATTTCCTAATTATCAAATTTTATTTATTTTTATTTATTTTTTTATTTTGACTAGAGAATTTTATACACTAATCCAAATTGTGAATTATGATTTTTATAAGATTAAATAATTGATGTGATATATTAAATTTATAATACCAAAATATGAGTTTAATAATTTAAGGACCAAATAAATCTCCCATATTCAACCATGATATCTAAACATAATTCTTAAGACTTTCAAAGATAATACCATATCTCATACATGTAAGGTAAAATTGAGATATAAATTTGAAGGAAGATAGAAAAAATTCAAAGGAAATTTTTTATAACTATAGAAACTCATTATTTGAGCGATTTGAAGGTCATAATGGAATGAGAACTTGGTGCATTATAATTCAAATATAAATCTAGTCCATAATAAGTTTTTTAAGTAAATTTATCATAAATTTCTATAAATATTTGAAAATAATCTCTAATTTCATGTGTAGATAGTAGAGATATTAAAAAAAATTTAAGATGGAAAAATTCAAAAATTTACCATTTATTATGTGTATCATATTTCAAATTTTTTAGTAAAATTATTATAACCAAAATTCTTACCTTTATTGCATATTAAAATTCATCTCCTCTCTATTTCAAATAGTTTTACATTTTTTGAATCTGGTTTGGGTGGAATGATACTATAATAGTATACTGCATTTTTAGTATTTATTATTTTTGTTTTATTCCTATCTTATTTATTTTTCTTTCTTTCTTACTTCTGTGTTCTTCCATCATACCTCTTTAATACTCATAATGGCAAGTAACTAATCCTAGTATTGTACTTAGGGAAGGTTTTTATATTGTTCCCAAATTCTAGGTCTTTATTTTTCAATGTTTCTATTATATTTATAGAGAGGGAGAGAGGAGTGTTATAGGTTTGTACAATAAACTCACAAAACTCATTTTCAAGTCTCTTTAACTTATTCTATTCTCTACCAAATCATTTTTCAATACCTTATCTTTGGAATGATCTATGTATGATAGATTTGAGTGTGTTTTAGAGATTAAATTAAGACCAAAAGGTTTTATGGTGTTGAGAAGAAGTGGGTTATGAAGAAAGAAGTACTATTCAAGTATTGTCTTTTATTATCACTACATAAATCACTTTAAAATTTTTAGTCTTCCTTAAAAAGTTTCCATTTGAATTATCGAGATAGAGAAGTTTGAGTTAATATGATTTAGGTGATCGGACAAAGGATAACACCAAATATTTGTGTGATTTTATCCTTAGTCCAATTAGATAAAAATGTTCAAATAAAGTTAAATCATGTCATGATTTGATGATCTTAAATGTACCAAACTTCATGGTTATATAACTAAATTCATGATTCTTACTAAATTTGTTCAAAGAAAGAAGTTTGTGATATTTTTGGAAAAATGGTTTTTAGAAAAAGGTTTATTGAACAAGTTTACATGATATAAAAAATTTTATGAGGAAAATGGATGCTCTCGATGAAGTTGTAATAAACAGATAGAAATTTTAATTTCCCTGGATGAAGGATTTTGAGTAATGTTTTTAGACAGATCAATCCGACAGAGTAACTTGAATAAATAAAAATAGAGGGAACATAAAAAATATTAGTGAATGAAAAAATATAAAGGATACCAGATGATGGGAGGCTAGAAAAAGAATAACCTTGGGAGGTTATTTAATTTAGTGTTTCCATACAAAGGAGATCCTTTAAATATTTATTTAATGAAGGTTTTAGAAACTTCAAAAAATATATTTAAATTAATAAACTTATATGATGCTAAGTTGTATGTTGAAAAACATAATAAAGATGAAGGAAATATAGTTATTCTAGATGAGATTTTAGGAAGTTTAAATAATTTCAATGTCGAGCTTTGTGGAATTTATTTACAATGTTTTTTGACGCTGATTTAATTAGAGGTTTGAAGGTGTTTCACTAAAGAAAATCTTGAGTGGGTAATTAAAATTTGGAAGTTGTAAATTCAAATTTGAGTTTTATATTCTTTCCAATGTATTTGGAGAAACTAAACCTATATAGATGGGAGCAGGTGTGCTGTGATTTGGTTTCTAGAGTTGTTACTACTATAATTGTTTTTTGAAGAAGTGAGTTGTTGACCATGAAACTTGAGATTATTCTTATTTTTCTCTTAGTACTGAACAAAGAAACATTAGGAAAAGAAGAGTACCAGATAGAGGGTACTAGTTAAGGGATACGAGACATGGGGAATCTGATATAGAGATACTAGACAAGGGGTATGATATGAAGAAGTTATTAGATGAATATTTTACCAAACTGAGTATACTGGAGCGAATATACTAGATAGAGAGTACTAGATAGACAAATACCAGATTTTGATGTCATCAAATAGACAGGTTCATGTAGGGATGTTTATAAAGGATTTTTTACTCACTATTGTGCAAGAAATGGAATAAGAATAAAAAGAACTACAATAAAGGAAACTGTGAAGAATTTAAGTAGTACAGTGATAATGTATTAATCTATGTTTGTAAAGGTTTATTTTGTGTTTTCAAAAATTGGTTTAGCATATTATCTATGTAAGGGTAATATACACCATAAAATGAGCTATAGTGCTATAAAATTTATGGATATTACCTATCTTTTGTAAACCTAAAATAAATATTTTCTAGTGGATGTGTGGTCTTGGATTATTTTCAAACCATTCCAAGGAATATATACTCTTATTGAGAAGTGAAACTTGTAAATTATTATGGTCTTATGGGTGTGCTTCTGTATTCTGTCACAACAGAGTCAATTATCTCTAACCAAAGGTGAAGGTTGTTTTAAAGTATAAAAACATAGAAGTAAATATCAGAAATTCACCCCTAGTGATAACATACAACTTGACTAGTCATTTCATTTGGTAATAGATTTGAAGTACCTTCATTGGAATATTTTTATTTGAATTTTGAAGAATAAGATGAATTTAAAAGAGATTAAGGACTCTGTTAATAGTTAGGGGATTACTATCATAAATAGTAAGAAATATCATATATGTAAATATTTAATTCTACCCTATATATTATCCATTGGCGATGAATTTATTAGATCTTCTAAAAACAACTTACCACCTCCTGCTGAGGGTTCCCCTTTAACAACTATAGATAAGAAGAATCTAGAGAATTATGGTTGATCTATAAAAGGTATACTTTCCTCTCTCTATTAAATTGAATTTATAATGGTTAAAGGAATGGGAAAAACTAAAATCATATGAGATAGGATACAAAATATCTATGAGGGAAAAATTAAAGTGCTGAAAACCAAGTTATAGGTTTGGATATTGAAGTAAGGTGATATCAAAATGTGAGATAATGAACCATTTGGTGAGTTATTTACAAGATTTAATGATATTATAAGAACAATAAGATGTCTTAGTGAAAAGTTGGAAGATCCGACAGTTTTGGAAAAATTCTAAGAACTATTCCTGATAAATTTAATGGCAAGGTATCATCCTTAAAAGATAAAGATCTTGAAACTCTCTCTTTGGATTATTTCCATAGTATTATCATTACTTATGCAATGAAAAGACAAAATTAAGTCTAGAATAAAGAAAATATACATTGTTAAATCTCTTTCAATATTTCTAAATAATGAAATTATAATAAAGTTATTAATGTAGAAGTTAATGAATCTAACACTAAAGTAGAAGTACATAAAAAATTTGATGAATTCATGTACTTGTTTTCTATAAAGGTAAAATGTTTCATATTGAAGTATAAAAGAAAGTTACTATTAAAGTACTTTAATTGTGAATCCATTTGAAATTTCACAATGAACTATACAAGGCTAATGGAAGATAAATATGGTGATAAAGAAGATGGAATTTCAAGAAGATCTATGAAGAATAATTCATACAAATCAAAGTCCATTTCAAATGGAAAGTATAAGAAGTTATATAAATATTAAAAGAGAAACCTTTCATCCAGGGGTGAGAAATATTATGATAGTGAAATAGAAGCTGATAATTCTAGTCATGATGGTGCTAAGACATTTCTCACTAAAAAATTAAACAATGATAATTTTACTAGTGTTGAATGCAAAACCTCTGAAGAAAACAAAGAAGAAAATAATATATAGTTTATTCAAAAAAAATAATTAAATTCATTTTTTTTAAAATATTTTTAAGCTTTAGAAAAATAAAAATAATATTAAGAAATAATATATATCATATAAAAATTTCAAATCAGTACTTGAAGAAAAATCTATGTTATTAAAATAGATTGATAATGTGAATAATTTACTTGATAAATATAAAAACCACAAAACCAGGCATGTAGAAAAGATGAAGGTGATGGAGAAATAATTTCATATTGTTCAATATAAACTTGTTGAAGATGTGTAGGGAAACCCATACCTCCAAAACATGGTTTTATAGGTTAGTGAAAATTATAATAATTGTAATCTTTTAAAAAATATGAACAAAGATCGTCCTCATAGTTTAACAATATGGTTTAAAATTTTCAGTATAATAAGAAAGTTAAGAAGACCATGTATGTATCCAAAACTAGTGGAGTCAATTTTTTTTTGAAAATTATAAAGAATCATAGTTTTAAGAAAAAAATCACTACAATTAAAGACTCTATTAAGT
The DNA here is from genome assembly GCA_963277665.1 of Viscum album. Classification (NCBI taxonomy): domain Eukaryota; kingdom Viridiplantae; phylum Streptophyta; class Magnoliopsida; order Santalales; family Viscaceae; genus Viscum; species Viscum album. The sequence goes on from OY728140.1 coordinate 500,420,670, forward strand.
ATGATAAAAAAATTTCATGAGCCTACCAAAATTTATGTTCACAATAAAGAACCAAGGTTGATAGTCCAAAAGATGATGAAGAATAAGTACACAGTTATGGGGATAAAACAATTTATAAAGTAAAATATTATTTTTTATAGATATTAGTGAAACTATAGAGGATTTGGAAATATAAGAAAAACATGTCAGTTTAATAAAAAACACTTAAATAAATCTAAGAGGTACTGGAGGTATAGTTTGATGGGTAAGTTAACCTTTTTAAAGAATACAGCTTAAAAATTATAGTTTGAAAACTGAAAACAGAATTCAAGTATTAGAAACTATTTTTGAATGATGTGATCAACCTGAATATCTTTCACAAAGATGACATATAATGCTACTATCTCATCAATTTTTATATTAAAAATATTTGATTCCTCATGTGAAGGAAGAAAAATGAAAATAAAAGTCTTTAGTTGTAAAAAATATTCTTAATGACAAAAAATAATAAAAAATTGGATATTAGATAATTAGTGATCTTCACATGTGATCAGATATTTGAATCTATAAAAAATGTGAAACAATATAAAGAATAGGAAATGAATTTTGTAAATTATGAGTCACTAAAAACTAAATTCATTGGACCTTCTATCATTGGAAAATAAAAATTAAAATATAAAAGAAAATTTTTGTTAATGGAATGAAACATAACTTCATGAGTGTTTCACTTATTTGTGGTGAAAGAAAAAGAGTTTTATTATAATATAAAACTTTTTAGTTAAAAGGATTGAAATATTTATAGTTGTAACAAGATAAAAATAAACCAAGGTAACTTTGTTTTAGATTGGGGATTCACAAGGATCATGTTATCTAAGCTTGAGAGAAGAGAATCAATTATTTCATAAAAGTCTTAGACATATGTTCCAAAGGAATATGAATAAGATGAAAATGATAGAAAGTGTTTTTTATATTCCTAACATGGAAAAAATAAGATATTGGTGTTATTCAATGTTAGAGTAAGGGAATATTGAAAATTAAGTACATAAGTGGTTTTAGATACATATAACTCATCTGTTGGAGATTATTCATTCTAACATTTTTCGGCCCATTAGAAAGAAATGAAAAGGTTTAGATAAGTATTTTATCTCATTTATTGATGATTTCAATTTTATTATATGTATTATTTTTTGGAAACCTAAATCATAGGCTCTAAAAACGTTTAATAGTTTCAAAATAAGTGATGAAATTAAATGAGGATATTCTAAAAAGAAGATTCAAACTGATAATGGTACTGGATAAAAAATGGGAAGTCTAAATATTATCTTCAATATCATGTAATGTTTCATGAACATAGTTCACTATACACACCACAGTATAATGGTGTTTCTGAAATAAAAATAGAATTTTGGTGGAGATAGCTCATACTATGCTAAATAAACATGATACTTCTCAATTAATTTGGAGACAAGAAATCAGAGTACAAGTTAACTTCCACAATCACTGTTTCTATAAGCCGAAATTTTATATGAATACCTATGGGATTTATTAAAAATATATAGACACTCTAAATTACTTATGGATGTTTGATATCCCTATTATTATCAAAGTCAAATGTAAAAATCCTAGGAATTTTGGTCAAATAGGAGTTGATAGTATATTACTCAGATAATCTCCTAATAGAAGGGGATATAGGTGTTATAATAAGAAAACATGAAATAATATTGAATATTTATATGTTAATTTTCTAGAACATTTTCATATAAATTTTTCATAGTTAGCTGTAGATATGAGTGGAAGTGAAGATGAAGTTGTTGTAGTTAAACAACCAGAAAAAGTTTCTGAAAAGGGTGGTGATATAGAAGCTGTAAAAGATGAATAATCAAGCTTATACATTTTAATCAGTGAGGTAAAAATATTTTCATATTATATAATACATAGTAAGAAAGTTTAAGTCCAAAATATCATTAGATATTATATTAAATAGGTTCAAACCATAAGAACATTGATGACAGTTTCACATACTTCTTTGTTCTCTCATGTTCAACCTAGAGATGTTGAAGAAGATTTGGAGCATCATGAGTGGATTGATTCCATGAATGAAGAATTATATTATATTTAGAATATTGATACATGGGAAATTATACCCAAACTAGAATATAAAAATGTGAATATAAGAATAAAGGTTTTCTAAAACAAGTTGAATAAAAAAGGTGAAGTAATATGAATAAAAGAAGACTTGTTTGTAAAGGATACTCACAAGTTTAAGGTATTTATTTTGATGAGAAATTTTCCCTAGTATCAAGTCTTGAAACCAATATAATTTTTGTTTTATATTATTTCACAATTAAGATATAAGATATTCTAAATGGATATCAAGTCTTATTTTCTCAATGGAGAACTGGGATAAAAAGTAATATCGAGTTACCATGTAGTTTCTTGCTCGGTCAAGGTGAAAGATATATTTTCAAGTTTATGAATAATTTTCATGGGTTGAAATGATATTTTAAATCATGGTATTATAATCTAGATAAAGAAGTTATATTCTATAAATTAAGATTTGAGAGCAACCTCTATATAAAATAAAATCAAGAGGTTTCCATCATTGTGATTGGAATCCTGTTGTATCCAATAACCTATACTCCAGACCAGTTTTATGTTGTCACCATATGTGCTATATTTCAAAGTTCTCTAAAAATGAAAAAATTTGGATTTAAAATGAATTATTAGATACACTAATGGAACTAAATATTATGTAATTAAGTATTAAAATAATGGAATTATGCATTTATTTGGCTATAGAGATGTAGATTAGGTAGTTTGTGTCAATGATAGAAGATCCACATTCGATGGAGTTTTCTTTTTGGGAGAAAGATGTGTGAATTGGCATACAAAGAAACAAATTTCAGTGACTCTTATAACTGTGGAAGCTAAGTATGTATCTTCCACTCATGCTACAATATAATTAATATGGATGAAGACATAGCTAAAAGATTTTTTAGTTTATCCAAAGTGGCCCCTTCTCTTGGGTTTTGAGAATGAAAATGCTATCAATCTTACTAATAATCTAGTGCAACATTCCATATCCAAGAAAATTAATATTAAATATCAATTTATCAAACAACATGTGTAAATAAATGAACTAAATTTATAGTTTTTTCCAATAAAATACAAATTTTCTGATATCATATCTAAACTATTACAGAAGGAAACACTTTAGAAGACGAGTTTGTGGAAATTAAACCTCACTCTCTTAAAGGATAAGGAATGTGATATCTATAAAATCTTCTCATATTGTATTTTAATAGTGTTTTCAAAGGGGAATAAAATATGTAACATAAATCTATAAATGGGGATCATATAATTAGGGGGATTTTTTAAAAGGGAGAGTATATATTTAGAGGGAGTTTTTAAAAGGGGTAAGTTATGAAGTTAACGTGTGTAAACTATTCTAAAAATTGTTGAATTGGATGTACAATCTTGTTAATGTTTGTTTTTGGTTTTTGATGATGATTTTTTGAGTTATTTAAGAAGTTAAAAAAGTTTTCAAATCACTTATTTATGACAAAAAGTGTATTTTTGTTCAATGATTCTTGTTTTCTACACTAATTCTACTCACATAGGATTATAATTATTGGAAAGTGATCCATTTCTTGATTTTAACTGATTCATTGATTTATATTCCTTATTTGAAAATAAAATCCAAAGTGGAATAGTTTTTATAGAAAGGGGTTTTTTGGTGTTGAGAAGCTACTGGTTATGAATAGAGAGGATTGCTCAAGTGTATTTTTTATTATTAGTACACAAATCACTTGAATGAGGCATTTGAACAAATTTAAATCAAGTAATTATTTTTTTGATCTTCATAGTAGAAAATATCATGTTTATATAAAGATATTTATGATTATTTATAATTTTTTTAGAAAATATGTTGGTGAGACTTGGTGGAATAACAGTTTTTTGAAAAAATGTTTCAAGAATAAGTCTACGGAACATAGAAAATTTACTAAGAAACATAGATGTTATAGAAAAAATTGTAACTCATGAATAGATATTTGAAGATCATTGGATAGAGGTTTATGATTGAATTCCTTGGATAGATACGCCATCTAGAGTAACTTAAATAACTCTAGATAGAGGAATCTTGAAGAAAATATTATCGAATGAATAAATATAAAGTCTACTAGATGAAGTGTGATCCGACAAAGAAAAACATTATGAGATTACCCAAAAAAAATTATTAGACAAAGAAATTCCTATGAAAATGTATCAAAAAAAGATTTAAGAACCTTTAAAATTTTTGGTAAAGTCATAAATTATGATGATGATGAGATGGATATTCAAATACTTAATAAACATGAAGGAAAAATAAGTATTATAGCTAAGATTTCATGATGTTTAAATAATGTTGACACAAAGCCTTAAAGAAAACATTTAAAAATATTTCTTACTCTAATTTAATTGGATGTTTGAATGTGGTCAACTGAAGGAATACTCAAGAAGGTAATTCAAATTTGGAAGTGGTAAAGCCAAATTTGAGTTTCTGATTCTTCCCTATGTTTTGGGAGAAACTAAAATTATATAAAGGGGAGTATGTACGTTGTGATTTGTCCTATAGAGTTATTCCTATCATGATTTTTTTCAAATATGTGAGGTGTCATACATGAGGCTTGAGAGTGTTTTTATTTTGGTCAAAGTTTCATATAGAAGAACATCAAATTAAGAAGAGTACCAAATAGAGGCACTAGTCAGATGATACCACATAGAGGGTATCAAATAGAGATATACCGAATAAATGGTATCAGATGAAGAAGTTATCAAATAAACATGGTACTAGAATAAGGATACTGAACTGGGTAAATCAGATAGAGGGTATAAGAAGGATAGCTACCAGAAAGATAATTCCTCATAAATATAGGTTTGGATAGATAATTTTATAAAGTAGTTCTTTCTCACAGCTGTGTAAGAAATTGAAGAGGAAGAAAAATAACTTTTATAAAGAAAGTATGAATAATTTAAGAATCATATTGATAACATATTGAATCATATATGGAAAGTTTCATTTTTTTATTACAAAAAATTATTTTATTAGGTTTATCTATGTGAGGATTACATTGCTATCAAAAAGGCTATAGTCATATGAAAATTGTTGATATTTCCTAAATATTGTAAACAAAAAAGGGTTGTTTTCTAGTGGATTTAGGGTCTGGAATTATTTACAAACCATGGAAATGACTAGCTACTCTTATGGAGTAGTGAAATTGGTAAATTATTGTGTCCATGTGGATGTGATTGTGTGTTATGTTTCAATATAATAAATTATCTCTAATAATAGGTGAATTTTTCTTAAATCAGAAAAACTTAACAATATTATAGCACTAATTCAACCCCTATCAATGATAGAATATATCATAACTGATCTATTAAGATGAAATGATACATGATTAATTTGGGTATTAGAAGATTCACACTCTCAATTGAGGTATGTTCATCATTCTTGACTATTGGAGGAGGTGAGATTTGGTGTTCTGAAGATATATCCTTAGAATTATAAGTTTTACACTTAATGTTGAGGATAATAGTTCATTTATGATGGTTTGAACTACCAAATGTAATTTAGATAATAATAATGGATAGAGGAACCTATGTTTCTAACCTTAGGATTAATTCCTTTCATATTAACTGATCAATTACGTATGCATTTAATGTTTATTTTCTTGTATTGTATTCCATATTACCAATCCCCATATTTTCATTATTTTTGTACATAGATAATTAAGTGAATAGGAATACGGAGTGTTTTATTATAAATATCTTCAATAGAGAGTACCTGGTCATCAAAAATACTAGATCGGGAAATATAAATAGTTTCTTTTTCTAATCCATGTGACAAGTGTGCATAAATTATTTTTTATAAGAATTATATGAAATGATTATGATCCTTTCTAGGAACCATAAAAATAAATTTTATTTTAAAGTATTCACTACTAGAAATTAGAGATATACCAATAAACTTATACCAATAGTTTGGAAAACTATTAGTATAGGTACCATATACCAATGGTTTGGACTAAACAATTTGTTTAGGTACCTTATAGTGACCCTATACTAATAGTTTTGGAAAAAAACCATTGGAATAGATACCATAGAGAGACCATGTACCAATGGTGTTGGCCAAACCCATTAGAATAGGTCCCTTATAGAGGCCCTATACCAACAGTTTCTCCAAAACTGTTGGTATAGATCCTTTGTAGAGACCCATACCCATATTTTGTCCAATACTATTGGTTTAGGTCCCTTATAAAGACCCTATACCAATTGTTTTTTCAGAATCATTGGTATAGGTCTACTGTATACCCAAGATGTGGCTGAAACATCTGGTATTGGTCAAACAAAAATGGGTACCTACACAAAGAGTTTTGAGAACCATCGGTATAGGTACCAATATTTTTTATGGATTATTTTGTCAAATAAAATTAAATACATGAAAAGTTACATTAATTTTATATAGATATATATATTTATATATATACAATAATGTTAAAAAATTAATCTTAGCTTAGTATTTAGGTTGTTGGAATATAAATAAGACGTGTTAAGGATCAACACCAAGATAGATTTTATTTTTTCCATTACCTATACCAACTATTTTTCAAAAGATGTTGGTATAGGTTTTTTGTATGACCTATACCGACACCAAATTCACCAACTCCACTCTAAACCATTGGTATGGGCTATACCAACACCAAAACTTCCAACACCCCTCCAATCTATTAGTGTAGGCTATACCAAAGGTTTGGTGACCTATCTAAATGGTTCCAAAATATTGTTATAATAGTTTTTTCTAATAGTGATCCTAATATAAATTTACTTTTTAAGGGATAACAAAGAGTAGTTCATTGTTTCATTATTTTATTTTTGGATAAAATAGAGAAATTATATCATATTGTTACCCTAATGTCTTCCAAAATTATTACCTTCAGTATAGACAAAAAATTGTATCGTGTATCTATATTAATCAAAATGTGAATTAAAGTATCATTCCCATTATAAATAATGAAAATATACTTATTGGGGTTAATCTATTGACTAAATGCATTATATCTAACTTCAATTTTTTTATCTTTACTTATCACTTTAATAATTTTTTCTAACACTGTCACACTATATTGATCCTATATTGTTTCAACTATAAGTTCTTCAAATTATAACATTTGGTCAATTTTAAAATTTACAATATATTTTTCCTTAACATTGGTAGTGTTCGTAGGTGGAGAATGTATTATCTTTACAATTAGTTGAGGATTTAACTTATATTTTTTAAATATAGTAGTGAACACATAATATTAATCTGGAACACAATGTATAAAAAAACTAATTAACCACATTTTACATGTTCACTGATTTTTCTTAGAAAAATTAATATATTTAGCCCCTATATCTAGTATCCAAATCCTCTCATTATAGCCCCCTTTGACATAAAAGACATAATCCACAGTGGAACCATGAAATGGTTATAACATCCTAATGAAAGGGTTTTCCTCATTGGAATTTTCATTAAAACCTGTTATTGTCATATTCAACAACAGAGTAATCGAAGAATTTGTATTTAAAGGATCTAGGGCACAAAATACTCATATTTCCCATGATGCTATTATAAGTGGACCTTCCTTACTAAAATTCACTTTCAGGAATCCCAATTCCTCACTTTTAACTACACTCATCATATCAACCCATTTTCATTGAAAAAATAGAACTTGGAATGATGTATAATCAAACTCTCATATATCTTTAATGATACAAAAGTATGTTATATTCACATAAATTGGATTTTTCCTTTCATTCAGGATACATGCATCACTTACACCATAAGTATAACTCTACTAGTATTCATAGTACTACATTCATCTTATTCCTCTATGTAGAATGTGTAACTGTTAATTAAATAATCATTGTAAGATAATAATTGTATAAGTTTTCCTTTGGTTATCCATTAAATTCATTTTTAAATTGAATTCATATTTGTAGATAACTTCTTAAAAATATGGTCTTGAAACTGTCCTATAAACTGTTTATTAAGTGTATTCAAAATCTATCTTTCAACCCTTAATGGATTCAAGTGCCTGAAAATTACTTTATGAATTTAAACATATGGAACAACCTTTATACTATTATATAAAATTTAAAGGTGATACTTGTTATTATATGTAATAGAAATTGTTACAATTTATCTCCTATAATTTCCTTTACCCACAAGGTGACCACAGTTATGAGATTTCTGGAGTCCAATTTTATCCATATCGAATAGTTATCCAGAAAAAATTCAATGTACCCCTTAATAATATATCACTCTATAATATAACATTCAATCCAACATTGATTTTTGAAAGTACCTTTCAAAATATTCTTGTATCATTCAATGGGGTGAGTCCATATGTAATGTAAAAAACCACATGGTTATAATTTTCTAACCAATTAAACCATCAAATAAACTATCATACCAAATAATGATGGTGGAAATAACATATTCAATACATATAAAGTGATTATGATTTATTTTGTATAGTTGGAAGCTTCCCTAGGTCTATAAGTTTACTATATATTACTTTGAAGAAGAAGAAAATATTATTCATTGTGTGTTAAAAATGTTTAGTTAGAATGCAAGCTAAATCCACATACACTAAATATTTCATAAAAATGTGAAAATCATGAGATTTTAGTCCCTTTAACTTTAAATTAAACATTGATTGTATATTATTTAAATTTATTGAATACCTCTATAGAATGTTTACACTATTTAAGAAGTTAAAAAACTAAAATCTTCATTGCCTATAAATAGTTAAAGCCACTGGATGAAGAGTATTATGGCTTTCACCCTTCACTAGAACCACCTCTTCCCTTATTCCTATATCAATAATGGCCAACCTAGGCTTAATTCCTTGTTTTGTTTTACTAGTTTCATTTAGTAATGTGATAATGAAATATTCATAACTACATGCATGAAATCAAGAAAATGTATGATGTATAAGAAATTACAATATGGTTATTCAAAAAAATTATAACTTTTTAAAAAAAATTCATATGGTTTTTTGAAAAAGTTTTACAAAAAATAGAGATAATATATTTTACTTTCTAAAATAGTTCATCACCTTTGAATAGAGAAGGTATTTAACCTTCATCTAAATTCACATTGAATGATATTGTCCCAGATAATTATTTATGTTATCAAGGTAGAACTTTATGATGTATAAGAAACATTATCATCAAAAAATGTTTCAAAATAACTTATTGAATTCCTTCTTCAAAAATTAGAAAACCTAACATTGTATTTTCTAAATCAATGTAAGGTTACTTATAGGGGGTGGGGTGAATCTATGATCCATTTTTCTTTTTATGAATGGTACCTTTCTAATTCAACATATATGGATGGTTAAATCCTCTATCCACTCTTCTTGTAACACTCATCCTTACCTCAAATAACTCTATAAAGTAACAGAACATATCATAAGGATTTAAAAGGTTTGTTACAAATACTTACTTCTTACCATGTTGGTTATCCCCCGAACAAGGATTCTCCAATATATCATAAGGTGACCAAAAATAGTAATTGGTTATACCCCCCCCCCCAATTTCAAGTTGTTTATATCTTAACCCCCAATCCACCTAGACCAGTTGGTTATACCCCCCCAGCATCACCTTATTCTTCAGTGATTGGATATACCCCTCCAATCACAATATTCTAGAAACTAGTTGCATCCCTAGCTACAACCTTTCACTTTGGATGGATAGATCCACTGTAAAAATACCTCTTGATGATCCTAATCCATGATATTGATAGATCAAATTTTCACATGTACAATTCAAGTACCTTTTCACTGATGATAGTCTTTCTCATCCAACTTATGATCATAGTAGATAAAAAGTTTCCTCAGTGCAACACTTCTCAGGTTATGCATCCTTCTAATTGAATACCTGAACTCACTAAAATGAATGCATTTTAGGCACAAAACCTTCTTCAATATTTTATACAAGTAAAATACTTTCATAATCTCAAATAAATTCCTCTTGAATTCTCAATTCCAAAAATTTTCATGCATGGATTACATGGAATATAAAATTGTCTTATTTTTGTTATCTGAAGATTTCTTCACATGTTCATGATTATGCATGAATTCATGAAATTTTTTCACATGAAACCCTTATGTTCCTTGAAAAAACCCAAATAGGTGTTCAAAAATTATTCCCACTATATATCACTTTTAAGATGTAGTGTAATGTGCTATGTCTAATTATCTCAAACTCCTTAGCACAAGATAGGAAAGCTTATTCACACAACAATTCATGAAAACATTGGTAATGAAGAAGTCATAGATATTCTAAATGTGTGATACTCTTAATGAACCACACTAGATGATACTATCTCATGGTTTCTCACAAAATATTATGTAAACCTGGAGGGTAATTTGCAGGGGTATCACATTATCTCAATGTGATTTGTGGAACCCTTTTCTTCATGAAGCACAATGAGTGTGTTGTGTAAAGGAGTCATATATATGTTGTATCCACATTCATGAAATATTAGGATTCATATAACCTTAGTGTCTTAATGGGACTCTTGAGTACATGATTCACATGTCAATAGGGTCATTGAGTCATCTTCTCCCTTATGCATGTGAAGCAGTAAAGGAGGTCTTTTCTTCATGAACTAGAAGGATCCCGATGACACTTTTTTACTTTGAAAAAATAAGATTAATAATATATCAACATCATTTATCTTTAGGAATCCTCAATATTTATAGGAAGATATCACCACCATAGATATTAAAAATATGTCACGTCGAGGATTCCTTTAATGCTGATAGAATAATGTTATATCTTGTCTCTTCTTCAAACAACCAGATCATTTGGGGTACCAAAATAATTACAAAATTTTTTATGGAGTCTCCACATTAATCCTCTATGGTGATATTCACATGTGCAAGAAATTAGGATCACATGCTCCAAATATATCCAAACTCAAACTCTCGGATTCTCTTATGGCCTCCTATAACTATTATTTGTAGTTTGGCTGATGTGTGTGCCTCAAATTCTATGCATGCATGAAAGAATTCAGATTTCAAACATGATTTCAGCTTGATCCAAATAAATCATCAATTCATCATGATCTTAAATGGTGGTTGGAATCAATTATTATGTGGATCAACTTGTTCTAGTGTACTAGAGTGCTTATAAGAAGGATGAGGTTGAAGATAATCAACAAGATCAATCAAATGGTCAAGATCGAATGCATCATGAAACCCTTCTTATATCGGTCATTTAAGTGATAGAGGAAAAATATTCCATGGGTACCCATTCCACATCACTAATTCACCTTGGATTCATTGTAGTTTATCAATCAAGTAATTCCTCAAGCATGATATTAAGGATCAACACTAGTCACACCCTTTACACACCCCACCATGGTCACAATCATACACAGCCACCGACACTCTACAAGAAATATCCTTGAACCTATCCCATACTATGAGTCTTATATATGGGATCCCCATCATATTGTACATAGACAATCCTCTTTATGGCTGGCCTGAGATGGCTCCCACTTGTTTTGGTAGACATAGTCCCCACATGAGCCTATGGTTGAGCCTTAGACTTCGTTGTTCAGTAGGTTGGACACTTTTTTATATGAGGCCATAATTAAAATTCTTTCCACACCATTATCAAATTCCTCCAACATCACCAAGCCAACCTAAAACCCAGTCCTTTATATATTTCTTCTTTAAAGAGAATGACATATTTTGTTCAAATAATATTTCCTAAGCATTATCATTTTGGTCACACCTGCACTTTTGAAATACATTTATTTTTTTATTTTATATGAATTTGAATTTTTTTTGTCGAGTTTTGGGCCAAGCCCAATTGAAATTTGTCATTTTTTCTAATAAACAAAGGTTTTATGATTGTCAGCATCCAACATGTGGTAGGGAATGGTTTAATTCGCGTAGCTTTGCTAAATCACCTTGCCACCTGCCCAGTGCATGATTAATTAATTAATTAATTAAATTAAATGATCAATAAAAAAATGAAATAAAAAGAGTTATAAAGTGAAAATAAAATAAAATAAGAAAAATTTAATAAAATTTAATGATTTGTTTTAATGGTAATAATAATGATATTATTTGATGATACTATTGCCATTATTATTAATAGGTTTGAGGATAATAATTTTATTAAGTTAATATTAATAATAATAATATTATTATTATCATCATTGTAAAATTATTGTTATTATTATTATTTCCATTAATTATTATTATTATTATTATTAGTATATTTTTATTTTTTATTTTTTTTCTTTATTGGTAGGGTTTCTACCTCCTAGTGTCAAATCCATCTCCCCCTACCCCCTCTTTCATGTTTCCCCTAGCTCCCTCCTCCCTCTCCCATGTCATTTCGGACCTACTTACATTGGCTAGTCATGCACTACGCTCCTCCCCACTTCTCCCTCACTATAGTGTGACCCTCATCTGGAACACCTCTCTGGAGATTCCCCATGGTCGGCAGACTCCCTTCCTTTCCGCTACCTCACCATCCACAACCTCCCCTCCCTGTACGCTCCTCTCTGGTAGCCCCTTCGGGTAAAACACTCTTCTGGTTTTGGTATTTGGTGTTTCCAGAATTTAGGGTGTTAATTAGGGTCATAATATTGGGTGTTTCTATTCAATCCTGTGGATTAGGGATTATTTAGGTTTTCTCATGGTGTGTATGTAATGAGGATGAGATTTCACCCATTTTTTCGAAAATTTCTTCATGCGAGGTAGGTGGTTTCATTCTTTATCATCATTATATGGATTTAATATGTATTTTTAGGTTTATAAATGTGTCATTTGAATTAATTATGTGGTGTAAATGGTGTTTTTGAAAGAACTGATATGCTTATAGCTGAGGAAGGGATTTTTAATAAAGGAAATGGCTATGTGTTTATGTGTTCCTTGATGTGGTGTTTCTAAAATGGCGTTCTAGAAGGGTTGGGATGTGAAAATGATTTTAATTTTTTTTAACATGTGAAATTTTTGTGTTTTGGAGTGAGGAATTTTGGTATGCATGTGAGATGTTTTATCAATTGATAAATTGTTTATTTAAGTGGTGTTTTGAATGAAAAACACGATTGGAAAGGTTTTAGTGGTTGTTTAGAGGGTTTGAATTATATTTTTAAGGGAATTTGTGGTATGTATGATTAAAAAGGGGATTTCCACAGGAAAAAATGATCATTTTGAGCATGTTAGATTTGTTATACATTTGGTGTATAAATTGGGAAATGTTTGAAAGGTGAAAATATTGTTTTAAAAAATGTTTAAAGTATGATTGGTTTCATGAAATGGATTGGACCATTATTTTGGGTTTGTTTTTATGGGTTGTTTTTCTTGTGTTATAAAAATGAAATTTTGGTATTTTTTAACTGATGGAAAAAGTATTTGAAAGGGTATTTTCCAAGCTGTGTTAAAATGTAAAGAGGGTTGTTTGTAAATAAGGGTGATTTAATTGAAATGTTTGGACTTTGTTTGAATGTAGTGGTGTGTGTGTGTGTGTGTGTGAACTTTAACTATAGTATAAGTGAAACCCAGGGTATCTAGGTGGGTAGACTAGAACTAGTGTCCAAGTGATGCAGAAGTGGCTTGTCCTGACTTCACTAATCAAGACTGATTCTTACATCCCTAAATATATATATGGAAAATGATTGGAGACCACTAGGGTTACATGGATATCACCTACTATTGGCTCGTGCATGATAATGCAGGTTGTCATGGTTTCTATACCACATTTTCACCGAGGTATAAGGTTCTAGGGTCTAATTCGTGCAAGAAGAACCATAGGGGATTTACCCATAGTGCTCTACTATTCATGACGTGGTTCCTTTCGTCATCATACAGAGGAACATTTTAGTGTGTATGTGTTCTTTATGAATTTTCTCTTCCACTTTAAAGTAGTGTTTTTGAAATGTTTTTTCTTTAACTTTTCCTTGTTAACTTTTAGCTTATAAGTGTTTTCCTTAAAAGTGTTTAAAGGAATGAATTTGAATAAGAAAGTTAAATTATCTAATTGATGTTGTGGCATGGAACCTTTAATTGTATTGGGTGTAATACTACTAGGCTCTTGGATCACACCCTACATACACCTTTGGGTGTATGTAGACTTTTTTCTTCATATATCCTAGGTTGAGGCATCGTGTTTAGAGATGGATGTTCAGGTTGTTAATGACTTATTATGTAGGTTAGTGTTGGTACCTAGGGATGTGATTTCTCATGTTTCTTGAAGGTTTTTGTTGGAGTTTTAGTTTTCTTTCTTTGTTGTAGTTCCCTTTGGGTTTGGGTTTGGTTATAAACTTTAAATCTTGTCATAGTTTAACGACTAGTTTTGTTGTTTGTTTTTTGTTTTAGTTTATTTATCTCGTGAGTTGTTTTATGTTTATTATTTCTGGTAAATAATTCCCATGTATTATTTTAGATACCCAAGCACTTGTGCCAGCCCATGGGGATTAGGAACGCCTTTTTAGCCTTGTCGTGGACTGGGTTTGGTGTCGATTGGATGCTGACCTTACTTGGTTCATGAAAAAATGGTATTAGAGTAGGTCGTATCTATTGGTTCATGTCCCTTTAGGAAGAGTCAGGGTAAACCAGAGTTAAGGGTGTCATAACTTGATGTTCTGGGTATGAGTAAGGTGTCTGGCTAGCACACCTCGTAGAGGGACTTGAGTTACTAGGGGAAGTTGAGGTTTTTCTGAGTCTTTGGTCTTTATGGTGAATCTTGTATATGGGAAATGAAAAGGGAGCAGGGAAAATGTTCTCATCAAGATCATAGGGCTTGGAAAGCCATGTTAAGCCAGGGACATTTCCGTACTACACTCTCTGTGATGGTGGATAGATTAGTGTATGGCCACCAACCATATGTACAAGTCACCCACTAGCACTAATTTCCTCAAATAATTTCCTATGTCACTTTTGGTTTTTTAAATAATTTTGAAGACCTTATTTTGAATGTTTATTAAATATGGATTTTTAAATTGAAATTACTTTATTTTTAAAGTGGTGGAATATGGGTTTTCATAACAGTTTTGAATGAGGCTCTAGAAATGTGGATTTATATGAAACAATTTTTTTTTCTAAAATGAGATTGGTTTTTTATAATTTAAATTTATTGATTTACAAACATGATGGTTTGGGAAACATGGATGATTTTAAGGTGGGTTTTGAAATTCTATTTTCAATGGATTTTTTTAAACTGAGGAAAGGTGTTTTGAATGGGATGGAGTGTTTGAAATTGATGTGAAAGTTTTGAAAATGAATTTTTTTTGGATAATTGGTGACTTTCTAAAATGTTTTTGAGACTCCAAGTGAGCTTTATTTAAAGGTTTGAAACTTTTTTGAAGCGGTTTTTGTGAAAATTTGAAATGGGTTTTAACCTTGTGACTATTGGTTTTGAAAAGAGGGGATGTGGGTCGATTGTTGCGTTAGAAAAATGGAAAGAATATGTTTCTAAACATTTTTATTTACTTGGGTAATCACATTCAAGAGTTATATGTGAAAGAGGAATTGGTGCCTAACTGACATTAGAGAATCCATGTGTAAGGCCCATGAGTTACCGTTGATGTTTGTGAAGCCCGCCCTCCATGTTTTAATTTCATAATTGTTTATAAAGAAAGTGTCAAGTGTTTGATGATCTATAGTTGTTTCGTATGTCTTTATATGTTTTGGGAATATTGTAGTGGGGTTTTTTGATTTTTGATAAGCTCATTTTTTGGAATGATTTTTTGGGTTGTGTTCTGTAAGTAAGTTGGGTTGAAGTATCGGTTAGTGGTTTCTTTTGCGAGGTGTCTTAGAATGACTTTACAGTGGTTTTTCCCATTTATCGTGTGTTTTATCAGGGTATTATTGACCAGTGGACTAGTTTTATTGGGTCCTTTGTATTCTTTCTTGGCTAGTGTATGCCCCCATAAAGAGTTATTGTGTAATTAATGTGCGGCCAAGGATGGTTCGCCGTTGACCATACCTCCAGCTGATCAAAGTAAGAACTTACTTATTGGGATTTGGGGTTAATCCCTTTTCTCTTCATTTTGGTTTAGTGAATCCTTTCACATAAAAATGGAAGATGCAGAATGGGTTAAAATAAATCATAGTTTTCTTAAGTCATTTGGGTTTTCAAAGCTAAAGTTTGAGACCCATTTATCCTGAATGACAAGAGGTGAAGGAAAATTCTAGGGAGAAAAGTAGAGAGAGGTCTCGGTTCTTGGTATTTTCCACTATATTAAAAAGTTCATTGAATATTTTGTTGCCTTTATCTAAGTAAGGGTTTGTTCTATGCCACATATGTGATGAATTTGGTTGTAAGAGGATTTTGTGGCCACTTGCAGAAATCTCACATCGTTTAAGATTTAGTTTAAATCCACTTTTTTGTTAATGTATCTTTCAACAATAAGGGTCATGTTCGGTGATGATTGGCAGTGTTTTACTCTTGTTTGGGTTCAATGGAGAATGTTTTGGGACTTTATAATAATTGATTTCTTGGCAAAATTGTATTTTCCTTTAGGAAATTTTGAGTTCCTCCAATTTATAGGAAGGTGTATTTTATGTGTCTTTCCTATCAATGTTTCTCATTCATAGTAATAAGGGGTTATGTGACTGAACCATATTGGATTTCATGTAGGTGATGTATCATGTCAGAGTAAGTGGATGTCATGGTGTGTTGTGCCAGATGGTGTTTCCTCAATTGCGGTACGGTTTCTTGTGGCACCAGAAAAAGGAGTTTCATTCGGAGGTGTCAATGCATGACTGTGAGGTAAGAGATTCTTTAACCAACAGAGCTCCAATCGTAGGTCCCGGAGTGAAGTTGGTGTGTGTTTAGGGGGAATATAGGGTTGTGAATGACTTGGGACTAATTCCTATTCTTAGGGTGGAAGATAAGGATAACATAAACCTCTGATGTCATTAACCTATTTCAGTTATTCCCTTTCGATGGAATGTGGTGGGAGGACCTCATTTCCATGTGTGCCCTATTTGAGCATAGGTGTTATTCCTTGGTTATGTAAAGGATTAGTCTTTCTGCTTCCTGAGACCATGGTGGTCATGTCTCACTGGGTTCATGCCTCTAGTTAATAGCCCTTATAGGGTCTTTTCACGTGAATTAGTTTTAATTTTGTTTTTGGGGTCTTTCGAGGATGTGAAGTGGTTAGTTTGTCTTCGACCGTAGTTTTGATGCTTCAATAATTGGAAACATTCCTCCCCTAACCCTTATGGTTGGGGTGTTTGGTCACTAATGGAAAATTTCAACGTTTCTGTATCTTCTATCAGTTCTAATGGTGTGTAGACCCACGGTGCATCTCGCTCAAATGTATTTAGAATGAATCAGTGTTGGAATTTTTCATAATGGTAGGGAATCTGTTCAGGCCTCCATTTGTTGGTCAGTTGGTTATTGTCTCTCAGGTTAGTTGGTTTCTAATGCTTGGGAGTCCATTTGGGCCTCCCCATGTTGATCCATTGGTTTTATTCCTTCAAATGGTTTTGTTCTATATGTTTACTTTGGACAAGTGGTGCAATTTACGTTTAGTAGTGCTTGACTTGTTTCTGTTTGACATATTGGATTATGTGGGTGTGATAATTTCGATCCTCGATAAATCAACTAGTGGTGTTATAGCTATTTGGGGAAGGTGACACATAGAATAAAGACTTTTTATGGGTTTCTTGAGGTTTTTATTTAAGTCACTATCTTCGGGGACTGTGTGTTTTCCTCTTTTCAGTTATTTTTCATAGGGATCCTCTTTGAACATTAATGGTGTATCAGTTTTGATTGGTCTAAGTCTGGTTGTGGATTTCTGGGGGAAGAAAGCATTATAGTGGGGAGAATTGTCACATACATTCTTTTGAAAAAACATTAATTTGTTATTTTATCTGAATTTGAATATTTTTGTTGGGTTGCGGGTTGAGCCTGATTGAAATTTGACATTTTTTTCTAACAAATAAAATTCTTAGGTTTCTTAATGCCTGACGCATGGGTAAGACACGATTGAAACCACGTGGCTTCACTAAATTACCTTGTGACTTTCCCAGTGCATGACTAATTAATTAATTAATAGAATGAAATTATCAATAAAGAAATGAAATTAAAAGAGTGATAAAGTGAAAATAAAAAAAAATAAGAAAAGTGTAATAGAAATTAATGAATTGTTTTAATGGTAATAATAATGATATTATTTGAGGATATTATTCTTATTATTATTAATAGTGCTAAGGAAGTGAATTTTATTAAGTTATTATTATTATTATTATTATAAAATTATTATTGTTATTATTATTTCCATTAATTAATTAATTAATTAATATTATTATTAGGAATATTATTAGTAGTAGTATGTTTTTAATTTTTATTTTCTTTTTTTCTTTCTTGGTAAGGTTTCTCCCCCTAGCATCAAACCCATCTCCCCCTACCCTACTGCTTCACATCGCCCCCAGCTCCCTCCTCCATCTCCCATGTTGCGCCACCCAACTTCCCTTAGCCAGTCATGCACCACGTTTCTCCCCCCTTCTCCCTACCTATTGTGCGACCCTCATCCGTAGCACCTCTCCGGCGATTCCCCATGGTTGGGGGCCTCCCCTCCATTGTACTACCTCACCAGCTATAGCCTCCCCTCCCTATACGCTCCTCTCTAGTAGCCCCTCTGAGTAAAAACCTCATCCCTTTTGGGTATTTGGTGTTTCCTTCATTTAGGGTTTCAATTAGGGTATTAGTCTTGGGTGTTTCTATTCAATATTGTGGATTAGGTTTTATTTGGGTTTCATCATGGTGTGAATGCAGTGCGGATGAGATTACACCCCTTTTCTTAGAAATTTCTTTATGTGAGGTAGGTTTTTCCATGCCCTAACATAATTATATGGATTTTATATGTTTCTTTAAGTTCATAAATGTATTATTTAAATTAATTATGTGGTAAAAAATTGTTTTTTTGAAATTATTGATATGCTTATATCCTACGAATTGATTTTTAATCAAGGGAATGGATATGTTTTTATGTGTGCTTTGATGTATTGTTTCTAAAATGGGGTTATAGAGGGTTTGTGATGTGAAAATGGTTTTTAAATGGTTTTTTCATGTGAAATATGTGTGTTTTGAAGTAAGGCCTTATGGCATTCATGTGGAATGTTTTATAAATTGAGAAATTGTTTATTTAAGTGGTGTTTTGAATGTAAAACATATTTTTAAAGGTTTTAGAAGTTTTTTTGGATGGTGAGAATTATATTTTTAAGGGAATTTGAGGTATGCAGGATTAAAAATGTGATTTCCAATGGAAAAAATAGATAATTTTGAGTATATTAGCCTTGTTATTCATTTGGTGTACAAATTGGGAAATGTTTGAAAGGTAAAAATCCAGTTTTAAAAATAGTTTAAAGTATGATTGGTTTCATGAAGGGGATTGTCCCATTATTTTGGGTTTGTTTTTATGGGTTGTTATTCTTTTGTTATAAAAAGTAGATTTTGGTATTTTTAAGTGATGAAAAAATTATTTCATAGGTGATTTTCTAGGTTATGTTAAATTGGAATGTGGTTTGTTTGTAAAGAAGGGTGATTTCATTGAAAATTTTAGACTTTGTGTGAATTTAGTGGTGTGTGTGTGTGCATTTGAAATTTAACTTGAGCACAAGGGAAACCACAGGTATCTAGGTGGACATACTAGAACTAGTGTGCTAGAGATATCGAAGTTTCTTGTCCCAACTTCACTTAGCAATACTAATTCATACAACACTAACTAAATATAAGGATGATGATTAGAGACTAGTAGGGTTATGGGGATGTCCCCTACTAGTGGATCGTGCATGAGAATGTAGGTTGTTGTGGTTTCTATACTAAATTTCCACTCAAGTATGAGGTTCTAGGGTCTCATTCGAGCTAGATGAACCTTATGAGATTTACTCACAGTGGTCTACTATTCATCACATAGTGCTTTCTATTAGTATACAGAGGACCACTTGAGTCTGTGTGTGTTCTTTATGAATTTTCTATTCCACTTTATATTATTGTTTGTGAAATGATTCTTCTTCAAGTGTTCCTTTTCAACTTTTATCTTTTAAATGTTTTCCTTAAAGGTTTTTTAAAGTCATGAATTTGAATAAACATGTTAAATTATCTATTTGATGTTGTGGAATGGAACCTTTATTTTTATTGGGTGGAATCCTACTGGGCTCTTGGATCACACCCTACATACACCTTTGGGTGTATGTAGACCTTCTTCATTATATATCCCGGGTTAAGGCAACGTGTTTAGCAATGGTGGTTTGGGTTTTTTATGGTATTCTTGTGCAAGTTGGTGTCAATAACTTGGGGAAGTTGCTTCTCATGTTGCTGGGAGGTTTGTGTTAGAGTTTTACTTTTTTTACTTTGTGGTAGTTCCCTTTGGGTTTGAGTTGAGTTGTGAACTCTAAATATGGTTGTAGTTTAAGGTAATGTTTGGTTGTCTGTTATTTTATGTTCATTATTTCGGGTAAATCATTCCCCGTATTATCTTTGATACCCAGACACTTGTGCCAGTCCGTGGGGAACGGTAATGCCCTTCAGGCCTTACTGCGGTTTGGGTCAGGTGTCGATTGGATGGTGACCCGACTTGGTTTGTAACAAAATGATTTCAGATCATTTCAGCTCTCTTAGGTCATATTTGTTTAGGAAGAGTCATGTTAGACTATTGTTAAGGGTTTCATAACTCAATATTCTAGTTGTGAGTAAGGTTCTTGGCCCTCACACCTCGTGTAGGGACTCAATTTACTAGGGGTATTTGAGGTCTATCTAATTCTTTTGTCCTTGTGGTTAATATTGTTTAGGGGAAATAAAAAGGTATCAGGGTCAATGGTCTAATCGAGCTCATAGGTTCTGGGAACCCAGGTGGAGTTGGGGACATTGCCTTATAATTCTCTCCATGATGGTTGAGTGATTGGTGTATAGACACCAACCATATATCCAAATTAACCATTGGTAATAATTTCCTTATGTGGTGTCATGTGTCCCTTTGGGGTTTTTAAATCATTTTGAAAACCTTTGTTTCAAAATTTATAAAATATTTATTTTTAAATTTAAATGGCATGATTTTCATAGTTGTGGAACATGGTTTTTCATAACTATTTCGAATGAGGTTCTAGAAATGTGTATTTTCATGAAATATTTTTTGTGTAAAATGATCCTGAATTTTTATAATTGAAACTTTTGGATTTACAAACCTCATGGTTTGGAAATCTTAGGTGATTATAAGGTGGGTTTTAGAACTCTATTTTCAATGGGATTTTTTAAACTGAGGAAAGGTGATTTGAATGGGATGTAGTGTTTGAAATTAACATGCAAGGTTTGAAAATGAATTTCAGTATGGATAATTAGTGATTTTCTAAAAAAATTACGAGACTTGAAGTTTGCTTTATATGAAGGGTTGATGCTTTTTCTAAGTGGTTTTTGTAAAAAATTGAAATGGATTTTAACCTTATGACTTGTGGTTTTTCAAAGAGGAGGTGTGGTTCAACTGTTGTTTTGGAAAAATAGAAATAATTTGGTTCCAACCTTTGGTATTTACATGGGTAACCACATGAATGAGTTATATGTGAATGGTGAATTGGTGATCAACTGAAATGAGAGCATTCCTATATAAGGCCCATGTGTTACCATTGATATTTTTGCACCCACCCTCCCGGTTTTAATTTTGGAAGTGTTTATAAAGAAATTGTGGAGTGTTTGATGATTTATAGTTGTGTGGTATGCGTTTCGGTGTTTTAGGAATATTTTTGGGGGGTGTTTTCAATTTTGAAAACCTCTTTTTTTGGAATGATATTTCAGGTTGCGTTTTGTAGGTATGTTGGGTTGAAGTGTTGGTTATTGGTTTCTTTTAATAGGTGTCTCAAAAGGACTTTTCATTGGTTTTTCTCATGCATTGAGTGTCTTCTCAGTGTATGCATGACCAGTGGACCATTTTGATTGGGTCATTGGTCTTCATTCTTAGCTATTGTATGCCCCCATAAAGAGTTTGTGCGTAATTGACGTGCAACCACAGACGGTTCACCATTAATCGTCCCTCTAGTTGATATAAGTAAGAACTTCCTTCGTGGTTTTTGGGGTTAATAACTTTTCTCTTCTTTTTGGTTAAGTGAATCCTTTCGCAGAGAAAGGGAGGATAAAAAAATGGTTAAAAAATCATATTCTCCTTGAGTCATTTGGGTTTTCAAAGGTGTAGTTTGACACCCATTAGCCTAAATGACAAGAGCTGAAGGGAAATTATAGGGGGGAAGTAGAAAGAAGTATGGGTTCTTGGTAGTGGATACTATCTTAAAGTTTTATTTGAATCATTCATTGGATTCATCTAAGTAAGGGTTTGTGTTAATCCTTATGTGTGATGAATCTGGTTGTAAGTGGTTGTTATGGCTTCTTGTAGAAATCTCGCATCATTTAAGACTCGGTCTAAAGTCCATTTTCATGTAATTTTTTTTTTCAGCAGTAAGGGTCATGTTCGGTGATGCTTGTTCGTGTTTTTCTCCTATTCGGTTACAAGGTAAAAGGTTTTAGGACTTTCCAAGGGCCTTTGTCTTTATAGAAGTTTATTTTCCTTTAGGAAATTTCGAATTCCTTCATTTTATAGGAAGGTGCGTTTTCTGTGTCATTCCTCTTGATGGTTCTCATTTGGAGTAACAAGGGGTGATGTGCTTGAACCATATTAGATTTTATGTCAGTGATTTTTCATGTCAGAGTAAGTAGATGTCAAGGTGTGTTGTGCCTGATGTTGTTGCCTCGATTGTAGTATAGTTGCTTGTGGCACCATAAATAGGAGTTTCATTCGGAGGATTCAATGCCTGACTACGATATAGAAGACACTTCAACCAACGGAGCTCTGGTAGTAGGTCCTAGAGTGAAGTCGGTGCGTATTTAGGGGAAACCCAGGGTCATGAACGACTTGGGACTAATTCTTGTTCTTTGGGCGGAATATGGGGATAACTTAAACCTCCAGTGTCATTACCCTGTTTTAGTTATTCCATTTTTGTGGAAAGTGGTGGGAGGACCTCGTTTCCATGTGTATATTATTTGAGAATAGGGTTTATCCCTTGGGTATGTGAAGGATTATTCATTTAGCTTCCTGATACCCCAATGGTTGTGTCTCAATGGGTGCATGCCTCTAGTTTACGGCCCTTATGTGGTCTATTTGGGTGAATCAGTTTTAATTTTTATTTTAGGGTCATTAGAGGATATGAAGTGGTTTGTTTGTCTTCGACAATGGTTTTGACGCTCTAGTAGTTGGGCCCTTCCCCCCCCCCCCCTTTTTGTGGGGGTTATTGGTCATTGCAAGGAAATTTTGATGTTTGTGTATCTTCCATTAGTTCTAATGGTATGGATACCCATGGTGGGTCTCACTGAAATGTCACTGGAATGAATCATTTTTGTCCTTTTTCATAATTTTATGGTGTCTGTTTGGGCCTCCACATGTCTTTCAGTTGGTTCTTTTCTCTGGGTTAGTTGGTTACTAATGGTGGGGAGTCTGTTCGGGCCTCCCCATTTCGATCCTTTGGCTTTGTTCCTAGAAATGGTTCGGTTCTACTTTTATATTTTGGAAAAGTTGTGCAGTTTCCATTTAAGAGTTCTTGATGTGTTTCAGTTTGAGAGACTGGATTATGTGGGTGTGAAAATTTTGATCCTTGATCAATCAACTCGATGTTTTCTAGCTCTTTGGGGTGGGTTATAATTAGCAGAAAGTATTAATATGGGTTTCTTGAGGTTGTAATTTATGTAACTTTATCTAAGCATGGTGTATTTGTCTCTTTTTTCATGTTTTTCATAGGTATCCTCTTTAAAACCTTAGTAAGTATCACTTTTGTTTGGTCTTAGTATTGTTGTGGCTTTCCATGGGTGGAAAGCTTTATGGTGGGGAGAATTGTCACAACATATCTTTTGAAATAACTTTGTTTTGTTATTTTATAATAATTTAAAATTTGTTATCGAGTTACAGGACGAGCTCGACTCAAATTATTTATTTTTTCTAATAAATAAATGTTTTAGGCTTTTCAGTGCCTAGTGTGAAGGTGGGGCACGGTTGAAGCCGGGCGGCTTTGCTAAATCACCTTATAGCCTACCCAGTGCGTAGCTAATTAATTAATTAATTAAATTAATAGATCAATAAAGAAATGAAATTAAAAGAGTGATAAAGTGAAAATAAAATAAAATAAGAAAAGTGTAATAAAATTTAATGAATTTTTTAATGGTAATAATAAAGATATTATATGAGGATATTATTATTATTATTATTAGTGGATAAAATTTTTATTAAGTTATTGTTATTATTATTATTATCATTATTATAAAATTATTGTGATTATTATTATTTCCATTAGTTAATTAATTTATTATTATTATTATTATTATTATTATGTGTTTTGATTTTTTTTCTTTCTTGGTAGGGTTTCACGCCTTGCATTGAACTCATCTCCCCTACCCCCTCCTTCACGTCTCCCCCCATCTCCCTCCTCCCTCTCCCATGTTTTGATGCCCCTACTTCCCTCAACTACTCATGAACCGGACTGCTCCCCCCTTCCCCCTTCCTATAGCGTAACCCTCATCTACAGCACATCTCCGATGATTCTACATATCCAGCGGCCTCCCCTTCCTTGTGTTACCTCTCAATCTATGGCCTCCCCTCCCTGCACGCTCCTCTCTGGCATCCCCTCCATGTAAAACCTTCTTCTGGTTTTGGTATTTAGTGTTTTTAGTATTTAGTGTGTCAAATGGGGTCTTAATCTTGGGTGTTTCTATTTAATCTTGTGGATTTTTTTTAGGTTTTCTCATGGTGAGGATGTGGTGCAGATGATATTTCTCCTTTTTTCTTGAAATTTCTTCATGTGAGGTAGGTAGTTATATGCCATAACATCATTCAATGTATTTAATATGTTTTTTTAAGTTTATAAATGTGTTCTTTGAATTAATTATGTGGTACTAATGGTGTTTTTGAAATCTTTTATATGATTATAGCCTAGGATGTGATTTTTAATAAATGAAATGTCTATGTTTTTATGTGTTCTTTGATGTGGTGATTCTAAAATGGGGTTCTAGAGGGGTTCAGATGTTAAAATGGTTTTAAAATGGTATTTTGAAGGTGAAATTTTTTTTTTTTGAAGTAAGGCCTTATGGTATGCATGTGGGATGTTTTATAAATTGAGAAATTGTTTATTTAAGTGGTTTTTTGAATGAGAAACATGGTTGTAAAGGTTTTAGAGGTTGGTTTGAAGGTGAAAATTATATTTTTAAGGGAATTTGAGATATGTATGAATAAAAAAGATATTTCTATGGAAAAATGGATAATTTTTAACATGTTAGCTTTGGTAAACATTTGGTGTATAAATTGAGTAATGTTTGGAAGGTGAAAATCTTGTTCTAAAAATAGTTTAAAGTTTGATTGGTTTCATGAATGGGATTATCCCACTGTTTTGGATTGGTTTTTGTGGGTTGTTTTTCACATGTTATAAAAAGTAAATTTTGTTATTTTGTAAGTGATGGAAAAAGTATTTGAAAGGGTATTTTTTAGGGTGTGTTAAAATGGAAATTTGGTTGTTTGTAAAGAAGGGTGATTTCATTGAAATATTTGGCCTTTGTGTGAATGTAGTGGTATGTGTGTGTGCATGTGAACTTAAACACGAGCACAAGGGAAACCCCAGTTATCTATGTGGGTGGACTAGAACTAGTGTGGTAGTGATGTGGAAGTGGCTTGTACTTGATTCACTTTGAAAGATTGATGCTTCAACCACTAATTAAATATATGAACAATGATTAAATACCCCTAGGGTTATGGGGATGCCCTCTACTAGTGGTGTGTGCACAATAACGCAGTTTATTGTGGTTTCTATACCACATTCTCACCATGGTATGAGGTTATCGGGTCCCATTTGAGCTAGATGAACCTTATAGGATTTACCCATAGTGCTCTACTATTCATTATGTGGTGCCTTCCATCGGCATATGGAGGACCACTTAATTGTGTGTGTGTTCTTTATGAATTTTCTCTTCAACTTTAAAGTAGTGTTTGTGAAATGGTTTTTCTTCAAGTGTTTCTTTTTCACTTTTAGCTTGTAAATGTTTTCCTTAAAAGTGTTTTAAAGGCATGAATTTGAAAAATCCTGTTAAATTATCTATTAGATGTTGTGGCATGGAACCTTTATTTTTATTGGGTGGAATCCTATTAGGATCTTGGATAACACCCTATATACACCTTTGGGTGTATGTAGACCTTGTTCTTTCAGTATCCCAGGTTGAGGCATCGTGTTTAGCGATGATGGTTTGGGTTTTTGATGGTATTCTCATACAGTTTGGTTTCATTAGCATGGGTATGTGGCTTCTCATGTTTCTTGGAGGTTTGTGTTATAATTTTACATTTCTTACTTTGTTGTATTTCCCTTTGGGTTTGAGTTGAGTTGTAAACCCTAAATCGGGTCATAGTTTAAGGGCCTCTTTGATTTTTTATTTTCAGTTTTAGTTTATTTATCTAGTCAGTTGTTTTGTTTTTATTATTTTGGGTAAATCTTTCTCACATATTATTTTCGATACCCAGGAACTTATGTAAGATCGTGGGGATCAGGAATGCCCTTTGAGCCTTGCCGCAAACTAGGTCGGGCCTCGATTGGATGGAAACCCGACTTGGTTCATGAAATTTTTTGAATGGAATCTTCAAGCCATAATGAAAATATATATTTTCAGGGACTTCACTTTTTGTAAACAAAGTGAAAAATATTTAACTCATTTATTAAACTTTAATGATCACTTAAACAATCATCATATATGTCTAAGGGTGATATCCAATGCCATTATATATATATAACAGTTCCCCATGCATGATCACTTCATCCAAACTCACCAAACACATATTGACACATCATTGAAAATAAATCCAACATTGAGATCAAAAAACATTCCTTCAATGATATATCTTGACAAATTTCCATAATTAGAAAATTTATTTATCATCCTAAACAATATATCTCTCACCATGAACTATTCATTTCTATGATCATCATAAAGTGTAACGCCTGGATCCCACATCTATTTTAGATCTTTGATCAATGGACCCAAATAAACATAAATATCATTACCAGAATATTTTGGTCTTGATATAAATAGATACAACATAATGTATTTTCACTACATACATAACCATAATGGATAGTTATCATTTACCAACAGAAACATCTATATACTATGAGTTCTAATTTTTACACTAAAAGAATTCAATTCTTATATTGATAGTTTAACATAGATGTTTCTCAACTCATTTCAAAATTTAGGATACTCGCAATCAATTTTATTCCACCAAGGAGAGTCTGCAGGGCAGAGAAGTTCCCCATCATAATTTCTTGTTTATAAATGCCGCATCAATTTATTTTATATCTATTTACATTCATATATCTATATAAACAATTTAATTATTTCAAAGTACCATACAAATATTGAATGAATTGATGGATCCTTCTTATATTGAGCTGCACCACTCTTGTGGAATTTTTTTTGTGATTCATATTCCTTGAAAAATAATATACATTCATATATACTGGAATTTATTATTTCAAATATCATACCCATTGAACACAAAATTCATTTAGAAACATATGTTCAATAAATGAGATAATCATATCCCATGAACATATCATTGAAGAGAGAAAAAATTTCTATAAATTTGGTGTCTCACCATCCATTTCAACCTTTCAAATTATATAGATTAGGTACATGAAGCATGACCAATTGTTTCTTATCAACCATCAAATAATCAATGATATAATATTATAGTGACCTAAGATAAACATTCCTTCATTTCAAATTTTTTTAGGATTTAAAGCATTTATTTTCATAGATAATAATATCCCAATAACATATAAGTATAGTGACTTTAGAGAATAGCTACATAATAAGTTTATTTTACAAAACTTGTGATCATTTATCCATAAATACACCATACTAGACCATCTTCTAGATATATATTTAGTAAGACTCGTACTTAAAATGTGGGGAATGGAAAAAATAAGAAATGGGTGAGCTAAAATACTCAGTAAGGGATGAATAATCCTTTTATTAAGGATTTTTTCATAAGAATAAGTGAAAACATGATCATAAGGGAAATATCATAACATAATAATGATAATAATAAGTTATTAGTGATCTTCAAAGTACTTGTTATAAGAAATTAAAGCTACAAAAGACCAATATCGAATCATAATAGCTACAACACGTCTAAAAATCATTTAACATAAACCTTGAATCATAAGAGCATAATATCATAATGAATAATATCATTTAATCATGGAACAAACATTAGCATAGGGAAACATTACTTTCACGATCCACGCCATCAGTTCCCATTCTTAGGAGCAACTAAAATGTACTCATGAATACCACTTTCATGATATATAAATTGTTAACTAGTGTGTTAGAGGTAGATATAGTTCCCCACCCATCATTCATCCACACTTATTTGTGAAATTTTAAATAATTCATTTTTGAAATATTAAATAACTATAGAAATGAATTGATTTTCATAAAACATCTAATTGAAATCATTTACTTTTTATAAAGAACCCATGGAAATAAAAAGGGGTTTCATAAAACTTTTAAATGGTATAAAATATCATCATGAATTAAACCAATTGATATTCAAAACTTGATCACCCAAAATGATCACACAATAAAAGGAAAATTTATGGGGGAAATGAAACATAACTTCATTGGAGATATATAAATTGAAAAAAATTAAAACTAAATCATGAAAAGATATTTTTTAAAAACATTCTGTTTTCATTATTTTAAGTCATAGTTACAAGTATCTTTTCAAAAAGTATCATTTGTTTTTTTAAATGAAACAAAAACCTTTTATCGAAATATATTTGGATTAAAAAATATTTTTCTCTAGAAATAAAATAATGAAAATTATTAAAAATAAAAATCCATGGAATGATGACATTCAATAAGAAACTGTAAAACTCGAAGAAAATAGTTTAAGTTACCAAATCCCTTACTTTTACCCATAATTTCTAGAAATGTTATTTAAACTATAGTATTATAAATATAAATATATTAAATAACTATTTAAAAAAATGATTCTAATATATTTCCATTTAAACACTTAATTTTTAATAATTCTCTTTGTGTATTAGATTTTTATAATCTCTTTTCAACATCAGGTGATGATAATCTTAACTATTTTAAATAGAGTTTGTAAAAACAATGTCAATATTCCATATTATTTCAAATTCAGTCATTAAAGAACCATTAAAGGTACTATAATTGAAGTTTTATAAAGACCTATAATGTTATAATTCCATTCCATGATATTTTTTGTTGTGTTTTATGAAGATGAAAACAGTAATGAACTAGTTTTGGGTTATTCCTCGATATCGATGAATTACCTTATAAAGATCATTAATTTTTATGTTATCAACAATAAAAAATATTCATGATCTAAATTAATTATATATATCATATATAATCATCAAATATAAACTAAAACTGTCCATGAAGGTGGAAGTGAAAGACAAAATGCATCATTCCATGGAGGCAACAATCTACATATACACGTAGATGATGATTTCATTTTTTTGATGGGAGGAAGAAATAATTAGCATGGATTATAATTTCAAGAAATTAAAAATGAAATAAATATATTATAAATATTTATTTAATAACAATTTTGGATCATCAGTTTTATGAAGTGAATTAAAAAAATGTTTTTCTTCGTAGAGGTGGTAGTTCACACATACTCATCATTCATGTTTTTGTTTTTCTTAAAGGAAAAGGGAATGGTGTTTAATGATTATAAAAAAATTATAATAATATACTAGTATAATAATTATTCTAATTTTATCATTTTAAAATGTATAAATGTAATTTTATAAAGAAGAATAAGTGTATATAAAGGAATATAAATGAGAAAGGAGTGGTTAACAATTTATACATCACTTCATGGATTATCTTCTTTGGAAAGGGGGTTAAACCACTGCGTAATGGTATTTTGAGAATACCATAACCTCTTAAAGGCGTATAGGAATACTTATGAGATGTTTTGGGAGATTGTTTTCTAAACTAAGTAGGTAGAAGTGTGAGGGAAGTGATAAGAGGATCCCCCTTTTATAATTAAAAAGGTATGACATTTTTATAAATACCCAAAAATAATAATAATGTGAAGTAATTATCCAGGAAAGTAGCTCCAAAATTGAAAAATGGTATATAGAATAAGGGATAAATTATATCAAGTCCTAAACCATAGATTCCCACAAATTTTCTACATATGTCTATGGTCTTTCCCTCTTTTTTAAAACCTTTTTACCCCTATTGATTTTTACTGAGGTAAATAGTTTTTACCAATGTAATTTATAGTTTATTATGGAAATTAAAATATTCCTTATTACAAAATTTGGAAGAAATGATTAAAAATTTGAAATAAATTTTATTATTTTAATTTTCTAAAAGTGACAAAAATAAATTTTGAAATACTAAATGTCCAGTGTATTAATTTTTTTTGAAAAAATATAACATAAGTTCTAAAATGTTAACTATGAGTTTATGACATAAAAAACATTTTTAAAATTCTAAATTAACTTATATAATACATATTAGGTCTTATAAAATGGTTTCATGAGTTTCTAATTCATACGTATAAACTAATAATGTTATAAAATCTATGTAATTTATAAAAACTTTATTTTTCAGTATTCACCCAAAAATCAATATTTTCAAAAACATTCTAAAAATAATCATAAGATAATATTTACATTATAAATTCATAAATGAAGTTAATTTTTTAAAATTCACATTTTAAAATTTATTATTTTTAAAAAAACATAAAATATAGTGAAAACTGTTTTTATTCGAAAACAACTTTTGGTATAATAACTATAATTTTCACTATAAATTAATAATCAATGTAGTGTTAATTTTTTATTTTTGTGGTCAGTTTATATTTTTATTATTAAATCATAATAAACATAGTTCCCAGAAATTAAATTAAAATTTCTATAAAATACATTTTTTAATTATAATGTGAATTGACCAAAAATGAACTGTAAAATGTATAAAAAACATGATATATCTATGAATAAAAATATTTCATTAAATATTCATAAAATATTAATTTTTACTTAAATAAACCAATATTATGTTTTTATAATTCCTAATAATTTTAGTTTTGGGTGGTGGTTTAACTATCATAGATCTTATGGGAATCTCCATGAGCATGAACATCTCTTGTATATATTTTTCTCAAACCATAATTGCCTAAGTTCAGCTTAGGACTGGTTCAAGTTAAATCCTAATGAAGCCAAATCCCATTAGATATTTTATATATGAGCATCATAATGAATAATTCATCTTTTGAATTCCATTTCTTCATACATTCTTTATTGGTTTTGTATTATGGTTACTTAAATTTATACCAGTTAATTTAATGGATATGTCTTAAAGGTAAAATTTAATATTCAAAATATATCAATTTTTAATTTTAGTTTGGTATTGTGTTTGAAACAAAAAATTTAATATATTATTTATTTAAAAAAAATATACATTAAAATCTTGGTTTGTTAAGTTGGAGTGTATATAGTAGCACTCAAGTCAAATCCTAGATAATGATACCAAACAATTTAAATTATTTGATCTTGATGGTCAAAGGGGGATGGGTTGATATTTATAGACCATAAAGTGATATTATCAATGAAATTAAAGTGAATGAAATTAGATATGATGATATGGGGTGTAAAAAATTATATTTTGTTAATGGATTTATTTCATTGATAATTTAAAAGTATAACATCAAGCCAACATTCACAATGCGATATGTGAATGAATAGAATTCAATAAAGTTTTAGATATAATATAAGACTCAATCAAAGGTCCAATCCAGGTAAAAATGTTGTTTATGAATGGTTCAATAATACATGAAATATTTTGTTCTATGCAATCTATTAATCCATGAAACCCTCAAATCTATCAAGTATTAATATTCTATGAAACATTCAACGGAGGCATATAACGATAATTTTACAATCATAAAAATCATTTTCTCTCAATCTATAAATCATCCAAAAACTAGGAATCACCAAATGTTTTGTTCACCCAAACATATAAATGGATAGTATTGTGAACAGGTATGAAGATGACAGAGAATCAAAATAAAAAGAAAAAGAAAAATAATAGGACAAGAAGAGATTGAAACTAACCCCACTCATAAAAAATGGAATGGAAAAAACACACTAAAATGATTGAATTGAATGGGGGTTTAGGAGAGGGACTAAAACTGGATTTAAACAACTTTAAGAACATAAAAATGTATCCAGATAAAGTGATTTGTGTTAAGAAAATATGAAGAAACTTTTATTGGTAATAACAAAAAATTAAATCAACACTTATGATATTTCAGAAAATCATAGTGGAAGATGATGAAGAAAAAATATAGGATGAGGGGTATATCTAGTTATAAATAAAGTTAAGAATATTCTCAAGCACTAGAATAATTTTGGAAAGTTCCAAAAATCCTTCTATTTAGGAATTATTGACCCCTTTACTGGAAGTAAAGTCACTTATTTAGGGGGGGGAGAGTTGTGGCTGGTTATCTTTCTAAATCCATCCTTTGAAATTTGTAACCTATTTAGTCTATAAGACATATAAATATCATAATCAAATAATCAAAACATTGTTATTATCCATCATAATTACCATAAAAAATCAATAAACATAGACACTTGAAACCAAAGTTGTGTCTGAAATACTAAATATGATTTTTTTGTCCTATAAAATTATTCACATTACAATATTTATGATTACCACGAATTAATAACATTAAAATTAAGTAATATTAGTTTCAATTAGTTAATTTTTTGTTTTCCATATTCTTTTCTATCTTTAAACCAAATTTGAGCACATTTGGACTGATGGTTAGGGATATATGAACCCAACACTATGAGAGGTCCAAACTATTGCTAGATTTCAAGGTCTTTGTTTAATTCATCAGTTGGGACACATAATAAAAAATTTAATGTATTATTTTTTTATTTTTTTAACTCATTATTTAAATTAATACAATTAGTTTTAAGGAATTTAGGGTCCTATATTTTCTGTTGCAATAACAAGATCATAACTGGCCTAGGATGAACAAACAAATGTTGGGTTTTCTTATATGATCAAAATGGACCACCAAATTAACAATATAGCTCTAGATCCAGTTGAATGATTTGTAGAAAAATATTTCAAGAATCCTAAAAAATAATATTCACATAAATTGAATTAGGACAATAAAAGTTATTATCAAAATACAAAGCTACTATCTAAATGGATCAATTAAAATTGTATTCTCACATGATATTTAATATAAAAGAATGGATATTTAATTGAAAATGAGAATATTTTATGAAAAAAATCAGCTTAGGAAATTATTTAAAAATACTAAATTAATGAAAATTATCATATCCAAAAAATTTAATCTAGTTAACATCCTTAGGAACAACAAAACACAAAACCAAAAAAACTTGAAAAATTATGATAACTCATTGACCAATATCAACATTTTTTTTTCACCAATAAGGGGGTGGGTTCCTAAAAAGTTTGAATTTTAAATCTTATTTTTACCTAAATTATTTATCAATAATTACCTTCATTTTACTTTCACAAATTTATATTTATAAAATTTCACACACATGATTTAAACATCTCACAGTGGTGTAACATTATAAATAAATTTCACTCATCCACCAGTCAAGACCGATGATCTATGAGTTTATTATATCTTTTAGTTTCCATTCCCATATTAAGGTGAAAATTTATCAAGATGTATTTTTGAAGGGGTTTTTATATGGTTTATGAGATGGTATAAAAATGTATTAAAAGTGGGAAAGAGGGGGAAAACATCATCTTATACAAAACCATGAAAGACTAATAAAAGGGGAAATCAAAGGATTTACAACATATTTTTACAAGGTTACACACTCATAAAAAATAATGGATTAGGGAAAAATAGAGGGAAGGAACTTAAATTGTCACAAAAAAATAGATGATGAGATAAATGGAAGAGTTACTATTTTATTCTCTGTTTTTAATATATATATATGTATTATTTTTATTTTTTAAACATCTTTTCATTGATATGTCTTAAAATATGTTATATAATATAACAATGAAAATTATTCCAATCCTCTCAACAAGACAACCTCAACCTCACACTTAAGATGATGCTTTTCCCCTTACATAAGAAACATAAAGAATATAAGTGATAATAAAACCTCAATGAAAAATATTACCATACCCTTAAATTTCATCAAATTATTCATAAAATTATTCATCAATTATCTAAGAGAATGTTTGGTGTGATAAGTTCAAAGTCTTATATCATGAATATCAAAAATGGTGTCTTCATTGGGCCAATGGGGCTTTCAAAAGGAGTTTGAATGTAAGTTTAAAGAATGTTATTTAGATAATGTGATTCTCATGTGGATAAGAAATCACCTATATAATTTCCATTCACATAAAAGTTTCAAAAATTATGATAAAAGATCAATAAAATATATATTCGTAATCATTGATGAAAAATACACATGTACAAAAGATGGACATAAATTAATTTAACATGAAATATCAATTTTTACATCATGGTCATGAGAAAATTTTAATTTTTCAATCCAAACTAGGGAACTCAAAGGATAGTGAATATGAAAAACATGTATTCGTCAAAAATTATGATTAGAATTCAAAAATTTTGAGATTAAAATAATTATTTTGTCTCCCCAAAAATGGATTGAAACAATAAAAAAATGAGTAACAAGGAACATTTTTATGTTCTCTTTTTTTGTTTTAATTTTTCATTTTTTTACAAACACACACAAGAAGGAAAATAAATAAACGAATGAATGATGAGGGTAAATTTATAAGGGGGTTGAATTTGATGGGGTAGATTCAAAGTCAAAGGGGAGATTTCTAATTTATATTTGGTGAGTTTTGTTCTCTATTTAGTGGAAAACATGAAAGAAGTTACTCCTCTAGAAAGATTCCAATATTCCTTCAAGAAAGGTAATTTTTTTCAATTATTCAGTTAATGGTAATATAGAAAAAGAAAAATAATATTCAAAAAAGTAAAATAAAACATGGGTTTCATCCAAATAAGCACTAAATTTATTCTATCATTGACTAGAAAGTTGCAGGGTATTATCCACAGTCTGAATATGTATGTGGTTTCTTCGATAAAAAATTCCATATTTTCTGAACTCCCGTGATCTTCTAGTAATTTATGTCCTTTTTGAGTTTTCATTGTTCAATGAAAAATATATCCCATTCCATGTTGTTGTACTATTAATTCAAAAGAGATAAAAAATAATTTAAGGATATTCAATTATTTATTAAACTTGAAGAATAATGTAGTCCATCAAGTATTCGTTTTCTATACTATATATTTCAGAAAGTTGTTTCAGTTCTAGTGGAGCATTTATGTGTGGGCCGGACAATATGAGATTAGAATATAACAATTCAGTTATTTTTAACTCATTTTTTACATCACTTTCCAATATGAAGTCATGTATATTAAAGATAACATATTTCTCAAGTTCAATATCATTTATGCAAATGGTTTTAGACAAAAAATGTATAATTCCAAAAACACCAATTATGAATTTGTTAATGAGGGAATATATCTCAAAAAATTCACTCTCATTGGTATAAGAAAAGTATGTT
This sequence comes from Viscum album, assembly GCA_963277665.1. NCBI lineage: Eukaryota > Viridiplantae > Streptophyta > Magnoliopsida > Santalales > Viscaceae > Viscum > Viscum album. Next base: position 500,456,385 of record OY728140.1, read on the forward strand.
AGTTCATGGTTCACCTCACTCTCAAGATAATTTTGAGAAGTATGTAAATTTTATTATTACTATAGGAAAATCTGTTTAATTTCATTAAATGGGAATGAAACTATTTTAATTTCATTTTTATTATTGATATGCATTGTGGATCAGTAAATATTTTTCTTATTAATATCTATTGTGGATCAGTAAATATTATAGGTGATATAGAAATCAAGTTCATTTCCATGGAAATTTATCTTGATGGATTTTGACACTGAATGATCTTGTTTAATATCCTTAATGTACTCTTCATATATTAGAGGGGTATTTTATTCTTGTTTTTGAACCAATTTTTCCTCTTCTTAACTATCATAATTTTCTAGAAAATATTCACACAACTCTTTAAGATCATTAGCTAAAACTGATAGTTATTGAAAATAAATATCTTTCTTGAGGTCCCAAATGATCTACCTAAACATGTATTTATTTAAATGAGACATATAAACAACCCAAAATTTTTATGCTAAAATTTTGATCACTTTAATTATAGTGGTAGTTTGTCCATCAACACAAAATTTTATTTTTATATAATTATTTTGAATTTTTAATACAATAGAAAAATAAATCATTCAATATAGTACCTTCCCCAATAAAAATTCAAATTTTAAATTTTTCTAATTTTCACCTATCAACCATTTAATAATAAAATCTCTACTATAATCTCTATAGTGGCACTTAGGTTAAATCATTGGTGACGGTACTAAATATTTAAATGATTTTATCTTAATGGTCTGAAAAAGATGGGTTTTGTTTTTTTACAGAGCATAAAATGGAATGATCCATGAAATTAAATTGAAGGAAAATATTTATAATGATATGGTGAGAGAGAAAAAAGGATATTTTCTTAATTGATTGATTTCATTGAGCATTGAAAAATTTCATGTCAAATTAAAATTCATAATTATATATGTGAAAGATTGGGTTTTTATAAATTATTATCTATAATCCAAGTCTCAACTAGATACTCAATCCATATGCACATGTTTTTTAGGAATAGCTAAATAATACATGAACTATTATGTTCCAATATATCCAATAATCCATCACACCCTCAAATCCATAAAATATTTCAATTTCCTATGACACATTTACTAGATGCACACAATGATAATTTGATAAACATGAATCACATTTTATGTCAATCAATATATCATCCCTGAACAATACCTCACCCTAATGGGATGTTTAATTAGACATATAAATAGAGAGTAATGTGTCTAGGTATATATATAAAGGTTAATAAAAGAAAATAAAAATAAAGGTGGATGAAAAGATTGAAACGAACCCTACTCATGCACACATATCGAATAGAAAAAATATATTGTTTATATAAACCCGTAAGGAGATTTATGAGAGGTATTATAAATGAATTTAAACTACTCTAAGAAAATTAAAATACATCTAGATAAGTATATTGGAGTTAAGATAAGATGAAGAAACAATTATTGACAACAAACTAAAATGTAAAACAACACCTTTGAGATTACAAAAAAGAAAATGGGAAATGATAAAGAACGAAGATAATAGGAGGGGTATCTCTAGTTATAAATAGAGTTTCGAATATCCTAGATCCATAGATAAAATTTTTTAGGTTCTAAAACTCCTTCCTTAACTTTTGAAATTTTTAAACCCTATAATGGAAGGAAGAACCTATTTTTAAGAAAGAGTATGGATAATTTTCCCACCAAATATATCCTTCAAAATTTGGAACCTTTCTAGATAATAAGATAAAATAAACTTGGAAAATAATCATGAAACATTTGTTTTTATCCCTATAAATGATATACCTACAAAATTTCAAGGAAATTAGACACCTGTGGTGAAAATTAAGACCTAAATAAGAAAGTCAAATTTTATATCCTGGCATATGCTTTAAATTCCAATATTTTAATTTCCCATGCATTTTTTACCATAAATAAGAATGAATATCGGTATATATAAGTAAATTAATTTATTCCTCATACTCTTCTATATCTAAAAAATTATCTCATTTGGATTGATGTTTTGGGAGATATGGGGCCAACAATATTAGTGGTCAAAACTATTGATATATTTATGGGTATTCATTTAATTATTCTATTGTACCACTTAATTGAGTAATTTATCCATGGTTTTTAAAAAAAATATACCATCTTATTGTGTTTGAGTCCATATATTTTCAATTAATTTTGGATTTTTTAAATTTCCCAGTTTTAAAAACATCACAACTGGTCTAGAATGCATGAAAAAAATGTTGGGTCTTTTCCCACGATCAAAATAAATCTCTATATGACTAATCAAGCTTCATATATAAATGAATGATTTTTAGACAAATATTTTAGGAATTCTATATAAGAATAATTACATAAATTGGATGATAATAGTAAAATATATGATTTAAATAAATTTATTTATCCAAATGGATCAATTCAAAAAACACTCTCATGTTGTATTCTATATTAAATCACGAACATTCGGATGAAAATTTGAATGTTTTATGAAAAAAGTTAGTGAATGAAGTAATTTAAAAATCTTGAATGAATGTAAATTATCATCACAACTGAAGATATTGTATATTTAGTACAATTATCACATAACGGCTTATTTTCACTAATTTTTAAATTCACAAAAAACATTTAACAATCACTAATGTCATATTAAATTGTTATTTTCATCTCCTTAATGTGGTCTCTAGAATAATTTATTATTATACTCATATTATACAATCTAAAACCCATAGTTTTATATTGGTAACTAGCTACATTAAATTATTTCTCATGTTTATTCCAATATTTATAACCTGAATCTATTTTTTGATAGATCACATGTTCTTTCAACTCATCACATTTTGAATAAAAATAACATAAATGTTAGAAAAAAACCATTGGAATGATTCTTGGGTTGTGTTTTTTCACAAAAGTGATAAGGTTTTTTAATAGATTTTTACGTCATGGAGAATCTATTTCATGAAGTCTTGGAGTGATTTTTGAGTTTTTCAAGATGTTATAGGAAACCATTTAGTAGTGTACAAGTACTATATCATCGTATTTTTTAAAAATGTCCAAATCGTTTTCACCATGTTTTGGTGTTTGGAGTTTTGAGAAGGAATAATTCTTGTTTACAAAAGGAAACCCCAACTTGAGAATAATGGAATTCATGTTGGATGTTTATAGTGATATAAAATTGGAATATTATTTTTGAGAAAAAATAAAAAAAAATATTATCCAACCCTTAAACTACATCAGAGAAAGGTTCCACCATGAGGTAACACAAAGATAAACCACTAAAGCAAGAATTTTCATCTCTATAAGAATAAGGCTATTGTGGGTTGGAATTAGAAAAATGGAGGAAGGACCTGATGTAGGGAGATTCTAGGATTACTGACCATACTATGGGGTAGCACCATGGGAGTAGTTCAAATAGTGGACATTGCATCCTATATTGTTTGTTATCCCTGAATAAAGATCAAGTATAATGTGGGATAAAGAGTTATAATACTATTTGTTGAGTCAAGGACTCCTTTGGTTCTTTTTTTTTTGAAAATCATGATACACATAATATGAACTAAAATTAAGTTAAAGTTTGTTTTATTATTTTTTATTTGGAGAATTAATTTTATATAAATTTATTTTTGGAGGTTTAAGTGGAAATCTAAATAAAAAAATTTTTATGTCCAATTAAATTCACTAGATCTTGGAGCATTACATGGAAATTTTAATGTTATCAGAAGTTGAAGGTAGTTGTGGGCTTACCTGAGTGGTAAAGGCTCCATATAATCCTGTATCATACTCAAGTTCAAATCTAGGTAGGGATGAATTTTCATGGTAATGTATAAATACTATATCACTATGGTAGTGCTAGTGTTGTAGTAGTAATATTATTCATTTAGTTAGGATTTTGGACCATGTTTGTACATTTGGATAATAGGTCTATATTTGGTCTTTTGGACTTCTGGGTTTCTAGTTCTTCATTTTCTAGTGAAACTTGGGCCTAATAGACCATTGCTGGTCGTGAACAATCTCTAGTATAGGATCTTATCCAACATCTTTGTGCATTTCCTCAGTCTATGTATCCTAGTCTACTCAAAGGTATCTATTTGGAAATATCCCCCCTAAGGTGTTATCCTCCTATGTAGATTTTTGTTTGGTGGATACCTCTAGTGGAGTAATATGGTGTATGATATTTCATTGTGGAGTATCTTTTGGATGACATGGGAAAACTACAATAAAGGTAGGAAGTGTCTTTCTACTGTGAAGGCCTTTAATCCACTTCTCAGGTCCTTTATGCCTCCAAGATTTGGGTTCTGTACTATTCAATGACTTGTGACTTTGGGGCTTCCATTCATGTAAGGGTTACATATAAACCCACTTAAAAAAGTTGTTTTATCAAGATAATATAAAAATTAAATACCTTCAAGCCATGGATGGGTGAAAAATATTTCTCAAACTATCGAAAGATAGAGTTACTGCTTTTGAATCTATTTTAACTATTCCCAAAGAATGTGGAATTAGAATACTAAATTTTCTTACTATGTATTTTATAAATAGGATCATATAATCATGGATCAAAAGTTTAAAAAATGAAAATTATGAAAGCTTCTTTACATCATAATGTTGTTCAACTACTTGTTTTTAAGAGTGGTTTTGATCAGTGTAAGATTTTCCTTTCTAAGTGTTTTTCAAAGAGCTACCATCAGTAAGGTTTTTCATTTAAAATATATTTAGAATTTATGGCTATAAATTCTTGTTCCCATTCTACATGACCAAGGGATTATATTGATAGAAAGATAATGGTTTATCTGATCCTATATGATCAAAGGATTCCAAGGATAGGAAGTGAGAGTTTGTTTCAATTATCTTGATAGAGGGATTTCAGGTAAAGAAAGATAACATACATTGTATAAGGTTTATTGATCCTATTTTAGATTTGTATTAAAATTGAAGTTTTATAGTAATATTTTAACACCCTGGGATGAAATATCACATATTTTATTTTGATTAGAAATTAATATGTTCAATAGCTTATGAAACATGCAACACTGAACCACAAATGAACCACAAAACAATATATAACTGTTAAAATATTTTCATAGAATCTATGGGTAAAAATATATGTAACTAAATTATGAAATATATGTATAAATAAAAATAAATTTCATTATAAATTCTATAGAATTGATAAATTAAATTAGTGTAGCTAAATAACTTATAAGATTGATTTACTTATTAAAATGTGGCCTTTCTAAAAAATGGATTTTTATGATTTTTTAAGAAAATAAATCATTTATAGATACAATATTTTTTTATATTAAAAATATTTTCACACAAATTTTCTTAGTAATTGATAAATAATAATAATAATAGTTATCATTTTTAAAAAAATGTTATTTTTATATGAAAATAGTTTGCATTGTATTTTTATGTTATTATTTAAAAGTTAAATTCTAAAATTTTAGAATTTTAATTTGATAAAATAAAATCCATTTTTAGATTCACTATGTCGATATTATCTTAAGATGAATTTTTGGGATTTTTCTGAAATAGTTTATTTTTAGGTGAATAGTGAAAATGTAGTTTTTTGAAAAACAATAAGTTTTATAATTTTTTTCATTATATAATCACAACTTAGAAGTTTATAAAATTTCATAAACCCCTCCCCTAAAAGTTATCCCTCCTAGTATGATAATGAATAGAGAGAGAAAATGTGCCCCAACTCTTGCCTCATGTAGGCCCTGGGTTGGTGACTGGCACCAAGGGTATATTAAGGAAACTCTATGCCATATAAAATAAAGAAAACCAAAATCATCCCACAATTTATGTATGAATTAAAAAAAATAAAAAATAACATCAAATAAATACCCAAAATAAAGGCTTAAAGTAGTGAGAAAACAAATAATTCAATGTCTAAGATTGTAATGTCTAGTTCAGCCAAATTTGTCCTCCTTGAAACCTAAAAATAGTTTTCACATAAATGGGTGATCCTAACATATATATTCTATAGGATTATACACACAATATCTCATGAATATATTAAAATAGATTACTAATTCACCCACAAGTAAACAAAAAACCCAACAAAACCTAAGTAGTTTAACTAATAAATCCCATTGTCACTATGAAACACTTACCAAATAACGCATCCAAATGTAGTAACATAATAAGAATCATATCAATAAGGTTACCCAACACTTCTTTCCCACTAATTTTACACTCTCACACCCTAAAACCATACATCCTGGAACTCCCATTCCATCCAGAGAATCATGGTCGAAGACATATGGGCAATGATATCATGTCAAGAAACCCACATACAACTCTCTATTTCATCAAGACCAAAGACACCTGGGCCACTTTATCATACACAGAACCCCTCATGAAACTAGTCATCATATTTTCATCCTCTCACAACCACTTCCATAAGTCTTGTATAGTAAGGTATCATTAACATGAAATACAACTACTGAATTCCATCCTTCGACCGTGCACGCCCCTATTATGAATAACCTCTTCAACCTCATTAAACATCACCACTAGTGTATTATTAACTTCTATACATCACAAGCTATGATTAAAAACCGCACCTAGAATATAGAGTATGTAATAGGAGGAAGCCATACATTTTTTTTCACCAACTAGTATATTGGTAAAACATCCCCAACAACATTTGGGTTTCAGAATATAGTACTCAATGTGGGTGGGGTGCATATATATTTCAATTTGAAAATATTCTATAAATATATATTATCCATTCAAGAAATCCCAACCTATTTGTTAACAATAAGAGTACCATCCAGACTCAAAATATCACCCCAAGGAATCAAACCCTATGTTACATCTGCTTCCACCACTAAATGCATTAAACCACAAAAGAAAACCACAAGCCTCATCCCATATTTCTTTTCAAGTTAATCCATTTATATATTTACAATTATAAACCATATTTTTTTTATCAAGACCATTCATTTAATATTTAACAACAACCACTTAATCCACACTTCCCATTTCAATTCAATAGTTCATTATCCACTCTAATCCACTAGCCATTTACAGTATCATCATAAATAATTAATTCCCTCACTATTGGTAAACTATCAAAACACATCCCAAGTACAAGATCTCATTTATTTCTTGTAAACAATCCCCCCAGTACCACCACTCATAATCTCAATTGCATCTCATCACAACCACACAATAGAACCATAACTACACAACAAAACCACTTTTCATATATTCCATTTCAGTTTAAAAAATGGATTTTATCACATTCATCTATTTAATTTCAAGGTAATTATCAAACAAACCTAGATTTTCCATGGTAAACCAATTCATTATCCATATATGAGTGATTAAGCATTTCATTCCAGGTTTTATCAAAGAGTAACACCATAAGGGTTCCAAAATTATAAAAATTATATTGAATTTAAGGCTCCCAACATCTATAAATTGTAGCGGCGACACTAAAAATTTTTCATATCAAAAAACAATTATATCAAAGTCAAAAAAACATGAGTTTTCTTCCCCACCCTTTCAATAAAAATGAAAATAATTGATTATATTTATTAATATGGTGAAAAAATCTCCAAATAGGTAAATAAAATATGATTATTTCACATGTACAAAAAATGGAAGGCAAGATGAAGGATACCCTACCTCAAACAATGCTTTTTGGATTACTACACAAGGTCAAAACAGGAGATGACTACTAAGCACCATAATGTAAGGGAGAACCTTGATCAACCTTGAACACCCCATCCCACATCATTCCCTCAAAAACAATTATCCCCAAAACCAATGGTTCCCCTGAAAATAGCCTTTTATATATGAATAATGGTGAAAAAAAGGATATGAAATGAGGGTAACTCACTATGAAACATACAGGATTGATCTCCCAATGTTGGGGTTGAAAGCCAATGGAAAGGGGATGAAAGACCTCATAGGGATACAATTGGTTAATGCAATAACTAGAAGAAAAACTATAATAATTATGGGGTTTAAAGGGGTTTTAGGATTTTATATGTAGTTTAGAAATTTTAATACCATGTCACAACACCCCCCCCCCTATGGTGAAAAACTTATAAAAAGGTACAGGACCCTGATTCTAGGCGAGAGACCATGATCTATTAGGGCTGGCCAAAGCCACATCTAAGAAAAATGATGAGGTCTATAACATTGATAAAAAACAATAGAGAGGATATGATGATGTGAGGGGAACCACCATGTCACAGGACTCGACCACTCAGAAAGAGTCTACGCTGTAGCCTAGCTCCTATAATAACTACCTCCAAATTAATAGAACCACAAAAATCAACCCTTTGGACTCCATCCCATAATTAGGTGAACCTTCCACAATAATAATTAATTTTTAAAAACCACTAATATTCCATATATGAGGCTTTACACCATAGCTAACCAATCCATTCCATAATGACCCTATCTCTATAGTGGAACCCATGCCTCTCTACAAAAAAACATTCTCAACTGAATTTTTTAGTTAAACTCAATCACCTACTCCCCAAATCCCTTAGGATTTTCTATGGTCACATCCATTACTATAATTACAATAAATTAAATGGTTATAAGGTCTTGATAATTTCATAAAACACATATCAAACTATTGTCATCCTTGATAATAATGATCACCACATATAAAGGAAGGTAAGGGTCTGAATGACCATCCCATGAGATACCTCTCAAGGATCTCACTACAACTAAAACTATACCACCACCACACACAAACCTCAAGCCACATATTATCCAATAAACCATCCAAACCACCATTATAACCTCAATGTGAACCAATCTAATTATTACCATAAAAAACACACAACACAACCCCAAAATAAAAGTTAAGGAAATCCACATTCCATGACAATATATTATCCACTTTGGACAACACTAACTCACACACATAGTTTTAAAAAAATATTATAATAAATCACATTTTAATTATGAGATGTTTCTTCCCTATTTGTATGATTTAATATTTTACACACATTATAATAAAATAAAAGGAATATTTCTTAAATCTATAAGTTTCAATCATCATATCATCAAAGAAAAAAAAGTAAGAAAAAACTCCAAACAAATTTCGGAATTCATCTGCATCCCACACTCCCAAGTAATATCCTCCAAGATACCATGAAACCAAATAATTTTAACCAAAGGATTAGTATTCCCCTACATAACCTTCTATAAATGATCCTATACATCTATTGGACACTCTATAAATGTCATTTCATCCTCAATATCAAACTCTTCTCATTAAATGACATGAGAGTCACTCTAAAGATACTAAAAAAGATGTGACACATTAAAGATTTCATGGATCATATACATCAATGGTGGAAGCTCCAAAAAATATATTCACATGCTAACATTCTCCACTACTTAAAAAGGTCCCACGGACCGTGGATAAATCTTGTCCCCTATCAAGCCTCTAATTCCCATAACTAAGAGAAAATTTCAGGAACATGTAGTGCCTAACCTCAAACTCCAAGGGCCTTCTCCTATGATTGAGATATGAATTTTTCCAATCCCACACCACCTAAATGTTCTCTTTTTGCTCTCGACGACATTAGGGTTAAATAATAATGACTCCCCTACCTTGGTACATCACAACGGAGAATGACACAGCCACCTATACAAAGCCTATGATGGGCCAATACTGATGAATTATTGATATCTTTTGTTATAATGAAACTGAACCAAGGGAACATGATTTTCCCAAGATCTACCAAATTCTATGTTAAATTCTTATAACATATCCTTCACTGTCTAGATAGTATTCTAAATATAAGGGTCAAAAAAAGTTTTGAGCTTTAAATGAGTGCCAAGGGTATACTGCAATCCTTTCTAAACTCATGGGGTAAAATGAGCATCATGATATGAGATATTTCATCTTAAAACTCCAGGTACTCATAAAACCTCATCCACATATACCATTTCTAATACATACATGATACCCAACTCCTTGATCACTGGGAAATGATCTGACTTCATCAATTGATCCATGATTACCCATATAGCATCATATATTCCAAAATATTGGGGTAAAATTATGATTAATTCTATCAATATTCTATCCCAATTATACTTAGGAACACCTAAGGGAAACAAAAAACCATCAGGGAAAAGTTTTTATTCTTTCACTTTCTTGAAAACCAAACACCAAACTGTAAAGTATGCCACAACTTGTTTCATTACGGGCCACCAAAACTATATCTTCAAGCCATGGTACATCTTAGATACTCAAGGGTGTACTTAAAAAAGTGATATATGAGACTCAAAAGGAACTACCTCACACATCACCTATTAAATGAATAACCTACCCTTGAATAACATCTGGTTCTTACCATCCTCTGACCATCCTACTAGAGCATCACCATGGGTAACATGGTCACACCTCACTTACACCTCTTAGCCACCCCATTGAGACTCCTCCACCTACTATATAAAAAAATATTGAACTTTCATATGAAACAAGAAACCTCCTTTATCATACACCCTTATATCTAGGCGTTGGGATACTAACTACTCCATCACCCTCCAAGAATCTTCAGAATCTCAAACAATATCCTTCCACTAATTCTTGCTCAGCATGTTAGCTATGACATTCCCCCTACTTTAGGTGTATGCAATCTAGAATTCATTGTCCTAGAGAAACTCCATCCACCTCCATTGTCAAAAATTTAGGTCACATTGAGAGAATATGTAACTCAATCTCTTATGATCAGTAAAGATTGCAATGTATTCTTAAATGAGGCAATGTCTCTATGACGTCAATGCAAACATGATAGTTTCTAGCTCCTGATCATGGATAGAATAGTTATACTTGTGGGGAAAAAACTTCATAGACCCATAAGATATCACCAAATTTTACTACATCATGATGCATCCCAATCCCAGATGTGAAGCATTATGGAAAACCTAAAACATCGCCCCTTTATTTAGAAACTAAAGCCCTAATAAATATCGCCTTATGGGAATCAAACGTTTCCTAAAATAGATCTGTCTATATGAAATCATAATACTTCGATTTAGAGCTATAAATTGGGACACAATCGATGATAAATCAGACAAGAATCTATAATAATTTCACACAGTATCAAGATAACTCAGAAACTATAAGACATTATTTGGTTCTTCCCAAGAAAAACTACCTCAATATTTGATGGGTTCATGAAAACAATTGGCCGGTACACCACATTCCTAAGGAAATGAACCTCCCAAGTTAAAAACCTACACTTGGATAACTTTCCAAATAGATGCGGAATTTAAGGACTTGCAATACAACTCAAATATGATAAGCTTTCTCCTCCTCTATCTTTGAGTATATTAATATCTGATCGATGAACATGAGTAAAAAATAGTCAAAGAACTCTTAGAATATAGAGTTAATGATCCTCATGAACACAATTGGTGGGTTCATGATATTTAATGACATGACCAATATCTTTAAGTGCACATACATATACCATATTGTAGTCTTTGAGATATATCCTTCATTTCACCTCATATGGGGATATCCAAACTAAAGATCGATCTTATAGAACCAACTAGAACCTCTTAAATGGTAAAAAATATCATCGATCCTCATAAAGGGTAATGATTATTGATCATCACTTGATTCATCATTCGGTAGTCTATACATATCCCCAAACTATAATTTTACTTCTTGTCAAATAACACTAGAGCACCGCATGATGACACGTTGGTCTAGATGAAACCTTTATTCATCAAATAATCTATCTAAATCCTCAAATATCAAAACATTTATGGTTCTATTCAATAATGAGACATCAAAATTGGATAAGCTCCAAGCTATAAATCAATCCAAAAAATGATATCACAACATTGGGGTAATGTCACAACCTTCATGGAAAAAACAAAAAGAAAATACCCAATGAACCTAGTATCCTCCACCACTACAGTAAATAATTATTTTGCTGAAAAATATCCCATCAAGTAAATAAGGGGCTTCAAATGTCTTCTAAATATCTAATAACCCTTTTCACAAATGAAAACTACACACTTTCCATCTGTATCTATGAACACAACCTTCCTATGAAAGTAATTCATAAAATCACACATATAATAAAACTATTCTATAAGAAGAATGACATCATATAGTTTTATATATTGTAGGAAAATAACTCCACATGACTGATGGTGCCTTATCATCAGTCTACAACCCCAACAAAAATAAAATATGTTATTTTGTCCTTCGATTGGTGTAGTCAACATCAAGGGAATGATAATCCTCTCTGAATATAGTAATAGAGTATGGACTGAAGTTTTTATAACAAATGAGTGCATATATATATCATAAATCAATCATGGAACAAACAAGGTTAGATGAAATATTGATCATACCTCTAATGATATTTGGACCCTACGGTATCGGTACCTCTGTTACATGAAACTATCCATTCCAAACTACCCAACCTCTCCATTAATGACCACCCCTATATACATAATTAGGTTAAGGTCCATGAATATGAGGAACATATTAAATTCATCCTCATCCTACCCTATATCCCCATAGTAGGGCATAAACTTACTATCCCTACTATTGAAACAGACTCGATGGTGACTACTTCTAAGGCTAAGGTTGAACCGAACTACCACCTCTCTTTTGAGATTAAAAAACCACTAGTCAATGATTTTGGTGATGAACATGGCCTCCATAGGAAAATCACACTATATAAAAGCCCCCAAGAAAGGAACAAAATCTATTAGACCCAAAAGGAAGAAAAAATAAGTTGCTAAGGTCAACTCCCCACTAGTCAAAACCTTGAAGTCCCAGATTCCTAAGATCTACCACTAAAAATTCTACTCCATGAGGAACTCAAATAGTTCCCCTATCATGGTAACACTTCTCATGAGTGTATATTCTTGATTACCTTTTCCTTCTTTTAAACCTCTAAGTATGTTGAAAATGTAAAAGGAGTAACTGAATAGTGGATAGTCGGGTAGATTTCCTACTCATGATGTCATGAATGAGACTCCTCATAGAAAACATCAGGGGTGACAGATAAAATGTCCTTGAACATTATCCAAAGTTATCACACTAACATGATCCCCTACTGAAGAGATATTAGCTTCTATATCTTCACTACCTACATGGTTGACGATAGGAACCCAAATAAAAAATCCTTCTAGAATTCTGTCCTAGAAACATCTACCTTCTTCCAATTACCAATATTCGACACCCCTTACTAATGATATGTACCCTTATCTGACTGACTATAAGTAGGACCCAGTACTCCTCCTGGTCCTGAATCAAACTGAAAGTTTCCTGATCTTCTCCATCTAGCACTCTATCTCCAAAATAGAGACACTTCCCTTATAATTGAATAATTTTTTTAACAAAAATCAGGAAAAATTATGTTCCACTGATCATTATCCTCAATAGGATCAACCCTTCGGTGGTTAACTAGGTTAGTCTTCTATAAATCACCAACCTGAACAACACATGTTTGAAATCCATGAGTCATAACTAAAGGGGAAACAATGATTCCCTAATCCTAGTAATATGGAAATTTTAGTTAATATTCATAAAATTAATTTATTAAAATTTACCAAAACCATTCAATTTAGATAAAAACACAAGTAATTGGGATGCATGTACCTCACCTAGGTCTTTACCCTATAAGTGGAACCACCTAACTAGGTATCTTAGTAAGCTTATATTTCTTACATTAGATCTTGTAGGGACTTAAAATATCATATCCCAACTAGTATCCCTATCCTAAGTCTTGCACCAAGATCAATTTGAACCATTTACCTACAAACCCATGCAATCCTCACTATTTCTAACTCTAAACTCCATCCTATCTCTCAACCAAAACCATTAATATCACTTTTTTATGACCTCCTCCCCCATAAGATACCCCTCCCTGGAAAAAAATAATGGGAGATAATAACCCCCTTGAGTCCTCCCTCTATTAGGCCCTAAGTTAGAGACTAGTACCCAAGGTGCAAAAATATCACATATGGAAGATATTTCCATCAATATATAATGAAAGATCAAGATATAGGATATCAACCATCAAGATAATATATGATATATAAAATAAGTAAAACCAAAATCATCCCACAATACATGTATAAATTAAAAAATTTCAGAGAATTTCAAAATAAATAGCCAAAAGAAAGGCCTAAAGCAATGACTCAAAAAAACTCCAGTGTCCTAGCTAGTAATGTCCAAATCAGCCCCTATAGTCCCCTTTGAAACATGAAAATAGTTTTTACATATTAGGGGTGAAGTAAACATACATAAACAATAGGATCGTACCCAAAGTATCTTAAGTGAATGGGAAAGGATTATACTAATGCACCTGTGAGAATATAGCAGAATAAACAGCACCTAATTAGGTTAACTAACCAATCACATCCTCACCTAGGAACATGAAAAAAACAACACATTCAAATATATTAACGTAATAAGAACCATATTGATAAGGGTACCCCACACTACTTTCCAAATTATTTTACACTGTCATTTCTCAATGTCGTATGTCCTATTTCTCCCATCTCTTCCATAGAATCCTACTTGAAGATACTTGGGAAATTCCATCATGACAACAACCCTACATAAAACTATCCATCTAATCCTACCTAAAGACACTTGGTCGATTGTATCATACCAAGGACCCCATGTAAAACAATTCATTGTATCCACATCCTCTGATAACCACTTCCATAATTCCAATGTATTTAGGAATCAAGAACATGAAGTAGATAAACCTCATGCCATCCTCCTACCATAAATTACCCCCACTATGAATCACCTCATCAACCTCATAAAACATCACACTAGTGCACTTATAACATTTGGACATCACAAACAATTCATAACAACCTTTCTTGAAATATATATAAGGTAAAGGGGACAACATAACTTCCTAGAAGAGAGGATGGTGTCGAGTGACTCCACATCAAAGGTGATGGCAAATCCCTAGCGGCGATGCCTAATACGCCGACCCCTCCCTCCCTGGAAGAGGGAGGGGGAAATATCCAGATCTTTCTCCCTTTCACTAACCCTATTCTCCTTCCTCCTTTCCCAGCAATTCCTCTATGCCCTAAGGTTATTGACCTTTACAAGGGTTCTCTCCAACTCATGATTTCCACGAAGGAATTCAATGACACTTAGGATCTCTATAGGACGACATAGGTGACTCATCTTAGGGTTTGTTGTCCTTCGGTATATGCCTTTGACATATTTGCCTTTGATTCATGGGGGCTTCAAGATAGCACAATGGTGGGTCTGCTCTACCGATGCCATTTGATGATATGCTTTTCCTCGGAGGCTGATCTTATTTCTACTTGGTCTAGTGCCCCTCGAGCTCTCAACGAATTTGGATTTTACCACTTTCGCCAGTCCTTCTATTTCAACATGAATCAGGATGAGCCGATGACGAAAGTGTGGGTAAGTTTCCTAGATTTTTCTCTTCCTTTTTAGAATACTTCGATTATAATCATGTTTGGGAACTTGTTTGGTAGATATTTGTGTTTGGATAGTAAGAATTATTAGGTTTGTCATGCTATCACCCCTCATGTTTATATTGAGGTCAATGTTTCAAATCCTCCTACAGATTGTATTTGGATTTCAATCGGCGAAGAATTCAGAAGGAAACAATGGGAAGGTCTTCAAGTCTTGGCCAACGTACTACTCAGGATATCAACAGTTAGGAAATCTGGTCCTTGGATTCCATTGTGGACAAAGAGCTCAAAAAATGTTGAACCCCCAACCAGAAGGGTCTGAGGTGCAAGTCAAACCTGATGTGATCCAACAGACTCAGGATAGTGTTATTTTGGATAGGTCTAGGGAGGCGCGAAGGGTAGTCTCAGATGAATAAGAACCAGGAAAGATTTGAACCTATCCAGTTGAGAAGTTAATTTCATATTTAGAAGGAATTTCTTGGGAGGGAAATCTCATAAATTCCCCTTCTTCGGTGGAACCAGTTGAAGAGAAGGATACTAAGGTTAAGGGGGCCGATCCATGGGTCATTGACATCCTAGACCACTTGAGGCATGATTTGGGAATCATCCCCTTGTAGTTGGGTGGAGTGGAGGTAGTGCAGGTGGTTGGAATGGATAAGGAGGTCTCCTTGTATGTGGATGTGGTGGAGAATCTGATCTCAGTCAGTACTATCGATGTTGGTGTGGTGAACTTGTCAGTCAGTGATGTCTACAGACTTGGGGGTCCTCACGGTCGGGACTGGGAGGTCACTAACAATCAATCTCAATTCATGGGTCGAGGATACGAGAAACTCATAGGTTCATACTTGTTACCGTGTAGTGATTTCCCTGTGGGTGACTACAGAAAGGAGTTCAAGCCATCTGTAATGTGACTCCAAGGGATACTTTTTTTCTTATTGCTGCAGAATCTTATCGTGGACAAGGAAGTCTGGATGGGTCTAGTTTATTGGGACCCTTGTACCAAAATACTCTCATTCCTAATTTCTAATACTTTCATAAGACGGGGGGTGAGGGGAAGAAGAAGAATGACATGAAGGTTAAAGCAGGAAAGTTGGACTCTCTGTGTAGGTTGATGCCTCTGAAAGAAGGCCTGGGGTTGAGTTAAAAACCCATTTTAAAGGTCTAGTACTTCAAGAACAAAAATTGATGCATGAGTAAGATGATTCAGGTGATGAAAGTTATAGCCAACTCTCAGTGGACAGTTTGGACCACTTACAAGTTAAAGGTCCCCAGAGCCCAAGAATGAAGATGGGGGAAAAAGGAAAGTGTGACTCAGGGAAATGCATTGTGGTACTGGGAAAAAAATAAGGGACACAAAGACTAATCTCACATGCCTAAACTGATGAAAACCTAGTCAGCCAAAAAAGGTGGAATTAAGGAATGAAAAGGCCTAAAAGACGGGGAAACTAGTGATCCAAGTAGAGAACCAAGAGTGATGGGATAAGAGATAAGGGAGTTTCTGAGGCTCATATTCCACTAAAAGGAATAAATGATTGAAAAATTCCTTGGGCCTAATGCCTCAAATGAGGAGATTTTAATAATTTATGAAAGGAGGTTGTAGGTTGAGACCACTGAGGAGAAAGAAGCGTTGATATAGAACGAAGAACAAATCATCGCACGGGGCTTCAACCAAGGCAAAATCAACTTGGAGGAATTCATTCAGATAATGAAACAAATGGTTACTCACCTCGAAGAACTTATCAAGGAGGATCCATACACCCATTTTAGTACTCTACATTGAGAATTATATAGAGTTTCTAACTCAAATAATCTTAGTCTTGTTTTTAATAATTTTGTGAGCTATTTCAGCATGTGGTGGTCCTTGTTTTTCAAAATATGGTTTCCCACTTGCCCATAAAGTGGCTTAATAAAAATTTATATTTGAGGTGGAGCAGGGAAGAGTGGGTATCCAACAATCCATCCTCACCATCTATGATGTTGGTAAAACACCTAATAAAACATTTCAGTCTCATCACAAAGTGGTCGACGTGGGTGGGGTACATATAGAAATCACAATGAAAATGCATTATAAATATATATTAGAAATTGACACAAGCCTAACATGTGGTTTCACAACAAGAGTACCATCCAAATTCACAATATCACCATAAGGCCTCACAACCTCCTGTATTTCTTTTTCCTCCTATAAATGCATTAAACCATATAATAAAACCACAAACCAAAATCCAAATCCCTTCTTTTATTTAAGGATAATCCATAGAAAGATTTCTAATTACCAAACATATTTATTTATCAATCCCATTAATTTAATATTTAATGACAATCACTTAAGTCACACTTACCATTTCAATCCAAGAGTTTATTAGCCACTCCAAACCATTATCTATTTTTAGTTTCGTCATTAATATTTAATTGTTTTACTATAAGCAAATTACCATAACACATCACAAACACAAAAACCCATATTTTTCATTTCAATAATCCCCACATTACCACTACTTTTCATATCAACCACATCTTATTACAACTGTACACTATAACCACAACCAATTTTTAGACAATCCATTTCTGTTTAACAAAAAGGGATTTCATTGAATTTGCCACTTTACATTAAAGGTATTTTCTACAAAAAAAATTGTATTTCACATGGGAAACCAATTCATTATCCATATATAAGTGATTATCCATTTCATTCCAAGTGTTATAAAAAATCAAACAATAATGGTTCAAAAATTATATCAACTACAATAGAAGAAAGGCTCCCAAAAATCATTATTTAAAACAGTTCAATCGAACATATATCATCTCAATAACATAAAAAAGTGGTAAAAGATGAGTTTCCTTCCCCATACCTTAAATTAAATTATACGAATTTATTATCTTTATGAATTCAGTGTAAACAATTTCCTCAAAGGTAAACAAAATCATGATAATATTGATGTGGTTGGGGGAGGGAATTTTTTGAGCCGGTCATGGGGTCGTGTCCCCTAGTCATTTATTTGTAGTTTTTCATTGTAGCATACTTGATCCTCCATTTGGTGATTGTAACCCAAAATTTTAAATTCTTGATAATTTAATGGAGGAAATACAAGTAACCCCTACCACAAAAACAAAATTTCTAGATCATTTGATAAGGTTGAAACAAGATGAATATGACTATCAAGCACCAAAATGGAAGAGAGCACCTTTATAAGCCTAGAACACCCCATACCAAATCATTCACAGACCAAAGAATTTCCAAAACCAATGGTTCCATTGAAAACATATATCTCTAGATGAATAATGGGAAGAAAATAGGGAGAATAAGTTTTGGGAACTCACATAGAACCACCAACGATAGATCTCCCAAACCAGGTTTTAAATCAAATGAAGGGGGTCTAAATACCTCTTAGGGATGCACTAGATACACCTAAGAACTGAGAGAAAGTTTGGAGGAATGATGGGATTTGAAGGGGTTCAAGATTTTATAGGAAATATGGTAAATATAAGACCATATCATGAAAGCCATCACCATGGTGTAGAACTACTAAAAATGGAAAACCATAGTTTAAGGAGAGTTTTCATCCTACCATAGTGATTTTCAAATTCATATCCAAGAAACATAGTGAGTTCCACACCATAGATCTGAAAAAACATAGAGGAGACCATAACATAGGAGGAACCACAATGTTTTAGCACTCAAATGCTAAGAAAGGATCTGTGTTGAAGCCCTTCTCCATGGTGTATTTTCCTTAAATTGACTAAACCACAAAAATTCCTCTATAGAACTCCATGTCACAACCAAGTGACCATGCCCCATATAACGACCCATACTTTGCATACATTGTTATTACTTTAGAATTGAAGCACACTTATTACAACATATAACAAAACCAAGAAAGGACTGTATAGGTATAGTGTCTTTAGAAACTGGGAAACATAAACAACTGGTTCATAAAGCATCTACTTTGCCTCCCATTTATTTCATCATATCTAGAGTCCCTTTTTGGAATATTCTACTTAATAATCTTCTTCCTGACCTGGGGAAATAAAACATAAAAAAGGGTGAGCTCAAATGCTTAGTAAGGGTAAACAAAATAAATATCAATCACATAATATACATAAGCACATAACTTTTGGAAATCTTAACCTGCAAAAGAGATCATAATTTCATAACATGGGATAAATCATAGTAGTGAAATGTAATCGCAATAATCATAACTTAAAACATGAAACTTTGCGGCATACACACATAATCATAGAGAATTATTTCTTATTAGTCAAGACTCATTGCCAAGACTACCTTAGTGGACAAAGTCCATTTCTGAACCGAGTTCACTCCTCATTTCAGTCCTGTTTCACTAAACCGGTTTAACCTACCGTTCCAGCCATGTCCATCTCATGAGATATAAAATCTTTACCGAATGCATTGGAGGGAGATATAGGTCCCACCCATCTCATAATGATACCATTCTTATGTGTGCCACAAAATCATAAACCATACATCATAGCATAACCCATGTAATAATAATGGGAATCTTAAACATCATGACATCATAAAACAATTCATATAAGATAAAAGAATTCATAAACATAATTCCATCACAACATAATAAAATCAATGTAATAATAGGGATATAAATAGGACCCTTTATTATATTAGATAGAAAATAATTTTGATAAAACACTTGAACTCCATTTTTGAGGAAAATATCCTTTCTACTTCAGAAACACTTTTCCTTTCTTAACATGTCATACAATTCTAAACTAAAAGAAGTTGATTAAAAATAAACTTGAAAACTTGTAAGGGAAGCTTCTTGGTAATAATGTTTTAAAAATCCATTAATGACGTATAAGTTAAAAGAAAACATTCTTCTCATACTTTTTTCAGAAAAGTAAAAACGCACCTCGTACAAAAAATGACAAAAGATTCCTTTCATATCTTTTACTAAAAACTCACCGAAGGGTAAAATTGGATATAAACTATTGTAGAATGATGTAAATATTACATATTGAGGAAACATGGATGTGGATGATAAATTCTTATTCATCTCTTTAGGTTATAGATACCTCATTTCCAGAATGGTATTAGTGTAATATATATCATATTCATTCATTAAATTCATTTATATAATCATTATACAATGAAGATCATGTAGAATGAGTCGCATCACATCATGGAGATGGTATTCCGTACATACGCACGAGTGATGATATCATTCCTATGATCATGGAATTGTATTGGAGTGTATGTATACTATTTCAGAATCAATATCACTTTATAATAGTCATATATAGTCATTATTTACACCATTATACCCATCCAAGTAAGGTGGTGGTGGAAAATAGATTACACCACGGCGTGGAGACGGTATTCCGTACGTACGCGCGTGCGGTGATTTCTTTTTCCGTAGGATGGATAGATAGTGAAATAGGGTCGTTTCATACTTATAATAACATATCATTATATGAGTGATACTGATGTTATTACTTCATAATGAAACAACTAAAGAAGAAGAAGTGGAAGAAGAAATAAAGATGAAAGAATCGGTAACGGACATTACCTCTTCTTTGAAGTGCTTCTTTGAGACCTCCTTTTAAGGCACTAAAATAGGTCTTTGAAGAAGACCAGAACCTCTAAAATGTTTCTAGGGAAGTGGAGAGAAGAAATTGGCAGGGGTTGGCCAAGCTTGAAGGCACAAAGTGGTGTGAGGAAGAGGGGGAGGAGGTTCCCTTTTATAAGGGAGGAGAGGGGCTCCTTTGGAAAAACTAAAAATATTATTTTATTACAAAGTCAAGTTTGGTTTTAAATAGCTCCAAATTGATTTATTTCGAAGATAAGGTGGGTATGGGTCGAAATACTCTCGTCAAAAATAATTTAGACAAGTTTAGGTTCCTATTTTAACCTTATCATTTAGATTTAACATTAAGTTAAATAATTTTACTTTTACCGTGTCTTCTTGTGTTCTTATACTATAAGGTTAATAAACTTACTATAAGTATCCAAACGAACCCCAAGTTGTTTATTATTAATATATATAACCTTATCTAATTCATTTGGCCGAACCTTATATTTTTAGGAATAAAATAACAATTACTAATATAATATTTGTTTTAAAAACTATTTTATGTCAATTTTGACACTATTTAGTAATTAATTTTTGTGAAAATTATAACAGAATGATTAGTTCGAAAAGAGTTAATTAAATCAATACTAACATGTCATATTAATCTATAAAATTAGTTTAATTCATACAAAGTCTCAAATTACATTTATTTTGGTGTTTATAACATCAATTATGTCAATATTTCATTAATAAGATAATTACTACATCATCTTTGTGTCAAGAATAAATTAAATTATTTAATGTATAAAATTACAAATAAAATACCATTATGTAGGAAATCGTCTTACCTTTCTAATGAATATTTATAGTCTAATTTATCTTATGTATAACCCCATATTAAAAATGATTTACTTATTAAACTTGGATTTTAACTATTTTAACCCTTCTTTAAATAAATTAATAATAAATGTCCTAATCTAATCCAAGTGGGTCTAAATGGTCATATTTTATTCCTAAGGTTGTTTTTGGTCAAATTACACTTGTCTAATAGAATTAGGACATGTTTTAGGGTAATAATAATATCATTTTTACCCTTAATTACTTAATTTACTTTTAACCGTGGTAAAAAAAGTAAAAAGTTACTATTTACCAAAAAATTATTTTCATCTCATTGAACCACATTTTACTTACTGACATCAACCCTGTCTCTCGGATTTTCGAAATTCCACTCACAGAAGTGGTAAAATTATGTTTTATGAAAAAATCAATTTTTTAACTACCACTTAGTGGTTTCACTATTCATCAAAAATTGAAAGTTTTTAGAAAAATACCAAAATTTCACCCTAGGATAATTTCGATATTCCGAATCCAAAAATGAAGTCCATTTTGAAAAATAAAATTTATAAAATTTCAAAAAGTGGTTATTACTATTCATAATGGCTAGTTTTAATAATATTTTAATAATATATCGTTGTTTAGTGAAACTCGGTATTGCGTACGACGAAAGCTATCGAGGAAAGTCGCGATTTCATGTAAAGCAAGCCAAGCAAGTGTTGTCTGTAGGAAAAGATTCCTTGGATGATTTATATAACATAAAAGTCTTGGGTGTTACATTCTACCCCCCTTAAAATGAATTTCCCCCTCGAAATTCGTCACTTTGTAACAAACAGATGAGGATACCTCTCCCTCGTCATATCCTCAAGCTCCCATGTAGCTTCTTCTAATTGGTGGTTCCTCCATAAAACTTTTACCAATCGAGTGGTCTTGCTTCGTAGGGCTTTTTTGCTACGATCCATAATCTCTATCGGCTTTTCTTCATAAGAAAGATCTTGCTCCAATGGTACAACTTCTGGGCTAAGTACATGTGAAGGATCAGGAATGTACTTTCTCGGGAGAGATACATGGAACACATCGTGAACTTGAGAGAGATTCTGTGGAAGCGCCAATCGGTAAGCTACCTTCCCAACACGATCCAATATTTTGAAAGGACCGATATATCTAGGGCTCAACTTCCCCTTCTTTCCAAATCTCATTACTCTCTTCCAGGGATATATTCGTCAGAACACTTTATCACCAACTTCAAACTCTAGGTCTTTTCTTCGGTTGTCGGCATAACTTTTTTGTCGACTCTGAGCTGCTATTATGTGTTGTTGAATAGATCTGACCTTTTCTACCATTTCATCAACGAGATCAGTTCTTAATAGGTTTCTTTCCCCAACTTCATCCCAGCAAGTTGGAGTCCTGCATTTCTTTCCATAGAGAGCTTCATAAGGATCCATCTCAATACTGGAGTGAAAGCTATTATTATAAGAAAATTCCACCAAAGGTAGGTGTTGATCCCAACCACCTTTGAAATCCATAGAGAAAGCTCTCAACATATCTTCTAGAGTTTGAATTGTTCTCTCATACTGACCGTCTGTTTGAGGATGATAAGCAGTGCTGAAACTCAACACTGTATCCAGAGTATGCTGAAGACTTCTCCAGAACTTCGAGGTAAATCTCGGATCCCGATCAGATATAATAGAAAGTGGTACTCCATGCAATCTTACCACTTCTTTTACATATATCCTGGCAAGCTGATCCAGAGAGAAATCCTCTCTAATAGCAATGAAGTGTGCAGACTTGGTAAGACGATCAACTATGACCTAGATAGCATTATTGACTTTGGATGTTTTAGGAAGTCCTGTGACAAAGTCCATAGTGACGTTTTCCCATTTCCATTCGGGTATGGGTAATGGTTGTAACATCCCCTTAGACTTCTGTCTCTCAGCTTTAACTTGCTGACAAACCAAGCATCGAGAGACATATTCAGCAACATCTATTTTCATGCCATCCCATCAGAAGTACTCTTTCAGGTCCCCATACATCTTCGTGCTTCCAGGATGAGTAGAGAATGAAGAACTATGAGCCTCATCCAGTAGCTCCTTCTTTAATTCGGGGATGGGAGGAACACAAACCCGATTCCTGAACTTTATTATCCCATCACAATCAAGGTTGAATTCAGGAACATTTCTCACCTTCTTTTGTAACTCGACATCTTCTTTCTGTGCCTCTTTAATCTTCACATGTATAGATGGTTGAACATTCATTTGAGAAAGATACGATTTTTCCCCTTTCATTATAATTCCAAGATCCATCCTTTGTAAATTCATAAATATTGGATCGTTTTTTATCCTCATCATGGATAAACTAGCACGGTCTTGTCGACTTAATGCATCTGTCACCTTGTTTGCTTTCCCATGGTGGTAATGGATTGAGCAGTCGTAATCCTTAATCAGATCCAAGCATATTCTTTGGCGCGTATTCAACTCATTTTGTGTGAAAATATACTTTAAACTTTTATGATCAGTATAAATGTCACACCTTTCCCCATAAAGATAATGCCTCCAAATATTTAATGCAAAGATTACCGCAGCTAACTCCAAATCATGTGTTGGGTAATTTTTCTCATGGATTTTCAACTGTCATGAGGCATAAGCTATCACCATATCATTTTTCATAAGAACACACCCCAATCCCTTCTTGGATGCATCACTGTAGATCACAAACCTTTCTCCACTATAAGGTAGTGTGAGCACAGGTGCACTGGATAACCTTCTTTTCAACTCCTTGAAATTCTCTTCACATTCCTCCGTCCAAACAAACTTAACTCCTTTCTGAGTCAACTTGGTGAGTGGATTATATAATCTTGAAAAATCGTTCACAAAACGTCGATAATATCCAGCCAAACCAAGAAAAATTTGGATCTCAGTTACTATTGTTGGTCTCGACCATTTTTCGATAACCTCTGTTTTTTTGGGATCCACAGATATCCCCTCTTTTGAGATTATGTGACCCAAAAAAGCACCTTTTTGAAGCCAAAATTCACACTTGGTAAATTTGGCATAAATCTTCTCCTTTCTCAGGGTCTTCAATATAATTCTCAAGTGATATTCATGTTCTTCCTTGCTCTTTGAATAGACAAGAATATCGTCTATAAAGACTACCACAAACTGATCAAGATTGTCTCTAAAGACTCTATTCATTAGATCCATGAAGATAGCAGGGGCATTAGTAAGACCAAATGGCATCACTATAAATTCATAGTGTCTATACCTTGTACGGAAAGCCGTCTTTGGTATATCCTCCCTTTTGACCCTTAATTGATGATACCCTAAATGAAGATCAATCTTGGAAAAGTATTGAGCTCCGCGTAGTTGCTCAAATAGGTCATCAATGCGCGGGAGAGGATATTTGTTCTTGATAGTGATCTTGTTAAGTTCTCGATAATCAATGCAGAGTCTCATTGATCCATCTTTCTTTTTAACAAACAGAACAGGTGCTCCCCAAGGTGACACACTAGGGCGTATGAACCCCTTATCAAGATTCTCTTGGAGTTTCTTCTTCAATTACTACAACTCAATTGGGGTCATTCTATAAGGTGTCTTTGAAATAGGTAAAGCACCAGGTACGAGTTCTATTGAAAACTCAACTTCACGATTCAGTGGAAGACCCGGTAATTCCTCCAGAAAGACATCATCAAACTCCCATACAATGGGAATATTCTTAATCGTGAGTTTCTCACCAACCATTTGAGATAAATAACCTTCATTTAGTGGAATCAATACCCATAAAATGGAAGAAATTTCCACTGGAAGGTTATGTTCATCCTTGCATCGATAGACGATCATAGATTGATCTGCAATATGAAATGTGACTTCCCTTCTTTGGAAATTAATATGAGCTCCATGTAGAGAAAGACAATACATGCCAAGAATCACATGAAATTCCACTATAGGAAGGATCAGAAGATTTGCAGGAAGCACTTTTCCACAAACTTCAATCGGAGAAGAATTATAAACTTTTGATGCGACTGTTGTGCCATTAGGTGTTGTCACAGCTAACTCAACATCTAATTGTTGAGGTAATACGGTGATACCCTTAGAAAATTCTTCAGAAATAAAGGAGTGGGTGGATCCAGAATAAAATAAAACATTTGCTACTTTAGAGTGGATGGTAAGTGTACCTTTCACCACATCGTTATCGTACTCCACATCGCTGATAGAAATTGCATGTGACTTTCCTTTGTCTTTAGCCTTAAGAGTTTGTTGACGTCGACCATCATCATCCACCCTTGGATTAGGGAATTTATTGGCATAATGTCCCATCTCCTTGCACTTGAAACGTTGAAGTGTAGTAGGTTCATTCTGTGTATCCCTTGCATTGTTTGCATCATTAGACATCTTCTTCCCATCATCGTGGCATTCAAATGTCTGATGACCTTCCTTTACACATTTACTTTCCCCTTTTAGACAACTCCCTCCATGTTTCTTTCCACACTTTGAGCATAAGGGAAAGCTCATCTTCTTTTCAGTGTGCTCTTTAGATTTTTATTTGAATTCCATTTTCCTCTTCTTATCAAACCCATATGACTGATGAGTTACTCCAATCTCCATCTCAACTTTGAGAGCACATCGAACGATTTCCTCGTAGCTATTGAAGTCCCTTATGGCTAAGGCCCTTTGAAGACTTGGTTTTAAGCCACTAAAAAATCGATCGATCTTACTCTCAGGTTGGATAATAATACCAGAAGCGTACCTTGCAAGTCTTGTAAAATTTTCTTCATAGGTACCAATAGATTTATCATCCTTTTTCTTCAGTTCAAGAAACTCTTTCTCCATTTTTATTAGGAGAATACGAGGGAAGTACCTATTGAAAAATAAGTTCTTGAACTCGTCCCATTCCATGGACTCAATTTCATCCCTTTGCCTCATATTCTTAATAAGATTCCACCATTTATTAGCATCACCTTCCAAATGACACACTACTAAGATGACTTTATCATTCTTAGAACATTGAAGAACTGAAAATATCTTTTCAGTAGTACTAATCCATTTTTCAGAAACTAATGGATCAGTAGACTCGTTGAATGAAGGTGGACGCTGTCTCATGAAGGATTCAACAGAATGTTGCTCCTTACTTTGCTCGTTTGGAAGTCCTGCATGATTCATAGCTTGAGAAAGTTGTGTGAGCATGGCTAAAAGATTTTGCATTCCAGCTCCCATAACGTTTGGTTGCTCAGGGGGACAATCATTGCATTGCCCGTCGCATTCCCCATTAACACGGTTCCTTCGGGTTCCAGCCATTGACTAAAACCAAGAAGAATAGTGTGAGCAACACTAATTATAATAGGAAAACTACATAATCAAGAATAAAATTTCACACTTAAGATCTTATCCTAGGTTATTCATGTCCATTTCTAAAACACTAAGATTGTGTTCTATTCTTAGACTTATCCTTAGGGTTCTTACTAAGGCTTTCACATCCTAGTTTCCAAAGGTTGACTATGCCTTTCCTCTGATACCAACTATAACGACCCATACTTTATATAACTTGTTATTACTTCAGAATTGAAGCACACTTATTACAACAAATAACAAAACCAATAAAGGACCGTATAGGTATAGTGTCTTTAGAAACTAGGAAACATAAACAACTGGTTCATAAAGCATCTACTTTGCCTCCCATTTATTTCATCATATCTAGAATCCCTTTTTGGCATATTCTACTTAATAAACTTCTTCCTGGCCTGGGGAAATAAAACATACAAAAGGGTGAGATCAAATACTCAGTAAGGTTAAACAAAAGAAATATCAATCACATCATATACATAAGCACATAACTTTTGGAAATCTTAACCAGCAAAAGAGATCATAATTTCATAACATGGGATAAATCATATTAGTGAAATGTAATACCAATAATCATAACTTAAAACATGAAAATTTGTGGCATACACACATAATCATAGAGAATTATTTCTTATTAGTCAAGACTCATTTCCAAGACTATCTTAGTGGACAAAGTCCATTTCTGAACCGAGTTCACTCCTCGTTTTAGTCCTGTTTCACTGAACCGGTATAACCTACAGTTCTAGACATGTCTATCTCATGAGATATAAAATATTTACCCAATGCATTGGAGGGAGATATAGGTCTCACCCATCTCATAATGATACCATTCTTATGTTTGCCACAAAATCATAAACCATACATCATAGCATAACCCATGTAATAAAAATGGGAATCTTAAACATCGTGACATCATAAAACAATTCATATAAGATAACGAAATTCATAAACATAATTCCATCACAACATAATAAAATCAATGTAATAATAGGGATAGAAACAGAACCCTTTATTATCTTAGATGGAAAATAATTTTGATAAAACACTTGAACTCCATTCTTGAGGAAAATATCCTTTCTACTTCAAAAACACTTTTCCTTTCTTAACATGTCATACAATTCTAAACTAAAATAAGTTGATTAAAAATAAACTTGAAAACTTGTAAGTGAAGCTTCTTGTTAATAATGTTTTAAAAATCCATTCATGCCGTATAAGTTAAAAGAAAACATTCTTCTCGTACTTTTGTCGGAAAAGTCAAAAAGTACCTCGTACGAAAAACGACAAAAGATTCCTTTCATATCTTTTACTAAAAACTCACTGAAGGGTAAAATTGGATATAAACTATTTTAGAATGATGTAAATATTACATATTGAGTAAACATGGATGTGGATGATAAAATACACCCCAGTAAATTTCAAAGTATAAACAATCTCGGATAAAAATGAGATTGTGATATTTCCCTTACCTTAGGTCCGATTTGCTTCGTAAGTGTCCGAACCTACTGTATAATGATTTAAATAATGTTATTTACTTATTCCATAATCATACATATTGTTATGATATCATATATTGTCATATTCTTAGCTTCTTATTAGTAATATGTCATTACTACTTGTTATTCAGGTGTTTATTACTTTTTGTTCTTATGCGTGTTTTGTTGAATAAATTATTATTCTTATCTTTAGGTTATAGATACCTCATTTCCAGAATGGTATTAGTGTAATATATATCATATTCATTCATTCAATTCATTTATATAATCATTATTCAATGAAGATCATGTAGAACGAGTCACATCACATTGTGGAGACGGTATTCCGTACGTACGCACGAGTTATTATATCGTTCCTATGATCGTGGAATTGTATTGGAGTGTATGTATACTATTTCAGAATCAATATCACTTTATAATAGTGATATATAGTCATTATTTACACAATTATACCCATCCAAGTAAGGTGGTGGTGGAAAATAGATTACACCACGGTGTGGAGACGGTATTCCGTACGTACGCACGCGCGGTGATTTCTTTTTTCATAGGATGGATAGCTGGTGAAATAGGGTTGTTTCATACTTATAATAACATATCAGTATATTATTGATACTGATGTTATTACTTCATAATGAAACAACTAAATAAGAATAAGTGGAAGAAGAAATAAAGATGAAAGAATCGGTAACGGACATTACCTCTTCTTTGAAGTGCTTCTTTGAGACCTCCTTTTAGGGCACTAAAATAGGTCTTTAAAGAAGACCAGAACCGCTAGGATGTTTCTAGGGAAGTGTAGAGAAGAAATTGGTAGGGTTTGGCGGAGCTTGAAGGCTCAAAGTGGTGTGAGGAAGAGGGGGAGGAGGTGCCCTTTTATAAGGGAGGAGAGGGGATCCTTTGGAAAAAATAAAAATATTATTTTATTATAAAGTCATGTTCGGGTTTAAATAGCTCCAAATTGATTTATTTCGAATCTAAGGTGGGTATGGGTCGAAAATCTCTCATCTAATAGAATTTAGACAAGTTTAGGTTCCTATTTTAACCTTATCATTTAGATTTAACATTAAGTTAAATAATTTTACTTTTGTCGTGTCTTCTTGTGTTCTTATACTATAAGGTTAATAAACTTACTATAAGAAGCCAAACGAACCCCAAGTTGTTTATTATTAATATATATAACCTTATCTAAGTCATTTGGCCGAACCTTATATTTTTAGGAATAAAATAACAATTACTAATATAATATTTAGTTTAAAAACTATTTTATGTCAATTTTGACACTATTTAGTAATTAATTTTTGTGAAAATCATAACAGAATGATTAGTTCAAAAAAAGTTAATTAAATCAATAATAACATGTCATATTAATCTATAAAATTAGTGGAATTCATAAAAAGTCTCAAATTACATTTATTTTGGTGTTTATAACATCAATTATGTCAATATTTCATTAAAAAGATAATTACTGCATCATCTTTGTGTCATAAATACATTTAATTATTTAATGTCTAAAAATTACAAATAAAATAAATTATGTAGGAAATATTTGTAGATTTCTAATTAATATTTATAGTAGAATTTATCTTATATATAACCCCATATTAAAAATGATTTACTTATTAAACTTTGATTTTAACTATTTTAACCCTTCTTTAAATAAATTAATAATAAATGTCCTAATCTAATCCAAGTGGGCCTAAATGGTCATATTTTATTCCTAAGGTTGTTTTTGGTCGAATTAAACTTTTCCAACAGAATTAGGACATGTGTTAGGGTAATAATAATATCATTTTTACTCTTAATTACCCTATTTACTTTTAACCGTGGTAAAAAAAAGTAAAAAGTTACTATTCACCAAAAAATTATTTTCATCACATTGAACCACATTTTACTTACTGACATCAACCGTGTCTCTCGGATTTTCGAAATTCCACTCACAGAAGTGGTAAAATTATGTTTTATGAAAAATTCAGTTTTTTAACTACCACTTAGTGGTTTCACTATTCATCAAAAATTGAAAGTTTTCAGAAAAATACCAAAATTTCACCCTAGGATAATTTCGATATTCCGAATCCAAAAATGAAGTCCATTTTGAAAAATAAAATTTATAAAATTTTAAAAAGTGATTATTACTATTCATAATGGCTAGTTTTAATAATATTTTAATAATATATCGTTGTTTAGTGAAACTCGGTATTGCGTACGATGCAAGCTATCGAGGAAGGTCGTGATTTCGTGTAAAGCAAGCCAAGCAAGTGTTGTGTGTAGAAAAAGATTCCTTTTATGATTTATATAACATAAAAGTCTCGGGTGTTACACCCCAGTCATGCCAAATTTTAAAGAACCACCAAAATTACACCTTCGAGAATTTACGCTATAGTCGATCATTACAAACCTTAGTGATTCTATATCCATGTCACAAACCAAACCTACACACCACAAAAACCTTATTAGTTGAATTTTTTAGCTAAAATTCATTGACTACTCCCTGGTCCCTTAGAATTTTCCTCAAACACCTCCATCAGGAGAATTCCCACAAAGTAACGAATTATATGGTCTAGACAGTGATATAAAACATTTTAATTGATAAAATATACATTTAAGGATTGATATTATAAGTTTTTAAATACCATCCTGAATCTATAAATTCTATTTTTTACATTTTACGAAGTTAATTAATATTTTACTCTAAATAAAGATTTATTAGATTATATTAAAATTTTATTTTTATGAATTATAGAAATTAAATCTATCGAAATAGATTTAATATTTTAGTTCAATGTGATCATATTATTTAATAAGTTTGATTTAATTTTTGGGTATAAAATTATGATTACTAAGAAGAAATTTAACATCCATGATAATGGTAAAATTATTATTTCCAAATAATTTTTTTATTAATATTATATATATTTTATCTAAACAATTAAAATAATATCATCTAAAAAGTGACTTTAATATAATTTTTTATCCTATATTAAAATAAACTATCACTCATTCAATTATTAATCAATAATAAATAATATTAATAATACATAATAGTGAAAACAACATTTTTCAACACAATGATTTTTCTATGTATAAAATGTTTTAATTTTAAAGTTAATTTTTTTTATTAATTATAAGTTAAATTAGATTGAATAGGGATTGAATTTGGGTTCATAAAACCAAAATTTGGAAATAAATATTTTTTTAAGTGTTTACTAAAATATAAATTACTTGGGTAAAAACTAGTTACCCTAATAAGAATAAAAAAATGTAAAAGTTAAAAATACAGGATAAAATGAATTCCAACGTGTTTAAAAAATGTTTGGAAATACTTTTTTGAAGTATAATCGACCCAATATCACCCAAAATACATTATTTATATATTTTGGAACCTTTTACCCTTGAATAGTGTCATCCATTACTAAAAAAGATTGTTTTTTCATGAAGTTCCCTTTTATTCACTTAAAAAATGAGACTTCCACCCATTCATGCCACACCCATTCCTTACAATTTCTGATATAAACTATTCTATTTTATACTTCTTTAAACTCCCCTAATATTTATAATCTTTTAGTATAAATTATTTATCCTAATCACTTAATTTACAAGGATACTTTTAAGAGAAAGTTATAGGTCCCAAAGTGAGTATTACTTAATCCATATCATTTTCTTCATAGACTTTACCTCCCAAACCCACCCTAAAAATAATAATATAATGACCTAGATATCATTAGTATAATTATTAATAATTATATTAATGTAAAACCATTATTTCTTCCTCCCCAACCACTTAGAAAAAAAGAACGTCAATCATGCATTGTGTGAACTACCGCCACCATAAAATAATGTTTTTTCATTTTTCATATTTATTTTCATTAATTATAAAAACCACATAAAAATATGATTCTACAACTTATAAAATCTAAATAATATCACTATTATTCTTTTATAATTATTTCATACACTTCCTTTACCGTACTCACCCATGGGGGTATATTGTGTTAATGTTTGGTGTTGGCCTAACCACCTACTTGAAAAATGATATAATACTCTATCAGGGATGACTATGAGTATTTAAATAATAATATTAATATAATTTAATAAGAAAATAATAATTATTTTATGGTTCTATAAATGTTTCATTATGTATTCAACTACCATATTTGATCGCTAAAATTTCCAAAATAAGCTCACACTTACCCAATTTTCATATAAAATAAAAAACATAAGAAAAAACTATATAATAAAAAAATAGCATATGAAACTAACTATTACTTATTAAATAAATTATAAAAAGAATAATATTACTAATAAGGTATATAATAAGCTTAATTTTATTATTTAGGAATTTAGGAACATGCTTAGAATGAATCTAGAATAAGGTAAGGGTTTCTTATCACATATTTAATTTCTTGAGGCATATATCTTATTATACACCATGTATTATTTTGAAAGTTATATATACTTATAGAAACCCATAAATTTCATATATTAATATCATATATTATTAGATAAAAATTAAAATATAACATTATGATACACTACAGAATTGTAAAGATTTAGTGTTTTTGGAAACTTGGATACATAAACAACTAGTTCATAAAATATCTACATATTACCCCACTTATTTTTTATATATCAAGAAACATTCAAAGAGAAAACATACTTAAAAAATTTCATAATATCCTATGGAAAAGAAAAATAATAGAGGGTGAGCTCAAATTCTTAGTAAGGGTAAACAAGAGAGATATGAATGATAATTTAAATATAACATAAGCAAAATGGGTATAAGAACATGATATTAACTATTAAAAATTATTAAAAAATTATAAAGACATAATCATGAGTTATTTCATAATTCTTGGAAGTTCATAAATCCTAAATCATAAAGTGATTAGTCAAAATGATCCATGAGTACATAACATTGGTCCCTAATCAAGTCAAAAAAGATTGGAATAAAGTGTGACATATTAATAATCATATAAATTTTACATCAAGGATATCCAATAAGACATTAATAATATGATATTATTAGGATAACCACATGTGTACTTGTTTTGATCTTGGTATATCCTCCCTTGTACCAACTTTTGGGCTTGGGATGACCTCTCATGTACCCTCTTTTTTTGGCTTAGAATAAACTCATATGTACCCTTTGATCTCATATAGAATTAATCATTTCCCAATTAATTTTAGGGTTATTTAATTCTAGGATAATTCATTAATAATCATAAATCAATTCATATATACAATAAAAGTTCATAAAAAAATTTATCATAACGTAACCCAAGGAAAAGAAAATGAGTTTCATCGATATTTCATCATCATAACCATAAACCAAAAAAAGAAATAATAATTATATTATCACTAGATCATATTCCTAGAAATGATAAAGTAAAAACCAAGGATGTTATCATAGATGAAAAATTACTTTAAATGATCACTGGAATATTGGTTGAGAAAAATACCATTTTGTTATCAAATAACATATTAAAATAAAATTTTTATCCAATTAACAAAGAAAAACATTTCTTTAAAGTATCCTTGGAAAATTTCAATTGAAGTTTCAAATAATTTAGTGGTAATGATGGTGGGATATTCAATTCTTATCATTCAAATTAAAACAAAAAATCCTTTCACATTTTCAATAAAAATTCAAAAGTACCTCATTTTAACAAAATGACAGGATGACCCCTTATAAAAAAATTTGTAAAAACTAAAAAAAGGGTAAAAATGAATTTAAAAAATGATAGGGGAATATTAAAAACATCTTTGAAAATATTTTTTATAAACCATCGATATGAAAGAGAATGGATTTTTAACTGAAGAGAGGAATAAATTCTATTTTCCTTAAAAAATCCTTTGGTCTCTTGAGTACTTAAAGTGAGGAAAATATAAGGAAAAATATATTATTATGAAATAATTAAATAACAATAATAATGAGATTATTTAGAGATATATCCTAAAATTTTATTATTAGAAACATAATCATAAACATTCTTGATAAACAATGAGGTTTTAACATAAATCCCTTATCACGAGTTAAAATTTCTATGAAAGTGTTTTAACCACATGTACAATAAATTTAAATGTATTTTAAATATAAACCATATTCATTTAAATACTAATATTATCATATATTACCCACTTATAACATTTTAAAAACCTTTTATTAAAAATTCATTTTTAAAATCATCATTTCCCAGTGTTAGTTTTTTCATTTTTCATGAGAATTTTTTTTCATTGGTTTCATTCCTTATTCTTTGATCATGGTTCAATCATATAAATAATGTTATTTATGATAAAAATATCACATATATTCATTATATACATATTTATAATCTTCTTTAAAATTTATAGATATATAAACAAAATGCACCGTTCATCGAGATGATAAGCCATACGTATGCATGAATGATGTTTTCAGTTTCCAACAGATGAAATGAAAGAGTGGTAAATAATAATTCACGTTTAAAAAATAATTATTATATCATAAATATATTATATATTAATTAAATATATTTTTTATGACCATCCATTTAAAGAGAAATGGAAAAACGAATAGCATCACTTTGTGGAGGTGGTAGCCCACATGTATATATGAGTGGCATTATCATTTTCCAACAGACAGGAAGGTAAAAAATTAGATATTATATTACTCATAAAACAGAATAATTATTTCATAAAAATAATATATAAACATTAAACCCATCGTAATAACCATCTATGAAATATGTTGATGGAAATTATTTGTATCGCTATGTGGATATGTTAGTCCAAAAATACACACGATAGATAATTTCACTTTCCATTTGATGGAAAAGAGGGTGTATAATAGTAGTTATATAATCATAATAAAAATTTTATATTATTTATCATAATTAAATTTTTATTTAATGAATAGTACCATATCTTTATAGAAGTTATAAGAATAAATATATTGAAATAGGTTAGGTATGGGGATTACATCTTCTTTGGTATGCCTCTTTAGAGACCTTCTTAAGGACCCTGGGAATGGTATTTCAATAATAAAGTAACCTATAATTCAGGTCTATGTAAGTTTAGTAGATATTTTTTAGGGTTTGGTCAAGATATATGGCTCAATGGGTGCAAAGAAAAGAGAGAAGGGGTGTCCTTTTAAAAGTGAGGGAAAGGACACACTATGAATTACTAAAAATATTAAAATATAATTAAGTAGTACCCAAGAAAAATGATTTAAAATGGATATATATTAAAATAAAAGAGTATAAGGTCTAAATATAACCATAAAATGAAATTTATATAGTTTTTTTGGGTTATTTTAAACCTTATCTTTTGGTTTATCCCCTCTGTTAACAAATTTTATTCTTAATCGTGGTAATGACTTTTTTAATGTTAAAGGGTTATAATTTTATTTATAAGGTAAAACATTACTCATAAATGAGAAAATGATGGAATTCTAAAACATTTCTCATCAATGTTTTCCTATTTTAATATTTTTTTATTTTTAAATAATTTAATTATATATTTTTATCATAAAATACTATTAATGTCATTTTAAGAACTATTCACATAATTTGACTTTAAAAATAACCTGAAAGAAATAGAATTAGAATATAAACCATTATAAAATCTATATTATGTTATTTTATTTCATAAAACTCTTTTGGTACTACATCTCATATAAATAATATTACTTTTATAGTTTCTAAAAACATTTACAATATTTTTCAACTGCTTACACAAGCTCTATGTTGGCTTTGTGCAAGGATTTAAGGTAATTATTTCTTTACTAAAAATTAAAAATATATTACCATGAAAAAAATAATTAATTTATATTGAAAATAAATATTTAGAACAAAAATTATCCTCTTTTTATCTTTATGTAAAAAAATATATATAATAAATTCAAGATAGTAACATTTTGGAATTTTCTTTACTTAAAATAATATAAATTTATTGAGAAGGAAAGATAACAAAAAATTAAATATATTCAAATTTAGAGTGTCTATGGTATAATTTATTCCATAAATTGAAATTAAGGAATTTTTTGGGTTGATTTTCACACATTATCTCATGGTTTTAACCATATTTTACCCATTTTACCCTTACTAAGGTGACAAATATTTACCGTGGTTATTATTTTTAATGACTAAAAATAAATGGGACCTATTTACCAAATTTAAACCTAGTGATTAAATATATGGTATATATTTTTCAATATTAAAACTCTATATTTTATATAAATGAATTTTAATATAAATTCCTAAGACACAAAAAAAAATTGAAAATTGAATTTTTAAGATTAAAAATTAACCTCTATAAAAATCATGAATATTGACTATTAAAATAGAATTAATTATATTATTCTAAATAAAATGTATCATGTGTTAATTTAGTACCAAATAAAAATATTATAGGCCCTTTAAATTACTTGATTTAATTATAATAATTGAAAGTGTTTAAAAAATTTTATTTTTCCCTATTCACAGAAAAACCCATCAATTCTGAAAAATAAAAAAGTTTCACCACAATTTAATTTTGAAATGATGAGTTAAAAAATTGAGATCATTTTTCAAATAAATATTTTAAAACTATAAGAAATTAATTTTATAGTTTTCTCATAAAAATCAATAAAATTCTTTTTGTTGAGGAAAAAATATTGTTAAATTATGTAATGACTTCACTATAAATTGACTAATTATTTATCAATAGATTTGATTTATCTAAAAACTTTATACATAATTTTAAAAATACTTTAATTCTAATTCACTCCCCCAAATTAATGGTTCATTTAGACTCAAGGTTTCATGTATTATAATCTTTTTAAGAAAATGAATTTATTTGATGAGAAATATATCATATAATCTAAGTGTGTTACATTATACCCCCATTAATATGAATTTATCCATTTAAATTATATTACTTCAATACAAAAAAATTATTATATCTATTTTTCATCACATCCTCAGGTTTCCAAGTAGTTTCTTTTACTTTATAATTCCTATAAAGTACTTTAACCAGGGTAGTAGTCTTATTCCATATAAAATTATCTCTATAATCCAATATTTACATAGGGTGTTCATAAAAGGAAAGATCATGGTCCGGTTATATGACCTATAATTTTATTATATGTGATGGATAAGGTATGTAAATTCTCATTAGTGATATAGGGAACACATTGTGAACTTGAGAGAGGTTTGGTGGAAGCATCAAACGATGAGTTATCATCCCTACTCAATCAAGAATATCAAAGGGGATAATATAAATGGGGTTAAAATTCCCTATCTTTATAATATATTATAACATTATTCCATGGAAAAATTCATAGGAATTCCTTCTCACCAACTTCAAATTCTATACTTCACTGATTATTTTCAACATTACATTTCTATCGACTCTGATTTGCCTTGATATGTTGTTGAATAAATCTGAATCTATCTATAATTTCCTCAGTTATCCTAGGTCCCAATATCATTCTTTCTCTAAATTCAACCCAACAAATTGGAGTTCTATACTTATTTACATAAAGGGATTCATAAGGATCCATATTAATTCTCGAGTGAAAGATTTGTTGTACGAAAACTTTACTAGAGTAAGGTGATGATCCCATACTAATTTTAAATCCATTGAGAACGATCTTTTTATATCTTATAGGGTTTGAATAGTTCTATCAAACTAAAAGTTTTTCTGAGGATGATAAGTAGTACTGAAACTCAATTATGTATCCAGAACCTAATAAAGACTACACCAAAACTATGGGATCATCCTCTAACCTTGATCAAATAAAATAGAATTTGGTAACTAATGAAAACTTACCACTTATTTAATGTATATTATAGAAATATGATCAAGAGATAAATCATATCTGATATAAATTAATTGTGATGAATTCATAACATGATCAAAAAAACCAAAATAGAATTATGAATTTTAGATTTTTTGGGGAGTCTAATGAAAAAATATATAGTGATTATTTCCCATTTCCATTATTGTATGGTTAATGGTTTTATCATATCCATATAATTATATCTCTTAGCCTTATATTACTAACTTACAAAACACTGATATATGTACTCTTCAATATCTCTCTTCATTTTTTTTCATCATATTACTATTTAGATCTCTATACATATTCATATTTATAGTATGAATAGATAATAATGAATTATTAACATAATCCAATATATAATTCTTCAAATATTCTATGTATGGAACACATATCAGTTCTTAAACCTTATCATTCCAAAAAAATCAAGGTTGAACTCATGAACATTTCTATCATTCTCCAATAATTACGCATGTTCCTTCTATGCCTCTCTAATCCTCACATGGATAGATGGTAAAGACTCATTTTAGAAAGATAATATTTATTACCTTTCATAAATATTTATATATTTACCCTTTTCAAATCCATAAATATTGGATCTTTTGTGATCCTCATCAAAAATAAGATAGCATGATCTTTTGGACTCAAAGCATTGACCACCTTGTCCGCTTTCCTAGGCTGGAAATGTATTGAGTATTTATAATCTTTAATCAGATCCAAAAATATTATATAGTGCACATTCATCTAATTTTGAGTGAATATATAATTTAAACATTTATAGTCAGTATATATGTCATAAATTTATCTTTATAGATAATTCCTCCATATCTTTAAAGAAAAAATTACCATAGATAACTCCAAACCAACAGTTGTATAATTTTTCTCATGAACCTTCAATTTTTTTAAGGAATAAGATATAACAATATCATTATTCATGATAAATAATCCTATTCCATTATATTTTTCATCACTATATACCACTAACCCTTATCTGCTATAGGGTAAGGTAAGCACAGGTGTGCTAACTAACATTCTCTTCTTTTCCTTGAAATTTTATTCACGTTTATTTGTCTAAAGAAACATAGATCCCTTCCAAATTAACTTAGTGATTGGATTATGTATACATTATAAGTTTTCCACAAATCATTTATAATATTTAGAAAACCCTAAAAAACTATGAATCTCATTCATAATAGTTATTCTGGGAAATGTTCAATAACTTCCAACTTTGATGGATCCACCATCATACCCTCTCTTAAGATTATATAACCCAAAATGAAACTTTTTATATCCATAATTCAAACCAAGTAATTTTTTCATATTTATTCTCATTCCTTAGGGTATTAAGTACAATACACAAGTGATATTCATGCAATTACTTTCTCTTTAAATACATAAAGACTACCACAAACTGATCAAAGTAATCTCTAAAGTCTCTATCCCTTAATTCCATGAAGATGGTGTGGGGTAATTAGTAAGACCAAATGTTATCACTATAAATTCTCAATTTCCATATCATATAGAAGTTTTTCTTGGGTATATCCTCCTTCTTTACCCACAATTGATGATATTAAGAACAAATTTCAATCTTGGAAAAGTATTGATCTCTATATAGATGATCAAACAAGTCATTAATACTGGGAAGATGATACTTATTCTTGATTGTGATCTTGTTTAGTTGCTAATAATTAATGAATAGTCACATTGATCCATATTTATTGTTAATGAAAAGAACATGTGTTCCCCAAGGTAACACACTTGGAAAAATTAATCCCTTGTCATGATTTTATAGAAGTTTCTTTTTTAATTATAACAAATTAATAAATCCCATTCTATATGGAGTATTTGAAATAAGTGAAGCACCAGGTATGAGTTCTAATTAAAACTCAACTTAATGATTTTCATGAAGAATGGGAAATTTATCTAGAAAAGTATCAACAAAATACTGTAAAATAGGAATATATTCAATATTGATTTTCTCCTCAATTATATAAAATAAACACTCATTTAAAATAATAATCAAGACCCACTTAATGAATAAAATTTCTATAATAATTTCATATGTTTCATCACAATTATAGAAAATCATAGGTTGGTTTTGAATTTAAAACATGAATTCCCTTCCTTATTGATTGATGTGGGGTTTATGTAAAGAAATCCAACCTATGCTTAAGATAACATCAATTTCAACCATATAAATAATAATGTGATTTGTTGGAAGAACATTACCACAAACCCCAATACTAGAAGAGTCATCGAATTGAGATGTGATAATCATAAAATTATAGGGATTCGCAGCTAATTCAATATATAATCATTAGGTTGTAATTGTGATACCATTATAAAATTATATAAATATAAAATACTAGGTATATCCAAAAAAAAATAAGGCATTAATAGTTCTAGAGTGGATTATAAGTGCACTTTTCACCACTTTGTTATCATACCCCACATCGGGAATAGTAATCCCATGAGATTACCCTTTATTATTAGGCTTAAGGGGTTGATAAAATTGATAATAATAATTAAAATTCATATTTAATCACTATTTATCATAATTTTCATACACCTTACATTTGAAACACGGGATTGTGAGTGTTGTATTCTTTTGTGCTTTTCCTCTATCATTAGATACCTTTTTCCCTTCATCTTGTCATTTAATTTCCCAATTACCTTCATTTCCACTATTAAATAATTTACAAGTCCCCTTAAGAAAATTTCTTCAATGTGTCCTTGTACACTTAGAGCATAATTAAAGGAACATATTATTCCCTCTATGGTTTCTATTATTTGAATTTCTTTCAAATTCCATATTTAGTTTCTTATCAAAACCATGAGATAGATGGGTAACTCGAATCTATATTTCTACCTTGATATCAAATCAAAAAAAATATTTATATATAATGAAGTATCTAATGGATAATTCCATTTAGATACTTTGTTTTAATCTACTTAAGAATAAATTAACCTTAATTTTAGATTGGATGATAATATGAGAAGTGTACCATAAAATTCATGAACAATTTTCCTCTTATAAACTAATGGATTCATAATCCTTCTTCCTTTTCTCAAGAAACTCCATCTCCATTTTTTAGGAAGAATATAAGGAATTTAATTTTATAAAAATATCCTTATAGACTTATACCACTCTATAGAGTCAATTTATTCCCATTTCCCCGTGTTCTTGATAAGATTCCACCATTAATCAACTTCATCTTCCAAATGATAAATAACTAAAAGCACATTTCATGCCTCAAACACTGAATAATGGAAAATATATTTTCAATGGTACTAATTCATTTCTCATCAACTAGTGGGTTTTTATATCCACTAAAAAAAGATGGACATTACTTCATGAAGGACTTAATAAATCGTTGTTCCCTCCTTTTCTCCTTTAGAAAACTAGTCTGATTCATGGATTGAGAAAGTTTCATAAGCACATCCTCAATATCTTCCATTCCATCTCCCATAACATTCTTTTCTCGGGTGGAAAATCATTTTATTTTCCATCACATTGAAAATTAACCTGGTTCCTTTAAGTTTCATCAATTGAATAAAACAAAAAATTAAAGTGTGATAAACAATAATCATAGTGGGAAAACACATAATCCCAAAAAATCATTTTTGGGATGTCTAAATCATGAAACCTTCTTTTAAATTGATGATACCTTAAGTTTAACAGAAGTCATTCATGCTCATTATCTATTTAAATCCTCCATAATTGATCAAAAATAAAATATGAATTATCCCAAACATATCCCATGGGTGTGTCAAACTAAGTGCACATTAAGGGAACGCTCACTATAAACTTGAATGATGGATGATTTATACTAAACTAACTCTTCTCATGGTTCTTATCCCTATATTTATTTTTTTAAAACCATATCCACCTGTAGTATCCAAACATGGAGGTTTTTTAAGAAAACCCACAATCTTTTCTTTACCATAATTGAGGACATTTTCCTATACACATGATTATCCTAAGAGTTATCACTAAAGTTTTCTCATCCAATATTATAAAGGTAAATAAAAGTATCTCTAATATAAACTATAAAGATCCATACTTTTCATATATAACTATCACATCTTATTTGATAAATATTTAATAAATAACGTTAGGATACATGACCAAAACATAACGTTTTAGTGTCTTTGGAAACTTGGATTCATAAAAAATTGGTTCATAAAATATCTAAATTGTCTCCCACTTAGATCTTCATAAATAGAAAATTCTTAAACATGTCATATTTAAAACTATTCTTTATATCCTAGGGTAAAGAAAACATAATAAATTAAGAGATCACATTCTCAGTAAGGTTAAAGAAGGGAAATATCAATGATTATTTAAACATAACATGAGCATAATGGGTATGAGAACATGATATTAACCAATAAAAAATCATTCCTAGAAATTAAAAGATCATAAACATGAGTCACTACATAAATATTGTAAGTTAATAAGAAATGAATCATAAAGGGGTCAAATAACATGATCCATGAGAACATAACATTGGCAGAATATCATTTAATAAAACATTGTCATAAAGTTTGGCGTAATCATAATCATAAAAATCTCAAAACAATGATACCAACCAATAAATTTATAAAATGTTAGGCTTGGGATAACCACCCATGTATTTACTTCACTTTTGGGATAACCTTATGTTTACCCTCTTTTGGACATGGGATAACCCCCATGTACCCTTTTTTGGACTTTGGAAAACCCCCCCATAAACCCTTTGAGCTCACAAAAAATTAATCTTTACCCAATACATTAGAGGTATATACAATTCTAGGACCACACAGCACATAACCATAAACCATCTAGAGAAATAATAATGATGGTATCATTAATTCATATCCCTAGTAAAGACTAAGTAGCATCAATATATTTTATCATAGATTAAAAAATCCTTTAAAATATTGTTGATGTATTTCCTGAGGAAAATACCCTTTTAATTTTTAAATCTCATATTAAAATATAAAAATTTCCCAAATTTTATGGAATTTTTTATTTAAAATAAATTTAGAAACATGTAAAAAATTCTAATAATTGAACAATCACTATGACAACCCATATATTTAATACACTGTAATTAAAAATTTATTAAATAAAGATGCATTTAATACAAAACCAAAAATCATGAGGCCTAGTGTCTTTGGGTAATTAGGTACATAACAACTTGAAAAATAATTACACCAAAATTATTTAAAAAATCCCAAACATAAACCTATATTCCATGGATATTCTAAAACTAGATGAGATAAATTGGGGACATACATAAGAATTTTGTGAGATATAAAGACTAATAAAGGAATAATCAAATAATAACATGATAAAAATAATAAATGTGAGTAAATAGGAATATCAATAAGATATGAAATGGGTAATGAACATAATATTAAATAATGAGTAATGATATATCATGTATTG
The DNA here is from genome assembly GCA_963277665.1 of Viscum album. NCBI lineage: Eukaryota > Viridiplantae > Streptophyta > Magnoliopsida > Santalales > Viscaceae > Viscum > Viscum album. Next base: position 500,500,276 of record OY728140.1, read on the forward strand.
TTGAGGAAACATAGGAATGTGGAAACAAAAAAAATATGATGAACACATATTACAAATATAACTACCAAGAAAACATCATATGGTGGAAAAAGTACAATAATAGATTAAGTTAACTCCCTAATCACATGAATATAATGTTATAAAAAAACATTACCCAATTCATTATAGGTATATATAATTATGAGCCCCCCCCCCCATCATTTTCATATCATGTACATACATAAGGGTGCCATATATATCATTCAACATAGGATCATATTTCAGCACACATAATACCATTATTATAGAGTGTGGGTAACATACATAAGAATCCCCAATCAATGAAGGATGTGTACATATAGGTGGATATTGTCGAGTGGGAATGGGGATGGGTATTCACTATACAAATGTTTGGCATGGAAAAATCATTGGATAATTTCAGCAGTACAGTGGGGGTACATAAAATTCATGGAAGGGTTTAATGATAGTTAAAGTGTTATCTCATAACTTTTACATCATAATTAAATTATGATAGATGTGTAAGAAAATATCCCAAAATGAAAATTGAAAATTAAAAGGCATAATATAAATAATGTGTTTGAATAATGAGGAGAAGGAGGGGATCCCTTACCTTGAAAGGATTCTTATAAAAGCTTGGTTGGAGAATATTATGATCTTGGATATATCTTGGGATAGATATATAGAGGTATGGTCAAAGTAACTGTGTGATTAAAGGGTTTGGAGTGAAGAGTAAAGGGAGGTTGGGTGGGTTTTATAGAAAAAGGGAGGGGAATTATTTATTAATTTCCAAACATATGTTTGGGACTCTATACGATAAAGTAACCAAAGACACAAACCTTATTATGAAAAAAAGGATATCATTATTTCCCTTAATAATAATCAAAATAAAAAAAATTATAAAACTCAGATTCATCCTACATAATTAATTAAAATGAATATAACGGAAAATTGAGATTGATCACATAGAGACGATGAAATTAGTTTGATTATTTTTTAAAAATAATTGTGTTATTTAATTTGGTTTGAAGAAATAGGTGAATAAATTAAAGGATCAATTTTAGTTTTGGAAATAGTTTTGGGAAAATGAAAGAAGAACCCAAAGTATAGTAAACTGATTTGTTTGAAATCATATTTGAAATGTTTTATGAGGTATTATATTTTCATGGTTCACGTGAAAGTGGATTTTATAAAATAAACTGATTAATCCATGTCTGGTATCCAATTCAAGATGAGATAGATCCAATGGTCATGGTATTCTCTCCTCGGCATGGTGATCCCCCTTTTCCCATTGTTAGATAATTTGGGCATTGCTGAATAGAGTTTGTCTCAATACTATATTTAAACCTAGATGCCCTAAATTTTACAATGGCCATGCCTTAATTCAGGGTAACCAGTTGTGAAATTATAATGATCATTTACAATTTATTAACCAATGGTCATTATTAAAAGAAATAAAGTGGTTGAAATTTATTAAAAAAATATAGCAAATGAGATACATGAATAGAATAAAAGAAATAAATCTAATGGATCCTTACCCCTTAGGCTATACAACCCTAACATAGGGAAGGATTTTCCCCCTAATATTAGAGATGAGATAGTAAGAGGGAATTAAATAAATAAAATAAAATATGAAATAAAACTGGAGAGAAAGCGGTAGAGGACCCTACAGTAGCACAACTTCTAACCCAAGATTTTGGTATCCAAATCTACCTAGCCTTAGCATCTCATCACTCTATTTTTATACTCATAAAGGGATATTGTAGCATTAAATGATTTAATCATGGTGTCAAAAAATCTCCATGTTGGTCCCTAGGGTAAAAAAATTATAACATTGAAAATCTCATTACTGGGCCTGTTGGGAAACTTTTATGGTGTGTATTTCTTTCATGACATGAAAGTGTCAGGAATTCCTCTAAATGATTTTTCTACACATCATGGCCTATGTTTGATTCCAAGTCCTATAAAAGTTATATAAATTTAATGACTAATTTTTTTTAAAATTCATCTTGAAAATGTAAAATATTTGTTTCACCCTGGTTCTTTAGTTTAAAACCTCAGAAGTGATCCATGACCGTCCGTCATCATGGAAGACCTTCTATTTTAGTGTGTCGCACTTTGGAACAAAGTTTCTTTTTATTATCATATTTTCCTATTTTTTAATTTTATGGTTATTGGTTATATCCTGAAAAGTATCACAAAAAAGTATAAAAGTCCAAAATTGGCAAGAATATCAATTAAATTATAGAAATTACTATATTAAAACACCATAAAATGCATGCATGAAATACCCAAATGACCGTACAATGGGCCTTGACCATGTTTTCTACCAAATATGAGTGTTTTTCATTATTTTATATGTCTAAGAACAATAATTATTAAAATAATACCCTTAGTGGTGTGCAAGTGAGTTATTTATACAAAGCATTTATTTTAAAGCCTTACAATATAATATAGAGTTTGAAAGATTCATTAAGGCTTTTAAAAATTATAAAATTAACTTAAAAACACATTATTATAAAGTGGAAAAATAATTTTAGTCATGTATAACTATTATGGAATATATTACATCACTTTTGGGTCATTATGATTCCACAATACATACTGTATATTTATACCATATTAAAATTTAACAAAAAAATTGATTGCTTCAGAAAATTATGAAAAATTCACTACTAGATAATATCAACATGGTGATTTCAAAAATAATATTTCTTTTATCAAAATAATTCTATAAATATAATAATTTTAACTTTTAAATCAAAATTCTCACTTATTAAAAAAATACTAGTTGTTTTAACAATAACAGTTTTTCATTCTCTTATAAAAATTACATTTGACTTTTTCACATTATATTAGCATGTTTATTTAATAAATATTATTTCCTAATAATATCTTATGAAAATATAATTTATTTTTAAAATTATTGATTTTAGAAAAATTATATTCTTAATTGAAACTATATATTTCCCAAAAATACAATTCTTGTTTTATCATATCAAAATATTATTACTTAATAATGATAAAAGTTATATTAAAAATGAATAAATATAATTATTATATTATTGATAAATATATATATATAAATTTATAATGTCAATGTATACATACATTGGTATTTATTACTCTAGTGAATTTCCTAAGTGTACGGTGTGCGATAATGAGATTTTCTTAAGATAGTTCAGTGAACATGGTTTGGTTTGTGATCTCGATGTGCTAGAAATTCTCCCATAAATGGTTTTTCTCATGATTTATTCATTGAACCTCAGTTTGGGATTAGTCACGGGAAAATCATATTGATTCTATCTCCCTCAAAATCTTTGATAAATGGGTTTCATAAGGTATGATCCTATTGGTCAAGGCTATCACATTCATTTTCTGTGCCAATTGGACTTTATCATATCCCTTAATATATAATAATCATATGATGACTATATAATGACTACACTATCATAGGTTATGATACCTAATGGTCTTTTAAATCTTAATATAACTTATAATGGTCCAAAATAACTAAAGTAGTGCATGTATTTTCTATAATTTCATTTTTTTAATAAGGAATTCACTCATTTAAAAAGTGGATTTCATTTATAAAACTTTATTTCACTGCATTCTTAACCCCTTTATAAATTTTACTCATTAAAGATTTATTTTATACACTAAAATATAAGAGGATACTTCTATTTTATCACCTCTTCTAGTTCCCAAGTTTCCTCCTCAAACATGGGGTTCCACCACAACACTTTGATAAGTTGAGTTGTCTTGTTTCATGGAATCCTTTATCTATGATCTAAGATCTTAAATGGATGCTCCTAATATGAAAGATCATTCTCCAATGATACCACCTCTGGATTTAGTACATGTGAGAGTCATGGTATGTACTTACTCAAGAGGTATACATGGAACATATTGTTTACTTGAGATACGTTAGGTGGCAGTACTAGTCTATGGACACAACTCTGATGTGAGAAAGGATCTCAAAGGAACTTATGCATCTTGGACTAAGCTCTCCCTTCTTCCCAAACCTTATTACATTCTTCCATGGTGATATATTAAGGAATAATTTATCTATGACCTAAAATTATAGATCATTTAAAGGATTTTATATATATATATTCGGTCAAATTTTTGTGGAATTTATATTACATTGAATGGTTTGAACCATATCTATCATCTCTTAGATATGATTAGGTCCCATCAGCTTCTTCTCTTTAAATTCATCCTAGTATGTTGGAGTCTGACACCTATTCCCATACATAGCCTCATAAGGTTCTATTTTAATGCTAAAATGGAAACTATTGTAATATGATAACTCCACTAGGGGAAGTTATTGATCCCAACATCCTTGGAAATCCATTGAAAAAATATCTCAACATATCCTCTAGAGTTACAATGGTTTTTATAGACTAACCATCCATATAAGGGTGATAAGAAGTGTTTAATATTTGTTCTATATCCAGCGCTTAATAAAGGCTTCTACAAAACCTCAAGGTAAACCTTGGATCTTGATTAAATACAATAGAAAGTTGAACTTCATCCCTACTAAAAACAAGACGTTTTATATCACTAAAATAGTCCATTATTAGTGGAAAAAAGTGATAACAACTAAATAATGATTAAAATACCAAGTATTTTATCATATCTAGAAAAAAATTGATATAGGAATAATTTATCAATGCTATAAAAATCACTGATAAAGGAGAAATTTATCAGCACCTTTTATAGCACTGATGAAGGACCCCCTTTTTTGGCACTTTTATTTAGCACTGATAAAATTAAATTTTATTAGTGCTAGAAAAAATACTGATAAAGGATAAAACTATCAGTACTTTTATTAGTTCTCATAAAGGGTTACTTTATTAGTGCTATTACTAGCATTGATAAAGGGGCATACTATTATAGTGTTCTATTTAAATTATAACACACTAAAAATCAAAAATGGAAACAAAAATAGAAAATTTAGTTTGAAAATATAGAATTTAACTAAAATAAAATTTAAAACTCAAATATAAGAAAAAACACTATATTTTATACATTTCAAACATTGGTATATAAAATTACATGAGTAAGTAAAAATTATCACAAACATTCAAAAGAATCAATGTTCATTTTTCATTAGAACTCGACCCATGGTCATTCTATTTCTGAAAAAACCACCTCAGCTCAAGAAAAACAATTCACATGTATAAGAAAACAATTCTTATGTCGGAAATTCTATAAAGAAATAAATTAAACACAAAGTATCAATTTTAAACTAAAAATATATACCTTGATTCTTACCAATGAAACCCTGTATCAGATTAAGTTTTAGTTGATTCTTACACATCAAAAAATTTCTTATTGTTCTCAAAAGAAGGTTCTCTAGAAATATCTCTCATCTTTGCTGATAAAAAACTTTCTATAGATGGGATCTAATCCAAGAGGAATTGATTTTTTAGAACAAGACTTCAACTTCCACACCATTCCTTATTTGTCTTCAAGCATTGTCTCTTTGATAATTAACTAAATAATTATAACATAAAAATGGTAAGGAAATAAATTATTCAATAATAGATAAAATTATGAGAAAACAAATCTGGGCTCATTTTTTGGTTTGGTGATGTAAAGCGAATTTGAAATGAAAAAATGGCACTTATATATTGAAAACAAGCATTTTCAGTCATACCAACCACATCATATTTTGTATTAAAGTTAGGTAAATTTCTATATGTCACAAATGAATTATGTTTTTTCCTAAATTATCAAGAAAATACAAGAATGTTTTCTTAGTTTTTAGTGCGGGACACATATTTTTAACTAAATTGTGAGTTTTAAACTAATAATGGACACTTTGATCTATATTGGAAATATCCTGTATCATATTGAGGGGAATAAGACTCCTTCAATCATTATCCTAAATTATCAAAACAATCAACCAAATTCCTTGGATTTGATTATGTGATGCTCATTTTCAAATACAATATAAATTTCAAATTAAAACCAAAAAAATTTAGTAATACTAGTCACACCATGCATAGGATTATGGTGAGACTAATTTATATATGTCACAAATGTATTATGGATCCTAGTCCTAAAGTATCAAAACAATCTAAATTTTTTTGATATGTTTTAAGTATGTCACTTTTATTTTTTACTAAAAAGTTATTTTAAATTGAAAATGAAAAATTTGAGTCATACTAGTCACATCTTGTATAGATGTCATGTGAGACTAATTCTTACATGTCCAAATGAATTATTAATTTTTTTCATAAATTATTAAGACAAATTGAGCATGTTTTTTCAGTCTTTAGTTATTGACCAACGTTTTGAACTAAATTGTAAATTTTAAAATGATAATGGACACTTTGAGTTATACTAAGCACAACGTGCTTCATATTGAGGTGTGGTTGATTCCTACATGTCACAAATGACTTGTGAATTTTTTTCCTGAAGTATCAAAAAAATATAAATAAATTTACTTAGTTTTTAGTATGTCAATTATCATTTTTACTAAAATTTCATCTTAAACATAAAACAAAAACATTGTGTCATACTGGTCACACCATACATCAGATTGATAACAATCTTCACAATAGATTTTTTGGGAAGTCATGGTTTTTATTCAACTATTGAAAAATCCATTTCTAGATTCATCCTTATGATTTACTTCACATTTTATGAAGCATGGGGTTTCCTCTTCCATTCAAAAGGAACATGTTCTCACTTTTATATATTATTGCAGATAGATGAAATAAAAAAATATATTCCCAAAAGATATGTGAAAAAACTAAATAACTGATAGATAAAAGTTATAAGGAAATTAACAAAAAATATTAGACAAAATGATGAAAAAAATAAGTAAATAATTAGTAGGAATTAAACTTTTCATTATGTTTGTATATACCCTTGATGCATCTTACAATTAGTTTCATGTTTTAGAAGGAATTGGGTTTCCTCTTCCATATGAAAGTAACATGTTCTCTCTTTTTTAGCATGTTTTAGTTAGTTGAAGGTAAAATCTGACTTCCCAAAAGTTATGTGTAAAAAACTAAATAATTTTTAGATAAAAATGATCAGGCAATTTACATAAAATAATAGATAAAATTATGAAAAAAATGAATAATCAAGTAGTATAAATTCACTTTTCCATGATGTTTGTAAACATTCATGACTCGTATTATGATTCACTTCATGTTTCACGAAACATGGGTTTTCTTGTTCCATCTAAAAGGAACATGTTCTCTCTTTTCTAGCATGCTGCAGTTAGTTGAAAGAAAAATATGAATTCCCAAAATATCTATGAAAAAACTTAATAAGTATTACATAAAATGATAAGGAAAATAACATAAAAATAAAAGATAAAATGATGATAAAATTAACCAAATAAGTAGTATAAATTCATCTTTTCATGATGTATTTATACATTCTTGACCCATTTACCTATTTCCATTATCTCAATCATAGCCACAAAGTCCAATCAATCACGATCATGAGTAGATTTAATCAAATGACCCCAAATTGAGAAAAATAATCCGCCTATATAAGAAAAAAATTATTATGTTATTAATACTATAAAGAATAAAATTAAACACAAATATGAAATAATACATTAATAAAATGCCAATTTTAAACCAAAACCAAGTTATTTGAGTCATACGAGGCACACCGTATATCATATTGAAGTGTGGATTATTCCTAAACATAAAAAATGACTTTTGTATAATTTTCCTAAAGAATCAAATCAATCCAAATGAATTTTCATAGCTTTAATTATTTGACCACACTTTTTTACTAAAATGTCAATTTCAAATAAAAAACACTCTTGGAGTCATACCGGTCACACAATGGATCAGATTAAGGTATGTATGATTCCTACATATCACAAAATAGTTATGGATCATTATCCTAAAGTATCAAAACAATCTGAATGTGTTTTCTTATTTTTGAGTATGTCACTTATCTTTTTCACTAAAATATCATTTTAAACTGAAAAAATGAACTTTGAGTCGTACCAGTCACATTGTATATTGGTTTTATGTGAGACTAATTCTTAAAAGAAACATTGTATATTGGTTTTATTTGTTTTTAACTAATGTCTAAATTTAAAAAAAATAAGAATTAGATAAATTTTTTAAGGAAATTAACTAAAAAAATTAGATAAAATTATGATAAAATATACTAAATAAGTTGTGGGAAGTCACATATTCATGATGTCTATATATATTATGTCATAGTGTATTTTGTCTATTATTTTCTAAAAAAATTATTTCCTCCAGTATACTTCTCCTTGATAAACATTTCAAAAATAATATATAATCATTATGATTCTAATTATTCACATCCCATGTGTATCTCTAAGGTTGTATCCCATACTAGATCACAAACATATTAGTTAATCACATAAATTTTTTTCCGAGAAACATTATGAAACCATTTATACTACCCACTCATCTCTAAATAAATTTACTTATTCTTTTGAGTACGTATACTTTTGAAATCTTCATAGTAATAAAAAATATAGGCAATAAATGATTATGAAATATTTTTAATTAATTTTTAATTAATTTTTTTAAATTACCTATTTAGGGATTCTTGACGTTTGATGACATGTGATGTCTTTCATAATTTTGAAAACATAATCTCCACAAATTTTATTGTTATCTTTATTTGAATAAGGAAGAAACATTAAACAAAATAAGTCAATTATTTTGAAATAAGTTTTGGTAGTAAAATATTTCTATATATACCTTAATTTGTTTCCATTTGAAGTTATCTAAAGGATTCGTATTTTCAGTCACTGACCACATATCTTGACTTAGCCTATATTCATTGATAACCCTATTATAAAACCAATCTTATTAAAAGAAAAACTAAAAAATATAATTCAAATTTCAGCTAAAAATGTTGATTGAACTTCATTACAAATTCACAATACACATCATGGGTGGTCATTTTGTTGGAAATCCAAGAATTGGATCCAAAAATAAAATATTGGGTTATCCATATTGATGGTGATCAACATCTAGTGCTTCCTAAAAAAACAACCAAGTAATGGAAAAATAAAAATATATTTTATATGTTTATATTTCATAGTTTTACCCCTACATTATAAGAATAAAAAATTTTATGTCTTCTATTATTTTATTCTCTAATTCCTCAATTATCTTATCTTTTTTCTCATCAATTTCATTAAACTACAAATAAATTTTATTCATAGAAATGATATAGGTATTAATGAATCCAAACAGCGCTTCATAAAGTTTTCTCTTTATAGGTTTGTAATATAAATGCCTGTAGAAAATATGAATAGTTATTAACCTTAGTGAAAACATTAGATCATTTTTTAGAAAGAAATATTTTCAAAATGTACATTATGTATATATTCACAACTAATACACTGAACCATTAAAACATGAGAATCTCATTTATACTCTCGAGACCAACCACGTATTTAATGAAAGTTCCAAATATTTCTTCTTTATATGGAATATTATATATATTTCCATATTTGAATGTGGTGTATGCATGATTTTGTAGTGATAATAAATGTTTCATTGGAACTAGCTGGGAGAAGGTGCTCCCAAAAGGTCTTTTTTTATTGGTCAATTCAGTAGATTGTCTTGATCCAACCTTTTTTCCCCATTTTTTTATCCATTTTTAATACCATACATCACTTCATACCTTTTTCATCAACTTTTAAAAAAATAACTTTCAAAAATCAGTTAAGGATATACAATATAAAATCTTTATAAGATTATACATCAATGTTATAAAATTTCCAATAGCATCATTAACCACTATAATATCCAGATCATTAAATATAATAGAAAACTCACTGCTCAACTCTTGAGCTACTTCAATCCCCACTCTCATGTGATCTTTCTTGAGTTCTTTGTTGTGTAGTTTGTCTCTCAAGATATTAAACGCCACAGTCCTCACAATAAGGTGGTGTATGGGTGTTTATAGATAGAATCCACACTAAACTTTACCCTATATAATTGTAGTAATATAAAGTTTTCAAAAGTTTTTTTATTTACATTTCAGATAAAATCTAATGGAAAATTTGATTAAATCGGGTAAGGTATGCGGTTGAGGGGAATGACTTGTCTAAAAGCTAGTGGGGTCAAATCACTATTCATGTACTGATCTTTTTTCCATGTCTGGATCACTTTGATCATTTTTCATATATATTTCTTCCAAACCAGACCAGAAAATAATATATTTCAAAGCATCTATTTTCACCTAAAATACTTTAATCATCTTATATGTACCTTATTATGGTTTTTTCTTCTCAAAATATTTTTTAGGAGACACTCCTAAATCTACACCTCTAACACAACCATATAGTCGTAGTTTCTTCAAAGAAAGTAAAAGTAGTTTTTCTTTCAATACGGTCACTACTGATTTTTATGTCTAAATTGTATAAAAACAGATGAATATAAATAGATATTTTTATAAAATACTATTACAAAACATAACAAATTACAATTATGTCATACTTAATCATGTTTCTCATACAAATTTTTTTCTTTCATCAACTAGTTTACCCTCCTTATTTATGAAGGCATCTTTCTATAGCACATGACATGGGATGGAAATGGATTCATATTTTCATTTATCAATATACATATAAAAAAGGAATATATATTGTTTCTTATCACATAAAAATTTTATTATTTATTTAAAATACATACCAATTTCTTCTATAGTGAAGCATACTCTATCTTTGCTTTGTGATAGGGGTACATTGGTTTTGATGCATGTTATTTATTTTCATTAGTCCTTTTCTGTTTCAAAAATTAACAATTATGAATCGAATTGGATAAAATAAATAATGTCAAATAATTTATTATCAACTAAAATTCACCTTAATTGATTTATCATTATGAAAACTAATGAATTCATATTGTTTTTTCTAGTTTATAATGTGTGAATAAGTAACTGGTGGGTGGGGATTTACATTCCCCTCAACATCCCTAAGATAAAACTTGGTAAGAAGAGTCTAGAAGACTTTATGGAATTTTATTATGGACATTAAGACATATTTCTTATAGAAATTGTATAAAATAAATAAAATTTACCTGGAATAATGAAAATTAAATCAAAGATTCTTTATATAATTTCTTGGTAAAATAGATAAAGTGTATCGTAACATTTACTTTATATCTTCTCGAAGGTTTTTCTTTACTACTGGCTAGACATGCTCCATGAATCTATATCAATTTCTACATTCATCCATTGTGGCTCTAACATAACTAATGAACATTGACTTATTGGGGCCAATAAGTTGTCTACATTGATTCCACATAATCCCAAATTTTATACCCTTACTTCTTTCCTTTATAATTTTAGTCAACACTATGATATTGTCTCATCCTTTTTTTTCATCAACATGTTGTTGATACCCTAATAATTCTATTTTTTAGCATCAACAGTCTAATCTTCCATAATATTGGTAACATCATCATGTGTAAAAGGAAATGTCCATATGATTACTCAAACAATTAATTTAGATTATTTATATATTGTAGAGAAAACATAATATTATGAGGAAATTCATATTATATTAAAAAACACATTAACTACTCATTAAAATATATTTATTTTTTTAAATGTTGAAGGGATTTGGATCCACTATTTAGAATTCAAATCCCCTATTTGTGTTCGAATCTAACATATAAGATATTTTTTACATTGGGAAATCTATGAACTGATTATGATATCCTAATAAGAAAGTCATCCTTGATTGAATTTTCTTCTAACCCAATAGTTGTTTTATTCAATAGTAGGACAATCAACCAATCATTTTTTACTAGGTCTGAGACATAAAATACCTACATTTCTTGTGATTCCATTAGAAACAACTCGTCATTTTCTACTTCCACACTAAATTTTACCTTCACAAAGCTAATTTCATAAACTTTCATTGCACACTTTTTTTAAACCCATTTGTAATAGAAAATCAACACTTGGAATTTTTTATAATCCAACTTGTATATTTATTCAATAATTACCAAATATAACACATTCACATAAATTTAATTTTTATCCCTAGAACCAGATATGTGAATCACTTCTTTCACAATCATAACTCTACTATTATGCATCTTATTGCGGCCATCATGTTCTTTCGTATCAAATTTATAACCATTAATTTAAAAACCAATGTAAGAAATTAAATTTTCATTTAGTCCCTTGTATATCCATCAAAGACATTCGGTAGTTGATTTTTTAGATTACTCTTTCCAAATATAATCTCAGAACCATATTATAAACTATTGATTATGTGTATATGATATCCATCCTTCCTCCCTTGATGGATTCAAATATATAATAATTGATTTGTGGGCTTAAACATATGGATCGACATTATCATTATAGGTAAAATGTAAAGGTTATATTTCTCACACTTTATGATAATAATTTTAATAAAATATCTTCTGAAAATCCATTTTCCCATAAGGTGTCCAATGTGATGAGACTTTAGGAGACTGATGCTATCAACATCTGATAGGTAATTGGTACAAAATTTAAAACTTTCTTCAATAATATATCATTTTTTAATAGAACCTTCTATCTGACTTTGATTGATGATTTACCCTTTCAAAATCTTCATATACCATTCAATGGGGTACATCTATATATAATAGATAGGACCACATAATTGAACCACTCTAAAAAAGTGAACCATTAGGTAAACCGTTATATCAAAGAATGATGGTGGGAATAATATATCTAATTCAAATGATATGAATAAAACCTCTTTATTCATGCTACAAAACTTCACCAAGTATAAAAATTTAATGCATATGGATTTGAGAAAAAATGAAGAGTTTGGTTACTATATATCATAAATTTTTTGGAAGAATGAAATATAAATCAATAGGAATCAAATATTATATCAAACATGGAATTCATTTGATTGTAGTTCCTGTAAATTAAAATTAGTAATTTACAAGAAATTCTTGATATTTGATGAATACCCCTCTAGAAAGTTTACACCATTAAGGAAAATTAAAAATTCTAGTTCTTTTTTTCTGGATGGAGTGGAATCTGATAGAGGAAGAAAATTCCAACCTTTACCCTTTACCAGGGCCAACTCTTACCTTATTCCCTTGTCAATCATGTCCAACCAAGCTTGATGCCTTATTTTTTTAGGAAAATTTATTAATTTTATAATAATACTATAAAATAAATTTTTTTACATGCATGACATCAATAAAATTTACAACATACAAACAATTTTAGTATGATAATTCAAATAAAACTGGTCACTTTTTCAAACCTGATTTCAAAAGGATTTTCAAAAATGGTTTATCGAAAATAGTCTCAATATATTTTACATTATATAATAGTTTATTTTCTATTAGTGGAGACGGTTTTTACCTTTTCCAATATTTCCATCAATTTTTATCATCCATGATCAGTATTTATACTGCTAAGGTAAAATTTACTGATGTCCTGAATACACATTTTTTCGAGGAATGTCATACCCCAACCATGATTTTATTTTATTTTATTTATGTTGTGATTTTGGATCTTTTAGTTGAGTCTTGGGTTGAGTGTCCCAAAATATTCTTTGGTTTTTGGTGGTTTTGGTTTTCTTTTATCCCTGTGCATGGTTATTACAAAAGGTATTGGGAAAAAGTGGCACAATGAGGAGTTTCTAACACCCATTATGTAACTAAATTGTGTTTAAATAATTTTAGGATCTGTGGGTGGACTCTCCTTGTATTTGGGGTGACATTAGAGGTATTTTTGGGTAATTTTTTGGGTTTCACAGTTTGAGCATGGTTTTCCCAAATCGTGCATCTTAAATATGTATTTTTTAAGAATGTTTCTAATAGTAGTCGCATGGTTTGCACATCGTTAACAAAACCATGTAGAAATACCATATAAACCTTTAAAACCAAAATAAATTTTATTTTAAAAACTATATTTAAGTGATTACACCTCCCATTTTATTCCTTATCGGTTGGTTATTCATTAGAGGGATCCCCCCTTCATTCTCCATAATCTAGGGATATTTTTTGTTTTATTTCTCAATAAAGGTTAGTGATTATTCATAATTTTTTCATAAAATATTCCCCATCCCTATTCACTAATTAACCAATCTCATTTCATTATTCTGTTTTGGATTTTACCCCTCTTGTTAAATCCCTAGGGTTAGGGTTGGTGGATTTTGGTCTATTTCATTGACGTTAGCATGTACAAATCATCTTTTGTGGCGTATTCTTCCTCCTCCAGAAGTTTTTTCGCATTCACATGTCATTGATGTTGGTATTTTCATCCATTTATTTTCCACTAGATTTTGTTAATTCTTAATCATTTCATTAATTCTTAAAACCTTCAATATTATTTTTATGGATAGTTAGTATAAATTTTATTGGTGTTTTTATGAAGGAAAATTGGTGTGAATTGGTTTTTCAAGGGATTTCTTAAATATTCCCATATAAATATATATGCACACCAAGTGTTTGATAAAATGTCAATTAGTATTTTTAAATGAATTTGGGTATTTTTAGGGTGTTTTTGGATTTGGTTTTTTCATGGGATGATTGTGATGTGAGCCTTTTGTGCGAGTTGTAGTAATTTTTTTTATTGGTGCATGTGTGTGACTTTTTGCATTTAATAGTTTCTTTAAAAATTATTTTGGGTACTTTATTGGTCCTACATGGATACCTAAAGAGTTTCCTTATACTTTTTCACATCCATGGGTGCATGAGGTTCACATAAGTATGGGAATTCAAATAATGATGTCATTTAAAAATGATTTTTTCCATGAACCTTGATTTTTTGAAAGGTTTCTCCTTCTATCCCTATTTATTTTCCCAAAATGGTTATTTGAATATAAAATGATTTTTTGGTTCCTTGATTTAATTTAAAAGTGTTTTCAAATGTTTTACTATTTTTTGGACCATTTTTCACTTTGATTCGTTCTTTGAAAACTAAATTGTATAAGGTCCTATTTTACACTTCCCAAGTTTGTGGTGTGTTTTATCTTCGTTCTGTAGAGATGTTTGGAAATGGTTTTGAAAATATATTTGGATTTTAAATATTAAATTTATTGTTGGTAATTTATAGTGTTTTTTAAATTATTGTGGTTTTGGAAATATAAATGCCTAGTGGAAACTTGGTGTGCGTTGATAAATGTTTTGAAAGATTATGTGATGTGAAGTCTTGGTTGGAACTTGCGAAAGGATTATTGAAAGATGAGAACCCCTATAGAGGAGTCCCCAAGGGTTGGTTATTGCATAGAGGGTGTTAGTTTCTAGGGTAGGCTAGTATGGTGGCAATAGGTAAGGTGAGTCATGCGTTCGGGGGCCTCCTCTTTTCACCATGTACTATTACCATAGGGTTCCTGGGAATATTTTACAGGGTTGAGTAGTGGTTTCTTATCAACCTTGGTTAGATGGGTTGGTGCCCCCATGTAATTTATAGGGCTTGGTGGGATGTTCCACTTGATTGTCTTGTTTAGAGTTTCCAATTGGTTGTTGTCTATCGAGATGCACCATATTCCAGTATGTGAGTCTGATTTCAGTACATCCCAAGATCACTCTATGGATTTTTAGGAAACACCCATGGTTACTATCTATATTTTCTTGTTTATTTTTCTGTTGAAGTTGGTTTTCTATTTGGTATCATTTTATTTTATTTTTAGAATATCCTTGTATCACTTGTTCTAGATCCATTTGTGGAATTTTGTTTATCAAATGGTAAATTTGTTTTGAAAATAGGAATGTGGAATGTGTTGTTTTGAAAATAAGAATGTTTTGTTTTTTTATTAAAAATAATAAATACCCATTTCTTTATATGTATTTTTAACTAGTTTTTATGGACTGTTTCAGGAAATGAAATGTATTGATTCTATGGTGGTTTCTTACTGGGTTGTTAAATCTCACACCCTACATGTACAATTAGGTGTTAGTAGGTCAGAGAAACTTTGCAGGTCCACGTTTCTAGTTTGAGTTGACTTTGGATCAGGTTGGTCTTGTGGTTAGTGGCGACTAAGAGGTCATGTGGAGATCATGTGTGAATTATTTTGTTTTAGTTTGGTATTTAATTTTTATTATGTTTAGTATTTGTTGTATTTAGAACAATTTTTATATTTATTGATGTTAAGTTGTTGGATTTTTCTGTGTGTTCATTTTTTGGTATTTTGATCCTAGTTTTTTGGGAAAAATCATTCCCATAGTGATTACTTTGATGCTTGACACTAGTTTCTATCCCATGGGGATCAGGAATGCCCTTTTGGATATGTCTTAGACTAGTTCAGATATCGGGTTCGATGGAATATTGGCTTATCTTGCAACAAAAATGGTATCCTAGTAGACCCTTTACTATTTGGGGTGTCAGGTAGATTGTAGACTAGGGTTGTTGAGACTCGAGAGGTAGGTATAAGAAGAACTTCATGAGCCCTTTTTCATTCTGATCCTTGATTTACCAAGGGTAGTCCAAGATTTGAGTCTTTTTTATTTATTTTGGATTAAGGAATGACATGGAGGAGATCCACTGTCATGGTGTGATCTCACATAGAGTAGTAACCCATGTTGAGTTTATTTGCACAGTTTTATGTCCTTGTAGTTGTTGATTCTTACTTGGGTAATAACCCAATAACCATGTCATTATGATATGCATGGCTACTATATTTATATCCTAGTAGTTTGGTGTGTGTTGTGATTTGATTTTATTTTGGTCATTGTGGGTTAGTTTTGATATGGAAAATGATTTTCATAAAAAGATATTTCAATTGGAAAAAAAAATTTAACCATTATCTTTGTTGTAAAAGAAGAATTTTATATTTGAATTGGATTGTTAAAATTGGTTTTAATAATTATAAAGACACCTTGAAATAATATGGTTTTGAAATCAAAATGGGATTGGTGGTTTTGAAAAGATGATTCTAGTTTTTTGTGATGTTTTTATTAAGGGATAGTAATTTTGATTGATTTTTTCATCTTGGTTAATCTTTTTGTTTTAATTTTGATTTTGGTTTTGTGTTTTTATGTTGTTCAAGATATACCTCCCCAAAATATCCTAATAGATTCTAGTAGGCCTCATCCTATTTCAAGTTTTTCTTAGTTGTGGCCCATATTCTGTGATAATTGAGTTTCATTAGAGGCAGTAGAATGGATTGAGGAAGTTGAGTGTTTCTTTATATCATTGGGGTCTCCTGAATCTGTTAGAGTCCTACTATTCTGGGTTTGTTTTAGGGTCCTACTTTGGATTAGCGGAAGGTGGTTTCTCCTTCATCAATGCAAGTTGGGATGATGTGGGAAGTGTTTAAGAGTGTTTTTTTTCAAATGTTTTATACCTGAGGAGGTGAATACAAAAAAATTAGAAGACCTCAAGAGTATTCATTATGCACAGGGGATAGTAAAGGCCTATGTTGAACATTTCAAGGAGATGGTTTCTTTCTCTTTGGAAATAGTATCGCATGATCTATTGAAATATTATATTTTCATTATGGGACTTCATCTAGAGATCAAGAAGATACCTCTCTCATCTAAGGATATTCATTTCAAGATGTTTTTGGATGAAGCGTTCCAAGTTGAGTTGGTTTCCAGAGCACAAGTTGGCATTCGGGTACCTCTTCTTGCTTGTGGAGGATCCCTATATGGTGAGGAGTGCATGTAGGTGGGACTTTTCCTTGAGGAGTATCCTTTATTACTTTTTTTCTATCATGAATTGGACCTCACACTCGTATTCTTTCAGTGTGGCTGGTTTGGGCATTATAATTCATCTTGTCGCAATCCTCCAAAGGCTTTCCATCATTTTGGTCATTTGGGTCATCTAGAGAAGTTTTGTAGAAATAATTTCCTGAAGAAGAAATTTTTACTAGGGGATGTCAGCTTCTGGCTGCAAGGAAGTAGATGCTTCAGCCATCAGGCTCCAGCCATAGGCCCTAAAGTGAGGCTCCTACGTAGTTAGGGAATTTTCGAGGGTGTTGTGATCCTTTCCCCAACATTTGTCTCCAATATAAAGTGGAGATGGTTTAAATTCCCTATTATAGTTTTCTTTTCTATAATGAGATCATATCTCTATTAATAATACCTTGATAAACCTATTCAATCATAATTTTAATGGTTAAGTTTATCTTAATATGAATCTTTAAATGGTCATCCTTTATGAATCAGTTTCTTGTTTTCATTCATGCTCATTTTGGAGATTTTCATACTTGTGGAAATGATTAATTATAGTTTTTTCTATGTTTATTTTTGATACCTTTTGTGGTTTTTCCCCTTAGTGTGGGAGGTTTTTAGTTTTTATTGTAAGTTCCTCTGTTATTTGTCCCATTGTGGCATTATCGAAAGTTTCCAATTTAAATGTTTTGATTTTTTATTGAAAAGTTCATGTTTTTTGGCTTGGTATAAGGTCACGCATAGCTAGCACATAGTTAGAGAAATTGTTTGTCTTAGCCTAGGTAACCATGAAACTAATGGTTTGGGGTCTTGGTATGGTTCACAGTATTCACTTGATTATGGAAACCATATGGAAAGAGTGTGGTATAGTTCTGTAATTCAGAAGTGACATATTTCATGGTTGGAACAGAGTTTGGGAAACCTTATAGTCATACCATGCAAGGTGCCCCTATTCTTTAGTATGGTGCACAAGTTTGGTGCATATTTTTTCAAACTTTATGGCCAAACCATGTGAATTTACCAAATCATTAAAAATGTGAACTTCTTGTTTACCCCTCTGATGTTTTAACCCTAATTCAGGTTTCCCTTTCTATTGGGGGAGTTATTTGTTTGTTTTGGGAGTTTCTCCATTGGTTCGATCTAAGGTAGTGTCAGGGTGTTATCCTGGTTCTTGTGGTGGGGAGAACATTATCGTGTTCTTCTATTGTACATAGTGTTGTGGTTTCTCTTAAGTTTTGGTCAGTTGTGAATTTTGAAGTGAATGTTCACACCATGTTTTGTGGTTTTGTTTGGATTCTTTTGAGTTTAGTATTGAGTTCTATTTACCATACGGTTAGGTTACTTTCTAGGGGAAGAAATTGTTTTTGGTGGGGAGAATTATCACACCCCAACCACAGTTTTTTTTTATTTCTTGATGTTGGATATTTTGTTTGAGGCTCGGGTTGAGTGTCTTGATATATTCTTTGGATTTTGGTTGTTTTGGTTTTCTTCTAGCCCTATGCAGGGTGATTGTTAAAGGTGGTAAAAAGTGGCATGGTGAGGAGTTTGTGACACACATGGTGTCACTAAATTTTGTTTAAATCATTCGAGGATTTTTGGGTGGATTCCCCTAGTGTTTGGGGTGTCAGTTGAGGGTTTTGGGGAAATTTTTCAAGTCTCGCTATTTGAGAATAGTTTTCCCAAACCATGTATATTAAATATACAACTTTATAGAATGTTTGAAGTAGAAGTCATATGGTTTACACACGGTTTAGAAAACCGTGCAACAAAACCATCTATCCCATTAAAACCTAAATAAATTTTATTTTAAAACCCTAAATTAAGTGATTTCCCCTCCCATTTGAATCCATGTTATTTGGGAATTTAATAGAGGGATCCCCCCTTTATTATCCTTCATCTTGTACCATAATTTGGGAAACTTTTCACCAAAGGATAGTGATTATTCATGATCTCTTCATCAAATCTTTCCATTCCTATTCTCATATATCCCCTCTCTTGTTTCATGGTTCTATTATAAATTTGGACCCTCTTCGTTGAACCATAGGGTTAGGTTTGGTTGATTTTGGTTGATTTATTTAATTTTAGGGTGTTCATATCATCTTTTGGGGTGTATTTTTCCTCCTCCAAATTTTTTATTGCATTCACACGTCATTGAGGTTGGTATTTCCATCCATTTCTTTTCCAGAAAATTCCATAATTCTTAATCATTCCTTTAATGCTTTAAACCTACTATAATATTGTTGAGGTTTGTTAGTATAAATATTTTTTTTCTGTTTTTATGATTCAAAATTAGTGCAAATTGGTTTTTCAAGATATTTCTTAAATATGCCTATGTATATATGCATGCCAAGTGTTTGATAAAATTCTAATTAGTATTTTAAAATGAATTTGGGTATTTTGAGGGTGTGTTTGGATTTGTTTATGTTTTTTTTTTCATGAGATGATTGTGATATGATCCTTGTTTGTGAGTTGTAGTGGTTTTTTTTATGGGTTCACATGTGTGACTTGTTGTGTTTAATGGTAAAGAAATGGGATTTTCTTTAAAAATTGTTTTTGGGTTCTTTCTTGGTCTAAAATGGATACATGAAGAGTGTAAATAGACGTTGGAACATCCATAGGTGCACAGGGTACACACATGGATGAGAATTGAAATGATGATGGCATTTTAAAATGATGTTTTAAATGGACCTGATTTTTCAAAAGGCTTTTCCTTTCATCCCTCTTTATTTACCCTAAATGGTTATTCAATTTCTAAATGATGTTTTGGATCCTTGAGTGAATTCTAAGTTGTTTTCAAATGTTTTATTAATTTTTTGGACCATTTGAAACTTTGAGATGTTCTTTGTAAACTAAATTTTATAAGGTCCCATTTGTCACTTCTCAAGTTTGTGGTGTATTTTATGTTGTTTTGAAGAAGGGTTTGGAAATGGTATTGTAAATAGGCCTGGATTTGAAATATTAAAGGACCATTTATTATTTTATATTGTTTGTGAAATGATTATGGTTTGGGAAATATAAATTCCCATTTGGAAACTTGGTGTGTTTAGAGAAATTTTTAGAAAGAGTATGCGATGTGACGGCCTAGTTAGAACCTACGAAATGATTTTTTTGAGATGGGAACCTCTATTGAGGATTCCCAAATGGAGGTTTATAACATAGGTGGTGTCGTTTTTGGGGTAGGAAAGTGCAGTGGTGGCAGGTAAGGTGATTCACGCATGTGAGGGCCTCCTCCTTTCACCGTGTAATATAATCATGGGGTTCTAAAGTATCTTTTAGAGGGTTGAGTAAAATTTTCTTGTCAACCCTGATTAGATGGGTTGGTACCCCTTGACTTTATAGGGATTTGTGGGACATGCCACTGGATTGGCTAGTTTAGAGTGGATAGTTTTTTTATTAACTATAGAGTTGCACCATACTCTAATATGTGAGTCCAATTTGAGTATGTTTAGGGATCACTCTAGGGATGTTTAAGAACCACCCATGGTTACTATCTATATGTTCTTGTTTATTTTTCTATTTCACTTTTTTGTCTTTTTTGTATCGCTTTATATTATTTTTAGCATAGCCTTGTATCACTTGTTTTGGATCCATGTGTGGAATTTGGTTTCTAAAATGGTAAATTTGTTTTGAAAATGGGAATATGGTGTGTTTTTTTTTTGAAAAAGGGAATGTTTTGGTTGTTTATTAAACATGATAAAAAACCCATTTCTTCATATATATTTAAAACTAATGTTAATGGACAGTTTTAGGAAAGTAAATGTATGGATTTTGTGGTATTTTTCTACTGATCTCTTAAAGATCACATCCTACTTGTATCATTTGGTATTGGTAGTCCTGATATTTTTTGCAGATCTAGGTTTCTGGTTTAAGTTACCCTTGGTGCAGGACGGTCTTGTGGTTAGTGGGTACCAATAGGTCACATGGAGATTGTGCAGGCACAATTTTGTTTTAGTTTGGTTCGTAACAATGAATATTTCAACCAAACTGAGTGTGTGCATTCCTTACAAATGGGACACCCCATAATTCCTTTAATACTATATCGTAACAAATTTACACAATAATGAAATTCATTTAACATTCTGAACAATATGGACCTCAATCTAAATTCATCACTTCTATGAGAATCATACATTGTAACACATGTATGCCATATCAGTTTCAGATATTCGATCAATGAATCCAAATAGAAATCAAAATCATTATCGTGTTTTTTTCTAGATATAAGTAGAGACAATATAATTTATTTTCTCTTCATGCATAACCATGGTGGAAAGTTATAATTTAGAAACATAATTGTACATGTACTATGAGTACTACTCAATACATCAAAAGTATTTAATTTATCTATAGATAATGTAAGATGGAAGTTTCTCATCTAATTTCCTTATTCAGGATACTCGTAATCATTTTTCTTCCACTGAGGAGAGTCTTTTGTATGATGTAGTTTCCATATTTAATTATTGTATATACATTATATTTCAATTTTATTATGATTTTCTAACATCTATATAGTCTTTTAATCCATCGAATGATAAGAAAGTACCATACATATTTTTAAGGACTTGATTAATACTTCATGTATTGATCTATGCCACACTTAGGGAATTTTAGTAGTGATTCATAGTCCTTTTGAAACAATAATCTGTCATTTTGACAAGCATTTATTTTTTTATACATCATGACCATTGAACATATCATTCTTTTAGCATTATATGTTTATAAAGGAAGTTCATTTTCTTCTGGTGGCATATCATTCAAGAAAACGTAGTTCTATAAATTTGGTGTTTCTCCATCTACTTCCAAATATCAAATTATATAACTTCAATATAGATGAAAATGTTGTGTATTTAGTAAAATCAGTATACAATGGCATATTAGTATATATATTTAACTTCGCAAACAACTTTTGACAATAATGAAGGTCATCTTAAATTTCCACTTTCACTTCTTCCATATGATCTCCATCATCATTACAATAGTATTCATATCAAATGATCCATTATCTAGAGTTTCATCGCATCCAGTGTGTACATTTAGTTTTTTCCCATGTTTAGTCCAATATATATAGCTATAATATATTCTATGAAAAATCAGATGTCCTTCCAACTATACAAGACAAGTTTTTCCTGAATAACAATAATGTAAACATGGAAAAAGGATTTAATAAGGGTCTTATGAATACTCTACTTCAAATTTGATGAACCCTTTAAATATATATTCATACTCTTTTATCATATGATTAGTGTACATCCATTTTCCATTTATATCTATACAATTAGGTTCATAAAAAATTAATCTTGTATAAAAACTAAAGAAGTTCACATAAGATATCCATAATCAAAGGATAAAATTATAGATAATTCTAATAAGAGTAACCAAATATTTGATTGTTCTAAATAATTTTAGCATGCTTTGAAAGAAATGTGTAATTAAATTTAAGAAAATAATTATTCTATTGATGGTAATTGTTATCCTCTAAATTAATCCAAAATGATCCCTGATACCCGATATGGGATGACTAATTCTAAGAGTAGTTCAAGAAACATAGGTTCATGTACATAAGTGATGGGCGATGTGTCTCAGGAAAAAATGAAATAATAATTGTTTGGGAGATGAAGTTTATGAGGAAGATAGTTCTCCCCATAAATATAAATTTTATTGGGATG
This sequence comes from Viscum album, assembly GCA_963277665.1. NCBI lineage: Eukaryota > Viridiplantae > Streptophyta > Magnoliopsida > Santalales > Viscaceae > Viscum > Viscum album. Next base: position 500,523,560 of record OY728140.1, read on the forward strand.
GGTAGTTAGTGAAGCATTAGGAAACATTTCTTAGTTTGGTGCATAAAGCTGAAAACAGAAGCAAAAATTGTATGATCCCTATAAGGGGATCCTTGATTGGGGTGACTGTGAGAAGGATTGGCTATATGGTCTTACACACACTCATTCTGAGATAACTATTTCAATTTCAACATTCATAGCAAGCCTTCAAATACTCTGTGAAAAGGAAAAGGCCTTTGGCATGATGACAAAATTTTAGAAGCACTTAGCTTCAAATGAGTCCAAGTTTGCGGGACAAGGGTAGTGATGAATATGTTATGTGTTGGATAGAGTTAGTGTAATGTCCTTTACATGGTGTTATTATCACCCTATATTATGTAGTAGGTGCGATTCTATGTATCTAGGAGGTATCTCAAAGTTAATATGGTCATATAATTTAAATAGATATAGGTTATGTATGAATGATTTTGATTGCAATAACACTTTTATGATAGTGTATTTTTTGTAAAAATATATTTCCTTGGAACATAAAAGTTCATTTAATCACCATATTTTTATATAGGGTTAATGAGCTTGGAATTTCATGAAATGAATGGATATAATAGTAATTGGCGATAGAAGTGAAGTTGGATTCCATGTTACTCCCTTTTTCAGTAGATTATTCTAGACCATGTATTATAGGAATACCAATAAATAGATAAAAATAATAATAATATTGTGTACATGGATTATATTTTAAAAATAATTATATTTTATATATAAAACATGTTTATTCTATTTTAGTGAAAATTAATGGAACGTGAATTAAAAATATATAATTTTATAAAAAATAATAATGTGAATAGCCTATGTAGGAGGATTATGAACCAGAGGATATTCATCTAGCCCAAGGGAATTCCCATGGCCCATTGAAGCTACATTATCCAACTTATCATTAGAAATGTGAATGTCATCCACAAAGGAATCAAATCCATCACATCTAATAGCTTGGAATCAGGTGTTTGGAAAAAATTTATTAAATATTAAGACTTAAGGAACTTGGACCTTAGAGGGACCACTTAGATTTTTTAGGATATATTTCCTAATTATAAATACTATATTATCAAACACATCCCTAAATAAAACGATCATCCATACAAACTCCAAATCATTCAAGAAAAACACAGCTCGAAAATTTTTATAAAGACATCATAAAAAACCTTATCAAATTATTGGAATGAAAACATTAATCATTATAATAAATGAACTAAAAAACGAGTTTCATTCTAATACCTATTTTTTAAAAACTAAAAAACTATTATTCAAAATTCATACTTTCAATGTGTAGATTCATAAAACCAAAATTAAATGAAAATAAATAAAATCAAATCAACTCCAATAAATTTTTTGAAATGATACAAGTTCTTATATATTTTAAGATACGTTAAATAAAAGGATACAAAATACAAGGAAACAAAAAAAAAGTAGAGATAACCCATAAAATATATACTAATTACCTATAAAAAACCCAATAAAACAAATTACAAAAAATATAATTATAAATGACACACATAGACTTTAAAATGAAGTATAAAACCCTCACTAATTAGACTTCTATTATAGCTAAACTTTTAATAAAGGTTATATTGTTGTTAAATGGTATTTAAATTGACATATGTCATGTTCAAAATATGAATGAAAATAATATAATTAATTTAGATAATATAATGACCCTTCTATAAGATCATAAAAAATGATGAAATAAGTTTTAATTTATTCTGTTTAAACCCTCATGTTTCCAAAATCACTTTTATAAATAAAAATTTAACATAATATTATCTGATTTAAAAATAATAAAAAACTGAAATAGGATTAATTTAATAAAGGTTCCAAATGATCATCTATAGTAAATAAAAATCAAACTTTTTAATAATGCTACATTTGAAATCATTTTAAAAAAGATATAATTTTAAAATCTCTTTTTAAAGCACCAAACGATCCTTTGGAACATTTTTTAGGGATAAAAATTTCAAATACCATTTTATTTAACACATTTTTTAAAATGAATTTTATTTCCTAAATAAAATTTAAAATCATATGATGTTTAGTTCAATTGAAAATAGTGTAGAGCATCATAAAAAATCACACGAATAGTCAATTCCATAAATTATAAATAATTTAAGAGCGAAACCCATAAAAGAAAATCTAAAGGATTTTTATGTTATCAAAATCCAAAATTAAATCACATATCAACCATAAAAAACTTTATAATAAATCAAATACCAAAAAAACCCATTTAAAATATTAAAAAATCACTCAAGGAAACTCTTCACTCATTTAATCAGATATTATAGAACCCTATAACAATCTAAGAAGGGAGGAGTGAATCAAGTTACAAATTTTTTTATTTTAGTTAGATAGATCTTTTCCCCACAATGGTAAGAACTTGTTAATCCTTTCTGAGGGAATCATGTGAAAACTAAATACCCATATGTATAAATAGAAACACAACACAATATTTTTATGTAGTTCACCACTAATGGATAGTCTAAAGAGCATACTCCGACAGTGTTTTGATTATACCATAATCCACTAAACTTAAATAGATATTTTGGATTGAAAAATATCAAATATGGTGGCTCTATTCCATGCACACTACCTTTATATGAATTATAGGGATATCTCACTACCTCCCTCGGGTCACTTTTGTTGACTCCTATTTGCTCACTTCTATGGGTAAAATCTCACTCGGTTTATATACTTGAAGGTTACATCAATACATTTGAAATATAAGTATTTTTATATGATTAACATGAGACTTTTCTTAAACCATATCCCTGAATTGATGAACTTGAAATCATTTTTCATTCAAACCATATGTTCAAAATTATTTGTCCACGTAAGTACCTTTCGTGAAACTCCCCCTTCATGAATCTTCCTTTTTTCAAAGATGTTTCAACTTTCATGAATCTATATAATTTCTCAAATCTCCAAGCCTTCATGATGCTCAAAGCCTTCACAAGACTCCAAACTACCATGAAACGCTCATTCCTCGTGAATCTATCAGTCTTCATGAAACTCCCTTTTCTAAAATACCTTAGTGTCAGTTAGTTCTTAACCAGCATTTTTTTAATTCTTCTACTCATGAATAGTTCTTAATTCTCAAATAATTACCTTATCATAAAGCCTTTACAAAATTAGATTGATTATCCCCTTTTCAAAATTCTCTCTATCCCTCAAATGATGAGAGGCTTCCTATTTATAGACATTTCCAACTTCTTGAAACTTTCAATTTCACTATGTATTTTTTGTAAACCTCTTCATTCATGATCAAGAAGCTCCTATTACGTGAAAATATTTAGTTAAATTTTCTTTTAGTGAATCTTCTCATAGTCACATACTTTACCATATTTCCTTTGTTCCTCTTAAATTTTTTATGAATCCTCTTTCCATGAACCATCAAACATTCACAATAATGAATGCCTTCGCGAAGCTTCACATCTTCAGGACACTCTAGCCTTCATGAAACTCCTTTCCTTTTCTATATTTCAAAGATTAAATCTTAGAAATATATATCACTACAAAACAACCCGGGTTTAGCGGCGGTTTTGTGGCGGCGGTTCACAAAACTGCCACTAAACGTTTTCCGTGAAAGGTTTCATGGCAGTTTTTAATAAACCGCCGCAAAACCCATTTTTTTTAAAAAAACTGCGACCCTTTCCCCCACCCCTATCGTTTACCCCACAAACCCTCTCCCCTCTTCCCCGATCCACCCCCGGCAACCCCCGCACCCCCTGCGCCCTCCAGCGACCCCCGCACCCCCCACGTCCCCCACGCCCCCCGCGCCCCCCGCGCCCTCCGGCGAACCCCGCACCCCCCTCGACCCCCAGTGACCCCCGCACCCCCCGCACCCTCCGGTGACCCCCACACCCCCCGCGGCCTCCGGTGACCCTCGCACCCCCGATGCCCCCCGCGACCCCCTTCGATTTTGATAAATTTTAGTTATTTCTTGGTTTGGTAGTGTTGTGTGATATGGTTTCGATGGTTTTATAAATAATATGTGTTATCAATCAATACATTGTGGTTTTCCCTCAATCCTTTTCTATTTGAGGAATATCATCTTGTTTCCAATTTATGTTGTCGAAGGATATTAGGTTCCTTATGTTTATAAGGTAGGTGTATCTATACAAGTGGTTCTAATTTAAAATTTCCTTATATTCTTATTAATTTCTTTGGCTTGTTTCATGAAATTGATGGATTTAAATGGATTTTATGGAAAATATACATGTTTTTAAAGAGGTCTTTCTTCAAAAATGGTTCTTCTCACGAAAAGTGGTTGAATAAATTCTTTAAAGGTTGGATTTGTTTTTAAAATGGGTTTTCAAGATTGAAGTCAAAAGGATTTATTATTAAAATTGTTTTATTATATGTGATCATGGTTTCTAAAAAGATTTTGAAAAACATGGAACATTAGGTGTCCTTGGATGCATTGGAAATATATTTCTCACTCTTTTTTTATGTAATTCCACAAGAGGTTTTATGACACTTTTTTGTGTGTAATTCCACTAGATGTTATATTAGTTGAATCCACCTTAATCTTGGATCGGGGATTCTCTTTCATGTCTAGAACGTGAACCCATAGTTTGGATCCCAAATGGTGGGTTTTTTCATTGATGATTTGTTTATCACATGATGGTATTTTCATGGTTACTTGCTCACACAGTTATATTATAGTGTATCTATGGTTGGGTTTTTCTATGACTACCTGATTTCTTTTATTCTTAACATATTCCTAGATTTTTTGTATATGGTTTTTTTATGAAAATCGAAGGATTATTTTAAAAAATTGTTTTATTTTATGAAAAATATATGTAAACTGGATTTATTTTAAAGATAGAGATATTGAATTTTTGATATTAGAACTTGTAATTTTCTCTTTTTGTTTACTATCTTTGTATAAAGATGGTTTGGTGGTGATAGATGGTCACATAGGGAGATGATAGTATTGTCTATTTTATCATTATGGTTTGGCCTATTTAGATTGAATTTTTTATAATAATGGATGTTTATCTTTATTTTTTATTTTAATTTGGTTTCATAACTTTATTTTCTAAAATAGGATACTACTTTCATGTCTCTTTATTACACATCTCCGTGTATAAGACCCTCTTGGGAGACTTGCCTAGTTTTACCTAGTCGGTTCATTATAAATTGATATCAAAAGGAATATTGAGCCTGGAATGTTACGACACTTCATAGTTTTGGTTTAGTGTCATTGGTAGACTAGATTTAGTAGCACTAAAATTTAGTTAATATATGTGGGATGGTGCCTAGACATCTCACCTCCATGTATGAATTCAAGTTACTATGGGTGGTTAGTTATTTTTGAAAATATTGTCACTTGGTCTTTGTGGTTGATTGAATAAACTAGATTTGGTGTCTATTTAAAAAAAACTATTCCTTTCTTATGTTTTATATTTCATTAATAGAATTCATAAATTCATAAAATTATTATTATTTTAAATCATTAATATGGATTATGGAAGTTGTTCTATGATTTAGGAATTTTCTCATGACTAAAGGGGTTTTCATTTTGTATTTTTTAGACGATTCGTACTAGAATAGGTCTTATGAATCTAAGTGATGGATTTGTGAGACGGGTTTAATAGGATAATCCCTTAGTGGTATCTTCTTTAGTGGAAGTTATAATATGCACTATTCATACTTTGGTTATGAAGGTATTAAAAACCCAAGAGGAGTAGTGGATCATGACTCATAATTTACTAACAAGAATCCACCTATCTTTCATGGCGATAATGGAATCTAGAAATATGAGGAGAGGATTGAGTATATTGGTAAGAGATTTAAAATTCTAAAGATTCCCAAAGAATCTAAGGGGTGGGGGTCAACATATATTCTTGATGGATTGGGAAGGAAATGGTGAGACTCAGTTGTGCATGCTATATTTCATGAGTGGACCAATGTATCTCATTAATGTAGTGGGGATAGAAATTTTTTGAGGTAACATAAATGTGTGATTGACAGTGTTATGATCTTTGTGTATCCCGATATTCTTACTGTTCCTCAATGAGGTGTTCACGCTGTCTCCTAAGGACTAGACTTGTTTGGTTTGTCTGGGCATGCTAAGTAAGTGGTAAATGTGATCAATGAATCATCTTTATTATATTATGCATACTTTATGATCAATTGGTCATCTTTATTATATTATGATTCTACAATCTTACACTATCGTATATTTTGTGTAGGCACATTGTGATATACATGGATAAAAGCTGGATCACATTACCGAGGAACACACCTCAGTATGTTAAGGGTTTGAATGAGTTTTTAGATTTTGCGATTTCTAATCGATCCGTTGAAGGGAGAATAAGATGTCGATGTCCTAAATGTAAATTTAGAACATGGTTGAAGAGAGATGAAGTTTATGAACATTTAATATTGAAGCAATTCCTTGGTCAATATTTGTGTTGGAATTGGCATGGAGAATCGAACAATACAGAAAGATTGATCACTGATGTTAATCCACAGAATGAGGTCCCAAGTTCGTCGACAATGGAAAATGAAATGAAAAACCTCATAAATGATGCATTCGGCACTGCAAGACCCCACTATCAGCATCAAAACATATCAGAACAACCAGAAGAGGGTGCTACAAATTGCAACGTGACAAGTGATGTTTTTGAGACTGTAACACAAGTAGATCAAGATTGGAACATATCATTGGATCCTCCTCTTGATTCTGTAGAGCAAAATGTAATGGAAAACTTCACTGATAAAAATGTGTTTCATGATTTAGTTGACAATGGAAATCAACAGTTGTATAGTGGGTGTCTGAAATATTCAAAGCTTTCATTTCTGCTGAAGTTGTACCATATCAAATGTCTATATGGAATTACAAATAAGGCAATGTCTATGATATTGTAATTGATTCGTGATGCATTTCCTGAAGCAAAAATCCCAGAATATTTTTATGATATGAAAAAAGTTGTTAACAAGCTTGGTATGAATTATATAAAAATACATGCGTGTCCCAATGATTGTATGCTTTATTGGGGAGAGGATTCAAGTAGATAGAATTGCAAGAAATGTTCTTCTTCTAGATGGCAGTCAAAGGGTGGTGTTGGAAGTCTGACTGAACATAATTTCATGAAGAAGAAGAAAATGAACACACCTGAAAAGTTTTTCCATTACTTTCCTTTGAAGTCGTGATTGCAAAGATTATTCATGTCATCAAAAACCGCCGAACACATGAAGTGGCATTCTGTAGATAATAACAATAATGGGATAATGAGACATCCACGAGATTACCAATCATGGAAGACATTTTATTCATTACATCCAGATTTCTCAGCTAATCCTAGGAATGTTCGATTGGGATTGGCTGCCGATGGATTCAACCCATTTGGGACTTTGAGTACAAGTTATAGCATTTGGCCAGTTGTTTGGATACCTTATAATCTGCCTCCGTGGATGTGTATGCAACAATAATCTTTTATCATTTCAATGATTATTCTTGGAAAACAAATGCCTGGAAATGATATTGATATATACTTGTAGCCTTTGATTGAAGAATTGTAGGAGTTATGGAGTAACGGTGTTGAGACATTTGATGTTTGTTCTAAAACAATGTTCAAAATGCATGTTGCTTTACTGTGGACCATTAGTGACTTCCCTGGGCTTGGGAATTTATTTGGTTGGAACACTTATACGGGTTTGGCTTGTCCCATTTGTAACTTTGATTTTGAGCCCAAACGGCTACCTCACAGTAGAAAATGGTGCTTCTTATGCCATCGAAGATTTCTCGATGCATCTCATAGATTTTGGCTGAACAAATCAAAATTTAATGGTTTCATTGATCGTAGACCACCTCCAAAGTTGTTAACCGGTTCTGAAATATTGACACAGCTTGAAAATGTTGAAACAGAATTTGGAAAGGTTCATCATTAGAATGATAGAAGAAAATGGGTCTGAAGTGCATCGTCAAGTGAAATCAGAACACAACAATGGAAGAAAAAAAGTATATTCTTTAAACTTTTGTATTGGGAATTTAATTTGTTGCGCCACAATCTTGATGTGATGCACATTGAGAAGAATGTATGTGATAATTTGATTTTTCACATTACTTAATGAGCATGGAAAGTCGAAGGATCATCCTAATGCTCACAAAGACTTACGAGTAATGAACATAAAACGCGATCTCTGGGCAGATGAGAATGAAAAGTATGCTTCGTCCATTTTCGCAATGAAAAATAGGGATAAAGATACGTTCCTTTGAATTTTAAAGAATGTGAAGGTATCTGATGGGTATTCGAGTAACATCTCAAGGTGTGTTGACTTGAAGAATCGTAAGTTACATGGATTGAAAAGTCACGATTCTCATATTTTGTTACAGCAGTTACTACCGTTGGCATTGCGTACATTATTACCTGAAAAAGTTACTGCTGTTGTACTCTAATTCTGCACATTTTTCAGGCAATTATGTGAGAAATTTGTACATCCATTTCAGCTTGAAACCCTCCATGAGAGGTTTTTATTGACTCTTTGTGCAATGGAGATGATCTTTCCTCCATCGTTTTTTACTATCATGATGCATTTAACTGTGCATTTGGTTGAAGAAGTTAAATTAGGAGGCCCCGTTCATTATCGATGGATGTATCCAATTGAGAGGTATTTTATTTATATGTTTTCCAGTTAAGTAAACAATTTTTTACATTTAAATAAATGCATAATATTATTATTTTATTTCACAGATATCTTGGGCATTTGAAATCATATGTGAAAAATAAAGCGCAACCACAAGGCTCTATTGCTGAAGGCTATTTGGCCGAGGAATGTCTTACCTTTTATTCTAGGTATTTAGATGATATTGAGACAAGATTTAATCGAGTTGGACATGTTGACGACACATCAACTCAATCTGAAATGCATCAGAAATCAAAAATATTTCCTGCTATTGGCCGATTAGTTGGGAGGACCTCAAATGTGACACTGATAGAATTGGAATTATTACAGGCACATAGATATGTGATGCTGAATAGTGAAATTGCAAATCCATTTATTGAAGAGTTGAGGATACAAACAAAGAGACGAATGATAGGCCGAACACGAAATGAGAAAGATATAACGAAAGATATGAATAAAGATCTTGTATAATGGTTTGCACGACGTGTAAGTTCATAAATATTGCAATAAATAAGAATATTAGTTTGACACATATAATTTGTAAATCTATTAAATTATATTTCTTTTTTCAGATCATGAAACTGATACTTGAGCAGACTTGTCAGAAGATTTGAAGTCTCTTGCTAGAGGTCCTATAAAGAAAGTTAGAAAGTTCGATGCTTATAATGTGAATGGCTTTAGATTTCATACAGTTGATCGAGAAGTGGGTTTGAAAACACAAAATAGTGGTATATTTACATTTTCTGAAGTGGGATACTATGGAAAGCTGCATGATATTATTGAATTAAACTACCATGGACATTTTTCTGTTGTTTTATTCAAATGAAAATGGGTTGATATTATCAGAGGTGTTAAAAGAGATTCATTGCAATTTACTTATGTGAACTTCTCTCGCTTGATGGATGTTGGTGATCGTGAAATGCATGATCCATATATCTTATCATCACAAGAAAAAATGGTATATTATGTGAATGATGTTTTGGATGAAGGGTGGAGTGTAGTTACTCACGTAATACAAAGAGATTTGTATGATATGGGTGATGAAGTGGAAGATTTGACCTCTAAAGTTAAATGTCATCAACAACAGGAAGCAGAATTATTTTTCCATCATGATATTGAAAATATTAGTCTTGCAAGGATGAATGAAGTGGATGAAGCAATGGAGCAGGAAACCAACATTATTGAAGGGGAAAATGATTTTATGTACAATTATTCATTCATGCAGTAACCACTTGTTTCATTTCTGCAGTCATTCATTATCATTGTTATATATATTTGGTTTGTTAGTACTGGGAATCTATTATCATTTTTAATTTTTTTTCTGCATAATTTTTTTGAAATATATATTCTGAACTTAATTTTATTTAATTAAATGACAGGAATGCCAAGGAGGAAGCGGTATACTATTTCTTCTAGTTCTACGACGGATGTCGATCCATCTGGGTCACTCCCCACGACATCTGAGGCACGAGCTACCTACACCCCCGCACCATCTCCCCCTGCACAATCTCTCACACCATCAGAGAGCCTCCCTTTAGAGGCTGAGTCGTCGACTCCCCCTATAGGTGCCTCATCAGTTGGGCGGCGACAGACCCCTTCTAGTTCATCCCGGACACACTGGAGGGTCACAGTCATAGGTATAAATTTTAATTAAATAAATTTATTTCATTTTGTTTATACTAATTCTTTTCTCATTGAAGATGACAAAAATAAAATCGTGGAGAAACACTTAAAAATCTCATATGTTTGGAACTTTAATGGAGAAAATATAGTCGTGCCATTTGATTCTTATGGGGTCCCTATGGATGATGCTGCGAGGTTACTTGGCCAGATTCTAGGTCAGTGGCAGCGGAGCCCATTTCCCTTCCCATTTCATATGATGATTGGAGACATATGCCTCCAAACTAGAAAAATGAAGTTTTCAATTCTCAAATAAAGATAATTTTATTACATTATGGTTTAATTGAATGTCATGTTACTAATATGTTCAAAATGAATTTCTGTATACAGATGTTATTCCACTTCACAGTTGCTGATGTGATAGCACGGAAGTGGACTTTGAAAAATCTCAGTAAAAATGGAAAGATTTCAAATGGAGATTGTGGTGTGATGTCAACGATACTTCGTTGACCTTGGAACAAATGTATGACAAGCTACCCAATGGGGTACCGAAAGAGCAGTGGAAAGTTTTTGTTGACAGACATCGTGATGAGAAGCGGATGGTATTGAAATATATATTATTATATTATCCTCATTTTACATTAATACATGTATATGAAGAGGAGATGACATTGGATACATTACTGTTAAATTTCATTTTATTTATTTCAGGATCTTTCACGACAGAATGCATCAAACAGGGCGAAGCAAGTCATCCCTCACACGGCGGGCTCAAAAAGCTTTTCTAGAAGCCGAATGTCATTGGTAATATTTTAAATAGTTTAAATATTTATAATACAATATTATCTATTTAATATATTGAATTTTTTATTTATCTTTGCTTAATGCAGTCACAGAATTTAGGGCACGAAGCCTCCCGGACTGAACTGTGGTTGGATGTTCACAGAAAATCAGATGGCTCTTTTGTTAATGAGCCTACCAAAGAAGTTGGGGTATGAAGTCAAATTTTTAACTTATTATCAGTTTTTACTGTGTTAATATGTATTGATATTTGATTTATAGGTAAAAATTAAAGAACTATGGGATGCCAGTCCTGGGCAGTCCTACTCAGTCTCCCAGGATGACCCGGTTGCTCAAGTCCTTGGGAAGGAGCATCCTGGTAGAGTGCACGGGATGGGTTTGGGACCCGTACCATCTGAGGTCTTTAGCAGGCCATCAGGGATTCCAGCCGCATCTACTCCTGGTTATGGTCAGCCCATACCTGAAGATGCTCAAAGGGATATTTCTTCTCTACGAGCCACAGTTCAAGACCAAGGGGCTCAGATATCCACTATGCAGAAAGCGTTGACTGATTTATATCAGCATATGAGCAGATATGACCCCAGTGGTAGTGCACCGAGTGGTGGTGAGCAGGTAAATCACAAAAAATCACAATCATTTAGTTTGAAAACTTTTATTGGTTTTAAGTTTAATTATAAATATGTAACAATATTTAATTTTCAATATAATGTTCTTACAAGTGGCAGTAGGAGATGGATGTGGAGAGGGTGACGATGCATCATCGGACCATGAGTAGTATTGTTGATGTGATCAAAAGATGTTTTATGGGTTATGTGATTTTCGTGACCTTGAATGGATCATGTGGTCCACATAATGTTTTCCATGTTATGCACTTATTTTGTTTGATTAGCACAACTGATTCTCTCTTAATGGTTACATATCTTCTAATATATTCTCTATTCTCTTTAAATATGTCCTCTATTTCTCAAATTTCTTATTATGTGGTAGACTGGAGAGACCTTATTTCCTGGAACCATAATGTCAATCATCGATATAAAGTATTTTATAACAATAATGTTTTAAAGGTTCTTATTCTGACTGAACATCAACCCATTTAATCCTCGTTCCTCATCCTTATAGGACAAACGACTAGTAGTGATCCCTCCCCTCTCTTCTTTGGCACATTTTGATCCATACACTTTAATCCTTTATGGAATCAATTATTTTCAATTAATATAAGCGGATAATTGTGTTTGGGAACCCTGGTCCCCATAGACGGTATACCCATTAGAAACCATATTTTCATGAAAACATTCCATATTAATTTCTTACCCTATTAAGGGTTTTGTATATTTCGATTCCTACCATACCACAAGGTCCCCCCTTGTTCCATATTAATTTCTTAATCTACTATGGTTTTTGTGTGGGGATAACCACGATTAGTAAAAATGATATGTGATAATTCCCATGAATATTCATTGAAGTCGTTATTTGTGATTTTGTGGATAATTCATCTTATTGTGTTTCACTATATGGTTTAGGAAGTTGTATGGTGATGTTATTGACCAGATTGGTTGTGTAGTACAAGGGGATGTGATTCTTTGGTCGATTATCATGTATGTGATTTTGGTAGTAGTGAAATGTGATATGAAGAGGTTGTGGTACATGGTTATGGGGTCATGGATGTAGTGTATTGGTTGTAGAATAATGTTTTTGTAGTAGATTCGTTGATTTGGTTTGTGGTGATAGAGTTTCATTATGGTTTTAAGGAGTATTTGATTTTGTGATATGGGTTGGGCAATGTGGTTTGGAAACAATGGTGGATGTGTGGTGTTGTGGTGATAGTTTTGGGAGTTGAATTAGTTGTAGCATGGAGTGGATATGTCAGTTTCTCGGTTATCCATGAGATGAACTATGTTGATAATGTAAATGATCTAGGTTAGTAAATAAAAAATATTTATTGGAAATAGATATGTTATAAATTAATCAAATGAAAATGTAAAGTGTTATGTGAATTGTAATGGATAAAAAATAAAGGTGGTGAAACATGTATGTGGAAAGTGGAATGTTGTGTTGATAGTGTTGTGATTGTCTTGGGTGATTCAAATAGTGATTTAATTGGTTGTGATTATTGATTTGTGTTATGGTGTGGTGATCTAATAAGCTCAAGTGTAGTTTATGTGGACACATAGGTTTGGTATCGTGGGATATCTATATACCATGAATGTTTCTATTATTTTATACACCAAGCATAATTTATATAAAATTACCACTACTCAAAGGTTTAGAGTTTTAGGTATTTTCACCAATAAATATGATGGTGGTGAAATTTAGGCATGGGTTCACACACATCCTCTCACTTCATTCAGAATTAGTGACACATGTTGGTGTTGGAGAATTCATAGAAACGATGTCATGTCCATGGTGCCTTCCGGTGGGAATTGATCTATTAGACCCAATTTCTATGAGTGATAAGTTATGTGTTTCTATGTGATATATTGTGGGGTAATTGATGGTAGGAGGAGGGGACAATGATTATGTCCATCACATTCAAGATACCTTAAGACTCTTGTTCTAGTTTGGATGCCATTTGACAGAATATGTGTCCGTGGGTGGGAAGAGATGTTAGGTGGTAGTGTATTTGTCTACAAGTATGATTTATTGTGAAGTGATGGATTATGTGTCTACTGGTGGTATGTGATGTGATGTGATGGCCTAGGTGACTGCTGTTGGGATGTGGTGTGATGTGATAACCCATTTGTATACGGGAAGGATTTGATGTGATGTGATGTGACGTGGTTTGTTTGGATGGGATGAGAGCATTCCAAATTAGATATAAGGTTGTGAGAGTGGAAAAGTAACGTTTAATCTATAGTGGGGTTACATTAATTTTTTGTTGAACACAGTTCCATATGATAATATTGGATCAATTATTTGATGAGTAATCCATGGTGTACAAAGGATTATTTAGATGAAATGTATGGGGTTATATGGTTTATTCTATTTGATGGCCAGCACATTAACACACCATTTTCACCTAAAATCGAAGACTTCATTAAGACCTAGATGATTATATCTTTTTTTTCTCACACTACATATATATTATAGTTTTTAGGATACAAGAATAACTTTGGAGACTAAACTGGACATTACCAATTCAAATAGCATTCATGTTACTTAACTGGATTTCAATTATCATTTGGAACATTGGGATACTTTTATGGAATCAAATATTTTCAATTTTGATCATCTGTAAACTGTAAGTATAAATCCATGTGACCCCCAATCTCTTTTTTCATTTGATGTTATCTTGGGTTTCATTCTAAATCCATAATTTTAGGTATTTTGTATGCTTTAGGTATTCTTATTGAATTGGATCAACTTTTTCATCAACATTAAATGAAAGGGTGTTCATGAATATTGTATAGGTGGTGCATAAATTTTTTCCTTATTATATATATGTTGTATGTGTTGTTTGGTTTGTTTTCCAGGGCAGTGGTGGAGTATAAACAGAAATGCATTTTTTTCGGGTCAGCATTTCGTGGCGGTTTTAACCGCTGCTAATGTTTTACCACTTATACATTTAGCGGCGGTTTAAACTGCCGCTAAATGTATTCGGAAGACTATTTAGCGGTGGTTAGAAATGCTGCGAAATCACGTCAGAAATTGCGGCGGTTTTAACCGCCGCTAAGAAGGCGACTGGGACTCCTGAGTTTCACGGCGATTATAGCCGCTGCTAATAAAATAGCCCTTAAAACCGCCACTAATTTTACCAAAAACCGCCGCGAAATGAGGTACTACGACGCTTTTGTTTGACCGCCTCGAAATGCATAAAACCGCCGCTAATAGATTGTCGACGCCAAGTTTAGCGGCGGTTTCTATAAACCGCCGCCAAACCATATAGCGGCGGTTTAAACCGCCCCTAAATTGAAAAAAACTGACGGTAAGAGGTGGTTTTCCTGTACTGTATTTTGTTAATCATATCCCTTTCTCTGGATTTTGAGCTCAAAATATTGGGAAAACACTGGGAAAAGATACCACCTTCAACACTAAAGTCACCTATACTATAAGATTACTCGGCATGAAAACTCCTTGATTAAACCAGTTTGGATAGACAATAAAGACAAAATAAAATCCATTTAAATTTTTGAAAAAACCTTGATTTCAATAGATATATAAAAATCATTCCACCAAATTTAATTTCCATACAAATGAAAAACATGAAAATGTCTCTTTTTAAACAAAACAAAAATGTTGTAACGTTTTAAGTTTCTATATAACACTTATTTTTACTTAAAAAATACACATAATTCTTCAATAAAGTTATCACAATCACCCAAGATACATTATAAAAAATGGAGAAACATGGAATCACCTACAAGGAATATTCATAGATAAAGAAAGACCATAAAATAATGATACGATGCTCTTAAATAGAACCTAAACACCCTCAAAATCAATACATTAAAAATTTAAAACTAAAAACCAATTAGGTCTTGTAAAATAGTGTGAAGTAGTGAGGGAGGATAAAGAAGAACATGGATGGAGGATAAAATGAAAGCGAAAGAGTAGATACCCTAAACTTGAGTGATTGGTCTTGTAATTGGAGGAGGTGATCTATTTATGTCAAGGACGGTATAAATAAACTAATATACGAGAGAGGAGTGAAATAATAACATACCTTAGGATTTGAGAGGCTTGATTCATCTAAGAGATGGTCAAGAGGGAGTGGCGATAGGACTATAACTTCACGAGAGCTTGAACGATGCAACAAAAATCGGTTCAATTATGGTTATTTTAAAAGACCGGGGAGGGTTTTATCAACTCTAATAAAGATTTATAATTATAATTATAAATAAATATTTTTGTAAATATTTTTTATTAATATTATTATATAATTATAAATATATTTATATCATAATATATTTAAATCTTTATATAAATTTATATATATATATATAATAAATATAAAAAATATATTTATTATTTAAATTTATTTATTATAATTTTATAATTTTTTAAATATATAATTATTTATTTATATTTATAAATATATAATTTTATAAATATATTAAATATACATTTATAAATATATTTATAATTATTTATTTATAATCATTTATTTAAAATTATAAATATATTTAGATCATTATATATATTTATATAATTGTATATATATATCTGTGTTTGTTTTTAATAAATATATATAAATATAAATATAAATATAGTAAATATATTTATTATTTAAATATATTTATAATCATATAAATAGTTTTTAAAAAAATTATATTTTTGATTTATAATTATAAATATATAATTTTATAAATATAGTGAATATAAATATATAAACATATTTATTTAAAAATATTAATTTATAAATACATTTTTAACATTATTAATTAATATATAATCTTAAATGCATGAATGTTAAAAATGAGTGAAATTGAAAATTTAAAAAAGAGTAGACTACAATAATATTGACAAAATGGATAAGTTTATTAATTATACAAATTATTAAAAAAATGTATATATATTGAAATTAAGATAAATAGATATTGAGGATTTTAAAATATTATAAATAAATATGTAAAAATAAATATTAGAAAATGATTAAATTCCAAAAATATAAAAAATGAATAAATGATACTAACTGTAATAATATTAAAAAAATAAATTTAATTTGCTGATTAAAAAAGATAATATATTAATTATATTATGCTACTAAATTAAATTCTAAAATGAATATTAAAATTTGAAAAAAATTACATAAATATTAGGTGTATGTGTTTCTATATAAGATTTCATTAATTAAGGAAATACTGTGTGTGTGTGTGCATTGTATATAAAAATGCATTAATTTCATATATGATTGTTTGAAATCAATTTAACACACAGTTGATATATTTTAAATTGGAAAATCAAAGGAAATTCAATTAAATGTTCATTACTCGATACAATTAATTTATATTTGTAATTTATATTAATTTTTAATTATAAACCATTTTTCAATAAATATATTACTTATTTAATGTAAGAATAAATATTTTGTATTATATGAATCATATTTTAGAAAATATTATATATATTGATATATATATATATATATATGAATATATTTTTATATTGAAAAAAATAAAAATATTAATGAATAATTATGTATAAAAACCATTAAAATGAATAAGATATTAATATGTTTTTAATTATTACATTTTATTCACTTTATATATTTATATTTAATATATATTATTTATTTCTATTTAATATTAATATATATATATTAAATTTATTCATTTTTATTAATAATTGTTTCATTAATAATTTTTTTAACAATTTTTTTATTTATTAATTTTAAATTTTTTGTTTAATTATTACAATTTATTCATTTAATATATCTATATTTAATATATGCTATTATTTAATATTTATAATTTATATATATGTATGTTAAAATTATTCATTTTTATTATTAATTTTTTAATTAAAAAAATTAATAATTTTTAATTTTACTAATTTTTAATTTTTATTTATTTAATTATTTAAATTTAGACATTTTATATATCTAAATTTATTATATATACTATTTATTAAAATTTATAAGATATATATATATATATTAATTTTATTAATAATTATTTAATTAATAAAATTCTTAATATATTTTTAATTTATTCATTTTTATTTTTTATTTTTAAATTATCACAATTTTTAAATATTTTTAATACTTTTATTTTTTATTTTATTTTTATTGGTATATATAAAAAAGGCCATGGCCCACATGGGCTGGTGGGCTGTGTATAGGCTCAAATGGTGGGGTGGTGGGCGGGTCGTGTAAGACCTAGTAGTATGCATGAGGGTGGGCTAAAGCCCACAGGATGCATAGGTTGGGTGGAGGCCTATACAGGCATGTAGGCCCATATGGGTGTGTGTGAAGAGTGTATGTAGGAGCCCATCCTTGCAACAAACATCTGATCTTATGTTGCGGCAAAATCATATATAAAAAAGTGGTCGAACATTCACTATTTCGATGTGGAACTTGCGCACTCAGTTAAGACCTTTATCAATGCTAGAAAATGTGCTGATAAAGGATAACTTTTATCAGTGATAAAAAAGAGTAGATAATGGGTAACATTTATCGGTGGTTTTTTTAGCCCTCATAAAAGGGATCCTTTATCCGCACTTTTCACTTGTGCTGATAAAGGTTAGCATTGTATATTTTGCATTATTTACTATCACATGCAGTCTTACCACCTACCTTATGTATATCTTGTAGAGTTAGTCAAGTGAGAAATATTCATTAATATTAATGAAATGCATTGACTTGGTAATTTGATCGAATACCACCTAGATGACGTTATTACCATTAGGCATCCTGGGGAGTCCTATGATTATATCCAAGGTTATGTTTTCCCATTTCTATACTGGTATGGGTAACGATTGCATCATACCCTTTGGATTTTATTGTTCAGCCTTAATTTTTTGGCATACTAAAAATCAAGATAAAGATTCTGTAATCACCCTCTTCTTGTTATCCCACTAGAAGTTTTTCTTCAGATCTTTATACATCCTAGTGCTTCTAAGAAAAATATATAAGGATGAGCTATTCATATCATCTAAAAGTTCCCACTTCAATTATGGTTTGTATGGGACACATATATGGGTTCCAAACCTTATATCACCATCTTTAAAAACATTAACTCTAGAATATTCATTACCTTTTTATGTAGAACATCATCATTATTCTTGGTATCCTTGATCCTCCCAAGAATGGATGATTGAGAAGTTGTTTGAGAAAGGTAGGATAAAGGTCCTTTTATTATTCTCATGTTCATCCTTTGCATATTGAAGAATATTAGATCACTTGCAACCCTCATCATGGATAGGGTTTTAGGATCTTTTAGACTTAGAACATCTACCACTTTATTCTTCTTCTCAGGATGGAAATGTATTAAGCAATCATAATCCTCAATTAGATTTGTTGGTGAATATTGTTCTCTTTTTGTGTGAATATATACTTGAGGCTTTTATGATCTGTATATATGTTACACTTACCCATAGAAATTATTTTGAAAAATATTCAACACTTCGACCACTAAACCCAATTCTACATCATGTGTTGGGTAGTTCTTCCATGAATATTTAATTAGTGGGAGGCATAGGTTATCACTTTTTCATCTCGCATGAGTACACAACCCAAGCCTTTTTTGGATGTATCACTTTAGATCACAAATCCTTCCCCACTGGTGGGTAAGGTGAGTACAATTGTAGTGATTAGTCACTTCTTAAACTCTTTAAATATTTCTTCACACTCATCATTATAGACAATCTTTACCCCATTATGAGGTATCTTGGTTATTGGGGCTTATAATCGTGATAATTTTCATAGAAATTAGTCATAGTACTCAACTAATCTAGGAAAACTACATATTTATATCCCTAAGGTTGGTATGGGATATCCTTCCATTGACTCTATTTTTGAAGGATCCATAAATATCCATTTGTGGTGATAAAACTCCTTGGAATGTTACTTTATCTATCCAAAACAGGAATTTATTGTACTTTTCATACATATTTTATTTCTACATGGTCTTAAGTACATATTTTAAATTATCTTCATTTTCCACCTTGATTTTTTAGTAGATGATAATATCATCCACAAATACAACCACAAATTTGTCGACGTAATCTTTAAAGACTCTATTCAGTAAGTCCATGAATATTTCTGGAGTATTATTGAGTCCATAAGGAATCACTATGAACTCATAGTGCACATACCATATACAAAAAATTAATTTTGGGGATATCCTCCTTATTCACCTTCATATGATAATATACTAACCAATTAACCACCTTAGAGAAGTATTGGGTTCCACATATTTGATCAAACAATTCATTATTTCATGGAAGAGGATACTTGTTCATTATCATGATCTTGTTGATCTCATGATAATCAATGTATAGGTGCATTGACCCATCCTTTTTCTTAATTAAGAGGACGGGTTCACCCAATGATGAAGCACTTGGGTGTATAAACCCTTTATATATATAATTTTGTAATATATATGGTGATTTCCTTCTCTTATAAATTTTTGTTTTCTCTATCTATGGAAATCCAATCCACACCCAAAATAGCATCGAATTATGCTAAAGGGAGTACCACAAAAATTACATGAAAATTTATCCCACAAATTTGGATAGGGGAGGAATTATATACTTGGGATGAAATAATTGCCCCATTTTTTAATTTTCACTAATTGCCCTACTTCCACATTTTTCAGTGGATTTTGAATAGCTATACTAAACTTGTGTGATATGAAGGAATGAGTAAAACGATAATCACAGAGGAGATTTGAAGTTCATGATTGGATGATAATCCTGCCTTTCACAATTTTATTCTAGTTCTAATCATTTACTTAATCAAAAATTTACTTAGGGGTGTGAATTTTCAAACTAGAAAACAAACAAAAGGGAAACTAATAACCTTGAAGGGATAACCCATAAAAGACATGTATTCCTTAACCTATGAATTTCTATGCTTCAATCTATGTTATTCATGATCTATTTCCTTACATACAGTCTTATGAGAAAATTTTCCCCTTAATAATGGTTCATAATGAGCTTATAAATTTACCAAAGCATATACCCTATGAGTTTCAAACCAAGTGTGAATCAAGGCTTATTTTCATGTACCAAGTAATGATCGAGTCTAGATCAACGCACCCTTTTCGGGCTTATTACCCCTAGGAATAGTTGTGCAAGAGCCACATCCACTTGTAATATTCATACAGTTATTTAGTTTCATAAAAAAAACTTAATCTATACTTTACCAAAATTTAGGAAAGATTTTCTATGTTTATTATTATCCATAAGGATTTCACTAGTGTTTTCTAATCATAATCCAACAAATTTACTAGACTTTTTTTTATTCCAACTATAACAACCCATATCTTTAATACACTTTATTTCAAGATTTATTACAAAAATATAGACTTAACATAACTCCACAAGATTGTGTGTCCCAGTATATTTAAATAATTAGGAACATCACATAAAAAATTCAATATAAATATAAAAAATATATTTAAAAACTCTATAACATGCACTTATCTTCCATGGATCTTCTAAACCTGCATGAGATAGCCTAGGGACATACATAAGAAAGGGGTGGTCTATAAATCCCATTAACATAATAATCAAAGCATAACATGATGGAAGTAATCCATATGATTCAATATCAATATCAGTGATATATAAAATGGGTGAGAATCATAATCTTGAATAATGAGGCATCATATAACCTAATAACTTTAATGTAATAAAGGAATGTGGAAAAAACATAAAACATGACATAATCATAAGTTAAGGATAAATTCCAAGTTAACATTGCGTGGTAGAAAAAGTAACATAATGGATTAAGTTCCCCCCTAATTGAAAACATAAAATATCATGAGACAAAAACATTATCCAATGCATTGTAGGGATATATAATTCTTATCCCACCTATCAAACTTATATCATGTACATGCATAAGTGTGCCACATAGATTACTCAACATAGGATCATATTTCATAAAATTTAATCCCATGATTAAGGAGTTTGGGTTAAATAAATGGAATTATCTAATAAAAGAATTATATGTAAATCTATATGAATACCATTGAGTGGAAATGGGGATGGTTATTCAAAACATAAATGTTTGGTATGGAAAATTCATTGGATAATTTTGGTATCATAAAGAGGGTAAACAAATATTCATCGATGTGTTTAATGAGAGTGAAAGGGGTATAAAATAACTTTCACGCCATAATTAAAATATTAGGGATGTGTAAGAACATATCTCAACATGAACAATCGGAAATTAAAAAGGCATAATATAAAGAAGGTGCTTGAATATATAGAAGGGGAGATTCTATTATTTTCAGAGTGAATGTCTAAAAGCGTGGGATAATCTTACTAAGAGATTGGGAAAAACAAGGTAGGGATATATAGAGTTAAGGTAAGAAAAAAATTATTCTAGGTTGGGTGGGTTTTATAACAAAAAAGAGGGGAATTATTTATTAATATCCAAACATAGGTTTTGGACTCTATCTGACAATGTATACAAAACCATAAACCTTAACATGGTTTTTTTCAATGTTTTCTTCCAAAGAGGAGTGGGTTTAATTATTTTATAAGGATAATAAACTAAATTCTTAAAATAATACCCTTAGAGTTATGGAATTGAGTCATGTTTATAAAGACTTGATTTTAAATCCTAAAAATGTAATATAGATTTTAGAGGATTCATTAAGGCTTTCTGAAATTAATAAAATAACATAAAAATACATTATTTTAAAGGTGAAACATAATTTTTATAATTTATACCTTTCAAGGAATATATTACACAACTTTTAGATCATTATGATTACATAATACATACCGTATATTAACACCATATTAGATTTTTACCTGAAAATTTGACGGTCGCATAAAATTATGAAATGTTCACTGTTGGATAATTTCAACAAGATGATTTTAATAATAATATTTATTTTATAAAAATAATTTAATAAATATGAAAAATTAAACTTTTAAATCAAACTTTCTATTTATTAAAAAAATACTAATTGTTTTAACAACAATAGTTTTTCTAGATCTTATAAAAATTACAATTGACTTTGGATAATTATATTATCATTTATATTTAATAAATATTATATAATAATAATATTTTAAAAAAATCATTTACTTAAAAAATATTAAATTTATAGAAAATAAATTATTGATTCAAGCTATATATTTCATAAAAATACAATTTTTGTTTCATTATATCATAATCTTATCACTTAATCAAAATAAAATTTACAATATTTCAACATCTTGGGGAAGAGTCTTATAAAGAAATAAATAAATCTTAAACACCTATAAGTACTCAAGAAGACTCAATATTGAGACCTCCCATGAGACCCCTCAAAGACTTAACCACAAGGATAAACCCTTATAAGCCAAAATTAAATTAATAACAAAAATGAATAAATATAATCATTATTTTATTGAAAATAAAATATCAAAAAATTATATTTGTAGGGTATAAGTACATTAATTTATTATACTAGTTAATTCCCTAAGGGTAAGGTGTGAGATGGTGAGATTTTCATAGGGTGGTTCAGTGAACATGGTTTGGGTTGTGACCTCGATGAGCTTGAACTTCTCCCATAAATATCTTTTCTCATTCTTTAGTTGTTGAACCTCGCCTTGGGTTTAGTTAAGGAAAAATCTCAGTGATGATACCTATCATAAAAGCATTGATAAATGGGATTCATAGGTTATGATATTCCAATTTGAGTCCATTGATTATTTTGTGTGTGTCAATTGGAATTTATCATAACCTTTAATATATGCTAATTATATAAAAATTTTATAATGTTATATTATCAATATTTAGGATGCTTAATATCCTTTTAAATCTGAATATAACATATAAAAATACAAAATAACCAAAGTACCTCATGATTTTTTTTATAATTTTATTTTCTAATAATGAATTCAATCATTTAAAAATGGAATTTAATTTATAAAACTTCAGTTCACTATAGTCATGATGGTGGGAAATTTCTTTCTTGCCATGTATGTCAAAACAATGATTCCTTTCACATTTTTGATAAAAAAAAGTCTAATGTACCTTTTTTGGAAAATGATAAGAATATTTCTTTTTAACCATTTTGTAAAAATTAAAACATGGGTAAGAATAACCATAAAAAAATAATAGTGTAATAGTAAAAAAATTGAAGACAATTTTTAGAAAACGTGGACATTGAAGAAAAAATATTTTTTACTGAAGAAAGAAATCAAGTCGGTTTTCCTTAAAAATGATATTTTAAATATCTTGAGTATTTAAAGTGAGAAAAATAAAATGAAAGAAAAATATTCTAATTAAATAAAAATATTATAATAAAATTAATGATATTATTGCGATATAAAGCATAAAAATTCATCATCATATGCTTTATCATAAACAATCTTGGTAAACAATGAGATTGTAATATAAATACCCTATATCAAGTTCGAGATTATTAAAAATTTGTTTAACTTCATGTATAATAAATTTAAATTTGTTATAGTTTTATGAAATATTCTTTTTCATTTTCATAATATCATATATGATCCACTTATAACTTTTCAACATGCATTAACTAATATCTTCTTATTAAAATTATTTTTAGGTGTTAACTGTTTCATTTTTCATGAGAATTTATGTTCAGCAGTTATGATCCTTATACTTGATCATGGTTACATCATCTCCAAAATGTAATTTATGATATAAATATGACATATATTCATTGCATACCTATTAATAATCTTCCATAAAATATAGAGATAGAAAAATTAATTATATTATTCATGGAGATGGTAGGATGTACATATGCATGGGAATTGTTTTCACTTTCAAATAGATAAAAAGAACTAAAGAAAAATAATAATTCACCTATCCAAAATATTTATTATATTATAAATATAATATATATTCATTAAATATATCCTCATTACAATCCATGTAAAGAAAAAATGAAAAATTAATCACATCGCTTTGTGGAGGTGATAGTCCATACATACGCCCGAGCGACATTATCATTTTCCAACAGAAATGAAGGTAAGGAGAAAGATTTGATATTATAATTATATAATAATAATTGTTTCATAAATATTATATATAAACTTTAAACTCATCATAATATCCATCCTTTAAATATGGTGATGTAAAATGAATTGTACGGCTACATGGAGGTAGTTGCCCACACGTATACATGAGTGATACTTTCACTTCTCATTTGATGGAAGTGATGGTGGATAATGATAGATAAATAATCATAATAACATTTTAGTATATTTAGGATACTTAATTTATTATTTTATGAGGAATAAAAAATTTGTAGGGAATTTAAAAGAATAAATAAGAGGTCAGGTAGGAAGATTTCATCTACTTCGGTAAGCCTCCTTTAGATCCCTTCATAAAGACCTTTGGAATGGTATTTAAAGAATAAAATAACATATGATTAATGTATAGGGAAGTTTATATGATAATTTTCTATGATTGTTTATAGATATATGGCTCAAATTGGTTCAAATAAAAGAGATAAGGGGTGTCCTTTTATAAGAGAGGGAAAAGACACACTTGGAATTACTTTAATAAATAAAATATAATTGATTCATTCTCAATTAAAATGATTTAAAATGGAAAAGAATCAAATAAAAAGATAATACGGTTGAAATAGAATCATAAAATTAAATTTATATAGGTTTTTGTGTCATTTTAAACTTTATCTTTTTTTGACCTCTTGATTAACCAATTTTAATCTTAGCCATGATAATGATTTCTTTAATATTAAAGGGTTATAATTTTACTTACAAGATAAAAATT
Organism: Viscum album; assembly: GCA_963277665.1. Taxonomy (NCBI): domain Eukaryota; kingdom Viridiplantae; phylum Streptophyta; class Magnoliopsida; order Santalales; family Viscaceae; genus Viscum; species Viscum album. The sequence goes on from OY728140.1 coordinate 500,549,016, forward strand.
GGATCATAAATTACCAAGGGAGTATATTTTGGACTATTTTAACTCCTATTTATCCAATTTCAAGATTTTTTGGTTTTTTAAAATTTTTAATAAAATATTTTTATCCTAAAATACAATTAATGTCATTTTAAGAAATGTTCACATAATTAAACATTGAAAAAACATAATATAAATAGAATTATAATATAAACCTTTAAAAAATATAATATTTTATATTAATCTATAAAATTCTTGTGGAACTATAACTCACCCACAAAATATTTCTTTTATCATTTTTAAAAATATTTACAAGATTTTTATATTTCTTGCAATGATCTGTGTGAGTGTTAGGTAAGAATTTAATGTAATTATTTTATAACTAAAAATTAAAAATAAATTAAAATGATAAAAAAATTAATTTATATTTAAAATATAAATTTATAACTGAAATTATCCTCTTTTTATACTTATGTAAAAAAAATTAGAGATATTAAATTCAAGAGTGATATATTTTGAAATTTTCACTAAAATAATATAAATTTCATCATCAGAAGAAAATGGATCCAAATTGAAATATATTAAAATTTGGTGGTTTATGGTATAATTTATTCCATAAAATGAAATAAAGTTAAGTTTTTGGTGGATTTTGAGACATCACCTAATGGTTTTAACCTTATTTTACCCATTTTACCCATACCGAGTTGACAAATATTTAACACGGTTACTATTCATAATGATTAAAAAAAGGGGGCCTATTTAAAAAATTTGATCCCCTACATTCCAAATATTGTATCCATTTTTAAATATTCAGTATTTTTATGTGACATAAATCAATTTTAAAACAAATACATAAAATGCAATGAAAATAAAGGTTTTAGAAAAATGCATTTTAAGTATAAAAATTAACTTATATCAAAATCTGAAATATTTATTATTAAAGATTAAATTAATTAAATTATTATAAGTAAAATAGATCATATGTAACTTTAATAAAAAAAATAAAAAATATAATGGGACCCTTAGATTAATTTATTTAATGAAAATAAATGACAATATTGGAGAAATATTTCTTTTCCACTATTCACTAAAAAATAAATCATTTCAGAAAAAACCACAAAAATTTCACACTAAGATAATTTTGATATTGTTTTCTCAAAAATAAAGTTAATTTTTTAAGATAATTTTTCTAAAAGTAGAAGAAAATTATTTTTTTATTTTCTCATAAAAATTATTAAAAATCATATTTTTGTTCAAAAAGTTTTTTTAAAAGTTTATAATGACTATTAAAAATTGAGTACAAATTTATAAATATATTCTATTTATCTATAAAATTTATACATGATTTAAAAAAATTTATTAATTCCTATTAACTCCACAAATTTAATGGCGAGGTTATAACAGAATACTATATTGTTGTTCATTTAGATTTGAGTTACGTGTATCATAAGCTATCAAAGAAATTAAATTTATTTGAAGAGAAAAATATCATAAATTCTTGGGGTGTTACACTACCACCACGTTTTTGGTCAGGATTTTTTATTTTTTAATTTTTTCAATTTTTAATTTTAAATCATATCCTTCAATGGGTTTTTATTTGAAAGTTTATGATGTCATAAGGGTTTTATTAACTCAATTTCCAATACATTGGGTCATAGTATTTTTTACTTGAATGTAATTTTCAATACTTCTTGGATCCTTAAATTCCCCTATGTTAAATGTTATTTCCTCTTATTCTCTGAGGAAACTTTTTCTAATCATTGATAACCACTTATTTTATAAAAGTAAAATTTCGGTAAAAATAACTCTCATTCTTACCAATGAATCTTTTCTTCCTTATCCATATTTTCATCCTATATAATGATTACCTATATTTTTGGGAAGACAAATATGTATTAATTAATGTTATTCTCTTACTTATTATCACCATTTTTTAAGTGAAAATATATTTCCCAATTTTTGATGTGGGTTTTCAAAAAAGTTGTTTCAAAATATTAAAATGTTTTAAATATCATGGATATATTTCTTATCCTTCACTCCATTTTTCTTTATAAAACTTTTATGAATTTTTTAAACCACTATTATTTTATATTTATTAAAAATTAATGTTTTTATATATCTCAAAAAATTTCTTTTAATTCTTTTTTGAAAATTACTTTTCAAAAATTAATTGGCGACATGGTCTCTTATATTTTCATTATAAAAATAATAAAAGAAACATATTTTTTTTTAAAATCACAAGATAATATTTCCCATAATTTTGAATATTTGTTCCCATGTTTCATGGTATTAATAATTAAATAAGTTTACAGATATTCTATGAATTTTATTTTTTTAAATCAGTGAAAAACATCTATTTTCAACTTGTTTTTCAAAGTTAAATTATACAATTCTTCTTAAAGTATCCTTCATATACTCGTAGATTATTTACCTATATTTTCAAAAATGATAAACATTAAATATTTATAAGATAAATAATCTATCACTATTTTTTCTTGCTAAATCATATTTAGTGTCTCGTCATAATTCTTTTTCCAATTCCTTTTCTCTATAAATACCCTATTTTGGATTCCTTTGATTGAAGGGTCTTCAACTAAATTCCATATATCGCTTGATTGGGTAAATTACTATCCTAGAAAAAACCTCCTTTCTCAATATTTTATTAGGTTGAGTGATGCTTAAATTGAAATCTATTCCATTAATTGATTAGGGAAATTATTTTCTTAACTTTATACCCCATTATCTATATGGTGTTAGTTTGAGTAATGATTTTATAGAGAGATATTCCATTTATTGATTGGGGAAATATTGAAAATATGTATAATTTCAATTTCAATGCATATGTTTATTGATTAATAAGGAATGTTGGTTATGTTTTTTTATTTGATTCATTACTTCATATGATAAATGCATTGGATTTAATTACCAGCATGTAGAGCCCAAAATATATTTCCCCACATTGCATCGATAAGTCTCATGAGGCATAATATCTTGGGAATTTTGGTGTACGATTGCTTAGAAAAAATATTTCCTAGACACATGACCTTAAAAGTAAGATCATGATGTCTTAGTTTGGGTCATGGAACTATCTATCCCTTGTTACGAATTTCATCACTAAAGAACTAGTTATTATTATCTATTCATTTATTGGTTAATATTTTAACCATTGGTCTGTCATTTTCGTAGTTTTTTTTGAATATTTTTATTATATATTACTACTATATAATATATGATCATCTTATGATCAATTTGGATATTTGATTGTAATTTCTTATATTTACCCTTAATGAGCATTTTAGATCACCCCTTATTATGTTTCCATTTCCCTATGTTATGAATAAATGTATTGCACATGATATTTATAACATAATATTTCGTGCATATGATTTTATGGGATAAAATAAAGACCTTTTATGGATTAATTATTTTCTTATATAGTGGAAACAATTTCCATTATATGAGAGAAACATGGTCTTAGTTAGATAAAAACTTTTCCTGACTCTCTAAATCACTAAACATAAATGTTCCTTTGAATTTGACTCAATATATTTTAGTGATATTCTAATTATTGATGGTTAAAATTGGGTCTCTCTAGTTCATTAAAAAGTTGGTATGTAATTAAGGGGTTTATGAGTATTGGATCTAGGAGTATAGGTCTACGGTTCTATAGTTGGGTGTAAAAAGTAAGTCTTAGATAACTTTTTATTTTAGGATATTAGTTGAGGATAATATAAGGGTTGATAAGTTAAGGTTGATCATAATTTAATTAGAATAGATAAAACTTTAGGTTAGTTGAGATAATATTAAATATTTTAATTATTGGTATAAATTAACTTTCGTGAGAATCCTAAGATTAAATCTAAGGTGAAAGTGTAAGTATACTATAACATGCATAAATTTTAGTAAAGTAGATACTGTTTGGTTTTCCTAGAAACAAAATCCATTTTTTGATACTACAGGTTGATGAAGCCTCATTCATAGATGTTTCTAGGAGTAATAACCCTAAAAATAATGTGTTGGGTATTAAATAAATTATCACTAGGTTCATGATAAATATGTCTAACTATACACCTTGTTTAACACTCCCAAGGGAAATTATTTTTTTAATCACATTCTCTTTGTAAGCCATTATAAAGGATTTATTAGGTTAAGGAATTAGGATAAGGAATATAAGATAACCCAACCTAAAAAACCTATAATGAACCAAGAGTGACATAGGTTGAATAAAAACCTAATGTAATAATTTTTAAGAGTTAGACATTTTGAAGATAGATTTTTCATGTAATTATCATTCAATAACTCTCTTATTGTGTTCATCACTCACGATTAAATTGTTTTGATTTTAGTAATGGATTGACCCTAAAGGAACCAAGTTAAAAATAGATTCCACGGACAATATAGATATTGTAACATTGAGAAACCTAAAGTTATAATATTTGGAGTGAGAAATCTTGTGAATATGAAAAACTAGTATCACAGATTATGATTAACAATGTAAACATAGTTGAATCTCAAAATAAACCGAAAAAGATAAAGGTAGAGTCTCATGGAATTTCAGGTGATAAAGATAATGAAGGAAAGAATAATCAATTTCCTATGTGTCATAAAAGTGGGAACAAACAAGCCATGTATTTTCTGAGGGGAGTTTGAATTCGCTATAAGTGTGATAATAAAGGTCATAAAGCTCATGAGTAAAAAGGAAATATAGAAGATATAAAAATTAATTGCTTCAATTAAAAAAACTAGGAAATATGTAAATCAATTCACAAATCTAATGATCAACTGGGGAAATATTCACCAAGATTCATCAGGATTTTGGAAATAAGGAAAATCCTACACAATGACAAATATTGAATAGGATAGTGATTCTTCAATTTAGATTTTTCAATGTATTATGGAATAGATTTTTTAAATAACTATTGAATATTAAGTTATAAATAAAAACACATATTGGTATGATTATTATTATATCTTACTCAAGGTTTTTATGAAGATACTTCTTATAGATATAGTTTTTTCCCTTAATTTTATGTGGTATTAGGAATGGATTAACTATATTTACAAAGGGAACATAAAAATTTTTGTTTTGCGAAATCTCATTAAATGTATTAAATCAATCCATTATCATATATTAATGTTGAATATGATATTCTAATGAAAATTAGTTTTATCATATAGGTCTTGATACCCAATTATGATATTATTAGTATCTAAAATAGTAAGTTTGATATCTCATTAGAAATTAAATAAGGGCCCAATACTATCTTGTTGATACGCTCAACTATTTTTCTTAAAGACAAACAATTAATAATTATGAGAATTAAATTTATTTAAGATGGGAGGAATTTGTGTAACACCATGAGATATTATGAAATATTTTTTAAAAAATAAAATTACTTTATCTAATATCTTATGTTACACGTAACACCGAATGAACTACGATATACTATTAAAATATTATTATTTAAAATGATAGTTATCACCAAAACATTGGATTGGTTGGTATAAATTTGAATAATTATTTTTGAAAAAAATATGTTTTACATATGAATAAAATTAATTCATTGGTTATCAATTAATTATAAATTAAAATAAAAAATATTTAAAAGTAAAAGATATATATTATGAAAATCTATTTTTATTCTCATAATGTAATTTTACCTTAATAAATTAATTTTTTTCCCTATTTGTGAATTATTTTAATGAAATATATATTTTATAGTCAATTAAATGTTTTAACATTCATTTAATATTTTTTCTAGCTATGCTATAATAATAAACCAAGTTTTATGCTTAAAAGTGTATTTTTCAAAAAAGAGGTTTTCATCGCATATTAAGCACTTATTTTAAAATTATTTTTTCCCACTTATAAGTATTCAATTTAATAAAATGTATTCCATATTTGGAATCATGATTTCTGATGTTTTTAAATATACCACTTTTATTTTTTTTCAATATGAGTAGTAATCATGTTTAAATGTATCACCTTAGTAAAGTGTAAATCGAGTTAATCTAGGTTAAAAATATGTGATAAGACCCTAATTTTCAATCCTAATTATTTTTTAATTAATTTTATTTTTCTCTTATCACATTATTCATGAAATTGAGTTATTTAATGAACACTTTTCCATGAAAATGGAATATATAATATTTAAATCAACGAAAATAAAAAAAACAAGTCACTCTATTATTTTTCAATATCTATTATGTGTCCACATAGTGATAAAAAAATTATGAACAAATATAAGTTTTTATTTTGAACTTAATGAAATTATATTCATGATATAAATTTATTTCTAATTTTTAGTAATTATATAATGAAAAAATTGCTTATAAAACATTGATATAGTATTTCTCCAATTAATAAACAAATATAATAAATTATTTAGAAAATATTAAAAGTAATATAATTTGAGAAATTTATTGTATGCCCTGAATTTTTTAGATGAATATGACATTTTAGTGTTATGTAAAATATTTACATTATAATTATAGTGTAACGACTCAAACTTTCATTAATGGAAATCCCTCTTGATCTAATTAAATGTCTCTTTATGTAAAATGTTTATATAAAATGTAAACATCATTGGTTTTATGTTTTTGGTTTTTAAAATACTTTTAAGAATTGTGACCATTGCTAATATAGCCATTGAATAGTGATCACATGATTATTATAAAAATAGGGCTTTAACAAATCCAATTTACTCAGACAAAGGAAGCGATGGCCTCATCCAGTAGACGTACCCCATACGAAGCCCATTTGTCATAGCTTGGAAAATAGGTTGCATATTTGGGCTTCACTCTTGACCAAGACCTATCTGAGCTTGAATATGCTAAGCTCTAGCAGGACTGCATAGGAGAGAATTAGAAGTTGATAGAGATTACCACCCGATCAATGTTATTCGAGCCACCCCAAGAGTATGTCACCATCGCGCACCTTACTCTTCAGTCTTATGCGGTAATTATAAGGGGTTATGTAATAAGACATTAGAACTATGGTTATGTACATTATTTTTGTATATAATAATGAATATACTTTCATTTTATTATTGTTACCTTGTAATAGTTTTTAAAGAACAAATAGTATTTTTAGTTAATGTTCAACTAAGAAATCTATTTTGATGAATTAACGGATTTTTGAATTAAATAATATTTTAATAAAATATTATCATAATTATTAAATTAATTTTTATTAAATATAAATTATCGTATAATTTTATAAATGCAACTGTAATTTTTATTAAGGTTCGAAATCCATTTTTGTCAAAACCCATGAATATTCGATAAATCTCAGTTTTTATTTTAAAACTGAAAATTAACATATTTAGAAAATTATTTAGATAAAATTAATATTATTTTTGGAATAAGGATGTCTAAATTATCCAACGATGAATTTTTCATAATTTTTTGAGACAGTCAAATTTTTGGGTAAAAATTAAATACCATTTAAATATATAATGTGTTTTATGACATCATAATGACCCAATAGTGATATAATAAAATACTATAATCTTTATGTTTGGAAAATATTTGTTTTACCATTAAAATGATGTGATTTTGGGTTTTTATTTATTTATTTTACAAAGCTTTAGTGGACCCTTCAAGACTTATTAAACATTTTTTCCTTTTAAATTGTTTTCCTTGGGAGTGTGACTCACCTCCAAATAATCAACCCAATTATTTTAAGAACTTAGGAATTTGTCCTTATAAAATATTTTTCCCACTTCCCTTTTCAAAAAACTATGTGCAAAAACCATGGGTTTTTTTGTGGTTTGGATTAGTTTAATGTGAGGTGTCCCAAACCAAAATAATAAAGAATTCCATCACCTTTCCTATATAAACCCACATAAGCTCCCACTTTCTTTTCACTAAAAGCCTTTTTAGTTCGTCCAAACTATTCCCTTCTCTCTCTATAATCCTCCTAAGGAGCCTCAAGCTCCCAATAAGACTCTCTCAAGCCTTTCTCAATCCTTTGGAAGCACACTTCCAAGTAAGGGTTTTTCTTCCTTTCTCATTTTTGTCCAATATTATTTAAGTTGTTATGCCATTTTAATTTCAATTATAAATGTTGTGGTATGGTTTCTCACCTCCCCTATAATGAAATATTTATGTTTGAATGATGGGAGACCCCTTTATCTCTTACTAAATTCCTCCCATGTATGCCTGTTACTATGCAAAAATTCCGAAAGGAATTTCTCTCTCCTCTTTTACATTCAAGAAATTATTTTGTATCATGAATCTAAATTCCATTACATTTGTTGGGACATGTATATTTATGACCCCATTATTTTCCATGTCATGTAAATATTAGGAGACACCCCTTTCTCTCTCATCAACCATTTTTATGAGTTCTTATGCCATGCTGTTATGCTGCCAAAATTGCACCGCGTTTTCCCAAGCCAAAGTCATTGTGTAGTGAATACCATGTCCATTTCTCTATGAAGGACCTTTATTCACATTTACTTATTTTTTTTAAAGAGTTTCAAGTATTTATTCCACATTATTTTATCTTGGAATAGATGATTATGTTGATTGATTCAATGTTTTATGATCTATGTGGCACACTTATGCATGAAATGAAATGTTTAAGAAGGGTGTGCCCTGATAGCGCTCCAATGCATTGGGTAAAGAATATTATCATGATACCTCATGTGCAATGGGTGTTTACTCATTCTAATTCAAGTGAAATGAGGGTTTACTCATGCTTCATGTTCAATGAGGGTTTACTCATTCTCCATGTGCAATGAGCCTTGGCTCATGCTAATTCCATGTTAAGTGTTGTTGCCACATTTCCAAGTTATGATTATCATGATTTATCATGATTTTATGTTCATGTTTCTCTTGTGCTCCATTGATATGCCTATTTTCTAGAATTTATTGTATTCCTCATGTTATTCCATGTTTATTCCCTTACTGGGCTTTATAGCTGACCCTTTTCTTATGAATGTCCTCATGTTATCCCATGCAATGCTATGTAGAGGGGAATGTAGTGGTCATATAAAGGAAGTTTTCAACAAAGATGTTGTATTTAATGTTTTAAGTTGTTATTTAATGATCCTAAGCCCCAAAAGACACTAGACCTTTTTGGGACCACTTTTTTATAAGGTTTTATTTTTTGTCAATATTTGTCAATGAAGATCAAAATGAAGGAGATCAAAAAGTAATCCAATGAAATGGAGGAATAGAAATTCATATGATTGTTGTACTGATCATTAGTTCAAAGAACTTATGTCAAAGGTGACATATTGTTTACAATAGTGAAGAATGGTGAGGTATAATCCATATGAGGATGATTAAATAAGAATGGGGATATGATGAAGACCATTCAATTATTCATGATTGCACATGAACCATGCAAGAGACTTCTTGAAGAATAGAATCATATGATTTGCTTGAAGTAGAAAAAGATAGTTGAAGAAGAAGACAATGTGAAAGGGATTGGAATTTTGAGATGTCCATGAACTTCACATTGTATCAAAATATGATGATGCTAAAACTGATCTATCAAAGGATATATATCACGATAGTGGAGTTTGTGATGAAAGAAGAAGAGCTGTGGAAGAAGGAAAATCACATAAAAGAATCATTTTTGAGGTGATTGTGATTATTCACAAAGGTAGTGCCATTTTCCAGTGTTTGCCAATTTTTTGGGCCTTAAAATTGACAAATGGAAAAAAGTGTTTTTGGAAAAGGAACTTGTGCTCCGAGGGCTTGGAGGCTTGGAAACTTGTGCGCCATATGTTTTTCAAGATCATAACATCAAAATATGGCAAAGGTACAAGGGTCGCGCAAGTTTTGGGTTTGGTCACGCAAGTGACTAGCGCAGCAAAGGGACTTGCGTGCAGTTGACTTGAAGGAGAAGAAACTTGAACACCATATGTTTTTCAAGATCATAACATCAAAATATGGCAAAGGGATAAGGACCGTGCAAGTTTTGGGTTTGGTCGCACAAGTGACTAGTGCGGCAGAGACAAGGGCGGTAGTACTAGGGCGGTGAGACTTGCACGCCGAGGGGAGACTTGTGTGCCATCGCGCAGGGTGTCCAAATGCCTATAAATATAGGTAGACCCCTCGTCATTCAGTGACGAGATCAATAATTAGAGAAAATTAGAGCTCCCGTCACGCAGGTGTGGTGGTCGCTCAAGTGGTGTGTGGTCACGCAAGTATAAGTTGTGCGCCAGTCTTTTGTTGCGCGCCCAAGGTGATTCGGGCGAGAAAGGAAGGAATTAGACAAAGTTTGGAGTTTAAGAAGGCAGTGTCGCGCAAGTGGTTTGGTGATACTTCTGCGCCAGATTTTGAATTTGTGTTCCAGTTGTTAGTTGTGAGCCAAAATAGGATTGGGTGTAAAAGGATGTGAGCCGCAAAAGTTTGAAGTTGAAGAAGTGAGTGTTACACAAGTGGTTGAGGTGAACTTGTGAACCGGTTTGGAATTGAGCACCAAGACTTGCGTGCCATCCTGAAACTTGCGCTCCAGGCTTGGGGAAGTGCACCAGGTGTATTTGAAGCACGCCGGTCATTTTGGAGCTGCAAGAAAGCCGGAAGATTTCCCGATACCTTCGGTGCAAAGTGAGATTTTTCTATTGGTGACAGTTGGACTTCAACATAGCATCTATATACAATAGAGGATGTACTCATTAGCAATGATGAAGAGACATTCATTTCTATAAACCGAGTGGGACATCACCAAAGGTAGTGAGCCCGGGGGAGTCAACGGGAGTGACCCGAGGGACGCAGTGAGCTATCCCTGAACATTTGTAAAGTTAGTGATCCTAGGACAGAGTGAGTGCTCCCAAACCATTGTAATCCAAAACTACTGAATAATAGTGGAATTTAGTACGACCAAAAACCTATCGGCGTATGCTCCTTGGACGTAGCCTTTAGTGGTGAACCAAGTAAAAAGTTTTGTGTCATCTCTTTGAATGCGAATGTTTTATTTATTCTCATATCCATCATACAGGTTAAACAAGTTCCTACCAATGTGGTAACAAGATCCATCGGTTTAAAATAAATCATTGACACCCTAATTCACCCCTCCCCTCTTAGGGTGTCCCGGGGTCCTACAAGTGGTATCAGAGGGAAAGGTTCACATATGATGGATACTCCACAGTAATTCTAGTTAGAAGAGGATTTGAGTTTCTTTCCTAAAGTCAAAAATGAAGTGCAGTCTGGATGAAGATTCAGTCATTTCTGAGTAGAAGTCTACATCCAGTAGGACCATGAAAAACATGAAAAATATAGGGAAGAAGTAGTTGAAGAAGTCCCTCATGTCCAAATAAGATACAGTGTCTTGTTCTCGATGCCCTTCTAATAATGAAGAAATATCAGGCTTGGAAAGTATCAAGCAGGTGGCTCATGTTCCTACCATAGGAAAGGATGACACTTCTATCTCAAGTGATCCGGAGAAATTAATAAGTTATCTGCATGATATTCAAGAAGAAAGAGTTTTTACTATTTTTATAATATTTCAATGCATGTAGGTTGAGATAAATCGATTGGAAAGAGAATCTGATTATTTGGAAAAGGGCTTGGAAGAAAAACTTCTTGAATGCTTAAATATCACCAAATAGATTAAAGTCTTTAAATAAATAGATGGAGTCAATAAGACTCTAAAAGAAAAGATCCATGCACTTGAATCTGAGATGAAGAAGAGCACTGAAGTCAAGTGTTTTTTTTTGGAAGAAACTTCCAAAAGATTCAGAGAACTTGACTCTTTGTTACTAACCAAAGTTAAGATGCATGAAGATGAGATTGAAAGATTGAAGAAGACTTGTGAAGAGAATATGATCATGATTGATGATCAGAATATCATCCTCAATATTGAAATTCAAAAATTGGAAGCCCAGTTGACACATTTTGAGACTTCACAAAAGAATGAAACAAGAGACGCTAGTACTCAATATTCATTAGAGGATACTAAAGTTGAAATACCTCCAACATGTGACAAGAATATTATGAAAACTTTTTATTATCCATCTCAAAAAACAATATCTATTGTTATTCAATGCACACTGGAGGATGCTAAAGCAAAAACACCTCCAACATGTGATAAGAAGATCGTGACTTCACTCGTTGATCTATCACATGCAACTAAGCAAGTGAAGGTACCATCCAAACCATCTTGTAATCATGTTTGTAAATATGTTCCCATAATCAATGCAGGTGGTAGGAGAAATTATAAACAAGTATGGATGAGGAAAGGTGAGGATAAGGAACCTACCACCATGGCTAGGGTGGATGTGAAGAAAAAATTGGAATATGGTTCCCCAGATAGAGCAAAACACATTAGGAATAAGGCCCAACTACATTATACAGAAGATATAAAGAAGAAAAGGTTTGTGGGTCAATGTTAGTGCTGCAACAGATTTGGGAAATGTGTACTGGATTGTTGGTACAATCCCTTACATGGAAAAGCACAAAGAAAGCCTATATCAAAGGGAAGAAAGCCAGTGAAGAAGAAGCAACATTTACAGGTCTAGAAGCATCTGTTTACCGCAAACAGATTTGGAATTATTGATAACATTAGTGATGTATGCAATGGCAGTGGTCACATTGTAGGTACATTCCCATTTAGACATGCATTCTATGTTGATAAGAAAAGAAGACCTCTGATGATGACTAAGTATAAAGCAGCTTCCTTGGGAAGAAACCAGAATAATGTTGTGAACACACACTTCCCCAAGAAAATATCAAGTAGGGAAGATGAGAAGTCCCTAGATTTTAGATCCATGAAATTGAAGGGAAATTCATCCAAAATAGAAACTAAGAAATATGGAACTCATATGAACCCATGTGAAAGATCCAAACCTGCTAAAACGGTTCCAAAATGACTTGTTGGTCATCTGGCCAGAAAATTTGGAAAGATTGAGTAAACTTGAAAATAAAAAATCTAGGGCTAGTGGTAAAGGAAAAAAAACTTTCATGTGATGAAGACAGATTGGAGGAGAGATTGAAAACCAATAAAGACACACATGTCAAAGAAGATCTGTGTGAGAGATGCAAGAAATCTGGTCACATTGAAAAAGGTTGTCTAACCTTAATACCAGAGCAAGAATCGGTCCTCAAAAAGAGTAAGAATGCATCAGTCAAAATTTTTATTAAGAAAAATAATTCTCCATACCACGTAGAAGAAAATATGAAGGGAACCATGCCACATCAACACATATCAGAACATATGTTCAAATGTGAAGGCATGAAGACTGGAGTGAACAGAAGAAACTTGGTTGAGAAAAGAACCTCAACCATACAGCTCATGTTGATGAATCAAGGAGGAACCACCTTATTCCCTTAATCATTTGGGTATTTTATTTATGCTAATAATGCAGGGAATTGAAGTTGAAGCATGATCTCAGGGGGAGAGCCTGAGAAGTAGTGAATGATGTCAACTCTTGATAGCTAAGCTGAAGAAGTTTCCATCCTTGGAATATTCTTCAATTGATATTCAAATATTAATATGATGAAGTATCACTCTTGATGAAGATTATGAGGAGTGTTTCCCTTTAGGGGGAAGGGAAAAATGAAGGAGCTTCCAAAATCATTGTTTCAATCAGTATCAACTCCGGCTAGTATTAAATGCAATTACTCTATTAATTTCTTGAAGGACATGTCAGTGGAGAAGGTATGTCATTTCTAAATCTCTCAACCTTGGTTACTCAGAACAAAGATCATTCTACATAGGGGGAGTAACTAAATTGATCAGTGACATAAGAAGAATGGAAGTGCCCCAAGGCCACTTATCCTTCCAATTTCAGTTGAATGTTTTTGATCTATTTGCTGATGTGAGTGGAGAAGTTTCAAGTTGATTATTCCCTATCACATTGGATTTCTTTAGCCTAAAATGATAGTGGTAAACCCTTGAAGAAAAAATACATGAGTTCTCATCTCATGTGGTATCATGATCTATGAATAATGGAAAGCCTTGTTGTCTAAATCAAATCCTCTTGTTTTCTACATCGAGCTTTCCTCAAGTAGACTTAGAGTGAAATGATTAATGATACATTTATTATGTATATATTGATACCCTCCCTACCATGATCTTTGTATTTCTTGTTAATAAGGGGGATAGAAAGTGAAATTAATGTTTCAAAGGTAAACACGAGATAGGTGATTCTCATTTTGACAATGACGTATTAATTTCATGAGATTTTTGAGGTATTGAAAACAAAATACAAAGGGGGAGATTGTTGGGACCACTTTGTGTATAAGGTTATATTTGTTGTCAATAGTTGACAATGAAGATCAAAATGAAGGATATCAAGAAGTAATCCAATGAAATGGAGGAATAGAAATTCAGATGATTGTTGCACTGATCATTAGTTCAAAGAACTTGTGTCAGAGGTGAACCATTGTTTACAACAGTGAAGAGTGGTGAGGTATAATCCATCTGAGGATGATTAAAGAAGAATGGGTATTTGATTTATACCATGAAATTATTCATTATTTCATGATAACCATGCAAGAGACTTCTTGAATAATAGAATCATATGATTTGCTTGAAGTAGAAAAAGACGGTTGAAGAAGAAGACAATGTGCTAGGGATTAGAATTCTGAGATGGCCATGTACTTCACATTGTATCAAAATATGATGATGCTAAACTGATCTATCAAAGGATATATATCACGATAGTGGAGTTTGTGATGAAATAAGAAGAGCTTCTGAAGAAGGAAAATCACAGAAAAGAATCATTTTTGAGGTGATTGTGATTGTTGACAAAGAAAACAATAACATACAAATTTATTGAAAAGGGGGATTTCATGGTGGAATGTCGAGCTCATGGGTTGTGGTTAACTATCCATGTTTGATTCAATAATATTGACAAATTAATGGATGATATGGAGGTGGTACAAAAAGAGCAGATACAAGGTGGCGCCATTTTCCAGTGTTTGCCAAATTTTTGGGGCTCAAAATTGACAAATGGAGAAAAGTGTTTTTGGAAAAGGGACTTGCGTGCCGAGGTCTTGGAGGCTTGGAAACTTACGCTCCATATTTTTTTCAAGATCAGAACATCAAAATATGGCTAACGGACAAGGGTCGCGCAAGTTTTGGGTTTGGTCGCGCAAGTGACGAGCGCGGCAAAAGGGACTTGTGCGCCGTTGACTTTTAGGAGAAGAAACTTGCGTGCCATATGTTTTTCAAGATCATAACATCAAAATATGGAAAAGGTATAAGGGTCGTGCAAGTTTTGGGTTTCATCACGCAATTGACTAGCGTGGCAGAGACAAGGGCGGCAAGACAAGGGCGGCGAGACTTGCGCACCGAGGGGAGACTTGCACGTCGTCGCACAGGGTGTCCAAATGCCTATAAATACAGGTCGACCGATCCTCATTTGGTGAATAGCTCAACACTTAGAGAAAATCAAAGCTCTCATCTCATAGGTTTGGTGGTCGCGCAACTGGTGTGTGGTCGCGTAAGTATAAGTTATATGCCAGTCATTTTTTGTGCGCCCAAGGAGATTCGGGAGAGAAAGGAAGGAAGTCGACCAAGTTTGGAGTTGAAGAAGGCAGTGTCACGCAAGTGGTTTGGTGATAATTGCGCGCCAGATTTTGAAGATGCATGTCGGTTGTTAGTTGCATGCCAAAATTGGTTTGGGCGTAAAAGGATGTGAGTCGTACAAGTTTGAAGTTGAAGAAGTGAGTTTCGTGCAAGTGGTTGAGGTGAACTTGTGTTCTGGTTTGGAATTGCACTTCGAGACTTGTGCACCATCCTGAAACTTGTGTGCCAGGCTTGGGAAAGTGTTCCAGGTGTAGTTGAAGCGCACTGGTCTTTTTGGAGTTGCATGAAATCCGGAATATTTCCCGACACCTTCGGTGCAAAGTGAGATTTTTCTACGGGTGAGAGTTGAACTTCAATAGAGAATCTATATACAATAGAGGATGTAATCATTAGCAATGATGAAGATACATTCATGTCTATAGACTGAGTGGGACTTCACCAA
Organism: Viscum album; assembly: GCA_963277665.1. Lineage (NCBI taxonomy): Eukaryota > Viridiplantae > Streptophyta > Magnoliopsida > Santalales > Viscaceae > Viscum > Viscum album. The sequence goes on from OY728140.1 coordinate 500,564,924, forward strand.
AATCAGTGAGATAGGGGGAGTCAACAGGAGTGACCTGAGGGATGCAGTGAGCTATCCTTGAACATTTGTAAAGGCAGTGAGCCTGGGAGAGAGTGACTGTTCCCAAACCATTGTAATCCAAAAGTAGTGAAGAATAGTGGAATTTGGTACGACCGAAAACCTTTTGGCATATGCTCCTTGGACCTAGCCCTTAGTGGTGAACTAAGTAAAAAAGCGATGTGTCATCTCTTTGCATGTGAATGTTTTATTTATTCTCATATCCATCATACAGGTTAAACTAGTTCTACCAACATGGGAACAAGATACGTCAGTTTAAAAGAAAAAGTTGACACCTTGATTCACCCCTCCCCTCTCAGGGTGTCCTGGGGTCCTACATACCTCTCGATCTTCCTTGTTGTATCAAGTGAAGAGTTTATGTGATAAATCATGTTTAAGTTTGTAATAAAATCAAGGTTGTCATAGTTGGTATAATAGGATAGGTTTAGTTATTTTTGGGATTAGTATTAGAAAACCCTAATAAAGCCTTAGAGACAAGACTAAGTATAATAAAAACATCCCTAAGTTTTGGTGAGTGTTGAGTAAGTGGTTTATCAAGAAAATACATCCCTTTATGGATACAAGGAGGTAGAGGAAGCTCTGGCAGAGATGTATCCTAGGGGTAAAACCTGAAAACACCGTATTGAGATAGACTTGAATGAGAATTGGTGAATGACAACGTGCCTTGCTGCACTCTTGGTTAAAACACTCCTGGGGGATATTCTTTGGTAAATTCACAAGCTTAGTATGAACCATTATTAAGGGACAAAAAAATTCCCTTAGAATATATAATTGAAAGTAGATCATGTATAACATAGACTGAAGCCAATATATTCATATGTTAAAAAAATAAAAGTTATTTATAAGTCATCAGTTTTGTCCTTGGATTACCCTTTATGTGTTACCCCTAACTTTCCTTTTATTCTAGCCAATAGATGGTAATATGAGAACCTGGGCTAACAACCAATATGAGGATCAATGGGATTATTGTACTAATGAGATGACCAATCCATTGGGAGTGAGAATCACGAACTTTACCATGATTTTCTCTCAGATAACTCAAGATTTGAATAGAAACATGGGTCAAGAGGAACATTCAACCCCCCCCCCCCCAGAAAGAACAAGTCACTATCAAGTGCTTTATGAGACAAAGGACTCCAACTTCTAATGGATCATTTGATCTCTCAATCACTGAACAATGGATCAACTATATTGAAAAGATCTTTTCCATCCTTCAATGTTCTGAAAAAGAGAAGGTTATACTGGCTGCTTATGGTATGGACGGTGAAGCTGATCAATGGTGGATGTTGATCAAAAATAGGAAGCCTGGGGAGGAGATCGAGGTGTTAGAATGGAAGGATTTTCAGAACATGTTTTTTGATAAATATTTTTCGTGCACCCTCCGTCTTAAGATGGAAAGGGACTTCTTTTCCCTCAAGAAAAAAAAGATGACGAATCTATCAGATCATATAAGGAAAACTTCACAAGTCTTGCACGATACGCCTCTAGCTTTGTAGTTACCCCTGAATGCAAGGTTGACCACTTCTTTTATGGGCAAAAACCTAGCCTGCGGAAAGCACTGGCGCTCCGTGACTTTGAAAGATATGAGGAAATTGTCTGATGTGCCCTCAAGGTCAAAATGGAGATCGGAGAATATTAGGGGTATCATGGGGATAAGAATCATATGGTGGACTTCAATGTTGGTAGTCTGATGGATAAATACAATGGTTCTAAGAAGATACAGCACCCCACTAGCCAAACATGCAGAAAGAAGCACCCTAGAAATTTCCTAAAGGGGGACGAGGAAATGCTTTTGGTGTGGAAGAGAAGGGCATCTGGCTATTAACTGTCGGCAAGAAAGACCCGTGGCTGCAATAAAGGAGAGGAACACTCCGTTCGAACCTCAATGCGTGGTTCATTGCTACAACTGCAAATAAACAAGGCATCTTTCAAATTAGTGCCTTAAACCAAGGGTTTTTGGAGGCAACCAACAACCTCCAAGGCCGTAAGGGAGATCCTTTTCCATCACTACTGCTTAAGTGAACCCCAAAAATGAAGTGGTGACAGGTATTATATTTATTCATTCAATAATATAGAATGTACTTTTTTATTCAGGTTCTATGAATTATTTTATATATCGAAATCTTAGTAGAACAATCCCAGCACCACCACAAATCATGGAAGTGAATATGTCGGGGAGTACGGAAAATGGGTCAATTGTTGCATCACATGAATATAACTCCTCCCCTATCATAATATGTGGATTAAACTTCCCAACAAACCTCTTCATACTCCCTCTGGTGAAATTTGATGTGATTCATGGCATGGATTGACTTTCCTTATATAGAGCCAACATAAATTGTCAGGAGAGGGAAATCACTCTCCAAGTGGATAATTAACCCCTGATTATATACAAGTGCAGGGAGGAAGATGAATCTTATTTAGCTTCATTGTCTCAAGTGTGGATATTACTTCCCTATGATCATGTGTATCTGGATCAGATGATTGAGTCCAAGGAAGCAACCATCCTTGAAGACATTCCTATTGTGAGGGAATCCGCTAAAGTATTTCTTGAGCAATTGTCTAGTCTTCCTCATAGAAGAGATGTTGAATTCTCAATTAATCTTATACCTGGGGAATTTACAATATCTAAGAATCCATATAGAATGTATTTTGTGGAGCTTGAGAAGATGAAGAAACAACTAGAGGAGAATCTAGATAAAGGGTTTATATTCCCAAGTGCTTCACCATGGGGTGCACTAGTCCTCTTTGTCAAGAAGAAGGATGGGTCAATTCACCTTTTCATCGATTATCGTGAGCTCAAAAAAATCACGATAAAGAACAAGTATCCTCTCCCATGAATTGACTAATTGTTCGATCATCTGTGTGGAGAACAATACTTCTCTAAGGTGGATTTTCGGTCGGGATATTATCAAGTAAGGGTGAAGAAGGAAGATATCCCCAAGACTGATTTTTGTACAAGATACGTGCACTATGAATTCATAGTAATTCCTTTCAGACTCACTTATGCTCCAGAAATCTTCATGGACTTGATTAATAGTGTCTTTATAGATTACCTCAACAAATTTTTGGTAGTCTTTATAGATGATATTCTGATATACTCCAAAACCAAGGAGGATCATGAGGAGAATCTAAGAACTGTACTAGAGACCTTGCGGAAGCAGAAGCTCTATGAAAAGTAAAGAAAGTGTGATTTCAGGTTGAAGGAGGTATCATTCTTGGACCATATCATCAAAATCAATGGGATATCTATGGATCCCTCCAAAACAGATGCAATTGAGGGATGGTTGAGGCCAACATCGGTAACATATGTCTATAGCTTCTTGGGGTTAGCTGGATATTATTGATGATTTGTGAAAAATTTCCCATGATTGTCCAACCTTATTACCAAGCTAACTTGGAAGCGATTAAAGTTTTCTTGGAGTGATGAATGCGAAGAAAGCTTCAAGGAGTTGAAAAAAAGGCTTATCACCGCGCCCATGCTCACATTACTTACAAGTGGAGAAATTTTTGTGGTATTCAGTGATGCTTCGAAGAAAGGGTCGGGATATGTGTTGATGAAAAATAACAAATTAATTGCTTATGATTCAAGTCAATTGAAAGTTCATGAATAGAACTATCCATCACATGACCTCGAGTTGGCTGTAGTGATCTTCACTTTGAAAATTTGGCGTAATTATGTCCTTGGGGAGAAGTGTGAAATTTATACAGGCCACAAAAGCCTCAAGTATATATTCACACAAAAAGAGTTGAACATGTGGCAACGATGTTGGTTAGAGTTGATCAAAGACTATGATTGCTCAATCCATTATCACCCTGGGAAAGCGAACAAGGTTGTGGATGCCTTAAGTAGAAAGAACCCAGCGATTCTATCATTGATGAGAATTTAAAAGGATCCAATCTTCTTAGATTTGATGAAGATGGACATGGGAATCACAAAGAAGGGAACATCATCAATCCTTTCACAAATTATTTCTCAACCATCACTTTTGGAAAGGTTAAAGGATGCTCAAAAGGATGATGTGGGAATTCAATAAAAAGTGGAATATATTATAAAAGGGAAATCCTCAGTGTTTATTTTTAATGAAGAAGGAATTGTGAGATTTGGGAAAAGACTACATGTTTCATCAAGTTTGGAGCTAAAGAAGGAAATTTTGGATGATGCACATAGTTCAAATTTCTCTATTCACTCAGGAAACACAAAGATGTATCAAGATCTCTGAGAGCATTATTGGTGGGATAATATGAATAATAAGATCACTGAATATACATCAAAGTGTCTGGTGTGTTAGCAAGTGAAGGAAGAGAGGAAGAAGTCTAAGGGGATGATGCAACTATTGCCTATACCAGAATGGAAATGGGGGAACATCACCATGGAATTTTTTACTGGACTTTTGAAGACATCCAAAGGAAACAATGCAATCTGGGTTGTTATGGATCATCTTACAAAGGCTACACACTTCATTGCTATTTGGGAGGATTTCTCATTGGATCAACTGGAACAGATATATATCAGGGAATTGGTAAGGCTACAAGGAGTACCACTATCTATTATGTCCGATCGAGATCCAATATTATCCTCTAAGTTTTGGAAGAGTCTTCAACATGCTCTGAATACTGAATTGAACTTTAGTATGAAATATCATCCTCAAACTGATGGCCAATCCGAGTGGACTATCCAAACACTTGAGTGCATGTTGAGAGCATGCCCAATGGACTTTAAAGGAGGATGGGATCAACATCTTCCTCTGGTTGAGTTCTATTATAATAATAGTTTCCACTCGAGCATCTAAATGGCACCATATGAAGCCCTTCAAGGGAAAAGGTGAAGAACACTGGCATGTTGGGATGAGGTTGGTGAGCATAAGCTTCTTGGACCAAAAATGGTCGAAGAAATGGTGGAGAATTTGAAAACCATTTAGCATCATATCAAGGTAGCCCAGAGTCGACAAAAGAGTTATGCAGATAACCATCAATGAGACCTTGAGTTTAAATTTTGATACATGGTATTTCTATGTATATCTCCATGGAAGTAGGTCATGAAGTTAGGAAAGAAATGGAAGTTAAGTTCTTAGTACATTGGCCCCTTTGAGATTCTTGATCGTGTTGGGGATGTGGCCTATCGACTAGCACTTCTACCTACCATGGCCAAAGTACATTATGTATATCATGTATCACTCTTAAGGAAGTACATACTAGACCCTTCACATGTACTCTCTTAAAAGTTAGTATAGCTAGAGGATGATCTTTCTTATGAGGAGAAACCAGTGAAGATCTTAGATCGTAGAGAAAATTTTCTACGAAATAAGACAATTCCCCTCATCAAGGTGTTGTGGTGAAACAAATGTTTGAAGAAGAAACATAGGAATCAGAGGAAATGATGAAGCAGAGTTACCCACATCTGTTTTAGTGAGGGAAAAGAAAATTTCGAGGGAAAAATTTCTTAAGGGGGTAAGATTGTAATGACCCAAACTTTCATTAATGGAAATCCTTCTTGATCTAATTTAATGTATCTTTATGTAAAATGTTTATATAAAATGTTAACTTATTTGGTTTTATGTTTTTGTTTTTTAAAATACTTTTAAGAATTGTAATTTTTTCTAATATAGTCATTGAACAGTGATCACATGATTAGTATAAATATAGGGCTTTAACAAATCCAATTTACATAGACAAAGGAAGCGATGGACTCATCCAGTAGATGTACCCCATACAAATCCCATTTTTCAGAGCTCGGAAAGGAGGTTGTGTCTTTAGGAATCACTATTGACCAAGCCCAATCTTATCTTGAATATTTTACGCTCAATCGGGACCACCGACGAGAGAAGTGGAAGTTGATAGAGATTACCACTCGAGCAATGTTATCCGAGCCACCCCAAGAGTTTGTCACCATCACACACCTTAATCTTTGGTCTTATGCAAGCATTATAAGGGATTATGTAATAAGACCTTAGCACTATGGTTATGTACATTATTTTTGTATATAATAATGAATATAATTTCATTTTATTATGGTTACCTTGTAAATAGTTTTTAAAGCACAAATAGTATTTTTAGTTAAAGTTCAACTAAGAAATATATTTGGATGAATTAATGGCTTTTTGAATTAAATAATATTTTAATAAAATATTATTATTATTAAATTAATTTTTATTAAATGCAAATTATCGTATAATTTTATGAATGCAATTGTAATTTTTATTAAGATTTGAAAGCCATTTTTTTTTCAAAACCCATGAATTTTCAATAAATCTCGGTTTTTATTTTAAAAGTAAAAATTAACATATTTATAAAATTAATTATATAAAATAAATATTATTTCTGGAATCAGGATGTCAAAATTATCCAACTATGAATTTTTCATAATTTTCTGCGATAATCAAATTTTTGGGTAAAAATTAAATACCGTTTAAATATATAATGTGTTTTATGGCATCATAATGACCCAATAGTGATGTAATAAAATAATATAAACTTTATTTTTGGACAATATATGTTTTACAATTAAAATATTTTCATTTTGGGTTTGTTTTATTTATTTTACAAAGCTTTAGTGGACCCTTCAAGACTTATTACACATTTTGTCCTTTTAAATTGTTTTCCTTGGGAGTGTGACTCACCTCCACATAAGCAACCCCATTATTTTAAGAATTTCAGCCTTTGGAATTATAAAATATTGTTTCCCAATTCCATTTTCCAAAATCCAGGGGCAAAAACCATGGGATGGTTTGTGGTTTGAATTAGTTTAATGTGAGGTGTCCCAAACCTAAATAATAAAGAATTCCCTCACATTTCCCATATAAAACCACCCAAGCTCCCACTTCCTCCTCACTAAAAGCCTTTTTAGTTCATCAAAACTCTTCCCTCCTTTCTCTATAATCCTCCCAAGGTGCCTCAATCTCCCAATAAACCTCTCTCAATCCTATCTCAAGCCTTTGGAAGCACACTTCCAAGTAAGGGTTTTTTTTCCTTTCTCATTTTTGTCCAATATTCTTTAAGTTGTTACGCCCTTTTAATTTAAAATATAAATGTTGGGGTATGGTTTCACACATCACCCATACTAACCTACTAGTTTTTTTAATGATGTGAGACACCTTTCTCTCTCATTAAATTCCTCCCATGTCCACCCCTTACTATGCCGAAATTCTGAAAGGAATTTTTATCTCCTCATTTACATTCAAGCAATTATTTTGTATCATGAATCTAAATTGCATTACATTTGTTGGGACATGTATATTTAAGACCCTATTACTGTACATGTCATGTAAATATGAGGAGAAACCCCTTTCTCTCTCATCAACCATTTTTATGAGTTCTTATGTCACACTATTATGCTATCGAAATTGCACCGCGTTTTTTCAAGCCAAAGTCATTGTGTAGTGAATACCATGTCAATTTCTCTATCAAGGGTATTAACCTTTTTTCACATTTACTTATTGTTTAAAGAGTTTCAAGTACGTATTACACATTATTTTATCATGGAATAAATGATTATGCTGAATGATTCAATGTTTTATGGTCCATGAGGCACACTTATGCATGGAATGAAATGTTTAAGAAGGGTGCACCCTGATAGTGCTCCAATGCATTGGGTAAAGTATAGTATCCTCATACATCATGTGCAATGGGTGTTTACTCATGATAATTCAAGTGAAACGAGGGTTTTCTCATGCTTCATATTTAATGAGGGTTTATTCATGCTCCATGTTCAATGAGCCTTGGATCATGCTAATTCCATGTTAAGTGTTGTTGCCACATTTCCATCTTATGATTATCTTGATTTATCATGATTTTATGTTCATCTTTCTTTTGTGATCCATTGATATGCCTATTGTCTAACATGTATTGTATTCCTTATGTTATTCCATTTTTTTCCTTACCGGGCTTTATAGCTCTCCCTTTTCTTATGCATGTCCTCAGGTTATCCCATGCAATGCTAAGTACGGGGGGAATGTAGTGGTCATGTAAATGTAGTTTTCAATAAAGATGTTTTATTTCATGTTTTAAGTTGTTATGTAATGATACTAAGCCCCAAATACACTATAATTCTTGATCTTCCTTGTTGTATCTAGTGAAGAGTTTATGTAATATAAATCAAGTTTAAGTTTGTAATAAAAGCAGGGTTGTCATATATAGCTTTTTCTTTTTGTATTTTAAGTCAAAATAAATTAATAGTGTCTAAATTGGAAATAATGATATTTTATAAAAGTAATATTTTATTAAAGTTATTAAAAGTCATAAAAATATTAAAAGAGGATAAGTGGATAGGATACGGTCTAGAATTTTATCCATCTATCATTTATAGACCATTTGGAATAATTTTGATTGAGAATGAATTTAATATATTTTATTCTTTTAGGAAATTCCAAAGGTTCCCCTCCCCTTAATTATAAAAGGGAACCCATAGAGCCCTTAAGAGGAGTTATAAAGGATTTATTTTAAAGAATAGGTAATCATTTTAATAGATCACTTTATTTTTAATTATTCTTTTAACTAATATAAATATGTTATATTATTCATTAAATTATAAATTAATTATAATTAATATACTTAAATGTTACTATGATTATTAAACCAGCTTTATTCACCCTCTTTCTTTCAAATGGGAAGCGAAAATATTTCATGTGCATACGTATGACTGACTATCCCCACATAACAATATAATTAATTTCTCATCACCACCCTTTATAGATGGGTGTTATGATTATTTTATTTTTTAAATATTATACATATTAAATAATTATACTTTTGTAATTATAATATCATATCAACATTTTTACCTTCCAAACCATTGTAAAATGATAATTCCAATCGTGTATACGTGTGGAATACCACCTCCACAAAGTGATGTGTTTCGTTTTTAATTTTTGATTTTTTTATTGTAATAAGGATATATTTAAAGAATATATATTATATATACGATATAATTAATATTCTATAGAGTTGATTTATTATTTACCTTTTTTATCAATTGAAAAATGGAAACAACATTCATGCGTACGTAGAGCCTACCGTCTCCATGATCAGTGTAATTATTTTTTCTATATATATATATTATTAATGATTATAAACATGTAAATAATTAATATATATTATATTTATATCATTATTTACATTATAGATATGATGGGACCATGATAAAAATATAAGGACAAAAATTACCAAAACTAAACATAAATAAAAAATGAAGGAGGTATCACCTGGAACAATGATTTTAATAAAGAAGTATTAACAAGTGGGTTATAAATGGTTATAAGTAAATAATATGCGGTATGATATATATGAATATGGCTCTATAATATATGTATAATACATGTAAAATTATTATAATGTAGTTTCCAATGTGTACTAAGGAATTCAGACCTAAGGTAAGGGATTTTCATCTCACTTTTATTTTTGTGGGACACAGGTCATATTCACCACATGTTTCCTTCATGTGGTGTATATAATACCCATTAATATCTTTTATGATTCATATTATTAAAATTATGGGGACTTACATATATATCTAAGGATATTTATTTAATAGGGGTTAGGATTCAAAGAAATCCAAGTTGGTGAGGGTTTTATATTACAAACTCGTTGTTTATAGGGATTATTTATGATTAAGACTCCAATGATGAAATACTATGATCTATATATTAAGAAACTCATGAAATTTATTATACTCTATTTATTTCATAAGAATAAATTTTTTACTCTCATTTTCCTCACCTTAAGTACTCAAAAGACTGAAAATTTTTTATTAAGGAAATTTGACTTTATTTCTCTCTTCGATCGGAATTTATTTTTCTTTAATATCCATGTTTTCTTAAAAAATAAAGAAGGTTTTTATTATTATCTTATGATTGTTTAATGTCATTTTTACCCATTTTTTACTTTTTTAAAAACCATTTTAAAAGTAATATTATTGTAGTTTTATGATTGAGGTACTTTTTCAAATTTTTAAAAACAAGTATGAAATGAATTTTTTTTAACTTATATGACATGAATTTAATTTCCATAAATCGTGACCACTCACTTAATTGAAGTTTCATTCACAATTTTTCATGGTTATTATAAAATAAAATGTTTTTCATAATATTTAAAAAAAAATATTTTAAAATGTTTCTTTCCAAATGGAAAGGTTATTTTCCTCAATAACTTTTTAATAATATTTTAATAGTATTTATATTAATAAAAGTAAATAACCCTTGATTTCATGAATGATTTAATGGGGTTATAGTTTAAGGATATCATCCTTATTCTTTATCTAGATGGTTTATTTTCATGATGATAATATGTTTATGAAACCCATTCCTTTTCCACATGATATGCTCTGATGAAATGTTTATGAAGCCCATTTATTTTCTTACGATATTATGTAATGAATGTATTATGAATTTTTGGTAAATATATGTATGGTTTTCATTATATGATGGTTATTACATTATATATAAGGATAGTGGTTATGTTATAAACAATGAAGGTGGTTAAGTAATACCAAGTATGGGTGGGACCTATATCTCTTTCCAATGTAATGGGTAATGATTCATATCTCATGAGATAAATAGGACTCAAATGGGGAGTAAACCTAGATTAGTAAGGAAATTTTTACACTATGATATTCATGGAAGTGAACCACAACATCTATGATGGTTCGAGGAGTGATCCTGATAAACTATAATGATATTGGGAGTAAACCATGACTCTTATGATAGTTTGGGGAGTGAAATCAATCCACTATGATAGTATTAGAAATGAGCCTTGGCAACCAAAGAAATGATTTTCTATACTTATTTGTATTCCATAATTCCATGTCTTATTCAAATTTTATGTCTTCATGGATTATGTTCTTTGATTCCTTTATGATTCATATCTTATGAACTGACTATATTTATTCCATGACTTTATATTGTGATTTATGATATGTAGGATATGATTTTAAAATGTTATGCTCATGTTTTTATACCCTTATTTTCATGTTATGATCAAGTAATCATTGAAATATCCCTAGTTTACCCTTTTTGTGCATATATGCCTACCCTTTCTACTGTTTCCATTCCCAAAATTATGAATTATGATATGTATAAGAATCATGGTACTTATGATGAACTTAGTCTGAGACAATATATAACTTTTATAAACTAGTTGTTTATGTGTCCATGTTTCCAAAGGTACTAGACCTATATGATTCTGGATTGGATTGTTATGTTTTGTAATGAATATTAATATACTAAAACTTGATATCTATGTATGAAATGTTAGAGTCTCTATAGTAGGTATCATAGTAAGGTTTACTTATCCTTTGGAAACTAAGATTAGATAACTTTAGTGTGAACCCATGGGATAAGTATAAGTATAGTATAACATCCTAAAGTTTTGATAATGATCATTAATTACCTATGTTAAACCTAGTGTCATAGAATAACTTGGACCAATTTAGAAATCATATGAATGATTTTTCATGATTATGTGGTTTTCTGATATGATCATTATTTCTCACGCTATGCTTTCTTGTTTTAGTTAATGGATGGAACTTGAAGGAACCGTGTAAATGTTGAATACAACAAACATTAAAATGATTTTCCTCTAGAGAAACTGAATGTTATGGGAGATAAAATGAAAAATATTTTTTTCATTATCACACAACTTTCTCAAGCTATGAATTTCACTGATCTTTCAAATGATAAAAAGAGGGAACAAAATTATATCCAGCCCTTCATGAAGCAACATCAACCTTCTTTTAGTGGGTCTATAAATACACTAGTTACTGAGAAATGAATTAGTACCATTGAAAAGATATTTTATGTTCTCTATTTTCTCAACATTATAAATTTATTCTATTTATTTATCATTTGTAAGTAAAATAGTATCAATGGTTGACTCTTATCTAGAACATGAGGTAATGGGGATAAATTGTCTACTAGGAGTGGGATGAGATTAAGATATTATTTTTCAATAAATACTTTCATTATATTCTTCACATTAAAATAGAGAAGTAATTTATTGATATTAAATAGAAGGATGATGAATTTTTTTGTACCTATAAGGAAACTTTTACAAGACTTGTGAGGTATGATTTTGTAATTATAATACAACATGAAAGTATGTTTTACTGATTCATTATTGTCTTAAAACCAAGTCTCTGAATGGAAGTATCCATTAGGGACTATAGTTTCTATAAATAAATCATTAGATGTGCAATAAATATGGAGATGGAGATTGAATTTTCTCATAAATCTCATAGTTTTGATAAGAAAATAAATATAGACATAAAAGGAAATTATAAAAACCATGGAGAGAATAATATGATGTTTCATTTATACTCAAAGTGTGGAAGGAAACATGGATGAAATTTTATTAAGGGAACTAGTAAATGTTTCATGTTTTTAAAGGAAGGTCAGTAGACAATCGAATTCCTATGTGATGGGTGGAAGTTAGGTATTTATGTGAATAGAGAGAAAGAGTCACATGATGCACCACCCACACTCTAGTATTTTAAAATCCAAGAGTATAGGAAATATACCAACTAGTGCCCAAATATGAAGGTTAATGATAACGATCAATGTCAAAAACATATTAAACCTAGATACAAATATAAATATCATGAAATCACTAATTATGATGAGGGGTATGATAATGGTGTGGTGAAAGGTACACTTACTATCCACTCTAGAACTAATAATGTCATATTTTATTCCTAAGATACAAGATATTTTATATCCAAAGAATTTTCTAAGGGTATCAATATACCACCTTAGGGATTAGATGTTGAGTTATTAGAAAAAATCCCTAATGGTGTGATGATTGTATCTCAAGCCTAGTATTATTATCTGGTTGAATTTTGTGGGAATGTGCTTCCTAAAAATATTTTTATTCTCCCTTTGGTTGAGTTTGATGTTATCCTTGGTATGGACAAGATTTATTAACATAAATACAACATCAATTTCCAAGGGAAACAACATTTGATATTCTGAACCAACCTATGAATGTTTATCAATGTAATGATAACTATGAACTTTCTATTGGAATCACATCCATTATATGGATCTTGGTTCCTATTATAAAGGGGTGTTTATCTCATAAGATTAGGGATAAAATAAACATCAAATATATGCCTATTATTCAAGATTTTGTTGATGTATATATAAACTAATTTTTTTTCATCCACCGAATCATGAAGTTGAGTTCTAAATAAACCTCATACTTAGTTCTACACCTATTTCAAGGACTCTATATATATTGGCCCTGATTGAGTTGCAGGAAACGAATAAGAAACTCCAAGGGAATTGTGATAATAGATTAATTATTCCAAGTCCATCACTATGGGGTGCACCAGTTCTTTTTATTAAGAATAAATATTGATTAATGCAACTTTTCATTGATTATTGAGAACTTAACAAAATCACTATCAAGAACAAGTATCATCTACCCCATATTGACGACTTGTTTGATCAAATGTGTGGATCTCAATATGTTTCTACTATTTGGCTTTGTTTTTTATATAATCAATTAAGGTTCAAAAAGAAGGATATTCCCAAGGCAATATTCCATAAAACGTATAGTCACTATGAATTTATAGTGATTTCATTTGGTCTAACTAATTCCCTCTCTATCTTTGTGGATATAATGAATAGAGTCTTTAGATATTACCTTGATTAGTTTGTGGTAGTCTTTATAGATGATATTCTTATATATTCAAATATAAAGTAAGAGCATGAAGATCACTTGATAATTGTACTAAATACCCTGAGGAAGGAGAAGATTTACTAAAAAGTTTCCAAGTGTGAATTATGTCTTTGGAATTTTTAATTTGTAGGTCATATAATCTGAAGTGATTGTATATCACTAGATCCTTCAAATAAATAATGTATTGAATTTTGGAGTAGACCAACCAATGCAACTGAGATCTATATTTTTCTTGTCTTTTTCTGGATAGTATCATCACTTTGTGGATAATTTCTCCTGATTGTGTAATCCACTCACTAAGTTAACTTAGAAGGGAGCTAAGTTCCTTTGGATAGATGAATGTGAAAAAAAAATCAAAGAACTAAAGAGAGGTTTAGTCACCGTATCTATGATTACTTCACCCTATATTGGAGAATGGTTTTTAATCTATATTGATGCCTAAAATAAATTATTGGTATTTTTTATCATGTAGAATGATATAGTGATAGCTTATGGATCACACCAATTGAAGGATCCTGAGAAAAATTACCCCATTCATGATTGTGAGTTAGATTCTATAATTTTTTTGTTAATTATATGGGGGTGTTATCTTTATGGAGAAAATTTTGATATATATAATTATCATTAAATTAACGTAATGAATTAAAAATATATTTGAGAAGATGGTTGGAGTTTATTAAAGTTTATGGATGCTCAATAAATTTCCACATTGGGAAAGAGAATAAGGTAGAAGATACTCAGATCCAAAAGGGTAATGTTATCTTATCTATTATAAGGATAAAAAAATATCCAATATTTCTAGATTTTCAAAAGATGGATCTTGAAATTTTAATGTAAGGGGATAAATCTTATCATTCTCAAATGAGTTTTCAACTATCTATCCAATTGAAGATTAAAAAATAATAGAAGGAAGATATGGAACTAAAAAAGAATGTGAGAAATGTTAATGAGTTTAACATTGATTGAGATGGGATGATATGGTTCAGGAACCATGAATGTGTTCTGTACATACTAAATTTAAATTATTTTTTGGATGAAGCTCATAATTAACCATTCTCAATTCATCCTAGAAGTACAAAGATCTATAGAGATATGAAGGAGTATTTATAGTGGGACAACATGAAGAGATATATTTATGAGTATGTATCTAGATGCTTGGTATCTCTACAAGTTAATTATGAGAGAGAAAATTCTATGGGGATGTTACAACCATTAACCATACTAGAATGGAAATGGAAAAAACAACACTTTGGATTTTATCATTGGACTCCCCAAAACATAAAAAGGGAACAATTCTATATGGGTCGTAGTTAAACCTTAAAAATTAAGAACACTTAATTTCCATTACCGAAAATTCATATCTAGATCATCTTTCTAGAATTTATATTAAGGAAGTGGTAAGGTTTCATGGATTACCAAATTATATTCTATCTGATTAGGATTTAAGGTTCACCTCGAAGTACTGGTGAAGAATTCAATAGTCTATGTATACAAAATTGAGTTTCAGTATAAAATATCATCCTTATATAGATTATCATCCTGATAGAAAAATTTAAACCCTATAAGATATTATAATAACTTGTTCTATGTATTCCAAAGGTGTTTGGGATCATCACATTCCACTAGTTGAGTTTTCTTACATAAATTGCTTTCACTCAAGAATTCATATGCTCCTTATGAAGCCCTCTATGGAAAGAAGTGTTGAACTCTAACATGCTACGATTATATTAGATAAATAAATCTATTAGGACCTAATCTAGATAAGGAAATTATAGATAAATTCATATCCATTCATCAGCACTTCAATACATCTCCTAGTCAATAGAAAATTTATGATGACAATTGTTAATATAACCTAGATTTTGAAGTTGGTGATAACGTTTTTAAAATAATTTATCCATAGAAGAAGGTTATGAGATTAAAAAATACGTAAAAGATGATCCCTAGGTTTATTTTCAATTTTGAGATTCTTGATTGAGTAGGGATGGTATATTATCACTTGGTGCTTTCACTAGACCTCCCACAAGTCCACAATGTGTTCCATGTATCTCTCCTAAGGAAGTATATACTTGATCCATCACATGTACTAAAATTAGAGGTCATACCACTAAAACAAGATCTTTATTATATGAGGAAAATCATTAGAAATCTTTTATTATAGAGATAAATTACAATAGAATAAGACCACTCACCTCGTGCAAGTTATCTAGAGAAATCGTAAATTAAAATATGGTACATGTGAACCTGAGGATGTAATGAAACAAAGATATCCTCATTTTTTATATCATTGTGATACATTTAAAGGAAAATTTTCATTTAGTGGGTGGGATAATGTAACACCCCAAGATTTTATGAAATATGTTTTTAAAATATATTTAATTTCCTTTATAGATTGTATAACATAAAATATCAAGTTTAACGAACAACAATATACTATTAAAATATTATTATTAAAGTGAAGTTATCTCCAGACCATTTACTTGGTGGATATGGATAGGACTAACTAAATTATTAAAAATCTATGTTTTATATATTACTAAATTAATTCATTGGTTATTAATCAATTATAATGAAAAAAAAATCATTATAAAGTAAAAGAAATATTTTCAAAAAAAACTATTTTTATGTGCATAATGTACTATTATATTAATAAATTAATTTAATAACTATTTTAGAATTATTTTAATAAAATATATATTATATAGTTAATAAAATGTTTTAACATTAATTTAATATTTTTCAAGGCATGGGATAAGAATAAACCAAGTTTTATGCTTAAAAGTGTATTTTTCTAAAAACATGTTTTCTTTGTGTGTTGTGTGCTTATTTTAAAATTAAAATTTTCCACATATAGGTATTGATTTTGATAAAATTTATTCCATATTTGGAATTATGAGTCAAATTTTGGTAAATAGGCCCCTATAATTTTTTATCAATATGAATAGTAACTGTGGTAAAATTTATTGCCACAAATAAAGGGTAAATCAGGTTAATCTAGGTTAAAAATAAGTGATAAGGCTATCAGTTTTCATCCTAATTATTATTGGATGAATTTAATTCTAGAATTATCACCTTATACTCAAAATTAAGTTTTTTAATGGACTCTTTTCCATGAAAATGACCTATAAAATATTTAAATCAAATAAAGTTACAAAATCTCACTCTCTTAGTTTTAAATATCTATTATGTGTCCAAATAGGGAGAAAAGAAATTTATGAATGAATATATGTGTCTATTTTGAGATTAATGGAATTATATTCATGATATAATTTTATTTATAGTTTTTAGTAATTAAATAATGGCATTAAATTATTATGCAACACTGATGTAGTATTTATCCAATTAATAAAAAAATATAATAAAAGGTTTTAAAAATATTAAAAGTAAAATAATTTTAGTGATTTGATGTGTTCCAATAATTTTTTAGATAAATATAATTTTTTTTAATTAAAGAATTATATTCTAATTAGAACTTGTTATTTATATATTTTAAGTAAAATTAAATGAATAGTATCTAAATTGTAAATAACGATATTTTATGAAAATCATAATTTATTAAATTACTTAAAAATAATAAAAAATTTAAAATAGAACTAGGGGATAATATATTATAGATAATTCCATCCATTTCCCATTTATAGGATATTCTAAACCATTTGGGTTGAGAATAACTTAAATATATTTAAATCTTTTAATAAATTCTAGGGGGATCCCCTCAATTATTAAAGAAAACCCCTCCTTTATCTCCTTCACACCACTTTGAGACTTCAATATCAACCAAACTCTACCAAGTTATCTTCTCCGATCCCCTAGAAACATTCTAGATGTCACAACCCATCCCAGTAGGGCATGTGTCATGACTCCTCAAGCCTGCCTCCAATAGTCCAGGGGTTGGCGACTAGCGCCAAGTAGGAATATCACTAACAAGGGAGGCCTTATCCTAAGTACATGTACACACACATATCCAAGCCCATACAACTCTGAAATGTAAAAACTATTGAACAATCATGCATTCATACATCTAAATCCCACAACCATAGTATGATAGAAAGTAAAGAAAAGTAAAAAAAGGCCAAATACACGTCCACCATAAATATTATGAAAACATGTCCAATGAGAAAGTAATATTGGGGAAAAGTATCAAGATACTGTAGGAACACATCTCAGTTTTTCTGGTCTCATTAAGCACCATCTGGTCCTAGTCCATCTAGGACTCTGTCAAAAGGTTAATTGTATAAACAAGACATGACACATATGGGAAATCCAATGTAGGGTTGAGTATAATAATACCCAATAAAACCGAAAACCAAAAAATATAAAATAAAATAATAAAGTCATATCTACACAAATATGTGTCTACATCACATATAGAAAAAATATCCAGATATACTCAATAAAGACACTCGGTCTAAAGCTAATTCACAACCATAATACCAGTCTTGGATTCTAGCTCGAAGGTTCCACATAACACTCATTCTGGAGAACAAAATCCTAAGTATAACAACATAGATGATGTCCATTTGAGGGGTAGTTATCATATGGTCTCACCATAAGAAGTAGACACTGAAGGTTTGAAGAGATATGATACCGATATGAGGATCACACCCAATGCCATAGGGTATACCAACAACTCAATCTGAATTAACCTGCTAAGTAGAATATTGGCACCCAAATAGTGTTAGTCACAGCGATACCAAGAACTCCACCTAGGACACGAAGTTGAATAGTGAATCTCACTTTGGGACTCATGGAGGGATTCGAACAAGTCTAACCAATAAGCTCTACTAAATAGATCATTATCCTGTGTTTAGGAGGCGATTCCATACTAACCCCTATGGAAGGGATATGAGGAATGCGCCCTAATGAAATATTTCTTAGATAAAAAATGAAGAGTTATTCAAGATCACTATTAGAGAGTACACAACATGTATTAGGTTACACACTATGTCCCTTTGAACTTGAATCATACCAATCTAAATAGCTTGTGTCCCTTGTGAGTGTTCGTGCAATAGAACATGGCATGTCGTCTACCCACATACTCTGCCAATATACCAGTACATGGGTATGCCCATGTACATGCGGCCAACTAGTGGGTACTCAACCCCATGTCCATGTACCCTCTAAAGTACACACCGATCTCACCAAAGGGGACCATATGTCATTTGACATGGTCACATTCCATGTGATACTTATCTTCTTCCCTAAACCCAAGTTTTCATTAAGAGGGGCCCACATAGTGTGTCATTCTAAATTACACACCACGTAGTGTGTAAATTACCAAAATATCATATCTAGATTCTATATTAGTTCATGTGCCTCCGGACATCAATCTAGTTTCATGCCTCAACATGAAACCAGGATCCAAGTCATCTGAGCCATGTCGTCGATGAAAAACATGTTTCATCCATAAAATTCATTAAGAAAATATCCTCAAATTTCATTATTCATTGTGCACCAAGAACATAAAATCAGGTATCCAAAAACCTTTGATCACCTTCCTATTCCATAATATCATAACCTTCATGTCGTATTGATCCTAGATCCATTATTTCAAACCATTGTACCAAGAATTGGGTGCACAATGTTAGAATTTCTAGTATACATTGAACCATAGGCGAAATGAAGAATGCCCGTAATAAATGAAGAATGGGGGTGAAAATAACAATAAAAGTAATGGGGAATAGACCTTGCTTGATGTTCATTTCATCCATGATTCATTTACTTTATAACTATAAATAAAGAGATAATAATTTAATCATAGATAAATTATCCCAATTTCTGATTGATCTATCCTATCCCATAGGGCGACCAAAATACAAATCAATTTTTTGGTTGATTGATTTTTATTCATCATAGGAATTAATAATGGGAAAATAATCCAATAAAAACAAGTTTCTACATTGATTCATATCAATCGCTAACAAATAATGAAGAAGCATTGTTTTCATTGGTGAGATCTTTCAATTCTGTTTCATGTCAATTTTCGATCCATGATCTAGTGGAAGTTCTTCTAAGAGAGATCTTCTGATGATCTCTCTAATAGTTCTCCAATGTCTCTAGGGTTATGTTTGTACCCCTATAATTCCATCATAACATTCTAATTAAATACACGTAATTTGGTGCATCAAATATATAAAAATAAAATAATAAAATCATTTATTTTAATTATTTTATTCCACGACAACATTTTTATAAACACCCCACACTAACCAAGGTTATGTTGTGTCTAGGTTAAACCCCACATTATGAATTCAATAATGGGATCATATTTCTGATCTAAGTACTAGTTTATAAGTAACTATAATTTTTTATAAAAACTGTGCATGCATGCTATTTAATATATTTCAAACATTTCAAACATTTATTTCAGATGCACCGATCCTTGGAATTAAACTCCATCTCAATGTCTGGTCTCCAAAATAATATATAAGATATCTAAAAATAATACATGGAAAATATAAGTCACTAAATTTTCCCCACCTTAGGGATTTTCATCTCAAAAATCCAAAACAAGGGATATACAAGGATATATGGGTACTAAGCATGAATCTAAGCCTCTCACTCTCATGTTATCTCCTAAAGATTCTCATGCTACCACTAGGCATGCACTAAAGGAATATATCTCCCAAGAAAGATCCTCTCCTACCAATCCTCAATCTTTACTGGGTGATCAGAAAAGTTAGATCCATCCTTGATGTCCAGCTCACCCCAGTCGATAATGTGCGATGGGTCTTGCACGTACCTCCTCTGTCACGAAACATGGAAGACATTGTGTACCCAATCTAATAGCAGTCATAGAGCTAAGTAGTATACCACCTCACCAACTCTATATAGTATTTCTAAAATGAAAATAAATCTCAGAGGTAGCTCGCTTCCCAAGAAAAATCTTCATAATCCACATCGAGGTAAAACCCATAGGAACACATGGTATCCCTCATCAAACTCCAAATGCCTATTTTGTCTATCTACATAAGACTTCTGATATCTCTATGTAGTCTTCATCTACTCCTAGATGCTCTTCACCTTCTTAGTAGTTTCTCGCACTAACTCTAGTCCCATGAGTTCCAACTCTCCTAGGTAAGTCCAACAAAGTGGTGACCTACATGGTCAATCATAAAAAGCCTAAAAGTGTTCCTTATTGATGGTAGAATGGTAGTTGTTGTTGTAAAAAAACTCCACCAGTGGTAGGTCATCCTCTCAACTATGGCCAAAGTCTAACATGCAAGAACGCAGCATGTCCTCTAAGAACTGAATGGTTTACTCTATCTGGACGTCATTTTGGTGGTGGAACTCTGTGCTCAAGAATAAATAAGTCCTAAATGCCTCATTTAATCCCTTCCATAAATGATATGTGAAGTAACCATCATGTTCAGAAATGATAATTTAGGGAACTACATGGGTTTGGACTATCTCATGCATGTAGAGACATCCCAAACTCTCTACTGAATTCTTCTCTCGAATAGCTAAGAAGTGGGTTGACTTGGTGAGGTGTTCTAAAATCACACTGATGGCATCATGTCTCATGGACATACATGGAAATCCCAACAAAAATTACATGTATATCCCATCCCACTTCTACTTTGGAACCTTAAGTGGTTGGGCGAAACCTGGTAGAACTTGGTGCTCAACCTTTACTTGTTAACAAGTAAGGCATTGAGAGATAAACCATACACCTCTCTTCTTCATTCCTGGGAACCAAAACTAGTTTGGGAGTTATAGGTACATATTTTACACACCTAAATGTACTGAAAATGGAGTTTTATAAAACTCAATAAGAACCTCCTCCCGCAATGTCATTTGTACCATCATACATCCTTTGAAAAGAACCACATGCTCCCCACCTTTATAAAATCCATCAGTAGCATGTCAAGTAGATATCTATGTATGTAGTGTCTCCCAATTAGAATCCCCAAGATATTCCCCATGACTCATTTCAAGATTATAAGGGTAATAATCATCAACTGGAGGTAATTTTATGCATCTTTATCCACAAATGATAACTATAATGAGGCCAACTGCTCTGACGCATCATTCAGCAACTATGAACATAATCTCCTACTGAGAGCATCTGGTACTATGTTCCCTTTACCATGAGTATAGAAAATCTTGAAGTTGTATTATTGGAGAAACTCTACCCATTTTCTATATCTCAAGTTAAGATCCTCCTAAGAAAACATTTACTTGAGACTCTTATGGTCATAATAGATGATAAACCACTCGCCCATCAGGTAGTGTCACTTTATCTTTAGTGTGAAGACTACCGATAAAAAATCAAGATAATGGGTCATGTAGTTATGATAATTGGGTCTCAACTAATGTGAATCATAGGTAATCCCTTCTTTTCTCTACATCATAACACAACCATGTCTGGTTACTAATGCATCGCAGAAAACTACATATTCAGCTCCCTTATCTAGAAATCTCAATATAAGATTGATCCTGAAACTCTACCTCAACTACTAAAAATCCTATAGACACCTCTATTTCAATAATAAATTCCACCCCTTTCAGATCAAATCTTTCATGGGTGTTGATATCCTGTATAAATCAGGTATGAATCTTCGGTAATAGCTTTCCAACCCAAGGAATATTTGTACCTCTATCACACTCATGGGTGGATACCAAGCTAATACTGTATCGACCTTTTCATGGTCCACTGCCACTCCATCTGCTGATATAACATGTCCTAGAATGTGGACCACCAGAATCCATAACTTTGACTTTAAGAGATTCCCATAAAACTGGTGCTCTCGAAGTAAATCCAGAACAATCCTCAATTGTCTCACATTCTCTTCCTTAGACTTTTAGTACACCAGGATATCATCGATGAAGACTACCACAGAACATTCTAAGAAAGGATGAAATATCTAGTTCCTGAGTTCCATGAACGTTGTTGGGGAGTTCTTTGCACCAAAGTTAATCACCAAGTACTAATAGTGACTGTATTGACATTTGAATGTCGTCTTCAGCATATCATCATCTCATACTCACAATTGGTGATACCTTGACCTGAGGTAAACCTTTGAGAACCATCATTCCACTCTCAATTGATCAAAGAGTTCATCGATTCTTGGTAGTGTATACTTGTTCTTAACGGTCACTTGGTTCAAGCATCAATAGTCCACACATAACCTCAATCTCTCATTCACTTTCTTGGTAAAAAATATTGGGTCTTCCTAGGGAGAAACATTGGGTCTTATAAAGTATTTCCTTTAAATTTCCTCCAACTATACCCTTTGCTCACGAATATATATGAGAGCCATCCTATATGATAGAAAAAACATTATTGTCATCCCAGCGTGAAGATAGAATCATAAGACCATCTCAATGTGTGTAAGTAATCCGGGAACATCCTTAAGGAATACATCCTCATACGTTTCCACCACTATAAGAAACTAGGGACTCATAAAATCCATTGAACCAAGGTTAATGCTATCCAATTGGTGAGTAATAAATTGTAGCCTCCTATGTATGAGTTCAGCATATGCTTTTTGGGTTTCATTTTCACTGAAAAATAAGAACTTGGTCCCAACATTACGGACACACTACATCCTCCTCCTAAAATAGTCAATCTGGGAAGGAACTGTAGATAAACATCCCATACCTAAGATGAAATCGTAAGGCCTCATAACTACTAAAAAGATATCCCAATAGAAACTATCCTCTCTGAGAGTTAGGTCACAATATTGACATAAATGTGTGATTATTGAGACATCTCCAGTAGGATTCTACAATCATAAGGGTCGAGCCAAAGGCTCAACCAAAATCTCTATGTGTCAAAAAAGATACGAGGAAAGAATGGAATGACTAGAACTTGTGACTATCAGTACTGTATATAAGTTAAAAAAGTCACATATCATACCTCAAATCATTCTTGGAGCATCTAGGTCATAAGCTTTGATTGCCTACGGCTATCCCTGCCCCTATCCTCTAGTTCCCCGAGTCTGGCATGGACAACCTAGGGGTGGTGGTGGTAATAAGTCAAGGAATCTACCACCTCATTTTTCTCTCCCAGATCCCCTTCTATATTTTCTACCCTGAACACCCACATGCCCTTGCCATTGTCTCTACCTTGTTGACCCATCCATTGTCTCTCATTCATTTATACAACGGGTCAGACAATCTCATGCAAGATGTTTCATATCTTCACATGAGTGTCACCTCCTCTCCCTAAGATAACTGAACCCAAATTTAGAGCCCTTAACCATAGAACCTTTGTCTTGGTACATCCTCCTAAACAATTTCTCACATCTAGGTACCTAATACTGATGTTGTCTCCCAATTTCTGAGGTCTCTTCTCTTGTATGCCTGCTACTGGAAACCACTAGTTGTGTCTGCTCATCCAAGAAACTCATAACCAACAAATATAACTCTATCACACCAAAATATTTAAGAATTCATAACTTCTCATGGACTATATTCATCAAGTACATAAAAAGGTTAGTGAACCTCAATGAATACAAACATATTGTTGTGCTTACCTAATGGAGCTGCAAAAGATCTTGGATACGTACAAGCCCTCATCATAGCTAGAGAGAACTCCTATCTAAAGATATGATCAAACTCTAACCATGGTAGATTCACCTTGTCATAATATGTCACTAACCCCCACCATTATCCTATCGATCCATGGATAAGGCACGACACTAGGACCACCATCTGATATGCTAGTGTCCTTACTAGATGGAAAAATCAAGTCATCGCCTCAAGATAGTCTTCATCCACCTATGGGTCTATCTTATCTTGGTATTTGATGGGTATCTATCACCGAAACTCATGGAAGTACACTCAACCTGTGCACCTCATCTACTAGTATTGTAGTTACCATCAGCTAATTCATATGTGGTGGTATAGTTGGTGCATCACCTAGAGGTAGCATCTCTAGAACTGGTCCCTTTACTGATGCATCATCACTGAGGGGATCATCCTCATGATCCTGATGAAAAATCTTATATGGAATATGTCATGGAGGCATTCTATAAATAAACAAGATGCACCATATTCAATGAGTATATCTAGAGAGCTGAATCAAGAAGTAAATGGAAACCATAACCCATTCCTATATGATTCAGGCACCATTATTTTCCATGAAACCAATGTACTCATGTACTGAGTCGAAAGGTAGGTGATCAGAGTTTTGTTGTATAGATACATCAACCGCCACACCAACACTGAAGTCTCTAGCTTGAAATCCAAACTTGAAACACTTAACACAATTTCCCTAATCCAATATCATAGAATCTGGTCCTAAGGTAAAACTAACCAATCTAAAACCACAATATTACAACCTTTCTCAATGGGTCCCATGCTTTGACTCCACAATCCCACCTTCAATAGGTGAGGGGATAGCGACCAACACCAAGTATGCATATCACTAACATGGGAGGCCTTAGTCTATGTACTCGTATACTTGAACACATCTTTAAGCCTGCACAATGCTGAAATGTAAAAAATAGAATAAACATGAATGCATATATCTAAATCCCATAACTAGATTACAATAAGAAGTAAAGAAAAGTAAACATGTCCAAATATAATCCCACTATAAAGAGTTTGAAAACAAGTTCAACCTGAATGTTATATTGAGTATTGTTGTCAATATACCGTAGGAACACACCTCAGTCTATCTGGTCTCATGAAAAAATATCTGGTCCTTGTCCATCTAGGATTCTATTAAAAGATCGATCTTCTGAACAAGACATCACACGTGCAGGAAAACCCATGTAGGGGTGAGTATAAAAATACACAATAGGACACCCCAAAACCACAAAGAACACAATAAAATAATATAGTCAACTCTACATGGGTATATGTCTATAATGCATATAGAAAGAACATCCAGATATACTCAATAGAGGCATAAATTCTAAAGTTAATTCACAACCATAATACACACCTAGGAATCCATCTTGAAGGTTCCACATAGAACTCATCTAAGATAACACACTCATGAGTCTGACAACACTGATGAAGTCCAGCTAAGGGGTAGTGCTCATTGGGTCTCACCTTAGCAAGTACACAGTGAAGGTCTAAAGAGATAGGATACATAGATGATGATCACATCCAAGGTTATTGGGTATACCAACAACTCAATATAGATTAGCCTGCTAAGTAAAGGATCGATGCCTATGTCGTGTTGGTCATGGAGATACCAAGAACTCCACCTAGGGCATTAAGATGAATATAGGTTATCACTCTGGACCTCATGGAGGGATTCCAATAACTCTATATAATAAGTCCTATTGATGGGATTAATTTTCTATGTATAGGAGTTTATTCCATAACAATCCTCAAGGAATGGAAATGGGGAATGTACCCTAATGAAACTTTTCCAAGATATATAGGAGAAGGAATTCAAGACCACATTTAGAGAGCACACAATGTGTAGTAGGGTTACACACTATGTCTCTATGACCTTGGGTCCTACCTGTGTAAATGGAATATGTCTCATGTCTGTGTCTATGAAACAGTACACAGCATGTTGGATTCCTGTGTACCAGTACACGGGTATGACCATGTACACCAGGCCAAGATATGTTCGTGGGGGATTAAACGGTATGTCGGTGCCCGTGTACTCCATCTTGTGTCTATGTACCCTCCAAAGTACACAACGAACTCACCAAAAGGGGAAACATTCCATGTGAAAATTTCACATGGTGTGTGATACTTATCTCCTTCCTGAAACCCTAGTCGTTAATAATAGGGCACCGCGCGGAGTTTTGTTCTAACTTATATGCTATGAAGTATGAAAATTTATAGAATCTTAGATCTGGATTATGCATTCATTCCCACCCCTCCAACCATTTATCAAGCCATTATACTCACTAGAAAATGAAGGATTCGTGTAGGTTGAGTCTTTCTATTAATGAAGAACAAATTTTATCAATCAAATCCATTCAGAAAACATCCTCGAACAACATTCTTTATTGTGCGCCAAAGAACATGAAATCAGGTATCCAAAACCATCTGATCCACTGCCAATACCATTTTCTTAGCACTATAATGTTGTGATAATCCTATATCTACAATTTATAACCTTTTTTCCAAGAATCTGGTGTACAATATTCAAATTTCTAGTATACGTTGAACAGCAATCCAAAAGAAGAACAATTACGATGAACGAATAATCGGGGGAGAAAATCACAAGAACAATCATAATGAACATACCTCAGTTGATGTTTGTGTTAAACTAAATTATTTTTCATTTTAATGATGAACTAATAGATAATAATTTAATCACAAAGAAATTCTTCTAATTCCCTATTAATCTAACCCATCTTGTAAGTTGACTGAACCACAGATCAATCTGTTGGTTGATTGATTCACGTTCATCGTAAGAATTAATAAAGAGATAAAATCCAACAAAAAAAACATCCTACCTTGATTTAGATTGATCAATGATGAATAATTACATATAATTGTTTCCATTATTGAGATACTTAGATTATATTTCACATCAATCGTCGATCCACATTCTGACAGTTGTTCATCTGAGAGAGATCCTCCAACACTCTCTCCAAGAGTTTTCCAACGGCTCCAAGGTTATGTGGATAATCTTAAAATCAAATCATAATATTCTACTTAAATATAATTCAGTTTTCATTTCATAAAAATAAAAAATATTTAATTTAATTAATTATTTTATTTATTTTACTCCCATAAAAACTTTTCTAAAAACACCCAGCGCCGACCAATGTTATGTCACGCCTAGGGTAAAAACCAAGTTATGAACTCAATGGTACCCTCATAATTTTGATACAAGACCCCATTTAGAATTTATTATAAATTTTTATGAAAACTACATGCACGCTATTTAATATATTTAATATATTTTAAACATTTATTATGGCCACACCGAAACTCAGAATCACATGTTGCCTTAGTACCTGGTATCAAAAATGATCCATAAAATATCCAAAAATAATAAATGGAAAATATGATTCTCCATAATAGATTTTTTTTTCTTCCCAAAAGACCCACCCTAGATCCCTTAAGAGGAGAGCTAAAGGGGTTATTTTAAAGAAGTGGTAGTCACCTTAATTGATCACATTCTTCTTAATTATTTTTTTACCCCTAAAAATATGATATATTCTTCCTAAAATAATAACTTAAGTAACCTAAATATACTAAAATGTTATTAATATTATTAAAAATTATTTATTCACCCTCTTTTCATCAAATGAGAAGTGAAAATATTACTCCTACGTACATACGACTTACTGTCTCCACGTAGCAATACTATTAATTTCTCATCACAATAATTTATGGTTGGGTATTATAATGGTTTTAATGTTTATATATGATAATTATGAAATAATTATAATTATTTAATGATAATATCTTATATACATTCTTACCTTCTAAACTACTGGAAAACAATAATGTTGATCATGTGTACGTGTGGACTAACACCCCTATAGAGTGATGTGATTTATTTGTCATTAATGTTTTATTTGGATGATAATAAGTATATATTTAATTAATATGTATGGTTTATATGATACAATAAATATTATAGAAATTTTATTTATTATATACCTTTCTTTTTTCATCCATCAAAAAATAGAAATAATGTTCAAATGTACGTACAACTTATCGTCTCCATGAATGGGATAATCATTTGTTATATCTCAGTATTTTATGAATGACTCTAAAAATTTATATAATAAATATATATGATATTTATAATATTATTATTATTAAATAATTTATATGATGTAACCGTGATTAAAATACAAGGATCAAAACTATTGAACCAAAACATACATGAAAAATGAAGCAGATATCATTAGGAATAATGATTTTAATAAATAAGTGTTAAAAATGGGTGATAAAGGGAAATAATTAATAATATATCATATGATATATTTTAATATGGTGAAATAATAGATTTATAACAAATCTATATTTATTATATAAGATTTTCCATCACATACTAAGGAATTTTTTCCTAAAGTAAGATATTTTCATTTCACTTTTATTTCTGTGAGGCACGTATCATATTCACCACTTTTTTCTTTTGTGTGGTGTATATACTGTAAATGAATGTCTTTTCTGATTCATATTATTAAAATTTATTTGGATTTAAATATCCGTATACGGTTATATATTTCATGGTATGATTCAAAATTTACCAAAGTTATAAGGGTTTTATGTTACAATCTCATTATTTATAGGGATTGTTTATGATAGTTTGGGGTGGTAGCTGAGTGGTTAACACACTCCATAAGTATTCTTGAAGCCTAGGATCAAATACTTATGGAGGAAGAATTATGGGTTACTATAGGAGTAATATAGCAGGTACTGTAGTGGTATAGTAGCAATTGGAACTATTCATCTGTTTGGGCCTATGGGCCACCGGTTTGGGCCTATGGTGTAGGTTCCGGGCATAGCGGAAGCGCATTGGTGGATTTTCCCAACTTTAATTTTAATGTTAAACAATGTTCAATCTGAGATTCGTCAAGATATAAAATGGTGAATCTTCGGAATAGAATGAAGAACGAAAAGAAAAGAAGAGTCCCAGAACCCTTGAGGTAGGATCATCATATGTTGATTATAATTAATTTAATTAATTCATAAAAATTACCTCGATGGAATTATTTCTTCCTTGATGCCTCCGGTCATGATCATGTGATCCGTCGTTGCATCGTAGAATCCAAGTGCAGGATTCCTCTAGCGGTGATCCACATGTGCTCCACGTATCTCCAGACATCGTCGAAGGGAGCTCCGGGTGCTATCACGGAAGAACCTTCGCTTGCGATGTATGTCTTCGATCACCTTGATCCGGTGGAAGATCTCGCTTCCGTAACTTGAAAGCATTCTTGGTGGAAAGGGAATTATCTCTTGGCTTGAGAGTATTTCCAAATCCGTTGTGCATAACCAAAAAAATGGCTAACCCTCTTGAGAATAATGTAATTGGGATTTATAATACTTAGTATAATAAAATGAATTAATTTCTCATAATCATTTAATCATTTCATTTAATTCTTAGTAATACCCCATGTCTTAATAATGAAAGTTGACCATCATTATTACTTGACATGCATCCAACGTATTACATTTAATATCATTTAATTAAATAAACAATATATTCTCTCGAACAACTAGTGTCGAAATAAATTCGATTAGACATCCTTGAATAATTATTAAACCAAAATCGGGAATAATCTTTATTCAACTTGTTAAATTAATATTTAACTAACATACATGGACACACTTAGTATGTGACCCTATAGGCCTCTTTCTCAGTGGCATTAGGCGGAGCCTGCCTAAAGTCCAAGGTTAGCGTCTAGAAACATGCCAAGGCACCCATAGAGAAAGAATTTAACGCCGCAATGACGTGTCACCTCCAACAAACGCTTACCGTGTAATATAATCCCTTTGTCTCGATATCTCTAATCAAGCGGGTTGTATGCCAGTGCCATCAACCCATGTGCTCGATTATTCTTTCTTTGACTTCCTAAAATTGAACTCACCCATACCTTACCATGGCCATGGATTTATGTAGGATATATAAATTCCATCAAAGGGCCTGAGATATCTACTTACATTATGGAACAGAAGGGACAAATCCTTTGTCGCATTATCTATTAATGAAGTATTACTCGTGACGCACCCAATGTATCCTACCTCACTGCGAACAGTGTGTCGTCATAGTTTTTGTCAATACATCTAAGTGTGCGAGTTGTAATACCTATTAATAATAATCTTAAAGTCTAAGGACCAATACACATGTCCGTAGATAGGAACATCCAATGAAACTATGAAATGTGGATTTCCTACTGGTGGGTCTCCTTCTCATAATATTCTCCTGGATATTACCAAGGGCGCATATCATGAGAAGGTACCACAAAGTTTTATGAGTCCTCACCCCTAATGACCTGTATTATTTTTTCCCTAAAATAATTTCATTCGGCCATAGAACATATATTCAAGAATAGTGTTACGGCACTTTCGGGTTCTCATCATAGCAGGGATCCGCTATGACCCATTAATGCAATAGTTGTTCTTATGACATTATCACATGCATTTTCACGCAGAAGAATAATCAAGATGTGATAAGAATTTTAATAATTAATAAAGTACAAAGTAGTTGGTTCTAGACCACCAACTCCAACAGACTCCCACTTGGACTAGAGCCAACTGCTAAAAACCTTTAACCTGCTAGCTCTCACATGATATTCATGCTTCTGCTAAGATAGTCCTTTAGTCATGGGTTCCGCCAAGTTATCTTTCGTGGACACTCTGCTCACTGCAACTTCACCCCTTTGAAAGAAATCCCTCAAGAGGTGATACTTCTGGAGTATGTGCTTTGTCCATTAATGTGACCTTGGTTCTTTTGAAAGAGCCACCGCTGCAGTATTATCACAATACAATGTAATGGGATCTTTACTTCTAGCCACCACATCAAGCTCCTGGACAAAGTTCCGAATCTATAAGGCTTCCTTGGCTGCATCAGAAGCCGCTATATACTTGGACTCAACTGTAGAATCGGCGACAACTGGATGCTTTGAACTCTTCCAGCTCACAGCTCCTCCATTGAGACAGAAAACATATCAAGATTGTGACTTCAGATCATTCTGATCTGTCTGAAAACCAGCATCAACATACCCTCTGATGACAAGATCCTCATCTCCTCCATACACCATGTCACGACCCGTCCTCAGGGCCCATGTCGTGACTACCCCAAGCCCGCCTTCCATAGGCCAGGGGCTGGCGACTAGAACCAAGGCGTAAATCCCGGTGAAAAGGGAAGGCATTTCCTTTGTAAAGTAAACAAGCACCTCAGAGTAAGCAAGCGGAAAAAGTAAACACTAAGTAAAAACTGGTACAATAGTAAGTGCGGAAAAGTAAATGGGCCAGTATACAAACCCAAACTGAAAGTAAAGTACAACTCGAAAGGGAAAACAACAACTGAAAAGTAAAAGCCGCTACACCGAGCTGTCCACTAGAAATCCCACCTGAAGGGTGGGTACAGATAGATCCACTGCTCCTCAGGTCCCGCCGTCTGCTCCGAGTACGTCCCGCCCAGTGGTCCACCTCCAGGTACCATCCTACTCTGCAAGCCTCAACCACGATCAATGTTGTCTGTCGTCTGCAACCAACACAACGTAGTGCGGGCATATCCCATGCAGGGGTGAGTATAAGCTACTCAGTAGGGACCCTGAGACCCCTGAAGATCTCCCAAAATCCACAAAGGATAAACCACAAAGGAAAGATACAATCACGAAGTAACAACCGACACTGCTTAGGTATATGCCCATACATATACCTAAGTCATCAATTCCAATACGCTCCAACCTCTGAGTCCAAGTACAACTTAGTCCACACAGGAAAGCATACGTATTCCACATAGGGAAGCAAAACGTAATCCACACAGGATAGCTCAACACAATCCACACAAGAAAGCAAACAGGTTTCAACTCACACAGGTATACTTCTTCGAAGACGATAGAGATGATCATTGATCCATCTAAGTTGCCGGAACCACAAAGGATCGATAGGTACTAACCCCCGCAATGACCCACACAGTATCGGTAGGAAACTAACCCCCGCAAAGACCCACACAGGATCAGACCCACACAAGATCTGTAGGCGCTGGCTCACACAGAACTGCTGAGCGCGGAACCACATAGGATTGGACCCACACAGGATCGGTAGCACTGATCTACATAGGATCGCTGAGTGTTGTAGTCTTCGTTGTTGAATCCACTGAGGATCTCTGTATAATCGTCGTCGCAGTCACAGTAGTAGTCGCAGCCAGCTCTAGGGTTCCCGCACACAGTAAGCTCGTTCGGGAGGGTCCGCTCCACGAGCCGAGAGGCTGATACATAAAATGACACATAGTCCAGAGTTGATGTATACAAAAGTTCTGTATCGTCAACAGAAACTCAACGTCGTAGATGGCGCTTCAATCGGACGCCCGGTCTGAGAGTTATTGGCTTTTTCGTCCTAGGGGCCCGGTTGGTTTTTAAGGCAAAACCATCCCGACCATACTCCACCTACGTCCAAACCTCGGGTGGAGTATGCCAAAATATTCATCTCACTTAGATAAATTCAACGAAGTCGACGGCACGTCGATCGGGCGTCCGAAGCTCAAGATATGAGTGTTTCTGCTTTGAGGGCCCGGTTGATTTCGTGTACGAACCAACCCGGCCAAACTCAAAGTATTCTGAAACCTTGAGTGCAATATGTCGAAACGACTCTCTCGTTCCAAGGATTGTGTCGCTGCTGACGGCGCGTCGATCAGAGGTCCGTATCCCGAGTTATGTGCAATTGAACCCAAACAGTCTGAAAATGGGGGTTTCGGGCCCGGACCGACCCGGCCCGAGACCCCCCAGTCAGCCCGAACCGAGTCGACCCACTCCGGGTCCGGGTCAGCCCGGCTGGGCACGGTCTGGCCTGGTGCGGCTCGTCCTGGTTGGGCTCGGCCCAGCCCGGCAGACCGGCCAGGCGCCGGTCTGGCTAGGCACAGCGCGCCCAGCGCGCTGCCAGCTCGGCCTTCGGCCCAGTTGTTGGAAAACGGCGGGGGGGGGGGGGGGGGCTGCCCCCTTGAGTAACCCCCCCCCCCCCCCGTTAATGGGGGCCGTTTCAAGTTGTCTGGAGGAATTTAATTCCCTCGGCTCCTCCCTTTCGGGCCGGCCCGACCTGGCCGGCTGGTTCCTTCTCAACGGGACCGGCGGTGGTAGGTCCCCTTCCAGTTCCAACACCGGCAGCCCGGTCCGGCCGCCGGTCACCTTGCTCCGCCGCGGCCCGGAACCGGTCGCGGCCCTTGTCGCATGGCGCGGTGCGACGGCACCGCGCCCCTCCTCCGTGGCCCCGCTCCGGCCGTGGCGCCTTCGATTTTCTTCGACGCGGAGCGACGGCATTGCGTTCTTAAACTTCTTTCCACGGCGCGGCGCGACGGCACCACGCATTTCCTTCCGCATGAATCCGCATGGTGCGATGACACTACGCTCTCCCGTACCAACCACAATGGAACCAAAACAAAAATTAAGGAGGAGGGTCGCCGTGTTTGTGCGGTCCGACCCCCTCGCGTTAATTCGATAACAAATGGTTTAAATCCACGAAGATCGACAATGGAAGAAAACACGTACTCAAAAATAAACCCCTACCTCGGTTCAAGAACAGAGCATGTCAATCGAGTCGCGGAAGATGAGTGTCGCGGAGGTCAGGCATCGCAGGAAACGTACGTTGATTCTGTTATCGTCGAGGTGCGTTTGAAGAGGAAACGTCGTTAGAAGAAGACGTCACGTTCTTCGGAGGAGATGTTCTTCATTGAAGAACGGTGTTCTTCACGTTCTTCGTCGATGTTGAAGAAGAAGAAGACTTCAAACTTAGCCATTTCTCACCCAAGTCTCCACCACAAGAACAACTAACCCCAAAATAAAATAATCCTTCCACTTATTTTATTAACCCAACATAGGTTTTGAATTTCAAGAGTTTGAAAATTCAAAACCCACATTTAACTCACTTAAGTTATTAACATAAGATGTTATAAAATTAATGGGGTGATAAGTTAACAAAACTTAAATGGGGGGTTTATAAGGGTTAGGAAAGTGAGGGGTTGGGCTCGTGTGGGTCCCACACAACCTTATCCTCTCAGGTTTGGTTATCACAAGTGGGTCCCACCCCCAACATCCTTACTTAGAATAAAACTACCAAGTGGGAAAAATAAAAATTGTTAAATTTTTATTTTTAACTACCACAAAAATTGATAACTCCCCTCGTGTAAACGCAACTCCGAAACAGGAGTTCCTAAGTAATTATCGGTGTTGCGGTTCCATCAGTGCCCTCGAAATTCGATTCCGGGCACCGGTTCAAAAGTTAGAAATTCCTGCTCGTTCGTTCACTGAACGTACCCGAGCCAAACTTCGGAAATTGATTCTGGTCACACCGGGCCTCGTAATCAGGTGTCGTCAGAAACCGCGTTCTTGTAAAATTCAAAGGAAAATTAAGAAAAAATTTCCCTTGAATTTTATGGGTCTTTTCACACCAGGAACATATCCTTAGTTCTTCTTAGATACTTAAGGATAGTCATAACAGCAGTCCAATGTTGTTCTCCTGGATCTGCTTGATATCTGCCTACCATGCTCAGTGCATAGTCAACATCAAGCCTAGTACATAACATGGAATACATTATGGATCCTATAGACGAAGCATATGGGATATTACTCATTCTATCTTTCTCTTGTTGTGACTGAGGACACATTTTCTTAGAAATATGTAGGCCATGTGACATTGGAACCAATCCCCTCTTGGATTGTTCCATACTAAATCTCTTTAGTATCTGGTCAATGTATGTACCCTGACTTAGTCCAAGAATCCTCTTGGATCTATCACGAACGATATTGATCCCTAGAATGTAGGCTATTTCACCTAAGTCTTTCATGGAGAAGCACTTGTTCAACCAGTCTTTAACTGACTATAAGGCTGGTATTTCATTTCCAATAAGCAATATGTCATCAATATATACTACTAGGATAACGACTGCATTCCCATTAAACTGCTTATAAACACATGGCTCACATTCATTCTTAATGAAACCAAATTCCTTTATGGCTTCATCAAATCGAATATTCCATGACCTGGATGCTTTCTTCAATCCATAAATGGATTTCTGCATCTTTCAAACCTGTTTAGATTCACTTGGTGTCACAAACCCTTCTGGTTGTGTCATATAGACATCTTCCTGAAGGTTCCCTTTAAGGAAATCCATTTTTACATCCATATGCCAAATCTCGTAGTCATGGTAAGATGCTATGGCAAGTATGATTCTTATGGATTTAAACAAGGAAACTAGAAAAAAGGTTTCATCATAGTCAATTCCTTGATGCTGTCTGAATCCTTTACCCACTAGCCTTGCTTTATAGGTCCTAACTTGACCTTCCATGTCTAGTTTTCTCTTGAATACCCATTTGCATCCAATAGGCTTTACATCAACTAACTCATCGACCAGAACCCAAACTTGGTTCTGATACATGGAATCCATCTCAGAATTCATAGCCGCTAGCCATTTTTTAGCTTCTGAGCTTTCTACTGCTTCCTTGTAGGATAGAGGTTCATCATTGTCCAAAAATAATGATTCACCAACCTTGGTGACTAGGAAACCAAATCTCTTTGGTTCCCTTACCTCTCTTGAGCTCCTATGCAGTACTTGTGTTTCTGGAACCTCTTCCATGGGGACCTGTGGAACTTGTTCCTGTACCAACTCCTGTGTATCTTGAGAATCAAATTCGTCGAATTCAATCTTTCTCCCACTATCCTTTTTGAGGATGTGCTCCCTCTCATGAAATACGGCTTGTCTGGTGATAATAACTTTCTTGTCTTGGGGGTTATATAGGTAATATCCTTTTGTTTCCTTAGAATATCCTATAAAGATACACTTCGTGCCCCGGGGTTCTAGTTTGTTGCCTGATAAGGCCTTAAAAAATCCTCGCATCCCCATACACGTTTATGCGACAAAATGGGTTTCTTTCCATTCCATAACTCAGAGGTAATTCCATTTTCCGCCTTAGTTGGTACTTGGTTTAATGTGTATGATGCAATTTGTAATGCATATCCCCAAAAGGATAATGGAAGATCCACATGACTTGTCATCGACCTCACCATGTCCAACAAGGTGTGGTTCCTCCTTTCACTGACACCATTCCATTGTGGTGTATAAGGAGGAGTGAGCTGAGATAGAATCCCAGACTCCCGTAGAAGATCGATGAACTCTTGGTTCAGATATTCTCCACCTCGATCCAATAGAAGCTTCTTTATCTTCTTACCAAGCTGATTCTCTAATTCATTATTGAATTCCATAAATATCTCTAAGGCTTCAGACTTATACCTCATTAAGTAGACAAATCAGAATCTACTTAAATCATCATAAAAAGTAATGAAGTAAGAATATCCACCTATAGCTTCTACTGGAAATGGTCCACATATATTCGTGTGTACCAATCCTAGAAGCTCTGCGGCCCTTTCACCCTATCCACCGAAAGGTGTCTTGGTCATTTTACCTTGTAAACAAGCGTGACATCTATCAAGTGGTTTTAGCTCAGTGGAGTCTAAATATCCCTCTTGACAGAGCTTTTTCAAAAGCTTCTCGTTTACATGACCAAGTCGGTGATGCCACAACTGGGTGATGTATGAGTCATGTGATTTTGTTTCGTTATTGATTGCCAATACTTGGTTTTCATAATTTAATACATACAAACCATTATTTAAATGTTCCATACTAAAATATATGTTGTTCTTATAAAAGAGACAACCCTTATTTCCAAACATGAAAAGAAATCCATCCATATCCAAACAAGATACAGAAATTATGTTCTTGGTAACACTAGGCACAAAATAACAGTTTTTTAAAACCAAAATCATGCCAGTTGGCAATGAGAGGTGGAAGTCTCCAATAGCCAACGCAGCCAGCCTTGCGCCATTGGTAGCTCAAAGATCCACCTCTCCTCTGGAGATCTTTCTAAATCTACTTGGTTCCTGAATTTAAATACATATGTGAGCCCCAAAAGCTGTATCTAATACCCAATGTGTAGAAATAGAAAGATTGCACTCGATAACAAACACACCTTTAGCGTCCCCACACTTTTGGGTGCAGTTTCTCTTCTAGTAGCCCTGCTTTCCACATGAAAAACAAATCGCCTCCCATTCCTTGCCCTGCCTCTGGATCTTCCCCTTCTTGTAGGGACGGTGCTCGGGGGCTTCATACCATTTATAAGTCTTTGGCCCCTTTTCTTTGTCCTTCCTTTTCTTGTTCACCATAAGGACTGTAGGTTTTTCACACCCCATGTCCTTGTCAACCTAGAAAATCAAGGTCAGAAGCTCCGACAGACTCTTCTCATTGTTGCTCATGTTATAGTTGACAATGAAGCTAGAGAAGGTCTTGGGCAGTGATGATAGGATGAGATCTATACGCAACTCATCCGGGAATTTAATCCTTGAGATGTCCAGGCGTTCAATGTAGCCAATAATCTTAACTACATGAGGCCCTGCTGGTGTAGACTCTCCAAGATTTGTGGTGAATAAAGAATTGGAGATCTCATATCTCTCCTGTCTCACCTTCTCTTGGTAGAGATCCTTAAGGTGAGACATAATGCTATACACGTCCATGTTTTCATGTTTCTTCAAGAGCACATTAGACATGGCCGATAGCATGAAACACTGGACATCTATGGCATCATCCATGTGTTTCATATAGAGAGAAAATTCCTCATCACTGGCCTCTTTCCCAGGTGCAACTGGAATAGGCTCTTCCAGCACATACATTTTCCTTTCGTGGTGAAGGACGACGCGTAAAGGCCTCTTCCACTCTTGGAAATTAGTGCCAGTGAGAAGGTTTTCCTTCTCGAGTATGGTGCGCAATGATATGTTTGAAGTCATTTTATTTCCATTTTTACAAATTAAGATGAGAAAAGGTTTAGTACTTTATTACAAAAAATTGATACAAATAAATAAATTAATACTTATTAGTCTCCCGCTATTTTATCGAAATCCAATATCCCTCACCATTGACTTCGGAATATTCTGTTGCCTAAATATTCTAGTGGCAAGGATCCATATTTTCCTTCGCATTAACCCGACTATGGTTGGTCAAACAACTTGAAGGGTTTTAGGTAGGCATTCCAAATGCCAACTGCATTAACTCGCAGCTCCTTGATCCGCTGAGTGGACTCCCCAATCTTGAAATCCTTTTATTTTGGATTTCCTCAACCTTTGACTCTTGGTCGCACCAAGTCCGGCTGTGGAAGTCAACCCTTGATGCGAACTAAGTCAATTCAACCCAAAACCTTGAATTAGAATTCCCCGATAATTGAAAGCACCCCAACTAGGGTTGGTCAAGCACTTTGAACTATGGTTCGATTCTAACCAAGATTATGGAAGGTTATACCGACTTAATATTTTTTTTGAGGGATTTTATCCTTATACATAAATTGACATTTTATTATCTTCGATTACATGCTTGTTAATATTAAGTGAGATATACTTAAGTTATTAACCATGTCTAAGATAATATTTACGTATAAACCATTTTTTATTTTAGTTCCATCTTGCATGCTTGTTATATTCATTAATTTTGTGATAGTGACAACACACCCACAATAAAGAAACCATGAAACTGACAGAAATAAAATAATTGGTATGATCATGAGCTTGTTCTATTGGTTAGTTTATCTATCGGTTGATAAACTAACCCAAGACCTAGGGTAGAAACACCTTGAACCTTGTGGGTTCGTGTTTACAGCTTTCCACCTGTCCACCTTCGTATCTCCTTGGATTGGTTTCACCTCAGCACCGGACTTGAGCTGCCTCCACTAGCTTGGGAGCTCCATCCATTACATATGCATTTATCTCACACACAGGTGAGGGGTAAAAAGGGGGTTTTACATAAAAGAATCCTTGGGCACGCAGGCCCTACATATTAATGAGGAGATGGCTCGCTGGCCAAAAAATTTAATTTAAATAAATAAATTAAAAGAAACCATTCACATACAAAGGTCTCGGTTTAGCTCATGATCATCCACACATGCAATGATATTTACGCTTAAATAAAACTATCATTCAATTCATTAATCGTTCTTGTTTAAGATAAATCACGCTTGAATCAATTAATTATCTTTAATTAATCAATCCTTTTATCTTAAACCCTTTTCTGAATTTCCTTGAGATTCTCATCCATCATAATTTTAAACAAATAAATTCATTTAAAATTATCCTTGTATGTAACTTGTACCTTGGAGGAAACCCGGTGAATTTCCATTCATTACGCAGATGTTAAATTAAACACATATATATAAAACACCTATCACGTGTTGTGCTTCAGCTTTATGCATACACTATGGTACACGTCTCAAGGGTTCATATAATATAATAATTAAATTTTAATAAATCTGTGTAATTTGGGTGAGTACACGGCGTGTAGTTTTGACTACACAGCATGTACTTTTCTTCACCATCCATCCAAAGTACACGGCGTGTTTAGTGGACACATGTCGTGTAGTTTCTGCGTTACACAGTTTCCAGCCGGGCAAGCTGTGTACGGGGTACACGGCCTCACCCGAACCCGAAGGGAATACATGTCGTGTTCAGTTGGACCACATGGCATGTAATCCGAAAACTGTGTGCCACCTGTTTCCAGTCAACACACGGTGTAATAAATGACCTCAATACATGGCCTAATTTGGCGGATCGATCAATGCATTGAACCTAGACTACACAGCGTGTACTTACGAAAACACGCCGTGTATTCTGGTGTTGTATGGCCAGAAACGTTTGGCTCCTCCGGATGAGTTCCTCTATTTTATTTTAATCAAAATTAAAAGAAAAATTCATTTCTATGAGGTGAACGAGAAACGAGGGAGGAGGAATGAATCTCGATATTCAGATTTCCAGAACGATTAAACTTGAATTGAAACAACTAAATTAAAATGCGTAAAACATCAACGAAAAAATAAATAATTATAATCAACGATATGACCCGCTCTGATAACACTTGTAAGTTCCGGGCTCATCAGAAGCACGTTGGTGGATTTGATCAACTTTAATTTTAACGTTAAACAACATTCAATCTGAGATTCATCACGATATAAAACGTCGAATCTTCGGAATAGAATGAAGAACGAAAAGAAAAGAAGATTCCTGGAACCCTTGAGGTAGGATCATCATATGTTTATTATAATTAATTTAATTAATTCATAAGAATTACCTCGATGGAATTATTTCTTCGTTGATGCCTCCGGTCACAATCCTGTGATCCGTCATTGCGTCGTAGAATCTAAGTGCAGGATTCCTCTAGCGGTGATCCACATGTGCTCCACATATCTCCAGACATCGCCCAAAGGAACTCCAGGTGCTAGTGCGGAAGAACCTTCGCTTACGATGTCCATCTTCGATCACCTTGATCCGGTGGAAGATCTCTCTTTTGTAACTTGAAAGCATTCTTGGTGGAAATGGAATTATCTCTTGGCTTGAGAGTATTTCCAAATCCGTTGTGCACAACCAAAAAAATGGCTATCCCTCTTGAGAATAATGTAATTGGGATTTATAATACTTAGAATAAAAAATGAATTAATTGCTCATAAGCATTTAATAATTTCATTTAATTCTTAGTAATACCCCATGTCTTAATAATGACAGTTGACCATCATTATTACTTGACATGCGTCCAATGTATTACATTTAATATCATTTAAATAAAGAAGAAATATTTTCTCACGAATCCCGAAAAAAAACTACATGGCGTGTATATATAAATATACACGGCGTGTACTTTTATTTTTCAGTTTTATTAATTTCCTCCACCACATTTATTAGACCTTGAGTAATGACTATTTATTTCTTAAATAAATGTAACTGCATTACTCGCTAATAAATATATATATTATTTCACCCACAATATATTCTCTCGAATAACTAGTGTCAAAATAAATGCGATCATACATACTTGAATAATTATTAAACCACAATTGGGAATAATCTTTATTCAACTTGTTAAATTAATATTTAACTGAGATACATGGACACACTTAGTGTCTGACCCTCTATGCCTCTTTCTCAGTGGAATTAGGCGGAGACTACCTAAAGTCCAAGGTTAGTGTCTAGAAACACGCCAAGGCACCCATAGAGAAAGAAGTTAACGCCACAATGACGTGTCACCTTTTACGAATTCTTATCGTGTAATATAATCCCTTTGTCTCGGTATCTCTAATCAATAGGGTTGCATGCCATTGCCATCAACCCATGTGCTCGATTATTCTTTCTTTGACTTTCTAGAATTGAACTCACCCATACCTTACCATGGCCATGGATTTATGTAGGATATATCAATTCCATCAAAGGGCCTGAGATATCTACTTCTGTTATGGAACATAAGGGACAAATCCTTTCTCGCATTATCTATTAATGCAGTATTACTCGTGACGCACCCAACGTATCCTACCTCGCTGCGAACAGTTTGTCGTCACAGTTTTCGTCAATACATCTAAGTGTGTGAGTTGTAATACCCATTAATAATAATCTTAAAGTCTAAGGACCAATACACATGTCCGCATATAGGAACATCCAATGACACTATGAAATGTGGATTTCCTACTGGAGGGTCTCGTTCTCGTAATATCCTCCTAGATATTACCAAGGGCACACACCATGAAAAGGTGCCTCAAAGTTTTATGAGTCATCACCCCTAATGACCTGTATTATTCATGTCCCTCAAATAATATCATCCGGACATAGAACATATATTCAAGAACAGTGTTATGGCACTTCCGGGTTCTCATCATAGTAGGGATCTACTATGACCCATTAATGCAACAGTTGTCCTTAGGACATTATCACATTCATTTTCACACAGAATAACAATCAAGATGTGATAAGACTTTTAATAATGAATAAAGTACAAAGTAGTTGGTTTCATACCCCCAACCTCAACATACGAGCCCTAGGGACTTCAGGCCACCTATGCCCTTTGGTCCATAGGGCCTTTAGGTCACCTCAAGACTTTGGATCCTGGGATTTTGAGCCACATAGACTATAGAGAAACACAGGCATACCACATAGAAAAGGTCTCAAAAAAGGATACAGAGTAAGTAGTATCCACCAGAGCAGAGCTAACCAGATTGAATAAAGGAGAGTGTGTGGCCATTTCCATCGATACTAGGTATTGTGTAGCTATGTATAGGACAATTCTAGCCAATAATCAATGAAAGGTGGGAATCTAGGATCCTTCAATGATGCAGATACTGGGGAGGAGCAGTTCAAGTGTAGTTTGGTTGGCCCTCCAAGTCATGTATTGGGAATTGTGCCTCTGGGCCTTCAGGTCATGTCTGGGCCTTATGCCTCGGGCCTATGGGTCATGTAAGGGTTCCCCATAAACCCTTAAAAGGAAAATTATCTATAAATAAATAAAAATATAAGGCCTTCGGGCTTTCAGAGTATAGGGATTGTTTATGATTATGTCTCTAAGGATAAAATACCAAGATTTATATCTTAAGAAACTCATTAATTTTATTCTCCTATATTCATTTCATAAGAATACATGTTTTACTCTCATTTTTTACACCATAAGTACTTAAAATACTGAAAATATGTTTTTAAGGAAAAACAAATTTATTTCTCTATTCGGTTGGAAATCCTATTTCTTCCATATCCATATTTTATAAAAAAAATTACAAAATGTTTTTAATACTAAAATATGTGTTTTAATATAATTTTTAGCCATGTTTAACTTTTTAAAAATCATTTTGAAGGAATATTATTTTCGTTTTCCAAATGAGATACTTTTTTTATTTTTTTACAAAATTATTAGAAGAATGTTTTTTT
This sequence comes from Viscum album, assembly GCA_963277665.1. NCBI lineage: Eukaryota > Viridiplantae > Streptophyta > Magnoliopsida > Santalales > Viscaceae > Viscum > Viscum album. Next base: position 500,607,968 of record OY728140.1, read on the forward strand.
AACTTATACAGAATGAAAAAGGTTTCCCAACCGCATGACCACCTAATTATTTAAAGATTCATTTATATGTTTCCATGGTTATTTTCAAAGAAAAATTTTTCATAATATTTTCAAAAAAACATTATTTTAAAGGCAATATTAAAGAAAATGGAAAGGATATTTTCATTAAGAATATTTTAATGGTCTTATAATGGTTTTTATATTCTTCAATGATAATAAATATTGATTTCACTTATTCTTTACTGAGGATATGATCCAAGGATACCATACTTATTCTTTCACTATATGTTTTCTGTTTATGATTACATGATTTCTATGAAACTTGTTCCTTTTCGATAGTTTATGCTATGATGAAGTGATGAAACCCATTAATTTTCCATGGGTTATTCTATGATGAAAAGTTTATGAAACCCATTTCTTTTCAGGATATATCATAAATGGTTTATGGTCTTGTAAAATATATATATATATATATATGGTTGTCATTATATGACAGTGGTTATGTTATAACCATGGATGGTGGTTACATTGTAAACAAGGATGGGTGTGGGACCTATATAACCCTATAATGTTCTGGATAAAGATTGATATCTCATGACATGATCATGACTATAATATGGAGTGAACTTAGCTAAGTAAGGAACGTTGTTCACTATGATAGTTATGGGACTGAACTATGAATTCTATGATGGATTGGGGAGTGACCCCAATCCACTATGATAGTACTAGGAGTGAACCTTTACTACAACTATGGTTTGAGGAGTAAACCCATTCCAATATGATAGTCTTGGAAATGAGACTTCACTACCACAGAAATGATTTTCTATACTTATGAGTATACCACAATTCCAAGTAATATGTGAATGTTATACTTCAATGGCTCATGTTTTTTTATTATTTTATGATTCATATATTATGAGATATCAATATTTATTCCATTAATGAAAATTATTATTTATAATATGTGAGTAATTATTTTGAAATGTTATTCTCATGTCCTCATACCCTTATGTTAATGTTATGCTCAAGTGATCATTGATATCTGCCTTGTTTACCCCTATTGAGCATATGTACTCACACTTTATTATGTTTCCTTTACCTAATTTATCAATTGTTATATATCTAAGAAGGATTCTAGTTATGAGTAACTTAGTGGGATATGATGTATATCTTTTATGAACCAGTAGTTTATGTGTTTGTGCTTCCAAAGTAACTAGACCTATACAATTCTGGCATTGATCGTTATGTTATGCAATGAATATTAATATGCTAAGATGTGATATCTATGTATGAAAATTCAAAGTTTCTATAATTTAACACCCCAAGATTAAATATTATATATTTTATTTCTATTAGAATCTAATGTGTTCAATAGCTTGTGACACAGGCAACACCAAACCAAAAGTGAACCACATAACAATATATAAACATTATAATGTATCCACGGAATTTGAGGGTAAAAATAGATATAATGGAGTTATTAAATATATGTATATATAAAAATAAATTTCATTATCAATGTTAAGGAATTAATAAATTTAATTAGTGTAGTTTAATAACTAATAAGATTGATTTATGCTTTAAAATGTATCCTTTCTAAAAATTGAATTTTAATTTATTTTTTAAGAAAACAAATACTTTAAATATAAAATATATTGTTTATATGAATAATATTTTGACACCAATTTTATTATTAATTAATAATAAATAAGAATAAGAATAGTTAATTTTTTTAATGTTATTTTCCAATAAAAATAGTTTCCATTATATTTTTATGTTATTATTTAAAATTTTAATTCTTAAATTTTAGAATTATAATTCTATAAAATAAAATTATTTATTATATTCATAATTTTAATATTATATTAAGATAGTTTTTTGGGATTTTTCTGAACTAGTTAATTTTTTTGTGAATAGTGAAAAATAAAATTTTTAACTAAATTGTATATTTTATGAATTTATAAATATATAATAAAAATATATAAGGTAATAAAACATTTTTATTTATCAGATATGTATTCAATGATTAATAATATTCATTTTTAAATCCCATTCTGGGTTTATAAAGCCTATGTTTAACATTTTATGAACTTAATATTTTACTCTAAAAACTGATTTATTTGCTTATATTAATAAAATTATTTTTCATGACTTTTATAAATTAAATATATAAAAATATATTTAATCTTTTATATCAACATTATCATATTATGTAATAAGTTCATTTTCATTTTTGGTTATAAAAGTATGATTACTAATATTAAATTTATTGATCAGTATAATTATAAAGTTGTTATTTTCAAAAAAAATGATTTATTAGTATTGTTTAATTTATATCTAATAAAATAAACTTATATATTCTAAAATTTTACTTTAATGTAATTTCTAAAAATATATTTAAACAAATTATAACTCATTAAACTAGTAATCAATACTAAATAATATTAAGAACACTTAATGGTGAAAACAACATTTTTCTAGAATTGTTTTTCTATATATAAAATTTTTTAATTTAAAAGTTAATTTTATATAAATTAAATATTAAATTAAATTAAATGGATATTAAATTTTGTTTTATAGCATCCAAATTTGGATATATTGGATATTTTATATACTTATTAAAACATAATTTACTTTGGTAAAAACTAGTTACCCCAATAAAAACAAAAAAAAAGGTAATGTAAAAAACATATGATAAAATGAATTAAAATTTGTTTGAAACTAGTGTAGAAATATTTTTTCAGACTTTATAAACCCAATATTACCATAAAATCCATTATTTCATGTTTTTATAACAATTGACATTTGAATGGTGTTATTCTATTATTGAAAAATAATGTGTGTTCCCAAAAGTTCCATTTTATTCACTTATAAAAAGGGAGACTTCCACACCTTCATGACACACCCATCAATTATAATTTGTTCCTAAAATTGTATATTTTTTATCCTATAAAATATCTCTAAATATAATAATCCTCTGGTACCAATTATTCATCTTAATTCCTTCATTTCCAAGGATACATTCAAGAGAAAGTCCATAGTCCCTAAGTGAGTATTACTTAATCCATATCTTTTTCTTATTATTATTTCACTTCCAAAATTACCCTAAATATAGTAATATAATGACCTTATTATAGTTATTATACTTAATTATAATTATTTTAATGGAATAATAATCATTTATTCCTTCCCAACCACATAGGAAAAAAATAACATCGATCATGCGTTGTGTGGATTACCTCCTCCCTGAAGTAATGTTTTTTCATTTTTTAATATTGATTTTAATTATTTATAAAAACAAATTAAAATTTTATTCACCAAAATAAAAAATATAAATAATATCATTATTATTATTTTATAATGATATTATAAAATTCCTTTAACATACTCACCCATCGAGATATAGCATGTTCAAGTTTGGAGTTTGTCTAACCACCTACTGGAATGTTGCCACAAAAATACATAATGTATGAATATGGGAACTTAAATAATAATATTAATATAAGTTAATAAGAAAATAATTATTGTTTTTTAATTTTATAAAGGTTAAATTGAGTATTTAACTACAATCTTGATTGTTAAAAATACCAAAATAAACCAATACTCATTTAATTTTCCCACAAAATAGAAAACATTAGAAGAAACTATATGATAAAAAATAGAATATGATAATATATAAAACTCATTAAATTAATTATAGATTAATAAGGTTTCAAAAAATGTTTCTAATAAAATTAAATTTATTATTCATAAATTTGGGCACATGTGTAAAATAAATGAGGAACAAGTTAAGAATTTCTTGTCACAAATTTAATTTCTTGATAAATATTTCTTATTTTACATCATATCTTATTTGGAATATTGTGTACACTAAAAATTTAATAATATTTATCATAATCCTTCATTTTATTTAATTTTTAAATTTAAATCATATCCTTCAGGGTGTTTTCTTTTAAAATTTTCTATTGTCGTAAGGGTTTCATTTACCCAATTTTTGATACATTGCATCATAGTGTTTTTTACGTGAATATAATTATAAAGTTTTATTTTATCCTTACATTCCCTTATTTTAAATTTAGTTTCCTATATTTATCTTGGTAAATTATTTCTCATCATTAGTAACCACCTATTTTATATAATGGTTTCCAAAATAATAGTATAACATTGGTAAGAATGACTCCCATTCTTACTAATGAATATTTTCTTCCTTGTATATATTTTTCTTCGTTTCAATGATATACTATATTTTTTGGAACTCATGTATGGATTAATTCATGTTATCCTCTTACTTATCCCACTATTTTCCAACTGAAAGTTTGAGTTCACTCTTTACGATGTGATTTTTCAATAAAGGCGTTTTAAAATATTAAAACATTTTATATATTATGGATGTAATTATTATCTTCCACACTATGTTTTCTCTATAAAACATTTATTTCTTTTCCAAGACTCCATTATTAGATATTTCTTAAAAACTTATTATTTTAATATATATATCAAAAAAAATTAATAAACTTTTTTGAAAATGACTTTTCAAAAAGAAAATGATGAATTTTCAGTTAGACTTCCTTTATAAAAATAAGAAAAGAAACTTATTTTTTTTTAAAAATCCCTATAATAAATTTCTCATCATTTTGAATATTCATTCCCATGCTTAATGAGTTTATAAAGTAATTTATTTTTCAATTATCTATTTAATTTTATTGAAAAATGTTTTTCCAAGAAAAAAGGCCATTTTTATCATGAATTTCAAAGTAAAATACTTCTATTCTTATACAATTATTCTTTATTTACCAGTTTATTATTAACTCGTTTATTAAAAAATGATAAAACTTAAATCTCTATAGGAGAAATTATTCAACAATATATTTTTCTTATGTAATCATCTTCAATGTATAACCGTAATTTGATTCCCAATGCCTTTGCTATGTGAATACCATATTTTGATTCCTTTAATTGAAGGGTGTTCACCTTGATGCCATATATTGATTTATTGGGAAAATTTTTGACATAACCATATACCCTTTTCTCTATTTGGTGTTAGTTTTAGTGATTCTTACATAGAATTATATTCTATTTATTGATTGGGGAAATTATTGATATAGCCATATACCATTTTCCCTTTATGGTTTTATTTTGAGTGATGATTATATAAAAATTTATTCCATTTATTGATTGGGTAAATATTGAAAATTTGTCTACTTTTTATTTCAATAAGGATTTTTATTGATTACTAAAAAAATTGGTTATGTATTGTACGTATCATCATTACATCATATGATAGATTCGTTAGACTTAATTATTAAAGGGTGGGGCCCAGTATATATAGCCCTTTCATGCAATGATAGATCTCATGAGACAAACTAACTTGGGTATTTTGGTGAATAACTATCTAGAAAAAAATATTTCATAGAAAAAAGACATTTATGAAAATATCATGGTGTCTAAGATCATGATATCTTAGCATAGGGCATGGAATTAATTTTCTAACATTATGAATTTCATCACTATGAAACCAGTTATTGTTCTCTATACTTTTATTTATTGATAAATAGACCATGGATATATTATCCTCATATTTTATTTTGATTATAGAATGATTTTTATTATCTATTCATACTACATTATTTATTATAATGATATAATCACTTATGATATTTGATTATTATCACTTATGCTTACCCTTACTGAGTGTTTGATCTCACCCCTTCTAATGTTTCGATTTCCCTTGGTTAAGAAGAAATGTATTTCACATGATATGTTTAATAGAATAGATTGTGTAGAGAGTTTTTTGGTAGATTATAAAGACTAATTATGATTTAATTAGTTTCTTATATACTCAAAAGAAACATACATTTGATGAAATATTCATGGGATATTTTAGTAAAATGTTTTTCTTAACTCTATAAAATGTTAAAACTAACTCAATATTTTGTAGTGATATTGTAATTATTGATTGCTAAAATTAGGTTTCTTCAGTTCTTTTCAAAGTTGGTATGTAAAGAATGTGTTTGTGAGTATTATATTAGGGAGTGTAGGTCTAGGGTGATAAAAATACCCATTTTTTATTTCTATTGAATTTAATTATATACTTTAATAAATTGTGATTTGATTAGAAGATTTAATTTTCGACCATCTTAGACCTTGAAGTGGATAATAATTATAACTCTAATTTTTTACTTTAATTTACACCCTTTTATAGTTTTTTTGCCTTATTTTACTAGGAAAACACTTGAAATCATAGCCTAATATTATTTGGTTCTAAAATTTATTATTTTGGATAATATTTTTTTTATAATATGTTGTTTTATTATAAATATATTAGTTTCCTTATCATAACCATGTGGTAGAGAAAATGCCTTTTTGTTGGTAGGAATTCCATTTGAATCCATTAATAATCTGAATCTTAATCATCCTTAGATTTTTTTATGGAAATTATTATGAGTATTTGCATGATCAAATAAAGACACTGGTGATTAATAATCATGTGGATAATAATTTTATATTGATCTGAATTTAAAAAATTCCTGAGAATGATGATTCTATATTTACCAGAGAAAAGAATCTTGAGTTTCTAGATAATTATAATGTGTGAAATACTATATTATTCTCAATGATGAGGACTAAACATAGTCAGATATCTTATTGTGAAATATAAAATTGTATTTGGAAGAAGTTTTAAATTACACACTTCAGAACATCCAAAGTTATTGAAACTAGGAGTGCTATACTTTATATGGATTATCATGATTTTGATTTTATTTTTATAGAATCGGTTTCATGAATGCATCAGAGGTCAAATAATATAGTGAATATTTTACAATCCCTTAGTGAAAATTAAATATTATATAATCTGTTGGTTGATAAAATAATTGATATTATTTTGAAGTAATATAAATCTAAGATGAAATTTATAAATTATATCAAATGTCTTATGAAGTTAAGTCTTGATGACATAATTAGAAAACTTAAACAATGTGAGAGTATAATGAAATGAGATTCTAAGAAAGATAAGAGGAATAATCGAGTATATTTTGCATCTATATTTAGAAATATTACTTCCAGTGTTGTTAATAATAAAGTAAACTTTTGAATACCTTTATAAATAAATGTAAGAATTTTTCTGATCATTGTGATCCTAGTGATATTTGAAATGAATTTTCTCAACTTGTGAGGGTGATAAATAAAATTATCATAAATAATAATTTATGGTATGATCACCGGAAAGATATAAGGGAAATATATGAGAAGAAGGATTATTTAAGTGTTTTTTGTTATGACTGTAAGAAGGTTGGTCATATAAAACTGTATTATATAAGAATTAAGAAGAAAGAAATAAAATATATGCAATATTCTAAGATTAATAGAAATAAATTTTTAATGTAATTTGAAACCGAGAACACAAGTGGTGGAAATTCTACTTATAATTGTTCATTGGAATAAGGTAATGACAACCATAAAATTGTTGGATTCTATTAACATATTTATAAGGATGAAAAATGTCTCATGGATAAGGTAAATGATGAATATATCTCAAAATTTAACTTTGAAATATAATTTTTCTTATACATTATATGATGACTATTCACCTTTATCAGGATGTGGAAAATTTTTAATCATTGTAAGATGAGAAATATTTTATACTTATGAGAAAATGGTGAGATTTTCTAATTTCATAGAAAAGGAGAACAAAATGTTTAATAATAATTTTAATTTTTCTAAATCTAAACTTGATAAATTGAACAATATAATTTCAAAACCTTCTTCTGAAATTTATAAACATTAATTTGAATTAGAGCCAAAATCTAGTTCAAGTCCGACTTCTTATGATCGAATTTTAATTGTTAGTTTAAAATATTAACTAATTAGTTTGAAGAAATATTTTTATAATTCTACTTCTAGTTATTATAATTTTAAAATGATGTTTAAATAATTGAAACCATCCAAAAAATCTAATGGCATAGATCATAATTCTGAAAAATCACATTTCAATCAAATTACTTTATTCTTAGAATTTCACACTTTTTCACTAAATTCTAATGTGGAGGTCAAAAAAAATTATTATTATCTAAAAAAAGGTCAATATTTCCATTTTTATAAATCTTTTTTATGTAGATCTTAAAAAATTTCAATATAAAATAGTTGGAAAAATGTGGGTTCCAAAAGTTTTATTTTTTAATGTTTCCAAATCCAATAAGGTTTAAGTACCAAAAAAGTATTTTCTTAATTCCTAGAAAATCATTTGGTTATAGAAATCTAAAAAAAAGTTTTACATAGATAGTGGTTCTTCTCAATATATGAAAAAACATGAGCCTAAATTTTTAAACTATAAAAAATTGATTGGTAGATGAGTTAAATTTAGAGACAATTCACATGGTGAAATCAAAATAATTTGTGATGTATCTTTTATCTAAGAAACCTTAATTTCATTTTTTTTGTTTTAGGACTTAATAAAAAACCTACTTATATTTATTCAAGAAAATTATGAAATTTAGGAATTAAAAATTTATTTTTCATATTTCAAAAGTTACATTAATTATATCTATCAATTGGTATGATAATATCTATAAAATTGTTTTAGAAGACCTTAGGCATTGAAATTTTCTTTGTTTAATTGTAGTTGAATACGTATATTTTCTTTGTCAAAGAAGGTTAGGACCCTTCAACATTCATAACTTTTTCAAACTTCTTAGGAGATTTTATAATAAGGATTTTCTGGAACTTAAGTTTAACTCTTCCAAATTTTTTGATCCTTTTCAATTTAGTAAACAATATAAGTCTAGTTTTAAAACTATTAGTGAAGTATCAACTTTTAAGGATTTAAAGTCAGTTTAAAAATATTTATTTAGCATTACAAAAATTAGTGTCATCTGGGAAAATCACTATGTGTATTCCAAGTTGATGGTTATACTATATTTACTTACACCAATTTTCTCACTTATAAATCATAACATTTCTTTCATTTCAAAATTTTGCATACTTCAATTTAAAATGAGACAAAATTAACTTTTATTACTGTCTAGAGTGATCATGTTGGAGGATTTGTAAATATTGATTTTGAAACTTTTTATATTAAGAAATTTATTATTAATAATCCAATAACACCTTATAAAAATTTTGTAGTTTAATTAATAAATAAAATCATTTGAAAAATTAATCAAACTTTTCTAAGTGAATATTCTATTTCTAAAAAATTTAGGTTGAAGTAGTGAGTAATTCCTGATATACAATAAATCATGTTTTACTTTTTTCCTTTTCTTAAATGAAATTTGTATGAGTTTTAGACTAGAAGAAAACCAAAACATTTATACTTTAGAGTATTTGGGTGTAAATTTTTTATTTGGAATACTAAATTTCAACTTTATATATTTAATCCCAAAGCTGATAGAGGTATTTTTCTTGGTTATTCTTTCACTAGTAAATCTTGTTGAGTTTTTAATAAAAGAACTAATATTTTTTAGGAAACAATTCATATAAAATTTTATGAATCTTTTCTTTTAGTTTTTATAAAAAATTTGAAAGTTAATCCTTTGGATGATAGTTTTGAAATTACTTTAATACATTTAATGGAAGTTGAGCTACAATCATTGATAGTAAATCGATGATATGTTACATTAATGGGTTTTCAATATCCAGAAACTACTTCAACAGATGGTTTATGACCAATAGTTTAGGATATACTTACCTTTTCAACTTTAAACTAATCAATCATAAGAATTCATCTCACTAATAATATAATTGGAGATGTAATCTAAGCAGTTAAAATTATACGTTCCTTAAGAAATCAATGTGATAATCATTCACTAATCTCACTATTTTAACCTAAATCAGTAGTTTATTACTTGGGTGATGAAAGTTGGATAAGTTCTATGAAATAATATTTTAATTAATTTGAATATAATCAAGTTCAAAACCTAGTTGAGGGACCTAAATATCTTTAGGTAATATTTTTAAAATGGGGTTTTCAAAATAATTATATTGAAAATGAAACTATTTTAAGAAATAAATAAAGTAATATTACTAAGGTTATTACCAAGAAAAAGGTTTATACTATGGATAGAATTTTTCACCAAAATATATACTCGAGTCTATTTGAAACCTACTAGCCTTCACAGTACATATGAATTATACTTTATTACAAATTGATGTTAAATTTTATTTTCTAATGGATATGTTCAAGAAGAAATTTATATTGAAAAACTATCTAGTTTTTAAGATGTTAAATCATTGAACTATGTTTATAAACTTACCATATCACTATATGGCCTTAAATAATCCACAAGATATTAGTATTATAGATTGGACAAATTTTTACAATAAAATAATTTTAATAAGGGAATGAATGATCAAACTCTTTTTATCATGAAATTTTTAAGGAAAAAATCCTTATTAAAATTTATGTCAACGACATCATATTTTGATTCAACTCAAAAATATATTTCTGATGGTTTTTTGGAGATTATGAAAAGTGACTTTGAAGTGATCATCATGGGTGAGATTAACTTTTTCATTAGTTTTAAATTTACTCAGAGACTATAAGGAAATATTTTAAGTCGACATAAATTTATTAGATATTTAATAACACATTTTGGTTTTTACAATGCCTCTAACAAAAGTACTACAATAAGAACCTCTATAAAACTATATCATAATGATTCTAAGCAATAGGTGGATCAAAAACATTATATATGGGTGACTATAAATTTACTATATCTAATAACAAGTCGATCAGACGTTATTTTTCCATGTTTTTATGTGAGATATTCTAATAAAATCCTAGGGAATCACATTTTAAAGTGGTTAAACATGTTTTCCATTACATAAAAGGTAATTTGGAACTTGGCCTATTTTATTCTTATAGAAAATATTTTACACTCAAGAGTTACTTAGAAGTGGACTTTAAAGGTTTTAGAGTGCATAGAAAATGTACTTTCAGAATATTTCATTTTCTAGAAGAATCATTAGTTTCCTAGTTCATTAAAATGAAAAACTCAGTTTTAATATCCACCATTGAAGCAAAATATGTGGAATCTGGAAGTCAATACACTCAAGTGTTGTGGATGCACCACACACTCATGGAGTTATATTTGAGTTTTACTCAAACTCCAATTATTTTTTATATTACTATCACTATTATATTATCTATAAACCCAACACTTTTCTCAAATTCAAATTGCATAGATATGATACATCATTTCTTGTGGGGAAAAAATAAAACAGATATATTGTTCTTGATTTTATCAAGTTTTAATAAAAACATTCTAAAATTTTAACTAAACCTTTAAATTATTATAAATTTAGATATATTAAATAGAATTAAGGAATTATCAATTTAAAATTAATTTAAATTTACTTCTTGTTTAACCTATATCATGATAACGAAAAATACCTTTAAAGGGGAGGGGTATTTCTTTAATAATTGTTCTAATTTTTTATGCATATTTTATTATTTTCTAAAGATTTAATAATAAAAAGTTTGATTTCCCTATAATTACATTTAAAATAAGATAAAATTTAATTTGAACTTAATGAATATTTATATCAAAGGTATATTTGTTTATCTTTTAATAGGTCTCTACCTTAAATTTTATGGAATATAGGATGTTTAAAATTGAAAATTTTTCAGAACCGACCAAAAATTAATTAGATTATTCACAGGCATCGGAGGAAAACTTTTTATAGATTCAATCCGTTTAATCTTATCAATTTTCGATTTATAATTGACATTATACTTTCTTATCCCTTTCTGTTTATTAAATATTAAAGGGATATATATATATATTCAATGGATATTGTGTTTAACAAATTTATCTTTTTATAATTTATTTGGTTACTAGTCTTGTTCAATTTTCCCTCTTTTTTTCTTCTTTTTCAAAATCACAAAGGGCAATAAACTTAAGAAAAAATCTATAATCCACATTTTTTTGAAAAACATTCTCTAGGAGAAACTTGAGAAAAATTATATAGGTATTTATTTATTTTCATAAATTTAGATAAAATTATGAAATTGATAAACATTTTTTGTTTAATAAAGAGGGGTATTTATTATAATTATCTTGTTAATTACTGATGAGTTAATTTTTAATTTTTTGAGTAAAGTGGAAGAAATTTATTTTATCAAAACTTTTAGGGGGTATTTCTTTAAAATTTAGTCAAAATTTCAATTTTTTCTATATGTATTGTTCTTTTCAAGAATGTAAAAATGTTTTTGTCAATGAATCCTTTTCTTCTTCTTTTTTGAAAATCAAAATTCACTTAATAAGAACTTCAATTGACATGATGTTTTGTTTTTTTTATTTTTTTATAAAGAATGAATTTATGAAAAAAAAATCCATATGTTTTAGTTGAAATGTGAAAACCTAAATAACTAAGGGTTCATGTAAAATTATATTCACCAGATTTTAGAACAATATAGTGGTATTTTTTAATGTGATAAAAATATGCATAATATTATTGATTCCTTGGGAAGATTTATTTTTTTGCTTCTAATTTTGTTAAACTATTATTTAAGAATAAAAAAATTTGAACATTGAGACTTTATAAAAATTCTTCTATAAATAGTACTATAGATTCATAGATTATAAGTATATGCAATAATAATTCTGAAATCTTATAGTGATTTTTTATGTTTTGAAACTGATTTTTTCTAATTTTGATTCCAATCAGTGTATGATTTTTTTAGTGTTTTACTAAGATCTAATCTCATGTGAGGTTTTATATTGTAAATATCCTTAAAATTTTATGATTAAATTCAATTTTGTTATGATCCTTTGTGATTGAGGGATTTTGAGGATAGGAAGATATAGTTTTATCCAATCATGGAAGATTAAGTATTTCTAGGGATAAGAAGAAAGAACTTTTTCTAATAAACTTGATTAAGGGATTCAATGGAAAAGAAAATATATGCACATTATGAAAGTTTTATAGTTGAGGTATTTTAGGTATTGTAGAATAAGATATCTTGTGTTAGTTTTATCGATCCCCCTTACAATTTGGATTAAAATTTTTCTTTGATAATAATATTATTTTGGAGTTTAAGTATTGTAATACAACTCCACTAATTGTTTTTAAATTGTGATGTACGTTGAATTTTTGTTATGATTTTACATTTTTTGGATATTATGAATTTATAAAAATATTAATTTCCAATGCACTTACTAATTTAGTTAGGTAGTGTTATCTTTAAAAAGTTTTTATTTCCATTTCATTTACTATTATACTCTTATAACTTGTGATTTTATTAAAATATTGGATTTCTAATCAGTATAAACCTTCAAGTGGATGAAAATTGTAAGTCAAATTTTTTTAATACAATTAATCCCCTTGAATTTTCCCTACATTATTTTATTGAGACGATATTTTTTAAAGTAAATTGAGAATGGTAGGATTTTTTTATAAAAATATATAGACCATTCCATAGAATAGAAGGACCACAACTTGGTGACTTAAAAATAACAAGATGTTTTCAACGCACTGTGGAGGATAATTTTTTTGGTTTTTATTTTACCTGTCAAAAATAGGGAACCGTGTAGTTTGTTTTATGAAGGATGTTGTCTAAGGAGATTAAATTTTAAGGGTAATAAACAACATAAAGACCAAAATATATTAAAATAGTCAGATGGAGATGACCACACTTTTGAATTCATAATTTTTTATTTCATAAGTGACATTGAAAAATGGGGAGGCCCACTATAGGCATTTTTATGGCTATGGTGGGATCATGGGTATCGATTATTGTTTCACATAAGCTAAAGAGTAAACATGCATATGGTCATGGTACTAGTTGCATTAAAGGGTATTTCATTTGGTATTGTTATATGTTGTCATAATTATCACTACACACCATGGTCATTTTTTATAACTAAGGAGGAATGTAACTGTGTTTTTCTATCATAGTGTGGGTGTAATAAAACTAATGACTTAATGGGAAGTTGATGAGTGTATTTAATACCCATTTATTACCTTAAAATATGGAGAATATAATTTCACACATCAGGGGAATATTTAGTCTATAATTATAAATAAGAGAAAGACATGAAAAAAAAGATACATTTTCAAGATTTTTTGGAAGCATAGAGAGAGGGGGGATATTTCAAGATTTTTTTAAAGGATTAGAAGAGAATATCCAAGAGAAATTGTCCTTTTAAGATTCCTAATTTTTATCACCATAGTAGGAAGGATCATAATTGATAAAAACATACTTGGTATAATTTTTATCTATTAGTCATTAATAAAAGAATGGCTACATGATGAGCAGTTAGTTCTATCGTGCTGGAAAAAATGTGTTCTTCATAACTTTTTGAAAGATTTAAACCTATAGGGTTAGTGAAGAAACTCTAAATATATAACAAAGTAGTGAGCTTTTATATTTAAAGATCATTGGCACATCACCTTTACATGCTCCTTAGATTATCCCAGTTAGGGTGAACTAAATAAAAATCTCTAATTCCATTCCTTTTCTACTTTAATCACTTAAAATTTTAATTAAGTAAAATAGATAAGTGTTCTTATTAAAAGTGTAACAAGATCATTTGAAAGGGATATTTTAAAATTTTTATACCTTGATTCAACCCCCCCCCCCCCCCACCATACTCAGAGAATTAACCTTGTTTGGGACCAACAAGTGATATTAAAGTGGAAGGTTCATGGTGGAATTTCTCACTCTCTTAAGAATAATTGGTATCATTTATTATTAAAAATGCAATCCCTATCATTAAACATGGTAATTTAAAACAATAGAAAAAGATAATCAAACATTACTTTAACTTTTTGGGAGTATATATTTTCATAGAAAATATGTACAACATTTCTACTAGAATGGATATTAGAGATCTATTGTACATGGATCAAAATAAATTAGATGATGACATCAGGGTGATTAATTTCATAGGGTTTCATTGTATAATCACATTTACACATAGGGGATGTCTTGTAAAACTTCTCACACAGTGTTGGAAAATCTCTTTAGAATCTATGAATTCATCTCTAAAGTTTGATAGGAAATGTTTTTGGTGTTGTGGAAAAAATATAATGATCTAATGTTGATCTAGAAGGAGATGCTCAATTAATTTTTGATCAATTAAATATTCTCATAGAAGACATCCATGGTATTGGAGAAAATATCAATGACATCAAAATGTCAAAATTATCCTAGGAAGACTACCTTTATATTTCAATGTAAAGGTACTGGTGCGTGAATATAAAGATCTAAAGTATTCAACATTGTAAATTATTCATAATACTCTCATTGCATATAAGATGAGAAATAAAAAAACTATTCCAAAGGAAAACTCTCAGGTGGTTGTATTCATGGAAATAAAGAAACCTTTGGTGAAATAATATCCCAATGAATAAGAATTTTACAAAGTGATGAATTTACATTCCAATAATTTTAAGAGTGGGAAAGGAAAATTAAAGAGAAGGATTCAACTTTCTTTCTTTTAATGTAATAAATCAGGTAATCTTACTAGAAAGTGTCCTAAGGAATTTCAAGATTATGATGAGAAGGAAGAATATATGAAGAAACCCTTTAAAGGATGAAAAAATAAGATAAACCCACTATGTAAATTCTTTAATAGGAAAATTTTTTATCTCATGAAGGTGAAATATTGGATGAGACAAAAGTGGAGGTGGTTGGGGACAATAGAGACCTTAGTGAAGAAGTTTTGGTGGCTATTAATGTAAATCCACATTTTTGATGAATTTTTTTCATGAAGGTGAAATCTTGGATGTTAAAAAAGTTGATTAGGTTAAGGACTATAAATACCTCGGTTATTAAGTTCATGTGTATATTTTAAAAAAGGTATAAGTGGAAGAAAATTTTGAAAAAGATGTTTTAATTGAGGGAAAAGTTGATCTTAAAGATGGAATTGGTAGATGATTTGATCTTAAAGATAATAATGATGAATATATTAAATAAATATAGATTTTGAGGGATAAAGCAAAGAAAAAAAATGGAGTTGTTAATGTCTCCAATCTCTACATGTAGCAATAAAATGATGAAAAGTCATAATTAAATATAGATATTGAAAAAATTAAATATGAAAATTCTAGAAACTTGAATAAATAAGTTAATATAATGTTAAAAATTAAAGAACATGATCATATCATTTATATCTTAACTGATTTTATGAATTAATAGGTCTGTAGAATAATTTAACTTAATGTTAAATTCATGAAGTTATTATAAAATTGTGATGATTAAGAGAGGATTCTTACTCCTGATATGGCCCTGAGGAATTTAAGTGTTGCGACCACTAAATATGTTAAGAAAATTATCATGGGGTATTCCGGGAAGGTTGAAACTTTCCCATAGGTGTAGTGCTTCTAAGAGAAATAAAAATCTATTATTGATCAAGGTCACAAGAATAAATAAGTAACAATTTATACAAAACACCAAGCATCAACACCTTGAAATAAGGTTGATTTTTCATGATACTCAAGATACTACAATTCATCTAGAAAATGTTGAGAAGAATAAATGTAAAATTTGGTGTTACTTATATGAAAAGATATAGTATAAAAAATTTGTGGGTTCTATTGAAAAAAGATATTTTTGAGATTAAGAAAAAAAATTCCAGGCATGAATATTTCTTTATACATATTATTCATTTTTTGGTTATTGTATTTAGTGTGAAAGGTATGGTTATAAGGTAGTGTATTACTCATAAAGGGTATAGAGTAGTGTACCAAATTATACCTAGAAGAATAATAAATCTTATAATCTTGAGACATCATTAAAAAACTAATAATAAGTATAAAATTTATAGCTTTTCATGTTAATGAAAAAAATATTGATCTGGAGGAGAAATAAGGTTTCCCACCATCAAAATAAAAAATCAGTGAACATCAGCCAATAAAAAATAAATTTTAGAATTCAAACATTACTAAAATTTAATTGAGGGAAATAGAAATAACTAGAACATGGATATACTATAATGGTTGTACTTCCCACGTGATGGGAATTAAATACCATGTATCTATAATTAAATATTAAAAGGATGGGATTTCCCATTTAGATAATAATGAAGAGCTATAGATTATTGGCTCCTAAAGTTCCAAAACTCATGATAAATACCTAAGCCACACATAAATATTATTAGTAGAAGGTCTCAGTCATAAATTTATTAGTTTAATTAAATTGACTTAGAGCATGAAGTGATGTTCAATAAGAAAACTTACACTATAAAAGTAAGATATGAATCAGTTTTATTGTAAGGAAGGTGTAATAAGGGAATCCTCTATCTCACTGATGTAGGAGAGGATAGGTTCAGGATATATAAATAAGAAAAGAACTAATTGTGTCATAAGAGTCTTGTCTATTTGACCTAAATATCTTTGGAAATCTTCGTGAGAAATAAAGGACCAAAATTCTTCCCCAATATCACACCTAATCACACTCACAAGTGTGATACTTATCAAAAAGGGAAGATCATTATAAATACATACAAGACAAATAGTGGTAAATCATTAAGGATTATCAATCTAGTACATATAGATTTATATGGGCTGATGACACCAAAAACCTAGGAAGAAAAAATTATTATATAATATTCCTTGATGACTTTAGCATTATGGTGCGGCTAATAGTGATTACCCATAAATCTAAGGTGTTAAAGTGTGTTATTTGATACTAAAGGAAAGATGAAAAATGTTGGATTTAAAAATTCATAATCTATTAATAAGAAATTGTATAAAATTTACCAAAAATAAAGAGGTTGAATATGTAGAAAAACATAGAATTTAGCATAAAATTTTAGCAGTGAGGACTCCTCGATAAATCGGATTTGTTGAGAGGATGAACTAAATCATTTATAACATGTTCAAACAATGTTCATCAAAAAAAATATACCTAATACATATTGGATGGAAACATTTATTTCCTTAGTTTATATCTTAATAAAGGCATTTTTATATGTTAATGAAGAGGATACTCACTAAAAAATATGGAATAGGAATAAGCTATCTCCCAAGTACTTTTGAGTATTCTGAAGTAAATTTTTTATTCTCAATAAATAGAATAATAAAAAGTTCAAAGATCATAGTGATAAATATATATTTCTTGGATATTCTTCCAAAATCAATGAATATACACACTGCAACAAAAGGATAAAAAAATAGTTGAATTACAAGACTTGAAAGTTATAGAAAATGAGCGGGTTTTATAAACTAGTGAGTGGATTTTATAGAAAAATAGCCCAATTTTTAAATATGAGAGTGATTATGATGTGTGTAGCTCAAAGGGAGTGCACAATTTTAAAGAATATTCATAAGAATTCAAATACACAAAATAGAACGTAGTTGATTTAATATAAATAGTAATAAAAATAAGCAGGGATGAAATCAGTAATGAGAATATTGTTTGTGAACAAATAACCCCAATTCAAACTCATAAAATGAATAATTTATAGAAAAACTCTTTTTATCACATGTAGAGCCTAGAATTATTAAATAATCTTCTAAGGATGAGAATTAGATTAATTATTTCATGAATATCTTAACAAAATTGAGAATAACCAAACATGGGAAGTTATTCCAAGGCTAGAAGAAAAGAATATCATCAGAATCAAGTGTGTATTATAGAATAAACTTCATAAAGATGAAAAATAACTTGAAATAATGTGACGCTAGCATAAAAAGATATTCCCTAATCTATGGAATATATATATATTGTACATCTTCACTGGTGGATCAATTTGATACTATGCATCAATTTTATACTATGTTAGTGAAAATAAGCTTCAAAGTATATCAAATGGATTTCAAATTGGATTTCCTCAATAGAGTGCTTGATTAGGAAGTTTACATTGATAAATTGTATGGTATTCTCATAGATGAAGATAAAGAAAAAGAGTTCTGATTGAAGAAGGAATTATATGGATTGAAACAAGCTCCAAGGGCTTGTAACTCTTTACTTAATAAAAATTTAAAGAATCTAGGATTGAAAATAAGAGGAGTTGATCATAACCTTTAAATCAATAAGTAACATGATCAATGGATGTTGGTTCTCATCTATTTAGATGACATATTTTTTGTGAGTCTTGGATGATAAAAAATGAAATAATTTTTCAAAATTTATATGGGGTGAATTTGAGATGTCGGTTATTGGTGAGATTATGTTTTTTCTTTGATTATAGGTGATTCGAGGAAGGAATAGAAATTTTATTTCTTAAATAAAATATTCCTAGGAAATTCTCAAAAAGGATCCACATTGAGGTTTCAAGGCCAATGGAAACTTTAGCAGCTACCCATATGAAATTGTAGAAGGATGAGAATGGAATGGAGATTGATACGATAGAGTATCATCAAATTATTTGGAGTTTTCTACATCTCAAAGCAACATGACATGGTATTGTTTCTTCCATATGTAATGCTTCTCTCTAAAAAAAACTATCCTAATGAGACCCACATGCTTGATGTGAAGATGATAATTTGATGTGTTAATCATATACTGGATTATGGGTTGTTTTATCATATCATATCACAAAAATAGATTTTGGGATATATAGACACATATAGATGGTTCAAACAATGAATAAAAATAATGCCAGTAGGTTATTTTTATCTTATTGGTTCTTGTTAGCTAAGTAAGAATCATGACTTCATTTATTTAAGCAATTAAGAGGCTGAATATATAACAGCCAATCAATTTATTTTGAAAATTCACTACCCAAAGTAGATTTTTAAATGCATCATTATGCCCTTGGAGTCTAATCGACTCTATCTCCCATAATAGTTTAGAGACAGAACCCCAAACCCACCATGGAATTTTCTTCAATAGATAAATGTTATTAATTTTCTCTTACTTTGAATGTTTTGATATCTCACACTATTTTGTGACATTCTAAATAAGTACTATATATATTTTTTACAAAGGGGGAGAAAGTGTTACTTTTTAAATTAGAATATATTAAAGTATCATTCCTTCCTATTTATAAAGGGGGAGTAATATTGTTTTAACAAATGGGTAGACTGTTTAAATTTTTTAAAGGGAGATTAGTTTTTGAAGTGATGATTGAAGTGTTTAAAGTTTAAGGATGTGTTCATGAGGATATTTTTATATAAATATTATTTATTAAACTAATCTTGTAATATTCGGTCTTAGAGTTGGTGATTATTAAGTCATTAATATAACCAATGAAGGTTGGAGAATTAGACTGAAGTTATTTGATTAGATATGGAAATTTTAAAAGTTTTTAATAAAGAAGTTATTTATCTATTTTAGAATTTTAAACAAACCTAAATAGGGTATTTTTATAAAAAAATAAAATTATACTAGTTCTTAGGCTGTTTTTGTTGACAAAAATTATAAATGTTTTCTAAAATAACTCTCCAGATCATGGGGAATCCATTTCATGAATGCTTTGAGTGGTTATAATGTTTTTCTATAAGTTACAGGAAACCACGTCATAGTATACATGTATTATATTGTGGTGTATATCAAAAAAATTGGGTTTTTTCACCATATCATGGTGAGTGTTTTTTGAGTAGGAATAGTTCTTGAATAAAACATGAATGAATAACTTGGGATTAGTGGAAATCATGGTGGAGTTTTGTGATGAAATGAAAATAGAAAATAATTTTTTATCAAAAAGAAAGAATAATAATGTCAAACCCCTATATCATCATAGTAGTGGGGAATAATTGTCATGAAGAACCAAAATCTAACACAATATCAAGAATATTCATCTTAAGAAGTAGAGTTCTAGTGTATGTTGGCTCTAGCAGAAGGGAGGTTGTTCTTAGTGTGGGGAAACTCTATACATATTTGTCATAGTGTGGGATGACACCATAAGATTTTTTAGAGATGTAAATATCATTTCTTATATTATAAACAAGCCATGAGAAAATATAAAGTCCAATGTGGGACAAAGTGTTGTGGAACTATTCAATGTAAATAGATCACATAAAGAATTCAGGGTGGAAAGACAAAGACCACGTCATATAGTAGAAGGACCATGCCATGGTGGTTGAAAAATAGTCAAACATTCTACACCACATTGTGGAGGATAGTGTTTTGATTTTTCATTTTCCCTATAAAAAATGTGTAATTTTCATAGTCTAACCCAATTTAACCCATAATGTTTCCCTAATTGGCCTTCTATAAGGCCTGACATGCATTCTTGATTGCAACAGTCTAGAGAAAAGAATCCTAATATCATACAAAGAAAGGTGGGAATGATTTCACTATACAAAATACATATGATAAGATAAAATAAATCAGAGTATCACATCATATATCCAAAAATACATCATATATCAAAGAAACCAAATCATAAAGGTAATATGCAACAACTAGATAACAAGTTCTAGATAAACATGCTGATAGAACATAAAAATGTAACCTAAAACAACTTATGGGTCCATATCCATATAACCATATGTCCCCACCATCCCAACCCACTGGAAGTAAACATGGTCTATGACAGACATCCACTACATGATGCTCTTCTATTTCACTATATCCTAAAAAATCAAGTATGTAAACACCCAAAGTAAAACATAGTGCATGAGAAATAAATCTTAATTGGATACCTCCAAAGAATCTATAAAATTTCTATATACATTCATACATTAGTTATTGTATAAAATATATTTCAAAAAAATGAAGAGAAATCATGTTTCTATATAAAATCATCTTTTGGTTTTATTTAAAAAAATACATATTCTAATAAGAAAAGTAATATGGCATAACATATATCCATGAGACATAAGTATATTAATTAATGAGGTTTTCATTCATCAATATCCATATAAATTGGTAAAATAATCATAACAAATAAACATGCATGTAATGTATCCACAACATTCCAAAGGGTTATCAGTCACATGAGGGTGTACAAAACTAAGACAAAAAAAGGAATATTATCCAACATAAGTGAAACCTAAAGTCCAGAAACCTTGGTCCCTTTATAAAACTACCCACTAGAAATAATGGAATCACTTTTAACTAACTTAGTGGTAGATTAATTCATTAATTTTCATATATGTTTAGTTTTTCATTATACCCCAATGTCTCCAAATGCACTATATATTACCATTACATTTCAATAAAACCAATACCACATTTCATAAAACATTTTATATAGTGATACATTATCACTTCCATGATTCAAAAACAATTTCCAATTCAAAACCATATTTGAGGTATTTTATCTAACACATAATGTGTATAAAAATCTAGTTTTAAAAGAAACCCCATTTTGAAAACCCTTACCATTTCCACTAAAGAACAAATCCATAACTCATGGATATAAGTAATTAAATTTCATAAATAAATTAACAGGAAAGTAACATAAGAAAAAATAAATTTCATAGGATATACCATAGGATAGAGACACCTGTATAAATAACAATAAAAACCTCTATTCATTTAGGACCAATGGATAGAGAGGGATAGATTGGATCCTAGAAAACCTAGATCTGATGGAAGAAACATCAATTCCCCATGTCTATTCAAGATCTAGTGATATTGTATCATAAGTAATCAAATTCATAGATAATAAAATTAATAAATAGATTATAATGAAACTAAATCATTGGATTATAATTGATGTTTATCTAAGCGTTCAATCGGCATGAAGATCTACCAACCGAAAGACAGAGAGAGGCAAAATTTTCACCAAGGAGACTCCAAAATGAAGGAAGTTGTATTATATTCAAGATGGTCAGATTAATGGATTTAAAAAAATATTCTAGGAATAAATGAAAATTAGTCTACATAATTATATGTCTTATGGTGTCACTGATGAGATGCTAGACATTCATCGGCTGGCTAGTGGAACCTATAGGTTTTCAAGTGTTCTTCCAACATGCATCGACAATACGGTGGCCTTCACCTACTATTTGGTGGATTCATTCAACCACTAGCTACCAACCTATCTTCCCCCATCCTATAAAAACCCAAAACTCAAAATAAAAGACAAAAAAAGCCTCCATACCTAGATTCATACACCAGGGTGTAACAATTCTCTCCACTATAAATAATTTATTCCCTCATAAAAAATCGGGATCCTGAACCTGAAAAGTGATAAAACCATTGTTGTATAATCAATGACTCACACCCCTTTTTCTCGTGTATTTCTTTTCCAAACTTCCATCACACTCAAACTAATGGAACCATATTTCCATGAAACACCTTATCATGTCAGTCTACTATCTGAATAGTAATTTCAATCACTAAGGTGTTGTGTTCATTTTCAATATCCTCTCAAACAATAATGTGAGACAGTTCCATTTGATACTTCTTAAGTTGAGAAACGTGGAACACATCATGAATATAATTCAACTGAGTAGGGAAGTCTAATTAATAAGCCACCTTCCTGATTTTCTCCACAATCTCAAATGGTCAGTATAATGGGGTGATAACTTACCCTACATCCCCAAATATCTTTGTCCCAATTGACGTGAAATCTTGATGAAAACTCAATCACCTACCTTAAATTCCAATAGATTATGATTTAATGTGTATATGATTTCAAGAAACATTGATCAATTTATAACCAACTCATGGTCAATTTCATAATATGTTTCATCTCATGAATAATGTTTGGTCCATCCAAAGTCCATTCTCTAACCAATTCCCAATAAAGAGGAAATATTCAAGCGCTCCAATAGAATTCCTATAATTGTTCCATCCTAATATAAACTTAAAAACTTTTTTTATTAGAAAACTTCATTGAGGTAATATGTTTCTCCCATGATCCACTAAATTTAAACATGCATGGTTGAACTATTTATTGAAGAATCTAGATGACTTTCCCAAATTTTCCATATATCTATGCATGATATATCATTCTTAACCAAAACTGAGAACCCATTGATACCTAAAATCCACTCCAAATCTGGGATGTGAATTGATGGTCTCTGTTCAAAATGATGGTTTATGGAACATCATTGATTCTGATAATCTCACATCCATATAAGTGACCAAGATCATTTAACTTCGTCAACTCCTTAATGGGTAGGAAGTGTGATGATTTCATTATTCAGTAAATAGTAACCCATATCACTTACTAAAAATGAATTTGATGTCGCCCAATCATGAAGTATATAGAAATATCATCCCATTTGTATATTAAAATGGGTAAGGGTTGTAGCAAACCAGCATGCCTATAATGTTTTTCATTAATTATCTGACATTTAAGGCATTGAGACACAAAAATCGCAATTGATCATCTCATTCTCAACCACCGATTGTGACGTATTAGGTCATGATACATATTGGAATCTCGAGGGTTCATGAACCAATTATATTGGTGTCTATTATCCATCAATTCCTATATTAGGTCTATTAGAACAACCATTCTTCCTCGGAAGCACAAAACCACATCAAGTGACTCGGACCACTCATCTAAGGTCTCCCCACCATAAAGAATCCTACTAAATCACTAAAAAATCATATCCTAAACATTTATGAGTTTAATCTTATCATACATATATGATCCAACCCAAGCACCAGCTAGGAATACCTATTTTTCATCTATCCCTTTATCTAATTCAATCTCAGCAAACAAGCCCGTTAATAACCAATCTACCATTGATTCCTTCACTACCTGAGCTAGTAATTTTATTCTCAAAGAATTTATAACCACATTTTCTTTTCAAGGGGTATATAAAATATCCAAATCCATGGTATGAAGGTAGTCCACCCATCCTATCTATCATAACTTAAGATCTATCTGATTGAAAATATACTTCTGACTCTTACGGTTTGAATACATTATAAATTACTCCCCAAATGGGTAGTGTCACCATGTATTAATATCATGCATCACTGTCATCAAATTAAGATCATGAATGGGGCAGTTCTTCTCATGAGGTCATATTTTATTAGAGCCATAAGCTACCAATTGTCTTTCCTGCATTAGGACACAACCAAACCCATACCTAAAGCATCACATTAGACATCGTATCCCAAGACCGACTCAAGAAGGATCAAGATGAGAGATGAATTCAATCTCAATTTCAACTCCTCAAAAGATCTTTGTCCCTAATCACTCCAAAAAAACTTTACACCCTTATGATTTAACTCTATTATAGGAGATGCAACATTAGAGAACTCCTAAAAAAAGTTCCTATAATAACCATGTAATCCTAAGAAACTTCATATCTCAAAACAATTTCTAAATGCTCCGAAGACATAACTTCTTAAATCCGATTAGGATCTACTAGGAAACCCTTCTCAGAAATCACATTGGACCAAAATTTCACCTCTTGAATACAAAACCGTCACTCTGATATATTTCAATACAGATAGTGATCTTTTAAGATTCAAAGGATGATATTAAAATACTCAACATGATCCTAATATGACTAGAAATAAACAAGGATGTTTTCCAAAAAAAACTACCATGAAATAATCCTAGATTATATAGAATATTAAATTTATTAAATCCATAAAAATCGTAGGAGTGTTATTAAGGCCAAACTATATGGAAATATTGCTAAAATTCTTATACCATCTCTTGAATATCAACTTAGGAATATCTTCCTATCGAACCCTCACTTGATGGTACATTGATCTCAGATTAATTTTTGGAAACCACCAAGCTCCCTTGAGCTAATCTAAAAGTTCATCAATCCTAGGAAAGAGATATTTTTTCTTAGTAATCACCTAGTTGAGTTTCTAATAATCAATACAAAGTCATAGACTCTCATCCAAGTTCTTTTCAAAGAGTACTAGTGACTCCCAGGTGAAACAATATGATTAATAAATCCCTTATCCTAAATATATTCAATTTAAATAGTTAATTCATTCAATTTAGTGGGACTTGTATGGTATGTAGGCAAAGAAATGATCCTTGTCCTTGGAAGAAAGTCATAGTAAACTTAACATCCCTATGAGGTGGAAATCTAGAGAAATAATATAGAAAAACATCGAGATACTCACTCTCCACCATAGGAAGAGGGTTATGAAGACGTGGATTAATAGAATAAAGAAACATATTCATCAACTATTAGGATATCATCCCATCACTTGGGACAATGATACATACTTTCCCAAATCTAAGATCCCACTCACACAGAATAACATGAGTGACTCCATTAGAAGAAATAAATTGGACCTAATAATGATAGAAATTTATTTGGGTTTATAATTAATCATTCAATCCATGACAATGATGATATAAATATGAAAATATCAATAATTATAAAATTTCATATAATTTTTTGCTCAATAATCATAACCTGAAATTTGGGAATTCTAAAACCTTTCTTTGTCTTCTTTACCAAGGGAGTGGAAAGAGTTGTCATGAAATTCATAAGATATGAATGAAAAGTCAAAAAATAAATGAACTTAGATGATATAAAGGAATGATTTTTACCAGTATCAAATTATTCTAAAAGCAGAGAAGATGCAAAAAACATTATACCTCTCACGG
Source organism: Viscum album (assembly GCA_963277665.1). Lineage (NCBI taxonomy): Eukaryota > Viridiplantae > Streptophyta > Magnoliopsida > Santalales > Viscaceae > Viscum > Viscum album. The sequence continues at coordinate 500,634,352 of OY728140.1, forward strand.
TAGTCAGTCTTTCCACTAACTCCTCTTCTGTACACTTAATTTCATAGATTCATATAGCCTCATTATAAACTTTATTCATAACCTAAGAATCACCCATGGAAAGAGGATAATATCTCACCACTTTTTCACATAAAATAAAAAAATTATATTCTATGGTTCATGTGGTTATATCTCTACTTACCTAGGATTATCTCTTATAAAAACACTATAGATGATTTGATTTCCCACATGCATGACACACCTTAGTACTGCTTTAAAATAAGTTTTGAGGTGTACCTTTCCCCCACACTAGTAACAAACAACCTTTACATGCCCTAAATTTATTGCACACCCCTTCCACCACCTTGACACCGGTAACCTCTCATCCTATTCTAGCTAAAAAACAAATTATGGCTACCTCCTATCATCAATAATGCTCCAAAGAGTCATATCTTCTTAAATATATCTTTCTCAACCATAGTTGGCTTGTCTATAACCTCCAAAAAGGTGGTTATCTATATAATAATATCATAGACTAAAAATCTAGACTCAAACCCATCATGAAACTTTGGTCCATGAGATAGTCATTGGAAACTAGTTCTAGGGATAGGAACACCAACTTGGGAAACCGTGTAGCATACTCCATAAAAGAACAATATCTTTACTCCATAGTATTTAACTCCCATGACATTTCCACTCTTAGTATCCCAGGATAGGACATTTTTTTGAAAGATTTTTGGAATGTAGTCCAGGTGATATTATCATGAATCCTTACATGCACAATATATTCCCACCACTTTTTTCCCATCCCCTCAAGAATATAAGTGGTAAAAACAACCTATGGTCTTTCAGAGTTTTCATGAAGTAGAAAATCCTCTCAATCTTCTCAATCCATTCTTCAAATTCATGAAGTCCCTCATTACCATGAAATATATGTTGATTATTCTTTGTGAATTTTGAATCATGTTCCACCTTACATTCTAGTTTAACACTAGATACTTAACCCATATACTATATCATTCATACTATATATTCCAATAATACCGATTGAATTGGAGGATTATCTTATGGGGCTCGCACTGCAACTTCCTCTCTAGTATTCAGTGATAATATGATTAAAGGATCCATGTTGTAAAAAACAAAGATAATGAAAACCATTAAGAAAAAAATCAATTATTTTTTCATAAAATTAAATAAATAGGACTCAATCCAAAAGTCTAAAATTATAAACAAGGATTCTAGACAACCCTGGACTTCTCATGGTAACTTGAGGTTTGTCATGAAAGTGAGCTGGCCAAGTACACTCCCACACTACCTATTAAGCTCAGATAGACTTATATCCAGTCTATAAACAAAATAAAAACACTAGAGGGTGACACATTAGTATGAATGTATGATTAGAAAATAACCTACACTAATAACAGTTTGTAACATACTAACACGGGTCAACCAATTATGTTGCCTAACTTGGCCTACCATAAGGACCAAAGTTTATTCCTAATCACCATGGGCTAGTGACAAGCACCTAGATATCATAAAAAGAAATTTGGGGATGTTTTCACCCTCAAAAAGACATATGATCTGATAGAATAAATTAGTGTATCACATTATATATCCAAAATACATCATATGATAAAATAGATAAACCATAAAGGTAACATCCAACAAATGAATAACAAGGTCAAGATAAAAAAAATTAAAAAAATTTAATATAGAACTTAAAGAAAACCATGGTTCAATATCCACACAACCATATTTCACCACCATCCCAACCCATCGGAAGTAAACACGATCTAGGAGATGAGTCCTATATATGATTCACTTCCCTTTACTTATATCATATAAAACCAAGTAAAAAATATTCCAAATGGAAAAGTAAGTCATGATCACTAAATCTTAGTAGGTTACCACTAAATAATATATATAATTTATATCCATATGCATCCATTATTTCTTGTATAAAATAGATTTTAAAACAAATTCAAGAGAAATCATTTTTTCATATAAAATCATCATTTGGGATTCTTTTCAAAAATAGACCACGTTTTAATAAGAAAAGAAATATGACATATCATATATCCATAAGGATTAATTAGATGAATAAACTAGGTTTTCATGCAACAATATCCACATCAAGTTGGAAAATAAGTGTATCAAATAAGCATGCATGTAATGTATCACAAAGAACCAAAGGGTTTACCTTGACATAAGGGTGTACACAACTAAGACACCAAAGGGAAAACTAGATGAAATAAATGAATCCTAAATTTTGGGAACCTCAATATCCTAGTAAGGATACCCACTAACAACCATGTAATCTCAAGAACATATCCTATTGATAGTTCACTCCATTAATATTTTAATATGTTTAGTTTTCCACCATACCCTAAGGTCTCCCAATTCATTATATTTAACCATTATGTTTCAAGAAAACCAAACCTACATTTCATAAAATAATTTCTATAAATATGAAACACCACTTAAATTATTGTAAACCATTTCCAATTCAAAACTATATTTGATAAATTTTATCAAACACATAATGTTCATAAAAATCTAGTTTTCAAAAAAAACTATTTTGAAAACTCTTTCAATTTCCACCAAAGATCAAAGAATAAATTATTTATGTCAATAATTCAATTTAATAAATCAAAAATAAAAGACAGACACACAATATCACAATAATTCTAAGGGATATACCATAGGATAGAGACACTTACCTCAATAATCATTAAATCCCCATTTCCTTTAAGAACGATTATTGGGTATAAAGAAAATGGATCCTAGAGAACCAAGATCTAATGGAAACAATGTCAATTCTCTATGAACATGATATATCCAATGATCTTGGGTCATAAATAATCAAACACATGGATAAGAATATAAATAAACATATTATAATAGATTTAATCATCATATTACAATTGATGGAGATCCAAGCTTTCAATTTTTTTAAAGATCCACAAATAAGAAAAGGGAGAGATCCAAAATCATCACCATGGATCCTCAAAAAATAAAGAAATACATATCAGGGTTGATAGGGTCTAATTAAAGGATTCAAGTAATTTTTTTGGGCAAAAATGGTAATTAAGAACCTACTTAATCATATGTACAGTGGCATCATCATTAAGCCACTAGACATCCACCGATGAGCCGGTGTCCATAGGAAGAGATCCTATACCTATAGGTATCCAATAGAAGGAAATTGGAAGTGCACTAGATATTTGGTGGAACCTATAGGTCTAGGTGTTCTATATAGTGAGGTGTGATGGGAATGATAGTGTCTACATTCTGAAGGTTGGGGTTCAGGTTGTGGAAATTTTTATATGCATAAACTATGTAAATACCAAGAGATGCTAAAACCATTAATTGTATATGACCACACCATGAAGATTAACATATTTTTTTTATAATTACCTATGTAAAATAGGGATGCACACTATGGGCGTTTTTATGGTACTGTTGGAGTCACAAGTAGAGGTTATTGTGAAAATAAAGTTGAAGAGTAAATAAGAAAATGGTTTTGGTGTTGACTATGTTAAAGGGAAATTATCTTGGGATTATGTTATGCCATGTTAATTATGGACACAATTCATGCTCATCATTTTACATCCAAATAGGAATGTCTCTATGATTTTATAGGGTAGTGTACAAGAAAGAAAACTATTGTCATATTGGGTTATTAATGAGTGAATTGAAGATCCATTAAGTTTTGGAAAATATGGTGAATTAAATGGTGTAAATAGATGAAGGATTTAATCCCTAATTCTTGAGAAGAAAAATACACCCAAGGGAAGATAGATTTTCAAAATTCACTTGAAACCAACAGAGATATACATTTCTATATTTCATGAAAAGGAGTATAAGAGAAGATCTTATTGGTGGATTCATGATTTTCATCACCAAATTAAGAAGTAGAAGAATTGATACACTATACCATGTTTAATTTTCATATATCAGTCATAAAGAGAAGAAAAACTAGATAATGAGTAGTGAAATCTATTGTGTTGGAAGAAAAGTGAATTATTCATATCTTGTTAAAGGTTATAAAACTATAGGATTAAGGAGGAAACTCCAAAATTGTGATAAATAAGTGAGATTTTTTGTTTTTCATGAATTTTTACATCACCTTTTCAAATTCCTTGGATTAGTCTAGTTAGGGTGAACTAATAAAAAACTCAAGTGCCTTTTCGTGTTTTCACATGGTCATTGTAATGGGTTCCTCCTTTCCCTAGTCTTCAAAATGAGATCTTTTTTCATTTATTTAAGGGGTTCTACCTCGTAAATCTTAAAAAAATTGAAATTTTAAAATTTTCATACCCTGATTCACCCCCTATCAGAGTATTAACATTATTTCAAATTAATAGTAAACAAAAAAAATGATTTTAGATGGATCATTTCTATGATCAATTTAAAATTTGATAAGCTCATTAACTCTGTCCTTATAATATTTTATAATATGATTTTCCATGAGCCAACCTAGGTCGACCCCAAACTGGTCACCCAATCCGGCCTATAATAAGGCTTGAGAGGAATTCTTGATCCTCTGAGGCTGAAAACTAGTGTCAGACATCAAATAAACTCAATTGGGAATTATTTATCCCATAAAAGATAAATAAATAACCAAGTATAAAATAAAAAAGTAAAATAAGAAAAGAAATAAAAACTAAATGGCTAGATATACCTCTCTATGATCGCATGGACCACCTCCAAACAAAGAACCACACTCGCTACGAGAGTGATCCAAAACTGGAACAACCTGAGACTAAAAAGATAGAGTAGGTGTGAGCACCAAGATGCTCAGTAGGGATGCCAAGGATAAACAACACCATATGCCTCACCTTTAAAGTGAACACCATTCTTTCTAGTTTAAAAATAGGATATATAAAAATAAGGTTTTCCATTCTTTTCAAAAATAGGCAACAAGATTCCATTTTTATGAAAACCCATTTTTTCCATTTCATTTCCAAAATAATTATGAAAAATCATTTCAATAAATTCATTTAAAAGAATAAAATGATAGATAATCTATTTTAATATGAAATACAAAGCAAGGGTGTCATGGGATCAAGTACCAAAAGTTCCCAAAAATAAAATAGGAACATAAAAATATGTTGTCATGGGCATTTCCAAAACATCTCTAGAATCAATTCCAGGACATGGTCGATTCAGACTCACCTATAGACATATGGTGTAGCTCCATAGTCTATAACAAACTCACTTCCCTAAACTATCCGCACTAGTGGAACATCCCACCTAGCCTCTTAGCAAATCCATGGGGTACTAACCTATCTAATTGAGGTCAATAAGAAATATCACTCGACCCTCAAGATAATGCCTAGGAATCCCATGACAATAGTACGTGGTGAGTTGGGATGTCCCAAAACACATGGACCAAATTTATACTCACATACATCATGATTTCCTAGCCTAAAAATTAACACCACCTATGTAATGAACCTATACTTTTAGGGAATACTATATATTTTCCCATTAGATATCAAATCATACAAAAGTTACAATAGGTCCTTCACATATTTTGATGCTCATTTCCATCACAGAGTCCAAAAAATAGAAATGGGGAATACCTTAATCACAAAGAGGGTCACCCATTTAATAACATCAAAAAAAATTGACGAAGTTATAGACTAGGAGACCATTTGGAGCGAGGCGTGCAAGTTACTTGCACGCCACACAAGTCACTTGTGTGCCACCTATGGGTCGTGCAGCTCACTTGCGTACCCCATTTGGTTTTTCTCCCAAGGTGCAAGGTGGCCTATAAATAGCCCCTATGGGCCCCCATTTCATGGATGGATTTTCCAGAAGTCAAATTCAATCTCTGGTCGCCCAAGTATTCAACTCAAATCTTCCAAAAGCTTCTTAGGTAACTTTTTACCTAGAATGGAAGACTTGAAGGAGTAGGATAAGGCCTAAGTGTTTAGAATTCATCAACACTTGCACACCTAAGTGTCCAAACCTCCTTAAAAATGGAAACACTTGCGTGCCACCCTACCCTTTCGATGAAACTTGTGTGCCGCCCTTTTGGAAATATCTTAGGATAATACTAAAGGCTTGAGTTGAGTCTCACCCAAGTATTACCCTATAGATTCTTCATCGCCCAGGTGAACCCATGCCGTGCAAGTACACTTGTGCAGCCAAGACTTTCACATCAACTTCATTTGTGTGCCTATTTCCCATTCACCTCTCCTATTCAAGATATTAGCCCTCAAACCCCTTTTCAAAGTCATTTATGGCATGGTTCCTTTGTTGGATTCCTTATCAGGAAGGAATTATGTGAGAACCTCTCCCAAAACCTCGTGACTTTCAAGATTTATATCACTAAGGCTAGAGGTTTCCTCTATGTAACCTCATCCTTTAAGATGAGAATATCTTTTGATTTAGGGAATCCTCCTCAGGAGTAAGCCACAAATACCCTTAACTTGGGCCTCCTTCTCAGGAGTAAGCCAGAGTCATAATTTCCTTTAACCTGGGCCTCCTTCTCATGAGTAATCCCCAGTCATAAGTCCATTTAACTTGGGCCTCCTTCTCAAGAGTAAGACCCAAGTTATAAGTCCCCTTTAATTTGGTCATCCTCCTTAGTAGTAATCCCTGGGTTAAAACTCCAAATCTATATAAAAGTAAAAATACCTTTATGAACCTTGCTCCTGGGATTCTTTCTTGAGGTAAGTCCTAGTCTTCATCTACTTGGGCAGTCATATATACGTAAGCCCCACATCATTTCTTGTGACTACATCTTTTCATGGCACAATCGTCAAGTTTACTGATACCTCTTGTTTCTCACACTGACCAAGACTCACGTGAGATTAGAGTGTAAAATTAATCACAATATCTATTTTTGGGCCATTAACCATGCATAAACCCCATATTTATTCACCCCAACTACGTGGACTTTGATCTCTTCCTTAAAATTTGAGTACGTAGGAATCCTTTCTAATGTTCAAGCCCATCTTTCATTAATTCTTTTCCGTCCCATATGATGTTAAACTATATCCTTCTTATTGAACTATGTGGGTTACTAGTCCTTTTTTTAATGAGGATATGTAGGTAGCCCATCTGTGGGTACGATCCTAACTCTGGAATAATCCATGTCTTTCAGAATGACAATAAACTTCAAGTGCCCCACTGAGTGTCTTTAAAACCAATATGGTCGTCATAATGACCAAGAGATTTCTATATAATGTATTTAAGGATACCATTGACTAAGAATATCTAATACATACGGATGATTCTCCATCAATGAAGAAACTCAAATACATATAAGAGATTCTCTAAATCCCATACATATCAATCATTGATTGCCAAATCTAAAGGAAAACTCATTTTCTTGCTTGGTGAATTATCATGGATTTGTGAACATAACTTAAATCTATTAGAGTGTCCTAAAGTAGGCAATAATTCCCCCCAAAAAGTTGTGATGAGCCTGACCTCCCATCCTCTCGACCAATAAAAATTCTTAATCCTCATCGGTCCACAACTAATGAGCACCTGCCTTTAGAAAGTATGTCCAAATGGATATAGAATCACTGGGTGTTTCTGGTTCTACAAATAAACCCATTAGAAACTGATTAGAAATTATGAACCTTAAAAAAACAAGGTCATCCCCATTTCCAGACGAAACAAAAAAAATGGTGAACCCGACGTGAATCCTTAACCAAGTTAAATGATGTTTTACTTATTTGTTAGGCCCCTATTAAACATAATAGGAGGGCCAACAAAGCAATAAATAACATATGTGATCATCCAAAATAAGTATTCTGGATAAACTTATCTTGATTATGTCTACTATATCAAACAGGAACTCTTTTCCAAGATCTTTCTGCAACACAAAATGGATTCATTAAGGTTCACACCTGTGAATGTCTTGGCTGCTACTCATGCTGGATCCTTGTTCGCTCTAAGGATGACATAACCTACTCAGCATCTTCAATGATGGGTCTCAAATGCATTGGTGAGGTAATACCATCAACACAGTGCCATGCTAACTCTGGAGGCCACTCGACAAGCCCTCCAAGTTAACAACTCACCCTGGTTGTTCGGACAGTGATGACTAGTGCTCAAGAAGCAGGTGGTGCCAACCACCGTATCAAACCATTTTGGGTCTTTATCCCCGGAACGCAACAACCAGTACCTCCCATATTATACGGAGGTGGATCAAGAGGTCACTCAAGGCCTCAGTTCAAGATGACAGGAGTCATGCCTGAGGACTCCCACCAATAATTGCTGCCAAACTCGTGCGGTAGTGCACCCTCAACATGATGGGGGTATTGCCTCTAGGCATTCGGCTCAAGTTCCTCAGACCCAAGCATGCAAGACGAACCATCAGAGGTGAAATTCAGCCAATAGGGAGCAGGTTCTTACCTCTTCCCCCTTCGGATAATTCCATCAACCTAACTTGATGGAAAACAATGAGCGGGCATATACACTCGTCCGTCCTAATTTCACTGCCCAGCAGACTCGTCTGGTCGTAACACATCAATCCCTCTAGTAAATTCCAGCGAAGTACTATAGGCATGTACATACACCCATTTATAAATCATCATCCAGTCGGCAGCCTCATCTAACTGCATCTAAAGAAGTCTGTCACCCAGATGTGCTGACCACCTGTAAACAGGTACATACACCTGCTTACACTCATCAATTCTGCCAGCAGTCTTGCCTTCTAGTATTGAAGGAAGTTCATCAATCATATTCATTAGAGAACAATCAGTAGGTACATACACCTACAATTTATCAAGCTAAATAATAGACTCGTTTGGTATCACCCAGAGATGTCAATTGGAAAGATCCAATGACAAAAAGGAGTTAGACACAACTTTCTGCCCCCACACATGAGTACTGTCAGAATTCACTGATAGGAAAAGGAGGAAAAAAGAAGAAAAACAGACCTAATCCAAATATGGAATGGACGTATATTCCTGTTCTGGCAGCTAAAGTCACTAAGCACATTCTAACAATGGTGAAAGAGCAGAAGCAAATTCATGACCATATTCTGGATACCTGTCATAATATTATAACAACTTTAGTGACATCACAGGGAAAGAAACATAAATCTATCCCTATCAGTGGAGTGACTCATCAACATGTCACCCCTGAGTAGATACACACCTCTGTTTTAGTCCAGGAGGGTCATGGGGCATACTCCCCCATGTCATACGGACAATCAAGTCAGGCACATACACCCAATTTAAATGGAGATAATCAGCCTAACCTGACCATTTCTCCTGAGCAGGCACATACACCTACCCATAATAACCACTTTCATCAACAAGGGGTTTCCAAAGTGAGTAAGAAGGAATCTAGGAAAAAGACCCATCTATCACTATTAAAAAATCAGGATCTAATCTGCAATAAGGCCTTGCTCAATGCTGAAGTTCTTGAAGCCCTCAGATAATTATCTGTTGAAACTCAATATTCTACTATCTAATTTGAAAATTCCAAAAATAACAACAATAATTCTGAAGGTCTTCATTAGATACTTCTTCATGAAGGCTTGCTTCAGGACAATTCAGTCAATCTCGAAGCATCATCTTCAGATGAGAGCCACGATAACCCTCTGCATGGCCAGAAGACCAAGGAGCAAAAGGATTCATCTTTTGATGTAACCCACCATGGTGGTCCTCCCCATGATGATGAATTTAGCTGAAAAATCGTCTCTGGAGTATTAATTCTCATTGCCTAAAAAGTTATTCAATGGAAAATGAAGTAACGAGAAAGCCCTCTTATCTTGAGGCACTTGAAAATGTGAAGCCAGTCGTGTCTGATGCCTTACTGCTAGTAGCAACAAAGAAGTACCAGCTTTGGTCCAATCAGGTAGAAGAATCTTCATCAAATGAAAAATATGAAGTTCTAAATATGAGAAAACAATTAGTGAAAGGTGAAATACTAGTCATATTTTGGCCTTTGTTTAACTCTCAGTATGATATTCCAGAAACATTGATAGAAGATTGTATTCATGATATTCGTCTCAACATATGGAAAACTCTTTGTCACTTAAAAGAGAAAGTATTACCTTATGATGAATATCAAAATCATGTTAAGGTAATAGAAGGGTTGCAACACCAAATTGACTTAGCATCTCTCTCAATTTCCCGAAATCCAAAGGTTGAAAAGCAGCAGATGTAGAGACCCGTATCTTGACGTACATTGACATTACATTACTTTTGAGGAATACTTAGTACATTACAAACACACACACACAAGGACCGTAATAGTTTAGTGTCTTTGGAAACTCGGACTATAATCTTCTAATCGTGGTGAAAGATCTTCAAAATCTCCCATAAAGATCTTCCTTTTTTTTTACCTAAAACCTTTCTTTATATCCTGGGGAAAAGAAAACATAAAAGGGTGAGCTCAAATGCTCAGTAAGGGTAAACAAAATAAATATCAATCACATCATATTCATAAGAACATAACATTTTGGAAATCATAACCTGCAAAAGAGAGCATAATTTCATAATCATGGGATAAATCATAGCAGTGAAAAAGTAATCCCAATAATCATAACTTAAAACATGAAACTTTGTGGCATACATACATAATCATAGAGAATCATTTCTTGTTAGTCAAGACTAATTGCCAAGACTATCTTAGTGGACAAAGTCCCTTTCTGAATCGAGTAACCCTCGTTTCAGTCCTGTTTCACTGAACCGGTATAACCTACCATTTCAGCCATGTCTATCTCATGAGATATAAAATCTTTACCCAATGCATTGGAGGGAGATATAGGTCCCACCCATCTCATAATGATACCATTCTTATGTGTGCCACAAAATCATAAATCATACATCATTGCATAACCCATGTAATAAAAATGGGATTCTTAAACAACATGACATCATAAAACAATTCATATAAGATAAAGGAATTCATAAAAATATTTCCATCACAACATAATCAAACCAATGTAATAATAGGGATAAAAACAGAACCCTTTTATTATCTTAGATGGAAAATAATTTTGATAAAATACTTGAACTCCATTCTTGAGGAAAATATCCTTTCTTCTTCAAAAACAGTTTTCCTTTCATAACATGTCATACGAATTTAAAATAAAAGAAGTTGATTAAAAATAAACTTGAAAACTTGTAAAGGAAGTTTCTTGGAAATAATGTTTTAAAAATCCATTCAGGCCGTATAAGTTAAAAAAAACATTCTTCGTACTTTTGTCGGAAAAGTCAAAAAGTACCTCGTACGGAAAACGACAAAAGATTCCTTTCACTTCTTTTACTAAAACTCACCGAAGGGTAAAAATGGATTTAAACAATTGTAGGTGGATGGAAATAATATTAAATATTTATGAAACATGTATTTGGATGATAAAATACACCCCAGTAAATACTTACGAATAAACAATCTCGGATAAAAATGAGATTGTGGTATTTTCCTTACCTTATGTCCGACTTGCTTTGTAAGTGTCCAAACCTCCTGTATAATGATTTAAATCATGTTATTGACTTATTCCAGAATCATATTCATTGTTATGATATCATATATGGTTCACTTATGACATTATATTACCCGTTCTTTTGTAAATTCCATGTTAAAGAAGCATTTTGGGTAAAATCGTTTCATTTATCGTAGGTGTTTTGACTTGTTGTTCTTGACATCATTATTACTTATATCATGATCTACTTACTTCCAGAATATAAAATATGATTTATATATCATATATATTCAGTATATATATATATAATAGATAGATAAATAAAATGAAAAACACCGTTCATGGAGACGGTAGTCCGTACGTACGCATGAACGCTGTTTTACTTTCCTTATTGTCTTGAAATGGAAGTAAGTAGATGACATACATATATATATATATATACATAAATCCAGTAACTTTATAATGTCATATATTTCATTATTATTTCTTATATATACTTTATAATCATTCTTAAATGGTTAACATGGAGAATGAATCTCATCGCGTCGTGGAGACGGTAGTCCGTACGTACGCACGAGCGATGATATCATTTCCATAAATATTGAACTGAATTAGAGTGGATTATACAATATATCAGAATCAATATGATGTTTTAATAACTATTTATAGTTATTCTTTACACCATTATACCCATCCATGTAAGGTGGTGGTGGAAAATAGATTACACCACGGCGTGGAGACGGTATTCCGTACGTACGCACGCGCGGTGATTTCTTTTTCCGTAGGATAGATAGATGGTGAAATAGTGTTGTTTCATACTTATAATAACATATCAGTATATGAGTGATACTGATGTTATTACTTCATAATGAAACAACCTAAGAATAAGAAGTGGAAGAAGAAATAAAGATGAAAGAATTGGTAACGGTAATTACCTCTTCTTTGAAGCGCCTTTTGGAGACCTCCTCTTAGGGAACTAAAATTGGTCTTTGAGGAAGACCAGAACCTCTAGGATGTTGCTAGGGAAGTGGAGAATAGATTTTGGCAGGGTTTGGACGAGCTTGAGTGCTCAAATTGGTGTGAGGAGGAGGGGGAGGAGGTGCCCTTTTATAAGGGAGGAGAGGGGCACCTTAGGAATATCTCAAAATAATATTTTATATTAAAGTAAAAATCGGTTTATAATGGTTCCAAAGGGTCTTATTTCGAATCTAAAGTTGGGATGGGTCGAAATCCTATCAACCAATAGGATTTAGACAACTTTAGATTCTTATTTTAACCTTATCAATTAGATTTAACTCTAAGTTAAATAATTTAACTTTTACCGTGTCTTTTTGTTTTCTTTCACTATATGGTTAATACACTTACTATAACATGCCAAAAGAACCCCAAATTGTTTATTATTAATATATATATCCTTATCTAAGTCATTTGGCCGAACCTTATATTTTTAGGAATAAAATAACAATTAATAATATAATATTTGATTTAAAAACTATTTTGTGTCAATTTTGACACTATTTGATATATGATTTTTGTGAAAGTCATAACAGAATTTTATGTCCGAAACAAGTTGATTAAATCAACACTAATATATCATAGTAACCTAGAAAATTAGTGGAATTCATAAAAAGTCTCAAATTACATTTATTTTTGTGCTTATAACATCAATTATGTCAATATTTCATTAATAAGATAATTACTGCATCATCATTGTGTCATAAATAAATTAAATTATTTAATGTCTAAAAATTACAAATAAAAAACCATTATGTAGGAAATATTGTTATCTTTCTAATGAATATTTATAGTCGAATTTATCTTATGTATAACCTCATATTAAAAATGATTTACTTATTAAACTTTGATTTTAACTATTTTAACCCTTCTTTAAATAAATTAATAATAAATGTCCTAATCTAATCCAAGTGGGCCTAAATGGTCATATTTTATTCATAAGGTTGTTTTTGGTCGAATTACACTTATCCAATAGAATTAGGACATTTGTTAGGGTAATAGTAATATCATATTTACCCTTAGTTACCCTATTTACTATTAACCTCGGTAAAAAAAGTAAAAAGTTACTATTCACCAAAAAATTATTTTTACCTCATTGAACCACATTTTACTTACTGATATCAACCGTGTCTGTCGGATTTTCGAAATTCCATTCACAGAAGCGGTAAAATTAAGTTTTATGCAAAATTCAGTTTTTAACCTACCACTTAGTGGTTTCACTATTCATCAAAAATTGAAAGTTTTCATAAAAATACCAAAATTTCATCCTAGGCTAATTTCGATATTCTGAGTCCAAAAATGAAGTCCATTTTGAAAAATAAAATTTCTAAAATTTTAAAAGGTGGTTATTACTGTTCATAACGGTTAGTTATAATAATATTTTAATAGCATATTGTTGTGTAGTGAAACTCGGTATTGCGTACTACACACGCTATCGAGGAAGGTTGCGATTGTGTGTAATGCAAGGAAAGTCAAGGATGCGTGTTGTGCAAGCTCCTTTTTGTGTTGCGTACAACACAAGACATTAGTGAAATTAAAAAGAATATTTTTCATAAAATCTTGGGCTGTTACATTCTACCCCCCTTAAAATGAATTTCGCCCTCGAAATTCGTCGGGGTTATAAATAGTTTACTATTCGAAAGTTTCTTTAATAGAAACCCACATCGTAAAAAGGAATACCAAAACTTGTCTTTAAAAACTAAAGTATGAAATGTAACGATTACCCAAATAAACTAATCATTGGGTTTCCACATAGGTGAAAATATGGATATGGAAGAGAAATCTAACCATCATGTTCTGATGAAGAGTGGTAGAGAACATGGCTATGGAAAAGCCAATAATCACAAATCCATAAATTTGTGACGATCTAAGGTACCATCCGATTCATCAGGTATAAGATCACTAGGACAACATTTTTGGTTTTCAAGATCATTTCCCTAAAGTTGAAAATTTGAATTGGAATAAATACTTTCTTTATTTTGGTACAATCTCACTATTGTTCATGCCTTGAACAATTTCCACTTCATCTCTTAAATAAATGAAGTTGAATTTGTTATTCGTGAAGTGTTAGCAGATCATGTGATAGAATGACGGGTCATTCCATCTGTCTCAAACAAAAGGTTAGCAAAAATTATATACATAAGTCGATCTATAGTGAGATTAATCACATATGGTTCCTAAAATGGACTTATACTTCATATATCATACTTCTTAATATAATAAAACTAGTTTCTACTAAACAGGGACTTCCTGTAGGCCAGTGGTAGGCGATAAAGGCCAGTCGCACTTCGGTTGTGGGTTCGATTCCCACAGCCTTGTCCGAAGCGATGGGCTGTCGCCCGTCCTGCAGGTTGTCCTTTTTCTAAAACTACATTACTATAACATCCCATCAATAATATCGAAAAAAAACTTCTATCCTTAAACAATACTCACTTATGTCCAACATAATCCATTTCAATATTTAGGCTTATCCATAATACTGCAGTCCACTCTCATAACATAGTGAAAACGATTACCAGAGATTTAATACCATCGTTGATCCCCATATATCATAAGATATGTTTTTTTGGTCACATTCCAAACATTCAAAGTCCTTAATCATGTATTCTTTTGAATACCCATTGAACCTTAGTGAAAACATGAATGCAGTTAAAAGTTAACACTTTCCACATACCAAAATCCTCAAAATTCTATATTCTCAAACCATGATATCACTTAGTCCTTATATCAATCATGAGCTCATGAATACTATTAAACATTTCATTTTCTCGTTTTCCCTTCATTATGCGCATATCATCTTATTTCCAAAATATATCAATCACTTTGAATACCACATCAATAAATATTGCAATACTCAATGATACAACATTATTTCGAAATCCCATTACATAAACACTTAATCATTCCACCACATCGTTGTCATATTCAACATTGCCAATAGTGATCGCATGTGACTTCCCTTTGTCCTTTGCCTTCAGTGGTTGCTCATGTTGATCATCACTAACCCTTGGATTAGGGCATTTATTAGCATAATGCCCCATTTCCTTGCATTTGAATCATTGAAGTGTTGGTGGTGCGTTCTCTGCAGTGTTTGATTTATTCACATCATTAGAAACCCTTTTTCCATTACTTCGACACTCAGCTGCTCGATGACCTTCTTTTCCACACTTAAAACATTTTCTAGTCCCTTTAAGACAATCTCCACCATGCTTCTTTCCACACTTTGTGCATAAGGAAACATTAATCTTCTTTTCACCATTATTCTGATATTTCTCCTTGAACTCCATCTTTCGTTTTTTTGTCAAAACCATGAGATGGATATGTAACACCAACTTCCATTTCTACCTTGATAGCACAACGCACAATTTCTTCATAGCTACTGAAGTCTCTTATAGCTAATTCCCTTCGAAGACTTGGTTTTAAGCCACTGAAAAATCGATCAACTTTACTTTCAGGTTGGATGATAATGCCAGATGCATACCTTGCAAGTCTTGTAAAATTCACTTCGTATATACCAACAGATTCATCATCCTTTTGCTTTAGTTCAAGAAAATCCTTCTCCATCTTTGTTCGAAGAATACGAGGGAAGTACTTATTGAAAAATAAGTTCTTGAACTCGTCCCATTCCATGGACTCAATTTCATCTCTTTGACTTATATTCTTGATAAGATTCCACCATTGATCAGCTTCACCTTCCAAACGATATACTGCTAAGATGACTTTATCATGTTCAGAACATTGAAGAACTGAAAATATCTTTTCAGTGGTACTGATCCATTGTTCAGCAACAAGTGGATCAGAAGACCCACTGAAAGAAGGTGGACGTTGCCTCATGAAGGACTCAATAGAATATTGTTCCCTTCTCTGCTCATTTGGAAGTCCAGAATGATTCATAGCTTGTGTAAGTATAGAAATAATATTTTGCACTCTATCTCCCATAACATTTGTTTGTTCAGGAGGACAATCATTGCATTGTCCATTGCATTGATCAACACGGTTCCTTCAGGTTCCAGCCATCGTCTAAAACCCAAAAAGAATAGTGTGAGAGGCAAAAATCATGCTAGGGAAAACAACATAATAAAGGGGGAGTACCTTCAATATCTAACATCTTAGGTTTAATTCTATGATCGTTAGTGTAATTCTAGTACTATAACCTATACGTATACTTAACCTTAGGGAGATACCTAGTCATACCTTAGAAATATCTCTAGGGATCTCACTAACGTTTTCGCATCCTAGTTTCCAAAGGTTGACTAAACCTTTCCTCTGATACCAACTGTAGAGACCCGTATCTTGACGTACATTGACATTACATTACTTTTGCGGAATACTTAGTACATTACAAAAACACACACACAAGGACCGTAATAGTTTAGTGTCTTTGGAAACTCGGACTATAATCTTCTAATCGTGGTGAAAGATCTTCAAAATCTCCCATAAAGATCTTCCTTTTTTTTTACCTAAAACCTTTCTTTATATCCTGGGGAAAAGAAAACATAAAAGGGTGAGCTCAAATGCTCATTAAGGGTAAACAAAATAAATATCAATCACATCATATTCATAAGAACATAACATTTTGGAAATCATAACCTGCAAAAGAGAGCATAATTTCATAATCATGGGATAAATCATAGCAGTGAAAAAGTAATCCCAATAATCATAACTTAAAACATGAAACTTTGTGTCATACACACATAATCATAGATAATCATTTCTTGTTAGTCAAGACTAATTGCCAAGACTATCTTAGTGGACAAAGTCCCTTTCTGAATCGAGTAACCCTCGTTTCAGTCCTGTTTCACTGAACCGGTATAACCTACCATTTCAGCCATGTCTATCTCATGAGATATAAAATCTTTACCCAATGCATTGGAGGGAGATATAGGTCCCACCCATCTCATAATGATACCATTCTTATGTGTGCCACAAAATCATAAATCATACATCATTGCATAACCCATGTAATAAAAATGGGATTCTTAAACAACATGACATCATAAAACAATTCATATAAGATAAAGGAATTCATAAATATATTTCCATCACAACATAATCAAACCAATGTAATAATAGGGATAAAAACAGAACCCTTTTATTATCTTAGATGGAAAATAATTTTGATAAAATACTTGAACTCCATTCTTGAGGAAAATATCCTTTCTTCTTCAAAAACATTTTTCCTTTCATAACATGTCATACGAATTTAAAATAAAAGAAGTTGATTAAAAATAAACTTGAAAACTTGTAAAGGAAGTTTCTTGGAAATAATGTTTTAAAAATCCATTCAGGCCGTATAAGTTAAAAAAAACATTCTTCGTACTTTTGTCGGAAAAGTCAAAAAGTACCTCGTACGGAAAACGAAAAAAGATTCCTTTCACTTCTTTTACTAAAACTCACCGAAGGGTAAAAATGGATTTAAATAATTGTAGGTGGATGGAAATAATATTAAATATTTATGAAACATGTATGTGGATGATAAAATACACCCCAGTAAATACTTACGAATAAACAATCTCGGATAAAAATGAGATTGTGGTATTTTCCTTACCTTATGTACGACTTGCTTTGTAAGTGTCCGAACCTCCTGTATAATGATTTAAATCATGTTATTGACTTATTCCAGAATCATATTCATTGTTATGATATCATATATGGTTCACTTATGACATTATATTACCCGTTCTTTTGTAAATTCCATGTTAAAGAAGCGTTTTGGGTAAAATCGTTTCATTTATCGTAGGTGTTTTGACTTGTTGTTCTTGACATCATTATTACTTATATCATGATCTACTTACTTCCAGAATATAAAATATGATTTATATATCATATATATTCAGTATATATATATATAATAGATAGATAAATAAAATGAAAAACACCGTTCATGGAGACGGTAGTCCGTACGTACGCATGAACGCTGTTTTACTTTCCTTATTGTCTTGAAATGGAAGTAAGTAGATGACATACATATATATATATATATACATAAATCCAGTAACTTTATAATGTCATATATTTCATTATTATTTCTTATATATACTTTATAATCATTCTTAAATGGTTAACATGGAGAATGAATCTCATCGCGTCGTGGAGACGGTAGTCCGTACGTACGCACGAGCGATGATATCATTTCCATAAATATTGAACTGAATTGGAGTGGATTATACAATATATCAGAATCAATATGATGTTTTAATAACTATTTATAGTTATTCTTTACACCATTATACCCATCCATGTAAGGTGGTGGTGGAAAATAGATTACACCACGGCGTGGAGACGGTATTCCGTACGTACGCACGCGCGGTGATTTCTTTTTCCGTAGGATAGATAGATGGTGAAATAGGGTTTTTCATACTTATAATAACATATAAGTATATGAGTGATACTGATGTTATTACTTCATAATGAAACAACATAAGAAGAAGAAGTGGAAGAAGAAATAAAGATGAAAGAATTGGTAACGGTAATTACCTCTTCTTTGAAGCGCCTTTTGGAGACCTCCTCTTAGGGAACTAAAATTGGTCTTTGAGGAAGACCAGAACCTCTAGGATGTTTCTAGGGAAGTGGATAAGAGATTTTGGCAGGGGTTGGCCGAGCTTGAGTGCTCAAATTGGTGTGAGGAGGAGGGGGAGGAGGTGCCCTTTTATAAGGGAGGAGAGGGGCACCTTAGGAATATCTCAAAATATTATTTTATATTAAAGTAAAAATCGGTTTATAATGGTTCCAAAGGGTCTTATTTCGAAGATAAAGTGGGGATGGGTCGAAATCCTATCAACCAATAGGATTTAGACAAGTTTAGGTTCTTATTTTAACCTTATCAATTAGATTTAACTCTAAGTTAAATAATTTAACTTTTACCGTGTATTTTTGTTTTCTTTCACTATATGGTTAATACACTTACTATAACATGCCAAACGAACCCCAAATTATTTATTATTAATATATATATCCTTATCTAAGTCATTTGGCCGAACCTTAGATTTTTAGGAATAAAATAACAATTAATAATATAATATTTGATTTAAAAACTATTTTGTGTCAATTTTGACACTATTTGATATATGATTTTTGTCAAAGTCATAACAGAATTATATGTTCGAACCAAGTTGATTAAATCAACACTAATATATCATAGTAACCTAGAAAATTAGTGTAATTCATAAAAAGTCTCAAATTACATTTATTTTGGATTTTATAACATCAATTATGTCAATATTTCATTAATAAGATAATTATTGCATCATCATTGTGTCATAAATAAATTAAATTATTTAATGTCTAAAAATTACAAATAAAATACCATTATGTAGGAAATATTGTTATCTTTCTAATGAATATTTATAGTCGAATTTATCTTATGTATAACCCCATATTAAAAATGATTTACTTATTAAACTTTGATTTTAACTATTTTAACCCTTCTTTAAATAAATTAATAATAAATGTCCTAATCTAATCCAAGTGGGCCTAAATGGTCATATTTTATTCATAAGGTTGTTTTTGGTCGAATTACACTTATCCAATAGAATTAGGACATTTGTTAGGGTAATAGTAATATCATATTTACCCTTAGTTACCCTATTTACTATTAACCGCGGTAAAAAAAGTAAAAAGTTACTATTCACCAAAAAATTATTTTTATCTCATTGAACCACATTTTACTTACTGATATCAACCGTGTCTGTCGGATTTTCGAAATTCCATTCACAGAAGCGGTAAAATTAAGGTTTATGCAAAATTCAGTTTTTAACCTACCACTTAGTGGTTTCACTATTCATCAAAAATTGAAAGTTTTCATAAAAATACCAAAATTTCATCCTAGGCTAATTTCGATATTCTGAGTCCAAAAATGAAGTCCATTTTGAAAAATAAAATTTCTAAAATTTTAAAAGGTGGTTATTACTGTTCATAACGGCTAGTTATAATAATATTTTAATAGCATATTGTTGTGTAGTGAAACTCAGTATTGCGTACTACACACGCTATCGAGGAAGGTTGCGATTGTGTGTAATGCAAGGCAAGTCAAGGATGGGTGTTGTGCAAGCTCCTTTTTGTGTTGCGTACAACACAAGACATTAGTGAAATTAAAAAGAATATTTTTCATAAAATCTTGGGCTGTTACAGCAGAGATCCCTTCAGCGTACATGCCTTGGTGCATTAAAAAGGTTGTGCCAGATAATTACCAATGCCCCATCTGGTATTCATATCAGGGGATGGGGTGTTCATGGAGAATTGAATTTCACTATGATATACAGTCAAAAAAGCCCACCAAAAGTGCTCTCATGCAATGTTATTACCCATGATTGGCCATAGCTAACTGGTTTGTGTGTAATCAAAGGCTTGCTCAAGAACAGACCTCAACTAGTTCTTCCCAAAGTCAGGCATATAAAGAACAAGTTGTCGAATTAATCTTGCATCAATCAAATGATAATATCGAACAGGATTCTCATTTAGAGCATGCGCATCATCAGGAGACAGAGGTGTCATAATTAATCCAACAGTCATCTGAGCCAAGTGATTTGAGTGGATGTTGGATGATGCATCAGGCCAATTTCTGAACTAAAATCCACAAAATCATGAGAGATTTTAAGAAATTTTCAGAAGTAGTAGCTCAAGATCCACCTCATCTTGCCAAGCTGGGGAATCTTTTAATCCAACCCTCGGGATCAATAGACAGGATTCGAGGAGTTGAGCAAGAAAAACAGGAACAACCCCAATACACTGGACTGGGGACTTTTTCAAATTCTCATTCTCTTCCCCCGCGAAAGTCAGTCTTCTATCAATTAGGGAAGAATCCAAAAGAGGAACGTAGAGCCAAATTATCAGGAAATTCTCTCCAAATTACGGTTCATCAAGAATTTCCTGAGGGATCAACCAAAAAAATGCAATGTCTCCTAAAGGACATGGAAGAAGATAGTATCATAGAAACACTGACAGAAGGTATGTAATGCGTTATACATCGATAAATGTTATCAACGTCATTGTCACTGGTCCCCCAGAACATGAGGCTCACTCAGAGGAATCAGATGAATAAGTTCATGTTCAAGAGGTTGTATACACAGAAACAAATGAAGGAGGTGTGCGTACCAGAATCCAGAGGTTTTCCAAAAGTCAATACATTCCTTCAGGTAATGTCCTTCCATACTCCAAAAAGGCACATGCCAAGGAAAAGTGTAAAAGTCAGGTTACATCCCACCCTACCTCTGGAGAATTCCAATCACCCTAATTAGAGGAAAGGTTCGCACAGCAAGGAGAAGAAATGAAGGAGTAAATGAGGCTAAATGTAGAAATACTTCAATGTAGTCTTCCTCCTAATCATACTGGAGTTAATCAATCAAGGGAATTTGTTTCATCTATTGGGATGGATCAATAATATCCTCTTTTACAAGTACACCCTCACAGGTCCAATATTATGGGTCATGTGTGATAGCAACTGACAATACTACCATTAGTGGAAATATCGGTCGTCTCACCTGTCCAAACTCCAGTTATTGCACCTACTCAGGTCCAAGCTCAACTAGATGTTTCTCAAGAATTAATGACTATCATTGAGTCATTAATATCTCAGTTGGAAGCTGTGGAAGGACAATGTATACTAGTTCAACCGAAAAAAGAGAGCTTACCCTGAATGGGTGGATGCAATTCCTCCCCCATCAAATTTTTCGAATACCACATTCCCAATTTTTAATTGTTCGGGAGATCCAGAACAACACTTAACACATTTTGTTTCTCATTTTCATCCTATGATAGGGAACTCCTCAACCACAAGAAGCAGTTAAGATCAGGTGTTTTGTGAAATCATTACAAGGACCTACTTTTTTTTGGTATACAAGTTTGTAATCTCAGTCAATTACTGGGTGGGAAGATCTCTGTCAAAGATTCCTTCTTCAATTTAGCTCAACGTTACCAAAGAAGACAGTTTTTGATCTTACCAATTGTAAACAAAGTGAAAATTAAAGTGTTTTAGATTTCATTGCTCGCTGGAAGGGATTAAAATTTTCTTTAAGTTTAGGACTCCCTCAAGAAGAGTTGCTTCTAATCTGTGTGGCAAATCTACGTGATGAATTATGAACACCATTGATCCCTGTGAAATACATAGGAGGGTTTCGAGACCTTAATTCAATCACTCAGCAGATAGAAGACTCTATTATAAAGACTAGGGCTAAAACTTGTGTAATTCTATCAGCTCCAGGATGAGAATAGGGAAAGCAGAGACTGATACAGTTATACTTAAACAAGCACCTGTACCTAATTCCACTTCAAAACCTTCATTATATCGAAGGGATCCACCTCTTGAGCATCAAAAACAATGGCTGCCTCATCAATATTATCAAAGAGATCAAAGGAGAAAATAGTTTGAGGATTTAAAGAACAAAGTTTATTCTTTCCAGAATAAACAATTTCCTGGTTACTTCATCTCGGCTCTGTAAAACAAGCTGGTTCAGTTTCCAAGCCCCAAAAGGCCAAACAAGGAAGGAGATGAAGACCTCCCCAACTATTGACCATTTCATCAGATGTTGGGGCATCCCATTCAAAAGTGTTTTTTCTTCAAA
Source organism: Viscum album (assembly GCA_963277665.1). Classification (NCBI taxonomy): domain Eukaryota; kingdom Viridiplantae; phylum Streptophyta; class Magnoliopsida; order Santalales; family Viscaceae; genus Viscum; species Viscum album. The sequence continues at coordinate 500,657,308 of OY728140.1, forward strand.
TACCTCCTTCAAAAGATGGTGGACTCTAGACAAGTAAAATTGCAAGGTTCTTCAGCCCAGGTAGCATGTGTTACTGCTACTGATCCAGAGGAAGAAGGCAAGTGGCACGAAGTCAAAAGTAAAAATGCGTAGAAATATGATGATTAGATGGTCAGGAAAATGATCAACCGAACTCATTCTATTTTATGAATACAATTGAATAAACTAATTGTGTCTTATGTTATTTCTGCCACAGAAAAACCCCCTTCATCAGAAGAAAAATCCTCAAAGAAGCAGCGTAATTTGAATAAATAAGAGAATTCAGAAGAAGAAGAGCTCGTGTCAAAGCCTAAGTTGCCTTTGACTCTGGCATATTTTATGCCATCTACTTCAAAAGCATGGGCACCGCCCCACCAAACAGCACAACCTAAACTGGTTCATCAAGAATAATCTTCATCAGATGAAGAATTGATCTTTGGTTCTGTTAACATGATTCATTTAACAGATCCCTAAGCCAATGATAGTTTCGATCATGATGACCCTATGTTCCTTGTATCTAATAGAGTAATTAGAGCCAACGAGCATGTACCCTAGTGGTACAGGCCCTTGCTTGGCATCCAAAAGACCCAGGATCAAATCCGGGCAGGGGAGAATTTTCCAGGTACTGTTGCAGCGGCGTAGCAGATACTGTAGCAACGCGGGAACTGTAGCAGTACTGTTCACCGAGGGGTCCTTTGGGCTATTTAAATGGGCTTTCAAGTCTTGTATTCAGGCCACTTGGCCTTGGGCCTTCAGGCTATGTAATGGGTCTTCCTCTACCCAGTTTAAAGAGGTCTTTGCTTTCAAAATAATAAATTGAGGCTTCGGCCCCAACCTTTTAGAAAAAAATAATAGAGTAATTAGAGGAAGAGACAGAGGTCTAGGATATAGGGGAAGACGTGGATATTCTAGAAGCCTCTATTTCAATCCTACCCCTACTATAACTATATATGTGGTAGAAACTCGTGGCAAATACCTTCACCAGGCTCAACAGGAACAAGAAAGTTCTTCCACACATGGAAAATTCAGTCCTAACATAGTTATTTTGGAGGACCGTTTAGAGGTTACACCTTCTTTCTCTCAGCAAATAGATAGACCTAGTCGGTCTAATCTACCAAGGCAATGTGTAGAGACCCTAAGCTTAACGTACATGGACATTACATTACTTTTGTGGAATACTTAGTACATAACAAAAAAATACACACACAAGGATCGTAATAGTTTAGTGTCTTTGGAAACTCAGAACGTAATCTTCTAATCGTGGTGAAAGATCTCCAATATCTCCCATAAAGATCTTCCCCTTTTTTTTACCTAAAACCTTTCTTTATATCCTGGGGAAAAGAAAACATAAAAGGGTGAGCTCAAATGCTCATTAAGGGTAAACAAAAGAAATATAAATCTCATCGTATACACAAGCACATAACTTTTGGAAATCTTACCCTGCAAAAGAGATCATAATTTCATAACATGGGATAAATCATGGCAGTGAAATGTAATCACAATAATCATAACATAAAACATGAAACTTTGTGGCATACACACATAATCATAGAGAATCATTTCTTGTTAGTCAAGACTCATTTCCAAGACTATCTTAGTGGACAAAGTCCCTTTCTGAACCGAGTCACCCTCGTTCCAGTCCTGTTTCACTGAACCGGTATAACCTACTGTTCCAGCCCTGTCTATCTCATGAGATATAAAATCTTTACCCAATGAATTGGAGGGAGATATAGGTCCCACCCATCTTATAATGAATCCTTTATTATGTGTGCCACATAATCATAAATCATACATCATCGCATAACACATGTAACAAAAATGGGATTCTTGAAACATCATGACATCATAAAACAAATCATATAAGGTAAATGACTTCATAAAAATAACTCCCTCAAAACATAATCAAATCAATGTAATAATAGGGATAAAAACAGAACCCTTTATTATCTTAGATGGAAAATAATTTTGATAAAACACTTGAACTCCATTCTTGAGGAAAATATCCTTTCTTATTCAAAAACATTTTTCCTTTCTTAACATGTCATACAACTTTAAACTAAAAGAAGTTGATTAAAAATAAACTTGAAAACTTGTAAAGGAAGCTTCTTGGGAATAATGTTTTAAAAATCCAATCTTTCTGTATAAGTTAAAAAAACATTCTTTGTAATTTTGTCAGAAAAGTCAAAAAGTACCTCGTACAAAAAACGACAAAATATTCCTTTCATATATTTTACTAAGAACTCACCGAAGGGTAAAATTTAAACAACTGTATATGGATGGAAATAATATTACATATTGAAGAAACATGTATGTGGATGATAAAATACACCCCAGTAAATTTCAAAGTATAAACAATCTCGGATAAAAAATGAGATTGTGATATTTCCCTTACCTTAGGTCCGACTTGCTTTGTAAGTGTCCGAACCTCCTGTATAATGATTTAAATCATGTTATTGACTTATTCCAGAATCATATTCATTGTTATTATATCATATATTGTCCACTTATGACTTTATATTACCCGTTCTTTTGTAAATTCATGTTAAAGTAGCGTTTTGGGTAAAATCGTCTCATTTGTCGTTCGTGTTTTTAACTTGTAATTATTAATATGATTACTTGGATCATGATTACTTATATCCAGAATGTAAAACATGATTTATATATAATATATATTCATAATATATATATATATATAAAATATCGATAAATGGAATGAAATACACCGTTCATGGAGACAGTAGTTCGTACGTACGCATGAACGCTGTTTTCGTTTCCTTATTGAAGTGAATGGAATTAAGTAGATGAAATACATATAAATTTACATAAATCCAGTATCATTATTATGTCATATATTTCATTAATACTTATTATATATACTTTATAATCATTCATGAATGTTTAATCTTTGAGAATGAATCTCATCGCGTCGTGGAGACGGTAGTCCATACGTACGCGCGAGCGATGATATCGTTCCCATGGTCGTGGAATTGTGTTGAAGTGTATGTATACTATTTCAGTATCAATATCACTTTATAATAATCATATATAGTTACTCATTACACCATTATACCCATCCTATTAAGGTGGTGGTGGAAAATAGATTACACCACGGCGTGGAGACGGTATTCCGTACGTACGCACGCGCGGTGATTTCATTTTTCCGTAGGATGGATAGAAGGTGAATTAGGGTTGTTTCATATTTATAATAACATATTAGTATCTAAGTAATACTGATGTTATTACTTTGTCATGAAACACCTAAAGAAGAAGAAGTTGAAGAAGAAAGAAATTGAAAAGATCGGTAATGGATATTACCTCTTCTTTGAAACGCCTCTTTGAATCATCCACTTAGGGAACTATGATTGGTCTTTTAAGAAGACCAGGACCTCTAGGATTATTCTAGGGAAGTGGATAAGGGATTTTGGCAGGGTTTGTCTGAGCTTGAGTGCTCAAATTGGTGTGAGGAGGAGGGGGAGGAGGTGTCCTTTTATAAGGGAGGAGAGGGGCACCTTAGGAATATCTCAAAATATTATTTTATATTAAAGTCAAAATCGGTTTATAATGGTTCCAAAGGGTCTTATTTCGAAGGTAAAGTGGGGATGGGTCGAAATAATATCAACCAATAGGATTTAGACAAGTTTAGGTTATTATTTTAACCTTATCAATTAGATTTAACTCTAAGTTAAATAATTTAACTTTTACCGTGACTTTTTGTTTTCTTACACTATATGGTTAATACACTTACTATAACATGCCAAACGAACCCCCAAGTTGTTTATTATTAATATATATATCCTTATCTAAGTCATTTGGCCGAACCTTAGATTTTTAGGAATAAAATAACAATTAATAATATAATATTTGATTGAAAAACTATTTTGTGTCAATTTTGACACTATTTGATATATGATTTTTGTGAAAGTCATAACAGAATTATATGTTCGAACCAAGTTGATTAAATCAACACTAATATATCATAGTAACCTAGAAAATTAGTGGAATTCATAAAAAGTCTAAAATTACATTTATTTTTGTGTTTATAAAATCAATTATGTCAATATTTCATTAATAAGATAATTATTGCATCATCATTGTGTCATAAATAAATTAAATTATTTAATGTATAAAAATTACAAATAAAATAACATTATATAGAAAATCTTTTTATCTTTCTAATGAATATTTATAGTCGAATTTATCTTATGTATAACCCCATATTAAAAATGATTTACTTATTAAACTTTGATTTTAACTATTTTAACTATTCATTAAATAAAATAATATTAAATGTCATAATCTAATCTAAGTGGACCTAAATGGTCATATTATATTCATAAGGTTGTTTTTGGTCGAATTACACTTATCCAATAGAATTAGGACATGTGTTAGGGTAATAGTAATATCATATTTACCCTTAATTACCCTATTTACTATTAACCGCGGTAAAAAAAAGTAAAAAGTTACTATTCACCAAAAAAATATTTTTATCTCATTGAACCACATTTTACTTACTGATATCAACCGTGTCTGTCGGATTTTCGAAATTCTATTCACAGAAGCGGTAAAATTAAGTTTTATGAAAAATTCAGTTTTTTAACTACCACTTAGTGGTTTCACTATTCATCAAAAATTGAAAGTTTTCAGAAAAAAACCAAAAATTAGGACTAAGCTATATTTGATATTATGAACTCAAAAATGATGTCTATTTTACCAAATTCAAAACATATCAGTTGAATTAACTAATTTAAAAATTAATTCCCGTCGTCAAAACAAATAGCGTGTTTTTAAGAGATAATAACTATCAAAAGATTGAAACTTGTTTATAACTGGTTTAAATGTGAAATTACATCCAATGACCAAAATTGTATCAAATTGTAAAAATATATTCTAAATATACTTTAAAACCACCCAAATTAATAATTTATCACTATTAATTATTTCGATTGAAAAAGTTGTTTTTAATTAAAATTTAGTAATTTTCACTATTCATCAAGATATGAAAGTTATCCGAAAATCACCAAAATTTCACCCTAATCTAATTTCGATATTCTGAATCCAAAAATGAAGTCCATTTTGAAAAATAAAATTCACAAAATTTCAAAAAGTGGTTATTACTATTCATAACGGCTAGTTTTAATAATATTTTAATAGCATATCGTTGTTTAGTGAAACTCGGTATTGCATACTACACACGCTATCAAGGAAGGTCGTGATTGCGTGTAATGAAAGGCAAGTCAAGGATGCGTGTTGTGCAAGCTCCTTTTGGTGTAGCGTACAACGCAAGACATTAATGAAATTAAAAAAGAATATTTTTCATAAAATCTCAGGGTGTTACATTCTACCCCCCTTAAAATGAATTTTGCCCTCGAAATTCGTCGGGGTTATAAATGGTTTACTATTCGAATGTTTCTTTAATCGAAACCCACATCGTAAAAAGGAATACCAAAACCAATCTTTAAAAACAAAAGTATGAAACATAAAGGTTACCCAAATAAACTAATCACTGGGTTTCCACATAGGTGAAAATATGGATATGGAAGAGAAATCTAACCATCATGTTCTGATGGAGAGTGGTAGAGAACATGGCTATGGAAAAGCTAGCAATCACAAATCCATAAATTTGTGACGATCTAAGGTACCATCTGATTAATCAGATATAAGAGCACTAGGACAACATTTTTGGTTTTCAGGATCGTTTCCCTAAAGTTGAAGAATTTGAATTAGAATAAATACTTACTTTATTTTGGTACAATCTCACTGTTGTTCGTGCCTTGAACAATTTCCACTTCATCTCTTAAATAAATAAAGTTGAATTTTTTATTCGTGAAGTGTTAGTATGACAGGTCATTCCATCTGTCTCAAACAAAAGGTTAGCAAAAGTTATTAAATATACATAAGTCATTATTTAGTGAGATTAATCATATATGGTTCCTAAAATGAACTTATACTTCATATATCATACTGCTTAATATAATAAAACTAGTTTCTACTAAACAGGGACTTCTTGTAGGCTAGTGGTAGGCGATAAAGGCCAGTCGCACTTCGGTTGTGGGTTCGATTCCCACAGCCTTGTCCGACGCGATGGGTTGTCGCCCGTCCTGCAGGTTGTCCTTTTTCTAAATCTATATTACTATAACATCCCATCAATAATATCAAAAAAAGTTTTATCCTAACTTATGTCCAACATAATCCATTCCAATCTTTAGGCTTATCCATAATACTGCAGTACACTCTCATTATATAGTGAAAATGATTACCAGAGATTTAATACCATCATTGATCCCTATATATCATAAGATATGTCTTGTTGGTCACATTCCAAACATTCAAAGGCCTTAATCATGTATACTCTTGAATACCTTAGTGAAAACATGAATGCAGTTAAAATTTAACACCTTCCACATACCAAAATCCTCAAAATTCTATATACTCAAACCATGATATCACTTAGTCCTTATATCAATAATGAGCTCATGAATACTGTCAAACATTTCATTTTCTCCTTATCCCTTCATTATGCGCATATCATCTATATTCCAAAAATATCTCAATAACCTTTCATGGATACTGGTACCATTAATCATACACTTTCAAAAATCAAGGAAGGAAAACAGTGTAACAATCCTTAGATGTCTCTTTATTCCATAGTACCATGAGATTACTTATACAACATTACACATGATAAACATGTCATCATTCCACTACATTCTTAAACCATTGACCGAGCTTCAACAATTCTTTCATCTCACATATCATTTGTAGTCTCTTCATCATCATCAACATAAATACTACCCATAAAACCATACTGATTCTCTTCATGAGACTTTTCCTTAGGGCATCGGTTTGCATAATGCCCGTACATTCCACATTTAAAACATTTAACCATTGTTGATGTCGTAGCAATACCATTATCCTAATCCCTGGTGTTAACTGAACCTTTTCCTTTGCACTTATTGGCTTTGTGTCCTTATTTTCCACACCCAAAGAATCTTCCAGTTCCTTTGAAACATTCTCCTTGATGCCTCTTCCCACATGATTTACATAGGGGAAATTGAACTTTCTTTCCTCTATGATCATCATGAAACTCCATCTTTCTCTTATTATCCGAGTCGGGAAAATTACCAAATTTTACTTTATTGATCATATTATGAGATTGCTGATTCGGCATAATAATGATGTTTTGACTTCCAAATCCCATTTTATTATGAAGAATATCATTCCATTGTCCATCATATTCTCCATTATCGTGAATCATCTTGTTTCCAGCCATTTTCTAAAACCCAAAAAGAATAGTGTGAGAGGCAAAAATCATGCTAGGGGAAAACAACATAATAAAGGGGGAGTACCCATAATATCTAGCATCTTAGGTTAAATTCTAAGATCGTTAGCGCAATTATAGGACTATAACCTATACATATACTTAACCTTAGAGACATCCCTAGACATACCTTAGAAATATCTCTAGGAATCTCACTAAAGTTCTCGCATCCTAGTTTCCAAAGGTTGACTAAACCTTTCCTCTGATACCAAATATAGAGACCCTAAGCTTAACGTACATGGACATTACATTACTTTCGCGGAATACTTAGTACATAACAAAAAAATACACACACAAGGATCATAATAGTTTAGTGTCTTTGGAAACTCGGAACGTAATCTTCTAATCGTGGTGAAAGATCTCTAATATCTCTCATAAAGATCTTCCCCTTTTTTTACCTAAAACCTTTCTTTATATCCTGGGGAAAAGAAAAAATAAAAGGGTGAGCTCAAATGCTCAGTAAGGGTAAACAAAATAAATATAAATCTCATCGTATACACAAGCACATAACTTTTGGAAATCTTAACCTGCAAAAGAGATCATAATTTCATAACATGGGATAAATCATTGCAATGAAATGTAATCACAATAATCATAACTTAAAACATGAAACTTTGTGGCATACACACATAATCATAGAGAATCATTTCTTGTTAGTCAAGACTCATTGCCAAGACTATCTTAGTGGACAAAGTCCCTTTCTGAACCGAGTCACCCTCGTTCCAGTCCTGTTTCACTGAACCGGTCTAACCTACCGTTCCAGCCCTGTCTATCTCATGACATATAAAATCTTTACCCAATTAATTGGAGGGAGATATAGGTCCCACCCATATTATAATGAATCCTTTATTATGTGTGCCACATAATCATAAATCATACATCATCGCATAACACATGTAACAAAAATGGGATTCTTGAAACATCATGACATCATAAAACAAATCATATAAGTTAAATGACTTCATAAAAATAACTCCCTAAAAACATAATCAAATCAATGTAATAATAGGGATAAAAACAGAACCCTTTATTATCTTAGATGGAAAATAATTTTGATAAAACACTTGAACTCCATTCATGAGGAAAATATCCTTTCTTCTTCAAAAACATTTTTCCTTTCTTAACATGTCATACAACTTTAAACTAAAAGAAGATGATTAAAAATAAACTTGAAAACTTGTAAAGGAAGCTTCTTGGAAATAATGTTTTAAAAATCCATTCTTGCCGTATAAGTTAAAAAAAACATTCTTTGTAATTTTGTCAGAAAAGTCAAAAAGTACCTCGTACGAAAAACGACAAAATATTCCTTTCATGTCTTTTACTAAAAACTCACCGAAGGGTAAAATTTAAACAATTGTATATGTATGGAAATAATATTAAATATTGAAGAAACATGGATGTGGATGATAAAATACACCCCAGTAAATTTCAAAGTATAAACAATCTCGGATAAAAATGAGATTGTGATATTTCCCTTACCTTAGGTCCGACTTGCTTTGTAAGTGTCCGAACCTCCTGTATAATGATTTAAATCATGTTATTGACTTATTCCAGAATCATATTCATTGTTATTATATCATATATGGTCCACTTATGACTTTATATTACCCGTTCTTTTGTAAATTCATGTTAAAGTAGCGTTTTGGGTAAAATCGTCTCATTTGTCGTTCGTGTTTTTAACTTGTAGTTATTAATATGATTACTTGGATCATGATTAATTATATCCATAATGTAAAACATGATTTATATAAAATATATATTCATAATATATATATATAATATCGATAAATGGAATGAAATACACCGTTCATGGAGACGGTAGTCAGTACGTACGCATGAACGCTATTTTCGTTTCCTTATTGAAGTGAATGGAATTAAGTAGATGAAATACATATAAATTTACATAAATCCAGTATCATTATTATGTCATATATTTCATTAGTACTTATTATATATACTTTATAATCATTCATGAATGGTTAATCTTTGAGAATGAATCTCATCGCGTCGTGGAGACGGTAGTCCATACGTACGCGCGAGCGATGATATCGTTCCCATGGTCGTGGAATTGTGTTGAAGTGTATGTAGACTATTTCAGTATCAATATAACTTTATAATAATCATATATAGTTACTCATTACACCATTATACCCATCCTATTAAGGTGGTGGTGGAAAATAGATTACACCACGGCGTGGAGACGGTATTCCGTACGTACGCACGTGCGGTGATTTCATTTTTCCGTAGGATGGATAGAAGGTGAATTAGGGTTGTTTCATATTTATAATAACATATCAGTATGTCAGTAATACTGATGTTATTACTTTTACATGAAACAACTAAAGAAGAAGAAGTTGAAGAAGAAAGAAATTGAAAAGATCGGTAATGGATATTACCTCTTCTTTGAAACGCCTCTTTGAATCATCCACTTAGGGAACTATGATTGGTCTTTGAAGAAGACCAGGACCTCTAGGATTATTCTAGGGAAGTGGAGAAGGGATTTTGGCAGGGTTTTTCCGAGCTTGAGTGGTCAAATTGGTGTGCGGAGGAGGGGGAGGAGGTGTCCTTTTATAATGGAGGAGAGGGGCACCTTAGGAATATCTCAAAATATTATTTTATATTAAAGTCAAAATCGGTTTATAATGGTTCAAAAGGGTCTTATTTCGAAGGTAAAGTGGGGATGGGTCTAAATCCTATCAACCAATAGGATTTAGACAAGTTTAGGTTATTATTTTAACCTTATCAATTAGATTTAACTCTAAGTTAAATAATTTAACTTTTACCGTGACTTTTTGTTTTCTTACACTATATGGTTAATACACTTACTATAACATGCCAAACGAACCCCAAGTTGTTTATTATTAATATATATATCCTTATCTAAGTCATTTGGCTGAACCTTAGATTTTTAGGAATAAAATAACAATTAATAATATAATATTTGATTTAAAACCTATTTTGTGTCAATTTTGACACTATTTGATATATGATTTTTGTGAAAGTCATAACAGAATTATATGTTCAAACCAAGTTGATTAAATCAACACTAATATATCATAGTAACCTATAAAATTAGTGGAATTCATAAAAAGTCTCAAATTACATTTATTTTGGTGTTTATAACATCAATTATGTCAATATTTCATTAATAAGATAATTACTGCATCATCATTGTGTCATAAATAAATTAAATTATTTAATGTCTAAAAATTACAAATAAAATACCATTATATATAAAATCGTTTTATCTTTCTAATGAATATTTATAGTTGAATTTATATTATGTATAACCCCATATTAAAAATGATTTACTTATTAAACTTTGATTTTAACTATTTTAACTATTCATTAAATAAAATAATATTAAATGTCATAATCTAATCCAAGTGGACATAAATGGTCATATTATATTCATAAGGTTGTTTTTGGTCGAATTACACTTATCCAATAGAATTAGGACATGTGTTAGGGTAATAGTAATATCATACTTACCCTTAATTACCCTATTTACTATTAACCGCGGTAAAAAAAAGTAAAAAGTTATTATTCACCAAAAAATTATTTTTATCTCATTGAACCACATTTTACTTACTGATATCAACCATGTCTGTCGGATTTTCAAAATTCCATTCACAGAAGCGGTAAAATTAAGTTTTATGAAAAATTCAGTTTTTTAACTACCACTTAGTGGTTTCACTATTCATCAAAAATTGAAAGTTTTCAGAAAAATACCAAAAATTAGGCCTAAGCTATATTTGATATTATGAACTCAAAAATGATGTCTATTTTACCAAATTCAAAACATATCAGTTGCATTAACTAATTTAAAAATTAATTCTCGTCGTCAAAACAAATAGCGTGTTTTTAAGAGATAATAACTATCAAAAGATTGAAACTTGTTTATAACTGGTTTAAATGTGAAATTACATCCAATGACCAACATTGTATGAAATTGTAAAAATATATTCTAAATATACTTTAAAACCACCCAAATTAATAATTTATCACTATTAATTATTTTGATTGAAAAGGTTGTTTTTAATTAAAATTTAGTAATTTTCACTATTCATCAAGATATGAAAGTTATCCGAAAATCACCAAAATTTCACCCTAAGCTAATTTCGATATTCCGAATCCAAAAATGAAGTCCGTTTTGAAAAATAAAATTAAAAAAATTTCAAAAAGTGGTTATTACTATTCATAACGGCTAGTTTTAATAATATTTTAATAGCATATCGTTGTTTAGTGAAACTCGGTATTGCATACTACACACGCTATCAAGGAAGGTCGTGATTGCGTGTAATGAAAGGCAAGTCAAGGATGCATGTTGTGCAAGCTCCTTTTGGTGTAGCGTACAACGCAAGACATTAATGAAATTAAAAAAGAATATTTTTCATAAAATCTCGGGGTGTTACACAATGAGTGTTTCCAATTCTTTCCCTGATACGGGATGCATCTATTTCCAAAGCATAAACTTCTAAGGCACCTGTAAAACCACATTTTCATGTTGAGAAACGCATAACTCTGGACCAAATGTATGATTTCTTGAAACATTTGGCCCAAGTACCGGCCAAGTTATCAATTCTGGATGCCTTGAATCTATCAAAAGATCTTCGGGAGGCGCTTATTGAGGCTTTGTCAAGTCCTCAAAAATTCGAAACTGAAATTGATGCGGTTGAGGTCTACCGTATAAATAATGATCCTGCATAATGCCACGTAGTGATATATTTTATATATGAAGATGAAGATGATGTTATACATGGACATATCAGTCCTTTGTATCTATCTAGTAAAGTCAATGACATATACATCTGACGAGATTTCATTGATAATGGCTCAGTAGTCAACCTCATTCCTATTCATACACTTCATCGATTGAGCCTCACCGAATCTGATTTATCTTCTTCTACTTTGATGTTGCAAGGATATGATAAGAATGAACAAGAACCTATGGGCGAGATTACACTTAGAATTTAGTTTGGAGACCTTGTGTCTAATTCAAATTTCATGGTTGTTAGTCAAGACACAGCCTTCAACATTTTTCTTGGAAGACCTTGGATACATAAACAAGCGGTCATCACTTCTTCAAACCATCAATATCTCAAATATTGTTTCAATGGTCAAATTGGGACATTTTATGGTGAAAATTCCCAATTTAAAACATGTGAATCTCAATACATTGGGGAGGAATTTTATCACATGGAGGGAAAAGAAAAATCCACTACAAAGGAGGTCACAAAAATTAATACTCCAAATGGTTTGGAAAAGATTATAGCAAACCCATTCATACATGTGAGAACATATTATGTTTTTCCTATCAGTCAAATTGATAGGATATACCTAAATCCAAACACTCTTATGGAAACTTATATAATGTCAATTATGGAAACCAAGCCAGACAGCATGGGAGAAATTGTTGATTCACCAAGCAGTGATGAAAGCTTAAATATAGATGTCTTCATTTCGTCTGCTGAAATCCAGCAATTCTATACTTCATCAACCAGGCCAAAAAAGTTATAGCAATACCAGAGGAAAACAATGATGTTGATTCTCAATCCATCATCTCCTCTCTATCATCCCAGGAATACCCTTCATCATCAATAGTGTTAGAAATGGCAGCCTCTTCTTCAAGATGTTCAAATTTTAACTTCTCCCCTAACTATGGAAATTCTGCTTCGCCATCTACTATGCAAATAGAAACAGAATAAGTAACACATATTGAAGAAGAAGAGGAAGATCTTAGGGATGCTCCTCCATAATTTGAAGAGGGTATCTCTACCACTGTGGATGAACTCAGAGAAATAAATCTAGGTACAAAAGAAGATCCACGGCCCACTTTAATTAGTGCAGCCATGACTCTTGAAGAGAAAGAAATGTATACTTCATTTCTAAAGAAAAATCAAGATGTATTTGCTTGGAATTATAAATAAATTCCAAGTCTTGATCCTGATGTTTCCACTCATCATTTGGGTTTTCCAGAATAACATCGAGGATTCAAGCAAGTAGCAAGAAGAACACACCCAACTTATGCCTCCAAAATTGAAGTTGAAGTAGATAAGATTATCAAGGATAACTTCATCAGAGAAGTTCAATATCCCAAATTTCTGGATAATATTGTCTCTATGAAAAAGATAAATGGAAAAATTATATTTTTCATTGACTTCAGAGATCTTAATTGGCATTGTCCCAAGGATGATTTTCCAGTTCCGATCACAGAACTCTTAATTGATGCAACAACTAGCTACGAATCTCTTTCCTTCATGGATGGTTACTCTAGGTATAATCAAATACAAATGGCCCCAGAAGATGAGGATTCTACAACCTTCATAGCTCCTCAAGGTTTGTTTTTCTATCGGGTAATTCCATTTGTCCTGAAGAATGCAGGTGCAATGTATCAACGTGACATGCACCATATCTTCAAACCCTTTTTAGGGAAATTTGTTGAATGTTATGTGGATTATTTGGTGGTTAAATCTAGACAACTTTCTGATCACTTGTTTAATCTAGAAATCATATTCAATAAACTTCGACAAAACAATTTGAAGATGAACCCCCTGAAATGTGCTTTCGGTGTAACCTCAGGAAAATTTCTTGGCTTTGAGGTACGCCATCGTGGTATCAAAGTTGATCTTGAGAAGACAAAATAAATCCTTGACATGTCACCTCCTAGAAATTTGAAGGAATTAAGAAGAATTCAAGGACACTTGGCCTATATTTGGTGTTTCATTGCCAATTTTGCAAGCAAGTGTTTACCCTTCACCAAATTAATGAAGAAGGGATTCACCTACTAGTGGACTGAATAATGTCAAGAAGCATTCAATATCCTCAAGAAATAACTCTTGAGTCCACTGTTATTAATGCCACCTATTGAAGGAATACCACTTATTCTCTATGTGAAAGCTTTAGAGCGATCATTGGGTGCCTTCCTTGCCTAAAAGAATGATGTTGGGAATGAAACAATCCTTTACTATCTCAGTCGGACTATGCTTGAGGCAGAAACTCGAAATTAAAGTATTAAAAAGTGATTTATAGCATTAATATTTGTAGTTCATAAATTGAGACACTACTTGTAACATCATGAGGTCCAATTGATATCTCACAATAACCCGTTCAAATTTATCCTTAGTCGTCCAATGCTTACAGGATGTCTGGCAAGGTGGGTAGTTCTTTTGCAGCAGTTTGATATCTAGTATGTGTCTCAAAAGGAAATAAAGGTCCAAGATCTGGCCGATTTCCTTGTTGAACACCCATCTATAGAAGATACATCTTTAAATATTGAACTTCCTGATGAGTAAGCCTTCTCTATTCAAGATAATCCTCAAACATGGGAAATATACTTTGATGGTGCCTCCAGAATTCCAACAGAGACGAAAATGGGAGATCCTAAATTCAACAAAGTTGGGTTAGGAATCGTGCTTATTTCCCCAGAAAAGGCAGTGCTACCCTATTCCTTCTTATTGTTGGAAGGCGGTACAAACAATGAAGCAGAATATCAAGATCTCATTGTAGGATTGGAATTGGCGCTTCAAGCACAGGTGAATCACTTAAAGGTAAAAGGTGATTCAGATTTGGTAATCAAACAAATCAATGAGGATTATTCCATTAGAAAAGAAGAGTTAATCCCTTTGTGTGATTATGTCAGAGTGTTAGTGTTGGAATTTCCCTCAGAACTGACATTTTCTTATGTCCCACGATCACAAAATGCCCAAGATGATGCACTAGCTAATGTAGCCATAGCCCCGGTAGATCCAAATCGGTACGAAACAGTCATCAGTATTGCCCACTGTTGTATAGTTTCACCTTTTGTTCAAATCAGAATAGAAGAAATCAATTAAATCGGTCCCATTTCTAAACCATATGGTCATACTACAGGATGGATGGAACCTATCAGGTAATACCTTCAAAATGCAACACTTCCACCTGATAGAGTCGGGAAAGAACAAGTTCAGTGACGTGTGGTCAATTTTACTCTTTATGATAGCCCAGATCACCAAAAAATTATCTACAAGTGAGGTTTTGATGGAATTATCTTAAGATGTAATGATGGTGAAAATACATTGGCTGTCATGAATGAAGTACATGCAAGAGTTTGTGGTGCCCACCAGTCTGGACATAGACTTTCTAGTCAAATTCGAAGGCGTGGATACTTATAGCCTTCAATGATGCAGGATTGTGTTGATTTCACTAAGAAGTTTCATTCTTGTCAAGTATGTTCCAGCTTCATTCATCAACCCTCAGAGTTGCTTCATACGGCTAAATACTCCTGGCTGTTTGCTACATGGGGAATGGATGTAGTAGGACCTTATCCTCCAGCTACAGATAAGTAGTTTAAGTATATTCTTACTGCTACTAACTTCTTTTCCAAATGGGCAGAGGCAATACCTCTCAGAGAATTTAGTGCTAAAATCATTGGTAGATTTGTCAAGTTTAGAATCATTACCATATTTGGTGTTCCTCATACCATATTGATGGATAATGGCACCAAATTTTGTTCATCCAAGGTAAGAAAATTGTATCAAGAATACAATATCATATCCAGCCATTCATCTCAGTATCATGTAGCAGCCAATGGTCAAGTAGAGGCTTTCAATACGACTCTTTCAAACATACTTTAAAATATGGTGGATAAAGATAATAATTCCTGGCCTGATAAACTTTTTCATGCTCTATGGGATTATCGGACTACCACTCACACTGCTACACGATCAACTCCATATTCATTGGTATATAGAACGAAATCAGTCTTGCCTATTGAAGTCCAATTACCTTTGATTAGAGTCACCATTTGTGATCAGTTATCTACAGATGAACAATCTCAAAAGTGATTGGATGAATTGGAATGACTAGATGAAAAATGATTGTGCACACTACACCATTTATAAGTCTATCAGAATCGAATAGCACAAACTTTTAATAAAAATGTTCATCTTCATTCATTTATTCAAGGAGAATTGGTATTGGTCCTCAGAACCCCAATGATACCAGGAAAGAAGCCTCCAAAGCTTGAGCCAAGTGGGAAGGACCTTACTTAATACATAGGGTCTACTCCAATAGAGCTTATTATTTAATCTCAATGGATGGATAACTCATTACAACTCCAACCAATGCAAGATTCTTGAAGAAGTATTTTGTGTAACACAAATACACTCATTGTCTTTACTGCAAAACATTAAACTGCATAGACCCCTCTATCGTCCAACATGACATTAAACTGTGTCCTTTCTATCATCCAACATGACGTTAAACTATGCATCTTCTGAGCTGCAGGATGTTAAACTGCCAAGCACCCCATGTCTGTGACACATGACATTAAACCGTTATCTCCGTATACACAATTGTCTTTTAAAATCTATTTCCATGCATTCCCTAGGTAGCTAACCATGCATAATCCCCACACCATCCTTCATGATCACATCTTTCATGACATGATCTTCAGGTCTGTTGTTCCCTCTTGTTTTTCGAACTGAGCATGACTCACGTGAGCTTAGAGTAAGATTTGACCATGACATCTTCTTTCTGCCGCTAACCACGCTTAAGTCCCAACATCATCTTTGGGTCATTGTCCTCAAGTATACCCCGATCACCGAATCCATCTCAATTGAACTACGTGGACTTTGATCCTTTCATATTAGGCCGGGTACATAGGCAACCTCCTGAGGTTTAAGCCCGAAAACACTTTATTCACATCGATTCACCTTCATCCCATACGATGTTGATCCGTGAAGCCCCCATCAACCATCTTATTCATATCAGTTCACTTTCGTCCTACATGACATTAAACTGTGTACGTCCCATCATCCTAGCCCTATGACATCAAACTATATAATCCCCCATTTTCCTTTCTGCAAGAAATTAAACTGCATAGCACTGGTCCATGCATATGACCTTAAACTATTTGCACTTTTGTTCTGTATGACAAATAAACGGCAACAATCTTTGATACCCTCACTCGAGAGGAATCATCATTGACATGGTCTCCAACCATATCATATTTCAAGAACTATATATGGATTGATTCTCATCCTTATGAGATACGTAGTGACACCCAAGTCTTTAATCTTGGGTCCATCCATAATTGTAATAAAGTCCTCTTTTCCCCTCATATGTACAAACCAAATCTGTAAAAAGGGTATTTCATGAACTATGTGCAGCTTGATTCCCATACTCATGGGATACATAGGAACGCTCGAGCATTCCTCAAGTCCATCCCCGAGCCTTTGGGCCTAACCCCAAACTCTACTTTTAGTCCCTTGGCTGAAAAGTCCCCCTGGGAGCACATGGTGTGATATGGAACACCCTGGTCTTTATTCACATCAGGTTTATAACAAATGCACAATGTATCTCCCTCACTATGGTACGAGCTCTATGACCCTAAACTAAGATCTTCTATGCTCTTGTCTTGCATGACGTTAAACTGTATTTCAAGAACTATGTGTGGCTTGATTTTAATCCTAATGAGATACATAGTGACATCCAGAATCTCAATTCAGGACCCAGTCGCAACATTATAAAAATAATATTCATGGTCTCTATAACCCTTTTCTTGAATTATGGTCGCAAAATGTCTGATACCTAAGAGTTCTTTTTCCTGACTATGCAGCACGTGCCCTTAGGTGGCCTTGCATAAGTTGTCTACATAATGGACCTGTCATCCAAAAGATGCTACTGTTTGACTATGCAGCTTGTGCCCCAGTTGGCTCTGCATAATTCAAACCTCCATAATGGGTTTGTCAAGTAATGGTAACTTCATTCTTAGGAAAATCCTCTTTTTTCCCTATTGGTCTTAATGGCGATATGTAGGGATCTGCAAAAAAACTATCATCCTTAACATATTTGTTCCATACTATTTTTCATGATCTGAAAGTATTCAAGTCTATGGTTTATATTTTCCTCCTCCATATGTTCATATCAATATGAAATAACCATGGACCACTTGACCATATGTCGTATAATGTTTCTATCTCAGGTTTTAGTAATATGATTTAAAACCACAGATACCTTTTTTTCCTATGTTTGGGCCAGACCTTTGTAGAAGTCACATTCCTCCAATTCTTTGACAATTCTTATTGGAAATATCCACTCCATATTCAAGTACCTTTCTCCATAAAGCAGACTTTGTGCTTTGGAAAAATTGAATCTCCATAAAACTTTCTTCGGATTTTAGCAATAGAAAGTCAAATTTCTGAGAGTTCTTTTGTCTAACTATGCAGCTGATGCCCTTAGGTGGCCTTGTATAAGTTTTCTACATAACAGACCTGTCAACCAAAAGATACTACTATTTTACTATACAGCATATGCCCTAGTTGGCCCTGCATAATTCAGCCCCCATAACGGGTTTGTCAAGTAGTGGTAACTTCATTCTTAGAAAAGACTTCCCCTAATTCATTTTAGCTCTTTTCCCATGTCATTCCTCAGATTCAAAATTTCTCAAGTCACAGTTTACAATTTTCCCCCTCCATACATGAATATGGTAATAGGTTTCCAAATAAATTATCAATAATTGAGTCAATATCATCCATTTAGTCAAAGCTATTCGACCTTAAATGTTATCCTTTTTATAGTCCAACATGCATGACGTTAAACTTTCAATAACAAAAGACATGGTACTCATTAAATTGGGAACCTATAAAGAGTAATCTGAACAAAATTCAAGTCCCAGCACACTTAACATACATTTTGAATGATTTAAGAAATATTGAGAAATTAAAAGATAAAATTTGTGGGGTTGTTTGTATAACCCTAGTAAAAATCAAACTATGTTTACTAGGCCCATTGTCTTAGGTAAAAATAAGAGAAATTATCAAGAAAATTAAGGTACATATGATTGAAGATGAACTGTTTTTCATTGATGAAAAAGATTAGAAGAACATCCACAAACTAGAGTCTCTTCCCTTTTTTCGGAAATTACAGAAGACATTCAACATGATTTCTCATCTATTTCACAGCACCCCAAGCTTCATCAACAGCCACTTAAAGTTCATTTACTCGACCAGATTCACTCTCTTGAACTTGAAAAAGTGCTTCTTTAGCATCTTTGATGGCTTTTATACCATTCTCTTGGACTTCTTCCAATTAATTATGAAGCTGGTCAAGCTCCCCAGTAACAGCATCTAGCTCTTGTTGAAGGTGCAAATGCTGAACAATATTCTCCTTGATGTTTTTCTTCAGCTCCTTCAGTTTTGTAGCATGATCAGCCTCATCTTAGGACACTATGGCCTGAAATTCACTAATATTGGTCAGTAATATAGCTCTGATCAGGTCTTGATGACACCTTTTCTCTTTCTCCCTCCTTCGAATGACTTGTTTCACTACGACATGGATTTCTTGATATCCAAAACCGTCAAGTAATAGCATGATGAAAAAGTATGAAAGTATTAGAATTTTCAAAGGCAACTCTTCAAGAGGCACCTCAGATATTATCTTCCATATATTTTGACATGCCTTGCAATGTGATAATTGGATCACCTTTTGAACCTCTGGGTCTAATTCAGCATCGCTATCATAGAGAGGAACATATTCTGGGATTAATTAACTTAATGAAGTTCCATGTTCTGATCCTTCCCTGACCCTAGTTGCTTCACCTTCTGCTACTATTTGGGCTGAGGTTGAGGCTTCACCTCCAGATCTATCCATTGAAGTTGATAGCCCTGTTTGGTTAATTGAAAGTATGGTTAGTTTCAAAGGATAGTAAAAGTTGATTGATTGTCTTGTAGGTTTATTAAGCCACAAATATCATCAGCTTTTACTTAACAGTAGATCAGAAAATTTTGAAGACTCCTCCCCATCTTTCCTAGATTCAAAGAGATTTTCAAAATGGGTTTTAGGAGGGTCTGCCATGTTAATTTCCACCTGATCCAGTGTTTTTTCAATAACAAGGTTGACATTAATGTCTACACCCCTTTCAAGTGTTGTTATTTCAGCAGTTTCTTCAGATGGAACTGTACATTTTTTAACCAAACATGGTTATAAGTGTAATCATGAGAATATTAACAATACAAATGATAAAACTCACGTCCAGTTGATTCTATAACTAGATATCCAAAATCTTCTAAATCATGTGGTAATTTAACATGTTTTAAAATTTCTTCAAAGTAAATGCCAAGATTCCTCATTTTATCCAATGATGTCCGAGATCCTAGGTTGGTATCACTAGTGGGAGCACTCGGCATGTCTTCTTCGTGACTTTCATCTAGCAATCTCTCATCTTGGATAGCTTCTTTAGAGACAGTTGTGGGGTCATCTTCGGTGGTTTCCAAATGTTCTGGTGCATGTGTTGAACCTAAAACATCACAGAATGGAAGTTATTTGTTGTTTAATTTTAGGTTCTAAGAAGTATTGTTAATTTACCAAAAGTCTTTTCTCTCCTGGAATC
Source organism: Viscum album (assembly GCA_963277665.1). NCBI lineage: Eukaryota > Viridiplantae > Streptophyta > Magnoliopsida > Santalales > Viscaceae > Viscum > Viscum album. The sequence continues at coordinate 500,678,016 of OY728140.1, forward strand.
AGAAACAGGAGTGGTGTTGGGAACAGACGCTGACTCATCTACTCTCAGTATTTCTTCAGAAATAGCCGTTTTATCAGGAACTTGCATCCATTATATAGCACCCTCTGTTGTACTCTGAGGATGGTCAGTCCTTTCCCTTAAAGGGGAAAATTAAGAAGCCCCTGCAATCCCGATAAGTTTGAGAACTTTTTCATAAGTTATGATTCATGGCTACCAGAAAGACTTACCACTACTGATGAAGCATTTGATTGTGGTATTCTTTCTTCGATGCCTTTGCTTCTTGGACTTTTTGGGTGGACTGGTATCATCATCTCTGAAAGCAGGTATCTGATACAATAACTCCCTTTCTAACTTTTCATCCATGACTTACTGGCATGGAGATACTTCATCTGGATCACAAGGAGATTCAGTGGCACCAAGAGCGGTGCCACCAGGGCTATACCGCGGCGAAGGGATATCATTGGTTCTTTCCATTACAAGCTGCAGGATGAAGAAGATTATTTCCTTGAATAACAAATCTTTGACTAAACTAAAATTTCAAAGTAAATAGAAATATGAGAAAAAGGAAACTTACATCTTCAAGAGCCATGTAATCATGCCACTCTTCATCTAATGAAGGACCAATCCCCTCAGTGGTACCACGGTCCATCATTTCCTTCACCCTCTTGGTGACAGGAACTGACTCATCAGTGGAATATATGAGCATTTCTATCTCTTTGATGTAAGCCCTCACTTCATTAGAGCTGTCCTCAAAACGGATGTCATAGGAATCCCAGAGATTCCCCACTCCAGGGATATGCAGCCCTTCGCATAAGCTCATCCAGGCGATTTCAGCATCATAATATAATTTCTACCATGTCTGGACAACCTCTGGTCATAAATATTCAAAATGTGCACTAGAATTCCGTGAGGAGGGTCCTACAATATGGGACTTCAACTTCTTCCTAGATCCTGCAATCATAGATAAAGGATAAGAAAAGGAAACTTGTTTCTCTTTAAAATAATGGAGACTAAATTTCCTCAATGATGTAACTCACCAGGAGTCGATGGAGTAGGTCTCTAGACTCTAGAAGGTGGATTATATCTATCACGAGGCCTCTTTGACGCATTTCGAGCCTCATCATCCCCATCCTGGGAATCCGGTGAATTAGCTCCGAGTGAGGAATCTGGTGAATCAGCTCTGGGTGAGGAAAATCCATCTTCCAAATGAAAAGATTATTTCCTAATGTTTATCTTCTTTATCCCCACCTAAGGGACTGGCTAATTTAGTACCCCTTCAGGGTATGATGTTACCCAGCTCTCAGCATACCATGTAGTCAATCGACTTGCCGCTTCAACAGTTAGTAGATCAAATACCGCCCCAGTTATCTCCATAGATGTCAGCAACCATAGTTAACAAGAAACCATTGGATGCTACTCTAACCTTACATGCACCGGAGGGGATATGGTAATTTTCTATAGACATTTGAATTGAAGTACGAATCTGTATGGAGCACAGGCCTCGCATATAATTTCTCCATCAATCCTTGTGGCCAGTGTACCATCTCTACATGCCAACATATATGCCCTTAACTTCAGGCTGGAAGTTCCATCATCAACAAATCTCCCTTTTGGAGTATTTCCATAAGGAAAGAAGTGAAACTCCTTGAACATGCTCAGCCTTATTTTGATATCATAAGAATTGAGAGATAAGGGAGAAATTCCAGAAAAGTCCTGAACAGACGGCCGTAAAGAACTTCCAGGAACCTGTACCCCACTTTGTACAGCATATGTCCTAAAGTGGGTGGTGATCCATCCCCATAAAACATGGAATGGTCCCAATATTCTTAGAGGAGACTTACCCATATAAACATGAAGTAAGATCTTATGAATATTTTCCAAAACTAGGGTGGCCAATCCAACCATCTTCCTTTCATCCATCTTGGATGCAACGAAAAAGGCCCCTGGCCTCACACCTCCTTTATAATCCCGAACTGGTAAAAGATAAACACTGATCCATAAGGCCAAAAAGCCTTCCAGATGGGTCTTCGCTGTAATTTTCTGGTTCACTTCATACCCCAACCTATCAAACTCTCCTGCTTCTAGAATTGGCCAAAATGTGCCCGGAGCACCCCTCTTTGCTACTCTAGGACAACTAGTAGGACAAGTTCAGGAAGTTCCCTCCTCTCTCTTCTTAATCAGAAACATGTCCATCCACTCCTCTGGATGGATATCTTTTTTGGAGTGGGTTTTTGTGGTGGTGGTATTTTTAATCTTGTAGAAAATTTTCATTAACTCTCAATCCAAAGTCAGAGTCTTCTCTGAATAATTCTAGGTCACCTTGGGGGTATGAATTCATCATACATATCACCAAAAATTTGAGCCCATGAAATCCTATAGACGTCCCACAAACTGATTCCTACTTCTCCATGAGTTAGATGGAAATAATTCATTTTCAGGCTCCAATGGCTGATTAACTCCGACACTAAATTGTCATTCCTGTAGACGTATGTCTGCCCAGCCCAGGCAGCTTCATATATTGCAGCTCCCTTCATATCATCGACAAACTCTACACAGGTTTGTCGTACCCAATATGCTCACATTCAAGTCAGCTTCACACCTCCTCCAGGACGGAAATCCCAACTCTTCTTCCATCCCTTATATTGGTCCATCTGAGAATTTCAGAAAATAGAGGTATAGAAATGCGGCTGGAGCTCAGGCATGTGAGGCTTCAGATCTAGATCACATGGACGATGATGCATTATGTATGCCTTCTCCACTATCCCGGCATTGGAAAGTTATCCTAAGACATTTTCCGAAGAGAAGTTGGTGTAGGTCTGAAACCAAGAATGAGGGATATAATTTTTTGCCTCTAGAACGATGACTCCTTGCAGATGACCATGGCCATAAAAAGGCAAGTAGATTATCCACCGTCCCAGCATTGAATAAAGATCAAGTTGCTAGAAGCTGAGTGAGTTTACGCGGGAGTGAGCCTATATATATAGGTGATCCAGACTGCCTGTGCGCCATACCACATGCGCGCCATACCTATGCGCCCTAGTATCTGTGTGTGGAACTTGTGCGCCATAGACCCTTGATTTATCTAGCTTTACCTCAGATTCAGATCCTCTTTCCATTTTATATCTAACTCTGAGGGGGGACTTTTGTTGACGCTCCTTTCCGTCAAAGAGTCCAACGAATGGAAAAGGGGAATACCTTAAGCACAAAGAGGGTCACCCTTTGAAGAAAATCAAAAAAATTGATGAAGGCATGGACTAGGAGCACATTTGGAGAGAGGCGTGCAAGTTACTTGCACGCCGCACAAGTCACTTACCCACCACCTATGGGTCACACAGCTCACTTTCCCGCCCTATTTGGTTTTTCACCCAAGGTTCAAGGTGTCCTATAAATAGCCCCTATGGTCCCCCATTTCAGGGATGGATTTTCCAAAATTCAAATTCAATCTCTGGTCGCCCATGTCTTCAACTGAACTCTTCTAAAAGCTTATAAGGTAACTTTTTACCGAGAATGAAAGACTTGAAGGAGTAGGATAAGGCCTAAGTGTTTGGAATTCCTCAACACTTGCGTACCTAAGTATCCAGACCTCCTTAAAAATAGAAACACTTGTGCTCCGCCCTACCATTTCAATGAAACTTGCACTCCTCCCTTTTGGAAATATGTTAGGATAATACTAAAGGCTTGAGTTAAGTCTTGCCCAAGTATTACCCTACCGATTCTTCGTCACCCAGGTGAACCCATGCCACGCAAGTACACTTGTGTGGCCAAGACTTGTGCACCAACTTCATTTGTGTGCCTCTTTCCCGTTCACCTCTCCTTATCAAGATGTTAGCCCTCGAACCCCTTTTCAAATCCATTTATGGCATGTTTCCTTTGTTGGATTCCTTATCTGAAAGGAATTCAGTGAGAACCTCTCTCAAAACCTTTTGACTTACAGGATTTATGTCACCACAGTTAGAGGTTTTCTCCATGTAACCTCATCCATTAAGATGAGAAGATCTTTTGATTTAGTGCATCCTCCTCAAGAGTAAGCCCCAAGTCCCCTTAACCTGGGCCTCCTTCTCATGAGTAAGCCCCAGTCATAATTTTCTTTAACCTGGGCCTCCTTCTCAGGAGTAAGCCCCAGTCATAAGTCCCTTTAACTTGGGCCTCCTTCTCATGAGTAAGCCCCAAGTTATAAGTCCCCTTTAATTTAGAGAATCCTACTTAGGAGTAAGCCCTGGGTTAAAACTCCAAATCTCCATAAAAGTACAAATACCTTTATGAACTTTTCTCTTTGTCTTCTTTCCTGAAGTAAGTCCTGGTCTTAATCTACTTGGGTAGTCATACATACGTAATCCCCACATCATTTCTTGTGACTACATCTTTTCATGGCATAATCATCAGGTTTATTGATACCTCTTGTTTCTCACACCGAGCATGACTCACGTGAGCTTAGAGTGTAAAAGTAATCACGAAATCTCTTTTTGGGCCATCAACCATGCATAAGCCTCATATTTCTTCACCTGAACTACGTGGACTTTAATCTCTGCCTTAAAAGTAGAGTACGTAGGAAGCCTTTCTAAGGTTCAATCCCATCTTTCATTAATTATTTTACATCCCATATGATGTTAAACTATATCCTTCTTATTGAACTACGTGGGTTCTGATTCCTTTTTTAATGAGGATACGTAGTTAGCCCATCTACGGGTACGATCCCAACTCTGAAATAATCCATGTCGGTCTGAATGACAATAAACTTCAAGTTCCCCACTGAGTGGCTTTAAAACGAGTATGGTCATCATAATGACCAAGATATTTCTATATAATGTATTGATGGATACCATTGACTAAGAATCTATAATACATACGGACGATTCTCCATCGATGAAGAACCTCAAATATATATAAGAGATTCTCTAAATCCCAGACATATCAATCATCGATTTCCAAATCTAAAGGAAAAATCATTTTCATGATTGGTGAATTAATAAGGATTCATGAAAATAACTTAATTCTATAAGAGAGTCCCGAAGTATGAAATAATTCCCCCCAAAAAGGTGTGATGAGCCTGACCTCCCATCCTCTCGACCAATGAAAATTCTTAAGCCTCATCAGTCCACAACTAATGAGCACCTACCTTTAGAAAGTAGGTCTAAATGGATATATAATCATTGGGTGTTTCTGATTCTACAAATAAACCTGTTAAAAACCGATTGGAAAGTTTAAACCTTAAATAAACAAGGTCATCCCCATTTCCAGACAAAACAACATCACATGAGTTTCAACACCAATTTCTAAAACACCAAAAAATACTAATCGGACCTTTATATTTTCAAAACCAAATTAATTTCCAAAACCATTTCCAAATCCAAGGAGAAAACATAAAATAATATCGAAAGGTTCCAAATGGTACTTTATATCCTTTAGTTACTCAACCACACCCCAAAATTCCAAATGAACCTCTCAAATCATTTAATTTCCATACTACTCTACAAGGAACCAAATAGGAAATGATTTAGATAACTAGTTTAACTAAATCTTTTGGGTTCCAAAAAATACACATCACATGTTATAAAACATTTAGAAAACTATTTTAAATATGTAGGATGCCTATCTTTTAAAGGAAATATTGTAAATAGGCCTAAGAAATTTATGTAAATAAATAAAAGAAACAATTCCCATAGGCCCAATCAATTTTTCTTAATATTTATATATACCATATAAAAATAAAAATACACTTCTATAAATGCTAATTAGTTAAGGAATTAAAATTAATGGTTTGGGTATAGGGATCCTACCTCAAACTCAAGTCGCATTAACTATGAGGATGATAACTCAAATCTTAACTTTTCACTTATACGCATATGAAATTATACATACATATATATATAACCCTAGATGAATTGTACATATTCCCCTTACTATGAGGGAATATGTAAAAAGATGACATATAAATATATATATTCCTTACCTATGCTTATGCGTATAGGTTGACCTCTTTAATAGAAATCCTAAACACACTAAATAAAAATTCGAGAAACTCAGAAATCAAAAAATACCTAATTATAAATTTATCAATATTGAAGAACATAAGAAAACCTACCTAAAATTGATGTTAGGAAAACTAAAATGGTCTAAAATACTTCTCCTTTAAAAGAGGATGTTGAAACACACAAGAAGAAGTACCAAGAGACCCATCACATTCCCTATTAAGAAGAGAAACATAAAAAATCGACCCACCCAAAACCCTAGGGTTTGGCTGAGCGAACGGGGTGATGTGAAGGAGAGAAAAAATGCTGGAATGAGGGATAATGAGAGAAGCAGAGACCATACCTTGAGGTCATGACTATGAATCACTAAGGAATCAAGGAAAAATGGCATGGAGATGTGTCTTGGGAGAGGGGGATGGCATAAGACTAAGGGAATAAGGGGAGGGAGAGGAAGTACGATGGATAAGGAGGAGGAAACAAAATAATTAAGTGAGAAAATAAAAAATAAAGGAAAAGAAAAAAATAAGAAAACTAAAATTTTAAAATATCAAAGACTGCAAATTTTGTGCACAGTTTATGAAAACATGCACCAACTCTGTTGTCCCCACTTGAAAAACATGAGGCACTACATGGTTACCCCTAACCGAGCCACATAGTTGGAAAAATCATGCTATAACCATGCCAAATGGCACTATCATCTCTCAGATCCAAACAGAACACTTGCTACACGATTTAATAAACTCTATGCAAGTTGTGTGCCACAATGTAGACCAACCTGGGTACCTACACAATCACAGTAAGATTACTAACTGTCCGAGCTGACTGTACATCAACTAAAAAGATTCCAAAAATTTAAATTTTGACCTGATGACTATTGAAACTCAAAATAGCGGCTAAAAATGATTAAAATAATTAATATAATTAATATAATTAATATTTCAAAGTCAATGTGTGAAAATTATTTCCAACACCAACACTTTTTGTGCCCATAAAGCCACCCCACCGCATAAAGAACAAAATTTGAACTCAAATGGAATGAAGTGGAATGAAACCACCAACCTTAATGAGACTCATTTAAATTCCAAGTCACCCCTAACCAGCTCTAAGGAAAACTATAATCAAGGATAACCATGGTGGATCTCCCTACCATAAGATACCAGCTGGAACCAACCAACACCATAACTAGGAACTCCCAACCCAAACCAAAAACCCTTAACATTCTAGAAACCCAACGAAAGGACATTGAACCAAGAATGTGACCAAACCATGATTCTTCATTTCCAAAATATGTGATCATCTGCAATGTGATCATAATCCAAAACCAAAACTAATCCAAAAAAGGCCAAGAGAATAAGAATGAACCATCAATCATAGACTCACATCCAAAAAGTCACAACCACTATAATTTCATGAGGAGAAGACCACTAATCCTTTTACAATAAGTAAAAAACTTGCAATGATAAGGAAAACTACAAAAATAACATCTAGACTTCCTACACCCTAATGGTAGAGAAAAGAGCAGAACCAAGGTTCTACACACCCCTGTGATTCCTGACTGCACGCAAGCTTCACTCTAGGGCCTACAGCTGGAGCCCTAATGTCTTGAAGCATGCACTATCTCACAACTATGAGCTGATATCCTCCAGCTAATAATTCCTCTTTTGATGATGAAACTTTCCTAAATTGTCAAAGTGACCCAATTGGACACACCAACAACAAGCCTTTGATGGTTTATGGAAAGTTGGATTAGACTTCCAAAACCAACCATACCAGAAACAAATTATTGAGTGTTCTAATAAAAGAAAGGAAAAAACTAATCCTTGAACCCTAGATGAAGACCCTACATGAAAGGAGGTGCTTCTAACTGATCACTTGACACTATCACTAGAGGAAAGGAAACCAACTCCATTAAAATTGTAAACATTCCTCTTCATCATCAGTTGACCTTGTCAAACATCCACGAACTCTAGAAATTTATGCTCCTTCACTTCCTCAAGAATAAAACAATGGATGGAAGATGTCTTCAAGATCTCCCAAGACATACCAACTTGCAATGAGGATGGAATTATCACCTTCCGTTGGTCTGGTATCAGACATTCAAACATAATCAATAAAACTCGCACCTTCACGGTATATAGAGTTCCCAAAAAAACCAAAGATGCTCTCATATTCCACAAAACACTACAAAACCTCTAAAGTACCATGATAACTATAGAACATAGGAACCAATTGAGAATATCTTATCTTCACCACTCCACTAGGAGTGCGGGTAGGGCCAATGACTGGAAAAGTGAATCCTTGGAAACATTCTGATTCTTTCTGGGTGGAATACTCCAAAAAACATAAAGCAAAAAACAAAATACCAAGATAATAAGCCACTAAATCAAAAATACAAATCAAATCCAAATAAAATCTCAACCAAAACGAAACCACAAAAATATCACAAAATAGGCTAATAACTCTCTTTTAAAAGCCACCATTTTCCAAATTTATACATTTCAAAACTCATTTAGCACATAAACTTAAAAATTAAAAACACCACCTAAATTTTCCCTTTAAAACCAAAAAAATATTATTAGAAAGAAACCCCATTTTAATGGAAACCATTTTCCTTTTCATAAAACAACTTTGGAAAAATCATGTCAAATATTTGATTTTAAATACTCACCCAAGGTGTCATTTGACACTTCCTATATGTGCTCATCCCCACTCCTCATTATATCTATCCACACATATATATAAACATGAAATTTACATACAAAAAAACATATTTGAATGTCCACAAGGATTACTAAGGGTTATACATACCATTTTATTATTAAAACAAAACTTTTACCAAATTCCCAATTCACTTTTACTTCATATTTTTCCAAAATTTTCAAAATTTTGAATCAATTTCTCTTTTAACCCCCATTTCTTCAATCATAAAACCATTTTCAGAAATAATTTTCCTTTATAAATCCACTAAAACCAATCCAAATCTGACTGAAACATCACCAATACCAAAATAACTAGAAAAGGGAACTCATGGTTATGCACACCTCATCTACATGGTTTAGTAGACCATGATTTGAGATTGCACCAACCACTAGAATCATATTGAAGTGTTCACTAGATCTCCACATGGTTTTCTAGACCGTATAAGCTCACCTTTTAGCACCAACTCACTCCCATTTTCATCCCCTAACAACACAACTTCATCAAACTAAACAACCACCAAAAGCATAAACCCAAAAAATCAAAAATAAAGATTTGAAACCCAACTACACCTGGTGAATTAAGTCTCATCATGAGTGGTGGTGATCAGGCACCGACCCAAGACCTACTTCCTGAGCCCCAACAATCCTACCTCTGATCTACATGATGTCCCAAATAAAAAAGGGCCTCCTCTAATGCCATTTTGTAATGAACCAACCTGGGTTAACCCTAAACCGGTCACCTGATCCGGCCCATAATAAGTCCCAAGAGGTGTTCTTGATCCTCCCTAGTGAGAAACTATTATTGGGAATCAAATATACACAATTGGGAATAATTTATCTCATAAAATATAGATAAATAAACAAGAAAAAATGAAACTAACTAGAAATAAAAAATAACTAAAAACTAAACGACTAGACATACCTCTATGCTACTACATAGGTTACTTCAAAAAAAAGTACCACACTCTCTCTGAGAGAGATCAAAAATATAAAGAACATGAAACTTAAAATATAGAGTAGGTGTGGGTGTCGAGATGCTCAATAGGTATACCAAGGATAAACAAAACCCTATGCCTCACCTTTAATGTGAAATTCAGTCTATCTAGTTTGAAAATAGGAAATGTAAAAATAAGTTCTTATATTCTTTTTAAAAAAGGAAACCAGCTTCCATTTTTAAGAAAAAAACATTTTTTATTTCATTTCCAAAATAAATTTCAAAGAATGAAAATTACTTTCAATAAATTCATTTAAATTAAAAATGGTTCCAGATCAGGTATTTTAATATGAAATACAAAGCTAGTGTGTCGTGCAATCAAGTAGCAAAAGTTCCACAAAATGAAACATGAACATAAAAATATGTAGTCATGGGAATTTCCTAAACATCTCTTAAAGTAATTCCTAGATGTGGTCGGTTCAAACTCACATGTCAGCGTTTAGTACAGTTATATGTTCTATAACCAACTGGCTTCCCTAAACTAGCCTCACTAGTGTCACATCCCTCTTGGGATCACAGTAGATCCATGGGGTACCAACCCATCTAATCAGGGTCAATAACTAATTTTCACTCAACTTTCTATATGACACTCATGAGTCCCATGATAATTGTACGTGGTGATTGGGGAGGTTATCACATGCATAGTTCCAAATAAAACTCTATCCACCATGCTTGCCTTACCCAAATACCGACACCACCTATGCAATGACCCTCTCCTAAGAGGGACTACCATAGAGGTTCCCATCACATATCAAATCATACATAATTGAATATTGGTTCTTCACATCACATGAGCTTCAAAACCAATTTCCAAAACACCATAAAATACCAACCGGCCCTTTATATTTTCAAAACCAAATTCATTTAAAAACCCATTTATAAATCCAAAGAGAAAACATAAAACCTATTAGAAAGGTTAAAAATGGTCCTTTATATCCTTTAGTTACCAAACCGCACCCCAAAATTCCAAACATACATTTCAAATCAATTGATTTCTAAACTACACTACAAGGTTCAAAATAGGACAAATTTTAAATAGTACATTTAACTAAAGCCTTTGGGTTCTAAGAAACACACTTTACAGGTTAGAAAACATTTAGATAACTATTTTAAATATTTAGGATACATCACTTTTAAAGTCAATTTTGTAAACAAGCCTTGAGAATTTATGTATTTTAATAAAATAAAAAAATACAAGGGGCACAATAAATTTTTCCTAACCTTTATATATACCAAAAAAATGTAAAAACACACTAATAAAAATTCTAATCTATCAAGGAATTAAAATTAAAGGTATGGGAATAGAGAACCTACCTCAAACTCAAGGTGTGGTTCCTTTGACAATGGCAACCCAAATCATCCCTTCATACTTACATGCACATCAAATTATACATATATTTATATATATACCCCTAGATACATTATACATATTCCATTCACCATGAGGGAATATGTAAAAAGAGTGCATATATATATATATATATGCATTACCCCTACATATTCGTGTAGGTTTCTCTCACGAATGGTGGCCCAAAATGAACTAAACAAAAATAATAGAAAATTAGAAATCATAAAACTCCTAATTAGAAATTGAGAAACATTGAATAATATAGTAAAACCTGCCTAAAATTGATGGTGGGTGGACCAAAATGGTCTGAAATGCATTCAGTTTGGGGGAGGATGCCGAAACACAAGATAATACCTAGGGTTCGACCGATCAAATGGGGTAATGTGAAGAATAGAAAATTCTTAGAAAAGGGAGAATGAGGGAGGTAAAGACCATACCTTGAGGTGATGATTGTGAATCCTTGAGGAATTGAGGAAAATGGAATAGATATGCACCTTGGGAGAGGGGAATAATGCACATTTAAGGGAGGAAGCGAAGGTAGGGGTTGTGTGATGCACAACAATCAGGAAAAGAAATAAATAAGATATGAGAGAAAAAATAATGGAAAATAAAAAAACAAAAATTTTAAAATACCAGATAATCCTTATGGTTTACGCATGATTTAATAACCATTTTAAAACTATTCTATCCCACACTGGATAAGCATCAGGCACCACACAGTTACCTCTAGTTGAGCCACATGGTTGGAAAAACCATGCACCAATCGTGCCAAATGGCACAGTCAACTCACATAACCAAATTGTATGTTTACCAAATATTTTAACAAACTACGCACATGTCATAAACCAAAACACAAACCCACCTGGTCACCCTCATGGGAACTGCATAGTTACCACTCACTGTGAGGGATAACCGTGCACCAGTTAAAAATATTCCAAAAAATTATATTTTGACCCTCCAACTACCAAAACTCAAAAGAAAGTCTAAAAAAAATTAATTTTTCAAGGTTTGTGTGTGACATTATTATTATCCATCAATTTTTTTAATATTCATCCTATTTGGCTATATAATATTCATATTTCACAATAAATAAATAAAAACATATAAGGTATGCATATAATGTATCGTTTTTTACATGCATAAGATATATAAAGTATATAATTAAAAAATATATAATTATAAATTATAATACATACATATGGGAGATATTTATTATATCCCACTAGATTTATAAAAAATTATTATATTTTAATGGGTTATTTTTCAATGATATTTTGATAGTCCAAGTTAAAGGTTTTAAATGGAATTTTACACGAGCCTGTGGGATGGATTTTTATCTTTACTTTATTTTTATAAGATCTCAATTGAAAAGTTGTTTTTTGGTAAATTTTTCATTGTTCATGTTAATTTTTAATTTGATTAGGTAAATTATATCATGTTATAATGGTTCTTTTGTATTATTTGGTTATTATATCTTTTCATGTTCTTATATAGGTTTTAGTATTTGTTAAAGTATTTTTATTTATTCATAACTTGTTTACATCATGTGTTTATTCTTGGTTTATTGTCTAAGTTCCATTAATCTTGTTTTGTTGTTTTATAATTCTATTTTCCATGAACTCAATATGTGGTATTGTATTCTTTAATTTCTTACATGCTTCAATTTTAAGATTTTCAATCTTAGAAATGTGATAAAGCCCCAAATTTTTTAAGACCCATAAAGGAATGTTTTCCCTTCACATTTAGGTTATGTCCCTTGAATTTATTTTGATTAATTAAAAAAAATTAAGTGTCTTAGGCTTTGAGTCAAGGAAGGAAGTTAATATTTGATTTATATTTATTATTTGTAATCTTCAGTCCTTTTAGTAAACTTGAGATTAGTTTTTAAAGATATAATTTGAATTGTATGAATATAGATTATTTAATAATTCCTTTTTTTCTTCATTATACATTACAAAGTATGTCATTTACTTCCACTAAAACCATAATTAATTACAAGTTGGTGATAAATACATAACCTTGGTTAAGAATTCCATTAATGATGAGATAATGGTTGGGTTTCATCATGTGTAAAGGAATGATATGGTTTTTAAAGTTATTAAGTTTCATTAACATGTTTTTTTCCTAAACTAAACATAAAATTTTTTCAATGCTAAGGGTATTTATTTTATTAAAGAGTTGAGAATGTAATTGGTTTTAAATAAATATTTAAAAATTATTTTTTGTCTTAGTGAATCCATAACCATAGGTAATTTCTTTATTAAAAAATTTTAATTTAAAAAACATTTTTCATCCTAAATTAAATGGATTTTATTTATATAGTAAATATATAAAGTTTAAATACTTTATCTCATTAAATATGGGAAATATTGGAAGACCTTAACTTGATATGAGAAATTTTATTTAGTAAACGTTTTTTTATTTTCTAAATTAAATTTCAAATGTAGAAAAAATATTTAGATAAGGAACTTTTACTTTTACAATTATATGTGTTAAATGTTTTCTATTCCATATCTTATCATTTATTTATATTTTTAATAGTATTCTTTGGTCGTGATCAATTCTATACTAAATTCCTTACTTATTTAATTATTAGTATGAAAATAACTTAAAAATACCAATATACCTATTTGGGAATATCCTAAATTTTTCAAACTTGAATTAAAAGTTTTGAATCCATGTGAAACTCAAACGAATATATAACCATCAAAAAATATATAATTAGTTTAAAATAAACACTTCCATGAAAAATATACCAAGAAAAAACATCCTTAAAAATCAACATAATTCTAAATCAATTAAATCATTCCAAAATTCATCCCAAATCCATTATTACACAACTCAAGCAATTCATTATGAAAATAACAAACTTTTGAATTAAAATAAAAACCTAATTAATCCCTAAAACCCAAAATACACTTACTCTCCTCAAAACTAATTAAACTTCAATAATAATTCTAATAGAAAACTTCTAAAAAACGAATCCTTTTTTAAAATATATCAAAACCAAACCTAACATTATTCTTTAAAAACAACTCCCCTTAAAATATTTACATAGAAATAATTTGAAACCAAAATCCATTTTCAAACCTTACCAAAGAAACCATGAGTTTTTGTTTAAAAAACATTTTTAAGCATTTTCATTTGAATAAAAACTCTACCCGAACACCATTTATCCTAGAATTTGAATTATAAATTTGTATCTACAACACTTCAAGAATTGTTTCATGAAAAACTTGAAACAAAAATAACCAAAAACTTAAAATTTTATAAATAATTATCATGATGGTGTCATGAAAAAGTGTGAAATCAATTTACATGAAGAACAATCCAAAAAATCCAAAAACACATCATTATGTGAGGATATTTCATACCTTCGATTTCAAAAGTAGAATCATTTACAAAATATTGTGAGTGGGTGTGGCATAGTAAGACTTCTAAAATAGCTTGAAATACAAGTCTAATCATCTATAAAATTATGGTCATTTTATAAAGATAGATGGTCTTTATGGGCACTTACTAAAAAACATTAATAAAAGAGATTTTCTCATTGCTAAAATTATAAGCATTGATAAATCCCTTTTTCCTATCCTTCTTTTAGCACTGATAAAAGTTTGATATGTGATTATTGACCCATATGTATCTTGTTTATATCAACGCTAATTTTAGAGATGATATAGGCCTCTTTAACACAAATTATAGCTTGATACATAAGGGTAACCACCTGATGCACAGGGGTTGACCCTTATATATCGGATTTATATTAATACTGACTTTAGTGTTGATATAGGTAGTTTTATAAGCACTAATAAAGGTAAAAGTATAATTATTTATATAAATGAATAAATATTTTATAAAACATATCATTATTTATATAAATTGTAATTATATTCATAAATAATTATATGTATATATACTAATGAATAAATAATTTTAATTATATAAATTAAAAATATATTTAAACTGAATAAATATTAAAATAAAAAATGAATAAATATTAAAAATTGCAATTAAATAAAAAATATTTACAATAAATTACTAATTAAAAATAAACAACTAATAATTGTTTAATGATTTAAATACAAAAGGGTTTGGTTTGGGCTTGGGGCTTTGGGTCATGTTTGGACCTACAAGTCAGGGTCTGCGGGCTATTATTTGGGCTTATGTGCCTTAGGCCATTATGAACATGTAATAGGCTTACTCTACCCAGAATAATAAGAGGAACTCTTATGTTTAATAAAAAATGGAGGGTTTCCACACTACTTCTTTAAAAAATATTAAATTTATTACCAACTATATTAAAAATAATAATTAATTATTATTATTTTAAGAAAAAATATATAAATTAATAAAAGAATATTTTTTATCAACTACATGAAAAAATTAAATGCATAAATTTTTTTACAAATATATTATCAATTATAAAATTGTAAAATTAAAATTAAGAACTTTAATAATTATATTAAAATAGATTTATAATTTCAAATATATATTATTATTAATTATAAATGTATATATTGTATATATTTTATAAAAAATGTATGATTAATTATTCATTATAATTAAAAATATTATTATTTACTTAAATGAATAAATATTTTTAAAATTATATCATTAGTTATATAAATTTATAATTATATTAAAAAATAATCATATGTATATAGATAAAAATATTGAAAACATACATTATATAATGATCTAACATTTTTTCCTGTGTTGATAGATTGTTCCACACGCAACACTGAACTAAAACAATCCAAGACATATTAGAGAATAAAATTATAATAATAATAATAATATATGTCATAAATATTAATATTTTAGTTAGTTATAAATGTAATAAAAATATGATTAAGAAAACTTAATATTTTAAGAGGGTGTTTTTAAACAAAATGTGTTTTTTTGTTATATATTTTATTTTTATTAAAAATATAAATTTATAAATGTTAGAATTATAATTTTAGGAAATTAAATAATTTTTGGATTAATCATGTCAATATTATATTAGGATTAATTTTTGATATTTTTCTAAAATAATTGAGTTTTAGATGAATAGTGGAAATACTAATTTTTCTAAAAAACTTTCACTTTTACGAAATTATCTTAACACAATAATGACTTAAAATTTTATGAAAAAATTTTATATATAAAATATTTATATATATAATAATTAATATAAAACATTTAAAATTTCTATGTTGAATTTATAAAATCCATGTTTAATATTTTGGAAACATAGGTAATATTTTACTCCAAAAACTATTTTTATTCAATTATTTCACAAATTAGTTTTAATCACTTGTAGAAATTAAATCTATAAAAACGGATTTAATATTTTATATTAACATGATCATATTATGTAATAAGATTAATTTCATTTTGAGCATAAAATTATGGTTACTGAGATTAAATTTAATGACAATGATAATGGTAAAATTGTTATTTTTAAAAAATCAATTTATTAATATTGTGTAATTTTTATCTAATAAATTAAATTAATGTTTTATAAATATATATATATATATATAATTTTTAAATATATATATATATATATAATCACTCATTCAATTGGTAATCATTACTAAACAATATTAAGAACACTAAAAGGTGAAAACAACATTTTTTCCTATAAAATAGTTTTTCTATATATTAAATGTTTTAATTTAAAAGTTAATTTTATATTATTTATAAATTAAATTAGATTATATGGAGTTTAAATTTATTTTTATCAAACACAAATTTTTTATAATGGTTTACCTTATATATTTAATGAAATATAAACTATTATGGTAAAAACTAGTTACTAAGAAAAAAACCACAAATGTTAAAATATAAAAACTAAGTAGTAAAAACTCTATAAACAAGTATAAAACATGTAATAAAATGGGTTATGGAGGATTTATCAACCCAATATCACTCTAAAATCTATTATTTCTCACTTTTTGAACCACTGACCTATGAATAGTGACATTCCATAAATTGAAAAATAATGGGTGTTCAAAAAAGTTCACTTTTCTTCTTTTATAAAAGGGGATCACTTAAACTATATCGAATTTGAACTTTAATTTATAAATTTCCTATAAAACCTAAAAATTTACTCTCTTTAAATTCCCTTCCATTACCTAAAGCTCTTGGTCTACATAATTTATCTTTTCCCTTCATTTCCAAGGAGACCTTCAAGAGAAAGTTCTTGATCCCAAAGTGAGTATTACTTAATCAATATCCTTTTTCTATTAATATTTATCTTTAAAGCATACCCTATACATATTAATATAATCATATAAGTATCATTAGTATACTAATTTTTTATTATATTAATGTAATGACCCTTATTTTTTCTCTCTCATCCACTTAAAAAAACAAAAGAACGTTGATTTTGTGTTTGTGTGGACTATCGTCTCCATGAAGTGTCATGCTATGTTTTCTATAACCACCTAACATTATTGAATTTAAAATATTATTTAAGGTTAAAAAATGAATTTTATGATGTTATTAATATTATATAGAGATAATATCAGATGTTCTATAAGTGATATTAATAATAAACGGTCATAGTAAACTTAACCACCTAAAATGAACATATCAGAGTACCTTTCCTAATATTAATTCATTTTATAAAAACATATAAATTTGTATAAATTTAATTATAATGGAATAATAAATGAAATAAACCCCTAAAAGTTTTGATATTATAAAGTTATTCTATAACACCTTTAACCATAGTCAATATACCAAAATAATTATGTTGAAATTAAGAAAACCACCTCAAGTAACCAACATAATAAAAAGCTACATAAAAATAAATAGAATATGATAATAAATTAACCTTATTAAATGAAATATATATGAATAATGTTACTAATAAGGTATATAATAAACCTAATTTTTGTATTCATTAAGTTAAGCTCACGTGCAGAGTGAATCAGAAATAAGTTAAGGGTTTCTTGTCTCAATTTTCACCTCATGAGACAAATTTATTATTGTACACCATGTGTTTATTTGGAATGATGTAGATAATTTCCCTTTAAAAATTTTCATCATGATTACATTATATTTCATTGTGTTCAATGATATATTATATGTTCTTTCTATCATGAGGATTTGAATCAAAAATTTAAAAAGTTGTATGGGTTTTTGCTAACTCAATTTTTTTCCATTGAGTTACAAACATTATTATTGAAATATATTGTTCCATGTTTCATTTATTATAACTAATGAATATTTTATATTATATTTATAACTAACTTTTTGTGGTTCTAAAATTCTTCCTTATAACCTCATTATCAAATTATTATTACCTTAAATATTATATTACTTAAAACGGATTCTTGGTCTCAATTCCCATTTCTTGAGACATATTTATTATTATACACCATTATTTTTTTATAATAGTGTATCTACTACCCATTTAATATTTTTATCATGATACTGTCATAATTAACAGTATTTAGTGTTTCATTTTAAATCATATCCTTCAAGTTCTTTAGATTTCAATGTTACTCGATATATAACAGATCTTCTGACTCAAATTATTTCTCTTTGCATCACAAATTCTCTACTTGGTTATGATCTCCTGAGCCCCTTTTTATCCTTCCATTTCCTTTTTCCAATGGTAAATTCTCTTTTTATCATGTAAGTTACTTAATTTCATTGTTATCATCTTCTTTAATGAAATCCCTTCTCAGATAAAAGTTTTTTGATGGTAATAATAACACTCATTATTTCCAATAGGTCATTCTCCTCTATGTACATATTTTCATCCCCACCATTGTATTCTAAATTTTGGGAACTCAAGTAGGGATTAATTCATGTGATCTTCTAACTTCTCATCATCACTTTTTAAAATGTAAATTACATTTTATTATTTATGATGGTTTTTAAAAAAGGTGTTTTAAAAATATTATAAGGTTTTACATATCATATATATATTTATTTATTTATTTATCATCCTACACTCCACATTTTATCTATATAGCCTTTATATATTTTTTAATGTTCCATTATTTTAGATTTATTAAAAAGTAATGTTTTAATATATACCATAAATTTTCTCTACAAACTTTTTAAAAATGAAATTTCAAAACAAACCAATGACTTTGTCTCTTAGACATTCTTTATAAAAATAAGAGAATAAACTTATTTTTAAAACTTTTTAAAAATAATGGATTTCCAATAATTTTTAAACTTTTTCCCTATATTTCATGCTTTTAAAATGTAAATTATTTTTCTATTATTCAATTAGTTTTATTTAAAATATTTTTTCATGGAAAGGGTTTATTTTCACCATGATTTTCAAAATTAAAATTCTATTAATTCTTATAAACATAATTTTCATCAACCCATTGATTATTTTACTATGCTTTTACAAATGAGAAATTTTAAATATATAAAATATAAATGATCCATGACTACCTATATTTTACCTAAACATGTTTAGTGTATGACCATAATTTTTCTTCCAAATCCTTTATAACATGAATACCATCTTTCAGATTCCTTTAATTGGATGGTGATCACCAAGATTCCATACATTAATTGATTGGGAAATTATTGAATTGATTGTATACCCCTTATCTGTACAGTTTAAATATCATTTTATTTATTATTTTGATTTAAGGGTATTCACTTGGAAATTTATTGAATATATTCAGATAATAATTTATATTCCATGGGTTTATCAAGTTTATTGATGGAATTAAGAATGTTCTTCATATATGATTTCATTTTAAAGGGATATGAAACCCATTTTCTATCGATGGATTATTTATGATATGATTTATTTCTTTATGGAACACATATGTACGGATAATGATGGGTGGGTTCCTATATCACCCTCCAACGCATTGGTTTAAGTTTATATATCATGAGATAGTTATCCATGGGAATAATGATTTTGATCACATTATTTGGCATGAATATAATTAGTTTGTTCACATAGGCATGAGAATAATGAGTTTTGTCACAAGGTTTTTTTATTATTGTTGTACTATATCTCCAATTTTTTTTCAAGTTATTCCATATTTATAAGTTACCTTTTTTAGGATATGTTATATTCCATGTTTATGCCTATTTTATAATATATTATGCATTATTATGTTATTTCATTCCTTATTCCATGATGTATGATATATGATTATTGGGTATAATGTTTTTGTATATCTATATTATACCCATATTCGTATTCTCACTTGTGATCATTGATTTTTATCGATCATGTTTACCCTTATTGAGTATTTAAGATCACCACTTTTTATGTTTCTATTTCCCCAGGTTATGAAGAAAAGAAATATGTATGATGTGTCTAAAAGAGTATCTTGTGTAGATATTTTTTGAGAAATGTTGAATACTTGTTATGTATTAATAAGTTTCTCATATAGTGGAAAAAATTTCCATTCGTTGAGAAATACACGAATTATTTTAGTTAATTTTTTATCCTAATTATATATAACTTTAAACATAAAATACCATGTTAATGAATTATAATGAAATATATTATTTAAGTCATGTATTTGATATGGTCACATCTATGGGGAATAACATGTTACTTAAATATAAATATTAATTATTAAGTTTAGTATTATAATTATTAAATTTTTTAATTATAATATTACTAAAACTTTAAATATTAGTTCATTTCATAAATTCATTTAAAGATTTAAATTTCATTTTTTAAATTAATAACTATTGTTATTCACATATAAATATATTATTGTGTGTGAGTGAGTACATGAATGAATAACCCAAAGATTCATGCATGTTTGTGTGTGGATGAACCCAACACATATGTGTATATATCCAACTATATAAAATAAATATAATATTAATTTTATTTTAATTAATATATAGAATTAAATTAAATTAATTAATAATATATAGAAAATTATTATATTAATTAATATTTTTATATAAATATTAATAATTAATAACTATATGAATGTGTAAATTATTTATTTAATTTATTTATTATTGGTAGAGTTGATTACAAGAAAAAACACACACACTCAGGCACCCCATTGGGTCAAACCTCATCCCTCCCCATAAGGAATGAGAAGCACCCACCATACTTGTTTTATTAAAAACGATGGACCAAAAGTCTATTGGCCATAAGGCCAATACATGGCCTAAAGTCCCAATGGACCAAAGGCCCAACATGTGTCCTGAAGTCCCAATGGAGTAACCTGTATAATGTCGTATCACCAGTTGAATGCCTTGTCATCCCCTATTGATAGTCATCAAACCATGTCAAAGGTCTGAATTCTATATCACCCCTACCAATAATCGATGCATCATTATACCTTCTATACACCATGTTAGAGAACCCATACAACCATAGGAACTGTGTGTATAGAGGAATATATGATAGGTTTCATCACAACCATCTCTCTTTCAAGTTGCCCACCCAATGATGCCTTGCGAGGTGCCCCACTACAACACTTTTGTACCATGTCACATCATCTAATCGGTCCCCAATACTTGATATTCATATGAAGAACACCCATACATCAAACATCATAAATATATAGAGATATGTGGTTGGTTTATAATCCCTAGTGCACTCATCCCTCTTCTGAGGCCACCCACTCAGCGGCGTTGGCATGTTGCCATGTTTCACCGCATGTGTGTTGCGTTGAGCCATTTTTTGGTCCCTACATGTCACCCACTATACATAAATATTTCCCTAAAGTACTTATGGGTACAATTTCATTGATTATATGAAGGACCTATGGCTCTTAGGACCGATTCTATGGCCTAAAAGCCCAATTTGGGTGAATAGTTATATTGTTACAGTACTATTGTAGTACCTTGTATAGTAATACTATAGTGAATTTAGAAATAATCCCCAACATGTATTTAAAAATAAGTCTCTAATGTAGGATGAAAGGGTTTTTACTACTCAGGAAACAACCCAATTGAAAATAAATTATTGGGTTATGAGGAATTGTTGGGTGCCACACCACACCTTTCCTGGGCCCAACCCAACACATGTGTGTCACCGACCCCCATCTAAATTTGAGTATGGTAGGAATAAACTTGATCTATTTCCATTGCTGAGGAGTGGATGCCTTACATAGTACTACTTTAATGACCCTCAATCAACAATGAAGTATTGGGTTATGAGGTATTTTTGGGCGCCACACCATGCCATTATTGGGCCCAACATATCACATGTGTGTCATCCACCCCTATCTAAATTCGAGTGTGGTAGGACTTGAAGCTTATCCATTTCTATTATTGGGGAGTTTCTAACTTAAATGGTACTTCTTGACCAACCCATAATAATAAATAAAATTATTGGGTTATGAGGTATTTTCAAGTGCAACACAACACCATTCTAAGGACCATCCCAACACTAACATGTCATCTACCCCCAATAAAATTTGAGTGTGTCAGGACTTAAACATGATATAGTTTTATTTATGAGGAGTGGAAACCTTAAATGGAACCACTTGAATGACCCCTGTTCAATTAAATATAGTATGGGGAAATAGGGTATTATCAGGTTCCACACCATGCTTTTCCTAGGCCCAACCCCGCATCTACGCATCGTCTTCCCCTAGTTAAATTCAAGTGTGGAAGGACTTGAATATGATCCAGTTCCATTTTTATGGAGTGAATATATTACATGGTACCACTTGACCACCCCCTGTTCAATTATAAATGTATATAATATTATTTATATTATATATAAAAATTATTCACATAAAAATGTGTGTGTGTGTGTGTGTGCGTTTTCATGTCTGAAAAACTCAATGAAATGTGTGTGTGTGTGTGTGATAAGTGAAATCAGCACATATGTATGTGTATACAACTACATAAAATGCATATAATATTAATTTTATCCTAACTTCTTTATAAAATAAATTAAAATTAATTACTAATATATAAAAAATCATATATTAATTAATATTGATATATAAATATTAATAATTACTAATTATATAAATGTATAAATGTATATATTGTTAGTAATATACATAATAAAAAATTATTAATAATTATAATTTGTCTTTAAATATTATTTGTTATATTTTAAAAAAACATTATAAATTATACAAATGAATTAATATTTTACACTAAATAAAACTTATATTTATATTCGTAAATATTATAACTGTATTATATTTAAATATATAATTTTTAAAATACATTTTAAAAATTAAAATATGAATATTATATTTATTATCAATTGTATTTAAAAAATGTAATATTCATTATTTTTTATTTTTAAATTATAACTTTTAAAATATATATATATATATATATTATGCACAAACATATATATATTATTAAAATGAATACACACACACTTCTATATAAAATTTAATTAATTACATTTGAATATCATTAATTATTTTTTGTAAAGGGAGACCATGTCTTGATTTGGAAAGTAATTTTAAATAAAAAACTGAAGATACAAAAGTCTAAAGTCAGAAGTTTTACAATGACCCCTTTGAAAGAGGTGATGTAAATCACTTGGTAATTCATCTTCCCAAGTGAGACCATTGTAGATCACCCCCGTGTTAGTAAGTATATACAAAAAATAACTAGTCTCATGATATGTATGAGTGATAAGGAATTTAGAAGAGAAAATAAGATCTATACACCTAATACACTATGTATTCAGTATCCAAGTATGGTGCAGGGATCCAACTCTAATGTCCTAGAAAATATTGGTGGAATCACATTACAACCAAAGATTAGTCCAACCCATTTGATATGTAAGTTACACCACTTTAATGATGCTAAGAATATCAACTTCAAATAAAAACACAACACCACAAGATCCATAAAGGTAGTCCCTAACATTACCATGATGATCTCTAAAGATATACCCATAACCTGATGGATCGGGTTCCCTCTCAATGCACCATCAATGTTGAATTTAGTCCATCCTATAAGATATTTACATAAAACATCAAACATACCATAGCTTGGTCAAAAATCACCATCAATACCAAGACTCTTCAAGATATAAAAGTCAAGAATTGAGTTATTGCATTTCCCAACTTGGATAGTGTTATCTTCTCTAGTAGTATCCAACATTGAGGCCAGGGTGGGATGGAGATTAAAGGGAACCTGATCATGGATCATAGAATTTCCAGCATTCCAAATAATATAAATCACTTTATTAACAACAACCTGAAATATAATGAGGTTTTGGTGAGATAGTGGAAGACCAGTGATGTTTTTGAGGATCTCTTGAACAGTAATAACATGTGGATGTTGTACTTCAAACCTATCAAATTGAGATTTTTACATGGTTGGGATAGTGGCACAATTGAGAAATCGGTGATATATGTCTTACCTGTGATGATGAAAAAGAATACATCTATATCATAAGTAAATACCAAGAGACTGCATGTAGGTGTCAGTTGGGAGATTCCCATGAACGAACCTCCTAAACAGTATAAACCTAGATGGTTTGATACACACCTTGTTAAGTTTACTTTTCCATCTTGAATCAGTAGTGGTGAAACTTGTAGTTCCATGGTATAACTGATTGGTGGTCAACATTCCATTGTTTATAGGTTCTGAGACCAAAATATCCACATGTAGTTAAAAGTTTTAATGACATACCATGTTCCTTATCTCATCAAAAAAGTTTATAAGAGGATCCTCTAATTGATCCATGATTGAGTTATTTGGATTAATATTATAATAACATAAATTAATGGTATTATAGATAATAACATATATTCTAGGATTCAAAAGGTTCTAATAACACTTGTTAGAGGTAACAAAAATGATAAAGGAATCCCAACCCAATATCTCCATGCTTAAATATTTGAAATATGCACAAACTAAAAATGAAGAACAATGGGAAACTAGAGTATCTTATAAAAAATTCACTATTGTTTCCATATTTTGTGCTTGATGATGATCACCAAGATATAATAAAAAATATTCTTCCATATGTGGTGTATCTATAGGCTAGATATGAATCATTTTTTATATAGATAAAACTCCACTTCTTATCATGGTGTTCTAGCATGTCGTATATAAAGAAGGAAGATGAGAAATCTTCAGGTTCCAGGGAATCTCAACCAAACATCAAGCTAACCATTTTATCCTACCATCTCATAGTTCTATCCTTTATAAATCCATTTAGTATTATCCTTAGAAGATCATAAATTTACTCCTTCATTATAATTCATGAGTAAATTAAATATCCACTTGACGCATTACATGCACGAAACTCCCTTGCATTACATCTCATGTAAATATTTTTAAATGATATCTTACATGGTAAGGTCACTTAGACGTTAACTCTTAATGTTAAACCACCCAAATAATCAAAGGTGGTGTCCAAATATTCTATTCTATGTGATATAGAAAGTTTTAATTTATGAATTTCATATCAATACCCCTATATGACATGCCTTTTTGTATTTTACGACTGAAAAGGCAGTTGCATGAAATCATATTTCATTCCTTATAATATGAACCAATCATAAAATAGTTGAAATTTGACATATGGATATAGATTTATAGACATGGTCAGGCTTCACCATAGTTATAGGCCACCTTTATCCATGGTCACTGCCATACCATGTACATAGTGGGGGGGATGGTCAATAGACATGGTAAGGTTCAAAATAATAATAAAATATATATAAATAATCTTTCATATATATATATATGTGTGTGTGTGTGTGTGTGTTTATATCAGATAAATATATTAATAGAGTAGTATAGGTGTTTGACTTATATAGGATAGATAAGAGTTTCAAACCCACTGATGTCGATTATTTTATTATCCTATAAACATGGGCATGGTGCCCATAGCTATAGGGTCCCCTAGATAGAGGATATATCTATAAGAAATTCCCATGGATATATCCCCAATATCCCATGGCTATAGCTCTAAAGACTATATAAATAGTGATATTCCCCATGGGTGTCCAAACTATGGCTATACCATATAGCCATGGTCTGAGTGTCTATATCCATAGGTATAGAATTTGGTTATAACCAAAAAAATTTCAGGTGGTACCTTATGATTATCTATAGAAAAATATTTTTATCATGCTTTAAGATATGAAATTTCATAAAATGAGATATAACTAATTTTATTCTATATAAAAAGTCCTTAAGTTATATTATATACTTTAATATCCCACTTTTAGTAAATCCTAAATGACATTGTGCCATTTCACAAAATACTATATCATATATGATAACTTGTGAAATAATATGCAAAAATCTTTTGAATATCTTCCAAAACACTTTTGGAAAATTATTATTAACTTTTCTATGTATAACATCATGTGAAATACCTTTTGAATGTCTATTAAAAACCTTTTTGGATAAACTCTAAAACACTTATAGAGAATCTTTATTAGTCAAACTCAATCCATATGAAGTCAACCACAATATTTAAACCCACAAGACTTCATAATATTAGCAACAAATAAACCCTCATTCCATAAATATAATCAAAGAGTTTCCTCTAAAAAAGTATTAATTCTACTCAAGATATAAAGGGATCTTGTGTGATCTCCCTTAAACACACGTATCTCTATACCCATTTCCACTAATTGTATCACATGCTAGAGTGCATTCTCATAAATTCCTTTTATCCAAGACATCAAGTGACCATGGGAAATATATTATGCTAATCCCATATAGATAGATCATATATTCTCAACTTTCTGAGAATAAACTAACTTATTCAATGAATAAATTACATATCACCCACCTTTATGGATGAACACATCACATATCCCTCGTCTAAATAGATAATCATATCATATGAACTATATAGGTCTGGTCGTACACTTTTAGTCTATCTCAATTGAGGACACAAATTTCATAATCATCATATGAGAGAACAATTCCCATCTTGGTTGAGCTTCAACTGATGGAATGATCTGTATCATACCTAACCAACCCTTAATTATCTAATCCTCAAAGATTGTATAAGGAAGGAATCGAAGTATGAAGGTTCTCATACTAGGTATCTTGACAACATTAGGTAATGGAGACTATAAATATAATCTATTCACCCCTATTATACCAAATACATAGTGTATGACCCTCCATGTGGTATACTTAGTGGGTCATCTAGTGAAAAAAAATAATTTTTCCCTCATGAGTACATTTCATATCTCATATAAGAATCCTATGCATGTTTGACCTTAACATTTCTTCATAACATAAAATACTTCATGATGAACATTGGTTAGAAATAACTCAAAGTCATACTTTGGGAGGTCAATTATCATTACACATTAAATGTATATCAATATATATATATACATACATACAATGTGAAATATGGATAAAATATTTATTCCCTTTTATATGACTGATTTTTTATTCCTAAAACTCTTTTATAAATACTTAACAAAACCCAATATAAATACTTTTCTATCATATCATATATTATAGACTACCATATTAGCCTTTTTTTGCTACAATATTTGAGGTTTTTTTTATTCATTACATCTATATTTAATTCTTACCACATCTAAATGTAACCACTTGATAAAACACTCCCACTAAACTCTTTAGTAAGTAACATCTATAATGAAAAAAAGTTTGATAATGGTGAGATTTAGGAATCAAATTCCTAAAGTCTAACTCCTTAAACATATTTAAAACTTCTTACCTACACAATATAAAATGTTACAATGAAAAAAAAAATTATATAGTTAAAACACATTCTAAATTTAACATCTAAATCCTTGGAACCCTTTAAATAAAACATCTCCCTTGAGATATATTGGTGAATAATGTAACTATTTATATTATTAGTTACCAGCGTGGCCTAAACTTCTTTAGGATAAATTGATATTTACTTTTTTATGGTAAATAAATGAAACTCTTTATATTTAATTTCCTTCATATTCTAAAAGTATTTTATTATATTAAGTTTAATTCACTTTGTAATTTGATTGGAATAATCCTACTTAGAAATATTGAAATTCACTTTTCATGATAACTAAAAGTAACCTTCATATTTTTCTTTATAGTAACATGTCCTAAAATATTTAGGATATTAAGTGGAAATAACTTAATTTTAAACTGGTGTAAAATTTTATTTTTTAACTTTGTACTTATCGAAGTTCAAACATACTATCACTATCCTCTTAAAAACTATTTTCTTCTCAGAATATCAAGATAAGATCCGAAAACTCTTTGGTGTTTGAGAAATAACTCTTATTTATTATTAGTAGGAATATTTAACAAATAAAATATTGTTTTCATATCATATATGGTATTATATATGTGTTGGAACCAAGGTTACCTATAGTTAAGGTTGAAAAAATCTAGGTCTTATTCAGAAGAATTTTAAGAAACTGAGGATGGATTTACATGGATGGTAAAGATAGTAGGAATGTTGTGTTTGTTGTAAATTCAATTTATAACTACTCTACTTGTATAATCAAGGAGTCTGGAGACAAAATGAGATTTTTTAGGAATCATTATTGTAACTGGTCTTTCCAAGTATCTATTAGAGTTTTAATCTATTGTAGATTATGTGTGAAGCATATTTTTTTATGGGAGTTAATTTTCAGCAAGTATTTTCACATTCAGGGAAAAGGATGGTTTTTTGTGAAATTTTTATGTTTATAAGTTAATTAGAGGATATTGAATGTATATTTTTATGTAAAGGAAGGATATTCACACTATTCAGTTAGTTTTATACAAGTTAGGTTTTGTTATAATCAGGATTCATGCTAGTCAGGTGTCGTTCTAGTTAGGCATCATGCTAGTCAGGTAGTTTCATTCTAGTCAGGTGTCATGGAAGTTGAGCTCCACGAATAGGGTGCAGTGAAAACCAGAAGTATTAAGTATTTATCAAAGGTTCATATTTTCTTATAAATACCATCCAATCCATTTATTAATGATACGAACAAATATTTATAGAAGTAATAAATTCTTAGTCCTCACATAAGTTGGTTTTTTGAAGATAATTCCATGAATAGGATTGATCTAAGGTAGCAGTGAAGGGAAAGTTCCATAAATAGGGCTGAGAAAAGGTAGTTTCATGAATATAGTTCTACAAAAAGTGATTAACGA
Organism: Viscum album; assembly: GCA_963277665.1. Lineage (NCBI taxonomy): Eukaryota > Viridiplantae > Streptophyta > Magnoliopsida > Santalales > Viscaceae > Viscum > Viscum album. Next base: position 500,707,053 of record OY728140.1, read on the forward strand.
AGGTAGTTATGCAAAGATAGTTTCCCAAATAGGTTTGAGTGAAGGAATCTTCATGAAGAAAGTTCCTCAAACATACTTTAGAGAACATACTTCAGAAAATCATACCTAAGAAAAGGCACCTGATTGAAAATTTATCAGGTAACATACCTAAGTGAAGACCATGAAGTAGTTTCATAAAATGTGTTATTTGAGTGAAGGATTTTATATAGTGAACAATGCAACACATATAATTCACGCACTTATTGCTAGTGGTTTTTCTAGTGATTGAGGAGTTCATTGGAGAATCATATTCTAACTACCATAATTCAAATAAAATTAAAAAATCTTGATAATATGGAAGTGACATACATATCAATAAATTGATAAGACGTGATTATAAATAAGTTATTAGAGTAGTAGTTAGTGTAATTATTTTAAGGGAGGTAGTTCTCTATTCCTTAAACTCATTTATAAAGGTAATAATACTAGCATGGGGTGAATATGTCTAATAAATTATATCCACAAAACTAATGTAACAATGTGTATTTTATAATATCAACAATTTATTAGTGTTTCACCTTATATATAGTTTATAGATATGAACCTAGTAAAATTGGTGCGCCTTGTATTAATTTATACATTTTCATTTTTTGTTGATGGGAAATTAACTTCAATGGGTTTAATGAGTTCCTACTAACATCAAGACAATATTTTACATGAAATGAGAAACAATTCTCATGTAAAGACTTGTATTTTCCATGTAATTTTTTTTAATTATATGAAATTATTTCGAGACCATGAAATCTGACGGCGCGTGATTCCGAGGCCCAGAGTGCCCAGAATGATTCGTTAAAGTTTTTTTAATCTTTAATTAGCGCATGTAAGCAGTTTTCCTAAAAAAGTAAAATAACTATTAAACAGTTTCCTAGATTAGAAATTTGAGGGCACCGTTGCATTTAAGATGGTGATTTTACCTTAGGTGCGACTTAAGTTTAGTCGGCACAGGCTTCTGGTGAGAAAACCTAAAAATTGCATAACCATAAATAAAATAATTAAATAAAGTTATTTTATTTTTCAAATGCTTATAACTCACGAATGGTGACTCGAATTAAAAATCTGAGACCGTCGCTGAACTCTTTAGGGTATGCTTTCTTTAGGAAGACACTAACATTGTCTAGTCTGGGCCACCAGTGAAAGTTAGTTTTTGGCTGTAAATAAAATAATTAAGTGACAATTATTTTATTGTAAAATCCATAACTTCTAAACGGTAACTCGGATTGAAAATATGAGAGTATCGTTGAGTTCCTTGGGGAATTTTCTCCTTATCCAGAGCCTAACCTTGACTTTAATGGGTCAAGGTTGAACATTATTAATTTATTGAACTTTTTTAAGGTACGTTCAGTAAACGGGTGAGCGGAGTTTTCGAAATTTTGAACCGATGATCAGATTAAAAAAATGAGGGAACCGTTGAATCTGCAATACCGGGATTCACTTAAGAGAGAATTTACTTTGACCGTAGTATGTCTAGAGAAAAAGTTAAGTTTTGTGACCTTTTAAAAGAAATGAAATAAAATAATTTTATTATTTAATTTTCTTTCTTCTCCACTAACGGACAAGAGGAGTGTGGGACCCACGATGTGTCAAGACAATAAATGGATTGACCTGTCAATCTTAAGTAACAACATCATTGGGTAATTAAAAAGGTTTCTAATTAATGATCCCCCATTAATTCCCCACGTCGTTACTTACCCTCCCCCTCACCTATTTATATAGAGCCTGGGGAGAGGTGTCAGCACAGCTTCGCCAAGAAACAAAGTGGTGAAGGAGTGTCGTGATGTCGAACCCTTAGAGTAAAGATCTGATCCCAATGGGAGGTAACGGGTGACACTGAACCATGAACCGAAGGAAGAAGTACGAGCAGTGTCATTGGGAACCTGTTGCGGGAACGAAGAACACAACCCACCTTCAAGCGCGGATGTTCTCCAATAGATTTATGAGGTAGGGGTTTTGATTCTCGTTTATGTCAAGTGAATTTATTTTACCCTTTATCCTCCCCCTTATTATGATCTAACTCAGAGTTCATGGGCCTAACAAACCAGAACCAGACCCTCCGCTACTTTGCTACATCCTTGCATTCCCCATGGAATACCTCCAGCGCGGCGACACCGACCGGCAACGAAGAAGGTGTGCGCCAACACACGTCGTAAGAGGAGGCTGCAACACAAATTCGTGGTGGTCATTGGAACAGCTGGCACCGGCCAGCCATGGAGGTGGTGTGGTGCACCATCATGCACTGCCGGTGAGCATAGGGACGCGAATCGTCAGCCACGGCGGACGGAGGAGGCGGCCGACACATCGGTCGGCCGCAGAAGGGGAGGCAGCGTGACCAGCGTGCCATCAGAGAGTGGGAGAAGCGGCGTGACCAGTGCACTACTGGAAAGAATAATTCGAGCCCTAAGCTATGGCGAAGGAGGAACCCATCGCGTGGGTTCCGCGATGATCGGGCGGCAACCACGTGGTGTCGCCGTTTCACGAAACCGAACGGCCTCTGGGTTGTTCAGGATACCCAGGGGGACACGCTTCCCCCCTCGCCAGCTCAGGAGGAAAATAGTCAGGTCACCCCCTTGTGGTCCACACCCTATGTGGCCGGGCCTCCCCCTTCCGATCCGTGACATACGTGGGCCAGGCTGCCCCCTTGCGGGCCGCACCCTACGCGGGTCGGGTCGCCCCCTTGTGGGATGCCCTTTTGCGGGTCGGGCCACCCTTTGTGGGCCACCCCCTTGTGGTCCGGGTCAGACCTTGTCCCAGTAGGCCAAGCCCCCTGTGGTCCATCCCAAACCGTGTTGGGCCAGGTCAGTCCAACCACGTCGGTCTGATTGGGTCAGATAGGACCCAGGCCCAATCGGACCAAGAAACACTTAAAGGGCCATGTCTTGAGAACCGGACGTCCATTTGAAAAACCGTCTACAGCATTGGTATCCTTAGATCGGGAAGGTCCTTTTGGTATACTCCTCTTGAGTTTTGGAGAAAGTTGGAGTACAACCGGTTTGGATCGAACCCAAATCCAATCAGGCTCCCGAAACTAAAACGCTTATAACTCACAGATCGGGTGTCCGATTGACGCACCGTCTGCCGCATTGGAACCCTTACGACATGGAGGTCCTTTGGGATAGTCCTTTGTAAAGATTAATGGAGTTCAAGGTTAAATTGATATCTCGAGGGTAGATTCTACAAAACTCAAGTGCACCGAGTGCGAGGAATCCAGTGGCTGGCAGTGAGGCGGAGGCTGGAGACAGATCATACGGAGGTCAGCTCTTATCAATCTTATGTGGGTCAGTGCATACCGATCTTGTGTGGGACAGATCATGTGTGGGTCAGTGCTCATTGATCCTATGTGGGTTAGAGTATACTGATCCTATGTGGGTCAGATCCAGTGTGGGTCAGCGCTCAGTGATCCTATGTAGGTCAGCGCATACCGATCCTATGTGGGTAAAATCTTGTGTGAGTCATTGCGGGGGTTAGTACCTATCGACTCTGGGTGGGTTGGATCTTGTGTGGATCATTATGGGGGTTAGTACCTATTGATCCTGTGTGGGTCAGACTCCATATGGTTAGAATCAGTGCCTCTTGACAGAATAAGATGATCTGGCTTCGTGAATAATTATTTGTACTTCTATACCTCACTGAAAACTTGGTTTGAGCTAAGACTCATTTTTAACTAAGTCTTTTACCTATGTGGTACTTTTATATTCATGGTGATATCTTCATGGTGATTCATGTGTGGTACTTTCACCTTCATGGTGATATCTTCGTAGTGATACCTATGTGGTATTGTTACCTTCATGGTGATATCTTTGTGGTGTTACATGTGTGGTACTTTTACCTTCATGGTGTTTTCTTCGCGGTGTTACCTGTGTGATACTTTTACCTTTGTGGTGTTATCTTTTTGTTGTTTCCTTTTTGATATTATTCCCTCATGTATGAGACGAGTATATCTTGATAACTTAAGTATATCTATGGGCATATACATAAGTAGAGTTGTTGACTGCTTTGTGCTTTGTGATTGAGCCTTGCTTTGTGGTTTTTCCTTCAGGTAACTTTAGGAGACCTATGGGGTCTCGGGGTCCCTACTGAGTATCGTTATACTCACCCCTACATAGGATTCGCCCGCACCTTGTTGTGTCTTCTACAGATGACGTAGAGTATTGATTGAGATTTGAGAGAGCTGGGACCAGGTAGTACGCGGAGAAAATGGGAAGACGTGGAGTGTTGTGGAGGCGATCTGTACCTACCCTTCAGGTAGGATCCTTGGAGGATGACCCAGGAGATATTTTCCCTTTTTCAGTGGTATTTTACCTTTCAGTTGTACTTGTAATTTTACATTTGGGATTGTATTCTGACTCCTTTACTTTTAACACTCTTTTTACTACAGCAGTTTTCTTTGTGGTTGCATCTTGTTTCATTCTACTATGTGTGTTTGTACAAGTTTAAAGGCAATGTCTTCCTGTTTTAGGGATACGCCTTTCCAGTGATAGTCTCTGACCCCTGGCCTATGGAAGGTGGGCTTGGGGTAGTCACGGCATGGGCCCCGGGGTACGGGTCGTGACATATCACCCCATTTTACACACATCTTAGGGTATATTGAGTTGTTATAATATGTTTTGAGAGTTTTAATTTGAAAAGAAAACTATTTCTTAAAATAAATGACTGATGGATGATGGGAATACATTTACTCACATTTTAATAAATATCTAGATAAATGCTTTATCCTAGATAACACATTTTTATCCTTCTCTACTTTTTAAAACATGTTATAGAATCTTATGAATCATAAACCATGTGTATATAATTAATCATCTCATTTTTCTCACAACAAATCTCTGTAAATGAATAAATTATCTTTTCATATAATAGAAATGAGATAAAGATACACATCCTTTGTTTATATCCATTTTATCTTGATAAATTCCTTTAAATTCAAATATTTTATATTGTAACTCTTTTCTTCATCACTTTGAATGAAAATTACAATATCTGCCAAATTTTCTCATGATTTTGAAAACATGTATATTTAAAACACTTGTAAAGTCTACATTTGGTATCACATACCCTTAAAAATAAAATAATTTATTTTTATAACACTAACATATGAAATGGAAATTCCATAGAGTTTCTAAATCCCCTTTAGTTATCTTAGAAAATTCTATCCTATGGAATCATTACTCATTCCTTCTTGATTTCACCTTAAGGTTTTAATGAATTTGATTGGCCACTTAAAGAAACTTCATTGGACAATCCAACTAAATTTCCTTCTTCAAATTAAATTTTCACCCACTAGTACTATCTAAATAGCATAATAACCTAGTTTATCTATTCTCAAAACTTTAGAATATCAGGTAAAACATTATTGAATTCATTCATCTTGTTTAAAAATTTCCATAGAAGACAAAAAATTTAATTCCTTAAATATAAAAAGCCTTAGGGAAACATTTAGTCTCACCAAGTCATTTAAAAACTCAATTATATTGAGTATCATTTTACCTACCAAATTTCTCTCCCCAAATTCATTTTTATTTTATTATCTAGATAAATTAATTTTTTAACTATATTGATAGGGAATCTTTACATGACTCAAATTCCTAAAAATTACATGAATTGAGGTCCTAGAGGTGCAAAGACCAAGAGAAGTGGACCAAAGGACCCAAACCAGAAAAATCCCTTCCGATATTGCTGTCATCCACCTATGCCTAGCTATCCTCTAAACACTCCATGTCAACCATGGAATCTCATACACCGCCATTTATAAGTAATTCCATATAATTTTGTAATATTTATTTAATATTATCGAATAAATTATAATCAATACTTCATAAAATTTTCTTAATTAATTATAAACTCTTTATAATTAATTAATTTATAAATTCTATATATTAATAAAAAACCTCAAAATAAATTTTTATCAATATTTATAAAAAAGTTATAAATAATGAAATCCAATTCATAATTTAATTTTTAAGAAAACTATTTTTTTTATCATTTAACTATATTTTATGATCCTAGGGGAGTCATAGAATATGAATGATAAACCATAGATCAATGAGCTATCAATGATACTTTATGACTACTAGTCATATAATCAAATATGATATACTAACAGGTTGTTATCATCCATATTTTATTATAGATAGCCCAATCATCCCATAAAACATCACATATTATATTATCTGATTCATAGAGATATTATATTAACAATAAGATACTATTTTGTAGCAAAATGTGTCATGAAAATCATATTTTATGATATATCAATATCATATGAAAAGAAAAAAACAAATCAATGGATTTGATCTGTGATGCAGATTATGATATCATATATCCCATATAGTAAAAAAATAGAAAAATGATACAAAAAATCATATTTTATTATAGAAATATGATATGAAATATTATTTTGAACATATTTATTTTTCATATGATTAAAAAAATCTAAATGCACAGTTTTCTTTCCAATGATCCTATAGTCGAGTGGTACAGGCTTATGTTATGCATCCATGAGGTTGGGGGTTTAATTCTTAATGACCTCCCATTTGGGGGGTGTTTTCGACACTTTATTTGGGGTGCACCACAGTCGCATATTTGAATATGTGCTGGCGTCGCATTTTGTTGCCCTGTATTCCTACTTTCCAAAGGCGGCCAGATTTCATCACTTTCAATGGAGATTTATGCTCCTTGATCGAAATGGGATGATGGAATGTTAGTTCCTCATTCCATGGATTCCTCCTCAGAACTCATCTCCTAGTCCATTTCTCCCTCATAGAGTTAAGTCATGTTCATGGAACTCATTCTCAATGCCATCTCTTTGTGGAAATCTATTAATTACGCTGCTTCTATCTGGAAATTCTAGTGGGTCTTGGTAGGGAAGAAACCTTCAGTCAAGATTATAGTCACATTGGGAATCCCTAGTATGTATGGATACTAGGAACATTGGTCACTTGTATTCTTCCCCATGGGGGGCATGTCATGGAGTCATCTTAGGTGCATAACCCAAGGCATCTCGTGTCGATCATGAGGTATCTAACACCAAAGGAGAATATCTTCCAAGGATTTTACCTCATGCATCACATGTTTTTCAGGAGGTATCTGATGTCATAGGCACATATCTTACAAGTATTTTACCTCAGGCATCCTATTTTTATAATGATGTAGTTGATTTCATAGGCGCATATCTTCCAAGTTTTAATCTCAGGCATCCCATGTTTAGAATGAGGTATCCATTTAGGGTCACAAGTTTAACATCTTGTGGAGATAGAAGGTGTATCCCTAGGAGGGAAGATATCACACCATGAATATGCATCCCTGGGAAGAGGAATTGTGAATATTTACCAGATGGATGGATCAGAGCACCAGTGGAAAAGAATCTAGGAGGTGTGTCCCATAAAGAAAAGATTTCACACCATAAAGGCTTATCAGAATACCCTTTGAGGTGGATCAAGGAGGTGAACCCCTAGAGGTGGCACCTAGGTTTACTATTTGTTGGGATTGAACCTCATAGAGGCATTCTATGTACCATTTCTAGAAGGTAGGAATAAAAACCCATATAGTTTGATGTTGTAGTTTAAATTAGTGTGATAGGACTGGTCCATGCAGTTTAGCATAATGCGGTAAGGACGCTCCTTCTGCAAAATCAGCATCATTGAGGGATGGTGTGGGGATTATTCATGAAACCTTCCCTTTAAAAGATGGTTTCTCTTGGTTGGACTAAGTTTGAGTCTAATTTATGGAGCTTCCTGAGGGATGCTAGGAGCAACGATGATGCGGATAGGGATTATGTGTGGAAGAGGCCCAAGGGGACCCAGAGAAGATTTGGTCTCCAGGCTGAAGAATTTGAACTGGCTCTCCAGCATGAAATTCACCTCTCGTGCATGAAAAATATGGCTCTCAGGTACTAAATTTTTTATGCCAGGTCACCCGGGGGTCTGCCTTTGCACGAGACCACTCGGGCTTGATCCTTGTCTAAATCCCACCGAGCCCCTTCCCCCGCACGCAATTAATTCCAATTGTACATAATCAGTTCTTCAGTGCGCAATTCCTTTTGTGCGCCGCCCTGGCTGATTTCTCATGAGGAATTCCTTTTGCACGCCATCACGGCCTTTTTCGCACACGCCGCCCATTTGTGCGTCGGTCCGACCATTTTTCACGCAACTGCCCCTTTTGCGCGCAAGCCTCCCGCCTTGTGCGCCCATGATGTCCCTCTTCCAGACATCATTTTCGGGTGCCTCCCATGCCCAAAGCACCTTCTCCATACACTCTTTTCTTGTACATCCTCCTAGGTTCTCACAAAGTAACTTCAAAGTCACATGGACGATACTGGCTGTTGCATTGTTTCACCTCATGCTTCTTCGCATAGGCATGCTAACGGCTATTACTTCTTCACATAGCCATGATAACATGGACCCCCCAATGGTTCCCTCCATAAAACCCCCTATCCATAGTGTCTCCTGTCCCTTATCTTCACCAAGGTGCAGAGAGTACTGATTATATAAGTCCTAGGGGTGTAGAGCGAACCCACCTTGTCCGAGCTGCAGAACGCTAAACTGCCAAGCACCATCGTCCTCAGCACATGATGTTAAACTGTGACCTCACCCTGTGCCTCGCACGTGGGGTGCCCCCACCTTTTACATTCTTTACGCCCACTGGTCTCCACGGGAGTGATATCATTCCTCACATGTAATGAGATCCTCTTTATCAGAGCGGCGTCTGTCCATGGGGAAAGGGAAACCACCTTGGTTTAAGCCCCTATCTTTTCTTGCAGGAGGCAGCATCCCTGCCCCTCCTTTTTTCAGTGCCAAATCCATATCCCGCTGGGATTTTTCATCATCAGGCCTCCATCTTGGAGTAAGTACCAACCTCTTTGGGCTTCTAACCACGCATAAGCCCCTATTTCCTCTCTGGGTTGCGATCACGTGTAAGCCCCACTCCACTTCCCACGGACGCACGTTTCGCGATGTGATCGTTAGGTCTATAATGTATCTTGTTTCTCACACTGAGCATGACTCACATGGGCTTACAGAGAGCATCAATCATGACATCATCTCTGGGCATCCTAGATTATAAGCCCCACACCCTCTGAACTACGTGGTCTCTGATCCTTGTCGAGTCAAGGTACGTAGGAAGCCTCCCTGAGGTTCAAGCCCACCACCATCTATTGGTCCTGAAAATTCACATCGGTGCACCAAGCCCCCATACTTGAACTACATGGTCTTTGATCTGTGCCAAGGCAATGTACATAGGAATCTTCTCTGAGGTTCAATCCCACCACCCATTGGTCACTCTGACCCCATTCACATTGTTTAATCAACACTTTGGGTTTCCTCAGAGCGTAAGCCCCAAATTCCCCCCATGAACTATGAGGTCTCTGATCCTTGACAAGGAGAGGAACGTAGGAATCCTCCACGAGGTTCAAGCCCACCAACCATTAGTCGTTCTGACCTCCTTCACGTCGGTTCTCCCCCATCCTGCATGACGTTAAACTGTGGACCCCAATCAGTGGTAAGCGGTTATTTTCCCCAGTCAGCGGTAAGTCGTTGCACACAAAACCCATCCTGAACTACAAGGAATTTTATCTTTTCCAAGGCAAGATACGTAGTAATCCTTCCTGAGGTTCAAGTCCACCATCCACCTGGACCTCAGATCCTTATTCACATCAGTTCACTAACTCATGCCCTACCAGAACTACATGGTCTTTGATCCTTTCCAAGTCGAGGTACGTAGGAAGCCTCCCTGCGGTTCAAGCCCACCATCCATAGGTCATCCCGACCATCTTCACGATGGTTCGACCTCATCCAAAGGTAATTCTTTGTCACTCCGTTTAGCGGTAATCCATTGGGACCTCAATCAGCGGCAATCCATTTTCACTCCATTCAGTGGTAAGTCGTTGTCATCCTCATTTAGTAGTAATCCATTAGAACTCCAACCAGCGGTAAGCCGTTTTCAAGATGAATTACATTCACCGAACTACATAGACTTTGATTACTTAACGTGAGGATACATAGGAAGTCTCTTCGAGGCTCAATCCTAACTTCACTGTCTCCCTTGCGATGGTCCCATCTCGTTCACCATCCACTTTATTCATCCACCCATCATCTATCCTGATTCTTACCCAGACCGCCACATCCCAGTGGGATCATGCCACCTCATACTCCATTCCATTTAATAGCATTCATGAATCCAACCACATGTTGTCCCCAATATCGGTGTTCTATCTAGGGGTTTCACCCATCTGATCCACTCTAGTCAGTGTTCTGATCAGTCTGATCCATCTTCGTTGGACGTTAAACTTGCGGCATACCTTGTGTTAAACATAGGAAGCTGAGGAAAACCTCAGATACATGCCTATGGAATATGACTCCCTGCGTTCGATGTGGGATGCCCCGGGCTTCCGCACCCTCGACAATCCCTATAATAAGGGATAGAAGACAAACACACCAATGTCCTAGCGTCCAGACATGCCAGTGATTCCCAACATGACTACTCCCCTGACTGAAGGTTGTTGTCCTGACCAAACCCCTTGGAATGTCCTGACAGAAGCAGTGTAATTAACTGTTGTCCATGAATATATGGTGCTGGGAAGAGTTTCACAAACAACGTATTAAATCTATAAGGGAGACCTAGACAAGGTGACAAGTTCCATGGTGGAATCCATAGAAGGAAGAACTGACACCCCATCATCCCATTTTGATCAAGTAGCAAACATCCCTGGATAAGAAGTGGATGTCACCTGCCTTTGGAAATCAGGAATGTGGGGCAACAGACCACGCCACCATCCTCCCCAAAAGAGACGGTTGTGCGTGCCCCGGCAAAAGCATCGGAAACAGAAATGGTGAAAACGACGTGAATTTATTCTCCTCAATATAGAGATTAGTATTGCTCGAGGAATCAATGGATTGATTTGTCACTGGATCTAGTTATCCGTCACCGGGTCCCGCTAAGAAAATAGCAGGCCTGGCGTGAAACTCACCCGAATTTGGGGAAGTAGAACGTTGGAAATCCCGTTCTGCGACGTTGTCAGCATGGATCCCTTGTACCGATCATGGAAGATGGAATGGCGATGTGGCATTGGTCGTCAATTACTTTTTCTTTCAGCACTGATGAGTTAATCTCCCTACTTCTCAGGAATTAGGTTGCTGCATGAGGGACGCGATCACCGTCTTCCCAATGACGTAGGGGTAGGGGCAGCACCAACACGACGTTCCCACATGGCTTTACCTCTTCCATGACGGCTTCTACATCTACTAATATGGGGTGCCCAGGCCCCCTCTCCCCATATGAGGTCATCTAATGAAGGGTGATCAATAACCTTGTGCTCTGTTACAAGGAGGAGGGCATAATCCCAACCCGAGATATGGCCCGCATGGACTTGGAGGCATACGCGCCTCGCCGTCAACGCCGCCCCCGAGGGCTACATATGGAGCCATTTCCCCCCACCCTGACATACAATCGTTTTAGGAGCCTATCGCCAGAGCACTTCGAAGACTCCTGGTCATACGCAGATGAGGTAGGTGAGGTCAGGGTTAGCCCGGTCAGAGTCCCATTCTAGAGGCTCCCAGCGAGAACTCCCACCAGGCTGCATCAGCACCGCTGCCTGGTCTTGCTGGATGAGGAGCAGGTAAGCTACATACCTGCACCACAAGTTCTGGTTCGTCTGACCCAACGCCAGCGTCGGGCGCAAGCTTAGGATGCCGCCAAGGGGCGTCAACATCGGCAGCTACTATGGCCCGAGCCACTGCCAACACATATCGTCATTTCCCCACATACACTGAGAAGGGTCACTTATATGCCCAACTAGGATTGAGGCCCCAACCACCCCAAGGGCAGGCTGGGTCGAGTCTCTTGGTAGTTGGCACAAGCAGTGGTCGTCGCGAGCTAACCCGCAGTGATGCCACCCAGTACGGAGGTCCTTCCCGTACCGATACCACAGAGAGTGTTGGCCTTCCCCGCTTCGAGGCTAGGCATGGAGGTCTGCCCCATGCCACCCTCAATCCTAATGAGGGCCTTCCTCACGACGGTGACACTCGGTATGGAAGCCTCTCTCGTGCCCATTACACTAGGTATGGAGTCATTTCTCATGCCCCCGACCCCCAGTGCAGGGGAATTTCACATCCGGTCTCTCTTAAATGTGGGAACCCTACCCATATACTTTCAGCAGCCGGTGAAGGTCCTCCTCACCTCAGCAACCAGAGGGGTGAAGGCCAGCCTCACTCCACCCACACCCAGCATGGAGGTCTTGCCTGTATTCAGCTAGACTGGTACGAGGACCCTTCTCATACTGAGGTCACCAAGAAAAACAAGCATGGAGGTCCTCCCCATGCTTTTGCGAGTTATAGAAGAGGCATTTCCCGCTCTAGAACTACCCATAGAGGTCCTCCCCATGTTCCCTTTGACATTTTTCCTGGTGCTCCTCGCACGCCGGCTTTCTCGGGTGGAAACCCTCTCCGCCCCAGCACCTATGCAGCCAAAGGACCCTGTGTCAAAAATCAGTTGTCCCGAGGAGCCACCCAGGGGAAGGAGGTGGGTTGTTTCCACCATAATAAAAATTATGGGAAGGTCCGGACAAAGATCAAATAGTTTTTCTTCTCATACTCTGAAGCGGAGTACGACTCAGCACGGGAACCCTCATATCGCTCATCCGAGTAAAGGGTTGGGGCAGGAACAAGGCGCATCAGCCTAGTACTCCCAGAATGTGAGGTCCATAGGATTACCATCTCCCTCCGCAAGTATATCCAAGAGGATGAAAATATGGTGAGCCCGCAGGTTGCGGTTGTGCAATCACCGCCATCGTCACCGGAAGTGCTCTCTACCTCAATAAGAGATCACAGAGGGCTATTCTGGGGAACAATGGCAAGTGAGAAGCATCGCATCCTATCATCGGTAGCCCTATCCCCTGATCTAGGAACTGCGGCCATCAGCCCATCTTATCACGATGTAGTGGCCAGGTCGCTACACTCTTCGGAGGACAGCCCGAGAATCGGCGGCCAGTCCACCCACTCGTCGTACTCTCCACCGACAAGCATGTCTTCCCAGTGGTCTACCTCAGTGTCATTGTCAGTTCCTCAGCCACCCCCAATTGACTAATGGGGAAATCAAGGTCCAGAACCTGAATCTGAGTTGAGGAGCTTATGGAACATCCTCACAGCGGACCACTTCCCTGAGATGTTCTGGCCCGTGGCAGCACCAAATTTCCATGCACCGGAATCCCTCACCCCAGAGGAGGTTGAATGTGTCCTCCAAACCCTTTGGGCAATGAACATTTTCCTTCATCATCAGTGGGTGGTTTATCCTAGGATCCAAGTGAATCTAGAAGAGATTGGTGAGCAATGTCGTCTAGTCGATCTGGCTGCGCTCCCTATGGCCCAGCGCCCTGAGTCACCAGGTCGCCATAAGGCCCTCCAACAATAATGCATTCAGAGTATCAAGATAATCTGCAAGATCGTCAAGGAGGCTTCCCCCATATATAGATCCATGACTGGGGGTAGTATGTTGCCCTCCTCTTTAGTCCTATATGGCAGTAGCCCGACCTGCTAGGCGATATTGAGGATATTCCCCCAAGAAGGGTCACAGTCAACATGGATGAAATAGTAGACTAGGAGGATGAGTTTGATCTTATTGATGGGGACTTACCCCCTGAGGGTGTACCACCACTATTGGACCCATCGGGGAGGGTTACGTGCCATCAATAGAACCTAATAGGTCTCCCTGCACCCACTGAGGCATCGGTACTCAGTCGGAATTCAGGTAAGGGCAAAGATCACATCAGAGCTTCCAAGCACTCTGACCCGTCTGCCTCAGTGCATAAGATGGAGGAGGATCCTGGAAAGGCCACGTTGCGCCCACAACTTTCCGAGCAGAAGAAGTTGGTCGATGACCTCCTGGATGAACGTGCCGTGGAGTGACATCCCGACTACAGAAATTCTAGGCCAGTACAACAGGGGCAGGAACAACTTCCCCTCGGTGAGCTACCTCCAGGAAACCCTGATCATGTTGCTCCCACCAACAGGGTCGAAGACGAAGCTTACAGCAATAGGGCATGGTATGTCTCACCAAACCCTCCGGAATGATGCAAAAATCCAAGGGACCTAGCTCAAGCTCCCCTATCCACCCAAAGGGTCGTGCCGCCAGCCAATCCACGAGCCGTTGAGCCTATTTACCATGTTGAAGAACGCGCCAACATGCTTGTAGTTAGGGATACCCAACAGGGACCCCCACCCAGATAATACAATGGCGGCACTCATTTCCCTCCTTGAGGCATTGGAAACACGATAGGTGGAAATCCCACATGATGGAAATCCATACCCAGCATGGGTGGATGATATGTCGGAACCTCCGGGTTTCAGGAATCCCACCTTATCCCCCATTAATGGGATTAGGGACCCACAGCAGCACATGGACCACTTCAACTCAAGGTTTGGGCCCATGTTAGGGACTCTAGTGTGGCAGGAGGCTTCCAAGCTCTGCTGTTTTGTTCAAACATTAGAGGGGTCGGCATTCGTCTGGTATAGTCATCTCCCCGTCAGATTTATAACTAGATGGGAGGACCTTCACAGGTACTTCCTCTACCAGTTCATCTCCACCACATAGAAAACAAGCATCACAGACCTCTTCAAGTGTAAACAAAGTCCTGATGAGCATGTCGCAGACTTTATTGCCTGGTGGAAAGGGCTCACATACTCCCTTGACTTGCCACTAACTTAGGAGAAATTACTAATGATGTGTGTAGGAAATGTTAGAACGGAACTGTTTCCCTCTTTGATAACCCAGAATTACCCTAGGGGATTTAGAGACTTCTCCGATAAGGCCCAGCTCCTGGAAGAAGCCTTTCAACAGGCCAGCCAGGCACGACCGTTGCCTCCCGCAATTCCTGCGAGAAGAGCTGTTAGAGCTGAGCCCACCGCGGTGGCCCAAATAGAGGTCCCCAGACAACTAGCATTATTACCAGTGGATCCACCTCCGCAAACTTGCAAAGGTCCGCCACCACAGGCATAGCCTCTAGCCCAGCAATGTTCGCCTCAGAATCGGCGGGTGCCTCCACGAAATGCGCCGACACCGCCCAGGTGGGACAATCAGGGTCCGCCTCCTCGATAGTCTCCTCTAGATCCTTCTCAGGACCAGGCTCCAAGGGTCCCCTTTCTGGACAGAAGAAACTATACCCTACTCGTTCAACAAGAATTAGGTTCTCGGTTATTTCAGAAGTTCCTTACAACAAGGGATCATGATTTTTCCTGAGTGCAGAAGGCCAGAGGAGGCGAACCTCAATGATCACCCCAACTATTTCCCCTGTCATAGGATCCTGGGGCACACCCTCAAGAAGTGATATGTGTTCAAATACTGGCTACAAGACCAGGTTTATAACAACATAGTCAGGCTGGGCCCAGTCCTAGCATAAGTGGCGAGTGTCTTCGTAAGGCCAGATAGCAGCAGCGACGATGAAGGAGAGTGGAAACAGGTTTCTAACCGCGGGTCCCAGAATTATGAGGACTGGATGGCTCACAAAATGTTCTCCCATTCCAATGGCATCATTCAGGCATGCCTAAATCATCTGGAGCCTTCAAAATTTGTGGTCAACACTTCTTCATCATCATCTCAGTCGGCCCCTTCCCATAAGAGCAAGCATCGGTGGCGTAAGGGAAAGAAATGTGCCCCGACAATACCATCGTTGTCCCACACTCTCGGTGACTTCATGCCCCCTGATATGGGGATTCCTCCAAGAATCTACACAGTAATGGATGACTCTTCAATTGATAGTCAAGGGTATGATTTGGTTAATATCGTGGAGTTTGTAAACCCCTATATGACTCCCGACGATGGGGAACGCCAGGAGAACCTCCCCAACATCCCCAGCTGATGCCAACGTCAGCGGAGCCACGACCATATGGGTCGTCAAGGCACATCATTTCAAACCTCCAGCCAAGATTTGCATGCCACTGAGACCAGATAGTAGGCTCAACGCAGAGCTCAGCACGCGCAGCCTCTTCATCTAATGTCATTAGGCCCGCCTCCACCACCGTTTGTATTGATGGATCAAGTAGAGCCACTTCGACCATGTCGTGGCCATCCTCGCCCTGCTATAGGTTGGTCTCAATCATCCAGCCCTCATTTGGTAGCTACTCTGTGGGCTTCGACTAGTGAATAGCGGGACGTGCCCAGTACCAGTCAGTTGTCGGCCCAGTCTGCAGGGCCTACCATGACTCCTATTATGGAGCGACCTCCTACAAAGAGAAGTTCGCAGCTGGCACAGAATTATGATGTTCTCAAGAAACTTGCCAGCATCCTAAGGAGGATTTCCATCCTTGAGTCCCTTCACCTATTGTTAGATATTCAAGAGGTCCTCACTAAGGATTTAAGAGGCCCCCTCCAGTTTGAGATGGAGGTAGCAGCTGTAGAAGCCTTTCATGCGGAAGCAGTCGAGAAAGCTGAATGTCAGGCCATCATTTCATTATCTGGAGAAGATGAAGGATCCCCCATACAGGGTAACATCCACCCACCGTATATCACTATCCAATTTAACAGTGTGGAAATTTTACGCTGTCTTGTTGACACCGGATCCGGGATTAACCTTATCCCGACACGGACACTATGAAAGCTGGGATTATCCGAAGATGACCTGATTCCCTCCGATTTAAGAATCCAGAGATACAAGAGGATAGATCAATCTCCAGTTGGTAAGATCCATTTGATGACCCAATTCAGTGGCCTAGTTTCCAGCACCGAGTTTATGGTTGTCTCCCAAGACACCACGTACAATGAATTGATGGGAAGACCATGGCTCCACCTACACGCGGCGGTCCCCTCATCATATCACCAATGCCTCAAGAACTCCCTTAATGGTCTAGTAGGTGTACTACAAGGTGATGCATCTACTTTCACCTCTTGTGAAATACGCTATCTAGATGCTGACTATTACAAGAGCAAGGATAAGCAGATTCAGGTTAGTGAGGTCAAACCCATTGCGGTCGCCACCGACCCCTGGGCAGGTCTGGATGACGCCTACGTCTTACCGATCCATCAATTGGATGCCACAACCCCCGACAAGGGGCAATGTTTATTGTCTCTGGTACAAGGGGAAATAATACTCCCAAGTCAAAGAGATGGTGGAGAATCACCTCGTACTCCTACACAAATCAGGCTCAGGTGATCCCAAAGCCTCCTACCCTCATACGGTATCTGGATGTCCACCCCATGGCAACTGCAGTACGTCATACATGTTTGTTTCACCGAGATGGAATTAACCAGCTCAAGACGACGTGCCACTATTGCTTTGATATCATCAAGATTGGCCCCTTGGGCCAAAGACCAGATGGAATTGGGTCAACAGCCTTCATTACTATGGTTTCAGCAGTATCGGAATCTCCCGATGTAGTGACCACTGCTGCTCAGGCTCGTTCCAAGCTCCCGTCTGAACCTACCAACCCAAAGGAAGCTCCTACCATTGGGGATCCCTCTGAAATTAAAGAATAGGATTTGTAGGATGCTCCCCCACCTTCGAAGAAGGCGTATCCACCACGGTCGATAAACTGGTAAAGGTGAACCTTGGTAGCGAGGCAGATCTGAGACCCACATTGATCAGTGCCGCCATGGCTCTCAAGGAGCAGCAGTGGTATGTAGACTTCCTGAAACAACATTGTGATGTATTCTCCTGGAGCTACGAAGAGATTCCAGGACTAGATCCCCAGGTACCCTTCCACCACCTCGGTCTCCCGAAAAATCATCGCGGGTTCAAGCAGCCTCCCAGAAAATGCACCCTTCACATGGTGCTATGGTTGAGGACAAAGCTGGAAATTTCATCAAAGAAAACTTCATCAAGGATGTCTAGTACCCCAAGTTTCTATCCAACATTGTGCCAGTTAGGAAGAAGAATGGACATATCATAGTCTGCATCGACTTCCGGGATCTCAATTGTCACTGTCCGAAGGATGATTTTCCCCTTCCTATAATGGAATTGATGATTGATGTTATGGCTAGGTTCCAAGCCCTCTCCTTCATAGATGGTTACTCTGGATATAATCAGATCTGGATGGCCCCTGAGGATGAGGAGTCCACAGCTTTTAGGGCGCCACAAGGTACATTTTGTTACCAGTTTATGCCCTTCGTCTTAAATAATGCAGGTGCCACCTATTAGCGATCCATGCACCGCATATTCAAGCCAATCCTAGGGACATTGGTGGAATTATATGTGGACAATCTGGTGGTCAAATCTCACCATCTCCAAGACCATCTCAAGGACCTCAAGAAAGTTTTTGGCTTCCTCTGTTCCCGCCACCTGAAGATGAACCTGCTGAAATGTGCCTTCGGGGTCACCTATGGAAAGTTCCTAGACTTTTTTGTCAGGTACCAGGGCATCGATATCGACCCAGAAAAGATCAAGGCCATCATCCAGATTCCTTCCCCGAGCAATATTCGGGAGCTTCGAGGTTTCCAAGGCCACTTATCCTACATACGCCGATTCATCTCAAATCTAGCTAGAAAGTGTAATCCTTTTTCTTGGATCATGAAGAAAGTCTCCGCCTATGAATGGGATGAAGAGTGTTAGACCACATTCGAGGAAATCAAGCAGTATCTGCTCCAGCCTCCAGTACTGATGCCACCCATCTCTGGAAATCCGCTAATCTTGTACGTGAATTCCCTGTAATGATCTATTGGCGCCCTTATCTCCCATAAGAACAATGAGGGGATGGAGAATAGTCTTTACTACCTCAGTCCTATTCTCATCGATACGGAGACCAGATACTCCCCCATCGAAAAGAGCTACCTTACTCTGGTATTCACAGTACAAAAATTGCGACACTACTTGCAACACCATGAGGTACAGCCGGTGTCTCGGATATACCCGCTGAAGTACATTCTAAATTGCCCCATGTTGACCGGCCAACAAGCACGGTGGGAGGTAATCCTCCAGCAGTTTGACATCATGTTCGTTCCTCAGAAGGCTATCGAGGGACAAGAATTGGAAGATTTTCTTGCTGCCCATCCAACCCTCGTGGACCAGTCCCTAGACCTGGATTTTCCCAACGAGGCAATCCTCTCAGTAGATCATGCCATCCTGTGTTGGAAAATTCACTTCGATGGTGCTTCCCAGAGCCCTAATGACTGGTGGCTCAATGATCCCAGGCTCAATAGGGTAGTCCTGGGTATTGTCTTTATTACCCCGGTACAATCCATTCTGTCATACTCATTCCTTTTGTTAGAAGGTTTCACCAACAACGAGGCATAGTATCAAGATCTTATCACTGGCCTCGAGCTGGCCCTCGAGATCGAAATGCCCCATTTTCATGGGAAATTGGATTCTGACCTAGTTATAAAGAAAATAAATAGTGACTACGTCTTCAGAAAGCTAGAGCTCGTACCATTATTGGAGTGCACTCTCCAGCTCATGGCCTAGTTCCCATCTTGGTCGGAACTTACTCATGTCCCTCGAACTCAGAACAGTCGATTGGATGCCCTGGCCGGCCTGGTTGCATCACTTTCAGAACCCGAGTAGGATGATATGATTATACCCATGGCACATCAGAGAGTCATTGCTCCCGTCACCCAAGATGATGATGACAGCCTTCGGGTAAGCCATTTTACCACTGGAGCCTCCACGTCAAGGCCCCTAGGTTCCTCAGATGTTGTGGTTGAAGTTACTCCCAACTGGAGAGCTCCCTTTGTCGAGTATCTCCAAAATGGTTGCCTCCTAGCTGACCAGGATGAGCGCGAGTGAATCTGACATCACGCGCTGCAGTTTACCCTCCAGAGTGGTCCCAGTCTTGATCAGATCCTCTACAAGTGTGGGTTTGATGGTTTTGTCCTCCGTTGCATCCAAGGAGTCAAGGTTTCTCAAATCATGCAGGAGGTTCACACCTATTCCTGCGGTTCCCACCAGACCGGGCTGAATTTGTCCCACCAGATCTGGATATTGGGATATTTCTAGTGCTCCATGATCCAAGACTACATCGAGTTCGCCAAGAGATGTCACGTGTTCCAAATTCTTGCTAATTTCATGCATCGGCCGCCAGAACCTCTCCACTCCACCAAGTACTCTTGGAAGTTTGTGGTGTGGGGACTCGATGTCATGGGACCATATCCACCGGCAATAGCTCGCCAGTACAGGTTCATCCTGACCACCACAGATTTCTTTTCCAAGTGGGTGGAAGGAGTTCCGCTCAAGGAGGTCAAGCCATGTTCTATCATTGACTTTGTGAGCTCCAATATCATCTACCAGTTTGGAGTTCCTAGCATCTTCCTCACCGATAAAGGAACGAACTTCCGAGAAGTTGAGCTAAAGAAATTGTACGCCAAGTACAACATCCATTCAAACCATACCTCCTACTTTCACGTGTAGGAAAATGGACAGATCAAGTTGTTCAACAAAACCCTCTCTAACATTCTGCATAAAATGGTTGGTCTGAACAAGAAGAGTTAGTCAGAAAAGATCCCCAATTCCCTCTGGGCTTATCAGATAATGACTCGTAATTCAACCCAAGTGACCCCATATTCCCTGGTGTATAGATATGAGGCCATCCTACCCATTGAGATCCAGCTGCCTTCATTACGCATAGCAGTCTATGACCAGTAGGCACCAGATAAGGTATCCGAAATTTGTTTGGATGAATTGGAAGAACTTTATGAGAATAGGCTTCGTGCCCTGTACAATCTGGAAAGGCATAAGAATAAGATAGATAGAGCCTTCAACAAGAAGGTTCACCTCCGCTCTTTCCTGCAAGGAGACTTGGTATTGGCCCTCCGGACGCCAATGATCCATGGTAGGAAACAACCCAAGTTGGAGCCAAAATGGGAAGGACCTTCCATAATCCACAGGGTTTACCCCAATGGAGCATACTCCCTGGTGACCATGGATGGTGAGCGTATAAATCCTCCCACCAATGCCAAGTTCCTTAAGCAATAATTTGTCTAAGACATTTGGTCCTGCACGGCCTTGAACTGTTGGGTCCTGCATGACCTTAAACTATTTGGTCCTACGCGACCTTAAACTGTTTAGTCCTTCACGGCCTTAAACTGGATGGTCCCGCATAACCCTAAACTGCATGTCGGTCCCACATGACCCTAAACTGGATGACGGTCCAGCATGACCTCAAACGGTTTAGTCCTACATGACTTTAAAATGTGCATCGTCCTCCACGATGTTAAACTGTATCTTAAGAACTACATGTGGCATGATTCCCATCTGTGTGAGATATGTAGGAATGCTCAAGTGTTTCATCTTGAGCCCATCCCCAAACTCTTCTCTTTGACTATCCCCCCGGGGTATAGTTCTCTCAGAGGATCCTTGCATGATATGGTGTAGGCTTCCTTATCCCCACTCATGCTAGGATTATAACGGTCGCACCATGTGACCTCTCCCCATTCTTCTATCCTCCCACATCCTCACCGCATGACGTTAAACTGCATGGCCTTCAAGAACTACATACAGCTTGATTCCCATATACATGGGATATGTAGGAACTCCTGGAAATTTCATCTGTAGGCCCAGCCCAAATGACAGAATCTCCCCTCAGGTCAAGACATATGGTGTGGTGTAGGTCTTTTCCTCAATTCACGTTGTGCTTATCTCGATTTCACCATACGTCACACTCCCCAGAGCTGTCTGCCTCTTTCACCACCCTACTTGACTTTAAAATGTATGGGTAATGCTATGATTCACCCACTCCTTTGATTAGGACTCCATCATCCTTCCCATCCAGAAGGGCCCCCGAATGGCATGGATTTTAGGCCCAAGGGCTCACCTACCACTTCGGGCCAACGCCCTTGAGTATTTCGAGCAAAAAATTGATATAAATCACACGTTACGAATATGGTCAGCAGTCATTTCTCATTTTGTTTCCCATTCCAGGTCATCGTAAGGACGTTGTGTTTCGTTCATGGTCAAAATCTATCCTTTGTTGTTAGATCCACCCCAAGATGTCTTAAACATTGAGTGCAGTGGTTCATTCTATCCCACTATATCTCCAAGCGATGAACTCCCCTCGGGTGATGCCAGCTAATAGACCCCTATATGGCAGGGAGAGCTAAATCCAGCTCCTTTTTTCCCACACCGAGCACTACTCACAGGGTCTTAGGAGCTGTGATGAGGCGGTAACTGCACAAGAGGTCGTATGGCTACCATTGACTGAGGCTCAGCCTCAGGCCCCTTGTCCTTTTCAAGACCCTCGACCTTTTTGGGCCCCCATCCCAGGTTCTCACTCTGTGTTGTATGGTGTGGTATGAAATTATGCCCTCATTCACGTCGGGTTACTCTCCACGCCATACACCACCCTAGTTTGGGGTATCTTACCCCTTTCTTCATCCTCACTATAAGACGTTAAACTGAAAACTAGTCGGGCCTTTCCATCTGAGGCCCAGCCTCAGGCCCCTTGGCCTTTTCAAGCCCCTCAGACTTTTCGGGCCCCTGGCCCCGGTTCTCACTCAGGATTGTATGGTGTGGTATGGGATTATTTCCTCATTCATGTAGGGTTACTCACTGCACCATACACCTCTCTTGTTTTGGGTATCTTACCCCTTTCTTCGTCCTCACTTCAAGACGTTAAACTAAAAATTGGCAGGGTCTTCCCATCTGAGGCCCAGCCTCAGGCCCCTTGGACTTTTTCAGACCCTGGCCCGAGTTCTTATTTAGGTTCGTACGGTGTGGTATGGGATTATTTCCTCATTCATGTCGGGTTACTCGTCGTGTCGTACACCCCCCTCTTTGGGGTATCTTACCCCTATAAGTGTCATTTCTAGAACTACGTGTGACTTGATTCCCATCCCCATGGGATACGAAGGACCGCCCAAGCATATCGTCTTTGGGTCCAGCCCCATCTTGGCCCCTTGGCCTGCATTCCCCCAGAGAGAGGAATATATGGTGTGGTATGGGATTATGTTCTCACCCACGTCAGGTGTTGTAACAACCATGCCATTTACCTACTCTTATTGAGAGTTGTCCATCCCCTTGTGTTATCACCATCTTTTCAAATTGGCCTCCCGTAAGGTGAGCCCCTCGGTTTTCTTCAGAGATTCACCAATGTGTACAAGTGTACTCCGGTTTAGCACCTAGAGTGTCAGATTCTACCCAGACATGCTTTCACCCATTTCTCAGGCTTCGTGTTTCCCTTCACTAGGGCTTCCATCACCTTTCACACCCAAAGGGACCCACGAATGTCATGGATTATAGGCCTAAGGTCCCTCCTACCATTACGGGCCAACGTCCTCAAGGGTTTCAAGCAATAGATTAATATAAGTCCCACATTGTGAATTTGGTCAGTGGTCGATGCTCATTTTTTGCTCCCACCTCAAGTCACACGATATGGATGCTGTGTTTCGAACACGGTCAACAGTTATCCTCCATCATCACACCAACCCCATTAATCCCAAAGTGTTGGTTATATGATTCACACCCTTGTCCACTTCATCATTTCCAGGTAGAATTTTGAAACTCTTGGTATTATTCCTTAGTGTGCATCCGCGTGTTAGGAGGAAAAAATCCATGATAAGGTAATCATTTGGGGCCCCGTGCCGATTTCCCCTTTCCATGTATTCCACATATTGTAAATACCTTAACCGCCCTTGTTTCCTACACCGAGTTTGACTCACATAGGCTTAGGGATCAGATTAAGGTCTGCCTTTACTTGGAATAGTCTCGCTTCTCCATGGTCCAAGTTCTAAAACCTTAAACTAAGATCTTTTCATATTACCTCTTTGTGAGAACTACGTATAGCTTGATTCCCATCCTCATGGGATACGTAAGAGCACCTGGGAATCTCGCCTATGGGTCCATCTTAATTGAGAGCCAGTCTCTCCTAATTTTTACCCTCTTTCCTCTTTTTGGCCCCTTGGCCCGAGGTTTCTTTCTCAGAATCGCGCACGGTGTGGTGTGGACCTCATCCTCATTAAAATCGGGTATGATTTATTGCACCGTGAACATTTCCCCTTTAGCCTCATTTCTACTACGTTTGTGTTGCATTATGTTAAAATGCATGGATGGTCCCATCACATGACCTTAAACTATGATAGTATCGTCCTGGATGCACGATGAAAAATGGCACTGCATTGTAGTGCCCCTGCTCAAGGGACATCATGTTTGGTACCAGTCAAACACCATACCGTTTGTCAATGCCTTCATTTGTATTGATTCTTGTGGAAATTCCTATAATTTCTATCCTAGGCCTATCGCTTCACAAAAAAACATGCACCCTAAAAGACAAACAAGATACATCAAATGCCATTTCTTTTGGTGTGACGGCCAGACCCGAACACCCCTGTTATTCCTAGCACTAGTACCTTACCGTGCCACCCTTCAAAACTACGTATGGATTGATTCCCATCCTCATGGGATACATAGGGACACCCGGGCATTTTTTTTCTAGGGTCTAGCCCCAAGGAATCATAAGTCTTGTTCCTCCTCATTTCTGGCCCCCTGGCCTGACCCCTTGGGGGAACCATGTAGCTGTAGCTTTTCCCTAAACAAGTTCGGCATTCCCCATAATGACATTGGGAAGCGACGACTCCCTCACCAGAGAGGTCCTATCTAAAAGTAGAAATGATCCCTGATCATACTGATGCACCTATCTGATGTTCTTCCACAACAGTGGAATAATTTCAAGAGTGTTGGACTCTGTTCGAACAAACCATCACTCCACATTCCACGATTTTCATGCCCCTTATTTGGACCCCCCATCCTCTTTCACGTCTGAAGGAACCCCTAATAGTATGGATGCTCGGGCTATGGCCCGCCTATTTCCCTAGGCCAACATTTCTGAAGACTAATGGATGACATTTTGATTCAGGACCCGTGTTTCGAACTTGGTTAGCAGTCGGCCCTCATTTGCTATCCCCATTCCAGGCTAACATGATAAGGATATTGTGTTTCAAATGTGGTCAACATTTATCTTTCATTTTCAATCCACCCCCAACAGTGTTCCGAATCCTGGGTATAATGATTCACATTTTCCATTCCCCTATGTTCGGATTGATTCTAATACCCCTGGTGTTATTCTGATCATGCACTAGAGCACATTGGGAAGACGATATGTTGATTGTTTTGAGGCCTTATTCCTTTAATCAGACCTCCCTCTTCTCTTCTCAGGAATAAAAATTGGATATTCGAATCTCGAAAGCCCAAAGCTTGATTGACGCTCCCACGCTCAAACTAAGTAATAGTACGAACTTCCCTCGTTTCTCACATTGGGTGTGACCCGCGTGAGCTTAGGAATGGATTGCTACTTATTTCAGGATTGTGGTAGGATGCGTTAAACCAAACAAACAAGTAAATAAATTTATCCATACATTCAATTCATAATAAGAAGCAGTAAGAAGAAATGAGTTTATAAGTTCGGCCAAAACAGGGCCCTTAAGGGTCAGCTTCTTGGATGGATCATTCCACCACCGCTACCTTTTGGCTGGGGGCCTCCAGGACTTCCTTCCACCTCCTGAGAGATCTTTCTTCATCAGTAGCCACAGAGAACAGTCCACTAACCCTATCCTATTCTTGCGCCTGTTCAGTTTGAAGCTTAGTCATTTGGTGACCCACTTCCACTAATTTTTCTTGGGCGTCTGCCAGCTGGGCCCTCAACTGCTCCACCATCTCAGAACAGTTTGCAATGAATATCTCCTTTTTCTTCACCTATTCTTCAAGACATCAGGCCTCTTGTTCTGCCTTTATGAATGCTTGGGTACTCCCTGACTCCTCCTGACAATGGGCAATGCTGGAGCATCAGCTTATCTCATGCAACTTCTCGGCCATGTAGTCGTGGACCATCGAGTGAATACGTTGAGCATCCACCCCTCTATTAAAGAGAAAGCGCATCCAGGTGTGGAGTGATCCCATCCTCTTTATCCAGTCCATCTGAGGCTGACCGAGAAAGTGCTTGATGCACTTCCATACTTTGTGTCACGTCATTCGGCTCTCCTCGACTGCCTCCGAGTCTGAATCATCAATCTCCTTAGGTTTTGCGGGCCGATAGTTGGGGGAAACAGCCAACAGGCTAGCAGTAGGGTCCTATTTCAGTGTTCCTCCCAAGGGGTTAGGTTCTTCAATGCCTTGGTGACCTTCCTCTCTAGACTCGGTCCCAGTAGTTTCTTCTTCAACTTCCAGCCCCACCCCGACATTGGTACTGCTGATGTCCACACCCCTTTTCTCACCGATCGTCGGGCCGGCTCGGTTTTAGAAGTGTGTCCTGAATGGGAAGGCATATTTTTAGTTGAATCAATTGCAGATGACTCAGGTTCGGCAGCCCGAAAAGCCTCCAAGGTTGTGATTACTGCACAAACAATGAACACCCTGATCAACTGATCTCTCTGGCGATAAATACTAGTGTTGAAGTAATGAACTTACAAGAGCCTAAAGAATCAGCCTCTAGTGTTCTATCCATTGCAGGAGCTTCCATTATAGGGGATCCATCAGTGCTCGTTAGCTCAATAATGGGTGTCGGCTCCCCACCTTGTTCTATCGGCGCCTCCTCCCCTTCAAATGGAGACCCATGTTCGTTGTCCATGTGCTCCTGAACAGGATAAGGAGATCTGATTGAGGGCTACAAAAAATGATGAGGGGAAAGGATAGACAAGGTCTGAGACGTACCTCAATAATCTCAGTTATATCTACATCAGATCCAATGATCTCGCCACTCTCTCAGAGACTCCCTTGGTGGGGCACCCCCTGAGACCCTCCACCTTCAGGATACTCTTCTTCTTCACCCCATCATTCACCTTCTACTTATTCCTCCTCTTCCATCTCCATTCCCTCTAGCTCATCGTCTCTGTCGTCATCCTCTGATGGAATATTTTCTGGATCATTCTCCTGGCTGAGCATTACTTTCACCAAGAAAGATGGGTCCTCACGCTGACCCCGTTGGCATGTATACACGTCCATGGCCGTCAGATATGCATGCCGATGATGAAAGTTCACCATGTCGACAACTCGAATGAGTATGACCTCCGGCAGCTGTATTCCATCTCGTACTATCTTTTTTCAAAGAGCTTCAGTACCCATCAACTATCGCAGGGTCATCCAGGCTGACCACAGATACGGGAAGATTGCGTCATTGGAAGGTTGAAGTAGATACCTTATATGCTTCCCTAGGAGCTCCTCAGCCGCTACATGAGCCCCTCTCCCCTAGGTGATGAGGGCCCGACTGCACCACGCAACGTCCCCACTACTGAAGTCCCGGCCTGTGCGGGCCCAGTTTCCTGACATGCTTCCGACCTCTCCCCCCAACAGCACCCTATCTTCTCTCTCACCACCCAGGTTCTATGCTAGCTACCTTGAGTTTCCGAAATCGCTTCCGCAAAATCCCTTCAGGGTATGCTATGGCCCAATGTTCGGCATATTTGGTTGAGAGGCCAGCATCAACTCCAGTGGGAGGAAAGGTGATAACGTCACCAGAGCCTTGGGTCCTGA
Organism: Viscum album; assembly: GCA_963277665.1. Classification (NCBI taxonomy): domain Eukaryota; kingdom Viridiplantae; phylum Streptophyta; class Magnoliopsida; order Santalales; family Viscaceae; genus Viscum; species Viscum album. The sequence continues at coordinate 500,734,453 of OY728140.1, forward strand.
ATATCAGCCACATTTGGTGAAGAATGCATGGATTCCTTTCCTCCTGAACATCTGTGTGAACTTTCTTTGACATCCACTAAAGGCATCTGAACTGCCTGGTGAACCTGGATAGAACGTAGGGCTCACAAAATATCTTCCCATCAATCCGGGCCATGAGCACCCCACCTCTGATGCTCTAGAAGTATTCCCTTTTATCTAGTGATCCTTTCCCATTATTTATCATCTAGCCAGATGGGGTGGGGAATGGGATGAAAGTGAAATTGGCATGATTGCTGATTCTGGTCCTTACACCCTCCTCATTGAGCGTCAACAGCATGACCCCGAAGATGTTCATTAAGGAAGGTCGCAGGCCATTACCTGGAGTAAGAATAGCATTCCGAAAGGTATACCCGCCGTAATGAGCTATGACCCAGCCATAAAAGATCTGGAAGGGACCACAGATCCTCCTCGGTGACCTTCCTCTAGGAATGCATCCCAAAATGGCGTACAGATGAGCCAAAACGGGGACTCCTAGATTAAATCTTTGATTAGCGGCCATGATGCCATCCATCACCAGGGTCGCTGGATGAACTCCTATCCTTGCATCCCTCACCGGTAAGATCCACCCTCTCAGGAATGCTGCAAGAAACCCAGTGTACCGAATTTTTGGGTCCTGACTCTCAATTATGCTGAAGCCCCATGACTGATAGTCCCCCTCCTCCAGGATCCTCCAGTACGATCCACTTTTTCTCCTCTGTGCTGCGGTCGGACACCGCCTCCCTCACCTCAGAATCTTGACTTCCGGATATTTTTTCTGGAATAAGCTAAACTATTTCTTGTAAGCGATGTCCTTCAAAAAATCATTGACCCCCAGTATCTCCTTAGCCAGCTCCAATAGGTTCCATGTCAACATAGGGGTTCGTGATCTGTCTCCCTATATGTTCTTTGGTGGGAGGAATTCATCGTACTGGTGCCCATCCAGAGGGATCCCCCTGATGCAATAAATGTCGCAAATACTGATGCCAACTTCCCCATGATGAAGATGAAAGGTATTGGTATCGTGGGACCATCGAGTAAACAGCTCTGGACCGAGCTCATGCTAGTGATAGAAATGAAACTGCGACGTCCACACCGCCTCGAACAAACCGATGTGTCACATTTCGGCCCCAAACTGGTCACACGTCTGGCATACCCAATATGCCCAGGCCCATTCACTGGTGAAATTTCTTCTAGACCGTAGATCCCAATCCTACAGCCAGCCTTTGGTCTCATCAGTAACACTCTGATGGAAGGTGCTTGCGTAAAGGGATGGAGAATTCTCTTTGACATGGTCACTCCCCAAAATGGTCTTGGTCCTGGAACTCAGAACTTAAATGTCCATATGTCTAGTTTCTCTAGAAGGATGGCCGTTGTAGGTGATATTATACCAGGGCAGGTCATCCTCACGGGTCACCCATGACCGCGGTGTGTCGATATCAAATCTTGGCATGGGTACCTCCTCCAAGATACCGAAGTCCCATATCGGCAGGTTGGGAGATAGTGCATACTCATTCTACATTGGGTTCAACAAGTTGAAAAGAGTATGGTTGTTGGATATGATCCTTCGGGAACCATAAACCTCAGGGTTGGTGACCATCTCAGCCCTTCGAGTAGCAAACACGGATTCTCCCTCAATGTCAGCCTGATTGGCGGCCATCTTCTTCCAGCAAGGTCATAAAAGTTTGGTGCGAAAAATTGGAAGCCGGTGTGAAAAAATAGAAGCCGGCACGAAATATCAGAAGTTGGCATGAAAAATGTTGGGTTTGTGCATAAAATGGCAGACCTTGGTGAATTCCGTGCAACCGAATCATTTTTCGCGCAGGGCGGAGGAAATTTTTTGCGAGCGAGAGCTCCTGACTTATCGTGCGAGAAAATCCATACAGAAGGAGGGACCTGCGGTACTTTTATAGGCTTGGAGATGGTTTTCCACGTGTGCGTTAAAAGTGGATTGCGCGCCCCACATTGGTTTTACATGTCGCTCTGGTAATAAGTGCACGCAGGCACCAGGGAGTCCTGGATCTTGGAGTTTCCCTCGGAATCCAACCTTTGCGGCCCCTCGCCGATCCGAATCTGAGGGGGGGAATTTGTAGACACTGAAAAAAATGCTCAAGGGATGAAGAAGGTTGGGGCGTGACAAAGAGAAGCCATATTTGGAACCTGTGATCCATTTCGGGGGGGCAAAGGGTCCGCAAGAAAAAAATTCAGCAGCACGTGAAAAAATCAGTCCCGCATGAAAAAACTTCTGGATTCGCAAGAGGTTTCCACGCTGGCGTGGAAATTTACGCGCTAGCACCCCATGCGGTTGAATTTTCGCACTACCGACGTCGGCGTGCAATATTTCTCACAGGCCGGTTTTCTGCACAGATCCTTGACCCCGAGCGCCAATAAATAGATTTCCACCCCCTTCGACTTCCAAGTTGAAGAATTTGAACCATCTCTCCAGCATGAAATTCACCTCTCGTGTGCAAAAAATATGGCTCTCAGGTACTGAATGTTTCACGCCAGGTCGCCCGAGGGTCCGCCTTTGTGCGATACCACTCAGGCTTGATCCTCATCCAAATCCCACCAAGCCCCTTCCCTCATGCGCAATTAATTCCAATTGTGCGCAATCAGTTCTTCGGTGCTCAATTCCTTTTTCACATCACCCCGACCAATTTTGCGCGTGCAATTCCTTTTGTGCGTCACTGTCTCCTTTTTCTCACCCACCACCCATTTTTGCATCGTCCTTGACCTTTTTCACACATGTAGCTCATTTTCACGCTGGCCCGACCTTTTTTGCATGCTTCCCAATTGTGCGTCGGTCCGGCCATTTTTCACACAACTCCCCCTTTTGCACGCAAGCCTCCCGCCTTGTGTGCCCATGATGTCCCTCTTCTGGGCATCATTTTCAGGTGCCTCCCGCGCCCAAAGCACCTTCACCATACACACTTTTCTTGTGCATCCTCCTAGGTTCACACGAAGTAAATTCAAAGTCCCATGGATGATATTGTCTGTTTCGTTGTTTCGTATCATGCTTCTTCGCATAGGCACACTAATGGATATTTCTTCTTCGCATAGCCACGCTAACGTGGACCCCCCAGTGGTTCACTCCATAACACCCCTATCCATAGAGTTTCTTGTCCCTTATATTCACTAAGGTGCATAGGGTACCGGTTATGTAATTCCTAGGGGTGCGGAGCAAACCCACCTCGTCCAAGCTACAGGTCGTTAAACTTCCAACCACCATCGTCCTCAGAACATGATGTTAAACTGTGACCTCGCCCCGTGCCTCGCATGCGAGGTGCCCCCACCTTAGAAATTTTGCATGCCCACTATTCTCCATGGGAGTGAGGTCATTCCTCACATGGAATGAGTTCCTCTTTATCAGAGCGGCGTCTGTCTGTGGGGAAAGGGCAACCACCTTGGTGTAAGACCCTAGCTTTTCTTGAAGGAGGAATCATCCCTGCCCCTCCTTTATTCGGTGCCAAATCCTTCTCCCACTGGGCTTTTTCGTCACTGGGCCTCCATCATAGAGTAAGTCCCAACCTCTCCAGGCTGCTAAACACACATAATCCCATGTTTCCTCTTTGGTTTGCGATCACGTATAAGCCCCACTCTACTTCCCACGGACGCACCTTTCACGACGTGATCATCAGGTCTTTACTATCTCTTGTTTCTCACACCGAGCATGACTCATGTGGGATTAGAGCGAGAATCGACCATGACATCATCTCTGGGCAGCCTAGATTATAAGCCCCACACCCTCTGAACTACGTGTTCTTTGATCCTTGTCGAGGCAGGGTACGTAGGAAGCCTCCCTGAGGTTCAAGCCCACCACCATCTATTGGTCCCGACCATTCATGCTGGTGCACCAATCCCTCATACTTTAACTACATGGCCTTTGATCCCTTCCAAGGAAACATAGTAGGAAGCCTCCCTGAGGTTCAATCCCACCACCCATTGGTCACTCTGACCCCATTCATGTCGGTTCACCAATACTTTGGGTTGCCTCAAAGCGTAAGCCCCAAATTTCCCCCATGAACTATGAGGTCGTTGATCCTTTCCAAGGAGAGGTACGTAGTAAACCTCCATGAGGTTCAAGCCCACCACCCATTAGTCATTCTGACCCCCTCACGTCAGTTTGCCCCCATCCTGCATGACGTTAAACTGTGGACCCCAATCAGTGGTAAGCTGTTGTTTTCCCCAGTCAGCGGTAATCCATTGCACACAAAACCCATCCTGAACTATGAGGACTTTGACATTTTCCAAGGAAAGGTATGTAGGAATCCTCCCTGAGTTTCAGTCCCACCATCCACCTGGACCTCAGGTCCTTATTCATGTCGGTTCACCGAATTCTGCCTTACCTGAACTACGTGGTCTTTGATCCTTGCCAAGGCGAGGTATGTAGGAAGCCCCCCTGATGTTCAAGACCACCATCCATAGGTCGTCCCAACCATATTCACGAAGGTTCGACCTCATCTAGCGGTAAGACGTTGTCACTCCATTTAGCGGTATATCATTGGGACCTCAATTAGTGGCAAGCCGTTGTCACTCCATTCAGCGGTAAGCCGTTGTCATCCTCATTCAGCGGTAAGCCGTTGGAACTCCAACCAGCAGTAATCCATTTTCAATATGAACTACATTCACCAAACTACGTAGACTATTATTCCTTGACATGGGGATACATGGGAAGTCTCTTTGAGGCTCAAGACCAACTTCTTTGTCGCCCTTGCGATGGTCTCATCCCGTTCACCATACACTTCATCCACCCATTATCCATCTTGATTCTTACCCGGGCTGCCACATCCTGGTGGGATCATGCCACCTCATACTCTATTCCATTTAACATAATTCGGGAATCCAACCACACATTGGCCCCAATATCGATGTTCCCTCCATGGGTTGCACCCATCTGATCCACTCCAGTCAGTTTTCTGATCAGTCTGATCCGTCTCCGCTGGACGTTAAACTTGCGGCATACCCTGTGTTAAACATGGGAAGCTGAGGAAAACCTCAAATACATTCCCATGGAATATGATTCCCCACATTCGTTGTGGGATGCCTCAGGCTTCCGCGCCCTCGAGAAGCCCTATAATAAGAGACAGAAGACAGACACGCTAATGTCCTAGCGTCCAGACATGCCAGTGATGCCCAACGTGACTCCTCCCCTGACTAAAGGTTGTTTCCCTGACCAGACCCCTTGGAATGTCCCAAAAAAAGTAGTGTAATTAACTGGTGTCCATGAAGATATGTTTCTAGGAAGAGTTTCATGAACAACTTATTAAATCTATAAGGGAGACCCGAACTAGGTGACGAGTTCTGAGGAGGAATCCACATAAGGAAAAACCGACACCCCATCATCCCGTTTTGATCAAGGAGAAAACATCCCTAGATAAGGAGTGGATTCCAACTACCTTTTGAAAGAGGGAATGCGGGGAAACAGACAGTGTCGTCGTCCTCCCTAAAAGAGATAGATGCGTGCGCCCCGGAAAAAGCGTCGGAAACAGGTGGCACCTAGGTTTACTATTTGTTGGTGTTGAATCTCATATAGGAATACTATGTACCATGTCTAGAAGGTAGGAATAAAAACCCATATAGTTTGATGTTTTAGTTTAAATTCTTGTGATAGGATTGGTCCATGCTGTTTAGCATCATGCGATAAGGACGATCCTTCTGCAAAATCAGCGTTAATGAGGGATGGTGTCAGGATTATTCATGGAAGCTTCCCTTTACAAGATGGTTTCTCTTGGTTGGACTGAGTATGAGTCTTATTTATGGAGCTTCTTAGGGGATTCTAAGAGCAACGATGATGCATATAGGGATTTTGTGTGGAAGAGGCCCAAGGGGACCTGGAGAAGATTTATTCTCCAGGTAGGGGCATGATCTTACCAAGAATGTGGTCTATAGAAAATCAGGATGGATGTGGATGGAGGATTTGGACCTTATGTAGGATTCTTACGTATCCCAATTGGTTAGGAATCAAAGCCCACATAGTTTGGAAAGGGTGTGGAGCATATATCTAATATGGAGGTCCATTGAGCATGTGATTGGGTATTACACATGGAGGCGGCCCAACGAGGATGAGTATGGTTGTCGAGGCTTACACTCAGGAGGATTACCTTGGATATTATTGTGATTGGGGATTATACCTAAAAGGAGGCCCATGGATGAGACATGATTGGGGATTATGCGTAGGGGCAGTCCATGGAGGAAGTGGGTGATGTCATAGTCACTGCTAACCTCTAAGCCCACATGATTCATGCATGGTGTGAGTAACAAGAGGAATTAATAGACCTGACACTTGTTTTATAGAGAAGATCCAATAAGAGTTTCTATGGGGATTGTAGTGGAAGATTCTAGTGGAGGATTTCATTCCAGGTGGGGAGGATCAAATTCCATGTGATGAGGATCTCATTCTCTATGAGGGTAGGTGTTGTAGAGGCCATCCCTTTCCAGTCACACATATAGAATCCTATACCGTTCACATAGGGTAATTCAACTATTTAACATCATGTGTTGAGGATGTTGGTACTATGCAATTTTATGTTATGCAGCTCATACATGGGGGACTCACTCCTTACCCCTTGGGATTTCATAACCTTTTCTCATTCACCTCTAGGATGGAAGGGCTTTATAAATTCTAGGTTTTAATGATGTGGGGTATTGTTTGATCATGAGTTCCATGTTAGCATGCTTATGATGAGATGAAGTAGGCCTTATCATACATATGTTGAGAAGAAAAAGGTAATTTAGAGTCTCATGCCATACTTAAAGTGGTCCATAGGAATAGGTGACATAGGTCACATAACGAAATGAAGTGTAGTTGAAATTATCCTGGATGGAATTAGAGGGTTTAGGCACTCAACCTTCATGAAGAGGTGTTAGCATAAGGGGGGAAGCATAGAAAATCCTAGGATAGGAGCATCGCAAAGCATAGGGCTTCGTAGAGTGGTGCTTCATGAAGCTCAGGTGCTTTGTGGGGGTTATCAGTTTCATAAAGGATCAAGAATTGTGAAACATGTTGACTCTACCTTAGGTTGAAATCATGCCATAGGAAAGGAGTTATTCGTGAAGGCTTAATGATGCGTGAAGCCTCAAGTTCTTCATAGGGACTTCTTCCTCTATGAATGGAATAGGCCTTTGTGAAAGGCATCCCCAACTTAGGTGGAGGTATTCAAGAACATCTAAAATGGGTTTTATCAAAGCTATGATACCTTGTATGATCCATTTTAGTCTGGTTCATGATTCTTATATTCTTTATGAAATAGGATTAATATGGAATTCAAATGGTTGGGTAACCGTCCCTCAAAGGTTAGAATGAAGGGAGTATTTATATGAAAGGGATTTCTCAAAGTTGGGATTTAGTTCATGAAGAAGATGTGGGCTTCGAAAAATGGGTGGCGATCCATTGGACTCATAAAGCCCACCATCAATCGTTAAAGTAGCCGTAGAGCACTTTCAGACTCATGAAGGCCACTTTCAACTCTCTATGTGTTCATGAAGGGGATTTCTCAGCTAGGGAACTTTGTGTTCTTTGACCGGTTCATGAAATTTTAGGGCTTCAAGAAATATACCCCCTTATTGTTTTTTGTCCATTTTGGACCCCCCCCCCCCAATGGGAGCTAATGGGAAAAGGAGAGTCAAATTTTGAGGGAGAATCACCAAAATTTTACCATCTTCTCTCTTTTATGAAGATCATTTGTCATGCTCATGCACAATGTAGTTTCGTGAAGACCACTAGCAAGAAGGGAATTGTGAAGTGTGACCCATCCATACACCTATAAATAGCATGGTGTGGTGACTCAAATGAACTTGAATTCAGGTGAATAAAATCTCATTTTCTCTCTTTTCTTGAATCTCATGATCTCCAAAATCCTTGACCCATAAACACTTTATTAATGAACTGGACTTCTAAACCTTTTCTCCATAAATGCTACTTAGTAAATCAGACACTGTGAACCATATCTTCTCAAAGTGAGAATTGTAACCTATATCTCTACAAATTGGGATATGTGAATGATCTCTATGAAAGACCTTCACGAAATAGACTCTAAAAACACTTAATTATTGAACACAATAGCTTATTGGTAAGTCATTTAGGGAGTCATTGTGGATACTGGATGGAGGTAAGAGATGGAGGACAATATCATGATCATGAAGTGCATCCAAAGAACCTCATACCATGAATCATTTCTTGGACTTCTGTTAGATGCTCAAAGGTAGTATACTTTGTGCAAGAGGCTACCTCTTTATGGATTGAGCTTGAGTGATGTTGTATTTATCCCGAATGTGAGTATAGATAATCATATCAGGGTAGTATTAGTGGCATAGGTCTATTTTAGGCCACATCTAGAATGATCATGTGCCCATCACAACATACCGCCTCTATAAAAATATAAAACAATTTGATCGAGAGAAGTTAGAGGATGATAAATCCCCATCTTATTATCATATGGTCATTAAGGTGGGATTTGGGGACCTATAGAAGGGATGGAATAATGATTGGGACTTGTTTCAGGGTGATAATTTCATAGATGAGTAGGCCTAGGCCTACAGGACATTTGCGTCATGCCGAGAATTTAAGGTAGAGATGAAGTGTGTAGGGTTTTATGATGTATCTTGGGCTTCATAGTTCCATGTTTACCAGTTACAAGAGTTCATGCCTAAGATATTGAACATATGGTCATCATAGACCAAAACATTCCATCTACATCATAGGGAGGTCGGTGTCAGCCTATGGGACCTCCATCAGATCTCCAAGATCCTAATATCGAGGGAGATATATGACAAATTTCTCCCCAAAGAGAATGTATGGGAATACCAGGAGAGACTAATGGCTCTAGAGAAAGCACTACTGGATTTGGTACGGGGCACTAGTAAGGAGAATTTAGAGACAAACATAGTTCCCTTTAAGAAATGGTTCAACTATTTCTTAAAGCCTACCAAGGGGGAGGATCCATCAAGGAAATTTTTGATGAGGCCACACACATGTCCCAAGGGGTACCAGTGGGGAAAGGAGGGATCCTATTAGAGGATTCTGGAAGTGATACAGTGGAATCTATGGGGATATAGTGTTAAAATTGAGGTTGAAACATTGTCAGGATGGCGGGTTTTATCACAGTTCTCATCTGTGGGTGGATGCTCTTAGTGAGAGATGCATACATAGGGATAAATCCAAGAACATTCATAATGGAATTGATGCTGGTGAAGAGGCAGCATTTTAAACATAGTATCCTAGTACTTGAGAAATTACACAAGTTAATTCACCATATTAGTGAGGGGAAGAAACCATTGTGTGTGGGGGGCCCTTAGACTTCCTGTATAGATGAGAGGTTGCAAAAATGGGGGGTTATGAGTACTAAAACCCTATTTCCCCTCCCAAAACCAACTTCTATCCTATTATTATGAACATCATGGGGAGATATTTGTTCAAGTTGTGTCTGGTGAAAGTGATGAATAGGGTTGGGTTGGTGAATTATTTCATCTCTCACCCATTCTCTCTACCGATCAGGGTGGTAGTCGATGATAGCGTAGGGACCAAGGAATAGAGATCGTACCTTCTGGAATTTTGAGCTAGGATAACAGTATCAATGGTTGACTTCAAGACGGTCTATGAGCCATACAATCCACACTGGTTCACAAGGAAATTCATGTGCCTATTTAGGTTCACCATGAAGGTGTACTTAGAGGTACATCATGAGTGCCACCCTTTGGTGATGAGGAAATTATGGTGCATGTGTATGCATGAAGATGGAAAGATGTGGAGTGAGCTACCACCACCCACTCTTGTGTGCGGTATTACTCATGATTACATGCGGAGTTGGTAGATCACATATCCTAGGGATATGTTGAGATAGTGGTTCACTCGGGCCAATGAAGGGGTGAGTCCTCCACCACAAGGCCAGGGTCAAATGTTAGCTGGAAGGAACTGTGGTGGTAGATCTCATCCAATGGGAAGGATTCCAGTATTTAGTCTAGTATTTCATGGGCCTAAACATATAATAGGAGAAGGGAGAGGCGCAGCGGCACCATCAGGCCCAATGATCTTGAGTAAGCAGACTTAGAAGGAAGGGGATCCATCTAGGGAAGTCCCTAGGGAAATTTTCTAATCTCCCAAGAAGTAGTTACACTATGTATAAATTCCTAGAAATGTTGTATTTCATAAGGATTGGGTCCACTGGAACATCTTAATGCAGTTCTACGATGTTCACAAGATATGCCAGCATCTCAACAAATGCGGGATGTGTCTCATCGGGTTCGATCATTCTAAGGATAGTTTCCATGTGTATCGAGAAAAATGGGTTTGGTAAATGATATAAATGGTGTACCTGGTGCATTATTGGGGAATTATATGCTCATTGACTAATCAGGTGAATGTGTTTTTGGACATGACCTCTCCCCCACAACTGTCGGTAGCTGAACTAGTTGTGCAAGCTCCATTAACTGAGGAGTTGGATGAGTCTTGGGGAACCGATGCTCATCAAGGCTCCCCTTATCAAATGTATCATTTATACTAAATAGGTAAACATATGGATCATATGTACCTTGGATATAACATTATCTTTAGAACTATTGTCTAACTCTTTTTTACTCATGCGGTAATCAAGTGTTGATGAGGGGGTTTAAGAGGGACCTGGAAAGGAAGGTATCAGGACCTCAACCCATAAAGGGGAAAGTGTGGGGGTCCCATCCTAATATCATAGTCATGATGATCCAAACATCGGTGCCTTCAGTTGACGTTGTGGTCGTGGGGTAGATTTTTTATGGGGAACTACCCATAAATCTTTAAGAGATTCTCACTAGAGTATACAACTCATGTAATTTCCCTTCTCATCTATGTCTTTGAATCCTTTCCTTCCTTCTTATGATTGAATGGAATATTTTGGAATCGTATTTTTAATGGTGCTCAGAACTAAACCACAAGGGAAAACACTCACATTATCTACACCCAGGGTCGAGGTGGTGATGGAATACACCACTCTCCAAGTAGAAATGGCTGGAGAGGTCATAGTAGTCGGGCCAGCTGCAAAAGAAGAGTCAAGTGAGGATGAATTACCTCATGATTGAGGGCCTATCCCATTCGAGAGGATTATAGAATATGACCATGCTACCTCCATTCTCATAGCTTTCCCAAAATATGATCCTTTGCCTCTTGAATAACAGGAGGATTATGAATCCAAGGTTTCAGAAGAAAATTTCATAGTCCAATGCAGAGTATGGAGGAATATAAATCGTTTCATCACCCAAAACCAAGATTCAGACATGGTAAGTTTAATGGGGTCCCTCCACCACTGGTTGCATAATATGATCATTGGAGGGGTGGATTCTCATGGTCTCTATGCACTGGTCTATGACTTACTTTCTGAGTGAGTGCATGAAATAATCCATTACTTGGAGGTTACTTGGCACGAAAAGATGTCAAACAATATGAGGAAACTTTATGAAGTCAACAAAGAAATCTAGTACCTGGAATAATAGAAAAGAAATCATGTTTCTTTTTTTGACAATCAATCAGAATCCATCATCCAACTAAGGCCTCAAATAGAGGAGGCTGAGAGGTAGATGAGGTAGGAAGCGCTTCAAGAATCTGATAACTGGGTTGATCAGGATCATACATATATCAGTGATGACCAAATTCATCCCTTTGTCAGTGAATAGGAAGCAGATCTTAGGAGGAGTAGGTAGGTCTTGGACACCACCCTCTTGTGACTGGTGGAGCTAAAATGCTTGATTTCTATAGAATAACCATAGGGGAAATTTTCTAGGACCTATAAGAGGATCAAACGTATGGATGACCCTCACCAACACCACTATTTTCTCATTTACTTATGAAACTTTTCTTCATGTATAGACACATTTATTTTCCCGGTCTTAATTATCTTACTTAGATCATGTTTGTGAGAAAACCAATGACCAATACCTATGCTCACATGAGTCGTACTCAATGTGAGAAACAAAGGACGATCACATGATTGCTCGTATGTGTGAGAGAATTAGGTAATCATAGAAAAATCAAGGTCTGATATTATTGACTAGCCACCGAGAGTGTTTAGGCTGAGAGAGGTTGTGGTGGGTTAATAGGGCTCTTAGAGTAGCCAACTTTCTTTTCCCAACTTACTCTACCACGTGAATGGGGTAACAACAGGGGCGTTGGATTCGATCCAAAAAATGGGGAATGGGAATTTTGAATCATTATTCCCAAAATCTAGAACATAAAGAGAATGGTATGGAGATGCAAGATAACTGCTAACTGTGTTTAAAACTAATCATCCATATCGTTAACCTGGAATGGGGACAAAAAAAAGGGTTGGCTACTAAACATGTTCAAAACAAAAAACATCTCTCAGAATGTCATCCAAAGTCTTTTGGTATGTTGTTTCATGATGATAGGTGATCCAAAAAACAACATAAGACCAAGTTGTTAAGGGGTCCCTTTATAATTGGAAGAGGATGAGCCTCCAAATAAGGGGAATGTGAAGCATGGGAGTTGAGTGGTGGAATTTTCAAATGTATTCCAACACTCTTGGAATTACGCCAATGTGTCTTATATCACATTAGTGTGAGCGTATTGGTATGAACAATGATCATACCCATCTTCCAGTGGATCACTATCTCGGATGTTGAGCAAGGGATAAAGGAACATGAGCGATGTGGTAGATGATCGAAATCGAATGAAGGGGTCTCAATCAATGGAAAAATATTCCCTACAATTTTATATTGTCCAAGAAATAATATAGATATGTAGTTTTACATCATATAGTGAGGACATTGGATACGTATTTTAACTTCATACAGTGAGGAAAAATCATTGTATAGTTTAACTTTGTGCGATCAGGATGCATCTCACAATTTTAACATCGGGTGATTGGGATGTTACACTTAGTTTAAGGTCGTACGTCTTAGAATTTGGGTTTAATATACTAGAAGGGCATGTATATTTTGATATGGTGAAAACTTGACATGAATGAGAACTAAGGAGTCCCAAAACCACATAACATATCCCTAGGAATACTGCCCTCATACAGTTTAAATCCATGATTCTTGGACTTGAACCCCTATTCTAAGGTTGTGGAGTTTGGACCATAGTATCCTTTGTGTATCTTGACCACATTAGTACACACCCAACCAGAATTATTAAGCCCATAAGAGTCATTATCGATGTGGGAAGCAAGTAATAGTAAAGGGGTCTTCCTAACATGTATACGTCCACTTTATTAGTGAGGAGATACTGGTTTGATAATTCCACTAAGATACAGGAAAGTGTAAAGCAGGTAAGATGATAATTTTGTGGTCTGGATCAGGGATGACCAATGGGTAGGGATTAACTATTGACCATATTCAGAACACCAGAATCTCAACTACACCAGTCAATAATGAGGTGATAAAATTAAATATAGACTGTTGAACATGTTCAAAAAACAGGATTCATTGTTTGCTACTAGATATCCATTAGGGTGTTGTCTCCGGATGGGAGGTGAACCAAAAATGGCATGAGACCATCACCATTAGTGGGCCCATCTATATTTGAAGGGTGAAAGAAATCTAAACTAAGAAATACTCAAAGTGTGTGATGGGGTGTATAAGAAAGTGGTATTCAAACCAAAGTTTTTTTAACAGTTTAAGGTCATATTACGCAGAACCGAACTGGGGCCAAGGGGATAAAGGGTATTTATAGCTGATCCTGGAGATGAAATTCCAAGCATCACTACATGTCCCATAAGGATGGGAATCAAACCACACATGGTACTTTAATTCGACACACATAGTTTAAGGTAGTATGGCATGGACCATGGTGGATATTTTAAAGTCATGTCATTCAGACTATAGGGAAAAAACTTCCCCAAGGGTATATACATGGAACACAAGAGGTAAAACCCAATGTGAATAGTCCAAGGAGGCTCATGTACCACAAAAACACCTTAATATGAAATGCATACATTTTAAGTTTGTAATGCATGGACCGTAACTAAGGACAAGGGGACAAAGGGTGATGAACCTATGGCTGGGCACAGATATGAGAAGTCTAAACATAACTATGTATCCTATAAGGATGGGAATCAATCCACACAGAGTTCTATAACATGGAATGGTAATAGACCAATGTAGGTAGGGGTGATCCTCTCTGATGAGGGAATTTAAGGCATCTCACGATTATCATGAGTCATCCCATGTCCAGAGAATGGGGTAATATTTGTTAAGTATATCATGCATATCGTATGAGGAATACCAATTTAAAATAGAGTAAACATCATCTCTAACTTGAGAGGCATCCTAAAATTATGTAGGGTAAGACTGCAGTTAAATATCATGCACTGAGGACCATGGGGGAAAGTACTTTAAAAGGGATGTGAATGTTATGATAGTTATAACCCAATGTGAATGAGGGATAAGGCATCCCATGCCACATAACATACTCCCCAAAAATATTTAATCATATTTTAATGTTGTGATTCCAAGAATTCAACTCTCAATTTAAGGTTATAAATCTTAGGCTATAATAGGGCCAAGTGGATGGAGGATTTGATAAATTTTTAGTTGGGTCCAAAGAAAAGGAATACGATCATCACCATATATCCCATGAGGATGTGATTCATACAACACGTAGTTTTGGGACATGGTGTGGTATAAGACCGACATCAGTGAAGATGATCCTCTGTGATGAGATGACTGAAATTATTTTTGTTTTGAACAAGGTGGAATGAAAATTTAATGTCACATGTTGAGGATGTTAGAATATGAATTTTAAATTCATATAACTTGGACTATAGGGGTTACAAATAGTTTAAGTTCATATTTCTCGGACCTACTGTAAATAGTTTTAGGACATGTTACCTAGACCATAGTCCCTTAGTTTAAGGTTAATATAGTTTGGAATAGATATATGGGTCCTCTCAAATAGGTATGTGTAACATGATGGAGTGAAAACCCCAATGTGAATGAGGGACTAGGAGGCCCAGTGCCACACTACACATTTTGGATAGGACTCGCACACAGTTTAGAGTTGTGATTCTTGAACTATAGGCTATTATATTAAAGTCATAGAGTTTGAACTATTAGGGTATCTCAAGTGGATATGTATAGTGCGGTGTCATGATAAACCCGATGTGAGTGAGGTTGAAAGGGAATCCAACACCACACAACAAATTCCTAAGAAAATTACATACGGTTTAAAGTCATGATGCTCAGACTTCCTAAAAACAATTTAAGGTTCTGTTTCATGGACCATGATAAGGTCCAAGGGGCTGAAGGGTTGATGAATTTTTGGTTGGGACCAAAGAAAAAAATGTTTTTACATCACTACATATCTCATAAAAATGGGAATCAATCCACACATAGTTCTAAAAACACAGCGTGGTGAGAGGCCAACACTAGTGGGGGAATCCTCTCTAGTGAGAGAACTGAATCATCCCATGATTATCATGAGTAATTATTAACTTGTTCAGGGTATAATAATAATTTAGCATCATCTGTTGAGGAAATTAAATCTTAGTTTAATGTTATATAGTTTGTACCATGATGGGGTGATCACTCCAAAAGGGATATGCATAAGTGGTATCATAACAAGGACAACATCAATGAGGGCCAAGGGGTACCTATGCCACATATTCATTCCTAAGGGGATTTCATACAGTTTAAATTTGTGATACTTGGACTTGTTGTAAACATTTTAAGGTTGTTTTTCCTTGACCATGGGGAAGGGGTTTCTCAAAATGGGAAATATGGTGTGGTGGAGTGATAAACCTGACGTGAATGAGGACCAAGGAGGTATGATACCACACCACACTTTCCCATGAAGTCTTGAACGTAGTTTAACATCATGATGCTTGGAATATAGGCTCTTAGTTTAAGTTCATGCAGTTTGGACCAAATGGTTATTAGTTTAAGGTCATAGAATTCATATTGTGGAGTTCTTTAGAAAATATATGTAGTGTGATAGATTGAGAAACCCGCCATGAATGAGGGCCAAAGAGACCCAATGCCACACCACATAATTTAGAGGATACTTTCACATAGTTTTGAGTCATGATGTTTGTAATGTGATTGGCCTCATGGGAACCTATATGGAATGGGTAAAAGAAACATCTAATGTGAGAAAGGAAAAATATCCCCAACATGCCATAGATTGGGCCTCAGGACGAAGGGTTTTTTATTAATTTATGTTTGGGCCCAAAGACAAAATTTCTAGGAATCATTATGTATCCCATAAGGATGGGAATCAATTGAAACATTGTTATTGATGGAAATATCTCTACGTATTTCTGACCCATACATAGAGAGGGGCATGCATTTTTTACTTTTAGTGTGGCTGGACCAGGATGTAAAAATCCAGGTGTTGCTACGTATCTTGTGTGGACTTGAATCAAGATGTACGTAGTTGTTGAATAAGGCATGGTAGATGAACAATGCCAAGGGATATATCCTCTTGGATTATAAAATTATGGTGTTGTGTAGTTTATCATCATGTTTATGGGAAAATAACACCATAGTTTAAGGTCATGTGATAGGACTGGTCCATGTAGTTTAACGTCATGTGGTAAATACATAGAATCTTTGTTTAAATTCATAGAGTTTGGACTGTGGAAGGAAGTATCTTATCCAAAAGGGGTATGTGGGTCATGATAATAGTAACCTTATGTGAATGAGTACCAGGGATGCCTGCATCGCAGGACACATTCCTGATGAGATTCAGACATAGTTTAAATTCAATGATTCTTAGACTATAGTCTCTTAGTTTAAAGTCATGGACTTTAGACCATATGGTTTATAGTTTAAGGTTATATAATTAAGATTGTATGGTTCTTATTTTAAGGTCAAATAATTCATACCATATGGTTCTTAGTTTATGCTCATAGAATTTGGACCATGGAGTTCTTATTTTATGAAAAGTACTGCTTGAGGAACTTATCATTGGTTGGAGAAGTGATGTGCTCCCCATACATGGTGATCAAAGAGTATGCACCATTGGAATAGACCTTTTTAATGATATAAGATCCCTCCTAATTGGGTTACAATGTTGGGAGATTTATAACTAGTATCATTGGAATTTTGAGAACCAGTATTGTGTCACCCTAAAGGAAGGAGTGGAGGTGAACCTTATTATTAAACACCCTCATTGTCTTATTCGGATGCCTCTTAATATTATGAAAGGCCTTAAAACTATACTTTTTTTAGGGTTTCAAATTATAATAGATATAATTCTTCCATCCTATCTAGAATATTTTGGTCGTATGCAGTTGTTTGTAGTGATTCTAGCTGAATCTTAAGGGGTAGGACTACCTTTGTTCCATACACCAGGGAATATGGAGTCACCTGGGTGAAATTTTGGGTAATCATGTGATAATACCAAAGAGTGTTGGGGACGTTGTCCATCCAATTCTTCTTGTTATGGTCCACTATCTACTACAAAATGTTTTATAGGTTTTTATTGAATGCCTAGACATGTCCATTTTCCTACGCATGGTAGTGAGAAGTATGGTTGGACCGGATGTTGTACTTGGCATACAGCTTCTTCATATTAGTTGTTCAGAAGTTAGTTTCATTATTGGTGTGAAAGGAATGAGGGAATCCAAATAGGTGGATGATAGAGGAGTTCATGAATTAGACCACTGATTATAACTTAACATCCTTAATAGGAATTACTTATTCCCACTTAGAAAAGAGATTTTACGCGGTCATAATAGACCTGCACTGGTGAGTTTTCGCTGGTAGATAGGGTCCCCATACTACAAAGGGATAAGAATACTTGGTGGTATGGAGAGGCTCTGGCAGTTGATGAAATTTTTTTGCATGAATATGACATGCATGACACCTCTTTGAATACTTGATAAGATTAAAAACCATATTGGGCTAGAAGTATCTCAGCATTTTAATCTGGTGATAAAGCTTCGATCCTTCCTAATGGGTGTCATAAGACCTGACATGAACCTCATACATGACTTGGGATATCTCATCTTCTTGGATTTAATATAGGATAATTCCATCAAACCCACGTCTGTAGAGAGTTTTCTTGAGGTTAGGCCCACTCTAGAGGGTGAACTACACCACTTTCTAGTGAATTATTTCATGCTTGGCTCAGTCTGATTGGAGAGAGTCATGCTAGAGGTACTCGATGAAAGGGGTTTTCCAATTAGAGGTTTTTTCCACTGTGGGGGGACCCATGGGTCCGGATGTGGAAGAACCAATATTTATATGGTTTACTTGTATATTTTATCATCATATAGAAATATAATATTGACGACCCTCTGATATTCCAAATGAATAAATAGATCGTCTTGTTCGGGTTCTGTAAGAGAGGTGGACAGAACTTCTAGGTAATCAGATCAACTTTTCTATGACTAAGGAACATGAGTAACATCTGAATGATAAGGGAAATGGTCCATTAGTTGGTGAGTGAACCTTTGAAAGGGTAAAATCTCTATCTTCATGATGATATAATCATCATTCATTTGTTTTATGGATAATTCAGAATCCCCATTCACATGAAATTGGGGAGATTCATTCTAGAGAGATATCTCAAGACCAATAATGATATCTTGATACTTTTACTCATTGTTGGTATATCCTTCTGATAGCAGGAAAGAGTGGGGAAGAACAGCTTGTACAAGGGTGAAAAAAAATATCTCAAAACCTACTCTATTGAGCTTAGCATCATTGATCCTTCTACCAATTAGGCTCTGAGAGGTGCTATCGAAGTGCATCTTCCAGCATGGCATGACCTGATACACTAAAAGGATGCCCTTATTTAGAAAATATACATCTAGGGGATGCTCTTTAGGGGAGATATGTGAATCCACAAATTTTTTCAGTGCTTGGCCCTTGATAACTTTCTATGGAATGAACCCGATGTCAAATAGTTGAAGGATCATTTCCCATCGATACAGTTATCTTATCAACATCGGTTGATTTGGGATATGTGTTATTTTATCTACACAGGACACCAATTTTATCTTGTGATGTTGTAGATAGCGTCGCATCTTCTGTACTATGAAAACCAGTATGAGGAAGCTTTTCTCAATAGGATAGTATCTATCCTTAGTGTCTAGGATCATGTGAATGAGATAGTATAAATAGTTCTATCTACCCTCATTGTTATTCTGAGAAAGAAGGTCATTGAAAGACTATTCTAGGGTGCTCACATGGTGAACCAAAGGCTTCCCGAAGATGGGTGGAATCAGAACCGAAGTCTATAGAAAATACTACTTGATCTCTTAAAATATGGTTTGGCACTCCTCATCAAACTGGAAGATGGTTCCTTTCTTCATGATTTTATATAAGGACTTATACTTGCCATCCAAATTTACAATGAATCGGTGTATATAGGCTAAGTGTCCTTAAATCCATTGGATCTCCTGGAGATTCCTTGGAGGAGGAATCTAGCTGATGGACTTTATCTTCTTTGGGTTAATCATGATGCCTCTGTATCTGATGATGAATCTAAGGAACTTCCCAGAGGTAACCCCAAATGCACACTTCAAGTGGTTCATCTTCAGATTCCAAGAGAAAAGGAAGCCTAACACTTTATTAAGATCTCTAAGATGGTCCTGACACTTGAATTCACTGTCCTCACACATGAAATTGATTATATTTTTAAATATGATTTATAATATAGGGCATAACCTAGGTCATCTCTAAAGAATCATTGGTGGTTTTTAACGTGAATTTTTAATAAAAATTACTAAAAGAGGAGGGTGGTTTTGAAAATAGTTTTAAAATAAAATGAATTAATTTAAAGTGATTAAAGGTTTACAAAAAAGTGGATTTTGAAGAATAAATGATGATTATGTGATCATTACTAAGTTACTACACCACTTGAAAAGTTCATTGTTCTTAATTGATTATTAGTTTTTTGTGTAATCATTTGATTAAGGGTTAACCAAGATCTTGGGTACCCACAACCCCAAAAACAATGTAAATAGGACTAAACCTTTACATAAAAATCATATAGTCAAGTTCCATACCCTTATCATGAATTAAGATTTATCAAGAAACACTTAAATCTCAAATTTTTGGGAAATAATAGGAGTCTTATGTCGTCCAATCGGAACAACAGAAGTCGCACACTTAAAATTGCACACCAATCGGTTATGAAATAAAAAGTATTTCAATTAAATAAATAAAAAAAAGTTAAATACATATAAAAGAAAAATTCCAAACCACAATATACAAAAAATTAGTATAGGATTATGTGCTATAACTCCCTCTTCAAGTGTGTAGCTCACTCATAATGAGCACCCACCATTTACCCCACCATCGAGAGGAGGAGGAAGCTCAGCTGGAACTCCTTCTTCATTATTGATCCCCCTATGAGGATAGGGTATTTTAGAACTTCAATTATGAGGAGGATACTCCTCTAGGACTCCAAAATAGAAGATATTTGATTCTGGTTCTAAATTGTAAATGAGGTGCCCATGGTTCCCTTTTATTTCCAAAATGGGAAGTGGTTTTGGGCACCCAGTTTTCAAGATACCACTTAAATCTTGGTTTTGGGTTGGAAAATGAAATTATCTCAATATGGAAAAAAGAGAAGATTCATTTTTAGGCCTCCTGAATATCTCCATGTCAAATTTGGATGTCATTAGACATTTTTATTGGGAAATATTGTCAAAATACCAAACCTAACTTTTGAATTTGGGTAGATTCTATCCCCTGGATAGATTGGTTCGGATGGTCCCCTAGATTGATTAATTGGGATTTGGTTTCTTGATATTAATTGTGTCCCATTGAGTTATGGATCCTCTCACAAAATTTCATCCCATTTAAATTCAAAAATTTCACATAATGTGAAAAACAATGGACATGTGTCCTTGGGCTTCCATGCAGTTTGGCCCATTTTCCTTTTGAATCATCTTAGGGGCCTCCAAATCACCTCCACTTATTATGAAAATATCAAAAAAATTATAATATCCCCTTTTAATAGTGATAAATATTAAATAATGGAATAAAATATGAAGTGAAATTTGATATTATATTTGGAATTTACAATACAAAATTAGTTTAGTACAATGGTGTAAGGGTGAAATAAAACAGTGAATCACAGTGCAATCACACCCCCACACCTAAACATTTTCACTCCGAGGAAAAGTCACATTTTCAAAAAAAAATCATGTTGATATTCCCAACTATATGGAGATTCAACATTCAATGAAATTTAGTCAATGGAAAAAATTTGATCAAAGAAAAAATCACATTAAGGAGTTATTATCAGTGATCGTGGAAAAAGATGTCTCATAAATTGTATTAGAAAGAAATTCTAAGAGATGAATAATACCAATATGAGAAAATAATTCACAAGTTAACCGTGTCACTAATTGTCATGAATAGAATTTGGTCGCCATCAAAACTAGCACCTGACCTGGACTGTGGCAAGACCCAAAGGGCGTTCTCGATCCCCACAATCTGGAAAAAGTGATCGGGTATCACAAAATGGAATTTGGGAATGATTTACCCGAGTCTATAAACATAAAACAACAAACAAATCTAATCTAACAAATCTGGATTTTTCAAAACAACCCATATTTTACAAAAATTCAGAATTAAATTACATAATTTAAAACCAATTCTCAAAGACTATGACAAATGGAGAAACCCAAAATGGACAACCCAATAACCTCCTCATGGCAAGAGGCACTGCCCTCAAGCCATCTTCACAACACTGCACTATGAAGGGCTGCTAGAAACTCGAACCATTGGCACTAAAAGCTCTACCCAAACCTGCGACAAAATAACCAAGTCTACTTACACCCAAAGGTGTAAGTAGGGTGTGATAAAAATCCCAGTAGGATGCCACAACTAAAATATTCCAGGTGATAATAATTATAAGACAAAAATCTTGCAAGTTTTCTAAATAAGAAATGCTATTCACAATTTCTAAAAGATGCAACTTTAAATAAAAACAGCTTTTATGTGGGATACTTTAAAAGAAATCAAAAATTTTAAGTAGAATGAAAAAGGTACAGAATTTATCTATAAAAACATACCATATGCCAATGGTAAGCATAAGATATCCAATGAGCACTAGAAATGGGAAAAATAACCCTAGGTACTAGCTCGTTGTGGGTCCCAGGTACCTCGTATCTCGGTGAAAGTAACCATAAAATATTTGTTCTCATGCACACGATCCACTAGTAGGGAACATAACCATAACCTAGTGGTCCCCAAACATCATAATCATAGTTTAGTTAGTGTTTTCATCGTCAAACTTGCTACGCAAAATAGGGGCCGAACCCCATAGGATCACTAGCATACTATTACACGTCCACCCACCTAGATACTAGAGTTTTCCCTCTTGTGCTCCAAAAAGTTCCACAAGCCATGAATAAAATTTTAATATTAAAATACCACTTCCAAGTCACACACACACCAAATAGACCACACACATGTCACATGATCCCCTTTTTCATTCAAATTCATTTTAGAAATCATACTCACCCCAAAACAGCCCATGACACATTTCACCTCTCTTTCACATTTCAACAAAACATTTAAACAATTTTATAAAACCTTTCCAAGATATTAAAAATCACATAACAACCCTTTCACATTAAAATATACCATTTCAAAAGTACACTCTTACCAAAATAGTTTGGTAACATAGTTTCACCTCTTATATGAATCAAGAAACCATTTAAAACCCTCACAAAACAATTCCAAAGAGTGTAACCATGTTTTGCACATAAAATCCCTCTAAAAATCCTTTTTGCAAAAAATAATCATACCAATATCACATCAAACTATAATTTTAATCCATAACATCATTTAATAAAACTATTCCATGAATCACAAAACAACCCCAATGAACACAACATGGAATACAGACCAAAAATATTCATTTTTTCACAAAAATGCCACTTAAAAACCAACTGCTTAAGAAATGCTAAAAAATATAATTTTCACACCAAACATAATAGAATATAAGAATTCTAAAAATATAAATCATTCAAAACTAACTCATCCAATAATGTTTACACATCGAATCACCTTCCATTTGTGCCAAAAACTCTAAACTGTTGTGTGAAACTTCAATTGCACCCCCGCTGCACCACAAGGAAGTTAAATCAATACTTAATCCCCAACATTTGACCAAAATAATACAAAATCAAACCCTAGGTATTCACCCTAGCTTCTAGACATTTTACAACCTCAAGAAAAGTGGAAGAAACCCCAAGCAGAAGGGAGGAACATGAGAGGAAACTCACTTAATTGAGAGATTTTGAATAAATTGCCCCAAATCCACCAAAATCTTTATCTCCAACTAACCAAAAATGGTGGGGAGGCTCTAATTATTCTGAGTGTGTCAAGTGAGTACTAAAATGGATGAAAGGAGTTAAAATTAAAAGTTTTAGGAAATAATCAAATTATCTTCTCAAATATGGACGATTTAAGAAACCCTCAGAAGTTTCACCCTAATCCACAATGAAAATGAGCTCCAAAGCGGCTAAATATATAATGGGGGTGATCCTCATGTTTTTGGGTTCTGTTGGGATTTAGAATCACCAAAAAATAGTAAAAAAATGAATGATATATTGAAATATTAAAAAAAATTAAAGCAGGAAATGGGCTTACGGGCTGGCCCAATACCTTAATAAAAAACCCAAATCCATCATTATTATGGATTCCTATGGGTTCCAAATTGATATGGTGATTTTAATATACCATGGGATTACAATTGGGAAGTGGAATGGGTGTAAATGTTGAAAAATGAAGGATTTATAAAGAAACAAAATTTATTTTTAAATCTGAAAATGGGCTCACGGTTTGGCCCAAATTTTGAAAACCCACCATTTCCACCAAAATACATGGGAAACCCCGAAAACAAAGAAATAAT
Organism: Viscum album; assembly: GCA_963277665.1. Taxonomy (NCBI): domain Eukaryota; kingdom Viridiplantae; phylum Streptophyta; class Magnoliopsida; order Santalales; family Viscaceae; genus Viscum; species Viscum album. The sequence continues at coordinate 500,758,274 of OY728140.1, forward strand.
GGAAATTAAATGAAAAAAATACCTTTAAAAGGAGTCATGGATGTGAAAATTATCTCCACCATAAAACTTTCCTCCCTTGGAAAGCCACAACAAGGCCAAAAGCAAAAACCAAACCAAACCGAAAGGCCGAAATAGACTCTTTTTCCAAGTTTTGCCCACCTCCAAAAGGCTAAAACACATCTAATTGATCAATCAAGTAATGAATACTCTCACAAAAAAAATAAACCACTTACTAAAATGATCAAGCACATTCAAACTTCATCCCAAAACAAAACACCTCAAACACTATCTGAACAAGGCCCAATCAAATTATCTGAATGAACAACAACACCGAATAGGGTTACCACAATTTCACTTAAACAAAACAGTTGGGCGCACTCCAATCCCAATGTTTACCCAATGAGGAATTTGGTGGTTAAATAGCTCTGAAATAGACTACCTACCACCAATCCAAGAATAAGGACAAATCTGAGTTACTGATATGAGGAGACACAGATGGGCTCCCCACCATATGAGACATTTTAGATTTTCCCAAGGTGGAATCGAGACACTAAAAAGGAGAGGCTTGAACAGACTCCATGGTATAAGGGGTATACTTCCATTATACTTTTCTAAAAGAACATACATGAGACTCATAGTGGGTCTCCCCACCATAAGAACCAACCATCTTGAACGACCAGCACGAGCCGACACAAAAAGACCCAAAAATTTAAAGAGTTGGGACGGTCGTAGGGTTAGTCCACACAGTTTGGAAAACTGTTCACTAACTGTGTGGATCATTCTATTTGCATGGTTTTTGGGGGCACGGTTACTACTAACTGTGCGCAGACCGTGTGCTCAACCTGTCTAGCTAAATTTCAAACCTTTCTCCAAAAACTCATTGGAATTCAAAGGGGGAAGGAATGAAATTGGGAGATAACATGGAAATAAGGTCCTCCCACATCTACCACAGAACGGGAACAAAAAAAATCAAGATGATGACACCAGAGGTTTAAACTATTTCCATCTTTCATACTGAGAATAGGACTTTCTACAAGGGTTTTAATGACCCTGGGATTTCCCCTAACTACGCGCCAGCTTCACTCCAGGACCTATGGCTGGAGCTAAAATGATTGAAGCATCTTTGGCCTCATAGTTAGGCTTTGGAAACCCCCTAAACAAAACTTCTCCTTTTGGTTCCATGAAAACTATACTATGATGCCAAATGGGTTCACCAAGACATAACACATTCCAAACTCACTTTAACCCAAACCAAAATTTCACTGAAATAAGTGCTTAAAAGATGCACACACATCACCCCTTGTTTCTTTGGATGAGAAATGGAAAGAGGAAAGGATATATGGAAACAGCTTCCTATAAACAAAGGATGTCAAGATTTCCTGAAAGGATGCACACTTATAAAAAAACAAAGGCTCACAGAAGATTGTACAACTTCACCTTTACAGTCAAATGAGCACATGAAATCACAAGGCATCACCGAACATGACTATTGCAGCTAATAGAAACAATACATAGAGATGGACCTTATGCAGCATCCCCAAACATCAAAAAATTCCATTAGGTTTCTATAATATCTTCTCATGAACATATTTCCCAAACTAGTGGTTTAATGTGAACCCCTTCTTCGAAGAGACAACTAAGGACCCAGAGGCCCTATTAGACACCATCCACACTAACAACCGTAGAATAATTTCACCTTTGACAACTTAGGTAACTTAAGAAACTAAGGTTTATTTCAACCTCCCACAACCACTCTCCCGCTACAAGAGGATCCACAAAACCAAGAGAGGAAATGGTGTAGACTCAATCTCCAAAGCTTGAGAAAAAGATTCCTTATATTGATCAACTGGAGGATCTTCCAATGGTGAAACAATCTGGGTTGCACTTTAGTTGTGCACTAACCCTTAATGGGGGCATGCCTTATCCAATGAGAGAACCCAAGGACCCAACCGAGAAGGTCCATTGGTCAATACATACCACAAACCAGAACCGAACACATTAGGGGAACCACTGTAAAGGATTCTCGAAACATTTCTCATAAGAAGACCACTAACCAACCCTTCAACCCAACTTTCTGACCAAACACAAACCCAAAACACCATTCAACAAGAGGGGTTCTTGGAATCAAACATCCCAAAACAACAACATTTCCAAAAACACATAAGACACACCACCCAAACCAATCATCAAGACATAAAATTTTCCTTTAAAATAAATCACTTTGTTGAAAATAAATGGGTTGGTGGTTGGCATATCCACCAATGCTATCACATGGGCCTTACACATGCATGTTTACATGGCACCACAGAAACCCACCTCATATCCATCATGATACTCATCCATTCATTCCATTAACCATTAATCATTCCATATAACCCCATGTATGTGGTTTCCCATGTAAATACCAAAGGTTAAAACAAAACTTCTTTCCACTTATCAAAACCAAACCAATCAACCAATACTTCCTTTTTATCAAGACTGCTAACCATGAAATCAAAACCTAATTTTTGTCTTAAAAAACTTTTTAGATATTCCCAATCATTAAAATAATAACTTACCTTTATTTCATACACATTAATTTCAAAACATCTTATCCCATTTTAAAATACTCCTGATTTTATGAAAACTCTCTTTCATCAATCCACATTCCTTTGAAAACTTATATCTTCTTATTTAAAAGAAAATTTATAATTATTCATAAATATTTTAGAATTATCATAAGTTTCTAAATCAAAAATCCATTTCTAAACTCCACAGACAAATTCAAAACCACTTTATTCCATTCATAACACATTTTAAATAATTCAGAATGTCACACCTGACCTGACACTTTACTTTATTTTATTATTTTGGGTCTCACTTTTGAGTTTCGGTTTGAACTACTTTGTTTTAAAGAAAATTTTTGACCTTATACGGGTGTGCGACTATACGCGCGACTATATGTAGTGCCCAAAATTAATAAGAAAACATTTTATGATTAAATTTATTATTGCACTAGAGCGTGAAAATGTCGCGACCACACACATGTTAATGCCCGGTGTTCGAACTCAAAAATTAATGTAATTATTTTGAAAATAGGTTTATTATTTTAGTTTTATTATTAATATTATGATTATTTAAGTTAATGTTCCAATTAGGTTATTATTATTATTATTATTATTTCAGTTGATACTTTAATTTAGTTGTTTTTTCATTATTTTGGTTTCATTATTTTTAGTTTTATTATTAGAATTAAAAACAAATCTATTAATTAGAATTTGGTTTTGTTCTTTTATTTTTATTTTATTTTTATTCTTTATTTCTTTTTTCCTCTTTAATTATTATTTTATTTACTTTCTATATTATTATTATTATTATTTTCTCTCCTTTATTTTTTTCCCTTCTCCCTCTCTCTTGCACTCCCCTCTTCCCCGCACGGACCCCCTCTCCCCTCCTAACCCTACTAAAGCTTTAAGTTTCCCCCTCCCCTTGCCTTAATCCTCCAGTACAACCTCCTCCTAGATCACCTTTCACCCGCACCTCTTCCTCCTCTAGTGAACTAGAACAGCATCTCGTCGTGCATTGACCGGTGCAGCCCACAACCAGTGCACCTCCTCCTTGATCCCCTTCAATTAGCTCTTGTACAGCGCTTCCCTGTCGACCTCTTGCTTCTGTTTAGTGCCTCGCTCACCCTTCTTCCCTCTGGATTCACCAACCAGTGACTCTCCTCCACACCCCTTTCAGTTAGCCTCGCACCACCAGATACACACAACCCTCTTTCCAGCTAGTTTTCCAGAGTGGCGCACCTCTAGTGGTATTCCCCTTGCCCAGTTGTCCATCCTCACCATTTCCACATGTGTGTTTTTCTCCGGTTGTTCATTTATTCCCGCCTTCGGTAGAGTTGTGGTTTCGGAGTTGTGTTGGTTCTTTTATGATGTGTTTGATCTGATTATTTTATTTCAAGGCTTAGTTGCGTTGTTTGCGGTGCGATTGAAGTGAAAGGATTTTTACGCACCAAGATTGTGAAGTCTTTCTACATTCCAGGTAGGTGGTTCCACATATGAGTATTAATTGTTAAGTTCATTTTCTTAATTAATTAATTTAGTATGTTTAATAATCAGTTTTTTTGTGGAAATTTAATTTTTACTTGAGGTTTATTATGTTTTAATTTGTTTATTAGTGTGTTAAAATGAAATGAGTATGTTGTTGCTATGAAAACCCCTGTCAAAATGCTTTCTAGTGTTTCATAAGTTGTGCAATTTATTTTTTTAGGGTGTGAAAAGGGTTCAATTGTTGTTTTAGTGTTGCGTCTATTTGCGTTCAGTCAGAAATGACATTTGGACAAGTTTTTGGCATTTAATGTCATGCTACATATCTTGAAATTTCTTGGAAAATTTTTCTGGAAGTTCGTTTAATTATAGAAATTGTCTTTTTAACTGTGTGGGTGGTTCCTTTAATCGCGTTCATGATGCAGATTGTGTTCCTGAGGTGGCATTGTGTGCGTGTGGTCGTTTAAGCGGGTTTGGGTAGGTCTAGTGTGTAAAGCGGTGTTTTTTCTTTAAAATTTGTTTATGAAAATTTGAATTGTTTTATTAAATAATTATTAAGGGTGAAAAAAAATTTGGGTTAAATTGTGTAAATGTTTTTGGTGTGTAAAGTCATGTGACGTGTGTGGAAATTGTTTAATAAATTCTTTTAATGGTGGGTTTGATGATGAAAGTGGTTTCTTTGACTGTGCAGTCATTTTAATTGGTTGTGTAAGTGATGCGGATTTAGTTTTGGGATATTTTTAGTGTTCATATTATTTCAAATGGATTTTGTGTGTGAAAATGGTGGTTTTAGCATTCTTAGTGTCTTTTTTGGTTTGAGTATGTGATTATGACATAAGAATTGAACTATGAACTACTTGAGCACAAACGGGAAGCCTGGGTAATAGGTGGGCAGACTAGGACTAGTGTGCTAGTGACATAGAAGTGGCATCATCCCGGTTTCACTTAGCTGGATTGACGACAACAACACTAACTAAACTTTTGGTTGATGTTTGGAGACCACTAGGTTATGGATGTGTTTCCCTACTAGTGGCTCATGCACGAGAATGTATATTGTTGTGTTTTTATACCATTTTTCACTGAGAAGTGATGTTCTAGGGTCCCACTTCTCGCTAGTATATTTAGGGAATCTCCCATGTATTTGTGCTCCTCTTCTGCTTTGCGCTCACCGTTGGCACACGGTGTGGCATTGGGGTTACCATGAAAGTGTGCATGTGTGTGTTGTAATTCAATTTGTTTTTATTTAAAGTATTTTTCTTTCAAACTGTTTTCATTAAAAAAAATTAAGCACTTATTTATTTTTATTGTGTTAAATTGCAAATGTATTTGTCATTTAATAATTATATGTGGAACCTTTTCTCGGTGTCATCCTACTGGGCTTTTAGCTCACACCCTACATACACATTTGGGTGTATATAGATTCTTTTTCTTTTTCTTTCCAGGTTGAGGCATCGAGCATAGCATGGGTGGTTCAGGTTGTCAGTGGAACTCTTGTGTCGGTTTGGTGGATGTGTCTTGAAGATGTGACTCCTCATGTCGCACAGAGGTTTGAGTTAGTGCCTTTTAGTTTTTATTTACTTCCATCCCATTTGTTTTTTTTTTGTCAAGTTGTAAACTTAAATCTTGACCCTAGTTTAAGGGAATGTTTGGTTGTAGACTTTAGTTTTAAATTTATTCATCTTTCTAATTGTTTCATGTTTGTTTATTCAGTTAAACATTTACCATGTTTTATTTGTCATACCTGGGCACTTGTGCCAGCCCGTGGGGATTGGGACCACCCTTTGGGCCTTGCCGCGGACCGGGTCAGGCGCTGGGTCGGATAGAGACCCGGCCTAGTTCATGAAAAAATGGTATTAGAGTAGGTTTTGTTCTTATTGTTTAGGGTTTCAGGTAGATCATAGATATTATTGTCAATAATCAAGGGGTAGGTGCGGGAAGAGCATCGTGAACTCTTACTTGTTCTGATCCTTGAGTAACCAGGGGTAGTTTGGGATTCAAGTTTTTGGATTTGGTCTATGTGGATGGGGGTGATAGTAGGAGTAAATTGGTATTGCGCGCAGTCTCACATGGAGAAGCAACCCATGTTATTCCCAAGAGTACAGTTCGACACCCCTTGTGGTTAGTGCTTGTCTAGGGCATGGCCCGCTAAACCATGTAGCCGGATTATACACGACCACTAGTCCTCCGCCTAGGTGCTTTAATTTTTGGGATGTCTTGCTTCAGTTTTGGGTTGGTGCGAAATTTTATTATTATTATTATTATTTTAAAAGGGAAATCGGACCTTGGGGTTGCTCTTATTTTATTTTGGTGTGTGTTCAACATGATTTTTGGGGTGCGTTTATCTTGGAATTTGGCCTTTGATTTGTTGAAATTTGAATTCCTAAAATAATTTCTTGGGTTATCTGAAATTCAAGTGGGTTGTTTTATAAATGGAAAGCATTTGGAAATTTTCTTGAATATTTGAAATGGTTTTTGAAAAAAAAGGAGTATTTTTGAAATAGTGGGAATGTTTTATTTTTAAAAGTGGGAGAACCTTTATTTGTCTAGTGGTATTTCTTTGGGTGCTCGTATGTGCATGTGGATGTGATTAATAGACATTTGGTGTATCGTGTGAATGGGTGCGTGAGTAGCACAAAAAATGCATATCTGTGAGGCATCCAGGAATATCAGTGGTGATTGATTGATTTTTAAGGATGCTTCTTGTTTCCTGAAAAGTGGGTTTTTATCTAAAATGGGTTCTTTGTGGTTAAATGGTTTTGAAAATTGGAAAATGGTTTTTGAGTCTAGGGTGGAAGTTATGGGCACAAAAGAGTTGTTGAGTTTTATTGTACTGGGTTTGGTTTCTCAAGCGGGTGTTTTTCTTTAAGAATAAATTGATATTTTAAATTGGAATTACGAGAATTGTGTCTTAGGTGTGGATGTTTGTTTTGTGATGTGTTTGAATTTTTGGAAGGTTGTATTGTGTTTATTTTTTGAGATATACACCATTAGAAAGGTCCCATGGGTTTCCAGAAAGTCTCTTAGTTCTTGGCTCATCCCAGACTCCCAGTGGAGTGGCGGAGTTGGGTTCTGCTCAGTGGTGTCAACTATTTATAGATGTTGAGGTCAATTGGATATCGTTGAGTGCTTTGAGAATGTTGGCAGTGTCTCCAGTTTTTGAAGAACTCCAAAAGTTGCGTGGGTGTATGTTGTCTCGAGTATGTCTGAAAGAGAAGGACTAAACCAGTGAAAAGTGATTTTTCCATTTCTTTGCAAGTGGGGATGTCCTGAGAAATCCTCAAGATCAGCCTCATTCGGTGATTGTACCTAAGGAAGTGAAGGTGAGAGAAAGTGGCAGATTTCGTAGGTGCTCAACCAATCAACAGGCAGATATAGAGGTGTGTTGACCTTTCTAATGAGCTAGTTCCTTGCTCCCTATAGGTAGTGTGGAACTATCAGTTTAAAACTCATACAAGTTGTTGGTTCTGTTTATACTGTGGTAAGTGAAGGTTCCTCATCTGATGTGGAGTGTGAACCAATGGGACCTATTCTTGGAGTTCCCCTTCCATCAATTTGTGTCGTGAGTTTGACAGACCACTCAATCTCCTATATCTAGTGTGGTCAGACGGGCACTTTAAGTCATTCACTGCAATTCTCAGTGGGTATATTGATGGAGTGGTCGTGTGGGACATGAGGAGAAGTATGTATGTTTCTTTTCCAGTGGAGGAAGTTCCAATCAGAGGTGGTCAACTTATGACTATGAGGCGGTAGATGCTTCAAACATCAGGGCCCCAACCATAGGTCTTGGGGTGAAGCTTGCATGTAGTAAAAACTCGTCGGACATGGTGCGAGTTTGGTCCGACTTAAGTCTGCAGTGATAGATGGGGAAAACTTAAATTTCCCTATTATGGTTTCATCTTTAAAGGATTCATTTTTGTCGTGAGGGGCATGAATCCCATGTCTCCTTGTTGTGGTCTTAATTTATGGGAGTTCCTCATGGGCCTTAAAGAGGTTTAGAGAATCCATATTCTTGTAAAGACAGCAGGTGGGCTCTGTAAACCTTCTTGTGGGTCGCTTAGGAGTCAAAATTGTACTTGTTTTGGAGATGCTCTCTTCTTGTGAGATTAACATGTTCCTATCCAAGATGTCTCTAGGTTAGGGGTTTCTTCTATAAAAACCATCTCATGAAGGGGAGTGCTCTCCACTATAGGTATAATCAGTGGAGGTCGGCCTATGTTGGTGGGTTTGTGATGAAGAGTTCAGTTCGTATCTCTCAAAGTAAACTGGAAATGCCTTCATGGGTTCCGTAGTGCTATGAAAATTTTAAAATGGTGGGGAGACCCATTACGGGTCTTTTTGGAACCCCCTCTTGTGTTGGTTTGGTTTAACATAGGGAGCTTGGAGGGTCAAGAAAGTGTTAAAGGTTTTTCTGGGTTTGTGAGTCGTTTTGGTTTGGAGAACCAATGTTTGACAAGAATCCTAATATGGTGGGGAGACCACCATAGGACGAACTTGTGGAAAAACTTTGTCTTGAAAGTGCGCTTGGCAGGGAAACCCCTTACTTTCACTCTGCCCAACCTTGACCACGGTAACTGGTTATCTTGGGTAGCGGGTCGCTTGACAAGCATTCTTGTGGATCTCGAGTGACCCTGGTGGTCCCTACATTAGGGGTCAGGGGGTTCCATGTTGTAGTTCTATTTGAGGTGAATTCCTTACTATTGGTTATGTTTCTTGGTGAATCTGGTTTTAAGATTTTTGAAGTTTCAGTTCATGAGCATTTAAATGCTCGGTCTTCAGGTGATTGAGGTTTTGTTTAAAGTGTCTTCGTAGTCTTTCTTGGAATCTTGTGTTGACCAAATATTTTGGGACTTTCTTAGGGTATAAAGTTTCATGGTGGGGATAATTGTCACACCTGACCCGACAGTTTACTTTATTTTATTATTTTAGGTCTCTCTTTTGAGTTGCGGTTTGAACCAGTTTTGTTTTAATGAAAATTTGTGACCTTATGCGGGTGTGCGCCCATGTGCACAATTGTGTGTAGTGCCCAACATTAATAAGAAAATGTTTTATGATTAAATTTATTATTGCACTGGTGTGTGACTATGTCACGACCACGCACACGTCAGTGTGCGGTGTTCAGACTCAACAATTAATGTAATTATTTTTCAACTGGTTTTATTATTTTAGTTTTATTATTAATATTATGATTATTTAAGTTAATGTTTCAATTAGGTTATTATTATTATTATTTCATTTGACACTTTAATTTGTTTTTTTTACTTATTTTGGTTTTATTATTTTTAGTTTTATTATTAGCATTAAAAATTGTTTCTATTAATTAGAATTTGGTTTTGTTTTTTTATTTTTATTTTATTTTTATTCTTTTTTTCTTTTTTTCCTCTTTAATTCTTATTTTATTTACTTTCTATATTATTATTTTTATTTTTATTTTCTCTCCTTTATTTTTTTCCTTCTCCCTCTCTCTTGTGCTCCCCTCTTCCCCGCGCGGACCCCCTCTCCCCTCCTAACCCTACCCGAGTTGCAAGTCGCCCCTTCCCCTTTCCTTCATCCTCCGGCATGGCCTCCTCCCATCTCACCTCGCACCCGCGCCTCTTCCTCCTTTAGCGAACAAGACCAGCATCCTGCCTCACATCGACCAACGCAGCACACAACCAGCGCACCTTCCCCTCGAGCCCTGTCTAGAGCCACCCCGTCGACCTGCTCTTGTCCAGCACCACCCCATCGGCCTCTTGCTCCCATATGGTGCCCCGCTCACCCTTATTCCCTCCAGATTCACCAACCAGAAACTCCCCTCCACACCCCTTTCAGTTCTCCTCGCACCACCAGACCCATGTCACCCTCATTCCAGCTAGTTTTCTAGAGTGGTGCACCTCCGAAGGTCTTTCCCTTGCCCATTTGTCCATCTGTTCCATTGCCACATGTGCGTTTTTCTCCAGTTGTTCATTTATTCCCACCTTTGGTAAAGTTGTGGCTTTGGTTTTGCGTTAATTCTTTTATGATGAGTTTGATCTGATTGTTTGATTTCAAGGCTTAGTTGCATTGTTTTTGGCATGATTGAAGTGAAATGATTTTTATGCACCAAGATCGTGAAATATTTCTACATTCCAGGTAGGTGGTTCCGCGTATGAGTATTAATTGTTAAGTTCATTTTCTTAATTAATTAATTTAGTATGTTTACTAATCAGTTTGTTTGGTGCGCATTTAATTTTTACTTGAGGTTTAGTATGTTTTCATGTATTTATTAGTGTGTTAATATGAAATGAGTATGTTGTTGATGTGAAAACCCCTGTCGAACTACTTTCTAGTGTTTCATAAGTTGTGCAGTTTATTTTGTTAGGGCGTGCAAAGGGTGCAATTGTTTTTTTAGTGTTACGTCTATTTGCGTTTAGTCAGAAATGACATTTGGAAGAGTTTTTGGCCTTTAATGTCATGCAACATATCTTGAAATTTCTTAGCAAATTTTTCTGGCAGTTCGTTTCATTATAGAAATGGTCTTTTTAACTGTGCGGGTGGTTCCTTTAATCCTGTGTGTGATACAAATTGTGTTCCTGAGGTGGCATTATGTGTGTGTGGTCGTGTAAGAGGGTTTGGGTCAGTCTAGTGTGTAAAGTGGTGCTTTTCTCTTTAAAATTTGTTTCTAAAAATTTTAATTGTTTTATTAAATAATTATTAAGGGTGAAAAGTTGTTTAGGTCAAATTGTGTAAAAGTTTTTGGTGCGTAAAGTCATGCGACGTGCGTGTAAATTATTTAATAAATTCTTTTAATGGTGTGTTTGATGATAAAAGTGGTTTATTTGATTATGTAGTCATTTTAATTGGTTATGTAAGTGATTCGGATTTAGTTTTGGGATATTTTTAGTGTGCATCTTATTTAAAATGGTTTTTGTGTGTGAAATTGGTGGTTTTGGAGTGCGTAGTGTCTTGTTTGGTTTGAGTATGTGATTATGACATAAGTCTTGAACTCTGAACTACTTGAGCACAAACGAGAAGCCTGGGTACTAGGTGGGTAGACTAGGAATAGTGTTCTAGTGACATAGAAGTGGCATCGGCCTGGTTTCACTTAGCTAGATTGATGACTAAAACACTAACTAAAATTTTGGATGATTTTTAGAGACCACTAGGTTGTGGATGTGTTTCCCTACTAGTGGGTCATGCATGAGAACGTATATTTTTGTGTTTCTATACCATTTTTCACTGAGACGCGATGTTCTAGGGTCCCACTTCTCGCTAGTATATTTAGGGCCTCTCTCATGTATTTGTGATCCTCTTTTTCTTTGCAATCACCTTCGGCACATGGTTTGGCATTGGGGTTACCATGAAATTGTGTGTGCGTGTGTTGTAATTCAATTTGTTTTTCTTTAAATTAGTTTTCTCTCAAACTGTTTTCATTAAAATTGTTTAATCACTTATTTATTTTTATTCTGTTAAATTGAAAATGTATTTGTCATTTAATAATTATACTTGGAACCTTTTCTCGGTGGCATCCTACTGGGATTTTAGCTCACACCCTACATACAACTGTGGGTGTATATAGATTCTATTTATTTTTCTTTCAAGGTTTAGGCATCGAGCATAGCATTCATGATTCGGGTCGTCAGTGGCACTCTTGTGTCGGTTTGGTGGACGTGTCTTGGGGATGTGACTCCTCATGTCGCACGAAGGTTTGAGTTAGTGCCTTTTAGTTTTTATTTACTTCCATCCCCTTTGTTTTTTTGGTCAAGTTGTAAACTTAAATTTTGACCCTAGTTTAAGGTCTTGTTTAGTTGTTGATTTTAGTTTTAAATTTATTCATCTTTCTTATTGTTTCAAGTTTGTTTATTCGGGTAAACCCTTCCCATGTTTTATTTGTGATACCCGGGCACTTGTGCCAGCCCGTGGGGATCGAGAATGCCCTTCGGGCCTTGCCGCAGACCGGGTCGGGCATCGGGTCAGATGGTGACCCGGCCTGGTTCATGACACAGAAAGTTCCATTTGAAACTGATTTTCAAAATCCACTTTGATATAATTTATAATTTCAAAAGAGTTTAAATACACCATTTACCATTTCAAAACAATTATGAAATTTAGTTCCACTATTTCACAAATTAAACCATTCCCTCTTTATTAGAAAATAATTTCAAAAAAACTTTACGATTCTTAAAACCAAGTAATTTTTGAATTAAAACCAAACTTCTAAGATTCAAAAACTAAAGGACACAAGACAATGCGAGATGAAACTAGTTTTGGTGGGTGACATGGAAAAATGGTCAGTTTCCATATTCCAATCAATTCACCATCATGAAGAGTGTTCTAGGGAAATATCTTTGGTTCAACATGGATTTCCAGCCCCTACGAGCCCATTGAGACCATTAACCCAACTCTCTTTTCATTTCACCTAATCATCATCAAACCAAGAAAACCAAAGGACTCAGATAACACCCGACTTCCCCTGGAGAATTTAATCACATCATGAGGTGTGTTGTATAGGAACCCTACTTGTAATTAGAATGTTAATCCCTGATAATCCTAACTCCAGACTATCCCGACACTTCCCCAATAACATGACCCAAATAGAGTGAACCTGCTCTGATACCATTTTGTCATGAACTAAATCTGGTCTCCATCAAAACCAGCACCTAAACCAGCCTATGGAAAGTCGTGAAGGGAGTTCCTAATATATATGGGCTGGAAAAAGTGATTTGGTATCACAAAATGGAATTTGGGAATGATTTACCTGAGTTTATAAACATAAAACAACAAACAAATACAATCTAACAAATCTGGATTTTTCAAAACAACCCATCTTTTACAAAAATTCAGAATTGAATTACATAATTTAAAACAATTCTCAAAGACTACGAAAAATTAAGAAACCCAAAATAGATATCCCAAGAACCTCTTCATGGAAAGAGGCACTACCCTCAATCCATCTCCACAACACTGCACCATGAAGGACCGCTAGAAACTCGATCCATTGGCACTAAAATCTATACCCAAACCTACGAAAAAAATAACCAAGTATACTTACACCCAAAGGTGTAAGTAGGGTGTGATCCAAATCCCAGTAGTATTCCACCACTAAAAGATTCCAGGTGATAATCATTATAAGAGAAAAATATTGCAAGTTTTGTAAACAAGAAATGCTAGTCACAATTTCTAAAATATGCAACTTTAAATAAAAACAGATTTCAAGTGGGTGCATTAAAAGAATTAAACACTTTTAAATAGAATGAAAAAGCTACTGAATTTCTCCATCCAAACATACTATATTCCAATGTTAAGCATAAGATATCCAATGAGCACTATCAACGGGAAAAAGAACTATAGGCACTAGCTTGTTGTGGGTCCCAGGTAACTCGTATCTTAGTGAATGTAACCATAAAAATATTTGTTCTCATGCACAAGAAACACTAGTAGGGAACATACTCATAACTTAGTGGTTCCCAAAAATCATCATAATATTTTAGTTAGTTTTGTCATCATCAAAATTTCTACATGAAACAGGGGCCAAACCCTACAGAATCACTAGCATACTAGTACACATCCACCCACCTGGATGACCTGGTTTTCCCTCTTGTGCTCAAACAAGTTCCACAAGCCATGAAATAAAATTTTCACATTAAAATACCACTTATAAGTTACACACACACCAAACATCTCACACACATGTCACATGATTCCCTTTTTCATTCAAATTCATTTTGGAAATCATACTCACACCAAAACATCCTGTAACACGTTTCACCTCTCTTTCATATTTCAAAAAAAACTTTAAAAAATTTTATTAAACCTTTACAAGATAGTACACATCACATAAAATCCCCTTCACATTAAAATAGAACATTTCAAATGTACACTCTTACCAAAAAAGTTTGGAAACATAGTTTCACCTCTTACATAAATCAAGAAACCATTTAAAACCTTCACAAAACAATTCCAAGAAGTGTAACCATGTTTTGCACCTAAAATCCTTCTAAAACCCCTCTTTCAAGAACAAAATCATACAAATATCGCATCAAATCATAATTTTCATCCATAAAATCATTTAATAAAACTATTCCATGAGTCATAAAACTACCCCAATGAACACAACATGGAATACACACCAAAAATATTCATTTTTTCACAAAAATGCCACTTAAAAACCAAAAGCTTAACAAATGCTACCAAATATAATTTTCGCACCAAAAAAATAGAATATAATCATTCTATAAATATAAATCATGAAAAACTAACTCATCTAATAATTCTTACACATAGAATCACCTACCATTTGTGCCAAAAAACTCCAAACTGTTGTGTGAAACTTTAATTGCACCCCTACCACACCACAAAAAAGTTAAATCAATACCTAATCCACAATTTTTCACCAAAATGATACAAAATCAAACCCTAGGTATGAACCCTAGATTATGTACATTTTATAACCTCAATAAAAGTGGAATAAACCCTAATCAAAAGGGAGGAACATGAGAGGAAACTCACTAAATTGGGAGATCTTTAAGAAATCACCTCAAATCCACCAAAAACTGAATCACCAAGTAACCAAAATTGGTAGGGAGGCTCTAATTATGCTGATTAGGTCAAGTGGGGACTTAAATTGTGGGAAACAGTGAAAATTGAAAGGTTTACAAAGGAATCAAATTACCTTCTCAAATCTGGACGATTTGAGAAACCCTGAGACGCTTTTCCTTAATCTGTGATACAAATGATCTCCAAAGTGGAAAAATAGATAATGGAGGTGACCTCAGGATTTTGGATTTGGATGGGAGGTGTAATCACAAAAAAAAGTAAAAAAATTATTAAGATATTGAAAAATTAAAAAAAAATTAAAGAAGAAAATGGGCTTACGGGCTGGCCCAATACCTTAATAAATAACCCAAATCCATCATTATTATAGATTCATATGGGTTCCAAATCGATATGGTGGTTTTAATATACCATGGTATACCAATTGGGAAGTGTAATGAGTATAAAATTTTGAAAATTAAAAAGTTATAAAAGAAACAAAATTTATTTTTAAATCTGGAAATGGGCTCACGGTTTGGCCCAAATTTTGAAAACCCACCATTTCCACCAAAATGCATGGGAAACCCCAAAAACAAAGAAATAATGGAAATTCAATGAAAAAAATTAACTTTAAAATAAGTCATGGATATGACAATAATCCTCTATTTGTGTGTGTAAAAACCATTCCATACAATTCTTCCCACTATCTTTCCAGTAAATATAGGTTATTTTAAAATTTCTCAGCTTAAATTATTTTGTCCAATGAACCTACCCTATATCCTTTGAGATCAAATTTCAAGACACAATCACTTAAGCATTCCCATAAGTCCAACCTTAAATTCCTGACCTATATATCTCCATATTTTATACATTTCATCACTCCCCTCATTTGTTATTTTTTTCAAAAGTTGAACATGGAACAAATCTCATACTCAACACTCAACCCTTGTTTGATCTCCTAAAGACACTAATTTTAATAGTTATAACTAGATCAAAGGTTGAGGAAGATTGGTTTTTGACCTAGCCAACAAAAAACCAATATTTTTTGTTTTTTTAAGGGCATACAACAGTTGGATAATAGGTACACACACATAGGTAAATCTGATACTGTAATAAAAAAGATCAGATAAGAAACAAATGTATAAAAAATCATTTTGGTATGCAGATAAATGTTAACCTAATTATATTTACCTTCTATTAAGTAATAAATATTCACACTTTATGGTTGGATACAAAAAAAGTATGGAGATATTTAGGGACATAATTTTCCCATAAATTACTCACACAAAAGGTTATCATTCTTCTCAAAGGTTTCAAAGTGATACAACCATTAATATCATCGAAAAACAATCAATTTACTTGAAAAACTCACACCTAAATCTTAAATTTATGTTAAAACACACATTCCATCATTGAAAAAAAAAATTATTGTTAAAAAAATATTTAAAAGGTAAATTCCTCATGCATGTTCAATAATTTCCATGATTAAGTGGGAAT
Source organism: Viscum album (assembly GCA_963277665.1). Lineage (NCBI taxonomy): Eukaryota > Viridiplantae > Streptophyta > Magnoliopsida > Santalales > Viscaceae > Viscum > Viscum album. Next base: position 500,774,287 of record OY728140.1, read on the forward strand.
CATTTTACATGATATAATGGGAATCAAAAATTAAAATTTAGGCACAAAAACGAGGGGGTAATGAGGGTGGGAAAGTGACAATACTATACAGCAAGAGAAAAAGAGAAAAAGGGAAAAAGATGATGAAAATTCCTAACTAACTCAGGAATATACCCATCCCCCCACACCTAAAGTGTGAAGTGTCCTCACTATAATAAAAGAGAATGTGGGAAGGAAGAATAAAACCCAGTGAGTGTCATTCATAAATCTATTCTTGAACATGGATTTCCTCCATCAAGGACTCTATAATGGCTTCATGAAATTGCTTCATCCACTGCCCATTGACATTCAAGGTTTGTTATGTTTCTTCATTTTGAACTTGAAAAACACTAAATAAGTAAACATTAGTAACAATGTATGGTCCAAACCAGAGGGAATTAAGCTTACCTGTATACAAATTCAACCTTGAATTGTAAAGGAGGACCTTCTTCCCAATGTGTAATTGATAATGAAGAATGATACAGTTGAGGGAATCCTTGGTTCGCTCCTTATAAATATTGGAGTTCTTATATTAATCTTTACATATTTATTCCAACTCCTGAATTTTAAACTTCATTTAAGAACCTACACCAAAAAGATTAAAATTGCATTGTTTAATGGCCCAGTAGGCCTAGTGTTCAATCTCAATAGGGAGCTAACAACACTTTCCAAAAACTATCCAATATGGTGACATTCCAATTGGAGTTTTTAAAGAAGTACAATAGGCCCATAATGAATCATCAAGTCTAAGACTCCAATTTTTTCTATTGGGTTTAACTGTTTTTTTTTTCAAGAATCTATTTTACCTCTCTATTAGACACCTCATCTTGACCATTGGTTTGTAGATGATATGCAGTATACACTTGATGTCTGACCCCATACCAACACAAAAGTGATTGCATTGTTCGGTTGTAGAAATGAGAACCCTAGTCACTGATTATGAAATTAGTTAATCCAAACCTATAGAATATTTGTGTTCTCAAAAATTCCACAAATGTTTGGGAATCATATTTCTTTATGACTCATGCCTCTACCAATTTTTACACAAAATCGACAACTAGATGAATCTAGAAGTTTCCAATGGAATTGGGAAATGTCCCCATAAATTCAATGCCCCAAACATAAAAAATGTCCTGAAAAATCAAGTGTTTTGTGGTATTTCATTTCATTTAGAGACATTCCCCATTATTTGATAGTGAGGACAAGATTTACAGAAATCATGGGCATCCCAAAAAAGTATTGGCTAAAAGAGACCAAAATCAAGGACCTTGCAAGTAGTCTGTTGGGAACCAAAGTGTCCCACACAAGCAAGAGTGTGGTAGAACCTAAATACAGACTAAAACTCTCTATCGAGAAAACAATGCCTAAGGACTTTATCACTACATATACTCTAAAGGTAGGGTTCATCCTAAATGTACCAACGAGACTCATGTTTTAGACAGTCATCTTGGTTTTTGTTGAAATCATCAGGAATGCAAGATGCTACCAAATAATTTACTATTTCAGCATACCAAGGAATATCATGTTGTACTCGGTACATTTTTTTATTAGTAAACCTGTCATTTTTGGTAATACAGGGGGATGATTAAATGTCTAGGGATGGGAGGATCCTACTGATATGAACAACCACCACATTCTCTACTCCTTTTTGTATCCCTAATTTCTAGATTGAATTCCTGAAAGAGGAGCATCTAGCGAATGATATGTGGTTTGGCTTCTGGTTTATTAAGGAGATATTGGGGACTACATGGTTTTAGAACAAAATTACTTTGGAACCTAAAAGGTATTATCAGAATTTATCTAAGGAAAACACAAGAGAAATAAATTATTTTTCAGTTATGGTGTAGTTTTCTTGGGTAGGTTTCATTATACGTGAGGCATAGGCAATGACATATGGAGCTTGATCGACCCTTTATGATAAGACTACCCCAACAACATAGTTAGAGGCATCACACATGATCTCAAAAGGTAAATCCCACTAAGGTGTTTGGATTTCCTGGGGTGATGTGTGACTCTATTTCAATTTATTAAAATCTTCCTTACATTCTTTATCAAAAACAAATTCCTTTTCTTTTTGGAGAAATCAGGAGAGGGCGTGGAAATCTTAATTCATGAATGAAATGATGGTAAAATCCAGTGTGACCTAGGAAAGACCACACATCCTACACATTTTTGGGTAATTTTAAGGAATAAATGACATCCACTTTTGATTTATCTACTTGGATACCATCCCCAGAAATGACATGTACCAAAACTATACCTTATCACACCATGAAATGGAATTTATCATAATTTAATATGAGATTCTTTTCAATACAAAAATGCAGGATAGAAGCTAAACTACTAAAACATCCATAAAAGGAGGATCCATAAATATTGAAATTACCCATGAAAACTTCCATGAAATTTTCCAGGTAATCTGTAAAAATATTAACCACACATCACTGGAAAGTACCCCCGAGCATTGCACAGACCAAATGGCATCCTCCTATATGCAAATGTTCCAAATTGGAAAGTAAAGGTTGTATTTTTCTGATCCTCGGGGGAAATATGGATCTAAAATTATCCATAATTCCCATCAAGAAAATAGTAATGGGACTTCTCAGCTAGCCTCTCTAACATCTGGTCAATTATTGGAAATAGGAAATGGTCATTTCTAGTGTATTGGTTTAATCGGCGATAGTCTATACAAACATGCTAACTATTATACACACGAGTTATAACCAATTCATTATTTTTATTTTTCATTACTGTAAGACCAGATTTTTTAGGAACTACTTGAGCTATGCTGGCCCATTGGCTATCAAATATAGGGTAAATGATTCTAGAAGCCATTAATTTTATTACCTCCTTTTTGACAACATCTAAGAGGTTTGAGTTCAATCGACATTGTGCCTACCTCACTGGTTTAGCCTCATCATTTAATAATATATTATCTATGAAAATTGATAGGATAATACTAGGAATTTCTACAAGTTTCCATCCCAAATCTTGTTTATACTCCATCAAAATTTCAAGCTGTCACAATTCATTCTCAGGAGGGAGTTAACTAGTAATGATGGCAGGTAACTTGTTTCCATTCTCAAGATAGGAATATTTTAAAACTTGAGGTAGTTGTTTTAGTTCCAATTTAGTAGGATTTTGTATTTATGGGATTGTGTGTGAAAGTGAGATATCACTAATATCATCTAACTACTCAATGGTATCATCCTCAGATGAGGAATGATCTTTTACAAGCTTGGTAGTATCGTTGAGGGTCATGTGATCCTCAATGTTCAATAAATCATTAATTAACAAACATGCATGACATTTTTCTAGACCACTAAAACATTCTACGAATGATTCATTTCCTATCATTTCAATCCATGATGAAAACTCATAAAGGGGATCAGAGGAAAGAAAATATTTTTTTCAGGGGAAGGGAGTATATCAACTAAATTAGCAGAGATAGAGAGGAATTTTATTCTAAGGGGTACTTCATGGAATCAAGGATGTTGAAGTAGAAAATGTCACCATGAAACTCTATAGATAATATGCCATTATAGACATTAATTATGGTTTTGTAGGTTTTCAAGAAGAGCCTCCCTAATATAATTAGTGTGTGTTAATTCATCCTATTATCTTCCATTTTAAGCACATAAAAATAAGCAGGAAAAATTAAATTTTTCACCCTCACAAGAACATCCTCTAACACACCATAAGGGTGTGTTGTACTCAGATTTTCTAATTGAACAACAATTTCAGTGGGCTTCAGTTCTCTGACCTGTAATAAAGAGTAAATGGAGTGAGGTATCACATTTATAGAAGCACCCAAATCAAGCATAGCATTGTAAAAGGAATACTCCCCTATGGTGCATGGAATCGAGAATGTTCCAGGATTATTGAATTCTATGGGAAGTGATGAATCTATCAATTTTGATATGTTCCTCCCTAATCTTGCCTTCTCATCACCTCGAAGTCACCTTCTGTGTGTACACATCTCCTTCAAAAACTTAGTGTATATTGTAATTTTCTTTACGAAATCAATCAAGGGGATGTTAACCTGTACTTTTTTAAAGTTTCCAAGATTTATTTATCAAATTCTATTTCGTTTTGTTTTCTTGGTTGGGTGAAAATTTTGGGGAAATGGAAGAGGAATGTTTGGGCAAGGTGAATTGTCAATAGACACACTCTTTCCTTTAGAATGGTCTCTCTCATGACAATGATTTTATTCTCTTGGACCATTTTCTGTAGTTGGGATGGTGGTTTCCTTAGGAGGGGATGAATCTAATAAAGGGTTTATTTAGATTTTATGTTGTGTCCCACTCCTAAGGGTGATGGAATTGACATTTCCCTTATACCTAGGGTTGACTAGTGGTTGAGAGGGTAGTTTACCCGACCCATGACTTTGGATTTCGCCACCAAGTTGGCTAGTTGGCCGAATTGAGTTTTTAGATATTGTATGGTAGCTTGGGTGGTTTTTTTGAATTAGAGAGTATTGGTAGCCATTTTTTTCATCATGTATTCTAGGCTAGGATCAGCTTTTAGAGTGGGTTATTGGAAAGGCCCTTGGGTAGTTGAGGATTTCTAGGTGGTGGTGGATGACTACCTTGACCTAGTTGATTACATGGTTATTGAGGTTGTTTTGAATACCCCCTTGCCTATAATCTTGGTTTTCTTTCCACCCAGGGTTGGATGTATAGTAAGGTTATTTCCTAATGGGTTGGTTATAGGGCTGGCCTGTAAATATTGCCTCGTAACTCTCAGAAGTTTCTCTCAGTTGGAGGAATTGGTTAGAATAGTGGGTATCAAAATAATATATACCATAATGGATGGGAGGAGGATATTGTGATTTCCCTTGGTAAATATCAAGTTGTCTAAAAAGGGTACTTACCTCTTCAAACTTTGTGTCCACCTTCTTCTCGAATTCAGTACTCTACACCTCATGGATGCTTATAATGGGTACACTGGACCTTGAACTGAATTATTGAGTGTTTTGTGCCATGTTATAAATTAGGGTTATTGAAGAAATTGAGGTCTTATCAACTAGTGAACCACCTACAACATCATCAATCATGTTTCGATCAATAGGAATCAAACCTTTATAAAAAATATTGTGTTAAAAGTTGATCACCTATTTGGTGGTGTGGGAAACTTTAACAAATCCTTTTAAATATTTCATAGTATTCATTAAGTGTTTCCCCTTGATATTGTCTTATCCCACATATTTCATTCCTTACTATTTCAGTTCTATAGGCTGGGAAGTATTTTTCAAGAAAAAGGTGGTTCATGTCTGCCCAACCTATAATTTGTGAATTAACATAATACAACTAATATTTCACAGTGTCTTATAATGAAAATATAAATTCCCTCAGCATTACTTATTCTTCATCCACATTATCAAGTTTTAATGTTGAACACACAATATGAAATTATTTTAAATGATCGTGTGGATCTTCTCCTATGAGTCTATGGAATCTTGGTAATAAATGAATTAAACCGGATTTAAGTTCAAAATTGGGTGCATCACCTTGCATTTGAATATAAGTGGGTTGGGTATCAACATCATGTGAGTTTAGTTATTTTAGTATTCAGTTATTTTTAGCCATGTTATACAATTTTAATTCAATTTTAATGTGGGTTTCAGAATAATAAGTAGAAGGATCAAGAATAGTGTCAATGTTTTGTGTGTCCTCCTTCAAAGGGTTCTCCAGTGTGTCTCAGTGTCGCTGATGTAGGATACTCTCTAGTTCAGGTTATAAAGGTGGTAAATCTACTGAAGTAGAATGTTTCATGCATTGATCCTACATAATAAATCATAACATAAAAACATATGTAAAGGTAGAAGGAAAAAAACATATAAATATTCAAAAAAATTACAAAAAACTTATAAAAACACGCATTAAAACCAAACTAATCCTCAGAAATGGCGCCAAAATTTAAACATGTTGTCATGAAGCTTCAAATTAATTTTGTTTTAAATATTATTTATAGTAAAGGTCAGACCCTAGGTCATATCTCAAAGATAATCGATGGTTTTAATGTTAATTTTTAATAAAAATTGCTAAAAGAGGGTCAGTTTTGAAAAAAGTTTTAAAATAAAATAAATTAATTTAAAGAGTTTAAAAGTTTACAAACAAGTGGATGTTTAAGAATAAATTATGATTATGTGGTCATTTCTAAGTTACTTCACCACTTGAAATTTTCATTGTTCTTAATTGATTATTAGGTTTTGGTGTAATCCTTTGATTGAGGGTTAACCAAGATCTTGGATACCCACAACCCCTAAAACAATGAAAAAAAGTACCAAACCTTGACATAACAATATTATAGTCAAGTTCTAAACCCTTAGAATAAATTTAGGTTTGTCAAAAAACACTGAAATCTCAATTTTTTGGGAAAAATAGTAGTTTTATATTTTCCAATTAGAACAACATAAGTCGCATACTTAAAATTACATGTCGATCGGTTATGAAATAAATAGTGTTTCAATTAAATGCATCAAAAAAAGTTTCAATAAATATAAAATAATAATTAAAAACCATAATATACACCAAAATAGTAGATAATTATGTTCTAGAACTCCCTCTTCAAGTGTGAATCTCCCTCGTAATGATCACCCACCATTTACCCCACCATCAAGAGGAGGAGGAAGCTCGGGTGGAACTCCTTTTTCATTATTCATCCCCCATATGAGGATAAGGGCCTCTAGAACTTATATTATAAGGAGGATAATTATATTGGAATACAAAATGGTATATTTTTCTTCTAGTTCGAACTTACAAATGAGGTTCCCATGGTTTCTATTTATAGCCATAATGGGAAGTGGTTTTGGGCACCAAGTTTTAGAGATACCACTTGTGTCTCAGTTTTGGGTTATTAAATGGAATTATTTATACTTGGAAAATGAGTAGAGTTATTTGAAGGAATATTGAATATATCCATGTCATTTTAGAGGTAATTAGACATCTTTATTGGGAAATATTTTCAAAATATTGAACCTAACATTTGAATTTGGGAAGATTTTGTTCCCTAGACAGATTGGTTCGGATGGACCACCAAATGGATGTATTGGGATTTGGTTTCTTGAGATGAGTTGTATCCCATAAAGTTATGGATAGTATCAAAAAATTTTATCCCATTTTAAGGCATAGATTTCACATAATGTGAAAAATAGTGGACATGTGTCCTTAGGATTCCATACAGTTTGGCCCATTTTCCTTCTGGATCATCTTCGGGGCCTCCAAATCACCTCCACCTACAATGAAAATATCAAAACAAGTATAATTTATCCTTTTAAAAGTGATAAATATTAAATAATGGAATAAAATTTGAAGTGAAATTTGATATTATATTTGGAATTTATAATACAAAATCAGTTTAATAAAATGGTGTAAGGGTGAAATAAAATAGTGAATCGCGGTGCGATCAAAACTGACGGGATTTTACAACCAAGTCTTCCACATATCATTCCACTATTATCCGTAGTATTAGTTTAAATATGTGTTTCATGGATTTATAATAATTGGATCCTATATTCTTCATACCAAAAGGCATTTCCTAGTAGTATAAGGTTCTGTGCAGTGTTCTGAAGGCGGTGGACTCCTCATCTTTAAAGACTATATAGATATGGTTTTATCATAAATATTCATCCATGAAGGAGAGATCCTAGAACCCATATATGGAATATATCAACAACTCTATCACTAGAATTAGAGAACCATTCTTCGGGCAGTGGTGGTTGATGTCTCAGAAGTCCATATAGACTCTGATATGCCCATTCTTCTTCCTAACTGGAACAATGTTGGCCAACCACTTGGGGTACTGAACTTCCTTGATAATTTTGTCTTTGATAATCTTATAAACTTCATCCTTGACCGTGGAACTATGATAAGATTGTATTTTCCTAGGAGGCTTCTTGAACCCATGATGACACACTAAAAGACCAAGATGGTGGAAAGAGACCTGAGGGTCTAGTCCTAGAATCTCTTCATAACTCTAGAACAATACATCATGATGTCTCTTTAGGAAATCCACATAGTCATATTATTCATCTGAAGGCATGGCTGCACTGATCAGCATTGGCCTCAAATATACCTTAGTACCAAGTTTCACATGAATTATCTCATCAAAAGTGGTGGATACGCCCTCTCCAAATGTCGGAGAATCATCTTCTAAATAATCTTCATCGCCTGAGACAACGGAATCAGTGGGATGAGACATCTCATTTGGGATAGATGATTTTTGGAGAACAGTGGTGTCGTCTTGGGTGGTGGATATAGAATCCTCACTAGGGGAATCCTAATATATTGATACCATGGTGACAAAGCATTTCATTCCAATTATATCAGATCTTTGACTGTGGGGTCAATGCTTTATATCGAAGCAGTGGTGGTGGTTCGGTTTTTTTCAATTCAACCTAGCTCAGTGAAACTGATAGGTATGGCATATAATTATAGTAATGGGGTGAACATCTCAGTACTTCGTAGGGGTATGGGTTTCTAGTATCACTCAATAATAGATTGTATAGGATTAAAAAGTAATCTTCCAGTGTTCATTATACTTAGGGACACAATACCCCTTCCTCCTGGAAACAACAAAAAAATTTCCCAAGTCTAGGGTTGTAGCCTCCAACCAGTGAATCAGGAGGATGAAATCATCATCCAAATCCATCCACAGGCTGGATCCAATTTTGGTGTGCTCAACCTCATTGGTATGAACCTAGTTATCCTTTCTCTTATAATAGATGGTATCCAAATATCGGGATTCACAGGATTTGATAGGAGATACATCACCTTGAAGCATTCCTACTTGACCATTAAGGGAGTACTTGAGGTATTGGTGATATGAGGAGGGTACTACTATATGCAGAAGGAGCGAGGTCCTACCCATCAATGCGTTGTTGGTGGTATCCTATGAGACAACCATGAACTTAGTGCTTCCTTCCTAGCCTCTGAACTAAGTCTTCAAAAAAACCATGCCACACGATCTCTGCTCGGTCCTATTATAACACTGAATCTTTAGGTAATAGGGACTCAAATATGCTTTTTTCAGTCCCAACTTGCAGAGCATTCGGATTGGGATGAGATTGATCTCAAAACCTATGTCAACCAGACAATGATGGATCTCCACACCATTGAACTAGCCTTTGATGTATAATGGACGGATGTTCCCCTACATGAGGTATACCTCATATTTTCTGGAGAAATAAATTATGACTTGGAATTATTTTTACTCAATTTAATCTACATAGAAGGTCTCTACATCCACTACCTCCACTTAAAACTAGAGTTGTATTTTCAAGGATTCTTATAGATCCTCGCACATCTATTTTGATAGGTGGGGGTTCAAGGATTGATACCCTTTCAGTTATTCTAGTGAGGTACTTCAGCACATCATACTTATATTTCAGTTGCATGTTTTTATTGGTATAAGGTCGCTCTTTGGAAGGAGGCACAGCAGGTGATGCTGACTGAACCACTGGATTCCGGCTGGTGCTGGAAATGTCTTTCTGCTCATTAGATAACTCACCCAGAACCACTACTGGATGATTTTCAGTAGACTAAGGCCCAGCTTTATCTAGATTTGTCTAATCATGATGCAGTTGTGATTGTTCTTCCCAGTCAGTTAGCACAGTCAAATACATCGGCGTGTTTGATAGAATGGGCTGAGAGGATTATACCTTTTGAGCTCTGTGCATAACCTACTATCTAGTTTTAGTATCATGCATGACCTAGCTCGAAATACTAGCCTAATAATTTCATCTATTCAAATGTCCTTGACTTCCACTTAGACGTCATCGATCATAATCACTTAGAGAACTTGCCTGATACTCATCGTCATCGGGGACCATGAATGGATCTACCAACTTAATGGTATTCAAGGAGGCATACTCTCGATCATCATCATGGGAATCTTACAATGATGGGAAGACTCTTTGAGTGATTCCCAAATCTATAGGTATGAAGTCACCGAGGGTGTAGGGTGGTTTTGGAACTGATGGGGGGTTTTCTTTCCCTTGTTCCATCGGCACATACTCTTCTGAGATGAAGAAGGTTGTGAGGTGGATGTAGAAGTGGTAGATGAAGAAGGCATAGTGACTTCAGGAGGTTTAGGTTAGACAAAGTGAGTATGGATAATTCCATGGGTGTGAAAAACTACTCTATGATCCAACCATTCATCATAATTCTGATCTTAGAAATTGAAAACCCATTGTCATTCACCTTAACCCTCACAGTTGCTATTAGGCTCGCAGATGTATGTGCCACCTATTCCGATACATTTCACAACTTTACTAAACCATTGTACACATGATCTTGGATACTATCCTTGAACACATAACATTGTTTAATAGTGTTCTCTGGGATCTTATGGTAAGGACAGTGGTCAAGGATATTAGTAAGCTCAACTTCATGGGGCTTCTTGCATTCTTTCAGATTCAAAATCCCCTATTCCACTGAATAATTAATTTGTATTATATACATCCTTGAAAGAATAGGTTTTATTTATACTTTCTAGGAAGAGTACTCGGGGATCCTGGCTCTGGAGAGGGGATGAATGCTGACAAGGGGTCGGAGCCACATTCTCCTGTCTAGGCGGTTGTTCTTAGTGAGGCATCACCTGCTGATTCTGTGCTCACTGAGGTTTCTATTAGTGAGTCTGTTTCCCTTAGGGAGGATACACTTGGTGAGGCTTTAACATAAATAGATCTAATGGCTTGGGGCCTCTACCTATACAATAGTGATAGTCTCTACATTGGTGGATCTTCTTGCAGGTGTTGGAAGAGGTAATGGACATGCCTTCTTGGCTTGCTATAAGGCTTCCTCCATGTTCTGAGCCTTGTCAGAAATATCCTAGAACCCACTAGGAAATTTTTGAGAGATAATGGTAGGGACCATATTAGTTGTAACATTCCCCACCAACATCATTAGAAACTTCTCTTGGTTCAGTGGAATATTGAGTGAATATTTTAGGTCCTTCTATAGGGCGATGAAGTTTAAAACATGTTCATAGGTTAGTTTATTGCACTTGAAGAGGTCGTCAATGCTTCGCTTTCACATAGTAGATCTAAATTGGTATAGAAACTATCTTCCAAGATCTTCCCAACTAGAAATAGAACCAATGGATAGCTGGTTGTATCAGATAAATTTAGGCCCTTCCAATGTTATAATAAAACATTAGAGATTGGAGGTCTCATGCTGGTCTAGAGTTCCTAACATGGGCCCACACCTTGAGATGAAGTGGACCAGATGCTACAATTGGTTTCTCATCCTATTGAAAGGGGAGAAACTGGGATTCCCAAAATCTGGGGGTGCTTGTATATTATCCACCCACGTCAGATACATCTTGCCATCATGTGGGATTTCCACATGTTGTTTCTCAAGTGCCTCGATCTGAGCAATGAGAGAGGATATCAAATAATATTGGTAGGTTTCCTTGTCTTGATGAAGATCTATAACCACAAATGAATTCATAGGATCATCAAAAAGGTAGATAGGCCCAATGACTTGTGGAGAAACTCAATCTAGGTCCCGAGGAAGATTTTCATGTTGCATAGGTAGATTCAGTGACTCGTATCATGGTTGCTTGCCATAACTTCTCACATATGATCTTCTAGGATGTGTGGAGTCTTCGAGATAAATTCGGAACAAATGGTCAATGAGTAATTGTAGCTTACCCTAATTCCCTATTAATGGAGGAATAGGGTCCTATTAAGAATCACCATAATCTAGGCACCACTCAGCAAGGAGCTTGTCGATAATCCTATTCTGATTTGTGACCTAATGAAATAAGGCGGTAATATCAGGATTAGACTCTATATTTAGTGTAATATTAGGTGGATTGAAGGGCTTGATATGTCCCTTTTACTTATTGGTATTTTGATTGATGGAAAATTATGTGGAGGGATCTCTAAGGTCGATTTTCTGGCATTGCAGACGAGTGTGGACACCTGTATGAGAGTCTGTTTAATACTGTACTACCCCATGGGTGGGTTTTCTTTGTCAAACCCTAAATTTTTTCCATATTCTTGAAAATAATACGGATAAACATATTTATCATAACAATACCCATAGAAAAACCTCAATATAAACAGGTACGTCTTGCTGACGCAGAATAGGGATGATGTAGAGAGAATCATATTATCCCCAGGATCTACACGTGCAGGGGTGCCTCTTCCATGATTCTAAGGAGAAATTCCAAGCTCTTGAAACATATCTATAGTAGTATATGGTGGTATCTAGGTGACATGGGGTGCTGATCCACTAGGATCATTTCCAACTCAACCATGCGACACTACTAATCAATGTCATCAAAGTGCTCTTAGTTTCCTAGGTAAAAAAACTGATGGTCATGGAGGTGAAAACACATCATCTAGATAGTCTTCCAGAAGCACACACTTTTTTCCTCAATAATGAATTTTGGGATGTTAGATTTGGAGGTTATATTTGGCCAAAATACCATTGATAGCTGATTAACAGTCAGAGTCTCCCATAGGCTTTCTTGCTCAAAATTGATGCCCTGATCTTGGTTGGACCAAGATTTGATCAGTGATGGAAAGGAGATTAGTGGTGGTACTAATGTGGATCAATGTAGTGACTAGTTGGTTGGTAGAGGATCCACTGCGTGAGTCGACTATTCTCTATACACTGGGTCATCTCTCAAGGGAGGTACGAACCACATCATTATGTCCCTATAGGAATGGGTGTTCACCACTACCTCATGTATGAGGGCAGTGGCACTTGGTAGTGACTCAAATGGATACTCATCATCTATCCCATTCCATAATATCTATTTGTGATCTCGATTAGAGGTAGATATGTAAACTAGTGATGATAGAGATGGTTGCACTGTGATCCTCTGGAAGGGATCCAAATCTCCCACAACCTGCATGTACTTATGTAGGGATTTGAGGATTTTATAGGTCTCACCTTTCGGGATGATGAACTCCACCTATTGGGTTCCTACCCCAGGCTCCGATTCTGATGACTGGGGTGAAGGTTCCATCATTGAATCGCATTCTACCTCAGAATCTAAGAACCGATTAGGATTGACAATGACTTGGTGCTTCTCAACATTTGGCCTTTAGTGGTAGAGGTTTTACCTTATTCCCTAGGATGGTTCTTCAGGGTAGGGAAATTATTCGGCATAGGGAGGACCTCTATGTTGGTGGGTGATAGCATAGGGAGGACCTCTACTTTGACTTACTGGGATATAGGGTGGACCTCTATATCGGTTTTCATCAGATAATGGAGGACTTATGGTTGGACTACTGTAGGAGTGGAGAGGACCTCCACTCTAGCTAGTGGGAATATGGGTAGGGCCTTTATGTTGACTATTTATGGAAGAGGGACCTACACTCTGGTTGGTTGTGACATGGGTAGGGCCTATGTGTTCTCCGATAGTGATAACATGGAGAGGACCTCCATACTGACTAGTTGAAATGTGAGGAGGTCCTTCTCATTGATTGATGTCGGGGTGGGGAGGACCTCCACTTAAGTTGGTGGAAACATGGGGAGGGGCTCCATGTTGTCTACTAAAGGAGTGGGTAATATCTTCACTCTATATATTTTTGTTATGGTGATGGCCTTCATGCTAGGAAGCATGAGTACAAGGAAGACCTCTGTAATGAATGTCAATGAAGCAGGGAGGACCTTCGCTATGATCGATGCTGGAGCAGGGAGGAACTCTACATGAGCTAGGAATGAAACAAGGAGGACCTCTGTAATGATGTTTTGTGATGCAAGGACCTCCATGTTAGGACTATAAGTATGATGAGGACCTTTATATTGGATATCGATGAAGTGGGTAGGGCCTCTACTTTGACTGATGGGAACATGGGGAGGAACTCCATATTGATTGTGAAATAAGGGAGGACTTTACTCTGGTTGGATATAGTATGGGGAGGGACTCTACACTAAATCTCATTATCAAAAACCAAATTGTGATGGATGCTCGTGGTTATAGTGATTGATAGATTCAACCTAGCCTACCTGAGAGGGGGTTGAGTTCTCAACCCCAATCAAGTGTGGATGGATCTCTTCTCATCTATTATAGGAATCTGATAGAATGCACTAGCGGTGGTAAGAGCCATTGGAGATATAGAATATTATTCCTCTTTATGGAAATTATCCTAGGAATATGCCCAATGTTGACATCTAGTGGTCTAGACTAGGTCCAAAAGAGTAGGGGTATAGTCCACCTATTCTTCGACTGGGAGGGCTAGTCATTTTTGGTGCTGACAGGGCCTGGTGGGAGCCCTTCTTAGTAGATTCTAAGTGGTAGTCATAGCCTGGGAGACTCGATCATCCCCTACCCCCTTGTTGTAAGGGAGTGATTCCTTGGATCACTCCTAAGAGAGGCTCTTGAAATGATTCATTGTTATAGTGGGGAGTAGTGGCTCTCTGTGAAGCCCTTGGGGGCATCCATATTGACAAGGCACTGAATCCTATAGTTCTTGGTGTGCCATGAAACTCATGGGAATGACCCCCTTATACTTGTATCAGCATACTAGGGTGAACATAGTTCTCCTATAAATGATTTCATAGGGTAATATAGGGTGTGGGAACCCAGTAATTGTAGTCATAATGTAGGTCGTGGTAGAGGTGGTGTCATGTGGGATTGTCTTGTTAACATTTCTCATGCCCCTGTTTCTATAGGTGTTGGGTGGATGGTTTCCTACAACTTGGGTTCTAAAATTTATGAGGTTTTAATTTTTAGTATAGACACAAGGAAAGTAATGCCCAATGCCCTAGTTCCATCCAATCTTCCATGGTCGGAGAGATAGATCTGTGCTAATTATGTCATAAGCTAGAATGACCAATGTTTAACTACCCTAATTTCTGGTGAGTTCTATGTTGGACCCACTATTTTATTAGTCAGTTCTAGTACTGTATAACTAGATTCAGTGACATGATAATCTAATGATGTATCGAATTATACTAGTCCATATGTTGATAAGAAGAGTTTCATGTTAGGTTCATCGTTTCTATTAGTGTCCGAACATCATCAATG
Organism: Viscum album; assembly: GCA_963277665.1. Lineage (NCBI taxonomy): Eukaryota > Viridiplantae > Streptophyta > Magnoliopsida > Santalales > Viscaceae > Viscum > Viscum album. The sequence continues at coordinate 500,789,296 of OY728140.1, forward strand.
TCTAAGTACGATCCTTGATCCAATGATTAACATGGCCAATCACCATGGTTGAAGGAGAAAATATTTATGACAGGTTCACCATTTATATTTTTGATTCTTTCTTTTTAGAACACCACTGATTCATGTTTGAACGTGTGCTAGTGTTGCATTTTGTTTCCCTATATTCTTTCTTTCCAAAGGTGGTCAACTTTCATCACTTTAAATGGCAATGTATAATAGTTGGCCGAAACAAGAAGATGGGATGTTGGTTCTTCCTTCCATGGATTCATCCTTGGAACTTGTCACCTAGTACAGGTATCCCTCATAGAGTTAATTCATGTTTTTGGAACTCATTCTTGGTGTCATATCTTTGTGGACATTGGTTAATTATGTTGTTTCTATGTGTACATTCCAATAGGTCTTGATAGGGAAGAAACCTTCATTCGGGAGGGTAGTCACACTGGGCATCGCTGGCATGTATGGATTCTAGCAACATTGGTCACCTATATTCTTCATTATAGGAGGGAATCTTATGGAGGCATCTTAAGAATGGAACCTAATAAATCCCATGTCGATCATGAGATACCTAATGCCGAAGTTGCATATCTTCCAAGGATTTCACCTCAGGTATAGCCTGTTTAGCATGAGGTAGCTGACACCATAGGCGTATATATTCTAAGGATTTCACCTTAGGCATCCCATGTTTATCATGGGGTAGTTATCATCATGGGCACATACCATCCAAGGATTTAACCTCAGGCATCCCATGTTTAGAATGAGGTACCCATTTTAGGTAACAAGTTTAATGTCATGTGGAGACAGAAGTTGTATACCTAGGAGGGAAGATATCACACCATAAAGGTGCATCCTTATGAGGGAACACCAAGAAGGTTTACCAGATGGATGGATCATAGCACCGGTGGAGGAGGATATAGGAAGTGTGTCCCATAAAGGAAATATGTTACATTGTAAAGGATGATTAGAACACCCTTAGAGGTGGATCAAGGAATTGTACCTCTAGAGTAGGCACTTGGGTTTAACATTGGTCAGGATTGAACCTCTGAGAGGCGTTCTATGTTCCCTATCTAGATGTCAGGGATCAAAACCCACGTAGTTCGATGCCATGGTTTAAGTTCCTATGATAGGACCATTCCATGTAGTTTAGCATCATACAGTAAGGAAACTTATATTATGATATGAGTTTCAGAGAGGGATTTTGTGAGGATTATGCGTGGAATATAGCTTTCACAAGAGGATTTCTCTTAGTTATACTGAGTGTGGGGATTATGCATGGAGATGCCTGAGTACTGTTAGGAGTAGCATGGAAGTGGATGGGGATTACACATAGAATCAATCCAAAGGGTCCCAGAGGAGATGTGGTCTCTGGGTAGGGGCATGATCTTACCAGGGCTATGGTCTTGAGAAAAATAGGATGGATTGGATGGTATTTTTATACCTTAGGGATGCTTTCTACATATTCTAATTGGTTGGGAATCAAAGCCCACATAGTTCATAAAGGTGTTGGTGATTATACATAAAGAGGAGTCCCATGGATCATGTGATTGGGGATTATGCATGGAGGAATCCCAAGGAGGATGAGTATAGTTTTTAGGGATTACACTTAGGAGGATTCCCATGGATATGATTGTGATTGGGGATTATACCTAAAAGGATCCCCGTGGATGGAACATGATTGGGTATTACGTGTAGGGGTGGACCATGTTGTAAAAGTGGTTGATTTTATAGTCACTACTAACCTCTAAGCCCACATGAGTCCTGCTCAATGTGAGAAATAAGAGGAAGCAATAGACCTGACACTCATGTTGTGAATAAAGCTCCAATGAGAGATGGTGTGGGGATTATACATGGAAGATGTCTAAGGAGGATGTCATTACATGTGGGGAGTATATAATTCCATGTGAGGAGGATCTCATTCCCTATGAGGGTAGGTGTTGTGGATATCATCCCTTGTTTTTCACATATAGAGCATAATATGCCTTTTCTTAGGGTATGGCCATGGTTTAACATCATGTGTTGAGGATGTTGGTACCATACAGTTTTACATTATACAGCTCAGATGTGGGGGACTCAATCCTTACCCCTTGGGATTACATATCACTCATGCACCTTTGGAAGGGGAATGACTTTAGAAATGTTAGTTTTTAATGATGTAGAAGTGTGGTCGATCACAAGGTCTACGTTAGCAAGCCTATGTTGAGAAGCAACAGGTGTTAGCATATCTATGATGAGAATAAAAAGTTAAGTGGGAGTCTCAAGACACGATTGAAGTAAATTTGGAAATAGGAATAGATGGAACATGTCAAATAAGGAATTGAAGTGCATCTAAACCAATCATGGATGGATATTTTTAATTTGGTCACTCAACCTTCATGAAGTGGTGTCAGCAGAAGGGAGGCATCATGTAAAAGTCTAGGAGAGGGGCTTTGTGAAGCAGAGGTCCTTGTAGAGAGGTTCTTTGCAAAGATTAAGTGATTCAAGGAGTTTGAGGGTTTCATGGAGGAGTAGGCTTCTCAAAACATGGTGACCCTTCCTCGGGATGAAATCATGTATCAGGAAAGGAGTGCTTTGCAAAGGCTTAATGTTATGCTAAGCCTCAAGTGCCCCATAAGGCCTTCTTCCTCCATGAAGGGAATAGGTCTTTGAGAAATGAATCCCCACATTATATGGAGGTATTAAAGAACATATGTAATGGGGTTTCACAATGCTAGGATACCTTGGATGATCCATTTCATCCTAGTTCATGATGCTCAAATGCTTTGTGAAGTGGGAGAAATTCGAAAGTTGAATAGTCAGGTAATCATCCCTTAAAGGTTGGAATGAGGGGGTATTTATAGGCAATGTGTTTCTCAAATCTAGGAAAAATGTTTTTGAAGAATATGTAGGCTTAGTGAAATGGGTGCGACTCCATAAGACTTTTGAAGAACATTGTCAATCCTTAGTTTGGTCACAGATCACTGTCGAGCTTATGGAGTCCATCATCAACTCTTCATGAATTTGTGAAGGGTATTTCTCATCCATGGAGCTTTGTGACCTACGGCTGATTTGTAAAGTGGTAAGTCTTTGTGAAGAAGATTCCTTAGAGTGTTTTTTGGTTTTTTTTTTGCTCTGATTTGGCTCAAAAACGACTTTAACTTTCTCAATTATTCTCAGGGAACATATTTCAATTCCAACACATAGTTATTATAGAAACACTATAGCAATTGTACTATAGTGGTACTTTAGAAGCTGTTAGCAATATTCACTTATGGGATTTTGGTCCATTTCTTGGTCCATTTAGTAAATTTGGCATCTGAGCCATATGTGCATGGATTCTAGGCCATCAATCGAATGTATGAAAGATACATGGAAGGACCAATCAAAAATAGCTTGTCATGTCAGGCATGTGACATAAGCAGGGATTCATAAAAGTGTCGTTGAGTAGGAGACCTTGAAAGAGGGATGGGTGTGTTGACACCTATCACTAGCCATATTTCCTAGGGTGTAGGGGTACTCTCCCATATAACTCTCAACACAACAAGACCAATTAGTTAATGTAGAGAAATTTTTTGGTGGTGCAGCAGGGCACCATACATGTATCATCAAGTGGGTGAATCAAAAGAGAGATAGTTGTACTATAACCTAACATTAGAACTTCCTCCCATACGCCAATGTGGGCCGTAGGGGTGCCCTATTATAGTGCATCGAGTCTAGCATGATTCATCGACTTGGTGTATCTATGGGTTTAATCTGATTCATCCATCGTATGAATTAAAATTATCTTATTATCATGGCATTCTAGAACCTCATATGAAATGAATGGAGAGGATAGAGGTTCGGGTTCTAGGTAGTCTCATCCAAGCATCGAGCTGACCTTTTTATCCCACCATTACATGGTAGTGGACTCTATAAAGATCCCAAGGATTCTCCTTAATAGATCATTCATTTATTCATGAATTATAATGAAAGAGTAAATGAATTAGCCACTTCATACGTCACCTATTTTGTTACATCACATGAAACACTTATTAAATGATATCTTACATGGAAATATCACGTGAACATTGACTCTTAATGTTCGGTCACCCATATAATCAAAGGAAATGTCATGATATGTCATTCCATATGATATATAAATTCATACTTTATGAATTTCATGGAAATACCACTATATGATATTCCTTTAATATTTTATGACTAAAAAGGAAAATGAATGAAATCACATTTCATGCATTATGATATGGTCCAATCGTACCTTGCGATTAGCTATGGAAAAAAGCATGCTAGCATGGTTTATGATATGCTATATTATAAAAGGTGATATAGCCAATTGTATCTCATGAAAAAAGGATTTAGGGCATATTATCTCCTTTAATATATATAATAATAATAATAATAATATATTTAAATATGAAAAAACTATATATAATTAACTTGTTGTAATTAAAGTTCAATTTTTAATTCATTTGATTAAATTAAAGATATTATTTTCATTGAATTATAAATTTATACTGATAATTATATGTATTCTAACTATAATATATATATATATAAAAATAAATAATATACACATATATATATATATTTATCTAGATCCAAATGTGTGTGATTGTGTATGTGTATGTATTTATATATATATACTAAAATGAGATATGTAAAATTGAAAAAGAAAATGAATTTTCTTATTATATAATGATATATTCATATGTATGTATGTATGTATGTATGTATGTATTTTAATATATATTTTTATTATGAACTAAATTTAATGTATATTTAATGTAAATATACTTGTATATATATGATAAATTATATAATATCAATATAAATATATAAATTTTAATAAGAACTATATTTTTATATGGTTCATTTTATTAGATTTAATGTATTTAAATATTTATTTAGTTAATTCACATCACTATATTTTATAATATATATTTGCAATTATAATTATATATATTGTTATAAATAAGTATAAAAGAATAAACAGAAGTGTATATGATTAAAAATATATATAAATTATATTTATATAGTCATATATACTTATTGTTATATAAATTATATTTAATAATATATAAATATATATATATATAATATTTTGAAATATATATATATATATATAATAGTATTTAAAAATATATTTATTTAAATATATTTTTTATCAAAGATAAAAACAATATTGATAAAGGGTAAAATTTTATTAATGCTTATAAAATTACTAATAAATTGTTGTCTTTATCAGCAATGAGAATAGCGCTAATAAAGTGTGACCTTCTGCCAGTGATTTTTTGAGTGCTAATAAATTTTATCTTTATCAATGCTTTTTTTAGGGCTGATTAAAGGCAACATTGTATATTTTCAAATCTATAGTAGTGATTTATATTTGTTTGATTAGTGTGTTTTTTAATTTGTTAAGAGTGATGGTAATATGATCACTCTTTATATTTTTAAGTGCGGAGGAGGGTCTCATGATGAGGTTTGGCGTTCATGTGTGACCCCTTTGATGATGCAATTTTTCCATAAATATTTGTAGTTCTAATGAAATTTTTTATTTGATATTCTAAAAAATATTCATAAAATAGTTGAAAAATATATACATTTGCTAGAAAATGGCCTATTAAATCAAAATAAAATTTTAAAAATTATTCTAATCTCACAAGTCAACTTGAATATATTAAGGTTGGTCTGCTTAAGTTCATAGATTTCTTTCCCGGTGTATTAAAACTTAAAGAATGAGTCTTTTGTGATATAGTATAACCAGAAAATAAATGTTGGATTACCTATTATACGATCCTAGGATTCATTAGAGAATCTTTTTATGATACCATTAATGAATAATTTATTAATAATATGAAAAATAAAAATTCAATAATAGAATAAATTGTATACAATTTTTCTAATTCCAAGCATGAAGTCAGAGATTGATCAAAGAAAAAGAAGAGTGTTTTGGGGGAAATGAGATTTCAATATTGTTCTAATTAATAAGGATATAAACCAATGATTCATAAATATCATATATTAATTGAATAAAATATTTAATCCCAAGAAAAAGGTTAGAATAGTGAAGAGAGTCACATAAGAGAAGAAAATTCAAAATCTATTTTCATCTAAAAAATATAACTTTGAATGAAAATATATTATTCTATGTGAATAGAAATATAAAATCCCATGTTATTTTAGTTTTTTATTTTATATTTTTTTATATTATATTGGGTTATTTTAAGTTTTCATAATTTTTAGGCTATAAATTTAAAAATTTCACACTTTTTGGGTGTCGCACGACTAACTTTCACAATAGTATAAACCATGTGGTGACTATGAGTATTGGGTCTACAACACAATTAATTAAACTATATGGAGTCCTAGGATAAACCATGAGGGTTCCCTAGGTGTTTCTAGTAAGGGGTTCACAATTAGCACATGGTTTTCCAAAGCCTGTTGAAAGTGTGTGATTTACCTTGTTTTAAAAAAATTACATTTTCAATTTTACCCTTGATGAAATTAAAACCTCTAATTTCTATTTATACCCCCAACTTCATTGTGTGACTCCTCCAGGAGGCCTCCCCCTCACTTTTTCATGTGAACCATCCACACCATAGAGGATCTCCTCCACCTCCTTCTAATACCAAGCCTATGTATCCCTTCTATTTTGAGTTGGATTTCCCTAGGTAAGGCACCTTTTCCCTCTCTTATTCATCTTATTCTTCTTCTATTTCTACTACCATATTATAAAAACCATAGGTAGGGTTTTGGTTTTGATTTGGTTATATTTATTGATGTTATGTTATCTGATGACTTTTCCAGACTCTATTGATCTTGTCTCAGATGTTTCAAGACATTCACCATCGATTCTAGGTAGGTTTTCTCATGTCCTAACTTTTAATTGAAAAAACTATCAATGGATTGTTTCATAAATTCATGTTTTAATTATTAAATTATAGTATTAATTATTTTTATTAAATTTATAAAGAGAAAATTGTGTTTTATATTTTTTTTTTCATAGAAAGTGATAAGTTTCTATATCTTAAATAATGGTTTAAATCTTATTTTTCTTGACCACACACACCAATTATTTGTAAAATTTCTTGAGTGTATCTTCAAAATAGTATTTTAAATTTATAAATATGTTTAAGGTTCTAAATTTTATTTCTGAAAGGTTTTACTTGTCATTTAAAGTGATACTTGAAATTACAAGTATTGTAAAAAAATTTCAAGAATTATTTTAAATAAAATGTTTGGTTTTAATATATTTAGTATTGATTAGGTCATGGGATAAATTAAATAATGTAATTTAAATATTTTTAAGAGGTTTCATAAAAGTGGGGTTGATTTCTTAAATTTATTTTAGGTTTAATTTCAAGTGTAGAGACATTGAAATGTTTTTTAAATTGATTTGATATATTATAAAAAGTCTCTACATTTTTTGTGGATTTTGAGAAGGCTGGATTGGAACATTTAAATGTTTTCTAAATGAATGGGTGTATGGAACCCTCTTTGATCCCCTTTAATTTTTCCCTTAAATGGTTGGAGTTTTATGTATATGAAGATTGGGTGATGTGAATAGGGTTTGTTTCTATGCAAGGGTGTGAGAGGTAATATAGAGTTGTTATTTTTATTTTCTTGTGAATCTTTTTTGGATTAATTTTTCACCTCTACTGTTATATTTTTCATTATAACTAAGGTGGATAATGGTAGTCTTGTATGCATGTTACACTAGTGTAGTGGATCACACTAGCTAGTAACCTAGTAAAGTTGCACCCTCCTAGGGGTTTATTATAGAGACCCAAGAAAAACAAATCCTTATTTTACATAATTTCATAATTTAAAAATTAAATATCACAAATAACTATATTATCCCAAGAATTTAAGGTTTAGTGACTTTGAGAATCGGTTACATAGGAAAGAAATTTACACAACCTGTAAACATTTCTCCAAAATCAAACCATTCTAAATCCCTTCTAGACTTCTCATAAGTTACACTAATCTTCATAACTTAGGAGATGAAAACATAAGAAAGGGGTGACATTAGATTATCAATAAGGGAAAACACAAATGATAACAATTAAATATCATATGTGAGAATAACATGTGCATATGGTATAATCAAGATATATAAGATAATCATACCTAAAAGAATCATATTTCAAAAGTCATGAGTCGTAGAATAATGTTTTTCATAATATAATACATAAATAAAAAATGTATGAAAGCATTAGACAATAAACAGGATCCCTAAGAGTATAACATAGGCATAAAATTTGTATAAGAGTGTGGAATAAACATAGGAAAAATAAAATATATCATTTTAAATATAAATTAACCACAATTATGTCCATGCACAGATTTGTGAGCAAGGTTAATCACAATTATAATCATGTAAAACCATGTGAACATATCTTAACCACAATTAAACCCACTAAAAACCTTGTGAGCATAACTAAACTTCAATTATACCCATTCAAAACCTTATGAGTATAGATAAACAACAATTATACACACTCATAAATTTGTGAGAATGGATAAACCGTAATTATACCCATGAATACACATGTGAGCATAGCTAAACTATAATTATACCCACACACAACCTTATGAGCATATCTAGACCATAATTATACCCATACAAAACCTTGTGAGCATAGCTAAATTATAATTATACCTAATCACAACCTTGTGAGCATAGATAAATATCAATTATACCCACACACAACATCATTATCTCATGAGATATAAAACCTTAAACAATGCATTAGACGGTGATATAGGACCCAAACTATTAATCATCCATACATATTCATGCCACATTAAATCAATCACTATATCATAAATAACCCATGGAAATAGAATTAGGTTTCATAATATTTCTATATGGTAACCACAAGAATGTAAATGGTTGATACCCAAAAATTAAATAACCCCAAAATATTATTTTATAAGAAATTTAGAGGGAGGTTCATGAAAAACAAAATATATGGAAATAATTCCTTTATAGATAGAGAAAAATAGAGGCAAAAATGTAAAAGAGGATTTTTTAGAATTTTTTTTTAAAATTTTCATAAATGGAGAAGTTATGGGTAATTATAAAAAGTCATTTTAGGAAAGGTCACTTTTGAGAAATTAAAAATAAGGAATTTTCAAAATAATTAATTAAAAATATATTTCATTAATTTATCCTTGAAATAGACATAAAGGTTTCAAAAATGAGAAGTGTACTCATTTTGAAAACTCTCACTTTTAAAAATAATATTCAATAATGGATCCATGAAAAAATATATAAAGTTTTCAAAAATGTGATGTGAAAAATTTGAAAAAAATGTACTTTTAAAAATAATATTCAATAATTGAGACTTTAAAAATACATAAAGTACATCAAAAAAAATTAGTGGAAGGAAAAAATATTTTTAAAGGATGGAAATCTTTTAAAATATTTTTAAATACCATTATTGAAAACCCAAATTGTAAAAAGAGTAACAAAACTAAATTTTTAAAAGAGTAGAATCGAAATATTTAGGTCACATGAGATTAAACATAATTAGGATTCAAATTATAAAGGATAACATTGGTGGTAATGGAAAATATATACAAGTAGTGGAAACCTTCATTAAGAAGAATGATAATTATTCTCAACAATAATATACTTTTGAGAAAGAAATTTTATCAAGGTAAAAGATATGAATTAAAAGTTAATTTTCCACAAAATAGGAATAAAAGGTACCATTAATTACACTCTTAATGAAAAAAAAATCAATCTTATAATAAATAATTTCAAAAGGAAGCATTATAACTCAATGTTGGGAGTTGAGTTAACAAAAACCATTATAATTTTGTATATTTTGAAACGAAATGCATTTAAAGAGAGATCATGATATAGATATTCAAGCCTCGTGAATTTAATAAATATTTTAAAAAAATTAATTGGGTAATATATTCACAATTCCAAAGAAAACATGGTGTATAATAGGAATTATGTCTCATGGGGTGAAAAATTGAGACAATAAACTCTTACCATGTTTCCCTGCTAAAACCAATGCACTCAAAGATCCTATATAATATATATTACTATATTAATATCCTATTTAATAACCTTATTCATATCTATAACCTTATATAAACTTTATTTATAATTATTCTCCACATATATATTAGTTATTTATTATCTATTTTCTATATTGGGTGTGAGTAATCTTGATCATTTTAACTTGTTTTGTAAAGTTATGTTGTTATTAATTCTTATCACAAATTTCATCAATAATAGATCACTAACGTTAATATAATTGACTTTTTTAATTATTTATAATATTATAATTTCATTTCATAATTATTTTAGTTATTATTTTTGGCTACGAAGTCATCGATGAGTATGTTCCGGCAATTTACAATGAATGGATGGCGTTGTCTTAATTAATGAGTTAAATGTTTTTATTACCATTAAAAACCAAAAAATATTTATATATTTATTCATATCCAATATTATGTTTCTATATCTATCCTTGATATAAATTTATAACATTTTTCATATAGGTGGTTAAACTGACCCAATAAGAACAAGCAACAATTTATGTGTGAGTATGGATTTGGAAGAGATTATTTTGTTATAATATCATTATCAAAAAAAATATTAATGAAATTAATTTGTTATTATTAAGGTGATTAATTATAATTTTTAAGAGTTATAAGAATAACATAAATGAAAAATAAGTTATCAATTATAAATAAATAACTTTCCATCTTATCATGTTCTCTTTAGGCAATTTCTTTTACAATGATCACTTATTGTTAATATTACCTATTAAATTCCTAATTTATATTTATAGAATATAAATCATTAAATAATTAACATATATATTCAATAAACCTATTTTAGAACCATCCATAAAATTTATTGATGAAAAATGAAATGTGTCCTTCATGGAGGCGGTAGTCAGGTACACGCATGATAAACATTTTTATTTCATCAATTTAATGGGAGGGTAATAGATAAATTTTATAATAACATTTAAGTATATTATTTATATTTTTTCATTATATATATATATATATATGATTATAATGGTTTTTAGGTGGTTTTAAGATAAGGATGTAGAAAGGAAGTAAATGGGTATGTAATACTTACATTGAGAATTTGGATCTTCTCTTGACGTATCTTTAAGAATTGAAGGACTTGAGACACTTTATTGAGGATAGTGGCTTCCAAAAATGTTTAAGGGGTCTATAATAAATTAATTAGGTATATTTTAATGGTAATTTGTAACTATATGTGTGTCTTGAAGTGGGTTTAAGTGATCTCCTTTCATAAGTGAGAAAGAGGGAAAAATATTTGGAAAAAATGTTAGGTAAGGGATAAGAATGGAATTGCATGAGATTTAGGTAAGTTAGGTGAAGAAATTTTGGTTAGATATGTATTTAGTAATTTAAAAACTAAAAAAGGTATTTTATAAGGTTTAAGTTTCAAATTAATTTATTAATATTTGATCCACATTAGATTACATATTTTAACACTTATTAATCTTGATTAAAATTAAACCATGGTAATTATTTTATCACTAAAAATATAATATAACCCTTCTTAAAAAAAATTTATGTGAAGAATCGAAATTTAGAATCTATTTACTCTAATTTAATTTCTAAATATGAGACGGTTATTTTTTAGATTAAAACATATAATGTAATGAAAAACTACTTTCATATAAAAACTCATTTTAATCATTAAGGGTTATTAATATTATTTAACATTTATTACCAGTTAAATGAGTGTTAATTTATTTGTATAAATTTTTAAAAAACATATTAGAGTCTTTATTTTAAAAAATGTCAATTTAATTTAAAATCACAATATTTAGACTAGTATCATTCAATGAAAAATAATTCTTTCACCATGGTAACTAATATATATCTAGGAAAATTAATTTTATTAATTTTAATGAATTTGATCCCATTAAATAATTTGAAAATTATAATTGAAAATATTGAAAACATTTTATACTATTAAATTTATAAAAGTGATAAAAATCAATTCTAATTTAAGCACCCATAACGCATAAAAATAATTTTAATAAACATGTATCTTCTATGTAAAAAATAAATTTATTACTTGCATAATAATAATTATTGGATAGATGTAGAATTATTTTATTTTATATATTATCAATAATATCTATTTAAACCATTATTTAACCTGAATATAATAAAATTTATAGCACATGAAAAGGCAATTTTTAATAAAATATATTTTTACATATAAAATGATTTTATTTGTTATTTAACTATATTAATTGATTTTTTATCAATGCTTAGTATTAATAATGACCTTTAATTTTATTTATATATATATTTAATAATTTTTTTAACTCTATATTTAATCTCTAATTAAAAAGCTACATTTTGATGGTTATTTAATGTTTTATGGTTTGTTTTCGTTCAATGTTGTGTTTAAAGTAAGTTATCGAACGCAATATTTATTTAAGGAAAATATATTGTGAAATATTAGTTCATTACATTATTCCCCCTTAAATAAATTTTATCCTCACAATTTTAATTTTTCTAACCTTATGGAATATTTAATGGTGTCCATGAAATATACATGACTTTGGATTCAAATTTCTAATGAGGTTTCATCCTAACTATCCTTAGTTTTACTAGTGAACCCATTTCTCTTACAAAATATAAATATAACTAGTGTTAAGTTTTTCTCTAACATTTTTTACTATGTGTAGTGGTGGTAATTTTTCATAGGGAGTTCATAGTCAAGATTGTTTTAATATGTGTTCATGCATTGATTTTTTTTAGTTGTGATTTTCTTATATTGGAAATTATTATTGTCAACAAAGCCAATTTATGTCTATTATCAAATAAATTTTGATTAAATAAAGGATAAAAATATTATTAGGAATCAAATTACTATAAAAATAAATTATATAAGAGTTATATACTTGGGATAAAATAATCACACCATTGAAAGTTTTTATTAATAATTAAACGTCTAGTCATCAGTGTGGCGATTTGATATTCTTAGCAAACATACTAGGTACAATGGTGTGGATTGAACAAGACACAATTACAACACTCACAATTCACAAGTGGATGATCGATGTCCTTTACTCCACATAATTTTTAGAAGCTACTTGAATTTTTGTGTTTGAATAGGATTTCTATCATTCTCTTTCCTATCATCTTCATTATCCCTTGAATTATGGAATTGATTTGGGTAGTTCCCAATTTTCCCACATTTATGACATTGAACTATTAGTGGTACCTATGGGTAAAAACTATTTACTTTAAAAAATTACACTAAGATCTTCATTTTTATCATTAATTAGTTACCATATTCCATCCTTTTCCACATATAAAATATTTCCTAGTTCCTTTAATACATTTCCCTAGGCGATTCTTACCACATTATTTTCATTAAGAAAATTGAATCTTCTTTCATTCATTATCTTCATCACTAAAACTTACATGAGAGTCGATCCTTATCTTATTTTGTGTGTTTAGAAACTAATCTAATCAATGTTGTTGATCATGGTTCTTGATATATGATTCGATATAAGTATAATATTTCTCACTTCATATTTATCATTGGGACAATCTCCACATTTTCCATGGTACTCATTGTTAACTTTATTCCTTCAAGATTCATCCATTTATAAAATAAAAATGAGTTAACATGAGTAATGAGACAATTATGAAAAATTCAACCACAAAATTTATTACTCTTCAAAATTATTAAACTATATTCTAGTTTAACCAAAATCACTCTCAGTTCAATCTAAGTTCTTTTAGGTTGGTTTATCTCTTGTTCTTTAACCTAATTCATTAACATAATAAATCCTTCATAATATTTTAGAAAGATAATTTTATTAACCAAATTATATCCCCTACGATTTTCTATCCAGATGCCTAGCCTTAGGCCCACTCATCCTGAACCATAGTAAAGATTAATTTGATATTAAACTAACCTTTATCAGGGTGATTACCCTTAGGTGCATATGTACCATAGTTTCATCTAATTTCCAATATCCATGAAAGGATTTAATTCCTATGAAAACCATATAATCCTTACTTTACTAACACTTTAGGATATTATCCCACACATAGACTCATCCTTAGGTTTTTCACTATAGTTCTCTAATACTAATCTCTAAAAAAATCTTTAAAAATAACTAAACCTTTATCTGATACCAACTATAGATACCCATGATAAACATATATTTATTTAATATTATTTCCATAATATAAATATTAAATATCACAAATTATCACACAAACCCAATAATGGAATATTTAGTTTCTTTTAGGACCAGCTAAATAGGAAACTTATTTTACACAACTTGTGAATATTTCCCTATGATTAAACCACACTAAATACCTTCGAGAAATACCATAAGTTACACTCATATTAATAACCTAGGGGTATAGGGGATGTAAACTTAATAAAGGGGTTATATCAGATGCTCATTAAGGGAAAAAATAAGTGATAACAATCAAAGATCATAAGTGAGAACAATATGAGCATATGGGTATAATCAAGATACATAATAAAATCATACCCAACAAAGCATAGATCAAAATTCATGAGTCATGGAATAAGTCTTGGAATAACATAAGACACGAATATGAAGAGTGGAAAATTAATCAATAAACATGATCCATGATAGCATAACATAGGCATGATAATATTCATAAGAGTGAGGCATATGAAAATATATCATTTTGAACATAGCTTAACCACAATTATGTCCACACACAAACTTGTGAGCAAATATTAAACATAATTATACTCATTAAAAACCTTGTGAGAATATATTATCCATAATTATACCCATAAAAACCTTATGAGCATAGATAAACCACAATTATACCCATTCACAACCGTATGAGAATAGCTAAACCGAAATCAAACCTACACAAAATCTTGTAAGAATAACTAAACCACAATTATACCCACACACAAACTCATGAGAATAACTAAACTGAAAGTATACCAAAAAACACCCTTGTGATCATAGATAAACCACAATTTTTTCCATTTAAAACATTTTAATAATAGATAAACCACAATTACACCCACACACTACCTTGTGAGCATAGCTAAACAATAATTATACCCCATGCAAAATATAATTATTTCATGAGATATAAAACCTTAACCAATTAATTAGAGGTAGATATAGGAACACACCCATAATTCATCCATACATATGCATTTCACTTGAAATCAATCATTATATCATAAATAAACCATGGAAAGAAAAATGGGTTTTACAACATTTCCAGATGGTATCACCAAAATTAGCCTCAAGAATGTAAATGGTTGATACCAAAAAATTCAATCACCCCAAAATATTATTTCATAAGAAAATTTATAGGTTGTTTCATGAAAAATAACTTTAATGGAAATAATTTCATTATATATAAATAGTAAAATGGATTAAAAACGATAAAATAGTTTTTTTAGAAAACACTTTTAATATTATCATAAAAGGATAATTTATGGGTAATTTTGAAAATTAATTTTTGAAAAGGTCACTTTTGAGAAATGTAAAAGAAGGAATTTTCAAAATTATTATTTAGAAATATATCTAAATAATTAATCCTTAGAAGATACATAATGATTTCAAAAAGTATAAGTGAAAAGATTTATGAAAATTTTCACTTTTAAAAAAATATTTAATAATGGATCCTTGAAATATGATATAAAGTTTTTAAAAAGGTGATGTGAAAATTTTGGAATAAAATTTACTTTAAAAAGAATCTTCAATAATGGATACTTTCAAAAAAATTATCAAAAAATAAATTTGGAATAAAATATATAAATGTTGTCAAAAAATAAATTTGGAGTGGAAGATAAAATATTTGGTTTTTAAAGGATGGAAAACTTTTGTAATATTTTAAAATGCCTTTTTTCAAAACCTGCATTGTAAAAAGAGTAAAAAAAATACTTTTTAAAATAGGATATAATAAATGTGGAATTAAAATGAGGTGACACATAAATTAGGTTTCTAATTATAAATGATAACATTGGTGGGAAAGGAAAATATAGACAAGGAGAGGAAAATGTATTTAAAGTGTGTGAGAACTATTCTCAATAATGATATAATTTTGAGAAAAAAATTAACAAGGTAAAATACCTAAATTAAAAGTTAATTTTCTACCATATTGTAAGATAAATTTCCATTAGTTATACTCTTTATGTGGAAAAAATAATCTTGTAATAAATAAGTTCAATATAAAACATTATAACTAAACAGAGGGAGTTGGGTTAACAAAAACACTTATAACTTTGGTATCTTTTCAAACAAAAGTAATTTAAATAGATAAAATGATATAGAACTTAAAACCACATAAATTAAATGAATATGGTAAAACATATTCACTAGTAATTAGATAAATAATTCTAAAAAAACATGGTGTATAATAGGAAATATGTCACAGGGGTGAAATTTTGAGATAATAAACTCTTACCTTGTTCCTCTTATTAGTCAAATGCACTCTATTTTCCTATATAATGAAAATAAATATTTTAATACACTATTTAATAATATTATTAATATCTATAAAATTTTATAAATTTAATTTATAATTATTCTTTATGTGTATATTAGTTAGTTATTATCTATTTTCAATATTGGGTGTAAATGATTTTGATCATATTGAACTAGTTTCATAATCATAGTGTTTTTATTCATTATTAACCAACATTTAATGATTCCAAGATCATAAAATATACTATAGTTAATTATTTATAATTATTTATCAAATTATAATTTAATTTTATATTTATTTTACTTATTATAAGTGACGATGAATTCATTGAAGAGCTTATTTCGGTAATTTATAACGAATAGATGATGTTGTCTTAATTAATAAGTTAAATGTTTATATTAAAATTATATAAAAAACATCATATACTTATTAATATACAATATTAATTTTCCAAACCCATCCTTGATAGAAATTTATATCATTGTTCGTGTAGGTGGTTAAACCGACCCAATAAGGACAAGCTACAATCTAAGTGTGAGTATAAATATGAAAGAGATTATTTTGTTATAATATCATTATAAAAAATAATGAAATTATTTAGATGTTATTAATGTTATTAATTATAATTTTTAATATTTATAATAATAATGTGAATGAAAAATATGTTGTCACTTATAAATAAATCACTTTTCCTCTTGGTATGTTTGTTTTAGGTAGTTTGTTTTACAATCATAAATTATTGTTAATATTACCTATTGAATGCCTAATTTATATTTCTAGAATATAAGTCATGAAATAAATAAAAAATCTATTCACTATACTTGTTTATATAACCAAATTTGAAAGGTGTTTATGAAAAATGAAATGTTTTTTTCATAGAGGCGGTAGTCTGTCACACACATGAGTAGTGTTTTCATTTTTTTTATTAAATGGAAGGATAATAGATAATAGTTTTACAATAAATATAATAAAGTTTCATTATATTATTTATACTTATTTAATTATATATATATATGGTTAAAGTTTTTTGGAGGATGGTGGATGATAAGGATAAATAAAGGAAGTAAAAGTGTAAGTAATACTTATATTGAGAATTTGGATCTTCTCTTAAAGTATCCTTAGGAAGTGAAGGACTTGAGGAACTTTATTGAGGATATGGGATACCAAATTTGTTAAGGGTATATATAATAATAAAATTGGATATATTTTAATGGAGATTATTAAATAGAGGTGTGGCTTGAAGTGGGTGTAAGTGAGCTCCTTTAATAGGTGAAAAACAGGGAAAAATCTTTGGGAAGGAATGTTAGGTAAGGGATAAAAAATAGAATTTTATGAGAGTTAGGTGATTTAGATGAGAAAATGATGGTGAGACATGTTGGTATAAATTTTAAATCTTATAAATTTATTCTATAAGGTCTAAATATCAAATTTATTTAGTAAAATTTGATCTGCATTAGAATACCCATCTTAACACTTATTAATCTTGATTAGAATTTAATCATAGTAATTATTTTTTCACTAAAAATATAATATTACCCTTCCTACCAAATTTCAATATGAAGAATCAAAATTTGTAATCCATTTAATCTAGTTCAATTTTTAATTTTTATATATGTTAAAACATCATATTATAGTATTTATTTTAAAATAGAAAAAAAAATAATTTAAAATCATAATATTTATAAAAGTATTATTCAATGAAAATAACTATTTTACTATGGTAATTAATATTTATCTTGGTAGATTAATTTTATTCCTAAAAATGAAGTTGATTCAATTACCTAATTTTAACATTCTGATTATAAATTTTCAAATCATTTATACTATTCAATTTTTAAAAGTTTTAAAAATAAATTTTAATATAAGAACACATGACACATACAAATAATTTTAAGAAACATGTATCATTTAATAATAAAATAAATGTATTACTTTCCTAGAAATAACTAGTACATGGATATTAACTTATTTAATTGTATATATTTTCAATAATTTCCATGTAAACCATTATTTAACTATAATATAATAACTTCATCGTGTATGAAAAAGAAATTTTTAAGGCGATATATTTTTTATACATAAAATGGTTTTATTTGTTATTTAGAAATTAAAATTGAATTTTTATCAAGAATTAGTATTAATAATGTCCTTTAATTTATTTATAAATATATTTCATAATTCGGTTACCTCTATAATTACCCGAGAATTAAATTGTTACATATTGATGATTATATAATGTTCTCTGGTTCATTCTGGTTTGGTGTTGTTTTTGAAGAAATTTATCAAATAAAATATTTATTTAAATAAAATACATAGTAAAATATCGAATCATTGCATTTATGTTATACTTGGTCACCCTCAAGAGGGTGTTAGATAGTGATTATCTAAGAAGCACTAGGGGACCTAGACAGAGTGTCTTCCAATGATACCAAGTCTAATATCATACTGGTTATATCCCTAGGGATAGTTCCCATGACACCTAATTCTTTATTTGTGGGTTTTATAGGGAATCCTTGTTCTATTTTTGAATGGTTTCCCTCTTACTTGTATTGGTTGTGTCACCTTTAACTATTTTTTAATATCTATCATTTGACTTTTAGTTTCTATTTTTTATCATTTTCTGCTATTTTTTTTGTTTTCATTCCCTAAAATTGTTTTTAAAGAGTTTTTTAAACTTCCTTAAACTAAAGGCATTCATTGTGGATTTTTAAAGTTGTTTCAAAACATGAGTTTTTGGCTAAAATGAATTGGGCTGATAAAAAAATTAAAATGATTTTTTTCATTTAATTAAAATAAAAAAAAAGTAAATTTTATAAAATAGATATGGACTTGATATTGGATTTTCCTAAACTTATGCCTTGGAAAACCT
This sequence comes from Viscum album, assembly GCA_963277665.1. Taxonomy (NCBI): domain Eukaryota; kingdom Viridiplantae; phylum Streptophyta; class Magnoliopsida; order Santalales; family Viscaceae; genus Viscum; species Viscum album. The sequence continues at coordinate 500,808,623 of OY728140.1, forward strand.
TCTTTCTAATTATACTTTAAACAAGCTTAAAATGGGTCATTAATTAAAAGTTAGGAATTTGAAAAGGTGGGTAGTGACCTACTAAGCTTGTTTATGATCATGCCTATAATATATTTTAGGTTTTGGTTATAGTTCATCTCTTTATTTATCATAGATAAAGCTTCATTTTGATATTGTATGGTGACTCATGGAGTTACATGGAGGTATATTAATTATTTTGTTTATTTAGTTTTATTTTTCTCATTTTTTAAATAGGAATTTCCTATTTTATTTACTTTTAAGGATGGTTCATTATATATGTGGAGTTATGAAGGATATGATAGAGGTTGTTTCTATAGAACGAGTTGAGAGTAAGAAAAGGAATTGAATTTACTTTATATTGTTTATATTGTTTATATTTTTTTAATTGTTTATACTAATTTGATTTGGCATGGATGTACAAATTATGGATGGGTCATAACAAATTTTATAGATAAATTCCTATTTTGATTTAACTTCTATTTAATGTTGAAACTATTCCCATTGGATTTTGTTATTCCTTATCACTTATTTACAGCCTGTGGGGTCCAGGAACACCACTTAATCCAATAGTGGATCAGGTTGGGTGTCAGGTCATTTGGAAACCTGGGCCAGCTCTTTATAAGTAAAATCATGAAATATTGAAAAAATGAAAAGTAATATGTGTCGAGTATCTCATAGTTATTGTTCTTCACATAGAGTTCAATGAGACATTCAAAATGTTGAATTTTAGAAAAGTACTACTGTTGGACATACTAGTAGTTCAAGAAGAATATTGAACTTTTATAAACAGCCTACACGCATATAATGAGATGTTATGGTTTAGAGGAAACACATTTAAGACTATGAAGAGTGATGGAAATCATTCATGTACTGTGATACAACCCTTGTAAAAAGTAAAGTCAATGAGAATGGTATTCGACAAATAATTGTGATATTGAAGAAAAAATTGAAGAATTGAATAAATTGTGTGGGAGATGTGATCAACATGCTCATATAACTAAATAATTTCTCATGATCCTAAAATTTTAAAGGTTTAAAAAACAATAGACTAGGGGATTTTAAGTTAGAGGCAAGATAAATAAATCATTAAAGAATAATATGCCTCATAAGAAGAACATGGAAGATAATGATAATACATTAAAGATTGTTGACTCCAAATAAGGTGAAAAAAAAATATACTCAAGAAAAAGGATAAATGGGTTATCTCAAGTGGAAGAGGTTATAATATTAAGGAATAAGGTGATGTCATTTTAGGGCAGTAATGTCAAAGTTTTGAAAATATATAAGTAAATAGAATCAATAAGAAAGAATGTTTTTAATGTCATATTTCTGAAGTAAAGAAGATGATGAGTTCTCCCAAAAAAATGAGAGTTAATAATCATCTAGATGATCATGGTGGTTGTTACTAAAAGGGGTAATTGAATACCAGTCCATGGATATTGAAGAAGAAATCTCAGCCTTCACTCATCAATGTATAAGGTATGATGAATTTGTACCCTCTCTCACTTTATATTTGGGTATTTTTTGTCAAAGGGGGAGATAGATAATATAAATACCTTTATGTTTATTTATTAATGTATTTAAAAGTGGGAAGAAAAAATATATGGGGAGAATCCAAAGATATGTGTTTAACCTAATGGGGTATAGATCTCTTATTTTGGGAGAGCATATATATAGGATGAGTTTTTAAAAGGGATAAGCAGTGAAGTCGGCATGGTTGGTTGTGTTGTGAACTATTATAAAATGTTTGGTGAGCATGTATATAATAAATTATTATACATAGATTCAAGTAACAGTTGTTAACAAGTGGAAAAGGGTTTTCCTATAAAAACCTGAGCCTTATACACATATTATTACATAATTTTTAACATAAAAATCTATAAAATAAAAACCCCAAAATACAAAGGTCTAGTGTCTTTGTGATATTGGATACAAAATACATCAAATTAAAAACAAATACATCATATTTATTTTATTCTATATAGTTTTCACCTAAATACCCTTAGACTTATATTAATTCATAGGATACCCTAGGAACATACATAAAGGAATAGGGTGAGATAATAATCCCAACAAGGGAACATACCTAATAATTAAGTAAAATATGTGAGTCAAAAGGAATAAAATAATGTCATTAAAGAGAAGGGTTATATATAATCACATGGAAGTATGGAATAAATGATACTATATCATAATATCATGGAATCATAAGAATGTTTAAACAATATAAAATAATAAATCATAAGCATAATTCAAGGCTCACTACCAAGACAACATAATATAGTGAGTTGGGGTTATTTCTCGTGCACCATACATGGTATGTCATGAGATGAAAATATTACCCAATGCATTGGGGAGTATAATTCCATACCCTCCCATAACATCATAATATGTACATGAATATGTGTGGCACACACTAGTACAAAATATATTTATCATGATTTGTTTTTCATGTCTTTTATTTATAACCAATGTAATAAACACTTTTCCATGTCGATTATTTCATAAAAACATAAAAAAAACATGAGGCCTATATTTTCAACATCATTTATCTAATAAAAGATGTTGAAAATTTCATTTATCATGTTAGTTATTCAATAGAAAACATGATTAAGTGAATTTTCACATTGGTTATTGAATAAATGATGTGATAAACATTTAAATTTTTTAGGAAATGTTGGATTGATGGATTTTGGGATCATTATTTCTTGCGACATTGGTCTCTTTTATCTCATGCAGTGAACCCTAACTCTTTATTATTCAATCCTATAGACTCTAATCTCATTCATTTGGAATTACCACTACCATACACCCTCATCTATTATCAGCCACCGCTTTCACTCTCTCTTCTCCATATTTAAATTGTCATCGACTTCTCATTCATACCCCATCTGGTATATATTTTTGTTTCATATTTATTATTTCGATTCTCCATGAATAATGGTATGTTTAAATTTTTTAATGTTATTTTGGGATTTTTTTTTTCTTGAATGATCTCTACTGCCATTAATATTTTTTCCTATCTTCTCTATTTGTATTTTCTATTTCAATTATTCACGCATCTAAGGTATTGTTTAATTGAGTATGATTGTTTTGAGATTAAATTTTGATTAAATGTTTATTTTATGAATTTTTGTCATAAATAATTTTAATTTATAGATTAATGTGTGTCAAATGTATGTTTTTTATATATTAGAACAGGAATTTTAAATGTATAATGGGTTATGAAGTTTGAATATATTTTTGTGAACTTACTGATTACATGATATGTCTTGATTATTTTATAAATAAATGATAAGTAAATATGTTCAAAGTGATGTTTTTTATCAAATATGTTGTATTTATTTTATTTATGAAAAAAATTATGATATTTTTTTTATTTATAAAAGTAAATTTTAAATTAAATTTTGAAATATAATAACTTATTTTCAAATAATGATATTTTTTATAGGTAATGATGAATATTAGTTGGATTACTATATTACAAACAATTTGTGAATATGAGGAAGGAATCGATGCTTTTTTGGAATTTTCTGAACAAAATGTTTCAAGCAATGGCTTGTTTTTTCTATTAATGATTGAAATGTTTAAATATGAAGAAGTTTAAAATAAGAGAAATAAAATATAATTTTATTTTTTATGGTTTTAATACTAGTTACAGTCCTTAGATTTGGCATGGTAAAACTAGGAATAATTTCAAATATATTGATAATGATGATTTTCAAGATGATAAGTCTTATCAAATTGAATAAAGGATTCATGATATTTAATTATAAGCAATTAGGAAAGGACTAATAATTGATCGATTATATATTGATTCTAAAAAATCATTATATGCATGATGTATAAAATTTATAGTTTTATCAATGGTGTTATGATTGATTAAATTGAAGGTGAAAATGGATTGAGTGAAAAGAGTTTTATATATTTTCTATAATTATTTAAATACATACAACCTAAAGAAAATGATCTTCCAAATTCACATTAAAATGTGAATAAAATATTATTCCAAATGGGTTTGGGGTAAAATAAGATACATTTATACTCAAATGACTATGTTCTATAAATAAAAAAATATGAAGGTTTGTCGGAGTGTCCTAAATGTTGGAAATCATGGTATAAGTTGAAAGAAAAATAATAGTCTAGTTTAGTAGTTATAGAAACTCCTTCAAAGTAAATTTATTATCTTCCTATAATTCCCCATTTTAAATGTTTATTTACAAATTAAAATGATGAAAAAAGGTTAATATGGTATGTATATGAGAAGATATTTGATGGAAAATTAGTCCATCCATCTGATTTCCCATAGTGGAATAAAATTGATCAATGGTTTTCTATATTCAAAAATGAAGTTAGAAATATTAGACTTGGACTATGCATAGATGTAATGAATCCAAATCTAAGCCTTAGTAGAAAATAGAGTTTATGGAATGTTTTATTGGAATTTTAAAACTTATATCCTTAATTTTCTATGAAGTGTAAATATATCATGCTGGTTTTAATGATTTATGGACTAAAAAATCATAGAAATTATATTGATATTTTTTGTCACCATTAATTGATGATTTGAAACTTTTATAGGAGGAAGATATTGGAGTGTATGATTCTTATAAAATGGAACATTTTAAACTACCTACAATGATTATGATTACTATAAATCACTTCCCATCATATGGAAACTTTTTTGGATATAATGTCAAGGGATATAAATATTATCTAATTTATGAACAAAAAACTTCATACTGTCAACTGAAACATGGGAGAAAAATGGTATACATGGGTCATCGAAGGTTTTTTCCATATATAAATTTTATCAAAGATTAAAAAAGGCATTAAATGGGTCATAAGAATTTTATATTTCTCCAAAACCTTTTTCCACCAATCAGTATTTTTTGGAGGGTGAAAAACATTGATGTCTCATTCATAAAGACACAAAAATCAGGTAATGATAAAAATATTTGGAAGAAACAGTCAATATTTTTTGAACTTACATATTGGATATAACATGAGGTCAAACATAACATTGATTTTATGCATGTATAAAATAATATTTCTGACAAATTGATTGAAAATTTTTTAATATTAAAGGAAATACTAAATATGGGTTTAATACAAGATTGTAATTACTCTCAATGGGAATACATTTGGAGTTAGCTTCCACTCATAATGGAATAATAACATATCTACCTCTAGTTTATCATACATTATCTAAGAAGGAGAAAATTATCTTTATTCAGTTTCTTCATGGTATCAAAGTTCCAAAGTGTTATTATTAAAATGTAAAAAAAAATTGTGTCACTAAAATATTTGAATTTGAAAAGTATTAAATATCATGATTTCCACATCATGATAAAAAAACACCTGCCTACTGCATTGTGTGGAATATTTCTCATTTGTTTCAGAATGTTTATCATGAAGGTGTTTTTTTCAATTCAATTTTTAATAGGGTGATTGATTTAATTTCATTGAATTATGTTGTTTCTATAATTTTCAAATGGAAATATATTTTCCTCCATATATTTTTGATGCCATGGCACATTTAATGGTTCATTTTTTATGAGACATAAATCTTATAGGACCTATATATCTATTTTGGATGTATCATTTTAAAACATATATTAAGATATTAAAGGGTTGTGTTATGAATCCATATCTACTTTAATCCCTTATTCTTGAAAAGTATATTTTTGAGGAGGTTGTAGAGTTTTGTAAAAGCTACTTATCTATAGTGGAGTATACAATGACCCATACATTAAATATATTGTTATTACTTCAAAATCTAAGAACACTTATTACAAAATATAACAAAACCATGAAAGGACCATATAGGTATAGTGTCTTTAGAAACTGGGAAACATAAACAACTGGTTCATAAATAATCTACACTGTCTTCCTTTATTTTATCATATCTAGAGTCCCTTTTAGCATATCTTACTTAATACCCTTATTCCTGGCCTAGGGAAAAGAAAACATACAAAAGGGTGAGCTCAAATGCTCAGTAAGGGTAAACAAAGGAAATATCAATTATATCATATTCATAAGAATATAACATTTTGAAAATCTTAACCTGCAAAAGAGGACATAATATCATAACATGGGATAAATCATGGTAGTGAAATGTAATCCCAATAATCATAACATAAAACATGAAACTTTTTTTCATACATACATAATCATAGAGAATCATTTCTTAGTAGTCAAGACTCATTTCCAAGACTATCCTAGCGGACAAAGTCCATTTCTGAACTGAGTTCACGCCTCATTTCGGTCCTGTATCACTGAACCGGATTAACCTGTCATTCCATCCATGTCTATCTCATGAGATATAAATATTTACCCAATGCATTGGAGTGAGATATAGGTCTCACCCATCTCATAATGATATCATTCTTATGTGTGCCACAAGATCATAAATCATACATCATAGCATAACCCATGTAATAAAAATGGGATTCTTAAACATCATGCCAACATAACATAATCCATATAAGATAAAAGGACATCATAAAAATAATTCCAACATAACATAATCAGATCAATATAAAAATAGGGATAGAAATAGAACCCTGTATTATCTTAGATGGAAAATAATTTTGATAAAACGCATGAACTCCATTCTTGAGGAAAATATCCTTTCTACTTCAAAAAAAATTCCTTTCTTAACATGTCATACAATATTAAACTAAAAAAAGTTGATTAAAAATAAACTTGAAAACTTGTAAAGTAATATTCATGGAAATAATGTTCTATGAAATCATAAAAATCCATTAATGCCGTATAAGTTAAAAAAACATTCTTCTCCTACTTTGGTAGAAATAGTCAAAAAGTATCTCATACTGAAAATGAAAAAAGATTCCTTTCATATCTTTTACTAAAAATTAACCAATAGGTAAAATTGGATTTAAAAAAATTGTAGTAGGATATAAATAATATTACATATTGAGAAAACATGGATGTGGATGATAAATATTCCCTAGTAAATTCTAAAGTATAAACAATCTCGAATAAAAATGAGATTGCGAGATTTTCCCTTACCTTAGGTTTGATATGCTTCGTACATATCCGAACCTTCTGTATAATGATTTAAATATTGTCATTGACTTATTACAGAATCATATTCATTGTTATTATATCATATATGGTCATATTCTTATCTTCTTATTAATAATATTTCATTGCTACTTGTTATTCGGGTGTTCATTGCTTTATGTTCTTATGCGTGTTTTGTCGAATAAATTCTTATTATTATTTTTAGGTTATAGATACATCATTTACAGAATGGTATTAGTATAATATATATCATATTTATTTATTCAATTCATTTATATAATCATTATTCAATGAAGATCATGTAGAACGAGTCGCATCACATCGTGGAGACGGTAGGTCGTACGTACGCACGAGCGATGATATCATTCTCATGTTTGTGGAATTGTATTAAAGTGAATGATAGAATATCTTAGAATTAGTATCATTTCATAATAACCATATATATTTATTCTTTACACCATTATACCCATCCCTATAAGGTGGTGTTGGAAAAACAGATTACACCACAGCGTGGAGACGGTATTCCGTACGTACGCACGCGCGGTGATTTTGTTTTTCATAGGATGCATAGAAGGTGAAATAGGGTTGTTTCATATTTATAAAAAAATATCAGTATATGATTGATACTGATGTTATTACTTTATTATTAAAAAACAAAAGAAGAATAAGTAGAAGAAGAAATGAATTTGAAAGAATTGGTAAAGGATATTACATCTTCTTTGACACGCCTCTTCTAAACCTCCTCTTAGAGCACTAAATATGGTATTTGAAGAATATAAGAACCTCTATTATGTTTCTAGTAATGTTGATAAAGAAAATGGGAAGGGTTTTTCTGAGCTTGAAGGCTCAAAATTGTGTAAATAGGAGAGGGAGGAGGTGCCCTTTTATAAGGGAGGAGAGGGGCACCTTAGGAAAAAACTTAAAATATTATTTTATAATAAAGTCATATTCAGTTTTTAATAGATCAAGGTTGATTTATTTCTAATATAAGGTTGGTATGGGTATAAAGCCTCTCAACCAATAGGTTTTAGAAAAGTTTAGGTTACTATTTTAACCTTATCATTTAGATTTAACTCTAAGTTAAATAATTTAACTTTTACCGTGTCTTCTTGTTTTCTTACACTATATGGTTAATAAACTTACTATAACAAGACAAAGGAATCCCAAGTGGTTAATTATTAATATATATAACCTTATATAAGTAATTTTTCCGAACCTTAGATTTTTAGGAATAAAATAACAATTAATAATATAATATTTGTTTTAAAAACTATTTTATGTCAATTTTGGCACTATTTGGTAATTGATTTTTGTGAAAATCATAACAGCATTATTAGTTCAAAAAAAGTTAATGAAATAAATACTAACATGTCATATTAACCTATATAATTAGTTTAATTCATTAAAAGTCTCAAATTACATTTATTTAGGTATGTATAATATCAATTATGTTAATATTTCATTAATAAGGTAATTACTGCATCATCATTGTGTCATAAATAAATTAAATTATTAAGATCTAAAAATTATAAATAAAATACCATTATATAGGAAATATTTTTAGATTTCTAATTAATATTTATAGTCGAATTTATCTTATGTATAACCCTATATTAAAAATGTTTTAGTTATTAAACTTTGATTTTAACTCTTTTAACTCTTCTTTAAATAAAATAATAATAAGTGTCTTAATCTCATCCAAGTGGACCTAAATGGTCATATTTTATTCCGAAGGTTGTTTTTGGTTGAATTAAACTTATCCAATAGAATTAGGACATGTGTTAGGGTAATAATAATATCATTTTTACCATTAATTACCCTATTTACTTTTAACCGTGGTAAATAAAAGTAAAAAGTTACTATTCACCAAAAAAAATATTTTTATCTTATGAACCAAATTTTACTTCTTTATATTAACCATGTCTCTTGGATTTTCGAAATTCAACTCACAGAAGCGGTAAAATTAAGTTTTATGTACAATTGCAAATGCTCCTATGAGGTGGGCAAAAGATGGTAAAAAGTTCAATAAAAAATTTTATGTATCTATATTATTATAAAATTACTCCAATGAATTACATTGAAATTATATAGGTATTATGTATCTATTTTGACCTAAAATAAATTTAAATAAAATAAATGATTATTTAAATAAATATTCGGGTTTTAACCAATAACTCAGTGTTTTCACTATTCATCAAAAATTGAATGTTTTCAGAAAAATACCAAAAATTCACCCTAGGCTAATTTCGATATTACGAATCCAAAAATGAAGTCCATTTTGAAAGATAAAATTTCAAAAAGTGTGTATTACTATTCATAATGGATATTTTATATAATATTTTAATAACATATTGTTGTTTTGTGAAACTCGGTATTGCGTACAATGCAAGCTATTGAGGAAGGTTGCTCTTGCGTGTAACGCAAGCCAAGACAGTGTTGTGTGTAGTGAAAGATTCCTTTGGTGATTCATATAACATAATACATAAAAAAAATTTCTCATAAAATCTCGGGTGTTACATTCTACCCCCCCTTAAAATGAATTTCGCCCTCGAAATTCGTCACTTTGTAACAAACAGATGAGGATACCTATCCCTCATCATATCCTCAAGTTCCCATGTAGATTCTTCTAATTGGTGGTTCCTCCATAAATCATTCACCAAGCGAGTGGTTTTGTTCCGTAGGACTTTTTCTCTACGATCCAGAATCTCTATCGGCAGTTCTTCATAAGATAGATCTTGCTCCAGCGGTACAACTTCTAAGCTGAGTACATGTGAAGGATCGGGTATGTACTTTCTTAGGAGAGATACATGGAACACATCGTGAACTTGAGAGAGATTTGGTGTAAGCGCCAATTAGTAATCTACCTTCCCAACACGATCCAATGTTTTAAAAGGACCAATATACCTAGGGCTCAGCTTTCCCTTCTTTCCAAATCCCATTACTCTCTTCCAGTGAGATATTCGTAAGAACACTTTATCACCCACTTCAAACTCTAGGTATTTTCTTCAGTTATTGGCATAATGTTTTTTGTCGACTCTGAGATGCTCTTATGTGTTGTTGAATAGATCTGACCTTTTCTACCATCTCATCAACAAGATCAGGTCCTAATAGCTTTCTTTCCCCAACTTTATCCCAGAAAGTTGGAGTTCGACATTTCTTTCCATAGAGAGATTCATAAGGCGCCATCTGAAATTCCCCAACTATGGAAGTGTGAGCATAGGTGCACTAGATAATATTCTTTTTAGCTCCTTGAAATTCTCTTCACACTCCTCCGTCCAAAAAAACTTAACTCCTTTTCAAGTCAACCTGGTGAGTGGATTTGATAATCATGAAAAATATTTCAAAAAACGTCGATAATATCCATCCAAACCAAGAAAACTTTGGATCTTAGTTACTGTTGTTGGTCTTGACCATCTTTTGATAACCTTTATTTTTTCTGGATCCATAGATATCTCCTCTTTTGAGATTATGTGACCCAAAAATGAAACTTTTTGAATCCAAAATTCACACTTGGTAAATTTGGCATAAAGCTTCTCCTTTCTTAGGGTCTTTAATACAATTCTCAAGTGATCTCCATGTTCTTCCTTGATCTTTGAATAGAAAAGAATATCGTCTATAAATACTACCAAAAACTGATCAAGATTGTCTCTAAAGACTCTATTCATTAGATCCATGAAGATGGTAGGGGCATTAGTAAGACCAAATGGCATCACTATAAATTCATAGTGTCCATACCTTGTACAAAAAGCCGCCTTTGGTATATCCTCCCTTTTGACCCTTAATTGATGATACCCTGAATGAAGATCAATCTTGGAAAATTATTGAGCTCCAAATAGTTGGTCAAATAATTCATAAATGCGTGGGAGAGGATATTTGTTCTTGATAGTGATCTTGTTAAGTTCTCGACAATCAATGCAGAGTCTCATTGATCCATCTTTCTTCTTAACAAACAGAACAGGTGCTCCCTAAGGTGATGCACTAGGGCATATGAATCCCTTATCAAGATTCTCTTGGAGTTTCTTCTTCAATTCCTGCAACTATATTGGGTCCATTCTATAAGGTGTCTTTGAAATGGGCATAGCACCTGGTATGAGTTCTATTGAAAACTCAACTTCACGATTTGGTGGAAGACCTGGAAATTCCTCTGGAAAGACATCATCAAACTCCCGTAAAATGGGTGTATTCTTAATCGTGAGTTTCCCTCCAACCATTTCAGATAAATAACCTTCATTTATTGGAATCATGACCCATAAGATTGAAGAAATTTCCACTGTAAGGTTATATTTATCCTTGCATCGATAGATGATCGTTGATTGATTAGGAATATGAAATGTGACTTCCCTTCTTTGGAAATCGATATGAGATCCATATAAAGAAAGCCAATACATGCCAAGAATCACATCAAATTCCACTATAGGAAGGATCACATGATTTTCAGGAAGCACTTTCCCACAAACTTCAATCAGAGAAGAATTGTAAACTTTTGACGCGACTGTTGTTCCATTAGGGGTGGTTACAGCTAACTCAACATCTAATTGTTGAGGTAATACGGAGATACCCTTAGAAAATTCTTCAGAAATAAAAGAGTGGGTGGATCCAGAATCAAATAAAACATTTTCTACTTTAGAGTGGATGGAAATTGTACCTTTCACCACTTCGTTTTCGTAATCCACATCGCCAATAGAAATCGCATGTGACTTTCTTTTGTCTTTGGCCTTAAGAGTTTGTTGACATCGATCATCATCAACAACCCTTGGATTAGGGCATTGATTAGCATAATTCCCCATTTCCTTGCACTTGTAACATTGAAGTGTTGGAGGTGCATTCTGTGTAGCCTTTTATTTTTTTGCATCAATAGACATATTTTTCCCATCATTGCGACATTCAAAAGCCCGATGACCTTATTTTCCACATTTGAAACATTTACTTGTCCCTTTAAGACAATTCCCTCCATGTTTCCTTCCACACTTTGAAAATAAGGGAAAACTCATCTTCTTTTTAGTGTGGTCTTTATATTTCCCTTTGAATTCCATTTTCATCTTCTTATCAAACCCATATGACTGATGGGTTACTCTAATATCCATCTCAACCGTGAGAGCACATCGAAAAATTTCCTCATAGCTATTGAAGTCCCTTATGGATAATGCCCTTTGAAGACTTGGTTTTAAGCCACTAAAAATCAATTGATCTTACTCTCAGGTTGGATAATAATTCTGGAAGCGTACCTTGCAAGTCTTGTAAAATTTGCTTTGTAGGGACCAACAGATTCATCATCCTTTTGCTTTAGTTCAAGAAACTCCTTCTCCATCTTTGTTTGAAGAATACGAGGGAAGTACTTATTGAAAAACAAGTTCTTGAACTCTTCCCATTCCATGGATTCAATTTAATCTTGGGGCCTTGTATTCTTGATAAGATTCCACCATTGATCAGCTTCACCTTCCAAATGATATACTGCTAAGATGACTTTATCATGTTCAGAACATTGTAGAACTGAAAATATCTTTTTAGTGGTACTAATCCATTTCTCAGTCACTAATGGATCAGTAGACCCACTGAATGAGGGTGGACGCTGCCTCATGAAGGATTCAACAGAATGTTGCTCCTTCCTTTGCTCGTTTGGAAGTCCTGCCTGATTCATAGCTTGAGAAAGTTGTGTGAGCATGGCTACAATATTTTTCATTCCATCTCCTATAACATTTGGTTTCTCATGGAGAAAATCATTGCATTTCCCATCACATTCCACATTAACACGGTTCCTTTGGGTTCTATCAATTGACTAAAACCAAGAAGAATAGTGTGAGAAATACTAATTATAACAGGAAAACAACATAATCAATAATAAAATTTCACACTTTAGGTCTTATCATAGGTTACTCATGGCTATTTCTAAAATACTAATATTGTGTTCTATGCTTAGACATATCCTTAGGGTTATTACTAAGGCTTTCACATCCTAGTTTCCAAATATTGACTATACATTTCCTCTGATACCAACTATAACTACCCATACAGTACATACATTGTTATTACTTCAAAATTGAAGCACACTTATTAAAACATATAACAAAACCATGAAAGGACCTTATAGGTATAGTGTCTTTAGAAACTGGGAAACATAAACAACTGGTTCATAAATCATCTACACTGTCTCCCTTTTATTTTATCATATCTAGAGTCCCTTTTGGCATATCTTACTTAATACCCTTCTTCCTGACCTGGGGAAAAGAAAACATACAAAAGGGAGAGCTCAAATGCTCAGTAAGGGTAAACAAAGGAAATATCAATCATATCATATTCATAAGAACATAACATTTTGAAAATATTAACCTGAAAAAGAGGTCATGATATCATAACATGGCATAAATCATGGTAGTGAAATGTAATCCCAATAATCATAACAGAAAACATGAAAATTTGTGGCATACACACATAATCATAGAGAATCATTTCTTAGTAGTCAAGAGTCATTTCCAAGACTATCCTAGCGGAAAAAGTCCATTTCTGAACCGAGTTCACTCCTCGTTTCAGTCCTGTATCACTGAACCAGATTAATTTTTCGTTCTAGCCATGTCTATATCATGAGATATAAATCTTTATCCAATGCATTGGAGGGAGATATAGGTCCCACCCATCTCATAATGATACCATTCTTATGTGTTCCACAAGATCATAAATCTTACATCATAGCATAACCCATGTAATAAAAATGGGATTCTTAAACATCATGCCATCATAACATAATCTATATAAGATAAAAGGACATCATAAAAATAATTACATCATAAAATAATAAAATCAATATAAAAATAGGGATAGAAACAGAACCCTAAATTATCTTAGATGGAAAATAATTTTGATAAAACGCTTGAACTCCATTCTTGAGGAAAATATCCTTTCTACTTCAAAAACATTTTTCCTTTCTTAACATGTCATACAATTTTAAACTAAAAGAATTTGATTAAAAATAAACTTGAAAACTTGTAAAGGAATCTTCATGGAAATAATGTTCTATGAAATCATAAAAATCCATTTATGCCGTATAAGTTAAAAAAACATTCTTCTCGTACTTTGTCTAAAAAAGTTAAAAAGTATCTCGTACTGAAAACGACAAAAGATTCCTTTAATATCTTTTACTAAAAATTCACCAATAGGTAAAATTGAATTTAAACAATTGTATGAGGATATAAATAATATTACATATTGAGGAAACATGGATGTGGATGATAAATATTCCCTAGTAAATTATGAAGTATAAACAATCTCGAATAAAAATGAGATTGCGAGATTTTCCCTTACCTTAGGTCTGATATGCTTCGCACATATCTTAACCTCCTGTATAATGATTTAAATAATGTTATTGACTTATTAAAAAATCATATTGATTGTTATGATATCATATATGGTCATATTCTTATCTTCTTATTAATAATATTTCATTCCTACTTGTTATTCGGGTGTTCATTGCTTTATGTTCTTATGTGTGTTTTGTCGAATAAATTCTTATTATTATCTTTATGTTATAGATACATCATTTACATAATGGTATTATTATAATATATATCATATTTATTCATTAAATTCATTTATATAATCATTATTCAATGAAGATCATGTATAACGAGTCACATCCTATCGTGGAGACGGTAGGCCGTACGTACGCACGAGCGATGATATCATTCCCATGTTTGTGGAATTATATTAAAGTGAATGATAGAATATCTCAGAATTATTATCATGTCATAATAAACATATATAGTTATTATTTATACCATTATACCCATCCATGTAAGGTGGTGTTGGAAAAACAGATTACACCACAGCGTGGAGACGATATTTCGTACGTACGCACACACGATGATTTTGTTTTTCATAGGATGGATAGAAGGTGAAATAGGGTTGTTTCATATTTATAATAACATATCATTATATGAGTGACACTTATGTTATTACTTTATTGTGAAACAACAAAAGAAGAAGAAGTATAAGAAGAAATGAATTTGAAAGAATTGGTAAAGGATATTACCTCTTCTTTGACACGCCTCTTCTAAACCTCCTCTTAGGGCACTAAAGTTGGTATTTTAAGACGAATATAACCTCTATTATGTATCTAGGGATGTTTATAAATGAAATGGTAAGGTTTTTGATGAGCTTGAAGGCTCAAAATTGTGTAAATAGGAGAGGGAGGAGGTGCCCTTTTATAAGGGAGAAGAGGGGCACCTTAGGAAAGACTTAAAATATTATTTTATAATAAAGTCATATTATGTTTTAAATAGCTCCAAATTAATTTATTTATAAGATAAGGTGGTTATGGATCTAAATAATCTCAACCAATAGGTTTTATACAAGTTTAGGTTACTATTTTAACCTTATCATTTAGATTTAACTCTAAGTTAAATAATTTAACTTTTACCGTGTCTTCTTGTTTTCTTACACTATATGGTTAATAAAATTACTATAACAAGCCAAAAGAACCCCAAGTGGTTAATTATTAATATATATAACCTTATCTAATTAATTTGGCTGAAAATTATATTTTTAGGAATAAAATAACAATTAATAATATAATATTTGTTTTAAAAACTATTTTATGTCAATTTTGGCACTATTTGGTAATTGATTTTTGTGAAAATCATAACAGCATTATTAGTTCTAAAAAACTTAATTAAGTCAATAATAACATGTCATATTAATCTATAAAATTAGTTTAATTCATAAAAAGTCTTAAATTACATTTATTTGTGTATTTATAATATCAATAATGTTAATATTTCATTAATA
This sequence comes from Viscum album, assembly GCA_963277665.1. Taxonomy (NCBI): domain Eukaryota; kingdom Viridiplantae; phylum Streptophyta; class Magnoliopsida; order Santalales; family Viscaceae; genus Viscum; species Viscum album. The sequence continues at coordinate 500,824,472 of OY728140.1, forward strand.
AGGTAACTACTGCATCATCATTGTGTCATAAATAAATTAAATTATTTAATGTCTAAAAATTACAAATAAAATACCATTATGTAGGAAATATTTTTATCTTTATAATTAATATTTATAGTCTAATTTATCTTATGTATAACCCTATATTAAAAATGTTTTATTTATTAAACTTTGATTTTAACTCTTTTAACTCTTCTTTAAATAAAATAATAATAAGTGTCCTAATCTAATCCAAGTGGGCCTAAATGGTCATATTTTATTCCTAAGGTTATTTTTGGTCTAATTAAACTTATCCAATTGAATTAGTACATGTGTTAGGGTAATAATAATATCATTTTTACCCTTAATTACCCTATTTACTTTTAACTGTGGTAAATAAAAGTAAAAAGTTATTATTCACCAAAAATTATTTTTATCTTGTTGAACCACATTTTACTCCTTGATATTAACTGTTTCTCTTGGGTTTTCAAAATTCTACTCATAGAAGTGGTAAAATTAAGTTTTATGTACAATTGCAAATGCTCCTAGGAGGTGGGTAAAAGACGGTAAAAAGTTCAATAAATTTTTTTATATATCTATATTATTATAAAATTACTCTAATGAATTAAATTGAACTTATATAGGTATTATGTATCTATTTTGACCTAAAATAAATTTAAATAAAATAAATGATTATTTAAATAAAAAGTCGGTTTTTAACCAATAACTCAGTGTTTTCACTATTCATCAAAAATTGAAAGTTTTCAGAAAAATACCAAAAATTCACCCTAGGATAATTTCGATATTGCGAATCCAAAAATGAAGTCCATTTTGAAAGGTAAAATTTCAAAAAGTGGGTATTACTATTCATAACGGCTAGTTTATATGATATTTTAATAACATATCATTGTTTAGTGAAACTCGGTATTGTGTTCAACGCAAGCTATCGAGGAAGGTTGCTCTTGCGTGTAACGCAAGCCAAGACAGTGTTGTGTGTAGTGAAAGATTCCTTTGGTGATTCATATAAAATAATACATAAAAACAAAAAAAATTCATAAAATCTAGGGTGTTACAGAGTACATTAGTTTTCCTGAATATCTCTATGAACGATTCAATTATGAGGGAAAGGGGATTCACAGATTGAAAGTGAAATCATTGATTCGTGATTAGATAAAGAAAATACATTTATATGGGTTGAATAACATAGATTATGCTCATCCATATATAATATTTCATATTAATCTATTGAAATAATGTTATCCAAAGAAGAAATATGTGTGTGTTTTGAATAAGTATAACAAAACTTTTTTCCCATGGTTTAAGGAGATTATTCATGGTAGATCAGATGCATTATAAACTTTAAAATGGTTAGTAGATGGTCCATGTATAAATTTGATAACTTGGTCGGTGTATGACATTAATGTTATACATTTCATACAAAAGGTCATGATAATAGAAGTGTGGTTTGGAATGGTAGTGTATTGGTGTTCGTTGAAGCAATTCATTTTTCGAGTGCCAAAGACAAAAACTCAATCTTTACATCAAGTGAATATTATGGAGTCATTAAATAAATATGGGAGATTGATTACATTAAATTTTGAGTTTTGGTGTTTAATTACAAATGGGTTATTAGTAAAAACAGTATCAAGCATGATGAATTCAATATGACACTAGTTAATATGAATAGATTGGAATACATGGCCAATACTTTTATCATGGAAACATAAGAAAAATAAATTTTCTATGTTATTGATCCATCTAATATGTGTTGGTAAATCATTTTACAAAAAAATAGTATTTTGGTGATGAAAAACTTGAAGAAGATGTGGATTTATGTGAGATCCCTACTTCAAAAGAAATATTAATAGAGAATATTTATGACCACATTGTAGACATGGTTTGTGTTTTACAAAAAAATCATGAGGAATAAATTTGGGAAAATGGTCCTTAAGTGGTTTCCTAATATTACTAATATCACATATTTATTTCTTGTTTACTTTTTAAAATTTCATAAAATGTTTGATATGATAGTTTTATGTTTTTATTAAAACACATATTATAACCAATAAGTTAAATTGTTTATTTAAATTAGTTTATTTTTGTTTAATTTACCCTTACTTAACTTATGTTTACCCTTACATAAATTTTGTATTTATTGATTTTATGGAAAAATAATTAATTTTCATTTAATATGATTAAAAATAAAAAAAATATTAAAGAGTGTATGTAAATAATTTTTTTTGTACAAAATAGTGTAACAAGTTGGAGCATTTTTATTATGCATGCACCATTTTTGGAGTAACTCTACTCCCTAATGGTTTATTACACTAGAGATTCTCTAATGAATATGATAAAGAGTGGGTTGTTTAGTATTGTTTTGTTTTTCTTGTATCATTTTAAAAAAATTATTCATATTTTTATATAATTGTTGTATTTTTTCAGTCATTTATGTCATTTCAAATCCCCTTAATGTTGTTAGAATTTTAGTTAACTACTTTAAAAAATATGAATAAAAAAATTTTAATTTAGTTTATTTTTTATTGGATCATTTTTCATTTTTTATTTAATTTTATATGTAATAGTTGGCTTTGTATATTTTTGTACTGATTGTTTGTTACTTTTATTTATAGGATAATGGAAGATGAAACATATGATTCACCATGATCTTCTGGGTAGGACCATACACATACATATGGGCAGGACCGTACACATGATCCTATTAAGGATAATCCCCATCCTTTTATATAGGATCCATATACTTCCATATGGGGTAGAGAAAACTTTGAGGGTTGGTAAACATGGAAGCATAAATTTACCAAAATTATCAGTTTCCTGTAGCTGGGAACAAAGGATACTAATTGAATTTGATGATAATGACATTCTTAGGGGTCCAAATTCAAAACAATTTAAGACTTTTATTATAGTGTATGATAAATAAAAAGTTAGTATTTTGATTTCTGATTGGATAAGTTTTGAAAAAGTGACATTATCTCAATTATGGGACATTATTTTTGTAAGCTCATTTGTTATCATCTTATTTATCATGATTTTTTTACTAATATAGATTTTTACCCTTCGTATCAGATGACATATGATATACTTGATACTGAAGGAGTTAGTAGGAAATATGTAAGATTGGCAACTAGGAGATGGAGGGATTTTAAATCAACCCTCACATTTGTTTTCATTTTTTGAGAAAGAAAATATCAAAATCCATGTGATATGTATCCATTTATAGATGAGTATTCATGGAAGTATTTTGTTGAAAGTAAACAATAAAAATCATTTTTGGTAAGTACAATGTTATCTTTTAGAAGTTTTTTTATATTAATGATCATATTAATGATCTGTTTATTCTTAATTTACAATAAATGAGGAGATCTCATTATAAGGTACAATCCAAAAACATATACCCTCATAATTTATCTCATGAAGGGTATATATTATTAGAAGAACAAATGATAGTATAATTTTTTTAAAAACATAGAGATGTGTCTTCAGGATCCACAAAGGTTGACCCTCTTTCCCCCTAGCTAGACATGAAAAATGGAATAGGGTTCAGATGAGAAAAAAGGGATAATATCTTACGGAATATTCAAGGGTTGTAGTTGATAGGATTATAAGAAGTTATTTAATTTATTTATGTTAAATCAATTCTTTATATCTTGTGATTCACTACTTATTTTTTCAAATATTCTATACAAGAATCCTTGTAGGGTTAGAGAACACAAGGAACCTTCATAGCTGAGGTTAGAAAGGATATTTTAGCTACTGCATTTGGAAAACCCAAACACCCAAGTTGTGTATGAGGATACCCAGTAGGTGTATCGATAAAAAAGTGTTTTTCCAGTCTGAAGATTATTTAATAGACAGTGTTTATAAAAGAAAAATGGAATCTTTAGAAGCTAAAGTTTAGGATTTGGGTGAGATGATAGAGGATAGGATCAGATCTTAAATAGAATCGGTGTCTGTAGACATGTAAAGATAGTTTCAGGTTGTTGTTCCCACTCCTCTGCCTCCTCCTATTTATCCAACTCCTATACCTCCTCCTCCACAACTACCAATTTATTGTGAGTTATATGTTGAGGATATCTAATATTATATTTCCACATATGGAATTATATATTATATTGGGGATATTTTTCATCATAAATAGATAGTGATAGAGAACCTTAGGGTCACTGTACAAAATATTATAGATAGATCACCAAGAATACCATTTCTTATAAATGGGCTCACTATAATTGGGAAAGGTATCAACTATTTTTTAGTTTGTCCATTTAGACTTGTTAGATAAATTACCATTGAGGTATGTGTAGATTATATCCTTTATTTCATATTGGTGTTAAAAATTTATATTTAAAAATTTATATATTATCTATTTTTTTTATAGGAATACTTTAAAGGTAAAGAAATATTGTATAGATAACAACAATTACAGGTTGTTATGACTTCATATGCAACTTCTTTTAGAAATGGTATATTATAAACAAATTCAAATTTGTTGTTGGAAGTTTATGACATTCCAGTGGATCCTAACATTTGTTTCCATGTAATGAGTGTGATGCTTTTAAATAAATATATCATAAAGCTTGTAACTAGAGATGAGTTGGGAATCAACACGATGAAAGTATTTTCCTCGTAAGTTTATTATCATATATATTTTAGTTATTTTAATTTATTGAAACTTAATACTTATATTTGTTTTGTATTAGGAATATTTATACATTTTTTTGTGGCATGATTTGACATTAGTATATGGATTTATAGACCCACATTTTATTTCACCTATAGTGAGGACAATGAGTGATACATAAAGAACATTATATATTATAGAAATATTTCAAAATAATGTCATTCAATGTTGGATGCTTTCTTATCTTCAAAGGTATGGAACATATATTTCATAAATTTGTATATCTCTTAATATAATAACCACTAGAATTATATATATTTTTATATTAGTTTCCATTGGAAGTTGGGAGTTTTTTATCCAAGGGAGAAGGCACATTATTGGATATACTCTATCCTTGGTAACATGCAAAGTAATTTTAAGAATGTATTGAACGCGTAAGTTTAAATATTTGTATGCTTTTATATATTATAACGAGATTTAAATTTATTTCAAAAATATTATTTTCAAATAGTTCATGTGATTACTTTACAGACATAATGGCAAAGAAGAGAAAAAAGATCAGATATGTAAAAGAAAATGTTAATTCTTATTTATAATTACTACATTTTGGCTGTAAGTACTTAAATTTTTATTTTGAATTGGAAAAAAATTAAAAGAAGTGTCATCTTCAAGAAGGATTAAAGGAATTTGGATATTATGTTGTAAGATTTATGTTTTAGATAATTAAAACTAGGATAGTTACAAAATTATTTAAGGTTGGAATTTATTATTAACCTTTCCTTTAATTTTCATTTTTTATATTCAGAATACATGTTCAAAGATTTATTTTTAAGTTATAGATTTTTTATGACCCTTGACCTTATACTGGAGATGATCTAAGATACTTACAAAGAGAATTGATGGATTATTTCACATGTCTAATTATGTTTTACTTTATTTTTGATATACATTTTAAAGTTTAAATTTTAAATTTTAAAGATAAAATGAATTGATTTTTTTATTCTGCTTTCTAGTCTATTATGATTATTTATCAGTTTTTGGTATGTTTTTGTACTGTTAGTATGGTCATTTTGTTGTTTTATACTAAAAAAAATTAATTTTTCACATTGGTTATTTTATAATCGATAGGATAGATGATTTATCGTTTTCTTTTTTTCAAAAAAAACTGACATGATAAATGGTTCTCTGTGTAGGTTTTCATAAAACCGATGTGGAAAACAACCTCCAAATAGGCATTTTTTGGCTATTTTCTTGGATGGTATTTAGAGAAATTATCATGTTGGTATTAAAATAATTAACATGATAAATATTTTTCCACATTGGTTTTCTTATAACTGTTATGGAAAACCACCTTCAAATATGTCACATTTACAATGTCATTTTTATGAAAACTAACGTGAAAAAATTATTTACAACATCACCTACAATAACGTCATGAGGTAACTGAAATTAAAAATCCAAAAAAACATACATGAAAATCCCTTTTCCACTAGTGACATAAGGAAAATAAATCATATATAAAGTATAAGAATGAGAAAACCCATGAGAAGGAAATGGGTTACATAATCTTGTCTCAAAGCATAACCAATTGGTATATCATAAAGATTACAAATAAAAAAAGGGATTAAAGATTTTTAGATATTCATAATTGAAGAAATAATCATAGTCCATGAATTTGGAGTTCAAGTGGAAAAATTCATAATAAAATAATAGAGAAGTAGTTATATAAATAAACCCCTTAAATGATGTTTTAAGAAATGAGTAAAGACCCTTTAAAGAAGGTAAGTGCATAGTGTTTTCCTTAAAACCATAAATAATCTAGAATATTTTTCCATAAAATAGATATTATTTTGGGAAATAATTAAATAAAAATACTTTAAAATAGTGATTTATGAAATGGAATAAGGAATGGAAATTTTTCCTTTAATCGGATTTTCTTTAAAGAAAAGAATGAGTAGTGAGCTTGAAAAAACATACATATCCATAGAAAAGAAAGGGAAGATAAAGTAGGTATATATTTAAGGAACATATATATTTACTATAGAATATATAATAAGTAAATGTGAAAAATATAGAGAAAAATATAGGTAAATATAGAGAAATCATAACTCGGAATAAAAGAGGGTGGTTTGAGAGTTCTCGTACCTCGGGTCCTGGTTCGATTGTTACGTGAATCTAACCTTATAGATAATAAAATTAGATTTATTAAATACTTTATTTAGAAAAAAATTCACATATATTTCATTTATTATTATTCTTTTATGTTTATTTATAATAATTTTATTAGTACATTATGATCATGCTCACCGTCTTGAGCATGCTTGTTTCACGGTTCCAATGTCACATCAGTTTATTAATAATGATGAAAGTTCTTATAAAATGATTACATAACTCCAAAATTATAATGGTATGGTATTCATGTATTTCCATAAGTTTTAAAGGTTATAAATACCAAATATTCTTCAAAAATAAGCATGGTTCATAATATAAATGTTATCATTTAATGATTAGTTCATTTAGGCATTTTTTATGACCATGATGAGATTAATTGGTTTTATTTAATTTTTATGTTTATCTATACATTATAGAATATGAAAAAAAAAATATAATATAATTATTATTCACATATTTAACCATAAAATTATTATTACAACCATCTATAAATTTGGTGATGAAAAATAAAATACGTCGTCCATGGAGGGAGTGAACCGACCATAATATGGACGATGTTTTAATTTTAGAATAAATGATAAGAAGTTAGGTAATGGTTATTCCAATAATAAAATAAAATTTAAGAATAATTTTTATACTTATATCATTATATTACGATGGTTGGAATAGATTTATATGAGGTAAAAGAAGAAGAAAAATTAAAAGAGTTTGGTTGAGATTGTTACCTCTTCCTTCAGATTCCCTCCTCTGATACACTACTTGGGTTAAGGGAATGGTATTTTTATAAGGCCAAAAGCTCTAGAATATAGATAAGAGAGTTGTTGAGATATTTGGGTAGGGTTTGGGAAAGGAAATGTATTGTTAAAGAAAATAGAAATGGGTGGAGGAGGGTATTTATAAGGGGGAGAGGTGTTTTAGAATAAAATATTAGAAGAAAATGTCATATCTTCAAATAATAATCAAACTTGTGATTACATAGTAAGGGGATTGTGATTTAATAGTAAATAATACATTAAAAGATTCATCTAAATTCTATAAATCTCAATAATTAATTCATATAAACTATTACAAAATATGGTACTTATATAATATTTTATTATTCAACTCCGTATTTTATTATTTGTGAAAATTACCAAAACATCACCCTAACCAAATTCAGATGTGATGATTCAAAAAATTAAATCCATTTTATCAAAATAATTTTCAAAATATCATAATTTTTTCTTTAAACCTTGTTTATTGAAAAACACTAATTTTTATGACATGATCAAATTTCTGACCGTTAGAAAAAATACTTAAGATTTCATAAAATTATATTATCATTTATATAAAAATATATAGTTTTTTTTATAAAAACATTATGAAAATAAACTTTTATTTAAATTTTTTAAATTTATCATAAAAATTTATTTTAATGAAAATAAAACATATATGTTTTCCCAAAATACAATTATGGTTCTTTATGTTAAATAATTATTTTATCATATTTAACACTTTTATTTAATTGTATTATGATATAAATTCCTTGTATTTTTATTTCATAAGATACCCATATATTGTTTTACTAATCCAACAGTCATGTTACTATTCTAATAGTCATGTTATTATTCCTAATGGCTATGTTACTATTTTAACGGTCATATTTCCAACAATCATATAGATTTTATACTTCATATAAATACCTCCTATTTTCTTCATTCATCATTCACTTCATATATAATTTCAAGACCTATTTGGTGATAAACATCATGATCAATGGAATTGAATCAAAGAAAATATGCATTTAGAGAGAGAATGACACGCAATCCCAACCACGCGTTGACACAAGTTGCGTCGGCGGCGTAGAGGAGCCGCCGTGAAACCCTGCCGTTTTGTGGTCCCTGTTGCCGCCGCCTCTCACGGTCTGCGTGTCTCGCGATCATGGCGGCGCGGCGTCGCCGCAGTCAAGCTCTTTCGGCCTCCCCTCCCACCCCACGAACTTTTTCCTTCTATAAATCACATTTCATGCCTGCGATTTCGTCATTGAAAATTGTATGCCTTTCTGGGTTACCTTTAGATTAAAAAAAAAATGGCGGTGAAGGAGAGGCAACATTCCGGCGCCGCCGTCAAAGGAGCGGAGGCGCATTACAGGGGAGTGCGGAAGCGACCGTGGGGCAGGTACGCCGCCGAGATCAGGGATCCTGTAAGGAGGACCCGCGTCTGGCTCGGGACGTTCGACACCGCCGTGGAGGCTGCCCGCGCTTACGACGCCGCCGCCCGAGTGTTCCGCGGCCCCAAGGCCAGGACCAACCTCGCTTACCCGCCGGAAGATTTCGTCGCCGACGGCTGCGGGAGCCCGTGCCGGAGCGGCTACGTCGAATCGGCCTCTACGATTTCCGGCCAGGCTTCCCTTTCCGACCTCGACTCCACCTGCCTCACGCTTCGTCCCATGGACGCCGCTCCCGTTGTCGCCGCCCCTTCCCACGCGCCGTTCTGCCATCCACGCCAGGCGGCGGCGGCGGCTCTGCCTGTCGCTGCCGCGGCGCACCCGGTTAATTCCGGCGACTTTCGGACATCCGATAAGGCAGATCCGAATCCAAAGAAGGTGAGAAGCGGGTCCGGTCTCCCGGACGTATCCGACGGTCGGTTTGTCGTCCACCGTGGTCGGATTTTGGATCTGGATCTGAACCTTCATCCACCCTCCTGCGAGTCGTTTTCCGAGAGTTTTTTGTAATTTTTTTTTTTAATTTTGTATTTAAAAGTGTATTTCCTATTTTCATCAATATTTTAATAAATAAAATGTTGATTTATCAAAATATAAATTAATTATAATTAATTTTATTGCCAACTTTTTCAATAATGAATAGATATGTGAGTTACTTGTGTCACCCATATTATACATCACATTCAACATTCAAAGAAATTTATATAATTAGATATAATTTTCCTATTCATATTGAAAGGGTCAACATGGTATCATAACATTTTGAGGAAAAAGATAAAAAAATTGTGTTAAATCATAATACAAGTGAGATGTCTGAGATTGAACTTCCTCAAACCACAATTTCACCCTATTCTCATCTCTTCTAACAAAAGATAAATAACAAAATGAAATGTTCAAATGGGCAACATTAATCAGATCAAATTCAAATCCCATAAAATTTTGATGGATGTTATAATGGGTCACCTCATGGATCACTTGCAAGCCTTTGTAATATGGATATCATAAAGAATAGTCATGACTTCAATAATTGGTGCACTCTGTGATGGTTGAAAAATATTCAAACTCGATAAGAGAATCTTTGTGGTGATCCCAACAAACCAAGCCTACAAAAACTTAACTTTTAGAAAGAATAGTAGCATCAATATTAATCTTAACCCAAAAATCCATTGATTTAAACCATCGCAAAGGCTCTCCAAACTCCCATTATCACAACTGTTATTAGTTTTCCTCCATGCCTCCAATGTTCGAAAAGCTCATTGAACCCATATAGAATCCAAGTGAATTTTGTGGTTGAAAATATAATCATTGCACTTGCACCAAATAGTCCATGCAAGAGTACATGCCAACTGAAAATCATCATCACCAATGTGAATTTTCCAATTAAAAAAGAGTGAAAACGATGATGAAAAGCCTTGCAAAACACTTAAAAGGAATATGATGAATTCTTTGTCAGATAGCTAATGCACTTTCAAAATCTAAAATAGCATGAAGATTTGTCTCTTGAACTCTGAAAAATCTAGCAAAGATCAAAGTCGATATGCTAACGAGAAATAATATCACCTGATGGAAGACAATAATGACAAAGACGCCGCCAAAAAACCTTCACCCCCAGAAGAAGATTTGAGTTCCAAATTGTAACACTTCCAACTCTTTTTGAGGTATGAATTCAATCAATTTTATGTCGAACCACGCGTATTTTGGTATTTTTTGGGTGTTGGAGGGGTTAAAGGTGGCTTAAGGGTGCATTTCAAGGAAACATGTCAACGATGGAGATGTCTGCAAAGTTGCAAATTTCACACCGAAGGTCCAGTGGGGACCCATCGAAGATTCGATACATGTGGCAGTGGCTATTGCCATTCCAAGGGGAGTCTACTGGGTGAGCAATGGAACCTTGCTGGGCCCCAGAGTTCCGATGGGCCCAGACAAACTTTTCTTTTTAAAAGTTTAATTTAATTAATTAAATGAATTTAAAATGTTATAATATGGGATGTTCCTCCCCCCCACCTTCACCCAGCACCTATGTGTGCCCCACTCTATATCCTCCCTTCCAAGGTAGATCTCTCTCATGTGAGCTTAGATTTTTGAGTCAATCGGCGTGTTGGGTCGCCATGAGTAAGGCTACATCTCCTTTTGCTTGTATTCTTGGGTTTCCTCACCGTTTCATCTTGAATCATCGACCGATCTCTAATTTGGGTTTTTTTTGTCAATTTTTCAGATTTCTTCTGTTTGAGGACGAGTCAACCAAGGATCTTCGACAAATTGGATCTTGCTAGTCCCATGTAGGTGGTCCCTTACTTTTCGGATGAGTTTTACTCATTTGGCACACATCATTTAAAATGCAAGAAATGTAAATTTGGTGTGTATGATTTAAAATTAAATTAAATAGGTTTCCTTAGTTCCTTATGGTATGAGTGGAATCAAAAGGCCACGAGGGCCCCACAAGAAGTGTATGTTGACACCATTGGTTATCGATTATGGAAACATGATCTTGGACATGAGATGGGTGACTATGACTGCGAACCGACCCGAGCAGCCTCGTGTAGAGCCCTAGCGTATTCCTTAGTATGGTTGGTATTGAGAATGTCTTAGGCTAGGGGTGTGTGACCTAAGCATGAGACTTATAGATAGGTTGATGGATTAAGAGCATATCCATTGATATGCTTGATATTTATAAAGGATTTTTATTGATTCAACCCTCATTGCTAGTCAACATACTTTGACATATAGGGAAGCACGCTTGAGGTGTGTGGCACTTGGTTCGATCACATCATAGGTGAACCAGATCAAGGATGCTATAAAGTGATATTAGTGCCTTGTTTTTTCTATTGTCTCACTGTTTGGGATATGGTAGATAGGATATAGGATGTTATCAAGGCTTGGTACGGAACTTGTTCCTCGAAGTAGCTAACCCATGTTTAAGGAAAGTTCAAGTTATCGGGGATGAGATCGTTATTATTAGTTTTCACATTTACAGTTGGGTTACTTTTCTAAATATGATGCATTTTGATATTGGTTTATGATTTTTGAGTTTCCACTCTTGGTCAGGGGTGGAAAGAGATGTGTGTTCATCCATCATTCTTGGCACATGGATCTCACATGATATTCATATACTTACCTATGATTGATATCATTGATTTAAAAGGTGGGTTACAATCGCCAACGATAGTATGCATGCTACAACAAACCAACAAATAAAGCAGCCCGAGGACTCAACCCCACAACCAGCACCCCAAACCCTATCCCCCTGCCACCCCAGCTGCCTGAGGGGGCTATCATTGATTTATATTATAGTTATAATATAGGTTTGGGTTATTCAAAGCGTTAAAAACAACTTATATAGAGTTTTCCTATATAACTCCTTGGTGCAACTCTACTTGACTGACCCATTAAAATACCTACTATGAGACCCCGTGTGAGATTTTTTCCTAACCCAGGAGTGGGTAGGTTAGGCTAGAATTGAGGCTAGATTTGTGAGACCCTTGTATCATAGGGTGTTCATTTAGGGTATAGTAGTGTGTGTTTGTTATTTCATACCCAAAACTATGATTTTTAGACTTGTGATAGAAATGTATTCTGAGTATTTCACTTGGAATTTGGAGAGATATGCCACTATAATGAAATCCCATTGAGTGAAAAGAGGTAAAAGATGAACATTCCCCACTAGTAGTTGAGAAGGAGCCACCTGTTACATCTTTTCGTCAAATTGATCAACTGTTGAGGGAGAGTTTTCTTTATTTCTTGCAGTCTATGGGGCATGGGGTGCCGAGATCCAGTCTAACTATGTATGATTTGACTCACGAGTTCCAACTAAAGCTTCCACCACTCTTTTCAGGTGGGGGTGGACCATAGGCTATAGATTTATAAATAGAGTCTATGTATACCATATTTTATGACTTTGAGACACCCCCTATAAGGTGAGTGAAGTTGGTAGCATATATGCTTCAAGGACTAGCAAAGCATTGGTGGGACATTTTGGTCCAGGTAGACAAACATGTGGGGATTTCCTGGAAGAATTTTTATTCATTTTTTTTCAATAACTTCTTTCCAATACTCTAAGGGTTGAAAGAGTTGCAGAGTTCATGCATTTGGTATAGGGGATCATGTTAGTGATGGATGATTCCACCCACTTTACTAATTTACTTTAGTTTTCACCTGCATTGATGGGTGATGAGACTATCAGGGTCAAGTATTTTGATGGCCTCCAAAGGCATTTTATTCGATACCAAGTGAATATTTTTTTGACTGACATCCTTTTTAGAGGTTATGAATCAAGCTCTGATCATATATTATAACAAGACTGAGGGTTGGTTGTCTGGGAATCATACTTATTTTGTTAGGTTCAGGAGTGGATTATTGGGTAGTATAAAATATATGTTTGAGGAGTCTCTTCTATACATATATAGTAAAATAAGACATGGTAGGGGTTCATCACTTCTTTTTAGAGGGATACCATTAGCCGAGTGATATATGTGTGGCTATTAAGGCTATATTTATCTTGATTATGATATACTGATGAGGAGTTCCACTCTTATAGTGAGTTGGAGAATTTATAGAGGTATCACAATATCACACTATGGAAAGATGGTGGGCACAATTCTAGTTAGACCCAGTATTCAGGGGAAGGTCTAGGAGCACCATAGTAGTCAGGTATTTGTGGCCATTTGGGTTATGGATAGGGTTATGATTCCCATAATCTAGAGAAAAAATGCTAGTGGGGTGATGTACCTTAGGGGATTCAGGTGATGGGAGCTCAAGGCTAGGGTTCATGACACTTCATGCCATTAAGTAGACTCTTATCATACAGGGTGGGGAACTATCTATAGTATGTGGTATGATTCTTATGGAATCGACCCTAACATCTATTTTATTTGATACAGGTGTTTCATAATCATTCATATCCAGTCAACTAGTTAGTGATCTGGGTATATCTATAGAGTATTTGTACGGGGTATTTTTTATCGATACACCCTTAAGGGTGAGGTCAAAGGGTATTTGAATATGTATATAGTGCACTATAGTGATTAGTGGATGTAGAATTCATTGGAACTTCTTCATGTAAGAGATGCATAGTTTCAATGTGATTCTCAAGATAGAATGGTTGACTCATTATCAGACATACATAAAATGCTATCACTAAAGTGTATCTTTAATGTCTATAGAGTGTTACCATTACACCTATGTTTATGAGTGGGATATGTGGTTAGGGAATTTGAGACATGTCCATCAACAGTTAGGGGAGATCATGGCCTAGTTGGATAGAATTTATTTGAGAGATGAGGTGACACACAAAGCAGTTTTTACTCCCATCGTTGATCAATCTCAAGATGTGTTTCTTGAATTTTTCTCAAGGCTACCACCTGAGTGTGAGATTGAGTTTTTGATTGAAATTATTCCTAGTACAGATCCCATATCCATTCCAAATTATATGATGGATCCTATATAGATTTTGGAGTTAAAGGAATATCTTTAGGATTTTGAGATGACAAGATTCATTTTCCCAAGAACATCCCCTTGGGGTGATCCTATGTTATTCACTAAGAAGGAAGATAAATAATTGTATTTGTGTTTGGAATAATATACCCTAAACTAGGTGATGTTTAAGAATTGATATCCCCTTAATCATATTAATGAATTGTTTGACCACCTAAGGGGATCCAAGTGGTTATACACGATTTAATTGAGGTTAGGTTATCATCAACTATATGTGATGACTTATGTAATTATTCATACTACTTTTAGGAGTAGGTATGGCCTATAAGAGTATCTTATGATTCTATTTAGTTTAATGAACATGATAGTAGTGTTTATGAACCTGACGAATAGAGTCATTTATCCTTATTTTGATTTAAATATGTTTTTATTCATCGATTGTATTCTGGTGCACCCTGGAGCATGTTTTCTATTTTTAAGTTATTCTAAGTACACTGAGAGAGCATCAACTGTATGTCATGCTCTCAAAGTTTTAGTTCTAGATTTGTGAGGTATGATTCTTGGGGAATGTGATATAAATAGAAGGTATATTAGTGGACCCAAAGAAGGTTAAGTCCCTATATTATTGGGATCAATCCATGAACATATTTTACATTTATAGTTTCTTAGGTTTGGTAGGAAACTATTGGAGATTTATCCAGGACATCTCCCATTTGGTAGTGTTGATGAAAAACTCGTCCAAGAAGGGGGTGAAGTTCCTCTAGTCAGATACTTGCGATAGAGCCTTTCAAGAGCTAAAAGGTATATCTACATCTACCATTATCCTAAACTTACTTAATCCAGGTAAATATTATAAATTATATTTTGATGCTTTATGAATCTATCTTGGGGAATTTCTGATATAGGATTGGAGAGTGGCTACTTATGTGTATAGGTATCAGAGGTCGCATGGGAGGAAATACATGGCACATTATCTATATTTGGATATGATGGTGCACACACTAATATATTGGCATCACTACTTGTTGTTTGAGAGGATGTTTTTGTACACTGACCACAATATCCTCAGGTATATCTTATCTTAGAGTGACCTGAACCTTTACCAAAGAAAGTGGGTTAAGTACCTGAAGTATTTTGATTTTGAGATGGATTATACCTCTAGAAAGGATAATGTTGTTTCTAATAAGTTTATAAGGAAGTATTAAGAACACATGGTGAAGGTGTCATGTAGTGAGTTCCATATGATAAGCCTCATCACTAAGATGTTCTGTGATGTTTAGAAGTATCAGGGTAAAGCAACCCTAAAATACCTAAGTATTACATCTTTACTCCTCAAAAGGATTAAGGAGTGTCAGTTATCTAAATCACATTTCCTAGTGATGAGGGAAAATATATATTATAATATCCTATAAATTTTATTTATCGTTTTTCTTATGAATTTTTATTTTTTGGCCATGGAGTAGGGGACATTTCAAGAATTGGGATTCAGATTTAGAATCTGAGCATTGGGACATTATAAAGAGTTGTTTTTAGAATATGAATGAGATATGGTTTTTGGTTCAGGTGCTCAGATAGACATCAAAGCAAGGCTTGAAGGCATTGTTGAATTGATTTTTCTACAATAGGTTGCATCGTGACCTGTTAGTCACACCATGGTGTCCTATAGTGGGGATTTGCACTGAGAGGTGAGAGAATGATACACCATAAAATCCAGGGGACTTGGGTGTGGTTTTGTTTTAGGGGGAATTACACCATGACCTATATGAGTCTTTTTTTTGATGGTGTTGGATAGGTTCCCTGCCTTGGGGAACTCACACCATGACCTAGAGGATCCGCACTATGATAGGGGAAGGATAAGGTCTCAGAACCCTTCCTAGAGTGGTTGTACCATGAACCAGAAGGGGTGTGCTATAACCGATGCCTCGGTGGTTTTTTTTAATTAGGGGAATATTGTAATTTAATAGTCGATCCCCTTCAAAATTTAGGAGAAATGAGGCATCAGGGAGAGACCATTTGACCAACACCCCCTTCTCTTCCTCTGATCCCTCATGTCGGGGGATGTTCTTGGTAGATATATTTTAGCGTCGAAGGTATGATTCTTCCATTCCTTCTTCCATACCAATTCCTTGTTGGTTGTCAGTAATTTTGTTGGTTTCTAGGTTAGAGTTTTAGTGAATATTTCACCATAGAATGGTAAAATTATCCCGATATATAGGTATTTTTTCCAGTAGGGAGAGAGGGGTTCCCAAGAGGATGAATGCAAGAGGTTATGTGTGATTTTGATGACACAATGATGCCTAGTGAGTTTTTCAGTGAACATGCATCTTGGTTTAAATTAAATAATTAATTATAAATTTTTATAATTAATTATTTGGATCTCATGGCATGATATACACTACTAGAAAATGGGCCTATACCCACGGTTTTAGAAAACCATGGCTATAGTGATAATATGGGGACCTATACCCACAGTTTTTCCTAAAACTGTGGGTATATTTTTTTTTAAGAACCAATACCCACAGTTTTGCACAACCGTGGGTATAGGGGTTTTTTTTCAAGACGTATACCCATGGTTTTGGCCAAACCGTGGGCATAGGGTTTTTTCGGAAGAGCTAAACCCATGGTTCTTCAAACCCGTGGGTGTTGTGATTTTTTTTGAAGATTTATACCCACGGTTTTAGAGAACCATGGGTATAGCTTTCCCGCCATAAGGCGGGAAAAAAATTTACGTGGGACAACCAAAATAGTTTGGTGGGAACACAGTTTGGATTAATATAATTACAAATATACAAATATAATTAAAAACAATATACGTAGGTTGGTTGGTCAGGGTATCTGTGTTGTTGAATGTGGTCCGGTATTCGAATCTCTGAGAATTATTTTTTCTTATAAATGATTTTAAATAATATAAGTAAATACATGTATGGCTATGTAAAAAAAATATTTGCGGCTCAGTTGGTCAGGTGCTGTACTGTTCTCCCGCAGGTCGCGAGTTCGATTCTCACATGAATCATTTTTCGATAAGCAGCAATATTAATATATTTATATAAATATATATGTATATATTGAATAACTCAATATCTCGGTAGGTCAGAGTCGGTGTCCTGCCGGTGTTGCGTCCTGGGGTCGAATCCCGCCTGCAGTTTTTTTTGAGATATAAATCCCCACGGTTTTCAAACCGTGGGGGAAGTCCTATGCCACCTGTACAACGGTGTGGAACGCGGTGACAACTATATACCCATGGTTTGGAAAACCATGGGGATATCCTAAAACCCATATTGCGACGCCACTCATCCCCACGGTTCCCAAAACCGTGGGTATACGCTATACCCACGGTTTTGGGGGCTATACCCACGGTTTTGAACCGTGGGTATAGGTAGTTTTTCCAGTAGTGATAGACGCTTAGGTGGTGGTATAATCTTGGATGAAGCACGTATAATCTTGGATGAGGTGGTGTTAATATTGAAATGTATATTAACTCCATGTTGAAGGTAGGTCATCCCTTTAATTAAAAGCCACATTCCTACTTGTGCATGATCAATTTACACATGCATATTTCATGGGATTGATTAAAGGTATTAGAACCAATATCACCCTAGAGAGAGAGAGAGAGGGTGGAATTAAGCCTCCTCAAGTTTAAATAAGTGCTCCTTATAACTCGGGTGTTTTAGGATCACCTGATGATTATGTCACCAAGGGGAGAGGTGTTGGTTGAGTTGATGAGAGACCTTGGGTAACTATCGAGATGTGGGATGAGATGTGGGTAGACTAGGAAGGATTTTATAGGGCCATTCAGGAAGTCATGAGAGGATTATTCCTGGTGTGGCAAGTGAGATGGCTAGATATCTCACACTTGGTAAGAAGAACCCTCCTGATGGTGGATTGTGTTTTAGTAAGCACCATGAGCATGGTGTGTCCTATGGGACTTGGAGAGGTGTGACCTACAGGACTAGGAGAGGTGAGACAAAGACTGGTTCCATTAGGGTGATGATTTATAATCTCTTTCAAGAGAAATGTGATATAGGACCTAGATACGGGTTAAGATAATTGTCTGGGTGACCTGACATAGTTTTCTAATGGGATCAGTGTGAGTTATCTTGGGATGGTCCTTGGTTTTCAGGACCAAGGATGTAACACGTATTGATTCTAGAGAGTATTAATTGGTATAGGTCAGTGGACCCTAGTATATTTCATTAATAGCGAGATGAGAATAGTGAGAGGACTGAAATTTTGTGTTTGGAAGATGCGGCATGCTTGAGATGAGGGTATAGTTCTTGAGTGACTAGTGCATAGGTGATGAACTGATGTGTCATGAACCGTCCCCCAGGGCCCGTGCTGTGACTACCCCAAGACTGTATCCCATAGGTCAGAGGTTAGTGACTAGCATTGAGTATTCATATCCCACAAGTTGGAGGCATTTTCTCAAGTACCTGTATGAAAACACCCGTCTCCAAGAAAAAGTGATGAAACCAAAAACACTGAGTAGAGATGCATGTATAATACTAAGAAAACCCACATAGAGTAAACAATACAAAACTGAAAAGTAAACGGGGCTAGAACAAGCCCAATCAAAATAGAAAAGGTTCAAGCTCCTAAAGTCTATCAATAGAAAATCCTACCTAAAGTGCAGGTACAGTAAGTTTTATGAATGCCGCTGAAGCATACCACTTCCATTGGGTCACCCTGAAGCACCACTTATCTTCGACCCACCAAGGACTCCATCAAAGCTATCAATCATTTTCCCAAGACACGAAATGTGTGGGAGAAACCCATGCATGTGTGAGTAAAACAATACTCAGTAGGAACCCCAAAACCACAAAGGAAAAACCCCAAAGCAAGATATAGTCGATAGAGTCACTAGAGTCAGCTCACACTAGGTACATGTCTATAGCATGAATAAACTTAAGAAAGTCTAAGAATATTCAAATATAATGAGACATACAGTCTCTTCAGAAGACTCACTCTGCATCTTCGTAGGAGACCTACTCCATGTCTTTGCAGGAGACTTACTCCGTGTCTTCATAGGAGACCTACTCTGCGTCTTCCCAGGAGACCTACTTCACGTCTTTGTAGGAGACATACTCTAAATATTTATAGAATACTTACTCTGTGTCTTCACATGATACCTACTTCGTGTCTTCTCCAGATACTTACTCTACATATTTCATAGTTCATAGTTCATAGGAGACTTACTCCGCGTAGGCCTCAGCCATAGGATTCCTCTCTTATCATGATTATATAGGGAGAACCTAATCCTCGATCCAATAGGTGATACACCAACCTCCATGAAAACTCACATATAGTATCTTAAAAGGACTGCCTTGTCATGTGGGTCCCAACTCCGCAAACTGATCGTCAAATGGACACACAGTTTGAGAGTTATGGGCATTTTAGTAAAAAGGAGTCGGTGGGGTCCGACTCCAACCCGACCCGGTCGGGTCTAGGCTGTCCTAAACCGGCCTAGACCAAAGGAAAGGCCCATTGGACCGCTAGATCACAGACCAATGGGCCTCACAGTCCCACCCAGTGGCCCAGTTTCCTCCAGCCCGGCCCACCTATGCGGGCCGGTTTGTCTAATCGGGTGCAGCATGTGGGCCGACCACTCGTCCCACATGCGGTCCATGAGACCACATTCCATCCGACTGATATGGAACCTCTCTATGGACCACCCTAGTTGTGGCTCCTAGTCACTGCCAGTGGCTGCACTGCTGCGGGCCCCTCCACTGTCGGCCATCGAGTCGACTCCTCTTCTGCGGGCCGCCACCGTCACTATGGTGGTCCATTTTTCAAACCGAGAATGAATTTATGATCCTTGGGTCACCACCATCAATTCCAGGGGTTCCAATACATCTTTTCATCACTCTGGGGGTCTGACCATTTTCAGAACCTCTTGGAAAATCCTGACGTGACCACGAGGGTTCGTTAGCGAAGAACGAAGAACGAGGATAAGGAATAGGCATAAGAACACCCTTTGAACAGACCTTAGACTTATTCATGCCATCCATGGTCCATTCATATCAATAGGATTATGAAGAAGAATAATCATCAATCTATTCCCTTTAATCCTATAGTTTATTCATCCCACAAGAACGATCGAACCACAAATCAACCTGTTTATGGGTTGTTCCGTTTTCGTCATTGGAATCAAGAACGGGGAAAAAATACTAAGAATAAATAAACCCCCTACCTAGAGGTTTGTATCTATAATTGGTGAAGAACGAAGATATGATGCCGTCATTAGTCGATCCTCGATCTGTAATCCATGATTCGTGATCCATGATCTATCAGTATTTTTCATCATTTGTCATTCACCAATGGGAAGGAACTTCCAACACCTTTCTTCATAGTTTATAGGGAATTTCAGAGATATGCATTAACCTTGAATTTCTATTTAATTAGGGAGAAAAGAAAACACATCGTCCTGTTGCAGCATTGTAGTGTCGCCACACTATTTTATTTAAGAAATGAAATGGGCTGACTCGTCGCTGCGTCGCTGCATCACTGCATCATTGTGTCGATGTGTCTCTAAAAAACATTTAAAAAGAAATAAAATAAACTTCTTTAAGTTTATTTCATTCTTCTTTAAAATGTCCAGAAATTATCTTTCGCAGTCGGCCCGTGATGGTCGATGTTAGGCCCTGCCTAGGTAAAATACCACATTACGAACTCAATGATGGTCTCAAATTTCCAATCTGAGCAACCATTCACGAGTTATTAGGATTTAAAATAAAAAAAATTATTTAATAATTTTATTTATGGTTATGTCCTTTTTAGGTTTTCTCACTGAAGACCCACACCAACTAAATTTAAGTCACACTTAGGGTGAACCCACTATTTTGAATGCAACGATTCCCTAAGATTTTTGATCTGAGAACCCATTTAGAAGTTATTCTAATTTTTCAGGAAAACCACTTATGCATGCTATTAAATGGGGATACTAAGCATGAATATGAATCTCCCACTCTCATGTGCTCTCCTAGAGATTCCCATGCTGCCACCGAACGTGCACTATAGGAATCGGCCGCTCACCAAGGGTCCTATCCTATTGATCCTTGATCTCCACTGGGTACTCCTTGAAAGTCACCCTATCATCGATGTTCAGATCACCCCACTTGATGATGTGCAATAGGTCATGCACATATCACCTCAGCTGGGATACATGGAAGAAGTCGTGAACCCGCTCTAACAATGAAGGTATATCCAAGTGACACACCACCTCACCAACTCTATGCAGTATCAGAAAAGGTTTGATGAACCTTAGAGATAAATTTCCGCCCCGACCAAATCTCAGTATCCCACATCAAGGAGATAACTGAAGGAACACATGTTATCCCTCCATAAACTCCAAGGGCCTCTATCTTCTATCAGTATAGGAGTTATGACAAGTCTGTGTAGTCTTCATCTGCTCCTGGATGACATGCACCTTCTCTGTAGTAGCCTGTACCAACTTCGGGCCCAAGAGTGCTGAATCTCTGGGGTCCGTCCAGTAAAGTGGAGACCTTTATGGTCGCCCATAAAAGGCCTCAAATAGTTCCATACCAATGGTGGAGTGGTAAATATTATTGTATACAAACTCCACAAGAGGTAGGTGATCCTCCAAACTATGGTCAAAATCAAGGATTCATGCATGTAGCATTTTGTCTAGGACTGGAATGGTCTGCTCCGTTTGTCTGAGGGTGGAAAGCTATGCTCAAGTGTAGTTGAGTCCCAAATGCCTCCTGCAACCCCTTCCACAACCGAGATGTAAAATGAGTATCATTATTTGATACTATCGTCGATGGGACTCCATGGAGTTGAACTATATCCTGTACATAAAGGTGTCCCAATCTCTATACTGAACCCTGTTCTCAAATCGCTAGGAAGTGGGCCGACTTGGTGATTCAGTCAACGATCACCCAGATGGTATCATACCCCTTAGATGTATGTGGTAAACCCATCATGAAGTCCATTGATATTCCATTCCACTTACACTCAAGCACCTATCGGGGTTGAGTCAAACCCATTGGAACCTGGTGCTCGACCATCACTTGCTGACAAGTGAGGCATCTAGAGACAAACTCCGCCACTGCCTTCTTCACCCCTGGCCACCAAAACTAACATTGAAGCTCTTGGTACATCTTATCCACACCTAGATGTAACACCAAAGTGGATGTATGGAACTCACTCAACACCTCCTCCCGTGACATCATCAGTACAACTGTGCATCCTCTAAAAAGAACAAAATGCTCCCACCTTTAAAATATCCATCAGGGGAATGCCCTGTGGACATCTGAGCACATGTAGTATCGTAGATGGTATCTCTGAGTTATGCCTCCTTGACTCACTGTAAGAGTGGAAGGGTAAATACCATTTAATGGAGATAAATTTCTCCATCTCAACACACAAAGGATATCTATCACTACCACAAAACTGGGCAAGGCCAGCGCCACCCCTTTATCAGCGCTAATGAAAAAGCACTGATAAAGGTGGGGGGGGGGGGCTTTATCAACGCTCAAAAAAGCGCTGATAAAGGCCCCCCTTTATCAGCGTTTTTTTATCGCTGATAAAGGGACCCCCTTTATCAGCGCTTGTTTAGTAGCACTGATAAAGGGTCGACATCAATTTTTTTTTAAAAATATTAATATATAAATATAGTTATATAGTTATATAGTTATATTGATATAAATATAATATATAATTTTTAAATATATTTTAGATAAATATAAATGTACATTTACACTTAATATACTTAATATATAAGATATTTAGTGAAAATGGATTCTTAAAAAATTAAAAAAATATTTTTAATTAATAATTTGATAATTATTATGGAGTAATAGCCATTTAATAACAATTTGAAGAATAAAAAAATAAAAAAAATTAAAAAAAGATCCAAAATATGTTGAAAACGCAACTCAAACTTTAAATGGCCATAACTTTTGATCCGGGTGTCCGTTTGAGCTCTACCACATATCAAATTGAAGCTTGCGACGAGCTCTATGTCACTGTGACCGAGGTGGGGGGGGGACCTTGGTGAAGCGTTTTTCGAGGCCAAAAGAGGCCCAGAAGGCCTCCAAAACTGAGTTTTTAGTCGGGGTACCCAAAATTTTTAACATTTTGTGGATTTTCAGCCTCGTTTGAGGGGGTATTATTGGATTTTTTTGGTGGAGACTGAATTTATTCCAAGGTATTACATTCATATTGATATTATGTCTTTGAAATTTTATCATTTTTTATAATGCACTGCTATTTATAATCAAATATATAACTATATGTACATATTTTTTATATATTCACAACTAAAAATTAAATTTTTTAAACAAATAATTAAACATATTTACATATAAAATATACTAGCTTTATCTAAATAATAACTAATATCCATTTTATTTAAAATACCAATATATGAATTATTTATATAACTACTATATATTAATATAACTATATATATTAATATAACTATATATATATTAATATAACTATATATATATATTAATATAACTATATATATTAATATAAATATATATTACTGTACGAATAAATATAACAAAATATATATATAAATAAATAGATATATCATGAATAACAGAACAAATCAATATAGGGTAGTGGCAAAGGCTTTAGGTGTGCATGGGGGAGGTCTTGATATCAAATCCGGGTGGAGGAAAGGGCACGCGCGTAAGGGTGATTTAAAGGGCTAGCACTGATAAAGGGTGTAGGCGGTGCGGGCGGGCGCTAGATGTGCTGGAAAGCGCTGATAAAGGGGGGCTCAAGCGCTGTAAAAATCCCCCCCACGAGATTGGTAGTATTTTTTTTATTTTTTATTTTTTATTTATTTTTATCAGCGCCAAAAAAAGTGCTGATAAAAGGGGTCTTTTATCAGCGCTAAAAAGAAAGCGCTGATAAAAGACCCTTTTATCAGTGCTAAGCGCTTCGTTTTAGTGCTGATAAAAGACCCCTTTTATCAGTGATTTTTTTAGTGCTGATAAAAGGGATCTTTATCATCGCTTTTTGGAGCGCTGATAAAGGGGATCCCCCCTTTATCTTTACTGGAATTATCAGTTCTTTTTCTAGCGCTGTTAATGGACATTTTTAGCGCTGATAAAAGCCATATTTGTAGTAGTGTATAATGTGGCCAACTGTTCTGTTGCCTCATTCAGTAGCCGTGAACTTGATCTCCTACTGAGAGAATCCTCCACCACATTTCCCTTCTAAGAAGCATAGACTATCTCGAAGTCATATTCCTAGAGGAACTCTATCCCATGACTTTGTATCAAGTTTATATACTTCTAAGATAAGATATACTTGAGACTCTTGTGGTCTGAGTAGATGATAAACTGCTCACCCATAAGGTAGTGTCACCACATCTTTTATGCAAAGACTACCACTGCTAACTCCATATCGTGGGTCATGTAGTTATTCTCATGTGGTATCAACTGCCTTGAACCTTAAGCAATCACTACCTTCCCCTACATTAGGAAACAACTAAACCCAGTTCCTGATGTATCGTAGTACACTATGCACTCGACACCCTCCTCTAGAAATATCAGGATAGGATCACTTGTCAAACTCTGTTTCAAATGCTGAAAACTCTCCTAGAATTTCTCTGTCCACATGAAAGGTTTCCCCTTTCATGTCAAAGTCATCAAGGATGATGCTACTCTAGAAAAGTTAGGCACAAAACTCCAATAGTACCTGCCTAAACCCAAGAAACTCCTCATCTTGGTCATGCTTCTAGGTGGATCCCAACCAAGCACCACCTCTATCTTCACTGAATCCACTGCAACTCCGACCTCTGAAATGATGCATCCCATAAAGTAGACCTCTCATATCTAGAAATAAAACTTTGAGATCTTCCCATAAAGATGGTTCTCTCAGAGTAAGTCTAGGATCATCCACAAGTGTATCGTGTGCTCCTTCTTGGATGCTGAGTACACTAGGATGTCATCTATAAAGACCACAACAAACTGGTCAAGGTAAGGCTAGAAGATCCTATTCATGAGTCCCACAAACACTACCGGGGAGTTCATCATGGAAAATGACATAACTAAGTAATCATAGTGCTTGTAAAGACATCTAAAAGTTGTCTTTGGAATGTCCTCATCCCATACATGAAGCTAGTGATAGCATGATATGAGGTCTATCTTCAAGAACCATATTGCTCCCTTCAGATGATTGAAGAGGACATCAATCCTCGGTAGTGGATACTTGTTCTTCATTATCACCTGGTTTAGGCACTATAAGTCTACACATAGCCTCAGGCTCCCATCTAACTTCTTGGAAAACAAAACTAGGGCTGCCTATGGTGAAACACTGGGCCTCAGGAAGCCCTTCCTCTACAAGTGTTCCAACTATACCATAATCTCATGAAGCTCTGTGGGATCCATCTGATATGTTGGTGTATATATTAGTACTGTCTCAGGGCACATTTCAATTAAAAGGTGTTGTTGTGGGCACCCTCAAATGATTAATGGTTTTTTGGGGTACTTGAGTGCAGCAGAGTGGCTGATCAAGGTCAACTCTCAAAGGAGGAAGTAAATTAAAACAACTTATTAAAGGTATTATAAAAATAAAATAAAAGAGAATAAAAACACTACTTTAAAGGATGGGTTTTGTTTATAATTTATAAAACTAGAATAAGTTTTTTGGAATAATATTGCATTTTTTTTTTAATTTTGAAATGAAATTCGATTAAAAAGACGCAACAAGAAGATGTTTTTTAGAAAATATTTTAAAAGGCGTAATCGATCTAACTCTACCTATTCACTCAATAATTTTTAATTACAATTTAAATTAATATTCACTTAATTATTATCCCTTAATTTTTTAAATCCTAAACCCTACGAGAATTAACTTTACCACAAAGATGAAGTGAATTTAACCCTAGGATAACTTTGGAACATGCAATTGCATCACCCTGCTTTGATTGATGTTCTAAGGTTAGATTATGTTCAGTGGTAAATTAATTCACATTTCCTCTCTAGAAATTATAATTAATTGAGTTTAGGGATTATATTTTAACACTACAAATTGATCCTGTATGGTTTTGTTTTATCGATTAAGTTCGTGCTCTCACAATTTACACAAAATCTCATTCTCGCGTGTTTTTGTGTTAATTGTTCAATTGCTTGCATAGTTTAAATTAAATTAAAAACTCAATTAATTGATTATATTATGTCAATTATAGTATATAATTGATTCAAAATAAATAAATGAATAAGGATAGAGGTCGATCGATTACTAAAAAAACTACTCTTCCATGGGCGGTGTAGTCATCGTAGAAACGTTATGAAAGTGAAAAGGTTTAGAAAGGGTATAACCCATCATTGTTTATACTCTTTAATTCCATCCCAAAGAGAAACATTAATAGAAGAAGAAAATTTAAAATAACAGAATAATTGAAAGATAAACTAATAGTTTATTGAAAACACAATAACATTACAACAAAGAAGAGGAAAAGAAGAGAATTTTGAAGGAGATCCTATCTTGGAA
Organism: Viscum album; assembly: GCA_963277665.1. Taxonomy (NCBI): domain Eukaryota; kingdom Viridiplantae; phylum Streptophyta; class Magnoliopsida; order Santalales; family Viscaceae; genus Viscum; species Viscum album. The sequence continues at coordinate 500,851,363 of OY728140.1, forward strand.
GCTTCTCTCCTCAAATTGTGAATTGAAATGGTGTATAACCACTTCTCCTCTTCTACCAATCTCCTAATTCACGTCCCAACCCCTCAAAATGAGAAAAAAACTAATTTATATAGTGAAGGGGAGGCTAGGTTTAAAGAGTTTTCAAGTGTGAATGGGGAATCTCTTCCAAATATTTTAATACAAATTCTACCACCCATTTTACCTCCAAAATGCGTGAACTAGCTATTCTTATAGTATAATGATTTGTGAATAATTGAGTTTTTGAACTCCTCTAAAAATTTGGTCCCAATACAAGCTATTATGAAGAAGTTATGGCCCAAATATAGAACAAATATCCAATCTAGTGGGTCTAGCCCACATTTGACTTCATGGTCCATTTAGTCCAACCAAATGTACATTTTAGCTCCAATGTCCTGAAAAAAAGTTTTATACCATTAATTCAGGAACACAGTTACAAAATTTAAAGTTCAAATAACAAATATTAAAATATTTATTTTTGAAATACTACAGTGCACTATAAAGTGTAAAACTGGAATTTCCATCAAATTTAAAATGAATGATCTATTCCCAAATATTTTATAAATAAACATATTTAACACAATGTGAGGAAATTTTATCATTTATTATCAATTAAATACTCAATAAAAATATTTTTTATCAACTCCCACACACTTACCCTTTTTCACCTCCTTGGAAAAACCTCATATCATGTATTCAAAAAAATTGTGACAAGATATGCATATTCATATTTATCAATCCACGGTGAAAATATAGGAAAATTAAGAATCTCATAAAGAGTCAATACAATAAATTTTAAAGTCATTGTCTCATAAATTGTGTCAAAACAAAATCCAGTGAGATTCATAACACTAATCATAGGGAAACAAGTCATGGGTCTACCATGCCACTAATTCTCCACGTGTGTGTGTGACAACCATTTCAAGCTTGTCTCTCAACCCTTTATCTAGTATATTCAGGTCAATAAAAACTTTTCTTCTTATTTGATTCTATTCCACTAAACCTGTTCAACATCCTTTGCAATCAAATTCCAAAACCCACTCATTTAAGCATTCCCATAAGTCAAACCATGAGCTCCCAACCTAAATATCCCCACATGTTGTACATTTCTTCACTCCCCTATTTATTCATTTTTTTTTGATTTTTTGGATTTTTTTGAATTTTTTAGAGGGAGTAAAATAGTCATATATTAAGTGAACACACATAGGTCAATCTAGTATAGTGATGGAAATGATCATAAGAGAAACAAACATATGGAAAGACTATGTTATAAGTTGAAAAGAATTACTTACACAAAATATACATTCAATTGGGTAAGAGAAACTTCACAAGTCATGATTGTGTGAAAAATTGTGTGTAGAAATTAATGACACAATTTACCATGAACAAATATCACAAATAATGATGTCAAAATCTAAAAGGTTTTATAATAACACAACCATTCATATCATCGGTGACTTCAATTTTTATAAAAGTCAACCCTTGATGATGAAATATTACTATGATTATATTTCTACCAATGAATTTTGAAAACATACATTTTATATATGTTCCACATGAGAATGTTACAGGATATATTTGTTTCTTTTTTATTGATTTTTTTTGAAAATTTTAACAAAAAACTTAATAGAAAATACACATAAAACACACAAATGAAAATCCTAAATATCTACCCCAAAATGTTGTTCCCTCCCCCAAACTTAAAATATTGCATTGTACTCAATGTGAACCTATGAGATTATATATGCACATGAAATGTATAATTTTAAATAGAAAAAAGTTAAAGGGTTATAAACAACCTAATATGATCAAGTGATGATGGGGTCATGAAATCCAATGCATTAGTAGGAAGTCCCTCAATGTATTTCTTCAAACGTTTCCCATTGACTGTAAAGATCCTTCCTATGTCCTCTTGTGAAATCTCCACTACACCATAAGGAAAAACATTAGTCACAACATAAGGACCTAACCACCTGGAACACAACTTACCAGGCATCAGTTTCAGTTATGAACTATAGAGCAAGACTTTTTCTCAAACTTGAAATTATCTTTTCTGGATCATTTTTTCATGAGATTATTTTGATATTTCCTTATAGAGCCTTGAGTTCTCATATAAAGACAATAGAATATCCTCAAGATCTTGAATTTGAAGCTTCCTTTGGATTCCATCTTGGGCCAAATCCATGTTACATTTATTTATAGTCCAATAAGCCCGATGCTCAACCTCTATGGGGAGATGACACGCTTTACCAAAAACAATCCGAAATGGGGACATACCAATGAGTGTCTTGTATGATATCTTATAAGCCCATAGCCCATAATCCAAGCTCTTACTCTAATCCTTCCAATTTAGTCACACGAGTTTCTCAAAAATTTGTTTCAACTCACGATTTGAAACCCCAGGCTAACCATTTGTTTGGGGGTGGTATGGTGTTGATGTTTTGTGTGTCACCCCATACTTCTAAAGCAGGGAAGCCAAATTCCAATTGCAAAAGTGCATCCCTTGGTCACTGATGATGGCCTTCGGTACTCCAAACCTGCAAAAAATATGCGCTTTGACAAAGTCCACAACAACATGAGAATCATTAGTCCTGGTGTCCTTAGCCTCCACCATTTACTCACATAATCAACGAAAACCAAAATATAAAGGAAACCAAATGAACTAGGAAAATGACCCATAAAATTAATACCCCATACATCAAAAATTTCATAGAATAGTATGGGTTGTTGGGGAATCTCATGTCTCATAGAAATGTTCCCAGTGTGTTGGAAATGAGAGCATGACTTACAAAACACATGGGCATCATGGAATAAACTAGGACAATAAAATCTAGAGTCCAAAACATTCATAGCTGTCCATTGGGGTCCAAAGTGTCTACCACAAGCAAGTGTATGACAGAATTATAGAACAGACTCAGAATCATGATCAGGAACACACCTTCTAATAACTTGGTCACTACACATGCACCATAAGTAGGGATCACCCCACACATAAAATCTAGACTCACTCTTTAACTTTTGGACTTGATGTTTATTTAAATTTGTATTAATTTCATATGCAACAAGGTAGTTCACTAAATCAGTATAACAAGGATGCATACTTGAGATGGAATAAAGATGCTCATCAGGGAAAGTGTCAGGAAGTGGTACCTGGTCCAAGGTGTCATCCTCTAGTGTGTGAGTAAGCCTACTCATGTGGTCTGCCACTAGGTTTTCCGACCCCTTCTTGTCCTTTATCTCAATGTCAAATTCCTTAAGAAAGACCATCCACCGAATTAAACCGAGCTTCACATTAAGCTTATTCAATAGGTACCTTAGAGCTGCATGGTCAGAAAAAATAACTACTTTAGAGCCCAATAAATATGAATGAAATTTATCTAAAGCAAATATAACAACAAGAAACTACTTTTCTGTGGTTGTGTTGTTTGATTGAGTTGAATCCAATGTCCTTGATGCATATGCAATCACATGTGAACATCCCTACACACTCTAAGATAAGATAGATCTGACCGTAAAGTTGGAGGCGTCACACATAATCTCAAAAGGAAGCTCCCACCGTGGGGGCTGTATGATCGGTGGAGTGGTCAAATACTTATTTAGCTCATAAAAGGAAGTCCTACAAGAATCATCAAACATAAAATCAGAATCCTTTTGAAGTAATTATGACATAGGAAGAGCAATCTTACTAAAATATTTGATGAAGCGCCGATAAAATCCTCTATGCCTTAGGAAAGATCCAACATCGTGCACACATGAAGGGTAGGGTAAGGATGAAATGATATCTACCTTAGATCTATCAACCTCTATCCCATGTTTTGAAACCACATTCCCTAAGACAATCCCATGATCTACCACAAAATGACACTTTTCAAAGTTTAAGACCAGATTCTTCTCAATACAATGATTCAAAACCTTTCCCAAGCTAGAGATAAAATCATCAAATGAAGATCCATACACTGTAAATTCATCTATAAATACCTCCTTGAAGGTCTTAATAAAATCAGAAAAAATAATCACCATGCATCTCTGGAAGGTACCTGGGGCATTGCAATGTCCAAATGGCATCCTTCGGTAGGAAAACGTACCAAATAGACAAGTGAATATAGTCTTCTCCTGATCCTCCAAAGCAATAGGAACCTAAAAATATCCAAAAAAATCCATCCAAGAAACAATAATGTGTCTTCCCAGCCAGTCTCTTAAGCATTTGATCAATAAATGGGAGGGGGAAACAATCCTTGTGAGTGGACTGATTTAGTTTCCTATAATCAACACACACACACCAACTATTTTTCACCCTCATTGGAACTAACTCATCTTTCTCATTTTTAACAACAATAACACCACTTTTATTAGGCCCAACTTGAATAGGTATCACCTACTAGGAATCTGAAATGGGATGGATTATACCTACCTCGAGCAATTTTTCAACCTCTTTTTTAACAACATCCAGAAGGGTTAGATTGAGTCTCCTTTGTGGCTGCCTAACCGATTTAGCCCCATCCTAAAAAATAATCCTATGCATGCAACCAGAGGGGCTAATACCTGATATGTTAGCCAAGGTCCACCCGATTGCCCTAATATTCTCCCTCAAAAGATTCAAAATATTTTCTTCATGTTCAAAAGAAATATTATTAGCAATTATAAAAATTAATCTCTTGCCACTTAACAAGTATGATTATTTGAGATTATGTGGAAATGGTTTGAGTTCCAATAAAGGGGGGTGATGTATAGATGGAGAAATTGAAGGAACTAAAATATGTGCACAATGAACATAAATATCAGAATATACATCATCAAAATCAGAGAATAAAGCATCAAATCCATCAGCATACTCAACAACCATGTCATAATTAGAGTTCACATGATCGAAATCAGAATATGAATCTATTTCAAAATCAAATATAAGAGAGTATTGTTCATTTGAAATAAGTGTGTAAGTACTCTTAGATATAAAAATAGAACCAATAATCATAATCTCTCTAAGTATAGGACAATCAAATTCCATGGGGTTTTTATTTTGTGACTCAAAATGGGAGATAAAAAATGCAGAATGGTCCTCTGAGGGGTACTTCATGGAGTCCATAACATTAAATATCACAACTTTATCCCCAAACTCCTTGGAAAGTGTTCCCTAATTGATATTTATGATAGTTTTTGTAGTTTTGAGGAAGGTTCTACCTAATATTATGGGAGCATGAAAAATTACCTGATCGTCCTCCATGTTAAGCACATAGAAATCTACTGGAAAGATCATGTCTCTTACCCAGACAAGTACACCCTCAAGGACTCCCGCTGGATATGTTGTAGCTCTATTCACCAACTGCACCACTAATCTCATCAGTTTCAACTTTCCAACCTATAAAGAAGAGAATATAGAGTGAGGAATTACATTTATGTAAGCTCCTAAATCACAAAGAGCATCAGAAAAGTGTAACTCCCCTATGGTGCATGGGATGGTGAATGTCCCTAGATACTTGAACTTTGTTGGCATTTCTAGAGTTATTGTAATGAGTGATGACACATTCCTTCCAAGATTTATCCTCTCATTTCCCTTGATCCCTATTCGATTGGTACAAAGTTCCTTTAAGAATTTCTCATACCTTGGGATTTTCTTGATGGCTTTAAGTAGGGGGATGTTGATCTCCACATGCTTGAATGTATCCAAAACTTCTTTTTTTCATCACCTATTAAGACATATTATTGGTTTTTATAACCCTATTTAGGAAGGTAAGCGGCTTAGGAGGAACATCATTAATCTTTTTCTTACCATTATCTTTCTCCTTGGGTTTCTCATCAGCTGGTTTTGAATGGGGAATTTCGGGAGTTCAGGTGAATCCTGGTGGAATGATAGGTGAAGATATATTAGTTTTTTGCTCTTCACTTCTCAATGTGATGGAATTTAAATTTCCCTTCAGATTTGGAGTATGTTGGGAAGGTATATTTATATAATTCTTACTTACTAATTTATATAGGGAAGTGGTAATCTGGCTCATTTGAGTCTTTAACTCCCTCATCTCTGAACCTTGACTCTTAAGCTCATTATGTTGATTAAGAAAAATTTGTTTCAAAATATCATTAATGTTAGAATCCACCTTGGTTTATGGATTCCCTTTTTGTTGACTTTTTGATGTTTGAGCTTCAAATCGCCTTTGGGGTTGTTGGAAACCCTATTGGTAAGGTGGATGCTGCTAGAAGTTTTGTTGAAAGGGGGGACTTTATTGTTGTCTAGATCCATACCTCATTTATGATTGATACTTACACCCTTATTTGTATGTTGTAGAAAAGGAATCAATCTTCTTTTGGGGATATAGTTTTTTTGCTGCTGATATGGTCTCCTAGGAAACACTGCTGCACAATCTTCTATTTCTTGCAGTTGGGGGAAACAGTCAGTTGGGTGGCTTGTCTCAGTGAAAATGCCACAAGACCTTGAAGGAGGGGGTTGGGATGTCTTTTGAGCCAAATCAATCTGCCTCACAATAGTGGTCAACTGTTCCAACTTGGTATCAATTAAATTACTCTCAAGAGAAAAAGGACTTACATGATTTACTCCCCTGACATGTGGTGTACCTCGATCACTAAATTTTTGGGAGTTTTGGGACATCTTGTCAATTAATGCACATGAATCTACTGATGTCTTGTCCACCAATGATCCTCTATCCATGACATTAACCATTCTTCTCTCCATAGGTGTGAGTCCTTCATAGAAGTATTGGATGAGGAGTTGCTCACTAATTTGGTGATGCAAGAAACTTGCACACAACTTCTTGAATCGCTCCCAGTACTCATACATTGAATTTCCTTGGGATTTCTTGATCCCTGAGATCTCATTATGAATGGAAGTGTTCCTTGATGCTGGAAAAAATCTCTGCAAGAAAATACATTTCAAATCGTTCCAACAAGTTACATCTTCAGGTTGTAAATAATACATCCAATCCTTTGTAGCCCCATCAAGTGAAAATGGGAATGGTCTTAGTTTGATTTGATCTTCAGAAACATTTCTTGGTTTTAAGGTTAAGTAAACCTCATTAATTTATTTTAAATGTTTATTGGGATCCTCACCAGAGAGGCCATGAAATTTTGGAAGAAGGTGAATTAATGAAAATTTCAGTTCAAAGTTCGATTTGAGATTTGAGTATACAATGCAATTTGGTTGATAATTAATATCAGGTGAAACCAATTCTCAAATGGTTCTATTAATTTAATTTCCATTATTTTCAACCATTTTTTCTTGTTTTATGGTTGAATTTGAATTGCTTCCAATTTCAATGTTTTAAGATTGGGGGAATTCTCCAACTGGTTGAATGTTGAAACTTCTTGTAGACTGAGAATGTCTGATTCGAGCCTTAAGGCTGCGTTCAATATTAGGGTCAAGATCTAAAAGATCCTTGAGATTATTTCATGTCATAAATAAAATAAAAATTAATAGAAGAAAAGTGGACCATAGTAAAATAAAAATGTGAATTTTGAGTTGAAGGTCAAAAACTAAGAAGAAGAAAATAATAGAAGAAGAAAAAATTCAGATTGGGTAAAGAAGGAAGAAAGAAGAGAAGAAGAGAATAAAATGTAAAATAAAATAAATATCTCTAATTGGTTGAAATAATTACTTGCCTCCCTGGTAATGGTGCCAATTTGAAAGGTGCTTTTGTGGGTGCCCTCAAATGATTAATGGTTTTTTGGGGTACTTGGGTGAAACAGAGTGGCTGACCAAGGTCATCTCTCAAAGGAAGAAATAAATTAAAAAAACTTATTAAAGGTATTATAAAAATAAAATAAAAGAGAATAAAAACACTAATTTAAAGGATGAGGATTTTTTTATCATTTATAAAACTAGAATAAGTTTTTTAGAAGAATATTTCATTTTTTTGTTTTTAATTTTGAAATGAAATTTGATTAAAAAGACACAACAAGAAGATGTTTTTAGAAAATATTTTAAAAGGAATAATCGATCTAAATATACCTATTCACTCAATTATTTATCATTATCATTTAAATTAACACTCACTTAATTATTATCCCTTAATTTGTTAAATACTGAACCCTACGAGAATTAACTTTACCACAAAGATGAAGCGAATTTAACCCTAGGATAACTTCAAAACATGCAATCGCAGCACCCTGCTTTGATTATTGTTATAAGGTTAGCTTATGGTCAGTGGTAAATTAAGGAACATTTAATCTCTATAAATTATAATTAATTGAGTTTAGGGATTATATTTTAAGACTAGAAATTGATCCTGTATGGTTTTGTATTATTGATTTAGTTCGCACTCTCACAATTTACACAAAATCTTGTCCTCACATATTTTTGTGTTAATTGTTCAATTGATTTCTTAGTTTCAATTAAATTAAAAAATCAATTAATTTACCATATTATGTGAATTACAGTATATCATTGATTCAAAATAAATGAATGAATAAGGATAGTGGTCGATCGATTACTAAAAAAACTACTCTTTCATGGGCGGTGTAGTCATCGTAGAAATGTTATGAAAGTGAAAACGTTTAGAAAGGGTATAACCCAATATTGTTTCTACTCTTGAATTCCATCCCAAATAGGAAGATTAAGATAAAAATAAAATTGAAAATAACAGAAGAAGTTTAAGAGAAAATATGTGTTTATTGAAAGAGCAATAACATTACAACAAAGAAGAGGAACAAAAGAGCATTTTGGAGGAGATCCTAACTTGGTAGATTCCCTCCTCCAATTGTGAATTTAAATGGTGTAGAACCACTTCTCTTATTCTCCCAATCTACTAATTCAACTCCCAACCCATCCAAATGATAAAAACACTAATTTATAGAGTGGATGGGAGGATAGTTTTAAAGAGGTTTCAAGTGTGAATGAGGAATCTCGGCCAAATATTTTAATCCAAATTGAACTGCCCATTTGACCTCTAAAAAGTGTGAACCAGATGTTCTTCCAAAATAATTATTGGTGTATAATTAAGATTGAGATATCCTCTCAAAATTTGGGCCTAATACAAGCTTTTATGATGAAGTTATGGCCTAAATACAGAACCAATATCCAATCTGGTGGGTCCATCCCACATTGGACTTCATGGTCCATTTAATCCAACCAAATGTACATTTTAGCTCCAATGTCCTGAACAAAAGTTGTATCCCATTAATTTAGTAACATATTTAAAAAAGTTAAAGTTAAAATAATAAATATTAAAATATTTATCTTTGAAATACTACAGTGCACTATAAATGGTAAAACTGGAATTTCTATCAAATTTTCAAATGAATGATCTAATCCCAGATATTTTATAAATAAACATATTTAACATAACGTGAGGAAATTTTATCATTTATTATTAATAAAATATTCAATAAAAATATGTTTTATCATCAATACAGAAGTCTACCTCCCTGTGAGGGGGTAGTCCTATAACATCTTCTAGAAAGACGTCCTCGTACTCATCCACCACTGTAGGAAACTGAGGACTCATATCATCCACTACACCAAGGGTCATACTATACAATTGATGTGTGGTCAACTTCACCATCCTATGTGAGAGTCCATCCTACACTGCTTGTGTTTCCCTTTCATCAAAAAATGAAAACCTGGTCCCATCTCTGCGGACACATTGTATTGTGCACCTAACATAATCAATCTGAGCATGGATTATGGATAACCAGTCCATACCCAGAATAGCGTTGTAAAGCCTCGACACTGCTACTAGGATATCCCAACTGAAACTCTCACCCCAAGAGCAAGGGAACAATGTTGGCACTAGTGTGCGATAATCAAATCTTCTATTGTAGGAGTCTCTAAGCATAGGGATCGAGTCAACGGTTCCACTGGAATATCCGTGTCTTAAACAAGGGTAGTGAAAAGGAAAGAGTGACTGGAACCTATGTCTATAAGAACTGCAGATCGTCCCTCTCCTCTACCACATCCACTTGGAGTCTCGGGATCATAAACCTATATCACTTGGAGCTGGCCTCACCCCTGTCTACTAGCTCCCTGAGCTCATGGTGGACCACCTGGGGGTGGTGGTGGTAGTGCCTCGAACCTCTATCTACCTCCTTCCACTCATCCCTATCTTCTACCACATCCACCGCCTAGAGGACCACTATGTTCCTACCTATGTAGCTTCCTCAGCGACCCCTTGATCATCTCCTGGTTGGTCATATAGCTAGTCAGACAATATCTAGCAATATGTCCCCAATCGCCTCATGTGTAGCACAACCCTTCATTCGGAAAACCTTCTCAGCCCTATAATCCCTGCACCACTGATCCCATGTCCTAGGTATATCCCCTGGACTATATATTCCTCTTGGAACCTTACGTTAGATGTCATCTACTTACTACCGAAGTCTCAGTAACCTGATTCCTGATGGTAGCTCCCACCACCGGTGCCCGCTCTGTAAGAAAACCCTCTACCAGTAGAGCTCTCTCCAGCACCCCAACATGTATAAGAATTCTTAGGGATATCATTGAATCCCTGATCTCCTAGTGTAGTCCCTCATCTAAGTTCTGATCCCTGAATAACGAGTCCCACACCATGTCTGTAGAGTAGTGAGAAAGATATGTGAATCTTGCTGAGTACTCTGTTACCATCAGGCTGCCCTACTGTAGGTGCAGTAGATTTTGTATACGCATAGAGAATAAAGTTGTCAGAAAGAACTCCTCCCAGAAGAGGTTATCAAAGTATTCCCAAGAGAGGTCTTCCACGTCATGCATATGAATCATCAAGCTCCACCATCTTTTCGCTGGTCCCTGAAGAAGGCTCACAACTAGGATCGCCATCTGGTCAAGAGGCATCCTCACTAAGAGGAAAACTCATGTAACTGCCTCCATCCAATCCTTAGATACATGAGGATCTATCTCACCTTAGAACCTGGGAGATCACTATCTCTGAAACTAATGTAACACACTGAGCCTATTTGAATCCTCTATAGGTAATGCTAGTAGGAACTGCTGATCTCTAGGTGGTGGTATCGCTGGTACACCACCAGGAGGTGCTATCTCCAGCAACGGTCCCTGTACTGATGCCTCATCGCTCGACGGACCATCCTCGTGGTCACGCCCTAGAATCCTAGTTTGCTACCTGTGTGGAAGCATCTTGAAACAGAACAAGATGTATCATAGTCAATAGATTATACCTGGTGAGCGGACTCTGACTCAATAAGGAAATGAGAACATAGAGTATACCTGGTGAGATGACTCTGAATCAATAAGGAAATGAGAACATAATCAATTTATATATGATGCATGCAACCAGTTTTTTCATGTACCAAGTCAAAAGGTAAAATTTAGGGTCTTTGTGTATAGATACATCAGCCGCCACACTAACAATAGACTCCCTTGACTGAAATCCAAACTTGAAACACTTAACACTATTTCTCCAAAACAAAAATAAAACTGACTGCCCTTTGATACCACTCTATCATGATCCATACCCTAGGACCCATGTTGTGACTACCCCAAGACTACCTCCCATAGTCTAGGGGCTGGTGACTAGCACCGAGTAGGCATATCCCACAAGTGGGAGGAATTTTCCCAAGTTCCTATACACATGCACCCGTCTCTAAGAGAAATTGCTAAAATCAAAAACATTGAACACACATGCATGTATACCACTACAAAAATCCACACATAGTAAATAGTAAAAAAATAAAATGTAAACGGGGCTAGAACAAGCCTAAAAAAAACTAAAAAAGTGAAAGATCTTGAAGTCTATCGGTAGAAAACCCTACTTGAAGGGTAGGTACAGTAAGTTGTCTGAATGTCGCTGAAGCGTACAACTTCTGCTGGGTCACCCTAAATCACCACCTCTCTCCGAACCACCAAGGACTTTGTCAAAGCTGTCAATAATATGCACAAGACATGACAAGTGTGGGAAAATCCCGTATAGGGGTGAGTAAAATAATACTCATTAGGTACCCTGAAACCACAAAGGAAAAACACCAAAGAAAGATACAGTCAAAAGAGTCACTGGATTCATCTCAAACCAGGTACATGTATATAGTATGAATAAACTTAAGAAAGTCCAGGAATATTCAAATCCGGTGAAACATACAGTCTCTGCAGGAGACTCACTCTGTATCTTTGTAGGAGACCTACTCCACGTCTTCGTAGGAGACCTACTCCACATCTTCATTGGAGACCTACTCCACCTCTTCATAGGAGACCTACTCAACATATTCTCATGATAACTACTCCAAATTTTATAGAATAACTACTCCACATCTTTATCAGAGACTTACTCCATGCATTTCATAGTTCACAGAGTCTTACTCCACATAGGTCTTAGCCATAGGATTCCACTCTTAGTGCGCTTATTCCAGGAGCACCTACTCCTAAAGCCAATAGGTCATATGTCAACCTCCATTAAATCTTGATTATATTATATCAAAAGGACCACCTCATTGTGAGGGTCCCAATACCGAAAACGGCTCATCAAACAGATGCACGGTTTGAGAGTTATGGGCATTATAGTAAAAAGGGGTCAGTTGGGTTCGAGTCCGACCCGACCCAGTCAGGCCGACCCGATTCGGCTTGGCCGACCTGACCTGACCCAAACTGTTTGGGTTTGGGATTTCCCAAACTGCATTGGCCCAAAGGCCAAGCCCATTGGGCCATGTGGTCTAGCCCACCAAGCTGCCTGATTTCCTCCAGCCCAACCCACCTGTGCGGGCCAGTTCGTCTAGCCAAGCACGACACGTAGGCCGCACCCCTCCCACCTGGAAGACGCGGTCGAGAAACTACGGGACCACATGCCAGTCGACCAATGTGGCGCCCCTCCATGGCCCACCCTAGCCATGACTCCCAGTCTCTGTCTACATCTCACAGTCTCCGCCTGTGGCTGCATCGCCGCAAGCTCCTTTGCCGCCGGCCGTCGAGCCAACAGCCGCTTGCTGTTGGGTGGCTGCACCATCATGCACCACCACTGGAGCTGCCGTGCACCAGTGACGATGACTTCTCTTTTGTGGGATGCCACTATCACCATGGTAGTCCTTTTTTTGAACTGATAACGCCTTTAGGATCCTTGGGTCACCACTATCACTGCCGGAGGATCCAATTCATCTTGTCGTCGCTCTGGGGTTTTGGCCACATTTGGAACCTCCTGAAAAAGAACAACATGACCACGAGTATTTTTCAGTGAAGAAAGAAGAACATGGATAAGTAATAGGCATAAGAACACCTTAATAACATACCATATATTTGTTAAGGTAGGCCTTAGTCCGTTCATGTCAGTAAGATTACAAAGAAGAATAATCATATGTCTATTCCATTTAATTCCATAGCTTATCCATCCCACAAGAATGATCAAACCACGGATCAACCTATTTGTGGGTTGGTCCATGATCATCATTGGAATCAAGAACGGGGAAAGAAAATACTAAGAATACACAAACCCCCTACCTTGAGGTTTGGATCTGTGGCTGATGAAGAACAGATCAACACTGCCCTTGTTCGTCAATCCTCAATCCGTGATCCGCGATATGTAATCTACAATCCCCTGGTGTTCATATTCATTTTTCATTCTTCAATGGGAGGGAACCACCAATTCCTTTCTCCAGAGTTTCTATGGAATTCCAAGGTTATGTGTTAACCCTTAATTCTTATTTAATTAGGGAGAAAAGAAAACTCGTTGGCCCGTTGTAGTGTCGCTACGCTGTTTCATTTAAGAAACTAAATAGTATGACTCATCTCAACATCACTACAAAATGTTTAAAAAGAAATAAAATAAACTTCGTTAAGTTTATTTTATTCCTCTTTAAAACATCCAAAAATTATATTTCATAGTCGGCCCATAACGGCTGATGTTAGGCCCTACCTAAGTAAAACACCACATTATGAACTCAATAGTGGTCTTAGATTTTCAATCTGAGTAACCATTCATGAGTTATTAGGATTTAAAAATAAAATAATTATATTTAATAATTTTATTTATGGCTATATCTTTTTCGGGTTTTCTCACTGAAGACCCACACCGACTAAAGTTAAGTCACACCTAGGATAAACCTGCCATTATAAATGCAACAATTCCCTCAGATTTCTAATACATGTTAGAAGTTATTCCACTTTTTTAGGGAAACCACTTATATGAACTATTAAAAAATTAATAGTTTTCGTTGAACCGTTCTGGGAATACTGGGCCTCGGAATTGCGCATCGTCTCAGCATCTGGTCTCATAATTTTCCCAAATAATTTCTAAAAACAAAATCTGGAAAATCTGAGTCATTAAATGATGATATTTTTTATGGGACATGTTACTTTATTATTATTCATGTGTGTTCTTGTGATATAAACTGGATATCGACATGGCCAATGACAGATCCCAAATCCTAGTCTCACCCTAAGTGATAATGTGCTGATATAACCTGACCATGAGTGAGAGGTAGAGGTTGTGATACAATAAAAAACCCTAATTTAAGTGATAAATTATTGGTTGATGTTAGGACCCTACCTTGAGTGATAAGGTAATAATGGAGATGTAATGTTGGTTTGTACCTTGAGTGATAAGGTAGTGGTTGCAGAAGGAACTTTACCTTGAGTGAGAAAGTATGGTCGACCACTCCTAGAGTGGGAGGATATGGATTAGTTTGGATTGAACATGAGGCCCTACCATGAGTGATATGGTAGTGGATAAGTAATTATGAATGATATACCTTGAGTGATAAGGATTCTCTTGGGTGTGGTTGTAAAACCACCTTGAGTGAGAAGGTGAGTCTCAGCTCTAGATGCAGGACCCTACCCCCTTCAGGTAGTGGTTGAGAACTTGGAAGATTACCTACCTAGAGTATTCTAGCACATTTTGGGATATATATTTGGTAGCATGAGGTGATTAATGGATATTTACATAAAGATGAAGTAGGTATGATTATGTGTCATGGTGTCCTAATAAGTACACGATGACCCGACATGCGTAGAGCTGTGGTGGCCTGGTTTGTACACGACATCCACCACACTTGTGTGAATTATCTACTTTCCTAAGGTATACATGTATATTATGTCATATATTAGGGTAAATTAGTGATACTATATAGATATTCATTTCTCACACTTGGTATGGGATATCTGGTTCATGTGTAGACTTTATGTCTTCTTTCAAGTTAGAGCACAAGTTGTGTAGGTGATTAAGTTGGACCAGCTTGATGGGATTTGAAGACTGGGATGAGGTGAGACTCAAGGATGGTGGTAGATACTCTTGTATTTTTTTTGTTTATTTTTATAGGTGGTCTACCCATTGGGTTATTAGTTTATGTGTGGTTATATGAATTCATTTCATTTTTCTATAAAATGATTGTTATTTATTGATTTATGCACACTATGACGTCTACTATGAATATAATTTGGTTATCTCTACTATGTGTTTAAATTTGATTTGACGAAATAGTCTCCATATTTTATGATTTATTCCATCACCACTAGTTGTCTACCTTTGGAATATGAGGAGGCACACCTAAAGTAATATAGATCATCGGTCTAGGACACTATCATGTGGATTCCAGAATGAGGCATTACCAAGTGGCATTAGAGCATATTTTTTATTACTATTTTGTAGATGATATATAGGTGATCTAGGAATGTATCTTATCTTGTGATGGATCTCAAATTTTCAAGTCATGACCACCTTTCCAGTGGGAATACTTGGTTACCAAGGGTACGAGATTTATGTTCTTGGTTTTTGTTGTTATGTTTGATTTTTTTAAATGTGATGTGTTTACTGAGGATTTTGATTTATAGATTCATCTCTTGTTCCATTGGTAAGATGTATGTGTACATTTATCATGGCTGACATGTAGGATTCATTTGAAATATGTGTGATTGTTTGTGGTTGTTTTTACTGATGATAGGTTCAATTGTTGAAAGTTTCAACAAAAAATAATATGCAGTTTTTTCTATAAAACTTGTTGCTGACATTCTACTATACCTAACCAAAACACATTTATAGATATTAGGACATGTGGATCTTATCATGAGAAATTATTTAATGATTTTTATACAATCTATTTGTGTGATATATCTATAGAGACACCTTGGTGGGTTGGTGTAGGCATGGTATTCCTGAGAGGTGATCTGAGGATGGGAATAGTTTTCCTTGAGGATGTGGTTTGGGTTACTAAAATTGTCAACACCAACTTATATGGTCTTTTAACATATATCTTCTTAGTGTAACTCTACTTAACTAAACTAAGTAGTTACATAGATACCTCTAAGAGGGGTGATGAACGACATGTGAAATTCCTTAGGCTTTGAAGATGGGAATCACTTCGAGTGATTCTAGAATCGAGTTTGGGTTTAGAGCATGGGATCAGTTGGATTCTTGGACTTATTGATTCTATATGTGATTTACAATGGCACAATTAAAGCATGTATGGATGCTTCATGATTTTGGAACAATTCCTGTATGGTGGGTAATCATATATTTGGATTTGGAATGAGTGAGATACCCTAGTCTTGTTATAAATGAAGCATTAAGGTGATTATGACCATATGGGATTAACTTATGAGTGGATCATGGTTGGTGGGTTAAGAATGTGGGCCTAGGTTTATTGGGATATGACTCATGGGTGCATGATCCAGGTTGTATAATCAAGTTTCATGTTAGTGTACACCCATTGGGATTGGGTGAGTTTGAGGTAGATAGTCAGTAAGAACAAGTGAGAGGTTACTTTATAAGATCATTTTTCTTTTAGAGGAGGAGAGTAGTGGTTGAAGTGGATTTTTAGGTAAAATACATGGTGAGTGGGGGAAGGTCTGCACTTGTTGTGCATAGTGGCTGTTAATTTTGTAGAACGATGAGTGGTTGGGTATGGGTCTAGGAATGATGGATGTAGTGAGATTCTTATTAATATGGTAGCTTGAGATCCCAGTGAGAGTAGGTGGTGTTAGGGGTTGGTACATGGATCAAAAAGAGAGACACACATGTAGTGATGAGAGATATTCAGTTTGGTGATTGGTGAGCAGTGTAAGGGAATATATATGGTGGTGATCACACCATTGGCTATTGGTAGATATGATCCTTGTTTTTGGTGAATTTTGATGGACACTGAGGGTGTTTTTCTCTGGGAGTCAGGAATGGGTAGCACTGGTGTTTCATGTTGGTGCTTGGGAATGAGCAGGATGGTCACATCTAATAATTATGTGTGAAAATGGATGGAGCATGATCCATGGAGGTCATTTTTTGGTTTAGATAGGTGCTTATAATGATAGTCCTATGGTAGGGAGCATCGTTTTGGTTTCATATGAATAACCCTCACATTGGAAAGGATGTGGGTGCAGTGAGACCGATCAATGTACTGTTGAGGTGGAACTGGGTACCAGTATGTATGTGGTTTGGATATGATATGGTTCTTTAGAAAATACTAGGTCTAGAATTTAAATATGGTGTCAGGTGGAGTCTGTGTGTTAAAAATGTCCCTAGAATGGTTTTGGTGTGATATGAGGATGATTTGAACTGAGGTGCATCAGTTCTCATGGTATAGCATGAAAAATGGATTTGGTTGGTTGAGGATCCCACAATGGAATTACTTTGGGATTCAGGTTCAAACTTCAGTATGAGTGTTTGGATGATCTCATGATGCCTTCAGAAGTTAACACATCATGATCTAGAATTATAATGATGTTCCTATGTGGGGTGGTGTGGTGATTCATTGATCATAGAGGCCAATCATTTTTGAGAGAATTCATCCAGAGGAAGAGAAACCACTATTTTTACATTAGTTGTGTGTAATGAGGTGGAAACCGCAACAGGTGTGCCGTTGGATGGTTAGAAGTCTTTTTTTGATGGGCAATTCCTATGGTGGGGAGAACCAAGGCTTGGAATTCCCATTTTGAGTAGAGTTTTATAGTGTTTGGAAAAATTATCTCAAAGATTAATTGGATGAAAACACTGTGGTGTCTTAGGATAGATAGGTGTGGTTGGGTACCATCATAGTGTTGGCGTTGGTGGTGAGCGAGTGGCTCAACTTTTAGTGAATAGTGTGATTGATGTTTATAGTTGCACAATAGAAGCTCATTTGGAATTTATAGAATAAATGTAGTGAGACAACTGTGAATTGATGATTGAGGTAGGTAAGAAATTTTTGATAGAGGTCTATTAAGGCTTCTCATGGATGAGAAGCATCATGTTGGGGAGTTTGTTACAACCATCAAATTTAACAGGTCATTGTTTATGAGAAATTTTGAATTTTTGTTCTTGGAGAAATGAAAATTTCATGAATTAGGATTTACATCATGAATTAGATCATTAATTAATCTCAAGGAGATATTTTTAGATGAGGAATGAGGCTCGGTTTGTGGTTTGGGTGATTATGAAAGCATTGAAATGCTACTGTTGTAGTAGGCCACACCATGATGACCTATAGTATTATGTCATGTTGTGAGGGGTGTGAAGTCCACACTAAAAATGAAAGGTTCTTGAGTGTGGTTATTTTTACAGGAGTTTTGCACTATGAAACATAGGGGTTGCTCCATAATTATGTTGGATGGAGGCTGTGTCCCATTCTTTGGAGTGACCACACCACCATCTAGAGGGGTTGTACTATGATGAGGGTAGGATGAGAGCTAAAACCTCTTCCTAGGTTGGTTACTTTGTGACCTAGAAGGGACCCACTATGATGGGGATTTGGAGAGGAGTCATCATGTTGTGACCCTCATTGTCAAGCTGAGACCAATGCTTGGGTGGGTTTTTAATTGAGGATAAATAGGTAATTTACTAGTCATGTCTTTTCAAATTTTAAGGTAAATGGTGCATCAGGGAGAGGCCATTCATCTAGCTCTCCCCCTCATATATCCTCATTTTATCCCCCATACCAAAGAATGTTCTTGATGGAAATTTCATGGAATCATATATATGATTATCCCATTACTTCTTCCATTCATCATATGCATTGGTTATCACTTATTTTGGTGGTTTTTGAGCTAGGTTTTAGGTGAAAATTTCACCACAGAATAGAGAAATTATTATTATTTTATGGGTATTTTTTCCTGACATGGTGAGAGGAGGTACCAAGAGAATGAATGCATGAGTTTATGTGCGATTTCAGTGATGTGATGATACCCAATGAGTTTTTTAGAGAATACGAATCTTGGTTTAAATTAAATAAATAATTAAAATTTTTATAATCAATTATTTGAATATTGTGTCATGGGATAAGAGCAAGGATGGAGGTATGAGCTTGGATGAATCATGATCAGGCTTGGCTAAGTTAGTATAGATCTGGGCATGGATTATAACTCCATCTTGGAGGTAGGTGGTCCCTTTAATACAAAACCATATACCAACTTATGCATGATTTATATCTTACATGAATGTTTCTAAGACCTGGAAAAGGGATAGAGACTGAGAGTTACCTAGAGAAAGAGATAGAGTGTGACAATGAGCCTCCTTAGGTTAGAATAAGTGCTCTCTAGGACTTGGGTGTTTTGGGATCACCCTATGAATATATCACTAAGGGTACACTACAAAAAAACATAGTGATTAGAAGGGGTTGTTTTTTCATTTAGGGGGGGGGGTTATAACCCCCTCTAAACACTTTAATAGTGGTTATAGGTAACTGCCGCTAAAGTGGCCTCCTACTATGATTAGGGGAGGTTATGGGTAAGCATTGGTAAAATGGGTATGTATTTAGCGATGGTAAAATAAGAGGGGGTTTTAACCCCCTCTAATTTCACCCTAAATTCATTATAAACAATATATTAGGGGCAGATATAAACACCCCTAATTGAGTTTCAAATTCCAATTTTATGGGCGATTATATATAACCACCCATAAACTATACCTATTTTTTCTTAAAATTTTCCCACCTTGGAGCCCATGAAAACCCTGTAGATCACCCACGGCACCCTTGACAAGCCCACAGAGCACCCCAATAGCCCTTGAAAACCCCACTCGACACCCCCTGACAAACCCAGGGACCATCCCATGACACCCACCTGACACCCCTAAAAACCCCATGGAGCACCCCATGACACCTCTTGACAACCCCACAAAGCACCCCATGACACCCCACCTGACACCCCATGAAAACCCTGCAGATCACCCCATGACAACCCCCATATCCAAACAACTCCGTAGGCCCACCCGCAGAGCATATACAAAGAACTCCCAAAGGCCCTCACTTTGTCTAGGCCCCCCCAACATGGACGGACGGAGAATTCCCCTGAACTCAAGGGAATAATAATCCCTCACTGGGATTTGAACATGGGACCAACATGATGCATACACACCCCTAAAACACTCAGGCAAGTTTATTTTCATTTAATATATAAAATAATTTATATTTATTTAGATAGAGTAATATTAGATTATATATATATATATATAAATTTTTGTATAGAAATATAAATAATATAATATATTTGTGTATATATAATATATTTCGGTATAATATATTATATACTTGTGTATACTATTTATATATAAAATATATTTGTGTATAATATATATAAATAATTATATTTACACACACAAATATATATATAGACACACACACACATATATTTATAAATACATTTATGTTTGTGTGTGTGTGTATATTTATGTATTTACATAATATTTATATATATAATATAATTATAATATATATACATATATTAATATAATTATTTTTATATACTTATATATATATATATGTTTGTGTGTTTAATAATAATATTATTAATTATTATTATTACACCTATTTTTTAAACAATACAAATTATACATCAGTTTTATAAATACTATACATTTATATATTTTATGATTTATATTATACATATATTGTATTAAATAAATTTATATTATATATTTATGTATGTAATTATATACATTTATATCATATCATGTATACATATATATATATACACACACGAAATTAAATACATTCATATAATTGGAAATATATCAGATAATTAAATGACATATATTTACTAAATCAATTTCTAATTAATATGGTATACTACAACATATATAAAATAATTATATAATATATATAAATTTATATATAATAAAATATTTTATAATTTAATATATATAATATAAATATATATTATATGTATATTTATATTTAATTTTGTCTATATTATATATATTTGTATACATAATATAATATAATTGTTTTTATACATAAATATACAATAAAAGTGTATTTAATGTTATATATGTATAATATAAATCATAATATAATGTATAGTATTTATAAAACCATATATAAATTTTATATATTTGAATAACTATATTTATAATTACATTTATATTATGTTTACCAATATTTATATATGTATTCATTTTGGTTTATATGTATAAGTATTTATTTAAAGTATTTATTTAATGTCTTAATATATATATATATGTTTATAATGAATTTAAATACATTAATATAATGTTTTTATGTAATATATATAAATATATACACACATGAGCACTCACACAGATATATTATAGAATTTGAATTTATATGAAATTTATTTTAAAAAATAAATAAAAAATTAGAGGGGGTTAAAAAACCCCTCTAATCAAAGAGATTAGAAGTGGTTTATGAACCCCTATAATTTCTTGAATTATATGGGGTTGAAAACCCTATATAATGTCATAAATTGGTGTGTGTGTGTGTGTGGGGGGGGGGGGGTTACAACCCCCTCTAATATATTAAATTAGAAGGGGTTAAAACCCCCTCAAATGTCAAAAATTAGAAGGGGTTCAAACCCCCCTCTAATGTCATATATTAGAGGGGGTCCCAAACACCCTATAATTTCTTAAATTAAATGGGGTTAAGAACACCCCTATAATCTAAGGGACTAGTAGCGATTCATGAACCCCCTATAATTTCTTCAATTAGAGGGGTTTCAAAACCTTCTATAATTTAAGAGATTAGAGGGGGTTGTGAACCCCTAATATTTCAATTTAAAAAAACAAATTCCATTATATATATATATATCCTATAATATCCAAAATAATATTATATATATATATAGCTCCTCTAATATCAAACCAAACATATAGTGCCTCTAATTATTAAATTAGCTATGGTTGTGGTAGAACCACCTCTAAAATCCAACCAAATATTCAAAAAATAATACTAAAAAATTTAGAGGGGTTTGTGAACCCCCTTTAAATTCGATTATTAGAGGAGGTTGTGCATAAACCCCTCTAAAATGAATTTATAAGGGGTTATGCGTAACCCACTCTAAAAAAATGACGCTAATATACTATAGTTTTTGTAGTGGTAAGAGGTGATGATTGAGTTGAAGATCAACTCCATGCATGTATTAGGATGTGGGATGAGAATTGGCCTACCTAGGCTGGTTTTCCTAGGTCTCACTGGGATGAAATGAGTAACTTTTTTCTGGTGTGGCAGGCGAGATGGATAGATGTATCATGCTTGGTAAGAGCACCCTCCTAAGGGTAAATTGAGTTTTGGTAAGTGTTGTGAGCTTAGTGACTCTTATTAAACTAGATAAGGTGTGATAGATAGGGGTTCCCACTAGGTGAAAGGTTAGGATCTCTTTAGAGAGTGGCAAGAGATAGGACAAAGGTATAGGTCGAGAGAATTGTTAGGGAGACTTGGTAAAAGTTTCCATGGGGATTAGTGTGAGTTAGCTTGTGAAAATCCTTGGTCAATAGAACTAGGGACATGTCATGGCTTGGTGATAGAGAGCATAGATCAACATGAGTCAGTGGACCCTAGTGGATTCCCTTACGGGTGAGATGAGGATGTCGAGAATATTGACATGCTATGATTAGATGATGAGGCATGTTTGAGATGAGGGGATATGTCCCAAGTGACGAGTTATAAGGTGAAAATCAAGAGATATTGTGTGATGGTATGTATTCCCTACTCATTGTGCATGTGTCTGATTTTGATAGAAAATAGATCTCAACACAACTTATGGAAGATCATAAGGAATGTAATCACATTTGAGTGATAAGGTGTTAGTAAAAACCTACCTTGAGAGATAAGGTTGAGGTTGTGATGAAATAATGGGCCCTATATTAAGTGATAAGGTAGTGGTTGTGAGTAATACCCTACCTTCAGTGAGAGGATAGAAGTGGAGATGTGATGCTGGGCCACACCTTGAGTGATAAGGTTGCGGCTGTGGAAGGGAATTTACATTGAGTGAGAAGGTATGATCAACCATTCCCTAAGTGAGAGGATGTGGGTTAGCATGTATTGAACCTAAGGCCCTACCTAGAGTGATAAGGTAGTATCCATGACATGATGTATGATCTCCATTAATTGATAAGGTATGGTTGAGGAAATGAATGTAGGACCACCTTGAGTTATAAGGTGCGCCCAAGGCTTGAATATAGGACCCTACCTTGTCCCTTTGGTTAATGGTTAAGGACTTGGTTGATTCTCTACCCAGAGTATTTGGGGACAGGCTGGGATATAGATTCAGTATCATGAGGCATTGTATAGATTTTGGCATGGTATGATCGGGTTTCATGGTAGTGTAGTTAGTACATGATAACTTGATTTGTAGGAAGTCATGGCATCCTGATTAGCACATGATGTTCACCATACTTGTGTGTCATGTTTACTTTCCTCATACATACATGTATATGATTTCATATACTAGGGGAACTTAGTGAGACTCCACAGAGATGTATTTCTCACTATAACACCCCAAACATTTTATGGTATGTGTCTCTTAAATACTTTCAATTCATTAGATAGTATATATTGCATGAAGCATTGAGTTTCTTTGAAACAACACTTGGTTATTTATAGGAGATATCCATAACCTATCCATTAAGATTAAATTTTCCACTTTTGTGTTTTGAAATTCAAAAAATATACATACACAGTTGCGATCAGGGTGATATTTGAAGTATGATAGAATCAAGTTAATTTTTGGTGAATAATAACTTTCCCATATGAATAGTAACATATCCTTATAAATAGTAACCTACCCTTATTAATAGTAACCTACCCTTATGAATTTTAATATGACCCTTATTAATGGTAATCTTACCTATGAAAGTGTAAATAAAATTTAGGTACCTTAAAAATAAAGATGAATATTTTAAGTACTGCTATTTTTCGATTAAATGATGATTTTAATAAAAAATTAAATTTATCATATTTAGAAAATTATTTTTGAAAAATGGAGTTCATATTTGGATTCTACATGTCAAAAAATGGTTAGGGTGAATTTTTCGTATTTTTCTGAAATACTTGAATTTTTGGTGAATAGTAAAATACAATAAATTATGATAAATGCTAAATACATGATTTATTGAGTCACAGATGATGTCTTGATGAGGTAAGCACAATTGGTTCAAACTCACATGCACTTATTACTATTTTTTGGTTATGGAATCATCAATATTTCTTGTCTTAGGGAAAAATAATAAACTAATGATTAAAATATTAAGAAAACCCTCCTCCCCTCCACTATATAAAACACCCCTCACCCCCTCTTCCTCTCACACCACTCAAGATTTTATCCCTGACCAAGTTCTATAAAATACACTTCCCAAGACCTCCCCCATATCCAATACCTTCTGGTCTCACTAAAAGGCCCAAAACAAAAGTCTTAAGGAGATTCTCAAGGAGGAGTACTCAAGAGGCGAACCTCTCTTCCTTTTTCTTTCAAATTCTTTTACAAGTTCCATTCTTTTGCTGCTCTCTCCTCACCTACCCTCATCTAAATTCTATGATAATTCCAGCACCTTATATGAAATTTAATTTTATTATTCTAATGTATTATTTAATCATAATCTCTCTTTCCCCCCTCTGCTTATACTAAAAATGAAAACACCATCCGAGATGTGTTAATTTATCACATTCAATGACGATGAGTTTTCAATTTCTATTAATATCTTCAAGACTGTTCATGAAACCTTTTTAATGGTTTAAAAATATCATAATATATGTATTTTATCTTATTAAATGTTCTGGAATCCTTACACACTCATAATATAAAATAACAATACAAAACAAGTTCATTGTGCACAAAATCGCCAAGTTAATCCAAGCGTTTATCATTAACTTTTATCTAATGAGTCATCCTCATGGTATATAACCAAAGTAATTATAATATCATTTATATATTTTTAATTTCAATAATAATATATATTAACAATTCTGGATGTTTAACCACACTTCAAACGAACTTCCATTTATGAATACAAGTAAACTGATCATGAAAACCAAGGAAGAAAATGCTTCCAAAATAATAAAATTAAACCTTTTAAACCCATAAAAAAATCCATGAATTAACCTAATAAGGTTATAATAAATCAATTAAATGTATATGAGGTTCTATAATTATTAATTAATGAAAATAAATTTTATTATTCAGGTCATTAAGAAGAACACATTCAGGCATAAGGAAAGGGTTTTCCCATCTCACTTTTAACTCCATGAGATTTCCATTGTTTGACACTTATTTCTTGAATGTGGTGTATGTGTACCACCATTTTATATATAATATAATGTTTTTATTTATATTCATGATATTCTGTGATTCATTTGGTGATTATTAATTTTGTTCGTATAACTCGATTGATTACAACGTGGTAAAGGACTTTGTCTTAATTTCCATTTCATTGATACTTACTTGGTATTGTGAACATAATCTTTCTTATGTGGTGTATATAATTCCTATTTTAGATAATTTTTCATTTGAAATTATAATTCTGGTAAATATCCATTTTCTTGTATCATGGATATGATTATTGCCTTAAACCATGTACTATTTCACATATGGTGTTTATTTCGAATGCTATTTTAACTAGGGAAATATTGATGAATACGTATCCTATATTCAATACAGATATCAAAAAGGAATATTGTTCTTATATAAAAAAATATATATAAATAATTATTTGGACTGGTAGTGATGGGTAGGACCCGCTATATCCCCTAGATGCATTGACAAATCTCACGAGACAAATTAGTTGGCGGCAAACCCTTTGAGTTTGTTTTAAAAAATCTGACGGGTTTCTACCCACAGACGTAAACCGTCTTAATGGCATAATGGTTCATTTTCCAGTTAAATATCATCCAAATAATAATCCGTCTCTTTATTCACTATTCAATTATTACTATCCATGAGGTTTTTACTATGAAAAAAATCTATGGATGCATTTTTATTCTCATCTTATTGATGGTAAGTGTTTTCATTCATTCCTATTTCCATATTATTCATGTCTAATTGATTATGATCCACTTATTATTTATTCATGATTCCACTATATGTAACCCTTATTGAGCATTTGAGCTCACCCTTATTATGTTTCCTTTCCTCAAGTTATGAAGAATAGAATCTTGAATAAGCTTTCAAGGAGATAGTTTATTTTAGTTTATTATGTATCATGATGTATTTTTCTATATTTCCAAATGTTATTTGGGTATCATGTATGTAATATGGTCTTACAAAACTATTAAACTAATTGCTCCTTTATAATTTATTTCTTGTAATCATGCCAATATAGTAAAGTAATGTATCAACTTCGGGATTCTGGGGTCAGGGCGTTACAATTGGTATCAAAGAAAGTTTAGTAGCAACCTTGGAAATTAGATTTAGGAAACATAGTTTATAGGACATAACCCTAAGATAGACTTTGAGGATAAGCATAGAGTAACATCCTGTAATTTTGGTAAGGTAGAGACTATGTGTATCTTCCCAGTAAATACATCCCTTTCTAGATACTACAAGTGGACGTGGTTCTGGGACAGATGCACCTAGGAGTAACAACTCTGACAAGGAGTTTTAGGCTTGACCCGGTGTATCCTGGTACATGAAAATAGGCCTTACTACAAACATGGTTTGACACTTCTGGGGGATATGATTAGGGTAATTCATATTTTCTTTACAGAACATTATGAAGGATTTAAAAGTAAACAGAAACAATGTTTATGATTATGAGATTTTTTGTGCATAAATTTTCATATTATGTTAAGTGTTTTCTAGTTAGAAATTATGAATTATAACCTAATTTAGTGTATGACATTGTTTAGTGATGGCTCCTAATGGAATAAGGGGAATCAATACCCATGAACAATGTAGTGATTTCCCCACTAAGCAAGTCAAGGCAGTCAGTGTTGGAGCAGATCAGATCATGACCATATTGGGATAACCTACTCAGGCTGTAACGAATAACCATGCTACACTTGTGTTGGATCATTTAATACGATAGAAGCCCTTGTATTTTAGTGGGACTATTAATCCAGTGGGATCTGAGTAGTGGATCAAGTCCCTTTAAAAGATATTTATGGCATTGAGATGTAATGAAAATGAAAAGGTAGTGCTGGCAGTATATTATCTTAAGGGTGATTCTGATCAATGGTGAACCTTGATCCAGAATACCATGGAGGAAGATGAAATAAAATATATGTAATGGAGTACTTTTAAGGAAATTTTCTTCGACAAATATTTTCTCATGAGCAATGAACTGAAATGAAGAGGAAATTCCTTAGCCTAAATCAAAGGGAATAAGAGAGTGTTTAGGAGTACGAGGCTACCTTCATAAGATTATCCAGGTTTTCTATAGATTACATATGTTATTTGGAAGATAGGATTGATCATTTCATTGAAGGTTATAAGCTAATTCTTCAAAGGGCACTGGATTCTCAAATATTTTCATCATATGATGAAATTGTATTAAGTACCATCAAAATAGAGAAGGAATTTTCTAGATCAAATTTTTTCAAGGGAAACCAAGATAAGAAGTTGTACTCTGATAACTATGGAAAAGGTGAAGCACCAAATAAGAATAAGGGGACAAACAAATTCCCATTATGTGAGAATTGTGGAAAGAATCATCATGGGAAATGGTTGAAAGGCACGAGAGTCTGCTATAAGTGGGGTTATCAATCTAATGAATCCAAGGGGAAGAAAAAAGTCAATGATGTTCAATTCTACAATTATAGAGAGACGAGACACTATGAAAATGAGTGTCTTAAGCACCAAGTAAACTTGCCTAAAAAAATGCACGAGATCAAGGGAAAACTTATGGGATTACAATCGTAGAGGTTGAAGTTACTAATAATATAGAGGTAGGTACTTTAATTGTTTACTCAAAATTATCCAATGCATTATTTGAATATGGATCGTCACATTCATTTATACCTTCCAAATTTTCCAATAAAATTATATTTTTCTAATTTGATTTAATAAAGGAGTTGTCCGCCAACAATCATAGGGGATATATCATTATAACAAAGATATGTTGATCAGTCCCCCACATGACACATAAACATGATTTAGTTTCTAACCTTATCATCATTCCAATGATTTAATTTGATATAATACTTGGAATGAGTTTAATTCCACATTATGATGCGAAGATCTATTTCAAGAAGA
The DNA here is from genome assembly GCA_963277665.1 of Viscum album. Classification (NCBI taxonomy): domain Eukaryota; kingdom Viridiplantae; phylum Streptophyta; class Magnoliopsida; order Santalales; family Viscaceae; genus Viscum; species Viscum album. The sequence goes on from OY728140.1 coordinate 500,879,636, forward strand.
GGGAAGTTACGATTTTTAAGAATAGTGTTGAATCCATTATCTTTAGAGTAGAAACCTCACTAGGTGATTCTTATCTAGATCCACCCACAATAGCTCTACTAAATGCAATTATTGGGGAGGAAGAGAACATAATATCTATGGGTGAGGAAAGAAATATTCAAATTGAAGATGTACCTATTGTGCAAGAATACATTGATGTATTTTATGAGGATTTACCTAGACATCCTTTAGAGTGGGAAGTTGAGTTCTCTATTTATTTAATTCTTGGTGTAAGACCCATATAAAAGACTCCCTATAAAATGAACACTATGGAATTAGTGGAGCTAAATAAAAAAATAGAGGAATTTATTGACAAAGGATTCATTCAACCAAGTTTTTCTCCATGGGGAGTTACTTTTTTCTTTGTTAATAAGAAAGATGGATCCATGAGGCTATGCATTGATTATAGGGAAATAAATGCTATTAGAATAAAGAAAAAGTATCTTATTCCACACATTGATGATTTATTTGATCAAATTCATAGACTCAAATATTTTTATAAGATTGACCTTCGATCTGGATATCCTCATCTGTGTGTGGGGAATGAAGATATTCCAAAGATAGCATTTTGAACTAGGTATAGGCATTATGAGTTTTTAGTAATGCCTTATGCACTGACTAATAAAACCTTTGTTTTCATGGATCTAATAAATAGGGTTTTCAAGTAATATCTTTATGACTTTATTGTGGTATTTATTGATGGCATCCTAGTATTATCCAAAAGCTACGAAGACCATGAGAATCACTTGCATATTATTCTGAATACTCTTTAAAGAAATGAATTATATGGGAAGTGTAGCAAGGGTGAATTTTGGCTTCAATTAGTTTATTTTCTTGACCATATTGTCTCTAAGGATGTAATCTTAGTTGATCCTACGAATACAAAGGTAATCCAAGAATGGATTATGCCAAAGGAAATAACTGAGTTACGTAGTTTTATTGGCTCAGTAGGTTACTATCGGCGTTTCATTCAGAATTTTTCCCGACTGGATAACCCGATAACCAAAATCACATGTAAAGGGGTTAAGTTTGTATGAAAAAAATAATGTAAATAATGCTTTGAAAAATTTAAAAGAAGACTGGTCAATGCTCCAATTTTGATTCTTCCATATGAAAATGATGGTTTTGTGATATACAGTGATGTATCAAAGAATGGACTGGGTTTTGTCCTTATGAAAAATGATAAATTTATTACTTATGTATCAAGATAGTTGAATAAACATGAATAAAATTATCCAACTCATGATCTTGAGCTAGAAGCCGTAATCTTTACTTTGAAAATATAGAGACATTATCTCTACGGTGAAAGATGTGAGATATATATGAATTATAAGAGTTTGAAATACATTTTTACACAAAAAGAACACAATATAAGGAAAGAGAGATGGCTCTAATTACTCAAATATTATGATTGTTCAATACACTACCACATAGGAAAGGAAAATAAGGATGCAGATGCATTAAGTAGGAAAGATCATGGACTTCTGACCCAAATGATGATTGAGAGAGATCCTATATTCATGGATATTCTAAATATGGATATGGGAATTATTAAGGAAGGGGAAACATATTTCTTATTTCAAATGATTTATAAACCATCTATACTAGTGAAGATAAAAAGCACTCAATCTGATGATGAGAATATACAAATGAAAATTAAAGTTGTTAAGGATGGAAGACAGACAGACTTCATGTATGAGGATAGAGTTCTGAAATTTGGGAAGAGGTTATGTGTTCCATTAACACCTGAGCTGAAAAGGGAACTATTAGATAATGCTCATAGCTCATATTTCTCTAGACACCCTGGTAGAACCAAGATGTATAAATATATGAAGGAACCTTTTTGGTGGAATAACATGAAATGAGAACTTTCTAACTATGTGTCAAGGTGTTTAGTTTGTCAACAAGTGAAGGCCAAGAGATAACATCCTAGAGGGATAATGTGACCTCTACCTATTCCTATGTGAAAGTGGGATGACATTAAAATGGAATTTGTCATAGGAATAACAAGGACAATTAGAAAGAATGATGCAATATGGTTAATTGTTGATCGTCTCACAAAATAAACACATTTCCTTGCGATAAGAGAGAATTTACCACTTGAATTCCAAGCAAGACTTTATATTAATGAAGTTGTAATACTTCATGGTGCACCTCTATCGATTTTGTCTGATAGAGATCCTCAATTTACATCAAAATTATGGAAAAGTCTCCATAAGACTTTTGATACTGAGCTTCTTATCAGTACTGCTTATCACCCCTAAAATGACATACAATTTGAAAGGACTATTCAAACACTTTAAGACATGTTGAGATCATGCTCTCTTGACTCTACATGTATGTGGGATCAATACTTTCCTTTGGTAGAATTTTCCTATAATAATAGTTTCCATTCTAGTATTCAAATGGCACTATATGAATCATTATATGGTAAGAGTTTTTAAAATCCAACTTGTTGGGATAAAGTTGGTGAGAGGAAACTTATAATCCTAGAACTTATCGAAGAAACAACTACAAAGGTAAAGAAAATTCAGGCCCATATTAAATTATCCGAAAGTAGGAAAAATATTTATGCTAACAACTTTAGAAAGGATTTGGAATTTCAAGTAGGAGATCATGTCTTTATAAAAGTATCTCCATAGAAGGGTGTCTTAAGGTTTGGTAAGAAAGGGAAACTGAGCTCAAGGTACATCAGACCATTCAAAATTCTAGAAAGAATAGGAGTTGTAGATTACTGTTTAGAAATTCCACCAAGTCTCTCTAAAGTTCATAATGTGTTCCATGTGTTGTTATTAATGAACTAAATTCCAGACCCAACGCACGTACTCACCTATAAAGAAATAGGCTTGGAACCTGATTTGTCTTACTCTGAAGAGCCTATCAATATTCTTGACACTAGAGAGCATGTATTGAGAAATCAGACGAATCGTCTAGTAAAGGTTCTTTGGAGAAACCATAAAATGGAGGAAGCAACATGAGAACCTTAGGATGTTATGAAGAATAATCAACCACATATTTTTAAAGGTCTTTATACATGAAAAATTTTGAGGAAGAAATTTTTGAAGGTGGGAAGAATATAACACCCCAAACATTTTATGGTATATGTCTCTTAAATACTTTCAATTCATTAGATAACCTATATTGCATGAAGCACTAAGTCTCTATGAAACAATAATTGGTTATTTATAGGAGATAACCATAACCTATCCATTAAGATTAAAATTTCCACTTCTGGGTTTTGAAATTCGAAAAACGGACATACACGGTTGCGATCAGAGTGATATTTGGAGTCTGATAGAATCAAGTAAATTTCTAGTGAATAGTAACATAACCTTATGAATAGTAACATACCTTTATGAATAGTAATACACCCTTATGAATAGTAATATGACCCTTATGAATGGTAACCTTACCCATGAAAGTGTAACTAAAATTTAGGCACCTTAAAAATGAAGATGAATATTTTAAGTGTTGGTATTTTTTGATTAAATGATGATTTTAATTAAAAATTTAATTTCTCATATTTAGATTTTTTTTGAAAAATGGAGTTCATATTTTTATTCTACATGTCAAAAAATGGTTAGAAATTTTTTTGGGATTTTTCTGAAATACTTGAATTTTTGGTGAATAGTAAAATAAGATAAATTATGATAAATGATAAATAAATGATTTATTGAGTCATGGATGATGTCTTGTTGAGGTAAGCACACTTTTTTCAAACTCACATGAACTTATTGCTATTTTTTTATATAATTATCACTATTTCTTATCTTAGGGAAAAATAATAGACTAATGATTAAAATATTAAGAAAACCCTCATCCCCTCCACTATATAAACCACCCTCACCCCCTCTTCCTCTCAAATCAATCAAGCTTTAAGCCTTGAAAAAGTTCTACCAAATAAACTTCCAAATCACCCCCATTTACAAGACTTTATAGTATCACCAAAAGGAAAAAAACAAAGTCCTTTAGGATATTCTCAAGGAGGAGTACTCAAGAGGTGAACCTCTCTTCTTTTTTTCTTTCAACTTCTTTTAAAAGTTACATTATTTTGTTGATATCTCCTCACCTACCTCATCCAGATTCTATGATAATTCTAGTAACTTAAATGAAATTTAAGTTTATTATGTTAATGGAATATTTTATCATCATCTCTCTTTTCCCCCCTCCTCTTATACTAAAAATGAAAACACCATCTGAGATGTGTTAATTTATCACATTCAAGGACGACGAGTTTTAAATTTCTATTACTATCTTCAAGACTTTTCATGAAACCTTTTTAATAGTTTAACTAGATCATAATATAAGTATTTTATCTTATTTAATGTTCTTTAATACTTACACAGTCATAATATAAAATAATAATACAAAGCAAGTTAATTGTGCACAAAACCGCCAAGTTAATCTAAGTGTTTATCATTAACTTTTATCTAATGAGTCATCCTCATGGTATATAACCAAAATCATTATAATATCTTTTATTTATATTTAATTTCACTAATAATATATATTAATTTTTTTTTAATTTTTAACCACACTTCAAATGAACTTCCATTTATGAATACAAGTAAACCGATCCTGAAAACCAAGGAAGAAAATACTTCCAAAACAATAAAATTAAACCTCTTAAACCCATAAAAAGGCTATGAATTAAAATAATAAGGTTATAATGAATAAATTACATGTATAATAGGTTATTTAATTATTAATTAATGAATATAAATTTTATTATTCATGTCATTAAGAATAACACATTCGGGCATAAGGTAAGGGTTTTCTCATCTCACTTTTAATTCTGTGAGATTTCCATTGTTCACAACTTATTTCTTGCACATGGTGTATTTTTACTGCCATTTGATATATAATATCATGATTATATTTATATTCATGGTATTCTGTGATTAATTTGGTGATTATTAATTTTGGTTATACAAATCGATTGACTGCAACGTGGTAAGGGACTTTGTCTCAATTTCCATTTTATGGGACTTACTTGGTATTGTGCACATAATATTTTTTATGTGGTGTATACACTACCCATTTGAGGAAATTTTTCATTTGAAATTATAATTCTGGTAAATATCCATTTTATTATATCATGTATATGATTATTTTCTTAAGCCATGTACCATTTCACACACGGTGTGTATTTTGAATGCTATTTTAATTGGGGAAATTTTGATGAATCTGTATCCTCTATTCAATATAGATATCAAAAAGGCATATTTTTATTATATTAAATATATATATAAATAATTATTTGTATTTTTAGTGATGGGTGAGGCTCACTATAGCCCCTCGATGCATCGACAGGTCTCATGAGAAAAATCTATTGGCAGGAAACCCTTTGAGTTTGTTTCCAAAAATTAGATGGGTTTATACCCACATACTTAAACTGTCTCGATGGTATAATGGTTTATCTTATAGATACATGGCTTCCAAATAATAATCATTATCTTTATTCATTATTTAGTTATTACTATCCATGAGGTTTTCACTATAAAAAAATATATGGATACATTTTTATTCTCAGCTTATTGATGAAAAGTGTCTAAAGAAAATATTGGATCACTTACATACCAAAATAACTTTTAGGTTTAGAGTTTTATAGAATTAAAAAAAAACTCTTAACAACTTGGTTTCATAAATAAATGACTCATAAAGATCAAAATTATCTCCTACTACACCCAAAATTAACAATAGGTTATCAACACCATCCATGTGAAATCATTTTAAAAAATTCATTTAACATCTTTCCTCATAACACGGGGAAATGAAAACATAAGAAGGGTAAGATCATATGATCAGTAAGGGTAAACATAAGAGTAATCAAACCATGAGCACATCAAAGCATAAAATGAGCATAAGGGTAAGTGATTATGAACATAATATTTCAAAATTATTCTCTATATATCAAATGTTAAAGTCACGAATCATGAAATAAAGCATGGATGTTCATATGACATGAGTTATAAAATAATTAAAGAACATGATCCACAAGAGAATAACATAAAACATGGAATTTTGGAAATAACATATAACATGACACATACATGAATCAAGGCTAAATTCTAAGACTATATAACTTGGTGGACAAGGTCCCATAATGGAATTAGGTTTAGTCCCTATCCCACACTACTAGAAAATTGGGCTTTGGAGCCCCCTTACATATAGCGACCGCCACTAGCGATTGCTATAGGTAACCAATAGCGACCGCCAATGGAGGTTACTAGGTTTTCCCAAAAAAAAATGGGGGCTTCGGCCCCCCCCGAACCCTCCTCCTCCCTCGCCTCGCCGCGCGACCTCCCCCATCGCCACGCTGCCTCCCTCGCCGCCCTCCCCCGTCGCCGCGTGACCTACCCCGTCGCTACTCGCCCTCCCTCACCGCCGTCCCCCATCACCCTGTCGGCCTCCACCCTCTGCCGTTTTCCCTTCGGCCGCCCTCCACCCTACCCTCCACTCCTCCAGCCTTCCTCCACCTCCGGCCGCCCTCCACCCTGCGGCCGCCCTCCGGCCTCCCTCTGCCCTCGGGCCTCCCGCCACCCGCCTCGGATAGCCCTCCAGCAGCCCTCCAGCTGCCCTCCGGCCACCCTCCGACCTCCCTCTTCCCTCTGGCCTCCCACCACCCGCCTCTAGCCTCCAGCCCCTTCGACCTCCAATCCCTCTGCCCTCCGCCCCTCGGCCCTCCCCCCCCCACACCCCGCCAACCCCCGTCCCCTCCGTCTTTATCCCCTCCCTTGCCGCACCACCGCTACCCATCCCCTCCCTCACTGTCCTCTCCCTTGCTGCACCGCCGCCGCCCGGTCCCCTCCCTCCCCACACGGCCACTACTCGTCCCCTCGCTGCTGCTTCCCTTCCACTTCGGCTCCCCCTGTCCTTGGTCCCCTCCCTCGTCATCCCACCCTCGCTGCACTGTCGCCACCTCACCGCCTCCTCTCCTCCGGCTCCCCGTTGTCGCCGCCGCCCGTCCCCTCCCTCGCCGCATCGCCTCCGGCTCCGGCTCCCCTCCGCTGCCTCTCCTCTCCCTCGCAGCACCGCCTTCGGCTCCCCTCCCTTCCAGGTTTGTAGTGAAATCAGGTATGACATGGGATTTCACTTACATTATTATTTTATAAATGGTTCACAAACAATTAATTAGTATTTATTTTAAATATATTTGATATGAAAAATGCAAATGTAATAAGTCTTGTGTAAATGTTTGTTATAGGGATCTTATTATGGATAAGAGTTGGATTGATCTTCCAAATCGAACGTCTAGAGAATATTTCAATGGAATTATGCAGTTTATTGACTTCACCAGAAGATTTGAAAGTGAATATATTAGTTTTCCATGTAGAAAATGTGCTAACAGATATCAATTCACATGAGATACTGTGAGGGAGCACCTATTATTTAATGGATTTCTGAAAAATTATAAGAGTTGGACTCGTCATGGATAATAATATGTTCATTGTCAAAATACGGATGCAGTTCAGATGGATGTTGATGCAAGGATGAATGATCCAATGCATGAAATGCTTACTGAAATGGTACGTGGGTTGGATCCTGAAGGCATTGACATCCAGAATATTGAGACCGGTAAGATAAATCTTTTCTCTGGTGCAGATCGTGATTCTAGGAGGTTTTATGAAGCACTTGATGATGCAAAAACAGAATTCTATCCTGGATGTACTTCTTATAATAAATTTTCGTTTATAGTGGAGTTGTTGCATTTGAAGAATTTGAATCATTGGTCATACACATCATTCGACATGTTGTTGGTGTTATTGAAAAAGGTTCTTCTTGTCGACTTTAAGATTCCCGAGTTGTTTTACCATGCTCGTAAGTTGACAGAGAACTTAGGTTTTACATATGAGACCATAGATGCATGTGCAAACAACTGTATGTTGTTTAGAAAGGAAACTTCCCATTTGGATATTTGTACAGTTTGTGGTGCTTCCAGGTGGATAGAGAATAGGGGAAATTAGACTCATCAAAGTCAGATTGCGATACAGGGGAAACTGATAGCCGTAAAAAAATGCGTTACTTTCCCCTTAAATAGAGGTTGAAAAGATTTTTTATGTCATCTAAACTTTCTAATTTAATGAGATGTCATGCAGAAAGATTTCATGAAAGTGATATGTTAACCCACCTGGAAGACTCTCATGCATGGAATTATTTTGATAAGAGACATCCCAACTTTGCTAAAGATGTTCGTAATGTCTGATTGGGATTGGCAGTAGATGGTTTTAATCCATTCAAGTCTATGGTTGGTGCAACTCATAACACATGGCCTGTGGTGTTGGTTCCGTATAATCTTCCTCCGTGGCTTTGTATGAAGCAAAAATTTATATTACTTTCCACTCTTATTGATGGACCTAAAATTCCGGGGGATAAGATTGATGTTTGTCTTCATCCATTGATTGATGATTTGAATGAATTTTGGGGCGATGGTGTGATGACTTATGACTGTGAAACAAATGAAATGTTCAAACTGCAGGCTGCTTTATTGTGGACAATCAATGACTTCCCAGCTTATGCAAATTTATCAGGCTGGAGTACGAAAGAGGAATTTTTATGCCCTTGTTACAACAAAAGTAAAAAATATGTATGGCTTAAGCATTCCAAAAAATGGGCATACATGGGTCACAAACGTTTTCTCCCCCCTTACCACAGGTTTAGAAAGGACAGAGTGGAATTTGATGGTTCTAGAGAGTTCAGCCCAACACCAAAGATAATGACAGGAGTCAAAATGTTATCATAGATTGAGGAATAAAACATCCGCATGGTATATGAAATTCAGGATTGGTGGCTCCTCTGGTACGTAATATTCGTGCTACGGGTAGGCAGCGTAGTCACAATTGGAAAAAGAAAAGTATTTTTTATAGTCTTCCGTATTGGAAAACTAACATTCTGAGGCATAATTTGGATGTCATGCACATTGAAAAAAATGTTTGTGATAACATATTGTGGACCATTTTAGGTGTCAATGTAAAATCAAAGGACCATGTTAATGCACGTCGTGATTTGGAAGAAATGGGTTCAAGGAAACAGTTTCATTTACAGTTAGCTAAGGGAAACAATGCATATATTCCTGCTGCACAGTATACGATGACTACAAAGGAGAAAGAGACATTTATTTCCATTTTGAAGATGCTCAAGGTGCCTGATGGTTACTCTTCTAATATTTCAAAGTGTATGAATCTGATGAGCAAGACATTGCAAGGGATGAAAAGTCATGACAATCACATACTAATTCAGCAGTTGATTCCAATCGCAATTTGTGATTGTTTATCCCCCAATGTTGTTCAGCTGTTGATTGAGATGAGTAATTTTTTTAGACATCTTTGTTTAAGAAATCAACGAATGAGTGATTTAAAAATTTTACAGGACCGAATTGTAATTACTCTTTTTCACTTTGAGAAACTATTTCCCCCCTCATTTTTCAATGTTATGGTCCACTTGATAGTGTACCTAACTGATGAAGTAATGGATGCTGGTCCAGTGCAATTCAGGTGGATGTATCCTATTGAGTGGTATTTGAGTACATTGAAATGATTTGTACGCAATAGAGCTTGTACGGAGGCATCAATAGCCAATGGTTATTTGATGAATGAGTGTACTACTTTTTGTGAAGAATATCTTACGGATGTTGAAACAAAGTTATATAAGCCCTCTTGGATTCATGATGGTCCAGTAGGAGAAGGAACCACATATGATATAGACAACATCGAGTGGATACAAGCGCATCAATATATCTTGTTCAATACTCCATCAGTTGCACCATTAATGCAGTAAGTATTTTATCACTTTTATTGTTTAACTTTTACATGTTTTGTTTGCATAAGTTGATCATTTAAACATCGCGTTATTATTTGCAGGAAACACATTAATGAGATAAAATAAGAGATGTATCGTGCGACTGAGTTTCAAATTCAACAATCTCATTATGCATCATTTCATGATTGGTTCAAGGATTATGTACGTATAAATTGATTTTCATTATGAGTGAAGTATTATACTAATTTATTTATGCATATATCATTATTGATTTCTATGAATTATGTAGGTTCATAAGATGAGGGAGTTAGGGGACCCCACGCTAACCGAAGAATTTATCCAACTGGCTGAGGGTCCATCTATAACGGCTCGTCGTTATAAATCTATAGATGCTAATGGTTTTCGATTTCATATTAAAGATATAGATGAAAAATGAGCAACACAAAATAGTGGAATCAGTTGTCCATTTTTCAATTCTGGTTATTACTATGGTCAATTGATAGACATCATTGAAGTTGTATACAGACATGGGTTGAGTACATATTGTTAAAGTGTAATTGGGTTGATCCAGTGCATGGATGTAAAGTCGATAAATATCAGTTTTTATTGGTGAATTTTAACTATATGTTATAAAAAAATGAATGAGTTTATAATGAACCTTTAATTTTGACACCACAAGCGGAACAAGTATTCTTCGTTACTTTGCCTTCGAATCCAATTTGGAAAGTTTTTGTCAAAATGTCTTAGTGAGGAGTGTTTGTATTTGAACAAGATGAACCCGAGACTGTTCCTTTTGTTTCCCAACAGCTTGATCAACACACTGTAGTTCAATGTGAAGAAGATATTTATTGGGTCAGAGTGGCTGTTGAAGGAGAAACGGTCGATTTTCATGCTTAATGAAAGGTATAATTGTTTTCCCACTATTCATCCAAGGATAACATAAATTATCTAACCATTTTATAAATCCTTGTAAGCTTTAATCCTCACTTTTGGAAGTTTATTCTTTTATGAATATTTAGGGTGATTTAACTCATGTTATATTGATGTTATTGTCGGTGTATCTTCCCATTGAGGTAATCTTCATTTGGTTCATGTGCTGCTTAAATTTTTATTAATTCAATTTGAAATATGGCTATGCATTGATTGGTTTTGTACATAGTTTGTATATCTATTTTGTTAACTTTATGATTTTTTAAAATTCATTCACAACTGATTATTCAATCCCTTTTTGTTTGATTAAAAACTATACAAGTTTTTTTTTAAAAAACAATCCAATTTATCATTTGGACACTTTGGATAGTCCCCTTACTAATGTTTTCCATGACTGCAGGCATGTCAGGGGAAGAGGCAGCAAATCCACATCATCCATCTGAGGCATCTACATCTTAGGGTAGAGGTATGTTTAAATGTCATTGTCTCTATTTTTTATGTAATTGATAAACATATATATATATTTATAAAATCTGTAAATTTATATATATATATTTTTTCAATAGGATCAGACTCGACTGCTTCTTCCTCTCGCAAGAGAGGCCCTGGTCGTGGAACATTATCGTGGAATTCCGACACGACTTTTGATGTTTCATTTGATGAGGTATTTCATCCTGTGGGATGGAATGCCCCTGCATTTATTCACCAGCTGGGTCATATCATACGTGACCCACATCGATTTCCATTGACCATGCGTGACTGGGCTTCTATCCCTCAGGACACAGTATATTATCTTTGGAGGGAGGTTCAGGTAATAAGACCATTTTACTTTATTCCCTATGTATAAACAATAATAACATATGTGATTTTTTTTCTTTAATAACAAAATTTGAAAGTATGTCCCGATGAGTTTTGGCCAGTGTGTATGATCAAATTCCGTAAGATGTGGAAAGACTATTAAGGCAAAGTCAAGAGGGACCACTGGGTACCAAATGTGGGTTCCCCAGACATTCTGGAAAAAGTCCCGAGAGGTGCCCTCCCGGATCAGTGGCGTGATTTAGTTGTATATTGGTCTACTAAGGGTATTGTGGTTTGTATATTTATTTTGGTATATATATTTTCAAGAATGTTTGATTTGTTTGAAATTTGAATGAATTGAATGTAGGAGGTGTCAACATGCCATTCTGAGAATTGAGCATTGTAGGGACCACCTCATAGGCCCGGGACTCATCACATGTCTCATATCTGACATGAGGTATTTATTATTCATTTTTTAATTTATTAATTAATATGGTTTTGTGTTTATATTCTATTCATATACAGTTGCGGGAGAAAGGTCCACCGACTGATAAAATGTTGGTGTGGATGAGCACTCGTGATCACAATGATCCAGAGGCTACAACATTGATAGTAGGTGCTTGTACTCATTACTAATACTTACATAAAATCTGTATATTAATATAGGTATATATATTTAAATATTTCACAGGCTCAATTTGAAGCTGAGTTAGAACATCTGCCAAAGGACCAGCGACAGCTTCCCATGCGAAGGGATGAGATATTTCATCGCATTATTGGTCAGGACGGGCATGGATATAGTTTTACCTATGGAACAAGGATTCCTCGTTCTGTAGTGTCATGCGCTACGGTTGTCAGTCTTGCTGTTACTCAGATGACACAACATTTGTCAAATTTCGAGGCATGGCTGCGTGCTTCCGAGGAGGTAAATGCGCAATTGATCACTGAGGTTAGAGCACTGCAGAAATATGTGCATCCAGGTGATGGTGCAGGGGATCAGAAGATGCAGGATTATACTGTATTTATTTATTTAATTTATATTATTTTTGTTATGAAAATATTCATAATGTTTTTTTGTTGTAGGCCCTTGACCCACCTGATGGAGGTAGTAGTCATGACCACACATGGCGCATCATATTCATGAGGTGTGTTTCTGTTTTTAATGGTGGGGTTGTTATTGATATTTAGGTTGGGTTTCTAGTGATATTTTTTGTGATTTGGGGCTATCATGTGTGTTTTGGCCTGATGCAATGTTTGTGTGCACGAATTGAGAAGTAACCATGAAACTGATTAATGATTTAGATATTTTTTGTTCATTTAATTCTTCAATGTTTTCAATTGCATGTTCTGTAATATTTTTGAAAAAACCATGTGATTCCTAATATAAACCATTAAACTAGTTTTTGATGAATGAGTTGAGGTTCACTATTAGTAGTCCTCGTCCCACCCCAGAAAGCTCTCCTCGCACCCCAGACATCCCTCCCCGCACCCCGGACAGCCCCCCCCCACACCCTGGACAACCCCCCCCCCCCCCCGCACCCAGGACAGCCCCCCGCACCCCAGACAACCCCCCCGCACCCCGGACATCCCCCCGCACCCTAGACAGCCCTCCCCGCACCCCGGAAACCCCCCCCCCCCACACCCTGGACAGCCCCCGCACCCCGGACAGCCCCCCCCCCCCCCCCCCCCCCCCCGCACCCCGGATAGCCCCCGCACCTCGGACAGCTCTCCCCGCACCCCGGACAACCCCCCCCCCCCCCCCCCCCCCCCCCGCACCCCGGACATCCTCCCACACTCCGAAGAGCCCTCCCCGCACCCCGGACAACCACCCTGCACCCTGGACAACCCTCCCTGCACCCCGGACATCCCCCCGCACTCCGGATAGCCTCCCCGCACCCTGGAAAGCCCCCCGCACCCCGGACAGCCCCCCAGCACCCCGGACAGCCCCCCGCACCCCAGACAGCCCCCAGCACCCCGAACAGCCCCCCCGCACCCCGGAAAACCCCCCCCGCAACCCATACAACCCTCCCCCCATACGAAAAAAACCGTTTTGTGAATTTTGAAATGGTCGGGTAGACGACACGTCAATCGGAGGTGTCGTTTGACCTCAGTGACCGAAAACGCGTTTCCGGAGTCATAAAACACCAAAACGGCATGAGACAGCCGAATTCGGAGCAAACGTGCTCTGAATGACCTAAAACCACACGAAAAAAATATGAATATTATTTGTGACATGTAGGAGGAGAGGACACGCCCATCAGACGTGCGGTTCATGCGGTACGACCGATTGTGTCGTTTTTAGCAGCTCGACGCACGCTAAAAGGGCACGTTGTGGGGTCAAAACCACCCGAACGACCTCAGAATGCCATGAAATCGTACGACAACATCTTTTGTGTGAATTGTGAAATGTTCAAGAAGACGGCACGTCAATCGGAGTTGTCGTTTGACCGTGGTGACCGGAAATGCGTTTCCGGAGTCACAAAACACCAAAATGGTGTGAGATGGTCAAATTCAGAGAAAACGTGCTCCGAATGACCTAAAACCACACGAAAACAATAGTAATATTATTCGTGACGTGTAGGAGGAGACGACACGCCCATCGGACGTGCGGTGCGCGCAGTACGACCGATTGTGTCGTTTTCAACAGCTCGATGCACGTTAAAAGAGAGCGTTGGGGGGTTAAAACCACCTGAACGACCTCGAAATGCCATGAAATTGTACGAAAACATCCATTGTGTGAATTGTGAAATGGTCGGGCAAACGGAATGTCAATCGGAGGTGTCGTTTGACCGCGGTGACCGGAAACACGTTTCCGTAGTCATAAAACACCAAAACGGCGTGAGATGGTCGAATTCAGAGCAAACGTGCTCCAAATTACCTGAAACCACATTAAAACAATAGGAATATTATTTTTGACATGTAGGAGGAGACGACATGCCCATCAGACGTGTGGTGCGCGTGGTACAACCGATTGTGTTGTTTTGAGCAGCTCGACGCGTGCTAAAATGACACGTTGAGGGGTCAAAACCACCCGAATGACCTCGGAATGCCATGAAATCATACGACAACAACCATTGTGTGAATTTTGAAATGGTCGGGCAGACAAAACGTCAATCGGAGGTGTTGTTTGACCGCGGTGACTAGAAACGTGTTTCCGGAGTCCTAAAACACCAAAACGGCGTGAGACGGTCGAATTCAGAGAAAACATGATCCGAATGACCTGAAACCACATTAAAACAATATGAATATTATTATTTATGTGTAGGAGGAGACGAAACGCCCATCAGATGTGCGGTACGCGCGGTACGACCGATTGTGTCATTTTCAGCAGCTCGGCGCGCGCTAAAAGGTCACGTTGGGGGGTCAAAACCACCCGAACGACTTCAGAATGCCATGAAATCATACGACAATAGCCATTGTGTGAATTGTGAAATGTTTGGGTAGACGGCATGTCAATCGGAGGTGTCGTTTGATCGCGGTGACTGGAAACGCATTTCCGGAGTCATAAAACACCAAAATAGTGTGAGATGATCAAATTTGGAGCAAACGTGCTCCGAATGACCTAAAACCACACGAAAACAATAGGAATATTATTCATGACATGAAGGAGGAGACGGAATGCCCATCGGATGTGCGGTGCGCGCGGTACAACTGATTGTGTCATTTTTAGCAGCTTGACGCGCGCTAAAAGGGCGCGTTGGGGGGTCAAAACCACCCGAACGACCTCATAATGCCATGAAATCGTACAACAAGAGCTGTTGTGTGAATTGTGAAATTTTTGGGTATACAACACATCAATATGAGGTTTCGTTTGACCGCGGTGACCGGAAACGTGTTTCCGTAGTCATAAAACTCCAAAACGGCGTGAGACAGTCGAATTTGGAGAAAACGTGCTCCGAATGACCTGAAACCAGATGAAAATAATAGTAATATTATTCGTGATGTGTAGGAGGAGACAAAACACCCATTGGACATGCGGTGCATGCGGTATGACCAATTGTGTCGTTTTCAGCAGCTCGGCGGGCGCTAAAAGGGCGCGTTGGGGGGTCAAAACCACCCGAACGACCTCAGAATTCCATGAAATCATACGAAAATAGCTGTTGTGTGAATTTTGAAATGGTCAAGTAGAAGACATGTCAATCGGAGGTATCGTTTGACCTCAGTGACCGAAAACGCGTTTTTGGAGTCATAAAACACCAAAACGGCGTGAGGCGGTTGAATTCAGAGCAAACGTGCTCTGAATGACCTGAAACCACACGAAAACAATAAGAATATTATTAATGATGTGTAAGAGGAGACAACATTCCCATTGGACGTGCGGTGCACGCGGAGAACATTCCTTTTTAGACAACAAAACAATTTCACAAACTAAACCAAATAAGAAAAAAATCTTGAAATGATAGCATTTCTTAAATTGGGAGTTTTAAATTATTATAGAACCATGATTTGATGTTAGATTTAATTTTATTATATATATATATAATAACTGAATAAATATATATAATTTATGTTTGTTTTTTTTAGTTGTTTTTTTGTCTTATTGTAGGTTTATTGAAGCAGAAGATTGAAATGGATGGACCTGCTCGGATCGTTGAAGCACGTTTATCATTTATTGTTTATGATGATCTTGATGTTTATGCTATTTGAAATTGTTTTCAATTTTTATGATTTTTACCTTGTTTTATCTTTGATTTTTCACCGTGAATTAAAAAAAACACAATTTGTACATTTCATTAAAAAAATGAAAATCCACAAAAAAATACCACAAATTAACCCTAACACATTTTTATGTTAAGTTTTTAAAAAGATACGTTTATATTGAAATAAAAAATTTATAAATGTGCTAGAATTTATATTTAAAATAGGCTATCCATTAAGAGGTAGTAAAATTACCTTTTTAGAGAAATACAAATTTTAAGCATAAAATTTGATTTATTATTACTATATGCTTAATAAACCTATTGGATGAATAAGAAAAATATTTTATTTAATATTATATATATATATATTTCTTTCACTAATAACCTTAAATAAATTTATTTTATTTATTTTATATTATAATAAAACACATTTGTAATCTTAAAAATATTTCATTTATATGCATTGTGATTTTTTTAAATTTTTTTTTTCCAGAATAGCGACCGCCTGTGGCGGTTGCTATAGGATGCCTGTCGGGTCCGCATTAGCGACTGCCAATGGCGGTCACTGTTGGCCTACTGCGACGAGGCTAAAGCGACCGCCAATGGCGGTCACTGGGCGGTCTCTAGAGGCCTATAATGACCGCCAATGGCGGTTGCTATAGCCTGAATTTTTAGTAGTGCCAATATGATGTCTCATGAGACTAAAACATTATCCAATTCATTAGAGTATAATCTGGGTACACCCATTACAACATGATCATGCATATGTGTGCCACATAAAAAATAAAACTTAAGAAATAATCATAAGGGTTACCCAAGGAATGTAATGAAATTCATAAACATCATGATATCATAAACTGAAACCATTAAAATAAAGAATAATAATGTTATCCTTGGATCATATCTCCGATAAGGTATTATAAGAACCAACAAAAGTTATCTTAGATGGAAAATAATTTTGAAAGATCTTTTTAAAACATTTCCTGAGGAAAATATCCTTTATGCTTTGAAAAATGTTTTTTAAATCATAAAAAATTTAGTAAACCTTTTTATTTAAAAATTACCTAGAAAAACTTATAAAGTAATATTATAAAACCATTTTATACAACTTCAAAATCCCCCATTTTAAAATTCTCAAAATATTATTTAAAAACATTTTTGAAAACATTTTTAGAAAACATGTTTTTTTGAATAAAACAAATTTCTAAATGAAGAGAAAATTACATGAAACTAATAATATCCTAAAAGAAATTATATTCTTGGTAAAACATGTCAAAGGGTAGTATATATACCTTGTAAATGAATGTTGGTTTATGACATAACATGTGTTTCAAAGAAGGAAAATCGAGACAAAATCAACTTACCGATTTGGTAAATTTTAAACCATAAACCCCATGAAAGAGAGATCATAAAATGGATATGTAAATAACCATAAATTTAAGGATAAGTATCATAGATTAAATTCATGGGTAGTATATACACCACTTCAAAATAAACTATTGGTAAATATGTCTTAAGACTCATTGAATTAAAAGTGAGACTAGAGGTCCCCTTACAATTATCATATCATTGAAGTGAGCATTAATAAATTCAATAGATTATGTGTTATCACTATAAATTCACATAAAACAAGTTTAAATTAATATAATATAATAAAACTTTATTTTTCACATAATAATATAATGACATAATCAATGAAATGGTAGTTTTAACCAATGAATTAAAATTAAGTTAAGAATTCACTTACCAGTTGTAATTTGTTGAATCGTATAACCCATAAAAGTAATAGTTATCAAATGAAAAATTTAATAACATAAATATAAATATATTAATTATATTTCAAATCAAAGTTAATTATACTCCACATAAAAGTAATTAGTGGTGAATAAGGAATATATCTCATAGAGGTAAAAAGTGAGATGAGAAACCCTTACCTCATGCTTCTCTTTAGATCTCTATACATCAAACTCTTGTATAATGGTTTAAATAATGTTATTAATTCATTAAAGATACATATTAATGTTTATAATTCCTTATATTATATATTTATAACATTTTACCACCCATTCATTAATAATATTTCATGATTTTCATTGTTTAGGGGGAGTTTGTTTCATGATTTTCATAACCGGTTCACTTATGTATAATTATGGATTCTCATGTAGAATGTAAATAAAAATAAATAAGTGTAGTGAAATGATATTAATGAAATTAAATATTTTTAAATTGTTCCATTTATCATTTTTATTTCATACATAAGGATGATTCATTTGATAAAATGTTAATGATAAATGTTTAGTTTATTTTGGCGGTTTTTCTCAACATCATGAACTAGTTTCAATTTATTTACTATTATGAGTATATATTACTTATATAAAATGAAATATGTTATAATATACCTATTAAAATATTATTTAACCATAATTTTAGTTTTACAACCATCCATCAAGGTGGTAATGGAAAACGAACAAAATCATTATTCACGGAGGCGATTAACTGACATAACATGGATAATAGTATCATTTCTTTTAATAAGAGGATATGAGAAATGAAATTTATATGATATATTAAATTAGAAACATAAAACTACAGTATATACATGATTATATATTTATCATGCATTAATTGATGAATGAGGTGAGGTGAAAGTAGAAAAATAAAAGAAATTAGCAGAGGTACTTTAAAGAAATTACCTCTTGAATATCACCTCCTTAAGAGACCCTTGAGGACCTTTAATTTGGTATTTTGATGATAAACACATAAATTTTACATGTTTAGAGTGATTAGGAGAGTTTTGGGTAGATATTTGAGGATATATAATGCTTGTGAGTAGAAATGGGGTGGTGAGGGGTCGAATTTATACATGAGAGGTGGGTTTAAGTGATTAAAATAATGATTATTATATATATAAAGCCAACCACATTGAGGTGGAATTAAATTAAATGAATTTGGATGGAAATAAATATTTTATATTCTGGTTAGGGTATATAAAAACCTCAAACAACTATTAAATTTTATAGTTTTAAGGTATTTTAAGCCTTTACCATTTTAACTTTAACCCGTTTCATTTTTACCAATACCGCGATAAATAATTTTTTTACCATGGTAAATTTTTATGACTAAAAATTAAATTGACCTTAAAACCTAATATGGAAATCATTATTAAAAACACATAATCCATTTTACTAAATTAAATTCATATAATTCCGAAAATTATATTTAAAATTAATCTTGCAGACATAATGAAAAAGCGGGTTTTTAAAGTGAAAAGTTCAAAAGATTGAAATGTTTTTATATCCAATTTCAATGTAAAATTTATCCCAATAACCTAAATTAATTTTATTGATTTATAAATGAAATAATTATAATTTAAAATCAATTTAAAATATAATTTAACTATAAAAATAAATTGTAAAAAAAAGAGGTTTTCAAATAAAATGCAGTATTTTTCAGTATTCATAAACAAATGAAACTTATCAAAACAATATAAAAAATTCTCCCTAAGATAATTTTGATATAAAAATTTAAAAAATGAATATTATTTTTTCATATAAAACCTATAAATTTTTCAAAATTTATATTTAAAATAGGTGCACCATCAAAAGGTGACAAAATCGTCTTTAAAAAAATATAGTTTTTTTTTATTAAAATTGGATTTATTTTTATCTCACGCCTATAAAACATATTGGATGAATTTAAAAATAAATTATTGGATTTATAAAATCTAAATTTAATTAACATCTTTCACCAATGGTGATTAATTTAATTTATTAATATAAAATTCCATTGTGGGCATAAAAAATAGTTTTTTTTTATAAAAACACTTTCTTAATATTCAATTGGGTTTTATTTTCATTTATAATTAATTGGTAACCAATGAATTAATTTTATAAAATTATATAAACTATATTTTTACAATTTAGTTAATATAATTCATTTACACTATTCTAATAGCTAGGTGATAATGGTTGTATTGAAATAGTAATATTTTGGATTTCATTTAATCTCAGTGTTTTGTGAAAAGTAAGCTATCAAAATGATATAATTTATTAAAAAAATAAAATAAAATCTTGGGGTGTTACATTATAACCTCCTTAAAATTAATTTATCCCTTGAAATTAGTTATCTTGGATATAAACAGACGAGGATACCTATGATCTAGAATCTCTACTGGTCGTTCATTATAAGAAATATTTTTCTCCACCACTACTACCTCTGAGTTTAGTATGTGTGAAGGATCAGGTATATACTTACTCAATATAGATACATGGAATATATAATGAACTTGAGAGTGATTATATTGAACCATAAATTTATAATCTACCATCCCAATATGATCAATAATTTAAAGAAATTGTGTCTTCAAAATTTGAAATTTCACTTCAAAAATCAAAGATAGATGCTTGAAAATTACCTTTGTGAGAAACCTACATATGAAAATGGATCAATAAAACTTCCTCTTAAAAATAGGGAAAGTAAAAGGTGATGATCACCATATAAATAGGATTTTTTTTAGGATAATATTAGTGTGAAGTAAAAATTGGGACATGGAAGATAAATCAAACCATCAAGTTTTGATGGAGAGTGATAGAGAACATGGACATCATAAATTATACCATCACAAAACCATAAATCTATGATGGGTTAAAGAGTCCATTTACTTCTTGGTAATAAAATTAAACAAATAATTTTTTTGTTTCAAAATCCTTTTTAGAGAGTTGATGAATTACATTACTTCCATATCTAAGAACATGAGTAAATATACTTACTCGAAAAGTAGAGTTTTATCCTTTAATATAATTCCACCAAAAACTCATATTTTTCTCCAAATGATAAGTATGTATTTTTTTATTTTTGAAGCACTAGAATAAACTTCTACTAATCTATAAATCTAAAAAAGATAAAAATATATTCCCTATGTCTTTAGGAATTAACCAAAACCAAAATGGTTAGTATAAGATATAATATTCCATAAAAAATAGACAATTATATGATGAAAAACTACTTTAATATCCAAAACTAAGTAGTAATACCCAAATTTAAACATAGATCATTTGATAAATAACTATATTTAAAATTTTTCAAAACTATTCTAGACTAATATTTAAACTCAAAAATTAGAAGGATTTGATCACATAGTCTTCCAATATAAATTTTAACATTTATCCCCAAATAAAATCAATCAATCTTAATGTATAATACAAAAAATTTAATTTCCTAAATCACAAAATCTCCATAATATACGAACTATTTCCATAAATAACCCGTCTCAATATAAATGTACAATAAAATCATATATGCTTGAAAAATATAAATCAAACTTTATTCATCAAATAAAATCCCATAATATTCTATTTACCATAATCATATAGGGTTCCCAATATTGTGATCATCTTCTAAAATTACATTAATCACTCAATCACCAAATAATTTTCTAATCCCATGGTTATCAATACGATAAAAATATGTTCCCAGAATGAACTTAACCTTTATTATTTAGATAGTTTAATAAAGAAAAACAATTTCATTCTAACCAGGAAATCACATAGACTAATGGCAGGCAATGAACCCTTATCAACCTTCGATTGTGGGTTGGATCCCTGTGGCCTTTCTGAACGCGATGAGTTTTCACCCATCTTGTGGGTTATCCCTCTTAGCTCCAAGGGTGCCGTGGGCTGAACTCTATGCTCTCTTGTTTTTCTTTGAATAAATATCTACATGATGATGATGTTCATTGAGTATCCAAGGAAAATTCCTTCATAATTACTTCAAAAATTAATGTCTCCAAAAATACCATTAGTTACATTAAAATTTCATAACTTAATGCCTCAAAAGGGTTTCTAAGAAACTGAAATTATGATAAAACTGTAAATTATAAACCCATGATGATATCCATAACTCCTAGGAATACCACAAAAGAAAAAAATCCTAATCTCCAAAGTTGTCTAAAACCATATCTGATACCAACTATAACAGCCTAGAATCTACACTTTCAGATCTGGTGCTAAAAACATAAACATTACATTCCTGACATTGATGATAATAAATGCGACCCAAATTTTTCCAAAAAAAAATACAACATCGAAAGGAAATATTGGATCAATTACATACCCAAATACATTTTAGGATTGGAGTTTTATATAATTATGAAAAACTCTTAACAATTTGGGTTCATAAATAAATGGATCATAAAGATTAACATCATCTCCTACTACACCCAACATTCACAACAGGTCATCAAAACCATACATGTGAAATACTTCTAGAAAATTCATTTAACATATTTCTTCATAACTTGGGGAAATGAAAAAATAACAAGGGTGAGATCAAATGCATAGTAAGGGTAAACATAAGAGTAATCAAACCATGATCATATGAAAGTATAATATGAGCATAAGTGTAAGTGATTATGAACATAATATTTAAAATTTTTAACATGTATATTAAATGTCAAAATCACGATTCAAGAAATAAAACATGGATTTTCATAAGATACGAGTTATAAAGTAATCAAATAAAATGATCCTTGAGAGATTAACATAAAACATGTAATTTTGGTAATAACATATAATATGACACAAACATGAATCATGTCTAACTACCAAGACTATATAACAAGGTGGAAAGGGTTCCATAAAGAAATTATGATTACTACATATCCCAAAATGATGTCTCATGAGACTAAATCATTACCTAATTCATTGGAGCGCTATCTGAGTTCACCCATTACAATATGCTCATGCATATATGTGCCACATAAAGAATCATACATAAGGAATAATCATATAGGTTATTCATGGAATGAAATGAAATTAAAAAACACCATGATATCATAAATATAATCCATTGAGATAAATAATAATAATGTAATCCTTGGATAATATCCCTATTAAGTCATGATAAATACCAATAAAACTTATCTTATATGGAAAATAATTTTAAAATATATTTTTAAAAAGTTTCTTGAGGAAAATGTCTTTTCTATTTTGAAAAATGATTTTTAAATAAAAAAACATTTATCAAACATTTTTATTTGAAAATAATATATAAATAATTATAAATGAATCTTTTAAAACCATTTTAAACTAATTTTAAATCCTCCTTTTTTTAAAATTCTTAAAATATCATTCAAAAACATTTTTGAAAACATTTTTTGAAAACATGGTTGTTTTGAATAAAAAAATTCCTACTGAAGATAAAATTACATTAAAATTATAATATCCTTAAAGTAATTATATTAATATTATAACATGTCAAATGGTATAATATATACCATGTAAATGAATGTAGGTTCTTGACATAACATGTGTTTCAGAGATGGAAAATTGAGACATAATTACCCTACCGATTTGGTATATTTTTAACCATAAAAACCATGAAAGAGAGATCATAAAATTGATATTTAAATACACATAAATTTAAGGATAAGTATAATATATTACATTCAATGGAATTATATACAATACTTCAAAAGATACTAGTGGTAAATATGGATTAAGTCTCATAGAAATAAAAGTGAGACTAGAAGTCCCCTTACAATTATCATATCATTGAAGTGAGGATAAATCAATTGAATTTATTATCTGTATTCAATGTAAATATACATAAGAAAATTGGAAATAAAATATAATATAATAAAAACTCATTTCACACATAATCATAGAATTACATGATCAATGAAATTCTAGTTTAACCCAATGAATAGATATTGTGTTAAGAATTTTCTTACCACTAGTAATATGTTGAATCATATGAACCATATAAGTAGTACTTATAAAATGAAAAATTTAATACCATGAAGACAATATATTCATGATATATCATATAAAATTTCAGTATACACCACAAAAAAGAAATTAGTGGTGAATAAGGCATATATCACATAGGTAAAAAGTGAAATGAGAAACCCTTACCTCACACTTCCATTTAGTTTTTCATACTTCAACCTCCTATGTAATGGTTTAAATAATTTTATTAATTAATTAAAAAACCATATTAATATTTATAACACCTTATATAATATTTTTATAACATCTTACCACCCATTAATTAATAATATTTCATGATTTTCGTTGTTTAGGGTGAGTTTGTTTTATGATTTTCATGACCGGTTCAGTTATGTATAATTATGGATTTTCATATAGAATGGAAATAAAACTCCAGAAGTTTAATGAAATTATATTAATGAAATTATAGATATTTAAATGGTCTCATTTATCGTTTTTATTTCATACATTATGATGATTCATTTGATAAAACATTAATGATAAATGTTTAGTTTATTTTGGCAGTTTTTCCGAACACCATGAATTAGATTATAATATACTTATTAAAATATTATTTAACCATAATTATATTTTTATGACCATCCATGATGGTGGTAATGGAAAATGAAGAAAATCTTTATTCACGGAGGTGATTAAATGACACAACATGGACAATAGTTTCATTTCATTCAATAAGAGGAGGTGAGAAATGAAATGGATATGATATATTCCATTATAAAAATAAAAATAAAGTATATAAATGATTATGTAGTTTTCATGTATTAATGGATTAAGTAGGTGAGGAGAAAGTAGAAAAAGAAAAGAAATTAAGATAGGTACTTTGAGAAAATCACCTCTTGAATATCACCTCCTAGAGAGACCCTTGAGGACCATGGATTTTGTATTTTGGTGACACCAATAGCACATTTAAATTAGGATATATAGGATTATATGTTTTTTTAGATATTTTAAGAGATAAAATGATTTTTATTTGAAATGGGGTGGTATTTATACTTGAGGAGAGGTGGGTTTAAGTGATTAAAATAATTATTATTATATATATAAAGATAACCAAATTAAGGTGGAATTAAATTACTAGACTTTGGATGGAAATTAATATTATATAGGTTTGTTATGGTATATATAAAACTCTAATAACCATTATTTTTTTTAGTTTTTAGGTATTTTAATCCTTTACCTTTTTAAATTTAACCCATTTCTTTTTTTACCTATACCCTAGTAAATATATTTTTTACCATTTTAACTTTTTTATGACTAAAAATGAAATTTAACTTACAACATAATATGTAGATTTTTATTCCAAATATACAATAAAATTTACCAAATTCAATTCACATAATTAAAAAAATTAGATTTAAAATTAATCCTGCAAACACAATGAAAAACCGGGTTTTTAAAGTGAAAAGTTTAAAAGATTGAAATGTTTTTATATCCAATTTGAATATGAAATTGATTATTATGACCTAAATTGGTTTTATTGATTTATAAATGAACTAATTATAATATTAATACAATTTAAAATATAATTTAACTATATAAATAAATTATACAAACAATAAGTTTTCAAATAAAATGCAGTATTTTTTACCATTCATAAAAAATGAAACTTATCAGAAAACTATAAAAAATTCACCCTAAGATAATTTTTATTTACATATTTAAAAATTGAATATTATTTTTTCATATAAAAATTATAAATGTGTTAAAATTTAGATTTAAAATAGGTACACCATCAAAAGGTGACAAAATTGTCTTTAAAAAAATATAGCTTTAATATGTTTAAAATTTGATTTATTTTTATCTTAAGCATATCAAAAATATTGGATGAATTTTAAAATATTTTATTAGATATATAAAATAAAAATTTCATTAATATATTTCAATTATGTTAATTAATTTAATTTATTAATATAAAATTCAATTGTGGGTGCAGAAATATTTTTTTTATAAAAACACTTCCATAATGTTAAATTGGTTTTTATTTTAATGTATAATTAATTGGTAATCGATAAATTAATTTCATAAAGACATATAAACTATATTTTCATAATTTAGTCAATCTCATTAATTCTCTCTATTCCAATGGCTAGGTGATAATGGTTGTGTTAAAATAATAATATTTTGGAGTTCATTTAATCTCGGGGTTTTTTGAAAAGAAAGCTATCAAAGGGATTAAATTTATTTAGAAAAAAATAGACATAGCATAAAATCTTGGGGTGTTACAGTGACCCAGTTTTGGTAGTCTTGGATCAACTGAGGAAAGTATCCCACTTCCTTCAAATTTGGGATACTTTCTCGATTGATGAGATGGGAAGACTGTATGTCTGTAAGATCATACAACTACGTGGGACCCCTTGCACTATCATTTCAGGTAGGGATGCTCATTTCATGTCACTGTTCTAGTAGGGGTTATAGAGAGATATGGGTACACAGGTGATTCTGAGCACAACTTTTCACCCTATGACTGATGGCCAGTCAGAATGGACAATAAAGGTTTTAGAGGACATGCTCTAGGAATGAATACTTGATTTTAGTGGTTCTTGGGAGAATCATGCCCCTCTCATTGAGTTCGATAGTAATAATAGCTTTCATTCCACAATTCAGATGGATTCTTTTGAGGCCTTGTATGGTAGGCCATACTGTTCACCCCTGTGTTGGTTAGAGACTGGTGAGGTAGCACTACTAGGTCCCCATCTCATTCAGGCAACTTTAGAGTAGGTTTGGATGATAAGGAAGCTTATGTATACTACTTTATCTAGACAGAAATCTGGTGCTGATCACCATTGACGACCTCTAGAGTTTGAGGTTAGGGATTTTGTTTTCCTGCTGGCATCACCCAGGCTTTGGAATAGAAGGATACAAAGGACAGGAAGTTTTTTACTGTGCTTTTTAGGACTGTTTGAGATTCAGGATAAAGTTAGGCTGGTATCCTATCGGTTGCTATTACCTCAGAGGTACCGTTCCATGCATAACATCTTCCACTAATCACAACTTCACCGTTATCATGATGAACCACCTCATACTTTTTCTCCCAAGGATGTTGATCTTGATGATAATTTTTTTTTGAGGAGTATCCTATACGCATCATTGAATGGATCACAAAGGATCTTTGAGGTAGGTTTGTCCATTTAGTATGGATTCTATAGAAACATGACCATGTACATGACGAGACTTGGGAGTGAGAGGCTAAGATATGTGCCTAGTGGACAGAGTTTTTCTCAGACAATGTTTTGACCCCCTTGAAAGCTGAACTTGGGGGAATGTTACTTTAAGGGGGAAGATCATAAGAATCATATTTTTTTATCTCACGTATGGATCCTTTTAAATTTGGTCCAATTCTATATTTTGGACCTAATATGAATCCCCTTTGATGTTAGAAAGGTTGTGAGGGTTTTTGAGGCTTGTTCAAAGCCCAGAACCCTAGATGATGTGAAAAATAGTATGGACACATGGTTAGGAGGAATCGTGTAGGGAAGGGTACATGGTTAACCCTAACCATGTGGGTCTTGATAGTGAGTAGTAGAGAGTTACACAGTTTGAGGAAACTATGTAGATTGGGCCACATTCCCATGCAGAATGTATACAGTTTTTAATAGAGGTAATTCACACGATTAGTGCACGGTTTCCCTAACCATGCAGCCTAACCATGGAAATACCCTTTTTAAGCAGTGGGCCACACACATTTGGCACACAATTTGGCCAACTGTACATCCAAACCATGCACTGTTGTTTTTTAGGGAAATTATGGAAATTCCCTTAATGAAATGTTTAACTCACCCCTTCCTCCTCGGATTATTCTAGTGGATAGAAGCAAATCTCTTCTCCATTTTGGATCTCCCAAACCCTATTTCACAGATTTTGATCCTGAGAACTGATCTAAAGTCTGATTCAATCCCCATTCATCACATGGTATTCACATATGTAGGTACTTGATTCCTTTTAACCCATTCATAGTTCGTCTTTCCATCAATAATGGTATTTACATGTAGGATCATATGACCTATTTTCATGTAATTGATATGTTCTTCATATTTATTATGATCTAGGCCAAAATAAATTCTGATACTAGATGAGGAGAGTCATATGAGCTTAAGTTAGGTGGTCTATGATTCATCCCTTAAGCCACTCCATTTTATAAATTGTTTTCCTTATGCGCATGCTGATTTCATCATGTGTTTCCTATTTAATTCATGTGCCTTACTTATGTTCAATGTTCTCATATTATAGATCTTTTTTAATAATTTTCAATCATGCTGTTTGAGTCTGAGACCTCAATGATCTCCACCCCAAGTAGCGTGTTTCCATATTTATGCCTTTAGTGGGTTTTCATGTTCATCTGTGCCACCATTAGAGTGTGCTATGACTTGAACCTATTAATGGTAAGACCTTCCTCAATATTATGGTTATATAATTTCTAATGGTTATCCCTTATATGTGATAGTGTCACTTGAATCTTCTAAGGTAAGTGTTTTAAATTAATCAATGAATCTTTTAATGATAAATGGAAAGTATATTGACACATATCACTTGGAATAAATGAATATAATTAAATGGATTAGTTTCATGTCTATAGAACACCTTGACATGATTAATAGAAGGAATTGGAGTGAACCTAATTAATTGATTAAGTGATTAAAGTACCAATGGTTTCATGTACCTTAGCCTTGTGACAATAATGAAAGGTATGGAATGAAAGTATTGAATTATAAAAATGTGGGATTATTACATGGACTAATTTATTAAATGAATTAATTATAAGGTGCCTACTATATATGGACCTTGAAATCTTTACAAGAGTGGTCAGACTTGAGCTAGCCTTGGATTCCTATGGGAATTCCCTAAGCACTTGCGGATTCCATTCTGATTCAAGGATTTCGGTTTGAAAGGGTGATACCCACCTTTGAACTTGGTCTTTATCTACAAGTAGAAGCAAAAAATGTCTCCATATTATCCCTAAATTATTATTATAGTTTTCCATGGATACACCCCTTCGATCCAGCATGACATCTACAACCATTTGGTGCCATGGTTACACTCATCGGTCCCAGTCATTACTGACCCATTTTACCTTGGATGAGATCCTTAGACTTGGTTAGAATTATATTATTCTGGAATTCCTTGGGCAATTCCCCTTGGATTACAATCTTACCTGTATATCTAGGATACATATTATTACTAAGTTGGATCGACCCCTATGGCCAAGGATGACTTGTTTGTTACCTTGGATCCTCTATCATTATTTTCATCATCATAGATGCCTTGTTATACCTTGGAACCTTTATTATTATTAAAATATCATGATTTGAGTGCTGGTTATAAATCATGTGACATACTATATAAACTGGAAAATAATTAATAAATCAAATGGTTATTCGTTCTGACACTAGATGTGGATAAAGAAATTATTGTGTATTTACATCACTGTACTACTTTACTTTTATATCTGCATGCCTACACACTGTTTCAGTTTATATTACATGAATTGGATGTTATTGACGCCATTGGTAGCGGCCTACTGAGATTTATCTCACACCCTATGTGGACTGCCATTGGTACTCAGGAAGATTACATGTATGAAAGTGTTGAAAAAGGGAAGCTTCCCACCTTGGACACCTGATATTACATTATTTAATTTGGATGGATCTTGGTAGAATATGACCAAGATGGAACTTGGGATGCTTGGATAGTTTTGGATTATTTTTGATTCTTTTGTATAACATGTATTTCCTACTATCTTGTATACCTATTTTCCTATTATGTAGAAACATGACATGCATTATCATCATATTTTGAGTATTATTATTAGTTTCTTTTATTATTTATTATTTATGTTTGATTTTGATATGGAGGGTTACTAGTCTAGTTTTATAGTGTCTATTCTATTGTGCCATATATTCATATTATACTTATGATATTTATCTATTATTATATTTATCCACTATTCTATACTATAGAAGTTATGGAATAGTCTCCCCACTAACACACCCTAGGCCCTCATTGCTAGTTGGCAGCCTCTGGTGTTCAGGGATATGTGCTTGAGGCCATTTGGCCAACCAGACTCGGGGAACCTTTGAGTTGCACTCGGCTTCAGGACGTCACATGGATGATGCATAAGTATACATTATAATGATATTTTCAAGTTCCTATCATGATAGTGAGATGTTATAGATTATCATGGACCAATTAATAAAGGTTTTTCATTTCTTATTAATACAGGAGACCTATTCTTTCATTGCGATAGGTTGGACATATGCTAGGGATGTAGTGAATTCACATGATATTCCTAAGAGAATCATATCCGATTAGGATGATTGTTTCACATTATGCTTTTACAAGGGGATAAAAAATGTTCTTGATACATCGGTTCACTTGATCATTGGTTACCATCCTCAGAATGATGGGTAGTCTAAGTATACTATTCATGCATTGGAGGGAATTCTGTGGGCATGTGTCCTTGATTTTAATGGTTCATGGGACAATAATATCGCACTCATAGAGTTTAAATACAATAAAAATTATTAGAAATTAATTCAGATCATTCCTTCTGAGAATTTTTTATAATAGACCATTCCAATCACATTTTTGTTAACTCGATGTCGGGGAGTTAGTAGTTATTAGGCGAAGCCTCATGCAAGATACATCAAAACATATTTATCTGATCAAGAAGATGTTGTATACTGCTCATAATAGGTCCAGATCATATATTGAATGACGATTCCATCCTCTAAAGTTTGAGGTGGATGAATGTGTATTTCTACGAGGGTCTACTAAATTGGGACACATGCATTTTTGAAGTCAAGGTTAAGAAACACCCAAGTTTTTGGGGATATTTGAGGTTGTCAAGAGGGTCAATACCATATAATATCATTTAGCACTTCCTTTAAGATACAATGATATATATAAAGTATTCCATATTTCTTAGCTTCAAATAAACTATCCCGACTCATCTCATGTGATCAAATTTGATGATTCCAATCTTGGGTAGGGTGAGTTGTTTGAGGAGTAACTGGTTTAAATAATGGATTAGAGAAAGAATAATTTTCATGGGAATGTGGTTCCATTTATATGTATGTAGTGGTAGCATAACATGTATGATGGATGATACATGGGAGTAATATTATGATGTGTATT
The DNA here is from genome assembly GCA_963277665.1 of Viscum album. Classification (NCBI taxonomy): domain Eukaryota; kingdom Viridiplantae; phylum Streptophyta; class Magnoliopsida; order Santalales; family Viscaceae; genus Viscum; species Viscum album. Next base: position 500,910,720 of record OY728140.1, read on the forward strand.
CATAATGAACCAAGATTTTCATCGATGAGGATCAATGATGCTTGGCGTTGTATCTCATGGAAGAGTTTCTATCTAACAGGGAGGTTGTAACACCCCAAACAGTTTTTTCTATACTAATTCGATCCATTTTATAACAAACATCATGTATTTTGGTATGTTCTGGGTATTTTAGGGGTCGTAGGTGGCTTGAGGTCACATTTTGAGGAAACATGAAGGTGATGGATAAATTTTCAATGTTGGATATTTATTATCATAATTTCAGTGGGGACCCACTAAAGTTCTGATGGGTGTGGCAATGACTATTACCAGTGCCATCATGAGTCTATTGGGAGGGAAGTGAAACACCATTGGGGTCACCAAAGTTTAGGTGGGTTCCTAATGGAGTTTCAGTGGGCCCATAAATACTTTTTTAAAAGTATAATTAAGTTAATTAAATAAATTTAAAATGTTTTAAAATAGGGTTTTACCTCCCCCTTTCACCCAGAAGCAGTATACACCCCCTATCATATATTTATTATTCTCCTCCTTTCTAAGGAGAGTCTATCTCGCGTGAACTTATTTCTTTGATATAATCATCATGTTGTATCATCACATGTAAGGCTACCTCTCCTATTTATTATATTCATGGGGTTTTCTAACTATTTCACAGTGAATCATCAGATGAGATCTAATTTGGGGTTTTCAGGTTTTCTCATTTCTTTCATTTGAGGACGAATTGAAAAATAATCTTTGATTAACAGAACCTTTATAGTCTCTAGTAGGTATCCCCTAGCTCTCCTAATTGTTTTTACTATTTTGGTATGAATTTTATGAAATATGGGGAACACTAATGTATTATATATTCCCTAATATTAAATTAAATTAGTTTCCTTAGTTCCCTATGGTATGAGTGGAACCAAAATGATTATGAGGGACCTTTAAAATATGTGTGTTGACACTATTGGTTTCTGATGACCAATTCCCTTATGATCTATGTTATTTCACCGTAACTTTGGACCCATGATGGGTTCTTGTGATTGAGAACCAACCCTAGAAGCCTAGTGTGTATCCTTAACATATTAATTTATCAGGTCAGTCTTGAGAATGTTCTAGGCATGGGGTATGTGACCTAGGCATGAGACGTAGGGATGTGTTGATGGATTAAGAGAAAATCCATATATATGATTGATATTTTAAAAGAATTATATTAATTCCAAATGATAAATAATTTATTATTATGGTTGTTTAACATGTGGTGGTGATTTATCCACCTATGAATCTTTACTAGTGGTATCTCATCCACCTGAAATAAGATAGGGATCTATCATTAACCATGAGTCTAATGAAATTTTTTAACCTTGTACACATTTTAATTTCATATTAGTGGTATATCATCCACTCAAGGTTTCACAGTGGTGGAGCATCATCCACTTATGAGTGATGTCTCAGTGGTATATCATAAACTCAAGGACCTATTTTGGTGGTATACATTCCACCTAGGATTCAATGCTATTGGTGTGTCAACCACTTGAGTTGAGATATCGATGGTACATCATCCACCTAAAGGATGGTATTGATGGTGAATAATACAACTATATATGTTATCTCTGTGGTGCATCATCTATATGCAGACTTGTGATGGTGGTACATCGTCCACCTCGAGAGTGATATCGGTGGTATATCATCCACTTGGTTGAGATGCCTTGATGGTGTCTCATCTACTTGAATGAGTAAATGGTGGTATAATATCCACCCAAGAATTTATAGTGGTAATGTATTTTTCTCTTGGGTTAAGTGATGCCTCATTCATTAAGAGATGTCTCATTCTACATTGACTTTTTTTGTGATGGATCATTCACTTGGATGGCTTGAGATGGTGATAACTCATTCACTTAGTGATGCCTAATGGTGATAGCTTATTCACCTTGATCATTATAAAAGGAGTAATATATCAATCATCCTCAAGGAGTGTTCATACCATTGGTATATCATCCCATTCCAACATCATCCAAAGAAAATATGGTCACATGTGGTCTAGCGGTTGAGCATTCCATGAGGTGAAATGTTATTTATTTATTATTGTTTACTTTACTAGAATTACATATCAACCATGCACCTGTATTTAGTAGAATTAAGGACACCATTAGTAGTGTCTTAATGAGTTTTACTTACACTCCACTCATACGATCTGGTACTCAATAAAACTTCATGTTTCATAGGAATCCCCCCCTACAATTATGGACAATTGATTTGGTGAAGCTTGTTTGGAGTTGGGATATTGGACCGAGCCTAGAATCAGGACCATATTTGTGTTTATATATAGTTTTTAATAATTTTAGTCCCATTTTTATTTGATATTCCCAATTGAGAACCAATTTATGCTTGTATGACTTGTATAATAGTTTATTTAGATTTAACATGATGTTGATGTTTATTGTTTGATAGAATGTATCTGTGATATATATTATTACTATTTTTCTATTGTGACGAATATTAATTGATATTTATTCTACGTGTTTTGATGGATATATGTACTTGATGGTATAGTATACCCACTTATTATATGTCAACACTAATTTCTAGTTGGAAGACTCTGGTGTATGGGGAGGCATGCTTGAGGTGTGTGGAGCCTAGTTCGATCACGATAGAGGTAAACCGAATCAAGGATGCTACACATTTCAAACCGATCAATAATTTTCTTAGAATATGAAAAAACCAAATGATATCCTAATCAAACCAGATAATTTAAATATATAGTAAAATAAAAGAACCAGGAATCATGAATAGAATAATTCCTAAGAGAAATAAGCACAATAATTTTTCTATCGCTCTCATTAGACAATTTAATAATACATTAAAAAATATATATATGAACATCACATCTAATATGTTCACTGAAATGTAAAGCTTCTGAACCATCTAGACATAGAGAAAAAGGAATAAAATTTTGATTATCCAAGAGCCACATGTAAGACCAAATACAAACCTAATATCTATTACCAATCCAGCAACAAAGTCCTTCCAGGAATATAGAATTTTAACTCCAAATATTTCAGTATATAAACCTCATCCATATTCCAAACAGAGTTTCAAGAACATAAATATTTGGGTAATATTTATCATTTAGAACCTTTGAATGGAGGGATCTAGATAAAACATATAATTTCTAATTTTTCCCCAAAAGTGAAACATTAAAAGATGAAAAATTTCTATAATCGAGGTGCCCCTGATTTTTTAGGCAAATAAAGTTTTCCCACCATAAAGGATACATTTTATTCATGTAATTTACTTTTACACACCAAAAAATAGCTAGAAACATGTAAATATCATGAAAAATAGTCTCTAGAAGTTTCAAATATTTTATTAAATAAGTAGTAATATACTACACACCAAATTAAATAATAACTATCTTTCACACTTTATTTTTTTTACAATTCAAAGAATTAATTATTTTAAAAATTATAAAAATAGTATAAAAACCAATTTTTTGGATATTTTAATAGATGTGGGTAGTTTAAAATATTTATCTTATTTGATTACATGTTTCATACTAATGAGATTAAAAAATAAATCATGGAATTCACTTACCATCCCCATATGAAAATATTACAAAGATTTTTGAAAATAAACTATTTTGGGTTGATTTAATTTGATATTTATCTAAAATATTGACAATATAAAATCAATCCTCTTGAAGGGATCTAGGAAAAGGAAGATAATTGTCTGCAAAAAATAGGTGAGTAACTTTAGGTCTATTCCTAATTTCCTTAAAACCATGTATCAAACCCACAAATACTTCCCCTAAAACAAGTATAGAAAATGTATCCGCAACCAAAATAAACAAAAAAAAGATAAATATGATCACCTTGTATTTATGCCCTAGATAAATTAATCACATTAGAAATAAAATTATTTAAGATGACTTTATATGGAACTAAAGATACACAATTAATGATTATAGAAATCCATTTCTTCCCAAACCCCATGTGCTGCGTAAATAACAATAAAAAATACCATTCAACCCTATCATAAGTCTTCATCATATAAAAATTAAAAATAGAAACCAATTATTGAAATTACAAGAGAGTCTCCATAGAATGTAAAATTTCATGATCCACCACAACATTATTGGTAATAAACCTCTATTGAATAAAAGAATGCTTATTATCACCAATAATATAAGGTATAAAACTTTTGAGTCAATTTTATGAAGTCTTTTAAAATATTTTATAAATAACATCATATAACTTATGGGAAAAAATTCTAAAACTCTAGAAGAATTAGATTTCTTAGAAATAATAACAATGATAAAATCCTTAAATTTAGATATATCAAACTTCACATTCCACCACTGATTCCCAAGTTTAAAAATATTATCCTTAATAACACCCCAATACTCTTGGTAAAAAACTTTATGCATCCTATTTGGACCCGGTGACTTCTTGATATGCATAACTTTAAGTGCCTATATCATTTCTAATTTAGAAATGGGAAGATTTGAATATCTATTCATTTCATCCATTACCATTCCATGAAAGTTGTGAAGTAAATTATTATCCACATTGAAAGAACCTGATACAAACAAATTATTTTAAAAATTTATAATATTTTTATTAATAACTTTATTTCCATTTACCCAATTTTTAAAATCATTTATTAGTTTTAAAATATGGCTCTTTAACTTTCCCCCTAATGAATTTTTATGATTTTTTTGTTCATCCCCTCTTAGATTTCCTTAACTCGTGCATTTATTTTTCAATAATAATCATTTTTTCTATAATATCTCATCAAAATAAACCTTCAAACTTTGAATATTATCTAGCCCATCCAAACAGTAAGGTAATTCATAAAGATATTACAACTTATACTTAACCTTATTAAAATTTATGTCACTTGAGGCTCACTAGCCCTTGATTCAATCTATTATACCCACTGTTGTAAGCCTCAGATTCTACTAAAGAAACTTCATTATAATATCCATTACACAATAGATTCTCTTTTATTTCATCATAGTCATACAACACAAAACTAGAGAATTAAAGTCACTAGATTGACTATAAACAGTGCTAAAAAACACATAAAAATATAGGGAAACACCATAATATTTAACTCTGTATGATCATATTCTACAAAAAATATCAAGAAAAAATGATACCTTTAAATTATAAATAAAACAATAAGAAATTTAATGTACATGATAAAGAAACTAAGAGATTGAAATGAATGATTTTAGAGGATAGAATGAGGAGTATTTATAATGGGTAATATGATTGTTAGAAGGGTAAGTTTTCCATTGAAATAACAACATATTAATATAACCATTGCAATGGTAATGTGATAGTTGAATATATAAGTATCCAATAAAAATACATAACATTATTCAGTAATACTATAATTAAATAAATTTAATTAATTAATATTGATCAATAAATAAGAAATTAATTACATATACATATATGTATTAGAATAATATAAAATTTATTAAAATAGAATTTTTTAAATTTTGGAATGGAATGCATGATTTTAAAATATACTATGAGTTTTATTTATTAATTAATCTTTATATTTATTGAAAATTATTTTTTTATAAAAAGGTATTCAAATTTATAATTAGTGCATCAAAATAACTAATGTTGATTATTTTATAATTTTCTAAGATAGTTACATTTTTAGGCAAAATGTAAAATATAATATTCCTAAATGGTAGGTATTATGACTTCATTATGATGAAAAATGATTAAATAAATAATATAAAATATTTATCGACCAAAAATGTTTTTATTCATTAAAATAATTTATTTATAATGATTAAAATAAATTTTATAAACCCATAAAGATATTTCTAAAGCCTAAAATTCATTTTAAGGTTTTTAAAATATACTTATGCCCGAGAGTGGGATTTATTGGTAGTCTATTTGGGACCAAAAACATCAATAGATAGTAATGATCACAACCTAGTTTGTAATTGTTTCTCTGAGGAATGAGGAGACAAGAAAGTAGATCTTTTTTCCTATAGTTGACTTGTTCTATGATGTCATCCTGATGAATTGTTGGGATTTTCATCTAAGAGAGTGTTTGAGTTTAAAATCAATCAAATAGTAGGCACATATCCAATATCTATTCCTCCATACAGGATGGCTCCTGCAGATCTTAGAGAGTTGATGGTCCAGCTAGAGAACTTAAAGGTGAAGGGATTCATTCACCCAAGAACATTTGTCATGACCTAATCCACAAGGGACTTCCTAGATGGAAGTAAACTAAGCGTGACTCCCCAATCCCACCTTTAATAGGCCAGGTTCTGTGACTAACACCAAGTAGGAATACCACACACATAAGAGGTGTTATCCTAACATATCTGTTCACACGAACACATCTCCAAATAACCATACAATGATGAAAGGTAAAACACACCTGATATTATAATGAATAAATAATATATATCCTGTATCAAAGTATGAAAAAGTACTAGAAATCATAATGATACAAATACAATCCCACCCAAAAATGATAAATAGCCTAACTTTATAAGGAGGGAACTACTATCAAACATGACAACTGAAATGAACCACGACCTATCTAGATCACTATGATCTTCCCAATCTTGGTCCTTGTAGGACTCTGTCAAAAGGTCTGTCATCAACATAATACATGACATGTGCAGGCAGAGACCATGCTGGGGTGAGTATAATCATACCTGATAGGACACCTTGAAATGACCAAACATATAAAATAAATAGTAGTCATCTAATCATCACATAGGTATATCCATGAGATTATGAGGCATAAAAATAATAATTGTCACGACCCGACCCAACGGGGCTCAAGCCGCGACTCCCCAAGCCCGCCTCTAAGGCCAGGGGCTGGCGTCCATCGCCGAGTAGGCTATCACACACATGGGAGGCATTAGACTAAGGTACCTGTACACACACACCCACATGCACCTCCATGCAACAGTGCAGAGATATATAAAACTGAAAGAAAATTCATGCATACAATATCCCACAACCAGAGTACAACAGAAGTACAAAAGGCAAAACAGGGCCCACTAAAAGTAAACTACAAAAGCGCATCCAACCTGATTTGAAGAAGGGGAACACTTCCACAAACACCCACCGGAAGGCTCCCTCGGCACCGCACCAGCAAACACCCCGATCAGTCTCGCTCACTCAGCTTCGCCTGCTCCGGGACCTCCTAGGACTCCGTCGAAAGGCCTATGGTCTGCACAAGACACAAACATGTGCAGGCAAAGCCCGTGCAGGGGTGAGTATAAACATATTCAGTAGGCACCCCAAAAACCAAAAACCAAAGAGAGTAACTGAAAGGCAACGGTCCGCTCATCCCAGCCAGAGGAAACCCAGATGAGAGAGAAACTCCATCTCGTGACCATCCTCGGCAAAACACAACTCGTCAGCTTAGCTCAGGTGTATGCCCATACATACAACTTGAACAATCTAGATATAATCAGCTCACGCAACAAGGAACATGAGGTACCGACCTCATCACCAACAACTGTCCACAACCAGGAGAGTACACAACACGAACACTGTCATCCCAGATGACACTCATCCGAGAGATTCACTCCATCGGGTTTCTCACAAACCTCTCAGACGCTCACCCGAGAGATCACGCTCTTCAGATAACATCACTGAGGAAAACTCGCCGAAACAACATAACCACCCAACTCCTTGGATAGGGGATCACTCCTAGGGTCCGCTAGGGGATACCATAACCCACTCCGATAGACGAAGATCTCACAGATTGGGGATCACTCCCAGGATCCGCTGGGGGATACCACAACCCAATCTGACATTCGTAGTTCTCACAGATAGGGGATCACACCCATGATCTGCTGGGGGATACCACAACCCGATCTGGCGCTCGACAGAAGAACATCACTCAGATAGAAGATCATCTCCCATAAAAAGGTGGTCACGATGATACCGGAACCCTATCTGGTATAACTCGCGATGTAGGGGATCGAACCGATGATGCCACAACCCTACCGAAACCACGTGCGGATTAGGGGATCTCATAACCAATGATACTGCAACCCTACTATAACATGATGCTGAGTAGGGGATCGTATATCCGACGATGCCACAACCATACTGAGCACGACCCACTGTATAGGGGATCATATGCCCGATGATGCCACAAACCCTACGGGGTTAACCTGCTAGATAGGGGATCGCCGCCCATGAATAAGCGGTCACAACGATACCAAGAACCCGATCAAGGGAAAAGATGCTAGAGGATCCCGCTCCGGGCCCACCGGAGGGATGCCACAACTCTAACAGTCTAAACATCCCATCGATAGGATCACAAACCTATACAAAGGTTGTGATGCCACACGAACCCTCGTGGGAATGAACCAAGGGAGTACCCTCAACCACTGCTGGTCCAAAATGGCGCTAACCCGAGCGACCCACAACAACGCCACACTGCGCACCTCCAAGGCCAATGCCGAGGCCACCATCGCGTTCTACGCGGAAAAACATACAGGATAGGCTATTTACTCGCCCGAAATAGAGCACCGGTGAAAAATGCACTATTCATCGTAGCTAGCTCGTGTGGGGCCCACACAACGATCCCAAAACCCATCAAGAGAATCATACCACAACGATACCCTCATAAAAACACGCTAAATCGACTACTCGCTCGTCTGAAACGAACACCCGGTGAAATATGTACTATTCTCGAAGCCAACTTGGGTGGGGCCCACGCCTCGATTCCGAATCTCACCAAACAGATCGCACCGTTGTGATCCTCTCGAAAAAACACACAGGATCGACTAATCATCCGCCAAAATCGGACTCCTGGTGCGAAAGCTACGTTTCTCCGCAAACGCCAAAACCCGGCCTCGTGGGGCCCGCACCCCATTCTTAGTCCCAACACCCGGAAACCATCTCAAAATTCCATCGTACCATCAGGGTCACAACGCCACTGATGGCACGTCAAACGGACACTCCAGGCAAAAGTTATGGCCGGTCAAAGTCGAATAATAATTAAAATATTATTATTATTCGACCTTTCGTGACCCTGGGTCACGGACCCAACCCGAAAGAAACCCGAACCTATCCCAATAGGTCCGTCTCAATCCCAGGGTCACATCGCCGGATATGGCGTGCAAATCGTACCTTTGGATTACACAAAATGGGGGTTTTTAGAACCCCCGGGGAAAATTGGACCGGACCGGCCGGCCCGCGCCGGCCGGCGGCCCTCCGTCGTACCGCAGTCCGTGCCGCCGCGCTGGGCGGTGCACCGCCACACACCTGGCGGCCGCCGCCGCCTCATCGGGCCGGCCCGCCGTGTCCGGCCACCATCCACCGGCGCCGGTGCCGCCTCGCCGGTGCCGCGCCGTCGGATCTTCCGCGGACCGCCGGGAGCTCCCCGACGGTCCGTTTTGCGATCTGGAGGCGTCTTCACAACCCTCGGGTCCCGATCTACACTTCTATGACTTCAATTTGCAAGAAAACGTAGCAAAAACAGGATCGGGGGTTAAAACTCAAATCCGCATACCTCGCGGGCGAAACGCTGACGTTCTGCCTTAGATCCGCAGTCCAGAGCTTCCGATGCGCACTCCTGGAACGTCCGCTGTCGAAATCCGAGCTTGTGGATGCTTCGTTTGCTCGATTCGGCGGATCAGCGGTTAAGAATGGCGAATAACGCCGAGAAGAAATTCAAAGGAGGGGGGTGTTGATATTTATATCAGGCGCCCGCCGGCGCCAAACCCGCCTCAGACCCGACGCCCGATGCGAACAAAGGTAATGTCACCCCTAGGGTAAACACGCCGTTCTGAACGCAATGGCGGACTCAGATTTGTGATCCGAGGCTCCTTTCAGAAGTTATTCGAGCCGACGCTCACACACTAACTTCTCCATTTAATTACGAAAACGCCCCTGGTGTCGTTTCTCACCGCAGGCCCGCGCCCGCAAAGTTTACACCTCACCTGGGGTAAACGACACGTTTCGGACGCAACCGTGCCCTCAGATTCTCGATCTGAGCTACCATTTAGGAGATATCACACCCCCACCACATGCATATTATAAAAATACTTAATATTTTTATAAAATTTATTCCGGGCACACCGGGCCACGGAATCACACACCATCTTCGTGCCTAGCTCTGGAATTATTCGTAGAAATATTCCAAAGTCTAACAGGGCCAAAAACATGATTCGCTACATCCCCCCCCCCTCCTTAGAAATTTTCATCCCCGAAAATCCCTAAGCTCAAGGGAAGTGACCGGACTCTCAACTGGGTCTCGCACACCAGCGAGTTCAACCACAAATGCCCATACCTGAACACATAAGTCAGAGAAACTCATCCACCACACCTCGATACTATCTGCTTTGGGTGACACTGACTCGCCCGCACGGTTTTAATCGTGTCACAAAAATGAGTCTCGGTGGGGGAAGGATCCCTCTTTCTTACGCATTCGAAGCACGCCAAACAACACCCACCCAGGGTCTTACCAATGCCCTGCACAAAACTCGAACAAGCAACCAAAATGAAAGTTACCACTAAATAGTGTCTATCAAACTACTGTGGAAAGTAAAAAAGACACAAGGCGTACCTCTATCCATCCGCGGAGCCTTTGGGTCAATAGCCTCCAGGCCATGCAGCTGTCCTCGCCCTCGGCCACCAACTCCCTGAGCTTGGCGTGGACGACCAGGGGGTGGGGGTGGTGGCAACTGATACCGCCTACCACCTCCTCTTGCTGCACCCACTTTGCTGCCTCGTACGCCGCCCTGTGGACCTCCTTGCTCGAGACGCTACCTTTGCCAAGGCAGTCCATCGACCGACTCCCTCTCAGCAGCACGTCGGGTCGGACAATCTCTAGCAATATGTCCCCGACCATCGCAAGAATAACACCGCCTCTCCTACAGCTGACCAAAACTGGCCTGTGAGCCCTGAGCCTTAGATCCTCCATCCTGGGGTCGCCTCCTGAAACGTCGGCCACGTCCAAACCCCTGAGTCTGTCGTCGACTACCAGATGCCGATCCGACTGACGAAGTCTCAGCTCTCACGTTCCCAGCACTAACAGGGGGAATCTGCTCAGCCAGAAAGCTCTCCACCACCAATGCTCGCTCCAACACTCCAACATAGGTGGGCAGGAACAAGGAAACCACATCTGCTCGGATGTCCCTTCGTAAACCCTTCTCGAAGGTCCGAGCCCTAATGAACGGGTCTCAAACCATATCCAGGGAGTAGCGCAATAGGTTTGTAAACCTCACTGAGTACTCCGACACAGTCAGACCCTCCTGCCGAAGCTGTAGAAGCTCCTGAATCCTCACTGACCTCACCGTCACCAGATAGAACTCCTCCCTGAAGAGCCGCTCAAACTCTGCCTACGTGAGCATCTCCTCATCATGGTATTGAATCACCAAACTCCACCATCGCCCGACTGAACCATGAAGAAGGCTCGCCGCTAGGACCAACATCTGACCAGGAGGTGTCCTCACAAGGCGGAAAACTCAGGTGACTGCCTCAAGCTAGTCATTAGCTACCTGGGGGTCTGGATCACCCCGAAACCTCAGAGGTCGCTGCCTCTGGAACTCGTGCAGTGCACTCAACCTGTGTGCAACCTCATCCTGCACTGCCGGCACAACCAACTGCTCGACAGGTGGTGGCTCAACTGGCGGACCACCTGGAGGTCCAGCCTCAGAACCTGCGCCCTGGTCCACAGCCTCTGGAAGGGGCAGATCATCACCACAATCCTGATGTAGAACCCTCGCTGGCTGTCGTCGTGTAGGCATCCTGAAATACATTCAAGATGCACCACAATCAAAGAGTATATCTGGAGAGATGACTCAAGAAGGACAAGGAAAAACCCAAAAACCCAGTCCTATATTATGTATGTACCATTATGTCCCTACGACTAGTGTACGAATGTCCCGAGTCAAAAGGAAGGTTTTTAAAGTCCTGGTGTATGAATACGTCGGCCACCGCACCAACACTGGAGTCTCTGGCCTGAAAGCTGAACTCAAAACATCCTAACACTACCGCTATGCAACCCAAACCAAACTCATAGCTAGACTAGCTACGCTCTGAGATCCCAAAGGGGGAACCTCCTCTGATACCACTCTGTCATGACCTGACCCAACGGGGCTCGAGCCGCGACTCCCCAAGCCCACCTCCAAGGCCAGAGGCTAGCGTCCAGCGCTGAGTAGGCTATCACACACATGGAAGGCATTATCCTAAGGTACCTATACACACGCACCCACATACACCTCCATGAAACAGTGTAGAGATATATAAAACTGAAAGAAAATGCGTGCATACACTATCCCATAACCAGAGTACAACAGAAGTACAAAAGGCAAAATAGGGCCCACCAAAAGTAAACTACAAAAGTGCATCCAACCTTCTCTGAAGAAGGGGAACACTTCCACAAACACCCGCCAGAAGGCTCCCTCGACACTGCACCAGCAAACACCCCGGTCAGTCTCGCTCACTCAGCTCCACCTACTCCGGGTCCTCCTAGGACTCCATCGAAAGGCCTGTGGTCTGCACAAGACACAAACATGTTTGGGCAACGCCCGTGCAGGGGTGAGTATAAACATACTCAGTAGGCACCACAAAAACCCAAAACCAAAGAGAGAAACTGAAAGGAAACAGTCCGCTCATCCCAGCCAGAGGGAACCCAGATGAGAGAGAAACTCCATCTCGTGACCATCCTCGGCTAAACACAACTCATCAGCTCAGCTCAGGTGTATGACCATACATACACCTTGAACAATCTGGATATAATCAGCTCACGCAACAAGCCACATGAGGTACCAACCTCATCACCAGCAACTATCCACAACCAGGAGAGTACACCACACGAACACTGTCATCCCAAATGACACTCATCCGAGAGATTAACTCCATCAGGTTTCTTACAAACCTCTCAGACGCTCACCCAAGAGATCACGCTCATCAGATAGCATCACTGAGTAAAACTCGCCGAAACAACATAACCACCCAACTCCTCGGATAGGGGATCACTCCTAGGGTCCTCTAGGGGATACCAAAACAAACTCTGGTAGACGAAGATCTCACAGATAGGGGATCACTCCCAGGATCCGCTGGGGGATACCACAACCCAATCTGGCATTCATAGTTCTCACAGATAGGGGATCACACCCAGGATCCGCTGGGGGATACCACAACCCGATCTGGCGCTCGACAGAAGCACATCACTCAAATAGAGGATCATCGCCCATAAAAAGGTGGTCACGACGATACCGGAACCCTATCTGGTATAACTTGCGATGTAGGGGATCGAACCGACGATGCCGCAACCCTACCGAAACCACGCGCTGAGTAGGGGATCACATAACCAACGATAACGCAACCCTACTATAACATGATGATGAGTAGGGGATCGTATACCCGACGATGCCACAACCCTACTGAGCACAGCCCACTGCATAGGGGATCATATGCCTGATGATGCCACAAACCCTACGGGGTTAACCTACTAGATAGGAGATCGCCTCCCATGAATAAGCGGTCACAACGATACCAAGAACCCAATCTAGGGAAAAGATGCTAGAGGATCCCGCTCCAGGCCCACCAGAGGGATGTCACAACTCTAATAGTTTAAACAACCCATCGAGAGGATCACAAACCTATACAAAGGTTGTGATGCCACATGAACCCTCGTGGGAACAAACTAAGGGAGTACCCTCAACCACTGCAGGTCCAAAACGTCGCTAACCCGAGCGACCCACAACAACGCCACACTGCGCACCTCCAAGGCCAATGCCAAGGCCACCATCGCGTTCTACGCGAAAAAACACGCAGGATAGGCTGTTTACTCGCCCGAAACGGAGCACCGGTGAAAAATGCACTATTCACCATAGCTAGCTCGTGCGGGGCCCACACAACGATCCCAAAACCCATCGAGCGAATCATACCACTGTGATCCCCTCAAAAAAACAAGCAGAATCGACTACTCGCTCGTCCGAAATGGACACCTGGTGAAAAATGTACTATTCCCCGAAGCCAGCTTGGGTGGGGCCCACGACTCGATTCCGAATCTCACCAAACGGATCACACCGTTGCGATCCTCTCGGAAAAACACACAGGTTCGACTAATCATCTGCCAAAATCGGACTCCTGGTGCGAAAGCTGTGTTTCTCCGCAAACGCCAAAACCCGGCCTCGTGGGGCCCGCACCCCATTCTTAGTCCCAACACCCGAAAACCATCTCAAGAAGTCCATCGTAACAACAGGGTCACAACGCCATTAACGACACGTCAAACAGACACTCCAGACAAAAGTTATGGCCGATCAAAATCGAATAATAATTAAAATATTATTATTATTCGACGTTTCATGACCCCGGGTCACGGACCCAGCCCGAAAAAAACTCGAACCTATTCCAATAGGTCCGTCTCAATCCCAGGGTCGCGTCGCCGCAAACGGCGCGCGAATCGGACCTTTGGATTACACAAAACGGGGATTTTTAAAACCCCCGGTCAAAATTGGACCGGACCGGCCCCACATGGCCCGTCCGGCTAACCCGAACCGCCCCCCCCCCCCGGCCGGTCCGGCTGCCGCCGCCGCCGGCCCGCGCCGGCCGACGACCCTCCGCCGTACCGAGGCCCGCACCGCCGCGCCGGGCGGCGCGCCGCCGCCGCCTCACCGGGCCGACCCGCCGTGGCCGGCCGCCATCTGCCGGTGCCGGCGCCGTCGTGCTGGAGCCGCGCCGACGGATCTTCCGCAGACCACTGGGAGCTCCCCGACGGTCCGTTTTGCGATCCTAAGGCGTCTGCTCGACCCTCGGGTCCCGATCTACACTGCTACGGCTTTAATTTGCAAGAAAACGCAGCAAAAACGGGATCGAGGGTTAAAACTCAAATCCAGCTACCTTGCGGGCGAAACGCCGACGTTCTGCCTTAGATCCGTGCTCCAGAGCTTCTGCTGCATGCTCCTAGAACATCCGCCGTCGAAATCTGAGCTCGTGGGCGCTTCGTTTGCTCGATTCCGCGGATCGGCGGTGAAGAACGGCGAAGAATGCCGCCCGCCGACGCCAAATGAGGGGGGTGCTGATATTTATATCAGCCGTCCGCCGGCGCCAAACCCGCCTCAGACCCGACGCCCGATGCAAACAAAGGTAAGGTCACCCCTAGGGTAAACGTGCCGTTATGAACGCAATGGTGGACTCAGATTTGCGATCTGAGGCTCCGTTAAAAAGTTATTCGAGCCGACACTCGCACACTAACTTCTCCATTTAATTACGAAAACGCCCCTGGTGGCGTTTCTCACCGCAGGCCCGCGCCAGCAAAGTTTACACCTCACCTAGGGTAAACGGCACGTTACGGACACAATAGTGCCCTTGGATTCCCAATCTGAGCTACCGTTTAGGAGATATCACACCCCCGCCACGTGCATAGTATAAAAATACTTAATATTTTTATAAAATTTATTCCGGGCACACCGGGCCACAGAATCGCACGCTGTCTTTGTTCCTAGCTCTGGAATTATTTTTAGAAATATTCCAAAGTCTGACAGGGCCAAAAACCCGAGTCGCTACAATAATACTCAGATATACTCATAACATACACCAAATATCAACTAAGAATCAACCATACTACCATGAAAAGGATTCTTCTTAGGGATTCAAGGTAATTCTCATTTGGGAGAAGTCTCTCCATGAGACATGCTATCACTATTGGTGCTCATCTAAGAGGTCGTGCTAATCAAGCCTCATGAAAAGTTACTTGCTAGAACTCTGAAGATCTCAATACAAAAATAGGAGATCTCACCCATGGCCTATGGGGTATAATGGACCCTACCTAGAATAACCTGCTAATTAGGGGATCATACACCCCCATTAGTTGGTCATAATGATTCCTCAAACCTCATAAAGGGAAGGTGACAAAATGATAGAGGATCACACCTCGAGTCACATAGAGGGATTCTAGAACTCTATTAGAGACTAATCCCTTAGAGGGGATCACATCCTATGTTCAACACATAATGCCTCACTATACCTTCATGAGAATGAACAAAGGGAAACATACCCAAATGAAACTGGTCCACACTAAAGAGTTTGGGGGCCTCAACTTTCCTTGGAAAAAGTACATGACATGTCTTGTCTTCCTTGGGTCTACCTATGTTATTCCATCCCACATGGAATGTCTTTTTTTATATACACGATTTGTACTATGAGTAAATTGTGTGTAGGGGTTGAACCGACACATGGTGTTTACTGCTTGACCAAGTCCATGTACATTATCCCATGCCTACACACTTCAACCCATGCCATTGTAATCTAGTTGTTCCCATGTGCCTGATTGTTTTTGTGCCCATAAACCCCTAGGGTACACGTCGAGCCTCCATCCATGGGTCACACAACATGTGATATTTTTCTTTGAACATGAACTGTAGCAATGCAAGAGAGGACTAAATGGTGTGTGTTCTTTGAATTACATGACATGCAGTTAAGATTTCTCCAGAAATCTAGAACCATCATGCATCTTCTGCTCACACCACCACCACCATCGATTCCACCACTAGATCTACCGATAGTCATGGATCTAGGATTTTACAAGCCTGTTTATAATCAGTGATTAGATTTTAGCCATATAATATGATTAAGAAAACACCTCTCACTATTAGAAAATTCGAAATTTGCAGTAGGTTTTTAGCGGCAGTTTTCAAATATGCCACTACATATTTCATCATCATTTTTTAAGTGGTGGTTTTTAAAAAACCATATGTAAATATTTTTTAATATTTTCAAGTTTTTATATTTATTTTTAATGATATTTTTTAAAAAACTGCTACAAATTTGAAGTGGTTTTTTAAAAAACAATTGCTAAAATAAGTAAATAAAAATAATTTAAAAAACACATTTCTGTATTAAATGACCATAAATTTTGATTCAGGTGTCAATTTTAGCTTCACAACCATCCAGGTCGAAGATTATGAATGAGATACAATGAATTTAGATAATAATTTAGTTATGATTAATAGAATAAAATTTATTACAATTTTAAAAGAACATGAAAAGCAAACTTAAACTTCAAATGT
Source organism: Viscum album (assembly GCA_963277665.1). NCBI lineage: Eukaryota > Viridiplantae > Streptophyta > Magnoliopsida > Santalales > Viscaceae > Viscum > Viscum album. Next base: position 500,927,728 of record OY728140.1, read on the forward strand.
CCATAATTATTGATCTGTTGTCCATTTGAGCTCTACCATATATGAAATTGAAGCCAATGATGAGTTATACATTGTTTTGATTAGGAGGGGGGGTCAGTCATTGTTTTTTAGAGGTAAAAAAAGGATCAGAAGGCCTCCAAAACTGATTTTTTTGTTTGGATACCTAGATTTTTGAGCATTCGATGCACTTTTAGCTTCATTTAAGAGTGTCTTCATATGAATATTGAATCATCTATGATTTTATTCTATGGATTTACATTTCTATTGATTTTATGGTGTTGTAATTATTGTAGTTTTCCCTCTTTTGGTGATTTATTACCTATTAAATATATATAATTTTTTTTATTTCTATATATTTATGAATATTTATTTACAATTTATACATATTTATCAATAATTATTTAAAAATTATATATGATTGCATCTATGTATATATATATATATATATTTGAATATTAGTCTATATTTATCTCTATTTATCTCTCTTTATATATATTTATATATATGATGCCAGTATATATATTTATATGCATTCTGTTGGTTGGTGTGTGTCCTTGTATCTTTATGCTTGTTTTTTATGCATTTATGTAAATTTAATTGTATTTTATATTTTTTAAAAACTGTATTTAAATAAATAAATTTATAATTAAATTTATTTAATATTTAATATTTATTCATTTATTATTTACTATTAACTTATTATTAATTTATTACTTATTTATTTTATATTTATTAATAACTTATTATTAACTTACTTTTTATTAATTAATTATTTTTTATTATATATTATTATATACTACAACATATTATTTATTATTTAATATTTATTTATTTACTACTTAGGATTTATTTATTATTTTCTATATATTATTTATTCATTTTTTATTATCATTATAATTTTTTATTATCATTATAATTTTTTATTTAATTTTTATTATTTTTTATTTATTAATTTTTTATTTCATATTTATTTTTTATGTATTATTTGTGTTTTATTAATTATTAATTATTAATTATTAATAATTAACTTTATTATTTATTATTATTTTTTAATATTATTATTTATGTATACATATTTATATGTATTTATGTGTATATATATTAGCATATTAAATTCTATTTACTTACCACATGAAGAGCTTGCTGGAGTGGTAAAGTCTTTATAGAATAACCAAGAGGCAAAGAGTTTAAATATCACCCAATACATATATATGACGAGTTTACGCATGATATGCATGGAATATGCATGACCGTGCAATGATAATCTATTGGGAATTGGTTGAACCACCAACCGAAGAAAATACTGGTGATGAATGTATGAAGAATGGGAGAAGAAATGAACAAGAAAAACAAGAGGAACTAATCTCAGATGTTATTTGGGTTGGCCTCGATTCATTTCCATTAGAACAATGTATAAAGAACCAATAAGCAAACAATAATAAATTCCAAAATCCCCGGAAGATAAACCCACAACTATGAAACATGATTGACCCGCAAATAATTTTTTTTGGTGGATTTGATTCATGTTCATCATGGGATAAAAAAACAGGGATTAAACCAATGAAAAAAATTCCCTACCTCATGTTTGGATCAATCACTAACAAAGAATGGATCTATAACACATTCGTTGGTGAGATCCGCAAGCTCGAATTTGTACACAAATTTCCAATCCACAATCCATCGTTGATCAACCAATAATACTCCTCCAATGACCCTCTCTCAACACCTAGGGTTATGTAGAAAACCCTAGGGATTTTTTACAAAGGTTGTTATATAGGAGCATATTAGGTTAGGTTTTAATTATAATAATTAAATAAATATATAGATTAATTTAATTAATATTCCACCCACGATGGAGCTAAAGACAGACACCTAACATGTACAAAGATTATGTCACTCTGAAGGTAAAACCCATGTTACAGATTTAATGGGGACCTCAAATTTCCTATTTGATACTTCATTCAGAAGTTATTCTATTATTTCAGAAAAATTACATGTGCATGATATAATATTATTTAATAATTTTATTATATCAACATCGAGCCTTCCCTGGCCTCAGAATCTCATATTGACTCAGCACCTAACTCCAAAAATATTTTTGAAAATATTTTAAATTTTTAAAAGGAAAATATAGAGTTATTACATTCTTCCCACCTCATGGATTTTTTTCCCAAAAAGAAAAAAGCCTTCTAAAAAAGATGAGTGAACTGAGATTGCATCTGGTTGTCCCATTACCAAGCTATCTCTTGAAGATTCTCATTCTACCATTGGTCATGCACCAAGGTAATCACTCACCCATGAAGGATCTTCTCTTATCGATCCTTGATCTTTACCAGTACTCTAAAAAAGTATCTCCATCCTGAATGTCCATCTTTCCATAACCGATAACATATGAAGAGTCATGAACATACCTTCTCATTTGAAACATGTTGAAGATGTCGTGTACCTGGTCTAACTATGGGGTTAAGGATAAGTAGTATACCACTTCACGAAACCTATATCATATCTGGAAAGGGCCAATGAATCTCAGATATAACTTGTAGCCCCAACCAAATATCCTCAATCCACGTCATGGTGAGACCTTGAATAACACATGGTCTCCTTCCTAAAACTCCAAAGGCCTTCATTGTTGGCCCATATAAGATTTATGACGGCTCTGGGTAGTCCTCATCATATCCATTATGATCTATACCTTCTATGTCATCGCTTGTACCAATTCTAGGACCATGAATACCGACTCACCTGGATTAGTCCAACATATGGGTGACCTAAAGGATATCCCATACAAGTTCTTGAATAGTTCCATACTAATGGTGGAATGTTAGCTATTTTTCTATGAAAATCCCATCATGGGAAGGTGATTCTCCCAACCATGGAAAAGTATAACCTGTAAGACCGTAATATTTCCTCTAGAATCTGAATAGAACTCTTAGTCTGGACATCATTATGGAGGTGAAACTCAATTCTCAGATGAAATAGAGTCCCGAAGGCATCCTACAATCCTCTCCACAATTGTTATATGAAGCAAGCATCATATTCTGAAATGATCTTCGAGGGAACTCTGTGAAGCCAAACTATCTCCCGCATTTAAAGGCATCCCAATATCTCCACTAAAATTTCTTTAGAATATCCTAATGAAACATCACTGGTACCATCATCCATCCTCTAAAAAGGATGATGTTGTCCCCAACTTTAAAAAATACATCAGGATAACATTTTTTGGATATCTGAATATGTAATGTCTCACAACCAATATCAACAAGATGATCCAATCTAACACATCGTAGAAGTGGTTTGGTATCAATGATCAACTAGAGGTAAGATAAACCATCCTCATCCACTAAGGAAAACTGCAATGAGTATAAATACTCTGAAACCTCAATCAACAATGGAAAACAAGATCTCATACCGAGAGAATCTTCCACCATGCTGCCCTTCCTGGGAGTATAGACTATCTCAAAGTCATAATTCTATAGAAACTCTTACCAACACATTTTTTCAAGTTAAGATACTTCAATGAGAAGATATTCTTGAGAATATTTTGGTCATAATATATGATAAACCTCTCAACCATAAGGTAGTGTCACAACATATTCATGGCAGAGACTACCACTACCATCTCTAGATTGTGGGTTGTATAGTTCTACTCATGCGATCTTATCTTTTGGGACCCATAGGCAATCACCGCCTATCTCTACATCAGGACACACCTAATAATTTCCCCAAAGATATCAAAGAACACTACGTACTTAACACTCTCTTATAGAAGTCTCAAGATAGGAAGGATTTTCAACCTCTGCCGCAACTCCTAGAAAGCATGCTAGAACCTTTATATCCACACGAAGGGCTGCCCCTTCTGAGTTAAAGAAGTCAAGTGTGATGATATCCTAGGGAAATTGGGAATGAATATCCTCTAGTAACTTTCAAACACATATAATCTCCATAACTCCATTACACTCTTGGATGGATCCCAAGCTAACACTGACTCATCTTTCACTGGGTCAATTGATATACTCTCTGCTAAGATGACATGTCCTAGATAGTAGACCTCCCAAATTATGAACTAAAACTTTTCGAGAATCCCATAAACATGGTTCTCTCATAGTATGTCTTGGACCATCCTTATGTAACTCATGTGATCCTCCTTGGAAACCGAGTACACTAGAATGTCATCGGTGAAGACCACCAAAAACCGATCTAAGAAAAGATGAGAGATCTGGTTCATGAGTCCCATAAAAACCACTGGGTTTCCCATCATACTTAAAATAATCACCAAGTACCCATAATGAATTTATTGACATTAAAGTTACATATTTAGTATATCCACATCTGGTACTCAATGCTGGTGATAACTTGATCTGAGGTAAATCTTTGAGAACAACCTCACCCCTCTCGATTGGTCGAAGAGGCCATCAATCCCTGGTAGTGGATACTTATTATTCATAGTCACCTGGTTCAGGAGACAATAATATACACACAACAATAAGTTCCTATCCACCTTCTTGGTGAACAAAACTAGGGCTACCTTAGAGGAGACACTAGGTTTGATAAATTACTTCCTCTACAAGTCCTCAAAATACACCTTCATCTCATGAATCACTACAGAATCAATTTGATATGATGGTTTAGATACCAAGGAAGTCCCTAGGTTCATGTATATGGATAATTCTATCTCTTTGTGGGGAGTTAATCATGACACATTCTCAGGTTAGAAGTCTCATACTCCACCGCCACTATAGGATGTTGGAATATCACAATATCCACTACTTAAAGGGTAATACTATCCAAATGATGAGTAATAGGCCATATCCTCATGTGTATGATACCATCCTTCTCTACCCAAGTTTCCCTGTCATCCATGAAGGAAATCATCATTACATCACAACTAACACACTGTATCCTCCACCTAAAATATTCAATCTTGACATGGACTATGGTTATATATTTATACCTAAGATGATGTCATAATATAGAATCATTTATTTAAAGATATCCCATACAATGATTTCTCCATCAAGAGTCAGATCACACTATTGGTAAAAGAGCATGATCACTAAATCCCCTCCAGTGGGTGTCTCTAAGTGTAAGGATCAAGCGAATAACTCAACCAAAATCTCTATGTTTTGAATAAGAGAAGTGAAAAAGTGTCTTTCACCCATGTCTATAAAGTAATTTATCTAAAGAAAAGAAGAAAAATATCATACATCTAATAACCCCTTAAAACTCTAGGTCATAGGTCTCCATGGACTACATCTATCCTCATCCCTAACCACCAGCTCCCTGATCTGAGGGCGATGGTGGAAACAAGTCAAATAATATTCCACATCTAGCTAATCTCCATTCTATCATGATACATCTACTACACTACATACCTCCCTACTCATTATTCAGTCTCTGCCTAGGTATTCCATTGACCGTCTCTTTGTTATCTACATGGCGGTTCAGAAAATCCCACACGCGATGTCACTGGCCATCACAATTGAAACACCACCTCTCTAAGCTAACTGGACCCATCATAAGAGCCCTGAACCATATACCCTATACCCTTAGATAGTATCTTGAAGATTCTATCATGATATAATCCCCATGTCTACTATTAGCTACTAACTATAGAGGTTTTAGATTTTATGTCTCAACAGCTGGAACTAACTATTAACTTCTTCTCACCCTTAAATCTATTTACTACCAAAGCCCACTCAAGAACTCCAAAATAGTTAGGAATGAAAATATATATCACTATAGTTTGGAAATCTCATCATATGAATTTATCAAAGTTCTATGCTCAAAATAATGGATCACATACCATATCCATAGAGTATCATGAGAGGTTGGTGAACCTTGATGAATACTCTTCCATGGTCATGATGCCTTGATGAATCTATAAAAGATTCTATATGTGGACCACTAAAAATGTGGAGTGATAGAAATACTCCATAAATATATGCTAAAATTTTGAAAAAGAGAGATATATCCCATCTTGTGTCAAAGTCACGAGACTCCACCATCACACTACAGATCCCTAAAGAGGAATTTATGCTAGGACCACCATCTGGTATAGAGTTTTCCTCACAAGGCAGAAAACTTGGGTAACTACCTCTAGCCAGTCCTCAATTTTTGGGGGTTATATCTCACCCCAAAACCTAATAGGTTGTTGCATATGAAACTCATGAAGTGTGATCTACTTTTTTACACCCTATACTAGTAATATTGGTGCAACCTACTTCCCAATGGGTATTGGAAAGATTGGAAAACCACCCAGAGGTACCATATTTTTTACAAGACATCATACCGAAGCCTTGCCACAATATGGACCATTATCATAATCCCACTATGGAATCCCAACTGGCTATCATCATAGAGGAATCCAAAAATAAGATGAATTTGTACCATGTTTAAAGAGTATATCTATGGAGCTAACTCAAGAAGGAATTAAAAACCAAAACCCATTCCTATATGTTGAATATACCAATGTTTTTTCCCTATAAACAATGAATACATGTATCAAGTCAATAAATAGTTTTTTAGAGTTATAGTGAACATATATATCAACAAATACACTAATATTGGATTTTCTAGCCTGAGAGGTAAAGTGAAAACACCTTAACATTGTTTCCATAGATTTAAAACAAATCCTCACAGCTATACAACCCCATACTCTAGTCTAAAGATAAAACATGATATGTTACCACTATTTCATGACTCAACCAAATGAGGCCCACCTTTATGGAGGTAAACCAATGGTTACACCCTAAGAACACTATCAATAGGCCAGGGGCTGACGACCAACACCGAGTGGTCATATCACACAGATGGGGGGCCTTAACCTAAGGTATCTATGCACACACACACATATCCAAATACCCATACAATGAAAAAGGTAAAACATAATTGATACCATAATGTATGAATAACATCTATCCCACATTAGAGAATGAAAAAGTACTGAAAATCATAAAGGTCCAAATACAAGCCCACCCAAAACTGATAAAGAGTTCAACTATCTAAGAAGGAGGGAACTACTGATAAAAAAACACCTAGCATGTACTATGGTATGTTTATCCCACTATGCTCTGCCTTCTCCTAGTCCTCCCAGGCATTCGTCAAAAGATGTGTTGTCTTCATAACACATGACATGTGTGGGAAGAGCCAATGCAGGGGTGAGTATAATAATACCCAGTAGGATAACTAAAAATAACCAAACATACAACATCAATAGAGTAGTAATCTCATAAACACATAGGTATTTCAATCAGAATATGAGAAATAGAATTAATAAGTAGGGGTTAATATGCCCATGTAAGTTGGTCATGACTATTCCTCAAACCCTAACTAGGGAAGGTGATTAAATGATTGAGAATCACACCCCGAGCCACATAGATGGATTTCCGAACTCTATTTGAGACTAATCCCATAGAGGGGATCACATCCTATTTTAAAGACTTAATGTCTAACTATACCCTCATGGGAATGAACAAAGGGAAATATACCCAATTGAAACAAGTCCCCACTAAAGAATTGTAGGTTCTTAACTTTACCTATAAAAAGAACACAAAAAGAGTTGTAGGGCCTCAAATTTCCATAGAAAAAGAATATGATATGTAATAGGGGTACATGGTGTGTCTTTTCATCCCTAGGTCTGGCTGTATCTCACTATCTCACACATCATGTCCTTCTCCATATACACGGTGTATACTAGGAGTACATGGTGTGTAGAGGTCATGATAGCTCTTGATGCATGCCACCCAATAGAGTCTATGTACATTATACCATGCATATGTACTTTATTCCATGATCATGTACTCTAGCCATTCCCATGTACCTAGTCGTGTCTATTTATCTGACCGTGCCCATTTACTTTGGTCCTACTCGTGTGCTTGGTTGTGTCTATAACAACCCTGCTCTTTATTACACACTTAAACATATTTTATTACATAAAACCTTAACTTAATAAAACATATAATATAGATAGTTCTAGTGTATTTTGGGATTAGGAACATTACATAATAACTTAAAACATGAAATGCACATCTTTATTGAAAACTTGATTTACATGACCACAACATTCCTTTGTACTTAGCATTGCATGTGATAACCTAAGGACATGCATTAGAAAAGGGTGAGATATAAATCCAAATACGGGAGTAAAAAAAGAATAACACGAATAATACATTACATGTTAGGAAATATTCATATCAATGTACCATAAGAGAAATGTAACATCCCGAGATTTTATGAAAAATATTCTTTTTAATTTCATTAATGTCTTGTGTTGTACGCTACACCAAAAGGATCTTGCACAACACGCATCCTTGACTTGCCTTGCATTACACGCAATCGCTACCTTCCTCGATAGCATGTGTAGTACGCAATACCGAGTTTCACTAAACAACGATATGCTATTAAAATATTATTAAAACTAGCCGTTATGAATAGTAATAACCACCTTTTAAAATTTTAGAAATTTTATCTCTCAAAATGGACTTCATTTTTGGATTCGGAATATCGAAATTAGCTTAGGGTGAAATTTTGGTACCTTTCGGATAACTTTCATATTCGGATGAATAGTGAAAATTACTAAATTTTACTTAAAAACAACTTTTTTAATCGAAATAATTAATAGTGATAAATTATTAATTTTAGTGGTTTTAAAGTATATTTAGAATATATTTTTACAATTTAATACAATGTTTTTCATTGGATGTGATTTCACATTTAAACCAGTTCTAAACAAGTGTCAATCTTTTGATAGTTATTATCTCTTAAGAACACACAATTTGTTTTGACGACGGGAATTAATTTTTAAATTAATTAATGAAACTAATATGTTTTGAATTTGGTAAAATAGACATCATTTTTGAGTTCATAATATCAAATATAGCTTAGGCCTAATTTTTGGTATTTTTCTGGAAACTTTCATTTTTTGATGAATAGTGAAACCACTAAGTGGTAGTAAAAAAATGAATTTTTCATAAAACTTAATTTTACCGCTTCTGTGAGTGGAATTTCAAAAATCCGAGAGACATGGTTGATGTCAGTAAGTATAATGTGGTTCAATGAGATGAAAATAATTTTTGGTGAATAGTAACTTTTTACTTTTTTTACCACGGTTAAAAGTAAAAAGGGTAATTAAGGGTAAAAATGATATTATTATTACCCTAACACATGTCCTAATTCTATTGGATAAGTGTAATTCGTCCAAAAACAACATTAGGAATAAAATATGACCATTTAGGCCCACTTGGATTAGATTAGGACATTTATTTTTAATTTATTTAAAGAAGGGTTAAAATAGTTAAAATCAAAGTTTAATAGGTAAATCATTTTTAATATAGGGTTATACATAAGATAAATTAGACTATAAATACTCATTAGAAAGATAAAAAGATTTCCTACATAATGGTATTTTATTTGTAATTTTTAGACATTAAATAATTTACTTTATTTATGACACAAAGATGATGCAGTAATTATCTTATTAATGAAATATTGACATAATTGATGTTATAAATACCCAAATAAATGAAATTTGAGACTTTTTATGAATTACACTAATTTTCTAGGTTAATATGACATGTTAGTATTGATTTAATTAACTTTTTTTGAACTAATAATTCTGTTATTATTTTCACAAAAATCAATTACTAAATAGTGTCAAAATTGGCATAAAATAGTTTTTAAAACAAATATTATACTATTAATTGTTATTTTATTCCTAAAAAATATAAGTTTCGGCCAAATGAATTAGATAAAGTTATATATATTAATAATAAACAACTTGGGGTTCGTTTGACTTGATATAGTAAGTTTATTAACCTTATAGTGTAAGAAAACAAGAAGACACTGTAAAAGTAAAATTATCTAACTTAAAGTTAAATATAAATGATAAGGTTAAAATAGGAACATAAACTTGTCTAAATTATATTGTATGAGAGTATTTCGACCCATACCCACCTTATCTTAGAAATAAATAAATTTGGAGCTATTTAAAACTGAATTTGGCTTTATAATAAAATAATATTTTTAGTTATTCCAAAGGTGCCCCTCTCCTCCCTTATAAAAGGGAACCCCCTCCCTCTCTTCCTCAAACCACTTTGAGCCTTAAAGCTCGGAAAAACTCTGCCAAATTCTCTTTCCACTTCCCTAGAATCATCCTAGAGGTTATGGTCTTCCTCAAAGACCAATTTTAGTTCCCTAAGAGGAGGTCTCAAAGAGGCGCTTCAAAGAAGAGGTAATTTCCGTTACCGATTCTTTCACCTTTATTTCTTCTTACACTTCTTCTTCTAAGGTTGTTTCATTATGAAGTAATAACATCAGTATCACTAATATACTGATATGTTATTATAAGTATGAAACAACCCTATTTCACCATCTATCCATCCTACGGAAAATGAAATCACCGTGCGTGCGTACGTACGGAATACCGTCTCCACACCGGGGTGTAATCTATTTTCCACCACCACCTTACTTGGATGGGTATAATAGTGTAAATAATAACTATATATGATTATTGTAAAGTGATATTGATTCTGTAATAGTATACATACACTCCAATAAAATTCCACGATCATGGGAACGATATCATCGCTCGTGCGTACGTATGGAATACCGTCTCCACGACGCGATGAGATTCATTCTCAATGATTAACCATTCATGAATGATTATAAAGTATATATAATAAGTAATCATGAAATATATGACATAATAATGATACTGGATTTATGTGTATATATATGTATGTCATCTACTTAATTCCATTCAACTCAATATGGAAACGAAAACAACGTTCATGCGTACGTATGGCCTACCGTCTCCATGAACGGTGTATTTCTTTCCATTTACCGATTTATTATATATATGTATATTATGAATATATATTATATATAAATCATGTTTTATATTATGGAATTAAGTAATCATTATCTAAGTAATCATATGAATAATTACAAGTCAAAACACGGATGACAAATGAAACGATTTTACCCAAAACGCTCTTTAACATGGAATTTACAAAAGAATGGGTAATATAAAGTCATAAGTGAACCATATATGATATCATAACAATGATTATGATTCTGGAATAATTCAATGACATTATTTAAATCATTATACAGGAGGTTCAGACACTTATGAAGCAAATCAGACCTAAGGTAAGGGAAATATCACAATCTCATTTTTATCCGAGATTGTTTATACTTTGGCATTTACTGGGGTGTATTTTATCATCCACATCCATGTTTCCTCAATATGTAATATTTATATCCTTCTACAATAGTTATATCCAATTTTACCCTTCGGTGAGTTTTTAGTAAAAAATATGAAAGGAATCTTTTGTCGTTTTTCGTACGAGGTACTTTTTGACTTTTCTGACAAAAGTACGAGAAGAATGTTTTTTTATATGGCATGAATGGATTTTTAAAACAATATTTCCAAGAATCTTCCTTTACAAGTTTTCAAGTTTATTTTTAGTCAACTTCTTTTAGTTTAGAATTGTATGACATATTAAGAAAGGAAAAGTGTTTTTGAAGTAGAAAGGATATTTTCCTCAAGAATGGAGTTCAAGTATTTTATCAAAATTATTTTTCCATCTAAGATAATATAGGGTTCTGTTTATATCCCTATTATTACATGTATTTGATTATGTTGTGATGGAAATATTTTTATGAATTCCTTTATCTTATATGAATTGTTTTATGATGTCATGTTGTTTAAGAATCCCATTTTTATTACATGGGTTATGCAACGATGTATGATTTAAGATTTTGTGGCACACTTAAGAATGGTATCATTATGAGATGGGTGGGACCTATATCTCCCTCCAATTCATTGGGTAAAGATTTTATATCTCATGAGATAGACATGGATGGAACGGTAGGTTATACCGGTTCAGTGAAACAGGACTGAAACGAGGAATGAACTCGGTTCAGAAATGGACTTTGTCCACTAAGATAGTCTTGGCAATAATTCTTGACTAACAAGAAATTATTATCTATGATTATGTGTGTATGCCACAAAGTTTCATGTTTTATGTTATGATTATTGGGATTCCATTTCACTACTATGATTTATCCCATGTTATGAAATTATGATCTCTTTTGCAGGTTAAGATTTCCAAAAGATATGTTCTTATGAATATGACGTGATTGATATTTCTTTTGTTTACCCTTACTGAGCATTTGAGCTCACCCTTTTATGTTTTCTTTTCCCCAGGACATAAAGAAAGGATTTAGGTTTAAAAAAAAGAATATCTTTATGGGAGATGTTGAAGATCTTTCACCACGATTAGAAGATTATATTCTGAGTTTCCAAAGACACTAAACTATTACGGTCCTTGTGTGTGTGTTTTTGTTATGTACTAAGTATTACTCAAAAGTAATGTAATGTCTATGTACGTTAAGCTTCAGGTCTCTACAGTTGGTATTATAGGAAAGGTTTAGTCAACCTTTGGAAACTAGGATGAGAGAACTTTAGTGAAATCCCAAGAGATATTTCTAAGGTATGTCTAGGGATGTCTCTAAGGTTAAGTATACGTATAGGTTATAGTCCTAGAATTTCGCTAACGATCTTAGAATTTAACCCAAGATGTTAGATATTGAGGTTACTCCCCCTTTTATTATGTTGTTTTCCCTAGCATGATTTTTTCCTCTCACACTATTCTTTTTGGGTTTTAGACGATGGCTGGAACCTGAAGGAACCGTGTTGATAAATGCAATGGACAATGCAATGATTGTCCTCCTGAACAAACAAATGTTATGGGAGATGGAGTGAAAAATCTTATTTCTATACTTACACAAGCTATGAATCATTCTGGACTTCCAAATGAGTAGAGAAAGGAACAATATTCTATTGAGCCCTTCATGAGGCAATGTCCACCTTCTTTCAGTGGGTCTTCTGATCCACTTGTTGCTGAACAATGGATCAGTACCACTGAAAAGATATTTTCAGTTCTTCAATGTTCTGAACATGATGAAGTCATCTTAGCAGTATATCGTTTGGAAGGTGAAGCTGATCAATGGTGGAATCTTATCAAGAATACGAGGCAAAGAGATGAAATTGAGTCCATGGAATGGGATGAGTTCAAGAACTTATTTTTCAATAAGTACTTCCCTTGTATTCTTCGAACAAAGATGGAGAAGAAGTTTCTTGAACTAAAGAAAAAGGATGATGAATCTGTTGGTATATACGAAGAGAATTTTACGAGGCTTGCAAGGTATGCATCTGGATTTATCATCCAACCTGAAAGTAAAGTTGATCGATTCTTCAGTGGATTAAAACCAAATCTTCGAAGGGCATTAGCTATAAGAGACTTCAGTAGCTATGAAGAAATTGTGCGTTGTGCTATCAAGGTAGAAATGGAAGTTGGTGTTACTTATCCATCTCATAGTTTTGACAAGAAACGAAAGATGGAGTTCAAGGAGAAATCTCAGAATAATGGTGAAAAGAAGATGAATGTTTCCTTATGCTCAAAGTGTGGAAAGAAGCATGGTGGAGATTGTCTTAAAGGGACAAGTAAATTTTTCAAATGTGGAAAGGAAGGTCATCGGGCATTTGAATGCCACAGTGATGGGAAGAAGATGTCTAATGATGCAAACAAAGGAAGGGATACACAGAATGAACCTACTACACTTCAATGCTTCAAGTGCAAGGAAATAGGGCATTATGCTAATAAATTCCCTAATCCAAGGGTTAGTGATGATCGACATGAGCAACCACTTAAGGCAACAGACAAAGGGAAGTCACATGCGATCACCATTGGCGATGTTGAATATGACAACGATGTGGTGGAATGATTAAGTGTTTGTGTAATGGGATTCCAAAATAATATTGTATATAGTATCGTGGAATATTGGAATATTTATGTATTGGTATATTGTGGTTTCAATAATTTTATGGTACCAGTAACCATGGAAAGTGATTGAGATATTTTTTAAAAAAAAGATGATATGCGCATAATGAAGGGAAAATGAGAAAATGAAATATTTGACAGTATTCATGAGCTCATGATTGATATAAGGACTAAGTGATATCATGGTTAGAGTATATAGAATTTTGAGGATTTTGGTATGTGGAAAGAGTTAACTTTTAAAAGCATTCATGTTTTCACTAAGGTTCAATGGGTATTCAAGAGAATACATGATTAAGGCCTTTGAATGTTTGGAATGTGACCAACAAGACATATCTTATGATATATGGGGATCAATGATGATATTAAATCTCTGGTAATCGTTTTCACTATATTATGAGAGTGGACTGTAGTATTATGGATAAACCTAAAGATTGGAATGGATTATGTTGGGCATAAGGTAGTATTGTTTGTTTTTTTGATATTATTGATGAGATGTTATAGTAATATAGTTTTAGAAAAAGGACAACCTGCAGGACGGGCGACAACCCATCGCGTCAGACAAGGCCGTGGGAATCGAACCCACAACCGAAGTGCGACTGGCCTTTATCGCCTACCACTGGCCTACAGGAAGACCCTGTTTAGTATAAACTAGTTTTATTATATTAAGCAGTATGATATATGAAGTATAAGTCCATTTTAGGAACCATATATGATTAATCTCACTATAGATGGACTTATGTATTTTTTTGATAACTTTTCTAACCTTTTGTTTGAGACAGATGGAATGACCCATCATTCTATCACATGATCTGATAACACATCACGAATGAAAAATTCAACCTCATTTATTTAAGAGATGAAGTGGAAATTGTCCAAAGAACGACAAACAATGAGACTATACCAAAATCACGAAAGTATTTCTTCTAATTCCAATTTCATCAACTTTAGGGAAATGATCTTGAAAACCAAAAATGTTGTCCTAGTGCTCTTATATTTGATGAATCAGATGGTACATTAGATCATCACAAATTTATGGCTTTGTGATTTCTGGATTTTACATAGCCATGTTCTCTACCACTCTCCATAAGAACATGATGGTTATATTTTTCTTCCATATCCATATTTTCACCTATGTTCTCCTATGTGGAAACCCAGTGATGAGTTAATTTGGGTAACCGTTACATTTCATAATTTAGTTTTTAAAGCCATGTTTTGGCATTCCTTTTTACAATGTGGGTTTCTATTAAAGAAACTTTCGAGTAGTAAACCATTTATAACCCTGACGAATTTCGAGGGCGAAATTCATTTTAAGGGGGGTAGAATGTAACACCCCGAGATTTTATGAAAAATATTCTTTTTAATTTCATTAATGTCTTGTGTTGTACGCTACACCAAAAGGAGCTTTCACAACATGCATCCTTGACTTTCCTTGCATTACACGCAATCGCGACCTTCCTCGATAGCGTGTGTAGTACGCAATACCGAGTTTCACTAAACAACAATATGCTATTAAAATATTATTAAAACTAGCCGTTATGAATAGTAATAAACACCTTTTAAAATTATAGAAATTTTATCTCTCAAAATGGACTTCATTTTTGGATTCGGAATATCGAAATTATCTTAGGGTGAAATTTTGGTACTTTTCGGATAACTTTCATATTCTGATGAATAGTGAAAATTACTAAATTTTAATTAAAAACAACTTTTTTAATCGAAATAATTAATAGTGATAAATTATTAATTTGAGTGGTTTTAATGTATATTTAGAATATATTTTTACAATTTAATACAATGTTGTTCATTGGATGTAATTTCACATTTAAACCAGTTATAAACAAGTGTCAATCTTTTGATAGTTATTATCTCTTAAGAACACGCTATTTGTTTTGACGACAGGAATTAATTTTTAAATTAATTAATGCAACTAATATGTTTTGAATTTGGTAAAATATACATCATTTTTGAGTTCATAATATCAAATATATCTTAGGCCTAATTTTTGGTATTTTTCTGGAAACTTTCATTTTTTGATGAATAGTGAAACCACTAAGTGGTAGTAAAAAAAATGAATTTTTCATAAAACTTAATTTTACCGCTTCTGTGAGTGGAATATAAAAAATCCGAGAGACACGGTTGATGTCAGTAAGTAAAATGTGGTTCAATGAGATGAAAATAATTTTTGGTGAATAATAACTTTTTACTTTTTTTTTACCACGGTTAAAAGTAAATAGGGTAATTAAGGGTAAAAATGATATTATTATTACCATAACACATGTATTAATTCTATTGGATAAGTGTAATTCGACCAAAAACAACCTTTGGAATAAAATATAACCATTTAGGCCCACTTGGATTAGATTAGGACATTTATTATTAATTTATTTAAAGAAGGGTTAAAATATTTAAAATCAATGTTTAATAAGTAAATCATTTTTAATATAGGGTTATACATAAGATAAATTATACTATAAATAATCATTAGAAATCTAAAAATATTTCCTACATAATGGTATTTTATTTGTAATTTTTATACATTAAATAATTTAATTTATTTATGACACAAAGATGATGCAGTAATTATCTTATTAATGAAATATTGACATAATTGATGTTATAAATACCCAAATAAATGAAATTTGAGACTTTTTATGAATTCCACTAATTTTATAGGTTAATATGGCATGTTAGTATTGATTTAATTAACTTTTTTCGAACCAATAATTCTGTTATGATTTCCACAAAAATCAATTACTAAATAGTGTCAAAATTGACATAAAATAGTTTTTAAAACAAATATTATATTATTAATTGTTATTTTATTCCTAAAAAAATCTAAGTTTCGGCCAAATGACTTAGATAAGGTTATATATATTAATAATAAATAACTTGGGGTTCTTTTGGCTTGATATAGTAAGTTTATTAACCTTATAGTGTAAGAAAAAAAGAAGATACGGTAAATGTAAAATTATCTAACTTAAAGTTAAATATATATGATAAGGTTAAAATAGGAACCTAAACTTGTATAAATTATATTGGATGAGAGGATTGCGACCCATCCCCACCTTATCTTCTAAATAAATCAATTTGGAGCTATTTAAAACCGAATTTGGCTTTATAATAAAAAAATATTTTTAGTTATTCCAAAGGTGCCCCTCTCCTCCCTTATAAAAGGGCACCCCCTCCCTCTCTTCCTCAAACCACTTTGAGCCTTCAAGCTCGGCCAACCACTGAAAAATTCTCTTATCCACTTCCCTAGAAACATCCTAGAGGTTTTGGTATTCCTCAAAGACCAATTTTAGTGCCCTAAGAGGAGGTCTCAAAGAGGCGCTTCAAAGAATAGGTAATTTCCGTTACCGATTCTTTCACCTTTATTTATTCTTCCACTTCTTCTTATAAGGTTGTTTCATTATGAAGTAATAACATAAGTATCACTCATATACTGATATGTTATTATAAGTATGAAACAACTCTATTTTACCATCTATCCATCCTACGGAAAACGAAATCACCGCGCGTGCGTACGTACGGAATACCGTCTCCACGCCGTGGTGTAATCTATTTTCCACCACCACCTTACTTGGATGGGTATAATGGTGTAAATAATAACTATATATGATTATTTTAAAGTGATATTGATTCTGTAATAGTAGACATACACTCTAATAAAATTCCACGATCATGGGAACGATATCATCGCTCGTGCGTACGTACAGAATACCGTCTCCACGACGCGATGAGATTCATTCTCAATGATTAACCATTCATGAATGATTATAAAGTATATATAATAAGTAATCATGAAATATATGACATAATAATGATACTGGATTTATGTGTATATATATGTATGTCATCTACTTAATTCCATTCAACTCAATAAGGAAACGGAAACAACGTTCATGCGTACGTACGGCCTACCGTCTCCATGAACGGTGTATTTCTTTCCATTTACTAATTTATTATATATATGTATATTATGAATATATATTATATATAAATAATGTTTTATATTATGGAATTAAGTAATCATGATCTAAGTAATCATATGAATAATTACAAGTCAAAACACGGATGACAAATGAAACGATTTTACCCAAAACGCTCTTTAACATGGAATTTACAAAAGAATGGGTAATATAAAGTCATAAGTGAACCATATATGATATCATAACAATGAGTATGATTATAGAATAATTCAATGACATTATTTAAATCATTATACAGGAGGTTCAGACACTTACGAAGCAAATCGGACCTAAGGTAAGGGAAATATCACAATCTCATTTTTATCCGAGATTGTTTATACTTTGGCATTTACTAGGGTGCATTTTATCATCCACATCCATGTTTCCTAGATATGTAATATTTATATCCTTCTACAATAGTTATATCCAATTTTACCCTTCGGTGAGTTTTTAGTAAAATATATGAAAGGAATCTTTTGTCGTTTTTCGTACGAGGTACTTTTTTGACTTTTCTGACAAAAGTACGAGAAGCATGTTTTTTTATACGACATGAATGGATTTTTAAAACAATATTTCCAAGAATCTTACTTTACAAGTTTTCAAGTTTATTTTTAATCAACTTCTTTTAGTTTAGAATTGTATGACATATTAATAAAGGAAAAGTGTTTTTGAAGTAGAAAGGATATTTTTCTCAAGAATGGAGTTCAAGTGTTTTATCAAAATTATTTTCCATCTAAGATAATATAGAGTTCTGTTTATATCCCTATTATTACATGTATTTGATTATGTTGTGATGGAAATATTTTTATGAATTCCTTTATCTTATATGAATTTTTTTATGATGTCATGTTGTTTAAGAATCCCATTTTTATTACATGGGTTATGCAATGATGTATGATTTAATATTTTGTGGCACACATAAGAATGGTATCATTATGAGATGGGTGGGACCTATATCTCCCTCCAATGAATTGGGTAAAGATTTTATATCTCATGAGATAGACATGGCTGGAACGGTAGGTTATACCGGTTCAGTGAAACAGGACTGAAACGAGGAATGAACTCGGTTCAGAAATGGACTTTGTACACTAAGATAGTCTTGGCAATAAGTCTTGAATAACAAGAAATGATTCTCTATGATTATGTGTGTATGCCACAAATTTTCATGTTTTATGTTATGATTATTGGGATTCCATTTCACTACTATGATTTATCCCATGTTATGAAATTATGATCTCTTTTGCAGGTTAAAATTTCCAAAAGATATGTTCTTATAAATATTATGTGATTTGTATTTCTTTTGTTTACCCTTAATGAGAATTTGAGCTCACCCTTTTATGTTTTCTTTTCCCCAGGACATAAATAAAGGATTTAGGTTTAAAAAAATGAAGATCTTTATGGGATATGTTGAAGATCTTTCACCACGATTAGAAGATTGTATTCCGAGTTTCCAAAGACACTAAACTATTACGGTCCTTGTGTGTGTGTTTTTGTTATGTACTAAGTATTCTGCAAAAGTAATGTAATGTCTATGTACGTTAAGCTCCAGGTCTCTACAAGAAACATGAGCATAAATGCATGATATAACATGATTATCATAACATGGAAATGTGGAAACAACATTTAACATGATATTAGCATGAAACAAGGCTCATTTAACATGGAGAAAGAGTAAAACCTAATTGAACTTGAATTAGAATTATTAAAACCTCATTTTAATTGAATTATAATGATACTAATCTTTACCTAATGCATTGGAGTGCTATCAGGGCGCACCCTTCTTAATCATTTCATTTCATGCATAAGTGCGCCACATGGATCGTATAACATCGACTCATTAAACATCATAATTTATTACATGATAAATAAATTTGTAATTCATACATGAAACTCCATAATAAATAAGTAAATGTTCATAAAGGTTAATACCCTTTATAGAGATATGGCCATGGTATTCACTACACAATGACTTTGTCTTGGAAAATCACAGTGCAATTTTGGTAGCATAACGACATGACATAAGAATTCATAAAAATGGTTGATGAGAGATAAAGGGGTGTATCATAATATGTACACGAAATTTAAAGTAATAAGGTCATATAGATACATGTACCAATATATGTAATGTAATTTAGATTCATAAAACAAAATAATTTCTTGAATGTAAGTGAGGAGGGATAAATCCCTTACGTAATTTCGGCATGGTAATGGGTGCACATGGGAGGCATTAATGAGTGAAAAAGGGGTATATAATCATTCAAAAATAAGGAGGGTAGTATAGGTAAGGTTTTAAATCATACCCTAACATTTTTAATTGAAAATAGTAGTGTATAATAGCACAAATAAATTTTGACAAAAAAGAGAAAGAAAGAAATATCTTACTTGGAAGTGTGATCCCAAAGGCTTGGGAGGGGATTGAGAGAGGCTTCTTGGGAGCTTGGGGATCCTTGAGAGGATTATAGATAGAAGAGGCCAGGGGTTTATTGATATCCAAAGGCTTTTAGTGAAGAGGAATTGGGAGCTTGGGTGGGTTTATATAGGAAAAGAGAGGGAATTTTTTATTATTTAGGTTTTGGACACCACACATTAAACTAATCAAAACCACAAACCAACCCATGGTTTTTGCCCATGATTTTTAAAAAATTGGATTGGAAAAAATTATTTTATATTTCCAATGGACGGAATTCTTAAAATATTAGGCTATCTTATGTAGAGGTGAGTCACACTCTTAAGGAAACCATTTTAAAAAGTTAAAATATTTTATAAGCCTTGGAGGGTCCACTAAATCTTTATAAAATAAATAAAACAAACCTAAAATAAAATTATTTTAATGGTAAAACATATATTGTCCTAAAATCCCCTTTATATTATTTTATTACATCACTATTATGTCATTATGATGTCATAAAACACATTATATAATTAAACAGTATTTAATTTTTACCCAAAAATTCGACTGTCTTAGAAAATTATGAAAAATTCATCATTGGATAATTTAGACATATTGATTAAAAAAATAATATAAATTTTATCTAGATAATTTTATAAACATTTGGATTTTTACTTTTAAAATTAAAACTGACATTTATCGAAAATTCATGGGTTTGACAAAAACTGTTTTCAAACCTTAATAAAAATTACTATTGTATTCATAAAAATTTTATGATCATTTATATTTAAAAAGTAATTTAGTAATAATATTAAATTATTATTTAATTCAAAAATCCATTAATTTATCAAAATATATTTCTTAATTGAATATTAATTAAAAATGCTATTTGTGCTTTAAAAAAACATTTATAAGGTAAAAATAATAAAATGAATGTATATTCTTTATTATATATAAAAATAATGCACATAATCATAGTTCTAAGGTATTGTTACATAACCCCTTATAACACCCACATAAGACCTAAGGGTAAGGTATGCAATGGTGACAGACTCTTGGGCTGGCTCAGATAACATCCCTCGGGTGGTAATCTCTATCAACTTCCACTTCTCCCATAGGCGGTTCTGTTAAAGCTTAACGTGTTGAAGCTCATCTTGGACTTGGTCAAGAGTGAAGCCCAATGACACTACCTCCTTTCTGAGATCCAACAAATGGGCTTCTTATGGAGCAATTATACCAGATGAGGCCATCACTTCCTTTGTCTAAGTAAATTGGATTGTTAATGCTCTATATTTATACAAATCATGTGATCACTGTTCAATGAATATATTAGCAATGGTAGTAATTCTTAATGGTATTTTGAATTCCAAAATCAGAAAACCAAAGAAGTACATATGTTATATAACCATTTCACATAATAATAAATTTAATTAGATCAAGAGGAATTTTCATTAATAAAATTTTGGGTCATTACAATCTTCCCCCATTAAGAAATTTATCCCTCGAAATTTCCTTTTCCCACAATAAAACAGATGCGGGTAACTCTACTTCATCACTTCTTCTGATCCCCACATTGCCTTTTCAAACTTTTCGTTTCTCCACAACACTTTCACAAGGGGCATTATCTTATTTCATAGAACTTCTTCCCTATGATCTAAGATTTCTATCCGATTATCTTAATAGGAGAGGTCATTCTCCAATGGTACCACCTATGGATTGAGTAAATTCTATGGTTCGGGCATGTACTTCCTCAAGAGTGATATATAGAATACATCATGTACTTGAGATAGGTTCGGTGGGAGTGCTAGTCGATAGGCCACCAATCCAATGCAATAAAGGATCTCAAAAGGGACAATGTACCTTGGACTAGGCTTTCCCTTCTTCCTAAATCTCATAACTCTCTTCCATGGTGATATGAAGAGGAATACCATTTCTCTGAAATCAAACTCTAGGTATCATCATCTATTATTAGCATAGCTCTTTTTTTTGACTCTGAGCAGCTTTAATGTGCTGCTGGATGGTCTTAACCTTCTCCACCATTTCATTGACCATTTCTAGACCTAGGAATTTTCTCTCCCCAACTTTATCCCAACATGCCTGTGTTCTTCACCTCTTCCCATAAAGGGCTTCATAAGGATCCATTTGGATGCTTGAGTGGAAACTGTTATTGTAAGAGAACTCAACTAGAAGAAGATGTTGATCCCATACTCCTTTGAAATTAATTGAGCATGCTATAGACATGTCCTCAAGTGTTTAGATAGTCTGCCCATATTGACCATCAATTTTAGGATGATAAACCGTACTGAAGTTCAGCTCAGTATTCAGAGCATATTGAAGGCTCTTTCATAACTTAGAGGTGAATCTTAGATCTTGATTGGATACAATCGATATTGGTACTCCATGAAGCCTTACCACATGTATGATGTACATCCATGCTAGTTTATCCAATAATAAATCCTCCTAAATTTCAATGAAGTGTGCAGTCTTTGTAAGAAGATCTACAACAACCCAGATAGCATTGTTTCCTTTGGATGTCTTCGGAAGTACTGTGACAAAGTCCATAGTGATGTTATCCCATTTCCATGCTGGTATGGGTAATGGTTTCATCATCCCCTTAGACTTCTTCCTCTTAGCCTTCACTTGCTAATATACCAGGCACTTTGATGTATACTCAGTGATCTCCTTCTTCATGTTATCCCACCAATAATGCTCTCAGAGATCTTGATACATATTTTTTTGTTTCCTGGGTGAATGGAGAAATTTAAACTATGTGGATCATCCAAAAGTTATTTCATTAACTCTATATTTTATAGAACTCATAGTCTTATCCCAAATCTCACAATTCCTTATTCATTAACATTGAACTCTGAGGATTTCTCTTTTTTGGCAGTTTCCACTTTCTTCTGAATTCCCACATCATTCTTTTTAGCATCCTTTAACCTTTCCAAAAGATATGGTTGGGAAATTATTTGTGAAAGTATTGATGATGTTCCCTTATTTATGATTCCCATGTCTATCTTCATCAAATCTAAGAAGATTGTACCCTTTTCAATTCTCATTAATGATATAATTGTTGGGTCCTTTCTACTTAGAGTGTCCGACACCTTGTTCGCTTTCCCAGGATGGTAATGGATTGAGTAGTCATAGTCTTTGATCAGTTCTATCCATATTATTTGGTGCATATTCAACTCTTTCTGTGTGAATATATACTTTAGGCTTTTGTGATCTATGTATATTTCACACTTCTCCCCAAAGAGGTAATGTTGCCAAAAATTTTAAAGCGAAGATTACTAAAACCAACTCTAGATCATGTGCTGGATAGTTTTACTCATGAACATCCAATTTCCTTGAATCATAGGAAATGAATTTTTCATTTTGCATCAACACACAGCCCAGACCCTTCTTCGAAGCATCACTAAATAACACAAAATGTTCTCCACTTGTGGGTAGTGTGAGCACGGGTGTAGTGATAAGCCTTTTTTCAACTCCTTAAAGCTCTCTTCGCATTCATCACTCTAAGAAAACTTTACTTCCTTTCGAGTTAGCTTGGTAAGAGGGTTTTCCAATTGTGAGAAATTTATCACAAATCAGCGATAATATCCAGCTAACCCCAGGAAGCTATGGATATCTTCTATCGATGTTGGCCTCGACCATCCCTCAATTACGGCTATCTTGTAGGGATCCATATATATCCCATTTCTTGTGATGATATGCCCCAATAATGATACTTAATTCAATAAGAACTCACACTTTCTATACTTTTCATAGAGCTTCTCCTTTCGCAAGGTCTCTTGTATAGTTCTTAGATTCTCTTCATAATCCTCCTTGGTTTTGGAATATATTAGAATATCATCTATAAAGACTACAACAAATTTTTTGTGGTAATCTATAAATACTCTATTAATTATGTCCATGAAGACCATTTAAGCATTAGTGAGTCTGAAAGGTATTACTATGAATTCATAGTGCTCGTATCTTGTACAAAAAGCAGTCTTGGGGATATCCACCTTCTTCACCCTTGGTAATATCCCAACCGCAAATCAACCTTGGAGGAGTATTGTTCTCCACGTAGGTGATCAAACAATTCATAAATTCATGGCATATGATACTTGTTCTTTATCGTGATTTTGTTGAGCTCATGATAATCAATGCAAAGGCATATTGACCCATCCTTCCTCTTGACGAAGAGGACTGGTACACCACATGGTGAATCACTTGGGTGTATAAACCCTTGATCTATATTCTCTTGTAGTTTTTTATTTATCTCCTCAAGATCCACAACAACCATTTTATATGGAGTCTTGGATATTGGCAATGCCAGAGGTATAAGATCAATTGAGAATTCAATATCTCTTCTAGGAGGAAGACCAGAAAATTCCTCGGGAAACACTTCAGCAAATTCCCTCAAAATAGGCATGTCTTCAAGGATGGTTGCTTCCTTAGACTCAATCATATGGGCCAGATAAACATTCTCATATGGTAGTAATATCCAAGCTTGAGATGATGGTGCTAAAAAAGATTCATCCTTCTCCTTGAACTTGTATAGAATCGGGGGTCGATTATCCATATGGAGAGTGATTTCCCTATCATAGAAATTTATGTTGGATCTATATAAGGAAAGCCAATCCATGCCAATAATTGCATCAAATTCCAACAAAGGGAGTATGTCGAGGTTCTCCAAAAAGTTCAATCCACAAATTATGACAAGGGAGGAGTTATATTTATGGGATGAAATGATTTACCCATTTTCCGTTCTCACCGACATCTTTACTTCCATAACTTGTGGTGGTGTTGGGATTGTTATACTAAACTTTCAAGATATAAAAGAATGCATAGAACTAGAATAAAAAAGTAAGTTCTCTATTCTTGAATGGATAAATAGTGTACCTGTCACCACTTCTTTTTTGGGGTTCAATTTGGTGGTAGTGATGGAAAAATATCACATTTTCTACCTTGGAGGTTGTTGATTGCCTCCAAAAACCCTTGGCTTGGGGCATTGGTTTGTAAAGTGCCCTAGTTATTTGCATTTGAAGTAACGAACAACGTATTGGGGGTCGAACCGAGTGTTCCTATCCTCTATCGCAATTGTGGGTTTTTATTGTCCAAAGTTAATGGCCAGGTTTCCTTCTCTTCCAAACCTAAAGCATTTCCTCTTCCTCTTTAGGCAACTTCAGAGGTGCTTCGTTCCACACCTTTAGCAAGCAGGGTTCTGGATTTTGTTAGCACCATTGGATTTATCCATTGGGATTCTAAACTTGAAGTCAACCTTATGATTCTTATCCCTGTGATACCCTTAATATTCTCCAATCTCCATTTTGACTTTGAGGGCACATCATATAATTTCCTCATAGCTCTCGAAGTCACAAATTTCTAGGGATTTCCGTAGGCTAGGTTTTTTCCCACCAAAGAAGCAGTCAACCTTGTATTCAAGGGAAATGAAAAATTTGGAGGTGTATCTTGCAAGACTTGTAATTTTTTCATCGTACGCTCTGATAGATTCATTGACCTTTTCCGTGAGGTCAAGGAAGTCCCTTTCCATCTTAAGTTGGAGGGTGCGAGGAAAATATTTGTCAATTTTTTTTTCTGGAAATCCTTCCATTCCAACACCTTGATATCCTCCTCAGGATTTGTATTTTTTATCAATGTCCACCATTGATAAGATTCACCCTCCATATGATAAGTAGCCAGATGTACCTTCTCTCATTCAGAACATTGAAGGATAGAGAAGATATTCTCAATGGAGTTGATCCATTGTTTGGCGATTGGGGGATCAAATGATCCATTAAAAGTATGAGGCCTTTGTCTCATGAAGCTCTTGATTATAACTTTTTCTTTATTTGGGGGGGGGGTGGGTGGGTGGGTGGGTTTAATGTTCTTCTTGACCCATGTTTCTATTCAAAACTTGAGTTAACTGAGAGAGTATCATGAAAAAGTTCACAATTCCCGCTCCTATTGGATTGATCATCTCATTAGAATAGTCGTCACATTGATATTCACATTAGTTGTTAGCTCGAGTCCTCCTATTATCGGCCATTTTCTAGAATAAAAGTAAAGTTAGGGGTAACACATAAAGGGTAATCCAAAGACAAAAAAAGATGACTTATAAATTAATTTTATTTCCTTAAATTATGAATTTATAGGCTTAAATCTATGTTATCCATGATCTAATTCCCAACATATATTCTTAGGGGAATTTTTTTATTCCCTTAATAATGGTTTGAACTAATATTATGAGTTTTACAAAGCATATCCCATGGAAGTTTCATTACCAAGAGTGAAGCAAGACCTGTTGTCGTGCATCAGTTCCCATTCGAGTCTATATCAAAGTAGTCTTTTCAGGTTTTACACCTAGATACATCTGTGATAGAGCTGCCTCTACCTGCTCGTATCCAGACTTGAATGTATTTTCTGGATAAACAACTTACTCAATACTCACCAAAATTTAGGTATGTTTTTATTATGCTTAGTATTATAGCTAAGGCTTTCATTAGGGTTTTCTAATCTTAATCCCAAAAATAAATAAACATATCCTTTGATACCAACTATAACAACCCTGCTCTTTATTACACACTTAAACATATTTTATTACATAAAACCTTCACTTGATAAAACATAGAATATTTATAGGTCTAGTGTCTTTGAGGCTTAGGAACATTACATAAGAACTTAAAACATAAAATACACACCTTTATTGAAAACTTTTTTTACATGACCACAACATACCTTTGTACTTAGCATTGTATGGGATAACCTGAGGAAATGCATAAGAAAAGGGTGAGCTATAAAGCTCAATAAGGGATTAAAAAAGGCATAACATGAATAATACAGTACATGTTAGACAATAGGCATATCAATGGAGTATAAGAGAAACATGAACATAAAGGAATGATATAGCATGGTTATCATAACATGGAAATGTGGAAACAACATTTAACATGATATTAGCATGAGATAAGGATAATTGAACATGGAGAACGAGTAAAACCTCATTTAAATTGAATTAGAATGAGTAAAATGTCATTGAGCTTAATTTATCATGATACTAATCTTTACCCAATGAATTGGAGTGCTATTAGGGCGCACCCTTCTTAGTCATTTCATTTCATGCATAAGTTTTCCACATGGATCATATAATATGGATTCATTAAACATCATCATTTATTCCATGATAATGGAATGGGGAATTAATACATTAAACTCCATAATCAATATATAAATGTGCATAAAGGTGAATACCCTTGATAGAGATATGGTCATGGTATTCACTACACAATAATTTTGGCTTGGAAAATTGCGCTGCAATTTCAACAGCATAACGATGTGACATAAGAATTCATAAAAATGGTTGATGAGAGAGAAATGGGTGTATCATCATATTTAAATTAAATGGATAGTAATTGGGTCATATAGATACATGTCCCAACATATGTAATGGAATTTAGATTCATAAAACACAACAATTTCTTGAATGTAAGTGAGGAGAGAAAAATCCCTTACGGAAATTTCATCACGGTAACAGGTGTACATTGGAGAAATTAATAAGAGAGAAAGGGGTATATAATCATTAAAAAATAAGGAGGGCAGTATAGGGGAGGTGTGGAATCATACCCCAATATTTTTAATTGAAAATAAAAGGGAATAATAACATAAAGAAATTTGGACAAAAAAGAGAAAGAAAGAAATCCCTTACATGGAAGTGTGATCCCAAAGGCTTGGGAGAGGCTTGAGAGAGGATTATTGGGGGATTTGGTGCTTTGGGAAAATTATATAGAGAGTATGGTAGGGTTTGGTTGAGCTCCAAATGCTTTCAGTGACGAGGAAGTGGAAGATTGGGTGGGTTTATATAGGAAAAGAGAGGAAATTGTTTATTATTTAGGTTTTGGACACCACACATTAAACTAATAAAAACCAAAAGCCAAACCATGGTTTTTTCCAAAGGGGAGTGGAAAAAATTACTTTATAAGGCCAATGTCCAAACTTCTTAAAATATTAGGCTTGATTATGTGGAGGTGAGTCACACTCTCAAGGAAAACATTTTAAAAGGTTAAAATATTTTATAAGCCTTGGAGGGTCCACTAAAGTTTTTTAAAATAAATAAAACATACCTAAAATAACACTATCTTAATGGTAAAACATATATTTGAAGAAAATACCATTTATATTATTTTATTACATCACTATTAGGTCATTACTATGTCATAAAACACACTATATAATTTAACAATATTTAATTTTTACCCAAAAATTAAACTGTCTCAAAAAATTATGAAAAATTCCACATTGGATAATTTCGACATCCTGATTCCAAAAATAATATTCATTTTATATAGATAATTTTCTAAACATGTGAATTTTCACATTTAAAATAAAAACCTACATTTATAAAAAAATCACGGTATTGAAAAAAATAGTTTTAAACATTAATAAAAATTACTATTGCATTCATAAAAATTATACGATCATTTATTTTTAAAAATTAATTTAGTAATAATATTAAAATATTATTTAATTAAAAAATACATTAATTTATCAAAATATATTTCTTAATTGAATATTGATTAAAAATACTATTTGTGCTTTAAAAAAACATTTACAAGGTAACAATAATAAAATGAATGTATATTCTTTATTATATACAAAAATAATGCACACAATAATAGTTCTAAGGACTTGTTACATAACCCATTATAACACCCACATAAGACCTAAGGGTAAGGTGTGGGATGGTGACAGACTCTTGGGGTGGATTAGATAACATCGCTTGAATGGAATCTCTATCAAATTCCACTTCTCCCTTAGGCGGTTCCATTCAAGATTAAAATGTTGAAGCTCATCTTGGGCTTGGTCAAGAGCGAATCCCAGTGATGCTACCTCCTTTAAGAGCTTTGACAAATGAGCTTCGTATGGAGTAATTCTACTGGATGAGTTCATTGCTTCCTTTGTCTGAGTAAATTGGATTTGTTAAAGTCCCATATTTATACTAATCATGTGATCACTATTCAATGGTTATATTAGCAATGATAATAATTCTTAATGATATTTTTAAATCCAAAATCATAAAACCAAAGAAGTTCATTTGTTATATAACCATTTTACATAATAACACATTTAATTAGATCAAGAGTAATTTCCATTAATAAAAGTTTGGGTTGTTACAATGTCTGTGCCATTATACCCCTAGGGTACACGTTGAGTTCGTAGTTATGGGTCACATGACGTGTGAAATTTTTCTCTATATATAAAACATAGCACTATAAGAGGGTACTACATGGAGTGTGTTCTTCAGACTATACACTATGTAGTCAAGATTTCTATAAAAATCTAGAACATTTTAATGTATTTTTCTCATGCCACCACCTCTATCAATTTCCCCACTATACATGATAATAATCGTCAATATATGATATTACATGCCTAGTTTTCACCAGTAATCATATTATAGCCGTCCAATCTAATCGGGAAAACACCTTCACTGCATTATGTCATCTGAATGCCAAAAAATGTGAACCAGGGATCAACAAATTTGATACTGATCCACCTATGATCACTCAAAATCATCATTTCACATTGATAACTTTACTTATTTTGAACACAAACACATGGTGATTATCCATTGTGATAAATAACGACCACAAAATGACCATCCATCAGGTATTGGTCAAACTGATAACTAAAAAAATACTAGTGATGAACGTTAAAAGAATATGGGAAGAAATGCATGAACACAATAAAAGGAATGAACCTCATAAATTTTTAGGGTTTAACTTGATTATTTTATGTTTTAATGATAAATAAAGAACCATGAATCAAAAAATAACAAATTCCTAAATCCCAAGATGACAAACTCACACCTAAAAAACATATTTTCCCCATTAATCAATATATTAGTGGATTTGATTCACATTCTTCATGGTATAAAAAACAAGGATTAAACCAATGAAAAAATTCCCTACCTCAGGTTTGGATAAATCACTGATGAATAATTTCTCCATATTTTAGTCATCGGTGAGATACATAAGTTTTGATTGGCATACCAACTTCCAATCCACGATTAATTGTTGATCATCTGAGAATCCTCCTCCAATGGACCCCTCTCAATACCTAGGATTATGCAACTGACCCTAGGGATTTAACATAACTAGTGTTATATAGGATAAGATTAGGTTTAATTTCTAAATATAAACATTAAATAAGTATATTAATTTATTTAATCATTATTCCACCCATTATGGTGCTCAACCTGGGAACCCAATGTATTTAATGATTATATCGCACCTAGGGTAAAACCTATGTTCTATATTTAATATAGGTCTTATATTTTTTATTCAAGAATACATTTGGGAGTTATTCTATTATTTCATAAAAAAATAATGTGCATGATATAATATTATTTAATATTTTTATTATCACAATACCATGCCTTTTCGGGACTTAGAATACCATGTTGACTTAGTTATTTACTCCAAAAATATTCCTTAAAATATTTCAAATCCTTACAAGGTAAAAACATAGTCATTACAATGTCCCCTTAGGGTTCTCTTTTTATATTCACTAATAAGGGTGAGGTTTCGTTTCAAGTGTTGAATAATGGAGGTTGAATTGAGTGACATCCAAGAATCAATACACTATTACTTGTATAAACAACCAATTTTATCAATATAGGGGATCTAAATTGTTCTCTAATTTTGAGTTATTATTAGAATATCACTAGCTGTGGGTGAGGTTAACTAATGTTACTCATACTAATTTTAGGATAAAGTATTACTTAAATGAGTTTCTCATTATTCCATTTATTTTGATGAACATGAAAATGGTGTTCATAGATTTAATGAACAAGGAATTACATCCACATTTGGATTCATTTGTAGTTTTATTTATCAATGATATTTTAGTACAATTAAAAACATGGGAGAGTAATTATTGATATCTAGAGATTTTTTTAAGTACAATGAGAGAGAATAAACTATATTAAAAGTTCTCAAAGTATTATTTCTAGATTAGAGATATGTGATTCTTTGGGTATATGATATTAGAGGTGGGTATATTAAGGGATGCTGAGAAAGTCAAGGTCATAATTTCTTATAAGTGACCCAATAAAATTTTATAAGACCCATATCCTCTTTGGTCTTACAGGATAAAATTGGATATTTATTTAGTACTTCCTCAGATTGGAAACATAGATGACCTATCAAACTAATACAAGGAGATGTATGAGTGTTACGATCCTTGTGAGAGATATTTTTAGGATATTATGGGAAGGTTGAAATCTATGTCGATCTTGACCTCACCTAAGTCGAGTTAAAAGTATACATTATATTTTGATGCACTAGACATTGATTTTAGAGAAATTTTAATACATGACACATGGGTAGTAACTTAAGGGTGCAAGCAGTTGAGACTACATGGGATGAACTACTCAATCTAGTGGTGGTGGGGAATACATTGCAGTGTTAGCACTCTTATTTATTGGGTGAGAGTTTTTTGATCTATAAAAATAATAAAATATAGAAATAAATATTTTATCAATGTGACCCAATCCTTTTTCATATAAAGTTGGATAATTACCTTCAATATTTTGACTTTGAGATTCCATATACACTTGGTAAGGGGAATGATCTGGCTGATGCACTGAGTTGGAAGACTCGTGCTCAAGTGTTTTTAGAGGCTAGTATGGAGTGAAAGTTGATGAGAATATTCATTGAGATTTATTTAGATGTTTAAAAATATTAGATAAGATATATCCTTACAGATTTGAGTACACTCTTTAATATATTAAGGGAGAGTAAGCTATCTGAATCAAATTTCAATGTCATGAGAGATAGCATATCAATTAGGGATCCACCACTAGATTAGACCCTATATAATGATGTGATTCTATACATGTGAGTTATAGTTTTAGTCCCTATTAGTATATGTGGGGAGATGATACAATATTTGTATGTCTTAAGATGGGATGTTCACCTAGTATTTACCAAGATGTGTCATGATATCCACAAGTAGTTTTGGAAGTCTAGGGTAAAGAAGGATATTATAAGGTTCTTATCATGATTACTCACTTGTCTATTGGTTAAATTTGATCTCTAGATACCTATAGGCCTTCTACAACCACTATCCATTACTTGATGTAAAAATAAGATGTAATGATGGATTTCATGATGAGGCTTCGAAGGTATCCTTAAGTCCATGATGCGGTATATGTTTTAATAGATTAATTATCCTATGTGGATCATTTTCTACCAATAGAATAACCATACAGTTCATGAGTTAGGAAATAAATATGTTTTGAATATTGTATATATTCATATTGTACTGAGGAGTATCATATTATATCATTATACACAATTTATAACTCACTTATGGAATGGGTTACAGAAGTATTTGTATTATCAAGTGAATTTGAGCACAACATACCATATTTAGGCTATTGGAAAGTCTGAGTATACCATTTTAATTTTTAAGGACATGCTTCAATCATATATTCTAGATTTTTATGTTTTATGAAAGAGTTTTATAGAACATAAATTTTTTTCCTAAAATAGTATTTATCAGGAATCTATTTATATGGAACATTTTAAGTCATTGTATGGTTCTCTATATCGATCACCCATGTACTGGAAAAAGGAGAGTTTTTTATTTTTTTCCTAAGCCTTATGAAGAATAATTTGGATCATATTCATTTGACTTAAAAGTTGTTAGTGATATCTATGCATAGTAAATGCTCCTATACCAAATGAAAATTCCATTCTATATAGATTAAGGTGGGAGACCATGTATTCTTGAGAGTGTCTCCTTGAATGAGACACATGCATATTTGAAGGAAGGGGGAGTTAGTGCCCAAATATTTGGGTGGGTACTTGAGGTTGTTGAGAGGATTGATATAGTGTCATATTAGTTAGTTATTCCCTAGAGATACCATTTTATGAATGATATATTCCATATATATTAGCTTCAGAGATATGACCTTGACCCTTCTTATATGATCTGTGTTGATTGTGTGAAGTTAGATACTGATGTATCATTTGAGGAATGATCAATTTGTATAGTTTTATAAAGTAATAAGTATATTCAATGTAATATGGTTTCCCTGTTATGCATATACTAGATGCACACATGTATCCAGGAAGTGATGTGGGAGTGAGGCATGGATATGTGAGTAAAATGGTTAGATCTTTTCATAAAAAATGCTCGATGACACATCTCAAGGATTAATTTCTATATGGTGGAGTGTTTGTAACAACTCATATTTGATAATGTATATATTTGTTTAATTTTTTTTCCAAAACATGTGTATTTTGATGGTTTTGAAATGTTAAAGGAGTTAATGGTGGCCAAACATTTTAATTTAAGGTGTTAGTATTTATGTATAATATTTCTTTTAATGATAGAAATTAGTACATGGTGACCTATACTGGATACCTGATGGAATTTTCTAGGTACTATGTGGATTTAGGAAAAAAAATTAGAGGCCTTGGAGGGAAACCAACCATTCAGTTTCCCTTGGGTAAACACCTTATGAGATATTGGGTACCCAATGATAGAGGTTATCATGAAGTACAGTAGGTAATCGAAGTGGAACCTGAAATTCTTATAGGCATGATCATGAATCCTAGTAGGCAACCTCTCTACACCCCATGCATAATCATTAAAAAGTAAAATCCTGTCATGCTAGTTTGAAAATAAAATTCAAAATATTTTTTTTTCATTTTACATGAAACCAATCACATGTAGGCAACTTAAAAATCCATTTTAAGAAAAAATATTTTAAAATGATCTGGTTTTAGAAAAGGAAGAAAGAAGATGTACTTTTTAAATAACTTCCTTTTAATTTAGTTATAATTATCTATAAAGAAATAAAATATAAAACTAATAAATAAAAAAAATGTATAAAAACTAAAGTAAACTTGTAATAATAGTAGCACACAATGGGAAAATAAATGGAAGGGAATAAACAATAGTGGAATTACCTAAATAAAATAATGTTTCCAAAAAGTAATCAGTAATGGAAACCTCACCATAGGGAATAAATCACAATAAAAAATAATATTTAGTACCAATGGAAAGAACTAAAAACAAATAATTCCATGGGAGTAGCTATTTGGAAACTAAGGATAGCATCACCTAGTGTAGTAACTTCACTGATTAGGGAAAGAACCTCAACTAATGTAATAGAGATTTAATTAATTCATTAGGTTAGTGGTGGTACTACATATATTACTTCACCAATAAATGAAAACACACACAAACAGCAGGAATGACCTCATCCGATATAATATTACACTTTGATGTTTCCGGGTTCCCATTTTTAACTAAGGGGAGATTCATATATAAATATCAAGTTCAAACACATACAATTTCAAATTATAATCCCCAAATTCACCTCTATTTCAATAAATCCTTCATACAAAGTGAAAAATGGGCCTTGTTACCCCCTTTTGATAAATAAAATCAAGAAATCAATTTCTAAAACCAAATGTGGTCCAATTATTTAAAACCAATGCTTTTAAAACAAAAAATGAAAATCCCATAAAAAACACACTAAATACATTGAATACCAAATTTAAAAATCATTTAAAATTTTACTACATCTAATATAAGTCAAACAAAGTGGTAAAACCTACAAATCAATATCCAAGAAAAAAAGTTCATAAAAAAAGTCCCTTTCAAAAGTACCTACCTTTACTAGGAAACTAATTGAATTACTAATTCATTACATTTTGAAAACATTTCAAAATCATTATTTAACTCTAACATCCTTGTTAAAAATTTAATTTTCTTAATAAAATCATTATATCCTTTTATCAAACACCTAAGGGGATCTAGAAATCAATTTTTGACTATGCATTGACTAAAATACATTTAAATCCAATTTTAAACCATAAAAAACATAGTATCAAGGATAAATAAATGAACATTAAATTTTTTATAAAATTGTAACCACAACTTGAAGAAACTAAGAAAGTAATCAAGGTTTTAAAATTTTAAGCATTACACATAGATAATCCTACCTCAATCTATTGGAAACACATTTCCTTCAATGAATTATAGTAGAATAGATTTCAATTCAAGATCTATAATAAATAGACACAAAAAATTATTAATATTAGAGAAAATACACACCCTAGGGTTTGTATATCATGGAGAATATGGATGAGAATAAGGAATAACCAAGAGAAGAGGGAGAGGAGAAGAGAATGAAAGGAAGAAGGAACCCATGACCTAAAATAAACACCTTGTAATTAAAGAGAGGGGCCAAAAAATCCATGGAGGAATGAGGGATTCACACCAAAGGTTACTCCTTGACTAACCTTGATTGAATGGGGAGAAAGGGGCTCCAAGGGGGGTTAAAATTAAGGGAGGGTATATTAGGTATTTTATAAAACATAAAACATAGATATGTCACACAATTTAACAATCCATGAACCAACCATGCACTCATTTCTAAACACATGCGGGTAGCTACATGGTTTAGTTTCATATTTAAGAAAACCATTCACTAACCATGAAAATCATTACTAAGAGGAAAATGCAGTTTTTTCATGGATTGCATTAGGATTAATATTAACCATGCACAAAACATGCACAATGCACTAAAACTTACAAATCTTAAATTTAAAAGGAAATTCAACCTAGAAATAGAGGACAAAGAAAAAGTAAAATAAATGAATAAAATAATAATTAAAGTGAAAGTCAGGGTGGGACATGATATATTCAATCTCATCACAACTTGATAGTAACAATAAATAAATTTTTCACTAAGATGCTTTGGATCCCTACAATTAATATTGATGGGAGGTGTTGTAACATATATCACATAAATCACACTTCAAACATGATACAAAAAAATAAACTCACACCACATCATACCACCTCCCTACACCCACCATTGTACAGCCACTCTATAATATTTTAAGCAACCCTAAAATCACAAAATCCATAAACTCTCACATATCAAAGTAGTATGGGGCTTCCACTGTGGTGTAATTTTTTTTGTGAAATCTATTTAAATAAGGTTCCAATCAGGCATCATGATCTATATAAGGGATATCATTTAGAATTACTTTGAAAATACTTTATAAATCATTTCCATTTATAAAGATCCTTTAAAGTACCAATCAGTCCTTTTGAAATTCATTTAAAGGAACTAAGCTATAATTTATAACAGAATTTAGAAATATCATTAGAAATAAATTTTGAAATCCTTTTTTGAAAGTCAAACATTATTTTAACCCTTTATTTAATTTAATAAAAACAAATACATTTAATGTTAAATTTGGTGTGAAAATTATTTTCCAGGTCAAATGTCAAAGCTCTAGATGTTTAGTTCACCCGAAGTAACACTTGGAGGATCCATATGAATTAAATTAACCACCACCATGAAAATAAGTGTTTATGTTATGGTGGATCAAATAATGAAGGTTTAAGACCTAAGGGTAGATAAACATTAAGATGAAATAGCCATAATTCATTAGTTATACTTTTTTTAGTATTCTGAGTAGGTTTGTTTGATATTGAACAAACATTGGAACAGATAATATTATTTTTGCTATGGATTTAGAGTATACTGTCTGAACCATGTTAATCCTTATTATAAATTGTACTTATGTTTGTGCTTACATTATTGTGTGTTTGTCATTTGATTTTTAAATCATTCTATCATCAGAAGAAGGATCATTAAGTTATTGATACTAGAGGAATCCAATACGAATGAAGAAGTGATACAATGGTTAGGGTGTGAGGTCTTCCCAAATTTTGTCTATGATGTCACAGGGGATAGATGAACAGTTGTTTCTATACTTCCAGTGTTTGAAGTTCCACTGTACAAGATCATCATAAGGGTAAAAATTTTGTGATTAGATGAATGTGTGCCTCCTTATCTATAAGAAGTGGTATTAAAGGTTGGTAAAAATCATTTTTGCGGATTCGTTTGTCAAGGAATTGAAAGGATATTTGATGAAAGACTATAGGGTCCCTCATGATCAATCGTTCTATTAGGTTATTGGAATAATGTTCTCTAGAAGATTGTGGTAGTTCTAGTAGGTTGTTTATATATCAAAATTCTTCTTGACCACATGATTAATTCTATGTGTTACATTCATTATGTGGAATTCTAGAGCTTGGTGAAAGATCATAAAAATTTAAAAGGGAGATGATTATACCTTAAATTTTCATTATTTATTAAGAGTTATATTTCTAGTAAAAATCATTTAATGGGTTAGGTATGATAAGATGGTCTGATAGCGGTGATAGTAGATATTGTATATTTTTGGTGTCACTACTCCCTAAGGTTTTTTAGTTTTCTTAGATGGAGAATTCATATGTAAGGAAAAAAAATAGAATGCCATGGTAGTAAGAACATGGATTATTCTAGAGATTATGATCAGAGTTAATGTATGTTCTTGGAAAGAGCTTTTAGAGGTGAAGTTAGTTAGGCCCATGGAAATCGATGACAAATTGAAAGGTTTGTATACTAGAAGTTTAAATTATGGAGGTTACACAACTTGAAGATAGAGGGGGAGACTAAAATTTTTACAAGTGTTCAATTTATCCCATCTCAAGAAGAATCAATAGAGCTACATGGTTCCCATGTTTAAGGGAAGATAATTTGTGGAAGAGAAGGAAGAAGGTAACAAAGTGTAGTGGAACTCATTCTGGGGGGATTCATGGTTATGGATAGTGTGGACAAGGTTCAAATATTTGTAAGATGATGATTGGAAGGAGTGATGGAGTTCCATGGATCATAATATTAGAAGATGAAATCCAAGGCATGGTTTTCATGATCTCTATGGAGTGAGGGAGGAGGAATGATGCAAATTTATTATCTGTTTGAATAATTACTATAACTCGGTGTTTGAGAGTTCAGTATTGAGTAGTCATGATGCAATTTTATGTTTTAGTGGTTTCATTCATAAAAATACATCATATTTAAAAGTACATTTAATGAAAGGATAAAAACCATGATGTATATGGATAGGAAGTTAGTCTAGGAGATGAGAGCGAAGAGTAGGAAATGGAGATCCATAGGGTGAAATTATGAAGAATTTTAAACTTTTATGGTTGTAGGATAATTGTTCTATCATATTCAAGTCTATGGAATATATAGACTTGGTCCATGCTAAAGCTGGTGAATGGATAATCCCAAGTCTTGGCACATTTTTCTTCAAAAAAGTTTCTGACTATATGGAAATAATCATTGAATGAGTGTAAGAGAATCAAAAGTTTATCTGGATTTAAGTCAGGATACTCAAAGAATCACGACCATGTGAAATACAGGGAAGAAAGTGCTAAAAAGGTTTTAATTTCACTTAGAAAATTTTTTATGAAGAGTTAATCATGCTGACGACATCAAAATTTCTAGATGGAGGTCATTTTTGATGGTGTCACTAGAGTTTGATGTATCAGAAGATCTTGAGTTATAGGGACTTGGTCAAAGTGTCAGAAGCATACATCCAAAATATCTAGGCCATAAAACTGATGCACAACACAACTTATTGACCAGAAGTTCAAAAATTTCAGAGGTTCAAATGTGTTTCATGGTTACAATAGAATGACATATCATGGTTTAGAAGGACTGAAAAGTTTATTTAGTATAATCCTGAATGGTCAAAGGAAGTATGGCATGGAGAACCATGTGGGTGCTATAAAAGGAAGGGGAATAGATACTGGCTATAAGTACTTTAGTGTGAGCTTGAAAATGGTATTTGAGTGGGAGATTTTTAGAATTAACCTATGAAAATAGTTATTAAGTGGAATATTTTTAGGTTTGGTGTGAAAATTTTTTCCTAGGTCAAGTATCAAAGCTTAGGATGTTCATTTTTATAGAAGTAACAATTGGAGGATCCAAATAATCTCAATACACCACACCATAGAATTATGTATTATAGTATCTAAATTCAGTTCATTATAGTTCAAAAGGTAGATGTGTCAGTTAAAAAAAGTAGTAGCATGAATCAAATGGAAGTTTAATGGGATCCTCAGGGTGTCAGATCAATGGATGTTCACTGGATGATGTTAGATCATCAGAATTTCTAGGGATAGATAAAAATGAAGGATGGGTATGGGAATGCTGAGGAGGAACATCTACTGATGCATGTAATTAGGTATCTAGTCTTGGATCTAAAGGATGTAATGAGGAAAATAGTATGGGAATCTACGAGTGGCCAAAAG
This sequence comes from Viscum album, assembly GCA_963277665.1. Taxonomy (NCBI): domain Eukaryota; kingdom Viridiplantae; phylum Streptophyta; class Magnoliopsida; order Santalales; family Viscaceae; genus Viscum; species Viscum album. Next base: position 500,967,093 of record OY728140.1, read on the forward strand.
AAAGTCTTCAGGACTAATAAAGCAACTATAGGAGTTCATTAATTACAAGAATTCATATATGGTAGGACATTGAATCTTTCCTTATAGATGATCCAAAGGTTTTTTAATTAATCATTGTCGAGAAGAAGATGTAATACACTATTCAATATGAGTTAGTGGTTGATGAATCAACTGCTACACACAGTCAAAGGTTACAAATTTCGATATAGGGACACCCACATCTATCAAATTATAGTGTTGAATGGATAAATAGATAGGGCCTTCTATAAAAAGGAAATTAGTCCACTTATGAAAAGCGTATGAAAATTTTCTAAGATGACTAATGATGATTGACAAATAGGATGATAGGGCCAAACCTAGAAGCTAACATTTCTCTAGAAGGAGTGAACCTGAGCGCATCTATGTGTTAGTGGATGAAATGATAAAGGCTGGTGACCCAAGAGAGGAGTAAACGAAAGATACAATGGTCAATAGGCATTGGTGAGAGTTCTTCCAATGGTCTGATTAGGATTTATTGATTTTTAATATCTATTATAACATAGATGTACTTATATTGGAATGAAATAGATACCACTATTTCTCCCATGGATGTAGGAAACACTGTTCAAACCATGTTAATCCCATTTGTGAGTTATTATTGTGTTTGTGATTTCATGATTGCGTGTTTTTATTGTGATTGTTCTCTTGTGTTCTCATCATAAGAAGTATCATGAAGTGATAAGTTTCAATGTAAGAAAATATGAAGGATGACTTGATGTGGTTGTTGAGGTGATAGGTCTTCCTAATTCTAGTATTTTAATTCATGGGGGATGGATGACCAAATGATTCTATAATTCTGATGTTTGAAATTCCATTGTATTGGATCACTATAATTATGGAATTTTTGTGATCAAAATAATGTTTAAATCATTATCCCCAAAATTTAAAACAATATTTTCTTTACACATGTACATACACCAAAAATCATAAAACAAAACATGGGAATCAAAAACATGAAACATAAGGGAAAATTATATGAACTAACCCAATTAATCACATTAAAACTCATTAATTAATGTAAGATTAATTAACTGTAACCCAGACCAATAAATCAATTCAAATAAATATAATAAAAAACTAAACCATCACTTTAGTACCCCCAATTTCCTTTTAAATCCTTCATAATTTTTTTTATAAAACATTAAACACACTTAATCATCTAATGTAAACATATAAAAATCAATTTCCATGAAAACCCCATTGTAAAATCATCCATATAATCTTATAAATACTAACTTCTATATAAAATCCATAGGAACTCTTACAAACATGTATAATTTTCAAAGAAAACCATTTCAAAAACTTCAAGAATACTTGGAATATCAAGAAATAGAAAAGGCATGGACCCACTTACCTCAAACCTTATGTGGATGTGATGAATCCAAATAAAATATATTTTTTATTTTAAAAGAGAGTGTAGGAATAAGACACAAGAAAAAATATAACATAAAGAACTAGGGGGTCTGAAGTAATGAAGCTTGAGGGAATCCCCTCTAACAAGATTCAAGGACTAATCCACACACCCTAATATAAAAATAAAAAACACATTAGGGCCAAACTTTACCCCATGGTTTGATAAAAATGATTCTATGTTAATATAAATAGAGAAAAATATATAGGAATAAGAAGAGATAATAAAAGGGGGTTCACCTAGAAGAAATCCACTCAAAATCATAGAGGAAGAGCTCCAAATAAAAGGGTAAGGAGTAATAACAAAGATATATCCTCATTAGGATATTTTGAGAATGTGGGAGGGATAAAAAAATTTGGAGTCATAATTTCGAAGGGTTAGAATAAAAAAATCAAAAATTTTAAAACCTAGGTGGGCCGTATGGTTTGAAAAACAATGTTCCCATCACCAGACTCACATTGGAACTTACAAAATTTGGATTCATGGCTAGAAAACCAATGCAATAATCATGAAAAATAGAACTACTCAAAACTATAGGCCTCTCACATGGTTAGTACAATTTTTTTCCTAACTATTCATCTTGCATTGAAACTCTATAATTTCAAAAAATTAAAAAAATTTAACCTGAATCTCAAGAAAAGGTAAAAAAAACTAATAAATAAATAAAATAATAAGGAAAAATGAGGTTGGGTGTGATAACTCAAGTCATTTCTCTCCTCAAAACCTCATATCTCGTATATCATAGTCAAGGGGTTGGATACACACTTGAACCCCACAAGATCAACAACTCAACCATATTGATCATCAATTGAGGTTTAGCTCCATGCCTCAAAGAACATCTCCCCACCTATCTAACCTAATAGGTGGATCTAATCAAGACCATCTCTATCACACAAGTAAATCATGGTGAACCTATCTACATGATCATATTTCCTACATGGGTATCCATTAGTGTTCTTTTGATATCTTCCAATCCCTACTCTATGGAATCAATCTTAATCTAACACTTGAGGAAGTTATCTCAAAATGTAGGCCCTTTTCTAAACTAGTAATCTAGAGTCCAATTTGAATCCACATCCAAATCCTTCTTCATGAATTGATTTACTAACTAAGGGCCGTTTGAACTAACTCTCCCCAAGTCCCTTGGCAACCCCATGCTAAGTCCTCTAACAATTCCCTTAACCCTCACCGAGTTCCATCTCACATCTCCCTTAGGATATATCTTAAGCCATCAATTGTATGAAACCATCTTTTCACACTTCATCAAGCATCTATTATTTTACCCTACCCTTGGCACACTCCAAGACTCTAATCCACTCTCAAGTGGTCATTACCCATCATGCATGAGATGTATGAACATTCCAAAATCACCACTAGTCTTAAACCTCTTATACCTTCCCAACTATCCTTAGAAAACTAACCTAGTATATGAAAATTTCAACTCAAGCCTAAGGACCCATCCTAGGTGTATATTAAACTTAATCATCATTATCATCCCCCTGGCGACACAGTCATCATGAGACTCCATTTCCCAAAAACATCACTAGAGAACCATCTTCAATCCTAAGAGGCTCAAGGAAACCCTATCTTCAGGCACACTATCTCATTCAAATCATTTAATTTATACACCTCAAGGTCCATGTGTCACATAAATTACATTTATCATCAATACCTTGACCATCAATGGTCATGGTAGTAAATAATGTTCAAGGGTCTATCAAGGCCCAAGAAACTTCCATTTTATATAGGGAATTATAAAATAAGCAATTAAATTATTAACTGAGGTTGATTGCATATAGGGGGTAGGATCACATATCACATGCACCTATAAAAATACATAAAAATTAGAGATATGTTCAGGGACCACCTACCTCATACATGGAGTTACTATCCTCATGAGGATCCACTTATCCTCGACCAAGCCCATTTATACCTCATCCAAGATTGACCAACTCCCAAGTACCTATCTCAATCCATCACATTCAAAATCCTTAATTATAAAATTTTATAATTAATTAAAATGTTTAATTCAAATATAAATAATACTAAAAAACTCATTAGATAAAATTCACTCATTGAAACCTGAAGCGATGACATGCCAACATCCCGTGGAATACTCTCAATACCCATGTGAACAAAATATCTATCACACATCACCTTCTCACTCACATATTCCATTCAATTTTATTAACAACCCTAATAAAATTTATATAGAGATTAAACTCCATCCACCAGGTAACCAACGACATTAATTCATTATTCTAGAAAATCCTCCATCTATCACATGAAAAAACCCATCATATTTATCTAATTTCTCTATGCCCTATTGGAATCATTCTCAAACCCTAGCCCATACTCATGAAAAATTAGAGGAAATGAAAGGAAAGGGAAAAAATTAAATAGGGGGATACAATTTCCTAGTATCCCTATAGGAAACACTAATAAATCACCCCTAACCATGTGGGATCAAATAAGGGAAGAAGAAGGGAAGATACAAAAAACAATTTCCCTTCCAGACACCCCTTTACCCTAAATTAAAAGGTGACCAACCCCAAAATGGAGGGTCTTCCCCTATTATAAAAACAAATAAGGAGGTAGGACATGAAATGAACCCTCTTTTCATGATGTGACTACCCCTAGGAAATGGGACTACCAACCCTACTTAACTTCATCATGACGCGACCCCTACGGGTTGCATCATGATTCCCTTGATAGAGGTATTTACTCTCAACTAAAAAATGTCACAACATGACATATATTAGACATGGTTTAAAAAATACATCTCATAAGATTCCCAAGTATCCACGGAGTTCACAGCTCTCCTCACAGTACAATTATTCCATGCTCTAAATCTTGACACCCCTTGTGGAAGGTCATTTCAACATGACCTAGGGGTCATGGCATGACTAGCCTTTCCTCTATAAAAATCATAAGGGCCAAACATAAGAGTCTCCAAGAATATTGATAAGGTTCAATATAATACAACAACCCTTCTGGTTCATGTTGAAATTCCCATTTATAAGGGTATTTCTATTATCCTAAACTCCCAAATGTACTTATCAGAGTGTGACTCTCCCATGTCATGACATAATGGTCCCTGATTGACCCTCATCATGGAGTGATGCTCACCCATCATGGTGTGATGATCCATATACAACCAAAATTCATCTATAGGTACACCTTGAATCTACTTATTCATTTACCCAATCACTCAAAACATCTCCCAGACATCTAAATAGATTTAAAAACATCTCATTGAAGTTTTATAACCCTAAAATTATAATTTGAATCCCAATTCTCAAAACTTCTTCCAATCTAAGACAAAAATTCAAATTCAGTTTTAATTTCATATCCTATAATGATATAGTTCATTATAGTGTTATTGGATGTTATTGTGTTGGAGATTTATTTTTGTTACAATAAGACCCCCACATATATTATTCCACCTTGATTCTATTTTCTGTCCCTTGTCCTATTAGAGGTAGGATTGGGGTGGAACACTTTTCTTACCACCAGCCCCAGTGGGTCCCTAGTGAGTAGGGTTGTGTTAGAATGTTATTAGATCAGTTAATATCTTTGGAATTGGATTTATAGTTTTTTGTATTTTGAGGATTAAGTTAGTTATTTGGGAAGATATACTTTGGTGGATTTTGATTTTGATTTTCGTAGAATGGGGATTGGTTTTGGTATGGAGACTGATATATCCTTTCATTAGATTTATTATAACATGTTAATTAATATAGAAATTTGATCCATCATTTGTCGGGTACAAGAATGTTGGTACATGAATCATATTGTGGTCAGTTGTGTTTTCATATATCTTTCCCATGTCAGCTCACCCATATGTTCTCTAGTAACCATGGGTTCATCATTATCTAATAGATAATTTTAACCAATAATAGTAAACTCATATTCAAATGTAGGGTCATGATGAGCCCATTCTAGAGTTTAAGCCTCTCCACAATAATTAGTTGGGTGATGAGGTATTTTTACAAGGACTGATTGATATGTACCTTTAACCTATGTGAAAAAATAATATTCTTCTATCATGTGTGCTTAATATAGATATTCCTTGTAGATCACATGGTAGTTCCTTTTGATATAGACAATTATTCATGTGGTTTTAATATTCTATATGAGTTTTAATGATATAAAAATTATGAATTTATGAGGTGATCCTTATCTTCGAGTGGTAGAGGATTGGTTGGAATTTTACATTTTTGTTTCCTATCCAGCTTGGATACCCACAGACCAAATAATGGTTATTAATGAAATTAACTATTTTTTTTTACACAGACTCATGATGGTATTTCCCTACCATGGTTGGGGTTCAATCCTTTGTGTAAGAATTTTTATCTTATGAAGTTGAAGATAGTTTGAGTTTGGAAGGTGACAGACCCTATTCAAGATATCATTACCATGGTTGAGTGTATGTTGAGGTTTGTGGATGGGGTAAGTCTTGGAAATGGTCTGAAATAGACCCCTTATTATATCGAGAGATTGATAAATGTATCTGGGGTGATTTATGAGTTTGGGTTTGTGTCATTTTATAATCTCCACTTATACTAAAGACTTATAGTAAGTATCTACAATATGATTTTTTTTATTAGAAGTTCACCCTATACTATAATGAGTTGATGTTACCATATAAGCATCCATAGCAATACAGTGGTGTTACAAAAAACTACAAATTGATAAATCTTTAGAAAATATCCATTTACCTCCTATAGGTAATATTTTTTAGTCACAATGATCTAATAGTCAGGATATGGATGGTTGTGCACAATGGATGGATCTGAGAAGGTGGTACCTAATGAGATTTAAGGTTTAAATTATGTCTCCCTCATTTAAACTTATACTCAATAATTTTAGTGATATCATTTCCCATCCATTGTTTTTGTTTTTTTGGAGTTGTAGATTCTAGTGGAGTTTTTTACCATACCTATATGGATAAAGTCTCCTATTGATAGTGATCATCTTTTTCTCATAGAAGTTAAGAGTAAGATTTTTTCCTCAAGTAAGGAAGAGTTTTTATGGAATTCCAACATGATGGGATAAGACAATGTTACATTAAAATCAGAGTGTCATGGATTGTTTGTGATTATTTTAAGGTATGTGTTAATTAAAAAGGAAAAAATTAAAGGAATTATTGCTAATAATCCCCCATTTGGTGAGTTTATCTTATCAATTTATATATATTATGATGGAGTGGTTACTTTTAGTGGCTGATAAGAGAATGGACTTTACGCTGGGGAGGGGGTATCTCAGGGTTTCTATCATTAAGTGAATAAGATTTGTATCAAATTATTTTAAAGGCTAAGATATTATTTATACTATTTTTTGGATATCCCATCTGAACTCAGGGTTATGATGTGTAAATTGGTAGAACTATTGGAGAAATATTTTTATTAGGTTAAATATTACCTATTTGACCTATGGGAAGGAAGAAAGGGGTTCTTAAAGGATGAAATTAGTCTAGTTTGGTTTTATATTTGGTTTAATTTGCCATAAAATTCCATGAAAAGTGTTTGAGTATCACTATGGACTCCCTAAAATTCAAGTGAAGATGTTGGGAGTAATAATTCCCCTACTCTGTTTATAATACCCAATGATTATTGTGGTGTTCTTCATTGATTTCACCCTCATTGAACTAAATTGAAGGGATAATATCCTCAAGAGCTTGATGTTGTATTAACTATACTTCAATAACACAAGTATTATTATTGAATCTTGAGGTATGATCTCAAGATATGATAGATTTTTTCTTATGTAATGATATTTGAGTGATAGTTGGCTCGTGTTAAGCTTATGGTCATGATGGATTATGTGTTCATAGTTTCATAGTAGTTTCATTGTAACTAATTTTCTTAGTGAATTTTTTGTGATGAGTGGAATTAGGGGATATGTAAGTAGATATCCTTGTTATGATTAGTTCTTATAGAATATGAATACAATTTATTTTATTTTTTTAGTGACAATTAACCTCACATATAAATTATTCTAGGAGGTATGTTATGGAAGCATTGGTTGTAGGATAATGTGTGATCAAGTATTTAAAGGAAGTATATCCTAATTATTCTACTTGAGTTGGGGAGTGTATCATATTACTTTGGAAATAGATAATGTTGTTTTTATACGACTCTTCTTAGGTTTTACAATGAGAGTTTTTGAATTAAGGTCTCCCAATAGAGCATGTAACCTTAATAGTGTAAGCCTAGTTAAACATTGGTATTCATTGTGAGTTGGTTCAAGATACATAATGAATTATGTTTCTTAGATGGGTTTAGTTTTATTCACTTATTTTTGTTAGGTTTTATCTTGGGGTTTGGATCCAATAGAGAAATATAATCTAAAGGGTTAGGACCATCCACTTTGAATTGCAGCAAAATGGGTCACCAAGATGAGGTTAGGGTTAGTTGTATGGTGATTTGAAGAGGATGGTGCAATTTATTAAAGTCATTGTTACAAAAGTTTTCAATGAGTAACTATACCCTAACTAGGTGATATTTGTTCGTATGGTTTTCACTGGTCACACTGAACTAATTACGCTTTGATCTTAGTGATGTCCTTATGCTTTATGTTGGAAATATTGGTATGCATTCTAGTTAAAGTTGACCCAAAAGTGTCTCTTAGTGAGATATTGTAGGTTCAGTACGGAACCTTTAAATAGACCATATTTTAGTAGGGTTTGATTCAAATTGATGGTTACCATGTGATAAATTATTGGTTTCACCTTAAATGTGGGGAGAGTAATACTCCACTAACTAGAACCCTTATTCCGAAACCTTTCTGAGTTCGATGTTTATGGTTCATTGTTTTCACCTTGTGATTTAATGTTGATAGTGGTATTAAGTAAAGATGTTCTTTTGTATGGTTCTACATCAGGTTCACTTATTTCTTAAACCTCCTGAGATAAATTAGTTCTTGTAAGAATTATTGTTTTACATATGATTGTTTAATGAGATTCTTATTTTATAAAATTAGGTTGTTTCCTTTTCAAGGGTGAAAATTTTTAAATGTGGGGAAGATATAGAAACTAAAATTTTTCCACAATGGGACTTAATTTATTTTTTAGTTTCAAAGGCTTGGGTCCCCTAAAGGTTAAAATGATTAATCACCACAGTAAATGAACTATTTTTTTCTTTTGGTTATGTTGAGTTTGAAATATGATATTTAACATTGGGTTCATTGTTTGTAATTTTTCAAGATAGTTATATTTTAAAAAATAATTAGTATTTATAAAGTAACTATATATATATATATTTATAATTTGTGAAAATGATGATATATCATAATCGGAAACTTAGATGGATATTCTGACACTGTGGTTATGTTTACAATGAGGTGTTTTCCTAGGAGTGTTATAAATTATACACTTAGGTTTTCAGCTAAGGACTAATCATTTTACGGTCTTTATGTAAATTACCAAATTACCAAATTATCAAAATAAAAAAAATTATTAGTTTATTTAAGGGATTAATGACACAAAATTGGTAAGTCTTAGTGATTTTGACGTAGTTGATTATAAGATTTTATGAGTATATATATATTTAAGGGATTTGACTAGGAATTTAATATTAAATCATAATGTCGATCAATAGAGGAATTATGGACAACAATCATGTAGGGAATAATTCCTCTACATAATTGATTTTCTCTATTATAAATCAAGAGAGAAGTCTATACCCACCCTTATTTTTCTATGTAGGGAAGAAAAATATTAGATAAATTCATCTCTCTCTCATCATATAACACATGATCATTTTTAATAGGGAAATGAAAATAAAATAACATGAAAATGAAGATAAAAAAATTTAACTAATGATGCTTAATCCATCAAGGTAGGACACTTCTATTTTCTTTACCATGTTTACCATGTGATTAGAAACTCTTCCCCTCAAATTCCAATCACATAATTTCATTGGTGTTAACTCATTAAAATCTTAAAAGTATTTTCATATGAATAATTTTTTGGAAAATGAACTCCGTAAAGAAGGGGATATTTTTTTGTGTGAATCAAATCATAATTTCATAAAACAATTTAATATGAAATTTGATTTAGTGGATTTTATATTGAAAATGTATTTATATGTGATTACATAATGTATTGTTGGATATTATTTTTTAGGGAATAACAAATTTTTAACTAAGATAAGGGAATATTTTAAATTAATGATTTAAATTATCCTAGATTAGAATTATCTATTATATTATGTGTTAAACATTATTAAATTAGTTATTTGGAATAAAAAAATTTAGTTCTTTATTGTGTTTGATCTTTGAAATATATGATGAATGATTGTAGTACTATTATTAATTTTATTATTTTGTGATATTATAACTATCATGTGGTAAACCATGATTGATAATGGAAATGGTGAAATAATTAATCCTAAAATAATTCTTTAATTCTAATCTTCCTTCATTCTTTGATGAATGTGAATATGAACTTGATTTTTGGGTGGTTGAACCTTCCCAATAACCATTTCTCTTCGATTATTCATCCCCATTCATCACATTTGGGTTAATTATTAGTTATTTTACACAACTATGGGAAATATTTGGCTAGATATTCATATGTGTGTGAGGTGGAAAATGTAAAATAGGTTTTTAGCTAGTGTTGGGTGCAACTTTGAAGGATATGAAAAGTGATAATGATAAATAGCCAGAAACAACACTCTAAAGGGAATAAAAGGTGAATTTGTGGGTTTTAGGGTTGATAATTGGTAGTTTTGGGAGTATGGGACATGCTGAAATTATGACATGTGTGAAGGAGAGGTTGCAATTATAGGGGTGTGATCCAAAGAAATGTTCTAGTGAAGAAGATAAACCTAGATGAATTTACTAACCATATGATGTATAGTCCTCTAGGTTATATTCCATGTATGTTATATCCTTAAGTGATTATGATTTATATGTAATTGTAAATATCACACACTATGTGACTATGGGTCACATGACATATATTATAGGATTAAGTGCCTCGATGTGTACCAAATCACATGTTAGGAAGACTTATTAGACCCACACACCATGTGCCACATTACACATTCCATTTATAATATAAATAGTGGATCGATAAGTATAGAATATATATTTAAATTATGCACATAGGACCCAACAACCATGTATTATATAGAGACCCTATGAAAAAATGTTGTCGCAAATCAGCATGTATCCAAAGTACAAGCCAAATAGCCTGCACAATCCTAGAAACCATATACTATGAGTACATGCCATGTACTATGATACAAAACACAGTCTCCCTTAATAATATATACCCATGTTTCCAAAAATACATACACACTATGTACCATACTATACATCACATGTATGTTGACTTCATACAAATTGGTTAGTGTAACTACATGAACAACCTACATGAGTGTCCTACACACCGTGCACCCTAAAGGGACATACAATTCATAGGAAATATTTCAGTATTATTCATATTATTTCACTAAAGTTTTAGTTTTGGATGTTTTGGTAATCAATTCTGAGTTTTTTCCACATAGATCACAGTGGTCTGTATCTCTTCATCATCCAATATTTTTTTGAGAAATTAGATAAATTCTAGTTTTATAGCTATGTAGATACTATGAAGTGTGTAGAAATAAAATTTGAACATGAGGTAAATAACCCTATCAAAAACATATCAAATCTAGTTCTTATATCATCTATATACTTATTAGAGTTGGTAACTATCCCATAGTGACGAGGTGATGGTCCCCCAAATATATATTAAGTACCTATCTTGGATAATTCATATTATACATGGTTTGGTGTGGGTATTCCATAGGGGTAAGTGACCTATCTATTGACATAGAGTTTAGCAAGGAACAAATCCCCTATTACTACTATTATTGAGTGATTATGTGGAAGTGATCTATGTGTGATAGTTCTTGCTCTTTGGGTTTTGCAGTGTTCTAGTTATTTTATATTCTCTTCTTGTGTTATACTTCACTGGAGATGATTTATAAAGAATTAGAATCTTACTTTCCCATGGTTGACTTGAACTTTGATCATATTTGTCTTCCTTAGGGTTATTTTTCTTATATTTCCTTGTTCTTGGGTTTTGATATAACCTATTTTTATCATTTTCATTAAGTTTTTTGGGTAATTATATTGGATATGTTTATACTCATACCCACATAGGCCTTGTTAATAGAAGTGTTGTGTATATTTAGACATTTATTAGTTCAAAGATGACCTTGGAATATTTATTTCTAGTGGAGTTGGTGGAGAAGATACATAGTGACCAGCACTGGGACATGGTAGGATATGATTTCTAATGAAGGTTGTTATAGGAGATCATATTCCAAGGAGTATTCTTCCCTTTTTCCTAGATTAAATTACACCTGGTGGGTCTTGTCTACTGTATTTGTATTTCCTTAGGATTTAGCCTCAATGGAATTGTACTTGTCATTTGATGTCTCTTGTATGAATTGTATGTAATACAATTTATTATATTTATATTACTAGTGTTGTTGGTTATTATTGTGCTATAGATGCTTTTTTTTTCTATATGATATTATAGGACATGGCCTCCCATGTATATTATTACTTCTTGGTGGTAGTCTCCAACCCCTATCCTATTGAAGTCAAGCTTGGGGTAGCACACTTGGCTTACCTTTAAGCAAAGTGGGGCCTCAGTGGGTCGGGTTATGTTAGCCTACAAAATCATATAATATTAGATGAGATTAATTTTTGAGTGAGTATTAATGAATTAATTCTATCCATGGACCAACCTATTTAAATTAAGAGGTGAATTGATCATATCTCATCTCTTATACACACATTTTTTTTTAATTTTCACATGGGTAATGATTTTTTGAATGTAATGAGTAAAAATATAAATAATAAATAATATTTTAAATACAATACCTATAAAATAATGGGTAAATATTTTTATAATTAAGATTAGATAAATAAGTAAAATTATTTTATTTTATAATTACCGCAAAATTTTATTCAAACCCTCTTAGAGTGTCTCTCACAATGTTCTATGGAAAATTCACTAATTTTAGAGGGAGATGGACATAAACATAGATAAAATATAAATCAAAATGGGATAAAATAATATTAAGTTAAAACATAAACTTGATTACCATGAAAAGACTAGTGGAAGATATAGCCAACAAAGACATGATGTTTATGAGTAAATCATGTTATTATGTATCAACACAAAAAACTATAGTCCAATAATTTGTTAAAATATGATGAATGGAAAGGAAAATTTCATGGTTTTTGATGTTAATTAATCATCCTAAAAACTAGAGAATCCTTAAATTTTATATAGATGGTGTTCATTTCACATGAATGGGGATAAAAAATGAATAATTATGTTCATAAATATAATATTGGTATTTTATATTTGGTAATGATGACTTTTTTAAAATAAAAGGAATCATTATATTAGAGATTGGTAAAAAAAATATAATGTCCAAAATTGTGATATATATTGATTAGTTCCAATAAAATTTTCTAAGTGTCAAATATATAAAGAGATATATGATTTTTTTTATAAATAATGGATGTATTTTTATGAGTTTTAAAGATGCATGGATATTTAACAAAGGGAGTGTAACCAATTGAAATATTTTTCAATTTTTTAATGAGAATAATTCATTCCATATTATAATAAATTATGGTAATTCAATTTGGAATCAAATCCTTGGTAATCATATATAAAAAAACATATGGGGATTTATTTAAGAAGTTTCTCTTTCCTATATTCAAAATAATTCAAAATAAATTATTTTATATTTTGATACATGTTATAAAGAATAGAAGGAGAATAGAAAAAGGAGTATAGAATCAAAGGAGGTTTCCTTTAGTAATTTCTCAATCTGAAATATTTTACCCCATGGTCAAAAGATTGATTCATGGGGATTGTAAACTATATCATTCAGTTATTATATCTCTTAAATAATATGTTTCACATTCATGCCTCATAAATTGAATTATTTAGATAGTGTTAAGTGGTTTTCAAGATTATCAGATAATAAAATTTGATATGATATCAAAATCTTTTGATTGGATAATGGTACCAAATACATAAATTGGATATATAAATATTACTTGATAATCATTGAATTAGACTTGAGTTTATCTCTGTATGTGATAAAAAAATAGAGTATCCTAAATTATTAACGAATATGTTGTAGATATATAAGGAACAATCCTAATCTATTATGGTAAAATAAGAAACTTTTATATGAAAAAGATTTATATGGGGGATCATTGAATATATTGAAGCATTTTAGGACCAAATTCCGATATGGAAGAATATGACATGGTAGATTCACCCTTATTGGAGGGATGATGTGAAGGGAATATCATCACGCATTTTGGAAAAGTATGAAGGATAAATATGAAATATAGAGACTACAACAAGTATTGGCACCATAAACTAATGAAAATACTGGGAAAAATAATGATGGAAACCAAATCTATTGGATAACTTGCAAGGGTAAATTAAAATAGATGAGAATCACCATAGATAAATGATGATGAAATCATCTTCTTTTCATGTTGATAATGAGGATTAAAAATCCCAATAGATACAACTCTATATCTATATTTTATATTAAGAAGATAATAAAATGAGTAAAAACCCGCGAGATCCCAATGTAGTGAGAGTGCTCAACCAAAATTGAGTGTCCTATCATTTGTAGTACCTGGTGTTCTAATAAAAAATAATTTTAGTTAAATTGGTCACAATTTATTTGTTTCCAAAACCAATAAAAACCATTTTAAATAGAAAACTAAGAATAATAAGTTGATTAATTCTATGAATATTAAACTAAATAAAATATATAAAAATAATAATTTCAAATTGATATAATTACCAGAAGATAAGAATATTATTAGTACAAAATCATATTTTTAAAGAAAAATAAATGAGATTTTTTTTTAAAAAAGAAATATTTATTTATAGTGGATATTAATAATTTTAATAAATTTAATAGTAACATAATTTTTACCATATAATGGATAGAAAAATATAAATATAAAATAATATTTTTTCTTAAATATTTTTTTGAAGTGGATGTGGAGTCTTCATTATTAAATTTTCAACTTGATCAAAAATTATATATCAAGAAAACTGATGCAATAGTACTATATGAGGTGGGAATATGAGTATGGAATCTTAATAAGGGTATATATGGGTTCAAAATATCTGTAATATATTTTTATTCCAAGAAAGACATGTGTTTATTGAACATGGAGTTCAAGAACATAAATTTGGATAACAAACTTTTGATAAAGGAAACTTATACTAATTTTCTCATTATTATTTCATATGATGTTGTAAATATATTACTTTAAATATATATATTTAATGTATGAAATTATTTTTTTAAATGAAAAAATATTTTTGATGTTAATTCTTGTGGAATAAAAAAATTCTTAGGAATTCATGTGATACAAGGTTTTGAAATTATTTTTATATCTTGAAAATTATCATCATCAGTAAATGAAATGATTAGGTGTAGTTTATTTGAATAAAGTATATGAAATAATAATTATTAGTATAAAAATATCCAATATTATGGGGATAAATCTATTAAAATGGTGTATCAAATATTAACCAATAATTTTATTGGAAATGTGGTTATTCATATTAGAGTTTAAGTTGGTAAATGAGATAATGATTGAAATCAAGGAAGAGAAGAGGTGAATTTTGGATTTAAGATCTTGGTGTAATAATAAATATTGAATGTTTTGTTTCATGTTGACAAAAAATTCCTATAAATTGTGTTTCAATTTTGATATTTGTTATGGATGAATTTTTAGAGAAGTGTAATTTGTTTTTTAAAGCATGAAGACACGTATGAATAAAATGAAATTTTCAAAGGTTTTGTAAGATTGAATTAGAGGTTAAAATGGTTATGCATGAGTATAATATTGAAAAAGGACGGGGACATATAATATTAAATTATAATTCATATTGCTTTCATAAGAATAATTTTGGACTCATGTGAGATTTTCTGAGGTGACCAGAAAAGTTAAATGACTATGTAAGAATAAAATATTTATTTAACTGGATATGTATGAGTAGATCTAAAATTTTAAACGTCATATAGGTTTTCTTGAACTCATATAAGATTAATTATAATCTTACATAAGATTAAATATGAAGTTTCAAAGCTCATGTAAGAATAATTAGACCTAATTTAAGATTAAACTGAGCTTGAATATGTGATTATAAGTTCTATGTTGTATTAAATTGATTCCATTTTTGCCTTTTCTTCTTAATTTCATAGGCATTTTTAGATTCTTAGGGGATTTTGAAGTCACCCCAGGGGGAGGGGGGTGAATAAGGGGTGGATGAATTTTACTGATTAAGTTCAATTAAAATTATTCCCTCCATTAAGTTGATCAAATATATATAATTGACTAGTATGTATGGATCATTAGAAATTCACCCCCATCATATTCTCATTATGCTATTCAGATAGTGTAAATTAAATATAACACAATGATTTTTACAAGGTTTAGCCTCAATGAGAGAACCTACTCTTTTCTGTGTTGACTCCAATTGAGTCACAAATTTTACAGTATATTATCCATTGAACATTACAAGTGGTGTGGTAAGGAATCACCATCACCACACATTCTTCAATATATGACATATGTGAAGGATCTTTATATTTGAATCCCATTGTTTGAGCTATATTCTAGAAATATCCTCCTATCTTCTAATAGAAATGTGGTGTTGTTTATAATAGGAACACTAGTCTTTAAGAATTATCTACAAACATCCTCATGGATAGATTTTTGACTTCATTGTATCTTTTCTATACATGACATGCATGTAGGCCTATCCTCCTTCTTGTATGTCAAGCTTTTGGATCTCTCAATTCATTGAACTTCAACATCAAGAACTTCTATAAGTTGATTGTTTAAATTGGACTCATTTTATTCCTTCTAGTATTTTAGATTTAGACAACCCACTCATTACTTTATAACTTCAAGTTCTAGTCTCATAAAACTTTGAACCTTCTAATGTACCAATGGAATTTCTTGGTTGGTTTCTTCCTCACTTTGATAATGCACAATAGTTTCAATTTTATTCTTGTAGTTATATTTTAAATCAAGTGATATTCTCATTTATGTAGGAAATAATTCTCTAATAGATGGGGGAATGTGTAGGATTCAATTTGAAATTTTCTCAATCTCAACACTTGAATTGATCAACATCAATACCTTTCAAAGATATCAGGATTTGAATCCATCAAAGCTCTTAAAAAACTCGATGTAAAAAATATTCCACTAATTATCATAACGTAGCCTGAATCATGAAATTTCATTCCTTAAATATTTATATTTGAGTATCCATATTAGAATCACCATAATTTTTGAATTTACAACAACATAAATTTCTTCTGGAATATTCTGATAAATGTTGGTCCATAGAAGTCACTTGGATAATTTCAGTTCTTCCTCTTATTAAAGTTAATCTTTTGTATCCTTATATAATTTGGACATAATACAACATGCTTCATGTGCATAATGTGTCTCTATATGATGAAACATCATTTAGTTAAAACTTGGCTTACAGTTTCTTCTTCTAATTGATTCAGCTCTACCTGCTTTCGATCAACTCAACCTCCACATTCCAATGTTTTAATCCACTTCTTATCTAGACTCAACTCTTATTCTAATTTTCATATATACAGATCAATATAGCCTCTATTATATGATACTTTTTGCTTAAATATATCTAGAATTAATCAGATCCTTTATTTTATTTACCTGAACTTTCATTAACTTTGATACTTCATATTTACATCAATCGTGGTTTACCAATATAACTAAATATCTTGACTCCAAATGATTTGACCTCTAGTCACACTCAGATTCATTCTTTTATATTCCAATTATCCTTAGAATAATAGTATTCTCAGGAACATCCTAATTCTTCTGGTGACTTATTTTTCTTCTACTGATGCTGAATATTATAGTAACTTCAATATTTCATGATGATTTATATGAATCTTCTACTCATGATGAGAAGTATTTTTTAAATTTAACTATTCTTAGATCACTATTGGTCTTCCACCAAATTGATGTTCTTATGATGATCGACCAGTAAAGCATCATATTCATTATTTCTTCTGAAACCTTAGTTAATTTAAGTTTATCAACTTGTTATTTTATATACTTCCAACTTTTTACTACACATACTATAGTTTCTATCTTTGGAATAATCATAAAAATCCTTCGATAATATCCTTCGAAAATATCCTTCTAGAAATTTAAACACTTTAATTGTCCAAGTTTTAAAAATTTCTCCATATCATCACCTTCTCGAGATGATTTACCATTTTATGTTCAATGTATATTTTAGTGGTTACTTACATTACTCAAGAATCATTCATATGGAATTTTTCAATTCTTCAATATGGTTTATCCCACTGATAACCTTTGTTTCTAGGTATTTGACCATCTATGAAAAGAACAATGTGTATATTCTAGTTGACTTATTTTAAATAGATTTAACTCTGATATTCAATATATTATTTAGTGTTTTCAATCTTTCCATATACAAAACCTTACTTCTTAAACTCCAAATGGTGTTGACAATTCTTGTTCATCCTTTAACACTATTCATCATTATATTGAATTTCAACTCAAGAAATCATCTGTTGTCTACCAATAATTCTAGATTTAAACATTTCCTTTTATTTCTACATCCATTAGTAATACTAACTCCAATTATCATCATTACTTCTGATTATCTTCTGTAATTATATATTTCATCTATGATGTTCTTACTTATGATGGTTCCACCATCCAAAGTAGTCTCTTCTAGAGGTTTTTTACTAGAATGTTAAAAAGGAAACTTATCCTTCAACCTACTCAATGAATTTTACAAAATATATTGGAACCAAATACAATATATCATAATCATCATCATCTAATTATAACTTCAACCCTTCCATTTTTTATTTATTATTAATATCAAATTATCTTTAAAGTCAAGTAGTTTTATCTCCCCCTTATTGATAAAAAATTCAAAGTCTCTTTTATCTCCTTCTTTCATAAACTTTAAGCATGGACAATTTTTCATTTGTTTAATCTCCCAATTAATTATTTGAATTAAAATCCCATTTATTGACATATTAGGGTTATTGAGGGACTTTTTTCAAAATGTTTCCCCTCATCCCCTTTTCTTCAACTATATTTAATGAAAACCATGAATTTTTTGAGAGAATGATAACATAAATTTTCTTAAATAAATAATACCTAAATAAAAAACTATAAGTCCATGTGATCCATAATCAATGTATAAAATAATGGTGATTAACTTTGACATTAAATATATCCATAAATTTTAATAAGTTACTCAAAATTTTAAAAAATATTCTTTTAGGGGTAGTTTAAATGGATTTTCATTTAATTTACCTTCCTGCATCCATCTCAACAGATAGATAAAAAAATTTACATTTAAAAATTAGTTTTATTCCCTTTTGTAAGATAAATATTTTTCTTTTTCATTAACAATTCAATTTTATCAATTTGTTTTTAAACTTAAGTTTTCATATGAGGATGAGAGGGTATATAAAATGTATCCCAAAGATGACAACATATTAAATTATATAGATTTTTATTATTCAGATATTCATCTTAACTATAGTTATCCCCTTGAATTACATCACCTTGAATTATATTTTAAATAATAAATATTTTGGCAAGTTGGGAATAAGGTGGATCTTCAATTTTCTTCAATAAGAGAAACAAGGTTAAGAAATTTTTCTCAACCTATAAACTCCTTCTAAGATTTCATTTTTCATCATGAATTTATAATTAACTTTAAAATAATCAATATATTTGGGTTAAATGGACTTATATATTGAACCAACCCTTTAATATATACCATTATATGATTTTTGAAATAAATATCCAATAAAACAACTATAGATCGAGAGGCTATGTGTCTTTAGAAGACTAGGTTCATAATGCATCAAAATGAAAATAAAATTAAAAATATTTATTTTAATCTCCATAATGATCTCCTAATTCAAATTGATCTCCTAAAACTTCATAGGACAAATTGGTAAATATATAAACAAAATGGATGATCTATAAATCCTAGTAAGGGAATAAACAGAATAACGATTCATAACATACGAGTTAATATACATAACATGATATCACAAAAGATAAAGATAATGAATAATCATATGGAATCTTAACATGAATATCATGTAATAATAAGTTAATGTAAACTTAGTAATGTGGTAACAATATAAAACATTACAAAAGAACAATTCAAGGCTAACTTCCACGACAACATCACATAGTGAACAAAGTACCATCATGAATTTTTCTTTACTCCATAATCCCATAAGTTTCATATCATGAGGCATAGACATTACCTAGTTAATTATATTTCTATATATACACACCCATAATAACATTAACATGCTTATATTTTCCACAAATGTAAATCAAATGTAATTCATAAATAGTATAATTACCCATGGAAAGAAATGTGTTGTGTAATGTTGTCTCTTATCAAAATAAAAGGATATTTCATAAATAGAAAAAGGAATTAAATTCTTTATACTTTAATATATGAATAAATAATTCATAATTTCCTAACATGGTGTTAATTTTAAAAAAAGTTCATGAGAATGGGTAGAGAATTGGGTATACAAATGAATTTTAAAAATAGTATTTTTAAAGAAACAGTTAAAGACTTATTAAGTAAGAAGGAACATGGTATTTTATTGAAAACCAGAGGTAATCTAGAATGGTTAACCATAAAATATTAATTTATTAAATAAAACCAATAATGTTAATAAATACTTAAAATGTATGTGTTATATAAAAGGATTAGGGGATAGAAAGGTTCCCCTTAAATGAGTTTGATTTGAAAGAAGGCATTGAAAAATGAACTTAAGGCATGTATAACACCAATAAAGGATGAATAAGATTGGAATATATGTTGGAGACATATATATAGAATTTAAAATAATTTCGTAATATAAAAGTGAGATATAAAGTGAGTTAGATAGAGAAATGTCAAAAACCTAAAGAAAAATGGTAGTTTAGAGAGATCCCTTACCTTATGTCTAGAATCATTCTACAATTTCACTTAACATTCTAAATAATGAAATTAAATTAAATAATTACTTAATTCATTACCTTTTCTATATTTATTAGATTTAATATAATTATATTATGTTCATTTACAACTATTCTAGAGAGATTTAAATTATTGTTTTACCATTCCATGGAAATTTATTTCATGGTTCCAAGGTAGCATCACTTGTGGATAATTATGGAGGTTCTTTCCAAATGAGAATACAACTCTATAAGTGAAATAAAATGATATTAATTTTATTTTAGTAATTAAAATTTTCCAAAATATCCATATATTTTCTGATAGATGGATGGATCATTTAGTAAAAATACTAACTTTACGAAGTTAGTTTATTTAGGATATTTTAACGAGCATCAAAAGATAGTTTTATTTTATTTTACATTATAGATATATATTTTTTGGTACCAAAAATCATGCTACTAAAGATAGAGACAAAGTTATGGATGGTTTTAAGCTAATTCGGACTCAAAAGACCCAAAATTTATCAAAGGAGTATTATTTGTGAAGCTTTATCATGGATATCCCTCGCCAGTTTTCTCATGAAGGTGGATGAAGGTACCTCCACAGGTCTGACAAGCATCGTGATAATGAGAGAGTCTTTGATGGTACCGCTATGAGTCCAACGAGCACCGTGATTGTGTAAGTGTCTTTGATGGTACCACTGTGAGTCTGACTGAGCCCTACCACTTCACAACTCACTTTTTCCTCATAGCACACTCCACAAGAATCGTGAGAAATGATGCCTATAAATACTTGGCTCACCCCACCTAAAATGAATCGTTACCACAACCTTTCAAATTTTGTTCTCCCATTTCATGAAGCTCCCAAGCACCACGAACTTGACCCAAAAATGGATCACGCAAGTTACTTGTGCATCATGATCCATGCATTATTTTGTTTCTCATTTCCCCTGGGTCGCCTTAGTACATAAGCCCCAAATCATTTCTCATGGCCTCAACTTTTCTGATATGATCATCGGGTCTAATAAAACTTATTGTTTCTCACACTAAGCATGAATCACATGGGATTAGAGATTAAAAGTGACTGCGACTCCATACGGTCCACCTTAGAGCTTAATCCCCATGCCCTTCAGTGCTGAATTACATGGGTTTTGATCCTTGTCTTCTAAATAGAGTATGTAGGAATCCTCTTTGTGGTTCAATACCAATCAATTGTAAACTTCAGTTCCCCCTCCTAGGGATTCACCTCCCTAACCCACCCTTAGTGGTGGCCTCAGTGTGTAAGCCCCTACCACATGTCTCATATCCATAGCCATGTGTAAGCCCCAGATTTTGATGAAATATGTAGGTTTTGATCCATTTCATCTACATAGGGTACATAAGAAGCCTCCCCAAGTTTAAATCCCAACCCATGGTAAAATTTTGTGATCCATCCTAGGGAGGTACCCTCATGATGTGACATCTTCCCTTTTTGGGACACATCCTCCGAATCCACCTCCCTGAGAAATTTTGATCCATCCACTGAGGAAGCTAGCCATGTGTAAGCACCGATTCCATCTAGAACTATGTGGAATTTGATCCCTATATTCTAAACAGGGAATATAGGAAGCCTCCCTGAGGTTCAATCCCATCATCCACTCCCATCTTGGTCTATCCCTTGAGTCACTGTGTCTCAGGAGGATCATGCCCCAACCCAGAGGTTACATTTCCTTTGTTTCCCCATACATGCACTCCATTACCATGATTTACCTCATTAGGTGTCTCATAGACCCATCCTAAACTAAATGGACTTTGATTCCTAGCCACTGGGATACATAGGAATCCTCTCCTAGGTTCAATCCCTTCACTCTCCACACTCCATCCATTCCATCATCACTTCCTCCATATCCATCCTAATTCTTACCCAAGCCACCACATCTTGGTGAGATCATTCCATTCATATCACCACTGCTTATAGTATCACCTGGGAAACTAACCATGCATAAGTCCCACACAATTCATATTCATAAAACTAAGAGAAATCCTCTTGTGAAGGGTAGCTAGCCATGTATAAGTCCCAAATTACCCCTTTAAACTATGTGGGTTTTGATCCCTATCTTCTACATGGGGTATATAGGAAGCCCCCCAAGGTTCAATCCCATTCAATGGTAAAGCTTGGTGTCCCCCTCATTTGGGTCCACCTCCTTGATCCTCCCTTAGTGGTTTCCAGACCAACTTTCATGGTGTGAAACATTCTCTTCATGAGACACACCACCTCGAGTCCACTCTCATTGGGTGTTCTGATCCATCCATATGGTTTCCCCTTAATTGGGGTCCACCTCCCTAATCCAACCTTAGTGGTTTCCAAAATAGCCTTCACAGTGTAAAATTTTCTGTTTATGGGACACACCATCCCGAGTCTGCTCTTATCAGGCGTTTTGATCTATACATATGATAAACTTTTTGGGAACTCCCTTCTAGGGACATACCCATATGATCCATCTTCATAAGTGTTATTATCTGTCCAATCCACATCCACTAGAAGTTTAAATCATGGCATACCCAATGTGAAACATGGGATGATGAGGAAAACCTCAGAAGACATGCCACTGACATAAGATAACCCGTGATTGATATGGGATGCCTCAGGTTTTCATGCCCCTGAGAATCCCTCTAATGAAGAAGAATATATGCGCTCATTTGCTCCAATTTCTAGACATTATCCTGATTACCAACATGACTACTTCCCTAACTGAAGGTTTCTACACTGACTAAACCCCTTAGAATATCTAGATAGAAGCAGGGTAACTAACTGTAATGCATAAAAGAGATAGCACCAGGAATGAGGTTAACAAAAAATGTCTTAATCTATAAGGGATACCCAGACTAGGTGAATAATTATGATAAGTAATCCATAGAAGGAGGGAACAACATCACATCATCTTGTTTTTATCAAAGAGTATAAATCTATAAATAAGTGATGGATTCGGCCCACCTTTGGAAAGAGGTAATGTTGGGAAATAAACATACACATCGCAACTCGTAGAGACCGACGATGCACACACCCCAAAGGAAAG
This sequence comes from Viscum album, assembly GCA_963277665.1. Classification (NCBI taxonomy): domain Eukaryota; kingdom Viridiplantae; phylum Streptophyta; class Magnoliopsida; order Santalales; family Viscaceae; genus Viscum; species Viscum album. The sequence continues at coordinate 500,990,679 of OY728140.1, forward strand.
CATCATAAATAGAAATGGCGAACCCAAAATGAACTCTTCTTCTTATAATGGTATTATTAGCATTCGATACATTAGCAGATAAGTGTTTCACTAGATCTAGCTATCTGACACTAGGTTTAGCAAAGAAAATATTGGACCTAATGTAAAACTTACCAGAATTTTGGGAAGTTAATCATTGGGCATTCCGGCCTATGGAATCATCATCTTGCATATCTCTCTCCTCCCCATACCACCACCAGTAAGAGTACATGTCATCCCTACTCTCACATCCAGTAGGGAGGTCCAACAAATGCCTATGATTCTAGATACAAAGGTCCTCCTCGTGTCTCAGATCATCAACATGAAGGTCCTCCTCACACCATTTTCAGTTCAGGTGGAGGTCCTCCCCCAGTAGAATCAAATAGGGAAAATATCCTCCTCACTTTGTCACCCATTAGTATGGAGGTCCCCCCAATGTTCTCATTAACTCAAGTGAAGGTCCTCCCCACTTGATAAATCATTCAAGAAGAGGTCCTCCCAGATTCATTGATGGTCAACATGGAGGTCCTCCCCATGTCTAGTTTAATTGGTATAGAGTCTCTCCTTATGCTACCACTGTCAATAAACATGGGGCCTTCCCCATTTTCCCAATAGATCTGGTGGAGGTCCTCCCCACTACAGAACTCCCAACCATATAGGCCCTCCCTGTACGGCCATCGACCAACACAAATGTCCTCCCCTTGTTTTATTTGATATATTCCCAGGTGCTCCTCACACCTCATCACACCAAAGAGGAGGTCCTACTCACTCTGAAAACAATAGATATGGATTTCCTCCCTCTATCCCATCTAGATCAAGTGGAGGTCCTCCCCTCTCTAGAACCAATCTGCACGAAGGTCATCCACATGCTAGAGAATTACCCTACCCTGATGTGCCATCCTGGGGTAGAAGGGTGAACCATCGCCGCTAATGGAAGCAATATGAGAAACACCAGATCATTGTCAATTCATTCCATTTCTCACATTCTTAAGTGAAGTGCAACTCAATGATGGAGCCTTCAGCCTAATCCTATGCATCAGGGTCTGGGGTATGAACTTATCATATGATTTTTTAATCCCGGTAGGTGAATTGTTCTAGATTTGTAAATCCCTCTATAGGTACATGAAGGACAAGGAAGATTTGGCTCCCTTCTAGAGGTTTTCCCTGAAACCATCTCTATTATTGCCAGTTTTGATCATCTACCTCAACATGAGATCACAAGGAGTTATTCTAGGGCATGATAGGCAGCGAGCATTTTCCGTAATCACCACCAATAGTCACTGCCTTTTTTCATGATACAATGATAAGTAGTTAATCTTATAGGGATGTGATGATGCAAGTGGAACCACCCTAGAGAGATGACCGAGTGAGTGGAAACCAATCATACTGCACAATGTTTCCTCCACCAGCAAGTTCATCACCACATCAGTCTATATTGGTGCCATTTCTAATTCCTTATCTGGCCCCGATCAAAGAATAGGGAAACCAAGAGATGGATATAACATTTGAGCAGTGAATCTTGTAGGACAACTCTTGCAGTAGATGAATTATCTGAGATGTTTTGGATGATCGCTACTCCCAACTTCGACATCCCGGAGGCACTCACCCAAGACAAGGTCATGTAATTTCTCCAGACCATCTAGGTGATGCATTTAAACCTTCACAACCATCATATGACTTACCTGAAGAGTCAATAGCACATTGATAACATTGGCTAGTAGTGTTGCATAGTCTAGCTAGCAGTGCTTCCCATGGCTCAACATCCCTCTTCACCTGACTATCATCAGGCCCTTTTATAACAACATGTTCAAGGATTCAGTGTGATCTACAGAATTATTGAGGAGGTTTCTCCACACGTGTCAATCTGTGGTAGGGTTAGTATGCTGCTCTTCACTCCAATCATATTCTGCGGTAGCCAGACCTACTCAATGACATTGAGGATATGACTCGAGGCACTATTGCAGTGAATATGGTTGTCCTTAAGATACACCCATAAGGGGGATTCAATGCCAATTATGATGGAGAGAACCTATATTATGGGTAAATGAAACATCTTATGGACCCCATAGGTGTTGTCACTCATCAGAAAATGAAGATACTTGGTCCTACACTTCCCTTCAAGTTGTTACCTATCAATAAAAACATCGACAAAGGAAAGGAGAAGACTATGAACTTTAAGCCTCCTGACTCGTCTGGTTTAACACAAAAGACAGAGGTTGATCTTTCTATAATCGCTTTGATCAAGAATATTGAAAAAAAAATATCATTAATGATAATCTTGTAGAATGGTGTATGGACTATAGTGATCCTGGATAAGATCTTGTACCTCCTCTACTAGAGAAAAGGGGCATCCACAAGTCCTTCTCAATTAGTTTCCTCCTATAGATCTCAACAATACTGTGCAACATACTGATAGGGTAGAGAATAAAGCCTATGGAAAGAGACCATGGTACTTATCTCTAAATCTACCCAAGCTGTGTGAGAATCCTCCTCAAGCCCTGACTTAGTTTGTTGCTCCAGTGGCTCCATAAGTTGTTCCACCACCCACTCCACTAGCTTCTCCATGATCCATTGAGCCTGACTATTGTGTTGAAGATCCTACCAATGAACTGGAAATAAGGAATCCTTACCATTATAGGAATCCTTTTTAGGAAAGGAATCCTCATTAGGACAATCTAATAGTCGATCTGGTTTTCCACCTCGAGGACCACGAGACACAACAAGTGGTGATCCCACCTGATGGAAAGTTGTATCTAGTATAGGTGGACGATATGACAACACCCCCGAATATTGGGAAGCCTACCATTTCCCCATTAAATGGTATGGATGACCCACTATAGCATTTGACCCACTTTTTTTTCTAGGTGTGGACTCATGTTGGGAACTCCAGCACAGCAGGAAGCTACCAAGCTCTAGTGTTTTGTACAGACATTGGAAGGCCCTATGTTTGTCTGGTATAACTATTTACCCATCAGGTCCATTTCTGGTTGTAAATACCATCGAACAAACTTTTTTTTATTAGTTTAGCTCCACTTCACACAAGACGAGTATTTACGACCTTTTCAAGTGAAAAAATATCCAGATGAGTGAGTCACAGACTTTGTTGCTAGGTGGAAGGGCCTCCTGTATTCACTTGATATACTGTTGACTCAAGAAAAACTTCTTATGATATGAATGGGGAATGTAAAGACTGAATTTGTTCCCTCCCTCATCACTTAGAATTTCCTAGGCTGAGTTTGAGATTTCTAGGGTAAGGATTAGTGTCTAGAGGAAAACTTTCACCAGGCTAAGAAGACGCATCCATTGCCTCCTCCAGCTCCTTCAAGAAGAGCCTCTAAGGCTGAGAGGACTAAAAACACAAATATAGAGGTCCCCACACCACTAGAATTATTACTGACATAGCCTCATCCAAAACCTTTCCAAGGAAAATAACCTCAGGCCCAGCCTCAGGCTCAGCATAGCCCAGCCCAGAATTGACTGGAACCACCCTGTCAAGCATTGCTTCCTAGGCGAGACAATCAGTATCTATCCCTCATCAGGTTCCATCCCCTCATTTGGGCCTGAATCCTTGAGTACCTTTCCCTAATAGGAGAAAATAGACCTACTCATTTGATGTGGCTCAAGTCCTTGGTTAGTTACGAAGTGCCTTAGATCAGGGATTTTTTGAAATTTTTGGAATACAAAAGACCTAAGGAGGCTGATCTAATTGATCTCCCCAACTACTACCCATATCACTGGTTCCTTGGAAATACTATCAAAAAGCTATATATATCCAAGGACTGGCTCCAAGACTAGGTTGATAAAAATATCATCAGGTTGGTCCCTACCCTGGTATAAGTAGCATACATTTTTGTAAAGTCTAATAGCAACAACAAATGTGAATGGTGGTAGGTTTACAGCCACAGTTTTCAGAAGTATGAAAATTGGCTTATTTGTAGGGAAGTTACTTGCACCCATGATATCATATGTGCTCTTTTGAATTGGACTAATCCTCTAGAATCTTATGCGTCTCCTCCAAATTCCACTTCTACACCCACATCTCATCCTTATACTTCTTAAAAGAGCAGGCACCGATGTCGCAAGAGAAAGCCAAGCCCCCTACCATTGATGAACCAATCTCACAAACTAGATGATTTCATGCCCCTAGAAATAAGAATTTCTCTAAAAATCTAACAAGTATTGGAAGATTACTTGGACGATGATTAGGAGTATGAATCTATGAATACTTTCAAGATGGTGGACCCCTTCATAGTTCCCAATGATGTGGAGTATCAAGATGGTCCTCTTAATGTTCCTGGTCGACACCATTGTCGATGAGGCCGTGGATATGTGAATCGTCAAAATTATCAAGCCAATGCTTACATTCAATACATGCTTTCTACCAAGACCATAAAGTAGGATCAATATAGAGCTCAACATGTATAGTACTCTAATCCTATCTTTTCAGATTCACTCCTTCCACCATTCATGATACTCAACCAGGTAGAGCCGCCGAGACAACATCAGGATTAACCGCATCCAGCTATGGTCCAACCTCAGTCATCTGATAGTCATTAGGTAGTAATTTTTCTTGGTTGAGATTGTGATAAATGATATATTTATAGCACCATCCAGAATCACATGATTCAACCAGTGACATGCGTCATGCCTCAGGCCACCCAAAATGTGCACCTAGTGTGGAAGTATGATGTACGTAAGAACATTTACAACATTATTGCAAAGCTCTCAATTCTTGATGCCCTCCTCTTTTTAGAAGATATGCATGAAGCCATCATAGAGGCTTTGAGAATACCCCTATAGTTTGAGAAAGAGTTAGCGGATGTAGAGACTTTCTATGTCAAGGATGTTGAGCGAGTAGAGTGCCAAGCCATGATATCATTCTCATGAGAAGATGAAGGCTCTCCCATGTAGGGGCACATTTTAACACTGTACATCACATGAAAAATCATTGGTGTGGAAGTTATCCATTGTCTAAATGAAATATATTTTTGGGTCAATCTCATCCATACCTGGATGCTTCTCAAACTAGGACTGACTAAATTTGATCATAGTCCCTCTAACCTAATGATTTAGGGTAATGAAAAGACTAAGTAGAGGCCATGTGGTATAATCTTCATGAAGACCTAGTTTAGTGGTCTAAATTCCTCTACTAAATTTATGGTGATATTATAGGATACCACCTAAAATTCACTGATGGGTAGACCCTATCTCCATATGCATGCAGTAGTTCCCTCCTCATATCATTAATGCATCAAGTACTCCCTCAACGATTGAGTGGGAATGACCTAAGGTGATTCATTTCCTTTTTCCTCTTGTGAAGCTCACTTTTTGGATGTTGACTATTACAAGAGAAAGGAACAACATGTTTATACCAATGAGTTTGATCACACTGATAATATAGCCGATCTGTAGATAGACTTGGACGATGATTTTATCCTCCCGATTCACCAATTGGAGGCTACAACACCAAACTTGGGGCATTGATTCATCATCTCTGAGATTAGGGGAAGACACATAACCTAGTATAAGGAATATCAAAATATTTCCTCATACTCCTACACAAGATATGCTAGAGTGATACTAGATCCTCTTACCCCTATGAGGTATCAGTATGTCCTCCCCATGGCCACATTAGTACACCATACCTGCTTATTTTGCTAGGCCGAGATAATTCAACCCAGACCAAACTACCACAACTACTTTGAAATCATCAAGTGTGGGCCCCTCAGTTGAAGAACTGATGGAATAGGGCTGGAATTTTTTTTTTCATGGTTTCAATAGTGTATGATCCTGCTGAAGAATATTCCTTCACCGCTCAAAATGACACCAAAATTCTTCTAGGGTCAGTTAACTCAGAATAATTTCCTCCTCCCGATGATCCTCTCACCTCAGACAATGAAGTGGATTTAGAATATGCTCCTCCCTCATTTTAGGAGGGAATCTACACCACCATCTATGATTTGGTTCAGGTGAATCTTGGCATTGATATAGATATGAGGCTAACACTGATTAGCATAACTATGCTTGCAGAGGAAAAAAATTAGTCTATGGACTTCTTGATGGAATATCATGACGTATTTTCCTAGAGTTATGATGGGATTCTAGGGTAAGAACCTCAAGTCTCTATCCATCATCTTGGTCACCCACTAAGTCATCACAGGTTCAAATAGCCTCCCAAGAATAAGCACCCTTCCCATGGTGTTGTGGTCGAGGATGAAGTAGATAAGATTATTAAATCCAAGTTCATCAAGGAATTATAGTACCCCAGATGGTTAGCTAATATCATTACCATCAGGAATAAGAATAGATAGGTTGGATTCTTTATTGATTTCCATGATTTCAACTGCCACTTTCCAAAGGATGATTCTCCCCTTCTAGTGATAGAGCTACTGATTGATGCAACCACTGAATTTCAGGCCCTCTTCTTCATGGATGGGTATTTTGGATATAATCATATCCAGATTGCCCCTAAAGAAGAGGATTCCACCGCCTTCAGGGTTCCATAGGGTACCTTCTATTATCAGGTAATTCACTTAGATATGATGAATGTAGGAACCACCTATCATCTTTCTATGCACCACATATTCAAACTGATCCTTGGAGTTCTAGTGGAAGGATATGTTAATGATTTGGTGGTCAAATACCACCAGTGTTGTGACCATCTTAGAGATCTTGAGAAAGTGTTCAACTTACTATTATCTCGCCATATGAAGATGAACCCCTTGAAATGTGATTTTGGGGTGACCTTTGTAAATTTCCTTGGTTTTGTTGTCAGATACAAAGGTTTCAATATCTAACTAGAGAATATCAATGCTATCAATAATATTCCTCCTTTGAGAAACCTTTGGGAGATCTGAGGATTTCAATTCCACTTAGCCTATATACACCAATTCATTTGGAATCTAGCAGGAAAGTGTAGGCCCTTTTCCAGACTCATGAAGAAAGGAACTGTCTATCAATGAGATAAAGAGTGGTAAATCTATTTTTAGGAGATCATGTAATATCTACAACAGCCTCCGGTTCTGATACCACTCATCTCAAGAAGGCTGCTAGTCCTTTATGTGACTGCCCTAGAATAATCCCTTGACACCATTATTTCCTAGAAGAACAACGATGGGATGTAGAACAATTTGTACTATATCAGTCACATGCTCCCTAACACAGAGACCATATATTCTCATATCGAGAATAGCTACCTCATTCTAGTTTTAATAGTGCAGAAGTTGTGGCATTACTTGCAGCATCACGACGTATATCCAATATCCCATATGAATCTTCTAAAGTATATCCTGAACCTCCATATGTTGATAGGACATCTATATTGGTAGGAAGTGATACTTCATTAGTTTGAAATCAAGTTCGTTCCATAGAAGGCCATCAAGGGTCAGGCACTGACAGACATTTTGGCCATCCATCCAGCCCCCAGAGAGTTGTCTCCGAATGTTTATTTTCCTGACAAATCTATTCTCTCAGTGGATCAAGATATACCATAATGGAAGATGCACTTTGGAAACACCTCTTGGAGATCTGAGGATTTCAATTCCACTTAGCCTATATACACCAATTCATTTGGAATCTAGCAGGAAAGTGTAGGCCCTTTTCCAGACTCATGAAGAAAGGTACTGTCTATCAATGAGATAAAGAGTGGTAAATCTATTTTTAGGAGATCATGTAATATCTACAACAGCCTCCGGTTCTGATACCACTCATCTCAAGAAGGCTGCTAGTCCTTTTTGTGACTTCCCTGGAATAATCCCTTGAAACCATTATTTCCTAGAAGAACAACGATGGGATGTAGAACAATTTGTACTATATCAGTCGCATGCTCCCTAACACAGAGACCATATATTCTCATATCGACAATAGCTACCTCATTCTAGTTTTAATAGTGTAGAAGTTGTGGCATTACTTGCAGCATCACGACGTATATCCAATATCCCATATGAATCTGCTAAAGTATATCCTGAACCTCCATATATATGTTGATAGGACATCTATATTGGTGGGAAGTGATACTTCATTAGTTTGAAATCAAGTTCGTTCCATAGAAGGACATCAAGGGTCAGGCACTGACAGACATTTTGGCCATCCATCCAGCCCCCAGAGAGTGGTCTCTGGATGTTGATTTTCCTGAAAAATCTATTCTCTCAGTGGATCAAGATATACCATAATGGAAGATGCACTTTGGAAACACCTCTTGGAGTTTCACTGGAAACAATATAAATGATCCTTAACTCAATAGAGTAGGCATGGGGATTGTCTTCATCATGCCTGCATAGGCTATATTTCCATATTCATTCTTGCTATTAAAAGGCTCCACGAATAATGAGGTAGAGTATCGGTCTCTCATCAATAGTCTTGAGTTGTATCTCAAGAATTATTTTCCCTATATTCATGTGAAAGGATATGGTGAGATAGTTATCAATAGGATTAATAGTGATTACATCATCAGGAAGCCTAAGCTCATGCCATTTTTTAAGAATGCTTTCCATATGATGGCCTAGTTCTCTTCTCTATAAGAGGTGACTCATGTTCCCCGATCATAGAATGGTTTGGTGATTCCTTGTATAGTTTATTTGCTTCCCTCATAGAACCTAACTAGGAAAATCTATTCATTCATGCGGCATATCGATGGTTCCTCGCCCTTGTCAGTTCAGACAATGACAAAAACCAAAGGTAAACCACATTACCACTGATGCTTCCACATCGGGTGCTTCAAATCCCACTGTAGCTAATGAAACCTTCAAATGGAAAATCCCTTTCATTGAGTATCTCCAACATGAAAATCTCCCATTTAATAGAGACAAAAGTGAGAAAATCCATCATCGTGCATTTCAATTCACCATCCAGAGCAGTCCTAGCCTAATGTAAACTCTCTATAGACATGTTTTTGATGGAATTATCCTTCATTGCATTCATGGAGATGAGATTCCCTAGTTCATGTAATAAGTTCATTCTAGGTATTGTAGTTATCATCAGACATGGATGAAGCTCTCCCACTAGATATTAAGGTTGGGATACTTTTGTCCCATCATGGTTCACGATTGTATCGAGTTATCCAAGAGGTTCCACATGTGTTCAATCCATGCCATATTTGTGCATCAACTGCCAGAGCCCCTCCACACTAAAAAGTACTCTTGGACCTTTTTAGTTTGGGGAGTTGATTTCATGGGACCATACCCACCAGTAATAACTCACTAGTGTAGGTTTATTCTAACTGTGACAGATTTCTTTTCCAAGTAGGCAGAATCTATTCCTCTCAAAGAAGTCAAAGCCCAATATATTGTTGAATTCATGATAACCAACATCATCCATTTATTTGGAGTCCCTCATGTTGTTCTCACTGATAACAACACAAAATTATGAGTAGATAAGTTGAAGAAGTTGTATTCCAAGTACAATTTCTGGTACAACCATACTTATCACTATCAGGAACATGCAAATGGGAAGATTAAGGCATTCAAAAAGACCCTCTCTAACATTTTGCAGAAGATGGTGGTCTAGAACAAGAAAAGTTGGCCGGATAAGCTCCCCAACACCCTCTGGAATTATCGGATGATGACTTGAAATTCCACCAAAGTGACTCCATATTCCCTAATATATGGAGAATAGGAATTCCTCTCCATTGAGATTCAGTTTACATCACTTTGTTCAGTCTTCTATGATCAGTAGACATCAGACAAAGTAGTAGAAGTCCGTCTGTCTGAATTAGAAGCTCTCGATGAATACAGGCTTCATGCTTTTCATAATCTAGAGAGGCACCAAAAAAAGATAGCTAAATCATTCAACTAGAGAGTTTTGCTCCAGTATTTCTTTCAAGGTGACACCATTTTGGATCTTTGAGTGTTGACAATTATTGGTAGGAAACTGCTGAAGTTGGAGCCCAAATGGGAAGGACCTTACATCATTCACAAAGTTTATCCCAATGGTGAATACTCTTTGATCACCATAGATGGTGAGTGAATTACTTATACTAGAAATGTTATGTTTATTAAATAGTACTTTGCATGAGCAAGATCTCTATCATCCTACATGATGTTAAACTGTTCCATCCTGCTTGATATTAATTTGTGCGGAACTTCTCGATCATCCTACGTGATAATAAACTGCACATTGTTCCCCATAATCTGATCTCTACAAACCTAAACTAAGATCTCTTTTATCCAAGAAAAATGTTGATAAATTGTTCTTCTATATCCTATTAGATGTTAAACTTCTATTTCGTCTTTGTTGTATGATGTTAAACAATGTAACAAATCAACATCATGTTTTCATTGAAATAAACTTCACAATTCTCCATTAGTATGGGATCTATGAACTTAAACTAAGGAATATATTATCTTATATGACATTGAACTACCACGTCCAAGGTTCAAGATGTTAAACAACATGTCATTGATGGTCCTTTCTTCATGACCTTAAAATGAAAGTGACCCTTTTTCCTACATGACGCAAAACTACTCTATCGTACCTAACATTGAACTATGAACCATAATCATTCTTACCATATGGAATTAAACTTCATGGAACTCAAGAACTATGTATGGATAGATTCCCCTTCTTATGGAATATGTAGGAATGCCCAGGTGTTTAGTCTTTGGGCCGAGTCAAAATTTCATCATTTCAGACCCTTGGCTCGAGTCCTTACTTGGGAGTCTGTGGTGTGGTGTGGTATTTCATGGTCCTCATTCATGTTGGGTTATTCATCCATTCCATAAACATCCCCTTTGGGATACATCTCTCCCCCACATCCTAGTCACATAATGATAAATTGCGTTACACCATCATCCTTATCGCATGATGAATAAAATGTATGAAATTCAAGAACTGTGTATGGATTGATTCCCATCCTTATGGTATACATAGCGACGCCCAATAACTTCATCTTTAGAACCAACCACAAACTCTACCGAAACTTTTTCTTCATCCCCCATGATGTTAAACTGTGTGTGAGTTCTTATTATGAATGTGCGGTGCACTATAGATCTCTTTGGTCCCCATTCACATCCAGTTTCTTCATGGTACCACACTACCCATTTCATATTTGGAAGCCTCTTCCCATGGATTAAGATATCTGACCTTAAACTATGATCTTCCTCTTTGTTTCATGAAGATAAACTACATATCAGACCTCATCCTTATCGTATGATGTTAAACTATGTATTCTGCATCTTGGTTGTATGATGACAAACTACACAACACTATAATGTATTCACCTCAAAAGACACTACCCCTTGGCATTGTCCATCTCCCATTCCTCCCCTAAAAAATTACACGCGGCTTGATTTCCATACTTATGGGATACATAGTGAGGCTTGGATGTTTTGTATCCAAGCCTATCCATAGATTCAAAAACTCACCCCTTTGTCCCTTTATCCTAAATATCATCTAGGAATGTGTGGTGTGGTGTGGATATCTTTGATCCTAATTCACATCGGGTTTTTTTATGATGATGCATTGCATATCTCCACTCTAGTTAGTTTGAACTCTATAAGCTTAAAATAATATTTTCAGTGTCTTAGTCACATGAAAATAAATTTCATAACAACTATGATATTATCATTTGAGATAACATCACCCCTTTTTGTCACTGGCCATCTTCCATTCCATATTATAAAACTATGTGTGTATCGATTCCCATACTTATAGGATACGTAGCTATTCTTAAACATCTTGGCCCCAGGCCAAACCATAGAATCATGAACCCTTTCACCCTTTCTTAGTCTAGGTTCCCTCCTTGGGAATGTGTGGTGTGGATATCTTTTGTCCTCATTCGCATTGAGTTATGTGCCTCACCACACACTTCTTACATGGGATGCATATGTTCTAGTCGCACAATGATAAACTTTGTGTCATTTTCATCCTTACCACATGATGTTAAACTACACGGATACATTCCATGCATATGACATTAAACTGGGAACCCATAGTCTACACTCTATTACCTTAAACTGATATTTTTTGGTCTAAGAAACATGGCCCGTAAAACTGTTTTCCATACCCCACCTAAGAACTCTATCCTTGAAGGTAGATCTGATCCCATACACATATGTTCTATGATGAAATTCTTGAATGTGTGATGGTATGAGAGATGGAGTGTTGGATTCCACAGGGATATTCCCCCAATCCATTACCAAGCTTCATGTGTCCCTTTATCGGGTTCCTCAACCTCTTTCACATCTAAAGGGACCCCCTAAGTGCCTGGCTATGCCACATAATTTCACCTACCATTTTAGGAAAATTCCCCGTAAGACATTGTATGACATTTTGAGTTAGTTATTTCATCCCAAACATGGTCAGCGGTCAACCCTCATTTGTCTATCCACATTCCTGGTAACATTATTTGGATGTTGTGTCTCAAATAAGGTCAAAACTTTTCCTCCATTATCATGCCACCCCCATTGTGTTTCAGATATCAGACACTTTGATTCACATTTTCCACCTTCATATGTTCTAGTGGATCCCCAACACTCATAGTGTTGTCCATCCATTCATCCACATGTGTTGAGTTGGAATGTTAGTGTGGTTGGGACTTTCCCTCCCAACATTTCCTTTCCATCGTTGTGTGCTCCCATATGATGGGAAAATCATAACATCTCTCATTATTTCCCACACCAAGCACAAATCATGTGGGATTATGAGTCTTGGTAGGGTATGTACCCACATAGAATGGCCACACGAACCTATGGTATAAACTCTATGACCTTAAACTAGGATCCTTATGGTCCAAACACTATGACCTTAAACTAAGATCCTCTTCATTGTTTTCTCGGAAGTGTGTGGTGTGGTGTTGACCTCTCTAGTCCCCATTCACATCGGTTTTCCAATATCCAATCTATACAAATCCATTATAAAACCCCCCTCCAGCATCCTTACCACATTACATTAAAATGCATTGGTTGGTCCTATCATATGACCTTAAAATTGTGGCATGATCATCCTAGCTGCATGATGAAGAATAGCGCAACATTACAGTGTTCTCGCTTGAGTGGGAATCACATTTGGAACTGTCCATTAACTATTCCACCTATCAAAAACAACATGTGGCTTAATTCCCATACTTATTGGATATGTAGTAATTCCCAGACACTTTGTATTTGGGATCATCCACAAACTCCTTCAAAGCTTCATTTTTTGGCCTTTCCCATGGTCCAATATTTATGACCTAAAAATATATGCAGTTCATCTTGAGATATCCATGTGTCACATGGGACCTCCTTAGTCCCCCTCCACATTGAATTTTACCCCTTGTGTGTCACATACATACCCTTAATATGAGCATTCCTCCTTATGGTTCAAACTCTGTGACCTTAAACTAAGAGTTGATAGACTTTATTCTCTACTTGGGTGTGTTGTGTGGTATGGGAATCCTTGCCCTCATTCACATAATATTTTTCATAGAACCACACTACACATACCCATGTTAAAATACCTTCAATAATGATTCAATATCTACTACCTTAAACTAAGAACCCATCATCCTCAATACATGATGTTAAACTATGACCATACCCTGAGAAAGTTCAGGATTCCCCATAGTGATTATGGGATGTTTCAACTTCCTCAACATAAAGGACTATCCCCAACAATGTTGTTCTACAACTACACTATCTTAAATAAATACATTTGGCTTGATTCCCCTTCTTATGTGATATATAGTAATGCCCAGATATTTTGTCTCTGGCCAGCCATAGGTTCATTAACCTTTTTGGCCCTTTGGCCCCGATTACGATCCAGAATCTATGAAATTAAACTAGGATCCTTAAATGTTTATGTGGTGTGACAGTGGGTCTTCTTGGACTTCATTAATGTTGGGTTTTATCCCTCATCACATCACATATTCCTCCTTTCCATATGTTCCTCGATACTTGTATGGTGCACAATCCTCTTTTGGATCATTCACATCGGGTTCATCTCCTCCATGCCATGAAATCATTCTAAGAATATACATCATAGTCCATGTAACATGAATTTAAACTATTGGTCTAGGTATAGACAATATGACCTTAAACTATGTGCAATGTCCCAGTCACATGACGTTAAATTGTGAGAAACGTCCTGATCACATGATGTTAAACTGTACCATACATCATCCTCACCATACAATGTTAAAATACAGGCTCATCATCCTCACTTTCATGACATGAAACTGAAAATAATCTCGGGACCTCATCTAATATGTCCTCTCCCACAATGTTAGTCATTTACCACATTATTCACAACTTCATCTATTTGTCGGTACCCGATACAATACTCCCCTAGAAGATAGGTTTGATCTTTTTTTAGGCCAATGTGCCTACACTAATGTGCTCCAAGCCATGGTGGAATAATTACAAGAGTTTTAAAATCATTTAAAACATTCCATCACTCGACTTACACACTTTTTTCCCTTATTCAGATCCTCATACTATTTCGCATCTGAAGGGACCCCCTATTGGCCGGGTACCATGCCGCTTTAGCTCACCTACCATTCTGGGCCAACACCCCAAAAGATTTTGGATGACATCTTGAGTCATGTCCCGCATTTCAAATATGGTAAGTTGTTGTCCCTCATTTATTTTTCCCCATTTCAGGCTAGCATATTGATACTATGTTTCAAATATAGTCAATAGTTATCTCGTATTGGCATGCCATCATCATTGTGTTGTGAATTTTGGGCATTATGATTCACACTTTTCATTCCCCTTTGTTTGGATTGATTCTCATGACCCTAAAATTATCCCATTCATTCACTAGAGAACATTAAGAAATAAATGTTACCTGCTCTAAGAACCCTATTCTCTAATCAAAACCTCTCTGAACCTGAGCACTTTGGGTTTTCATTCAATATTAGATGAACCTAAGTATTCGATGATTAGTTGACACTCTAATAAAATGTGAATGATTATGTGGTCATCCCTCGTTTCTCACACTAGGAATGACCCACATTTGCTTATGTATTGATCATTAGTTGCTTAATAGATATGATCAATATGAAGTAATCAAAATAAGAAAGAAATATTCTCATGCACATAATTTAGAAAGTAATTAAGTAAGAAAGTATGTTTCATAAGTTTGACCAAAACATGACCCTTATAGATCTGCCCCTTCAATGGAATGCTTGAACACCACCAATTTATGGTGTGTGGCTTCCAAAGTCTCCTACCAATTCCTAAGATTCATATCCTCATTGACCTACATAGAGTAAATCTCATTAGACCTTATTTTCATTTGGTTTTGTTCGGCTTATAGATTATTCACTTGGCATCTCACCTGTTCTAACTACTCCTAGGCTTCTGCCAGTAGGATCTTCAATTGTTCAACATGTTCTAACTAATTGGTGATTAATGTAGAACACTAGTTAATATACCCATCAAGGCTCTAGATTTCTTGTTCATCCACATGGAGTTTCTAGAGGTTTTTAGACTTCTTATGGAACCAAGTAGAGTCCAAATACAAGTTTATATCCTGCATATTCTCTATTATATAGCCTCAGAACAGCATGTGTAGACCTTGTGCATATGCCCCTCCAATTCATATATCAATAAACCAATGGATAAGTGACCCATTAATCTTATCCATTATGATTATGAAGTATTTTTTGATGATTCATTTTATTAATTTCCATGCTTGGCGTCAGGTAGCCTGACTATCCTCGATCGCATCAGAATCAAATTCTTCTAGCTCTACTGGATCAACAGGTTTTTATTCTTGAAATGAATCCTAGAGTTTAGCAGAAGGATCCTCCTCTAATTGCTCATCAGAAACCACGAACTTGTTGATTTGGATACCTGGACCCCTATAAATTGACACTCCTATCAGGAAAGGGACACCATGTCCTCTAGCCATTCTCACCATCAAAACATCCATTACTCTAAAGAATTTTCAGAAAGGGGTTGTATCAGTCAATATGATCGATAAAAAAAATGACTCAGCAAGGCCGGAAAATTATAAATATCAAGTCATTGTTTCTCATGCCCTTGAGTTTTCATTAATGGGAAACTAGGGTATGGTCTGTATTATACAATAGAGGGCTTTGAGGACTTTGGGTTGGAAGTTCCCACCACCTCGGCTCCAACTAGCCTACCATCTCCTCCTACTTTGGGAATAAACCTTGGGATTTTCCCTTCAATATTGTTTGAATAGTCATCCCCATGAGAGGGGGTTACTGATATAAGATTATTCTACATGAAATAAACATCATTTGAGATGCTAGATAAAGAATAAGAGAGATGACAACACAAGAAGGCGAGTCAACACATACTTCAAGGGTTTTAATGAACCTTTCCAAGGAAGTTTTCTCTGAGGCTACTATATCACCTTCCTTTGAGGCTACTACCTCAATATCCTAATGCGGGTTTTCTTCATTGTTATATTCCCCCAAGATGCACATGAGTTTTTAGGCAAGGGGAAGCATTCTACCAACTATGTTTCTCAAAACACTGGGGGAGAAGTCATGTTCAAGAACACCTACAGTCGATTTTTCATGGGACATAAAACACATTGGGAGTTAACTAAGTCTTCTATGTCCACCATGAATTGTCTCCCCTATACCTATGATGCATTGAATATGACTTTATCAAAGCTGATCCCTTTTAGATGCATCACATACCTATTCATCTAATCCCACACATCATTAGTCTTGAGGTTTTGTTTGTAGGTATACCAAGCCTTCCAAGCCTTGGGATATAAAGCATCATGGGGAAGAACCACATGGAGTAGTTACTTCTCAGGATCCTGAGGGGACGTCCTAAGAAACCTCCTCAATGTCTCCCCTTCCTCCCTGGTCTACTCAGCTGGGACCACTGGATCTAGTACTACTGCTCCTCTCTCTTCACCTCTGGTTAGGACTGGTCCCTGGTCCGCTGCCCTTGGTATTGTATTCTTGTCATAATGATACATGTCAGCACTTCCCTCATGACTCTCCCTTGCTGCCACTCGACCTCAACCTCGAGGAAGAGGTCCTACTCCTTTACTGGACCAGATCATTAGCTGCTTCAATATTTATCCTAGATAATCAGCTTCCCATCTCTATGCATATTCATAGACTAGCCCAAATGAAATAGAGATTTGCATAAGATCATTTCGAATCTTCCTATCTTCCCATGTAAACATGAGATAAATATGTCTCATCACATATGGTTAGTATTCATGACATACTCTCTAGTAAACCCTCGAGGTCAACCTCTACAGACACCTAAACTACCTTGAGAATTAGTGTGGGGTATACATTTCACATATCGGCTCGCAGTCCACCTGCGCCACTAGCACTCTGCCTCGAAAGGACAAAATACATGATCAATTATATATGTTTTCTACACCATCATCAGTAAATTCCCATATTAGTAGATTTAATGGGTGAAAGATGATCTGTTTTGCTCACCCCATCTTGCTCTGTGAAGCCACCATACCCAAATTTAGTGGAAAACTCTTGATGATGTTTAGGATTTCTGGTTAAAAGCTTGTCCTAGGGGGAGAGATGAGATTGAGGTATTCATAACCTCCCATATGTACCGCAACCCAGCTGTATAAAAAACGAAATGGCCCACACACACCTAGTGGATTATTTCCCTCACTAATATGACAAAGTGCCTTATACAACTTCACTGGCATTAGGATCCCCAGATTGATGAGCTACTCAGTGGCCAACATCACTGCCACGATGAATGTGCTTTAGTTCCCTCCCATATGAACATATCTCTCTGGAAGCATCCATCCACATATGAGTGAAAAAATTAATCTAGCCAGCCTGACTATAGGTTAATGCTCATTCTTGATAATATATCCCCACAAATGACAGTAGCTATACTCCAAGATCTTCCAATAAGAGATGTCCTTGCCTCGCTAGGCTCCCCTTGGATAGGTGCGTGGCCTTAATAGAAACTTCATTGGCACTTCCTCTCCCTCAGAAAACATTTTTTCTGGAAAGTTCAGAAAATAAACAAACCATTGCTTGAAGTGGAAATACCTTATCATATTCTTGTCATTTTTTGAACCCAACACTAGGTTTAGAAATGCCTTGACATAGGTGGCATCTTCTCTTCTTCTTCCCTAGTGTTCTCTGTTGGGAGGAACTCATCATACATTCCCCAAAGAATTAGGATTATAGAAATCTGATGGATATCTTAGAGGCTGATTCCAACCTCTCTATGATAAAGGTGGAATGTATTGGTATCTAGTGACCACCGACTCGATAGACCTAGTACGATGTATCATGGTTGAGAGACATAGAATTGGGAAGTCTATGCCGTTTTATAAAAATCTACCTACCTCAAGACCGTCCTGAAATCTTTGCAATATGTGCACACCCAGCAAGCCGATGACCACTCCTCTGTGAAATTGCTACCCTGATGCAAATCCCAACTATCTATCCATCCCTTCTTTGGGTTCCCAAGTCTTACCTTAATGATTCTTTTATACTGTGGTGGGGATAATTCTTTCTGCAAAATATTTCCATCAACATTATTGAGATGATTTCAAAGGAATTATACTGTGATAAGGGTATGGTCCATCCTGATATGGCTATCAACAACCCTATACCACTAATGCTACCCCGGTGTGACTCTAAACTAGTTGTCCAGATCATCTCTTCCTTCCTCGGTGATAAAGAAATCATCCTACAAGCCGAATACATAAAAATACAACCTTTTTCCTAGTGGGTAATCTTTAGGGGACTTCAAAAATATCTTTAGCAGTGACTCATGATCAGAGTGACTCCGAATATACTCCTTGATCAGGATATTATTTTCCATTTCTTCCCACTAGGAGGTGTATAAAAGATCATCCTAATAAGCTTCTTAAGCATCCATCAATATGGGACTTAAGAAATTTTTTGACTCTATTTGTAGAGGTTTGTTATGAAATGATAGTGAAAAGAGTATCCATGTACTTGGTGTGCCTCTCAATGGAGTAGCTGATCATGATGCTCGGTTCAATAGAGAGCATTATTAGAGTAGAAGACCATGTAACCTGATTTTTAGAGATGCGTTCATGGGTTAGATCTCTTTAAAAATGGAGAGATTCAGTGAAATCATTCATGGAGATCCATTACAGACAATAGGTCCCTCGTACACTTTTATAGGCAATGCATGCCCAAGATTTGTGATTAACTTCTCCTACCTGAGCTTCGCAACAACCTTCGCCATCCTGAACTTCTCAGTGACATTATCTTTCCCGAGATTCACATTACGTCACGTCCTGTATGCCTCGTGATCCATTTTGGAAACTATATGGGTTTTTCAGTGATGGAACCTCAGAATATTTCCCTCTTTTCCCAATGGTTCCCATTCTAAGGGGGGTATTTCTTAGCGAAGAAAATCATGCTACTAAAGAAACAGATAAAGTTATTTCCAATTTGAAGCTAATTCATACTCAAAGGGCCTAAATATTTATCAAAGGAGTCTTTTTCATGAAGATTATTTATGGAGACCCCTCACCACTATGCTCTCTAAAGCAGATGATCATACCTCCATGAGTCTAATGAGCACCATGATTGTGAGATCATCTTTAATGGTACCACCACATGTCAAATGAGTACTGTGATCACACAAGTGTCTTTGATGGTACCACCCTTAGTTTGACAGAGCCCCATCACTTTTCAATTCCCTTTTTCTTTGCAGTGTGCCACATGATCATTGTGAGATACATTGTCTATAAATACTCAAATCCCCCACCTAAAATGCATCGTTACCCTAACCTTTCAACTTTCAGTCTCCCATTTCACGAAGCTCCTGAGAACCATGAACTTGACCAAAAATGGATCGCCCAAAGTACTTGAGCATCACGATCCATGACTTATTTTGTTTCTCATTGACCCTAATTATGGCATGTATTCCCTTCATGGATGCATCTTCCCTTTGTGAAGAAGGGAGCCTCCTCAGGTTGGTTAAGGTTCCGTGAAGCATTATGCCTTTATGGATCACTCTTCTAATAAGATATATGATAAGGTAAGGGACCCTAGATATGCCAGGGTATTTTCTTTGTGAAGAATCTTCCCTTAATGAAGCACCCTTAATTCATGAAACACCCTTGATTCATGAATCTACACTTGAATAGACCCCTGGTTTCGTGATCACCTCTCCCGTACAGCCCTACAGGCTTGTGTGAAGTGATTTTAGGTTCCTCGTGTGCTGTCTCATGTTGTGTTTATCTACCTAATGCTTCTATATATTGTTACACTAATAGCTATTACTTCTTCACATAGCTACGATAACAAGTACACATTGATTAACCAATCCTCCACCCCATTGTATCCTATAATTTTTGATTCATTACCTTATCAAAGTGTTGGTGGGCATCAGTTATGTAAATCAAAGGGGTAAGGATTCAGTCCTCCCAATCCAAGATATAGGATTTTTAACTGCCAAGCACCATCATCCTCAACACATGATGTTCAACTATAGTCTCACCCCATACAATGCACATGGGGTGACACACCTTGGGCATTCTCTACACCCACTCATCTCCATGTAAGTGAGATATCCATTTCCCTCATGAAAGGGAATGATATTATCCTCAAGTGGAATGAGATCCTCTTCCAGAAACCCTCTTGGAGTAAGCTCCAATATCCATCTCCTTGGGATGCCTCAATGAACAATCCCCTCATCACTTATCATAGCCGCACATTTTGGGAAATGATCATCATTTCAACTACTAACTATTTTTTTCTCACACCGAGCATGACTCATGTGGTCTTAGAGATTAACAATGACTGTAACTCTATATGGTCCACCACAACATGTAATCCCCATGAATTTAAGTTCCAAACTACGTGGGTTTTGATCCTTGTATTCTAAATAGGGTATGTAGGAAACCTCCTTGAGGTTCAATCCCAACCAAAGGTAAAATACAATGCCCCCTCTTAGGGGTGAACCTCCCTGATCCACCCCCAATGGTGTCTTGGTCATCCTTCACTTGGGTGGCCTTAGTGTGTAATCCCCTACCACATTCCTCATATCCATTTGGGTTCCTAGCCATGTGTAAGCCCCAAATTCTTCCACACTACATGGGATTTGATCCTTTTCCTCTACATAGGGTATTTAGAAAGCCTCCTTGAGGTTAAATCCCATCCAATGGTAAACTCTGGTGCTCCCTCCTAGGGATGTACCCTCATGATGTGACATATACTTTTTTTGGGACACATCCCCTGGATCTACCTCTCTAAGGTGTTCCAATACATCCAATCGAGCAACTATCCACGTGTAAGCCCTGATTCCATCCATAATTGTGTGAAATTTGATCCATATATTCGAAACAAGTTATGTTGGAAGCCTATACAAGGTTCAAGCCTATTATCCACTCCCATCTTGGTCCTTCCCTCTAGTCATTATGTCTCAGGAAGATCATGCCTTAAAATAGAGGTTACATTTCCTTCAAGTCCCCATCCATGTTCTATATTCTCATGATTTTCCTCCTTAGGAATCTCATCACCCCATCTTGAACTGCATGGACTTTTATTCCCAACCACTAGGATACATAGGAAGGCTCCTCGAGGTTCAAGCTCATCACTCTCCACACTCCATCCCTTCCATCATCACTTCCTCCATATCCATCATATTTCTTAACTAGGCCACCTGATCTCAGTGATACCATGACATTCCCCTCACTGATTCATCTAATAGCACTCAAGAAACTAACCATGCATAAGTACCACACAATATATATTCATCCAAACAAGAGCAATACCCTTATGAAGGGAAGCTAGCCATGTGTAGGACCCAAATAACCCCTTCTAATTATGTGGATTTTGATCCCTATCTTCTATATAGGGTATGTAGGAATCCAACTTGTAGTTTATTCCCAGCCAATGGTAAACCTAGGTGTCCCCCTCATCAGGTCCCACCTCCCTGATCTTCCCTTAGTGGTGTCTAAATTAGCCTTCATAGTGTGGAACCTTATCTTTATGAGGTGGAAAACCTAGAGTCCACTCTCATTGGTCGTTTTGAGCCATCCATATGGTACCCCCTTCATTGGGGTCCACCTCCATAATCTATCCATAGTGGTTTCCAAATCAGCCTTCATGATGTGGCATTTTACCTTTATGGGATGCACCATCCCAGGTCTTCTCTTATTGGTCATTCTGATACATTCATCTTGTAAACTTTCTAGGAGCTTCCATCAGGGGATGTACCCATCTGATCCACCTTCATAAGTGTTCTAATCAGTCTAAAACATCTCCACTGGATGTTAAACTCACAACATACCCCATATTAAACATGGGATACTAAGGAAAACCTCAGAATACATACTAATGGGATAAGATACCCCATGATTGATGTGGGATACCTTGGGTTTCCTCACCCTTGAGAAGCTTTATAATGAGGACGAATACAGGTTGTCCAATGTTCCAGCATCCAGATATTCCACTGGTTCCCATCAAGACTACCTCCCCGACTGAAGGTTTCTTTTCTGATTGGGCCCCTTGGAATGTCCATATAGAATTAGCATAATGAACCGATGTCCACAAATATATAACACCATGAATGTGGTTCACGAACAACATATTAATCTAAATGGGACACATAGAGTAGGAAATTAATTCCGAGGATGAATACATAGAAGGAGGGACCAACATCCCATCATCCTGTTTCAATCAAGGATTATAAATCTCTGAATAAGTGATGAATTCCGCCTGACTTTGGAAAGTAGTAATGCGGGGAAACAAATGCACGCATCACAGCTCGCGGAGCCTGACGATAAGCACGCTCCGGCGGAAAGCGTCAGAAATAATATTCCTTCTATAATGTGGAACAGTATATATATATATAAGACATTTTAAACCATTTTAAGTTAATTTAAACCTACCATGAAGGCGACAATGGAAAGAAAAATCTCATTATCCATGGAGGTAGTGAACCGACATAATATAGATAATGATTTCATTTTTAGAAGAAAAGAGGTTGGAGAATGGATATTACATTAACATAATAACATTAAATTATATTTATAATATTTGAGTTATTATTCCTTGTTGAATGGGGGATGTTAGTAGGAGGTAGAATAAGAAATGAATTTAAAATAGATAAATTGAGAATATTACCTCTTAAATGTCATCTCCTTGAAATAATCCTTAAGGCACTTGGAAAAGGTATTTTTAAAGCAAACCATTCCCTAATATCCAAGATATGGTGTTTTATTTATCACATTGAAATAATATATAAGGAATCACATCCTAAAGGACTTAATAGTTTAGTAGTCATGGTTAACTAGATACATACTTGAGTTTTTCATTACATTTGAATAAAAAAATTACAACATATTTTTTTCAAGAATAAAATTATTCCCTCTACGGTATCATTTTATATAAATCATAGTACACTTCATGGATTCCTAGAAAATAAAAAAATAATCGTGATCTCAAATTCTCTGTAATGATAAAGTATAATGGAAGCTATCATTGATCAATAAAGGATAATAAACATGGATAGGTAAATAACTAAAAACACATTCCATTTAATCAATAACTTGACTGACAAAACTGGATAAGGAGTGATCAATATGGAAAGGTAAATAACTAAAAACACATGCTATTTAATCATTAAAATGAGAATTAAATGAATCCAGAGATAATATCATAGTGAAAATTTCATGGATAATAATAACTAAATTATTAATGAAGAAAATTCTTAATTATTGAAGGCCATGATCTCAGGAATCATGATACCTCTTCCATCAAGACCTTTTACTAGTTTGTTTAAAACTAAAGGTGAAAAACCCATTTAATTACAGCTTACTTATTCAACTCATGATACCTACCGATTCATTAAGGTGATGTATAATGTTGGGCCCCACCCATCATTCTAGGTCCAAAGAATTCCTCATTATTGAATAATCAATTTAATTAATTAAAAATGTGACTCATCTTCAAATATCTATATTGAGTAAAGACTATAGATTTATCAATGTTTCCCTATACATACAAATAACTTTTAATGTAGAACACTGTATGTAAAAATGATATATGGTTTAGGAAATTAATATATCCATGATAAATAAAATAGATATTTAGGGGAAATTTAATGTCTAATGATCACAGGAAAGTGAGTGTTTCAATGGAAAGTTACTGACTTAAAATATGAGTCAAGAAAGTGAATGTTAATACTCTCCTTTTTTAAAATGATCATACACAATCCATAGAAATATTAAGGATGATATCAATACAACATATACCCATTGGATTAAGAACAAAGGGTTATTATCAATGATTAATTGAAATACCATAAAAATATCTTTAAAAACATTATTGATGAAAATATCACTTTCATTTTGAATATAACTTTTTAAAACATAAAACGTTTTAAAAATCATTTTCTTTGAAAATAACTTCTAAAAACATAAAACATTTTGAAACTGATTTTATTTGAAAATCACTTTTAAAAAATAAAAATTTCTAGAATATTAGGGAAAAAATTTCTTTGAAAAAAACCTTATAAACTTTCAAAGGAATATTCAAATAAATGATGTTCATTTTGGGGGGTAATTTCATACAAGATGTTCAAGTTAAAAAGAACATTCCTTTTGCTCTGTAAAAAGGTATCAAAATTTCCTAATTCATAAAATGAAAAGAAAATTACTTTGAAAAAATTTTGTTAAAAGAAAAAATGGGTAAAATTTATTTAATAAATTAAATTTAAAAGGTTAATAAAAGTTTGAATTTTTTTTTAAAAACCATGGTTTTGTAAAAAACATATTTCTGACCCAAGAGAGAAACGAAGTCATATTTTATTAAAAACATTTTGTCACTTTTTTAAGTACTAAAGAGTAGGAAAATAGAACTGTTACATAAAAATATCATTAATAACCATAGGATGATAAAATTAAATGGGTTTATTATACAATTATCAAATTATTTCCTTCAAATTAAATTTAGTAATAAGCAATCTCTATTAAAATGATATTGTGAAATAAAACCTTACAATGATCATAACATTGAAGTGAGAATTAATCAATGAGTAGATTATGTGTATCAAATATAAATCCACATAAAAAAATTTAAATGAAACATAAAATAATCAAAATTAATTCTACACATAATCTTAGAATATCGATGACAACAATGAAGTAATATAACCCAAAGAAAATAAATTGACTTATGAAATTATTTACCACTTAGTAATTTTCAAGTCAAATAACCTTGGATGAATTAATTCAAATTGAAAGTTAAAATAAAATTAATTATTAAGTAATTATGATATAACATGTCAAAGGGGTAGTATATACACCATATAAAATAAATTAGGTGTATAAAGCTATAATATATCTTAATGAAATGTAATTGAGATGAAATGTCTTACTACACGCTCCCTTTTAGTTTAATGTGAACTCTTGTATAATGATTTTAAACATGTTATTATCTTATTAAATAACCAAATTAATATTTATAATATTGTATATTATCATTTTATAATATATTATCACCAGTTTGTTAATAATTTCTCATTATTTTCATTGTTTCAGGTGTTAATTGCCATGTTGTCTCATGCACATTTCTTCATAAAAAATATGGTTCTTAAACATATTATATAGTAATATCATCTACAAAATAATAATAATGACATGTTTATCATATTTATACATTAATTATACTTTTAAAACTAATCATGAAATATGGTTATGAAAAATGTTCTACGTTGCGATCATGGAGACGGTGGGTTATACGTATGCATGCGTAACAATTCCATTTTTCAATGATCATTATGGAATGTTTCTAAGTAATATTTTATATTTAAATAATAATAATAATATTATATATATATATATATTATTTATTTAAATATAATTATATATATATATATATAATCCATGTGGTTTGGTGATGAAAAGAGAATCACATCGCTTTGTGATGGCTGTAATCCACACATACACTAATGATGTTATCATATTTCACTGAGTGAAAAGAAAAGAAAGAAAATGATATATATTATATTTTAATAATTATAAATATATCATTAAAATAAAATTTCTTTTATTTATATCACATATGTTGATCAACATTTTCCTTATTATATTCCATGTAAAGAGTTAGTGAAAGACAAATCACATCGCTTTGTGAAGTGGTAGTCCGTCGTATGCACGAGCGATGTTATCTTATCCCCTACAAAATGTAAAGTAAAAAGGTATATATGATATTATAAATCAATATGTATAATTATATTATAATTATCATATATATACTTTATCTCCATCATCATACCCAACTGTGATAGGTGTTAATAGAAAAAACGAATGACATCGGTTTGTGAGGCGGTAGTTCGTCATACACATGTATGATGATTTTATAACACTTTTTATGGAAGTGAAGATGGTTTTAGGTCATGAAAATAACATAAAAAATATATGTATTTGTAATATATTTATGTCATTATATCATCATGGTTTAATAGTAATTTAATGATATGGAGAAAGAAATAAAATAAAAACACTCATTTAAGAATGTTACCACTTATTTGAGTGTCCTCTTTAGGTTTTCATCAAAATCCTTCCTTGGTTGGATTTTTGCAAAAAAATAAGGATTAAAGGATCATTGTATGAAAATTGAGAAGTTATTTGGATTGATATTGGCTGAACCAAAAGGGTTGAAATGTGTGAAGAAGAGATAATAGTGGGTGGATTTTTATAAGTGTGGTGAGTGATATACTTGTAATTTTTTGAAAATATTCAATTATAACCACGTTTTTATCATGAAAAAGCCTCTAAAATGTGTCATTATAAAAAAATGAGACAAGGTAAAAATAATATGATAAATTGGGTGTTTGAGAAGTTTTTAGGGCATTGTTAACTCTTTTATTCTTTGTTTAACCCACCGATAAACCCATTTTACCTTAACTACAATATTTTTTTTTACTATTTTCACTATTAATTTTGGTAAAAAATAAAGTTGAACTTGTTATAAATTATAAATTATTAGGGTTCCAAATTTTGAATCCATTTTTACAAATTCAATTCATAGAAATTAAAAAAATTTAATTTAAATTTAATCCCACAAATGCTACAAGAATGAAAATTTTTAAAGAGATAATGTTCAAAAGTTTACAAAGTTTTTATATAAAAATTCAATATTAATATGAATAAAATGACCTAAATTAGATTAATTTATATATAATTGAACTAATTTTACTTTTAAACCAATTTAAAATATATTTTAACTTTATAAATAATTAAAAAAAAATAAGTTTTTAATTAAAGTTCATTAGTTTTCACTATTCATAAAAATGAAACATTTTAGAAAAAACCCAAAAATTAACACTAATATAATTTAAGTATTACAATTTTAAAAAAATAAGTTTATTTTATGAAATAAAATTTCTAAAATTGGTAAGAATTAATTTTAAATTATGTGCACAAAATGTGACTAAATTGTCTTTTAGAAAAAAAAACAATTTTTCATAAAATAGTTCTTTTTTCTTTTAAATGAAAATTATTTTATTTCTAATTAATAGATAAACATAATTTCCATAATTTAGTTAGTAATATTAATACCTTCTAATTTAATGGATATTTTATAACGATATATGTTGTTTCAGTTCATTTATACTTGAGGTTGCGTCTTCCACAAGCTATAAAAGAGATTAAATTTAAAGAAATATATTTTATGGGTTATTTAAGATTAGTGTTGCATGTTTCATACACTATAAAATATAATGTTTTTATTTTATAATTTATGGGTGGTACATTCTCCCCACCTTAAATAACTTACATTCTCACAATTAAAATTTGATTTTGGTTGTCAAGGGTTTAATATTTGAAAATACTTTTGTTGAAAACCCACATCATAAAAAGAGTTAATAAAACATACTATTAATACGAGAGAAAGAAAAATACCAAGGTCATATGGAATAAAACATAACTAGGTTTCTATTTTGAATAACATTGGTGGAAAGTGAATATATGGACATGGAAGAAAAGATTAAATAATTATATAGAGTGATTGAGGTCATTGATCACAAGCAAGTGAATAATCCATGGAAAGTTAAGGGTCACAAAAAATAAATCTACGATGATTTAAAAGATCATATGATTCATCAGTAATGAATGTAATAGGATAATTTTTTTAAAAATCATTTTTCTAAAGTTGAGGAATTATTTTACTGTCTATAAAGATAAGGAAATATACTTACTTGGTATGTTTATATTTCCAAATCACAATTTCATACTTTTGTTGAGATTTTATCAATTTCCAATTCATCACTTACTCCAAGAAATGAAAAATGAATTTTTATGAATGAATCATTAAAATTTATTTTAATGGATCATAAGATCTATAAAAGAGTGATAAGTCTTTCTGCATACCTATTTTCTTAAATCAATATGGTTATCACAAGTTATCCAATATAATACATTAGTCTCTAAACCTCAAAAGTAACACCATTGGTTTATATTTATTATTTTTTTTTTCAAATTTTCTAACTAAAATAATGAAATATTAATAGGACATCACGTGGGCTTGTGGTATTCATTAAATCCTTACCATCCTTCGATCATGGGTTCATGACCTACAACCTTTCCGGATGCGATGGGTTGTTACCCGATATGCGGGTTGTACTTATTCTAAAACCATATTTTTATACTTACTATAACATTCCCCAAAGTTCAATAAGCCACAATTATCTCAATATAAAATATAATATAAACCCTAAAGGTTACGAATACCTTTAAACGTTTTTCCATAAAATCTAAATTCATTATTCCCCAAATAACATTTCCACTAAAATATATTATTTCTATAAATTTCTTCCAACATATCCTTAATCTTGGTAGACTCCCATCACATAAAAACCAAAAAGAAGTGCTTAAGACATTTAACTTATGATAAATATTAAAGTCATTAACCCATGATGGTATCCATAACTCTTAAGTTAATGAAGACATATATACTTATGAAATTTAGTAGAATCCTTAAATATTTCTTGATTCTTATAAAGAAATACAATTCGTAAAAATAATTCTATAATTTAGCTCTCGAATCCTAATACATAAATAATTCATCTATTTTATTTTTATATAGTTACTTATTTGGTCTATAGGTTAACCTTTATATGAGGGAATTGACTTGGATAATTCCTAGGTACTCCACATTTAAGACAAAAAACTATAAATGGATCTCTAGAATGAAATTAATTTCATTCCCTTGCATAATTCATTTTTCCTTAGAAATTAATTTATATATAACCTTCCTTTGCACACATAAATCATTTCCCATTCATTTGAGACACCGTCATTTCAATGTAAATGCAGTATGCTTAACCTAGGTCATTTTCTAACATTATCTGTTCAAATCATTCATAATGGTTTGTAAATAAAATTGGAATTATCCTAAGAATATCCCCAAGAGTGTCAAACCATGTGCATAGTATAACCCATATTTGTGAACCGGGTTATGATTAGGTCAAGCCTAATGTTCCCTTTTCAAAGTTATTACCCCTAGAAACCTTTATACTAGAACCACGTCTACTTGTAGTATCAAAGCATGGATATATTACTATGAAAAACCACATATTCTATTCTTTAACAAAACATTAGGATTTTATTTTATACTTATCCTTAAGTTATATCATAGGTTTATGATCACTAATTTATGTTTTCCTAAATATAGTTTTCAAAATTTCTTCTAAACTTTATCTGATTCTATCTACAGAGACCCAGACCCCAATAGCTTGGATTCAATGTCTGCTTTATTACATTGGTATAATATACAAGGAATCACATCTCGATATACCAAATAGTTTATTAGTCTGGTTAACTAGATACATACATGAGTTTTTCATTATATTTGACTAAAAAAGTTAAAAAAATATATTTCTTGAGAAAAACATTATTCTCAATAGAATATCATTATATATTAATCATAGTGTACACCATGGATTTCTGGGAAGGGAAAAAAATAATGATGATCTCAAATATTCAGTAATGGTTAAGTACAGAAGAAGCTATCATGAATTAATAAAGTATTATAAATATGGAAAGGTAAATAAATAAACATACATTACATTTAATCAATAGCATTACTATCTTAATTGGATAAGGCATAATCAATTTAGCAATGTAAATAACTAAAAAAATGACACTTAATTAATAAAATGAGAATAAAATGCAACCATAGATAATATGATTCTTAAAATCTCATGTATTAAAACAACTAAATTTATAATGAAGGAAATTCTTAATTATTAGATTCCATGATCTCAGGAATCATGATACCTCTACTGTCAATACCTTTCACAAGATTGTTTAAAATTATAGATAAACAACCCATTTAATGATACCTTACTTATTTGTCTCATGAGACATATCGATGCATCGAGGGGATTTATAACATTAGGCTCCAACCATCACCGTCAGCCCAAACCATTCCTAATATATTAAATAATGAATTTAATTCAATAAAAATTCTTCATATCATTAAATATACATATTGATTAAATAATGCAGATTTATAAATATTTTCCCAGATAAAAAGTAACTTTCAATGTAGAACACTATATTTAAAAATAGTATACGGTTTATGTAATTATCATATACATGATAAATAATATAGATATTTAGGTGAAAATTAATGTACAATGATCACAGAAAAGTGAATATTTCATCAGAAAGTTATTGAATACAAAAATTAATCAAGAAAGTGATTGTCTATGCTTTCCTCAGTCAAAATGAACATAAACCATCTATAGAAAAAATAAGGATAGTATAGATACAACATATACCCATTGGAGTAATAATAAAGGGTTATTGTCATTGATGAATAAAAATAAAATAAAAATATCTTTTAAAAAAAATTCTTGAGTAAAATATTATTTCTATTTTTAAAATCAATTTTTAAAAAATAAGACATTTTAAAAATAATTTTCTTTGAAAATCAATTTTAAAAATATAAAAAATTTTAAAAAATTTTTATTTGAAAATAACTTTTAAAAACTAAGAATATCGAGAATATTATGAAAAAAATTTCAATAGAAATAAACTTATAAAATTTCAAATAAAGCTTAAAATAAATGATGGTAATGTTATTGGGTAATTCCTTACATGTCTTACAAATTAAAAATAACATTTCTTTTTCACTGTAAAAAGGTTAGAAAAGTGCCTAATTTAGAAAATGGCAGGAATATTCCTTTTAATTTTTAAAAAAAAAATAAAAAATGGTTAAAAATTTCTTTAATAAATCATTTTTAAAAGGTTAAAAATATTTTTGAAAACCTTTTTTTTGAAAACATGGTTTTGGAAGGAAATAGATTTCTGACCGAAGAGAGAAATGATATCATATTTTCTTAAAACAATTATCAATTTTTTAAGTACCCAAGCATGAAAAATGGTTATATTACTTGAAAATATCATGAATTAACAGAGTATAATAAAATTAAATGGGTTTATTAGAAAATTATAAAATAATTTCCTTCAACTAAAATTCAATAATAAATAATATTGATTATAATTAGATCATGAAATAAACAATTATAATGATCATAATGTTGAGGTGAGAATTAATAAATGAATCAATTATGTGTATAAACTGTAATCCACATAAAAAAGTGTAAATAAAAAATAATATAATTAAAATGAATTATACACATAATATTATAATATTAATTATAGTGAAGAAGTAATATAACTCAATTAAAAGAAATTGAGTTATGAAATTTTTTACCACTTGGTAATTTTCAAGTAAAATCCCCTTGGATAAAATTATTCAAATTGGAACTTAAAATACCACGAATCATTAATGAATCTTGATATAACATTTTAAATGGGAATTAAAAACATCATATAAAAGAAATTAGGTGTCTAACATTACAATATCCCTTAATGAAATATAATTGAAACAAAATCCCTTACCTCACACTTTTTTTTGGTTGAACATGATTAAAAATAATGTATAGTGGTTTTAAAAATGTTATTAACTTATTAAAGAACCATATTAATACATAAAATATCATACATGATACTTTTATAACATCTTATCACCTATTTATTAATAATCATTCACCACTTTCATTGTTTCAGGTGTTAATTGTCTTGTTTTCTCATGCGCATTTCATCATGAAAGATCCAATTATTTGTCATATTATATAGTTGTGTAATATTAAAAATAATAATAATGATATAATTATCATATTTATACATCAATTATACTTTTAAAACCTATCATTAAATATGGTTATGAAAAATTAAGTATGTTATGATCATGGAGACGGTAAGCTGTACGTACACATGAATAACATATCCATTTTTCAACGATCATCATGGAACGGTGGTAAGAAATATTATATCTTTATAGAATAATAATAATATCATATATATAATATTATTTCTTTAAATATATATATATATATATATATATATATATCAGCCATGTGGTGTGCTGATGACAAGATAGTCAGATTGCTTCGTGATGGCGGTAGTCTATACGTACACGAACGATGTTATCATCTTTTAGTGTGTTAAAAGAAAAGATTTTTTTTTAAATTTTATATTTTAAGAATGATAAATATGTCATTAATATCATAATTATTTCATTTATATCCCATATATTCATCAACATTATCCTTATTAAATTCCATGTAAAGCATTAGTAAAAGACGAATCACATCGCTTCGTGAGGCTGTAGTCCGCCATACACACGACCGACATTATAATATCCCATGCATAATAGAAAGTAAAAAAAAGGAATTTATGATATTATGACTCCATAGGTATAATTATGTTATAATTATCATATATATACTTTATATACATTATCATATGCAACCTTGATAGGTGGTAATGGAAAAATGAATGACATCGGTTCGCAAGGCTGTAGTCCTCCGTACACATGAATGATGATTTCATAACCCATTTGATGGAAGTGGATATAGTTTTAGGTAATTACCTTAACATAAAAAATTTTAGTATATTTTAGATAATTTGGTTTTTTATATTATCATGGTTTAAGAATAATTTTAGGGGGTTGTGAAAGAAATAAAATAAAAATGCTCATTGAAGAATGTTACCTCTTCTCAGGGTATCCTACTTAGGTTAGCCACAAAAGCCTTTCTAGGTTGTATTTATGCCAAAAGTAAGGATTTTTGGATGAGGGGACATAATTTGATAAGTTATTTGAGTAGTTTTATTCCAAACCTAAAGGTTTTGAAGGTGTGAAGAATAGAGGAGAGGGGGTGACCTTTTATAAGTGAGGTGAGTGTCACACTTGTAATTTTTTCAAAAGATTCAATAATAACCATGTTTTTAGTATTAAAAAAGCCTTAAATATGGGAAATTATTAAAAATATAAGAGATAAGTTCGAAATATATCCATAAAATTAATTCTGGACAAGTTGGTAGGTTATTTTTGACTCTTATCTTCTTAGTTCAAACCCTAGTAAATCCATTTTTACCTTAACTACGGTAATTCCTTTTAATTATTTTGACTATTAATTTTGGTAAAAAATTAATTTAAAATTATTAGAAATCATAAATTATCCTAATTAAAAATATGAAATCCATTTTTCCTAATTTAATTCACAGAATTGGAAAAATTTAATTTAAAATCAATCTTGTGGACGTGACGAGAAAATGGGGTTTTAAAGTGAAAATATTCAAAAGTTTACAACGTTTTTATATCAAAATTAATATGAAAATAATTCCACTAACCTAAATTAGATTTATAAATATATAATTTAACTAATTTTTTCTTTGAAACCAATTTGGAATATAATTTAACTTTATAAATAATTTGAACAAAAAGGCAGTTTTCAATTAAAGTTCAGTATTTTTCACTCTTCATAAAAAAGTAACCTTTTAGAAAAATCCCAAAAAATTCACCATAATATAATTTTAGTATTCCTATTTAAAAAAGGAATTTTATTATTTCAAATTATTTTTATAAAAGTGGTAAAAATTAATTTTAAATCATGTGTGCAAAGTGTGAATAAACCCTCTTTTAGAAAACATATAGTGGTTTGAAAAACATTTCTTTTTTATTTTAAATGATTATTATCTTGTTTCTAATCAATTAAAGTACAATTTTAATAATCAAGATAGTAAAATTAGTATTCAAAAATTTAATAGCTATTTTATAATTTTATATTGTATTATGTTTCATTTATACCTAGGGATGCATAGTTTTCAAGCTATCAGAGAGATTAAATTTAAATAATTATATTTTTTAGGTTATTTAACCTTAGTGTTGTGTGTCTCATACAATATCAAATAAAATGGTCATATTTTATAATTTTAGGGTGTTATAGTTTTTAAAAGGAAATTACTATAGGGATGTGGGGATAGAGGTTAGAAGATAATTTTACATAAATTTGGAAATCTCCAAGGATTAGAAGGTGTGAGGAAAGGATGTGGTATTTATAAGGGGAGGAGATGGGTGATTTTGAATAAAATATTCATTAGTTTATTATTTTGGCTCAAAATTACCAATAGTTATGGATCTTGTGACTGTATATAGTAAAGTATTAATTTGAGTCTAAGACAATGGTCCCACAGATTAGTCATGACTCATTTATTTATGTTTTATTTTCATAATGAAAATAACCATATTTTAGAGTATTTTACTATTCACTAAGAATTCACCTATATTAAAAAAATACCAAAACCTCACCCTAACTGTTTTTGTTTCATATAGATTCCAAAAATTAAATACAATATAAGAGAATAATATTCTAAATATAAGAAATTTAATTTTTAATAAAAACCTTATTTATTTGAAAAAATACCAATTTTAATATTATGATCATTTTCCCAACCATTTGAAAAATTAGTTATGGTCTCATAAAATTATACTATAATTATAATAAAACTTAATATTAATTAGTAGACCCATTTTATTAAAATAAACTTTATTTTAAATCTTTTTATTTGTTATAAAAATGAAACCATATATGTCTTCCAAAAATACAAACACTTATTTTATTATTTTTAAATCATTAAATTAATTCTATCATGATAACATATGATATATTTTAATTTTATAATATTTAAAAAATATTATTTCAACTTACATAGGTGAGTATAATATTTTAATGATCTAGTTATCATTCCAAATGGTTAGATTAGAATTCTAGCACTTAGATCACAATTCTAATGGTACGATTACTATTATAATGGTGTTATTTGTAACGGTAATGAGGGTTACATAATTTATATAAATATATTATATTTCATTAATTATTAATTCAATTCAATTTTCTCTCAAGTTGATATTTATTTTCAATTTAAAAAATGTTTATTGCATTAGTAAAATTCTAATTCATTTCTATAGTATTGATCATGAGTGTGATTGTTCTAGGAGATCAAGAAGATCCAAATTTTCCTATTATTGTTATCTTATTTTTTATTTTTCTCCCTATTGTAATAATTTCAATTATTATGTCCATTTTTATTATATAAATGTAATATTTAAATTATTATAATACCATGTTTTTGGTTTTATCATTTGGTGTATGTGATTTTTATAATACCACATTACTAAATATGACACAATTTATAAGAAGGGACATTCCATTAATGAAATTTTGGGTTATTACATAATTCCATCCTTAAAAAATTTCATCCTTGAAATTACATTTTATATACTAAGGTGAAAAAAAGTGGTATAAATTTTACTACATTGCTTCCTCTGTTTCCCATGTCACCTCCTTATACTTATGGTTACGCTATAGTACTTTGACTAGGTGAGATATCTTGATAAATTGAACTTTGTCTCTATGATCCAAGATCTTCACCAGATGATCATCATAGTACATATCCTTTTTCTATTATACCAACACTTAATTTAGTACATGCGAGAATTTGGTATGTATTTCCTTAATAGAGGTATACATGGAACACATCATAGACATGATATATGGTTGGTGGAATTGATAGTAAATAGGAAACTACTTGGATGAGATCAAGAATCTAAAATGGGTTGATGTACCTAGGGAATAACATTCCCTTATTCCTAAATCTGATAACTCTCTTCCATGTAGATATGAATAGGGACACTTTATCTCTAAACTCAAACTCTATATCTCATCAATGATTTTTATAATGGATATTATGTCGACTTCAAGCTACCCTGACATGTTGTTGAATAGTCTTAACCTTTTCTATAATTTATTAAAAAATATTAGGTCGCAACAACTTTGGTTCACCAACTTCATCCCAACACATAGGTGTTCTATTTCACTTCCTATAAAGGGGTTCATATATTTTCATTCATATTCTTAAGTGAAATCTATTATTATATGAGAAGTCAACTGGAGGAAGATGTTGATCCCATCCTCCATTTAAGTCCATTGAGAGAGCTCTCAACATGTCTTCAAGTGTCTGGATAGTCCACTCAGATTGACCACCATTTTTGGGGTTATAATTCGTATTGAAGTTCTTATCAGTGTTTAGAGCATATTGGAGACTCTTCTATAACATGGAGATGAAACTTGTATCTCAATTGCATACAATATATAGTGGTGTTTCTTTTAGACTCACCACTTTGCTAATGTATATCCTTGAAAGTTTATCGAGTGATAAGTCCTCTCGAATTGCAATGAAGTGAGTGATCCTTATAATATGATCCATTACAACCTATATGAAATTATTTCCTCTAGATATATTTGGAAGTTCATTGAAAAATTCCATAGATAAAGGAATGATGATGTTACTTTCTTTATGATTATCATAACCATCCTTTGAAAGTATAAGAATAATGAATTCTTCTCAATTCTCATCATGGATAAGGTTGAAGAATTATTTCTACTTATAGAATAAAACACTTTATTTTCTCTCAAAGGATGGTAGTGGATTGATCAATCATAATCTTTGATCATATCTAACCATATTTATTGGTGCATATTAAGATCATTATGTTAGAATATATAATTTAGTCTCTTGTGATTCATATATATTTCACACTTATCCCCATAAATATAATTCCACAAAAATCTCAATGTGAAATTAATACAGTCAACTTCAGATTATGATTTAGATAGTTCTATTCATGAACTTTAAAATTCATTAAGGTTTTCTCTATAACATTATCATTCTCCATTATTACACATCCCAAGCCCTTCTTTGAATCATAACTATATACCATGAAAAGTTTCCCACTCGAGGGTAGAGTAAGCTCTAGTGTAGTGATAAACATCCTTTCTAATTCCTTGAATCTCTCTTCATATTCATTATTATAGAAAAAATTTATATCATTCCAATAAATAATAGTTAGAAAGTTTAAAAATAATGATAATTTATTCCCAAATTTT
The DNA here is from genome assembly GCA_963277665.1 of Viscum album. Taxonomy (NCBI): domain Eukaryota; kingdom Viridiplantae; phylum Streptophyta; class Magnoliopsida; order Santalales; family Viscaceae; genus Viscum; species Viscum album. Next base: position 501,027,893 of record OY728140.1, read on the forward strand.
TTGGTAATACCCTGTTAATCCAAGTAAACTATGGATCTTTATTACATATGTTGGTTTAGACTACTATTCGATTGCCTTTGTCTTAGAATAGTCCATAGATATACCTTTCATGGTGTAAAATTCCCCATGAATTATAATAAATCCATCCAAAACTCACATTTACTACAATTTAAATATATACTATCCTTTCAAAAATTATTTATAATAATATTAAAATAATACTTATACTCCTCCTTGCTTTGAGATATCAATAATTTTCACTATTTGATGAAAAGTCAATCTTTTTAGAAGAATATAAAAATCTTATCCTAAAATAATTTCAAGAGTTTTATTACAAAAATGATATTTTTTTTATCAAATAAAATTACTAAAATTTCTATAAATTAGTTATAATATTTTCTCATGAAATGATATAAAAATAATTTTAAATATAATATATTTTTTAAAGAATAAAATGTCTTCATTAAAAATTGAGTTGTTATTTCCTAAGAATTTATCAATATATTTATATTGAGTAGGATATTTATATATATTTAATATATCTGTTAGTCCTATTTATACCCATTAATTTAATGACTTGGTTATAATGGTTATATTTAAATAATAATATTCCATGTTTCATTTAGGCTTGTTTTTGCATGTCGTATATGCTATCAAACATAATTTTCCTTTTTTTAATCTTAGGTTGTTATAAGGAGGATCCCTATAGAACCTGGAGAATCCCATTATGGGTATGGTATTGATTGATGGTTTTTGTGGTTTTAAGGTAGTGCTATAAGCCAAAATGAAAAACAGTAGGGGACTACACCGTAGTGCTTTGTTTATTAAATTCAAAATGGGAAAATGTTTTTCACCACCCAATGGTGAATGGAGTGTCGATGAGTGACACATATAATATAGTAGAATTAATTATAGTGATACTTAAATCATTATCCAATGATTCCATAATCATGTGTGTAATTTTTAAACCACGATTCTAGCCTAATTTGAAGGAGCTCCCAACAATTCAAATGATAAATTAAATTGAGATATAAATCATGTTGTAAGGAGAGAGAAAAACTATTTTTATGTAGAAATTATATGTGTTGACTGCATTTTATGGATCATGGAGGAGGTTTATGAGGAAGTTAAGGGATATTTCAAGGTACCATCAGGGCATTGAGAAATAGACATTTACTAACTCGATATCCATATTATTATAAAGGATATAGAATATTGTATAAGGATGATTTTAGAGAGAATTTCTGTGAACTCATTATACTTACTGTAATAGAGAAAGAGGAAGAGAGAGAACCAAGGAACTTTGTATACCTATTTCTCATAGAAGAAGAGGATTTATAGGAGAGGATATGTAATGAATAATAATGTCTTTAGAACCTTTGAATATTATAAAAATGTATAAGAGGAACGATATTGTTGTGAAAAAATAGAGAATTGGGAAATCCATAATTTCATTGGAAAAAAGATGACATGCTTTAAAAAGGAATTAAAATTTAATCTATGAAGGGGAATCCCAAAAATACTACTATAGAGTATCTAAAAATTATTGAATATGTAATCTATGTAATTAAAGTTGGTGAAGGGACATCAAGTCTATAAATTGTTTAACATTTTTTCTTTCCACCAAAATGAGAAAATGAAAGAAAGTTTGATGGAGTGAACTTTGGGGAGAAGTAAGATATCACTAAACCATTATATGTGGAGTGAATAATATGAAGATAAATGGGATAAATAGTTACTTAGTTCATCAATCATTTATGATTCATGCTCCTCGGATGTAGCCTAGTGAGGGTGAACCTAGTAAATTCTCATGTCCCTATTTTATTTATGAATGCACACCAAAATGAATCAAGAAACCTAATTTATATCTAGGAACCATACAGGTTGAGAGGTTAATATCCATTTAGGTAAATTGATAATTTAAAATAAACAAGTGTTTTAATTTGGTCATGACTTTTCATACCCTGATACTCCCTCATAAGGTAATCACACACTGATCCTCTATTAAAAAACCAACAAGTGGTATCAGGGAGATATGTTCATATTTATTAAAATTTTTATTACTATAAATTGATTTAAAGTTTATAAATAGAAATTAAATACAAAGTGAAAGATTCAATTTTTTATAGAAAAAATTTCAAATAATTTAAAAAGTAGTTCTTTACTTACATGAAAGATTCACTTGGAGTTCCATAAGAAGTTGTTGTGAAAGTAACTGTTCTGTTAGGAACACATGAAGTTATCTTTGAGATAGATCAAAGAAACATTAAGATGGATTCCTTGGTGAAGAATTAATAAAGGGTTCTATTAAATAAGAAATATTCAAGGTGGTTGGACATATAAAGTCATACAGATATATGTGGATGAAATTGGATGAACTATATGGAAAAGATGATGAAGATAGATTCATGTCCAAAGGAAATAAGAAGAAGATGGATGATTATCGAAATAATTCTCCTACCAAGGTAAAAATTTATAAAGATAATGCAATATATAATTTTAAAAATTCCGTGGAGAAAGTATGTGGAGTTTTTGACATTATTTTAGTGTAAAAAAGAAGATATAATGAAGAAGTGGAAACAACATCAAGTTTCCAATCAAGGAGGTGTTCATAAAAGGCAAAAAGAAGATCCTAATTATTAAAGAGAAAAAGAATAATGTGAGATCATGAATTAAGTGTATTATGAGATGATTAAATATATTTTATTAGATAATAATAGGAAAAATAAAGAAGAAGTGGCCTTGAATTTTAGAATAAGTAAAATGGGAATAAAGATGAAGGAATAAAGATACATTATTGAAGATATATCTAAATAAATTTTGAATCAAATTCCCATGGATAATTAATTCAAGGAAATAATCATTCATATCAGGAGTAAACATGAATAAATAATAAAAACCAATATAGTTGTTTCCTAAAATATAAAGGGGATGTATGCGCCGTTGAATAAAAAATATATAAAGTTTATAGAATTATATAATAGGGTAAACAACTCAAATAGGAGGAAAGAATCCCAAAAAAGTAACCTCAATAGAAATAAATAATGTTAATTGAAATATATAAGAAAAGAGAAGTTATATATAATAGGAGATCAAAAAACTAAGTATTATAAAATAACTCCAACAATTATAATAACTCAGTCATGGAGAGTCAACATGAGGTATACTAATTATGACAAATTATTTATCTATTTTATCCTTAGTCACATGAAAATGTATTCAAATTAGAGGAATTAATGGATAGGTAAAGAATCTATGCAGAAACACTCCACTCATAAGACTTATAAAGATAATTATTAGCACACAAGAAGTCCTGTTAGGTGGGAAAATAGGTTTATTGATTTGGAGAATGATAAAGAGCCTCAATGAAGGGCGTATCAATCATTAGGATTTGAGTACTCATAATAAATCTATTGGAATAAATGAAAAAAAATTTGGATGAAAAAGAAATAGGTTGTACCTGTTGTTTGAAATGTGGAAGAACAAATAAATGAGAATCTATCAATGGAGAAGAAGTATTCAAATATGGCACTTTTGGCTGTCAATGAAGAAGTATTCTAAAGTGATTTTACAAAAACCACTAAAAGTAAAAGATAAAGATTCAGTGGAAATGAAAACAAAAGGTTATATCCACTAATAATGAAATTCATGAAGATAATTGTTTGAGTGTGATCTATTCCATAATTATGAAAAATCCCAAGATAAGGAAGGGCATTAAGGGTTACATCCATGAAGGAAAGAGTGCGAGTGGATTGACACAAAGGGGATCCTTGGGAAAGAGGTTGAGGATTCTGGAAACTACTGATGATGAAGAAAATAAATTTTAAGAGATTACAAAATTCCTTTCCAAAAAAACCAAAGAAGGGAAAATGAAATATGTAAGTTGAAGGGTTAGTCCAAAGTGGTCATCTCAATTTCTTTTATTGGGGAAATTTGATGTAACCCTCTCCATATATATTTTATTATTTCTAAATATTTGCAAATAAGTACAAAATTAAGGGGGAAATATTATCCATGGGGAGTTTATGATATAAAATAACATGCGATTAGAGAAAACAAAAAAATTTCATAATTCCACAAACCAAGTGGTTTTATTCCATAATAAAAAGATTAAATGGGAAACCACTATAGCCACACAAATAAAATTCATTCACATATATGTTTTTATCTAACAATTGGTTTTGTATTTAGAGTCATTTATTTTTTTCAGGAAATATTGTATCTGTTGAGTTGGAGGATTTATTCCCAAAAGTGGTGTAACCAATTTTAACATGAAATTTTTTCTTCAAATGAAAAAGCATTAGGGTGAGTGGTGATGAAAATTCAAAGGCTACTTAGCTTTATCAAGATTTTGAAGATCAATATGAAGATTTATAAGTGAAAGGTTTCAATTGGTATCAATATGTATTTCTCAATTGGTTTCAGTTTTACCATGTGTTATGTTCCTCACAAATAGTGTTTAAAGTTTATTCATTAATGGTTTGTTGTGAAAATGTGTTGGAGATCATAGGTTGTTATTGAGAATTGAAAAAACCAAATCCCCTTGAGCTTTCATTGTTTTTTACGAGTGTAAAGGAAAAATTTTATTATGCTTGTAAAGAATCTTATTTATTACACACATCTCAATCTTAGTAAGATTAGAGTATTTTTTTGAGAGCCCAAATCCTAATTGGTATTTTTACTCAACATAAATTTTAATGGTTGTGACTATTATGGAAATTCTCTTATTTGAGTTTTTTTGGAGATGGAAATTCCAACCAGAAATTTTTTTCATTTGATTTTAGAAGATTTTTATAATAATAAGGTGGTTGAATCCAAACTAAAAATATGTTTTTAAATATGGGGAGAAGAAATATAATGTTTAAGTCCTTTGTATCCTTATAGGGATAGTTAAAACCTAGGAGAAATCCGTCTTTTAAGTTTAATACAAAGGGAAATCTTATCATCTTTATGTTTCTTCCCACATAGAAAGGGGGATAATTAATTGAAAATGAAAAGATATAACCTTATATAAGGTGGAGATTAAGATTATAAGGAATTACCCACATTTATAGAAGATTAATTTATCTTTATGTTATATTTCTAATACGGGGGAGTAATATTTAGAAGTAGTATGGGATATTAATGAGTAATTGTTAAAAAAATAAAAAGGTGGACACTTTTAGGAATACTAAAGGGTAATATTGGATTTTTTAACAATAAGGATGTTGAAAATAATGATATTAACAATGATGATGTTGAAAATAAGGATGTTTACAATTAGAAATATAACCTTTATGAGAAAGAATAAGTTCAAGGTAATTCTTATAGGATTAATGGTATTTATTTCTTGATGGTTGGATTTTTTTAACAAAGCATAATTGGTTGTTGTATTTTACTCATTATCCATGAAAATAAAATGTTATCCAGAGGAAATTTAGAAGTGTGAAGGAATTATACAAGGATCCTACATGGTTAAGGGAATGGCCATAGAAGTGTGAAAGAGTATTCAATTTTTTTGATGAAATCACCGAACATGGGTAAGTCCATGACATTGTTTGTGTGTGTGGTTAAGGTGAAGGATGGACCAGGTTAGACCATACCCATAACATATGGTGTGTTGAGAAGAAAAATACACACATGAGATACTAGAAAAGGACTATGCAATGGTGGTACCCATGGTGTAATTCCAAATTACTTATGAAAAAATGGTCATAAGGAGACCATAGTGGTGGACATAGTCATCGTGATGCAATGTGCTATAACCTATAGTACAAAATGGACAACATGAGATGGACCACACCATAGATAAAGTTTTAGTGATCTTGAAGGATCCATATGAAGCATAGGGAATCCCATTATGACTGTGGTGGTGTTTGATGGTGAATGTGATCATCAAGTGGAGATGAAAGGCCAAATAATCAATAAAAGAAGTCCAAACCCTAGTGCTCAGTGTGTTGAAGTAAAATTGGGAAAAGGTTTTTTAGAAAACTATAATAAAGGATGCATCGTTGGGAAATATATAGAATTTGGGAGAATTAATTATAGAAAGTATTGAATGGTACTTCATTTATTTCATAATCATGTGTCTTGGTTTTAATCCATGATTACATCCTAATTTGAAGGAGTTTTTATCTAATTAAATGATGTATTAAATAGATATTTAATTCATGCAATGACCTGAACTATTATAAATAAAATTCCACTTGTGTTTTAATTAAATGTATTAATAAGTAATATGGTTATAGAAAACACATGTTATTATTTGGTTATTATATCATATCAGATTTAATTTACTATTAAGTGTCATTACCATTGATAATATAGTTATTGAACAATAATCATAGTATTAGTATAAATATAGGGTTTTAACAAATCCAATTGACACAGAAAAAGGAAGTAATGGCCTCAACTGATAGGATTATACCCTATAAATCCCATTTGTTAGAACTTCCAAGGGAGATAATATTTAGGGTATTTTACCATGACCAATCCCAATATGGAATCTAATAACTTAAGCATGAGATAAACCTTTTATTATAGAAGTTAAATCTTGTCTAGATAATTACCCATACCATGTTCGCTAAACCGCCCCATGAAAGTCCCACCTTCGCGTAGGGTGTTTGCTGGTGTATTAAAGGGATATATGTCAAGAACCTATAAATATGAGTTTATACATTATTTTCTATATAATAATGAATATATTTTCATCCTATTATTATTACTTTATATATGTTTTTTAGTTTAATTAAATAAAACACAAATTGTATTTTTGGTAAATGATCAAATTCAATTAAGGAATTTATTTTCATGAATAAATTAATTTTTTGAAATAAATTATATTTTAATAAAATATTATTATTAAATTATTTTTATTAAATATAAATGATAATATAATTTTTATGAAGTCAAATGTAATTTTTATAAGGGTTTGAAAAATATTATTATAAAAAAAACATCATTTCTTAATAAATGTTGATTTTATTTTAAAAGTAAAAATTCACATATTTAAAAAATTATTTAGATAAAATGAATATTATTTTTGGAATCATAATTTTGAAATTATCTAATGATGTATTTTTCATAATTTTCTGATAGAATTGAATTTTTAGGTAAAAATTAAATACTATATTAATATACTTTGTGTTTAATGACATCATAATGACCAAAAAGTGATTTAATAAATATTATAAAATGTATCTACCAAAAAAAATATATTTTTTAATTTAAAATAATATGGTTTTATGTTTATTTGATATATTTTATAAATCCATTATGAATCCTCCCAAACATATAACATATTTTAATGTTTTTAAATCATTTATTTAAGAGTGTGAACCACCTCCACATAAGAAAGGGAATTATTTTATTAATTTCATAACTTGAAATTATTAAATAATTAAAACCACTCCAATTTGGAATAAACCGTGGGAAAAAACCATGATAAGGTTTTGGGGTTTGGGTTATTTTATTATGTAGAGTCCAAAACCTTAATAATAAACAAACCCCCCTCCTTTCCTATATAAAATCACCCAAGATCCAATCTCTATTCACTAAAACTCCATGGATAACGTCCATAATATTCCCTAAAATATCTATATTCCTCCCAAGGTTCCTCAATCTCTCAATAATCCCATCACAAGTATTTGGAGTCACACACTCAAGTAAGTGATTTCTCTCTTCTCATTTTCATTCAAGCACATATTTTATGTTATGTATCTTAAATTGCATTTTATTATGTTGGGATATGTTCTTCAATATTAACCTTAATATAAATTTAATTTATAAATTATGTGATGACCTTTTTTAATCTCATTAAACCTCTCATGTTCCTTTATGTTAATCTATTACCATGTCGAAATATAGTTTAGATTATTTTCTTTATTCAATTTTCTTCATTACCTTATGCATTCTATTTTGACATTTATAATGTTAGGATATGATTTTAAATGTATCTATTTATGACCATTTTATTTTTATGTGATGATATTCCCCATTATCTATCATCAACCAATTTTTATGAATTTTTAAGTGACACTGTTATGCTGCCGAAATCTCACCGCGATTTTCCATGCCAAAAGAATTATGCTGTGAAAACCATACCCATTTACAATCAAGGGTGTTCACATTAATGCACATATAATTTTTTATTGGGGATTTAAATTTGTTTATTTCACACTCTCTGATCATGGAATAAATTATGATGATGAGTGAACCCACATTGTATGATCTATGTGGTACACTTAAGCATGAGAATGAAATGAATTTGATGGGTGTGCCCAGAATTATATAGCGCTCTAATACATTGGATAATTTTTTGTCTCATGATACATAATTTTGGGACATATAGTGAACCTAACTAATTTATGTGATATTTTTCACCATGATTTCTTAGTGGTTTAACCTTGAAATATGTTTATTATGAAGTGTTTTAAGTTTTTTCTACATTTCCATGTTATGATTATAATGTTATATCAAGCCTTATTATTCACATTTATTTTACTCCCCATTGATATTCCAATTGATTAAAATGTATTACCTTATTCATGTTATTTCACGCTTATTCCCTTATTGGGATTTATCGATCACCCTTTTCTTATGTATGTAACCAGGTTATCTTGTGCAACTTTAAAAGCAATGGAATTTTAAAAAGAATGTTAAGGAAGTTTTTAATAATATTGTTATATCCCATGTTTTATATATTATGCTATGTACCTAATTCCCAAATACACTAGACCTCTCGATCTTCTAGGTTTTATTATTCATAATTTAATTTAATAAATCATGTATTTATGTTAAATAACAATAAGTGTTGTTATAATTGGTATCAAAGGAAAAATGTAGTTATTTTTGTGATTTAGATTAGAAAAATACAGTGAAAGATTTAGGGATAAGACTAAGTAAAAGAAAACATCCCTAAATTTTGTTAAGTATAGAGTAAGTGGTTTATCAATAAAATAAATCCCTGTGTGGATACTAAAAGTGGATGTCATTCTAGCATAGATGTACCTAGGGGTAATAACTCCAAGAAGGTGTGTCAGGCCTGACTTGGTGTAACCTAGTACACAACAACAAACCTTACTACCAACTTAGTTTGAAACTCCTGGGGGATATTATTTGGTAAATCCTTAATCTCATTTAAAACCATTATTAAGGGAACAAAAAATTCCAATAAGAATAAATGTTAGGAAATAGATCATGGTTAACATAGATTAAATCCTATAAATTCATAAGTTAAGAAATAAATTTAATTTATAAGTTATCCCTTTAATTTCATTGGATTACTATTTACATATTTAATAGTTTAAAATAATAATCCCTAATTTATCTTCTATTATATCCAATGGACATAAATAATAGGAATCAAGAAAATAATCAATGCGATGGGCAATATGATGACTGCCCCAACAAGATGCCCAATCTGATGGGGGTAAGAATCACAAACTTCATAAAGATACTCTCTCATATGAATTAGGTTATGAATTGAAACTTGGATTAAGAGAAGTGTAAAAATACCTCTAAGAGAGAAAAATATTTTATTGAGACCTTTATGTAGTGAAGGCCTCCAAATTTTAGTGGATCATTTGATCCCTTAATCAGGGAATAACAGATCAACTCAATTGAGAAGATTATCTCTATCCTTCAATGTTTCGAACCAGAGAAGGTTCTACTGGCTGTTTACCATATGGAGGGAGGAGCTGATCGGTGATAGACATTAATCAATAATACACATACTTAGGAAGATATCAAAGAAATGGAGTGGAAGGAATTTTAGAAGATGTTTTTTGTTAAATATTTTCCTTTCACTCTCCATCTCAAAATGGAAAGGGATTTCCATTACCTCAATAGAAAAGATAAAGAATCTATCAGTGTATATGAGGAAAAAACACAAGACTTGTATGATACATCTTTATATTTTTCATTACCCCCGAATTCAAGGTTGACCTCTTATTTGGTGGGATAAAACCTAGTCTACAAAAATCCATGGTGATCCATGACTTTGATAACTATGAGGAAATTATCCAATGTGACCTCAAAGTCAAAATAGAGGTTGGTGAATCTCAAGGGTATCATGGGGATAATAAGAGGAAAGTAGAGTTTAATTATGGAAATATGATGGATAAATCTAATGGTGCCAATAAATTTAAGAATACCACTTGTCAAAGGTATGAAAGGAAGCTCCTAGGAAATTGACTAAGGGGGATGAGTAAATACTTTAAGTGTGGAAAATAAGGGAACCTAGATAACAATTATTGATAGGAGAAACCTGATAATACAATTAAGGAAATAAATACTCTAATAAATCCCCATCATATTTTTCATTTATACAACTAAAATTAACTAGGTAACTTTTCAAACTAGTAACCTAATACATGGATTTTCAGAGACAACCAAACAACTCTAAGGTAGAAAGTGAGATATTTTTCCATCAAAACCACTAAGATGGATCCCAATAAAGAAGTGGCAATAGGTATGACCATTATTCATTAAATTATAGAGAATGTACTTTTTTTATTCTGGTTCTTTGAATTACTTTATATCACAAATATTTTGTAGAATTATTCAAACACCACCACAAATCTTGGAAGTGGAGTTATGAGTGAAAAAGAAAAATGGGTAAATTATTGCATCCTAAGTATATAACTCCTCTCTTATTAAAATTTGTGGGCCGAACCTCCCAGTGAACCTTGTAATAGTACCTTTGATGGGATTCAATGAAATTTTGGGTATAGATTGGCTTTCTCAATATAAACCCAACATAAATTTTCACAAGAAGGAAATAACTCTATGTATTTACAATTGACCCATGATTCTGTACAAGTATAAGGAGAAGGATGAATCTTATTTATCACCAACATCTCAAGAATGGATATTATTTCCCTACGTATAAGCGTTTCTAACTCAAATGATTGAGTCTAAGGAAGGAACTATCCTCAAAGACATTCCTCTTGTGAGGGAATACAATAATGTGTTTTTAGGGTATTTAATGGTCTTCATTATAACAAAGAGGTTGAATTTTCCATCAAGATTATACCTTAGGAGCTTAAATTATCCAAAAATCCATATATAATTGTTGTTATATAACATTAGGAGTGGAAGAAACAACTATTGGAGAATTTGGATAAAGGGTTCATATGCCCAAGTGCTTCACCATGGGGTGCACTAGTCCTATTCATCAAGAAGAAGGATTGGTCAATGAGACTTTGAATTTATTACCATGAGCTCTAAAATGTCATGATAATAAATAGGTATCCTATTCCATATATTGATGACTTTTTCGATCAACTACATGGAGCACAATAGTTCTTCAAGGTGGATCTGTGGTCAGGATATTACCATGTTTTGGTGAAGAAGGAGGATATCCACAAGAATGCTTTTTGTACAAGTTACGAGCACTATGAGTTCATATTTATGCCTTTTAGTCTCACTAATTCTCTAAAAATATTAACGGTCTTGATGAATAGGGTTTTTAGAGATTACCTTGAAATTGTTTTGGTAGTCTTTATAGATGATATTATAATATATCCTAAAACCAAGGAGGAGCAATAGGAGGATTTAAGTACTATCTTAAACACCTTATGAAAGGAAAATATTTTTTCCAAGTACAGAAAATGTGAGTTTTGGTTGAAGGAAATATAATTATTGGGGTATATCATCATAAGAAATTGGATATCTATGATCCCTTAAAATATATAACAAATTAAAGGATGGATGAGGACAACCTCTGTGATATATATCCATAGTTTCCTTGGATTAGTTGGGCACTATCATTGATTTGTGAGAAATTTCTCATAATTTTCAAACCCTCTGATGAAGCTAAATCGAAAGGGAGTCAAGTTTTCCTATAATAAGGTATGTGAAGAGATATTAAAATAACTGAAAAGGAGGCTCATAACTACACCTTTGCTCACACTACCCACAAGTGGAGAGATTTTCATGGTATTCAGTGATGCTTCGAAGTAGGTGTTGGGTTGTGAGTTAATGAAAAATTAAAAAGTCATAGCCTATGATTCAAGGTAGTTGAAAGTCCATGAACAGAACTACCCAATGAATGATCTGGAGTTGGCTGTAGTGATTTCACTTTAAAAATATGGTGGCATTATCTATTTGGATAGAAGAGTGAAATATATATGGATTACAAATGTAGAGACCCAAGCCTTTTACATAAAACATTTCGTGATTTTAAGCATAATTAATCATCAAAGTACAAGCCAAGGATCGTTAGGTATAGTGTCTTGGAAGACTAGGTACATATAACATAAAACATGGGGATAAAAAAAACTTATTTATTTAATCTCCATAAATATCTTCTAACTTCCTTTGATCCCTTACATCTGCATAGGGTACCTTGGGGAATAAATGAACAAAGGGATGAGCTAAAAAGCCCAATAAGGTAATGAACATAAGGATACATCTCAAGAACATGAGTTAGGAGGCATGAAATAATGATATCCAAAGCATGAAATTACAAAATAATTTAATATAAGCATGGGATCATATACAAATGGAATCATATAAATGTGACAGAATCATAAAACATTTCTTTAGTACGAGTTAAGGCTTACCGCCAATCCTGTTTCCCATTTCAGTACGGGTCAAGGCTAACCGCCAATCCTATTTCACATCATATCTCATTAGACTTAACCTTACCCAATGCATTGGATATCTATCTAGGTGCACCCATCTCAATATTTTTATGAATATTCTTTCCACAAAAATATTCTTACCACATATAAAATCATACATAATCAACCATACACAAACATAAGGGTACCCATGGAAATAATTGGGCACCACAATCATGATATAAATCATAACCAATGGGCGTATCATGAAAGTGTCCATGTAAGGAAATAATTAGAAAATACATGGACGTTCATAGGGTAAAATAGTAATATAACATGGTAAGTGGTGTCAAACATAAGTGACAACATATGAGAAATGTATTTTAGAAACATTATCATTAAAACATTTTTATGCGGTTTTAAGGAAAATACTATAGATCTTTTAAAATAGTAAAGAAGAAATTATTTTATATAAAAATAGAATTGAACGAAGAAGGTTTTCATAATAAAAATACAGAATTTAAAAAGATAATGGTTTCTTAAAATAGAAGATAGAGTGAACTTGAAATTGGGTAAAAGTTCGGGAAGTTCCTTTAATACGAGTGTGCTTATTGAGAAGTATCGAAACAAGATTCACTTAAAAGCATGTATATCCCCGAAAGAGAATGAAAGAAAGATCTCGGAAACTGAGTTTGGAGAATATAAACAAAATTTTGAAATTCTACATAAAAGAAAATACAAAAACATTTTGGTAAAAAGAAAGATAGAGAAACCCGAAGGAATAAAGGAAGTTCGGGTAGAATCCATCATGGTTTATTGGCATGGTATTGGGTGTAACTAAGAGGGATTGATGATAGAGAAAAGGGGTTTATCATCACTTATAAAAAATTAGGGCAGTATGTGGAAGTTGTATAAATGTACCCCATCACTTGGTATTACACAAAAAGGCATAGCATAGAGAACAATCTTGATTAAGTGTAAAAAGGGGAGGATCCCTTACCATAAATCCATTGGTGTTATCCACTTGTTATTAAGAACATGAATAAACAAATTAGGATTATTAATTAATAATTCCATAACCTCTTATATATTCAATTTATTTATTATAACCCTTTTTAGTTCATTCAAATCCTTTTTGATTAGTTACAAGGTTCAATTTCACCGTTCGGGTTCGTTTGTTTACTTGGCTTTAAAAGACCGGTTCACTTATATTCAAGTTTGGATTATATGAAAGATGAAAGTTGTTTTATAGAATTGAAGTTATATTCTTTAGTTCATGTCTTGGATATTACATGGTTTTAATTTTAGTTAAGTTACTTAGAGTGAAGTCGAATTATTATATATATAACTATAGTGATAACCGTTTTTGTTAATCAGCGGATTTGATTACAAGGAATGTGTTTTGATTTATAATTTAATTCCATTTGTACCAAAGGATTACATAACAAAAAATTGGATATATTACATATATAATAATCTGGTTCAACCATAACACAAATGGTTTCATGAACAGAATTAAAGATAATAATAGAAATTGATAAACTGTTGTCCTTGAATGTGCTAAATTAGCACATCTCAAATGGTGCTTTCATTTCTTTCAAATAAAAGGGTGGGGAAAGGAGAGAAGATAATGAAATATACCACTAACATGAATAAATTCCATTAAATTTATGTTACTATATTTATCATATTATTATGGTGAAGGGAGGTGAGGAAAGAAATAAAAAATAAAAGAACTTAAAAGAAAAGAAGAAATTGGGAAGAGGAATTTACCTCTTGAGACTTCCTCCTTTGAGAACCTCTTAAGGGAAGAGGTTTTGTTATTTTGATGAGGATGAGAGCTTTTTGACGTGGGGGAGGACCTTAGGGAGAGACTTGGGAAGAATAATGGCAAGGCACAAGGCTTGAGAGGATTGGAGAGAAGAGGGAGTGAATGAGGGTTTTTATAGTGGAGTAGAGGAGGGATTTCATAATATTATAATCATTAATTTATTATTTCTTCCCAAGACAAGGAATAGTAATTATTCCATGACCAAGAATAGTTATTTTATCATGTGATCCCAAAACAAGTGGGATTACATTAGCAGAACATCATCGATGACTCAATTAATCCAATATTTAGCATTTATTGTGAATTATCGGATTCTACTATTCATAAAAAAATAAAGTATTTCTGAAAAATACAAAAAATTCACCCTAACCATTTTTCAATGTGTAGAATCCCAAAATGAAGTCCTTTTTTAAAAAATAATTTTCTAAATATTATTATTTTAATATTTAATTAAAGTAATAATTTATTATCAAAACCAGTTTTAAAACATTCATTAAATTATTCTAAAATATAGGTATACTGTACTTCCAACTTGAATATTATTTTTATACCACCATAGGTGAGGTTAATATTCATTAGGGTATATCACTATTCATAACGGTATGTTACTATTCATTAGGGTAGGTTACTATTCACCAAAAATTAAGTTTTTCTTATCAGACTCCAAATAACTTACTAATTACAACCGTGTATGCCAGATTTTTGAAATTCCAAACACAGAAGTGACAAAATTCTGTTTAAAGGTCACTTAGCAATTAGTAATTCATTATGTTGTGTTTTCATGTGATTTTATGACATAATTTTGAGAAGGGAATTTCTATTGAAAAACATTGGGTCGTTACATTCTTTCCCCCTTATAAAATTTCACCCTCGAAATTTCGTTTTAAATTCTAATCCAAAAACAAGTGTGGGTACTTTTCCTCCATTACTTCCTCCAGTTCTCAAGTTGCCTCTTAATACTTATGGTTTCTCCATAGTACCTTGACCAAATGAGTAGTCTTGTTGTGTAGAAATTTGTCACTATGATCAAAGATCTTCATCGTCTGCTCCTCGTAAGAGGGATCATCCTCCAACTGTACCACCTCTGAAGAGAGTACATGTGAAGGGTCTGGTATGTACTTCCTTAAGAGGGATACATGAATGACATCATGTACTTTCGACATGGTAGATGGAAGTGCCAGTCGATAGGCCACAAATCCGACTTGATCAAGGATTTTGAAGGGGCCGATGTACCTGGGACTTAACTTCCCTTTCTTCCCAAACCTCACGACCTTCTTCCATGGGGATATAAGTAGAAATACCATGTCTCCAACTTTGAACTCAAGGTCTCATTGACGGTTATCTGCATAACTCTTCTGTCGAATTTGGGCTGCCTTGATATACTGCTGAATTGTTTTCACCTTCTCCACCATTTCCTCGACCATTTCAGGTCCTAGCAGCTTACGCTCACCAACTTCATCCCAACATGCCAGTGTTCTGCACCTTTTCCCATAAAGGTCTTCATATGGTTCCATTCAGATGCTCGAGTGGAAACTATTTTTGTAGGAGAATTCAACCAGTGGAAGATGTTGGTCCCATACTCCTTTTAATTCCATTGAACACACTCTCAACATGTCTTCTAATGTCTTAATAGTTCTCTTAGATTGGCCATCGGTTTGAGGATGATAGGTTGTACTGAAGTTCAGTTCAGTGCTCAGAGCATGCTGGAGACTTTTCCAGAACTTCGAGGTGAATCTCGAATCACGATCGGATACAATAGATAGTGGTACTCCATGTAGCCTTACCACTTATTTGATGTAAATCTATGAAAGTTGATCCAATGAGAAGTCCTCTTGAACTGCGATAAAGTGATCTATCTTCGTAAGACGATCCACAACGACCCATATAGCATTGTTTGCTCTATATGTATTTGGAAGTCCAGTGACAAAGTCCATGGTAATGTTATCCCACTTCCATGCTGGTATGGGTAGTGGTTGCATCATCCCCTAAGACTTTTGTCTCTCAGCCTTCACTTGCTGACATACGAGGCACTTTGATGTATATTCAGCAATCTCTCTTTTCATATTGTCCAACCAAAAGTTTTCTCGGAGATCCCGATACATCTTTGTGATCCCTGGGTGGATAGAGAATGTCGAACTATGAACATCATTCAATAGCTCCTTATTTATCTCTGTATCATATGGTACACATAATCGTGTCCCAAATCTTATAACTCCTTCCTCATCAATTTTTAAATTGGAGGATTTCCCATTTTTAACAGCTTCCACCCTTTTTTGAATTTCCACATCCTTTCTTTGAGTATCTTTTTTTTTCTCTAAGAGGGATGGTTGAGAAATTATTTAAGAAAGGATTGATGATGTTTTTCCCTTAATTATTCCCATGTCCATCCATTGCAAATATAATAAGAACAAATCCTTTTCAATTCTCATCATTGATAAAGATGCAGGATCCTTTCTTCTTAGAGCATCTTCCACCTTGTTTGCCTTATTGGGATGGTAGTGGATTGACCAGTCATAATCCTTGATGAGATATATCCATCTTCGCTGGTGCATATTAGTCTCTTTCTGTGTGAATATATATTTTAGACTCTTGTGGTTAGTATATATCTCACATTTTTCCCCATAGAGATAATGCCACCATATTTTCAACGCAAAGATCACAGCCGCCAACTCCAGATCATACATGGGATAGTTTTGATCATGGATTTTCAACTTCCTTGAGGCATAGGCTATCAAATTATCATTTTTAATTAACACCCAAACTAATCCTTTCTTAGAATCATCACTATACACCACAAAGAGTTATCCACTTGAAGGGAGTGTGAGTACCGGTGTAGTGATAAGCCTCATTTTCAACTCATAGAAATAGTCTTCACATTCCTATGTCTAGATGAACTTTACTCCCTTCTATGTCAGCTTGGTCATTGGGTTTGACAATTGTGAAATGTTCTTCACGAATCATCAATAATACCCAGCTAGACCTAAAAAGCTGCGGATCTCCGTTATGGAAGTTGTCCTTGGCTACTCTTCAATTGCCTTCGTCTTGGAAGGGTCCACAGATATCCCTTTCCTGGTGATAACATGTGCCAAGAATCATACTTCCTCTATCTAGAACTCACATTTACTGTACTTTGCATACAACTTCTCCCTTCACAAAGTCTTTAACACAGTTTCCAAATGCTCTTCATGTTCCTCCTTTCTCTTGGAGTATATCATAATATCATCAATAAATACCACCACAAATTTGTCGAGGTAATCTCTAAAGATTCTATTCATTAAATACATGAAAATTGATGGAGCATTAGTGAGTCTGAAGGGCATCACTATGAACTCATAGTGTCCACACCTAATTCAAAAGGAAGTCTTGGGAATATCTTCCTTACTCACCTTTAGTTGGTGATATCCTGACCGAAGGTCCACCATAGAGAAATAACTGGCCCCACGAAGATGACCAAACAAGTCATACATCTGTTGAAGGGGATACTTATTCTTTATAGTTATTTTATTGAGCTCACGATAATCAATGCAAAGGTGCATTGATCCATCCTTCTTCTTGATGAAGAGGACTAGATCACCCCACGGTGAAGCACTCAGGCGTATAAAACCCTTCTCCATATTCTCCTGTAACTACTTCTTCAGCTCTTCTAGCTCTATGGTGGCCATTCTGTAAGGTGTCTTTGAGATTGGAAGGGATCCAGGGATAAGTTCAATTGAGAACTCAACCTCTCGGTCAGGAGGAAGACCATGAAACTCTTGGGGGAATACATCAGTGTAATCCCTAATGATGGGCATGTCTCCAAGAATGATTATATCCTTTGTCCCAATCATTTGAGCTAGATATGATTTCTCACAAGGAAGTAGTATCCAAACTTGAGACAAAGATTCTAAATGAGACTCATATTCTTCCTTACACTTGTAAAGAATCAGAAGATGCTTCAGGATGTGAAAAGTGATCTCCCTTTCCTGACAATTGATGTTGAACTTGAACAAAGATAGCCAATCCATGCCCAAGATAGCATCGAACTACACTAAAGGAAGTATAACAAGATTTTATGGGAGGTTCAGTCCATAAACATTAACAGGGGAGGAGTTGTAAACAATGGATGAGATAATTTCCCCATTCTCTCTTCTCACAGATAAATTTTCCTCCAAATTTTGAGGTGGTGTTTGAATAGTTCTATTAAAATTTTAAGATATGAAAGAATTCGTAGAACCAGAATCAAATAGTATGTTCACTATTCTTGAATGAATAAAAAGATTACCTAACATCACATCATTTTTGGGATTCACCTCAGCAGTAGTGATATCATAAGACCTTCCTTGTTTCCTTGGAGGTTGTTGTTGATTGCCTCCGACAACCCTCAGCTTAGAGAAATTGTTCGCATAATTACCAAGCTCCTTGAAGTTATAACACTACACTGTAGGCTTAGTGTTGATCTAAACCTTCCATTCTTCTCCAACATTAGCGGGATTTTTCATATCCCTTTGGCAGTTCTTGTCTAGATGACCAAACTTTCCACATTTGAAGAAATTCTTGGTTCCCTTGAGATAGTCACCAAGATGCTTCTTCCCACAATTTTTTGCAAAGGGGAAAGTGAGGCTTCTTTCCATCGTGGGATTTTTTTGATGAATCACCCATGTTGTTCTCCATTTTTTACTTCTTTTCAATAGTCCCATGAGACCGCTGAGAGTCTCCAATATCTATTTCATCCTTGAGGGCACAACAAACAATCTCTTCATAGCTATCGAAGTCTCGAATCGCCAACACTTTTCATAGACTCAACTTTAGTCCGCTAAAGAAGTGATCCACCTTGCTTTCGGTGTTCTTGAAAAATCCATAGGCATACCTTGCAAGCATTGTAAAGTTCGCTTCATACGACCCGATGGACTCATCTTCCTTCTGCTTGAGTCCAAGGAACACTCTTTCCATCTTGAGACGGAGGGTTTGAGGAAAATATTTTTGGAAAAACATCCTCTTGAACTCCTCCAAATCTATGGAATCAATTTCCTCTTGGGACTTTGTATTCTTGATCAATGTCTACCACTGATCAGCTTCCCCATCAAAATGATAGATTGCCAGTACAACATTCTCTTCTTCCGAGCACTGGAGGAAAGATAAAATCTTTTCAATGGAGTTAATCCATTATTCTGTGAGGAGGGGATCATAATACCTACTAAACATGGGAGGCCTTTTCCGCATGAAGGATTCTATGACAACTTTATCTTTCCTTGGAGGAGGGGGACATTCCACCTGATTCAAGTTATTATTCATAACTCGACCCAACTGAGCAAGTACTACCATGAAGTTTTGAGCACCCTTTTCCGTCACATCAGGCATATCATTAGGGAAATCATCACATCGCCTATCATATTGGTTTTTGGAATGTGTCCTTATATTTCCCACCATTAACTAAGAAAAATAACGTATAATTAGAGGTCTTGAATTCTTATCTATTGAGCATAAAAAGAAAATTTGAACATAAAAGTATGAACTTATAAAGAAGAAGTATATCCTAACTAGTGATTCCTTAGGTTTATATCTAGGTTATCCTCGATCTATTTCTTAACTTATATTCTTATGGGCTTATTTTTGTCCCTTAATAAAGGTTTATACTAAGCTCGTGAATCTACCGAAGCATATCCCCCAGGAGTGTCATAACCAAGAGTGAAGCAAGACCTGTTATCATGCACTAGTTCCCATTCGAGTCTAGATCAAAGTGGTGTTTTAGGGTTTTACCCCTAGATACATCTGTTCTAGATCCACCTCTACCTGCTCGTATCCAAACAGGGATGTATTTTCTTGATAAACCACTTACTCTATACTCACCAAAATTTAGGACTATTTTCTTATACTTAGTCTCATCCTTAAGGTTCTCACTAAGGTTCTCTATTCCCAATCTCCAAAAATAACTAGACCATCCTTTGATACCAACTATAGCGACTCGATCCTTTTACATAAAACATTTCATTATTTTAAGCATAATTAATCATTAGAGTACAAGCCAAGGATCGTTAAGTCTAGTGTCTTGGAAGACTAGGTACATATAACATAAAATATGGGGCTAAAAAAACTTCTTTATTTAATCTCCATAAAGAGATTCTAACTTCCTTTGAGCCCTTACATCTGCATAGGGTACCCTATGGAACAAATGAACAACAGGATGAGCTAAAAATCATAGTAAGGGAATGAACATAAGGATACATCTCAAGCACATGATTTAGGAGGCATGACATAATGATATCCAAAGAATGAACTTATAAAATCATTTAATATAAGCATGATATAATATAAACACGGAATCATATAAATTTGGAAGAATCATAAAACATTTCTTTAGTATGGGTCAAGGCTAACCGCCAATCCCATTTCCCATTTTAGTACGGGTCAAGGCTAACCGCCAATCCCGTTTCACATCGCATCTCATGAGACTTAACCTTACCCAATGCATTGGAGCACCATCTGGGCGCACCCATATCAACATTTTCATGAATATTATTTCCACACAAATTATCTTACCACATATAAAATCATACATAATCAACCATACACAAACATAAGGGTACCCATGGAAAGAATTGGGTACCACAATCATGACATAAATCATAACCAATGGGTGTATCATGAAAGTGTCCATGTAAGGAAAGAATTAGAAAATACATGGAAGTTCATAGGGTAAAATTGTGATATAACATGGTAATTGGTGTCAAACATATGTGGAAACACATGAGAAATGTATTTTAGAAACATTAGCATTAAATCATTTTTGTGCGGTTTTAAGGAAAATACTATAGAGTTTTTAAAATAGTAAAGAAGAAATTATTTTATATAAAACCAGAATTGAACAAGAAGGTTTTAATAATTAAAATACAGAATTTACAAAGATAATGGTGTCTTAAAACAGAATATAGAGTGCATGTGAAATTGGTTAAAAGTTCAGGAAGTTCCATTAAAAAGAGTGTGCTTATTGGGAAGTATCGAAGCGAGATTCACTTAAAAGCATGTATATACCTGAAAGAGAATGAGAGATGGATCTTGGAACATGATTTTTGAGCGTATAAACAAAATTTTGAAATTATATATAAAATAAAAGACAACAACATTTTGATAAAAAGAAAGATAGAGCAACCTGAAGGAGTAAAGGAAGTTCGGGTAGAATCCATCATGGTTTATTGGCATGGCATCAGGTGTAACTAAGAAGGCTTTATGAGAGAGATAAGGGATTTATCATCACTTATAAAACATTAGGAAAGTATGGGGAAGGTGTATAAATGTACCCCATCACTTGGTATTACACAAAAAGGCATAGTATAGAGAACAATCTTGATTAAGAGTAAAAAGGGAAGGATCCCTTACCTTAAATCCGTTTGTGTTCTCCACTTGTTATTAACAACCTGAATAAAAAAACTAGGATTATTAATTAATAATTCAAGAACTTATTATATATTCAATTTATTTATTATAACCCTTTTTTGTTCATTCAAATCATTTTTGATTAGTTACAAGGTTCAATTTCATTGTCCGGGCTTGTTTGTTTACATGGCTTTAAAAGATTGGTTCACTTATATTCAAGTTTAGATTATATGCAAGATGAAAGTGGTTGTACAGAATTGAAGTTATATTCTTTAGTTCATATCCCAGAGATTACATGGTTTTAATTTTAATTAGGTTACTTAGAGTGAAGTCGAATTATTATATATATAACCATAGTGATAATCGTTTTTGATAATCGGTGGATTTGATTACAAAGAATGTGTTTTGCTTTATAACTTAATTCCATTTGTAACAAAGGATTAAAGAACTGAAAATTGGGTATATTACATATATAATAATCTGTTTCAACCATAACACAAATGGTTTCATGACCAGAATTAAAGATAATAATAGAAATTGATAAACTGTTGTCCTTGAATGTGTTAAATTAGCACATCTCAAATGGTGCTTTAATTTCTTTCAAATAAAAGGGTGAGGAAAGGAGATAAGATAATGAAATATACCACTAGCATGAAGAAATTATAATAAATGTCTGTTTCTAGATTTATCATACTATTATAGTGAAGGGAGGTGAGGAAATAAATAGAAATGAAAAGAACTTAAAAGAAAAGAAGAAATTGGGAAGAGGAATTCACCTATTGAGACTTCCTCCTTTGAGAACCTCTTAAGGGAATAGGTTTTGGTATTTTGAAGAATCTGAGAGATTTTTGACATGGGGGAGGACATTGGGGAGATATTTGTGCAGAATAATGGCAAGGCACAAGGCTTGAGAGGAGTGGAGAGAAGAGGGAGTGAATGGGGGTTTCTATAGTGGAGGAGAGGAGGGATTTCATAATATTATAATCATTAATTTATTATTTCTTCCCAAAACAAGGAATAGTAAGTATTACATGATGAAGAATAGCAATTTTATAATGTGATCCCGAACTAAGTGGATGATTAAACCATTACCCATACTTATATGAAAATGGGAAAACATCACCTTGGACTTTGTCACCGGTCTTCTAAAGAAATCAAGAGGGAATAATTATATATGGTTTATAGTGGATCATATTAAAAATACTATGTACTTAATTGTGATTCTAGAGTATTTATCATTGGATAAACATTCCTGGATATACATCAAAGAAGTGGTAAGGCTACATGGAGTACCACTATCTATTGTATCTGATTATGATCAAAGATTCACCTCTAGTTTCTAGAATATTATCAAAAACACTCTGAATACTGAGCTAAAATTTATCATGGATTTTCACCATCAAACTAATGGCCAGTCTGAGTGAACTATGTAGACACTTGAGTACATCTTGGGAGCATGCTCAATTGAATTCAAAGGATAATGGGACCAAAATCTTCTTTTGGTTGAGTTTTTTTACAAAAAAAGGTTCCAATCAAGCATCCAAATGGATCCCTATGAATATATTTATTGGAAGAGGTCTACAACACCTACATGATGGGATAAAGTTTGGGAACACAAACTGCTAGGTCCTAAAATGGTTGAGAAAATGGTGGAAAAGGTTAAGACAATTCAATATCATGTCAAGGCTGATCAGAGTCGACAAAATAGCTATGGTGAAAATCATTGATGAGACCTAGAGTTTGATATTGGAGACATCATATTATTCTACATATCTCTATGGAATAAATTGATGAGATTTTGAAATTAGGGAAAGCTTATTCAAAGATACATCTTTCCCTTTGAAATCCTTGATCACATCAGAGCAGTGACCTAACGAATAGAACTCCAACCTTACCTATATCAACTACATGATGTATTTAATGTATATAACAACCCTTTAATTTATTATACATTTAAAGAATATCTATTACATATATTTTTACTTAATACAACTCAGAATATCGATGGGTTTAGTGTCTTGGGAAATTAGTAACTTTACATAACAACTTAAAACACGAAATACAAAATCTTTATTGAAAAATTATTTTACATGAACATAACATTCCTTCATATTTAACACTTCATGGTATAACTTGAATATGTACATAAGAAAGGGGTGATCTATAAATCCTAGTAAGGGAATAAACATGGCATAACATGAGGACAATAATATATGTTAGACAAGGCATATCAATGATGCATGAAGGAACATTAATATAAAGTTATGATATAGCATGATAATCATAACATGGAAATGTGGAAATATCATACAACATGATATTAACATGATTCAAGTCTCATTACACATGTATTATCATGAGTAAACCCTCATTGCATATGAGTTAACATGACTAAACCCTCATTGTACATGAATTAGCAAGAGTAAACTCTCATTACACATGAATTCTCATGAGTAAACCCTCATTGCACATGAGTTAACATGACTAAACCCTCATTGCACATGAATTAGCACAATTAAACCCTCATTTCACATGACGTATCATGATACTAAACATTACCCAATTCTTTGAAGCACTATCAGGGCACACACTTCATAATCATTTCAATCCCATGCTTAAGTGTTCCATATAGATCATATAACATGGATTCATTCAAAATAATCATTTATTCCTTGATCAAGGAATGTAGAATACATAAATTTAAGTCTTAAATCAACATGTATATGTGCATAGAGGTGAATACCATTGATATAGTAATGGGTATGATATTCACTACATGATGGTTTTGGCATGGAAAATCACAGTGCAATTTCAGTTGCATAACGACGTCATATGAAAATTCATAAAATGAGTTAATGAGAGAGAAATGGGTATCTCATAATTTATACATGAAATTGATTTTAAGGTGATAATGTAAAAAAATACCCCAATATATGAAATGGAATTTAAGATGCATAATATCAAATAAGTTCTTTAATGGGAATGAGGAGAGAGAAATCCCTTACAGAGTTTCAACATGGTAATATGTGTATATAAAGGACCATGAATGGATTAATGAGAGTATAAGGAATATATAATTATTTTTAAATAAAATTTATAGTTAGGGGAGGATTTATGAACATATCCCAACACATCAAAATTGAATTTAAAAGGCATATCACAAAAGGAGTGCTTGATAAAAGAGGAAAGCGAAAGATCCCTTACTTGGATGTGTGAATTCAAAGGCTTGTGATAGGATTCTTGGGAGATTTGGGGGACCTTTTAAGGACTATATGGAGTAATGGGTAGAGGGAGTTAGATATTAAAAGAGTTTGAGTGAAGATAAATGGGATCTTGAGTGGGTTTATATAGGAAAGGAGGGGGATTTCTTTATTATTTTGGTTTTGGAAACTACACAATAAAATATTCAAAACTACAAACCATAACATGGTTTTTTACCATGGTTTATAGAAAATTGGAGTGGTGTAAATTATTTTATAAGTATAAGGGCTGAAGATATTAAAATATTTCCCTTTCTTATGTGGATGTGAGTCATATTTTCAAGGAAATGATTTTAAAATGTTAAAATATATTATATGTTTTGGAGGATTCACTAAGGCATTATAAAATAAATAAAATAAAAATAAAAATACATTATTTTATAGGAAAAATACATTTTTCCAATGATACCTTATATAGTATTTATTACATTACTATTGGGTCATTCTGATGTCATAAAACACACTATATTTATATGGTATTTAATTTTCACCCAAAAATTCGATTGTCTCAAAAAATTATGAAAATTTATCTGTTGGATAATTTTGATGTCCTGATTCCAAAAATAATATTTATTTTATCTAAATAATTTTTTTATATATGTGAATTTTTACTTTTAAAAT
This sequence comes from Viscum album, assembly GCA_963277665.1. Lineage (NCBI taxonomy): Eukaryota > Viridiplantae > Streptophyta > Magnoliopsida > Santalales > Viscaceae > Viscum > Viscum album. The sequence goes on from OY728140.1 coordinate 501,053,500, forward strand.
AAAAACTGGCATTTATTGAAAATTGACGGGTTTTGACAAAAATAGTTTTTTAACCTTAATCAAAATTACATTTGAATTCATAAAAATTATATGCTATTTTTTATTCAATAAAAGTAATTTGATAATTATATTTTATTAGAATATTATTTATTTCAAAAATCCATTAATTCATCAAAATAGATTTCTTAATTGAATTTGAATATTGACCAAAAATACTATTTATGCTTTAAAAAATCATTTAAAAAGTAACAATAATAGAATGAAAGTATATCTATTATTCTATATAAAAATAATGTACATAATAATAATTCTAGGGTATTATAATATATCCCTTTATTCCCCCAGCATACACCCTAAGAGTAAGGTGTGAAATGGTGGGGATTTCATGGGGTCGTTTGCTGAACATGGTTTGGTCTGTGATCTCAATAAGCTTAAACTTCTCACATAAATTCTTTTGATCATGCTTAAGTTATTGAATATCATATTAGGATTGGTCTTGGGAAAAGCCTAGAAATTTTATCTCCCTTGTAAGCTCTGATAAATGGGCTTCATATGGTACGATCCTACTGGTTGAGGCCATCACTTCCTTTGTCTATGTCAAAAGAAATTATTAAAACCTTATATTTATACTAGTCATGTGATAACTGTTAAAAAAATATATTATCAATGTTAATGATACTAAATATTCATATAAATTTAATTGGATAAAAATGAGTGCATGTGTTTCATATATCCACAATACATTTAATTAAATCAAAAGAAAAGGAGTTTTATTCATAAATTATCGAGTTATTACAACCTTCCCCCCTTAAGAAATTTCACCCTAGAAATTTTCTTTTCCCACACAAAAAATGGGTGTAACTCTGCTTCATAACCTCCCCAGGTTCCCATTTTTCTTCTTTAAACTTGTGGTTTCTCCAAAACACCTAGATGAAAGGCATTGTCTTATTTCGTAGAAATTTTTCTCTATGATCTAATATCTTCACCGGATAATCCTCCTAGGAATGATCAATCTCCAATAGTACCAAATTTCGTTTGAGTACATGTGATGGGTTAATTAAGTAATTCTTAAAGAGTGAAACATGGAATACATCATGTACTTGTGATAGGTTCAGTGGGAGTGTTATTCAATAAGCTAACACTCTGATGTGATCAAGGATCTCAAATGGTCTATGTACTTTTGAATAAGCTTTATCTTGATCCCAATCTCATTTCTCTCTTCAATGGAGATATGTAGAGGAATACCATGTCTCCAATATTGAAGTCTAGGTCATGTTAACGATTGTCAACATAACTATTTTTTCGACTCTGATCCACTTTTATGTGCTGTTGTATGGTCTTAACCTTATCCACAATTTATTCCACCATTTTCAGACATAGAATTTTTTATCCCCCTACTTCATCCCAACATGTCGGTGTTCTTCCCTTATTCCCACAAGGGCTTCATAGGGATCCATTTGGATACTCGAATGGAATCTATTGTTGTAAGAGAACTCCAGCAAAGGATGATGTTAGTCCCACCAGCCTTTGAAGTCCATTGAGAAATCTCTCAACATGTCCTCAAGTGTTGGGATAATCCTCTCAGATTGGCCATTAGTATAAGAGTGATAAACCATACTGAAGTTTTTCTCCATGTTTAGAGCATGCTAGATACTTTTCCAAAACTTAGAGGCGAATCTCAGATCTCTATCAGATACAATCGATAGTGGTACTCAATGAAACCTTACCACTTATCTGATATATTTTTGTGCTAGTTGATCCATTGAGAAATAATTTTGAATCACAATAAAGTGTGCAATCTTTTTAAGATGATCCATAATAACCTAGGTATCATTATTTCCTTTGGATATATTCAAAAGTCTGGTGACAAAGTCCATGATTATGTTTTCCCATTTCCACATAGGTATGGGTAATGGTTGCATCAACCCCTTAGAATTTTGCCTCTTATCCTTCAATTGCTGATATACTAGGCACTTTGATGTATATTCAATGATATCCTTCTTCATATAATCCCACTAATAGCTCTCCCAGAGATCTAAATACATCTTTTTGTTTCCTAGGTGAATGGAGAAATTCAAAGTATGTGCCTCATAAAAAAGTTATTTCTTTAACCCAAGATTTTATGGAACACATATCCTTGACCTAAATCTCACAATTACTTATTCATTAATACTAAAATATGATGATTTATCTTTTATGATAGTTTCCACTTTCTTCTTAATTACATCATCATATTTTTTGAGCATCCTTTAACCTCTCCAAAAGTGATGGTTGAGCAATAATTTGGGAAATGATTTATGATGTTACCTTCTTTATGATTCACATGTCTATCTTCATGAAATAAAATAAGATTGGATCCATTTAAATTATAATTAATGACATAATTTTTGGGTCCTTTCTACTTAGAGCATCCACCACCTTCTTCAATTTCCCAATATGGAAGTGGATTGAGCAGTCAGAATCCTTAATGAGATCTAACCATATTCATTGGTGCATATTCATATCTTTCTATGTGAATATATATTTGAGTCTTTTGTGATCCGTATATATTTTACAATTCTCCCCAAAGAGATAATGTCACAAGATTTTCAGCATAAAGTTCTAAACTATTAACTTTGGATCATGTGTGGGATAATTTTTCTCATGAATTTTCAACTACCTTGAGGTGTAGACAATGAATTTTTCATTTTTCATAAACACGTATACCAATACCTTATTTGAATCATTGCTGAAGATTATGAAAATCTCCCACTTGTGGGTAGTGTGGGCACATGGGCAGTGACAATCCTTAATTTCAACTCCAAGAAACATTCTTCACATTCACCATTCCAAGAAAACTTGACTAACTTCCAAGTTTTCTTGGTAATAGGGTATGACAATCATGAAATATTTCTCCCAAATCGGCGATAATATCCAGATAACCCAAGGAAGCTATGGATATCCATCATTGATTTTGGACTCATCCATCCCTTAATTGCCTTTATTTTGGATGTATCCATAGATATCCCATTGATTGTGATGAAATTCCATAATAATGATACTTCCTTCAACCAGAACTCACACTTTGTATACTTTTCATAGAGATTATCCTTTTGTAAGGTCTTTAGCACTATGCTTAGATTATCTTCATTCTACTAACTGGTTTTGGAGTATATTAGCATATAATATATAAATACTACCACAAAATTTTCAAGGTAATATCTAAAGCCTCTATTCATCAAGTTGATGAAGATTTCTGTAGCATTAATGAGTTTGAATAGCATCATTATACACTCCTAATGTCCGTAACTTGTATGAAAAGTAGTATTGGAGATATCCCCATTCTTCACCCTTACTTGGTAATATCCAAACTATAGATCCACCTTGGAGAAGTATTTCCCAGATGTCCTGAAGGCTTTCTTTTTTATTTTGTTATGGATAATCCCCCTTTTAAGGGTTTAAGGGGAACCCGTACATAACCCATAAGCTCAATACACAAGGCCCGACATAGTCTGAAGGACAATACATGACCTGAAGGCCCAGAGGCATACTATTCCCATTACATGACCTTTAGACCCAACCCACTATAACTGAACCTCCCCAACTTCTGTATCATCAATATCCTAGCTCCCCACCTTGAATTGATGATTAGATATCATTGCCCCATACAAACCTACACGGTGCCTGGTCCCGATGACAGTTCTTCATACCCTCTAATTCTTCCAATCCGGTAAGATCTGCTTCTGGTGACAGATACTCTTTGCTCTGATCCTCTTTTAGGGCCTTCTCTCGGTGAACTGGGCTACTCCATGTTCATTGTGACCTAAAGGTCTTGAGGCTCGAAGGCCTTTGAGGACCCGAAGGCCCTAAGACCCATAAGCCCAAACCTGTGGCCCAAATGCCCAAAGTAGGTGAATATTTCAAGATGCTACAGTACTAAACAATACATGCTACAATACTATTATAGTACCTTTTACAGTTCCTACTATAGTACCAGCTATAGTACTACTATAGTACCCAGAAATTCGCCTCCACCTGATTTCGAACCTCGGTCTCTTGGATGCCAGGCAGGAGCCCTTACCACTCGGGTATGGGCTCTTTGGCCCTTGGAGAAGTATTTTACTCCACATAGCTGATTAAAAAAGTCATAAATTCAAGGAAAATGATACTTTTTTTTTATTTTTACTTTGCTGAGCTCATAATAATCAATGAAAAGGCACATTTACCCATACTTCTTAATGAATAGGGCTGGTGCACCCCATGATGAAGCACTTTGGCATATTAACCCTTTATCTATATTCTCCTGTAGTTGTTTCTTTAGCTCCTAAAGTTCCACAACAACCATTCTATATGGATTCTTGTATATTGGAAATTCTCTATGTATAAGATCAACTGAGAATTCAACATCTCTAATAGTAGGAAGACCAAAAAATTCCATGGGAAAACATTAGTGAATTCCCTCACAATTAGCATGTTTTCGAAGATGGTTCCTTCTATAGACTCAATAATATGATAAAGATAAGCATGATCATAGGTCATTAATATCCATGATTAGGATGATAGTTCTAATAAAGATTCATCCTTCTCCTTGCACTTGTATTGAATCACATGTCAATTTTCTATATAGAGAGTGATTTCCCTCTCATGATAATTTATGTTGGATCTATATAGGGAAAGCCAATCCATGCCAATAATTTCATAAAATTACACCAAGGAAAGTATGAAAGGGTTCAATAGGAAGTTCAATTCAAAAATTGTGATAGGGGTAGAGTTATATTCATGTGATGCAATAATTTCCCCATTTTCTATTTTCAATGATATCTTGAATTACATTCTTTGTGGTGGTGTTTGGATTGTTATACTAAACTTAAGGGATTTAAAATAATGTGTAGAACTATGGAATATAACCATACCTTTCACTTTTTTTATTCTAGTTCTACTTTATCTATAGACTTTGGGATGATTACTTTTATACTATTAAACACATAAAGGGAAATAAAATGACATTAAAGGTATAAATTATAAATTAAATTTCTATCCTTGAGTTATGTGTCTCTAGGATTCAGTCTAAGTTATCAATTATATACTTCCTAACATATATTATTATGGGAATTTTTTTATTCCCTTAAAAATGGTTCATACTGAGCTTATAAGTTCACCAAACCAAACTAGGAGTGAATCAAGGCCCATTGTTGTGCATCAGTTACCATTCGAGTCTATCTCAAAGTGGTGTTTTTGGGTTTTAACCCAAGATACATATGTTCTAGAGCCAACTCCACATATTCATATCTAGACATGGATGTATTTTCTTGATAAACCACTTGTTGGAACTATGGTCTTCTATGCATGATTTGGAGTATGGTTTGTGTTTTTTTTCAATCCTCAGTGGAAGTTCAGAATGTGTACCAGCAAACAGATCATATAGTTCAAGCAGACAACAGTATTGAAGGTGGCGCCGTTTCCTAGTGTTTGCCAAATTTTTGGCCCTGAAAATTGAAAAATGGAGAAAAGTGTTTTTGACAAAGAGACTTGTGCACTGTGTACTTGAAGTAGAGGAAACTTGCATGCCATATGTTTTTCACGATCATAACATGGAAAAATGGCAAAGGTATAAGGGACGCGCAAGTTTTGGGCTGGTCGCGCAAGTGACCTGCGCGCCGTGAAGAGGGTTGCGCGCCGATGCCTAGGAGGATTGGAAACTTGCGCGCCAGTTGTTCTTCATAATCATAACTTAAAAATATGTCAAAGGAAAGTAGGTCGTGCAAGTATTGGTGTGTTCGCGCAAGTGAGTAGCACGATAGAGGAAAGGCGGTTGGAGCTACGCGCCGTGACTTGCACGTCATGAGGACACTTGCAAGCCACCGCATAGGGGGTCCAGTTTGTCTATAAATAGAGGACCCCCCCTATTCATTTGGAACACAAAATTCAAGACTTAGATATTTTTTGAGCTCTCGTCTTATTGAGTCATGCAAGTGGTAGTTGGGTCGTGCAAGTAGAGGCTGTGCGCCGGTTATTGGCTGCGCGACCAAGGCAGTTTGGGAGTTAAAGGTACAGAGCCGCGCAAGTTTGGAGTTGAAGGAGGAAGTGTCGTACAAGTGTGTTGGTGTCACCTGCGCGACGATTTTTTTCTGCCCAAGTGACTTGCGTGCCGATCTTGTAAATTGCACACCGGTCTTGGAGAAGCACACAAGGTAAGGTTGTTGTACACCGGTCCTTTTGAAGCTGCACGAAAACTGGAAGATTTCCCGATACCTTCAGTGCAAAGGGGGATTAGTATATGAGTTACAGTTGGACTTCAACAGAGCATATACATTAAATAGAGGATGCATTATTTTGCAATGATGAAGAGACCTTCAAATCTATAAACTGAGTGGTACTTCACCAAAGGCAGTGAGCTAGGGGGAGTCAACGGGAGTGACCCGAGGGAAGCAGTGAGCTATCCCTGAACCTTTGTAAAGGCAGTGAGCCTGGGACAGAGTGACTATTCCCAAACCTCTGTAATCCACAACTAGTGAAGATTAGTGGAATTTGGTATGACTGACAATTTGTTGGCGTATTCTCCTTGGACGTATCCTGTAGTGGTGAACCAAGTAAAAATTGCTCTGTCATCTCTTTTCATGTGAATGTTTAATTATTGATCATATTCTTCATACAGGTTTAACTAGTTCCTACCAACGTGGGAACAAGATCCACAAGTATAAAAAGAAAAAGTGTCACCCTGATTCACGCCTCCACTCTTAGGGTGTCCCGAGGTCCTACACCACTTACTCTATACTCACCAAAATTTATGGCAATTTTTCTTATACTTAGTATTATCCATAAGGATTTTCACTAGGGATTTCTTATCCTAATCCCAAAAATATCTAAACCTCCCTATGACACTAACTATAAAAACCATTCTCTTTATTACACATTTAAACATTATCTATTACATATATTTTCACTTAATAAAACTCAGAACATTGAGAAATTGAGTTTCTTGGGAAATTATGAACTTTACATAATAACTTAAAAAATGAAATACAATATCTTTATTGAAAAATTCTTTTACATGACTACATAATTCCTTCATAATTAACACTATATGGGATAACCTGAGGATGAATATAAGAAAGGGGTGAGATATAAATCCTAGTAATGGAAAGTAATGGAATAAACATGTCATAACATGAGGATAATAATACATGTTAGATAAGGAATATCAATGAGGCATGGAGGAACATAAATATAAAGGCATGATATAACATGATAATAACAACATGGAAATGTGGAAACAACATAAAACGTGATATTATCATGAGTCAAGTATCATTGAAAATGTATTAAAATGAGTAAACCCTCATTGCACATGAATTAACATGAGTAAACCCTCGTTGCACATGAATTAGCATGAGTAAAATCTCACTGCACATGAATTTTCATTAGTAAATCCCCATTTCACATGAATTAGAATGAGTAAACCCTAATTGCACATGAATTTTCATGATTAAACCCTAATTTCACATTATGTATCATGATACTAAACATTACCCAATGCATTGGATCACTATCAGGTCACACCCTTCATAATCATTTCAATCTCATGCTTAAGTGTGCCACATAGATCATATAACATGGATTCATTAAACATAATCATTTACTACATGATAAATGAATGTTGAATACATACATGTAATTACTAAATAAACAAGTATATGTTTATAAAGGTGAATATCCCAGATATAGGAATGGGTATGGTATTCACTACATGATGATTTTGGTATAGAAAATCGCAGTGCAATTTCGGCAACATAACAACGTCATATGGAAATTCATAAAATGGGTTGATGATATGGGAAGGGGTATCTCATTATTTATATATTAAATATAAATTAATGGGATCATTGTACATAATATCTCAACACATGAAATGTAATTTAAGATACATAATATTAAATAAGTGCTTTAATGGGAATGAGGAGAGAGAAATACCTTACGGAATTTCAGAATGGTAACAGGTGTATATAAAGGATCATGAATTGCTTAATGAGTGGAAGGAAGATGTCATTATTTATAAATAAAATGAATAGTAATGTGATTATATCTGAATATTTCCCAACATATTCAAATTTAAATTTAATGGCATATCACAAAAGGAGTGCTTGATAAAAGAGGAAAGTGAAAGATCCCTTACTTGGATGTGTGGATTTAAAGGATTGGGAGAGGATTCTTGGGATCTTGGGGGTGCCTTGGGAGGACTCTAGGAAGTAGGGGTAAGAGGTTCATCGAGCCTCAAAGAGTTTAAGTGAATATAAATGAGATCTTGGGTGGGTTTATATATGAAAGGAGGGGGATTTATTTATTATTTTTGTTTTGGACAGTACATAATAAAAAATTCAAAACCACAAACCATACCATAGTTTTTTCCCATGGTTTCTAAAAAAGTGGAGTGATATAAATTATTTTATAATTCTAAGAGTCTAAGATATTAAAATATTTCCCCTTTATTATGTGGAGGTGAGTCATATTTTCAAGGAAGTGATTTTAAAATCTTAAAATATATTATATGTTTTCGAGGATTTACTACGGATTTATAAAAAATATAAAATAAACTTAAAATTAAATTATTTTAAAAGAAAAAATATTTTTCTTAAGATACCTTTTATAATATTTATTACATCACTATTTGGTTATTGTGATGTCATAAAACACACTATATATTTATATGGTATTTAATTTTCACCCAAAAATTTGATTGTCTTAGAAAATGATGAAAAATTCACCATTTTGTAATATCAACATCCTGATTAAAAAAATAATATTAATTTTATCTAAATAATTTTCTAAATATTTCAATTTTAAATTTTAAAATAAAAACTGACATTTATTGAAAATTGACGGGTTTTGACAAAAACAGTTTTCAAACCTTAATAAAAATTACACTTGAATTAATAAAAATTATATGATCATTCGTATTTGATAAAAATAATATAATAATAATATTTTATTAGAATATTATTTATTTTAAAAATACATTAATTCATCAAAATAGATTTCTTAATAGAATTTGAATATTTACCAAAAATACTATTTATGCTTTAAAAAATCATTTACAAAGTAACAATAATAGAATGAAAGTATATAAATTATTCTAAAAATAATAATTTACATAATCATAATGCATTTATATTTTTACATATACCTTTATTACACCGGAATACACCCTAAGAGTAAGGTGTGCGATGGTGGAGCTTTCATGGGTCCATTCAGTGAACATGGTTTGGGTCGTGATCTCAATGATCTTGAACTTATCCCGTAAATGGTTTCACTCATGGTTAAGTTATTGGATCTCGGCTTGGGATTGGTCTAGGTAAAATCCTAGAAATGATATCTCCCTTGGAAGGTCTGATAAATGGGCTTCATATGGTACAATCCTACTAGTTGAGGCTATCACTTCCTTTGTTTATGTCAAAAGGATTTGTCAAAACCTTATATTTATACTAGTCATGCGATCACTATTCAATTACTATATTATCAATGGTAATGACACTAAATGGTCATTTAAATTTAATTAGATAAAAATGTGTTCATGTGTTTTCTATATCCGCAAGACATTTAATTAAATCAAAAGAAAGAGAATTTTATTCATAAATGATTGGTTCATTACATTGTACCCCTCTTGATAATGTACGTACCAGACCCCAAAAATGTACCTAATCTATAGGTGGTACCATTGGATAATGACCTTTACTATGAATAGAATCCAATGAAGATATTAGATCATAGAGACAAAGTTTTAATGAATAAGACAATGCACTTGGTAAAAGTGTTGTGGAGAAACCCCAAGTTTGAAGAAGCAATGTGGGAATCAGAGGAGGCGATGAAGTAGAATCACAATCATATATTTTAGTGTGGAAAATTAAAATCTCAAGGGTGAAATTTCTTAAGGGGGTAATATCTTAACAACCCGAACTATTATAAATAAAATTCCCCTAGTGTTTTAATTAAATTTATTATTAAATAATATGGTTATAGAAATCACATGCACTTCTTTGGTTATTATATCCTATCATATTTAATTGGCCCTTAAGAATAATTACCATTGATAATATAATTTTTGAACAATGAGAACATGATTTGTATAAATATATAGTTTTAACAAATCCCATTAATAGATAATGGAAGTGATGGCCTCAACCGGTAAAAGTGTACCCTATGAAGACCATTTATTAGAGCTTCCTAGTGAGATAACATCTATATGATTTCACGTTTACCAATCCAAATTTGAGATCCAAAAACCTAATCATGAGAGAAACCATTTATGGTAGAAGTTCAAGCTCATCGAGATCAAAACCCAAACCATGTTCGCCGAACCACCCCATAAAAGTTCAACCATCGCGCACCTTACCCTTAAGGTGTTTGCTGGTGTATTAAAGGGATATGTATCAAGACCCTATAAATACAAGTATGTACAATATTTTGTATATAATAATGAATATATTTTAATCTTATTATTTTTTACTTTATAATTTTTCTATTTTAATACAATAAAACACAAATTATATTTTTGGGTAATTATGAATTTCAATTAAGGAATTTATTTCTGTGAATTAATGGATTTTTTAAAATAAATAATATTTTAATAAAATAATATTATTAAATTGTTTTTATTAAATATAAATGATCATTTAATTTTTATGAAACCAAATGTAATTTTTATAAGGTTTTTAAAATGGTTATTATAAAAAAACCAAGCATTTCTTAATAAATATGGATTTTATTTTTAAAGTAAAAATTCAAATATTTAGAAAATTATTTAGAAAAAATTAATATTATTTTTTAATCAAAATATATAAATTATACAATGGATATTTTTTCATAATTTTCTGAGACAATCGAATTTTCAGATAAAAATTAAATGCCGTATAAATATACTTTGTGTATTTTGACATCATAATGACCCCAAAGTGATGTAATAAATATAATAAGAGGTATCCATGAAAAAATATACGTTTTTCATTGAAAAAAATTTAGTTTTATGTTATATTATTTATTTTATAAATCCATTATGAATCCCCCCAACCTTATAACATATTTTAAAGTTTTTAAATAATTTATTTAAGAGTGTGACACACCTCAACATAAGAAAGGGAATTATATTATTATGTTAGAATCTTATAATTATATAACAATAAAAACCAATCCAATTTTTTTATAAACCATGTGAAACAACTATGGGAAGGTTTGTGGTTTTGGATATTTAATTTTATAAAGTCTAAAACCTAAATAATAATGAAACTCCACTATTTTTATATATAAAACCATCAAAGATCCCATTTATCTTCACTAAAACTCCTTAGAGATCATCTATACTCTTCTCACCACTATCTAGAGTCCTTGTAAGGTTCCCCCCAGCTCTCAAGAAGCCCTTCCCAAGAATTTGAAGTCACACACTCAAGTAAGGAATTTCTCTCTTCTCATTTCCATTCAAGGACTTATTTAATGTTATGACTCTTAAATTCCATTATATTATATTGGAATATGTTATTTGATATTACCACTACTTTAATTTTAATTTATAAATTATGATATCCCCATTTCCACTATCATTAATCCTCCCATGATCCTTGTTCTTCACCCGTTACCATGCCGAAATATAGTTTGGATTCTTTTCTTTATTCATGTTTCTTCATTACCTTATACCTTCTATTTACAAATTTATAATATTGGGATATGTTTTTCCATGTCACTATTTTATTTATATGTGATTATAGATCCCTTTCTCTCTCATCAACCCATTTTCACAAATCTTAAGGGATGTTGTTATACTGCTGAAATGGCATTGCAATTTTTTCATGCCTAAACAATTGTGTAGTGAATATCATAACCATTTAATATCAAGGGTGTTCAACTTTATGAACTTATAAATTTTTTATTATGGACCTACATATATTTATTCCACAATCCTTTATCGCGTAAAAAATTATGATGATGAATGAACCCATTTTTTATAATCTATGCAGCACACTTAAAAATAAGAATTAAATGGATGTGATGAGTGCACCCGGAATTATATATAGATTCAATACATTGGGTAATGTTTAGTCTCATGAGACTTCATGTTGGGAAATGGAGTGAACCTGGTTCCTTTATGGGACTTTTTTCACCATTATGTCTTGGTGTTTTAGTCTTAACCTATGTTTATAATGTAGTGTTTTAAGTTGTTTCCACATTTCCATGTTATGATTATCATGTTATATCATGACTTATTATTCATGTTACTTTTATTATCAATTGATATGACTACAGTATAACATGTATGACCTTATTTATGTTATTTAAGGTTTATTACCATAATGGGCTTTATATATCACCACTTTCTTATGTATATCCCTAGGTTGTCCCATGTACATTTAAAAGCCCTAGAATTTTAAAAGCATGTTAAGTAAGTTTTTAATAATATTGTTGTATCCCATATTTCCAGATGTTTTTCTATGTAACTAATTCCAAAATACCCTAGAATTCTCAATATTATAGGCTGTATTAGGTGTACTTTAACATAATAAATCATGTATTAATGTGAAATAAAGAGAAGGATTTTTATAATTCATTTTGGAGGTAGAGAGAGAAATAATTTTCCACGAATTAGTTGTGTGTGCTGAGTACATTTGATGAATCATAGAGGAGGTTTATGAGGAATTTAATGGGTAGTTTCAAGAACCCATTTAGGAAATAAAAAATGGTTATTTTTTTCAATATCCCTATTATTATAATGGATATCAGCTATTAAAAATGATGAATTTGGGGAGTCTATCTATTAACTCATTGTATATCCAAAAATTGGGAAAGAAGAAGAGCAAGACCCAAGGAACATTGAATATATAATTCTCATAGAAAAATAGAAGTTACAAGTGATGGGATAGATGGAATAATAAGCTATTATAAATACTTGAAGATCTTTATAGAGTATATGATGAAGGATATTTCTATGAAAACAAAAAAGAGAAGGAGAAATTCTAGACTTTCTCTAGAAAAAAGATGAACTGTTACGAGGAATAATTCAAAATTAATTTATGAATGAGTATCTCAACTGGACTACAATAGATAATCTAACTATTCTAAAAGATGAAATCCAAGAAATTAAATCTGGTGAATTCATCTGCAAGTCCATAAACTATGTAAAGGGTATTACATTCTATTATAATAATAAAAGGAAAAAACATTTTACAGAGAGTCCCTTGAGAAGTATTTAGTTATCCCTATACCATTTTTAGTGAATTAACCCCTCTTAAGAAAAGTGAGATTAATAATTATTTGGTGCATGGAACATTACTGATGAATTCTCCTTTGATGTGACCTGGTGAGGGTGAACCAAGTAAATTATCATGTAATAATTTACATTATGAATACACATAAAAATAGATAAAGAAATTTAAAGTATATATGGTAAAAGGAGAATAATAAATGAACCCCAATGTTGAGCGGTCAATATCGATTTAGGGAAATAGAGACTATAAAATAAACAAGTGTTTTAATTTGGTTATATTTTTTCATACCTTGGTTCACCCCCATATTAGGGTAATCTTACACTATTACCTTACTGAGGGACCATCAATTAATTTTATCATATTTTTTGGAATTATTTCCCAAAAAATTAACTTACAGTAGTCATGGATCCTCCTTCCACTAATTTTGAGATAATAAAATTTTCTTCTTCGGATCTTATTTATTATTTTGGGTTTTTAATGTTTTGTCCAAAGCCTACATGTTTCTTCCAGTAGGAATATCCTAAATTTTCTTCTGATCATCCCTATCTTCTAATAAATCCATCTTTTTATTTTCTAGAAATACCCACTTCAAGCGAGATAGTTAAATACAACTTGGAAATAGTAGTAATATTAATCTGATACCAATTGAGATTTATAGTGGATCATGCAGTGACATTGAGGGGGGGGGGGTGAATCATGGGTGATAAACTTTTACTAATTATGTTCATCTTAAGTTATTACCTCCTTTAAGTTTATCAATCCTCATTTATCATTCATGATGTATGGATATTTCAAAATTCCTCCCACTTTCCCATTATGATATTTAGATATTATAAAATAAATAACACACATGGAATTTTACTAGGTTCAACCTAAATGTGAGAACCTACTTATTTCTATGTAGACTCCCATAAAGTCATATAATTTCGACTATAATATCCATCAAAAATTATATTTTGTATGGGGAGGAATCACCATTATCCCAATTTATTTAATATATGACATAATTGAAGGATACTTATACTATCATCCCACTAATTTAGCTATCTATAGAAAAGATCATCACATATCCTAATAGGTAGGTGGTGTTATTTATACTAGAACCACCAGTCTTTAAGGGTTCTCTTTTGAACTCTTCATGGATAGATATTATAATTACCTATATATATTCTACTATACTAAACTTTCATGTTAGGGTATCCTCTATCTGGAATATTGAACTTATGATACTCTCAATGACTTGAACTTTTATTTCTATATATTTTAAAAGTTTTTGATTGACGCTATTTTGGATTTCCTCATCTTGGTCTTATGAATATAAATAACTCACTCTGTACATAAAAACTTCAAATTATGGTCTTCTCAAAATTTGAACCTTATGATCTTCCAATGTAAGTACTTGGTAAAACTCTTACTCTCTACAAAAAGTAGCATCTATCTAAATTTTATTCTCCTAGTTATAATTGAACTAATGTTTTGTTTCCCACATTATATAGGATATATTTATTTGATGGATGTGGGGAACATGTGATATTCAATTTTTAGTTCCCACCATCTTAAATATTAAATCGATCAACTTAAATATCTTATAAATATATTAGGATTTGACTCTATAAAAGCTCCCACAAAACAAAACATCATAAATCTTCAAATATTCCTCAGAAATCATCTTAAATCATGAAATTTACTTCTATGAATATTTATTTTTGAATATCCCACAAATTATCACCAAAATTTTTGACTTTAAAAAAATGAAAATTCCATCTGGAATTTTCCAGTAAGCGTTCTTCTATAGTTTTCACTTGGATCCTTCTGGTTATGCATCTTCTTCAAATAAATATTTTGAAGTCTTTATAACCTTAAACATGATTCACCATGTTTGATGTTTTTTCTAGTGGTTTTTATCCAATGCACCTTCATTTAGTTCAAAATTTTCTTTCACATTCTTCTTATCATCAACTCAACTATGGCTACTTCCCATCCACTCAGCCTCCAAATTTAAGTGCTATAAACTTCAACTTGTGTGGACTCGAAAACTCTTTTAATATTTATATATTTTGATCGAATCAGCCTCTAATAAATGATACATTTTTCTTCCATATATATGGTCTTCTATACCTCCTCACTTTAGATCTGTTAATTGTACTTTCATTACCTCCTATTATTTAAATTTACATCTATCGATGTTTATTAGCATAACTAATTGTTTTGAATTATGGTGAATTTAACTTGAGTTAAACTTGGAGTTATTATTTCATCTTCTAATCATACCTAGCTTTGGAATCTTCTTTAGAACCTCCTCATTCTTCCAATGCTTTATTTTTATTCTGTTGAATATTAATCTTATGTTAACTTCAAAAATTCATGATACTTTATATGAATGATCAAATTATTGTTAACATGATTATATAAATTCAACTCTTCAAGGATAACTCTTGGTCTTATAACAAAGTGATATTATTTTGGTGATTGAATAGTAAAGCATTGTTTGAATTTGTTCTTTTGCAACCTTCAGTGGTTTAGGTTTCTCAGGTTGTGATATTGAAGTATTTAAAATTTATTCTACACTTAAAATAACATTTATCTTTTATGAAATCATAAAAATCCATGTAAAATATCCTTCTGGAATCTACTTCTAAAATTATTAACACTTCAGTAGTTTAGGTTTCACAATGTTCTCTGTAGAATAATTTTCTAGAGATAATTAAGTATTTTATGTTCAATGTATCTTTTAATGGTGATTCACTTCCTAAATTAACCATAATTATGGTATAAAATATCTTTTTATAGTGATTATCACCTTATATAAATTCATCAATAATCATTCATAGGTATTTATTCAATTCATTAGTGTAGTTTATCCTTCCGATTATCTAGGTTTTTTGAAATTCTAGAAACCTTGGTTTCTTGGTATTTCATCATCCTTCAAAAGTATAGTGTGTATATTCTATTTGAATTATTTTATACATATTTAACTTAGGTATTCAATCTTGTATTTAGGGTCTTCAATATTTCCATCTACCAAAACATAATTATTTAACTCCAAATATTGTTTACCGTGATTCTTCATCCTTTATAACTAGTTATAAACATATTGAAGGTCAGATCAAATAACTATATGATGTCTATAGATTCTTATAGATACAAACATGTCTATTTATTTCTTTATCCCCCAATAAAACTAACTCCACTTATCTTAATTTATAATTATCATTATTCTAGAAGTAGATATTTCATATATGGTGTTCCTACTTCTGATGGTTCCTCTATCCAGTGTATGTTCTTATAATGCATTTCCTCTGTAACATTTATTGGAAACTTAAACTTAAACTTACTTATGGACTCTAAAACAAATTATTGATAAAATATAAAATATATCATCATCATAATCCAATGGGAACTTAATTTTTTTTAAATAATCCTAGACCAATTTTCATTGATGTTTTAACAGAGGAGTTTGACTTGAGTTTTCTCAAGGGGATTAAATGAAAGGATTTTTTTCCATTTTTTATATTAGAATATGATATATTTGGGAAATTGGTTGAATAAAAAAATATGTATTGATTCTATAAAATCAATATTTTAATTTTTTTATATTAAAATAGGAATATAGAAAAATATTTAATACAAATTGGGAATTAGAGGAGAAACTAACATTTTCGATTTATATAAAAATGTGAGTGGATTTTGTATACCAAAAAAATTCTTTAAGAAATCTACTTCCATGAAGGAAAAAATTCAATATTTGAATTTGATCATGGATATTTGAGTATAATAAAGTTCACCATTGTTGTTATGGTGTCTGATTAATTTTTAATATTACTTATGATTGACCTATGTGTTAATATATTATTCTATTATGTTTCTTTAACCTATGTGTTGATAGGAAAAATGAGTTAGTTTATATTTGTTCATAAATGAAGATTATATAAACAATGTAATCACATGTAGTGTGTAGTGATCTTCCTTGTATATAAACACATTTTTAGTGTATTATTCTTGGATTAACACTTTGAGGTGAACTATTTATAATCATCATATCATCTCTTCTGAATTCTTTATTTTGGTTTATATGATTTTTTTCGTAAAAAAATATATTTGAAGTGTTCATGAAAATGTAGTAAGAAGACCCAATTTTATTTTAAAAATAAGAAACCATGTTTCACTCTCCTATACTTAGGGTGTGTTGGGATACTATGGTTGTAATAAGTGGTATCCAAGACACTAAATTATTCATGGAGAATCTACATTTTAGGAAGTCTTGATAAGGACAATGTCAATAATGTGTAAATAGTTACATTATTTTATGGATTATAAAATTACATGAACTTTTATAAATAAAATTCCCTCTTTTTGAATAAATAAATACATTATTAAGTGATAAAGTTATAGAAAACACATGAACTAGTTTAGTTATTTTGGAAAGTTATATCAAATCAGATTTAAAATACTATTAAGCATCACAAAAATTTATCATATATTCATTGATCAATGATAATATGACTAGTATATATAAAAGGTTATTATGAAGTCCAATTGATATAGATAGAAGAAGCAATGGCCTCGACTAGTTGGATCTTACCCTATGGAGCCTATTTATCAAATATTTTGAGGGAGATAGAATCATTGAAATTTCCCTTTAACAATCCCAAGTATATATTCAAAAACTTAAGAATGAGAGAAACCATTTATAGGATAATTTCAAGCTCATCGAGATCATGACCCAAACAATGTTCGCCGAACCACCCCATGAAAATCTCACCATCACATACCTTACCCTTAGGGCATTACCCAATGTAATAAAGGTCCATGTGTCAAGACCATAATATTATGGATTTTTATATTATTAATTTTAATGAAATAGTGAATATATTTATCTTTTATTAATTTATAACAATTAAACAATAATATTGATAAAAATTAGTTTTTGACATGATAAAAAATAAATTTTATTTTTGGGAAAAATATTGTTTCAATCAAGACACCATTTTGTTGAATTTAATAAATTTGGAAATAAATTATATTTCATTAAAATATTATTATTAAAATAATAATAATTAAATATAAATGATAATATAATTTTACAAAGTCAATAATTTTTTTATAAGGATGAGAAAACTATAATTTAAAAAAACAAATCTTTTAAAATAAATATTCATTCTTGATTTAAAAGTGTAAAATCTCATACCTAGAAAATTATTTGAATATAATAAATATTATTTTTGAAATTAGCACATTTAAATTATCCAAATTTTATTTTTTCATAATTTTTAGAGATAGTCAAATTTTTGAGTCAAAATTAATTACAGTATAAATATATATTATGTATTATAACATCACTAAAGACCCAAAGTGACTTGTTAAACACTATAAAGACTATCCCCGACCAAAATTATTTTTCCCTTTAAAATAATTCGTTTTTATGTTATTTGGTTACTTTTATAAAGCCTTTACAAGTCCTCTAAAATTTTTATTATATTTTAATGTTATAAAAATAAATTCTTTATAAACATGACTCATTTCCACACTATTGAGGGTATTGTTTTAGTGTTTTAAATATTAACTTTAAATAATAAAAACACTCCTATTTTATAGAAAACATGGGTAAAAACCATGGAAAGGTTTTGTATTTGATTACTTTATCATATAGAGACCAAAACCAATGTTTGGAAATTAATAATGAATTATTTTCTCTTTTTCTATATAAACCCACCCAAAATCCCATTCCTATTTTCTAAAAACTCTTTTAGAATTAAATTAATCTTCCTTATCCTATATATAGTTCTCCCAAGGTCTCCCTAAGCTCTTACGAAGAACCTCGCATGATTTTAGAAGTGTCCTCTCAAGGTAGCAGATCCTCTCCTACTCCTCTTTATTAAAGAACCTTCTTTATATCATACCTTTTGATTTCTGGTTTTTCAAATTGGGTTATTATTTACACATACCTTTTACTAACATTATGATTCACAAGTAATGAGATACCCCTTTTCTCTCATTCAAACCATATATTATCCTACATGTACACCTATTATGCTTCCAAAATTATGCTCTGAATTTTCATGCCAAACAACTGTGTAGTGAATACCCATCCTTATTTCCACTCAAGGGTATTGAACTA
The DNA here is from genome assembly GCA_963277665.1 of Viscum album. NCBI lineage: Eukaryota > Viridiplantae > Streptophyta > Magnoliopsida > Santalales > Viscaceae > Viscum > Viscum album. The sequence goes on from OY728140.1 coordinate 501,072,844, forward strand.
GATGTGTCTATACTTTATTTATTGGGGACTTCCATGTGTGTATCTCAGACTACTTAATCATTGTATTACAATTAATTAAAGAAATCCATTATTGTATGATCTATGTGGCACACTTCTGCATGTACATGATATGAAAGTAATGAGTGGAAAAAAAATTATATATAAATCCAATAGATTGGGTAATGTTTTTTATCACATGATATAACATGTATGGTGTATGATTGGTTATAATAAGCACACTATGTTATGTTTTATTGGAGGTTATACTTGACTTATGCTTATGATTTCATATTTTATGTTGTTTCCACATTGCCATGTTTCTTTTATATTGTCATGTTATATCATAAATCACCTTTTAAGATTATGATTTTCACCACTCTCATGATACCTTTATATACCTGATGGATCACATATACTTATTTACCTTATGATGTTATTTTTTTGTTCCCTTACGAGGTTTCATTTCTCACCCCTTTCTTATGTAAATCCCTAGGTTATCCCACACAGTTTTGGATGAATGATATAATTTTAGGAGCATGTTAAGGAAGTTTTAAATAATTTAATTATATTTATATTATACTTTTTAATGATATGTACCTAATTTTCCTAAATACAATAGGATTTATGATCTTTTCAGATTATATTTTTTGTACTTTTATATAATAAATCAAATAATAAAGTGTATTAAAGACAAGGGAAGTCATAGATTCTATTATCAGATTTTGAGAAAATTAATGTGATCATAACTATGATATCTAAAACATTATTTTTTATCTACTTCTATTCATGGAATATAAGTTATTAATTATACAAATTTATCATTGACTAAGTTTGATAGAATGTTTTTAAATGATAATTAAAAAGCACAAAATGCCTTATTTAGTGATTTATCAAATTTGATCTATATAAAAGAATAAATTGTATATTTTCTAAGGAAATATGGGATAAATTATATAATATATTTTAAGGTGATAGAATGAGAAGATTGTAAATTTTTAGGTTCTTCACTACAAGATTTAGGAGATGAGGATATGTTCTTATGAAATAATTGGTGGTTTCATGAAATCAATCACAGAGGTTGTTGAATATATTTAGGGAATTGGTGATGAAATGAATAGTGTGGACATCATGAATAAAATTAAATGGATATTTACACCTTTATATAATCCAAAGTTTCTGGTGCTTTAATAAAGAAATATTTTTAACCAATTAATTAATGATTTACTTAGAATGTTGGTGTATTATATGATGCATGTGAAGATACATAGACTGGAAGGTCAATCAAATAAGGAGAATAAATTTAAATAAATGAAAAAATATGTTATCAATTAAGGTGAAGTTGTTGAATAAGATATAAGTTGTGAGTTTATATCACTTGTGGTGGTAAATTCAAATGAGGTATAGAAAGGTTTAAAGTAAAACTACTATTGGCATGATTTAATTATGGAAAGGATGGAATCATTATAAAAACAAGTCTTTAAAAATTTAATAAGTATAAAGAAGGATATTTTTCAAAAAAAATTAAATTAAACCCCAAAAATATACTATAGGTATGGAAATACATCCAGAAAGAGGTTTCAATGGAAGAGTTTAGTGAGTAAGGAAAAAATGATAGAGAGGTTTGTTTTGAAGAAGGTGAAATTGAATTTAAATTAGATTCATAAGATTATACATTGAAAATAATAGAGAAAAATAAATGTTAAACCAAGGAATAAAATGAACCAAAAAGAGTTTTTATCTTAAAGTTAGACTCAATGGTTATCTTAAATAGCTTGGTATAGAAATAATGAGGAATTGAAAAATTAGTTGACTGTATAAAGATTGACTAGATTTTTTTCACCAACTAAAATTTTAAATTACTTTTTTAAGAAGGTTGTGGAAAACTAAATTTCAACTTAGGAAAATATGGACTAAAATATGGATTAAAATCTAAAAATTTGAGACAGAGAAAAAGTAATCAATATCCTTAATGATTTCATAAATGTGAGAAAAAAATGGAAACCCTATAAGATAAAGTAGTGATATTGAAAAAAATCTTAAATATGAAATAGAAGAAGTTATTTCCAAGAAGAAGTCATAGTTTAGAAAAGTTAGTAGATAAAGGACTAAAGAAGAGAGTTTAAATTGACCCTAAGAGTGTTGAGAAAATTTTAAATGATCAATGACTCAACAATATAAGAAAATTAGGTATTTGTTTTGAATATGAATAACTTAATGTTGTGATAGTAAGATCCATAGAGTGTGGAAAACAAAATTTTATAAATAACTCTCAAACATTAAGGGATTATAAAAAACTAAAAAGTTATTTTGAAGATAAAAATAATTTGATATATGGTGATAAAATATTACCACTTATAAAGTGATTTTTTGGATACTTTGGTCACATGAAGAATTATCGTGAAGAGGTGAACAACTTCATGAAAACATAATCTCCTAGAAGAAAACATAGGAGATTAAGAATATATCTTTAAAACCAAAGAAGAAATTATTATTATAGATATTATATTTATTTTTATAACTTTGGAAAAAAATATATTGATTATAAGACCAAAATAGGTGTAAGTGACTTCTATAGAAGTCCAAGGAGAATTGAAATAAGACTAGTTAATTCAATTATATTGGGAAATAAGTTACACTGGTTAGGAAAGGAATGAGAATACTTCACTAATCATATTAAAACTAATTAGGAGATACCATATTATGTATCAAATCAGCTGAGAATTTATTGGAAGTAAAATAAGGGGGAAAATAAATCCTTTACAAGATTACTCTAAATGTGAAAAAATAGAAACAATTTGACTATTAATAGTTGGTGTTCATACCACTTGATTAGAAATATCTATTTATTGAGAAACACAAATGGATATTTTGATGGAACTATTAATTCTATAAATGTGAGAGATTTGTAAATAAAAGGTATTGGTAAGACTGGGCTTACAAAAGGTTGATATCCTCATAGAATGGGTCTATCACTTATGTTAGAGGGATCAATAGTGTTTTCTCTTGCAATTTATTTTCTATGAATCCAATTGTGAAATATATTAAGATCCAATCCACTAAAAATGAATCTCACTCTTAGTTTTTGAAGAAAAAATGTAAAAAATGTAAGAAATAAAAAAAATTCACAAGGTTCATTTCTAATTAAGGTACATACTCCTTGCATTGATCTGGGTAATTCAGATTCATAAATTTTACACTAGAATGAACCACTAATTAAAAATGTCTAGGGTGGTATGTTATTATTCCTAAGTGTGTTTCCAAAAAGTACACAACACCCAGTTTGAATCATAGAATCCCATTGGAAATAATATAATTATAACAGTGTGATAAAGAACACAAAATAATTTAGGTTTCTTTAACAACAAATGATATTGACATTCCTCTTTGAAACTTCAAGATAATATGAATATAATATACTCATATATTCATGATATTTGGACTCTAATATTAAATTTTTGACACATATTATTTAGACATACCCACTTCTTGAAAAAATAGTCGTTGATCTACTTCTCAATCTTAAATTACTAAATACTTAAGATTTTTAAGTTTTCTTCCCTTTCAAAATCCCAACCTCAGTGTTTATTTCTTCTCAGTTTTTGTAAATATTATTTTCACCAATCCTTTCCCATTAATCACACATACTTAATAATGTGTAATAATAAAGTTCATTAAATTATATTCCTGCACACATTCTATAATATTCTCCAAATACATTTATACCTGATGATCCTCTATGAATTTCTTCATTTAAAAATTCATGTGGGTCTGTCCCCCCGAAGATTTTCTCAAATTCCACAAGTTACCATACTCTAATTTTAGATAAAAAATACTTGAAATATTCTTTAGATACCATCAAAATTTTAATTCAAAAATATTTTCATTTGAGAACAAAAGAATGTTTAATCAGTTATCTCCTCTTTTTATTTCATTTAACTAGCTACAACTAGTATTACCTTCAATCTGGTTCATGGTGTGAAACATGCAATTATGGAACACCATCCTTCATGTTCATATTGAATAAAAAATTAATCATTTTCATGTGATTAATGAATTTAATATCAACACAACATCATCTCATTTACATTCCATAAATTTTTGGAACATTTTAAAATTCCCAGTTTTTGATATATAATAGAGTATTTCAATTTTAGAATATGAATAAATTTGATAAGACTCTATATTTCCATTAATTTCCCAATTTTTTAGATAATAATTTATTTTCATAAGATTAAGCAAGTCTTAATTTTTTAGTAAAAGTATTACGTGAATCAAAAAGTCTGATGTGGCTTAAAAAAGTATAAAAAAGATCAAATAAATTCTAACTCAGCTAACTCATAAGTCTTACATGTAGATAGAAATTTCTTACACACTCCTCCCTTTTCTAAATTTTGGAAACTAAAAAGTCTAACACAATCAGTGGATGTTTTATTAAGACTCAAATCCTTACAAAATCCCACTAAAGTCTCACGAAGCTTCAAAAAGTCTTTTGTAATAAAACATATCCAATTTCCATCCTTAAGAGACAATTTATTATGAAATATAGTTTCATTCATACACATTTTTTTTCAATATCCTAAAAAAAATCCAAAAATATATCAAATTATTCTATAAACTATTAAATTCATTATAGGGCTCCCCAAATATTCTCAAAAACATTCTAAATAACTTATATTGATTTTCAAATATAGTTAACAAGAAATACAATACTCTAGAAATTATATACACTCCTTCTAAGATGAATTACAGAACACTGAGGTACATTATGTGGATGGACTTTTCATAATCTCTTGATAATATGTGAAATTATAAATTTTAGACTCAAATTATAGTTCAATATAAAGGGATACCTTATTAAGGGAATGTATGAAATATCATTGTGAATAGGATGAAGATAAAATGAAAATTTATATCTAGTAGACAAAAAGATTTTTTTTTCTTTTAATAGTGGAAGTGGAAAATAACTTGTGGAATTGATTTCTAAGCGATATAAATCAATAAATCATTTATAATACTTAAAATATTAAGGCTAAAATTGACATTAAAAATTTAAATAGGGATAGAGAAAATATTTATAGTACATGTATGAGATGAAATATGGTGAGGAATATTCATAGGTAAAAGAAAAATTGAACCTCAAATTTTATGTACATGATATATAAAGATGTTTGTGGTCCAATGACACTCCCATAAACTTGATGGGAAAGATACGTAATACGTTTTGTGGATAAATCTAGTAGAATGGGTTTCATTATGTTTTTAAAAACCAAAAATAATGATTTATAATGAATGAATAGGTTTTGAAGAAGATATTTGAAAATGAAACTAAAAGGTAAAAATTAAATTATATGATTGAATAATGGTATGATGTATACTTTCATTGAGGTGTAAAATTATTTAGATGAACTTGGTATTAACTATAAGGATTCATTGGTGAGAAATTCAAAATAAATTAGAGTTTTTTATAGGAGTAATTGGATTAAATAAAATGTGGAAAAGAAATTACTTATTAAAAGTGTTATTTCATGACATATTAGAAGTAAGTAGTACATGTATAAATTTAAACTAAAAATTAGGTTTTGTTAAGTCTTGAAGATAATAAAACACTATATGAGATGTGGTATAAAAGGAAGATAAATTTAAAAACACTTAAGAGAGTTTTAAAGTAAATTATATATTTAAAACCAATAAGGAAATGAAGGTAAGTATAGATATATTTTGGATTAGGAAGTCCTTCTTGGGTACTAAACTAAAATTATGGAGTTTAAATTCTAAAAAAAATACTAAATAAGATTATAGAAATAAATGATGTTAAAGTGATTGAATAAAAATTTGAAAAAAAATACAGGAGTTTAGAACTATTAGAATTTTTTTATAAAAATGATTTCTATTATTATAATGCTATAATTCCTCAAAAAAAATCAAATGAGGAGGATTTTTAGACTCAACATGAGGAGGAAAATGTCATTAAATTGGATAAACCATTGAATAAAAAGTGGATAAGTTGAGATGAAATTGATTAATATAATATTATCAAATATAAATCCACGATAATATAAAACATTAGAATAAAGAATTTGTAGTAACCTACTCTTTTATCATAGGTGGAACCAATATAATTTAAATAAGAAAATGATAATAAAGTTTGATTAGGAATCTGTTGTAATAGAAAAAAATAAATTTTCAAATTGTTTATGATACTTGTTTGGAAGAAAAATTTATAATTAACCAAAAATAAGAATATATCATAGTAGTGAATATAATTATGAGGTACATCCAAGGTACTCATGATCGTAGTTAGTGTTTACTATAATAAAATAAAATGTTTTAAGGGAATATTTTGATATGAATCAGGCCAATGATATTATGGATATAAAATCTATAAGTGGAGAAGATTTATTTGTGTGAATTTAATGCATTGGTTAGATTAGTAAGAAGTAATAGAGGATATATGTTTTCATGAATGAATCTAAATATATTCTAGTGATCAAGGATTGAACTCAATTTATTTGGATGAATAAATAATTTAAATATATTGGTGAAGAAGTTCATGTGTCTATGTTGATCTATTATGAAAACAAAAGAGCTATTAAGTTGAAAAAGAACATCATACTAAATGAATTTTTGAAAAATATTGAAATCCAATATCATTTCATTCAATAAAAATATTTAAATTTTTCATCAAGGTGTAATATATAGGAACAAATAAATATGTGGGTGACATTTTCACAAAACTATTGGCTACACCAGGGTTTGAAAAGAACTAGTTTAATCTTAGTGTTTTACCACCTTTCTTGACTTGAGGTTGTATTAAAATATAATATATATTCTTTAAATATTTAACATGGATGTTAAATGCTTTTAAGGTCTCGTAATGTGTGATTATTATCAAATGGAGGGGGGATTTGTGAAATTAGAAAGTACTCAAATACCACATGGAATTTGATAACAATAATATTAATAAGTGGAGTCAGTGTAGAATTCTCTTTCCAAGGAGAAGAATCTACCATTTCAGGGAAATTATTTAGAATAAGATACATGTGATATACAATACATGTGGAAGAGTAATAAATATGCATGATATCAGGGGTTTCAGTGGTTAATAGATAAAAAATATGTTATCAGAGTTTAACTTTAGTGGTATCCCTTGATGCATGAGATTCTCACCATATATCTAGTTTTTTATAGTGATCATTTCCCATTTTTACTTAAATTGATAATTAAGTATTTATATTACACTTTTTATTTATTATAATATAATAATATTTCTGAATTTCATTTATATTTTCAATAAAAGTAAAGGGTGAGAATATTGGGGCTAAGGTAATTAATTTTGGAATATAAGTTGGTAAATGATGGAATGATGGAACATAATTATTTGAGGAGGAGAATGATGTATTAGAGGTGTTGGTGGAAAAATAATTGAAAAAATGTGTAGTTTTTTTGTTGATAAATGGCCAGAAATTAAGTTTCAAGGTTGATATTTGTTATAGCTTGAGATTAGAGAAGAGTCAATAATTTAGGAAAATTATAAAGATATATATGAATAAAATGGATTTTTCAAATGTGAAAAATATTAAATTTGAGATTCAAATGGATACATATGAGTATAATTGTGTCAAATGGTTGGGTCACATAATATTAAAGTAGAATTTATACTTCTTTCATAAGACTAATATGATATCCACATAATTGTTTCTAAGGTGGTTAGAAAAATTAATGGGGTACATCATAATAAAATATTTCTTTAATATTCTATGTATAAGTAAATTAATTATTTTAAAGTCTATGTTAGGTTTTCATGAGATCATATACGATTAATTATGATAAGTCATAATATTAAATATAGAGTTTCAAAGATCATTTAATAATAATGAGACTGATCATATGATAAAAGTAAGATTTCCCATGTGATTATAGGAGCTATATAATATTAAATAGATGTTACATAAGATTGTTTTATTTTGTTTCGTGTGAATTTTTAAAATATTCCAATATGGACTTTCATTGAATGTTTAATAGAGTATCTAGACTTGTTTCTTCATAGGGGGGTTAAATGGGAATACTTGTTACTATATTTGATATTTAAATATGGGAGACTTGAGGTATTGTTTTAACCAATAAATTTATATTGGTATAATGATTTTTTTAATTCTTTAATATTAAAATTTGAAGACAAAAAAAATTAGTGATATAAATTTGGAATTATAGCATAAATCAACATTTTATGAGGAGGATAGTTTTTTGAATTTATATTCTATAATTTTTTTAAATATTTAATTGGAGAGGGAAACATTAATAAAGTGTATTTTTAATACTTGGATATTTCTTGAAGAAAAATTCTTACTTCAAGAGAAAAAATCAATTTCTGAATTTTATCATGGACACTAGATAATAAAATTGATCATGCTAGTTATTATGGTGTTTGATACTTATTTGATATTTATTTTGAGTGGCATGCTTGTTGATATATTACTCTCTTCAATTTCTTGAAGAAGTTAATGGATGGAATAAATGAGGTAGAAGAATTTGGATTGACAATGATCCTTACCTAATAATTTTAATTACATGTAGCACATAATTATCCCCTCATAAAATAGACACATTATCAATGTATTCTTCTTGAATTGACAATTTTTGGCGAACCAATTTAAATAATCTCGTCATTACTTTTTATTTATTTATTTTTTTCTTTGAAAATGTTATTAAAATATAGATTCAAAATGTTAATGAAAACATATAAAAAATATCAAATTAAAGTTTAAAAATTGGAAAATATAATTTACATCCCTATATTTGGGTGTATTGAGACACTTTGGTTGTAACAATTTTACTTTACGTGATAACATTGAAACCTTCTATTGTCTCTTTCATGAATATATATACATGATTCAATAAAAATGCTAAGTAGTCACACTCTAAGGAAAATAAATAGATAATATAATATTCTAAAGGTATAATTAATTTTAGAATTTTATTTGATATTAAATTAAAAATTTATTTGTATGGATACACTTTTTTGAACTAAAACCAAAAAATTCCCTATATTAAATAGAATTTGGGTTGAATATTTAGATTAGAATAAGGTATGTTTCATAATAGTATATTAAATAAATTTACAATAATTTTATAATAAAACAATATTAATATATTTCACCGAATAAAATAATTAGAAAAATTATGTGGATTATGTCTTAGTTGGATGATAAAAAAATTAAGGTGAACTTTTCAAGACTAATTCAGTGTAATAATAATAACTAAATCAAAAAATTGAATAAACTATTATAATGATCAAGATTGAATAATATCATCATGAAATTTTAATAAATTAAATATAAGGTGTAGAAAGTAGTTATAAAAGTGGAATATATTTAAATGAAATAAAAAGTGGAAAATATATTAATGAATATACTTACAAAGGATTTATTTTAAAAAGGGATATTGAATTTGGGATTTCTTTACTCAATAAAAAACTTGTTAGTACATTTTTAAATTTACCTTTCTTTTCCATGATTGTATAGTGTTATAAAAGGGGGTTAAATTCATATAAATCCAATGTTGAAAATATTTTATATATGAAGTTAAAATGTGGAGTGATCAACTAATCACTTTAAGGGAATCCTATTTTAAGAATGTAATATGTTTTGGAAATATTGAAAATATAGAGTACTCAAATAAGAAGGGTGATAAAGAGTTATATGAGATTTTTATGTTAGTTTCTCTTATGGATTAATGTTTTAGTATTACCAAAAAATTAAAAATTGATGATTAGAGTAACTATATTTTGATTAAAGAGTTTGTGAAAATTTCATTAAATTCATTGATAAAAAAATATTGCATAAGTATGTATATTCTTGTCATATTGGAATGGTTTTTACTATACAATTTTTTATAGCCTATGATATGGTGATAATAAATTTTATTTGTACAATAAGTCATTTAAATAAAAAAAAGAATGAGTTTTACATCAAAAGGTATATGAATTTCCATTCCACAATTTAAGGTATTTATATATGTTGTATTTTTTTTAAAAAAGAACACAAGGTGATATATTTTATTTTATAAATTAAAAAATAAGTTGTATAATAATTTATAATATAAAGGATTCACTTGAAGAATAAATAAGTAAAATGGGGAGGAACATAAGTAACCATAAATTCAGTTTCAACAATAATAAATACTTTTGAAGAGTAATGGCTAACCCACTTTTCCTAGTTTCTAACCAAAAGCAGAATTAATATCACTATAATTTCATTGAGATGAACAATATTCCAATATATTTTTTTTATGTACATAAGATATTTGGTAGGAAGAGGTATACTTTGAGTGGAAATTTTTTTATATGAAAAATTATATCCAAATTTTATTTAAATTGTCATGCCAAATCATTATTTTAAATAAATTTAAAGTATACCTCATTAATGTGCTTATATGATATCTAACCATTGTATTAAATTAATTAAATGTTTTAAAAGATATTTTTATAATATAATTATAGAATATTATTGGCTAAGTGTGGGATACATTGTGTAAATAATATTAATAGGTTATAAACAGATTAAGATAGTTAGTGGAAAAAATTTATCATGAAAATAAATTTCTAATGAAGGATAAAAAATATTTGTGGTTTAATTAAAATAAGGAAAATCCTTATTTATATTAAGAATTTAATTGTTTATTTTTTATTTATATATAATCATTTTATACATTGTAATCATGTTATAGGTGTAAAAAAAATTATATGATTAATATTTTAAAGGTTTAAAGGATATAATATTTTTATATTTTATTATTTACTTGATAAAAATAGGGAATTCAAGTGAGTCAGAGTGATCGAGTCACACAAGGGACTAGATTATCACATTGAGTATAAAAACATGTTAAAATAATTTTATATCTGCAAATGTTTTCTTTATTAATTTATTTAATAGATATTAAAATGAAAATGTCTGTTTAGAGGATTATTTCATCCTAACTTGTGATGAATGGTGAATATAAAAGTTTATAAATTATTTGAAAAATTAAATGATGGATTCACCACACTCCTGATTATTCTTGATCTACGACCTCATCTAAAATTGTTTCTTTTTTTATGTAACATAACAAGCTTGATAATGGATTTACTTATAAACATGTTCCCATTTCTTGATAACAGAATATCTATAAATATTTCCAAAAAATTAAGTGATATAATTCCAGAAAAAGAATATTACTACACAACATCACTTTTTAGGGATCATTTTCAAAAGGGTGTGTTTGAATTACATGTATAACCAAAATAGGAAAATAATAGTATTTTTTATTATAAATTCATACCTTACTGTAGAGATTTAATATGGATACGAATTTTCATGAAGATAAATAAATTATTATAGTAACATGTTGTAGTTTTAAGAAGATTAAAATATAAATACTAGTTAAACCACACTGGTGTATGAAATTTTTTTGACCATGAAATTTCAGGAGTCAAATAATTTAGTAAATTAATTATTTTATATAAAAATTTATTGAATAAATAAACCAAGTCAAGGTTTATAGTTACTCTCTGTGGTTGAGTAAAACACATCATGGTTCTTAAAATTTTGAAAAGAGATAGTATCAAAGTTCACGGATGTGGCATATTTAAAAAAGAATACACATCATACTATAATATTCTATGAATATAGACTAATTATGAGCTATAGTTTTTAGTAGGGATATTGGATACATCACACAATGAATCAAGGAATTTTGATGAGAAATGTTTAAAGATTATTGTCTCCTATGAGGAGAACAAGATAACCACACCATTTAATAATTGGTTAACATAATTGTTTAATATATCCTAACATGGTTATTAAAATATATAATATATGAATTTTATTTGGTAGAATTTTAAAATAGCAAAAAAAATATAAAATTAACTTTGATCAATATTTCATGGTCAGTTTTATAGATTCCAAACTTTAAAAGAAGAACCATGTATTTGTGATGTAGTATCATGTCATGGTTTCATAGATGATAATGAAATGTAATTTTTTACACTATTTTATTTTTGAAAGATATAATATATTAATGATAGATATTATTAAATAATTGGGAAAGTTTCTAATAGAAACTGATAGAGCATGAAACTTGGAAAAAAACTAAGAATACCTCATATGGAAAAAATATTCTACCCATCAATGGTAGGTTTAGGATATTAATTCTTATATGAATAGGAAAAAATAAAGATGAGTTGAGAAAAATGATTTATAAAAAGTGGGAGATAAATATTTTTTTGATTAATCTAACTGTATGATGTATAATTCATGATTTGAAAATTATAAAAGATTAGCAAGATGTCCAAGGAATCATGGGGATGTATATAAATTCCATACATAATTTGGTGTGATTTAATGTTTGATTCCATAATTATATAGATTATTTCCAAAATCATTTTGTATAATTTTTCTCAAAATTAATACTATATATAAAAGTTGAGGAATCGATACTTGGTATTGTTAGTGAAATAACCCAAAACACTGTAATCAAAGACACTTTATTAGTTATTTATGATACACTAAAATATCATCATCAGTATGATCCTTGGACATTTTCAATTAGATGTACCAAATAAAAATAAATTATTCTATAATTCACATATTTTATTATTTGTTTTATATACTTACTTAGATTTACTATAAGATTCATTACTCTTTATAACACATGAAAAAATGCAATTGAATGGGTTTTGGGAAAATCATTAACATCATAATTCACCCCACCTTCTTATAGTATTTGTAACCTTAGTTACAATGAGTTGTATTTGAGATGCATGTTTCATTCTTTGGGAATGTGTTCTTGGAATATCAAAATTTGATGTTTAATAGATATAAAAACTTGTATTGATGAAAAAGAAATACCAATATTTTATGGTATGAATTAATAAATATGTTATAATTAGATGATATCATATTTACAATCTTGTGGCATTGATGTTTATTCTACACCTAAACATGAAATTCATATTATTTATCCCGTGAAGTTATATTTGACTAAACCATATAGAAAATTATTGAGTGTATATAGAAGGATCAAAATTTACTTTTTATATCTCCTTAAAATTAAATATACATGAATTTTATGATTTGTAAATATTATAAGGTTATATGGAAAAAACATTTCAATATTTATAAAGATGATATAAAAATAATAAGGGTCAAAATCCCATCTTAACCAATAAATTTTATGACTCAAGGATGTATTTAAATGAATATAATAGTCAATTATTCTTATAAATAATTAATATACTTGGATTAATTTTGATTTCATGTTCTAAACACTGAAAATGTTGAAATTTTGAATAAACCTTTGTAAAATAATTCAACTATTATAAAAATTATTGGTTTCCACACTTTATTAATGAAATCTAATCAATTTCACATTTTATGAATTATAATATTTACTAGTAGATTATGATATGAGAGTGGATTTTTAAGGGATTTATATCCAATCATATATAAAATGATTTTAAATGAATTTAAAAATATAGGGGGATCTTAAATTGAATTATAACATGAATAAGGATTTTCGGTAAGTAAAACTCCAAATGAAACTTCAAATAAAAAGTGAAAAATAAAAGTTTATAAATCTATCATATTTAGTAAAAAAACACTACCTGAACAAAACTAGATATTAAAGAATATTAATAGGAATATTTATTTATCTCAAATAAAGAATATAACATTTGAATAAATGATAAAAGGTGAATCATTGTTCAAGGACACAAATGAGGAGTTTGATGAAAATGAGAAAATCAAGATATGAGATCTTTTGATGGGACTACATGTACACAATGTCATTGAAATTAAGTGGAGTTTCATGAAAATACTTCATGAGAATGAAAATATGGTTTGAACCAAAGATTAACTTGTATATAAAGGATATAACAAAGCCACATGTATTAATATATAAAAATAAATTTCACTCTTGAAAAAAAATAAATTAATTCATTTATTTTTAGTAGTAGAGATCCAAATGGGATTAAAAATCTATTAAATATATATAAAGAAACCATGACTAAATTATATTTTCAGGATGAAATATAAATTAAAAAACTATATATATTTTAACTTGATATTGATTAATAAAATGAATATTATTTTAATAAGGTGTTGTATATTTTATAGTAGGAACATTGATCTTTGTATGATTGGATGGATACATACATGAATAATCCTGGATGCAAGAGATATGGAGTTGATTTAAATTTATATGTGAATATCATAAAGGAAGAATACTTCATTATACTCTTATATATTGATGATATTATATTTGGTTAAAGGAAAGTTTAATCATGTCATGAGTTTATAAGAATGATGATAATGGTCTTCAAATATTTTAATGATTAGATAACTAACTTATTCTTCTAGGGTTTAAGTAAATTAACAATTTGAGTGTAAATTTATCTCAATATTGATGTATTATAATGAAATGATAAATCAATTAAAAATACATGAAATAAATTCAGTTTAAACTCCCATTATAGAAAGAAAATTCTTTAAGAAAATTGATGATTGAAATATAGTGGATCAAATATTATTTATGATATTGATTAAGTAAAAAATGTTACTTGATTACCAAAATGACATTAGACCAGTTTACCAAAATTCCTTTGGTGCACCTCTTGATCACGAGAAGCTAGCATAAATTCTAGGGGTTGAATGAATCATGAGTAGGATATGGTTTTAACCCCTCTGATTAATATATTAAACTATACAATTTTAATTAATTTAGTTATAATTTATTATTTAAACATAAAGTACTCCATGTGAATAATTTGTTGATCAATGGGATTAGGTGAATATTGAACAATTTTATATGAATGAAATTATATGAACATAAAATATCAAGTAACCATGATGTCAGAACATTCAAAAAATTCAAAAAAGGATCCATACTCAGTGAAAATAGAATATACACAAAATGAGTGTATTATCACTAGTAGGAAAACCTATAGAGACCATATAGGATATCACTTGATGCATAGCTCAGATCATCCATCAAGTTCCTAAAAATACTCTAAAATAATCCTCCCAAACTCCATACTCTACATGTAACTAGATCCCATTCTCTAGTATATTTCCTTTGAATAGGTTACATATAAAAGGATCTTCTTGAAACCTAATAGGACATATGTAGGACGTGTGCGTATTTATATCTAGTATGTGGTCACTTCCCCACCCCTTATGACTAGTCATAAACCAAAGTACATATAGAAACAATATATATTTAGTAGAACAAATAGAAAAACTTTAAACATGATATATTAGATATAACAATCATATACATAATCAATTACTAGTAGCCCCCAATATCGGGAGGGTCCAAACCTTGCATAATTATTTCAGATGATTCCTAGAGTTTGTGAAGATTTATATACTAATATCATGGTATAATTCTTATCACTAGATTTAGGGTTAACAAATATTCTTGGGAATCATTTATACTTGATTCATGATATCCTATATGCTTACCCCAAGGAATTGGGGAAGGGGCATACTAGATTTAGGGTGTTTCAATTCTATCTTAAGAACCAAACTTTCCATGAATAATGGGTGAAATTGAACACTTATATAAATAGTAATAATATACCTAATATAATATACTTTAAGACCAATATAATATAAAAATAATTAAATTGGATATCATATATAAATTCATGACAGTGGTATGATTTTACATACCGATATATGTAAATATTACCCATAAATAAAAATAATAAAAAATTAATAATAAATCTTACATGTTGGTCAAACTATCTGAATAAGAAATTAGGCATGTTGATAGATAAACAAAAAAGGCATATATCACTTATATAATAGTCAAAGAATTCCAATATAAACAATTGATATCAAATAGATCAAACCAACCCTAAAATTCTATGATATAATTTATAGAAGGCTATATTAGTTATAAATATCCCATTAATACTTAATTCACTCTGCCTCAAACAATTTATATATTAAACCTTCAAGATTATGAGAGGAGGAAGGGGTTCACCTATAGAAATGAATATGGAATGTTACTTTGAGGTCAAAAATAATGATGGTATTCCATTATTAAAACCAACAAGAGAACCTATAATAGGAAATATTTAAGGGTTTTTACTACTGTTAAAGTAGGGTGAATCAAGAAAGAAAAGATACTCCATTACCTTTGTTTCACTTAGGAAAAACCTCAAAAAAATTAACAAAGAGAAATTAAAAGGATTGAGAATATTTTTTAAGACCTAGGATATGTAATTTAGATATTACAACTAATATAAAAATGAGAAGGGGAAGAATAAGAGGTTCGATGAGATCGAAACCCTTACCAATGTACATTAGATACCCTGATCAATAGAAATAAACCTAAGGAAATAATTAATTTAGACTCATTTGAGATGAAAGAGAGAAGAGGGTGAGATCCATGGGGGTATCAACACCTTAGTACCTCACCTTTTCCTTTCCTACTCACTCTAAAGTCCTATAACTATCTCTTAACATAACAAAAACCTAAAAATTAAATACAAGGGATAACATTATTTGATCTTACTAACCCATAGATGTTAGTGTCTTTATAACTTCTCTACCATAGATATTCTTGTCCCAATGAAGAATTATCTACCTTTTTGCGGGAACAATTTTTTCCATTGACTAATAACTATATTTTTTTATTAAATGAGGAATTTGAAAATAATTCCAATAAAAAAAGGTTCATGGTGGACTTAAATAGTGTAGCTCAAGGGTATTATCATGCATAATAACTTTTCATTTCAAGGGAAAGGAATCAATGCACAATTGAATTCTCATAGTCTCATCTTGTTTTCCTTTAGAATCAAGTATATCTTCCATCATTTTCCCACACACCATGTATGAGTAATCTACATATCTTTCTCAATCATAAGTATGCATGATTTTATATTGTACAAAATGGAAAAATGAGAATGGAAATAACAAAAAAAGACTTAAATTCCAAGGTAGAGTGCATTTAACCTTTTTTCAAAAAAAATATATTTTGATTTCTAAATGCAAGACCACTAAGCAAGACATAAGATTCTGTTGAAAAAGTATTAAATTGACCTTATATAGAACTGAAATCCATCACAGAATACCTTATAACATCCCATAAATTCCCCCTCCATGTATAATGTTGTGATCAAATTCTTCAGCCATAATAAACATGATTCTAGTACATGGTGCTTTCCATTGATTCTTGATTTCATCTTCTCAGTCAAAAGTTTCATATTAAATCTTTGTATCACTACAAAAAAAATTCCCTGATTAGAAGGGGTTTTTTTAGATTAGAAGGGTTTATAACCCCTTCAAAACACATTAGCAATGGTGGTTTTTGTTAAGTGCTGGTAAAGTTGAGCCAAAATAGAGGTGGTTAGATTAGAGGGGGTTTTAACCCCCTCTAATTTCACTAGAAGATCTTATACTCGAGGGGGTTAAAACCCATACTAATCTCAAACTCATTTTAGAGGTAGTTGTAAACCACCTCTAATTGATCCATAAACTCCATATTAGTGGAAGTTCTTGAAACCACCTCTAATTTAGACCCATATTAGAGGGGTTTTTAATCCCTACTAATTGAGAACAATATTAGAGGCAGTTTAAAAAACCACCTCTTATAAATTTTTAATTTTTATGTACTTTTTAAATCCCCTAAGCTTTCCTTTTACCCCACATCTAGGTCCCTCCCATACCCCACCCCCTCTAATTTCTCGCATGGCCACCCCATCCCCATCCAATTCCCCCATAGTCACACCTCACCCATTCCCCTATAGCGGCACCCCTTCCATCCAATTCCCTACGTAGCCACCCACGCCTCCTCTCCAATTGAATCACTTCCACCACCACCTACCTCCCGCCTCCCCTCCAATCCCATCACAACCGCCCCTTGTAAAATACTTGTTCGAAGGGTTTCAAACCCTAAACCTGCATGTTAACACTCGAGTGCCTCCACCACTAAGGTAAATTCACTTTGTTAATTTAAGTACACATTAATATATATATATATTATAAATCTTATTTAAAAAAAATATTTGAATAAATATTCGAATACATATAAATATATAACATATATATATATATTTATATAGATTAATATATACAATTTTATATTATGTATTTATATATTTATATTATAATTAATTTATATTTTATTCAAATTATTCATTTTTATAAATTATATATTTTATATGTGTATTTACATACATTTTGAGTAAATATTTTTTATAATTCTATTTATGCTATATATACACACATATATTTATATATTTATAAATATATTTACATATATTATTTATATACTTAAATACATATTTATATATTATGTACATTCTTATTAATTATATATATGTGTGTGTGTGTGTGTGTCTGTTTATAAGTATTTGTTTAATATATTTATATAATGTCTTTAAAAATCTATTTATATAATTTATTTCAAAACATATATTTATTATTATGTTCATTAATATATATTTATTTGTACGGATTGTGTAATATTATATATAATTAATATATAATTAATATTATGTGAAATACATATATAAGAAATACAACTTATATAAGTTTTTTTGTTCTATATAATTAATATTATATAAAATAAAATTTATTCAAATATTTTATATGAAATAAAATTTATTTGAATATTTATATAATGTTATATGAAATATACTTTTATATTATATATAATTAATTTTTATATTATATATATTTAATATTGTATGAAATAAAATTTATACAAATATATATATAATGTATTTCAATACATATATTTAATATTATACACATTAATATATGTTTATTTCAATAAATATAATTGCATAATATGATGTACATTAATATATATGTATTTCAAGAAATATAATAGTATAATATTGTATACATTTGTGTATATATATACGTATTTGTATAAATTGTATATCATATAATATTAATTATATATAATATAAGAGTATAATCATGTTATTTAAAAATATATTTATTATTACAATAATATAAATTATAAAAGCTACAAGCTTGGGTTTTTATATGATATATTTTTTAAATAAATTATTTTCAAGTATAAATTTATATAATATGTTTAGGATTTGATATTATATATAATTAATATTATATAAAATAAAATTTATACAAATAAATATATATAAATTTACAAAACATTATAGAATTATATTTATGTATACATATAAATAAAATTAAATACATTCATATAATTGAAAATATACAATATAATTAAATTCTATATATATACTAAATTAATTTATAATTTATATAGTATAATTAACTATTTATAAAATAATTATATAATATATATAAATTTATATATAATAAAATATTTATAAAATAATATATATAATGAAAATAATATATATATATATATATATAATTTCGTCTATATTATATTTATTTTTATAAATAATATATTATAATTGTATTTATACATAAATATACAATAAAAATGTATTTAATACAATATATGTATAATTTAAATCATAATATAAATGTATAGTATTTATAAAACCATATCGAAATTTTATATATTTGAATAAACATATTTGTAATTACATTTATACGATTTATACTAATATTTATATATGTATACATTTTTGTTTATATGTATAATTATTTATTTAAAGTATTTATATAATGTATATATATATATATATATATAATGCATTTAAATACATTTATATAATGTTTTTATGTAACACACACACACATGCACACATAAATATTATAAAAATTTAATTTATATGATATTTATTTAAAAAAATAAATAAATAAATAGAGGGGGATGAAAAAACCCTCTAATCAAAGATGTTAGTGGCAATTCATGAACCCCCTCTAATGTCATAAATTAGAAGAGGTTCACAACCCCCTATAATTTCTTTAAATAAGGAGGGGGGGGGGGGGGGGGTTCAAAACCCCCTCTAATTTCATATATTAGAGGGGGATCACAAACCCCACTAATTTCATAAATTATAAGGGGTTCAAAACCCCCTCTAATTTGAGTGATTAACGACAGTTCATGAACCCCCTCTAATTTAAGAGATTAGAGGGGGTTGTGAACCCCCACTATTTCGTTTAAAAAAATTCTATGTTATATATATACCCTCTAATATCCAAATGAATCACATATATATATATATAGTGCCTCTAAAATCCAACCGAGCATATAGGGCCACTAATTATTAAATTAGTGTTGGTTTTAATAGAATTCGCTCTAACATCCAACCAAATATTACAAAAAAATTCAAAAAAATTTAGAGGCGGTTGTAAAACCCCTCTAAATTCGATGATTAGAGGGGGTTGTGCATAACCTCTCTAAAATGAATTTAGAGGGGGTTTCCAATAACCCCCTTTAAAAAACGCCACTAACCTTCTGTTTGTTTTGTAGTGCATGCACCAACCTAACCCAAATGAGAGGTATCATCTTTCTTGATAACACTTTTTCACTTTAATCAATGATACATACATGATTCTCTATATAAGAAACATCAACTTCTAGATCAATATATTTATATCGAATCAGGTGCACGTGGTTAGGTTCACACTTCTTAAATTGAGAAATGTGGAAATTATTTTTAATGGAATCAAATTTTTTGGGGGTAAAGATAACTAATATGTAGTCTCCCCAACCTTTTCCAATGTTTAAAAAGGCATGAAGAATCATAGATTTATTTTTCCTTTATTACCCATCTATTAGTTTCATAATCACAGTGAATCCAAAAGGATGACACAATCACCAACATTGAATTAAAATGGTTACCTTTGATGGTCAACATTGAATTTTATTGGATTTTAATAGTCATGTGATTCCACTAAATCAATTTTAGTCATTCCATTCTTTCATGGATGATACTTAGATTGATCGCTAATGATTTTCCTTATTCTATCTGAGAGAGTAATAAATGACATGGTATTCTATAAAAAACATTGATTATATGCATTTTTATTGATGATTTATAGTTATTATTGTAAGAGAATTCAACCATCATGAGATGATCCTCCCACAATCTACTTAAATAAAGGAAGAATGACCGAATAATATCTTCAAGAATAAATATAGTTCACTTATATTATCCATCAATTGAGTATAGAAATCAATGCCCAACTTAACTTAAGATCTTAATGATAAAAAAACCCTAATAAATATAGTTCAAGAATAAATATATTTCACTTATATTATCCATTAATTGATTATAGAAAGCAATGCCCAACTTAACTTAAGATCTTAATGATAAAAAAACCCTAATAAATAGGTACATAAACCTGTGTTCCCCATCATATATGATAATATCCATATACCACATGACTTAATGATCTCTTTAAAATATAGATTCTCGATAACAATAATAAAATTAGTTTCCTTGATAAGAAAAAGTGATTTTTATTATTTAGATGATCCACGATCACCCATATTGAACCTTGTTCCCTAAAGATTTGGGAAGTCATTTCATGAAATCCATATCAATCTAATACCATTTCTACTATGGTAGAGTAAGTTCCTAAATCTCACTAGTAGGTATCTAATTCTCTATTTTTGCTGATTGAAATTTGAAGCATTGGGAAAATAACCTTGTGTTATCCCTTTTCATTTCAGATTAACAAAACTAAAGACATGAATTTTAATAAATTTATAAGTTTATTTGGTATATAAACCTTTAAATGGAAAGATATCAATTTATCATCTCCTCTCTCATATTAGTGGGCACAAAAAGTATTCATATATGTACAAGAAATATAATAGATTTTGGAAATATCCATCAATGTTCTTCCCACCATTAAAACTCTCTTAAATAATGAAATAATTAATATTAGATATTTAGGATTCCTTAAAATTTTCCAAGATATATTATATAAGATATTTTTGGTATAAATGTATCCCACTTTACGCATTGATCACATCCAAGTTTATTTCTTCCATGAGAGACTTCAATCTATATTCCTCTTTTTCCACTTTCAACATTTGTGGGTGAATACGTTTATTGGGAGAATTGAGAGGTACATTGATTTTTCTAGGAGAATACTTGATATCAAAATAAAAAAATTGGAGGTATTTCTCCCAGTGGTGCTACCTAAAATTCAAGTTCCACTTTGAAAAATATATTTTAGGCTTTTATGGTTATTGAAGGCCATGAAGCACCCCCAAATAAATTTGCACCTCTAGTATTTATAAACATGAACCATGATATCTAATTCAAAATAATGGATGTGATAGTTTTATTTAAGAGGTTACAACTATCTAGAACCATATACTAATACCCAATGATCATGTAATGGAACACAACCAAGTCCCACTGGAGATAAATCACAATACACCTCAAACCCTTCACAATCAAATGAAAAACGATAATCATTATGGTGATAAACAAATTATTAAACTCTTGTAAAGCTATTTAATATTGATCATACCATATAAAATTAGACCCATTATTTGTTAATGATTTCATTAAGGAAATTAACTTTGATAAATCTTAAATCAAGTGGATATGATATCCCACAATTCCAAGATAACTCTTTATTTCAAATATAATCAAAGTAATTTTCCAGGAAATCACTGAATCCACTTTTTTATATCAACAAAAATACCATCTTAATAAATGAACAACCTAAGGAATTTCACTCCACAAATCCAAAAATATCATTTAGATTGTTTGGTATAATGTCAATTCTTCCACAAGGTTTCCATGATATTTTAGAGATATTGATCATGCTCATCTTGAGATCTTGAATATATAGGATATCATCAACAAAGACTATGATGAACACTTATAAGAATATATGAAAGATCCTATTCATTAATTAAATGAACATAACTGGAGTATTAAACTAATTTAAAGGCATTAAAATCTATTTTAAATGATCATATTGGATTTATAAGGATGTATTTGAAATATCTTCTATACAAACATGATGTTGGTGATAGAATAAATGTAGGAAAATATTAAAAACCCATTTCCTCCCTTTAATAGATCAAGCATATAATCAAATATAGAAAAAGTATAATGATTATTTATCATTATAGGATTAAATTTTTGATATTATATATAGAGATGTGGAATATCATCAGCATTCATGGTTAAAATAAATGGATCACCTTTGGGAGGAGTTATTTTCCTAGTAAACCCATTTACATTGATTTCCTCTCCCTCAACGTAGTCGGAACCATTTAATAATATGGGATTGAAATAGGTTTATTTATAAGAATTATGTAGATGGTAAACTATACCAATCACCAAGGATGTAATCCTATAAAATATTTAGGGAAAACATTAGGATAAATATTTACCACAGGAGGTAAGTATTATCACCATTTAGATTCAACTACTCTGATAAAGAGACTATCCATTTGTATGGTGATCATACCCACTTCCCCTGGTTAGGACTTACTCTATTATATTGAAACTCACATTCTCTATATAGAGTATAAATAATACTAGTTAGTGATGAGTATGATACTGTTTGATTATATATATCAATTAAAGATAAAAAATAAGTTTACATATCCATTATTAGAATCAAATCAAAGGACTTAATATTTAGAATCATCAAATCATATAGATTCCCATATGAATTCAAAACTATATAACAAGGTAATAACTTTTTCATTGGAACAATTTTCTTATCTAAATGGGTATCAATACTTATAAATACAAGTAACGATTCTACATCAAGTATAAATGAGATTACAATTTCTCAAAAATAAAAGAATGAAAAGAACCTATATAAAGTAAACTAAATTATAAAGTTAGGGATATTATAATATTAACTCTAATAGTATATGACTCTTCTCCAAAATCAAAAAATAGATCTAAAGAATATAACCAACCTGAACCCTTATAGAGACCTTCGTGTGTAAAACCATTTAATATATTTCACTATAGCCAAGAATCCTTGACCACCACATTAGTATCCTAACCATGACATCTTAGAGGGTGGTATACTGCATCCATTAGATTAAGAATTTTATGTTATACTTGGTTTCATTGATATCATTAACTGGTGTTCTCTAACATTCTTCATAAATAGAATAATGAAAAATAGATATATTTTCCATAAGAGTGGTACTAATTTTATTTAAAGTCATATTTATTATTGATATGACCTAGGAATCCACACTAATGAAACTAAATATGATGTTTTACCATGATATATGATAAATTCATACTACTTACCTAACCACCTTTAAAAAATTCATCCTTGACCATCTCTTTCCTCTATCGGTTCTGACCATTAGACTACTAATCACCCTTATTCTATCTATATAGCGATCCAGCTATACCAAAGCCCCTTTAAATCCAATATTAGCAAGGATTGCTTTATTGACTACTTTAGAGGAGGTTATAAGATTAAAAAGTATGAATTGAGTCTTTAATTTTTTTTGAGACTCATTTCCAAGAGTGTCATAGTAGATTCACCATTTATATCCATGAATGGAAAAAACTAAATTAAATAAATAAATTAAAAATATTATTATAATAAAAACATAGATCCCTACCTACGGTCCACAAACTCCCCAGGTACTTCTTTCAGTGTAGACTTTTAGGGTTTAATTTCTTGAAAAAGTTCTCTTAAATGGTTTTTAGGAAATTACCTAGTATTTATTAGACTTTATCATCACATCCCACCATCAAATTGACACCCCTTCTAGTATAAATGTATTCATATTAACTTAGTTTTTATCTATTGTCTCTATAGTATTAAACCCCCAATGAAGGTGATCAATATATTCCTCATATTTTTGGGGATAAACATATCCCCAAAAGGTTAGAGGATGATGAATTTAAGAGTCCCTTATCATATATGTAGTTTTGGTATTTTTCTAAGTAAATCCCTCTACAATATCTTAAAGTAGCTAAGAATGTCCTTATAGAACTTGTGGATTAACCATATGTCAAACTGGTGGTGTATTATTATCAACCCCTTCCTTCATAACTAGAGGTGGATTTCTAAGTATTATACTCTAAAATAATTTATATAAAAAAATTAAAACCTTATTCCATTGGATAGAACACTCAATGTTCAAAACCACACTTTAGAGGTCAGGGTTAACCCCATTCATCTCTCCCTTACATATATTTTTAAAAATAATTTTCATTTTAAAACACCTTTTATAATATTTTTAAAATGGTTTCATGAAATCAAGATAACATTTTAATTAATTATAAGCATGATATAACAATAACATGAAATAAAATATCTATCAACAATTTATAAGAGGTTTTTCAATTAGAGGAATCATTTATGGTCTCATATTAACCAAGTTTTCAATAATAAATATATAGGAAAACAATATTTATTTATAATTTATGTTTTGGTTAATATTCTTTTTATTCCATATATATTATAAACAATCATAATCGGATACATAATATGACATAAAATTCTACCAATGCATGCATATTAATGCTTGGAATGATGCATGAGACTATAAAACATAGGATTGAGTTAGAGAAATAAGAAAAAGAGATTTTGAAAAACCCCCAGTACTCAAGATTCTAACATATTTTTCTGGTAGAAATATTTTTGGGTTACTTCCTATGTCTTGATAGTTTTAACTTTAGGATACTCTCAATTCTCAGACCTAAGATCCCTTAGTGTGCTATAACACTATTATTTTAATAACCATGACCTGATTACATGAAAACATCATCTTGGGTCACTATAATACCTCAGGAAAACCTACAAATCACTAGAGGCTTCCATAAACACTAAGTATTGAATGACACATGAGTAAGAGAATATCTCCCCCTCTAAAAAATATATTAAACTATGTAATATTTATGCATTTAGTTGGATTTTCCTATTTAAACATAAACTAATCTAGATGAATAATCAAATATTGAATAAAATTAGGTGAATAATATAATAATACTAGTGAAGGAAATTATATAAATATGCAATATCATATAATTGTGGTCTCATAATGTTTGATTTTTTTAAAAAGAGTGTAACTAGGAAAAATAGACTATACTAAAGAATGAATATGCTAAATGAGTTCTAATAAAATATAATGGGGAGTTTCTCATATTGGAACAACTATATAAGATTCATAGGATAACCATAGTGTCTTAAATTGGAGCTTCAATCAAAATTCTTAAGACTCTAAAATACTAGCCCAGAAATACATACTATAAGTGGAACTTACTCCCATTCTCTGATGTCGTACTCTTACTTGAATTATGTACAAAATGATCTACATATATACAAATAAGACACATATAGTAAGTGAGATTAATCATACTTAGTATTGGATAACCAAACACACCTTATGAACTTTTATAATCCATTGACTATAAACAATAGAACAAATCCAGATGCATAGATAAAAAAATTGTCAGTATTATATATTATATATTTCAAATGTAAACATAAGAAATTTAAAAAATACCCCAACACAAGGAGGGTCCATACCTAGTGAACATTATTAGGACCTAGAACAAAATAGAATATGACATATATAATAGTATTAGGGAACAATTCCCATCACTATAATTATTGTGAAAACCCATCCTAGGTGGTAAGGGAATCATGTATATTAACGTCAGGATCACCTAATTTCCCATACCAAAGAATAAGTGAATGGGAATATTGGAGTCAGGGTGTTGTGAGATCTTCTAAACCACCAAACTATCTATCAATAATGTGTGTAAATTAGAACCTCTTTAAAAATTATTAATATACCACATCTAATAATATTAAAACCAAGACACTATAAATATAATTAAACAAGCTATCAAATATCATGTCGTGTCAGTGTTATGATACTACATTTTGATTTATAAAACTTTTATACATAAATAATAGAAACCACACATGGAAAATAAAACATGTTGAGAGTTTATAATATATGAATAAAAATGTTGGAATTCTAGAATACAACCAATCAAGGCATATATCATGAATATAATTTTTAAATCATATCTTCATGAAAAATGGGTATCTTCTAGATCAAAACATTTCTCAAAAATTGTCAATTAATTTATAAAAGTATTTATTAGTTTCATATATTTTATTTAAACTTCATTTACTCTTCTTGAAACTGTTATATCTTAACCCTTTATGTGTATGATTGGAATAATTGATTCACCTATCGAAATATATATAGAAGGTTACTTTGAGGTTAAAAGGATAATGTAATGACACTAATAAAATTAAAACTCCAACTTATAATAACAATTTTTTAGGTTTTTTGTGCTTACATTAAATAATGGTAGATAAAAGAAGAAAATAAAAACCCTTTCCATTAATTATCTTAGGCAGAACCAGCACAACATATTTACAAAGATAAATCCCAAGGTCCCAAATGATTTTAAAAGACTTATGTTACAAGATTTAGAAATTACAATAGATAATATAGGAAAATGGGTGAAAATGGATATTATAGTTTATCTATTCCCATTACTCATTATATATGAGTAAACAAGATCATTTAAAAGAAAATTGAGAAATTAATCAAGATGTATTCCTTTGATATGAAGGATAAGAGAGGGTGTTACAAACCAATTGATATAGACAAAAAACCGGTAACCTGAGCTAACATGCCAAAAGGATCAAGAAGCGTTCCCGATCCTCCTGGGATGAAAACTAGTATCAGGAATCAAATATTACTCTATCAAGTATTATTTAGTGCATACATTACTGATAAAAAAGAAGAAAATAAAATAACACATTGAAAGTGGGAAAAAATAAAAGCTAAACATACCTCTATGTGACCTCATGGGTAAACTCCAACTATAGAACCATGATCACTCCATGAGAGAGTCCAAAAAATATCCCCAATCAATAAAACAACCCATTTTTACTGATTCTAAGTGGCCCAAGTAGGGTATGAACACAAACAACTTAGTAGGTAAGCACCACATAATCCATACATGTTCTTTCCTAAAACAGTCCATAAAAACTAGTTTGAAATACATTTTGGAAAATATGGGTTTAATCTTTTAAAGAGACAAACAAATATTTCCTTTAAAAAAATAATTGGTAAACTAAATTCCAATTAGGAAAAATATCCCAGGTAAAGAGTATGAAAAATTAAAATTTAAACTAAGTACAAGTGGCAGGGTAAATCAAACATAACAAAAAAATAAAGGAAATAATACATGTATAATAGGGAATAAATAAGAATAAAAGGAAAGTAAAATATCAAAAATAAAAATAGAAACATACAGATATGTACTCATAGGAAAGTATTAAACATCTCCAGAAGAAATACTTGG
This sequence comes from Viscum album, assembly GCA_963277665.1. Classification (NCBI taxonomy): domain Eukaryota; kingdom Viridiplantae; phylum Streptophyta; class Magnoliopsida; order Santalales; family Viscaceae; genus Viscum; species Viscum album. Next base: position 501,101,078 of record OY728140.1, read on the forward strand.
ATATACTAAGTTCATAACCACCTGTCGGTGTATGGTTAAATTACATAGTCAATGAATAACCTGGATGCTCTAAACTATCCTTACCTATGGAAAATCCCACCTACTCTATCCTCTATCCATGGTGTTTTAATTTTTCTGATCAGGACTTGAAAGAAATCATCACCCAATCCTCTATATTTCACATAATAATCCTATGATAATAGTACAAGGGGAAGTGAGTAGGTCATCACATGCTTATAGTTAAACATAACCGAAATATTACACCATGCATTCCTTACATATTCCCTCACACCTTCTATGTGAAGGCCCTCCCCAAAATAGGATAACCCTAGGGTTTCCCATCACAAATAAACCTTTCTCTAGTTCCAACCAAGCTTATAAATCATGTGAATTCAAATCCAATTTCCCAAATATCACAAGGTACCAAATTGAATTTAACATTTACAAACTTGGAATCATTTACAATGAAAACAACTATCATCCCAAAACTTTTTCCAAAACTAAGGTGAAAAATTATTCATGATTGGAAAATAGAAAATGGACTTTTCAAATCAAGTGGTTAAAAGAACATACTTCAAGATTCCAAATAAACCATGTTTAAAAAATAGGTTTGAGAACCTCATTTCAAATCATTTGGAAGCCAAAACCATTTAGAAAACATTAAGAGTTTTAGAGGAATCCATCTGGAAGAATGAGTAGAAAGAGGAGGAGATAGGTAGTGAATGTTTTTTTGAAACTAAATATATAGAGATCAGAATATTTAAGGAGTTACTATTTATATGAATATTCATATCCATATGTGTACTTTGTGAACATTTAGATATACCCATGTTCATCATAATTTTCATGAGAAACCATAAAAATTCCCAAGAGTGTAATCAAGAAAGAATAAAGAGAATCACACCAAAGCACAAGGGTTCATATATATGCATCAACCATAAAGAGGCACCAAACCCCCAAAGATGCAAAATTTGACATGCCACATAATTTACCAGAACTAAAATAAGGTTGAATACCATTTGAAAATACTCAAATCCATTTTTAAGACCATATGAAATTTTATCAAACACCTTACATACATATAAATTTATGCATAACCATATATTAATTTGAAAAAAACAATTTTTTGACAAACTTATAATATATAATGGAATAATAAATTACATAAAAACATCACAAGAATGAATAACACAATTTGAAACTAATTTATAATGATCCTTCATTTAAATACATGCTTCAAAAAGGAAATGGATGAAAATACCTACCTCAATGATGTGCAAACATGATAAATCTACGGAAGGAATAAGAATATTTCCTAAGGAGAATTTTACACACCCTAACATCAAAATAATTTATACACATAATCTAACCCCCAACCTACGGTCTTTTGAATAAATAAACAAGGTAATAAGGGATAAAGAAATAAGAGAGAAGAAGATAAAGAGTAGATAAATAGCCAAAATTTAAGAGAAACATACCTAGAACCAATGGAGAAGCATCAATAGAGGAAATAGATCCAAGAGAAGAGGGGTTTGGGACCCCTTAATGTATAAAAAATGAGAAAGATGGAAGGATAGTTGAATGGGGTTAAAACTTATGAGGGTAAAAAAGGGAAATTCAAGCTTTTAAGAACCTAGGAAAGTCACATGGTTAGGCTACACTGTTTACCAAATTGTGTACCAACCATGTGCACCACACTGGGTGAAAAAGAAACCCCTATGTTCTTGCACTATGGTTTGAGAAATAGTATTCCAACTATGGAATCCATCTCTATAAAAATTAAAGACCCCCTCACACACTTATCTCACAGTTTATAATATCTATGTGAAAGACAATTTCCAGGTCTTAGAAACCACTAAAAAGTCTCCTAATTACTCCTTCACCTCAAAATATTTGAGATAAACAGTGTTTAGACCATGAAAGACAAACCATGTAAGAAAAAAATGTACTAGAAACACCATATTCCTCCACCATCTACAAGTTTTTCCTCTAAACTATGCATACTAACTGTGCAGAGGAAAAAAACCAGAAAAAAATAAAAAACTCCAAAACTATCACAAAAAAATTAACCCAAACAACAAAAAAAAGTTTAAAGACTATGAAATAATCAAATTAAAAGGAAAATTATGTTTGTGTGTGAAAATTCTACTAAACAATAATACTTTTCCCCCCTATAAAGTCACCCAATAAAATGAGGAACAAAACTGAAACCCAAAACTAATGTATGTCAAATGAAGCTGAAAACCTCTGCATGAACTTTAAACTTTATATATCACACCTGAATAATATGAGAGAGAACCATACAAAGATCCATGGTGGATCTACCCACCATTTAAGAACAAACTAGCTCAACATCATTGAACCCCCAACACGAGGGGGATCCCAATTGAAGAAGATCAAACAAAAAATCATACCAACCCTTGATTTATCATTTCCATAGGACACAAATGACTCCAAAATGAGCACAACAAAAAACTAAAATTGATCTAAAATATGTTTCACCATAAACACATTGACATCGACATGGTGAAACTATAGAGGTTTCATGAAAAAATCCTACCAAGATCTTTAAAATGAGAAGGATCTCCAAAAACAAAAGTACTAGAACAAGGAAAACCTAAAATGTCACCACTCTGATGTCAAAGAAAAAAGCAATGCCAATAATTCCCACACTTGGAAATTATCGACTGTGTGAGAAGGTTCTCTTTTGGGTATATAGAGGGATCCCTAATGTCTTAAAGTATATGACCACCCATAGTCTGGAGCCGACAACCTTTGATTGAGACTTCCTATTACGGTGATACAACTTATAGAACATCTATAGATAACCCAAAGGAAAATATTTTTGGAAATACTTTTGAGGATTTTGGAAATATGGCTTAGAATTTTCAAACTGACCACATTGGGAACACATGAATGAGTGTTTTGATGAAAGGGGACTAGGAATTGAGAAAGGAGACTCCTTAAGAATACGTTCCTCTTTTTCACTCTTCCCACTAGATAGGGAACCTTTACTAGTGCCAGGAAAAATATACTTGAAACTACTACTAGATACCCTCTAAGAAGCATCTAGATGAGAAATGATTCATCCACAAGCTTCTCAAGGAGAAATTCTCCACATGAGAGAACATTATATTTAGTCTCTAGATAAAGACCCCACACAAATGGAGGAGCTTTTAGAAAATTAGTTAATTTTAACTCTATATTAAAAGAAACCAGCTCTTTGAAATAGTAAAAGATAGCCTTCACTATCCATTGACCTTTCTAAACATGAAATAGATCTACTACTTTCTCCACCTTCACCTCCTTAGGTATAAACCATTGGATAAATTTGGTCTTATAAACTTTCCAATACATCCCAACTTGTAATGATGGTGGTATCATAACCGTCCACTAATCCAAAACTTATCCCTCAAAAAAACCTAGAACAATTCATATCCTCATGGCCTCGGGACCTCCTAAATACATAAAAATATTTTAACCTTATCAAGCCATTCTGTGCCTTCAATAGACCTCGACCACCATAAAAGATAGGAAATGATTGGAAATATCTTAGCTCTGCTACTCTGCTTGGAGTATAAGCAGGGCCATCTACAGAAACAACCTTACTATAAACCTTTAGAACCCTTCTAGGTGGGATACTCTAAATAACATAAAAACACAAAAACAAAATCAACATGAACACAAAATTAAACCAAAATAAAAATCCAATGGATAACCCTAAGATTGTAAATCAGAATAGCACAAATCAAGAAAAAAAAATACTATTTTAGAAATCACTATTTTCATTTTCAAAACCATTTAAAATAATTAATCCCATTTCTAAATCCATTTTCTCATTCCAATTCCTCTTAGAATGACAAACCATTTTGGTTCATCCACTTTAGAGCCCAAAACAAAAATTCTATCTTTCCTTAAAAAACACACATCACGTTAGAAAAAGTAGAAATTTTTAAATGAAAACCATTTCTTGAAATCATTTCATTTTCGAAACCAATTTTTTGTTCAATTTTTTAAAAAAAATCATTTTCCTTCAAAAATAAACTCACAGAACCAAAATCGTACCAATAAAATAGATCACACAAAAACCTCCCAGATGAAGACCTAGTGGTCATGAATGAATTGGAAACATGGTTTCTTAGACCGTGCACTAGGAATGAACCAACCATTGGAAGCATATTAAAATATGAACTCATGATCCCAATGGTTCTCTATTCCATGTAAGTTAACTGTGTGACCCCAGGTCACTTCCACTTTCATCCACCAACACGCACGAGCACATCGATCCCAGTAAGCACCAAAAATATGAACACAAAATAAAATGGAAGGACTCAAATCTTTAATACCCTAGTAACTCAGGTCTTATCATAGGTAGTGGTGATCCAACATTGATCCGTGAAAAACCTCTTGAGTCCTGATAGTCCTATCTCTAGTCTACTTGAAATCCCAAATAAAAGGGATACTCTAATAAAATATTTTCATGAACCAACCTGGGTTGAACTAGAGCTAATCACCAAATCTATCCTACAATAAGGCTCAAAGGTATTATTGATCCTCTCAATTTGAAAACTAGTCCTAGGAATCAAATATAACTTAGTTGGGTAATATTTATCCTAGAAATTATAGATAAAAAATAATAATAAAATATAATAACAAAGTGGTATTAGGAAATAAATAAAAACTAAACATACCTCCATGTGACCTCACTGGTCACCTCCTACCATAAAACTATAATTTATCTATGAGATATTTTAAATAAGAACATATACATGTAAAACAGTTCATGTCTATCGATGCCAAGTGACACAAGTAGGTTGTGATTATAAAACAAATCAGTAGGTAAGCACTGAAGAATTTATACAGTCTTTTACTAAAACTGTCCCTAATCACTCGTTTTAAATAAATTTAGGAAGATATTTTTTTTATCATTTAAATATCCCAAAAAATAATTCATTTTAAAACACAATTTAAAGACCAAATGCCAATTCAAAAATAGAACCCAGGTAAAATATAAGAAAAGGTAGAATCATAACTATGTATAAGTAGATTGATATATCAAACACAACTATAAGTAATGGAAACAATATAGATGTAAGAAGGAATAAGTATATAGAAAAGTAATTTAAAACACTACAATGAAGAAAAAACATACTAATATGTAATCATGGTAATTTCCTAAACATATCTAGATGAAATCCCTATATGTACTTAGTTTAGACTTACCTACTGGCGTATAGTGAAACTCCATAGTCAATAACCAACCCGACTACTCTTAACTTGCCTCACTAGTGGAAAATCAAACTTGGACTATCCTCTATCATGGGGGTTATAATTTCTAAAATTGGGAGAAAGTAATAATCACTCTACCCTTTAGACGAAGTTTAGAAATACCCTGATAATAGTAAAATAGAAAGTGATGAGGTCATCACACACATGGAATTATGAATAACCTATAGATACCACTATGCAAGACTTTCCCACTCTTTAATACATTATTTTTTAATACCCACCCCAAAGGAGGACAACCATAGGGGTTTCCATCACATAGAAAAACTTTCTCAAGTGCCAACCAAGCCTACACATCATGTGAGCTCGAAACCAATTTCCAAAACATCATAAGGTACCAACCATGATTTAAAAATTCCAAATCCAACATAATTTCCAATGAAAACACCTTTATTCATAAAATAATATCTAAAACCAAATTTAAAATACTATTAATGCTTAAAAATGATAGATAGGCATTTTAAATCAAATGGTTACAAGATCATACTTCAAGTTTCAAAATGAGCCAAGTTTTGGAAAACTGGATTTAAAACCAAATTTAAAAGAATTGTTAAACCAAAAATCATTTAGAAAATGTAATTAGATTTAGAGTAATACATTATGAAGAAAGAGTAGAAATAGTAGGATATAGAAGGTGATAATTTTTTTTAATCGGAGTTATCGAGATGGGCATGTTTCTGGAGTTACCAGTTATATGAATGTTCACATCCATATGTGCACTGTGTGAATATATTGATATCCCCATATTCACTAGAATATATGTGAAAAACTATAAAAATCCTCAAGAGTCTAATCAAGAAATCATAAATAACCCCACACCAAATCACAAGGGTTCACATATATACATCAACCATAAAGGCACACTAATCCCAAAAATAAGCATAATTTAACTTGCCACATGATTTACCAAACCTAAAACAAGGCCAAATAACATTTTAAAATACTAAAATATAATATAAAGTCCCATTAGAATTTTATAAAACACCTTACACACCTATAAATTTAGGAGTAACCCTAAAAGTACTTTGAAAAACCTTTTTTTTTGAAAAATTCCTAACATGGAAAGGAAAAATAAATCATATCAGCACATCACAAGCATAAAGAACATAATTTAAAACTAATTAGGAAATCCCACTAATTTAAAGAAATGATTTGTAAAGGAAATGGACAGAAAAAAATACCTCAATGATGTACGTACATGGAAAAACTCAAGAAGGAGGAAGAAGAAGCCCCAAGGGGAAAAATACACACCCTAACATCAATATAATTTACCCACATAAGCCAACCCTCACCCGAGGGTTTGGAAAAGAAGATTCCTATGAAAGAGGTGAGAAAGAAACAAGAGAGAAGGAGTGGAAGAGAAAAATGACCAAAATCTTAGAGATATTTACCTAGAACCAAGGGATAAGCATCAACATAGGAAGAAAATTGAATGGAATAGGGGTTTGGGACCCCCTTTATGCACTAGAAATTAGAAGTTGGGAGGGAGAGTAAAATGAGTTTAAAAATAAGCGGGTAAAAATGGAAATTTATGTTTTTAAGAATGTTGGAAAGTCACCCGATTAGGCTGCATGGTTTACCAGACCATGCACCAACCATGTTCACCCCACTAGAAGAACAAGACACCCACATGGGCTGGATGCACAACTTAAGAAAATTTGAACTGAGTATAAAAATAATCTCTTTCAAAATAATAGACATCATCAAACACTTTCTGCATATTTCCTACTAACCATGTGCAATCCATGAACTAAATCTCACACACCACAAACACATCATACACTTAATCCTTTTCCTTTCTTGGTTTTGGTAAATCTATTTGAATATCATTCAAGAAAAACCATGCAAGAAAAAAATGAACTGAAAACACGCTCTTCCTCTACCAACCACATAGTTTCCCTCCAAACCATACACACTATCTATACACAGTCCAAAAAACGAGAACAAAAACTCCAAAACACAAAAAATATCACCGAAACTTCAATGAAAACCTCAAAAAAAAATTAAATTCCACAAAATAAATACAATTTAAAGGAAACCTAGGTCAAGGATTGATAGATAGGGAGATACATGGGGGTATCATTCTATTGAAATGAGGGGAAATCCTAAGTAAACCAAATTTAAGGGGTAAATTGTAATACCCTCGAATTCCATGTAAATTTTTTGAAAAAATAAATGGTATTGTTTCAAGACCAGGCTCTGAGACGAAATGTGATTCTGGGGCCTGGAGTGGCTGAAATGTATTTTCAAATTATTTTTAAAGTTTATTAAATAATCGTGCAAGGAGGTTTTTCTAACTTTTAAACCGATTCCCAAATCAAAAATTCAATGGTACTGTTGAACTTAGGGCATTGAGATTCACCTAAGAAGGGACTAACATTGACTGGAATAGTTTGATTAGAAAAGATAGTTTTCAGGACCTTGAGAAGAAAAATAAAATAACTTAAAAAGTTATTTTATTATTTTCTTTTCATCTTTATGCAATGACTTGTCAGCACTGCGGTACAATGATGAGGTGATGCTGAATCCATTAATGAACCTCATTAATGAATCAGCATGGTGATGTTGCAATTAACATCATGTCTTCCTTATTTAATTAAATAGGTATTTAGGGTTGACAAAAAATCCTGGAATTCCTCTAGCGAATGACGAAGGAAACCTCTCCAATGACGAACGCCAACTATTCGAAAAGTGGAAATGATACCCTTGGAGAGAGAATCGTAACAGGAGATCGATAGATAGTGAAAATTGATATTCCTCAACCAATCTCTTTTTCCCAGGTAGGGGTTTAAATATTAGTGATATATTTTTCCCCATTCTCCCCTCTAAATAAAGAATACATATCAACTCTATAACAAGTTGATCTATGTATGGATTTTTCATAAGATATTGGGGAATATTTATTATGGGATTGGTTATGTGGATTAAATCATAGTGATTTATATTTATGCTTTGTGATCCTACTGATAAGAATAATTCTAGGTTGACACAAACAAAGTCCAGTTTGTTCATTGGGTGTTCTCTATGATCCCCCCTCTCCTTGTTCTTTTCCGATAGACCCATGTTGTCACATTAGATTATTTGTAGGGGGATTACACATGAGTTCAAACCCCTAGAGTGATGGAAAAATAGATAAGAGTATGAAGAAGTGATGGTGATTCCCTAATAAGCCCGAAAGTGCAGACAGATTGGGAAACGGACCACCAGAGCAAGTCCGGTGGCCCATGGAGGAGACTGCCCACATGCCGAGGTGGTAGAGGCCGCGACCAGCATGGATCACGATAGTGTAGGGTGGAGGTGACATTTGGGCACCACGTCAGGTGGAGCGGCCCACATGGGTGGGCCACGGCATGCATCAGCACACGGTCCATGCTAGAAAATGAGCAGAGGGAGGTGAACAGCCTTAGCCAGTCGCGTGGCTGCGGGAACCAGACACCAGTGGGCGTATGGACTGGACCCAAGCTGGCCCACTGATGTGGGATGGGTTGATGGAGTAAATTGGGATGCTAGGTGGCTTGGGCTAGAGAAGAACAAACCTACCAAATTGCAGGTCGGACCAGATGGGAAACCAGGTCATTGGGCGACCATGCTGGTCAAAACTGGTCCAAATAAGTCAGTCTAGACCAAATAAGAACTGGGTAGCTGGGCAACCCAGCGGGCTGGACCCATGGCCGAACGGGGTTGGATCTTGTAGGGACCACTTGGCCAGGCCAGACTAGGTTGGGTCGGTTGGCTAAACCAGGTTAGAACATACAAGACCCTCGGGCTGGCTTGGTCGGGTCGGTCTGACCATTTCGGACCAGGCCCATACACAACCTGCATCTATTCACTAAAAAGTCAATATATATCATAAGATGTGTCTGATTGACACGATATCTACAATGTTGAGACCCTTGTTATGATATGATCCTTTGGGTATACTCTAAGGGAGTTTTCATGGTATTCAAGATACAACTGATGTCTTAAGGAGTAGATTCTCCTGGAATCAAGCACACCAGAGAGGAGGAATTCTACGACTGGCTGTGACACGAAGGATATGAAGAGTGAGACCTTGGTGGACTGTTAGAATAGAAGAACTTAGTGGTCTAGTATCTTAGGGGACCTTAGTGTTCCAGTAGCTGAGTAGACCTCGGTGGTCCTGTAGACGAGCGCACCTTAGTGGTAAAGTAGTTGAGTGGACCTCAGTGGTCCAGTAGCTCAACATACCTCAGTGGTCCAGTAGCTGAGCAAACCTCTATGGTCTAGTAGCTGAGTGGACCTCAATGGTCCAGTAGCTCAGCAGACCTCTGTGGTCTAGTAGCGGAGCGGACCACATAGGTCAAGTAGTTGAGAAAACCTCAGTGAGTCATCAAGTATGAGTCCCTCAATAGTACAAGACGATTCAACTTTATGACTTATAATATTACTTTCTATACTTTGAGTTATACCTAGTGTGAACTATCTTTTCTTTATGGTTTTTGTTTTTGGTCATTCCTTTGTGGTTTGGGGTCACTAATGAGTATTGTGTTACTCACCCCTTCATGGGATTCACCTGCACGTGTCATGTCTCATTCAGGTGATCAACGCTTCAACGAAGACCTTGGTGGTCCAAGACTAGGTGGTTCTCAATGAGACTAGACGAAAGAGCATACTTCTATTGATAGAAGCATCTAAACTCCAACAACCCTTTATGTAGGGTCTCGAGTGGATGGACTGTGGAATTTTTACGTTCCTTTGTGGTTTTGGGTTTGTATTCTAGACCCTTTGTACTTTAAGTTTGTACTGTACTCTAGGTAGTTGTCTCGGTGACAGTTGTGGTTTACTTTGTTTTTATTTTTTGTAGTTTGAGATTTGTGCATGTGTACAGGTTAAACGAAATGCCTTCCCTTTTTTTGGATATGCCTACTCGGTGCTAGTCGCTAGCCCTTGGCCTATGGAATGCAGGCTTGAGGTAGTCATAGAACGTGCCATGGGGGACAGGTCGTGACAAAGTGGCATCAGAGGGAGGTGAGTTCTACTAGAAGAACTAAGAGTCTATAACTTTTTATGGGGAAATAGTGTTAAGTGTTTTGAGTTCGGCTATCAGGACATATAGTCTAGTGTTGGTGCAGCAGCTAACGTATCCATACACCCAGACCAAGAATTTTTCTTTCCAACTCAGTACATGAAAAAACTAGTTTCATGAATCTTTGAATGTTTTCTCATGATCTTTCTGAGTCAGAGTCATCTCACGAGGTATAATATATTAATCGTGATTTATCTTGATCTCTTTCAGGATGCCTCCACACTGACAACTAGCCATGATTCTTGTGTGTTACCACGAGGATGGTCCATAGAGTGACATGGCTTCGGTACATGGACCGTTTCCTGAGATGTGACCATCAGGTGGTGTACCAACTTTACCACCTCCCGTTGGTTATCAGTTTCTAACAGCACTACCGGTAGAGGATACACATAGGCTCAGTGCCTTACCTGAGTTACAGAGATAGAGACCTACCATGTTTAGGGGAGGGATAGATTCTAAAGTCACTGAGGATTGGCTGGAGGTGGTGCCATGAGTCTTCCCCTTATTGGGGAAACCACTTGACCAGATGGAAGTTCTACCCGCCAGCCTTTTACAGGGCTTGGTAGAGAGATGGTGGAGTTTGACGATCTAGACACATGAGGAGGCAACCCTCACATATCCTAACTTCAAGATACTTTTCAGGGAGGATTTCTTCCCCGTGACTTTGTGCTCAGAGCACATATAGGAGATTATTCACCTACAACAGGGAATCCTGACAGTGGCTCAGTACTCTTCATGGTTCACAGACCTCACCCATTACTCTATAGATATTCCACAAGACCCCTTCTTCAAGGAACAAACCTTTGAGTAGGGACTACGATGGGAGATCAGGGAATAAATGATTTCCCTCAGCATACCTCTGCAGGTTGGGGTATTGGAGTGAGACCTACTGGTGGAGATATTCCTCTTAGAGTAGGTACTGATAGTGGCAGCTACCACCGAGCGATAGTTGGCCGAGTCTTATGTGGTGGGTAGACAACAGATGATGTAGAGTCTCAAGAGGTCCAAACCATTTAGAGGATGACCCAAGACTAAGGGTCAGTGGTATGAGGCTCCCGGGGTAGAGGGAGTCCTCATAGGATTAGAGTATTCTACACGTGTGGAGGGAGAGGGCACATGGATTGGGATTTTTTGACTCACCACGCAAAGGACCGATAAAAATTCAAGGGACAACTGAGGGAGAGGAAGAGATAGGAATAGAAAGGTTCACCAGTTGGAAGATGTGGTAGAGGAGTGGGACAAGTGGTAGGATGTGGAAATAGGTATGAGGTACCACAACCACCACCCCATGTGGTCCCCCATGGGCTCTAGGAGCAGGTGAATAGGGGAGGGCTCAGCTTTCGACGATCGAGGCCTACGATCCCGATGTCCCAGAGATTATATAAGGTATGATCTGTGTATTTTCCACTTTAGTTGCAGTTTTTATAGATATAGGTTCTAGTCACATTTTCCTTGCCACAAACCTTGTTAAGATCTTAGGGATTCCAATTGACCCACTGGCATGATCCTAATGATTAGAGACTCCTATGGGGGGGGATTCAACAGTCACACACTTTTTCCAACAATGTGATCTTACTCTTGGTGGAGAGATCTTTGGATGAGATCTCTTATTAGTGGAGTTTAGGCCTTATGAAATTACTCTAGGTATGAACTAGCTATCATCGTTTCATGCTAAGATCAATAATTTTAGACGCACAATGCAGTGTGTCTGTGGAGATGCAAATCATTTTTTCTTTGTCAGCGAGAAGGAAAATGGAGTAGCGTGGGGTGGAATAAAATATAGGAGGGTGAATATGATCACTAATAAATTGGATATGATGACCCACAGTGTAGTGGATGTGACAAGTCCACCGTTTCCAATAATCGTGGATGAGTGTCATTATGTATTTCTAGAGGATGTTCTAGTACTACCTCCTCACAGAGAGGTAGAATTATGCATTAATATGTACCTCGAGATCACACCGATATCTACACATTCATATCAGATGGCTCCTATAGATCTCTTGGAGTTGAGGTTACAGTTGGAGGACTTGGAGAGGAAGGGGTTCGTAAGGCCTAAAATTTCATCACGGGCATCCCCAGTGTTGTTTTCCAAGAAAGAAAATAGAGGCTTGAGGTTATGCGTGGAATTACTAAACCTGAACCAGGTGATCATGAAGAACAAGTATCATCTAAAAAGTATTGATGACCTCCTTTACTAGCTAAAGGGAGTGAGATGGTTCTTGAAGATAGACCTCAGATTAGGCTATCACCTGCTTCAAGTACAAGATGAGGACATCTCGAAGACAACTTTCAGATGTCGCTACAGACACTACAAGTACTTTGTGATTCCATTTTGTGTGATGAACACCCCATAAATGTTTATGGGACTCATGGATAATATCTTCCAACCATACTTAGACTGGTTTTTAGTGTTCTTCATTGATTACATCTTAGTGTTTTCAACATCCAAGGAGGAGCACACGATACACCTGAAGATGGTTCTAGACACACTCTGAGATCACCCGCTTTTTAGAAAGCTCTCAAAGTATTAGTTCTAGATATGAAATGGTCCACTTCTAGGGAAATATCATATCAAATTCTAGATTTGGGGTGAATCCAGCGATGATCAAGGCAGTTCTTCCTTGGGAACTACCCAAGAGCATTACCAAGGTGTGGAGTTTCCTTGGGTTGGCTAGGTACAATGGGAGGTTTGTACCTTACTTCTCTAGAGTGGAAGTACCCATGATGGCATTGATTAAGAAGGAAAAACCATTCATGTGAATAGAAATATGCCACTAGAGCTTCCAATAACTAAGAAAAATATTGATGAGTGATTATATCTTGAGGCTGCTAGAGGTGGGAACCAACTACGTGGTATTCTTTGATGCTTCGGGAACCAAGATTTCTTGTGTTCTAATATAGGGGAAAGTAGTGATTTCTTATGGATCATGAAAACTGATACCACATGTGAAATACTATGCGACTCATGACCTTGAGTTGGTAGTGGTATTCATTGCACTAAAGATGTGGTGACACTACCTTATGGGTGAACAATTCATCGTCTACTCTAACCACAAGAGTCTCAAGTATATCTTTTCTCAGAAGGATTTGAATCTGAGAAAATGACATTGGATAGAGTTCCTCTAGGACTATAAATTTGAGATAGTCTATAATCACGGGAAGGAAAACGTGGTGGTAGATGCTCTTAGTAGGAGATCTAGTTCATAACTATTAAATGAGGCCTCAGAGTAGTTGGCACCACTTCAAATATCCTTTGTGGATAGAGAGTATACAACTTTTCTTCAGTCGATGGTAGTTTCCCCTCCACTCTTACAGTGAGACAGGGAGGTGCAACTCAGAGACTCTAGCTGTGACACTACACATGCCTATATGTCCACAAGGCATGCCCCTAATGGATATTCGAAATGTGGAGAGCGTGCCATCCTTTTTAGAGGATTCACCGTAGTACCAGTGACATTATTGGTGGAGGTGTTTAGGGAGTTCCATACAATCCATTTAACGGTACATCCAGGTGTGGTGAAGATGTACCAAGACCTCTGATTTCAGTATTGGTGATCGGGGATGAAGAAGGCAATGTCATAGTTTGTCTCAAGAGGCTTCACTTGTCAGTAACTAAAGGCTGAGCACCAGGTTCCAGTAGGGTTGACATAACCCCTTAAGGTAAAGGAGTGGAAGTGAGATGGGATATTGATGGACTTCATGACGGGCTTACGATATACATCTTGGGGGCACAATACCATCTGATTGATCATATACCTACTCACCAAGCTGGCCAACTTCCTACCAATTTGAGAGCAGAGTTCAGTAGAGAGCTTGGGATGCCTCTACGTGCAGGAGATAGTTCGACTCCATGGAGTCCCATCTATGATAGTCTTAGATCATGATAAAAACTTTACATCTAGGTTATGGAAGTTATTATAGGAGGGGTTTGGGACTCAACTATGCTTGATCACATCCTTTCACCCATAGATGGATAGTCAGACTGAGTGAAGCATACATACCTTGGAGGACATGCTTCATACATGCTTTCTTAATTTTGGTCACACTTGGGAGGACCACCTACCACTAGTGGAGTTTGTGTACAACAACAGCTACCACTTCACAATCAGTATGAAACTGTTTAAGGAACTATATGGATGACCATGTAGGTCACTGTTATGCTGGACTGACCCACGGGTGTTAGCACTCATGGGTCCAAAGATGGTATAGGCTACCACTGAGAAGGTGCAGGTCATCCAAGAGTAGATGAAGACTACACAGAGCTATCATAAGTCCTATGATGATGGGAAATAAAGACCTTTGGAGTTTGAGGAGGGGTACATCATATTCTTATGGGTCTCTCCTCGACAAGGGATATAGATTTTGGAGGGGGTGGCAAATTATCTTTGAGGTTCATCGGACCTTTCCTGATACTATGTAGAGTGGGTGTGGTGGAATACCTATTGGCTCCATTGATGCAGTTAGAGAGGGTGCATGGCATCTTCCACATATCCCAGCTAAGAAGATATGTGCATGAACCTTCTCACATCATCGACCATGACGATCTGAAGATTGACAATAGGGTGAAATTCCCAGAGTACACGGTGGAGATAGAGGATCAACTAGAGAGGATACTTCATGGATGATTTATTCCTCTGGTGTGTGTTCGTTGGAAGCTCGAGAATTTCTAGGTGATCATGTGGGAGATGGAGGCTCAGATTCATGCTCAGTACCCCCTTTTATTGATTATCCTTTGTTTGGATTTCGATGACGTAAATCCCTAATGTGGGGAGAATGTAATACCCATGAATTCCATGTAAAATTTATGAAAATCTAAATGGGATTATTTTGAGACCGGTCTATGAGACGACATATGATTCTGAGGCATGGAGTGGCTGAAATGTATTTTCAAACTATTTTTAAAGTTCATTAAATAATTATGTAGGTGTATTTTAATAACATTTAACCCAGTGTCTGGATCAAAAAATATGAGGGCACTATTGAACTTAGAGCATCTAGATTCACCTAAGAAGGGCCTAACATCGATCGGTGTGGTTCGACAAAAAAATATAGTTCTTGAGACCTTGAGAAGAAAAATAAATTAACTTTAAAAAGTAATTTTATTATTTTCTCTTCATCGTTACGCAACGACTCATCAGCACTGTGGTATAACGATGAGGCAATGCTGAATCCATCGATGAACCTCACTAACGAATTAGTGTAGAAACACTGCAACACACAATGTGTCTCCCTTATTTAACTAAATATGGATTCAGGGTTGATGAACAACCCTGAAATTCTTCGAATGAACGATAAATGAAACCTCTCCAATAATGAACGTCGATGAATCAAAAAGCGGAAACAATACCCTTGGAGAGAGAATCAAGACCAGATATTGATGGATGACGATGGGAGATCTCCCTTGACCGATCTTCTTTTACCAGATAGGGGTTTATATTTATGCTTTGTGATTCCATTGACAAGAACAGTTTCAGGCTGACAAGAACAAAAGTCAGTTTGTTCATTGGGTGTTCTCTATGGTCCCCTCCCTCTCACCTTGTACTTCATTGACGAACCCATGAGGTCATGTTGGATATTTTTTGGGGGATTCCAAATGAGGTTAGACCAACATAGCGATGGAAAAAGGGTGAGGAGTACGCGGTAGTGATGGTGACACCCCAAGAAGCCTGGAAGCATAGAAGGATCAGAAAACGGAGAACTAGAGAAAGTATATAGCCAACGGCGGCCACCGTGGGTGGGGGTGGGCACGCCCTGACGGTGTATTGTGGCGGAAGAGGTTGTGGCCTATAGGGGTGAAAACGGTGCGGGGTGGCGGTTCTGGTTGGGTGTCACATTAGGTGGAGCATCCCCCATGGCAGCCCACGACATGCGATAACACGTGGTCCATGCTAGACCACGTGTGGAGGGAGGTTGATGGCCTTAGCTGGCCAAATGGCTGCATGAACATGACGTGAGTGAGTGTCCCCGCTGGACAGAAGCTGACCCACCAATACGGGTCGGGCCGATAGAGTAAATCGGATAGCTGGGAAGCCTTGGATGGAGAAGAATTAGCCTAGAAAATTTTTGGCTGGGCCAGATGGAAAACTAGGCTGCTGGGTGGCCCACCTAGTCAGAACCAATGTGACTAAGATAGACCAGACCAGATATGAATCGGGTCACTTGGCAACCCAGTGGGCTAGACCCACCACCGAACCAGACTGGGTCCAGCAAGGCCCAATGGGCCTGGCCACTAGGCCAGACTGGACTGGGTCGGACTAGACCAAACTAGGTCAGGTTGGTTCAGCCGAATCAGGTTGGGTCATGCGGGACCCCCAGGCCGGGTTGGTCGGGTCGACCTTACCATGTTGGACTGGGCTCAGATACAACTAGCCCATGTTTACTAAAACACCAATATCTTTTATACTGGCGACTGATTGGTGCATAGTCTGTGGTGTTGGGATCCTTACGATGAGTCGGTCCTTTGGGTATAGTCTAAATAAGTTTTATTGGCATTCAAGATATGAACAGTGGTTTGAGGGGTAAATTCTCCCAAAATCAAGCACGCTAGAGTACAATAATCCTACAACTGACTGTGACATGAAGGGTATGACGCGCGAGACCTTGTTGGTCTAGTAGCCGAGCAGACCTCAGTGGTCCAGTAGGGAAGTAGACCTTAGTTGTCCAATAGCGGAGCGAACCTCAGTGGACCATTAGCTGAGTGGAGCTCAGTGGTCCCATAGCTGAGTATACCTTAGTGTTCCAGTAGCTCAGCGGACCTTAGTGGTCCAGTAGCCGAGGGGACCTCAGTGGTCCCGTAACTAAGCGAACATCAGTGATCCAATTGCTCAGAGGACATCAATGGTATAGTAGCGTAGCAGACCTTAGTGGTCCAGTATCCCAACGAACCTCAGTGATTAATCAGGCGTGATTCCCACAACATTACAAAACAATTCATCTTTATGACTATTAATATTACTCTCTATACTTTGAGTTATACCTGATGTGATTTGTCTTCACTTTGCGGTCTTTTATTGTGGTTTGGGGTCCCTACTTAGTATCTTGTTACTCACCCTTTCACGGGCTTCACCTGTATGTGTTGTGTCTCGTGCAGTTGATCGATGCTTCAATGAATACCTTAGTGGTCTGGTACCAGGTGGTTCTCAGTGGGACAAGACAAGTAGTTATACTTCTATAGCTATAGGTAGCTACCCGTCACCTAACCATTAGGTAGGGTCTCGAGTGGACAGATTGTGGCAGCTGTACTTTCCTTTGTGGTTTTGGGATTGTAGTTTGGCCCCTTTTGTACATTTTGTTTATATTGTACTCTTAATAGTTCTCTTAGTGATTGTTTTGTTTTACTTGATGTTTACTTTCTGTAGTTTTATATTTGTGCATGTGTACAGGTTTAAAAGCAATGACTTACCTTTTTGGGATATGCCTACTCGGTGCTAGTCGCCAGCCCCTAGCCTATAGATGGGGGGTTTGGGGTAGTAATGGCACGGGCCCTGGGGTATGGGTCATTAATTAAATTTTTAGTTTAAAAAGAATAAACAACCCCATTTTAAAAAAGAAGAACCTTTTTTCGAATAGGTACTGATTCTGGTTTCTTTGCATACCTGATGATTTTCTTAGTGTCCTTGTAGCCATTAGGGTGCCACTAGCACCCAATGATGTCCCATTCCCTAAGTGTATCCCCTTATCCTTTTATTCTACCTCTAAATTACACTAAACCTCATTATAATTCAAATATACCTCAAAATTAAAATGTAGGACTGAAATTAAAAGATCTTAGAACCATATAGTGGTCTAGTTCAGTATAGTTTGGGTGTTTGTTATAAATGATCGAACCATGGCCAGATATTGTATATGAAACATTTTTGTCTACTTAGTTTCAAATTAACCCAAATGATGACCATTTCATGGAATTAGTGAGAATAATAATATATGTTATTTTCACTCTTTATTATTATTTTTATATAAATTATGAAATAATAAAGAATTTATTCCATATAGTAATCTGTATTTGGATATATTTATCATAGATGTGAAATCTAAAAATGTTGGAGAATTATTCACTAGAAATAAATGTGTTGGTTGGTTATGAATGAAAAAATAGAGTACATATCCTATCACTATTTAAGAAGAGTGCATATAATTTAAAAAATCATGGATCCCACTAATAAGAATGATTAAATAGTTATAAGATCTTATAAAATAAGAAAATTTTCCCATGATTATCTTGGGAAAGTAAAAAGCTATAATAAATATCATGAAATCCCCTATAAAAATTATAAAATAATGAATAATGTGATTTAATATCACTTTATTATATAAAAGGTGTAGTAAGTGCTATTCTATAGAGATAATATTTGAACAAGTTGGTAAGTGGAAGATATGTTTACTAAACCACTAGGTACACCATTATTTAAAATGGAATAGTTAAATATTATAGCAAAACCACATCCAAAAACTTATATAGGTTTAGATGTAACCTTTATATCCATTAGTTTTAAATTGTAATAAATGAATAATTTTTATTTTTGGGATTTAGAAGAATATACTTTTCATTAATTAAAAATAAAGAAGAATAAAAGAATAAAATGTTGGGAGAATTTTTCATATTCATCCATCAACTAAAAATTGATAAAAAAGTATTTATATTAACTCTAAGACTACATAATTCATTTAAAATTCATGGAAAAATGGTGAGTGTAAAGTTAAAATTTATACCACTTGTTACTTTTGGTTTATTAATAATAGGATTATATATGATCTATATTGAGAATTTTTTTAAGAATAAAAATTTCACTAGGGGTATAAATTTAGGAGAGTATATAATTTTTTCTTATTGCATGGGAAATGGAGACATGATTTAGATTTGAAATAATAGGATGTTAGAGTTGTGAAAAGATAATTGTTTTTAATTAACAAGTGGTATAAATTTTAATATTATCACTCAATCTATTTTCACAAATTTAGAATGAATTAAGTAATCTTTGAGTTGATATAAGGCATTTTTTTATCAATTTTTAGTTGATGGATTAATAATAAAAATATAAAAGTTGAATAACAATTTCTAATAGTCCCAGGGGGATTGTTGGAACTCTAGGTATAACCAAATTAGGAGAGTTTTCACATCGTATTTATTAGAAATAGTTTCCTTAACAAATCCTAGATTATAGGTGGAAGTGATACATTTCATAGTAGTGAAAAAGATAATCATAAATAGTTTATTGTTGATTTTTGATTCACTAAAACTTTTCTATTTATCTGCTCAATAGATGTGACCTATTGGGTGAACGAGGTAAAAATACCTTTATCCATGCTCTTTGTTTTTTATTGTATTGGGTTAATTACTTCTTTGTGTGATTGAAAATTTCATTGTAACTTCAAATGAAAGGATAAGATCTATTTTAATGGGTTCAATGAAAATAAGTTACAATTAGGTTCATAGGATGTTTAATCTAGGAATGATTAATCATTTTTTGGTGTTGTATAAACTTTTATCATCATTGTACTATAATTGTTTTGTTTATTTTGGTAATTTAATGATATTTTCATAATTTCTTTGTTTATAGTTTTTAAAATTCATATTTTATCGATATTTTATGTCTTTAATGTTATTAAAATTAAATATATTTGATTTTTAATGACATTTAATTTAATTATAGTTTTTATAGTGTTTATGTTCTTTTTGGTCATCCTGGTAGACCACAAAATTATATTATTTCAAATCTTTCTTTTATTTTTAGTCCTAAAATTCAAATATGATTTTATATTACATCAATGGTGATTATAATAACTCATATGATTTTGAAAAATGTCATTTAAAAGATATATAGTGTGACTAATATTGAAAAACAATTCATGGTAAGAAATATTGGGTTTTGTTTGTTAACAAAGGCATTTGGAAATCCTTTAAAAGACTCATTTTATTGTTTGAAAATAATTATATAGGGCTTAATGATGTTTTTAGGATGTTGTAGTTGTTATATATATATATATATAAATCACACTCTTCGGATATGAATTATTCCACTGTAATTTCATTGGTTTTTCAGAAAAGTGGGTTAAAGTGATGCTGGTGACACATTGTGTTGATTCTGACCAAAATTTTTTATGAAGAACTTGGTAATTTTAATCAAGAGTTTTTTTAGATATCAACCAGACAATGGGGTTTCTTCATAAAACCGTGGTTTTTTAAAGAAAAAGTTTTTGAATGGCACTATGTCGGGCTATCCAACGTAAGATTCAAATCCCACCAGAATGGTTTTCCATGGTTTATGGAGAATATATATTTTTAATGATTTATTCTAGGATTATTATCACACAATAAATGATTAAAAAATATTGTGAATCTGTAAATTTTTATACAGGAGGAAACTACGTCAATTTTATTTCCAACACACTGTAGTGAGTTTTCATATATATATCATAAATACTAAAATGGTTTAAAATATATGATAATATTATTAAATTGATCATGGTATTCATTGGATCTAATGTTCAATGATATCTCACCATTTCTCAAAAAAATCAAATCATGGTTGTTGATATTTTATGATTTTATAGAATTTTAAATATATTGAAATTTGAATACATGGAGTAAAGTAAAGAAATATAATTAAACCTCATGGTATGAATTTAACTACAAATCTTTTTTAATGATAGGTTCCACGATATAAGGAGATGAAAATAACATTTAAAAAAATTTCCACTGATTATATGTCATGTTGTAAGAATAAAGGTTATATAGATATAATGAAAATAGAAAAAAAGGGTGATTGACAGAGTTATCAAGGGAGAGTAGAACTACTGACAAAATTTTATGAAGAATAAGTTGCTATTTTTGGAACTCATTAACATATATTTTCAAAGTAATAAAATGTAAAGGTAAACTTCATCTATATGATTAAGATAAATCTTATTTTTAAAAAAATAAATGTATAATATCATTTTTTGATTCATTGAGATCTATTCACTACCTTTTCATAATAATGAATCAAACATTTGGATGAGGGAGGTGAGATTTATAAGAGTCAGTGGTTGAAATACAAGATGTATAGAGAGTGAATTATAAACATGCATCAGTAAGGTATCTTAGTGGATATCAGAACATCAATATATAATAAATGAATTCTTATTGGATATAGCTTAGCATCAGTGAACCAAGTAAAAATATCATAATTATTATGTTTTTTACTACTTTCATAATTATATAGAAATAGGCAAGAGTTCCTTATAAACATGGGAAAAGATTATTGAAATAGTTAATTTTAACTTATATATAAATATTTACCCCATCTCTAGATCAAACCCATAGTGGGACAAACATATAGTAATGAAGCAAACAATTATTCTTCCAAGGTGTTTTATCTCCAAAGTTGATATGGAATAAATAATAAATTATAATGGAGATATAATCTCTAAAGGATATAACATTCAATTATAATTTAATTATATAAAACATTATTTTTTATATCTTGTAATGGATGTGTAAATGTATGTTAAACATGGAATTGTGGTAAATATGGAAAGTGGATACCTCATATATAGATATCCCAAGGAATTGTATACTGATTCCATGGACTCAATACTATAGGGTGAGTTCCTTAAAAAAATTATAAGATGTTGATATTTTATATATACTCAAATTACCTATGAGAGGAATTATTGAATATCTATGAAGGTGAAATAAATGCGAATGAGGCTAAACTACAGGTACTTTGACACAAAAAAATAATTCTGAGGATACACCCCACTAAAAAAATTGATGTATTATTTGATTATGTAAAAGTACTTCTAAGGTATATGTGTAGACTTAGAGAGACACACAATGATTTAAATATTTTAAATTAACAATTCAAATATTTTATCTTCACTTCAATCTAAAAGTTTCTGTTAAAGAGGGATGATACCCCAATATGGTATCATTTTATTATTTGAAATATATTATAATTTCATATAAGATAATGATGAATGAGTATGATCATATAAAATAGGATATATCAAGGTAAGTGGTATTTAATGTGATAAAAAATATAACCATGGAGGATGATTTATATGAAAAGGAAGTCAATGGGGTGATGACATTCCATTACTCATAATTGAAATCAGGAAAGGATTGTTTAAATTTATTTATACACTCACATACTTTTAATGTGGTATGGTTGAAAACCTTTCTACAAAGTGCCCCATTAAATTATGAGACAAAAAAGATGACACCCCACTAATGAATAAATCCTATAGGTATGTGAGAGGAAGGATATGAACTAATTTTAATTTATTTTAAAATTTGAAAATTCTTTTAGAAGAATATGTTGGATTTTATGAATCAGATGTTACGGATAATATGGAACTAAGATACCTCATTGAAGAAGTTATTTTGGATATCATTTATAAACCACATTTTCAATAAGAAGTTTAAGGTAAAGAAGATTAGGTTTGAATTTGAGGATGCACTTGAAGAGATAAATGTTTGAAGAGAAAATAAGAATAAATCAAATGGATTAGTATGTGAATCTAAACTATATATACAAATAAGAAAGTGAAGAATTATGACTTAAAGGATGTGATTTAAATACTTAAATATAAAAATATATAGAACATAGAAAAAGATATTGATCTAAATTTTAAATTTAATTAATTGTACTGAATCATCTATGGTTTGCCTAATTTAATGAAGGAATAGCGAATCATAAATATTTATGTAAAATTTATTAAACATAGATAAAATCTCATCGATCAAAAAAGTTTTTTTATTATTGAAATGAAATTAGAATTCTAGATAATTTTTTGTATTTTATAAGGTAAAATAAATGCATATATATCCTTTAGTGAATCCTGAAAATTGTTTAAAATAATAACTATTACATCATAAAGAGAAGGTATAGTGGGGACATGATACTAAATGAAATCCTATCTTGTTTGAATAAAAGAAATGATATACGACTCAACAGAAAAACGTTTATTTGTATGAGACCTAGCGAGCCATTATTCTATTGAAGAGAAAACTGATTATGAATCCTCAAATTCAGTTTTATTGTTATAGAATGATTAGACACTCTCAAAATGTGTGATTAATAGTGAACAGTTATTCCATAACACATGATAACAAATACATATGGGAATAATTGAAAAAATTCATTATATATCAAATGTATATTGTTTTTAGGGTGATGGTAATGTGAAAAAATCCATGTATTTCTTATCAAAAAATAAAATGGTTGAGAAAATTGAAATTTAATTCAGTGATAACCAATAGAACTTGGAGAAATGTATCATTTTGAAAATTTAAAAGAGTTCTACTAATATTTTGGATGAGAAGGATCCATCACATCTATAAAAATATTGTGATTATCAACCACAAACAACTATAAATCTAGAAAAATATTAAAAAAAAGTGTATAAGAAGGATATAGTGGAGGATATTTATTTAAAGTTAATGGATCAATCTAAATATTAGATTTGGATAGTTTATGTACTTATCACTTTAGGGGAAATAAGAATATTTCATATAATTTCAAGTAAAATAAAGAATGGGTCCAAATTTTTGGAATTTATGAAGGCTTAAATATTGTTATATTAATAAAATAAAAATAATTACAAGTAATTATATCAACAAGATGAATTCCTTAATAATGTAAGATATTAATTTGAATATTTTAATTATCATTAAATTTTTCAACTTAGGAAATTCCCATAAATTTACTAAGAAGTTGTGTACTGTAAAGGGAAAGGATGGTGAAATTTTGATGTAATAAAATTATATGAATGGAAATATCTATCATATACATGTAAAATAAACATATTATTTCTTACCAATGAGGATAAAAATAAATTGTTGCAAAAACATAGTGTTCACATAATCAAAAAAGGATTGTAAGACTTAGTGAAGCATAATGGTTCCTGGGTGTTTCTAGGCACAGATGTCATCATACTCAAAAATGTGATATTTTTCAAAAAGGATTGTTTATTCTCAATACTTATAATTAGAATAATAATATGTGAATAAATGTTGCTTGAATTGGTACACATGAATGTTTGTGGACTGATTACACCAAAATATATTTATAGAAGAAGGTAATATGTACTATTTATTGATAACTATAAAATGGTGGAGAGGGTAATTATGGTTACTCATAAATATGAGGTTTTTAAGTATATTAATATTTATCATAATTTTTCATTGATGTTAATTGGGAATAAAAATATGAAATTAAAAAACCAATAATATAAAAAGTCTCAAATTGACATGTAGAATATTATATTGATAATTAAATTATACAGAACTTTGTTTTAATGGTAGGAAACAATTATAATAATAGATTTATTTAGTGGATAAACTATAAAATACAAAATATTGTCAACATAATTCTTATTGAAAAAGTAATACATAAATTTAAAAGTAATCAATATTAACTGTAGTCTAAATTAAAAATATATCTTTTTTATATCCCATGGAAGATATTAACCATTTGAGATGTTTTATATAATGAAAACAATAATAAAATATTTTTGAATTTATAAAAGTAAATATTTCATTCCAATCATTGTGTAAATCCATTGGATGTTTGAATATTATGGTTATGGAGGTATTTTTCTTAGTTATTCTTCAAAAGTAATTGCCTATAAATGTTATAAAAAATTAGTTGTAAAAATAATTGTAATTTAATAAGCCACAATAGTGAAAATTTAGAAGAATATCAATAAAATAGAAATAATTTTTATGATGAACAAGGTATTTAATTGAGGAGATTTATTGGATTGAAAAAAATTTATGAGTATTTTGATCCAATTAATAATGATAATAATGCTATAATGAGTTTTATATTGTTAGTAAATTCAATGATTAGTTCTAAATATGAGTTTGATTTTATTATCATGTAACACCAAATTAATTATTTTTTAAATTTTATTAATAGTATAGGGTATACCCTAGGTCATATTTCAAGTATATTTGACTTTTTAAAATGAACTATTTCAAATAGTTTTTTAAAACTACTAAAAGTGGGGGAGGAGATTTTGAAAAATTATTGAAGTAAAAGAGAGAAAAAAACTAAACCAAAGTGTATGTTTTTTACAATTAAAAATAATGTTTGGTAGGGTTATACAAAAGTGATAATTTAAAGGTTTATAATCATCATTAAAATTTATTTTCTCCCTTAAATTAAATAGATTCAGAACACTTACTTGGTTTAGGTTTAATCGATATTTCAATTACGCTTTTATTAATTCAATCGATGAAATTAGATTCAAACCTTGGTATAACTATAATTTTACTATATTATAGATCATTTGAGAAGTCAAAAGGACTCAAAGACACTTGAAAATATTTTTCTAATGAGAAATTAAAGTACTATTATATTATCAAATTGGAACATAACAATTTACTGACTTAAAAATCACAAATAAATCTATTAGGAAAAATAGTGAATTTATATTGAAGTATTGAATGATAGTGATGAAATTATAACTATATCAAAATATAAATAAAATTAATGTTTTTAAAAAATAAAATAAACTAAACCAGTGGACACAAGAATTTTCTAAATTCCCTTTGTAAATGTATTTCTCTCTTAGAATGTTTACCCATTATTTAACTTACCATCGAGAGGAGGTAGAAACTTTTATAGAACTCAACTTTCATCCTTGCTCTTGATATGATGATAAGGAGATATAAAATGTATAGTAATATGATTTTATTAATTTATATCTCCAAAATGGAAAAGTTTCACTCCCTTTTCTTAATATACAAATGATGTGCTCATGATTCCAATTTAGAGGCACTGGAAAGTGGTTTTGGAACCCCGTTTTAATAATAAAATTTATAAACTATATTTGGGATATGATATAATATTATATATTATTTGAAAACTAATTCCCCCCCAATATTTTACATTTGAACTCCAAATTTGGCATCAATTAGAGTTATATAACTCAAACTATGTCCATATTACATAAGTGACCTCGAGAGTGTGTGATTAGCCAATTAAAACACATATTTGGATTACATTTTAAAGGTATTAAATGTTAATTTTTGATCTTATGGGTCTGAGTTAGTGGATTTTAATTGTGAACATCAATTCTCATCATATGTGCACTTCATGCCAAATATACACCAATCTAGGCCCAATGTTTCATCTGATTTCAAAGAATGTAATTATACATATTTTAATTATATATTTTTGTAAATGTATATAAACTTAAATATGAACATTTTTCATTCAGGGATCAAGGGAGGGTTCGTAAAGGATGATGAGGATTTTTGGCGAAGAAAGGAAACAATTCTGGAGAAGGCGGATTGGATATCATCCCACTGATCGGACTGTGGGGACCACAATACAAGCCCAATGAAGCCCAAATTTATGTAAGTATAGAATACATATAGGGGAAAAAATCATTCTTCTGGAGATAGTGCTAATTCGTCTTACATGGTGGTGATTAAGGCGGCCCAAATTGAAGATGCAATTCTTGGCCAGATTCTGTGGCCCAGAGAAACAGCCCACTATTTATATCATATCTCTCTAACGGATTATTTTGGGATGAAATTTTTCAGGATGTTAGGGGACGTCCGGGGATTCATTTAAGTATTCTAGGGACAACTCCAATTCGGCCTTCTAGATGGTGATTTGGGCACTTTTGTTCGGTGTAGAAAGCTGGCTCCCACTTCGAGGCAAGAGTTGAAAAGTCTCTTATGCATTAAATGTCCAACCACCTTTCTCCAAAAAAATTAATTAAAGGAACATGGGATGATGGTATCTTGACCAAAGGCTTTCAAAATGCCTATTTCATGTAGTAGGGATGGAGGATATTAGGATCTTGGTGCTTTCTTTTCATTGTAATGTTATTATGCCAATTTGCCTTTGTAATGTTCTTCCTTCTCATGTAAGTTGTTCGAATCACCTTAGTCTTAAATAAAAGTTCTTCTTATTCTCTTATTATGTTCTTATTCACATCACATTGATACTGTTGCCTCAAGGTGTGAAATTTTTCACACCAAACCTTGTGATTTTGTTCACACAACGGTGGAGTGATCGTTATTTTTGTTGTTTTTACTTTTTCAATTCCACCCTCATAAGTCTACTTTCCGCTTCCGTTGAGAACTTGTCATCAATGGAGGGAAATCTCTTTTATGGGATGATCCTAGGGAGTAGCAAGGGGCTGGATTGAATGTTATTTTTCACTTCCAAAATGTTATTAATTTCTTTTAATTGAGTTTCTTTCATTCAATGATTTTTATTCTTCCTCTTCTTTATTGAATTTATTCACCCCACTTTCATGTGCTAATTACATCCTTTACCTTGGAGTGCTCATGAAAATGATCCTACAAGTGTATAGGTGATTATCATGTCTTTTGAAGGTTTTAAATCAGTAAGTGATAAGGTTATTTGAATTCATTGCATGAATCCTTCTCGAGTTAATGAAATTAAAATCGTAAAAAAAGGAATTCATTTAATCCACCCCGAGCAATAACCTAGGATCAACTCATTTTCTCATAATTTGAATTCGCATAGATCCTTTAGTGCTCTTTCAAAACAATCTAAAATCAACCCAATTTGTCCACTTCATAGCCAAAAATCCATCTCTTTTTGTTGAGTGTCTAAAGGTTCTTCTTAGGTCTCTGAGGATTCGACAACCCAAGCTACACTACAAGCGATCGCTTGACCCTTAAAACTTTGGTAAATTTGGGCGAAACCAAATTTTGGCGCCATTTCCGGGGACCAAGTAAGTTCCATAGACAAAAAACTTCTTTCCTCACCCCCATTATTCTATTCTCACCCAAGATCTCTTATCTTTTCCCTTTCTCACTTTTTTTCTTTTGGCGCATGTCCGCCTTCACCCGTGATAACTCAAACAGACTAGTTAGGGTGGAAAGTAATAGGATAGGGGAGTAAAGTACATCATTGGATCCTAATCTTCCTAATACCATAGAGTTAAAGATTGTGTCAATTTCAATGGAGGGTCTTCAGAGAAACCAACTCATAAACCCGAGCGGGAACCAAAATGGAAATCCAAATGAGGCAACCCCAAATTTGGGGAATGCAGTCGATCAAACCATGAATTTACACCTACCTAGACCAATGCACCCTCTTGCATTAGCCATGCTACCCTAGGAGATTCCCACTATGTTTTTAAACCTCGTGTCCTAAACCACCTTCCAACTTTCCATGGGATGGAGTCCGAAATGCCTTACCTTCATGTCAAGGAGTTCAATGATATTGTTGAAACCATGTGCTCACCACATCAACTTGAGTCAGCTAAGATGAGGCTCTTTCCTTTCTCACTTAAGGATCAAGAAAAGAAATGGTTAAATAATCTAAGATCTTCATCAATCCACACTTGGAACCAACTGCAAAGAGAATTTTACAAAAAATACTTCCCCCATCACAAAACCATTGCACTAAAAAAGGGCATCCAACTTTTTTTTGAAAAAGAGGGCGAGTCATTTTATGAAACATTGGAGAGGTTCAAAGACACCCTAAACATGGATCCACACCATGGTTTTTCTATTCCTGAATAAGTAAGAATTTTCTATGAATGTTTGGGCCTGGGGAACAAACAATTCATTGACATGATGTGTAATGGGACCTTTAAAAACAAATCCCCAAATGATGCTTACGAGTATCTAGAAATCTTTGCTGAACAAAACCAAACATGGGGAACATCACCTTATTCTGCAAAGCCTCAAAGAACTG
The DNA here is from genome assembly GCA_963277665.1 of Viscum album. Lineage (NCBI taxonomy): Eukaryota > Viridiplantae > Streptophyta > Magnoliopsida > Santalales > Viscaceae > Viscum > Viscum album. The sequence goes on from OY728140.1 coordinate 501,130,088, forward strand.
CTGGAATGCATACACTTAGAGAAGAGGAAAATCTTAGGGTGAAACTTGCAGCACTCTCTAGGAAGGTTGATGAGATAGACCATATGAAAATCAATGAAATCCAAAATGTAGACCCTGTTTGCACAATCTGTGATAAACATGACCACAAAACAGACAACTACCCAACCATTCCATCCATCAAGGATGTTCTTTTAGGAGGACCACCTACTGAAGTCAATGCCCTAAACTTTCAAAAGCCTCAATACCCAGACACATTAAACCCAAGGTATAATGACCACCCAGGCTTCCGATGGAAAGATAACCAACAACCTAGCCAACCACAAGGACCAAACCCCTACCCTACACAAAATTTTCAAAACCATAACCAATTCCAACCACAACCAGTACAATACCAACATCCTCCAGTCTAATACCAATAACCCATACAACAACCAAAGTATCCCCCTGGGATAACCCAACCAACACATACCCCTTCCCAATCTGTCCCTCTCCCAATCCTTGAACAACTGTGAAAACAAATGGAAAGGATGAACTCAGAAGTCTCTTCCCTGAAACAAGAACTTCAAACCATCAAAAATGGAAAGGCACCCATGCCCACACAGGCCATTCCACAACAAACATCAAGGGGGAGACAAGTTTCACCCAAACAACTCATGAACAACTAAAGGCTGTGGCAGTTTTGAGAAGTGGGAAATCAATTGAGAAACCTGAGAAAATAGTTCAAAACCCACCTGAAGATTCAAAATCTAATGAAAATTCAAATTAAACACATGAAAAAACTAAATATATTAATAAAAATGTTAATGAAACAACTCTTCAGAAAACAACCCCACAACCTGCCCCATTTCCTCAACGCATGAGGGGGAAAACCGATCCTGAATTGAGTGAAACATTGAGGGAAATATTCTCACAAGTAAAGTTGAACACTCCACACCTCAATGCCATTAAAACCATTCCTACATACTCAAAATACCTTAAGGAACTCTGTACATTTAAACGGAAATTCTCACATAAGAACCAAGTCTTTATGGCAGTAAATGTTAGCACAACAATCCAAGGAACCCTTCCTCCAAAGATGAAAGACCCAGGATGCCCTTACATAAATGATGAACTAGGAGAGAAAAAAGTTTTCAAATCCTTGTGTGATCTAGGAGCCAGTGTGAACCTCATTCCTTATGCTATGTATTATCAATTAGGGCTCGAAGAACTCCAACCCACATCTGTCACTCTTCAACTTGCTGATCGTAGTATTCGAGTTCCAAAGGGGATCTTAAAGGATGTTTTGGTGAAAGTTGAAAATTTCATTTACCCAGCTGACTTCATTGTTCTAGACAATCACCCAAGCTTAGGTCCTAGGGATGAAACCCCAATCATCATTGGTCGTCCCTTCCTTGCAATAATGAACTCTGTTATCCGAGTCCAAAATGGGAACATGACCATCACCTTTGGAAACATGAGTCTAGACTTGAACATATACAATGAAAACTCTCAAATTGGGGATGATTAAGAGATCCATGAGGTTAATTGGATAGGTATTGTTGATAGTGAACTCAAGGAACATCAAGGAATTACCGAAGGATGTTTAAGTCAAGAAGAGATTGATTTTCTTTGTTCACATGAGGGAAATTTGTCTCCTTGTCTTGACTCTCTTTCAGATTGCTCTATTGATGATTTTCTAGAATCACCAATCAATGATACCATGGGTGAAATCAATAACATCGAGTCCATACCCATTCATGAAACTACTCTAGCTAATTTATTGGATGAAAATTCTTTTCACAAGGAACCAATTTTGTCAAGAAATCTGAACAAAGAAACTGAGTTCAATACAAAGTCTCATCCTTTCTTGGAAATTGATAACCAATCTGATCTTGAATTTATGGTTTTACCTTCATCACTCAAGTATGCATTCTTAGGGGACAATCAATCCTTTCTGGTTGTCATTTCTTCTTCTCTTGAATCCAATCATGAGAGGATGCTTCAAGATGTCCTTAGGAGACACAAGAAATCCATTAGATGGACCTTATCAGATATTCCTGGGATTAGCCCACTTATCGGGACTCATAGAATTGTTCTAGAATTCGATTCAAAGCCATGTCGTCAACCTCAGCGGCGACTCAATCCTAATCTCAAGGAAGTAGTGAGAAAAGAACTTTTGAAATTGTTAAAAGCTGTTATCATCTATCATATAGCTGAGAGTGAGTGGGTTATCCCAATCCATGTGGTTCTAAAGAAGGCTGGAATCACAGTAATAACCAATAATGATGGAGATATGCTTCCAAAAAGGGTTAGTAGTGGATGGAGAGTCTATATTGACTATAGGAAGATCAACTCTTATACCAAGAAAGACCATTTCCCCTTAACCTTTATAGATCAAGTCCTCAAGTGAGTGGCGGGTCATCAATTCTACTGCTTCCTAGATGGATTCTCAAGGTATAATCAAATCGAAGTCTCCTTAGAGGATCAAGGAAAAACAACCTTCACTTTTCCATTCGACACTTTTGCCTTCAAGCGCATGCCCTTTGGGTTATGTAATGCCCCTGGTACCTTCCAGCGGTGCATGATGGGAATCTTCTCGGACATGGTGGGGGATTGTTTAGAGGTCTTCATGGATGATTTCTCCATCTTTGGGGATACTTTTGAGGGATGACTTCTAAATTTTGAAAAGGTTTTTTCAAGGTGTGAGGATAAGAATATCATACTAAATTGGGAAAAATTCCATTTCATGGTAAGGGAAGGACATGTTCTAGGTCATCTAGTATCTGGTAGAGGTATTGAAGTTGATAAAGCTAAGGTTGGCATCATTCGTCACCTTCCCTCTCCTAAAACTGTTAAGGAAGTGAGGTCCTTCTTAGGACATGCTGGTTTTTATAGAAGGTTCATTAGGAATTTCAGCTCTATTTCTCGACCACTTTGTGCTCTATTGGTAAAATATGCTCCATTTTTATGGACAGAAAGCTATGAGGAATCATTCTCTACACTCAAGTCAACTCTTATATCTCCACCTATCATGTAACCTCCAAATTGGAAACTTCCTTTCGAGCTCATGTGTGATGCAAGTGACTTCACTGTAGGAGTAGTCTTAGGACAACAGTCTGAGAAAACTCCACGTGTCATTTCTTATGCAAGAAAATCTTTAAATGATGCACAAATAAACTACACCACCATTGAGAAATATTTGCTTGTTGTTGTCTTTACTTTAGAGAAATTGAGGTCTTATCTCTTAGGATCACCCATCATTGTCTTCACTGACCATTCAGCCCTAAAATACCTTTTCCAAAAACAAGATGCCAAGGCTATATTGATTAGGTGGTTCCTTCTTCTTCAAGAGTTCTATTTAACCATTAAGGATAAAAAAGGGTGTTGAAAATGTTGTAGCTAATCACCTCTCTAGGATGGAATTCAAAGACAACTCACACCACCTCTCTATGTCTGATTCATTTCCTGATGAGCACCTCTATTCAGTGAGTGATTGCCCTTGGTATGCTGACATAGAAAACCATTTGGTGATGGGTGAAATTACAAAATTCATGGGGACCCAAGATAAGAGGAAATTCCTTTCTATTTTCAGACACTATGTGTTTGATGATCCTTACCTCTTCAAGTTCTGTCCTGATCAAATCATCAGGAGATGTGTTCCTGATTCTGAGCAAGAGTTTATTCTAAAATTTTGTCATGGAGAGGCTTGTGGAGGCCACTTTTCTACAAAGAAAACCACTGCAAAGGTCCTCCAAAGTGGTTTATACTGGCCAAACCTCACTAAGGATTCCTTCCAATACTGCAAAAGTTTTCCTCAATTTCAGCAATTAGGATCCATTTCCAAAAGAAATCAAATGCCCCTCACTCCCATTCTGGTCATTTAAATCTTTGATTGTTGGGGAATTGATTTCATGGGACCCTTTCCAAACTCTAAGGGATACCTATACATCCTCTTATCTGTTGATTACATCTCAAAATGAGTTGAGGTCATTCCCACAAAGACTAATGATCATCAATTTGTGATCTGATTCCTAAAAGAGCATATCTTTTCTAGATTTGGAATTCCGAGGGCTATAATCAGTGATTGTGGAACCCATTTCTCTAATAGACCATTCTCTTCACTCATGTCTAAGTATGGAATTTCTCATAAAGTTTCCACTGCGTACCATCCTCAAACCAATGGTCAATCTGAGTTAGAAAATAGGGAGATTAAGCAAATTCTTGAAAAAACTGTCAACCCCTCTAGGAAAGATTGGTCTGAGAAACTCTTGGATGATCTTTGGGCATATCGTAAAACATTCAAAACCATCCTAGGAATGTCACCATATAGGTTGGTTTATGGAAAATCATTCCATTTACCTATTTAAATTGAGCATAAGGCATTTTGGGCAATCAAAAAAATGAATTTCGACATTTCTTTAGCCGAAGAAAAGAGGAAGTTAGATCTTAATGAACTTGAGGAACTTAGGATGGAGGCTTATGAAAATTCCAGGATAAATAATGCTAGAGTTCAAGCCTTCCAATCTAGGAATATCAAAGTCAAACAATTTGAACTGGGAAAACATGTGCTCTTGTATAGTTCAAAACTTCATTTACACCCAGAAAAGTGAAGGTCTAGATGGTCAGGTCCATTCATAGTGCATCATGTGTACCCCCATGGGGCAGTAGAGATTCAGGATCCCACAAGTGGTAATATTTTTAAGGTCAATGGTCATAGGTTAAAACCATTCATTGAATCATTCAATAAACAGGAAATACAGGTAGAGTTAATAGAGCCAACCTATGAACCAGAAAAAAATTGATAGATTTAGGATCCATGTCGGGCTAACGACGTTAAACAAAAGCGCTGCACAGGAGGCAACCCATGGTCTTCATGTTTCTAATCTTTGTGAATCATTTTTTCCTTCTTCTTCATTTTTTAATTTAAAAAAAATATATAGACTGTTGACCTGTTCTTCTTTTATGAGTAAGGATGAGTATGAAAGGGGATCACTATATTCATCTGTGTCACGCGGTGTGATCCCTGAGTAATAACTTACCCAGAAAATATAAAGAAGACAATGTATCATCCGTTTATTTTATTTTATTTTATATTTTTGTAGGTATTTAAAAAAAGATTGTTGACCTGTTCTTCTTTTATGAGTAAAGATGGGTATGAAAGGGGAGCACCGTATTCATCCGTGTCACGCAGTGTGATCCCTGAGTAATACCTTACCCAGAAATTTAAGAGAAGATAATGTATCATCAGTTTATGTTATTTGTACCTTTTTTAGGCTAAAAAAATACAAATATATATATATATATATATTAAAAAAAATTAAAGGCATGTCATAGGTCATTGGGAAAAGCTGGTCCCAACCGTCCAAGCCATTGGGAGATAAACCATAACTAAAGGGAGACATGGGAATGCATTTTCAATATCAACCACCAGGTGACTTCATTCCATAATTTTCATTTTCAATGTCTTCGTTGAACTTCTATCCTGCCCCTTCTATATTTCAATTCTTTAAACACTGGGGACAATGTTATTCCAAGTTGGGGGGAGATGAAAATTTGTGGAAGGAAAAATGTCATTAACCTTGAACATGATAACACACATTCCAAACTCTGAAATTGGATATCAAATAATTTTGCATGCCTTGATTCTGATTTTAATGCAAGTTTATGTTCATGTGCATAGATATTGGAAAGTGCGGTTGTCCGATGTGATTTTTCACTGTTATATTTTCATCCATTTAATAAAAAAACACAATGCACGTCCTCTAGATTATGGGTTTTTAGTTTGATTTCTTGGGGACCCATAATAAATAGCATATGATTGGCGATCATTTTAATTTTAACATGAGTATTCAAAAAAAATCAATTTCACGTTGAGCAATAAATTGACCTAATATGTGGCTTTCGGCACTTGGGGATCGTGACTCCATAGTTGAAATGATCAATTGCAATTTTAATCAATTGCACATCCTCTATTTATGGTAATTTGAAATTGTTTTTGATTGAGTTAACTCAAGATGATTCCCGAGTATGTGAGATTCACTTGGTGCCCTAAAGTCTTTGAGCTTGGGAGTCATCGGCAAAGTCTTGCTATATGGGTTGACTCGATTGAGTTCAATTTCAATTACCATGGAAAAATTGCAAAAAAAAAACAAAAAAAAAAGAAAATAAAAAAATGAGTACTCATCTTATTATTAATTTTTTATTGCTCCAAGCGCTTCCATATTTTCTCCTTCGAATGGAAATGAACCCCCATGTCTATTGTGATGCACAACACTTCATCATGCTTAATTGAATTTGGATGAAATATGGAAATGAATTTGAACAAAGTAATGGGCTTGGGATTGAGATATGCCTGTGGAAATAGTTTGTTTTAAATGATTTTGATGGGTTTCATAATTGTTTGGTATGTGATCTTTGGGTGAGAAATGTGTATTAAAATGTTTTTGGAAATGGTCATTTGAATTTCATTTTTGTGAGATATATTTTGCTCGGTACTAGCAAAACTCAAGTTGGGGGGTGTGATTAGCCAATAAAAACACATATTTTGATTGCATTTTAAGGGTATTAAATGTTCATTTTTGATCTTATGGGCCCGAGTTAGTGGATTTTAATTTTGAACATCAATTCTCATCATTTGTGAAATTCATGCCTAATATACACCAATTTAGTCCCAATGTTTCATCTGATTTCAAAGAATGTAATTATCCATATTTTAATTTTATATTTTTGTACATGGATATAAACTGAAATATGAACATTTTTCATTCAGGGATCAATGGAGAATTCATAAAGGATAGTGAGGATTTTTGGGGAAGAAAGGAAACAATTCTGGAGAAGGCAGATCGGATATCATCCCACTGACCGAACTGTGGGGACCACAATATAAGCCCAATGAAGCCCAAAATTTATGTAAGGATAGAAGCCATATATGGGAACAAATAATTATTCTGGAGATAGTGATAATTCGTCTTAAATGGTGGTGATTAAGGTGGACCAAATTGAAGATGCAATTCTGGGCCAGATTCTGCGGCCCAAAAACACAGCTCACTATTTATATCATATCTCTTGAACGGATTATTATTTTGGGATGCAATTTTACAGTATGTTATGGAAAATCTGGGGCCTCATTTAGGTCTTCTAGGGCCCACTCCAATTCGGCCTTCTATATGGTGATTTCTGCACTTCTGTTCGGTGTAGAAAGCCGACTCCCACTTCGAGGCAAGAGTTGAAAAGTCCCTTATGCATTAAATGTCCACCGACCTTTCTCCAACAAAATTAATTAAAGGTACATGGGATGATGGTAGATCTACCAAAGGCTTCCAAAATTCCTATTTAATGCAGTAGGGATGGAGTATATGAGGATCTTGGTGCTTTCTTTTCATTGTAATGTTATTATGCCAATTTGCCTTTGTAATGTTCTTCCTTCTCATGTAAGTCGTTCGAATCACCTTAGTCTTCAATAAAAGTTCTTCTTATTCTCTTATTCTGTTCTTATTAATATCACATTAATACCATTGCCTCAAGGTGTGAAATTTTTCACACCAAACCTTGTGATTTTGTTCACACAATGGTGGAGTGATCGTTATTTTTGTTGTGTTTACTTCTTCAATTCCACCCTCATAAGTCTACTTTCTGCTTCCATTGAGAACTTGTCATCAATGGAGGGCTAGATCTTTTATGGGTTGATCCTAGGGAGTATCAAGGGGATGGATTGAATGTTATTTCTCACTCTATAAATGTTATTAATTTCTTTTAATTGATTTTCTTTCATTCAATGATTTTTATTCTTCCTCTTCTTTATTGAATTTATTCACCCCACTTTCATGTGCTAATTACATCCTTTACCTTGGAGTACTCATGAAAATGATCCTAAAAGTGTATAGGTGATTATATTGTGTTTTGAAGGTGTTTAATCAGTAAGTGATGAGGTTAGTTGAATTCATTGCATGAATCCTTCTCGAGTTAATGAAATTAAAATCGTACAAAAAGTAATTCATCCAATCCACCCCGAGAAATAACCTAGGATCAAATCATTTTCTCATAATTTGAATTCACATAGATCTTTTAATTCTCTTTCAAAAAAATCTAAAATCAACCCAAGTTGGCCACTTCATAGCCAAAAATCCATCTCTTTTTGTTGAGTGTCTAAAGGTTTATCTTAGGTCTCTGAGGATTCGACAACCCAAGCTACACTACAAGCGACCGCTTGACCCTTAAAACTTGGGTAAATTTGGGCGAAACCAAATTTTGGCGCCGTTGTCGGGGACCAAGTAAGTTTTGTAGACAAAAAACTTCTTTCCTCACCCCCATTCTTCTATTCTCACCCAAGATCTTTTATCTTTTCCATTTCTGGCTTTTTTTTTCTTTTGGCACATGTCCGCCTTCACCTGCGATAACTCAAATAGACTAGTTAGGGTGGAAAGTCATAGGATAGGGGAGTAAAGTACAACATTGGATCCTAATATTACTAATACCCTAGAGTTAAAGATTGAGTCAATTTAAATGGAGGGTCTTCAAAGAAACCAACTCATAAACCCGGGCGAGAACCAAAATGGAAATCCAAATGAGGCAGCCCCAAATTTGGGGAATGCAGTCGATCAAACCATGAATGACTACCTTACACCTACCTGGACCAATGAACCCTATTGAATTAAGCATGCTACCCTAGGAGATTACCAGTATGTCTTTAAACCTCATGTCCTAAATTAAATTGATTTAGAACATTTAATTGGTTTAGGTTTAATCGATATTTAAATTACGCTTTTTTTAATTCAATCGATGAACTTAGATTCAAACCTTGGTATAACTATCATTTTACTATATTATAGATCATTTGAGAAGTCAAAAGGACTCAAAGACACTTGAAAATATTTTTCTAATGAGAAATTAAAGTACTATTATATTATCTAATTGGAACATAACAATTTACCGACTTAAAAATCACAAATAAATCTGTTAGGAAAAATAGTGAATTTACATTGAAGTATTGAATGATAGTGATAAAATTAGAACTATATCAAAATATAAATAAAATTAATGTTTTTAAAAAATAAGATAAACTAAACCAGTGGACACAAGAATTTTCTAAATTCCCTTTGTAAATGTATTTCTCTCTTAGAATGTTTACCCATTATTTAACTTACCATCGAGAGGAGGCAGAAACTTTTATAGAACTCCCCTTTCATCCTTTCTCTTGATATGATGATAAGGAGATATAAAATGTATAGTAATATGTTTTTATTAATTTATATCTCCAAAATGGAAAAGTTTCACTCCCTTTTCTTAATATACAAATGATGTGCTCATGATTCCAATTTAGAGGCACTGGAAAGTGGTTTTGGAACCCCATTTTCATAATACAATTTATAAACTATATTTGGGATATGATATAATATTATATATTATTTGAAAACTAATTCCCCCCCACTATTTTACATTTGAACTCCAAATTTGGCATCAATTAGTGTTATATAACTCAAACTATGTCCATATTACATAAGTGACCTCGTGAGTGTGTGATTAGCCAATAAAAACACATATTTTTATTACATCTTATGGGTATTAAATGTTCATTTTTGATATTATGGGTCTGATGTAGAGACCTGAAGCTTGACGTACATTGAAATTACATTACTTTTGCAGAATACTTAGTACATAACAAAAACACACACACAAGGACCGTAATAGTTTAGTGTCTTTGGAAACTCGGAATATAATCTTCTAATCGTGGTGAAAGATCTTCAACATCTCCCATAAAGATATTCTTTTTTTTAAAAAACCAAAATCCTTTATTTATGTCCTGGGGAAAATAAAACATAAAAGGGTGAGCTCAAATGCTCAGTAAGGGTAAACAAAAGAAATATCAATCACATCATATTCATAAGAACATAACTTTTGGAAATCTTAACCTGCAAAAGAGGTCATAAATTCATAACATGGGGTAAATCATAGTAGTGAAATGTAATCCCAATAATCATAACATAAATCATGAAACTTTGTGGCATACACATATAATCATAGAGAATCATTTCTTCTTAGTTAAGACTCATTGCCAATACTATCTTAGTGGACAAAGTCCCTTTCTGAACCGAGTTCACTCCTCGTTTCAGTCCTGTTTCACTGATCCGGTATAACCTACCATTCCATCCATGTCTATCTCATGAGATATAAAATCTTTACCCAATGCATTGGAGGGAGATATAGGTCCCACCCATCTCATAATGATACCATTCTTATGTGTGCCACAAAATCATAAACCATACATCATAGCATAACCCATGTAATAAAAATGGGAATCCTAAACATCGTGACATCATAAAACAATTAATATAAGATAAAGGAATTCATAAAAATATTTCCATCACAACATAATCAAAACAATGTAATAATAGGGATAGAAACAGAACCCTATATTATCTTAGATGGAAAATAATTTTGATAAAACACTTGAACTCCATTCTTGAGGAAAATATACTTTCTGCTTCAAAAAAACACTTTTCCTTTCTTAACATGTCATACAATTATAAACTAAAAGATGTTGATTAAAAATAAACTTGAAAACTTGTAAAGGAAGCTTCTTGGAAATAATGTTTTAAAAATCCATTCATGCCGTATAAGTTAAAAAAACATTCTTCTCGTACTTTTTTCGAAAAAGTCAAAAAGTGACTCGTATGAAAAACGACAAAAGATTCCTTTCATATCTTTTACTAAAAACTCAAAGAAGGGTAAAATTGGATATAAACTATTGTATAAGGATATAAATATTACATATTGAGGAAACATGGATGTGGATGATAAAATACACCCCAGTAAATACCAAGGTATAAACAATCTCGGATAAAAATGAGATTGTGATATTTTCCCTTACCTTAGGTCCGATTTGCTTCATAAGTGTACGAACCTCCTGTATAATGATTTAAATAATGTCATTGACTTATTATAGAATCATATTCATTGTTATGATATCATATATGTAAATTAATGTTAAATTAGTGTTTTGTGTAAAATCATCTTATTTATCGTACGTGTTTGGACTTGTTGTTCTTGATGTTATTATTACATATATGATGATTTACTTACCTCCAAAATGTAAATCATGATTTATATGTCATATAAATTCATTATATATCCAGAATTTACAATCATTTATAATAGTACATTACATATGGAGGTAAGAAATGAAACGCACCATTCATGGAGACGGTAAGCCGTACGTACGCATGAACGCTACTTTCATTTCTATTTCTTATTTTAATGGAATTAAAACATAATGATACATAGGTATATTATAATTCCAGTATAATATAATATATAATATCATTAACCACATCCTTTATACATCCCACATAAGGTATTAACGAATCACATCACTTTGAGGGGGCGGTAGTCCGCACTTCCTCAAATGAGATTATCGTATTTACCGACTATGGAAACTGTAAAGGCTTGATATAATTGGGAAGTAAAGAAGAATAAAGAAATAATAAACATAATATATATTATATATAAATACAGTTCCATCATAATGGCCACCATGAGAGGCGGTAGGAGAAAATCGAACAATCATCGTTTCGTGAGGCGTTAGTTTGCCATCACAGAAAAATTATGTTCTTCATCCATTAGATGGAGGTGTGTGTAAGTGTAGTTCCAATCCTTCTCATAAAAACATCCTAGTATATTTAGTATATTTGTTTTGTTACAAAGTAAAGGATTAAAAAGAGTTTAGGGGTTGGAGAAGTAGAATAAAATAAAACAACTTAAGAGAAATTGATACCTTTAATTTTGGTAACTTCCTTTGGTTTGAACCAAAAGGACTTCTTGGAGAGTCTTATGCCTAATATAATGTTTCAAGGGGGAGGATAGGGATGTAGGGAACTTATTTGGGCAGAGTTTGGATGATCCAAAAGGCTTGAGAGGTGTGAGGAATTGCATAGAAGTGGTCTCCTTTTATAAGGGAGAGGAGGGGCTCTTTAGGAAAGTGTGAAATCATTATTTTATTATAAACTTATCTTCGGTTTCAAGAGGTCCAAAACACATTAATGTCGAAGATAAGATGACTCATATTAGAAATAAAATCATCCAATAGGAATTTGATAGGTTTTGGATGATATTTTAATCATTTTAATCTTATTTATTTAAATCATTTATTAATGAGGTAAATACTGCATCATTATTGTGTCATAAATAATTTAATTTATATGATGTATAAAAATTATAAACAAAATACCAACATGTAGGAAATCGTTTTATATTTCCAATGAATATTTATAGTCCAAAATATAATTTATATATCCCCTTATAAAAATTAATTACTAAACAATATTTGTTAATTCCAATTTTGTCTTTACATTAAATTAATTAATCTAATGTGTCATTGTCTTTCATAAGTGGCTCCATGGGGTCCCAAAATCAACCCAAGGATGCCCATGGTCAGCCAATACTCATCCAATAAGGTTAAGACAAGTGTCAAGGTAATTTTGAATTATTATAATATTCTTTTAACCTCGAATTACCCTATTTACCTTTAACCGTAGTAAATAAAAAATTACCGTAGTTACTATTCATAATATCAAAAAAAAATAAAAGTAACCTATTAACATAATTTGTACCCACTGATTACAAATATGGAATCCATTTTTCAAAATTCAAAACATAGAAGTTGCATTGATTAATTTAAAATTAATCCTGTTGTTAAGCAAACAGGTTTTAAAAGTTAAAACATTGCCAAAGATTGAATTTATTTAACCTACGAATTCAATGTAAAATCAAGGATAATGAAATACATTATATTATATGGTAAAAATATATTCTATTTATACTTTGAAACCATTCAATATTATTAGTTAACCACATAATTTATTACGATGAAAAAAGTTGTTTTTAATTAAAATATAGCGTGTTTTTACTATTCATTAAAATATGAAAGTTATCAGAATAATATGAAAAATTTATCCAAAGTAAATTTTTATATCTTGATTCTAAATAAGAATTTTATTTTTTCAAATTGAACTTATAAACTTGTCAAAAACTAGGTTTAATGTTGGTTTTCCATTAAAAGGCGGTAAAACTGCATTTTTTTAAAAATACTTATTTTACCTGAAAAATTTATTTTGTTCTCTTAACACGTTCTAGAAAATGTATAAGATGAATAATAATGTTATAAAATTCAAATTTCAGTTAATACTATTCATAACGGCTAGTTCATAATAATATTATAATAATATATCGTTGTTTAGTAAAACTCGTTATTGCGTACAACACACGCTATCGAGGAGGTCGCGATTGCGTGTAATGCAAGCCAAGTCAGGGTTGCGTGTTGTGCAAGAATACTTCGTTGTTTATTATAACAGAATCCAACCATATTTCATTTATACATTGAATATATATATATATATATATATATATATATAAACACGCTCAATGTTGCGTAGAATGACTATTATAAAACAACGTGAAATTGTGTGTAACACGATCCAAGAATAGCGTTGTGTATACTGCAAGCTAATACGGTGTTGCGTATAGTAAAATCTAAACTTGGTGTGGTGTATAATAGAAGACATCAATGAAATTAAAAGAATATTTTTCATAAAATCTCGGGGTGTTACATTCTACCCCCCTTAAAATAAATTTCACCCTCGAAATTCGTCGGGGTTATAAATGGTTTACTACTTGATAATTTCTTTAATAGAAACCCACATCGTAAAAAGGAATACCAAAAATTGGATTTAAAAACTAAAGTATGAAACGTAACCGTTACCCAAATTAACTCATCACTGGGTTTCCACGTAGGAGAACATAGGTGAAAATATGGATATGGAAGAAAAATCTAACCTTCAAGTTCTGATGGAGAGTGGTAGATAACATGGCTATGAAAATCCCAACAATCACAAAGCCATAAATTTGTGATGATCTAGGGTACCATCTGGTTCATCAGATATAAGAGCACTAGGACAACATTTTTGGTTTTTAAGATCATTTTCCTAAAGTTGACGAATTAAAAGAAATACTTACATGATTTTGGTACAATCTCACTGTTGTTCGTGAATTGAAAAATTTCCACCTCATATCATAAAGAAATGAAGTTGAATTTGCTATTCGTGAAGAATTAGCAGATAATGTGATAGAATGATGGGTCATTCCATCTGTTTCAAACAAAAGGTTAGCAAAAGTTATAAGTCCATCTTATGGTGAGATTAATCGTATATGGTTCCAAAAATGGACTTATACTTTATTTATCATACCTCTTAATAAAATAAAACTACTTTCTACTAACCAGGGACTTCCTATAGGCCAGTGGTAGGCGATAAATGCCAGTCGCACTTCGGTTGTGGGTTCTATTTCCACAGCATTGTCCGACGCGATGGGCTGTCGCCCGTCCGGAAGGTTGTCCTTTTTCTAAAACTACATTACTATATCATCCCATCCATAATATCGAAAAAAAAGTTTTATCCTTAAACAATACTAACTTATGTCCAACATAATCCATTCCAATCTTTAGGCTTATCTAAAATACTTCGGTCCAATCTCATAGTATAAAGAAAATGATTACATAACAATCATGTGAATGCCATCATTTATCCCCCATATATCATAAGATATATCTTGTTGGTCAAATTAAAAACATGTGAATACCTTAATCATGTATTCTCTTGAAGAATGAATACCCATTGAACCTTAGTGAAAACATGAATGCAGTCAAAAGTTAACTCTTTCCACATACGAAAATCCAAAAATTCTATATACTCAAACCATGATATAACCTTCTCCTTATATCAGTCATGAGCTCATGAATATGGTCAAACATTTCATTTTCTCGTTTTCCTTTCATTATGCGCATATCATCTTTTTTTCCAAAAATATCTCAATCACATTCTATGGTTACCGGTACCATTGAACACCACAATAGACCAATACATAAATATTCCAATATTCCACGATACTATATACAACATTATTTTGGAATCCCATTACATAAACACTTAATCATTCCACCACATTGTTGTCATATTCAACATCTCCAATAGTGATCGCATGTGACTTCCCTTTGTCCTTTGCCTTAAGTGGTTGCTCATGTCGATCATCACTAACCCTTGGATTAGGGCATTTATTTTCATAATGCCCCATTTCATTGCACCTAAAGCATTGAAGTGTTGTTGGTGCATTCTCTACAGTCTTTACTTTATTCACATCATTAGAAACCCTTTTTCCATTACTTCGACACTAAGCTGCTCGATGACCTTCTTTTCTACGCTTAAAAAATTTTCTAGTCCCTTTAAGACAATCTCCACCATGCTTCTTTCCACACTTTGAGCATAAGGAAACATTCATCTTCTTTTCACCATTATTCTGAGATTTCTCCTTGAACTCCATCTTTCGTTTCTTATCAAAACTATGAGATGGATAAGTAACACCAACTTCCATTTCTACCTTGATAGCACAATGAACAATTTCTTCATAGCTACTGAAGTCTCTTATAAATATTCTCTTCGAAGATTTGGTTTTAAGACACTAAAGAATCGATCAACTTTACTTTAAGGTTGGATGATAAATCCAGATGCATACCTTGCAAGCCTTGTAAAATTCGCTTCGTATGTACCAACGGATTCATCATCCTTTTGCTTTAGTTCAAGAAACTCCTTCTCCATCTTTGTTCGAAGAATATGAGGGATGTACTTTTTGAAAAATAAGTTCTTGAACTCGTCCCATTCCATGGACTCAATTTCATCTCTTGGCCTTGTATTTTTTATAAGATTCCACCATTGATCAGCATCACCTTCCAAACGATACACTGCTAAGATGACTTTATCATGTTCAGAACATTGAATAACTGAAAATATCTTTTCAGCAGTACTGCTCCATTGTTCAGAAACAAGTGGATCAGAAGACCCACTGAAAGAAGGTGGACGTTGCCTCATGATAGACTCAATAGAATATTGTTTCCTTCTCTGCTCATTTGGAATTCCAGAATGATTCATAGCTTGTGTAAGTATAGCAATAAGATTTTTCACTCCATCTCCCATAAAATTTGTTTGTTCAAGAGGACAATCATTGCATTGTCCATTACATTGATCAACACGGTTCCTTTGGGTTCCATCCATTGTCTAAAACCCAAAAAGAATATTGTGAGAGGTAAAAATCACGCTAGGGAAAAAAATATAATAAAGGGGGAGTAACTTCAATATCTAACATATTGGGCTACCGTAATTCTAGTACTATAACCTATACTTATACTTAACCTTAGGTACATCCCTAGACATACCTTAGAAATATCTCTAGGGATCTTACTAAAGTTCTCACATCCAAGTTTCCAAAGGTTGACTAAACCTTTCCTCTGATACCAACTATAGAGACCCAAAGATTGACGTACATTGAAATTGCATTACTTTTGCGGAATACATAGTACATAAAAAAACACACACACAAGGACCGTAATAGTTTAGCATCTTTGGAAACTCGGAATATAATCTTCTACTTGTGGTGAAAGATCTTCAATATCTCCCATAAAGATCTTCTTTTTTTTAAACCTAAATCCTTTCTTTATGTCCTGTGGAAAAGAAAACATAAAAGGGTGAGCTCAAATGCTTAGTAAGGGTAAAAAAAAGAAATATCAATCACATCATATTCATAACAACATAACTTTTGGAAATCTTAACCTGCAAAAGAGATCATAAATTCATAACATGGGGTAAATCATAGTAGTGAAATGTAATCCCAATAATCATAACTTAAATCATGAAGATTTGTGGAATACACACATAATCATAGAGAATCATTTCTTATTAGTCAAGACTCATTACCAAGACTATCTTAGTGGACAAAGTCCCTTTCTGAACCAAGTTCACTCCTCGTTTCAGTCCTGTTTCACTGAACTGGTATAACCTACCATTCCAGCCATGTCTATCTCATTAGATATAAAATCTTTACCCAATGTATTAGAGGGAGATATTGGTCCACCCCATCTCATAATGATACCATTCTTATGTGTTCCAAAAAATCATAAACCATACATCATAGCATAACCCATGTAATAAAAATGGGAATCTTAAACATCATGACATCATAAAACAATTAATATAAGATAAAGGAATTTATAAAAATATTTCCATCACAACATAATCAAAACAATGTAATAATAGGGATAGAAACAGAACCCTATATTATCTCAGATGGAAAATAATTTTGATAAAACACTTGAACTCCATTCTTGAGGAAAAAATACTTTCTACATCAAAAAAACTCTTTTCCTTTCTTAACATGTCATACAATTATAAACTAAAAGAAGTTGATTAAAAATAAACTTGAAAACTTGTAAAGGAAGCTTCTTGGAAATAATGTTTTAAAAATCCATTCATTCCGTATAAGTTAAAAAAACATTCTTCTTGTACTTTTGTCGGAAAAGTCAAAAAGTACCTCGTATGAAAAACGACAAAAGATTCCTTTCATATCTTTTACTAAAAACTCAACGAAGGGTAAAATTGGATATAAACTATTTTATAAGGATATAAATATTACATATTGAGGAAACATGGATGTGGATGATAAAATACACCCCAGTAAATACCAAAGTATAAACAATCTCGGATAAAAATGAGATTGTGATATTTTCTATTACCTTAGGTCCGATTTGCTTCGTAAGTGTCCGAACCTCCTGTATAATGATTTAAATAATGTCATTGACTTATTACAGAATCATATTCATTGTTATGATATCATATATGTAAATTAATGTTAAAGTAGTGTTTTGGGTAAAATCATCTTATTTATCGTATGTGTTTGGACTTGTTGTTCTTGATGTTATTATTACTTATATCATGATTTACTTACCTCCAAAATGTAAATCATGATTTATATATCATATAAATTCATTATATATCCATAATATACAAGAATTTATAATAGTACATAACATATGGAGGTAAGAAATGAAACGTACCGTTCATGGAGACGGAAAGCCGTACGTACGCATGAACGCTACTTTCATTTATATTTCTTATTTTAATGGAATTAAAACATAATTATACATAGGTATATTATAATTCCAGTATAATATCATATATAATATCATTAAACACATCCTTTATACATCCCACATAAGGTATTAACGAATCACATCACTTTGAGGGGGCGGTAGTCCGCACTTCCTCAAATGAGATTACCGTATTTACCGACTATGGAAACTGTAAAGGCTTGATATAATTGGGAAGTAAAGAAGAATAAAGAAATAATAAACAAAATATATATTATATATAAATGCAGTTCCATCATAATGGCCACCATGAGAGGCGGTAGGAGAAAATCGAACAATCATCATTTTGTGAGGTGTTAGTTTGCCATCACAGAAACATTATGTTCTTCATCCATTAGATGAAGGTGTGTGTAAGTGTAGTTCCAATACTTCTCATAACAACATCATAGTATATTTAGGATATTTGTGTTGTTAAAAAGGAAAGGATTAAATAGATTTTAGGGGTTGGATAAGTAGAATAAAAGAAAACAACTTAAGAGAAATTGTTACCTTTAATTTTGGTAACTTCCTTTGGTTTGAACCAAAAGGACTTCTTTGAGAGTCTTATGCCTAATGTAAGGTTTCAAGGGGGAGGAGAGGGATGTAGGGACCTTATTTTGGAAGAGTTTGGATGAGACAAAAGGCTTCATAGGTGTGAGGAATTGCATAGAAGTGGTCTCCTTTTATAAGGGAGAGGAGGGGCTCTTTAGGAAAGTGTGAAATCATTATTTTATTATAAACTTATCTTCGGTTTTAAGAGGTCAAAAACACATTAATGTTGAAGATAGGATGACTCATATTAGAAATAAAATCATCCAATAGGAATCAGACAGGTTTTGAATGATATTTTAATCAATTTAATCTTATTTATTTAAATCATTTATTAATGAGGTAAATACTGCATCATTATTGTGTCATAAATAATTTAATTTATATGATGTATAAAAATTATAAAAAAAATACCAACATGTAGGAAATAGTTTTATCTTTCCAATTAATATTTATAGTTTAAAATATAATTTATATATCCCCTTATAAAAATTAATTACTAAACAATATTTGTTAATTCTAATTTTGTCTTTACATTAAATTAATTAATCTAATGTGTCATTTTCTTTCATAAGTGGCTCCATGGGGTCCCTAAATCGACCCAAGGATGCCCATGGTCGGCCAATACACATCCAATAAGGTTAAGACAAGTGTCAAGGTAATTTTAAATTATTATAATATTCTTTTAACTTCGAATTACCCTATTTACCTTTAACCGTAGTAAATAAAAAATTACCGTAGTTACTATTCATAATATCAAAAAAAATAAAAGTAACCTATTAACATAATTTGGACCCACTGATTCCAAATATGGAATCCATTTTTCAAAATTAAAAACACAGAAGTTGCAGTAATTAATTTAAAATTAATCCCGTTGTTAAGCAAACAGGATTTAAAAGTTAAAACATTGCCAAAGATTGAATTTATTTAACCTACGAATTCAATGTAAAATCAAGGATAATGACATACATTATATTAAATGGTAAAAATATATTCTATTTATACTTTTAAACCATTCAATATTATTATTTAACCACATAATTTAATACGATGAAAAAAGTTGTTTTTAATTAAAATATAGCGTGTTTACTATTCATTAAAATATGAAAGTTATCAGAATAATATGAAAAATTTATCCAAAGTAAATTTTTATATCTTGATTCTAAAGAAGAATTTTATTTTGTCAAATTGAACTTATAAACTTGTCAAAAACTAGATTTAATGTGGGTGCTCCATTAAAAGGCGGTAAAACTGCATTTTTTGAAAAATACTTATTTTACCCGAAAAATTTATTTTGTTCTCTTAACACGTTCTAGAAAATGTATAAGATGAATAATAATGTTATAAAATTCAAATTTTAGTTAATACTATTCATAACGGCTAGTGCATAATAATATTATAATAATATATCGTTGTTTAGTAAAACCCGGTATTGCGTACAACACACGCTATCGAGGAAGGTCGTGATTGCGTGTAATGCAAGCCAAGTCAGGGTTGCGTGTTGTGCAAGAATCCTTCGTTGTTTCATATAACAGAATCAAACCATATTTCATTTATACATTGAATATATATATATATATATATATATATATATATTTATATAAACACACTCAATGTTGCGTAGAATGCCTATTATAAAACAAACGTGAAATTGTGTGTAACACGATCCAAGAATAGCGTTGCGTATACTGCAAGCTAATACGGTGTTTCGTATAGTAAAAGCTAAACTTGGTGTGGTGTATAATAGAAGACATCAATGAAATTAAAAGAATATTTTTCATAAAATCTCGGGGTGTTACATCTGAGTTAGTGGATTTTAATTTTGAACATCAATTCTCATCATTTATGCACTTCATGCCTAATATATACCAATTTATCCCCAATGTTTCATCTGATTTCAAAGAATGTAATTATCCATATTTTAATTTTATATTTTTGGAAATGGATATAAACTTAAATATGAACATTTTTCATTCAGGGATCAAGGGAGGATTCATAAAGGATGATGAGGATTTTTGGCGAAGAAAGGAAACAATTCTGGAGAAGGAAGATTGGATATCATCCCACTGATCGGACTGTGGGGACCACAATACAATCCCAATGAATCCCAAACTCTATGTAAGGATAGAAAACATATAGGGGAACATACCATTCTTCTAGAGCTAGTTCTAATTCGTCTTACATGGTGGTGATTAAGGCGGCCCAAATTGAAGATGCAATTCTGGGCCAGATTCTGCGGCCCAGAAAAACAGCCCACTATTTATATTATATCTCTTGAACGGATTATTATTTTGGGATGAAATTTTACAGGATGTTAGGGGACATCCGGGGATTAATTTGTGTATTCTAGGTACCACTCAAATTCTACCTTATAGATGGTTATTTTGTCTCTTCTCTTCGGTATAGAAAGCTGCATCCCACTTCGAGGCAAGAGTTGAAAAGTCTCTTATGCATTAAATGTCCACCCACCTTTCTCCAACAAAATTAATTAAAGGCACATGGGATGATGGTATCTCGACCGAAGTCTTCCAAAATGACTATTTAATGTAGTAGGGATGGAGGATATGAGGATCTTGGTGCTTTCTTTTCATTGTAATGTTATTATGCCAATTTGCCTTTGTAATGTTCTTCCTTCTCATTTAAGTTGTTCGAATCACCTTATTCTTCAATAAAAGTTCTTATTATTCTCTTATTCTGTTCTTATTCATATCAAATTGATACCGTTTCATCAAGGTGTGAAATTTTTCACACCAAACCTTGTGATTTTTTTCACACAATGGTGGAGTGATCGTTATTTTTGTTGTTTTTACTTCTTCAATTCCACCATCATAAGTCTACTTTCTGCTTCCGTTGAGAACTTGTCATCAATGGAGGGATAGCTCTTTTATGGGTTGATCCTAGGGAGTAGCAAGGGGCTGGATTGAATGTTATTTCTCACTCCCTAAATGTTATTAATTTCTTTAAATTGAGTTTCTTTCATTCAATGATTTTTATTCTTCCTCTTCCTTATTGAATTTATTCACCCCACTTTCATGTGATAATTACATCCTTTACCTTGGAGTGCTCGTGAAAATGATCCTACAAGTGTATAGGTGATTATCATGTGTTTTGAAGGTGTTTAATCAGTAAGTTATGAGGTTAGTTGAATTCATTGCATGAATCCTTCTCGAGTTAATGAAATTAAAATCGTAAAAAAATAAATTCATTCAATCCACCCCGAGCAATAACCTAGGATCAACTCATTTTCTCATAATTTGAATTCACATAGATCTTTTAGTGCTCTTTCAAAACAATCTAAAATCAACCCAATTTGGCCACTTCATAGCCAAAAATCCATCTCTTTTTCTTGAGTGTCTAAAGGTTCTTATTAGGTCTCTGAGGATTCGACAACCCAAGCTACACTACAACCGACCGCTTGACCCTTAAAACTTGGGTAAATTTGGGCGAAACCATTGTGAACATTAATGATTCTCTCCAATGAAGATACATTTTGGGTATCTAAGTAGACCAATTGGGATTCCAAATATTAGAGATAATCATAGACCACATAGAAATTCAATAATTCACTAATTTTATACCTAACGAAATAGATAAATTGGGTGAAATGTCAATTTTACTCCACACATGTGTTTGGGGTCTCATGTAGTTTTAGCCCGTTTTGCCCGAATTTAATCTTGGTCACATTAAATCACATCTCGTACCATGAAAGCATAAAAAAGTGAATATTTACTTTTAAATATTATTTTTTCATGAATTAAATTTAAAGTAAAAATTATTTTAATTTTTTTTAATTATAACCCACTCTTAATTAAAAATATTGGTATTAGGTGGAAATGAATTGTAAATTGCTACGCGATAAACCCCCGCACCTAATAACTTTCATTCATGAAAACATTCACATTTCAAAAATTATATAAAATTATAAATAAATGAATATATTTCTAAGTTGATAAATATTTGACATTAAAATAAAATTCAATTTATGGTAGTAATGTGAGAAAATAATGAACCACACAAAGTTGTGAAACTCATATGCATAGAATGAAATTCCCCATAATTTTTATCAGAAATAAATTCTTGGAGATACAAGATATTAATATTATAAAATAAATTATTGTGTCAATCTTTCCATTAAATCCCCATGTGCGTGTGTGGGAAACCCATTTCTAAATTTCATCCAATTTTTTTTCGTTAAATTTATGTCATTTTAACACATTTTGGATTATGTGGATGTTTTAAACTAAATGTTCCCTATACCCTTTGTAGTTAAATTTTAAAACCCACTAACTTAAGTATTATTATAAATAAAAACCTTTTGGTTTCATCTAATACATTGCGTTATATTATTATTATTGTTATTATTGGATTATTTTTAATTATTTTTGAATTTATTTGCAAACAAATACGAGGTATTCAACATAGGTTAATTTGGAATGATAATAAAATTGATAAGATAAGAAATGAATGTGTAGAAAAATTATTCTTCAAATGACACTAACATTAATATGAATTATATATACCTTAAAATAAGTGTAAAACATTTACATTTCATGGTTTTATGCAATGACATGTGGAGATATTATA
Source organism: Viscum album (assembly GCA_963277665.1). NCBI lineage: Eukaryota > Viridiplantae > Streptophyta > Magnoliopsida > Santalales > Viscaceae > Viscum > Viscum album. Next base: position 501,153,201 of record OY728140.1, read on the forward strand.
TTATTTTTTCTATAGAAAAAATCAAAAAGATAATGTCGATATCACTAAGTAAATATATGAAGAATTATATCACTAATAAAAAATAATTTTACTAAAATCACCCATCAATGTTAAATCCTTGTTAATACTCACACTTCATTAGTGAAATAAATTTTCATTAGTTATTAAACAAAGTGAAATTGAGAAATTTGACATGAATTTTTAATAAATTCAATAACTAAATATGAATTTAATGTGATTTTTCAAATATAAAAGTTATAAAAAGAAAAAAATAAAGAGAAATCATAAAAATAAAATTAAATAAGAAAAAAGTGACCAAAATAATAAAGATGAATGGAACATAAAAATACCATGGAAAAATTAAAATAGAGAGAAAAAATGAAAAATGATAAAATATTTACTTAACTTTTGAATGTATCCACCCCAAACCTATAATTAATAATATCTTCAATATAATTATAGAGAATGTGTAATGTAAGAGTTTAACCAAGTGGGATTCACTGGTATATGGATTCTTGGATGTGGATTTTCACCATTTATGAATATTGTATGGATTCATCCCATTTACTATGAATTTATATTGGGTTTCATTACTTTTAGCTTGAAAAAACCCAAGAGGATAGGAAAAAATGATAATGTATGGGTAAAACCAGTGTGAAAAAATATTATCCGAGAGTAACTTCATCCTTTCATTGCAATGGAGGACCCTCTGTCCAATGTGGATCAAATGATGAAGGATGAGATTCTCATGGTAAGCCTTGGTTCTTACCTTATAAATTTGGGACTTCACATATGAATCTATTTGTATTTCATGCAACTCGGTAATATAAAATTTCCTATGAGAACCCAAATAAGAATGATAATAACTTCATTATTTAATTTCACAATTATGATTGATTCTCTATTTTCATTAGGAGATAATAAATTTTTCCAAATACAATTCAAAATGGTGACATGCCAATAACATTATTAAAATAATTATTTTAATGCTATAATGATTCATTAAGTCCAAGACAATAATTTTCTTATTGGGTTGGATTTTTTGTTCAAAATTTTGTTTTATCTCTCTATTAAAAACCTATAATTTATAGTTGGTTAAGGGTGATAAGCATTTGAAACTCGATGCTCTATCCCCAATCAATGTAATAGTTCTTTAATTAAACCCTGGTCACTTATGGTATACCTAGGAATTTCAAACTTATAGAACATGTGGGTTCTAAAAATTCAAAAACTACCTTATAGTCCTTTGTTTATATAGCCCATGATTTTAACCATTTAGATATATAATACAATGTAAGAATAATGTAAAAGTTTCCAAATAGAGATGAAAATGTCCCATAAAGTTAATCCCCCATGTAAAGACCAGAATTTCTGTGGAAATTTTTTTCTTAAATACATGGGAATTTTATGAGAACGCGAAAACTGACGGCACGTGATTCTGAGGCCCGATATGCTCGAAATCAATTTCTGAAGTTTTGTTCGAGTACGTTCAGTAAACATATGAGGGGGTTTTATAAATTTTGAACCGGTGCTCAGAATTGAAATCTGAGGGCACCGTTGAACTCACATTGCCGGTATTCACTTAAGAAGACTTTCACCTCGACGACAGTTAGTCGAGAATGAAAGTTAGTTTTTGGGTTTTAATGAAAAATTAAATAAAAATAAAGTTGTAGCTTTATTTTTATTTTTTTTGGTTGAAGCCTCCATGTGGAAGTTGGATGTGGGGACCACCACACCTTAACCTCCCATGATAGGTTATGGTGGTGGGGCCCACCTGAACCTAACCTCCTCTTCAAGTTTAATATGGTGGGGACCACCTGAGGTTGAAACCTTTTGAACTCCCCTTTAAGTGGGGAGAAACCTCTTTAGCTCCCCACTTAATGGTGCCACCACCCCTCCACATTAATTCCTTTTGCCAAACTTATGAATTAATTAAGGGGATCCAAGTTAATTAATTATTCCATTTTGAATTTGTGCCAACAAATTAAAAATAGATAAACATAATCTATTATTTGGCATTTGGGGAGGAATATTGGGGAGTAGAGAGCTTGGGAGAAAAAGAGTTCTACAATGAAGAACCTCATCTCCCAATGAAGAACGAAGAACGCGTTCTCCCAACGAAGAACGCTAGCAACAATCTCCTTCGACCTTCATCCCCAGATCCTACCGACATGGAGCGTCTTCCCCAATCGACCTTTCCTCCGCATCGTCGTCAATGAGCTGACACAGCTCGGTATTGGAAGTGTGCGGCGGATGTGACAAATGACGATCTTCTTTATATTCTTTCCATGACTTCACCGTCGAACAATGATCAAATGTAGGGGTTTTTTTTTGTAATATTACTTTTTTTTCTTCTTCGGTTGAAAGGAATCGTTGCGGTGGTTGTAAAAATTGAAGTTCATATTTCTTATTACTTGATGAGCCAAATGTTACCACCCTAAACACGGAGGGTGTGGGCCAAACCAACATGGCCCTACCCCTCCGCCGTTATTGTTTATAATGATCTTTGACATGGCGACGACGCAACGATGCTATGAAGGCTACTAAGACAAAGGTCGTGCTACCCGCGACCTCCATGATCTGCACCACCCTCGCAGTATCCCACACCGCTACCGGCCGAACCATCCTCGGCCGAGCCCCCTCCATCCGTGACGCTCGCCGATCCGACCCACTACCGTGAGCCGGCCCGCACCTCGCCGGCCTGCCCGGCCGCCTGCCGGCCTGGCCGCGCACTGCCCGGCCGCCTGCTGACCGGGCTGCGCCCTTCCCGGCTGTCCGTCGGCCCGCCTGGCGGCCTGGCCATGACTTTCCCGGCCACCCACCAGCCTGGACACGCCCTGCCCGGCCACCCGCCGGCCCGCCTGCCGTCCTGCCCGGCCGCCTGCCAGCTAGGCCATCGGCCGACCTGCCTGTCGGCCTACCCGACCGCCTCCTGTGCGCCCTGCCGAACTGCGCCGGCCCGCGCGCCCCGAGCGCCTCATGCCGCCCAAGCCGCACCCCTCGCGGCACTGGCCGAACCTTCCTCAGCCGTCCGGGCCGAGATGCCGACCCACGACCGACCCATGCCTGGTCGAGCCGGCCTTCCGCACCCCCTATGACACCTCCGGGCCGAACCGCCCTTACACCGATGCGCGACCGGTCTGCGCCCTAACGACCGGTCCGCACCTCCACGCTACTCGCAGCCTTTGCGGCCTGCTAGGCCAGGCCCAGCGGGCTGGTCCGAACCCAATGGGTCGGCCCAAACTAAGTCTGGCCAGGTCAGACCGACCGGGTCAGATCGGACCGAGGCCCGCTACGACCCCCCTTTACTTTATTTTGGCCATATCTTTTGCACCGGATGTCCGTTTGATAAACCGTCAGCAGTTATAGAAAACATGGAGCATAATGGTCCCTTTTGGGTATACCCCAATAGAGTTTGGGGTATAGTTGAGTTACGGTCAGGTTGGATCGTGCACGAATCCAACCGGGCCCTCGGGACTTAAAGGATTATAACTCACAGACCAGGCGTCCGATTGACGTGCCATCTGTTGCGTTGAGACCCCTATGATTTGGTGGACCTTTTGGAAACTTCTTCATGGTACTTCGTGGCAGTTGATGTATCGACACTTGGCTTGAGGAGTGGAACCTCCCTGAATCAAGCATGCTTTGTGCAGAACACTGTGGCTAGCTGCGCTCTAACGACCGTTCTTGGATCCTGTGTGGGTTCGACAGCTTTGACTACTATTCCAGAATCCTGTGTGGGTTCGGCATCTCTGACTACTGTTCCTGGATCCTATGTGGGTTCGACAGCTCTGACTACTATTCCTGGATCCTGTGTGGGTTTGACAGCTCTGACGACTGTTTCTGGATCGTGTGTGGGTTCGAAAGCTCATATTACTGTTCCTGGATCATGTGTGGGTTCGATATTTCTGATTTCTGTTCCTAGATCCTATGTGGGTTTTACAGAATAGATGATATAGTGGACACATCTAATCATATATAACACTCTATGTTGTTGTATACCTGTGTGATCTGAGTCAGTAAATTTTGTGTTTACCTCATGATTGAGATGGGTTACTTAAGAACTTAGTTATATGTATGGGCATGTACCTAAGTAATATTTATTCATTGATTTCTTGCTCTTTGGTTTATCCTTGGGGGAGTTTGAGAGACCTTGAGGGTCTCAGGGTCCCTATTGAGTATCGTTATACTCACCCCTACACAGGCTATGCCTGCACCTCATTTTGTTGGATGCAGATAACGAACAACGCTGACTGAGGCTGAGAGTACCAGGATTGGGCGGTACCTAGAGGTGGACCATACGACGTGTCGGTACATGAAGGAGACTGACAGATGTAGAGTGCTGAGGAGGCTATATGTACCTACTCTTCAATTAGGATCTGTGGTGGATGGTCCAGAAGCTTTTTTTCACCTTTCAGCTATTTTTTCCTTTTTAGTTGTATTTTTACTTTATAGTTGGGCTTATATTTCCAACCCCTTTACTTTTCAGCACTCTTTTGTTATACAATTCACCTAGTGTTTTGTTTCTAGCTGTGTGAATTTATAGGTCATAAAGTTAATGCCTTCCTAGTTTTAGGGAATTATGCCTTTGTTGCTAGTCGCTAGCCCCTAGACTATGGAAGGTGGGCTTGGGGTAGTCACAACTCGGGCCCCGGGGGATGGGTCGTGACACCCCAGACATAAAATATTTAATGGAAAAGCATGGTTTGCTTTGTAATTTCACTTCCTTTAGAGACACTCCCTATGCATTGAAAACAATTACATGATTTATAAAAATAATGTGTATACCACAATTTTTTATCAAAAATATCACAGAATGAAGTACCTTATGAGTAGTCCATTAGGTACTAAAGTGTCCCCCACATGAAAGTTTATGAAAAAACCTATGGATGAATTGAAACTTGATATCATGAACCCAATTACAAAATACCTGATCAGTACATAAGTTTTATGTTGGAGTTGGTGCCATAGAACTAACATATCTACATTTTATGAATACTTGTATTCATATTTTTGAATATTAATAAACTCATTATCACATCATCATTTTTTATTCCTAAAATAGCCTTTGATAATGTCTTAAGAGTAGTTTTATCACTAAAAGGTTACAATAGTTCCCTTATATGATGAGAAACTAGAAATACCGTGACAGTATTATTTAATATATATTACATAGTCATAATAAATCATTTAAAGCAAAAACATTATATAGTCTATCAGGGGTCAAGACTCATATAACTTTGAGGAACATTCTCATTGTGTATGCCCTTGATAATTTCTAATGTATAAGATTTTGAGAACCAGACCCACCAGTAGAAAATATACATTTATATTTTTCATTGGATGTTTCTATATACTGATGTGTGTTTTGGTCCTTTAACTTTATGAATACTACTAATAGATATTATGAGTCACTTAATTTTATGTTTTACTGAAAACCAGGACAATATATGTTCACAGTGAAGTACAATACACTGGTTACATAATGTGTAATACTACATTAATGAATAATTAAAGAAAAGATATGTCCCTTACCTTCTTTAAAATAAGTTTATATCTCAAGAACTTTTATGGAAATGATATATCCTAAATAAATCCATGGATATGTTCTTCTGTAGTCAAGTTAAAATTTTATAAATTCAAAGAAAGACGCATTGAGAACCTTGGTTGATGGCACCCACAAGAAACCTACTTGATTAGATATATCTTGATAAATGGATTATATTACACCATAAGAATTCATATAAGGTTTTATGTTGTTGTAATATTAACTTATTTCTCTATGGGTGACTTTATGTGTTTCTAGATACTAACCTTAGACTTTGGTATGCTTCGAATTCCACTAAGAAAAGGTCCTAAAGGGTAACAGATTAAGTGTATCCTGAACTTCAATCACATAATACTATTATTTATTATTTAACCAGTTGAATAAATATTGTTCCCATTCGTGGTTTAATAACTATTCATGTTTTCTTGATCACATATATTCCATCACCAGTTATTCAAGAGAATATTTTATGAGGAGAATATTTAATAGAAATTTATTTTCTATTTAGTGAATATATTATTTATTTATTTATTATAAAATAATGAATTTATACTTATTTAATAAATAGTTATTCATTATTCAAGGCTCGATAAATATTATAGAGGAATGAAAGACCAAGTTTATTGATTCAGTATGAAATAAAAAATATTAAATATTATCTAAATAAATAATATTTAATTTAATTAAATATCTTTGTGCATATTAAGATATAATAATAATTATATTATTATTATAGACATGGGGTTACCTAGGGATTAAAGAAATAACAAAGGGACACTTGTGAAATTATTATTCTCTAACTCTAGTGGTATATAAAAAATTATATTTTTTTATTAACTATTTTCTTTTCATTTTTTTCACAACGACATATAGAGAGAATTATCTTGAATCCCTAGAGTGTTACCTATCAATGAATGATCTCAAGACACTACACCAAATTCAATGTTTAGTGGGGATTATTTTGCGGTGGTTTAGTAAATTTCTGTTAAAAAAATTTAAATGATTTAGGGGTGGTTTTCTAAAAACTTCTACTAAATATTAGTTATTTATTAAATAAATCTCGTATCCCCCCAAGTTTCACCCTTCACACCTGAGTTCCCCCTCTCCTAGACCCCAATCCCTAGCCGCCAGCACTCCTGTATCCCTTTATCCATTCAAGCCCAAGCCCCCCAATCCCTCACCGATAATGTGGTCACCCTTGAGCTCCCATATCCATCACCCCACCCTCTCCCTCACTCGATTCATAAACCTCACCCTCACCCTTGCCAACCCCCTAGTCATATCACTTACCAGATCCCTCACTAGAGTTGTGGTCACACCTAAGCTCCCCGATTAGTCACCCTAGCCTTCTCACATATGCCATCCCCACCTACCCCCTTCTCCCCTCTCCTCCGACTCCCCCAGTGGAAATCCCTACATATTTTTTAGTTATGGAATTTTTTTCGATTAATGTTAGTTTCATTATATTATAATAGGTTCATTTTTTAATGTGGTTTAGTTTTATTTATTTCAAATAAGTTTATTTTTTTTCATGTTGTTAAATTATTATTATTTTTGATTTAGTTCTTGTTAGTAGGGTTTGGTGGGATTCAATTTATTTTCATTCAATGGAGGTTGATTTAGTTTCTTATAATTTGATTTTAATCTATTTATATAGATTTTTATTGGTGAAATGACATTTATTTTTTTTAGTGTCATTCATGTGGAGTAGTAGTGGCTTGGGTCTTGTCAAATTTGGTTGAATCTATTTGATTTAATTAAATTTAGTTTGCTTTTGATATTTATAGTACATGGTAGTGTAGTTCGATTTTTTTGGATTTGTTATATCTAGTCTCTCTCCATTTAAGTTAGTATTTTATTGATTTAATTCATCTTTATTTGTTATATTTCTATTAGTTTTTCATTGGTCTATCTCACATCATACTACATCTGTGAGTATAATATTTTTTTAATAAGGGTTTAGTAAATTTTATATTTGGCTAGATGCATTCAATTTATTCAAATTAAATTATTATTATTATATATTTTGACATTTTAAGATAACTAATATTTGTTTTACCCATATATAGGGGTCTTGGAACATTTAATAACATTGATTTGATATCTTGAAGAGATTAAATGGACACCTAAAAATGCAGGTATGTGTCTGTGAAATTCAATTTACATTTTCAAATTATTTTTTTGGTGGATCGCTTAACTAGGATTCCAATTAGTCTTTATGAGAGTTTTTTAATTGGGGTATTTAAAAAAAAAATTAGGCACACCATTTGAAAACCGTACACCCAACCATGAACAGTCAATACCCCATTCTTCAAATAGATAGTTAGTGTAGTTGGTTTTACTACCCAATTCTATTTTCTTATGTTCTTGGAATTTAAAACAAGTTTATTAGATATATAATTTTAATATAATGTATTTATGTTTATTTTATCAATGTAATTCAATATTTTCCAGGATTTCCCTTTTTACTGAAAATGAGAATTTCATAATGTAATTAAATTTGTAATTTAAAAATAAATAGGCTCACACAATATGATTTTTAAAATTTCAATAGGGGTTTTATCTAAAATAAATGAATCTTACAATCGTTTTTGACTAAATATGATATATAATATTTGGTTTCCTATATTTTATCAATTTTAATTCAACATATAAGGGTTTTCTATGTGTATGTTTTCATAATAGAAATTCTATTTTTTAATTGTGATTACGATTTTGAGTCCTTGATATGTTCATTAGATTTTAAATTATTTTAATTCTGGATTTTAGGGATGTTACCATTCTATACATATCTAAAAAAATGTGATTTAAAATCATTTTATAAATCTAAAACTCTATTTTATAAACAAATATGGTGTTTTCATCATGTAAATCAATAACCATGAGGTGGTTTCTCATTTGGTTTTGAAATTTTTAATTTTGGATGTTATGATATAATAATGATTTATTATTGAATATCATTAATTAAATGGGTTTTATTGTAATAGGTGAATATAAGTGAGATGTGTGATTTACATGGTACATTTATTAGACACCATATCAGGATTTTGTGATTTTTCTTCAGATTCTTTAGAAATTCTCATTTGAAATATTGGGTAAAATTTTTATTAATTATGAGATGGGTGTGAGACTAGTTAAGATTATATATTAGGAATTATACCATGTTGTCACAAGGATAAATGGAATTAATACAACATGTGGGGAGGTATTTTTTATAGTTAATTTTATTTGATTAAATGATATGAATTACAAGGAGGAAGCATTTTATTGATCCTTGTTAAATCCTAGTCGACTCTCCATTGACCTCTCTGATAGATTATGATCAATTAGTATCCCTGCCTACAACATTAGATACACCCTCCAACTACCCCCTGCACCGTCTCTCACACCTTCTATTCTGTCAGCGTTTAGCACACCCTTCATCAACATCCCATTAGCACTTGAGATATCACGTCTTTATTCCCTAGCTTCAGTAGTGAAGGAATAGATCATAAATCCTATTTCTTCGTGAGGAAATTTGAGGGTGGTAGTTAAAGGTACAAATTTTAATGAAAATAAATTCATTTCACTTTTTTTATAGTACTAACTATTTTTCATAAACTATGCAAACAATGTTACTACATAGAGAAATATGAATAGTTCATATACTTGGAATCTAAACATATTGAAGATAGTTGACCCATTGAACTGTTTGGGGGTCCTTATGGATGATGCTTTAGAGTTATTTGGCCATATTCTAGGCTAGATAAAGGGAGATCTAATTACCCTTCTAGTTACCAATGATGAATGTTGGCATGTACCTCAATCTTAGAAAAATAAAGTCTTTGATTTATAGATAAATGAAATTTTAATACATTATGGTGTAATTGAATGTCATTATGTTATTACATTCTAATATTTTAGAAATTAATATCATTTTGTAGATGTTATTACAATTTACCATTGTTTATATTATAGCATGAAAGTGTACATTAAAAAATCTGGGTAAAAAATGGAAGGATTTTAAATAGAGATTATGGAATGAATTCAGTGATACTTTCTTGAGAACTCAGTAGTTGTATGATAATGTACCTGAAGGGGAAACTAGAGAGTAATGTAAGGATTTTTTATATTCATCGTCATGAGAAGTATATGGTATTAAAATATATATTATTCTATTAATATCAATATATATATACATGCATATGAAAAGGATATTACATTTTATATATTAGTATTAAATTATATGTTATTTATTTCAGGATATTTCAAGGAAAGATACATCAATTCAATCTAAACAAAGCATCCCTCACATTTCCAGGACAAAAAGTTTTTTTATAAATAGATTTACTCTTGTAATATTTTCATTATTTTAAATATTTAGAAGAATACATTATCTGTTTCATATATTAAATTATCAATTTATGTTTGTTTAATGTATCCAATGAATTTAGGGCACAAATTCACCCAAAAAAAACTATGGTTGGATGCTCATACAAAATCTAATGGGAGTTATGTTAATAATTCTACTAGAGAAGTTGGGTTATGAATTTAATTTTCAACATAATTACTTATTATCAGTTGCCACTATGTTAATATGTATAACTTAAAATATTAATACTATTTGATTTATAGGTAATAATAAAATAAAAATATGATTCTAATCCCACATAGTCCTTTTCTTTCTCCTAGGATTATCCAGTTGGTTAAGTCCTTGGGAAGGATCATCCTAATTGAGTGTGTGGAATGATTTTGTGACCATTACTATTTGAGGTCTTTGGATAGCCATTGAGGATTTCAACAACATCTACCCTTGGTTGGAGTTAATTCATTCCTTGAGATGCTTATATGGAGTTTTTTGTAATGAAAATCACAATTGAGGAACTGGGTGATCATATAATAATGTAGAGGATCATTTAAAAATGCAAGATTCAAAGGTCTTCGCTCTGCAAAAAATAATTTTTTGAATTATATCAGAATAAGATAAGATATTTCCTTAATGATATTGCATTGATGGATGGTAGTGAGAAGATAAATAATATAACTTCAAAATCATTTTTTACACAAATTTTTATTGGTTTTAAGTTTAAATTTAAATATACAACACCATTTAATTTTCATCATAATTGTCATGTAGGTACTAGTAGAAGGAAGTGAAGATGGAGGTAGAGATGGTGTTAGTCAAAGTTCAATGGGTAGTAACTAGGGATCACATTGGATTCCGATATGACATCTAACTAAACTTATGATACAATAACACTAATATGGTGATTCCACCTAGGCATAGTGTAATTCACCTAGGATATTGGGGATTTCTATTCTTTTCTTTCTATAGAGGATCATATGGGATGAATGGTCATCATTCATTATGGTTTTTATTGTATTATATTAAATTATATTTACTTTATGGATTTCCATGGCTTTGGATGAAATATACTGCTGATTTATTAGATAATATATAAAACATATTGCTTTGATTTTCTTAAGTTATTTTTTGGAGTTTTCAGTGTTTGTTTTTAGTGGATATTATTTACTTCTTGATTTATAGTGATTATGTATTGGGTTTGTTTTTTCCATGAATTTTTGTTTATTTATTATTAAGTACTTCTTGGAGATAATTGGATTGATAAATATTTCCTAAATTTTTGGTAGGTGGTGTTGACTCACTGAGTGATTATTTGGTTATGCCTGTATGATACCAAACTTCTGTTTTCCAAATGTAATAATTAAACCTATTTTTATTTTAATGATATTAATGAATGGTTTTTAAATATATTTTTATACAATGGGTTAAATGTTTTATAAGTGGTTTGTTGGGAACTATGTACAATAGAACATCCCCTTTTTATTGTATTATAAAATCTTATTGAACATATTTAATCGTAGTGAAGCCTTTACAAGTTTGGATACATGTTGATGAGTTTCACATGACATGTGAGTTAAATAATTAAATATTAATTCATAACACCAAATCTTATCCTTTTAGTGGATTGAAATTTTTTACTTTGTGTTATTATGAGGTAAAATGGGAATAATTAAAATACAATTATTCTTATTCTAAATTTAGGATAGATTTTAACCTTGTAGTACTTCCTTAGACTAAAACTACTTGGTTTGTTAAATGAAAAACCCAAGTATACTTCTATGAGTCCCACCTATATTCAATATTGGGAATCAATTATTCTAATTGAACTTTAATAACCTGTAAGTAAATAGGTGATGTGGTGGATGAGTTTACATGGTTGGAAGAAGTGATTCAACATAATGATCCTAAAGGTTTTAATAATTCACCTAATTTTGAAACTTGATAACTTCTATGAATTTTATTGCAGTTTAATATGTGGAAAGATTTATGGAAAACTATATTTTGAAAATACTATCTTGAGTATATTATTATCTTTCTTATTCTATTTAATTTCAAAATGTTTTAATAAAAATATGTTTTCATTTGAAATAAATTTTATACCTTTTGAAACTTTATTTCTTAAATAAAAGTTAACTCAAATAATGTGTCACTTATAATCCTTGTGGCGCAAGACTTTAAAACTATGGCGGTAATAGGTAATCTTAAACAAACATGTGACTTTTGAATAATTTATGTCATGAACAAGTGGTTTTGAGAATTAATACTAGTATTCCTTATTTTAATACCATGTTTGGGTTGTGTACACCTTATTGTAATTTTTTAATGAGATACTTCATTCATTGATGTCTTCTTAGGATGTCTTAGTAATTAAATAGACACTTGAATTTTTTTTTACTTTCTTACATGTTGTAATGTATTCTTGGGCCAATATATTAATATTTATATGCTAGTAAACCATCTTGGTTACTTTAATGCATATATGATCACATATTTTGGTGTTGTGAACATGGATATGGTTTTAAACATATTTATCAAAAAATATTTGGTTGTTTTGGGGTTGTTGATTCAGCCGCTAGATTTTTTTAAAAGTAATATATAACGGTTGTTTAAACCACTGCTATATATGTGAAATTTTTGTTTAACATTGGTTTAAACAACTTCAATTTAATTTTGATTTTGTTTAGTGGTGATTTTTTATATTTATTTGTTGTTACCTATAAAAAAACATGCAGATAATATAGTGGCGATTTAAACCACCGCTATATCCTCTCTATCTTTTAGCAGGGTAAACGACCACAAAAACAAAAAAACACCTCTAAATGGATGAAATCATTATGAGTTGGATGTTGATGAAACTTTAGTGGTAGTTTTTGGAAACATTTAGAGAAAAATATTATGGCATTTTAAATCACTACCTAGTCAAAAAAAATCACGCTATTAGGATATTTTGTTATAGTGAGACCAATTTGTGATTCTCATATACTACCACTCTCAATTATAGAGATATCAAGGAGAATACTTTTTGAAGTGATTCTCATGATGATCATAGGTGAATGATGAAAGCTTTAGGATCTACTATGGTAGCACCCAAATATTTCAACAATGATGTTTAGAGGTCCGTGGATCATGTGTAGATCACCTCTAGATTGAATCTACTCTGGATTCCTACGGCACAATGATGGTACGATGTGAATATATTTTTGATCTATCATTGAAGAAATGATTTAGTATGTATGTAATTATTTAATTATTTAAATTAAATATAAATAATATGAAATTATGTTTCACCTTTGTTTTTGTGTTCAATTTTCAACTAATATTTGATAAAATTCTATTGATAATTAAATTTATCATAGTTTAAATCTCAGATTAATCAATGATTATGAAAAAACTCTGAGTTGGGAAATCCCCATCTGGTGTTGCTACTGTTCTTGAAACCTTAATGCCAAAGGTTGGGGATACCCTAAATGTACTAGCAATACTCATGTTTAAGATAATCCAATTCTAATTTTTTGAAATCAATAGGAATTGAATATTCTACCAAATAATTTACCATTTCAGCATACCAAAAATAAAAACTTACCCTTGATATAATTTCTCCTCAGGAAACATGTCATTTATGATAATATAAGGTGATGAGTCAATGTTTTAGGATGGAAGGATCCTACTGATATAGTCAACCACCACATTCTCTACTCTATTTTATCCATAATTTCTAATTTAATTTCCAAAGTCGGAGCATCCAATGAATGAGATATGGTTTAACTTCTAGTTTCTTATGAAGATACCCAAGAGATGCATGGTAATAATATATAATCACTAGAAATAAATGTAAATGGCCTTTATTTATCCAAGGAAAACACAATAGGAAGAAATAATTTTACAGTTATGGTGTAGGTTTCTTGGGAACGGTCCAACATAAGAGAGGCATATATAATGACATGTAGAGATCGATTGACATATTGTGATAAGATTTCTCCAATTTAATAGTTGGAAGTTTTACACATGATTTGAAATGGTAAATCTTACTAAGGTGGTTGGAATACTAAGGGTGACCTAATACCCCTTTCAATTTATTAAAATTATCATCTTAGTTTATACAAAAGAGAAAATCTTTGTACTTTTGGAATAATGAAGAGAGGGGTGTGGAATATTATTGAATTCACAAATTAAATGAATATAAAATACCTTATAACCAAAGAAATACATAAAATCCCTCAAATTTATGGGTACTGAAAGGGAAGAAATGAAATAAACCTTTTATTTATATACTTATATACCATCTCGAGAAATGAAATGAGAAAGTACTATCACTTATTTCACTATGGATTAGAATTTTGAATAATTTAATAAAAGAGTATTTTAAATAGAGTGGTGAAGGAAAAAATGTAAAATACTCAAACTAATAATAGAAAAGGAACCATAGATAGTGGAATCATCACTGAAAAATTCTATGAAATTCTAAAGATAACCCCAAAAAATATTAACCATACATCAATAGAAAGTACGAAGAGAATCACAGAGATCAGATGGAATTATACCATATTAAAATATGAATAAGGGTCAATATAATACTATCTTTTACTAATCCATGTTGGAAGTATAGAAAAGAAAATTTATAGAATACCCATCTAGGAAATAGTAGTGGGAATTCTCAGATAACCTCTCTTACATATGGTCAATGAATGATTATGTGAAATAGTTCTTCCTAGGGTGATAGTTTAATTATAAATAATATATATAGACATTCCATCTCTTCTCCACATGAGTTGGTACCAATTAATTATTTTTATTTTTTATTTTTGTTAGAATAGTTTTATTAGATACTACAAGCACTGGACTAACCCATTAGCTTTTAGAGTTAGAGAGAATTATTCTAGTATCCAATATTTTATTACCACCTTTTCTAATACATCAAGGATGTTTTAGTTATATCATCATTGTGATTTATAAATTGGTTTAGTCTCATAATTAGTGATATAATATGCATAAAAATTAATGGGATTATACCAAGAATTTTAACAAGTGTAATTCCTAATTCTTTTTTATGCCCACCCAAAATGTCAATGTAACGACCCGGACTTTTATAAATAAAATACCACGTTTAATTTAATTAAATGTATTATTATGAATTATGGTCATAGAAATTAAATGCAATTATTTTTTTATTATATACTATTCGATTTAAAAGGAAATTAAGAATCATCACCATTGATAATATATCCAATGGGTTGTTTTCACAAGATTAGTATGAATGTAGTTTTGTTACAAATCCAATTAACATAGACAACCGAAGTGATGGCCTCAACCAGTAGGATCATACCCTATGAATCCCATTCATTAGAGCTTCTTAGGGAGATAGAATCACTGATAGTTTTCCTTGAACAAGACCAAGATGAGATCCAACAACTTAAGCATGAGTGAAACTGTTTATAAAAGAAGTTCAAGCTTATCGAGATCGTGTCCCAAACTATGTACTCTAAACCACCCCAAGAAAGCCTCACAGCCACACACCTTACCATTTTGGTGTTTTCTTGTGTATAAAATTGATATGTATCAATTCCCTAATGATATTAATATGTATATTTTTTTCTAATAGAATAATTTCTATATTTTCTTCTTATCATTACTTTATAAGTGATTTTGATTGTTATACAATAAATCAAAAAATTTATCTTCAATTAGTTTTCAATTTCAATTAATAATTTTATTATGTTTAATTAATGGATTTTTAAAATAAAAAAATATATTAATAAAATATAATTATTAGATAATTTTTATTAAATATAAATGATCATATAATTTTTATGAAGTTAAATGTAATTTTTAAAAGGTTTAAAAACTATTATTGTTAAAAAATCAGTATTTCTCAACAAATGTTGATTCTTATTTTAGAAGTGATAATTAAAATATTTATAAAATTATATTTATAAAATGAATATAATTTTTTGAATGAGAAAATAAAAATTATCCAATGGTTAATTTTTTATAATTATCCGAGACAGTCAAATTTTCAGGTAAAAATTAAATATCGTATAAATATATGGTGTGTATTATGACATCATAATAAACCAAAATTGATGAAATAAATAATATAAAGGGTATCCATGACAAAATAAATTCTTTAAATTTAAAATAATGTGATTTTATATTTATTTTATTAATTTTATAAGATTTTATGAATCGTCAAAAACTGTTAATATGTCTTAAAATTTAAAAATAATTTCATTAAGAGTATGAGCCACTTAAACATTTTCAAGGGTATTATTTCATTATTTTCAGACCATTTACTTATAAAATAATGAAAATAACCACTATTTAGTCAAAAACATGGGTAAAAACCAAGATATTACTTTTAGTTTTGGTTATTTTATTATACAGATTCCAAAACCTAAGTTTGAGAAATAATAAAGAATTTCCCTATCTTTTCCTATATAAACCCAACCAAGCTCCAATATATCTTCACTCGAAATCCTTGGATAATTCCCTTACCCTGACCTCATCTCTTTTTAGTCCTCCCAAGGTTCCACCAAGCTCTCAAGAAGCCCCTACCATGTATTTGGAGTCACACTTACAAGGTAAGGTATATCCCAATCTCCTCTATTTTTATCAAGTACCTAATTTATGTTATGTCTTATAATTACCATATTTCATGTAGTTAAATGTCCCTACAAATCCCCCTTACTTTAAATTTTGTGTCTAAATGATGATTGAAACCTTTCAATCACATTAATTGCTCCCATTAATCTTTATGTTCACTGGTTACCAAACCAAAATATAGTAAGGGGTCCTTTAATTCAATTCTTTATTAAAATTTCTTCATTATTTTATGCCTTATATTTATAATTACTATTATTGTGATATGTTTTTCTATATCCATTTTATAGTACACTTTATGTCCAAATGATGAGAGGCCAATTTTTCTCTAATCAACCTATTTTATGATTCTTTATATAACGCTGTTATGTTATTGAAATTTTCCCACTATTTTCCATGCCAAAAAAGGGTGTAGTTAATACCCATACCCATTTCATATCAAGGGTGTTCACCTTTATACACTTGTACCTCTTTGATTTGGGACATACATGTATTTATTAAACATTTATTTATAATGGAATAATATATGATGATGAATGAATCCATGTTGTATGATCTATATGAGACACTTAAGCATGAGAATGAAATGAATGTGATGGGTGCACCCGAAACTATATAGAGCTCTAATGCATTGGGTAATTTTTTAGTCTCATGAGACATCATGAAATGGATTAAGTCGTGAAACTAATCCATCATGGGAATTTTTCAATCATGATGTCTTGATTTTTATCCTTTACCTATGTTTACAATGCATTGTTTCATATTGTTTCCACATTTCCCATGTTGACTTTTTGTTATCATGAAATATCATGCCTCGTTTTTCTTATTTATGATTATCACGCATTTCATATCCCATTAATATTTCTATTTTTTCACATGAAATATTCTATTCAGGTAATTGAATATTTATTCTCCTACTAGGATTTATAACTCACCTCTTTATTATGTATGTTCCCATGTTATCCCATGTAGTTTTAAGTACAAGCATTTAAATAAGTTTTCAATAAAGACGATGTATTTCATTATTTATGTTGTTATGGAATGTACCTAATTTCAAAAGAAGTTATACCTCTCGATCTCCCAGATTGTATTATGTGTAATTTCATGTAATAAATCCATCATTAATGTGTAATAATGAGAAGAGATATTATATTTGGTATCAAAGTAAATGTTTAGTTATTTTTGGGATTAGGATTAAAAAACACTAGAAACATACTTAGGGATAATACTAAGTATGCGAAAAAATCCTTAAATTTTGGAAAGTATATATTAATTGGTTTATCAAGTAAATACATCCATATTTAGATACTACAAGTTTATATGGCTCTGGCATAGATGTACATTGGGGTAAAACCTGAAAACACCACATTTAGCTTGACTCGAACGAGAACTAGTGCATGGAAATGGGCCTTATTGGACACATAGTTTGACACTTCCATGGGACATTCATTGGAAATTTTATTAAATAATTATGAACCATTATTAAGGGAAAAAATTCCCATAAGATTCTATGTTTGTAAATAGACCATGGATAATATAGATTTAAGCCTATAAATTCACAAGTTAAAGAAATAAATGTAATTTATAAGTTATCTATTTGATTATATTATATTACCTTATATGCATTTAATAGTTTAAAATAATAATCCCATTTTTTTCATTTATTCTATCCAATGGACAGGACTAGGGGGAATCAGGTAAATAACCAATGTGATTGGAAATGCAATGGCTTCCCCACTAAGATTCCCAACCAGATGGAAGTGGGAATCACGAAATTTGTGATGATACTCTCTCAGATGCCTAGGTTCAAAATAGATTCTCAGATTAGGTGGAGCACCCAAATCCACCTAAGAAATAATAAGCTATAATTGAGACATTTATACAACAAAGGCCTTTGAATTTCAATGGATAATCAGATCCCTTATTCGTGGAACCATGGATCAACTCCTTTGAGAAGATATTCTCCATCCTTAAATGTTCTATGAAAGGGAAGGTTCTACTATCTATTTGTCATATGGAGGGAGAATATGATTACTTTTGGACATTTATCTAGAATACTATGCCTGAGGAAGATATTGAAGTGATGGGGTTGATGGAATTTTTGAAAATGGATTTTGATAAAAAAATTATTCACACTCTCATCCTTAAAATGGAATGGGATTTCCTTTCCCTTAAGAAAAAAATATGTTGAATATATTGGGGTGTATGAGAAAAAATTCACAATATTTTCATGATATTCCTCCAAATTTGATGTCACCATTTAATATAGGGTTAACCACTTATTTGGTGGGATAAACTTAGTCTAAAAAAATCCCTAGAAATTTGAGACTTTGAGAGCCATAAGAAAATTTTCTTATGTGACCTCAAAGTCGAAATGGAGATCAGAGAATCTCAAGGGTATTATGGGGATAAGAATCAGAAAGCGGAGTTTAATTCTATCAGTCCAATGGAAAAATATAATGGTGGAAATAAATTTCAACATCCAACCTATCAAAGGTGCAGAAAGAAGAACCCCAAAAATTTTCTAATTGGGATAAGGAAATGATTTTGGTAGGGAAGGAAGGAAACCTAGCTAGTGATTTCCAATAGGAGAAACCTTCTAATTCATTGGAGGATAAGAATTCTCTAGTAAACCCCCATCCCATTGTTCATTTCTACAACTTCAAGGAACGATGACTCTTTTCAAACTAATGCACTAAGGTAAGTGTTTTTAGAGAAAACCGACAACCTCCAAGGAAACATGGGTGATATTTTTCTATCCCAACCACTGAAATGGACCCTGAAAACAAAGTGGTGATAATTATTCTAGTTATTTATTCGAGAATAGAAAATATGCTTTTTTATTCTGGTTCTACACATTCCTATATATAATGAAATTTTAGTAGAACTATTCAAACACCACTATAAATAATGTGAGTAGAGTTTTTGGTGAAAATGGAAAATGGGGAAATTATTGTATCCAAAGTATATAACTCCTCCCCTGCAAAAAATTGTAGAATAAAAATCAAATCAAACCATTTCATAATCCCTTTTGTGGGATTTGATGTAACTCTGGGCATGGATTGGCTTTCCCTATATAGTTCCAACAGAAATTGTTGTGATAATAAATTCACTCTTTGTATTGTGAATCAGCCTTCAATTCTATGAATGTTCAAGGAGGAAGATGAATCTTATTTAGAACCAAAATCTCAAGCATGGATATTATTTACCTATGAGGGATTATATCTAGATAAAATGATTGATTGTAAGGAAAATATCATCTTTTAAGACATTCCCTTTTTGAGGTAATATGCTAATGTGTTTTATAAGGAATTTCCTGGTCTTCCCCCCAGCCAAGAGGTTGAATTTTCAATCAAGCTTATACCTGGGGTGTTACCATTATACAAGAAACCAAATAGAATGGATGTTATGGAACTTGAGGATCTGAAGAAAAAACTATAATAGAATCTAGATAAAGATTTCATATTCCCATGTTCTTCACTATGGGTGAACCAGTCCTCTTCATTAATATAAGGATGGGTATATGCGCCTTCTCATTGATTATAATGAGCTAAAAAATCATGATAAAGAACAATAAACCTATTCCATAGATTGATGAATTTTTTAAAGTACTTCTCAAAGGTGGATATGTGGTTGGGATATTACCATGTTAGTGTGAAGAAGGAGGATATCCCCATGACTAATTTTTTTACAAGGTACGAGAACTATGAGTTCATAGTAATTCCATTCAGATTCACTAATGATTTAACAATATTTATGGAAAAGATGAATAGATTCTTTAGAGATTACCTCAACAAAGTTTTTTAGTATTTATAGATGATATTTTAATATACTCTAAAAGTAAGGAGGATCATAAAGATCATCTGAGCATTGTTTAAAAGACCATGTGAAAGGATAATATTTATGAAAGTGTAGAAAATGTGAGTTTTTGTTGAAGGAAATATAATTATTTGGGAATATTATCACAACTAATGGGATATGTGTGAACCCTTCAAATATAGAAGAAATATAAGGATGTATTAGGCCAACATAAATGATAAATATACATTATTTCCTTGGATTAGTTGGGTACTATCATCAATTTGTGAGAAATTTGTTATTATTGTCAAACCCTCTAACCAGGATAACTTGGAAGGGAGTCAAGTTTTCTCAGATGGGTAAATGTGAAGGGATCTACAAGGAGATGAAAAAAGAGTATTATCACCACACCTGTACTCACACTACCCACAAGTGGATAAATTTTTATGGTATTCAACGATGCTTCGAATAAGGGATTGGGTAGTGTGTTAATGAAAAATGAAAAAGTGATAGCTTATGATTCAATAGAGTTGAAAGTTCATGAATAAGACTACCCAATGCATGATCTAGAGTTATCTATAGTGATATTCAATATGAAAATATTGAAACATTATCTCTTTGGGGAGAAGTGTGAAATATATATGGATCAAAAAATCTTCAAGTATATATTCACAAAGAAAGTGCTTAATATGTGACAATGAATATGGGTAAAGCTGATCAAGAACTATAACTGCTCAATTCACTACCATCCTAGGAAATAGAATAAAATGGAATACACTATAATTAGAAAGGATGCAATAATTCTATCATTGATGAAAACTAGGAGGGACCTGATCTTCTTAGATTTTAAAAGTATGGTCCAGATAATCATAAAGGAAGTAACCTCATCAATCATTTCACAAATTATTGTTGAACCATCCCTTAAAAAAAGGATAAAAATGTTTAAATAGATAATGAGATAATTAAAAGGAATTTAGAAATTATAGGAAAGGGGTAATCATCATATTTCATTATTAATTAAGAAGGACTTAAGAAATTTGGTTCATGATTATGTGTACAATCAAATCCCAAGTTAAAGAAGGAGGTGTTGGATGACACACATTGTTTGAACTTCTCCCTCCACCAAGAAGATAAATTATGTATTGAGATATCTGATAGAACTATTGGTGGGACAATATGAAGAATTAAACCATAGAATATACATCAATATGTCTTGTATGTTATCAAGTGAATGAGAAAAGGAAAAAATATAAGGGGATGATGAAACCATTACCTATACCTATATGGAAATGAGAAAACACAACTATGGACTTTATCATTGGTCTTTTGATGAAATCAAGAGAAAATAATTCTATATGGGTTGTGATAGATAGTATTACAAATCTTGCACACTAAAGTTTGATTTGAGAAGATTATTTACTTGATCAATTTGTAAGGACATAAATTATTGAAGTGGTGAGGATGTAAGGAAGACCAATATAAACTATATTTGATTGAGATCTAAGATTTACCAAAAAGTTCTATAATAGTCTAAAACATTATCTAAATATATTGTTTAACTTAATTAGGGATTATTACCCCTAAACTGATGGCCAATCTGAGAAAACTATCTAGACACATGAGAAAATGTTGAAAGAATGCTCAATTAACTTCAAGGGAATATGGGATAAACATATTCCTCTGGTCAAGTTCTCATAAGATAACATTTTTCACTCAATCATCAAAATGGAACCCTATGAAGCCATTTATGGGAATATGTATATAAAAAATGCATGTTGGGATAAATTTGGGGAACACAAACTGATGGGTCCTAAAATGATTGGGGAAATGGTGGAAAAGGTCAAAACCATTTAGAAGTAAATCATGGCTCCTCAGAGTCAACAGAAGAGCTATGATAGAAATATTTGATAAGGACTAGATTTTGATGTTGGAAATATGATATTCCTCTACATTTCTCCATGGAATAAATTCATGAGATTTAGGAAGAAGTGAACTCTTAGTACGAGATACGTTGGCCCCTTTGAGATCATTGATTGCATCAGAGGAATGTCCTATCAACTAGAACCACCACCTAACCTATCCTAAGTATATGATGTGTTCAATGTATCCCTATTGAGGAAGTTCATACCACACCCCTCACATGTACTCAATTCATAGGTGGTACCATTGGTGAATGACCTTTCCTATGAGGACTATCTAGTGAAGATCTTAGATCTTTGAGACAATTTTCTACAAAATAATACAATACACCTAGTCAAAGTGATGTGGAGAAACCACAAGTTTGAAGAAGCGATGTGAGAACTGGAGGAAGTGATGAAATAGAATTACCCTCATCTTTTTAAGTATGGGAAATGAAAATTCTAGTGAGAAATTTATGAATGGGGAAAGATTGTAATGACCCAAACTTTTATAAATAGAATTACCCGTATAATCTAATTAAATGGATTATTATGTATTATGGTTATGAAAAAAACATGCACTTTTTTGTTTTATTATATACTATAAAATTTAAAACACCTTTAAGAATCATTATCATTTCAAATATATCCCATGAATAATGATCATATGATTAGTATAAATATAAGGTTTTAACCAAACTAATTAACATAGACAAAGGAAGTGATGACCTTAACCAGTAGAATCAAACCTATAAAGCCCATTTATCAGAGTTTTGGGGCATATAGAGTCACTGGGATTTTCCCTTGACCAATTAAAAATCAATATCCAATAACTTAAGTATGAAGAAAAATTGATTGTGGGAAAATTTCAAGCTCATCCAAATCACAACCCAAACCATTTATGTCAAACTGCCCAAATAAAGTCTCACCATCACGCACCTTACCCTTAGGGAATTTACTGATGTATTAAAGATATATGTGTGAAGAAACTAACAATATAAATATGTGTATTTTATTTGAAATAGAATAATGTTCATTTTTTCTTCTTATTTTTACTTTATAAATTATTTTGATTTTTATACAATAAAACAAAAAATGCATTTTTAATTTTTATTCAATTTCAATTAAGACATTTATTTTATCAAATTAATATATTTTTTCAAAATAAAACATATTTTAATAAATTATTATCATTAAATATAAATGATCATATAATTTTTACGAATTTTAATGTAAATTTTATAAAGGTTTGAAAACAAGTATTGTAAAAAACACAATATTTCTCAATAAATGTTGATTCTTATTTTAAAAGTGAAAATTCACATATTTCTAAATTTATTCTAATAAAATGAATATCTTTTTTTAATAAAAACATTTAAATTATCCAATGGTGAATTTTCCATAATTTTATGAGATAATCTATTTTTCGGGTAAAAATTAAATATTGTATAAACATAGGGTGTGTATTATAACATAACACTGAAAAAAATTGATTTAATAAATAATATAATCTGTATCAATGAAAAAATCTATGTTTTCTCTTTAATATAATGTGATTTTATGATTATATTATATACTTTGTAATTCCTTTATAGATCGTCGAAAACCATTAATATATGTTAAGGTTTTAAAAACATTTCTTTAATAGTATGAATCACTTCAACATCAGCAAGGGTATTATTTTATTAATTTAGGCCCTTGAAATTTAAAAATAATTAAATTCACTCTCCTTTGTTAAAAAACATGTGTGAAAACCATGTTAAGGTTTTTGGTTTTGGTTATTTTATTATATAGAGTCCAAAACATAAGTTTGAGAAATGATAAAAAAAATCTCCTATCATTTCATATATAAACCCACCAAACTCCCATTTCTCTTCACTAAAAATCCTTTTATCACGTACTTACACTCCCCTACCCTATCTAGAGTCCAAATAAGGTTCAAAAACCACTCAATAAACCCCTCCCAAGCATTTTGAGTCACACTCTGAAGGTAAGGGATCTACCACTCTCCACTTTTTTATCAAGTACCTATTTTATGTTATGTCTCTTAATTAACATTATTTCATATTGGGATATTTTATCACATACCCCCCTTAATTTTAATTTGATTTATAAATGATTATATAATACTTTTACTCTCATTATTTCCTCCCATGAACCTTTATGTACACCCATTACCATACCAAAATATAGTAAGGGATCATTTCCTTATCTTCTTTATTCAAATTTATTCACTATCTAATGCCTTATATTTCCAATTAATATTATTGGAATATATTTTCAATGTCCCTTTTACTATCCACTTTATTTACAAATTATGAGATACCCATTTCACTCTCATCAAACCATTTTATTAGTCTTTAGGTGATGTCTTTATGCAGTAAAAGTTTTAAGTGATTTTACATGCCAAACAAATGTGCAGTGAATACCCATACCATTTACTTTCAAGGGTGTTCAAATTTATGCACTTGTCACTATTTTATTGGTAACTTACACATATTTATTATACAATCATTTATGATGTGATAAAATATGATGATGAATGATTCCATGTTTTATGATCCATGTGGGACACTTAATTATGATAATGAAAAGATTGTGATGGGTGCACCTAGAATTATATAGCACTCCAATGCATTGGGTAATGTTTTAGTATCATGAGGAATAATTAAAGGAATTAAGGAGTTAACCTAATATATCATGGGACATTTTCCATGATGATTTCTTGGTATTTTTCTTTGAACTATGTGTATGATCTAGTGTTTTAAGTTGTTGCCACATTTCCCATGTTTCCTTTATGTTATCATGTTATAACAATACTAATTGTTAATTTTTATGATTCTCACCAATTTTATGTCCCATTTATATTAATATTTTCTAACATATGTTAATTGATTCATGTTATACCATGTTTATTACCTTACTGGTCTTCATAGCTTACCCCTTTCATATGTATGTCACCAGGTTATCCCATGCATTTTTAAGTACAAGCATGTTAAGGAAGATTTCAATAAAGATGATGTATTGCCATCATTAAGTTGTTATGTAATGTACCTAATTCATAACGACACTGCACATATCAATCTTACAGGTTGAATTATGTGCACCTTTATATAATAAATAAAGAATTAATGTGTAATAAATAGAAGGGTTGTTATAGTCAATCAATCCAAATTATTTCTCTAGAGGTAGTGAACTAGAAATTATATCAAGAAAATTCTTTCCATTCTCAAGATATACAAATTTTGTATTTTTAGGTAATGGTTTAAGTTCCAATTTTTGGGGACATTGGATTCATAGGAAAGAACAAGAAAGATATAGGTCTACAATCTCATCAAACTACTCAATGATAACATCCCCAAATATGGAATATAATTTTATAAGAATATAAGAATCATCGATGGTAATCGTGTGCTTAGTTCATAGGAAATCATCAATAAATAAACATGAATGGAATTATTCCATAAAATTATAACATTTAACAAACAAATCATTTCCTATAACTTCTATTAATTATGAAAACACAGAAAGGGGTCACTAGAAAGAAGAAATGTTTTCATGGGGAAAGGGAGTATATCCATAAAATTAATTGATTGAGAGGAATGTTCTCCTAAGTCATAATTCATGGTATCATGGATGTTAAAGTCGAAAATTTCACCACCAAACTCCATAGATATTGCACCATTGTTTACATTAATTATTATTTAGGTAGTTATAAAGGAAAGAATCACTAATATAATTGGGGAATGTCTATTCATCCTACCGTCTTGAAATTTAATCACACAAAAATCAGTAGGAAAAATTAAGTTTTTAACCCTGATAAGAACATATGTTTGAAAACCTATGGGGTGTGCAATGCTCCAGTTTTCAATTTGAAGAACTATTCGAGTAGGATTCTACTCCACAAACTGAAATGAATTGAATATGGATTAAGGAATCAAATTTAAAGAGGTGCCCAAATAATTCATGAAATTAAAAAATAAATACTCCATTGTGGTATATGGAATAAATAATTTTTTAGGATTCATGTATTTAGTAATAAGGGATTTCTTGATTAATTTCGATACATTCCTCTCCATGATCACCCATTCATCACCTTTAAATCTTTATCAATGTGTACACATCTTATTCAAGAACATGGAATATCAAGTAATTTAATTCCAAAAATTTATAAAGGGGATGCTAACCCACACCTTTTTAAAAATTTCAATGATTTATTTTTTAGGTTTAATTTTATTTTTATTCCAAGGTTGTATAGCCCTTTGGGGGTAATATAGAAGAAATGGTAGGGCTAGTTGGTCCATTAGAATACATCATATTTTATTTTGTGAGACTTATTTTAGGATCATGATTTTTATCATTTGGATCATTAGGGATGGATGGAATGGTATATTCCTCAGGATTAAATGACTTAATGGAGGGGTTACTTTAATTTTATATTTTTAACCCTCTAAATGGTGATAGAACTAATATTTACCTTGTCCCTTGGCCTGAATAAATGTTGAGAAGGTAGATTACCAACCCTTTAATTTTTATTATCCCCACCAGGCTAGTGATTTATCCTAATTGAGTTCTAAAGTAATTTATGTAATCCTGTGTTTTTTTTCAATTAATTATTTTTGTTGATTATTTATTTGATTAGATCATATATGTTAGTCTTGGGTTTTTGGAGGGGGTTATTGGAAATTACTTTGTGATGATTAATGATTTTTTATTTGGTGGGGGATGATGAATACCCTACCCTGACTGGTTCCACGACTATTGAGGTTAGTTCTAATACCACCATTTATTATAGTCTTTGTTATCATCCCATCAAAAGTTAGATGGATATTACAGCTCTTTATTAATGGATTGGATATATAGGTGACTTGAAAATATTCCCTCACAAATATTAGAAGGTTATCTTAGTTGAGGGAATTGGTTAGAATAATGGGTGTCGATGACACATATAACATAATTTAACAGAGGATATTGGAATTTTCCTTGAGAATTTGAAATTATAAAGAGTATGGAACTTTCCACTACAACTTTTATATAAACCTTATTCTCAAAATCTAAAATATTCACCTTGTATACTACTCTAATAGGTGAATTGGAACATATAACCAAACAACTAAGTGTTCTGTGCCATGATTTTTATACGGGTCCTTATAGTTATTAGAGTCTCATCTACTAGGAAAAACCTAAAACAATTTCAATCATATGATGATCAATATTTTTTAAAAATTATTTAAAATATTGTATTAAAAATTTATTTCTTATTTAATGGTGGAGAAATATTTCATAAAATATTTTAAAATGTTTCATGTATTCTTAAAATGTTTCCCCATTAGATTGTATTAATCCAAAAATTTATTTTCTTATTATTACAGTTCATGAGGATGGGAAATATTTTTCAATAAAAAATCATTTCATATACACCCAACTTATAATTAGGGTGTTCATATAATAAAACTAGTCCATTTAAGTGTTATATAATGAGAATATAAAGACATAAGTTTTACTAGTCCGTTATCCACACCAAAATGTTTTACTATTCATAACACAATACAAAATTAATTTAAATGTTTGTATGTAAATTCTATATTATACCCATGTAAATTTGTCAATTAATGAATTGGACCTCATTTTTTGTTCAATGTATTATGATTCCCCTTATATTTGAATATATACAGGTTAAAATATAAAAATCAGGCTAAGTTAGTTCCTTTAATGCTTGATTATTTTATGAAATGATATACATGAATATTTTATTTTTGAATATAGTTCTAGATAAAGAAGGGTTTAGAATAGTATTAATGGGTTATTTTTCCTCCCTCAAAGGATAATTATGGGTTTCTTGCTGTCGATGGAATTTGATCTTCTCTGGTTTAAGTTCAAAAGGTGGTGGTTCAACTAAAGAAGAACTTTTCATACAATAAACCTATAAACATAAAGGGTTAAGAAAAAAACTTGATATACAAAATTTTAAGAGAAAATGAAATAAATAAATAAATAAATATATAGTATTTACCCATTTCTTATTGAAAAACACATTATAAATCTATTTCACTCCATGTAAATGAAGCAAAAATTTTAATTTTACATCATGAAATGTAAAATTAGTTAGGGTTTTGAAGTTTATTTATAGTATAGGGTATAAATAAGGTCATATATTAAGGACAATAGAAGGTTTAAGGTGCGAATTTCTAAAATAATTTTATAAAATAAGTAAATCTGGGTGGATTTTGATTTTTTTTGAAGTAAAAAAAATAAACAAATGGACTAAAACAATGTGAATGTTATTTGAAATTTAAAATAATTTTTTATAGGGTTATAGAAAAATTATCATTTAAAAGTTTCTAAACATCATTGTAATTTATTTTCCATCTTAAATTAAACTGATTTAGTACATTTCCTTAGATTAGTTTTAATAGATATCTCAGTTATCAATTTATTTATTGAACTAATGAACTTAGATTCAAACATTAGTGTAATGTTCATTTCACTATGGTCCTAACCTTATGAGATGTTTGGAGGACAACAAGACACACTATGATCTTAGGTGAATGATAAAGTAAAAAATTATTATGACATACTCTTACCTTATTTCAGGTATTCCTTATCCTTTTTTGATATCCATTAAGTTGTGTCTTATTTTAGGGTCATTATGGGATAATTTATAATATTACGGAAGCCTAAGGGGCTGTTCACAATTGTCAGATGGTTAGGGGAAATAATAAAATTTGGTCCACAAAATCATGCACCTTGTTAGAGGACACTAGAAGGGGAGAATTTTTTTTCCAAACCATATGGCTAGCCCCTCAAAACCATGCATCCTCAAATAGTGTGGGTTTTCATATTTGGTGTGTTGTTTGAAAATAAATTCACCTTCATTAGAGAAACCATGCATCCTAAGAGAAGGGGTGCATGATTTTTTTAACCATGCTAACCTAGCCAGTAATCCATTCATAAATGTTTAACTTCTCCTAAAAAATTATTTAAAAATATGGGACTCCATTTTTAAGATTCCTAATCACCTCATTCGACTCTAACTAAAATTCCCTGGTTGTAAAGGCACCCAAGAAGTGATTTTGGCTCTTGAATCCCACTTTTTTAGTGGAATGAAGCGTTATTGATCTCATTCGATCTCATCCCAGAAAGTGGATCTCCTCTCATGTGGTTTCTTTGGATATTTCTTTCTATCCTCTTTAGAGTTTGATAGGTCATCACAGTATTGATAGATCTGAACTTTTTCTATATGATTATTCTAGGTTGCGCTTGTTGATCTCTTAAGCCTCATTATTCATTAGATATCCCATTATAGGTGTTTTATTTGACTATCTGGGAAAATGTTGGTGGTTCCATATTTCTTCACCCTATGATTGAAACCTAAATTTTGTTCATTGAATTGAAATGATTATTTAATTTATTTTAAAAAATTATATTTAAATGTATTTGATATATGATTTTAAATGGAATGGAATTTTTGGAAACCCTAATTTTAATAGAATTAAAACATGGGGTGTGTGTTGGGAAAATGATGGCTTGATTTTGTAATTGATTAGATCAATTACTTTATTGTTAAACCTTAAGGAAAAATTGCTCAAGTAAAAGATGATTTTAAATGGAAAGAATTTATGAAAACCACTTTTTTGGTTTTGAAATGAGAAAGGTATGTTGAAAAATGAAAATTGGGTAATTTTAATCTAATTTGTTTTGAAATGTTTGAATTTCCTATGTTTAATTGATTGATTGTTTGGAGCACATGTTACCCAGGATAATTAATAATCAGTGGGAAAATAATGGTAGGACCTTTCCTCCCAAGAAATAGATTGAAAATGTCAACCGTTACTCAAACAAGTACAACATGACTTCCCATGATGGGCTCCCCTATTATGGTGTATTTGTGTGTGTGCACTTGACTGGATCTGTGATCATTATTGAGATGTGTGAGGATCATATTACCAGAAACAAAACTTACCATATGGATTTCATACATTGTTCTTTGCTATTATTTTTTACTTGATTACAAATATCTATGATTATTGAACTATTTTATTTATAACAACTATTTTATCAAAGAATTTTATATAAAATGTTTATTAAATATAGTTTTGAAATTTCTTTCATCTTTCTGATTGTGGACACAATTTTTAGTTTTAAATATGTGAATAAAATTACATTCCTTATTTAGTTCCTTTTAAATGAAATAAAAATTTGTTTTATTATTATGGAATTAATTTTGGAACACTTGGTGAGATCCTAATTGGATCTATAGCTCACAACCTACCTTTTCCTTCAGGTGTTTGTAGACTTTCTTATTCTAGGTCTGAGCAAAGAGAAATATCCAATTTTAGGTGGTGGATGTTCTTAATCCTTGGGACCATGGAGGAGTGATGGTGGCTGGGGGAGTTTTTTTCCACTTGTTACACAAGAAATATTTTTGAGACCTTTTGTTTAGTTGAAATTATTATTTCCTTTAGGATTATTATCTATTTATTTAGGTTTTTTTGGTACTTATCCTTTTGGAGTGTTGAGTATGTTGACTTGTGTCTATTATTATACTATTTGTTTGAAAATTTATTCCCTCTTTAATATTGTATGATTCCAGGTGCTATTCGCCAACCCATTGTGATATGGAGCACCCTTAATGTAATGTCCTGGTCTGAGTGCCATGCACATGTGCCCTGATTCGGTCCGTTACATGACCTCAAGCATGCCACCTCGTATGCTAGAGGCTGCCGACTACCAGCAAGGGTCTCTTAAGTTAGTCATGGGGATACTATACCCTCTTTTATCAGAGTAGACACCATCAGGAATAATAAACAATAGTTAAAGCTTATATAAAGACAAAAAACCAATATCTAAAGAGTATGAAGTAGGAAAATACAATATCAAACTGAAACAGAAAATATGTCATGATGAAGTACGTGTTAGGTGCCTATAATGGAAACTGAAAAGTAATGACACTGATGAAATGAAAATGATTCCCAAACCACATATGTTCCCCTAACCATGCTCTATCCCAATTAAATCATCTAACTCAGGGCCTTTTCCCTTAACCTATCAAAAAAAACAAGAAAAAAATACTCAGGTACCGATCGGGCATCTTGAGTAGGGTGTGAGTACAACTCAGTATGCCACCACCAATGATGTCTAAAACAAATCCAATAAATAATTGTGTATGAAATTTTATAAAGAATAAAAACAAGTAATAAAGTAAACAATTTACAATTATTCAATTATCCCTTATTTAACCGCATAGACCACCATGTTCCCATGGATACCAGTATCTCAATACCTACTTCGGTCGTGCCCGTGTCTGAACCATTTTACAGTATCAATTCAAATTTCATTTAAACAAATGTGTTTTCATTGTCCATTTAAATTCTATTAATATCACATCTAATTGGAACCATAGTTTAATGTCAATTAATGAGTGTAGAACCTCATGTCCAGCACCCTCATGGGTATTTGGAGCATCAGTCTCTATCTCACAACCCATGGATATTTGGAGCATCGGTTTCTATCCCCTAAAATAATATTTTTATGCATGATGGGTGTAGAACACCATGTCTATCACCCAGTAAGTATTTGAAGCATTATTCTCTATCTCACAACCCATTTTTCAATAAAGAACATATATCACATACATCACATTAATCAAGATTAATCAACATTAATCTTTTATCACAATTTTACATGTCACATGTATCAAAACATCACATTAATTAATTAAAAAAATAATTAATCATGAAATCACATTAATTAATTCAATAATTAATTAATCACATAGTCCTATTAATTAATTCAACAACTAATTAATCATATCATCACATTAATTAATTCAACAATTAATTAATCACATAGTCTCAATAATTAATTCAATAATTAATTAATCACATATTCCCATTAATTAATTTGACAATTAATTAATAACATTGTCCCATTAATTAATTTAACAATTCATTTGTAATGCCATCACATTAATTAATTTATCAATTAATTAATCAATATCCACAACTCAAAATCTCATAATTAACTCTAAAATTAATTATCTCATTCAAAATATCAATAAATTAAAATTAATTATATAAATAATTATCTCAAATCATCTATTTCAATATCACATTATTAATTCAACAATTAATTACTCAACTTACAAATCTCTTTGCCTCATAATTAATTGATCCATTAATTATTAAATAATATCAATTAAATATATCAATTATCTACATTAATTGACTTATCAATTAATTAATTTAATTTATTCAATTGCATATCATAGAAATTATCATTAATTAATTCACTAATTAATTAATCTAACAAATTCATGTTTTTAACACAATAATCTTCATTAATTAATTAATCAATTAATTAATCTGACTCATCCAACTATAATAACACAACAATCTTCATTAATTAATTTTACAATTAATTAACCTAACTCATTCAATTGTATGAACTCAAAAATTCCCCATAGTTAATTCTCTAATTAATTAATATAACTCAAAAATCATAACATTACATCCATTAATTAATTTACCAAATAATTAATTCAATTTATTCCCACTAACTAATTTTTCAATTAAGTAATCTAACTCAATCCTCCAATTAATTTACCAATTAATTGTCCATGTCATTTAATTAATTCACATTTAAATAATTCACATTCAACCCCCTCTTCAATTAATCCACAAATTAATTTTTTTCCCTTAGTTCCATTATTTAGTTCAAAAATTAAATAATTACTTTACTTCAATTAATTAATTTACAAATTAATTATTTAAATCAAACAAATTAATTAGTCATATCATGACCATTAATTAATTCCAAAATTAATTAAACAATTCCACCATAAATAAATCCTCCTAATTAATCTATCAATTAATTATTTAATCCAACAAAATTAATTAATCACATTGTAACCGTTAATTAATTCTAAAATTAATTAACCAAATCCACCATCACAAAATCCTCATAATTAATCTATCAATTAATTATTTGAACCAACCAAATCAATTAATCACATCCTGACTGTTAATTAATTTCAAAATTAATTACCCAAGTCCACCATCACAAAATCCTAATAATTAATCTATCTATTAATTATTTAAACCAACCAATTCTATTCCAAATTTAACAATTACCACAAATTAATTAAGTTACCCTATTAATTAAGGATTATATAAAGCTAATTATATCATAAAATTTCTACAATTTCATACACACAAATGAATCAAGATTATGAGATTCATATTTAGACCACCTACCTTAAATATAATGAACACATGATATGAATCTAACATTGTGGAAGACACATTATTCTGATGACTATCGAATGAGAAATTAAATAAATAAAAATATTCAGTTTAATAAAAATATACTCAAAATAATTCATCTTCTATGAAAGAAAAATTGATACACACCATCCTATTATCAATATAAATCCAATACAACTAACGACACATCAATCAGATCAATATCGACAAATATATTGTTTATTGAAGTTTGGTTTGAGGGGTAATTAAGAACAGAAAAACTCTCTAAAAAACACATGTTTTCGATGATAAATATCGTACAATAATATCATATATAATTATCATATGATAATTACATAGTATTACTTTCTAATTATATTTGGTATTATTGAATACATATTATTTAAAAGACGACATAATGATAATAAAAGATAATTTCATCAAATTATTCTTTGATAATTTCTTTTAAAACCCATGAAATTATTATTTAAAAAAAACATAATTATCAATTATAAAATAAACCACCCTTTTCTCTTTTTCGAAACCATAACATTTTATTTAAAAAAATTAGATAAAATAAGACAATATAGAGATAATAAAATAATTTAAAAAAGAAACAAGGCCTGCTTTATGTCACACCAGGTTGAGGTGCACAATGATGAAATGTGAAGCAGGTGTTTCACACACCGGATCTCCAGAGAGGAAAAAGATAAAGTTTCTCGACCTACCTAAGTGACAACCTAAGGAGTTTTCAATTGACTAGATCCACCCAAAACCACAACCAAAATTTTGGGTTATATAGAACCCCAAGCCTCATACAATTCATCTTCTCTAGAATTAAACCCTTATTTTAAGCCATTGTTTCAACTTAAAATTGATGACAGACGGATTTAATTTACCACATTAATGCATTGGTGTTTGAACGGTCAAAAATTATTGAGAAATGAAGCTTTTGGAATTTTTCATGCATCAAAAATGGATGTATCCAGTTGGATAATATGACTTAACGTCATAAAAGAAAATCCAATTTATTTTAATTAAAATAATAAATTAATTATTTAACATAAATATTAAATGTTATCAAACGTCCGCTGCGCATAAACTTTATACTCCGTCTAGGGTAAACACCATGTTCCGGACACATCTATGATCTCATATTTCTCGTATGACACATATTTTGTGAGTTATTAATAATTTATTCTTTAAAAAATAGAATAAATAATTAATTAAAATAAAAGGGTTATTTCTTGTAAGCAAGCCATCCAAACGCTCAACGTAAACAAATGTTATACCTTATCTATAAAAAATCCCTCATTCTGGACCCATTGGTGGTATCATATTTCCCATAGGATGCACAGTTTGATAGATATTTAATTATTTTTAAGAAAATAAAATATTAAATACTATTTAATAACTTTAACTCACAAGCGAGACATCCAAATTTCTAACGCCTACATATGTCATACCCTGCCTAGGGTAAACAACATGTTTCTGATCTAACTGTGATCTCATATTTTTCATACGACAACCCATTTTAGTGTTGTATTGTTATTTTGAATAAATTTATGATGCTTAAAATAATATAATTAAAAATATTATTTCTCTTTCGATGTGACTTTATTGGTCTTAGAATCTCCCACTATCAAATATCTGACTCCGAAAACATTTTAATAAAAATATAATGTCTTAATTGGGCATTATTTCTCATGTAAGCCTTTAAACATTTATTATGTTGTTTCACCAATGAAATATTTTTCTTCCACATAAAGTATTTATAATGTATAAAAATTAATAACTCAAAAGAAAATATATTTGGTAAAAGGATGAAATCTTACACTTAAGACTATGTTGTGGATGACTCACATATCAAGGTTCCATGGTATCTGATATGGATTATTATAATTATTATGATGTATAATCAGAACAATCCAAGATCCACACTCAAAAATTATAATATGATTAGTCAATAAAGAGAGTGACTTTCCCTTAAAGTATTAAAAGATAGTTCTGTAATCAAAACTATATAAAGATAAAAAAAGTTTATACTCTATCTTTTTGTTATGGGTTTTTCATTATTTAATTTTTAGAAAATATTATATTTGAAAATTTAGTTATTTTATTTTTATAATTATAGAAAATAATTTCATCATTTAATGGTTACTGTGAGAGACCTTTTGTGTATAGGGATATTGGACCATGAATTGTGCAAGGTCAGTAGAAACTATATGAAAAACATGTGGTGGGAATAACAGGTTATTGCATAAGATTTTTCATTACAAGTTCACATTTAAGTAAATATGTTAATGAACCATGTTTGTTCCTACGTCTTGTACAAGATTATCTACATAGTTGGCATGTAATTTACAGAACCATGAATCTAAAAAATTTAGTTTACCAAAATTTCATTTAAAGGTCAAATACCTATTCTTCCCTACTAATTTTAAGAACCCTTTCCCCTCTTATTCTCTCTCACTCACACATCCAACCCCAAGGATATAAGGACTCATAATATTATAAACCCAAAATTATGAGTTTAATAGAAAGGATTTAAAATTTTTATATTCTCATGATCTTTTTTTGTTTATATTTTTAGATAATTAGGAAACAATCTTACATATCAAACCCTTAAAAAATAAGGTGGAAACTTCCACTCAATATCTATATTTTCCAAAAAAAAATAGGATTCATAAATTTAAACTCCTATTTCATTCAAAATATATTTTATTTAATTAGGATGTACCACCATTTAACTTACTATAATCCATACAAATTATTAAGCTTTGTTAAAAACATTTGAAAACTAGGTATGATAAAAATAAATCTCAATAATTGATATAAAATAATACAAACCCATTAGTCCAAACAAAGACATGAAAACCCATGAAAATTTTTACCCCTATTAATAATAATAATTTGAATAAAAACCCAAAACATATATAAATAAAAAATCAATATTTTATTAATGGAAACATTTAAAAGAAATTAAGAAGCCTAGTAAAAACATGATGGAATCATGAGGAACATGAGAAATTATGAAAAAATTTCTTTTAAAATAGACCTTTATCATTTAAAAGTCTATAAACTATCCTTACCAAATGAAATAAAATGATTTCCATAAAAGACATTTTTCAAGCATAGAATATGTACCTTGGAGAATTATATTCATAGACCACTTTTTTTTAACCCATTATATAATAAATTAATTATAGTTAATTATATAGGAATAACCAACCCAACAGTCTCCCTCAATTTATCTTTTGAAGACTAAATCATTACCTAATGCATTAGAGAAATATATCAAGCTCACCCATTATCATGAAAAATATTAGGCTCACCCATCAACATATATAATGACCAAGTAACAAATCATGAATAAAAATTTGTTTGCTTTCACTTTTTCTTCAAAAAAACATTTAGAAAACTCATCTGAATCTGTTAGAAAGACACTTTCAATTTTTTATGTTCATATGGAGAAATATCATATATCTTTGAAAATTTTTAAAAATAAAAAATTACAAAAAATGATGGAAAATTGAATTAACTTTAGA
The DNA here is from genome assembly GCA_963277665.1 of Viscum album. Classification (NCBI taxonomy): domain Eukaryota; kingdom Viridiplantae; phylum Streptophyta; class Magnoliopsida; order Santalales; family Viscaceae; genus Viscum; species Viscum album. The sequence goes on from OY728140.1 coordinate 501,190,178, forward strand.
AAAACATGAAAAACTAAATCAACATTTTAATAATAGTGATAGTATCTAATGGAATGAAAATATTTTTATACTGTATTTGTTAAAAAAAATATTCTTTTACACTTTGGTAAAAAGAGTCAAAAGTGACCCATACAAAAATTGTTAAAAAATTCATTTTTAAAACTTTATAAGGAAAGTAAAAAATAGAAGAAAATGATCTTTAAATAATTTTGAATTTTAAATAATATAATTCTTGAAACTTTTAAAATAACCCTTACATAGAAGAAAAAGTACTGGGAGAGAAACATTAAAAAAAGTTTTTGAAAAAAAATTATCTTACCTTAATTCCTATATAGATTAAAATATTCTCTAACTCCTAAATAATAATATTATATAATAATAATAATTAATTAATTTTTTTTATTTTTCATTACATTATCATTATTCATTTTATTTCATTTATTACCATGAATTATTTTGTTTCTAAATTCATTAAGTTCACATTAGATCTTTTGAGGATGTTCAGTTCATATTCCCAAATCAACATTGGTAGATACACCATAATAAAAGGAGTCTTTGTTACATAATATATATATATATAATATTAATAATTCAATAATTATCATATTTATATATATTTAGTTCTATTTTATAAACTTCCATGAAAGGTGAAGATGAGAGAAGAATCACATAGCTTCATGGGGGGGGGGTAGTCCACATGTACGCATGAACGATGTTATCATTTTCCAATGGATGAAAGGGTAAGAAGGTAAGTAATATATCATCTTTTAATAATAATAAAAATTTCATGAATATGTTATGTTTTCATTAAATACATTGTAATAACTATCCTTGTTAGTCAGTGATGAAAAATGAAACACAATGCTTCGTGGAGGTAGTAGTCCACACGTACACACGAGTGATGTTTTAATTTCCCATTAGATGGAAAAGAAGATAAAAAAGGATCATGGAATCAAAATAAATAAATTATAGTATATTTTATATAATTATTTTATAATACCATTATGTTTATATATAATATTTTAAAGAGATGTAAGAAGAAATAAATATGAAAGCACTTGGTAAAGAGTTATAATTGTTATTGGAAAACCACCTTTGACTTAAACGTTAAGCCTTATAGGTTAGTATTTTGGTGAAACCAAGACCCCTAGGAAATGGGTAGGAACATTGGTAATGTATTTTTATATATATATTTTGATATAAATCTCTCATTAGGTATGAATAATAGAATAGAGGAGGTTCTCTTTTATAAGGGAGGTGGATAGCAATCTTGTAAATACTTTAAATATTAATAAACAATATATATCTAACACATGTAAAATGGATAAAAAGTGAAATATATTTGATGATAAGGAGTTTAATTTATAAATAAATTGAACCAATAAAATTTATAGAATTTTTAGTGATATTTTTAACCTTATCTCTTAGTTTAATCCATTTTTAACCCTTTTAACTTTAACTACAGTAACAAAGTTTTCAATCTCTAAGGGATGTAAAGGTAATTTTAAAAATTAAAAAGTTTCAAATAAATAAACCATTAATTAGGTTCTTTAAATTTATCCATCCACTTGAGTTATAATAGTATTTTTAGTGAATTTATAATGATTCAAAAATATTTATTAAACATTAAATATCATTAAAGTCATTTTTATGACTATTCACATATATTGACTTGGAATGCATAAAGATAATAATGGAATTCGAATATAAAAACTTTTATGAAATATAATAACTTATAATTATCCTTTAAATTTATGTAATGCAATAATTTATCCAATCAATATTATTTTTAATAATTTTGTTATCATTTTCTGGATTATTGTACTGCTTGTCCAAGCATTAAAGTGACATTTCGTAAACATTCAAAGCAATAAGACCATCAATAAAAATTTAAAAATAAATTATTACAATAAAAACAATTTTTTTATTCAAAATAAAAATTTATTAATATTAATATATTGATTTTATCTTTATGAAAACTATTTTGAGATATTAAAATAAAGGGAGTGACATTTTTTAATTATCCTTTACTTAAAATAATATAATGGTTATAATCAAAGTACATATTCACACAAATTCCATGTTTTTGAATAATGGATTATTATGGAGGAAATAGAAAAATATAATAAAATAAATTATTGGGTTTTATTGATCTTTACACCTTATACCATAGTTTTAATACCATTTAACCCATTTTACCCTTTAGTGGGGTGGTAAACATTTATCACGGTTATTATTTTTTATGAATCAAAATGAAATTTTCCTTATTATATAATTTTAATATTATGATTAAAAATAAATTATCCATTCTATAATATTTAATTTAAAAAAAATTAAAAAAATTAATTTTAATATAAGTGCACAAAACAGAATAAAATACAATTTTTAGAAAAATACCAATTTTAAGCCTTAAAATGATATCATAAAAAAATAATATATAAATTTTTTTACCATGGAATTAATTGGAATATTTTTAATGAAATTAAACTTAAATTACATTAAAAAAATCCAAAAACAAATTTAAATTTAAATTAAATTGATTAAATGAGAAGAAAATACAGTTTTTGTAAAATCAGTATTTTTCACTATTCACTAAAAAATCAAAATTTTCAGAATAATCCCAAATTTTTTTTAATATTATTTGGATATGAATATTTCAATTATTATTTCTATTTTATAAAATAGTTTTTAAAATTTGATAGAAATTAATCATAATGTCTGCTCAAAAAATTCAATAAAACCCATTTTTGAAGAAAAATGTATTTTTAAAGTATAAAATGAATTAACACTCATCCCTTATCTAGTAAAAACCATTATATGAATGTTAATTTATATTATTATTTATATGATCTAAAAAGTTAATTATTATAATTTATCTATATTAATTAACTTAAGTAAGTTTTATTAAAATTCATTATGTATATAAAAACTAGTTTTTTTGAAAAATATATCTTCTACCTTCAAATTATTTTATTTTCATATATAACCAATTAATGAAAAACATTTTAATGTTTTATCATTTTATTAAATAATTAATTTCTATATATATTTAACAATATTATTACTCTTATTCATTCCCTCAAATTCAATGACTAGGTTATAAAATTCAAATTTATGTAATATTTAATAGTGTATCAGAGTTCATTTTAAGATCAGTATTACATATGGTATAGAAAATAAAACATTTTATTATTTTTAAAGTAATATAAATTTAAATATTGTTTTTTAAAAGTTATCCCCATGGGAGATCTAATTCTATCCCTGTTTTATTTTAGATCTATGCTCTTCAAGTTTAAATGGTTCTTCAAGGTAAACCCCATATTTTTCTTCCTTCCCCTTATTCCTACCATACTCATCTATTTATCATAGGGTTCTATTTCTACCGAGATCCTAAATCAATATGAAAGATGGGTTTTTGGTTTAATGTGATTCTATCATAGGGGTTTTTATTATTTCGGACTCATATAATTTATTCCCATTCTTATTTGTATGTTCACTATAGAAGGCTACACATTAAAAATTGATTATAATTATTCTAAAGTTATAATTTCTATGAAATTAATTTACATTACAATTCAAGAAGTTCTTGGATTTTTTAAATTCATTTTATATTAAATTATGGCTATGAATTATACCTAAGATGGATTTAGAAAATATTTTGAGTAACATCCATGCTTGGCATAAAAGGTTTTTAAATGATTTCAACTTGATTATTTTAAACTATTTATTTAAGAATTAAAAGTGTTTAATTAAATTATAATGAGGATTTTTAAAAGTTATTTTTATGATAAATATATTTTTAGGATTTTTTTGAATTTTAAATAAATTAATGTGTGTTTTTATTGAATATTTTGGAATATGATATGTGTTTTTTCTATTTTATTTCAAAGTGTGGTTTTAAGGTGTGAGATTTTAAATGATATATAGAGAGGCATAGAATCAGGACTTGAGACCATAAGTTATCCCATTTTTTATTTATAATAAATGGTTTAATTCATATGATAAACACATTTGTTTCCCCTTGGGTTTTTTTTCACCCATTATGGTTTATTTGTCATGTGGTGGATATACAAGGAGAAAAGGTTCCATTTCATGCAAGGATCTAAGAGGTGGTATAGATTTATTTTATTTTTCTTATGATGCAAGTAATTCTATTTGACTTATTTTTTTCTCACCTCCACTTTATATTGGTCATAGGAATATAGTAACTAGGTGTGAGATCTTGATACATGCTAGCATAGTTGGTACACATGATGTTAGGGCCCCCTTTAGTATGAGATAAGGATGGGTGGGGAGTGCATCCCAATGATACAATTATGGGATAGTCATATGTATTGTGCTATTATCGGAAACAAAACAGGCTAACTATTTATCTGGGTTGTTATTATATTGTCAAGATTATCTCAATTTAGGATCTAGGGAGTTTTCCATGACACTAGTTTCTTTATTTATAATTTATGTATGCGATTTACTATTTGTATACATTATCTTTATATTTTTTTTATAGTACCACTCATTTTTTGTTGACCTTCCTGTGACATAGTGGTTCCTATGCGAGTGGTAATTTTGTTCATCATGTTTGTCCTGTTTATTTAAAATTTTATTTTAAATAGATTATTAATATTGATTTCAAATGAAATTATAAGTGATTGTTTAATGGACATTAAATAAATAAGGATAAATTATTTCATCCTATTTTGTTTTAAAATAAAAGAACCATATTCCAATTTTAATGAATTTTACTACTAACTGGATATTCTAAGTGATTTTTATTAAAATGGGTAGTTTTATATTTAGAAAATCATGACATGTGTTATCCTTAGTATTATTAAAATTTAAACCATTTTTTCATCCTATTATATTTAAAAATATAACTTATGATTTTCTTTGTGAAGAGAATTTCAAAGCATCTTTGGTGAGATCCTACTGGGCCGGTTTGCACACACCAATGTGTGTGTACGAAACTCTCATGTTTTATACAGTAATTAGGCACTATTCATATTGGTTATTATTCTATTAGGACAATATTTTTGTGATTGGATATGGATAAGAAATTTTGGTTGCATAGAGGTACTTTTGTAGTTTTATTCTGATGCTATTTTTTTATTTTTGTAGGATGATGTCTCAGATAAGATGACCTCTTGTTTACTGATATTGATCTTCATTTCTTTCTTATTATTTGTTTGTTTTATATGATATTTTTTTCTTATGTAAATTACATACATCATGTTTTGTTGGTTATGAATCATTTTATGTATTTTTTATCTGGGGTTTTTATTCGATATTATGTTGAGTCAAAAGTTCTCTTTCGAATTTTATATCTTGTTTTGGAAATCAAAAATGCCATAGACCATGCTTATCATAGAGACCGTGCTTATCATACTGGCCATGCTGATCGTACTGATCGTACCGATCGTAGTGACCATGCTGATCGTAATGACCATGCTGATCATACTTCCCATGCTGATCGTACTGACTATGCTGATCATACTGACCATGCTGATCGTACTGACCAAGTTGATCGTACTGACCATACTGATCGTACTGACCATGCTGTTCGTACTGACTATAATTTTTGTACTGACTAGAAATTGTATTTATTCTGTTAATCATACTAAGTCTTAAATCTACTCAATTTGTTTTGTTTCAAAACATTACATAGTAATACTTATAGTATTCATACTTTGCTTTCATTTCTTGCTTGTTTTGGATCTTAGTCAAAAATACGTTTCATATTAATCGTACTCATGTTTATCATCTTAATATATCTTCTATTTTAACCAAAACGATGTCATGGAGTTAGTTATAAACTAATCAAAATGGTGTCATGTTTTCTGTTTCAATAAGACCGTTATAATGCTAGGTTCCCAAGTCCCTCCGAGTTTTTTGGAGAAATATGATCGTTGGAGGAAATATGACCGTTGGAACCTGAGGCCTATAAATAAGAGGTCATTTTAAGACAATAACATAGGTGTGTATGAGACTGATCATTTTGTGCTATCAAGTTCTAGAAAGAGATATTGTGACTTCTCTCCTACTTCGTGCGAAAGCCTTGAAACTAAAAAACTTGAATGACTTGTTCTTAGTTTTTGGATTTATATAAGTGCTTTGTTGGTTCTTTGTGCGACCGATCATCGTATCGAGGTATTTAAAGTGATTGAAAGACAGAGGTTCCGATTACCTACAAAATCGAGGGCTACCAGGGATAAGCAGAGAGACGAACCGATCATCGTATCAAGGGCTGCCAGGGATAGGTAGACAGACGAACTGATCATTGTATCGAGGGCTGCCAGGGATAGGCAGACAGACGTACCAATCATCGTATTGAGGTCTTACCAAGGTGGTGGTAAGACAGACCTCTTATCCTAGGTGAAAGGATAACCCTTCTCTTTGGGTCAAAATAATTGTAATACTTTTACATTTCCACTACTATTTGTTTTAGAAAGGGAATTGTATTGTTTCATTTCTTCATTTCATATTCATTTGTAATCATACTGTATATATTGTATTGATTGATTCTATACTCTTTATGATAGAATACTTCACTATTGTTTTACTCTGATTATTGTATTAATCTTGAATACAATTTCTTTACTTTTCTTATAGTATTACATCATAGCATACCTTTATATTCAATAAAATTGAGGTTATTTTTTCTTGTTGTGAATTGTATTAGTTTAAGTACATTTAAAAAAATTTCTTGTGTTTAAATACAAAGTTTTTTAAACCTAAAATTCACCCCCACCCCTCTTGTATTGTTCAATTGAATAAACATACACATCTACATATTTGATCCAACAATTGGTATCAGAGGAGGTTTCCACTGATTTGTATTAGTTTCTCTATTTCCATCAAAATTTCATTTTAACTACTTATTACACTAACGTGTGGAGTGGAAAATATTTTTGTTTTATTAGACGGCAGGAATAAATATTGGGTCAATTGAAAATATAAATCCTTCTAGACAACCTATCTTTGATGGGAACAACTATGAGTACTATAGAGATCGAATGAAGACATTCATGATCAATACTGGTGTAGACAATTTTATTATGCTTACTGGCTGTTACAAAATCCCTGACAAAGAAGTCAGTACTTTCACTAACCAAGAGAAGCAAGAATATGAACTGAATTATAAGGTACGCAATACTTTACTATGTTCTATGACCAAGAATATATACATCCAGATATATTCCTGTAAAGTAGCCAACTATATTTAGAAGAAATTGGAAGTCACACATTTTGGTACATCCAAGTTTATAGAAACAAGAAGAGTAATGCTTCAAGCAGAGTATCATGGATTTATTTTTCCTTATGGAGATCTAGTGTGTAAAGTACAACAAATATTTATGACAATTGTCAATAGCTTACAATCCATGGGTGAAAAGGTTCTTGATGATGAAGCTCTTGTTGACAAAATTATTGATATAATGCCAAATGAATGGGAATAAAAAAGGATAGCTATTGATGAAAACAGAAAAGTTTCATAGATTACTCTTGATGAACTCTTTGGAACTTTTCTACAGCATGAGACAAGAATGAAGAGAGATACGAATTTCAATAAGAAGAAAAATGGAAATGGAAGCGTAGATTTTACTACTCATATAAATCTAAAACACCTGAAAGAATAACAAGATCTAAAGCCAAGAAAGATTTGATATTAGAATCAAGTGATAGTGATCACTCAGATAATGAGTTAGCCAATCTTGCTCGAAGGATGAACAAGATTGTGGGAAAGAAAGACTTCCAATACAGATTCAAATAGAAAGATAGGAAGGATAAGAAATATTCAGAGATAACTTGTTATGAATGTAAGAAAATGGGACATATAAGGTCTGATTGGCCTTTATTGAAGAGAAAATACAGAAAGGAGAAATATTCTGAAAGAAATAAGAAAAAGTATTACAAGACAAATGCGAAGAAAGTATTAAAGGAAAATGATACTTCTAGTGCAAGTGGTAGCGATTCATCAGATAATTCTTCAAAATATGAGTCCTCAGGGCAAAGAAATATTGGACTTATAACTAGATTACCAATTGAAGATCATTGTCTCATGGCTAAGGTACACAATGCTGAAGCTATTTCAAATGTTTCCTTGAATGCAAATTATAATGATAATAAATATTATGAATCTTCAAATGATGATTCTTCATCATCAGAAGATAATACATTACCTTCATTTGAAGAAGTATCTAGGTTTGCTAAACTACTTGAGAATGAAAATTCTAAACTCAAGAAAAATCTTGATAAAGAAAATTCTAGAATTCCAATTTTAACTAAAGAAGTATCAGATATTTCTAACGATCTTGATATAAAAACTTCTGATTTTGAAAGTATCTTAAAAACCGTTGAGAAAGTCAAATATGATAAGGATAAACTTTCTAAGGATCTTGAAAATGTAATTTCTAATAAACTATTTTATAACCTAACTCTAGTTCAAAATAAAATGTTTTGGAGGATAAAAACTTAGTTTTAAAACTAAAGTCAGAATTTTTTTCCTTGAAAAAATGATTGTCAAACATTACTTATGGCAGGGAGAACTTTGAAAAAATTTATTCTCAAATTCGACCTTTGAGAAATCATTCTGGACTTGGTTATACTCATTCCAAACCGGTTTTTAGTAATAACTATTTTGTTCCTCAAAATACCCCTTTTTGTTCTAAATTTCAATGTGGTGGACACTGCAAAAGAGAGTGTTCTCTTAATAGAACTTAGTCTTTAGGATTTCTTAAAGCTCATTTTGCAAAACAAATGTGGATTCCTAAAATTCTTTTATCTAACTATTCTGGATCAAACAAGTTTGGATTCCGAAAAACTAATTGTTTCTTTTTTAGGAAAATGAGAAGTGTACCAACAAGAATATTTGGTACATGGATAGTGGTTGTTCTCGACACATGACTGGAAACAAATATTTCTTTGAAAAGATTATCAAAACCAAAGGTTGAAAGGTTACCTTCGGAGATAATTCTCAAGGAAAGATTGTTGGGATATGTAATATTGTTTTTCTTGGAAATGTTCTTATCTCAAATGTTTTTTTTGATAAAGGTCTTAGGCACAATCTCATCAGCAAAATCAAATTATGTGATTAAGGATACCTTGTGAATTTTAGGAATGATAAATGTTTAGTTTACAATTCCAAGGATAAGTTCATTCTATCTTCCCATAGGCAAGAGAATGTATACACTATTAACCCAGAATACCTTAGGAGCCAAACCTTACCCTGATTAAGTGCAATAGAAGACCAATCATGAATATGGCATAGAATACTAGGACACTGTAACCTAAGAAACCTTTTTAAACTCTCAAAGAAAAGACTTGTAAAGGGACTACCGGATCTTAGATATGATTCTTCAAAAGTCTGTGATTCTTATCAATTTGGAAAGAAACATAAAACTAGCTTAAAATCAATTTTTGATGTTTCAACTTCTAATGTATTACAGCTAGTGTATATGAATCTTTTTGCTCCTTCACAAACTGGAAGCATTGGAGGCAATACTATGTATTTGTTTTAGTTGATGACTTTACTAGATTTACATGGGTTTATTTTCTAAGAAAGAAATCTGAAGCTTTTTCTTATTTCAAAGCTTTTAGAGAACAAGTTAAAAATGAGAAAAACCTACTGTTGATAACTATTCATAGTGATCATGGTGGTGAATTTCAAAATTCTGAATTTGAAACTTTTTGTAGTAAGAAAGGTATTACTCACAAATTCTCAGCTTTAAGAACTCCTCAGCAAAATGGTGTTGTTGAAAGAAGAAATCATATTTTTCAGGAAATGACTAGAACCATGTTGAGTAAATAATCAATTGCTAAGTACTTTTGGGTTGAAGCTGTTAGAACTACTTTCTATACTATAAATCGTGTTTAAACCAGACTGTTTCTTAATAAAACACCTTATGAATTATGGACTTGCCAAAAACCTAAAGTTTTGTACTTCAAAGTTTTTGGATGCAAAGTATTAATTTTGAATACTAAAAATAATCTACACAAATTTTCAATAAAATCTGATAAAGGAATATTTCTAAGCTATTATACAACTTCTAAGTCTTATAGAGTTTTCAATAAAAACAAATGTACTATTGAAGAAACAGTACATGTTATATTTGATGAAACTAATCCTTTTGTTTTCAACCAATCCCAACCTACATCCTCGGATGTGTTTTCTAAAATTTTTTATCAACCTCTGTTAGAATATTCTTTTGATAAGGAAAATGTTTAAGAAAGTGTTCATGAAACTTTTACCCCAGAATATTTTCTTCCATATTTTGATGAAAAAGTTTTACAAAACCCAAATCAATTGTTTCTTATGAATCATCCCAGTGATAACATCATTGGTAATGTAAATCAACCTGTAAGGACCAGAAATTCCTTAAGAAATGAAATAGAACATCTTGCCTTTATTTCTCAATCCGAACCTAAAAGTCCAAGTGAGGCCTTAGGTGATGAAGATTGGATAAAATCAATGAAATATGAACTAAATTAATTTGAAAGGAATCAAGTTTGGACTTTAGTTTAAAGACCTAAAGAAACAACTGTAATTGGTGTAAAATGGGTCTTCAAAAATAAATGTGATGAAAATGGAATCATTGTAAGAAATAAAGAAAGACTTGTTGTTAAGGGCTGTAATCAACAACAAGGAATAGAATATGAAGAAACATATTCTTCAGTAGCTAGACTTGAATCCATTCGTATTCTATTATCCTTTAAAGCTTACTTTAATTTCAAACTATTTCAAATGGATGTTAAATGTGATTTTCTAAATGGTTTTGTTCAAGAAGAAGTATTTTTCAAACAACCCCCTGGTTTTCTAGACCCAAAACATCCTAATCATGTTTTTAAACTTACAAAAGCTCTATATGGTCTTAAAAAAGCCCCTAGAGCATGGTATGAAAGACTTACAAGATTTATCTTACAAAAAAATTATGCAAAAGGTACAGTGGATCCAACCCTTTTTATAAAAATGGAAAATAAAAATGTTTTGATTATTTAAATTTATATTGATGACATCATATTTGGATCAACTCAGCAATCTTTAACTGATTCTTTTGCAAATTTAATGAAATCTGAGTTTGAAATGAGTATGATGGGTGAGTTAATATTCTTCTTAGGTTTTCAAATTTCTCAAAAACCAGAAGGAACATATATATCTCAACATAAGTATACTAAATATTTACTCAAAAGGTATGGTTACAACAATACTAAAAGTATTAGTACTCCAATTGGTACATCAAATATACTTGATCCTAATGAAACGGGGAAACCAGTAGATCAAATAACTTTTAGAGGTATGATAGGGAGTTTTTTATACTTGAGAGCCGGTCGACCAGACTTAATGTTTTCCATATGATTATGTGCAAGATAGCAATCTAATCCAAAAGAGTCATTTAAAATCCATAAAGAGAATCTTTCGGTATTTAAAAGGCACTAAGGAATTTGGACTCTTTTACTCTTCTGGAAGTGATTTTGTTTTAAAAAGTTTTTTAGATGCTGACTTCAGTGGTCGTAGAACGGATAGAAAGAGTACATCTGGAACATGCCATTTCTTAGGAGATTCTCTAGTTTCTTGGTCCTGTAAGAAACAACACTCAATAGCACTTTCCACTACTGAAGCTGAATATGTAGCAGCTGGAAGTTGTTGTACTCAAGTGTTGTGGATGCAACACACACTCACTGACTATGGATTGAGTTTTTCCAAAACTCAAATTCTATGTGATAACACGAGTGCCATATCTCTTAGTAAAAACCCAGCACATCACTCTCATGTAAAACACATAGATATTAGGCATCACTTTCTTAGGGATCACACACAAAAAAGAGATATTATTTTACAATTCATCGGAACGCAAGAACAACTTGCTCATATTTTTACAAAACCATTACCTTTTGATAGAATTGAGTTTATAAAATAGAAGATAGGAATGATTACTTTAAAATAATAATTCATGTCTACTTCATGTTTTATACCTTTCCTTACATCATAATACACCTCTTAAAAAAGGGGGGAGAACATTTTTTTCTCTTGACATTATTTTTATCTATATATTCTCCTGGTTTGTTGTTTTTATTTTTCTGTTTATCGTATTGATTGTTTTTATTTTTCTGTTTATCGTATTGATTGTTTTTATTTTTCTGTTTATTGTATTGACTATTGTTACTTTTCTATTTATCGTATTGACTATTTTTACTTTTCTGTTTATCGTATGGACTGTTTTTACATTTCTGTTTATCATATTGATTGTTTAGTTATAGTTTTTATCTTTTCAATCGGCACGACTGTTCATGGTAATGAATTTCTTTTCCATCAGCGCGTAAGTTCATGGTAATGAATTTCTTTTCCATCAGTATGACCGTTCATGGTAATGAATTTATTTTCCATCGACATGACCGTTCATGGTAATGAATTTATTTTCTATCGGCATGACCGTTCATGGTAAAAAGTTTATTTTCCATTGGCTTGTCAGTTCATGGTAATGACTTTTCTTTCCATTGGGATGGCGATTGATGGTATTATTTTACTTCGTACGCTTGTTTCTTCTTTCACTATTAATACTATCTAAACCAACAATTACCTTACGATCTCCAGTAGGTACATACTTTCCAAATTTTTTAAAATTTTTTTTTTCTCATTTTAATCCTATCCGTTGATATCTTTTCTACAAAATCTTAACCGTAGAAGACCAACAGTCATTATTTTGCCGCCTATAAAAATCCCCCCCCTCCCCAAACCCACACCAGTTTTTTAGGATTTGTGGAGAAGCTCTGCCCCATCGATTTAAGACTCTGTACGATCTTTCAACCGGCTTCACCTATATGTCTCAGTCCTATGCTAATACTCCCGCCGAAATGCCTTCAAATACTTTTTCAGAGAAATACTTCTTCAGATAAAAGTTATTTTCTCAGGGATTTTTTGATTCATACGATTCTATAATCAGAAGAATCATTTTGTTTCAAGGATGGGAGCATTTATGTGTTGAAAATCCTGTTTCTCAAGATCCAGTTCTTATTGATGAAGTCAGTTAGTTCTACAAAACCACATATTTTGATAAGAACATGAATATCAACTTTTTTTGTGTACGATAGAAAGTTATCTATGTTTGTGAAACAAGCAGCCCATTTTCTAAATGTTCAAATAGAAGGTGATTCCTTCTGTCCATCTCATAAACTACCGGAGGAAGTTGGTATGTTTAAAAAATAAAGTGTTGAAAAGTATTTGTTTATTATAAATGAAGAAAAGTGGAAAGTGGCTCATCTTTCTCCAGATAACAGATTTGTGACGCTGTGGATGCAAGGTTTTCTTATCCCAAGGAAAGGGGATAGAGAGACTTTGAAGGTTTCTTATATTTTCATGGTGGACTATCTTGTCAACATGAGAAAAGTAAATCTCATGGGATACATCTTTGAAAAAATTAATAATGTCAAGTCAGGAGCAATCAAATCCCATTTGATTATGTATCCAGCTATTCTTAAAAATTTCATTCTCAAGAGCATGATGTTTTGTAATATTCCTTTAAAAGGAAATTTGGTAGATCTGAAGCCATCCTAGATTAGTAAGAGTACATTGAAAAAGTAGAACGTTTGTTTTGATCAGAATTCAAAGCTTTTTGTAAAGGATTTAGAAGCTGCTTCGGCTCAGAATCAATTGGAACCTATGCCTGTCAAAGTCAATCCTTCTATTGGTGCTCCTCAAAAGTCAGATCTATAAACCAATTCAAAGCCTAATAAGAATCTGAAGTACAGTAAGGAGGTTGTGGATAAGTGAAAAAAATATAGAGAACAGAGAAAAGAAGGTGAACCAAAATTCGGTCTTGACCCAGCTGAAGCTTTGGCAGAAAGAATAAGGTTAGAGGAAACCATTCAAGTTGAAAAGAAAAAGAAGACTCTTTTGAAAAGAAATGCTCAAGACTTTGATATCTCTAAAGTCCTGAAAATGGTTGAGGATGCTAGTGCTCAACTAACGGAAAAAGTACATCAAGAACCTATCATACAAAGTCTTCTAGAGAAAGAAAAAGGTAAATAGATGTTGGAAGAAATATAAGAAGTTGTAGAAGATGAAGGAGATTTTCTTTTAGAATTCCTTCAAAGTTCGAAAAAGAGTAGAGAAGAATCTTACCAAAAGCAGAGTGAGGGTTTTCAACAAGCTCCTAATGCCGATCAAGCTCTAGTTGAATCTTTTGAAACTCCAGATAAATTTTCTTCTCATGTAAAGAAAGGTGCTCAATATTCTCATAATGAAAAACATATTTTCATTAGTGACAAAATAGAAGAATAAAGAAAAGATAAAGAAAAATAAAAATGAAAACAACCTGTTGTTGACTCAAGCCGATCAAATGAAATACATTCGTACGATGAAGATGCTGATTCAGAACAAACAATCTCTCTCAAGAGGAGTGATTACATTGTTCATATTTTAAGAAGGGTTGAAAATACTATTCCCTATTTTCCCAGGCTGTAAGGGAAAATTGATTTTATCACTGACAATCAGAGAAAGAAATTCAGCTCTGTAAGAGAATTGAGAAAGAAACTTTTGTCAGTTGAAGCTGATTTGAAAGTTCTTTCTGCAAGTTCGGCCACTCATAAGAGGGCTTGCAACAGGATGACCAAGTGGTCATACAAAACAGAGAACTCAGTGAACGACCATGAGATAGAAATTGAAGATATAAGGAGGTTATCAAATGATCTTGTGATTGCTTTCAATAAACTTGACAAAGAAACTGTTGAAAGACTAAATCGGGTAACTCATGGAGCCGATATTCCTTCAGTGAAAGAATTTCAAGAGAGGATGAATGATTTTCAGTCTGATTTTTTGAATGTTTCATCTTTCAAAGATGAAATAGTTCTGTTGAAGAAACAAAACTCTATGTTATCCAAAGATAACAAGAATTTTCAAGACATAATTGATACTCTTGAGGAAGTAATCAGAGTTCAGGAGGAGATAATCAAGAATCAAGATCATCTTTTTGCCGACCAACAAGAGCTTCTCAGATCACAGGGTGATTCAATTTCTGAAGACAAGAAGGAGATCAAAAAGATGAAAGTTGTTCTTTATGAATTGATACATAAGGAAAAGGAAAGAGAAAACAAATGACTGTTGTATTTGTTTTTTCTTCTTCTCGTGAACCCTATAAGTCTGTTATTGTAATGACATTTATACTACTCCTTTTTGTTCTGCATTTATTTTCTAACTCTTTCAGGAAACTCAAGTTACCCCCCTTATTTTTGTAAACCACAAAGGGGGAGAATGTTTTATAAAGGGGAGAATGTTTTACAAAGGGGGAGGATGTTTTATAAAGAGGGAGTGTTAAAGAAAACACTTCTAAATCAAGGAAAATCTACGAATACAATCCTTAGGAAAGTACATTCCTAAGGGGTAATTAGTTGTATTCAATTTTATATTCAGAAGAGTTTCCAATAACTTAGGGGGAGATAAGTATTTATTATTGTTTTTACTTTGTGTTTTGTGATTTCCAAAAAGGGGGATATTGTTGAGTCAAAAGTTCTCTTTTGACTTTTATATCTTGTTTTTGAAATCACAAATATCACAGACCATACTTATCATACAGAGCATGCTTATCATACTGACCATGCTGATCGTACTGAACATACTGACCATGCTGATCGTACTGACCATGCTGATCATACTGACCCTGCTGATCGTACTGACCATGCTGATCGTACTGATCATGCTGATCATACTGACCATGCTGATCATACTGACCATGCTGATCGTACTGACTATAATTTTCGTTCTAACTGGAAATTTTATTGATTCTGTTAATCGTACTATGTCTTTTAAATATAATCACTTTGTTTTGTTTCAAAACATTACACAGTAATACTTATAGTATTCATACTTTGCTTTAATTTCTTGCTTGTTTTGGCTCATAGTCAAAAATAAGTTTCATATTAATCATACTCATGGTTATCATATTTATATATCTTTTGTTTTAACAAAAACTATGTTGTGGAGTTAGTTATAAACTAATCAAAATGATGTCGTGTTTTCTGTTTCAATATGACCGTTATAATTCCAGGTGTCCAAGTACCTCTGAGTTTTTTGGAGAAATATGATCGTTGGAAGAAATATGATCGTTGGAACCTGAGGCCTATAAATAGGAGGTCATTTGAAGACAAGAACATAGGTGTGTATGAGACTGATCATTTTTTTCTATCAAGTTCTAGAGAGAGATACTGTGACTTCTCTCCTGCTTCATGTGAAAGCCTTGAAACTACAAACCATGAACGGTTTGTTCTTAGTTTTTGTATATCTATAAGTTCTTTATTTATGCTTTGTGTGACCGATCATCATATCGAGGGCATTCAAGTGATTGAAAGATAGAGGTGTCGATTACCTACAAAATTGAGGGCTGACGGGGATAGGCAGATAGAAAAACCGATCATCGTATCGAGGGCAGCCGGGGATAAGTAGACAGACGAACCGATCATCATATCAAGGGATTCCAAGGATAGGCAGAAAGACGTATCGATCATTATGTCAAGGGCTTACCCAGGTGGTGTTAAGACAGACTTGTTACCCTAGGTGAAAGGATAACCCTTCTCTTTAGGTCAAAAGAATTGTAATACTTTTACATTTCTGCTGCTATTTGTTTTATAAAGGGAATTGTATTGTTTCCTTTGTTCACTTCATATTCATTTGTAATCATATTATACATATTGTATCAATTGATTCTATACGCTTTATGATAGAATCCTTCACTATTGTTTTACTCTGATTATTTTATTAATCTTGAATACAATTGCTTTACTTTTCTTATAGTATTACATCATATCATACCTTTATATTCAATACAATTGGGGTTGTTTGTTCTTATTGTAAATTGTCTTGGTTTAAGTTAATTTAAACTAATTTCTTGTGTTTAAATACAAAGTTTTTTAAACCTACAATTCACCCCCCCCTCTTGTATTGTTCCATCTAATATACATACACATCTACATATTAGATCCAACATATTGCATGAATTCTGAATGTATGAATGATCAATTTCTAACTCTTAGAAAAAATCAATTTTTGAGCTCTGATTTTAGAATGATATTATTACCAATGGGATTCTACTTTATACCTATAAAGAATTTTCCTTCCTATAGGGATTAGTAATTCCCTCCAGCCTAGTTGTAATCTCTGTAGGGGGATCTGTCGGGTTAACATGGCCAGTTTATTACAAATTGTATCAGATCCAAGGTTCATGATAAAGTTCTAGGTTATATATAAATACATTATATTATTTAGGATATTACATGGAATAAATAATAGGAATTATTTTAGAACCTATGTTGTAAGTACTGGAATAGCTTTCCAATCCTTTTCTCTTTCAAAAACCTTAAGGTATGAGGGGTAGTCAAAACTTGAGACATGGTTTTTTATTCTTTTCGTGATTGATGTAAGTTTGTTTATACAGATTCTAGTATTTAAAATACTAGTGATTTTAATAGGTTATTTTTTGGTTTTCTTTCATTTTAGGGAGAAATAAAATAAGAAATGGGATTTCAGGGTTAGACTGCTTGTTCTATCAAACCATGAAGAGCCTGTATAGAGAGTTCTATGAGATTCTTACAGTTTTCCACTCAGTTGGTGGATGACTAGATTAATCATGTGAAAAAATGTATATATATTTACATCACTATTTAGTTTATTTATATAACTTGGTTATAGAACTGTATAAAATTGTTTTACAAATTTTAGAGATGAATTCAAGATGGTCTTGAATTGATTTTGAGGTGTTTGAAATGTCTTGTTTGAAGTGTGGTATTGCACTTTTTATGTTGTGGGTGTTTAATGTTTTGATATTTTTTTGGTTGAAAAAAGAGTATTTTATTAAATTATTGATCTTAAAACCCAATTTTTTGGGGGTAATTAAAAGAGGTTTGATTGTTTCTTAAGTGTGTTTTATAAAAAAATTGATTTTATTGTGTAAATTGGAAATTTATTGGAAGAAATTGGATTCATATAAATCCAATAAAGTTTTAGTATGATAGAACAAAAATTTATGATTTTTGTTGAATTTATAAAATGGATTCATATTATAATAAGTAGTGAAATAATTTAATTAGTTTTCAATTAGAAGTGGAGTGTTTTTGAAATTAAAGTGTGGTTATTTTAAATAAATGATTTTAAATGAGATATAATTGATGTTGTGGATGATTTTAAATTTTACTAAAGACTTTAAAGGATTTAAAATTAATAATGTTGATTTTTTTGGAAAATTATGCCTTAGAAAAATTTTATTTCACTTATAAATCTTTTTAAATTTTGAAAAAAATCAGTGGATAAATTTATTGGTTTTTAATTTTATGTAGATTTATTTTTTTTCTTTGTAGTGTTTATATTTTTTGGGATTAGTATTGAGGTTTATAATGGGGATAATTTGTTTGATTTTTAAGGCATGAAATTTATAGTATCATATTTTTATTTATCTCATGTATGACTCCCAAAATGGTCTATAAATTAAGTAGAAGGATTGTCATTAAAGATAATCCTCTCGGTGAGTCCTCTGATTATATGGAGAAGATTCCTTCAGTTCTAAATTATGACCAAACTCTAAAAAAAGTGGTGGACTATAAAAATTATTTCTTATTGAATAAACTCACTAGTTTTCAAGTCCATATATTTTTTCTAAGTTGTGTTTTAATAATAAGTCTTGAGGGGTATTTAGCTTGAAGTTTTTATTGTATGGAATTCCTCAATTTCTTGGTTTTCATTTTGTGGATTAAATTTGATTAAATCTATTGGGTTAATGTTTTGGGTTAGACCTTTATTGATATCTTCATGGGTTCCCATTTGATTATATCTTATAAATGTTCATAGTTTTTTGGATATTTTTTGTATGTTAGGTGGAGTCATGCTTGTGGGGGTTTGTTCATTTGGTGATATCCATGTTGAGGTTTATCCTTAATTGGAAGATCATGGGATATATTGGGTCTATAATTAGGTTACTATGGCTGGTATTGATTATCAATGATAAAATAGGGGTGTAGAATTTGTTTTATGATTTTTATATGAGTTATATTTCCATTTTTGAGGTCCTAATTTTCCATTTTTATGCCATAGACTAAGGTGATAACCTCTTTATTTATCGTTTAGGTTTCGGTGTAGTTATTTTCCCTTTCCATTCATAGTTCAAAAGGTTCTGATAGAATATTTGATAAGATTATTTTCCTTTGTGTTTGTTTAGATGATATTTACGTTATGTCTCTCTTAGAGAGAAGTGAGTCAGTTTTTGGGAATGAACATTATGTTTAGTGAATGTTTCCCTTTGATTTTATTTGATGATATTGTTTTCCCTATTTATGGTTCCTTCTTAGGAAAATTTCTCTTCATTCCATCATTTTAGAATAATTATAAATTTTGGGGGACTTATATGGGTCTCCATTCTGTTATGGGTTTGTATATGTTTGTGTTCTTCAATTGGTTTTTGGAATTCTTGGAGTTATTTTAAGAATATAGGTTTGGGGTTTTGAGGATTTTAAGAGGTTAGTTTCCCATTGAGATTGGAAGGATATACTTTTATGATTCCTTCTAACATTGACAAAAGACTTTATATGGGAATAAAGTGGAATACTGGGGATATTTTAACAACTCATGCTACTATTATGTTGTTTTTAATATTTAATTTTGGTATAATTTTACCTTTGATAATTTTAGGATTTAATTTTTGGAAACATGGGATGTTTTCCTCTTTTCATGGTCAGTGTAAATAGTTTAGGGGAAATTATTTGATTACACTTACATTGGTAAATTTATATTTAATTTTTTTATTCATGGTTTGTCTATAAAATCAGTGCATACTTATATCCAAACCATGAGAAACTGAATAGAAACTCTATGATCCCTTTTGTACGAAAGGGTATTAGTGAAAAAATTTCAAATAGTTAGTGGAAACTATGATGGAAGTATGTGAAGGTTTATTTAATTTATTAAAAAAAAATTACATGACTGGATCATGGTTATATAAACCATAAAATAAACCATGTGAGTCCTAGGCCATGTCCAGTTCCATATGAGTGGTTGACACATGGTTTACCCGAATATTTGTCTAAACCAAGTATTCTGCCTGGATTTCAATTAAAGGTGAATTTATTATTCTACCCTTCTGAATTTAAGGCCCCTATCCTCTATTTCCCCCTCCCACTTGCATATAAAACTCTGGGGAACCCTAGGAGAACTCAACTTCCATCATCCAACAATTTTGGATCTATTATCATTAATTTTCAACAATTCTTCTAGGTAAATACCCCCACTTTATCTTCCTTCCTTCATTCTCTATTTTCTATAGGTTTCTCTTTCTACTAGAACTAAAAATCACTATAAAATCTAGGGTTATTTCTAATGAGGATTATATCCTAGGATTTTGAATGATTGGACTCATATAAGGTGTTCCCTTTCTCAATTGTGTGTTCATTATGTAAGGATACATGTTGTGAGTTGTTTTCTATTCTTCCAATAGAGGTGTTTCTATGAAATTGAATTATTTTTTAATTAAAAAGTTCTTGAGATTTAAATATTTATTTTAAATTAAATTATAGATTTTTATGATACATATAATGGAATTTGTAAAATGTTTTGAGTAGATTCCATGCTTGAAAAAAATGTTTTCCTAAGATTTGAAATTGATTATTTTAAACTATGTATTTAAGTATATGAAGTTTTTAATTAAATAAATATGGGGATTTTCAAATATATTTTCATGATAAATATTGTAATTATGAATAATTTTTGGTTTTAAATAAAATAAGAAAAGTTTTTAAATATTTTTTTTTGATTGTTTATGTTTTTTTTCTCTTTGATATATAAAGGTGGTTTTTAGATGTTCAATTTTAAATGGTATAAAAAGAGACTTAGAATTAAAAGTTGAGTCCTTATGCTATCCCACTTAGAACTTTATAAACTTTTGTTTGATTAATGTGAGACCCTTAGTGGTTTTTTCTTTGTATTTTCTTCACATGTTATGGGTTATTTATTATATGATGGATGTATATAGTGAAAAGGGCTATTATGTGTGAGGGTTTAGAAAGTGAGGGAGATTTATTTTCTTAGGATTATGATGCATTTGATTCTATTTTATTTATTCTTGTTCACCTATACTTTTTATTGGCCATAGAAGACCAATAATTAAGTGTGAGAACTTGATACATGATACCCTTGTTGGAACACATGTTATTAGGGATCCCTTTAGTGTGAGATAGGTCTATGTGGGAAGTAGCATCCTGAAGATTCCGTTATAGGAAAATTGGTTGGATATTATTATTAGATACAATATATGCCATGTTTTGTATGGTGTTGTTATATAACTAATAGGATCATCTCAATTTTTGACCTTGGGAGTTCCCCAGGACAAAAGTTCCTTGATTGGTGGTTTATTTAGTAGATTCCCTCTTTGTATTCATTCTCTTGAGGTTATATTCTTATGGAACCAATCATTATTATTTTTCCTTCCTATGACATAGTGGTGCATACTCTTATTGTGATTTTTTCTTTATAATTGGGTTGTTTTTTATAATAAATTTAAATTTGATTCTTATAAAGTTTATTTTAAAGTAAATAAGAAGTGATTTTTTAAAATAAAGGATAAAATGTGGAGAATTTTTTCATCTTTTTTGTTTCAAAATAAAGGCTCTCGTTATAGTTTTGAAGAGTTTTACAAATAAGTGGATATACCACATGATTTTGAATAAATGGGAATATATTTTTTTGGAAAAAATTATATTTGGTTTCTTTTAAGTTATTAAAATAGAAAAACTTATTTTATTCTTATTTTATATCAAAATTTAATTTATGACTTCCCTTGTGAAAGGAACAACATAGATTCCTTGGAAATATCCTATTATGCTTGTTATCTCACACCCTGCATATTCACTCATATGAGTGTATCTAAATTTCATGTTTTTTATAGGTATTAGGGTCCCTTCAGATTTGTTATCTACCTATTGGGATAGTAGTGGTGAGATGGGATGTAGAGATAAACTGTGGGTTTCATAGTTATACTTGGCCAGTTTTGTTCCGATATAGTTTTTTTTATTTTGATAGGTGGATGTATCAACCAAAACAAAATCTTGTTTACTTTTATTAAAAATTTTTTTTTCCTTATTATGTGTTTATTATAGATGATATTTTTTGTTTATATAAGTTAAATAAATCAAATTTTTCATGTTTTGACTTGTCTGGTTTATTTTTTATCAGGTTTCACTTATTTGATGTTGCATAAATATCCGCTCTTTAAAATATCCATTCCATTGTTTTGGAAAGTTATTCAATATTTATTAGTTATAATTTTAGGGTGAATTCAATCCAAATGGTAGTTTACTTGATAAATAGTCACTATTTCCTATCCCATGAGGTTTGGAAACTCACTTCAGGCGTAGTGGTGATCCTGGTCAGGTGATGTGTTTGGTTAGCCCATGATGGTTTTTTATAAGTGGTAATTGAGCCTAGATTCTTAAGAAGGACCTAGGTTCTAGAAAATTTCCTACTCTTATTTTTTATTTTTCATGTTAGAAAGAATATTAGGAATGTCAGAAATAAATTGGTAAGTTTGGGGAGATCTTCATGAGCTCTTTCCCATTTAGAACCTTGAGTTACCAGGGGTATTCAGAAAATGAGTCTTATGTTTTGATTTTTTTCTTAACCGATTTAATAAAATTTTGATTTGGATGATGATATTTAGATACTTCTCTATTTTTAGGTGATTTTATGGGTTCATTGTATTTTGGGATTAAAAATAGAAGTAGAAACGGGGCTTTATGGTTAACTCACATGGTCCATCAAAATTTTAAGAGCCCATAAAAATGGTTTTATGAATTTTTTAGAGGCTACCACATGGTTAGTGAATGGCATGAGAATATATGAGGCCAAACCATTAATACCTCTTCATCCGTCTAATTTTTTTCTTTTGATATCTCTTTGATTAGGATTTCTCTAAATATGGTTTTCTTCTTTTAAATATGAACTAAAAATTGTTTTGATGAGATTTTATGGGGTTTGAAATAGTTTTTGTATGAAGCGTGGTATTGTGTTTTGTTATGTGGTGGGTGTGTTTAATGTCTTGATGGGTTATTTTGGGTGAAAAAGGTTATTTTTTGAAATTATTGATCTTAAAAACTATCTTTAGTGGGTTAATTAAAATAGGTTTCATTTTTTATGAAGTGTTTTTTATAAACTAGTGTGTTTTATTATGTAAATTGGATTTTTTTTGGAATTTAAGTGGATTCGTATGTAAATTCTATGAAGATTTAGTATAGTAGAGTGGGAATATATAATCTTTAGTGATGTTTCCTAAGAGTTTAAAAATATAATATGTGGTGAAATATTTTTATTAGTTCTTAAATTAAAGTGGGGTGTTTTTTAAATTAAAGTGGGTTTATTTTAGATTAATTATTTAAAAATACATCCCATTGATTTTATAGATGATTTTAAATATTAATAATTCTATAAAAGGATTTAGGAAGAATGAAGGTGATGTTTTTTCAAAAATTATTCACTGGAATAATTTTATTTCACGTAAAAATTGTATTAAAATATGATGAAATTATGGTGTGATTTTTTTTATTCTATATATGATTGAATAATTTTTATTTTGTGGGTTTATTTTTTTTTGGGATTTTTATTGGGGTTGGTAGTGGGAATGTTTTATATGATTATAAGGTATGAAATATATTGTTCATTTCATGTTCTATCTTGAGTATGTCACCCAAAATAGTCATCGTATGAAGTATAATTCATGTCATTAATAATGATCATCTCAGAGAATCTTCACATTATTTGGAGAATATTCCTTTGGTTTCAAATTATACTCATACTTTGAATAGGGTGGTGGAGTTAAATAATATTTCTCGATGAAACCTTCGATTTTTATTCATTCCCATTGAAGTTTTTTAATCTAGGTTTTCATAAAAAGTATATGTGGGTATTTTTCTTGGGGGTTTATTTTTTTGGAGTTCTTTTGTTTTGGTGGGTTCCTATTTATAAATTGAATTTAATTAAAGTTGTTGAGTAAATGTTTTTGGGGTAGATCGTAAATGGATTTCTTCATGGGACCCCCTTTGATTATTTCTTATAGATGTCAGTGGTTTTTGGGATATGCTTGTTTTTTTGGGAGGAATCTTGATTTTTGATGTTTTTATGTGGTACAAGCCATGTTTTGGTTGATTGTTGATAGATGGAACATAATATAACTTTTCATCAATGATTGGGTAACTAGGGATGTTTTTTATGATCAATGAGAACCTAGTGGTGCTGGATTTATTTCATGTGATCACTATGATTTGGTGTTTGATTATTGAGGTATGTGTATTCCATTATGGAGTGGTGGTATAATATTGGATCCAGTTTTGTTTTTTTATGGAGGCTTGGGTATGTTTATTTTTCCTTTCCCATTTTGGTAGAGGAGATGATGATGGACTACTTGATGAGATCATTTAATTTTGTGGTTGTTTGGTTGGTATTAGGGTTATATATATCTTGGCGATATGTGAGTCAATTTTTATGAATGACAATTATGGTTGATGAATGTTTCCATTCATAGTGTTTATTTTAATATTTTGATGTCTTTTGTGATGTTTACCACTTATGAATATTTACCTTTATTTCAAAATTTATAATAATTATAAATGATGGGGAGACCTAGATGGATCTTCATTTCTTTAAGGCTTGGGTTATATAGGAGTTCTTCAGTTTGTATTTGTAATTATTGGTATTATTTTAGAGAATCATGTTTTAGGGTTTCAAGGATTTCAGTTTGTTATTTTCCCATTGGGGAGTGAAAGATATAGTTTTATGTTACCTTCTAATCTTGAAAGATGACTTTATGAGTGTATAAAGTGTCATGGTTGGGAGATTTTAACTTCTCATATTACTATTAAAATATTTTTGGTATCTAATTTTCAGATAATTTGAGGCTTTGGAATTTTCGGCCTTTATTTTTAGAATTATTGAAAATGTATTCCTCTTTAAACTATTAGTGAATTTGTTTTAGGGGAAACCATGAAATTTCCTTTATATAGGGGACTATGTAGTGATTTTTTTCATAGTTTGTCTTTTATGGTACTAAATAGTTGGATCCCAATAATGTGAAACCAAGATAAAACCATATTATCTATTTTACATGAAGTGGTGTTGGCACAAAGTTATTAGAAAGAATTATGAAAGCATGTAAAGGAGAATGTGGTGTTTTATAGTGGGTTTTCAATGGTTGGTAAATAGTTAAGTAAATTTAATGGATAAATATTGTGATAGCCAAGGCCTTTTTTTGTTCCATCTACATGGTTAGTGCATGATTTACCAAACCATGCAACCAAACCTTATGGTCTACCCACATTTCATTTAAAGGTGATATGCCTATTCCACCCTTCTAATTTTAGAACCCATTTTTCTTATTCTCCTCTCATACTCACATGAATGCCTTCATAGGGCCATAAATGGAGCTCTATTTTCTTACTCCTTTGATTTTTTCAATGTTCTCTTTGATTTCTAGGGGTTCTTCAAGGTAAACTCCATTATTTCTCTTCCTTCATATTCTTCTTTCCCTATTCCTCTATTTCTACTCAGTGACTATTTCTAAAAGAACCCTAAATAAATGGACAAGCTATGGTTTTGGTTTTGGGTGATTCTAACATAAGGTTTTGATTATTTAAGACTCATAAAAAGAGTTACTTTCCTTATTAGAGCATTCACAGTGAAAGGAAACACATTTAGTCTTAATTATGATTTTTTTATGTAGGTGTTTCTATTATATTGATTTATTTTTCCATTAATGAAGTTCTTTAGCATTATAAATTCATTTTAAATTAAATTATGGCTATGTATGATTCCAATTATGGACTTTGAAAATGTTTTGAGTAACTTCCATGCTTGGCATAAAAGTTTTTATAGTGATTATAAGTTTTTTATTTTAAACTACATATTTAAGAATGCCAAGATTTTGATTAAATTCCTATAAATATTTTAAAATGGATTTTCAAGATAAAAATAGATCTCAAGCCTTGGTTTTTAATGAAATGAAACAGAGTATTTAAAAAAATGTTTAGATTATGAAATGTATTAATTATTATTGATTTCAAAAGATCGTTTTAATATGTGAGATTTTAAATGACATAAAAAGAGACTTTGAAAATTGATTCTAGAACTTAAGATAGGCTATTTATCAGTTTAAAACAAATAGTTTTATTTAGGTGAGATCCACATGGGTTTCCTGTTTTGTGATTTTCTTATTGTGGGTTATTGATTATTTGGTGGATGTATAAGGTTAAAAGGGTATATTTCGTGTGAAGGTGTATAAGGTGTCATAGATTTATTTGATTATTATTATGATGCTATTTGATTTATTTTTTCTCACCTACACTTTATAATTGTCCTGGAAATCTGATAACTTGTTGAGAGATCTTGATACATGCTATTATAGTTGGAACACACATTGCATGGTCCCCCTCTAGTCTGAGATAGGGCACAATGGGGTTTTTTATCCTTATTATACTAGTGTATATAGCCATAAGGCTTTAGATATTCTTGTAAATCAACCATACCTTATAATTATACATGAAATTCAAGTAATACCATAATTTATCAAAAACATATAAATTTTAAGGTTTTAAAAAAAATTTACTCAATTTTTCTAATTCATGCACAAGCACTACATCAGTGATGTATAAGAATTCAAGGTAATTATACCATAAAAAATTATAAATTAAAAAATGAATAATATAATAATTTATTTATTCATTAAAAAAACTTATAATCATTAATTACCTCTTTTTATCTCTTTCAAAACATTTTAGAGATACTAAACAAAATAGAGTGACATTTTGTAATTATCATTTACTATAAATAATATAAAGGTTATAATAAAAGGAAAGTGACACTGAAATTCCATCCCTTTTAATTTAGGATGATTCTTACTTGAAATACACACATCTAATGAAATAAATTCAAGTGTTGTATTGTTTTTTAGACCTTATTCCTTAGTTTTAACCCTGTTTATAACATTTTACCCTTTTGGGGTTATAAAATTTAATCATGGTTACTATTCATTATGAATAAAAATGATATTTAATTAATTGAATAATTATAATATGATGATTCCAAATATGGAATATTTATTCAAATTTTTAATTTTTAGAAGTGGTAATAATTACCTTTTCTATAATTACATGTAATTCAATGAATTTTTTTTAGAAAAATACCTATTTTAAGTGTGAAAAAGATATTATACTTAAATCAAGTATAATATTGGTTAACATGATATTAATTGGATTGTGTTTAAAAAAATAAAACTTTTTTTTCTTTAAAATAAATCTAAAACCAAATGTAAAATTGAAATTACTTTGATTTAATGTAAATAAAATATTATTCTTATAAAATCATCCATTTTCCATTTTTATACAAAAATAAACCATTTAAGAAGAAAAAAAATTTATCTTATGAATATTTTGAAATGATGATTTTAAAAATTATTTACACTCTATCAAGTAAAATTTATAAAATTTGCATAGATTAATCCTAATATCCATGCAAAAAATGGAACAGAATCCATTTTTGATGTATAAAATGAATGTTTACCCATTCCTTACCTTGTAACCACCATTAGATGACTGTTAATTTATTTTATAAAAATATGACATATTAAAAACATTAATATAATTAATATATATTTATTAAATTAATTTACTTAGATAAAAATACCTTTCACGCATTAAAAATAGCTTTATGAAACATATATGTTTTCCAATCAAATGATTTTATCTTTATTTCTAACCAATTTATGATCAATGTATCATGATTTTTCATTTTTAAAGAAATATGATTCTATATATATTTCATAATGCTATTACTCCTATTCATACTAACCAATCTGGTGGCTAGGTTATAATATTCATATTTAAGTAATATTTTAATAGTGTATTGTAGTTCATTTTAATCTTGGTATTGCATGTGATACATGTAATAGAACATAGTATTAATTTTAAATGAATATACACTAAAATAGTTTTATGTTACAATGGATACCAAGGGGTAGATATAATTTTATCTTACTTTGGTTTTTTCTATATTCTAATCTTGATTCTAAAGTGTTATTCATGCTAGAGTCCCATATTTTTATTCCATCATATTCTCCCTTCCTTCCACCTCTATTTATCCAAGTTTTATCAAACTATCAGGAACCAAATTTACTATGAAATCTAGAGTCTGGTTTGTATGTGATTATAAACTATGGGTTTGATTTTTTAGGACTAGTTAAAGGTGTTCACTTTCCTATTATAGTTTTCATCAAGGAAGGTGACATTGTACAACTTATTTTTGATTCTTAAGAAGTATGGGGTTCTTTACCATTACTTTATTTTGGAATTCATGAAGTTTTTGAGTATTATAAATTCATTTTAAATTAACTTATGAAAATTAATGAAACCAAGGATATATTTGTAAAATGATTTGAGTTACTTTAATTATTGGCATAAAAGTTTTTCTCAGGGTTTCAAATTGATTCTTTTTAAATAATTATTAAATCATTCCTAGGGTTGGATTAAATTCCAATAAGGATTTAAAATGTATTTTTATGATAATTTATTCCTTATAAACATTTTTTTTATTTTAAAGAAAATAATATTTTTATTTAAAGAATTATTTGGAATGTGATAGGTATAATTTCTATTTGATTTAGAAATGTGGTTTTAAGATGTTCATTTTTAAATGATATCAAAAGAAACTTGGATTTCTGAGTTGACAACATAAGGAAATCCATTTTTCAATTTATAAAAATGGTTTCATTCATGTTATACCCACATTGGTTTCCCTATACTATTTGATTCACCTATTATGGATTATTTATTTTGTGATGGATTTATAAGGTCAAAAGGATTCGTTTCATGCAAGGATGTATGAGGTGAGAGATATTTATTTACTTATGCTTATGATGCATGTGTTTCTCTATGATTGATTATATTTAACCTTCACTTTATATTTGTAATGTGAACTTATAAAATAGGTGGTAGATCATGATACATGCTAACCTTGTTGTTACAAAAATTTCTATGGTCCTCTCAAGTAGCAATATGTCTAGTTCGGGAGTGCCTCCCTGATGATGTCAGTGTGGTCCATTCAGATGAATTTTGTTGTTTTTGGTGACAACATATACTGATTATTGGTCTATGTTGTTATAACCATAGTAATATCATCAAAATATGGTATCTATTGAGTTTATAATGACACACATTCTTTTATTGGTGGTTTATTTATGTGATTTAGTCTTTGTATGTGTTCTATTGAGATTGTTTTATTGTGGACCCACTTGAAATGAGAAGTGAATTTTTAAATGAAAGTCCAGATTTGAGTAGAAATGATTTCATCTTGTTTTCTTTTAAAATAATGGATCCCATTCTAGTTTTAAAGAGTTTTACTACTAAGTGGATATCCCTCATGATTTTGAATAAAAATAAGATTCTTATTATTTGAAAAAATCGTGATGTTTGGTTTCTTCTAGATTATTAATATTGGAAACCTTATTTTCTTACTATTATAGTTAAAACTAGAATTTGTTGTTTTTTATGTGAATGGAATTACATATAATCCTTGGTGAGATCATACTGGGCCTATTTTCTCACACCCTTTACACACCCTCATGTATGTATTTAGATATCATGTTTTATACATGTCCTGGGTACCCATAATTTTTTTATTATCCTCTATTTTTGGTAATGGTGAGATGGGATGTAAGGAGAAATTTTGGGTTTCATAGTGGTACTCAGGATTTTTTGATTTGATCCTATTATTTTTATTTTATTAGGTTAATGTATCAGACATGATGACCTCTTATTTACTTTTATTTAGTTTTATTTATTATATATTTTCATGTGTTTGTTATGGATGATATTGTTTGTTCATGGAAATTACTTAAATGTTTTTTTTTGTTTATGAATCATTTGGTTTATTTTTATATGGTTCAAATTATTTAATATTTCATAGACATCAAATGTTTAGAGGATCCATGTGGGATTATTAAAAAGTGATCCATAATTTATAAATCTAATTTGAGGATGAAATAGTTCTAAATGGTAGTTTCCTTAATTCCTATGAATAAGTTTTGATCTTGTGGGGATCAAGAACACCCATTGGACCTAGTGGTGAACCAAGTAAAGTGATGTGTTGAGTCTACCAAGAAGGGTTCATTAATTTTTTAAAAATATAAAACACACCAAACTAGTGGTCACATGAAGTGTATGAACACTATTTGAAAGTGTGTAGCTTCTATGAAATGACCACCCTTTATTTATCTAACCATCGAGAGGAGGAAGAAGCTCATATGGAACTAAACTTTAATCCATTCTCTCCCTATAAGCATAGGGAGATAAAAAATGTATAGGATGATGATGGAAATCATTAATATCTCTTAAATTGAAAAGTTTTACTCCCTTATCTGTACTTAAAAATGAAGTTCCCTTGGTGACAACTTTGAGGAAGTGGAAAGTAGTTTTGATACCCTATTTTCATTAAACCATTTCAATCCAAGATTTATATAATGTGATAGTCTAAAATGTATATGGATAAAACTAAAAATCCTCCCACATATTTTCTATACACACACAAAATTTGGAATCAATTAGAGTTCTATAAAATTAGTTATATCCAGATTAGCAAAGTGACTTATTTGACAATGAATAATGAATATTCTCTCAGATGATGGAAAATTTTGGGCCTATCAATGGATAAGTTGTAATCACCAATCATATAGAGAATTTTATCCCATATGTTTATGATTTTTTTTCATAAATTTTCAGCCTAATGGAATGGATATATTATAAAAAATGTGGATTTTACTCTACATGTGTTCTTGGGTGATAACACATCTTTGGACCATTTTTCTTGAACTTGATAATGGTCTCTTAAGATCATTTCCTTCTAACATGAAAACATTAAAAAAATTGAAATTTTCATTTTAAAAAGTATTTAAAATGAATTAAATTAAATTTTTTTGGATTAAATTTTTTTCAAAAGTTTATAAATCATATTCACAATCAATTAAAAATAACAGCATTTAGGTGGAAATGAATAGTAAATTTATATGTGATCACACCGTAACACCTAAACCATTACTCTCATAGGAAAATAAAAATTTTACCAATTAAATAAAATGATAAATACATGAAGATGTTCCATTTTTTATTAATATTTAACATTAAAAGGAAATTCAATTTATTATAACAATGTAAGAAAAGAAAGAACCACACAAATTTTTCAATGTATGTTTACATAGAACGAAGTGTATAATAATTTATGTTAGAAAAAAATTCAAGGAGATTAATGATAATAATATTAGAAAAAAAATTCATTAGTCAAACATTCCATTAAATCCTCACATGTATGCGTGACAATTGTTTAATGCTTATCTTTTCACATTTTATTTTATAAATATGCAGTTTTTTAATTTTTTTATCTTACCTAGTATTTTTCCACTAATCACGCACTATACTCTTTGTAATCAAATATCAGAACCCAAAAACTTAGGTATTAGAAAAAACTTTTTCATTTTATCTAATAATTTATGTTATTTTATTTTTTTCTTTTTTGTATATTGTTTTATTTTAATTTAATTTTTTTAAAGTAAAATCATTACATATCAACTATAGTTTAATCTGTAATAGTAATGAAATTAATCAAATAAGAAATGAAAATATGGATTCTTTTTTGAATATGAATAAAATTAACTCAACTTATATATACCATTAATTAAAAAAAGATTAATTTTTTTGTGTTTTATTTATGGATTGGTTGATATATTAAAGAATTAAATTTTCTGTAAAAAACCCACATAAATAATTTCAATGTCCTCTAGGTTTTGAAATGATATGACCAATTATATCATTTAAAGACAAATAAATTTACTGAAATTGCTCATCAATGTTAAATACATTCAAATAATCACTTACCATCAATGAAATAAATTTTATTTAAATATTAAAATAATGTAGAATACAAAAATTAGACATGAATTTTCAAAAAAAATCCATGATTACAAGGAATTTTAATTTGATTATTCTAAAAAATGATAAAAAAGATTAATAAGCTAAAACACATAAAATATCATTAAATAAGAAAAAATATATAAAAATAATAAATTTAAATGAAACAATAAATATCATGAAATAAGAAAAAAAAAGAGAAAGATGAAAGACGAAAAAAATTAAAAAATAAATCAAGAAATAATCCACTCCCACGCCTATAAATTTTAGTTTCCTCATAATAATTAAAGAGAAGTTTTGAGTGAAGTATATAACCTGGTGGGTGTCACTGACTGATGGATTCTTAATGGTGGATTTCCTCCTCCAAGGACTCCAGAAGGGTTTCATCCAATTGACAATGAATGTTTGTTGGGATTATTTATTTTTAACTTACACAAAACTAAAATTATAGACATTAGTGATAGTGTTTGTGGCCAACTATCAGTAAAGAATCACACATAAAGGATGATGTGTTCAATGTAATTATTTGTTATTTCATTATAGATTCAAGAGTTCTGATACAAATTTATTTTTATTTACTCCAACTCCTGAATATATAATATCCTTAGAGTAAATAAAATAAAAAGATTATAATTGAATTGTTTAAAGGAACAATATTCTTGAATTTCTATTTCAACTAGTAGGTGAAAGATATTTCCAAATACAATTTGATAAGGTGAAATGCTAACGATAGTTTTTTATTCTATTTGGTAAGCTCGAAATGCGTTATCGAGTTTAAGACTCCAGTATTTTATTTTGGGTTATACCTTTTTTCAATATTTTTTACCATAAATTAGAACTATTTCATTTTACATAGGTTTAGGTGTGATGGTTCCTGAACCTATACTAATGTAAAAGTGATTTCATTTTATGGTTCAAAAAATGATAACATTTTTCATTTGTAAGGTTTCTGAAAAGTAGAAACCTATAAATAGATTTGGGTCCTCACAAATTCAAAAACTATGTTAGATTAATCAGTCCACATGTTCTTTGATTCTACCAATTTAGATACATAATCCATTACAAGAATAATGAATAGTTTTCAAAATGAATAAGGAAATGAACAAAAATGACAATGTACAAAAAAAAAAAACAAAAAATTATCTGGAAAACAAAGCTTTATTTTTTAATTTTACTTCTTGTGGATACATTCCCTATCCTTTAATAGTGAGTATAATATTTATAAAATTCATGAAAATCCCAAATTTGTTTTTCTAAAACAACCCAAAATATAGTACCTTATAAATTTTCTTTTTGGGAATAAAGTATATTCTATATGAAAGAGTGTGATAGATTCTTAGGATGGACTGAAACATACTATTGATAATATGATAAATTAATAATTGATAACTAAATCTATTCCAAAGATATGGGTTAACCCAAATACAAAAATGGGACTTGTTTTTAAGATTCCCAAATTGGTTTGTATTAAAATCAATAGTAATTAAAGTCAATTTCAAATAATATACTATGTCAGTATACAATGTAATGACATCGTACACTCGATATAATTGTTCATTTAGAAACATTACATTTATAGGAATATAGGTGGATGAGTCGTTTCCTATTGATAAAAGTATCTTACTGATGTGGAAAACTACAACATTATCTACTCTATTTTATTTGTAAATTCTAAACTTAGTTCTTGAATGGGGGAATCCATGAATGATAAGTGGTTTTGATTTTGGTTTCTTAAAGTGGTACCAGAGGGCTTCATGGTCATAATCCATAATCACCATGTAGTATATAATATATGACCCCAATTTATCCAAAGTAAACACATTATAAAGTATTGTTTTTATATTTTGTAATTTTCGGGGTAGGGTCCAACGTGAATGAGGCATATACAATTACATACAATGATTTATTAACAAGATGTGATAATACTATCACAATTTTTAGTTGTAAGCATTACAAATGTTCTCAAAAGATAAGTAACCCCAAGTTAGTAAGACTACTAAGGGTTACATGGGACTTCATCTAAATTTATTAAAATAAAACACACAATTATAAAATTAAAATCCCTTTTCTTTTTGAGAAATTCGGAGTGGGGGTGTAATATTTCTAAAGTCACAAATGACGTGATGATAAAATCTCATGTAACCTAGGAAATACTATACAACTCACACATTTCTTGGGAATATTAGGTATGAAATGACATCCACCTTTGATATATCTAATTGGATACTTTCCCCAAAAGTTACATTTCCAAGTACTATCCCTCATTACATCATCTAATGGAATTTATCGTAATTTAACACAAGATTATATTTAATACATTGACAAAGGAAAGAACTCAAACTACTTAAACACTCATCATAAGAGGAACCATAAACAATGAAATCATCCTTGAATACTTTAATTAAATTCTCCAGACAAGCCAGAAAATAGTATCCATGCATAATTGGAAAGTACCTAGAGAATTTCAAAGACTAAATACCATCCTCCCATATAATAATGTGTTGAAGGGAAAAGTTAAAGTTGTATTTTCCTAATAATTGAGGTTAATATAGATATAAAAATATCTTGGACACCCATATAATAAATAATAGTTGTACTTCCCCACTAAGCTCTATTAAATCATTAAATGAATAATATTAGGAAATTATTCTTCCTAATATAATAGTTTAATAAAAAACAGTTTATACAGACACACCAACGATTCTAAAAATGTGTTGGTACCAAGTCATTATTGTTCTTTTCATTTCCATTTGACATTTTTTACTTGGAACTACCTATACTGGAATGACCCATTGGATTCCTGAGATAATATAAATTATTATAATAACCAATAATTTAGTTATATCCTTTTTATTAACATCAATGAGGTTTGGGTTTAGTTGGTTTTATGCTTTCCTCATCAGTTTAGACTAACAATTATTAATATAGGATGCATGAAAAGTTATGTTCTAATACAAGGAATTTTATCAAGCTTCTATCCCAATATTTGTTCATACTCCCTCAAAAGTTTAATCAATTACATTTCATACTTGGGAGGTAGTGAATAAGAAATGATGATATTTTTTTTTCCTATTCTATAGGTATGAATATTTTATTTGTTTTAGTAGTGGTATAAATTTAGATTCTAGAGGATTTTGGTTTTATGGGAGGGGAAAAATATATAGGTCCATGATCTCATCTAAATTCTTAATGCTAATATCCTAAGATTATAAATATGATTTTATATAATGAGTACAATCAAATATGGATATTGTGTTCTCAATTAATAATAAATAATAAATTAATAAACATGTATGTAATTTTTCTACACCGTTACCATATTCAACACCTGAATCATTTACTAGAATGTCTATTAATTATCAAAACTCATAAATGGGTCATGGGAAAGAAGGAATGTTTCCATGGGGATGGGAATTTCATCAATAAAATTAATTAATTGAGGGGAATGTTATTATAAGGGGTGATCCATGTCACCATGGATGTAAAAGTGGAATATATCACCACCAAAATCTATAGATAATTTATCATTGTAGACATTAATTATGATTTTTTTAGTTTACAAGAAAATTATACCCAATGTAATTAGGGAATTTATACTCATCCTATCATCTTATATTTTATTAATATAACAATAAGTAGAAAAACATATGTTTTTAATCTATATACGAACATCCTCTATCACACCAATGAGGTGTGTGATACTCTGATTTTCTAGTTGAACAACTTATACAATAGGTTTCATCTTACTAAATATAAATTAATAGAAAATATAATAAGGAGTTACAATTATAGAGTCACCCAAATCAAGCATGGAATAAGAATATAAATAGTCCCATAAGGTATATAGAATCGAGAACATTCTATAATCCTTGTATTTGGTGTGAAGTAAAGGATGACCAATGCTGAGATGTTCCTCCCAATGACAACTCTTTTATAATCTCGAATTCATTGTCAGTGTGTATGCATATCATCTTGGAACTTGGCATATTTAGTAATTTTATTATTGAAATAAATCCAGTATATGTTAACATGTAACTTTTTAAATGTTTCTAAGATTAACTATCAAGTTTAGTTTCTTTTGGTTTTTGTGGTTGGGTGTCCATTTGGGGGAATAGAAGAGGAATAGTTAGGATAAGTGAATTATCAAAATAAAAAATCTTTAGTTTGTTGGGGCTTCTATCAGGACAATGATTTTCCTCATTTTTATTTTTAAGGTTGTTTGTAATTATGGTTTTAATGGGATGATATGACTTAAATAGAGGGTTTATTTTCATTTTAATTTTCATACAACTCTAAAATGGTATGAAATTGAAATTTCTATTGTCCCATAGATTGAAAAGTTTTTAATAAGGTAGTATACTTGACCCTTGAATTGGTATTTCAACCATCATGTTGGAGAGTTTATGTACTTTCATTTTTTATGTCTTGTATAATAGATTAGGTTGTTTAATTGAATTAATGATTATTTTTTGACATTTATTTCAATAGGAGTTTTAGGATAGGATTGGGTTTTAGAGGGGGTAGTTTGAACATCCTTTTTTGTGGTTGAGTATTTTTGTGTGGTGGTGTGTGATGATTTTCCTTTCCCATGTGGTTCTATGATAAGTGAGGTTGGTTGGAATACCAACTTTCATATTTGAATAACTATATTTACTTACAGATTCTTATAGATAGTATGGTCCTTTCATACTGGGTTGATTTTATGAGAGGCCTATGAATATTTTCTCACAACTCTCGGAATGTTCTCTTAGTTGAAGGCATGATACTAAATATTAAGTGTTAGTGAAATAAATATCACAATGAACTAGGGGAAGAGGAGGCTAATATTACCCATGATAAGGTGTGATTTGATCGTGTAGGGTAATGAAATATTCAGAAATCTTGTACAAATTCTTATCCAAATTAGAACTCTTTACATCATGGAATCCATTTATGGGTACATAGGACCTCAAAATAAACTATTGATTATTTGATGCCATTTTTTTATAAGGTTCCATGCAATGATGAGAGTCTTATTCATTAGGGAACAACATATAGAAAAATCAATAATATTGTGGTAAATATTTTTTTAAACTTTATAAAAACATTATATTAAAATTTTATTAATTATTTAGTAGTGTGAATATCATGAACAACATATTTTAAAACATTTTTAGTATTCATTGAGTGTTTCCCGAATATATTATATTATCCGACCAATTTATTTTCTTATTTTTTAAATTTGGGAGGATGGGAAATATTTTTCAAGAAAATGAAATTTAATGTCATCCCAACCACTAATTGGGGTTTTCATATATTATAACCAATATTTTTAGTTTATTATAATTATAATGGAAAATACCTACATTTTACAACTCCCTTAGACACACCAACTTGTTTTAATGTTGAGACACAATATATAATTCCTTTAAGTTTTTGAATGATACTTATCTATAAAGTCCATGTAATTTTAGCATCTATTAAATTAGACCATATTTTTGTTCAAAGGTTTATGATTCTCTTTGTATTTAAAAATATTCAGGTAGAATATAAATATTATATTATGTTAGTTTCTTTAATGTTTAGTTATTTTTTTCCATGTTATACAATATTATTTAGGTTTTTTTCAATAGTTTCCGAAGAAGAAGGGTTTAGAGAAGTATAAATGTGTTTTGTATAATTTACTTTAAGATCATAATGTGTACTTACACATTGATGATATAGGATCCTCTCTAGTTCAGGTTCCAAAGGTGGTAGTTCACTTAAATATAAAAGCATCATACATAAAACCTATAAATAAAAAAAATTTAGAAAACAAATTTGTATAAAATAGTTTAAGAGATAAAGAGTATATATATATATATATAATTTACATATAACTTCTAAAAATCACACACAGTAAACTTTTTCACCCCCTAACAAAAAATCCTAAAATTGAGCACACTGTCATGACACGTCATATAAATTAACTTTTTAAAGTTGTTTTGTGTGGTTGGGTAGACCCTAATAATATATCACAGTTAATAGAAAGATTAATTCATGAATTCTTTAAATAGTATTATTAAAAAAATAAAATTTGGGGGATTGAAAATTGTATGAAGTTAATTAATGATTAAAAGGACTAAAAAAGTTCATGTTATTTGAAATTTAATAAATATTTTGATTGAATTATGTAATATTGATCATTTAGAGGTTTCTAAACACATTTTAAAGTCATTT
Source organism: Viscum album (assembly GCA_963277665.1). NCBI lineage: Eukaryota > Viridiplantae > Streptophyta > Magnoliopsida > Santalales > Viscaceae > Viscum > Viscum album. The sequence goes on from OY728140.1 coordinate 501,228,332, forward strand.
TATCTATGAAATATAGTTAATTTGGTTCATTTACATGGTTGATAATTAACTGAGACCTCAATTATCCTCTTATCTATTGAACTGATGCAATTAGATTCATACTTCAGTGAAACTATAATTTTACATGTTCTAAACACTATGAAAATTTAGGAGGACTCCAAGAAACATTGGGATATTAAGTGACTAATAAATTAATAGATTCCATGTTGTCTAATTGTAATAACACATGTTTCTCACTTAAAAATCACATACCAATTAGCTAGGAAATTGAGTGAAAATATATTAAAGTACCAAAAATTGTTCTCCAATCAGTAATGTATTAAGATAAAAATAAAAAAAACCAATTTTTTAAAAAAATACATGAAAATAATTATCCCATGAATTTACCTAACTTCATTTCAAAATGTATAGATTCTTTTCAATGATCACCCACCATTTATGTTTCCCTTGACAAGAGAATTAATCTTTTGTGGAACTTCACATTAATCTTGGACCTACCTATAATAATTGAGAGATACATAATATATAGGATGGTTATATTAATTATTTTTATCTCCAAAATATAGAGTTTAAATACTTTTCATTTACTTAGATATGGGGATTCTAGGGTTCCAATTTATAGGCATAGTGAAAGGTTGGTTTCATACATGTTCTTTATAATACCAATTTAAACCCAAATTTAGGCTAAGAGATAGTCTTATATCACTTTAAACAAAAAAAAATTCACTACTATTTACTATCTCCACAATTTTTTTTTATGAAATAGGAGGTCTATAACTTGAGTTATGTCAAAATTATATAATTGACCTTTGGACTATGAAAATTGAATATTCTATCCAATGATAAAAAAATTCAAATCCCAATGGAAACATTATGTGTATTTATCTGCAATATAATTGTATCACTCATGGTAATTAATTAAACCACAAATTTTTGTCCTAATGGAATAGTGTTATTAGGTTTAATATGGATTTTATCCCACAAGTGATCTTGTAAACTCTCGTTTTTTATCCTATTTTTCTCATATTTGAAATTGGTCTCTTTAAATACCCTTAACCTACCATGAAAATATAAAAATAGATGAAATTAACATTTTAAATAATGTTATGACAAATTATATGAATTTAATATTGATTAAAAATAATTCTAATGCTGATAATTTATTATCCCCCCTCAATTAAAACCATTGGCATAAGGATAGAAACGAATAGAGAGTCACTATTCTATCACACCCCCACACCTAAACATTTTCACACTTGGGAAAATTAAAATTTCAGCAATTATAATAAATTATAAATACAAGAATATATTCCCTATTTCATGAAGACTTACTATTCAATGGAAATCCAATTTATAGTAGAAATGTGAGCAAAATAGGAGCCACGCCACATTTTTAATATCGGTAATCATGGAAAGAAGGGTCTCATAAATTATATCAGAATTAAATTTAGGGAGATGAATGAGATTAATATTAAAAAATAAATTCATAAGTTAATAATGCCGTAATTCCCCACATGAGTATTTGAAAACCATTTTATGCTTATATTTTCACTTTCTGTTCAGTAAACATAAGTCATTTTTAAATATTTCATCATACCTGGGTATTTTCCATTGAACTTGTACTTTAAACATTGAAATAAACTTTAAAAAACATTCACTTTATCATTACCATAAGTTAAAACCTTGTTGTTTTGTCTAATATGTTTTGTTGTATTGTTATAATAATAATAATAATAATAATAATAATAATTTATTTGTTTTTGAAAAAACAAAATTAGGTATCTTTTCAAGGTCAATATGGTACTTCAATGAAATTGATTAGATAAGAAACAAAAATATAACAACCATTTTAAAAGTCCAATGATTCTACCCTATCTTATATATAACCTTAATAAAGTAGAAAATATTCACATTTATGGTTTGTATGAAATTATGTGTGTAGATTTTAAATGAAATAAATTTTCATAAAAACTCACAAGATTAATATCATTAAAAAATAGCCATTTTTACTAATTTCACCAATAAATAATAATTCCATTCTCATACTCACATTCCACCATTGAAATAAATTTTATTGAATTGTTGAAACTATATGAAATTTGAAAATTAGGTTTTAATTTTCAATAAATTCCATGATTTGATTTGAATTTAATATGAGTAAACCAATAAAAAAGGGATAAAAAAGAATAAAAACATGAAGTAAAAGAATTAATAAAAAACATGAATAAATAAAAAACAATAGAAAAATAATAAATATTAATGAAACATAAAAATACCATACAATAACAAAAAAAAGATAAGAAGAACAAGGTTTAAAGAGTAAAAACTAAATCAAATTAGTGTCCACCCACCCAATGAATTTTTATTGTCCTCAATATAATTAAAGATATATTGTGAAGGATTTATATAACCTGAGGGGTTTTCATGATAGATGGATTCTTGAATATAGAGTTCATCTAATAAGGACTTTAGAAGTGTTTTAAAGAATGTATTTATCCTCTTCCCCTGGATAGTGAATGCCTATTGGATTTATTTATTTTTAACCAATATAATTCCAAAGGGATAGACATTAGTGATAGTGTATGGGCCAAACAAGCAAGTGATAATTTAACCTAGGTGTAACTTTAGACTTGAATTTTCAATGAATACATTCAAAACATTTTTCAACTAACAATGAATGATGTTGTTTTCAAGGGAGGCCTTGGTTATTTCTTTATGGATTTAGGAGATCACATATTAATCTCTTTTAATTTCTTATGTCTTAAATTTTCAATTTCTTTTGAGAACCAACACCTGAAAGAAAGTTACTTGTCAATATAATAGTAATCCTATTTCTCTATCTAAATAAGGTGGTGAAATCTATTTTCAAGTACAAGGAAAGTTACCTTCTAGTGGGAGTTTAAAAATAAATCTGGTAAGCCTAAAATGTACCATCAAGTATAATACTCCAATTTTTTCTATTATATTGGACCATTTCATAAAAAAATTATTTTACCTCATGATTAAAATACAAATCTTTCCCATTGGTACAGAGTTGATAACATATGGAAACATGAGGAAAAAAATACCAATTCAAAAGTTCTTGCATTGTGCCCTTATTAAAATGAGAATCATGGTCACTGATGATGAACCTAAGCAATCCAACGTACAAAAGATTTGGATTCTCAAAAATTATATGACTACCTTGGATTCATTATTCTTTATGGTATGTGATTCTAAAAATTTATATAAATATTCCACTAGGATAAGAATATACCATTTTCCAAATTACTAAAGATATGTCCCTACAATGTTATACTCCAAAATTTGGAAATGTTATGCAAAGGCATGGTTGTTGTGGAATTTCATGGTTTTAGAGACATTCCCTATAAATTTTAATTTAGGAAAAGATCTATTTTGTTGGCCATATAGAAATAATATTTTACAAAAAAACATAGAATCAAGTACCTTATAAGAAATCCATTGGAAATCGAAGAGTCCCCCACATGTAAGAGTGGGATAGAACCAAAGGATTGACTAAAACTTTTTATCTGGAATATAACTCCTTAAAACCTGATCACTAAATCTGATTCAATGGTAAATTTCATCCTAAATATAAAAATGAGAATAATTTTTAAGATACTCAATATTTTTTATTTAAATTATAAATAATAAAATATTTAAAAAAATAATTTATATTTTAAACATACCATGGAATATAATATTTCACTTGATAATATTGGTCGTTGGGATACATTTCATTTGTAGTATTATAGGGGATGAGTCAATATACGAGAAGAGAAGGATAATACTAATATATCTATACACTATATCCTCCTTTCCTTTTTAATTCTTAATTTATTAATTTAATTTTTAGAGGATACATCAAATGAGATATGGTTTGGAATTTAGTTTATTAAAGATATACCATAGGGAAAAATAATTATAATATATAATCACTTTAGAACCTAAGAGACATGATTTTAAATTGTCAAATGAAATATAAATGTAAATAAATTATTTTTCAATTATGGTGTTGTTTTATTTGATAGGGTACATTGTGTGTGAGGTATATGCAATGAAATATATATCTTGATTAAAATTATTTTGTAAGAGCATCTTGACTACATAGCGAGAAGAATTTCACATGATATCAAATGGTAAATACGAAAAATTTGTTTGTATTACTAGGTAGGATGTTAGACTCCATTTAAATTTATTAAAATAATACCGACACCCTTTACCAAATAAAAATTATTTTTATTTTTGGTCTAATAAAGAGAGGGTGAGTGAAATATTTCTAAAATAAAGAATGAAATGATGATAAAATCCCACATTACACAATTAAGACCACACATCCATCACATTTATGAGGAATGGTAGGAAATAAATGAAATTTACCTTAGATGTATCTACTTGGATATTATCCTTATAAATGACATGGCCAAGTACTATCCCTTATCTCACCATGAAATGGAATTTATTTTAAATTAATACATAATTATTTTCAATATAATGATAAAGTAAAATTACTAAACTACTCAAACACTCATCCAAATATGAAATATTTATAATGAAATATTCCATGAATACTTCCATAAAATTTTCTAGATAATTTGAAAATACTAACCATGCATTGCTGGAAAGTATACGTAGCAATTTACAGAACAAATGGTATCCTCTTGTATGAATATATACTGAATGGGAAAGTAAATGTTGTCTTTTATTGATCTATATGGGAAATATGGATATGAAAATATATAGAGTTCCCATCTAGGAAATAGTAGTGGGAATTCCTTGTTAACCTCTTTAGTATATTCTAAATGAAAGATAATGAGAAATTTCCTTACATATTGTGCTAGTTTAGTCAGGGATAGTCTATATAGTTCCAATTAGTTATTTTCATTTTTGAATACCATTTCAATAGATTTATTAGGAACTAATTACACTGGACGAAACCATTGGCTTTTATAGATATGTAAAATGATTATATTAGCCAATATTTTAGTTACCTCTTTTTTAACAACATCAAAGAGGTTTGGGTTTAGTCATCATTATGTTTTTCTCACAAGTTTTTCTCCATCATTTAATATTATATGATGAATCAAAATTGATGGTTTTATATCAGGAACACCAGAAATCTTCCATCCTAATTCTTTTTTATACTACATAAAAAAATGTAATGAAATAAAGATTCATAAACTGAAGGTATTGAATTAGAAATCATAAAAAGAACCATGTCTTCATTCCCAAAATAAAAATATTTTAAATTTTGATATAGTTGTTTATGTTCCAATTCTAGGATATTTTTTATTGATTGGAGAGTATAAGAAAGATATAATTTAATGATCTAATCTAAAAACTCAATATTAACATCTATAGTTGTGGAGTAAGATTTTAAATACTAAAATGAATCATCAATGGTCATTGTGTCCTTAGTGTATAAGAAATCATCAATTAATAATCTTGTAGAACTTTTTCCTTGGCCATTACAACATTTAACACATAAATTATTACATAACATGCCTATATATTATAGATCCCCAGGAGTTGTGAAAACAGCAAAGAGGGTGAATTAGGTGTTTCCAAATAATTTAAAAAATTACAAATTTCCCTTTTTTACTTTTTACCCCATTTGGTTTTAAACCTCCATAACATATTTAGATATAAGTGGAAGTGTTTTTCTTTTACTATTCAAATTCATCACATGCAGTGAAAGTAAAGTTTTAAACTATAGAACAAGTGTTTTTAAAAGGTTTGACCCAAATATGTGAAACCTACTCCTAACTATGATAAATGTTTTACTAAGTTATAAATTTCATATTATAAATGTAATCATAAATTTAAAAGTATGTTGGGGTAGTTATAATGTTTCACCTATTACACTAGTGAGTTGTTCACTATATTACACAATTAAAAAAACAACATTCCACTATAATTATTTGTACCGATATTCCTATAGTTTTTGAAACTTCATTAAATATGTTGAAGTAGAACCAAAATATATATATAGATTATAGAAAACCTAATAAACTGATATGATTCTTCACTCAAAGCCTTTTAATTTCTTCTAATTCCTTAAGAACAAATTGTGAAAATTGGTCTCTATTTGATGCACAACTTTCAGTTCTTTTTAAAAAAATTATTTGAAGAACACCCTTTACTCAATCTCTATGGAACTCAAAAACCCACTATATTTTCTGTTGGAACTCCTATAATTTATCCTTGATTAGATATTATTATTCAGTTAAAAAAAACCTAAAAATTTAACGAGGTGAGCAATCAATGAAAGTATGAAATATGTTCTTCATCATTGCATGTAGAGACTTAAAGTTATGATTATTATTATTTATTCTTCTTCTCAAACTTTTTCAAAATTGTGTGTTGTAGGAACTTGTTTGGGAACAAAATTATCATTTCCCTTTTTCTCTTTTTAGATACTCAGATAGAGATTCTTTTAGCACCTGGATGGTTTATCTTTTTTTCCTTAAGGTTTTTCTATATCTTATATTTATATTCTCACTCATGTAACTCCCTTGAGTTTACTCTACTTATTTTTGTTTTTGAGAGAATATTACTTTTATTTATAGCCTAATATTTTATTTTGGATAATCTTTCAATTTTCATAAATGAAAATATTATAGAGAATTCTTTTTAATAAAAAATGAAATTTATTTTCATGTAGTGGCCCATGATCCTATAAATATTATTTCTTAAATGTTTTCACAAATGGATTAATATAAATAACTTTTTTTATTTTTGTATTTTTATTCTTACAATTTTCTAAGTTGAACATATCCGTTCAATTTTCTACAATAGGCTTGAAAAAATATCATTTTCAACATTATTTCACAACAACCAAATTTAAATATCCTTAATAGGTATATTAAAAATAATACAACAACATTAGTATCTTAGGAATTATCATTATGGCATGAGATCATAGTAAGTGATTGTATAGATTCAATTTTAACACATAAAAAATAATAGAAACATACCACTATATTCATCTTTCATAAATAATAATCCTAAGAAATTGGTTTGTGATTTCTGAAACACGTAAGTACAACATGATCCTCTCCACCATTTAAATTTATGGATTTGTATAACTAGAAATTATTCTATTTATTCTAGATAAATCCATAACCTTTAATATTAGTTCATATTTATATTTTCAATCTTGGATCATGGCTTGAATAATCTTTATGATGTTTAGAACATGAGTGAAAAAATTCAACATAATCCCTTTTCATTTTCTTGTTTAGAATATAAATTATAGAAATATCAATTTTTCCAGAAGAATGTAAGGATGAATAATCCCCTCACATGGATCACCTCATATTGGTCATCAAACTTGGATCCCCATGCATCGACCACCACACTGTTATATGGATCCCATTACATTAAGAAATTATACATATATCGCTTTATGTAAATCCATATTCATGATGTGGATACCATTATATCATGTTCTATATTTATGTGGATCTAGATATTTTATGTGTATCTAATTATGTTGATCCACATACATGTTGTTCCAGACTCTTACATGGTCACCCTTAACTTGATGACCTTGGCTCGGATCTCCTTAATTTAGTCTCTATACATTAATTTCCTTACTTGATTCCTTTTTAATTTTTCAAATCCAAAACTCTATATTATTGATTTCATTGAATTAATTTAAAATGAATTAAAACTCATCTAGGTCCTTCCCAAACAATTTAAACCACTTTTGAAAAAGATCCAAATAATTTAACGAATTATAAAAATAATTACAAACCCATATAGTTTTAATGGTCCATTGCACCATGTAAATAACCACTTTCAGTTTTTCAATACACCAACCTACCTTATAACTATAACATAAAAATCCTTCAATTTTATCCCTCATCTAAGTGATTTTTATTATTAAAATTTGTAGCATTCATGCTAGATTATACAAGGGTGTGTTCTTCAAACTCTATCCATCTTTTTTCCAAAACATTGAACATTTTGTTCTGTTAGGTATGGCTCTATAGTATATCTACTATAGTCCAGTTAACCATATTCTCACTTAGAAATCATTTGTAACATATTGTTGTAAATAGATTCCACCTGCAAAAAATTTCTTTGACTTGAGCGAAAACTCTATAATTATCAAATTTAATGGGATAAATTCAAGTAACCATCCCTTCCAACTTCATTTTCCAAAATAATGAGGGATATTCATTTACATGTTTAATGTAATCCACTTTTACTTCTTTATCACACATTGTATTTTCTTCATATTTTTAAAAAATGAAATATCATCTTCTCATATCCTTTAGTCACTACAATATCCTCCTTTTTATTTTTTTTAATTTGAATTTATCGTTAAAATATGTTTTCCTCTTATTCCCCTTGTTAACAAGAAATTAAGATGAAGGGTTTTATCCCCCTTATTAACACTTCAATGAAAGATTCAAGTTATCATTCTCCCTAATATTGATATCAACAATTGTAAGGGAAGGTATTTTCCTCTAAAAGTGACATATAATCCCCTTTTTTTGTCCTATTTCCATATTGTACCCCTTTCTTGAGAGATTATACTATGTCTAAGAGGGAATGGTGATACTACATTTTATCTTATAAAATTTCAATAAATTAACCAACTTGAAGTCTACTAAAGATAACTCTATATAGAAAACAAGATTGATCTATTTATACATAAAATCAATACAGAAACATTTAAAATGTGTTACCAACTCAAATTATTTATTTTTGAGAAAATCCAATATATTTTCGTCATCTTTTATAAAGAATAACCCAAATTCACAAAATAAATCAAAACATTTCATGTGTAAGGGTGTTTTCAATATTTTATTAGAGAGACACTTCCCTTGATAATCACATTTAATACATGTCAAAAAAATATAGGGAAAGTGATAATCATACCTCAAACATAATTTTTCTTCAGTTGTATCTATAATTCTATATTTAATTAGAATTGTGAAAACTCTAGAAACTTCACCCATTCTGATAGCTCCCCCTCAACAAATACTCTCCATACATCACCATGGTTATTTATAAAATGTCTGATACTGATTAGAACTAGACACCATTTGAGATATGAATACTTATTGAGATATTACATAATAGATGAGCCTTCAACCTACATAGAAATTAAAACTATAATAATTCCCAATATTTAATTTATCACCTTCAATTACCTCTTTCAAAAAGAACAATCACTAAAATATTGGTATTAGGTGGGTAATAATATAATCATTTCTTAGAGAAATTGGGTCAAGACTTCACTCTCAACTTGAAAGAACCATTCCTTAATGTTATAAAATATATGTACATCTATGACTTTATATTTTATTTAGATCTAATCCTTTATTAGTAGAATAAAATTCTTCTTGATTCATTTTTCTTTCTTAGTTGACAGACGATCCTAATTTTTTTAAAGAAATTCACAATGTTTATTTCTATAATTATCTATTTTTATAGCCTCATCCAACTAATTTGGCCATACTATTAGGCACACTATTGGTACTTGTAAAACCTTCTTTTTTTTTCTTGAAACCTTTTTCATTACAAATTTCTATATATTAGGAATTATTGGTTGTTCCCCATTATCTCTTGTTATATATTTTTGATCAGGAATCTAATTCATACATCTGAAAACACTATGACCAACATATTCGCATCATCCAAACAAATCGTTATCGGATTTTAGTTTACCGTTATTTAAAAAACTCTCGTGAAATTTTTATTCTTCATTTGAAATGTTAAAAAACATTCCTATCCATCTCCCTCTTTGTTAGATTAACTTTTTCCATATTTATTTTATCTTTATCCCTTATTTATTGATATTAATGATCATTATGCAGTGGTAAATTATGTGGAAAATGTAACACCCATATGTTTTTATGAAATATTTTCTCCAAATAATTTTAATTATGAAAAATATTTCATTTCACACAATCCTGGGATTAAATTAACCACAATATTCCTTTGTTATAAAATGAACATTTTAACCCAATCGTTAGGTTAGCTGGAATAAATATAACTAACTTATGAAAATACATGGTAAATCCATTCACTACCTATTATTTATGAAAAATATAAATCAATTATATTTTTTCATTAATAAATTGAATTAATTACTATCATTCAATGAAATTAATGAAATATATATTTTATATACTTAATAAAATATTTTTGATATTCATCCAATAAATATTTTTGTCATATGGTATGAGTAAACCCTATTTGATGTATAAAGTATAAATAGAATATATTTTTATAATAATTAATGGTTTTGAAGTATAAATAGAATATATTTTTATCATTCAATATAATTTATTTCATTATCATTAATTTTACATTGAATTCAAATGAAAAAACATTTCAATCTTTTGCAACGTATTAACTTTTAAAACTTGTTCTCTCTTTTAAACAACAAAATTAATTTTAAATTAATTAATAAAACTTTTATGTATTAAATTTTTAAAAATGGATTTCAAATATGGAATAATTTGTTTAAAATTATGTAAATAGCTTTATTTTATTTTTTGGCATTATGAATAGTAACTTCGGTAATTTTTATAAATACGATAAAGGGGTAAATCGAAAAATTAAGGATAAGAATAATATTATAAAGTTTTCCTAAGACTTGTATTAATATTATTAGATGAGTTTATTTCGAACTAAATCATACTTGGTTCAAAATGATTTCCTTTGGAATCCACATGGATGAGATTTGAACATTTGATTTATTTTATTTAAAGAAAAATTAAACATGTCTTACTAAAAGTTTAATAACTATATAATTTTTTTTATATAAGGATATACCAAAGATAAATTAGATTATAAATACTCATTTTAAATATAAGATGTTTTTATTTATTATGTAAATTTATTTCTAAATTTTTTAAAAATAAATAATTACCTTAAAGACTTATACTTTGAGGATGTAAAACACAATCAATTGATGAGAAATTAATAAACCAATTTTTATTGAAATAGTAATAACCATAAAAGACCCAAAAAATTGACCAAATATTTTTGGTAGATTATATTTATACCATAACCATCCAAGGGTATAGTTATTGGCCATTTTGAGGCTTAAAGAATTTATTGTGACACTTATATTATTTTATTTAAAGTGATATTAAAGTTGTCACATTCATAATTTAATAAGTATAACATTATAAATTCTGGATTTTGTAGAAGATAAATTCAGCTAAAAATAATATTATAAAATATATTATATTTATCTTCATCACAATATTTTATTTTTAATTTTTATTCAATAAATTAGTATATTAAATAATTACACAAAATTGATGTAGTAATTATTTTATTACAAGAGATAACAAATAAATGTTATTAAAAATATTAAAATAAATATAATTTTGGATAATTAATATGTATAATGAATATTATATAGAACCTTAACCTATTATTAATATAATTAAATATTTATTTCTAAGTTAATTTGTTATCTCAAAATTTTTAAAAATCAATGAATTGAATAGTGTCAAAATTGACACCGTTGATTTTTTATCAAATAAATGTTTTATTAAATAATTTTAAAAAACTAATTTTTTTTTTAAAATCTATAATAATTATTATATGATCTAAAATGTTATAATATATTTATTTATGGAATAATTTATATAAATTAAGAAAATATTTCAACCTTTTAATATTGAAATATTAGTTAACCTATTTAAAAACTAAATAGAATAACTAAGTTTTAATTAAAATGATAAGGTTTAAACTGATATAAAAACTTATTTAAATATTTCGGATGACTATATTACAATCCTATATCATCTAATCTTCTAAATTGGGCCATTTTTGAGGTTTCTTATTTTATTATAAATTAATATATTTAGAAATCCCAAACGTTCCCCTCACCTTAATTATAAAGGGGAACCTCCTACCTGACCTCTTCACTTTACTTTGATCCTTAAAGATATACCATACCCTACCAAATTACATTATAAAATTTTATTTTTACAATATAGAGGTTCTAGTCATCTTTAAAGACAAACTCTAGTGCTCTAAGAGGAGATTTAGAGGAAGTATGTCGAAGAAGAGGTAATCTCCTCTACATATTCCTTTAAACTTATTTATTCTTCTACTTCATAATCATGAGTTGTTTCATTATAAAGTTATAAATATAGTATAAATTATATACTGAGATTTTATTATGATTATGGAATAACAGTATTTCACTTTCTATCCATTCTGTGAATAATGAAATCACCACACATTCGTACGCACAACTTACTGTCTCCATGCAGGGGTGTAATCTAGTTTTCAACACCACCTTACTTGTATGGTTATAATAATGGAAATAATTGCTATATATTATTATTATAATATTATATTCATTATGAAATATTATACACCATTCACTTCAATAGCATTCAATAATTATGGGAATGATATCGTCGCTCGTGTGTACGTACGACATGTCGTCTCCACTATGCGATATGATTTATTCTACATGATCTTAAATAAATCATGATTATTTAAATTTATAGAATGAATAAATATGATAGATATAATGTGAATAAAAATTTTAATGATATAGGTATGAAATATTATAGAAAATCAGAACTTATTCAATAAAACACGAATAAGAGAAGGAAGTAGTTAATACCTAAATATCAAGTAATAATGAAATGTTATTAACAAACATATGATAATATGATCATATATGATATCATAAAAATGACTTTGATTATGAAATAAGTCAATTACATTATTTAAATCATTATACAACAGGTTAAGATACCTACAAAGGAAGTTGGGATTAAGGTAAGGGATACTTTTACAATCTCATCATTATTCAAGATTATTTATATTTAAGTATTTACTGGGGTATATTTATCATCCAGATCCATATTTCCTAAATATTTAATATTATTTATTTTCTTCTACAATTGTTTAAAGTAAATTTTACCCATTGATGAATTTTTACTAAATGGTAAGAAAAGAATTTTATTTGTTATTCAATATAAGATATTATTTTGACTGTTATGAAAAAAGTACAAGGAGAATGTTTTTTTATATGGCATGAATGGATTTTTACATTTTCATAATACCTTATTTACATGAAACATACTATACATGACTTCTATTATATTTTCAAATAAATTATTTTATTTTAATTTTTTTTGAAATTTTTAGAAAAGAAAACATTTTTGAAGATGAAAGCATATTTTCATCAAGAATTAATTTCAATTGTTTTATCAAAATTATTTCCTATCTATGATGAAATTATTTAATAGGACATTATTTCAATTATACTATCCATATTATTCATATGGTTTGATTTTTTATAACGAAATTATATTTATGAAATAAATTTGTTTTATATGGATTATGTTATGATGGAATGATGATTAAGAAAACCATAATATTCCTTGGGTTTTTCAATGATGAATTATGGCATCCCGCCTTTTTATTACATAACTTTTCATTACATTTTACAAATAGAGGATATTTAAAGCCTAGTGTCTTGAAAATCTGGAACATAATACATGGAAGAAACATAAATAATTCTTCTAAACCACTCGTAAGGATTCATCATAGGTTCATCCTATGTACAATTACTGCATCTCATATCCTGGAGACATACATCAAAGGAAAGGGTGAGTAGAAGGCTCAGTAAGGAAAACATGTGGAACAATTGACTTGTGATCTTGAGCAATATTAATAAGAACATGATAAAATTCATAAAGGCACGAGAAATGGAAGAATATGAATATCATAATAAAAATAACTTGAATCATAACTTTAATATTTGGCTATAACATATCATTTAGACATTCATGACCATATCACCATGGTTTATCGCTGAGGTGTCATAAAAATTATCATGGTTATTCACCAAGGTATCGGAAAACTTGTCATCTCTAGAGATTAATTTATTTACCACATGCATTGGAGTGCTATCAGGGAACACCCTTAATATATCATTATTTTAATTTGATCCACATATATCATAATAAAACATTTCATAAATAACCCATAGAGAAAAAAAGAAATGGGTTACATTTCAAAATTGTGACGTTTTAAAAGTTTAAAAAAGATCATTATGTCCTTTATAACCCATGGAAAGAGAATGAGGGTTATATGTATGTCAATTCCAGAATAAAATATATCTTTTTTGGTATATTTATTAACACCCATTGAAAAAAATAGGTATGTGTATTCACATAAATAAATCCAGAGATAAAGAGGGAGAAATTTTGAGGCAAAATTTCTGCAGCATAACGGCTATATATCATGGTTTTAGAAAATAATAAAAAAGAGGGGACAAGAGTTTCCCATAAATAAATGAAACATTTTTAAGTATAGAGAAATAATAAAAATAAATAAGATCATGGTGTGGAAATTTTAATGACACACCACATGAAAAGGAAACTTGAAAGGAAAGAGAAAGCGTGATTTCTTTTACGAAGATTCAGCAGCCAAACAACGTCACATAAAAATTCAGAAAATCAATTGATGAGAGCGGAAAGGGTCTCTCGTCATTTGGAAATGAAATATACAGTAGTAAAGATAAATAATAACAAGCCCAATCATAATAAAATGGAACTATAAGACATAACATAAAGGGAGTCATGACTTAAAAGAGGAGGGTGAAAGGTTCCCTTACCTTGAAGAGTAACTTTGAAAGCTTGAAGGTCGGGACCTTGGGAGGCTGGAGGGCACCTTGGGAGGAATTATTGAAAGGAAAGAAAACCAAAACATCATCGAGGATGATTTTGGAATGAAAGGAATGATTCAAATGGCTTGGTATTTATAGGAAAAGTGAGGGAATAAATTATTAATTTCCAAGGGACACCTCATCGATGGTATTTGAAAAACCATGGCCTTACCCATGGTATTTTCCCATGGTATTGGCTGCTTGGGGAACCTCATAGAATATCTCACTATTCAAAATTTTACCAGAAATCTTATGCCATTATTACATCATCAATGATATCATTAAACACCAGAAACTCAAAACTGTATTTTTACTATTCACCAAAAATTCAACTATTTCAGAAAAATCCAAAAAATTCACCCAAACCTAATTTCAATGATCTAAATTAAAAAATGAACTCTGTTTTATGAAAATAATTTTCTAAATATTTTTAATTTAATTTTTAAATAAAACCATTATTTATTCCAAAATGCCACTTTAAAACTATAACTAATTTTGTAACTCCTTAAAAAAGTAATAAAGGTCCCATAAAATTATTGTATAACCATAATACAGTAAAGTAACAATTTATAATTACATTTTATGAAAATATATTTCCATTTTAAATTATTAAATTAATTATAAAATTATAAATAAAATATTTATGACAGACAAAAATACCAAAATTTATACTATGATCAGTATTTCACTTTTAAGATGTCTAAATTGTATTTAAACATTCATGGGTGAAGTTTCTATTTTTTTTGCCAATTTACTATTCATTACTATTCATACGTGTATGTTACTATTCATACATTACTATTCACTAAAAATCAAGTTTATCTTATTAGAATCTAAATTTCTCACTGATCACAACTATAGAAGACCATTTTATGAAAATAATTTCACATTATTAATTATTTAATGAATACAAAAATATTTTATAATACCCTGTTTTTTCCTAAATTCATCAATAATGCACATCCTATATTTATTCGGATATTTGAAATTCACAAACTTTTCCATAATAAGAAATAAAAATTTTATTTATATAAAAGGTTTACACAATGCAGTTAAGGTCTCATTACATAGCCCCTTATACCACCATCATAGGATCTTAGTGTAATGTGTGCTATGGTGATAGAATCTTGGGGTGGCTCAGACAACACTACCTGAGTGGTGATTTCTATAAGCTTGAAATTCTCCCTTAGGTGATTTCATTCAATCTTCATATATTGATGTTCAGCTTGGGCTTGGTCTAGAGAAAATCCTAGTGACGTTACCTCCTTCCCAAGCTCTGACATATGGGCTTCATTTGGCCTGAGTCTACTGGAAGAGGCCATTCAATCTTTTTATATATTAATTAACCAAGATAACTATATTTATAAAAACACAATGTTATAGTTTCCAATAGTCATATTTACGAACAGTCATATAATAGTCGAAACCCAGTGGTATCATTTTATTTATACCCACTTTATTAATTAAAGGATATAGGTTTGTTGAGTATAAAATAAAATAACACACAAATTTAGGAAACAAATATAATTGAAAAGTCTGATTCGTTGCATTCTTCTCCCTTAAGAAATTTCATCCCTGAAATTTTATCTCATACCCTCTGATTAGAAGAGGTTTGGGTACTTCTATCTCATAGACTCCTCTAGTTCCCACGTGGATTCTTCACATTTGTTGTTCCTCCACAACACCTTAACAAGGTGGGCAGTCTTGTTGCATAGAACCTTATCTCTACGATCCAAGATCTCCACCGGCTGCACCTTATAAGAGAGGTCATGTTCCAATTGTACCACCTCTGGATTTAGTACATGTGAAGGGTTAGGCATGTACTTCCTCAAGAGGGATACGTGGAAGACATCATGAACTTGTGCAAGATTTGGAAGAAGTACAAGCCGATATGCCACTGCTCCCACACGTTCAATGATTTCATAGGGGCCAATGTACCTAGGGCCGAGATTCCCTTTTTTCAAAAACCTCGTGACTCTATTCCAAGGTGAAATCTGAATAAATACTTTGTCACCAACATGATACTCCAAGTCCATTCGATGGTTATCGATATAGCTCTTTTGCCGACTCTGAGAAGCCTTAATTTGTTGCTCGATGACATGGACCTTTTCTGTCATCTCTTACACAAGATCAGGCCCAAGAAGCTTTCTCTCAACAGCTTCATCCCAACATGTAAGAGTTCTACATTGCTTACCATATAGAGCAACATAGGATTCCATTTGAATGCTCGAGTGGAAGCTGTTGTTGTAAGAGAACTCAACTGAAGAGAGATGTTGATCCCATCCACCTTCAAATTCCATTGAGCATGTTCTCAGCATCTCCTCAAGTGTTTGAATAGTCCTTTCAGATTGGAAATCTTTTTGGGGGTGATAGGACATACTAAAATTCAATTCAATTCTCAGAGCTTATTGAATACTTCTCTAGAATTTTGATGTGAACCTTGGATCATGATCAGATACGATAGAAAGTGGAACTCCATGCAGCCTTACCACTT
Source organism: Viscum album (assembly GCA_963277665.1). NCBI lineage: Eukaryota > Viridiplantae > Streptophyta > Magnoliopsida > Santalales > Viscaceae > Viscum > Viscum album. Next base: position 501,245,500 of record OY728140.1, read on the forward strand.
CTTTCACATAAATCCTCGCAAGTTGATCAAGAGAAAAATCTTCCTAAATGGAGATAAAATGGGAAGTCTTGGTGAGATGGTCCACAATAACCCATATCAAATTGTTTCATTTGGAAGTTCTCGAGAGACCAGTGACAAATTCTATAGTGATATTATCCCACTTCCATGTTGGTAGGGGTAGTTGTTGCAATACCCCTTTAGGAAGTTGTCACTCCGCCTTCACTTTCTAAAATACCAGGCACCTTGATGTGTAGTCCGCAATCTCCCTTTTCATATTATCCCACCAATAATGATCATGAAGGTCCCTATACATTTCTGTTCTACCAAGATGTATAGAGAAAGTAAAGCTATGATCTTCATCCATCAGCTCCTTCTTTATTTACTGAATAGATGGGAGACATAGTCTTGTATGAAATTTTAGTACACCCTCTTGATCATTATTGAACTCAAGAAACTTTACATCCTTCATATCCTCAAACTTCTTCTGTAACAAATGATCTTTTTTTCTGAGCTTTCTTGATCTTCTCTAGTAATGATGGTTGAGAAATCATTTGGGTTAGGGTTGATGATTTCCCTTCCTTTATAATTCACATGTCCATTTTTACTAGGTCATTGATCAAAGGATCTCTTTGAATCCTCATAATAGATAGAACAACTGGGTCTTTCCTTCTTAATGCATCATCGACATTGTTTTCTCTTTCGGGATGATAATGAATTGAACAATCATAGTCTTTAAGAAGTTCTATCCATCTTATTTGTCTCATGTTGAATTCATTTTGTGTGAAAATATACTTCAAACATTGATGGTCTATGTATATATCACATTTCTCCCCATAAAGATAGTGCCTCCATATCTTCAGAGCAAAATATGACCGCAACCAGCTCCTGATCATACGTAGGATAGTTCTGCTCATGAGTCTTCAACTGTCGAGATGCATAAGCAATGACCTTTTCATTTTTCATGAGGACACACACAAGCCCTTTCAGAGATGCATTTCTAAAAATAATGAATCCTTCTCCACTTGAGGGTAGAGTTAACACGGGTGCAGTAACCAATCACTTCTTTATCTCTTGGAAACTTTCCTCACACTCCTTTGTCTAGATGAACTTAACCCCTTTTTGAGTTAACTTAGTTAATGGATTAGAAAGTCATGAAATGTTTTTCACAAACATTCTATAATATCCTGCTAATCCAAGGAAACATCAAATCTCAGTTATTGTTGTAGGATAAGGCCACTCCTCTACAAATTTTTTCTTTGCATGGTTAACTGTGATTCCTTCATTTGTAACAATGTGCCCCAATAAAGCAACTTGTTGTAACAAAAAATCACATTTACTAAACTTTCCAAAAAGCCTCTCCTTCCATAGAGTTTGCAAAGTAACCCTTATTTGATCCTTATACTCCTCATGAATTTTGGAATATATCAAAATATCCTCAAAAAAACTACCATAAATTTATCAAGGTAGTCTTTAAAGACTTTATTCATCAAATCCATAAAAATAGCAGGTGCATTAGTCAGTACAAAGGGCATAACAACAAATTTATAATTCCCATATCTTGATCGGAAGGTAGTTTTTGGAATATCTTCTTTCTTCACCCTCAATTGATGATAACCAGATCGAAGATCAATCTTAGAGAAGAATTGAGCCCCACGAAGTTGATCAAATAAGTCATCAATTATTGGAAGAGGGTATTTTTTCTTTACTGCGATCCCATTCAGTTCTCTATAATCAATGCATGGTTGCATCGATCCATCCTTCTTCTTCACAAAGAGAATAGGTTCTCTCTAAGGAGACACACTCAGTCAGATAAAACCCTTCTCCAAAATATCTTGGAGTTGTTCCTTTAATTCCTCTAGCTCCACATTTACCATCCTATATGGGGTCTTTGATATTGGATGAGATCCAAGTATGAGTTCAATATAGAACTCTACCTCTCTTTCTAGGGGAGTTCCATTCCAATCCTTAAGAAATACATCAATGCATTCCTGGATGATGGGGATGTTTTCTATCCTCAAACTCTCATTTCCTTTTTCTTCTTCACCGATAAATTCCATAAAGAATGATATAGGAGGTTCTTCTAGAAAAATATCAGGTTGAGATATATCTCCTTTGAAGATAACTGTAGGTTTTCCATTCAAGACTACTGAGACTTCCTTACTTCTGTATTTGATCATATCATTATACTTTTAAAGTCAGTCCATCCACTACTGGGAATCCATGTTTTTCCAACGGTTTAAAACCGTTGGAAAATGCCTTAAACCGTTGGGAAAACTTATCCCAACAGTTTTAGAAACCGTTGGGCTGTGAGGCGTGGGGAAAGCCTTATATCAACGGTTCACCTTGAACCGTTGGGAAAGGCTGTTTAGATTTCTTTTATACCAACGGTTCAGCTGAACCGTTGGAAAAATCAGCGACAGGGGTATGCCAACGGTTTTAAAACCGTTGGCATAGGATATACCCCAACGGTTTTGAACCGTTGGGAAAATCAGCAGGGTTGGGAAAAGCAGCAGGGTATACCCCAACGGTTTTGAACCGTTGGGAAAGGTATCAGCAGGGGTATAACCCAACGGTTCAAAACCGTTGGAAAATGCAGCAGGGTATAACCCAACGGTTCAAAACCGTTGGGAAATGTTGCAGCATCACAAAGGTATAACCCAACGGTTTTGAAACCGTTGGGTTAGACCCCCCATTAATTTAAGATGAAACAGCCAGCAATACTGCAGGCTGCAATGTAAACTCTGTCAAAAACGTGTCATCTCACAAAAATACACTGCAATCACAAAAAAAAACACACCACTGCAACCTACAAACACATAAAACACACCACTGCACACATAAAAAACTCTAAAAACACACCACTGCATAGAAAACGCATAGAAAACACACCACTGCACACATAGAAAACTCACCAAAACACTGCAACCTGCAACCTGCAAACACACCACTGCACACACAGAAAACACAGAAAACACAGCACTGCCCACACAGAAAACACACCACTGCACACACAAAAAACACACCACTATGTCATAGGAACACTACAACCTGCAAACACAGAAAACACACCACTGAACACATAGAAAACTCATTTTAATCACCTGAAACCACACAAAAAAACACACAAAAAACACATAGAAATAATCATCTCATTTTTGAAGGCTTACTCACATCCCTTCCCCTTGTATGGTTCACATATTGATGTGGTAGAGAGACCAAGAACCAACAAAATGTTGTCTTGTTCATCAAATAGGGAGGGGATATTGGAAATTCAAGTTTATAACTCATATATGAAGAATCCCCTGCCTCAATCCTGATCTATCGAATAAGGGTTATTTGTTTTGATTACTCCAGGATAAATTTGATATTTTTTCGATGAATTTAATCATTCAATATAATAACCTAGAAGGATATTTACACTATGACCATTATAACCCTTTTGTTCCTAGAGTATAATGATGGGGGAATCATATACTATGGGGAAATGACTTCTATAATGTCAAGAGATTTAGTTATATTGTTTCATTTATCAAGGTATTGGATTGTGTTTAAGAGAGGGATATTGTTCAGGCTCTTGTGACACATAGATTCTATGGGGATAGATATTTACTTGATTCATGAGAGATATCACATGCCTAATTTTCAAGGGGATATGCTATGATGACATCCAACATGGTGTTTTTCAGTGGTTATGAATTATTTACATCATCGGTTGGGCTCACTTTGGAAATTTTCTATCATATTCTAAGAGGATAAGATTACAAGGTAATATTCTATCCCCAATCTATAATGAAAACATTCAGATAATCCTCCATGAAAATCCAGTAGATTACTACATGAGTTTTAGTATATACCTTCCATAGATGATTTTTGTATCGATTGAAATTTGAATGATGATCCATATGGAGAATCATAAAAATTAACCATTTATCACATGGGATCATGGTCTTCATGGTGGTACACTAGCTGGTGAGCTATGATATGGACCAAATGTCCTTGTTATTTCATACACATGTTGTGTGACAAATTCTAACAAGTATAGTGAAATATCTTAATGAATGAAAACACCTTGAGTGATTAGGTGTTGGAAGTACCCTTACTTGAGTGATAATGATGCTATCATATTATAAAATGATATCTAACACTAACATGATTGATAAGTTAGGGGGAATAGGACCCGAGTAACTAGAACCTTGTACCTATCTGGTGAGCTATAATATGGACCAAATGCCCTTGTTGTTATTTCATACACATCTTGGGTGAGAAATTCTAACAAGTATAGTGATATATAATAAGGAATGACAACACCTTGAGTGATAAGGTGCTAGAAGGACCCTTACTTGAGTGATAATGAAGTTATCATATTATAACATGATATATAACCCTACCATGATTGATAAGGTAGTGGTCAATATAATGGCCTCACCTTGAGTGATAAGGTTCTAGATGAACCCAACCATGAGTGATAATGGAGAGTTTTGAATGTGATATTAGACCTACCATGGTTAATATGGTATTATTTCAGAAAATGGATTTACATTGATCATAATGTATTAACATGGATGTTTGTTAAGTGAGAAGGTTGGTATGTGATATATAGTTGTATGAGACACTACATTTAGTAGTATGGAAGATGTTGGGAGTTGAGTTATGAGCTATATTGAGTGAGAAGTATTAGTCTAGGGCTTTGATAAGGGTAAAAGTAGTGGATACATATAAATATGTTGGGCTAGAAAAGACATGTGTGAAGATAATTTACTATTTTGAAAGCGGTAAATTACTACTTGTGTATAGGTAATAAAGAGGTTATAAAGAGGTACATGAGGGCAAATATTGATCCTTGCCATTTTTTACTTAGCAGTAATGAGACATGTGGAACTTTTTTAAGGACATGAATTGATTAGTTGAATGAATGTATATATATGATTTCGTATTACAAATGGTGTGAAAATTATTAAGGAATCTTCCATACATATCTTTAATTTCCTTTCATGTTTAAAATTAATCCAATGGTGTTCATGGATCTCATGAATGAGATCTTCCATACATATCTCAACTCATTCATTGTGGTTCTTATTGATGATATCCTTATATACTCACCGACCATTGATATACACATTGGACACCTATAGATTTTTTTTGTACACTTTGACCACATTATATGTTTTATAAGATCTAAAAGTGTCACTTATGCTTCCATAAAGTATGTTTTCTTAGGCACGTAATCTATAATGTGGGAATTTATGTGGACCCAACGAATGTATAGGTTGTGGTTTCATGAGAAGGCATACGAAACATGTTTGAGATTGTGGGTTTCATTTGTTTGTTCAGGTTTTACATGTGGTTCATTTAAAACTTTTCCCCTTTAGAAGTTCCTATGACTAGGATTACTAAGAATGTAGTTATGTTTGAGTGGTCAGAAAAGTTTAAAGAGGCCTTCCTAAAAAGTCAATGATGTTTTGATCCTACTGAATTACTATAAATTATGATTCAGAAATGAGGTCTCCAAATTGATCCCCGAGCATGAATTGGACTTATGGACATTTCTTGCATTGGACACAGAATTTTAGTATCTATGTGGAAGGTTCTATATTGTCCTCATCATATCACATATGAGAATGTGTCAACATTAGAATGATATTAAATCAAAAATCATAGTCAATGCAATATTTTCAAATATTGCTAACATTTATCATTAAATAAAGGTACAAGGGTCTGATGTTTCTCAACATAATGACGTATTAATCTTGATCTATGGTGGTTGTAGCATTATTACATTCCATAGTAATTGTACCTGGTTGGATTATGCATGGGGATTTTCCTTCTCTTACTAGACTCACTAAATGTCTCTTCCACGGTTTCTACAACATTGATAGTGTAAGTAGGGACATGGCTAGAATTATAGATTCTTCCACGAATGTGCCTTATCCGATATACTCGGGTCCTACGAAATCATTCTGCAGTTCCCTAATTGGGTTCAAGCAACTCAAGTTCATCTCCATACTCATCCACCTGCCCAACCCCCCCCCCCCCCCCCCCCCCACTACCCCACCTAGACATCCCCCCCTGCCCAGCCCCCTCCCCCTGCCTAGCCTAACCCCCTGCACATCCCACCCCCTCCCCCACCTGCACAACCACCACCCCGCACCGGCACAACCCCCCTCCCCCCCCCATCTGCCCAGCCCCCCCACACCTGCACAACCCCCCCACTACCCCACTGGCACAGCCCCCCCCTGTCCAGCCCCACTCCCCCTGCCTAGCCAAACCCCCTGCACATCCCACCCCCTCCCCCACTTACACAAACACCACCCCACCTGCACAACCCCCCTGCCCAGCCCCCCTCCCCCATCTGCCCAGCACCCCCACCTACACAGCCACCCCCAAACCTGCACAACACCCCTCCCCCCTGCCCAGCCCACCCCCTCCCCACCAAACCCCCTACACAGCCCCCCCCTCCTCCCCACCTCACCCTCGCCAAACACCCCTGCCTCCCCCACAAATTCCCATAGGGTAGTTGATTTTAAGTTTTAATCGTATTTTTTGGGTTTTTGGTGACCCATTCAGGATTCAATCAATGGATACTTTGGAGAAATTAGGTGTTTTGGGATATTTTTGGGGGGTTTAGTTTGGGATAACTCATGTACATGATGTGTAGTTTTGAGAACACACATCATGTGTTCTTCGTACTTGGGAAATATGGGTTTTGGGAACTAAAAGATTAATACAAGGGGGTGGGTTACATGCCATGTAGTGGTGACTCGGGGTGTGCTAGTGGAAGATGACCATGTAGGGTATAAAGCTATATCTAGTGCGAGGTACATGGATAGGCATTGTGCGTGGGTAGACCTTGTGTGGGGGGGGGATATATGGATAGGTACATACATGGGAACCATATGTGGGGTAAAGATTGTGTATGGGGTGATACATTCCACGTAGTAGGGAATCTTTCATGCTAAGTGGGGCCTTGTATGTGAATGTACCCAGGTGGGGGTAAACATCATATACCGGAACACATGATGTGTACTTTGGAAAAGTACACACTGAGCAGTCTATGTCACATGGAACGAGGGGACATTTTGGGTTACATATCATATACCTAAAGTACAGGTTGGGTACTTTTTTCTCCTTGTTGTGTTTACCCTATTTTAACCCTCGAGTCAGAATTCGACTTATGAGTATTCAATTTTGATCAGTTTTTCATATAAATTTCCATGATGGAATACTTTCTGTGTTTGAATGTGGTCTTTATGGTGTTTTGGAGTAAAACAATTCTTTAGCAGGATTTCTTCAAGGATTGGATTCAGAATCCTCCAGCAGGTTGGGTTGTGAGATGAGAATCATGTGTGAGGGTTATTATGAGATCATTAGTTGGAATGGATTGTGAAATCTAAGCTAGTTATGTTCAATGTTCTTTCATATAGATCCTGAAAATTATAATCAAGTAGTATATATGAAGAGATCTTGTTTTATCCTGAAATTTTGGTACCTATTTCTCAAGGTTAGAACAGTTGAGGATTACTGTCTTTTTTTAGGATTGGAACTATTGGAACCATTGGTATGGGATGATGATGTGGGATAGAAGTTATGGTCGGATTTCCTTAAGATATTTATATGCATCAAAGGGACTCTTGAAGATGCCATAATGGGATTGTTACTGATTGAGTGACCAGTGTTTTCTATACCTGTTAATTAATAACGCCCATGTGGAGTGGTCAATCTTGTACTATAGAGCCCTTGTAAGGTAAAACTTTTATGATTTTCATGAGGACCATTGATAATTCATTGGTTATTCATTTATTTTATATACCCCATTGGGTGCGTTGTTGATAGATGATCAGTAGGAGACGTTGTTGATCGATGATCAGGTTTTTCTAGTCGTTAATGTATTGGTGCTGCCATCAACATGGATGTTCTTTCACACCTGTATCTTATCTTTTCTCACCCCCAGCACATCCCCCCCCCCCCTCTCCCCCTCTCCCCCACCTACACAGCCACCTCCAACCCCCTGTCCACCCCCCCTCCTCCTCACCTCACCCCTTCCCATCCCCCCCCCTCCAGCACATCCCCCCCTCCTCCCCACCTCATTTTGACCTCTTCAATATCAATCAAAATGATTCTATACAGGTAAATTAAAACAAAATTGCAACCTAAAATGATATATTGCTTTTGTTCATAAGGGGATCATAATAGACAGTACATTGTAGCGAAATGGAACCAAAAAATCAAAAATAAATGAAGGCATACATACTGATTTAAATTGAATGAACAAAAATTACTTGAATCAATGATAAGATGACCGGTTGGAAAGTAGAGTTAGAACCCTCGAGAGTAGGTAGGGAAGCAGGGTTCCAAAAACAACCTAAAATCGTAAGTGGATCATAATACGTACCCATTTAATGCGGAAGAATTGAGCATTGGAAAACCAGACCTGTCGCGCTGGGAAGTAGGGTTCACGTCGAGAGTCGGTTGGGAAGTAGGATTCGTGTCGAGCTATTGGGAAAAATCTTCCATATGGGTGCATCGAGCTATGGTTTAGGGTAAAACGAGAAGGGTTATGGGTTCGCATAGAGATTTTAGAAAAAAATCGTGAGCGCTGATGAGCGGGGAGCGGCGATCGGCGATCGGCGAGCGGTGAGGGGTGGTTGGGATGGGAGCGGCGGCAAGGGGTGGTCGGTATGGGAGCGGTAGCGAGGACGAGAGGAGTATGGGATTGGCGTCGAGGGTTTGGAGAAGTGCGGATTAGGGATAGGATAAGTATCCCGACAGGACTGTGAACCACCACAGGGTGTCTTCTTGGAGCAGGGACAAATCACAGCGTGACTGCGGCGTGACCGCGGCGTGACCGCGGCGTGACCGCGGCGTGTTGGCCCGGTCTAGCAACATCTGCGGAGTAGCATCTTCTGGCCAGGAGCGAAGAGAGCGGGAGGAAGTGGGGAAACATTCCGGTCGTCGCCTCCCTCCCCATTTACTATGGATGGGTAATGTATCTAAAACTCTATCAAGGTATCATACATCGAATCCCGACAGGATTGCGAACCGCCGCAAGGTGTCGTCCTAGAGCAGGGCCAAATCATGGCATTACCACGGCGTGACCGCGGCGTGACCGCGGCGTGACCGCGGCGTGACCGCGGCGTGACCGCGGCGTGACCGCGGCGTGACCGCGGCGTGACCGCGGCATGACCGCGGCGTGTTGGCCTGGTCTAACGACATCTGCGGAGTAGCATCTTCTGGTCAGGAGCGAAGAGAGCGGGAGGAAGTGGGGAAACATTCCGGTCGTCACCTCCCTCCCCATTTACTATGGATGGGTAATGTATCTAAAACTCTATCAAGGTATCATACATCGAATCCCGACAGGATTGCGAACCGCCGCAAGGTGTCGTCCTAGAGCAGGTCCAAATCATGGCATTACCACGGCGTGACCGCGGCGTGACCGCGGCGTGACCGCGGCGTGACCGCGGCGTGACCGCGACGTGACCGCGACGTGTTGGCCCGGTCCAGCGACATCCGCATGGCAGCATCTTCCGGCCAGGAGCGAATGGAGCGGGAGGATGCGGGGCAACATTCCGGCCGTCTCCCTACCGCCAAATGATATAACATATCAACTATTTAATATGCTATAACAAGGGATCACCAGAGAAGGTTGTAGCGAGTGACACAATGACGCAACGTCTAAAGGGAAACAAAACGACAGAAAATAACTATCACTACTCTTTGGTTTAGAAGACAGTGCACCTCCATTGAAGGGGTTTTATTATAAAATCATGGCATTGCTTTATCACAAAATTCATTTAATTATATTTAACCTTTATTCTATAACTCATTCAGCACAAATCAAATGCAATAAGTTAAGCAACTAGATCAACATAACTATCACTGTGAGTTTTCGCAGACAGCGCACCTCCGTTGGAAGGGTTTTATTATAAAAAACGACGTTATTTATCAAATGAAATGATTATATAAAAGAACACTTATTCAAGATATGAAAGTCGATATAATTATGCATAATTAAGAAAGAAGGTAATACAATTTAAAGAATTCTTTAATTAAAGAGACTAGAAGAGGGACCCTACCTCAAGGTGGAACCAAGCCGTCCACTTCGGCTCTTGGATCTTTCTAACTAAAAGCCGATGCTCCCCAACTGAGTATACACACATTCACACACATGCAAGGACACCTATCCCCTATGCACACACCCACATGGCCATGAGCATGTGCAAGGGGATCCTTACACATATGATTAAATGCATATACCTGTCTCCACTCTCCTGCGTATGCATTTTTATATATATACATGGGCACACCAAGCCCCATACGTGCATAATCATTTCAATGGTTGACTATACACGTAATGGGGGAACCCACATACATATACTTACTTACCTATGCACACGCAGGCGAGTCACCCTTGACTTGGTGACTCAAAACCAACGAGCAGGGATCAACGCACTACAAAAAGGATATTAAGAACCTTAAAACACATAAAGGACCCTACATAACCAGTGAAAAACCAACCAACAGCATTAAATCCTTACCTCCATTGGCGAGAACCAAATCCACCCGAACCGACACAAAACGATCCAATGCCCTACCAAAAACATAATATGGAGTCAAAAACATTGAAATCCCCAAAATATATGAGGTGCGAGACAAGTAGTAATCATAGAATCTTACCTCGGATTAAAGCCGGTGGATTGAAACAATCTGAACCCCTTCTGGCCTCCTTCGTAGAATATAACTACTCCCAGTCCATAGAAACCAGTAAAAGACCTAAGTGGACAATGCGATAAAGAAAATAAAATAAAAACTAAACTAAAACATACTTGTCTCGTGTGACTATACATGTCACCGCCCAACATATAAGAACCACAACGCCACATAGGTCAAATCATGTTCCTGCAAGCAAGGGGGAAACAAATCCATGTTTCAAAATGATACTATTAAAAAGTACATTCCTATTAATTAACAATTAATCTTCCTATAAATGGTATATAATTAGTTTGGCTCGAGTTTCAGCTTAGTTTGGTTTTGTTCAATACAAGTTTGTTTGGGAAATTACATGGCTACACCATTACTAAAGGGTCAAGATAGGTTGTGGTGTAAAGTTATTGTGGAATGGGAGGATGAAAACATTATTAGAAGTGATTCCAACTAATCTTCAATGACCAAAACTTCCTAGATGATCTTAAACAAGCTAGATCTTGAGATCTCTTAGATATTGAGTAGGAAAAATTGTTAGTGATTGAATATGAATCAACATTCACTAATATGGTAAGTATATGTCAAATCATATGATTAATATAAGGCTTAATGCATGAAGATTTTTGATGAAGCTATGACTAATGATGTGATCATGGACCAGTCTTCTGATTTTTCTCACCTATATATTTGTGGTTAGTATGCTGTCTTTGGAAAATATAGGTTTTACATGAACATGGAAGGGGATTTTTTTAATTCCTCATTCATGTGGAGGAAATACATCATTTAGCAGTTAGAAGATGATGTATAAGCACCTCCATAGGTGATCAACCATTACTTAAATTAATTGTTTCTTTAAATAAGAATTCTTATGTATATAAAGATAGTATTAAGAGCCTCGATAGACCCTTAAACACTAACTTGATTATTCGATCATAGATTGACAAGGGATTGATTATAACTATGTTCAATGGGAGTCATGGAGTCTAATGACGGTAAATGAAAGTAAATATATTAACATAGTAGACCTATAGATATGGTGTTCACAAGCCGCCTAGGTTTAGATAAAATTCTTTAGTGATTTTATGGAAATGAAATCACCCTGTCACTAGATATCAATTGGGATATGAGTGGTCTAACATATGTCTTATAACTTGGATGATATGTGTATGGACTAGATGAGGGTTTAGATCAATTAAAATATTCCTAAGAGGATTGGGCCTTATGGTGATAAATGTGGCAATTGTACGTCTAGTGTTTGATGAGGAAATACTTATGAGGATGGATTGGAATCTTGGTGGGTTCTTAGTGTGGGATGGTCCCTCAGAGTCTATAAAATGTATTATGATAGGTTTTACTCCATTTAATGATTCAGAAGTTAAACTAAGGAGATCAAGGATGAGATGCTACTGTGAGTATTGGGTATTGTCGGACATACTGGAATTATAATGCCAAGAGGCTTGGTGTGTTAGTGGGGATGGGTTAAAATACATGATTTTAATGAGGTTCTTGACCAGATTCTTGATAATATAATTAAAGAATGGTCAACATGCCGAGAGAAGACTATAGTGTGTGGGATGAGGATTATGGGATAATCCTCGAGAGATGAGTCTATACTATGTGACTGAGAGGATAGAATACGATATGTTTGATATGATTGGGTGAGTGGCCAACCCATGTGAGGAGGATACGATGTATGGAGACACTTGGGGTTATTTATGCTATCTCATGGAGACATTTGGGGTTATTTCAACATACTCCGGAAATGTTCTCACATTATGTTTTAGAAAAACAAATCTATCTCATGGAAGACCCGAAGGCTACTCTAGCTTCCAATGTTTCCTCACACAAACAAGTGAGAAACCTCACCAATTAACCATAAGGAAAAAAAAGAGATTTCATAGTCAAATAAGGGGTGGAAAAAACAAACTAGTAACTGCATAATCAAACAAGTTACCACATGGACAAGAAATCAAATGCATGATCAAATAAGTGACACCATGAATAAAATTATAATTTGAAAATGTAAAAGGCTCTAATCACCCTCTTGAAACCTCCAACCCTCATAAAACACAAAGGGTTTTATAAATTTGGGACCCTATAACAGATATCTCTCAAATAATTAATGTCCTTTAGAATTTAAAACAAACTTGAAAAGGAGAGAAAGGGGCCTGAACATCCACCCTATGAAATGACTCCCAAGGATATCATTATATAAAGAACATAACTTCACATCAGATGAACAAGGTTCATAACCATGCAACATCATTAAATAACCAAAAAAACACTCTCGTGTGAGATGCCTCTCAAAAAAGGGCAAATCCATTAAAAAACATCACATCGAAGAAGAGAAACGATCTCATAAAACAGTATAAAGTCAAACACATTGTATCAACAGAAAGGAAACAAGAAAAGAATCTAAATAGGTAAGATCACCCCTCAAACAAATTGGGATACTGATTATAATACACATGTCATGCAGTTATTGGGTTTCACGTATGCAAATGTGGAATCAAAAAACATTGATTCAATATACAGGTGAACTCAATGATGTATTGTTGAATCACCCTCCTTTGGATAATTTTGTAAAGGCAATAATCATCAACAGAGCTAAAATAAATCATATAAAACATTGGAAATGACAGTTATATATCCTGAATGAATCATATAAATACTAATAATAACTCATAATTAACCTGAATTCAAACTTAAAGAGAGTTAGAATTGATGCTTACACAGCAGAAGGGGGATTCGCGAGCGACCATGAGCGGGAAGCTACGAGCGGCGAGCATGATTCAGGATGGGAGGAGGGGAACTCAAGGGGGGTGAGACCGGTGGTAATGACAGGAGGAGAGAGCGGCAGTAATGACAGGAGGAACGGAGCGACCCTGTAGGGTTTGGATAACTTTGGCTTGAAGGGGAATGTGTGGGAGCCGATGAGCGGGGAGCGGCGAGCGGCGAGCGGCGAGTGGCGAGTGGCGAGTGGCGAGCGGCGAGCGGCGATCGGCGAGTGGCGATCGGCGAGCGGCGATCGGAGAGCGGAGAGCCACGAGGGGTGGTCGGTATGGGAGCCCTGGTGAGGACGGGAGGAGTATGTGAGTGGCACCGAGGGTTTGGAGGGGTGCGGGTTAGGAATCAGAGAAGAATCCCGATGGCAGAAGTGATTTTAGATGGATATTTCCCAACGGTTCATTTGAACCGTTGGAAAAACCGGTCCATATGATCTATATCCCAACGGTTCATATGAACCGTTGGCATAGGGTCTTTTTCCCAACAGTTTATTAAAACCGTTGGGAAAAAAGTGTTGGGAATGATGGAATTTCCAGTAGTGATCCCTAGTATAATGTTGAATTCCAGCATGGGAATGACTACTAGATTTGCGATAAGATTGTGCTCACCAAAGTAAATACTAGATTTTATAAACACTAACGATGATTGGATAATCCCACCAGGAGTCTTGACAGATAACTCTACTTTTCAAAAGTCGGAGGTTGATTATAAATTCTTTGCAAACTTAGAGGAAATAAAGGAATGAGTAGAACCAGAATCAAACAAATTACTTTCTAGATTTGAGAGAACAACAAGAGTACTTTCTACCACATCATTTGGAGCTTCAACATCAGCTATCGTGATAGAAAAAGAAAGACCTTGCTCCCTTGGCCTTTTCTGAGGCTGATGGTGGTTCCCCTCCACTTCCCTCAGATTTGGACAGTGATTAGAAAAGTTCCCAAGTTGTCCACACTAAAAGCACTGGACATCAGGTAGGGCCTTCACCATCTTCCCCTTGTCGTTAGTGTTTTGAAGTTGAGGTTTCACCTCACTACGACAATTCCTCACAATATGGCCATCTCTTCCACACTTATAGAATTTCCCGCTCCTAATTAGTTAGTTCCACGAATGATTCTTCCCACATTTATTCCACATGGGATGTTGCAATTTCTTTCCTCCTCTTCCATGATCAATGTTCCTCCCTAATCTAGGTTCCATAGATCTATTTTTTTCATTTGATTTATGAGACCACTGCATCTCACCGAACTCCAGTTTGACTTTCATTACACTCTGTACGATCTCCTCATAGCTGTCATAGTCTTGGTTGGCTAGATTCTTCCGTAGATGAGGTCTCAATTCACTAAAGAACCTATCAACCTTACTATTAGGATCCATGACAAAGCTTGAGGTATAATGGGAATGTATTTTAAAGTTCATCTCATAGCTTCCCACAGATTCATTCTCCTTCTACTTCAGCTCTAGAAACTCATTCTCCATTCTTGTTCTCATGGAACGAGGGAAATACTTACTGAAGAAGATCCCTCTGAACTCTTCCCACTACATAGCTTCATCCTCCATTCTTTTCCTTGTGTTTTTAATCAGTTCCCACCATTGATCATCTTCTCCCTCTAAGTGATAGTTAGCCAGGGTGACCATCTCTTTCTCTGAACAATGGAGCACAGAAAAGATCTTCTCTATAGAGCTGATCCACTGTTCAACAATCAATGTGTCGGTCGATCCACTAAAGGTTGGTGGTCATTGAATCATAAAGGACTCAATAGAATGGTGTTAACTTCATGGTGAGATTGGTCTATCAGCTTGATTCAAGTTATTTCCCATAACTTGAGTCAGTTGGTTCATTATTCGCATGAATGATTCTATTCTGGCTTCAATCGGAGGGCTGTCAGTGTATGGTCCATTACAGTCACCATTTTCACGGTTCCTCCTATTTCCCGCCATTTATAGAAGAATAAAACCTTAGTGAGAAACTTATTTAATTTATGAATATTTTAACAATAAAGGATTTTATGTCTTAAAGCTTCTTTAAACAATTACATTTCTATATAAATCCTTCAAAATGATTCATAAAAAGCTTATGATTAACCAAACATATCCCCCGAGAGTGTTGTAACCAAGAGTGTAGAAAGGATCATTGTTGTGTACCAGGATACCCCAGGTCAAGCCCGGAACTCCTTGTCTGAGTTTTCACTCTTAGGTACCTCTGTGCCAGATCCGACTCTACCTGATCTTATCGAGACAGGGATGTATTTTCTTGATAAACCACTTAATCAATACTCACCAAAATACCAAGAATTTTTCTTATATTTAATTTTTTTTATGATTCTTCCTAATGTTTTCATAGCTTAATTTCCATAAATAACTAAACTATACTTTGATACCAACTATGGAATCCCTACTTTTTATTACATAACTTTTCATTACATTTTACAAATAGAGGATCTTTAAAGTCTAGTGTCTTGGAAATCAGGAACAAAATACATGAAAACAACATAAAACATTCTTCTAAACCACTCATAAGGCTACATAATAGGTTCTTCCTATGTAAAATTACTACATCTCATATCCTAGAGACATACATCAAAGGAAAGGGTGAGCAGAAGGCTCTATAAGGATAACAAGTGAAACAATTGACATGTGATCTTGAGAAATATTAATAAGAACATGATAAAATTCATAAAGTCATGAGAAATGGAAGAATAGGAATATCATAATAAAAAGAACATGAATCATAACTTGAATATGTGGCTACAACATTTCTTTTAGAAATTCATGAACATATCACCAAGGTTTATCCCCAAGGTGTTATGAAAATTACCAAGGTTATTCACCAAGGTATTGTGAAACTTATCATCTCTAGATATTAATTTCTTTATCCAATGCATTGGAAAGCTATCAGGGTGCACCCTTAATATGTATTTATTTTCATGTGATCCACATAGATTATAATAAAACATTTCATAAATAACCTATAGAGAAAAAAATAAATGGGTTTCATTTCAAAATTGTGACGTTTTAAAAGTTAAAAAAGATCATTATGTCATTTATAACCCATGGAAAGGGAGTGAGGGTTATATGTATGTAAATTTCAGAGCCAAATATATATATTTTTTTATATTTATGAACACCCATAGAAACAAAATAGGTATGGGTATTCACATAAATAAAACAAGAGAGAAAGAGAGAGAAAATTTGAGGTGAAATTTCTGCAGCATAACGGCTATATAACAAGGTTTTAGAAACTAATAAAAAGAGAGGGTACAAGGGAATACCATCCATAAATGAACCATTTTTAAGTATAGGGACATAATAAAAATAAATAAGATCATGGTGTGGAAATTTGAATGACAAACCACATGAAAAGTAAACGTGAAAGGAAAAAAAGAAAGCATGATTTCTTTTAAGAAAATTCGGCATCCTAACGACGTGACATAAAAATTCATAAAATAAATTGATGAGAGTGGATAGGGTATATAATCATTTGAAAATTAAATTTACAATAGTAAAGATATATAAGAACAATCCCCCTCATAATAAAATGGAACTATAAGTCATAATATAAAGGAAGTCGTGACTTAAAAGAGGTGGGAGAAAGGTTCCCTTACATTGAAGAGTAACTACGAAAGCTTGAAGTTTAGGACCTTGGGAGGCTTGAGGGAACCTTGGGAGGACTCCTTGGGAGGTAAGGAGACTAGAACTCTGTTGAGGAGGATTTTGGAATGAAATTAATGAGGGAAATAGCTCAGTATTTATAGGAAAATTGAGGGAATAAATTATTAATTTCCAAGGGACACCTCATCAGTTGTATTTGCAAAACCATGAGATTTCCCATGGTATTGGCCACTTGGGACACCTCATATCATATCTCACTATTCATAAGTCTAATAGAAATATTAAATCATTATTACATAATTAATGATGTCATTAAACACCTGAAACTTAAAACTGTATTTTTACTATTCCCCGAAAATTCAACTGTTTCAGAAAAATCCAAAAAATTCACAAGAACCGAATATCAATTCTATAAGTTCAAAAAATGAACTCCATTTTATGAAAATAATTTTATAAATATTATTAATTTAATTTTTAAATAAAATCATTATTTATTCCAAAAATACAACTTTAAAACTATAACTCATTTTGTAACACCATAAAAAAGTAATCAAGGTCACATAAAATTGTTTTATAACCATAATACAATAAAGTAACAATTTATGATTACATTTTATGAAAATATATTTCCATTTTAAATTATTAAATTAATTATAAAAATGTAAATAAAATATTTATGACAAATAAAAATACCAAAATCTATACTATGATCGTTTTTTCACTTTTAGGATGTTTAAATTGTATTTATACATTCATGGGTGAAGTTTCTATTTTTTTGGCCAATTTACTATTCATAACTATTCATACGGGTATGTTACTATTCATACTTTACTATTCTCTAAAAATAAAGTTTATCTTATTAGACTCTAAATTTCTCACTGATCACAACTGTAGAAGACCATTTTTTGAAAATCATTTAACATTATTAATTATTTAAAGAATACAATAATCTTTAAAATACCCCTTTTTTCTAAATTCATCAATAATACAGATCCTATATTTATCCGAATATTTTAAATTCACAAAATTTTCAATAATAATAAAAAACAATTTTATTTATATAAAAGGATTACACAAAGCAGCTAAGGTCTCGTTACATAGCCCCTTATAAAACTAGTACAGGACCTAAGTGTAAGGTGTGATATGGTGATAGAATCTTGGGGTGGCTTAGACAACATTTCCTGAGTGGTGATTTCTATCAGCTTGAGCTTCTCCCTTAGGAGATTCTGTTCAAGATTCATATATTGAAGTTCAGTTTGGGCTTGGTCTAGAGCAAAGCCCAGTGATTCTACCTCCTTCCCAAGCTCTGACAGATGGGCTCCATATGGCCCGAGTCTACTGGATGAGGCCATTCAATATTCTTTCTATATTAATTAACCAAGATAACTGTATTTATAAAAACACAATGTTATAGTTTCCAACGGTCATATTGACCAATGGTCATATAACAGTCGAAACCCAACAGTCTTATTTTAATTATATCCACTTCCTTAATTAAAGGGTAAAGTTTTGTTGAGTATAAAATAAAATAACACACAAATTTAGGAAACAAATATAATTAAAAATTTCAGGTCGTTACATGAATGATTTATATTTTTGTGGCGCACATAAGAATGATTTAATTATGAGATGGGTAGGACCTATATCTTCCTCTAATGCATTGGGTAAAAGATTTATATCTCATGAGAAAGACATGGATGGAATGACAAATGATCTCGGTTCAGTAATATAGGGATGGAATGGGGAGTGAACTCAGTTCAGTAATGGACTTTGTCCGCTATGATGGTCTTGAAAATGAGCCTTTACTAATATGAAATGGTTTTCTATACTTATGTGTATTTCACAAAACTTCATTTATTATGTAATGAATTTTGGGATTACATTCATTGATTCTTATGAACTTTCATGATGTATCTCATGACATGATATCATGATCTTTCACATGCAGGATAATATTTTTATATGTTATTTTCTTAGATCTTATGATTATGATATGATTTATATCTCCCTTGTTTATGCTTACTGAGCATCTAAGCTCGCCCTTTCATATGTTTATTTTCTCCCGGTCATGAATAATGGTATTAAGTAAGATATTTCAAAATCGGTCAAGTTATGATGAAATAAGTGGGAGATGATGAAGATTTCTTATGAACTAGTTGTTTATGTTTCCCAGTTTCTAAAGACACTATACTTATATAGTCATATCATGGATTTGTTATATTTTTAATGAATATTATTAAACTATGATTTAATATCAATGTATGTAATTTATGGTTCATTATGGAAACTCTTAACATAGAGGAATAATTTATTTCATATTTGTCTATTTTCTATTTAGCTAACCTCTTGGGAAAACTCTTCTCAGTTTTCTATTTTTATTTGTTTAACAAGGTACACTTATAATTTTTCTTCACCTTTTTTATTTATATTGTGGGAATATTTTAAAATCTATATAAGATTAATTTTTATTTATTAAATACCAACACTTTTTTCTAATAGTGACAAAATTTATTTTAATTCTCACAGAAATTATTAAGAGATTCAAATCTGTTCCTTGAGAACATATTCATTCCATTCTTTCAATCATTATTTTGTTTAGGAGGGTCCATTAGGGTTTAATTTATTTTCACCCTTTCATTAATTACATAATGAATATATACATAACAATATATTATAAAATCATTGAATTTACTTATATTTTAATGTACAACAACACCAATGTGGCCTAAAAAGCTTTTTCTTTTCAATTTTGAAGTAGTCTTTCAAGATTTATTGGATGAATCCTTGGACAATTTCAACCCCTTTTGGGCTCTATTTGGGGAGATTATTTTTTTGGACATTCCTATATTTAACCTTGATGAAGTGATGTTTTTTTTTGTTTTTTTTCTTTCCATGAATATATATATATATATATATATAATTTATTATTTGAAATCTATACTCCCATTGAAAATAGTTTTAGTAGAAATAGATTTAAGTGAGTAATGGGTCACATTTTTAACAAAGTTGGTTTATGATTGATCATGAGATGATTACTAGATATTATTCTACTATAAAGAGTCTTCTTAGAGGAAATAAACTTCTTTGAAATATTTATCGAAACATTTCTACTTTTATCTAATTATTGTGATTCATCATGGGTAATTTTTAGATTCTTCATCTTCCCATATAACTATACTCATTTCATATAAATAATTTATTTTTATCCATCAAGTTATTTCATTGATTCCTCAAAATTTTTATTTAGATTACTCATATAATTTCCTTTCACTTTACTTCTCTCTAACATAGAATTATCTATAACTTTTATTTTCTTAGATTTAATATCTATTTGAGCATAATTTACATTTATAAAGAATTTATAGAACTTCAAAAAGAATATACCAGTTTTTAAAAATCTTATCAAATTCCTCATTCTCTAAAAAATAACTTTTCAATTCATTATCAATCAAAGAAACTATTTTAATATAAAGTTAAAAAACTTATTCATTGACTTTAACCAGTTTTTTGAGTGTGCTACTATAACATACCTTTTTAACTAATGTATTTTCCATCACATCATCTTCTTTTTCTAGTTCTAACATTTCATCTTAAATTCCCATGATGTATGATAATATGTATGTGAAAATTTAAATTGGACCTTTCTTTAGGAAGTTTTTGTTTTCATATTTGAAATCATTGAGATACTCATTAATCTTATCTTCCCCACACCTTGGGAATAATTATTTACAAGTATATTGAAAATATATTTTTTAATACACTTACAATTTTGAATAATTTATGGTAGTGGTTATTCCTCCTATACTTTTGAGTTCTTTAATTTATTATTTTCCTATATTCTTCTCTTATTTCTCTAGGTATTGGCCAAAATGTATAAATTATTTAGAATAGGGTAGAAAAAAATTATTCTTTCTAAGGATCTTCTATATCAAATATTCACATCATATATTCTTATAAAAAACTATGAAAGAAATTTTCAGTTCTAATCAAATGAAAACTTTACTCTGATATACATTTTAGTGACCTTAGAGTGGTGTAGACACCTGATAGTTGGCAAGGATTAGGTATTTCTAAATATTTCACGAAATTAAAAATTTATATTTTATCTTTTAAGACTATTTTTTGAACCACTTTCAACTATTAGGATATAAGTAGATATTTTTTCATTTTTTATATCAAATAAATCATATGAAATGCATGTAAATTGGTAAATTAAGGAACATGTCTTTTACAAGGTTCAATTGTGATATGGGAAACCTACATTTTGTTTCAATCAAGCTTTCAATGAGTCTTGTATTTTCCAATATCAATATTTTCATTAGTTTATAAGTGACTAGTGGAAATTATCATCCTACCCCCACTAACCATATTACATAGGTGAGTTGTTCACTATATTACAAAAATGAAAGAGCACAACATCCCATTATAATTCTTCATATTGGAATCCCTCCAATTTCACAAAATTTATTCAATATGTATAATTGGATCTCTAATATTTATAGGTATTCCACTACACTCATTAAAATTATATTATTCCTTACTTAGTGTATTTTAATTTCTCATAATTATTCATGAACAAACTTATAGCTCGATATTTGTTTTCTACCTATATTTTTTTATCTTCTTCAAAAAATACTTTTCGTAAACCCTCAACTAAATATCCCTATAACTAGATAGATACTATATTTTTATAGTAACTCCTAAACATATTCCTTGATCAAATAATTTTATTCAAGAATAATATCCTATAAATTCTACTTTGAATATAAACAATGAAAGTATCTATTATGTTCCTGCTTACCATATGCAAACACTTAATGGTTTATTTCTTATTCATCCTCTTTTGAAACTTATGAAACACTAAGTGTAGTGAGAAATATTTTGTAAACCAAGTTTCCCTCCACCTCTTTCTTCTCTTCTTAGAAACCCAATTGGTATTTCTTTCATCATAGGATTGTCTCTTCTTGTTCTTACTTAAGAGTTATTCTTTTTCTCTTAGATTTCTCTTCTATGTCATATAACACCCTCAAGTTAAATTTACTTATTTTTAAATTCAAGAGAAATCACTTTTACTATGTAGCTCACCATTTTATTTTGGGTCACTTCTCTATTTCAATAAATGGAATAATTTCAGGAGAAAAAATGAAATTCAAAATGAAATGGATTTTTTTTTCGAAACCCATGATCCTCAAAAATATTTTTTCTATCCTTCTATTACCAGTGAAATGAAAATAGTACCTATATATTTTTTTATTAGTTTCTTCTCTATTTATCTCAAATGAATATAGCTATCAAAATTTCTATATCAATATCCTCAAAATAATATTCTCAAGATCATTAGAAAACAAACAAAGCTAAATATTATTCATAGTTGTAATGAAAATAAAGTAACAGCCTCAACATCTTGTTAATTCTTATTGTGTCATAAAATATTTAATAAAATCTTTTATATATTCAACATAGATTTATAAAAAGATTACTGAAACTGATTACTATATTATAATTTCTTTGATAGAAATCATTAAAAATTTCTTTTTCATATTTGAAATATTTAAGCACAACAAGAGTATCAACACCGTTTAAATTTCTTGTTTTGTATATTTGGAAAATATTATTTTCAATCTAGATAAACTCTATGCCTTCTATATTAATTTTTCTTCATATTATCAAGATTTTGTGATGAATTGAATAATATTCATGATGTTTAGAATATTATTTAATATATTTGAAATCATTCCTTTTCATTTTATTCCTTAGAATATAAATTATTTAAATATTAGTTTTTTAAGACAAATTTAAGGATGAACAACCCCATTATTTGGATTTACTTATGTCAATATCTAAACATGAATCCCCATATGTTGACCACCACACTATTCTATGGATCCCCTTACATTGAAGACTCATATATGGATCCCTTTATACTGATCCATATACGTGGTAAGGATCCGCTTATGTTTAGATCTATCCTTACATGGATCTCCTGTGTGGTGTGGACCCCCTTATGTTGATCCATATAAATGGTTCACCTGAATCTTATATGGTAACCCATAAATTTATGACCCTTTATTGGATACCATTATATTAGTTTCCATACATGAATCTACTTACATGGGTCCTTCATCATTTCTCCAGCCAAAAACTGCAAATTCTAGATTACTTTGAATTAATTCAAAATGAACCCAGACTCATCTTAGTCTTCCTCTAACACTTTAAATCACTTTATAATAGCTTTAAATAATTATAATAATTTTTATAATAATATTGAACCATTTAATCTGTTTATAAAGGTCATTGGTAGTATTTAAATACCTTTTTATGAGATTCTCAATATACCTCATTTCCTTACAAATTTATCCTAAAAATCATTTATTTTCATCCTTCATAAATTTTATTTTTTATCAATATAAGTAATATAATTTATGATAAATTATATATTGATGGATTTTTTCAACATTAATTAACTTTTTTCCGAACCATTGAACCTATTTTAGTTTTTTGGAACTCCTCTATAGTATGTACATTACTGGTCGGTTCAATAGATTCTCACTCAGCCTTAACTTTTAACATATTATTGACAGTACTTATCCTTCTTTAGAAATTTTATTTGACTAATTTTCCATCTTTAAAATCATTATATTTAAGGGGATACCTTAATTTTATGTCTCTTTCAACTTCCCATGCCAACATAATGAGGGGGAATCCTTTACATGTTCAATAGAAGCCAATATTCCTTCTTCAATACAAATTGAATTTTATTTATATTGAAAAAAGAAATATAATTTTATTACATTATTTGGGTACATAATAAATGATGTATACATATAATGGGAATTAGAGGAAAAAAGAGTGGTTTCAATGGTTATAGGTATTAAACCAATAAAATTATCTAATAGAGAAAAACTTTGTTATGAGGAGTGCTTCATGGAATCAAGTAGGATAAAGTGGAAAATTTCACCACCAAAATCCATATATAATATACCATTATGTACATTAATTATTCTTTTAGTGGTTTTTAGAAAATGTATTCAAAATATAAATAGGTCAGTTCAATTCATTATATAATGTTCTATTTTATGGATAGAAATATCAGTAGGGAAAATTAAGTTTTTAACCCTGACAAGAACATCCTTCAGCACACTATAGGTTTTCCAAATAAATAGATATTACAATCGGATTCATCTCCCTAACCTATAGTGAATAGTAAATGGAGTAAAAAACACATTTAATGAGGAACCCAATTCAAGCATGGAATTAAAAAAGGAATAATCCCATATAGTACATAGAATAATGAATGTTCTAAGGTAGTTGTATTTGGTGGGAAGCGGTGGATGGATCAATAAAGAGACATTTCTCTTTAATATGACCCTTTCATTACCTCGAATTCATCATCTTTGTGTATTTATATCTTGCACTTACATGGAATATCAAGGAAGTTTTTTTAAAACATGAATCAATGGAGTTTTAATATTCACATTTTAAATGTTTATAAGATTTCCTTTTCAAGTTTGGGTTATTTTTGTTTCTATGGTTGGGTGTACATTTTGTAGAGTGGAATATAAATTAATGCGATTGGTGGATCATAAAAATACACACTCTTTCATTTTGTCGTAATTATATAAGGACAAGGGTTTTCGTTATTTATATATTCAGGGATGATTAAAATGGAAGTCACCACAGGACTCGATAACTCTAATAGATGGTCCATTTGTATTTTTATTTTCATATCACTATTAAAGGAGATGAAAAATACATTTACCTTTTTCCTTGTGATGACTATAGGTTTAGAAGGTTGTTTAATCAACCCTTGAATTTATATTTCCCCCATCAAGTTGGAGAGTTAAATTAATCAAGTTTTTAAGTATTATATAGATTATTGGATTGTTTATTTTAATCTAAGGTTATATTCATCTATTTGTTTCATTTTCAATTTTTTACTATGCTTAGGTATTAGAGGGGGTGTTGGATAGGCATTTGTGGTGGTTGATATTTTTTGGTGGTGGTAGGGGATAACTATAAATCACAGGTTGTTCCACAACTATTGAGGTCTAACAGAATACCCCCTTTCCAATTTGATTGGATATCCTTCCATCCCAATTTGGATGGATAATGTTGTTCTTTCCAAATGTGTTCGGTTTATGTGTATCATGGTAAAATTTACTTACAATACTCTATATATTCTCTTACTTAACAAAAATGTTCTAATAATGGGTGTTAATATAAAAAACACCATAATGAAGTGGAGAATTTGGTTGGGATTGCCCATGGGAATGTGAAATTTGATAGGGATTGGGTACTTACCTCTTCTATCATTATATGCACATTTTTCACAAAATTGAAACATTTCACCTCATGGAATATAACTGGTACACATGAACTCATACCAAATTAATGATTTTTCTTTGTCATATTTTTTATGAGCATCCTTGAAGTGATCAAATTCTTGTTCACTAAGGAACCAAATATAGATATATGAATCATATTATGCATCGTATAATAATAAAGCACAATGAAATAAAATTTCACATTATCAAGAAGATATTAGAGCAACGTATAGTGAAATTGAAATATGTTCTAATGCATGTTCAAGTCATAAACTTTTTAAAAATTTAATTATCAATGGAAATATTTAAGAATCATCTACTGAATCTTTCAGTTCAACATTATAAACTAACTTAACTGTTTAGAGAAGGACCTATACTCTCCTAATAGTTTTTATACATATTTTTTAATACAATATATATTTTTTTCATTCCATAATTGTTTTAAAATAATATACATTAAATATTGAAAATTTTATTAGGTGGTATCAATAAAAAAGAGGTTCCTAAAATGATATGTTCCTCACAAGTGATGTATCATTGATTTATTAATTCTTAAAACTTCTTTGATGAAGTGATCATCATGTTTATTAAAAATTGTGGAGATATGACGCATATGTTTATTTTAAAATGGTGGATATTTGGATAAAAAGAGAAAATTTGGATTAGGGGAGAGTAACTTAAAAGCTATATTATGAGGATGTGGAGATATTAAGTAATTATAGAGAATATATTTACAGAATTCATCAAGTTAAAGGGGAGTTACTCTGAAGTAGATTGAGGTTTGTTATTTGATTTATTAAACAATTTTATTTAACTCTTATTTCTCACAAATATATTGAATATTGTTGGATTATAATAAATGATTTATGAGTCATTAAATTCAATTTTAATAATATTCTCTTGTTATAATATATTCCCACAATATAAGTTTTAGATAACTATGGGTGATGTGTGAATTTATTGTTTTTATAAATCCAATGGGGGAGATAGTTAGAAAAAATATAATTAAGAAATTATGGGATGTAAATTCATTAAAGATACAAATATTATAGTTTAGAAATAATTATATGGAGTTGTTTTTTATATTACCCCTATATATTTTTAGAGTCTCACTACTCCTTTATTATAGGGAGTGACTAGAGCCCATGGGAATATAGATTAATACATGAAAAAAATGAGAGTATAAGAGGTTGAATCATCTAATGAGGAAGAATATGTATAGTTAAATACTCTCTTATTTATTTAAAATGTGCTTATGAAATCATTCCCACTAAATATACTAGCTTACTTGAAAATTCTTCTAGCCTTATTTTTTTAAATACCTATGATGAAATGGATAGTCTATCGCTTATATATTTGAAATACACTGTATTGAATTTAATTTATTATATGTTCTAGGTAATGAGAATCTCTCGTTTACAACATTTGTGTGTGTAATTATGTAGTTTTGTTATAGTTTAAGGATATATAGAAATAAACTCTTTAATTTAATTCCATATTGGAAGGTGTAAAATAGAATATACGATAATTTAAACCTTGATGGGCCGACATGATGTTACACATTAATTTATAGGCAGATAGGACGTTATAGGAGTTAGAAAAAAGTTTAAATACATATGGGACAACATTAGGGATATTTCATAGTTTATATCCATATGAGAAGTTAAATGGGTTATGTCACACTTTAAAGATATATTGGAAGACATGAAGTTCTTTGATGTATATGTTCATCACACATATATATCATTGAATCACTAGATCATGGCTAGTGATTATATGGACTTCAATAGTTTTTATCATCATATATGAAGTCTTAAGAGTTTTTCTTTAGTTTTATGCCATCTAGGAAGGTGAATTGGTTATAATAAGGCTTATAGTACCCTAATAAGACTTAAGTATTATTATAGATTTTTTTTATTATCTTGGAATGTAAAATGTCGATTTCAAATTTTAGTTCCATCTTGTAAGGTGAATGTTTTAGGCTAGGATTTAAAGTTCACTGGAGAACTAGAAATTATTCTAGGGTTTTATAATTTCTAGGATGGAGAAATGTTAATGTTGAGGTTTAAGTACCCCCTATTATGTTTGATTTTTTTCCATATGAAGAGGGTAATGGATTGTGATAGGGTTTATAGTCCACCATGAAAATTTAAAGGGACAATTGGGTTTTGTTCCATAAAAGAATAAAAAAGGTATGGGGTTTAAGGTGTTTAATAATACATATAGTTAAATAGGATTTCCGTTCAATCCAAGAAGGTAAATTGTTAGAAGAGGGGTAGAAGGTGCTACTATGTTAGTATTGGAACCAAAAGATTCTTCTTATATATCATCTATATTGGAATCACAACAATCATTATTTGAAATCATAGTTTAAATCCATATGACAGGATATGACACTCAACCTTAAAAAATAAGACTTGGATGTTTCATCCTAACAAGAAGGAATTACTTTTAGTTTATATCCATAAGAGAGTTGGTTTCCATGAAATATTGGTCAAATGGGATGCAAAATTGTTATGCCTTTTAGAATGATATAAGGAGGACCAACGTGACATACATTATTAGTGAAAATACCTAGATCCCAATATACCAGAGTCGACGTTTACTTTATTACACTGGTATAAGATACAAGGAATCACATCCAAAAGGATTGTATAGTTTAATAGTCCTGGTAAATTAGATACATACTTTATTATCAAATTACAATAGAAAATATAAAATTAAACATAGTATTTTCATCAAGTGCATCGTTATTTCCCCTATAATAACCCTCTATATGAATCGTAATATTCATTTTGGAATACCTTGGAAGGAAACATAAGAAAACGGAGAGATAAAATGTTCATTTAGTGTATGAGTATAGTGGAATTTATGAATAAATATATAATAATAAATATTTAAAGATAAATAACTGAAATACATTTCATCCAATCAATAACTTGAGCATAATATGACATAAATAAATAATGATCAAATAATTCCATATATGTAATCACATGAGCTTGAAAAATTTCCATGGATATTCTAATTAATATAATAATTTCATGGACATTAATAACTACCCTCATAATATAGTAATTCATATTTCCTAACATCATAACCATACTATCAAGTCCGTATGTGAAGACATATTACATAAATGGGTAAAACCTCATCCAAAAAATCAATCTAGTTTGGCTCATGAGACCTGTTGGTGCATCAAGGGGCTATAGTGGGCCCACCCATCACTTAAAAAGTCTAATTAATTAAAAATATGAAATAAGTGAAATATAATCAATATTAAAATTCATATTGAAAATATAGCTTACAAAATGTAAATAATTTTCCTAATCAACAAACTATCCATAGTAATATAAATGGTATCAAATTTCAACCTCCCTAATCAAAATGATCATAAGAAATTTATATAAATAATAAGGATTGTATCATTCCAACATATCCCAAATGTTGCATAATTAAAATAAAGGGTATATGTATTTGAGGAACATTAATTCCCTAAAAATGTCATTAAAAACATTTTTTAGGAAAATAATAAATTTACATTGAAAATATTTTTAAATCTAAAAGTTAAAAAATATTTTAAAAAAATATCATTATAATATAACACTGGAAAATTTTAAAATAATATTTAAAATATTTACTTGTCATGATGGTATAACATTTATACATATCGTATAAAATAAAAAAATATTTATTTCACCTTTTTGTAAAATCCAAACAACCCTTGTTTGAAAAACAGCATGAAGATTCCATTCAATTTTTCTTTGAAAAGTAAAAAAAATGGGTAAAAATGATTTTTATAAAAAATTTGGATAATTTAAAAAAAATTGAAAACATTTTAATAAATCATGGATTTTGAAGAAAAAGGTTTTTTGATTGAAGAGAGAAATGTAGTTGAATTTTTTTAAAGACCATCTCTTAATTATTTTAGGTACCAAAGAAAGGGATATGGTATTATTACTTTGAAAATTAATAAATAACTAGTGGAGAATAAAATTAAATGTGTTTAATAGACAATTATCAATTAATTTTCTTTAATGGAAGTTCATATATAAGTAATCGAGATTAAAATGAGATTGGAAAATAAAGCTCTTACAACTTTTGTGACTTTTGAATAACAATTCCTTGGAAAGGAATAAAAAAATGAAAATTTAAATACTATGAAGATAAATATATTCATTATATAAAATATAAAAGGGGAATTATATACACTACACAAATTAATAATTGGTGAATATGATATATGTGTCATGGAAGTGAAAGTGAGACGAGAAACCCTTACCTTACGCTCAAATTCATTTTTATGTGTTCAGAAATACTATAAAATAAATATAGGTTTATTAAAAATATATTAATTAACTAAAATAATACATTTAATACCATATATTATTTGCTTATAGTCTTTTATAAAACATTTATTAACAATTATCTATTAAAATCACAATTTTAGGTTACAAATGCTTCGTTTTTAATGTATGTTTTGGTTCGGTAATTTTAGATATTTTACTTTGATCAAGGTTCCATTATCTCAAAAATGATAAAAATGATATAAATATAATATATTTTTCTTATATATGTATTTATATTAATCTATAAATTATATATATAGAAGTTGGATTACACCGTTCATAGAGACGGTATGTTGTACATACACATGGATGGTGCTTCCATTTTTCTTGATGGATAAAGAAAAAGAAAAATAAATATTAATTAATATTTTTATGATAATTAAAATGTTTTATATATTATTTATATTAATTAAATCCATCCTTATTATAATCCATGTAAATATAAAATGAAAAACATTTCACATCCCTATGTAGAGGCTATAGTCCACACGTATGCATGAGCAATGCTATTGTTTTCCAATAGATCTATAAGGTAAGAAGTTAGATGTGATTTTATATTTAAAATTTTTGGTTACATTAAAAATATATAATATATTAACTAATATTATCTAAAATACCTTCCATGTGAAGTGTAAGATAAAAAGGAATCACAACGCTACGTGAGGTGGTAGTCCACTGTACACATGGGTGATGTTATCGCATCCCCCACAGAATGGAAAGTAAGAATTTATATGTGATATAGTAATTAAAAGGGTATAATAATATCATAATTATCATATAAAAATTATAAATCCGTCATTATATCCATCCTGTAATGTTGGTGATGGAAATAGAATTACATCGGTTCATGAGACAATAATCCACTGTACACCCAATCGATGAGTTCGTTTCTCATTCGATGGGATTTGATATGGATATTGGTTATCAAATTAACATTATAAAATATATGTATACAATATATACTGGTTTTATCATATTATCACTGTTTAATATGATTTTAGGGAGGTTAGAGAAGAAATAAAAACAAATATGCATGTCTAATAATTTCAACACTTCTTCAGAATGCCCCTTTAGGTGTATACCTAAAGTAGTATTATGATGGGTTAATAATAAAAATAAGGTTACTAGAATATGGGTAGGGAATTAAGGAAGATATTGGGTAGGTATTGTCTAATACAAAGGTTTTTTAAAGTGTGTATGGGGGAGAATATGGGTTGGCCTTTTATAAGTTGGGGAGAGGACACACATGGAATTTTTAAAATGATAAAATGATACCCATGTTTTTTATCGTGAAATAATCCTAAAAATGGGATATTATCTACCCTTATAGGTTATATGGTATAAATATGTCCCTAAAATGGTTATTGTAAATTTTTTTGGTCATTTTATCCCTCATCTGCTTAGTTTAACCCCTAGTAAACACATTCCTACCTTAACTACAATACTTATTTTTGTTTATTGATTTTACTATTCATTATTTTCAAAAATTAATTGGAACTTATTAAATAATATTAATTATTATGATTGAAAATATGTAATCCATTTTTAAAAATTTAGTCAACAGAAGTGGTAAAATTCAATTTAAAATTAAACTTATAGACGCGTCGAAAAAGCAGGTATTCTAAAGAAAATCATTCAAACTTTAGAAAATACCATATAAAAATTCAATATTAAATTGATTCTAATTATCTAAATTAGTTAAATTGTACTATAATTTAGTCAATTTAACTTAAAAACCAATTTGAAATATATTTTAACCATGTAAATAATTTAAATGAATATGAGGTTTTCAATAAAAATTAGTATTTTTCACTATTCAACAAAAAAAATAATATTTTAAGAAAATTATAAAAAAAAATTCCCCAAATATAATTTCAACGTGTATATTTCAAAAATAAAGATTATTTTTTCAAATTAATTTTCTAAATTTTTTCAATTTTTTTAAATCATGTGTGCAACGCACGACTCAACAACCTTTTAAAAAATATAGTTTTTTAGAAAAAAATTATTTTTTATTTTAAATGGTTCTTGTTTTGTTTTAAATAAATATATAAACATTGAATTTTCGTTATAAATTTGTAAAAAATAATCTTATTATATTTTATTTAGTCCTATTTATACCCACCAACATAACAACTTGGTTATAACGACCATGTTTAATATTTTAATAGAGTATCACATTTCATTTAAAAAAGGTGTTTCATGCATCATAAGCTATCAAAGAAATTGAATTTATTTAAAATAAGTAAATCATAAAATCATAGTGTGTTTCATTCTTTTTCTAAAATTTGTGTTTCATGTCATATATGCTATAGAATATGATGTTTCTCCATTAAAAGTTTGGTGTGTAACATTCTACCCGCTTAAATAAATTGTATCTTCACAATTTAATCATGATCACATAAATTAAGGGTTTTACATTTGAGAATAGATTTATTGGAAACCCACATCATAAAAAGGGTTAATAAAATATCATATTTAAAACATGTAAAGGTAATTATAAAGTTCATTTAGAATAAATCATAACTAGGTTTCCAAGTATAAAAACATTGGTGGGATGTGAATATATATACATGGAAGAAAAGAGTAAATAATTATAAGGTGTGATAGAGATAATTGATCAAAATAAATTAAATGATTACTGTAAAATTAATAACCTAAAAAATACAAATCAATGATTATATAAAATACCATTTGATTCATTAGATATGAAGGTAATATGACAAAATTTTTATTTCAAGATCATTTTCTTAATGTTGAGTAATTATTTAATTGTCAAAGAATATAAGGGAATATACTTATTGTCTTTCTATTTCATAAGACCTATTTCATCTATTTGTTGTTCTTCAATCAATTTATAATTCAGCTCTTAATTCAAGAAATAAATATCTAAAAAATGAATATTTTATACCTAAAGCACTAAAATTTACTTTTAATAGATCATAAGATCTGTAAAAGGTTGTCATGTATTTCCACCTATCTCAAAATATTTTCCAAAACCAATATGGTTGGAACATGTTATCCAATATTATACCTAAATCTGAACGCCTCAATAAAAACCAAAATGGATAAACATTAATATTTATTTATAAAATAATTTAAGTAAAAAATTGACATATTAATCAGAACATTATATAGGCTAGTGGTGGGTGCCACACCCTTGTCACCCTTTGGAAATGCGTTCAAGCCCCATGACCTTACCAGATGTGATTTTTTTCCACTAGACATGCGGGATTTATTTTTTCCAAAACATTATTAATATAATTCCCTTAGTGTTCCAAAATTGTAATCCCCCATAATCACATCAACATTAAAGGATGTAGAAACATTAAATGGTAATAATACAATTAGAAAAAACTATTTATCAATATTATTTCGACATCAAGAACATATTAAGGGTTATAATCCCTCAATCATGTATCGTCCAATAATTTACAATTTCCACTGAATGACTTTTTTGGGTCATCAGTATTGTTCAAAATATGCTCTCAAATCCTTAAATAAAATAAAATCAGTATACATTTCATAATTCTAATAACCAAAATATCATTGATAAAATACTCATATAACATAATTTTTGAATTCAAACAAAATCACATTAATCATTCCACTTAATTTATAGTTATATAATATGCATGACCTTGATCGTTTAGCTTCTTTGGAGGTATATTCCCTTAAATTTGGGGAAATCATTTTCATTGTACCCCATATCCTTACAGTTGAAAAACTGAAAATTGGAAGATTATTTCTTGTCTTTACAGTCACAATCATGGTGGTATTTCTCTCTACATTTGGAGAAAATTCCCATTCCATTCAAGAAAGTTCCCAAGTATTTATTTCAATAATTATGACATGGGGGAAAATATTTCTTTTCCTCATTTCCTTTATCCATATTTTGATATTCCATCCACTTCTAATCTTGATTCCATTTAAATCCATAAGATATGATAAGTTATTTCTATGTCTTTATACCACATTATACAATGTTCTCATATGATGAGAAATTTTTAGAGACTAGTTCCCTTTGAATAATTAGCTTAAGACCATCAATGAAATGATAAATATTTATATTTGGATTTTGTACATAGTTAATAAAATGTCTTGGTAACATTGTAATGTTTTCCTCATACTTAGTAACTTTTTCATCTTCCATTTAACTTAGATTTAGGAATTGTAACTCTATACCCACCTGTTGCTCAGGAGGAAATTTTATTTCCAGAGTACATCAAATTTTTTACATTCCGTGTTTTATATTTCTTCTTCATCCTCAGTGTTTTGAATTAATGGCCACCCTTGATCTGTATCTCCTAAGAGACAACAAATTCCCATGAAAACTTTCTCCCTTTCATTACTTCCCAAAAAAGAGATATCTTTTTTATGAAACTTATCCATTTATTAGAAACAAATGGACATATAGTCTCATTAATTGATGATTTTATGCATATATTGGTATAAAATTATGACATTGTGTGGTGTATCAACATGATACTCCATACAAGAAAGATTATTACTCATATCATGAGTCAGTTTCTCCAATATGGTTAAAATTTGATCATTTCCATCTATATCTCTAGCTCCAACTTCATTATCTTTCCCAATAGGGAAATCCTTATATTGGGTATGTGAATTTATATAGTTTCTATTAATTCCTCTAGTAACCATTTATAAAATAATCCATACAACAAATTACTTCATAACATAATTATACATAATTTATAATCCAAAAAATACTGAAAAATTTAACATAAATTGAGAAATTTATGCATGGATAATCTCATAATCATAATCATGGTTTCTTTTGGAAAGTATTAAAATCATAAAAAAATCAAATTCTTCACAATGGATTGTAATGAAAATTTAAATTATCACAAGAATAACCCCTGGGATTTTCAAACTAGTTGTGTAGTAAATCCCATTATAGTATAAGTGGTAACTCTTGAGTCAAGACCAATGCACCTTTTTGGGAGTTATTACCCCTAGGTATGTCTGTTCCTGAACTATATCCACTTATAGTATCCATACATGGATGTATTTCTTAGAAAAGTCACATAATCTCTACCTTACCAGAACTTCAAGAAATTATTCTATACTAATTTTGAATGTAAATCATATGGTTATGTTTCATAATCTATGTTTTCCTAAACCTAGTTCACAAGGTTTCTACTAAACTTTCTCTTATAAAAACTATAAAAATATCGACCCTAGTATATTAGATTCGGTGATTACTTTATTACATTGGTATAAGATAGATATAAACACATATGAAATAACTGTATAGTTTAGCTGCATTGTTAAACTAAATATATACTTGAATATCACATTACAATTCAAAAAAAACAACATTGTATTTTCTTCGAGTGCATCATTATTTACTCTAACATAACCCTGCATATTAATCATAATACTCATCTTGGAATCATGGGGAAAGAAACATAAGAAATGTGTCAGCTCATATGCTCAATTAGGGTTTGATTAGATTATAAGATGTGAATAAATAAATAATAATCAATATGTAAAGGTAAATAACTAAAACACATTCTATTTAATCAATAAATTCGGTATAATATGGCCGGAATAAATAATGATTAAATAATACCATATAGATAATCACATGATCTCAAAGATTTTCCATATATATTCTTACATGAAAATCAATAAATAATCTTATAATAATGGAATTCATAATTTCATACATCATAATCTTACCATCAAGGCCCCATGTCAAGACATCTTATATAAATAGGTAAGTTCTCTACCAAATACCCAACCCAGTTTGTCTTGTGAGACCTATCAATACATCGAGGGGCTATAATAAGGCCTTACCATCACCTATTATGTACAATTAATTTCTTATATAAAATTAGTGAAACATAATCAATACAAAAATTCATATTGGAAAACTAATATAATAAATGATAATACTTTTCATAATCAATAGACATACTCATAAACCATCCAGAGTAATATGAATGGAATAAAACTAGTTCATCCTCAGTCAAATTGATCATAAACCATCTAGAAAAATAATAAGGATGGTGTCATTAAAACATATCTCTAGTGTATCATATATATAATAAAGTGTTGATATTTTTGATGAATATAAATTCCATAAAAAAGCCATTAAAAATATTTTTGAGGGAAATAACATTTTTTAATTTGTAAATAATTTTAAAACAAAATGTTCACAAAAATATTTTAAAAAATATTTTATTTTAAAATATAATTTTAAACATGTAAAATAAGCTCTAATACATTAAGTGGTCATGGATGGGATAAATTTTATACATGTTGTATAAGTTAAAAAATGATTAATTTCACATTTATAGTAAAATACAAATGGGTTTTTTAGAAAAAAAACATGAAGCTACAACTCAAAAAAATTTGGAAAAATTTAAACATTGGTAAAAATGACATTAATAAATCATTTTAATAATTTTAATAACATTTTTTAAAATACTTTTAGAAAATATATATTTGGAAGTAAAAGGATTTTCGACCGATAAGAGAAATGAAGTCCACTTTCATTGATTTTTTTAATCATTTTAAGTAACAATGATATGAATATAGTATAATTAATTAAAATATTTATTAATAACCAGAGGAGAAGAAAATTAAATTATTGTATTATACAATGATAAAATAAATTCTTTCAATGTAAATTGAAATATAAACAATCCTGATTAAAATGTGATTGAAACATAAATCTCTTACCACTTTGGTAGCTTTTGAATCATAATCCCACTAAAAGTAATAACATCAAATGATAATTTAAATTCAATGAAGATAAATAGATTTATGATATAACATATCAAAGGGGTAGTTTATACACCACATAAAAGAATAAGTTGTGAATTTGGCATACATATCATAGAAGTAAAGTGAGACAAGAAACTCTTTCCTCTTGTTCGAATTCCTTCACATGTATCTAAAACTCCTATATGATTCATATAGGTTTATTATACATATATTAAATAACTATACTCATATATTTTATATATGAACTCTTTATTAAAAATTCATTATTAAAATTACTATTTAAGGTCATAATTACATCTTTTTTCATGTATTTTTTTATTTGGTAATTTAGTTCCCTTTACTTCAATCGTGGTTCTATAATCTCTAGAATGTTAAAATTTATATTAATATCATATATATTCACTATATATGTATTTATATTAATCTATAAAATTTATAGATAAAATATGGAGATGGTAGGTCATAGGTACGCATGAACAATGTTTCCATTTTTCTCAACGGATGAAACAAGAGAAAAATAAATATTATTTCAAATTTAAATAATAATTATTATGTTATATATAAAATTTATTTTAATTAGATATATCCTTATTACAATTAATGTAAAAATAAAGTGAAAAACATTTCACATTGCTATGTGAAGACGATAGTCCACACGTATGCATAAGAGACGTTATTGTTTTCCAACTAATTTGGAAGGTAACAAATTATATGTGATATTATATTTATATATTTTATTTAGTTCATAAATTTCATATATATTCATTAATTTTAT
The DNA here is from genome assembly GCA_963277665.1 of Viscum album. Classification (NCBI taxonomy): domain Eukaryota; kingdom Viridiplantae; phylum Streptophyta; class Magnoliopsida; order Santalales; family Viscaceae; genus Viscum; species Viscum album. The sequence continues at coordinate 501,282,798 of OY728140.1, forward strand.
CCTTGATACCTTCCATGTAAATCATAATAGAAAAACGAATCGCATTGCTTCACAGGACGGTAGTCCTCCGTACAAACAATCAACGTTATTATTTCCCCCATGGAATGGAAGATAAGAATTTATATGTGATGTAATAATTAAAGATATAAAATAATTTCATAAATATCATATAAAAAAGTTAAATTCATCATTATTTCTTATCTTTAAAGGTGGTGATGGAAAGTGAATTACATTGGTTCCCTAGGCGGTAGTTCGTCGTACACACAATCGACAACTTGCTTCCCATTTGATGGAGGTGGAAATATATACAGGTTATTAAATTTAAATAATAAGATATAATTATATATGATATACTAGTGTAATTATATTATCATACTTTAATATTATTTTAGGTAGGTGGAATAATAAATAAAAAATATATGCAAGTTTAAGAATTTTACCTCTTTTTTAGAGTGAATCTTTATGTTTATACCTAAAGAATTATTAGGATGGATTCATAATAAAAATTAGTCCTCTAGGTTTTGGGGAGGAAATAAATTAAGTTATTTGGGAATGTATATTTCAAACTAAAAGGATTTTTAACTATTAATAGTGGAGAAGAAGTGGTGGCCTTATATAAGTGGGGGAGAGGACACACATGAGATTTTTGAAAAGATAAAGTGATACCCACGTTTTTATGATGGAATAAGACTAAAAGTGGGTCATTAATGAAAATTATATGTGATAAGGTTGAAATATGTCCAAAAAATTGGCTTTGTACATGTTTTTGGGTCATTTTAACTCTTACCCACTTAGTTTAACCCCTGATAAACCCATTTATACCATAACCACAGTTGTTAATTTTTACCATTTTTATATTTCTTTACGGTCAAAAATTAATTTTACCTTATTATATAATATTAATTATTCTAATTCCAGACATGGAATCTATTTTTCCAAACTTATTTCATAAAAGTGTCATAATTCAATTTAAAATTAAACCCATAGATGCGTCGAAAAAAAGTGGTTTTCCAAGAAACAATTCCAAAAGTTTTAAAAGTTTATATACCAAAATTAAAAATGAAATTAATTAAAATCACCTAAATTAGTTAAATTTTAATATAATTGAACTAATTTTACATTAAAACCAATTTAAAATATAGTTTAACTTTTTTACCAATTTAAATGAAAAATAATATTTCAATGAAAATAAGTATTTTTCACTATTCCACAAAAAATTAATATTTTCGAAAAATTATTAAGGATTCACCCAAATATAATATTAACATATAGTTTTAAAAATGAATTTTATTTTCTAAAATAGATTTTCTAATGGTGGTAAAAATTAATTTTAAATTTTTTACATAAATCATGACTAAACCACCTTTAAAAAATTTTAGTTTTTTCAGAAAACATTTCATCTTATTTAAAATGATGATTGAAGATGAAGCCCTTGAATAAATGGTTATTTATTCCCTAGCGGTGATGCCCTAACCTAATGTTGCAGAGCCATGCGCCCCCTCTCGATCATAGGGGGGAGGTTCGCATCTCACTCTCATGGAAAGAGTAACTTATTGCCATTCTCCAATCCCAACTATCTCCCTTTTTTCTGAGGATCTAGCTCTCCCCGAAAGTAAATGATATATTTGAGGGAGCACTGTAACTTCATCTCTCACCGACGAAGCTCAATCATGCCACAGATCTTTGAAATCTCACGTTGGTAGCTCGGTTTCGTCTTCAACATCCTTCGATGGATGAATTTGACCGGTTTGTTTTCAATGCTTGGGATCTTCAAGAGTGTCTGGTAGTAGGATTGATTGACAAGAGGCATATGATGATTCAATTTGAGATAGAGGATGATTTGATTACTTCCTGGTCCAGCTATCCTCGCTGATGCAATAGAGAATCATTTTATCTGTTTCAATGGAGTTTTGACTTCCACATGCAGTGTGATCCCTTGACGATGGAAACATGGGTGAGTCTCCCCGACCTTCCATTTTATTTTCAAAATCTATCCATTTTGTGTGTGATTGGGAACATGATAGGCTGATAACTTTGCTCGGATTGAAGAAAAGAGGTTCTATGTCACACTACATGTCTACAGATCTGTGTTGATATTGATGTTGCATGGTTTCCTATAAACTGGGTTTGTATTACAGATGGTTAGGTGTTTCGGTGGAAGTAGGATGTAATATTTGAATTGTGGATGTGTTATTGTGTTTCTTGCAATCATTTTGGCATGCGGAAAAGGTATGTCACAGTAATGGCATGGATAAAAAAGGGGCGATAAGGATGGGCATTGTCCATAGTGGTGAACATGCTTTGGTTTTCCCATAGTTGAAGGTTCCACTGGGTAGTATTCCATCAATTCATGAACCTATTGAAGGCTCTCACATAGAGGGAGTGTGTGTGGGTGCAACATCAAATGGACATGAAGTAGCTGAGGCTCAGTCATTGGTGAATTTGGTTGGGGAAGTGGAGACCATAGATGGTTATGGTCAGAAAGAAGAGCAGTGGAGACCCCAAGAGCTGACGGTTAGGCAGGTATTTGATCAAATAAAGCATGATCTTGGTATTAAGAGGGTCTGTACAGTTGAAGAGGCTACAACATTCTATTCTAAGCAGTCAGAACCTGTGAATGGGGTGATCTTCGAATCTGTTGATTTTGAGGATGGTGTAATAGTTGGAGCATTAATTGCTGGCGCTAAAGAGTTGAAAGGGAAGGAAGGTGGTGATGGAGGTGTGATAATAAATGTTCCCACTGGCGACCACTTTCATGAATTGAAGTATGAGAAGAACTCTCATGGAGAGGGAGGTACTTCAAGGAATAAAGGTAGTAGGAAGGATGTAGCAACCAATACATATAAAATGAAGAAGGGAGTTCATGATGCTCTTGAGTTTGTGGAACAATCACATTGTCTGACTATGGTTGATATGAACAGTCTGTTTTAGTAGGAGTGGGGAGTGAATGAGGGTTATCAAGAGGTGAATATTTCTAGAAAATGGGGGGAAGTCTCTGATAGTGGCAAGAAAAATGTTGGCATCATGGCCCAACCTTCTTACATTGACATTGTTCAGGGTGGGAAGAAGAAGGTGGTTGGGAAGGAGGAATCCATGTCTGCCCCAACTCGAATATGGTAGAAGAAAGACTAATCCTATCTTCCAAAGCCCATGTCTACCAGTTATTTTGGGAAGAAAGGTGGGCTGGCCTCTGGCTTGACAAAGGGCATGAAATCTGCTAATGACTTTATATCTTTAGAGAAGTTGAACCTTAGAATGAAGTATTCCAAGATTATGACTTATTATGAAAGTTCAGAGTGGGAATCTTATACTGTGGAGGAAACAAACTATCATGGATGTGGTGACGGGTATTATTATTATGACTTGTAGTTGTCCTTTATACTTTTACGTGTTTTCTTGGTGCACTTTTCTTTTATTTTAATAAATGGTTAGTGGATTTTCCTCTGACTGAGCTTCCTGGTAAAATGATTATTTTTTTTCTAATAATGAATTTATTTTATACATGTGTAATCCATATAATTTTCATAATCTAGATATTCTTATTCATACCTTTCAACTTAACAAATATGTTATAATGGTCATGTTTAAATAATAATATTTTAAAATATCATCATGTTATCCTTAAACCTGATGTTGTGTGGATCATAAATAGTAGATGAGATTGAATTTATTTAAATTGAAATATATCATAAATACCCATTGTGTTACATTCTATTATAATCTTGGTGATGATTGTAATATATTATATCAAGGATTATGTTCCTCTTTTAAAATTGTAGGGAGTTACATATAAATTGTGTGATAAAGAACAATGTATCATACCTTTAAATTTGTGTGAAAATGATCAATGCTATTCATTTTAATATAGTGTATCCTAGAAAAACATTTTACTATTTATAATTATATTACTATAATTAATATCTTAAAATTTTAGATTATATAAATAGATCTAATGGGTAAAAGATTCATACTAAAGTCATGTGTGTTGGAATCACACATAAGCATCCCTAAAAGATTGAGTTATTGGATTAACGCAATGAATGTGTGAGGATTTCACTAATGAAATGGATTAAGAGGAGGAATTATGGAAAACATGCAAGTTTGATGATACTTAAAACACCACTATGGTTGGATCCCAATAATTTGAAGCCTTTAAAGGAGTCTATCAAATATTTGTGAAAAAGCACGGGGCTTAAACCAAAAAAGGTATTCCTTTAATGTACTTGTATACATAGAAGGTGGAGAAGATAAAGAATAATAAATACATGGGTGATGGAGGATATTCAAAGTGAGGTATGATTTAATCAAATTACTCATTTGAAGGAGTATATGTATAATTCAAGACATGTATGAAACGTAAATAAAGAAAGGAATACATTTCAGTGGACTCAATAAAATTATTGGGAGTTTAACTAAGAGGTTATAATATGATAGGGTTATATAATTTGAGTATTTCTTGTGTAAAAATTCCCAGAGTACAATTTTTCTTAAGTGTAAAGGAGAGTGTCACACCCCAAATCTCTTTTAAGTATGATTTTGTTCTAAATTTCACCAAATCTTGTGTATTTTGGTAATTTTTATTATTCTTGATTTTTAGAGGCATTGGAAAGTGTATATGGGTACTTTTTTAGAAGGAAAACCCTTGTTTCATGAAATTTTTCCTTTGAAATATTCCACTATGTACCTAGTGGATTAGTACAAGGTACTTTGCTGTGATGGAATTCGAGACAATTGCTCTATGTAGACCATTGGGTGGCGGGTGAACAAGAAGCGGGTGCTTGCTAGCCATCAGGTACCTAGTTGTTAGCTAGAAGGTTCTTGGTGGGTTATTTATTGTTTTATAAAATTTAAAATTTTATTAATTAAATTTTATTAATTATTTAAATATTATAATCCTATTTTTTCTTACTTTACACCAGCCATGCTTGTCTCCTCCCATCTCTTTCACCCCTCTCTTACAAGGGACAAATTACCTCCATTACTCATTGATTTTAAGTCATGTCTTTCACCATTTACCTTCACCTGTATGTCTATGGCTCATATTTAATCTATTTATAACTTATTAAAATATTTCAATTCATTTTATTGGTTATTCCTAATTCAATTTTTTTAAAATTTATTAATTTCAACTAATTAAGATAGAATCAGTTATTGTTTTTTAGTGAGTAAGACCCAAATTGTCCTAGATAGGTGGTATATCACTTTCCCATTGGCATTTACTCATGAAGAATGTGTTGTATGAAATTTGTTAAGTTACTAGTTGTGTGAATACCCTAGAAAATAATTTAAATTAAATTATTCACTACCTATCATATTGATTTAACTTCTAAGTCATATGAGATAACTTTTTTGTGGTTTGCATTGACACCATATTCATCGATGAATTTTTCTATATAAGTTGGAATATGAAACTATGAGTTTAATCATGGGATTAGTTGTTATATTTGATACATAAATCTAGAATTATCTTGGTATGTCCTAAAAATTTTCTTGGTGTGGAATGAATTTGGAAAAAATTTGGCTAGGGGTAAGGTATATTACGTGTGAGACTCTAAGTACGTTGGTGAGAGCACGATCCTTCATTTTTTAAATGATTTAAATTCTATGTTTTAGAAAAATGTGGTCACGCATTCACTTTGGTAACTGTATAGTATTATGTAATTAACCCTTTCTGAACCAATGATTTCACTTCCACCTAGAGCTAGTAATATTGTTATTCTTATTCTACCGTACGATGTGGTATAAGTGGTGAATCATCCACCTAAATGGTTTCCTCAATGGTATATCATCCACTTTAAGATTTTCGATAGTGGAGTATCATCTAGATGGGGATTCATATTAGTTTTATATGATCCAACTATAGGAGTAGCCATGATAGTGAATTATCCTCTTAGGTATTGGTCATGGTGGTATATTTTTCACCTATATATTTATGTGTTGGTTCAACATACACCAAGAGTTTGATAATGATGGTATGTCATCTATGCAAGGCATTGATTATGGTTGCACATCATCCAACCATATTGTGTTGCATTAATGGTGTATCATCCACCTAAGTTTTGAAATAGTGGAATATCATCTACTTGAGGATAGGAAGTTGTGGTGTGTTATCCACATGGGGTTAGTAATGCCTCATTCACCTGATCAAGTATCATCCTCCATTGATATTTGATTGGTGATGAATATTTCACCTTAATGGATTGTGACATCATTGCATCATTAAATTCATGATTCTAAATGGCTATAGATCATTCATTATAACCATTATATAAGTATTTATATGTCATTCTTCCTTGTGGTATGTTCATAACATGGTTGTATCTTCCCATTCTAGTACTAGCGGAAGAATTTATGGTCACACATGGTTTGGAAGTTGAGAAATCCATTCGATGAAAAGTCCTCTATTCATTTTCTTTATTATACACTTGTATTTATTGGACTTATTAGGGATACCATTTTTGGTGGCCTATATAGTTCCACTCATACCCTAGTCTGGCACCTTGTTACCCAAATAAACATTATGTTTCACCACCTAAGTTAGGGAAATTTCCCTACAATATTGGATGGTTTAGTTTGAATGAAAAGTATATGGTGGGAGATGGGAACATACGATGAATTTAGATAAGTTTTTCAAATGTCCCCCTTAATTTTAGTTACTTTTCTACCTTGTTGTATATGATATCCCATGGGATATCTAGGTCATATTTTATGAATTGCATGACATTTATAGTAGCTCATTTTGAAATATCTTGATGGTTAATATTTACTTTTGGAAAATATTTAATAGGGATATCTATCATATGCTACTCTTTATTATGGTAACTACTTAGAGATATTAATTATACTATTTTTTATTTTTATATGTACCTAAGTTTATATTCTCCATATCTGCTATATGTCAACCCTTTCGATAAATCAAAAACCTCTGGCATACAGGGAGGTTTGATTTTGGTCCATAGTGACTCGGTTTAGTCAAGACAAAGGTGAATTAGATTAAAGACATTATAATGTTGTATCAATAACTTTTTTATTTGCATATTACTATTTGGGATATGTTAGAATGATGATAGAGAAATTTAGGGGATTGGTATGGATCTTATTCTTAGGATTATTTAACCCACATGTGAAGGAATTATATGTTACGATGGATGAGACAGTTGTTCTATCTATTTTGTGTTATGGTTTTGTGACTTTTTAAAATCTCGTATATAATTTTTTGGTTTTATTATTTGATCAGGGTGGAAAGTGGGTGTGAATTCATGCATAATTATTGGAATATTGTGATCAGATGTCATTTTTATTATTTCTGGTGATTGATATCCAAGATAGGATGTCTGGTGGGGTCAATTAAAGTGTCAAAAAAATTTATATAAACTTTACATATATATATTTTTAGTGTAACACCAATTAAATGACACATGATTACTAAATATTACTATGATATACATTTTTTGTTATTTTATACTTCATAAGATGATACCTAACCTTAGAGTGGGTAGATTATGATAAAATCAAGATGAGGAATGTGGTACCTCTATATCATATGACATTAATTAATATGTATAGGTGTGATCCTATTATTATTTAACCTATACTATAATATACACACCTATGCTTACATTGTGATATTATTGATGCACTTAAAATTATAGGGATATTTCATTATGTAAACATCCCATTAGGGTCTAAGAGAGAGTGAATAAAAATGCCCCCTGTAATGGAGCTAGATTTACTTGTTTCATCTGTTTATCCTACTGATCAACAACTTAGAGAGATTATAATTCAGGTTTTTTAGTCTATAATGAATGGGGTACTAAGGGTATAACTAACCATCTCTGATCTGATCAATTATATTTAGTTGTAGTATCCATAATTATTTGTGGATGAGGGTGGACTACAAGATACTATGTTTTGGATTTATTCTACATATAACTTTTTTTATAATATCAAGAAACCCCATAAGAGATATTTTAAAATTTATACATAATGATTTTTGGACTAATAAAGATCATGTGGAATGTTTTTTTCCAGACAGACCATCATGTAGGACTATCATGGAAGTTATTTCAATATATCTTTTTCAAGAATTTTTTCTTTGAGACTCTAAGAGCTGATAGATACAAGGAGTTCATGCCACCATTATAGAGGTAATATATATGATGGATTATGCAACAATTATTACCAATTTTATTTCATTTTTACCAACATTGGTGGGTAACTATACTAGATTCAGGAGTTTTGAGGATGTCCAGAATAATTCTATTTGGTTATAGGTGAATATTTTTTTTACATCCTTCTTTGAGATCATGCATTAGGATTTGATTATAAATAAGAACTATATGATGAATAGATTTATATATTCTCTTATGAGGCCAGTAGTGGGTTATCTATTAGTAGGAAGTAGTGGTTAGAGAAGTATTTCTAGGGAAGAGATAGGTATAGTAGACAGAGCAAGGATTTTTCTCTTCCTCTTAAATAAAAGTTTTCATGTTGTACCTCTCTCTCCCATGGTGTTTTTGTAATCACAAACACTCACCAATGTTTCTAACCTTTTTATTACTATAGGTTCAGTATTTTTATTAAATTAAATGTGGTGGAATTCATGAAGTCTTTAATTTACTTTGAAGACTTGATAAAAGCTTCCTTAAGTCACTTTCTATACATCAATCACTTGGAAGCATCTTGAAATATCCAAATAAGGGATTAGAAGTGGGTGAAGGCGGCCACACTTGAAGGTTCTTATGTGAAGATAGAACCAGCTAGCTAGTTCAGTGTATTGGATACCTGGTTCTATGATGGAAGAAATAAAAGTTTGTAGTAGTACAACCGGATAGCTGGTGGATAAACTAGTGAAGAGGTAATATGTCAGTAGGCCACTAACCATCCATCAGACAACAACACCTACCCGGTGAAGGCCATCTAGCAGCCTCGAGTTCCAGGTAATCCACTAGCTACTCGGTGGTGACTACAGGTATGTAGTGGTGTCCAAAATTTTTATTTGAGACCATATTTTATTAAAGTAAAATTTCATCAAACCTAGTATTCCACAACAGTATGGATCCCAAAAAATTCTAGAGTCATCTTACATCTATTGGTGAATATAAAAGGACTCGCTTGGCCCCTTGTAATATCACCATCACAACCAGTCTTCAATTGATATTATCTGAATATTGAATCAATGGTGAGGTGATAGAATTATAAAAAACTCTCAAGATCCTTAAAAATTTATAAACTTCTCAATTATCCCAAAAATCCTCTCAAAACTCACAACCTATATTTTACTTCATCTATACTAGAGATTTGTGCGCATCTTGTAATGGGTTTGCCTAATGTAACCTCTCTCTTATCAAATGCCTTTCTCTAATGGTTATCACTTTTTAAAGGTGAGGGATAAGTTCCTTGGATATCATACAAGATCAAAGGGGTAATCACTAACCACAGTTGTGAGGGTTGAATTCTTTTACCACCTTTGTGATCAAGGGATTTATACGATTTACATCTCAAATCGATTGGTGGAGATGTTTGGGAACACATCAACTCACATACTTTCATAAATTCAGTTTTATCATTTCCATGCTTAAATTACTTTGATATTATGTTTATAAACACAAATCAAATTTATCAACTATTGTTTAAATTATTTATTACATTAATATTTTATTGCGCTTTAACATTTTAAAAAAGGAAATCGACATATAAATGAGTTTAATAATTTTTCTACATGAAAGAAAACTTATTAAGTATGAAAATTATTATAAGTAACACATGAAGAGATAAATAATGTACACTATATTATATATGTATCATAATGATTTTTAAAGTTACACCATGCATTATAATGAATCAATTACAAGCATGTTTATGAGATTTAGGTATCTTTTCAATGGTAGATAGTCCATTGGTGATGAATTATCTATAGAAACACTCGTACATAAAAGTTTATGGGTTTTACTAATCCCATGGGATCCTAAAATGATGAAAATACAAAAAAATAAAGATGTGAGAAAGATGGCAGTTGAGGAAATCATCGACTATCTAATGATATTAAAAATAGTGATGAAGTGCCAAGAAGAGAATGAGACCAATGAAGTAAAAAAAGTTAATAAAACTATCACCTTCAATGAAATAAATGATGAACCATCTATCTGTGAGTTTATTGAATATTTTAAACTTTCTAGGAACATGCACCATTATGTTATGAAAAACATTAATCCCATTGGAGTGGCTTCTTAAAAAATTTATTTATTTATTATTTTGATAATTATAAATTTTAATATTATTATTTATAGTATTTTTTTTTTGAAATTAATTATTTTCTTATTCATCAATTATTCTTATTATTCGAATTATTCCATATAAAAAATTTAATTCTTTCTTGTAAAAAATTAAATTTTTATTATTTTTTATTAACATTATGTATGGATAAAAGTACACTTACGAAATGAATCGAAATGGGTTGTTACCCTTTTGAGTAACTGATTCTACCCTTATACAATGTTTAGTATTACCTGATTGATCATTGATAATACCCTTAAAAAATATTGATTCTACCATTACATAATCTTGATCTTACCCTTATGTAACTTTTCAAATTTAATGTTAACTTTTTTTGAAACTATCTATTTTCTATTAAGTAGTTCATGATGTCTTCTATTTATATTTACACATCCATTTCATTAAATTTATGTAGTGCATGATGTCTTCTTCTTAATGTTACACAATGAGATCTACCTATACACAACACATGACATATTCTCTTTACCATTATATAACTTTTTCCTTAACCTTACCCGTCACATGAATTTTATTTGTTAAATTTAACCATGATGTATATTTTTTCATGTTACCTTTACTCATGCATGAAATTAACCCTTACATAAATTTGGAAATTTATAGTTTTCTATGTTGAATGATTTTCATGATATTTTCTTTTTCCACACACTTTTTAGGTGTTTAATTTTTTTAATCATTATAGAAATTATTATTATTTATAAAGAATATATGAAAAGTATTTTTTGGGTTTTAAACACATTTATATGAATATTAATATTGTTCTTCATATTTTCATGAAATTTCAATAAATGTTTCATATATTTTTATTTTATTATTTGTAGTTGATTTCTTAAATTTTAATGTTTCTAAAATCATGTTGTAGTCTAACAAATTCATTCAAACCTGTTTCAATGTTTTTTATATAGTATCTTTAATGATTTATTTTATCACATGTTTAAATATAGAATGAAATTTTAAATTCATATTTTGAAAATTATGTTATGAAACTATGTGAGGCTTGTGTGTTATCTTTGACCTATTATTTTGGAGATGTTTCAAACCTTATAATTAGTGTTTTTAAATTATTTTGAATTATTAAAATAGTTTTAAATTAAAATTGTAGTATTATATATAATATATTTCTCTCTTTCTCTCTTTCTCTTTCTCCTTGATAATTATTGAATTTTATTAATACTATTTTGAATTAGAGTTTCCTAAATATTTCCTTATGTATGTTGAGTTAATTATTTTTTGATGGGATGGAGATGGATTTAACAAATGATTATTAAAATTCATCAAATTGGGGTATATTCATCTTAAATATCACCAAATGATTCTAGAACATTACCGAAGGAATTAGAGCCACTAAATAGAGAAATTGGGGTCCTTAAAAATATACTCTAACAATAATTATCTCTCTCCTTGGTGATCACTACAGTTAAAATGAGAGGGTTTGTTTTTCAATCCATTCCCATTAAAAATGAAAGTGTCTATTATTTTGAGGTTTCTAGATTTTCCTCTAAAGACCTAGTGTCTATTATGTCCATTCTATTTATTTAAAATAAGAATAATTGGATATTGTTGGTATCTTGGATACCATTAAATCCAAGGGTTTAATATATTAAATACTCAAGTGATTGAGATGGTAGACCTAGGGTTACCTTCAGGTACTATTTCTAAACTTAATTACTAAATATATTTTCTCATTTACTTTACTCATTTTCATTTATTTATTGATTTCAATTTTTTAATCCATTAAACTTCATCAATATATTTATTCTATAATTTATCTTTGTTTATTTCTTCAGTTTATATTATTTTGTTATATTATTACACTTTAAGACATTCATTATTTCATTCTTGAATTTAAAAGTTTTGGACTTCTTAATTATATAATAAATATGTTTATTAAATTTGGTTGTTTTCATGTAATTTTTTAAAAGGAAATATGTGCCCCTATTTATATTTTATCTATATCTAAACTATATTTGTTATCAAATGGGTTTTTGATTTTTGAAATTACATTGATTTCAAATTTTTTCAAATTTTTTATTTTCAAAACCATTAACCAATTTTCTAAATAAAGATATATTTTTAAAATTTATTTTTGAAACACTCATGGTGTTCTTATAGGAAACTAATTCAGTCATGCTTCATTTTTTGGATTTATTAATTATGGTTATTGGAAAACTCACATTGATACTTTTATTAGATGTACTATATTTATGATTTATAATATTTTGTTATATTGATATAATCCTAAAAATGAAAAAGAAGATAAATGGACCATGAATGATTTTTCTTATTTTGAATTATATGGTAAATTTTTGAATTCATTACACTATGGTTTTGCTTAAAATAAATTTAATTGTATTGGAATATGAAAATGGATTATGAGATTTCAAATATTTTAGAATTAATACATGAGGGAACTAAAAAATTTAATGAACTCTATTTAGATATTTTTAGATAAGGATTTGATAGTTTCTCTTTGAATCCTAATTAGTTTATCATTTCTATGTTTACTATATTTAATGATGTTTTTAATTTTTAAAAATATCTTGGTGAATCGATTTCTACAAAAACATTGGTCAAGAAAATTCTTTAGGTTTAACTAAGCTGTTGAGAACCAAAGGTCAACACGATCAAAGAAGCTAGAGATATTAAAAATATAGTGGTAGTGTAACTCATAAGTTCTCTCATGACATGTGAGATAAACATGAAGAGAGAACATAAAATGGATGATATAGAGGTCATAGAAACCAAAAAATAATAATTTCTTTCAAGAAAACCCATGATGATTATTATGAAATTGAATCTATCAATGAAAGTGAAATTGATAATTTGGAGAGAATATTGAATAATTTAAATATGTTAAAGAAAAAAAAATTCTAAAAATCTAAAAACAAATATCTAATTGATGTTCTAGAAGTGATGTTCTCTGGTTTCAAAAAAAGGGCTACCTCAAACCATATTGTCCCTTGAACAATTATTATCAATTCTCATATAGTTATGATAATGAAAATGATTTTTTTCTAGAACTCATTTCAAAATATGAAAAACTTTCATTGCTATATAAATGTGTTCTAATTTAGATTTTTTTTCAAATGAAAAAGATCAACTTTTAATGGAAAAAATTGATTTAATTTTGAAATTAAAAAATCATCTTAATGATTACATTTTCAAAAATGAAATCCAGGATCTCAAAATATATCTTTCAAAGTTCATCCAAGGTGAACAATATATTAATAAGATTCTTGGTTATCAATGTATTAAAAGAAATATTAATGGTTTTATATTTTCAAATGAGAATGAAACTTCTTCAAAAACACTTGTTTAATAAAATTTATTTCTCAAAAATAATAATTTTTACATATTTTATCAATATGGTTATATCATATATGAGTGTAATTGTATGAAATATAGATATATAAGGACAAAATTGATCCATATCTATTAAAAAATATATAAAAAATATAAGGAAATTTGGGTCCCAAAATCTTTAATTGACTAAATTTGTGGACTTGAATTTTTCCCCATACTAAAATCATCTTGTGATACCAATTTCAGAACCTCAAGGTTACTGAAATTATCCTTTAAATGACCCATTATAGGGATTATCCACCAAAACTCATTGATCTATCCTATGGTAGCTTCTAAATTAATGTGGTGTTAACCTCTTGAAGTGATTTCTCAACTCTTTCCCACCTTGAGTGTAATGGTTAAGCCCTAATTAATGGGGATCCAATATCAATCCTTCCCAAAGAATCTTTAGACATAAACTTTGATATTTATGGGAATAATGTTATTCATTATTTTTATTTTAAGTTATCTCTTGAATATTTTTTCATAATCTCTACTATCATCTATACTTTCTTTCTCAAAAAAGGATTTGATATCTTTTTAGTTTTTATCTTTTAATTATTTTTATTTTTACCTTTTTAAAATTATTATTTATTAGTTTAACTTTCCACTCTCCATTTATAATTATTATATTATTTTTGGATTTATGGAAATTCAAATTTTTATTTTAAATTTTATTTTCTTATTATTTATATATTTTTTATTTTACATTTTAATATTTTTTTCAAAATATATTAATATAGTTGAAGGATTGAGAATTTTTTCTATTTTTAAACTTTATTTTTCATTTTTTTCCAATATGGATTTCAAATTATTTTAAATTTTTTTCAAAAAATTTCATAAATTTGGAATGTGAAGTAAGTATGATACTAAATTAAAAATAGACCTATCCAGATTAGAAATAGTAGTTGTGTTTCCGGCAGAGATGCTCTTAGGGATTTATTCTAAAATGAGTTTATTAGTTTTTAAACCCTTTGCCCATCATAGACATGGTTAGTGGGCATTTTTATAACCTAGTTTTACACTATCAAGGAATTTTTTATGGTTTATTAATACAACCTTCACTTACATTAATAATGGAATGATTTTCTAAAAAATATATTTTCTAATTATTTTTTTATTTAATATTATTTAATGGCTATGACCCCTTAAAATTATTTTTATATCTTTTATAATTCCTTGAATTTCATATTAATTTTTTTGTTCCTTTTTGATTTTTTCGAGAATCATTAATTTTGGGAGAGCTAGATGTTTTTGTTATATCATTATTTAATTTTGCGGGAACTTAATTTTTTTATGATTCAAACATTTCATTTTGGAGAGATAATTTGTTTACCAATTTGATAACCTTTTCTTATTTATTTAAAAAAGGGTATAAAATGATGTTTCAAATTTTTTTAATATTTTAGGACAAATTCATAAAAAGGGAGAAATTTTTTAAATTAATATTTTGTTTTGAAATTATCCAAACAGGGGAGATTATTAGAGTGAATCCTTAAAAAACATTATTTATTTATTATTTAGATAATTAAAATTTGTATGATTTTATTTATAAAAGTATTTTTGTTTATATTAATTATTTTTAGTTATTCATTATTTATTATTTTTTTTCTTATTATTATATATAATTTTTTTAATTATTCCATATAAAAATTAATTTTCTAAATTTTTATTTACCAATACACATGTATAAAAGTAACCTTATACAACACATAGAAATTGGGTGCTAACCATTCATAATATTGATTCTACCCTTACACAGCATTTAGTATACACTTATATAGTATTGATTTTACCCTCACACAACATTGAACTTATCCTTACATAGATTTGAAAATTCCATGTTTACCTTTATGCAACTATTTCCATTCCCATACGTAGCATATTATTTCATCTCTTTACATTTACGTAACTATTTCCTTACCCTTACATATGCTTCATATCTCTTGCTTACATTTATAAATGAGGTATACCATTAGGCCGCACATGATATCTTCTCTTTACATTTAAAAACTCTTTCCTTACCCTTACATAGTGAATGTATTCTCTATGTTACCCTTATGTTAGCTATATATTTTTTCATGTTTCCTTTACTCATGCATGAACATGAAACTTACATAAATTTTGTAAACTCTAGTTTACTATGTTTCCTAATTTTTATGGTATTATAATCTACTTTTAGTTTTTCAAGTGTCTAAATTATTTCCATCATTATATAAATTTTTATTTTAGATATAGAATATATATAATGTATTTTTATAATATTTTAAACAGATTTATATAAATAATAATATTGTTCTTAATTTACACATAAACATTTAGTAAATGTTTCTAATATGCTGATTCAATTATTTTGAGTTGATAACATTGATTTTAATGATAATAAAAAAAATTGTATTATTAAAAACACATTCAAACCCATTTTAATGATTTTAATGTTATAGCTTTATTTTTTGACATTATCACATGTTTAAATATGGAATGAAACTTGAAATTCAAAATTTTGAATATTATAGAATGAAACAATGTGATTTTTGTGTGTTATATTTGACTTATTATTTTGGAGAATTTTTGAACATTATAATGAGTGTTTTTAAATTAGGTTTAATTGTTCAAAGTGTTTCAAATTGAAACAATTTTATTATTGATAATCAATTTCTCTCTTTCATGATCTATTCAATAATTCCAGAATATTATTATTACTATTTCTAATTTAAATTTACTAATTATTTACTTAGATGTTCTAAGTTTATTTTTTTTAAATGGGCTAAGGAATATTGAATAAATAATTATGGAAATATTTAGAACTTGAAAACATTTTTCTTAAAGACCCCTAAATAATTATAGAACATTACCTAAAGAATTAGAACTTATAAATAGTAGCCTTGGTGGACTCTATGATATACCTTGAAAATCATTCTCCAATGCCAATGTGAATTGATAGACATATATCTATCAAATTGCACATATTTCCAAATTTTCTATCCTCCATTGTAGAGTTAGTAAAAATTTTAATATCTTACCACTCACTTCTTTATTCTTATTCTCTACTAGAATTATTCAAATTCTTTAAGGTAATTGAGACTCTACTAAAAAGTGATTGCTTCCTACCAATAATATCTTCATAAATCTAATTTTGTTCCTTAATTCCATAAATGTGAGATTTTTTTTTTCATTCCATTTCCATTAAAAATTTAACTTACTATTATTTTGAGTTTCTAGATTTTAGATTAAAGGGACAATGTTTTTATTGTATATAGTTTATTACTATAACTTATAAATAATGGGTATAGTTTTGGTATCTTTGTTAGCTTAAAATAAAAATAACTAATACATTATATCCTCAAGAAATTGAGGAGGTATAAGTATGGGTACCATCAGGTACTATTACTGAACATCCTTACCAAATATCTTGTCTCATTTAATTTTCTCATTTTTTTTATTTATCACCTTCAATCATTCATTTCATAATTTAATTAATGAATCAAATGCACTCAATTGATTTATTCTCAAATCACTATTTATTTACTTTTTACACTTATTTTGTTCTATTATATAGTTTCACTTTTAAAATTTTATTCTTTATATTTTATATTCAAAAGGTCTCAATTTCCTCATTATTTTAAAAATTGGTTTCTAAAATTAGATTGTTCTCCTAAAATATTGTAATTGGTAATACACCCCTCTTTTAATTTTATTTATATATGACCTATAAATCTATGAAGTCAAATAAAAATATGGAACCATAATTAAAATGCTACTAATGTAAAAATAAAGGTCACATCCAAATGAAGTTCCCCATTTACAATAAGAATATTATATACAATAAGAAAAGTAATATATCTTTTAAAGTCTCTAGGTATAGTAAAAGTAATTAATAATTGGACTACTCTTCCTCATCTAATTCAAGTGAATCAATCACTAATTGACTTATGTAACTTTTTAATGAAGACACTTAGGTTAGTACCCCTATTCAAAATTCTTCCTCTTCCTTATCCTCTTCTTCTCCCAAATTTTTTTATTCTTATTTTTCATTCTCATTTTGTCACCTTAATTATAATGATATAGAATATAATTAATACTAACTCAAAAATGGATATCATAACTTGATTATTTATATAAAAATATACAAAAGAAACATAATCAGTTATTAAAGAAAATAATCAACTTCAAAAATAAAAATATCTTCTCCAAAAGGAAAAAATAAGAATTATCCATTAAAATAATAAATCAACCAAATATAAATGTTCTCTAATACACCATTAAATACCTTGAAAATTCTATTGCTAAATTTACCCAAGGAGAAGAAAATTTAAATAAAATTCAGGTTTATAAAAAACAAGGTATATAACATGTGCTATTTTATTTCTTCACTCTATTATGCACCTCTAAAAATTCAACAATGACCCTTTTTTAAAAAGGTTTCTCACAAGATAGATTTTTTAATACTTAAAAAATAATTGATAATTTATTATATGAATGTGATTTAAAGAATGAATGATATGGGTTACCAAATCCAACTTATATTTCTTCCAATTTTTCTAAGAGAAAACTCTATGCTAAGAAAATTCTGATTCAAAAATATTTATAAGATAACATATGTGAACCCATGTTTGTGTGGGTACTGGAACCTGTAATCATATATCTTTTTTTGAAATGTTTATCCTGATAATAACCATAGAAACACTATGGTACATTTATATTGGTTTCTCAAGACACATGTATGGTGACCTCTCTGAATTCAATCAAATCATTGAACTGGAAGGAGTCCATTTCACCTTTTGTGATAACTCTAAGGGTAAGATAATTGGTGAGGGTGACATCAGTTTTTCTAACTCAAGACTTATAAAAAGAGTTTTATTTGTAAAATGATCCTAATAAAATTTACTAAGGATATGTTAATTGTGTAATATTGGTTTTATTATAACTTTCAAAAATTATTTTTTAATGTTTTTATCTCAAAAAGAAAACATATATTTACTACTTCATGATTTTAAAAAATTTACACAATTAATTTAAAATATTATGGTAGAAAAAATTTAAAAAATTTGAGTACAAAAGTTACTGAGTTATATCATTGACATTAAGGCCTCGGTAATTTTAGAACTAACACACATTTTAAACTCAAATATTATCAACTCATTTGAGACACTTCCAAATAAGAGTTTAAATATGACATGGTTTGTTTATCATTCTATAATTGTAAGAAAAAAAATACTTTTTTAAATTTAAAAAGGTTTTTATTCTTCATAACATATTTAATTAATTCATATTTGACTTTCTAGATCAAAAAATTTGAAATTATAGTAGTAAAATCCTATACTCGCATAATTGTTGAAGACATTACATGATTCACTCGGACATACTTATTATATTATAAAAGGGAATCTTGCAAAACCTTGATCATGTTTTCTTAAAATTTTGAAAAGGAAATTTTATTTAAAATTATTCCAATTTGAGGTGATCTTGGTGAAGAATTTTATAATAAAAAATATGATGATTTACGTTTTTTCGAAGTCAAAAATTATTATTTTTATACTCCTCAAACCTATCAACAAAATGGGGTAGTAGTGGGGTGAAATTGAACTATCCAAGAAATTTATCAAACTCTTTTAATTGAATTTCACCTTCCAAAATAGTTTTTTTTTGTCTCTAAACATAAATACTTCTTGATATATAATTAATTTCATTTTCATAAGATCTTTTATTAAAAAGAACCCTTATGAACATTGTTTTAATAAAAAACCTAAATTGGGAGTTTCAAAGTTTTTTTTGAATATGTTTTATTAAAAACACCGAATACAATATTTGAAAATTTGATTTTAAATTTTGTGAAGGTATCTTTCTTGGGATATCCAACTCATGAAGGGCATTCCATGTCTTTAAAAATGACTAAAATGGTGGAATAATCAATCTATGTTGTTTTTTGAAAACATTCCAATATTTGGATCCCTTTTGGGATAACCACATGAAGATGGGGGGGAATCAATGTGGGATGAATTTTTACTAATATAAACTTTTTCCCTTTTCCTTAACTATATCATTTACTCAATGAAAGGATAATTTATTTTCTTACTCTATGGTTAGCATTCATGAAAATAAAAATATTAAGGCATAATGGATTACATGAAATTTTAAGGAGGTTCACGTCCAAAAGGTTGGCTATGTCCTCATTGTACGGTGGTTATTATCCCACCCACACACAACTTCCTTCGTATTATAAAAGAAAGAACAAGAAAGTGTATTCCTTTGTACTCAATCTCATGACACCAAACATGTATAATGAAAACTATTCAATGTATCACATATATAGGATGTTAGCCTTTTTCCCCTAAAGTGATCAATAAATATAGAACATTTTTACTTTAATGGAAAACAGTGAATATTATATGATTCCACACACTAAAACAATCCCAATGATTTCTTTGAATAAAACTATCAGAAGTTTTATCTCATAAATATTTAGGCTTATATAATATATGAACATATTGTAGGCTAGCCGATCCAAACTTTGGCCCGTGTTTGATCAAATATTGTAATCCAACTACTATATCTTCTTATATTATTATTCTTCTTCAGTGGATGGTATGATTCCTCTATTTGCAGGGTGAGTTATTCTTATTTTTATCTCACATAGATATCTTAAATTTTGTTGTCGATTCTATATTAGGCATCCTTCTCGACACAACAATATTTTTATCTCTTAAAACAATGTGTCGAACCACACACCTTATTCTTATTATTTTCCAATTTTATTTACTCTATTTGAGAATATCATCATTAATATTAAGATCCCCCTAAATATATATGTTTAAATTAATTATCTAACTTCCACTTTCCATGTTATATCCACAAATCACATGATATCTTAACTCATTCAAATATCCAAATGTATCAAATTTAACTCAAAATATAAACCAAGGGTTTTTTACATATTAATTAATATCATAGTGTGCCGATAATCAATTCATCATTATGGATTCATTTAATACTGAGCTTACATTCATGTAATCTATTACATGAATAAAATCACCACAATATAGTGTATTTATCTATGACGTGTAATTCTTATATAGTGAAATAGTGAAAAACTAGTGGTATAACAATTCTCCCCTAGGATGTGGAAACTCCTTGAATAGAATAACTCAAAAAATATAATCCATCACATTTGCGGCGTATCATATTTCTCAAGTCTTGAAGACCTTCATATTTCCAGTGATATATATTTCCACGCAATTCTTCATTGCGGTGGGGGATATTCTATTATTTCACATACAAATTCTGTGATTCTCATTATTTAATACTAGTGGCATAGTTTATTTTCCATGACATAGTTCCCTCAAAATATTTAGTACCACAGACATTCCAATTTCATCATAGGGTGAAAAAACTCTATTACGACATAGCTCCCTATATATAAAATTCATTTCTGATTTCAATTTCATGCACTACATGATGTAGAGGGAATATGTTTCATGGGAACCTCAACATTAATATAGTTTATAGAAAGTTGGTAAACCTTGTTTCATAGTTGAATAGTTACTTTAGGGAGCCTATATATGTAGTGAATAAGAAGAGGTTGAAAATGATTACATATAGACTAGTGGATCATCAGATCAGTAATGATCAAATGGTTGTGTTATAAGAACAAACTTTTAATGATTGGTGAATAGTATCAAGTTCCTCTTCATCCCACTTTTGGAGCCATGAATAGTCATCCTTGACATAATAATTTTGGTAATTACTCCTACATCATGAGCCTACAGTGGGTTTCTGAACCCACAACAGAACACACACACCACCCATACAGGTTGCGCCTCACCCTTTCATGGTCCACCGGCACCCCCACAAGTGATATGAGCCTTCTCAACCAAGATCCTCCTTGCACTCCCAGTGGGTGATATGAATTCCCATTCTCATATACCTTCCTAATGGGGGTGAATAGAATGATTCTCTTTCATACATGGTTGGCCCTGGGGTCCCACATGTGTTGTTGAGGGAATCCTTGGTTATCTGTGGGACAACCATATCTTTTATAAAAATCCATCAATAATAATTATTAGTTTTCCATTACAACTCACTTTCTTCTTCAAAATGTTCTTCATGTAGATTTATAATATAGTCTCTCTTTTTTCATAGCATTAATCTTCAAATAGTTTCTTGCAGATAAATATTTTTATGATCCTTCTCACCCCCCTTAAACATAATCCAATGAAGAAACATCTTTGGATGAATCTACTTTATTCTTCATTTATATATACATTGCATACTTCCTCAAATTCTACTGGTACATGTCTAATATATTAAGACCATTCAATAATTTTCATTTTTATAAGGATAATTGGTCAAGTATGACATCCAATTTTGTATAATGAATCTATAAAAATTCCCAAAGTAACACAACTTCATCTAAAACATGATATGAAATTTAATATTCTGAAGGATGGTTCTCCTTCAAATATTCATCTTCTTTGAAAATTTCCTCACCAAATATGGAGATACCATCTGATAATATTCCTTGGTATTACCAAAAAATAATCCAACCTTATTAAATAAATATTTGTGCTTAAAAAATTAATTTTCAACTTAATGTACATTGTTTCTTGGAAACATCATTTCTATCTTTGATACAAATTCCTGATAAAATAATGAAATTAAAATATATTAATATTATTCAATATATATTTACATCATACTAACTCATTTACAATAAATACAACACAGACACAAATTAGGATCATCAATAGTTCCATTTTTATTTGTTTTCAATACCAATAGAAAATGTATTTTTTCAATATTTTTATCCAATTTGGATATATTATTTATTTAATATCCCCTTTACTAATTGATATTTTTATTTTCTGTTATCCCCATTATTTAATAAATGAATTTTAATAAATAGAGGATGAAATAATTTGTTTTCCTAACAAGCTTTTCATCAATTATTTCACACTAGGTCTACTTGGGCTAACCCGGTGTTGAAAACGAGAGGGTTAGATTTAGAAAATAATGCTATCCATTATAAATTTTGAAAATGATACCAACTAAGACACCACAAATTTATATTTCATAAAGGAATAATTTATTGTTTTTAGGTTAATAGTAATTTATTGATACAAATTGATAAAATAAAAAGGTAAATTTTTTGATACCACTTGTTGACAAAATATTATCAATTAACTTTAAACATGAAGTTACTCCACTCCTCTCAACACATAGATTAGAATAATTCAAGTATAATTAGAAGCTTATGTTCATTATATCACTCATGGAGCTTCTTAAATATTTTGTTTTCATGTAATTGATTTATTTATTTTCTACCACTTAGGAAAAAACATATTTTAAAATTTTTAATAGGGATTATAGAGTAAACACACATACCTTATCAGTTAGTTTTTGAATAAATACCTTCCAGAGATTTTGGATTTTGGATAATATATAAAACCCTATGAATTTATTTAGATACTCACCTAGAGGGATGATGTACTTCATGACATAATCAACGATGATGTATTTCTTCAAGTATTTTTTTATGAAAATTGAAAAAATCTTGTTGATGTGGAGAAATTTTATATCTAAAATATTTATTCTAGAATACATTAATTTAGTTATCAATTTGAGAACCATAATCTCCTTCCACTCCATGCATGACTATCATCTAAATAATGTACGGCTGATTTAAGGGATGAGGTGGACCCTAAATTCATTTCAGTGAAAGAAACATGGATGAGTACTTCTTCTCAACCACGGGTCTCTTTTATTTTCTATTCCATATTTTGAAATATTCTTCATACTGAAATTTCTAAAGTTCATAGTAGTCTTGGGGAACATGATTTGTTTTCTTGTATCCTTGTGTGGATAATTCCTATTAACATGAGACATTAAATTTCATGCATCACCTTGTGAAGCTATAAAATTTCTTGTGATTCATTATTGGGATGGAATAACTATTTTAAAGCCATTTCAGTAATGTCCAACAAACTTATACCTCCCACACAGTTTCTTATAAATTTTTGGGGTGTCAATTACTAAAAACCTCTCATGAAATTTGATTTCATAATTTGGAATATTATATTTTCATTTAGATTATACATTAATACATTCTTATTCCAAATTTATTACCCTTTACAAATCATTTTGTAAAATTACTTGAATTTCATTTGGAATATACTAAATTTTCTTATTAGATCAACAAGGATTATAAGGTGTTTTCATTAGAAATCCATTCCTTTTTTTGGATTGGTATTCTCCTTGAATCTATCTTTATTTTTATTAAAATAAATATACATGGTGTGGCCTCTTCATAGACAAAAGATTATCTTATTCTCTTCATTGTAGAAACTTTTTTATTCTTTGGTTTTTTCTAAGCATGAATATTCTTATTTTCACACAAGGTTGACATGTCTATATTATTTATAAATATATTTGGTATTTTATTTAAAAATATTATATCCTGATTCTTTACAAATAAAAAATTTATCTCATAAGGTATCTTCTTCTGACTTTTTTTACGTGAATTATTGAATTATTTATACTTGAATACCTCATCATTATGACCAATTCCATTGAAAATACTTTATTGGTTCTTCATATTTTCATATTTATTTGTAATATGAATATTAT
Organism: Viscum album; assembly: GCA_963277665.1. Classification (NCBI taxonomy): domain Eukaryota; kingdom Viridiplantae; phylum Streptophyta; class Magnoliopsida; order Santalales; family Viscaceae; genus Viscum; species Viscum album. Next base: position 501,307,056 of record OY728140.1, read on the forward strand.
TTAATTTCATATATATTATTTTTATCTTTTTAAATTATCCACCTTTATTTAGGCATCTTTTGATTTTTGGATTATGTCATATTATATCAATAATTAGATTCATTATACCCATATCTTTCCCATCACCAAAAATGAACAACAAATCTGGGCCTCTTATTTGGAATAATAGTATAGGTAAATTGACATTCTTAATGCATCTATTTATTTTAACTCTTATTTTAGGATTCCTTATGGGAATAGTCCCTTTTCCCCTTATCTTCCTTCAGTATAGATTTAGTCATAAGAACTTCACTTTCCTTCTTTATATTATTTTTTACCAGTTTTTATTTTGACCAACACTATGCATAAAACTAGATTTAGTAAAAAAAATATTATTAGAGATGGATTATACTTTATTCTTTGATACTTATTGAGGTTGAATATTGGATTATTTTAACTTGTTCTTTCCACCTATAAGAAGTCTTTTTGGATAAGAATTATCTTTATAATTTTTTGTTGCTTCATCTCTTGAAGTACTACCTCATCTTCCAACTTGTTACGAAGACTCAAATTGAAAATTTTACAAACATTATAGTTTGATTCCAAGTTCAAGACATTTCATATTTAGGATGATTTTATCATCCTATACAAATTTCAATATGGAATCACATTCATTCTTGATCTTTATAACTTCAAATTCATACAATTTGTTTTTCTACTTTATCAAAGTATCAAGTTCATTGGTCTCATTTTCTTTTATTTCAAGTGGGTAAATCTTATCATCAATGATGCATTTATGATATTGTTATAATTCATGGAAATTATCTTCAATCCTCTCAATGGATGTATATTTCTTAAATATTAATTAAAAAACCCGTCCCAACTATAGAGAATGATTTTATTAGATCATTTATCTTATCACTTTTGAGATTACATTATTTAGTGACATAAACACATGTCACCGCCATCTTTCCAATGATTTATATATTTTGTTATATTCTTCTTCTATATAGGAAATCAATTCATGCATGGTCTTCCTCCAAACTGTATAATTTTCATTTCCTGAGGAATTAACCTCAGTACTTGTTATTGTTTATTTTATTTGAAAATGTTGGGAAAAAATATATGATACCTCTTCACCAATATATGACTTTGAACTATTTTATATTTTTTTAGTAGATTGAACTACTAGATCTTCAACATCCATGCATGGCTTCACTTTCTTAGAAATAATGTATTGGGGAACTAATTCATCATCCTCTTTTTACAAGAGGTATTACTTATTCATCTTTTTCAATTATTTTTCTATTCTATTATATAGTAGTTTAGATGATATATAATTATGGTATTCTATAGATAAAACTCATCTATGTTTTGGATTCTATTTTTAATTTATAAGAGAATTAAAATCTTTAATAAGAAACAAATTAGAGAATATAAATATTGGTGTGACCTTTTTCTCTAATAGAAATTTTTTGTTTCACTTTTGGGATAACCACACTAAAACAGGGGGAGTGAATTTTTGTGGGATGATTTTTTCCTACTTTAATATTTTATATTTTTCTTTTCCTTTGTAACCTATTTACTAAAAGTATATATTATATTCTTCCAATTTAGTTCAAAAGAATTCATATAAAATTAGTAAGGTATAATGGACACCATGGTTTTTTAACATGGTTCACCTCCATAAGGATGACTACATCCTTGGTGTATGGTAGTTATTATCCCACACACACATGAATTCACTGATATTATCAAAGAAATAATGTGTAGGCTACTGTAATTGTACTAATTTTACTAACACTAACCCGGTATAATTTAATATATTTAATGTAGCACAAATGCAAGATGTCATCCTTATCCTAATGTGTTAAAAAAAATATATAACATGTCCTCTTAAATGATAATAGATGAATCTAATATGCTTCCTTACACTGAAGAAATAAAAATATCTACCTTCAATATAGTAGTAAGAAGTGTTGTCTCATAAATATTCACACTTCTGTAATATATAAATATATTATAGGCCGGATGCATAGAACTTTTTCCTATGTTAAATCAAATATTGTAGACCATAAACTATGTCTTATTATCATCTTCTTCTTCAGTCCATGGGGTGATTCCTCTATTTACAACACTAGTTCATCATTTTTATTTCACTTTAACAGATCAGTTTATGTTATTGATGATATATCAGATATCCTTTTAGACACAAGAGTATTAGTCTCTCTTAAAATATAATGTTGAACCACACACCTTATTATTATTATTCTTTAATTTTATATTTACTCTTTTTGAATATCATCCTAAATTTTTATATCCCCATAAATATGTATACATAAATTCATTCTAAAACTTTCAATTATTATGTTATACTATGAAGTCCCTACCCAGGTTCCACACACTGATGCCCCAAGTTGGTCGGTCACATAACCTCAAGTACACCTCCCCATATGCGAGAGGCTATGGACTAGAAACAAGGGTCTAATTTAGATGATGGGGATACTATACACTTCTTTTTAGAGTAATTAACCAATGAAAATAAAAAAATATAACCAAATGATATAACCATAACCAAAATGATATAAATATCACATGAAGACTAGAATATGAAATACAATATCCAAAACTAAACAGTAGTTATGTCATGACAATTATGTGTCAACTGTCAATTTGAAAAACTAAAAAAGAAAAAATAAAATGAAAACTACCAAAAGGGTCTTAAACCTTTTCTGGTTCTATCATCCAGGCTCTATCCCAAATCATCCATCTAACGTGGAGCATTTTACTAAATCCTATCCTACAAACGCAAAGTCTATTCAGGTACTGATCAGGAAATTGAGTGGGGTATGAGTACAACTCTACAAACCACCACCAACGACATCTAAAACAATATCTAGTCAATAATAATGTATGTAGTTGTAAAAAAATAAAATACTAGCAATAAAGTAAAAAATTTACACATATTAAATTATTCTTTTTTTAACCACAGAAACCCTTGTGTTCTTGAGGGAACCCAAACTCTCAATACCTACTTCGGCATGTGCCAGAGTCTGAACCATGTCATAATAATTGATTCAAAATATATTATAATACATGTACTTTCAATATAAATTTCATTTTAATTTATATCAGGGCCAATTATAACCATGTTCTAATGGAAACATTCTGGGTCTAGATCGCCATTCCTAGGACCTCATGGGATTTTGATTTAGCAAACCGTGACCCACACCCATTTATTTATTTATCATTATGGTCTTTTGACATAGCAGACCATGTCCCACACCAAATTATCAATTTATCACAATGGCAATTCGACGCATCATACCATGTCCCACACACATATATCACACAATCACATGTATAAAAATTTCTCATATATCACCATATCACTTATATCACATCAAGAAAGGTTAATCAACATTAACCCTCTCATCACATTTCACAAACACAACATATTTTAAGTAATTCAAAAATTAATTAACCTACTTCAATCAATTTCATAATCACAGTAATTCCCACTAATTAATTCAATAATTAAATAACATAATTCATCAATTCCATAATCACAACAATTCCCATTAATTAATTCAATAATTAATAAATCAAATTAATCAATCAAATTAATCAATTCCATAATCAAAAAAATTATGATTAATTAATTCAACAATTAATTAATCCAATTTACCTTCTCAATATCCTATTAATTAATTTAATAATTAATTAATCTGATTCACAATCTCAATATTCCATTAATTAATTAAAAAATCAATAATCCAATTCAAAATATCAATATACAATTAATTAATTCCACAATTAATTAATTTAATTCCAATATCCATATCCCATTAACTAATTCAAAAATTATTTAATTCAATTACACTAATTACATAATCATCACATTCCATTAATTAATTCAATAATTAATTAATCTATTCCCAGGTTTCCAAAAATTAATCAATCTTTTTATTTAATCGATTCATGTTTCAATTTCCAACATTCCAATTGAAATATAACAATTCATACATGCATTATACTTATTTAATTAATTTTCATAGATATAAGGATTAAAGACGAATAATAAACTAGAAACACATACTTTGTCTCATACTAGTCACATCGTGTATCAGTTTTACATGATATAGATTCTTATATGTCAAATATTATTTATGAATAATTTTTCATAATTATCAAGATAATTTGAGAACAATTTCTTAGTTTTTAGTGAGTGACACTTGTTGAACTAAAATGTTTATTTTAAATTGATAATGTAAAATTTGAGTCATATTAGGTGCATCATGTATCAAATCGAGGTTTGTATTATTTTTACAAACCAAGAATGGCTTATGGATCATTTTCCTAAAGTATCAAAATAATCTGAATGTGTTTTCTTAGTTTTGAATAGGTCATTTTCCATGTTTACTAAAATTGTTGTCAATTTTATTTAAAGGAAGTACTTTGTTTCATACCGGTCTAACCATAATTTGGATAGAGGTGTATATAATTCCTAAAAGTCTCAATTTACTTATGGATCATTTTATTAAAGTATCAAAACAATATAAATGCATTTTCTCATGTTTGAGTACCTCACTTTTCTTTTTTAATTAAAATGTAATTTTAATCTAGAAACAAGTACTTTGATTCATACCGGTTATAGGTGTATTATATTTGACATGAGACCAATTCTTACACATCAAAAATGATTTATGAATATTTTTTTCGAAGTTATCAAGTGAATCTGAGTGTGTTTTCTCATTTTTATATGAGTGACACATTTTGAACTAAAATATCAACTTTAAACAGATAACAAACACTTTTAATCATACCAAGAAGATCATGTTTCAGATTGAGGTGAGACTAATTCCTACATGTTAAATTGAATTATTTATCATTTTATTAAAGTTTTAGAATAATTCGAATGCATTTTCTTTATTTTGAGTAGGTTAGTTTACCCTTTTACTAAAATTGATATCATCTTTAACTTAAAAAACATAGATTCATACCAGTCACACCATGCATCAGATTGAGGTTCAGTTGATTAATAAACATCTCAACTGTCTTATGTATTATTATCCTAAAGTATCAAAATAATATATATGTGTTTTCTTGGTTTTGAGTACATCACTTGTCTTTTTTTTAATAAAATTCCATTTTAAAATAGAAACATGCACATTGGCTCATACCAATCACATTGTGCATCATTTTGACTTGATATCGATTCCTACAGGTAAAAAATGATATATATATATATATATATCATTTATTTAAATTATCAAGAAAATAAAAAGTTTTTTTCCTTGGTTTTTAGTGAGTGACATTTTTTTTATCTAAAATGTTGATTTTAAACTGATAACGGACACTTTGAGTAATATTGGCCACATCATAAATCATATTTAGGAGAGGATGAATCCTACAAATCAATAATAAATTATTTATCATTGTACTAAAGTATCAAATCAGTCTAAATGTTTTTTCTTAGTTTTCAGTAGGTCAATTATCTTTCTTACTAAAATTTATGTCAATTTTAAGTAAAAAGATTCACTTGGAGTCATACCGGTCACACTGTTCTTCAGATTGAGGTTCAACTAATTCTTAAACATCCAAAATGATGTATGGATTGTTTTTACAAAACATAAAAACCATCCATATTCGTTTTCATAGTTTTGAGTACATCACTTTTCTTTTTTACTAAAAGGTCATTTTAAACTGGAAACATGCTCTTTGACTCATACTATTCAAATCATGTATCAGTTTCATGTGAGACTAATTCATCGATATAAAATTAATTTATTAATTTTTTTCCTTAATTATCAAAATAATCCAGGTCTGTTTTCATGGTTTTACTAATTGAAATTTTTTGAATTAAAATGTCGATTTTAAACTGATAACGGACACATTGAGTCATACCTAGAAAATTATGTATTAGATTGAGGTGAGTCTAATTACTACACATATAAAATGACTTATAGATAATTTTTAAAAAGTATAAAAACAATCCAAAGGTGTTTTTTTAGTTTTTAGTAGGTCAATTGTCTTTTTTACTAAAATTGATGACAATTTTATAAAAAAAATACATACTTAGAGTCATACTGGTCACACCATGCATCAGATTGAGGTGTAGATGATTCCTACACATACCAAATGACATATGGATTGCTTTCCTAAAGTATAAAAACAATAAGAATAAATTTTCTTAGTTTTGAGTATGTCAGTTGTGTTTTTTACTAAAATGTAATTTTAAACTGGAAACATGCACTTTGACTCATACCGGTCACATGATATATCAATTTAACATGAGACCAATTTCTATATGTCACAAATTATTTATAAATTGTTTTCTAAAATTATCAAGACAATTTGATTATGTTTTCTCATTTTTTAGTGAGTGACCCTTTTTGAATTAAAATATCAAATTTAAAATGATAAAAGACAAATTGAGTCATACTGGGCACATCGTATTTCAGATTGAGGTGCAACTAATTCCTACATTTTAAGAATGAATTATGGATTTTTTTCTTCAATTATTAAAACAATATGAATATTTTTTGTTTGTTTTAATTATATTATATTTCTTTTTTACTAAAATTAATGTGAATTTAAATAAAAAATTCACATGGAGTCATATCATCATATAGTGTGTCGGAATGGGGTGCAACTGATTCCTAGACATCCAAAACTCTCAAAATAGTCCCAAATGCCAATGTTCCATGCTTTCCATTGGATTTGTTTTTTGAAATTCCAATAGTTCATATTAACATGATTTTATTAGTTAAAAAAAATTTGGCTAAGAACATTTAATCAATATGAAGTATTGAAGTTCAATAAAGAAAGGATATAAAAAGAATGGAACATTTGAATAAATATTTTATCCTTTTTGTGGTTTTCTATAGATAGGTGAAAAAAATATGACTTTGTAAAATATATGTGAAAAATAAAATAATTATTAGATAAAAATGATAAGGAAGTTAACTTACAAATAGTAGATAAAATGTTGAAAAAATTAATTAAATTAGTAGTAGGAATTCACATTTTCAAGATGGTTTTATTCATTCTTAATGTATTTCCTTGTTTCCTGTTTCTCATTTTTTATCTTGAAGTATAATATTTCATGAGCCTGATCATCTTAGAACAAACCACCCCAACTCGAACAAAATAATCTACTTATATAGGAAGATAATTATTATATGAGTAATACCAAAAAGAAATAATTGAAATTTAATTATGAAATAATAAATTAATTATATGGACAATGATTTTACCGTGAAAACATCATGATTTACAATGTAATTGAGTAGTGGAGGAAACTCGAAGGAAACTAATAAATGTCAACACTATAAGGGTGAAAAGGTTTTGAGGGAGAAGAATTTTGTAAAAGTATTGGTCTAAAAAGGCCTGAAAGATAGAAAGACCACCCCAACTCCATTAAAATAATTCACATGTATAAGAAAACTTTTCTTATGTGAGTAATACTATAAATAAATAAATTAAATATTAATATAAAACAATTCATTAATTCTATGGATAATTATTTTATAATGAAAAAATCAATATTACCTATGTGATTGATTAAAGGAATCATCATTTCTCTTCAAGCAAAAGAAGTAGAGGGAAATTGAAGGAATGTGATAAATTCCAACATAATAGGTGTGAAAAGGTATTGAGGGAGAAGAAGTTTGTAGAAGTTTAGGTGAAAAAAGGCATGAAAGATGGACATACCACCTTTACTCGAACGAAATAATCCACCTGTATAAGAAAAAAAATATTATGTGAGTAATACTAAAAATAAATAAATTAAACATAAATATGAAACAATAAATTAATTATATGAACAATGATTTTAATATGAAAACAAAAAATTCCCTCTATGATTTAGAAGTGGAAGCATTTTTTCTCTTCTTACAAGGGTAGTATATGTAACTTGAAGGAAAGTGATAAATGATAACATTTTATGGGTGAAAAGGTTTTGTGGGAGAATAAGTATTTCGATGTTTTTTATGAAGAAATACATGAAATATAAACATTAATATTCTAAAATAAACAAACTCTGTATGGTATAATGAAATTAAATCAATGTTTTGTTATATAATTTCTTGGTAAAATAGAGAAAGTATATCATAACATTAATTTTTACATCATCCCAAAAAGTTTTAATCATTATAGTTTATTCATTTGAGGGATTGATAACATCATCAAGTGTAGATTAAATTGTCTGCATGAGTAGTAAATCATTTAATTTAGATTATATTAATGTAGTATAGAATATATAATATTATAAGGGAAAACATAATATATTAACAAACACTTTTACCTTCTCATTGAGATCTCTTTATTTTTTAAAAGGTTCTAGGGATTTGTTTCCTTTATCAAGAATCCAAATCCCCTCTTTGTGGTGCCCTCTAATATACAATAAATTATCTAAATTGGGACCTTTATGAAATTATTATGATCTCCCAAAGAAATGGTCATCCTAGATTGAATTTTTCTCTGACCTGACATTTGTTTTATATTCAGGCATAACAATCAACCAATTCTTGGTTTCTTGATCTGAGACATAAAATAATTTCACAACTTTTGATGTCATTAATAATGAATCATCGTTTTCCCCTTCTACACTAAAATACACCATCACGAAGCCCATTTCAACAACTTCCACTACACTCATATTGTTAACCCATTTCCAAAAAAATTGGCACTTGAAATGTTGTATAATCCAACTTGTATAACCATTAAATAATTAAAAATATGACATATTTTAATAAATTTTATTTCTATCCCTCATACCAGATATGTGCATCACTTTTTCCTTAAGTGTAATATTAGTTTTTTGCATCATACTATAGTCATATTATTTTACTGTATAGAATGTATGGACATTGATTAAAAAACCATTGTATGATATAACATTTTCATTTGGTCCCCTCTCTATCTATTGAATTTATTAAAAAATTGAATTCAAACTTTTTTTAAAACACCTTATAAATTTGATCTTGGAACGATTTAATAAACTATTTATTATGTGTAGTTGATATCCATCATTCAGCCCTTGATGGATTCAAATATCTATTTATTTATTTTTTGGGATTGAATCTATGAGTCAATATATTTAATATTATGTAAAATGTAAAGGTTCTCTTACTAATGTTATGTCAAGGTAATTGTAAAAACATATCTTTCTGAAATCCCTTCGTCCATAAGAGTTTACAGTGATGAGATTTTGGAGGACCTATGTTGTCAACATCAGTTATTTATCTGGTATAGAATTCAATATCTTCTTCAATAATATATCATTCTACACTAAAAACTTTTGGGAATCTTTAATTCTTGACATACCCTTTCAAAATGTTCATATATCATTCAATTAGGTACACTCATTTATAATGGATACGAACACATAGTTGAACCTCTATAACAACTGAACAATCAGGTAGACCATTATATCAACAAATGATGGGGGAAAGAACATCTATAATTAATATAATATGATAAAAACCTCTTTACTCATGATTATAAACTTCAATGGGTTTATAAATTTAATGCACATAACTTTGAAAAATAAGCAGAGTCTGGTTAATTTATGTCATACATTTTGAGGCAGAATGCAATGGAAAGCAACATGCCTCAAATATTTCATAAAAATTTCTATTGTGATATTTTATTCCTTGTAACATCAAATTAGTCATTGAAAAAAATTCTTGTTATTTGATGAATACCCATATGGAACTTTTGAACTATTAAGGAAAAGAAAAAATTTCAATTATTTTTGTCTGGATATAGTGTAAGCTACTAGAAGAAGAATAGTCTACCCATTACCCTTCACCAATCCCAACTATTTCCTCATACTCAAGTTAATCATTTCCAACCTAGCCTTGATTTCATATTTTTTTTTTCAAAGAACATTTAGTAACATGAAAATAAGACTACCAAATACATTTTTTTTCTAAATGCTTGACATCAAGAAAATGTCTCACATACAAACAATTCCAGTATAGAAATTCATATAAAATTGATATTTTCTTCCAACCTGATTTGATAAGGTTTTTTTAAAATGGTTTACCAAAAATAGTGTCAATATATTTTACTTTATAAAAAAGTTGATCACATGTTACTGGAGATGGTGTTGTGCATTTAGTTCAATTGATATACAATAGTCTCTTAGCATAACTATTTAACTTCTAAAACAACTTCATACAATCACAAAGGTTATCTTTAATTTCCATTTTCATTTATTCCATTTGATATCCATAATCATTTTCACTAGTATTCATATAAAATGATCCATATACCATAATATCATCCCAATTAGTGTGCACATTTAGTTTTTTCCCATGTTTAGTCTATCATTTATAGCTCTGATCTATTCTGTGACAAATCAAATTTTATTCCAACTCTTACAGACTAATTTTTTTAATAACAATAATGGAAACATTGATAAAATATTTTGAGAAGGGTCGTATGCATGATCCTTTGAAATATTGATGAAATCATTAAATTCATATTTATACTATTTTTTCAAATGATTATTGTTCATCCATTTTTGATTCATATCAACCCTTTTGAGTTCATAAATATTAATTTTTTACAATAAATAAATAAATACACATAATATATTCATCATCAAAGGTGAAAATTATAGATAATTTTATTAAGGGAAACCCAACATTTGATTATTTCAAATAAATCACTATTATTTGTAGAAAATTGGTAATTGAATTTAAGAAATGAATTAATCTATTATGGTTTGTGTTATCCTTTGAATTTATTCTTAGGTGAATTTTATTGAAAACTTTTATCTACATCATCTTATCTCTCAAACATCTATCACTTAATTTTGTTATTTGACACACATCCTCTATATCTTGTGATTATGAACCTATGTTGCTGGAAATATTCAATAGAGTAGTCATCTATGGGATAACTAATGCTCAGAGTAGTATAAGCATTATAAAAGAGTAAGGGGATGAGTCTCAATGAAAATTTACAATAACAATTATTCGGGAGATGATGTTGATGAGGATGATAGTTTCTCTATATTATACTCTCTAAAAGGGGTAATACCACCCATTTGGTGGAATTACACCATTGTAACTAATTATTAACTTGTGGACTTCTAAAGGTGAGATTTGGGGGGAATAAAAATTCTTTTCTGTGATTCAAGGGGTCTTGTTAGGACATTTCATGAAATATGAATCTTTAGGGGGGATCTATTAATTCAATATTTATAAGAGAAATCCCACTTTTAATACATTGAATCCTCTAACCAAGACTATTCCTAACTCTATTTAAATTGGTCACTATTTTTTTCTTAAATCCCCTAAAAATAAAAATATAATATAGGCAATTAATGAGTAATAAGAAAGAAAATATGATAAAAAAGAATAATAAAATCTCATTCAATCGACTAGAAGATATAAAAATACATTGATAAAATATTTTAATAAATAAAGAGTTATTTCATATTCATGGATGGTAATCACAGATTCGTAGGGGTGGAACCAATACCTGTAGACCTAAAATGATGTATACCTAAAAATAAATTCTAATAATCATTCCAACATATATATAATTTGATAAACTCCATTCTATTTTTTGGAACAATTGATGTAACAACCTAAGGAATTATTACTCAATCACTGATATCCCTATCTACTTTCAACAAAATAGCCCCAATAAACATTTTTGACCATAGTGATATGTTGATGGTAAATAAATAATGATGATAAAAAAATTCAAATAGATATCACTAAAAAAACAATCAATGAGTGAGGTGGAGGAGGTGGAAAAAAGATACGTTCGACTAATGTTTTGAATCATTAGAGAGAAAGTATAGATATAAAAAACTAGGAAAACATTCAAACCTTGGATTAATTCAACCCTTGAATCATTTAAGCCTTGGATTTGACCTTGGAATTATTTTATCCTTGTTTTTTACTTCGTTTGACCAAGAAGGGGTGCTGATAGAGGGTTACTTACATAGAAATCTTCATATATCATGATGAGATCGTGATTGGTTAGGGTTTTTTAAATAGATATGCACACATTTCTCAGTGACTCCAAAAAAACACCGATAAAGATCCATTTTATCAGTTCTAAATTAATTATCACTGATAAAAGGAATCTTTGTAAGGGTTCTTTAGTGATGATAAAGACAGAACTTTATTTATGATAAAAAAACACTGATAAAGATTCCTTTTATTAGCGATTATTACTTAAGCACTAATAAAGGATTTATAATTTTAATTATAAATTTTTTAAATATAATTATATATTTATATTTATATTTATATTTAAGAAATATATATTAATATAAATATAGTAAATATATTTTTTATTTAAATATATATTTTTTTATAATTTTTTAATTATTTAAATATATAATTATTTATTTATAATTATTTGAAAACTTTTTAAAAAATAATATTTATATCATTATATATGTTTATATCATTTTTAAAAAAATAATATTATTTTTGGAGTTTGGGGATTATCTGAGTGATAAAGGATCCCCATATTCCTACATCAGACTCGGATTCAAATCCGAGTGGGAGCGAATTTCCATTGGAAAATTGTGATGTGGGCATGATGCAGGAAAGCAGTGATGCAGACATGACATATGCAGGAGGTGATGCAAGCAAGACACAGGCCGGATGACACATGTAGTATGATGTAGGCAAGATGATACACTAGGCCTTCAAGCCATTTTTTGGACCTTTGGGTCATATATTGCGCAGCATGCCCACTAGGCCTTCAACCCATGTACTGAATTAATAAGGTTGGATGGGTGGGTTATCCTTGCGGGGGGGGGGGGGGGGCTATAGCCTGCCTTTTTGGCCTGAGTGTGTGATTCGTATCATACTTGGCTCTACAAGGCTGTCAATTCTTGTTAATGGTGCTCTGAGAGGGTTTTTCTCTCACACCAGGGGAGTACGGCAAGGTGACCCCCTTTCTGGAATTATTTTTTCCATCACAGAGTATTACCTTAGTAGATACATTAGTGATCTCTCTAAAATAGGTCTCTACAAGAAGATTAGGGCTGGTGTGCGTGGCCATGCCCCGTCACACCAATTGTATGCAGATGACATATTATTACTTAGACAAGCATCAATAAGAACTATATCCTCTATTAAATTCCTTTTCAATCACTATAAGGAGATGGCTGGCCAGGCCATTAGTTGGGATAACTCTTTCATTGTTTTTGGGAATGGAGTCTCGGTTGGGAAAAGGAACAGAATTGTTAGGTATCTTGGGGTGAGGCAGGGATCCCTGTCTTTCTAGTACCTTGGGGTCCCGCTGTTCTAGGGAAAAGAGAAAAAGAAGTACTTGGAGGGGATTTATGCTGGTATTGTTCATCAGATGGCCAACTGGAAAGGGAAGGCTATGTCCTTGGCTGGGAGGGTATGCCCTGTTAACTCAGTGATAACATCGAAGTTTGTCTATCCTTTTCCCTCTATCGATGGCTGAGAGGGCTTCTTAAAGAGCTTCATAGCATGGTTAGGAATTTTATATTGACAGGGTCACCACATGAGAGGAAGTTTATTACATTGTCATGGAAGGAGTGCATCAAGCCTGTGGAGATGGGGTGTCTTGGAATTAAGGACCTTTGTACCTTCAATGATTTCTTGATTTGGAAATTCACTGGGAACCTGATTTTTCATGATGACGATGATGACTTTCTGTCGAACAGATTCACAAAAAGGCTTCTCAATAGTTACAACTATTATCTTTCCTTATCGGTTTGGGCTTCCCTAAAGTATGCATATATGAGGATTATGCAAGATACCAAATGGTTGGTTTGTAGAGACTCCATACTAAACTGTTGGAACACAAAGTGGCTCACACAACCCCTTTATGATCTCAATGTTACACCTGAGGCCACCCATTTGTCTTTCTCAGGTTTTCTCTCCCAGATGCACTCTACTGATTTTACTATTCCTATACAGGTGGAAAATGAAATCAATCAGTATGCTTTCAGGGATCAGGACACCTTGATCTAGACACATAAAAAAGATGGGTAGTTTAATAGTAGGGACTTCTACAAGAATCTTTGTGGGGGTCATACTCCCCCACCTTCTTGGCTCATGCAATTTAGATCTTGCTTCATTCGACCTTCCAGATTCTTTCTCATTTAGAGAATCTGGAAAAATCGACTCCCCACAGCAGATCACCTGAAGAGGGCTAGTTTTCAGCTGGCCTCTAGGTGTTCCCTTTCCAAGTTTGATGAGGACTCGATGCGGCATATTTTTACAGAATACAGTCTGGCAAAGAATCTATGAGACTATGTTGGCTCCTTGTCTGTGATGGTGTTTGACACCTCCAGGACAATTCTGGATCTACTTCTTGGCCTACCACATGGCTGCTGTAGCGCCCAAGTTTATAACCTCATGTTGGATGCTATTGCTGCTGTTATTGCAGCCATATGGGAAGCCCGAAATGCATCACTTTTAAGTGGTACATACTCAACAGTTCAACAAGGCATATTGGTTGTACACAGGGAGGTTTCTACTACTTCGACTATACAAGATGGCGCTATGTTTAATACTATTTCTGATATATAAATTTTGCGAACTCTTGGTGTTACAGGTCGATCACGCAGGCCCCGGATGCTGAAATATATTTCATGGATACCACCCATTGTGCCCTTTCTCAAGGTCAATGTTGATGGGGCTGCGATGGGCACACCAGGTCTGTCTGGTTGTGGTGGCATGTTCTTTACTTATCGTGGGTTTGTGAAGGGATGCTTCTACAATTCCATTGGAAGTGGAACTACCTTTGAAGCTGAATTATGGGCACTGATTTATGCTATCAGGAAAACTGTCCAGTTTAACTGGAATTTTATATGGATTGAATCTGATTTGTAGACTGCAGTTCATGCTTTGAGAACCAAGATGTGCTAGGTTCCTTGGTGTATGTTACCTCAACGGGTGGACTGCCTCAACAAGATCGCCCACATGCAGGTGGATGTTTCGCATGTCTATCGGTAGGCTAATCAGGTGGCAGATGCATTGGAAAAGTGGGCACTCAGTGATAACGGAGGGACGTGGTCTTTCACGGATCCTGATTATTGTGCCCCAATGGTGGATGCAGATAGATGTGGTGTGATGCGCACTCATTTTTTCAATAACCCCTTGTACGCTTGACTGGTTTCCCTTATTTTTATTTTAATCTTATTGTGGCCGGCTTCCACCAGTTCCTGATATTTCTGGTATAATAAATATATAAAGATATAAATATAGTAAATATATTAATTATTTAAATAAATTTGTTATAAATATTATAATTTATTAAATATATATAATTATTTATTTAAAATTATATAAATTATTTTTAAAAAAATAATATTTACTTATTTATATTTATGAATATATAATTGTATAGATATAGTATATATACATTTATAAATATATTCATTTATAAATAATTTTTTACAAATATATTTTTAAAATTTTTAATTGATATTTAATCTTAAGTGAATGCATATTAAAAATGAGTGAAATTGCTTAATTAAAAATGAGTACACTTAAATAATATTGAAAAATTGATAAGTTTAATTAATTGAATGTAAATTATTAAAAAAATGGATATATATTGAAATAAAGATGAATACATATTGATAATATTAAAATATTATAAATAAATATATGTAAATTAAATAATAGAAATTGATTAAATTCATAAAAAGTAGAAAATAAAACTTATTAAAAATGAATTAATACCTAACTGTAATGAAATGAAAAATGAAAAAAAAAATAAAATTTACTATGATAAAAGACATGATATATTAAATGTATCATGTTATAATAAAATTTTAACATGAGTACTAAAATTTAATTGAATAACATAAATATTAGGCATATGTGTTTCTATATAAGATTTCATTAATTCTATGAATATTTGTGTGTGTCAATTGTATATAAAAATAAATTAATTACGTAAATGTGAAATCAATATAACACACATTTGATCTATGTTATATTGAAAAAAAATTAATTATATGTATATTACTTAATGCAGTTAGTCAGTATTTTTATTTCCTATTAATTTTTAATTATAAATCATTATTCATTAAATATATGACTTTTTAATTTAAAGAATAAATATTTTGAATTATAATAATCATATTTATATTTATTTATATTTGTTTATAAATTTAATTTATAATATTTATTAACATTATCAATAATTATTTAATAAATAAAATGTTAATTCATTTTTATCAATAAAGATTTAATTTTAAAAACTTTTTAATATTTTTTATAAACTTGTTTTTTATTTTTTATTGATTTAATTATTTCATTTTATTGGGACCCTTATCATATCTCATAAAGGATCCCTTTATGATCACTCATAATAAAGCATTGATATAGGGGACCCTTTATTAGTGTTAAAATTAATGGACTGATAAGGGTACCCTTTATAAACACTAAAAATAAAGCATTAATAAAGGGAACCTTTATCAGTGCTAAAAAAGTGCTAATAAAGGGTACCATTTATCAATTCTATAAAAAGTGATGATAAAGGGTACCTTTTATTATCACTTGTTTTAGTGAAAATTTAAGTGCCCTTAATTTTCGCTTTTTCCTAGTGTTAATAAAGACTAGTGTCGTTAAAGGCCTATTATGTAGTAATTCTACTAGAAAGTGCCTCATACAGTGACATCTATATAGTTTCCTGATAATTATTGTTCTAATAAAACTTTACAAAAGCTAGGGGATTCTCCCAAGACCCACCAAATTCTAGGAAACACACTAGAAGAATATCCTCCGGCACCAGAATAGTATGATCTGACTTCCCATATATATGTGGTTGGAAATCCATACTCTGTAAAACTTGTTTACCAAGTTCCTTTTGCAGGACCTACCAAAAGCAGGTAGTAAAGAACAAGTGACGATCTGAAACAATACTCTGTGACACCCCATGCATATGAACTATCTCCCGAATGTACAAATCTCCCATCTGATCCACTGAAAAAGTCTCTCATACTATTAAAAAATGCACTAACTTTTTCAACTGGTCCATAATCACCCAAATAGCATAATTCTTCTGAGTCTTCCTTTGGATACCCACCATGAGATCTGTAGTAAATTCATCCTACTTCCATTTCTGAATGGGAAATGTATATAGTAAACCTCCTTGTCGTCAATGACCAGTCTTCACCTATTCAAGGGTGTATCATCATGTCAGTAGCCCTGCTATCTCATTTTTTATGCAAGACCACCAAAACAATCATCATACAACATGGTACATTTTGGTCAGACCAAGATGAATCACCCACTTTAAGACATGAAATTTATTCATTAGCACGTCTAACATACTCTTAGGAACAAAAACCTGATTCTTGACATTGATGATCTCATCCTTATATAAGTTCCAATAAGAAGGTTACTTCCTATCTTCAAGGATTTACCTTATGGACAAACATTCTGGATCCTCATATTGCCTATCCCTGATCTGGGTTAATAGTGTAGACTCCATCGAAAATGATATGATATTCATCTTCTCCTGATCTCTATGAACTAAAACATGCATATCATCCAGTAAATTCATCATCTTCCACTGAACACTAGACTCATGAACAACCTATGTATGAGTTTTCTCACTTAATTCATTGGTAACAAAGTTTCCCTTTTGGAGCGTCCATGATAGCTCAAAATCAAATGACTGTTATATTAGTGGGTAGACTAGAACCAATAATAAAGTACTTTTAGATTACCATATCATTTGTACAATTAGGTATACATGATATATACTTACCATTATTGTGTAGATATTTCTATATCCACTAATTAATGGTAATGACCATATCATATAAAAAGGTTATAGTAGATCCTAGACAATAATGAGCCATTTGAGATACTATGACATTAATATCAAACAAAGTTCATATGGTTTATATTTATCATACTGACTTAACACAGTTGATGTTTTACTATCAGGTGTTGGGTGATCAAAATCATTGAGACTTCTTCTTATGAAGTTCACACTTGGTGATATCTAAAAGTGATATCA
Source organism: Viscum album (assembly GCA_963277665.1). Lineage (NCBI taxonomy): Eukaryota > Viridiplantae > Streptophyta > Magnoliopsida > Santalales > Viscaceae > Viscum > Viscum album. The sequence continues at coordinate 501,325,038 of OY728140.1, forward strand.
TGACGATAGACCTGCCAATAGGAACACCACTTTTTTTAGGTGTTATTAGTTGTTCGTATCTACAGACATGTGTATTGATCTCATAACTTGATATTATTACAATTGTGTTCCATTTTAATGCATACTTTTATGCAAAGTAAAAAAAACCATGACAATGAAATCACAGTGAGGTAGCTTTTTTTTGGTGCGTCATTGGTGGTATGACAATGGTTGAATGGATAATAAAGGATTTGTCACTTCCTAGTTGTTAAAGTAATATATCTCAGGCCTCGTTGATAAGGATGTAATTACCATTGTAATTCCTCATCATACATTATTATATATCTAAATAAGAAGAGATTATATTACATAGGTCGTGTCCGTAGGTTGGTTGTCATTGCTGTGACTATCCTTATCTCTTTATGGGACTTGATGGGTTTCTACAATCGGCTCTTGGTCTATGAATAACATTCAATCATATCGAGATAAGTTCTAAGAAGGTCACACACAATAGCGTATTCAAGAATCCTCCATATTCAGTTGAATAGGTAAATTGGACATAGTGGGCCCCACCATAGGGCCCGAGTGTTGTCCAAGTTATTTATCACTAATAAATAAATAAAATCATATTATTTATGTTAGTAATAATTATTTTGAATTTATTTAATGTATTTACATGTTAAGTAAATAGGGAGAATAACATTAATCAAACAAATATTATTATAATATTCCAGATTTGTTTAATATTAATTGGGAATTATGAGTTAAGTTAATGAATCATGTTTATCATGTAATATATTTTATATATTGTAGTCATGTGATAAAATAATAAATATTATTTTTCTTGTAGTTAATTTCTTTATAATTATTTATTTATTGGACTTTAAATAAATTGGGGTTGGGGAACCCTAAAGGGTATTTTGAACATCCACTATAAAGAGTGAGAGGCTCTCATACAACATACTATTCATTGAGATATTTACATAGCCTCTATCTCTACTACCACTTCATAGAGAGAGAATATATTGATTCAGGTGATCCGATTGAGTTCTCCCTCACACATCGAAGGCACGTCGATGTGGTGATTGTTGGGGCGCCGAAGGCATCATTGGATATCCTTGCTAGTACCTAGAGTTCAACGATCGATGCTCCAAAAAAAATTGAAGCACTTTTGGATGATCTAGAGGGAAACTTCTTGGGATTCTTCAAATAGTGATCACCAATGACAAGTAGGTGTTGAGCATGGATTCATATATGAAAAAGGTATTTTTTTAGTTTATGTTTTTGTGCTCTTTTTAATTTAAGTGAGATTTTCGAACCATAACGGGGACCAGATCACTGAAGACGACAGGTATCATCATCCCAAAAATGAAAAACTTTAATATCCTTAACCCATTGACTTTCATAGAGACCCTTATACCTTTAATTGGTATCAAAATGAACACATAAATTATCTGATCCAAAGAAAAATTAATTTTCATTTAATTTAAGCAGTGGATATAATTTAAGTCCCAATAGATCTAATCGCAATTTGATGTGCTCATATGGACATGTATTGGCCATAAAAAATGTATGGATAATGAACGGTTTGATTTTTTGTATTAAAATTGATTCAGATAAAATGTGTTTCAAAGGAAATTAAAATTGATGAACATTTGTATTAAAATTTTCAGTTAAAATTTCTTGACCGAACACCAGTTGGATTCCAATTTTCCAAACAAATTTTTTTGTCTGGATTTTATTCCACCATTTTATAGAAATTATAGTATTATAATTAAATAATTATAATAATATTATAGTAATTATACTTTATTTATTATTTTAATATTTAAAATTATTTTATTAAATGGATATTTCTATAGAATGTGGAAAAATGTGTGTAGAAAAATCCACAAAAAAATAAAAAATAAATTTGGTGGCTTGAATCCAAATGGAGTCATTCAATAAATAAAAACAACTCTTCTTTATACATAAAAAATAATGGAATTTAAAAAAAATTGTGGCTAAATGAGCCTCTATGGACCCTGCCTTCAGCTGGCCACCCATCGGGAACCCTAAAGTGGCCCCCTCTCCCTACTAGGTCTGGAAGATCCCGGGTGGCCGAGCCCCACTCCCCTACTCCTGCCACCCTCCATCAGTGTGTACCGGTAACCCGCAGCTTACCTTCCACCTCTGAGGGAGCCACTACGGGTTGCCTTTACCTTGATCAAGATGACCCTACTTAGTGTGCCTTCTACCACCATCCAATAGTGGCTATATCCAAGATCTCCAGTGCCTTTCAGCACCCTTCTCCTACTCAGAGATAGTCACCTCAGTGTCTCTAGGGTATCCTCTTCCAAATCCAAAGGGTGTTCCTCCTTAGAGTGGCCTCTGTCTGCTCACCACCAGATCCAGCCAAAGCTTATCACTGGATCTCGTATGACCTACAGGACATTATGCCGGCTAGGCCAAGCTCACCTACTAGGAATCTCACTAGCCAATGTGCCCTAGTCAACAAAAAATATATCATATACTATCCCTTCTTTGTTGATATGTATTGTGTTGTAGGATGAAATCTCTATCAGATAACCATGGTTGCTGCCCTCGATCATTCCCCGGGTTGGCTCGTCCCCACCTCAAAACGTTGCAGACCACCACTACAGGAAAAATCTCCCTAGTCTTGGCCAGTGCACCACCAATCACTGTTTACCCTATGAAGTACCCTTCTAATGCGTTCTATCGAACCCGATTCTCCCAAAAAAATATCTGGGCCAGTCTTCCCAACTAGGTACAGGTTTGAGTGAATATTTCTGGCCTAGAATAACCCTGCATGGAATTTTCACGACTTTGAATGAGCCTTCATGGGTTCAACCCAAGCCTCATAACCCCTTTTCCAAGTTTCGAGGTTCAGGTTAATTTAAATTGTATAACTAATTAATTTAATTTTAGAATTAAATTAAATTAAATTAAATATTAATTTATATTTTTAAAAATATAATTTCAATACACAGGAAAAATATTAATTACTTTTAGAGTGAAATTAAATTAATTAATTTAATTTAATTTTTGTTATTAAAATAAAATTAATTAAGGGACCAAGTTCGAATTAAATAAATTAGTTGAATCTTTTAATTTTTTTATTTATTTAATACCCCTTGTACTTTAATTTATTGCAATTTATTTGTTATCATACTTAAATTTTACCCACTTAATATTCTTAAACACCCACCTATGTATGTCTGTATTTAATTATTTATATAACTATTTATCTAACTATGTGCGATGATTTTAATTAATTAAGATGGTCTGTTGATCATATTTTATTTTTCGGTGAAAATTTATAAGGTTCTATGTGACCAATTTATCTAATGTACATTGCACACCTATTCCCCCCCACATATGCATGGGTATTTATTTACATTGGATGAAGATGATGTACGACATGGACCCCTCCAAGATGAAGTGGTACACCAAACAAGACGTGGACCCCTCGAAGATGAGGAAATCCACAATGATGAGGATGGTGTAAGATGTAGACAACACAAAATCCATGTGATGTCAAGATGAGCTGTGGATACTCTAGAAATGGGATGAGTTGCATTGTGAGTCAAGCCATGACTCACGTATCATACCCCTTGGTCATTATTGATCCATTATGCTTCAAGGGATCAATAATTTTTAGAGGTTCAAGACCAGTTGGTTTGTTAATTTCATTTATACATTTATTTATTATTTTATGCATTTTATATCTGTGGGAAAATACCTAAAATAATAAATTGTAAAATGAAAAAAAGCATCGAATGTTTTTTCTATTAATGTTTAGTTGTGAGTGTGAAAATATAGATGAACAAGATTAGTATAAATGGATTATATTCTTCTAGAGAAAAACACAAAAAATCCTCAATGAAATATTTAGTCACAAATGACTTCAATCATATGAATTTGAACACAACTAGGTGTTTGGGGTGCTCAGTCATCCATAGTTGAGGGTACCTCTTACTACTAGGGAGTTATTATGAGAAGTATGGGTTTAATTAATTAAATTGGTATTAAGTATTAAACATAGCTAACTTTCTATCACTTTAGATTCAATCATTTAGAAAATCATGGTTATGTTTTTAGAATCAGAGACTTCACTCAACAGATCAATGAGTCACGAGTTAATGCTTTTTTTCAGTCAAAAGCTTACATTGAACTCTATGAATAGTGGTGTAGTGGTATCTTATAGACTATTAGGGGAAGTTTAAGGATCATTTCACTAGAATACTCAAGCGACGGAGTATTCTGATTCAACATTAGATAATTCCTAGAATTATATAAAATAGTGGGTGATATTTAATGATTTAATTAATTAATCAATAATATCTAAATCATTAATGAAGTTAAATGTAATATCTTCTAGATTTTAGTTTTGTAGAAAATATTGAGTCAATAAGGTTTCCTTATTACTTTTCCATTCCTCTATGTTTAGAAAATCACAAACACTTTATCTTAAGGAAAATTATTTTTCCCTATAGATTATTATCTTAAGGAAAATTTCCCTTCTCTAAAGAAATTTTTATCCTTACTTTCTTTTCATTCTCTCATTTTATAATCTCTCTAAATCAAACTAATTTTATTTCTAAGTCAAAAAATTTTATTTGTATCTAAAACATCGGAATGGTATAATTCCTTGGGTATAGAGTGTTCTATTTTCAGACTCTGAATTCTCTAAATTTCATATTCTGAATTCTCTGAAATTCAGATTCTGAATTCTTTGAATTTTAGACTATGAATTCTCTGAAATTCAGATCTTGAATTCTCTGAAATTCAGACTCTGAATTTATTAGAATTCAGACTCTGAATTTCTCAGAATTTAAACTCCGAATTCCTCAAAATTCAGACTCTGAATTCCTCAGAATTCAGACTCCAAATTCCTTAGAATTCCAAACTCTGAATTCCTCAGAATTCAGACTCTGGAATCTATATAAATTAGATTCTGAATTCTTTATAAAACAGAATCCAAATATCCATGTTCTCTAGAATCTGTTTTTTATATGATTAGATTCTGATATCTATTTTTCATTAGACTTTGAATTCTATTCGACTCCGGATTTAATATTTGGTTAAGATACTTCATGTTCCTTACACATGTTATGAAACGTTGTCATAAAATTTGTTTCTAACTAATTATTGGTTGAGTGACACGTATACAAGTCCCTCTGAGATTCAAAGAATAATATGACTTTTGGAGGAGGGAGCCGACTATTGGAGTTTTGCCTATAAATAAGATCTCATTAGAACGATCTCAATAATCATTCCATCAATCTAGAGATTACATATTGTAACATGATTTATAGAGAAATACTCTCATGCTTTGTGCATTCTAAACACCTTATTCAGCTAGCTTCATGTGACTCTGATTATTACTAAGTAAATCGAGGGATTCCAAGGATAAAAAGATAGAGGTGTTGACTGCCTTAAATTTTGAGGACTTATAGGGATAGGAAGACAGAGGTGTCGAATTCCCTAAAGATCGAGGGATTGCGGGGATTGCAATAAAGATACTGATATTCCTATCTAGGTCTTACCCTGGTGTCGGTAAAATAGAATTTATTGAAAGTATAAACCAAGGGACCTTTATCAAATGTTGTTGGATACCCTACTCTTTGGGATAAAATATTTTCTACTTGTTACTTGTTTTGTTTCATGTTTTATTTCTGCTATATTTTGATAAAGTAATAGAGTATAACTTTCTTATACTTTCTTATACTTTTATTTACATAGATAAATAATATTCTATATGCTTTAAGGTAGAATCTTTTCCTATATAAACTTTTCTTAAGTTTAATTTCCGGAATAATATTTCTGGAACCTAAGAAATTTTGTCTCATAGAACTATTTTATGGTTTGTGAATTTACCTTGTTTAACTTTGTTAAATGTAGTTTTCATTAAAGTTAAAAATGAAATTTTTTAAACTTACAATTCACCACCTCTTGCAATTGAGCATATTCAAATACTATTTCTATTATAAAAAAAGTCAAGTGATACCACAAATACACTCTGATAAATATTGGACAATGTAAATACACAAACCATCATGAATTTCCAAGTGAAGTACATGCACTTTTTTATAATACTACGATATAAAAAATTCAAGGTACTCATGTCCCCAAACCTGTTAAACTGCCACAGGAAGAGAGGGTGTAAAATTGATTACAGGTGACTCATATAAGTTGAATATGATGGTTATATCCAAATTCTATCATCAATGTTCGATAATAGTTGTGGTTACAAAATTGGTACATGGATTATTACACATGTTATCTCATATCTAACATGAATATGAGGAGAAATTGAAGTGAGATATGAATGGATGATACTATACTAGTTCTGTAAAAATATGAAAGGTAGATGATGAACTTTCATTACATCTCATTCTCGCATATTCTTCAACAAATCACTCTAGTTTCATTTAAGATTATAAAATAAACATGATAGAGTAACGGATTCATTACCTTAAAGGTAGTATTTCACAAGTAAATAAGAATTTTATAGATATGATAAATAAGTTGAAAAGAAAGGTGAAAAGAACAATAGAATGTGTAACTTCAGTGTCAAATGTCCAATGTACTTCAATGAAATGAGGTTCGCTATTAAGTAAGAGGATATTTTCTTCACATATCATGAAATAAGTCTATGAAAATTTAAACGCATCAAACATAATTTAATAAGAAATTAATCACTTCTTATTCAGTATATATTCATAAATTAATGTTTCTAACATACTTCTTGGGTATAAAATAAAATATTCCAATCACATATGTATATTTGAATATAGTAACCAAGTAAGTGTAGAAAATTTTAAATAAGTAGGGTGTATTCTCCAAGTGGATGAGAAAGTGTGTTTCCTAAGTCATCAGTGACAAACACATAACTACTAATTTCCAAGTTGATTATTTAAGTCAAAATATTTTTGAGAATAACAAAAACATTTATTCCATGTGTCAATTGGACATAAAGAGACTTTATTCCATGTTTAGGAATGAAATTTTTCTATGGTGTCTCTTACTCCACTAATAATTTAGTTATACTTGAAACATACACAATATCTGATGACTATAATATGTAAGACTTATTCTCTTTGTTGTGGAAAGATAAATATTTTTCAAGTAAAACTGAATATTGACATAAATTATATACCCAATTTGGTATTTTGACTTAGTAGAGATAACAAAATTTGGTATTATTGATATATTTAGTTTGGAAAAAGAGGCCTTTAGAAATAATGACATGCCTCTAATCTTTTGGAATTAGTTTGAATAGAGAGTGTGAACTATTCAAAGGGAAATCTAGTGGTAAAGTTACTTCATAATATTATTTTATGTAATTAAGAAATGTGATAGTGAATTATATTAATGGGTAGAAGATACTATATACTCTAGGTCATCATGTTGAATGATATCTTGACCAAGAATTCATCAATCATGATAATGTATCATATAGTAATTTCTAAACTCATGTTACCTTATCTATATCATGAAAATTATTTTTATAAGAAGGATCATTGATGATTATAAAACATTAACATTTATTAACAAAATGTAGCATGGAGTAATTCCAAAATGCCCATTTTATACATCCAAGTCATGATGTAAGTTGTATCAATGTTTCCACTTGTATAAATGTCCATTATATTACATAATGTTCTTTTAAAATGACTTAAATATCTCATAACCATATGAAAACTATCATGGAGAATGGATATCATATATTTCAGAGTTTGATGAAAATCCATTATGTCATAAGGACAAGTGTTGAGATGCAAAGAGTTTGTTAGGATATAAACAAACTTGCATCACACAAACCAAATTGTGTATATAAGTAATTATCTAGATGGTTTCATAGGATATTACATAAATCCATAAGATAGAAAAGTGTTAGTAAAGTGATAGGATAAATTCTATATAAGGTTCGCATATCTACTTGAGATGGTGGAAGTAATATTGACATGGGTTTAGTCAATTCTGAATATTCACAAGTAGTTTGCATAGGAAAAAGTTCCACAAGATCATGTGGAAGAGGAATGTTAGAGAGACACTTACAGGGTATGAAGGTTAAACCGTAGAATTGGTTTTATATTCACTACATCAGGTGATAAATTATTCGTTTTGAATAATAATTCTTATAAATTGGAAGTACATAACAATAATCTAAGATGGAGAAGGTCAATTAAAATTCAAAAAATGGATTCCATGTATAAAATTGAAAAGGGGTTTATTATATTGAATATTGTGGTAGGTATTCATGTGAGTTGATACATGGGTGGGACAAGCGAAGTACCAATAAGAATTCATTGATAATATAAAGATAGTATGCTTAAATCCTTTATAATTTTACTTGTCGTAGCTAATTTCTAGCATCATTTAATTATCCAATGGATGTAAAGACCAACTTTCAAGGAAGGTGTCAATATGACATAACAAAAAAGTGATGGTGACATCTAGAAAATCCAATAGGGTTTCAAGTTAAAAAATATTTTTTAGGATTAAATTAAGATAAAATATCATAGTGTATTCATTTGGAATGAATATTTTCGATGTTTATACTAAAGGTTAGTGGGGGAACTATTGTTTTCTAAGTAAAATTTGTTTGAAAACAAAGGGAAAACATATATTGTTCTTATAGATTTCCTAGACGAGAATGAAATAAATACTCTAATTATTGACTTAAATTAGCAACCTATGTTTTAGGGAACATGATATACTAAGGTAGATATAATGGTTTCTTGGATATAGTCAATCGTGTGTACAATGACATGGTATTTAACAATAAAATATGGAACAATTCAAGAGATAATTGTTACCAATGTCACATGGCATAAATCTCCCAAAGAAGTCATGTATGTTACATGGGAGGAGATTAAAGTGGTATGTTGAGTTCCATACTCTTTTTTTATTGATCAATCACGTATTCCATTCTATGTACAAGAAATTATATTACCAACATATACTTAATAGTAAGAAAATATCCGTTATATAAAGGAGAACTTCAAGGGAAGTAGTCAGTACTATCTAATTTTACTTAGGAAAGTACAAAAGAAATGTACCAGTTAAGTGGAAAATATTGGATAACAGATTTGGTAGAACATAATATAGTATTCATTTGTATCTATTTGATCTAGTATTGCAGTTAGGTTAAGTTGTTGAGTGAGAGAAGCTCATAAATTCTAGTGAAATCCAAACCTACAAAAACCTTATATGTTGCAGCTTATGAGGTATCTAAGAGGTGGTTATTAAATGTAATTTTTTGTTATGGTCATTGGAATCACACTTACCAAGTAATATTTTGTCACTATGATAATTATGTTAGTGGTACTAACCAAGATATCACTTTTTGATAGTGGAAAAAGGGGACATACTCAGGTATTCCATATCTTAAAGAGTTTTAATCAATGAGGTGAGGTTTTATATAATAGAATATACATGTGTCAGAAATATGGTAGAACCAGAAACTAAATATGCGGCTCAGAAGAAACATGGTCTCTACGATGTGAGAACAATCAAGGTTTGTTAGAAAGTTGGCTCTAGTAAATGTGGGAGTGTTGTAATAGTGGGTGTTCCAGAACCAGCTATACAGAACTTTTAGATTACCATAACATATATACAATTAGGTATACATGATGTATTAATACCATTATAGTTTAGATATTTCTTCTTCTACTGTTTAATGGTAATATCCATATATTAAATATCATATCAAAAGGTTATAACAGATCACAAGATATAATGAGAACCTTAAGAAACTATGATATTAATCTTAAACAAAGGTCATATAATAGATATACATCATAGTGACTAGTCATATATGATTTATGACTATTAGGTGTTGGTGGCTCATAAGCATTGAGACTTCTTCTCATGAAGTTCACACTTGAGGATCTCTAGTCATGAGATAATGAGGAAAGACCCAACAATAGGATCACACATGTTTTAGGTGTCATTGGTTTTTCCTATCTATTAACAAGTTTATTAGTATCTTAACATGAGATTATTACCAATGTGTTCCATTTGATCATGTAATTTGATGAAAGGAAAAAAATGTGATATTGAAATCATGGTGAGGTATGTTTTTTTGGGTGTGCCATTGGTGGTATGACATTGGTTTAATGGTCAGGAAAGGTTTTTTCACTTTCAGGTTTTGGAATTAATATATATTGTGCCTTTTATATCAGGATGGTAGTATGTTAATAAGTCCCTTTCCCAAAAAGTCAATGGTAAATCTCACCAGTCTTATCAATAAATAATAAAGCATACAAGGGATATGACACAAGTGTACATATTACTTTATGAGATATCTAAAGATAAATAGATTATATTATACATGAAGTTTCCAAAGGATTTTTTCTATTGATATGACTATCTTTATCTATTTAAGGGCCTTAATGGGTTACTAGACTCTTCTCTTGGTCGGTTAATATCATTAAATACTCTCGAGAAAAGGGCCTAGAGGGTTATACACAATAGCGTACTCAAGAATCCTCCCAATCAGGTTGAATATGTAAATTGGACAAGGTGGTCCCCACCATGGGGTGTGAGTGTTGTCCAAGTTATCAATCCCCAATAAATAAATAAATTCATATTATTCATATTCTGAATGATTGGGCTGAATTTATTTAAATTATTTATATGTTTTGTAAATATGAAGAATTATATTAATCGAACAAATTTTATTTTAATATTCCTGGTTCGTTTAATATTAAGTGGGAATTATGAATCGAGTTAATGACAGAGGTTTTTCATGTAATATACTTTATATATATTATATCTATGTAAAAAATAATAAATAATATTTATTTCATAGTTTAGTTCTTCATAATTGTTTATTTAGTGGACGTTAAATGAATTGGAACTGAGGAACCCTATCGGGTATTTTGAACATCTACTATAAGTAGTGAGGGAGGCTCTCCCACAAAGTAATATTCATTGTGAGATTTATAGAGCCTCTCTCTCTTTTCCTTCTTCCTAGATAGTGAAGATCTCAAACTAGGTGATTGGATTGAGTTCTCCCTTACACATTGAAGGCACATCGATTCGGTGATTTTCAAGGCATCAAAACCATCACCAAATCTCCATTTAAGCACTTGGAGTTCGATGATCAACAATCTGACGAATTTTTTAAGCACATGTGTATGATCCAAAGGGTTCCTTCTTTCGATACTTTAAGAATCAATCACTAATGACAAAAATATGTTGAGAGCCGCTTCAGATCTAAAGAATGTGTGTTTTCAGTTAACATTTTTGTATTTTATTTGATTTAAATGAGATTCTTGGACCATACCAGGGCTCCAATCATCAGATAGGACAAGTCTCATCATCCGAACAATGAAAAATTTTAAAATACTTGGCCCACCAACTTATGTTGTGACCCTCATACCTTCAATTACTGCATATACTCAACCCACCTCCACTTCTATAGATTCAAATCTCATTGGTAAAAGATATATTTTAAGAAATTATGATCTTTATACACAATAAAATTATCACCAAACAATTAATGTTGCTATCACTTCAAAGAATAAATCACTACAACTAATTCAAGGTCATGTATAGGGTAATTCCATTCATTTGGACTCAACTATCAAGACCCATACGCTACAAACAGATCTCCCTACATCAACACTTCACCAAGACCTATCCCAAAATCCTTAGAATACATTGTATAGTCACCACTTGGCTTTGGTATGATCAATATTGGTGATGTTTTCAATCGATTCTTCAGCTCTAAGAAAAAATTATCACATTATTTTGACCATTAAAACGTTATTCCATTCTTATTCAAGCCCAAAAGTGGTGTTTCCTATTGGGAAAAGTCTTTGGGGAACCACTAATAATATCTATCTAATCCCATAAAGCTAAAAATAAGAAAATGTTTACTGTGATGCTTCCAAGAAATCACTACCTGAACCTTCTTGGGGTCCATTGACAGACCTCACTACCACATGAAGTGACATAAGAATTACACCTAATCGATCCAAAATTGACACTTAAAATATCATGTATTATAGTTGATTCTCTCTCAGTACACTAAATATGATGTCAATATATTGGGCATGTTCATCATTAGTCTTAGAGTACACCAAGATTTCATACACAAACACTACAAAAACAATCTATAGATATGGATGGAATATTTGGTTCATCAAGGACATAAAAAATAATGGTGCATTTATTATCCTAAACGACATCAAAATGAACTCACAAAGGCCATATCTTCTCCTAAAAGGTTTCTTTGGTGTATCAGATGGTCGAAATATCAAATGATGATACCCTGATCTCAATTATATCATGGAAAAGACCCCCAACTAGTCAAATAGATCATTGATACTTGGAATATAATACTGATTCTTCATAGTCATATAGTTAAATTTCTGGTAATCAACACATAAACACAGAGTCCCATATACCTTTTTAGAAAACAAAACTAGATAAACCGTAGGTGATGTACTCGGATGGATAAACCCCTTATCCATTAGCACTTATATTTGAGTCTTAAGCCCTTGAAGCACTATTGGTTCCATTATGTATGGTGGAATTGAAATAGGATCATCCCCAAGAATTATCCCCATTGTAAATTCCACATCTCTCATAGGTGGTAACCTTGATAGCTCTTCAGGAAATAAATCCTAAAACTATTCCACTATGGGTGGAAATACATCCTTCTCTAAACCTATGTCATCCAAAAAATAGAATTTCAACCTATGAAATGATCTCCACTAGTTGCTGATGAATTGGCCCTGTATAACCTTCCGTGATATCCCACTCTCCATGATGATTGTAATTGTCACCCCTTTGAGATGTTAAATTCACTCTCCTATGGTAACAATATATGTGGAATTGGTATGATACTAACTAATCTATACCCAAAATTAGGTCAAATTCTAACATGTTATAGATTTAAATATCTTATAGAAAACAATAATCCCCAATATCAGGAGAAAACTCTTTTCATAAAATGATATCTCTATATTATACCCCCAAAGGTGTATCTATCTTCATAACCAAACTCACAAACTCTAACACCAAGATCAAACCATTCACAAGTTTTGTTGATATAAAATAATGAGAGTCACCAATATCAAATAAGGCAATAGATAGCATAAAAGCTACAAGAACAGTACCTATAATGATCGACATTCCAACCACACTATCCACTAGTGTAGACTCAAAAACATGTAATTGTCTTTATCCTTTTCCCTATGATGTAGTCTGTTTCCCCTGAGATGCACCAATATGTTGATACAAGAACTATTTCCCAGAGGTACCACACCCACTTCCTCTATAGCTACAACCAGTAGATATCTAGATGCTAGATTGATAATGCGTAGAAGATCACATTCCCATAGTATGGTTATGCCTAGCTTCTCTACCACCACCCATCTATTATGGGTTCCTACATAACCTCTATAGATGACCCATCCTTCTATAGGCTCAGAACTCTACTATTGTTTACGGCACTATCTTCAAAAGTGACTCGACCTACTACACCAGTAACATATCACTCGAGCAATGTCCTATGTAAATGATCCCTCTTTCTAGAAACTCTACTTACCAATACCCTGGATAATATTTTCAAAATAAAAATTCATGATATCATAATCCATACCTCATGACCATCCATCATAACCCACATGTCCTCCACTGGAAGCCTCCTTCAAGTTCTCCTCAGAAATGAGAGCCTTATTCACCACTTCTGAAAACTTCCTCAGCCTGAAGATATTCATCTAGGAGATGATTTCACATTTAATAAAACCCAAAAATATCATACCTATGATGGAAGAAAAAACTTAAAATCCATAAAGTTACCATTATAGTCCATAATGGACATTATTTTCGGAGTCAACCTCATGAACTCAGCTGCTCTCTCCTGAATCAACGTCTCAGGGTAAAAGTGCTCTAAGAACTGCTCCTGAGATTCCTTCCATTAAATATTATCCAACTTTCCATCCCTAGTATGGATTTCCAACCATCACATTTCTTGACCACATAACATGTAAGAAGCTAATTTGAATCCCTTCTTAGGAGGAGTCTCCATGTCATCAAGTATAGTTTGTATAGACTCAATCCAGAAATCTGCTACCTCAGATAGACACTCTCTAGTAAATGTATGATGTCATTGCAACTAAAACTCCCATTTCATGTCATATATACTCATCACCACCCTCTCTAGGTCTCTTTCCATAAACAACATTAACCATGAAAATTTATCTCTTAATTTATCTCCAACTTACACACCGGACACTATCGATACCTCAGGTATCATTGATCTAGAACCGTTTCTAGCCATAACCCCTTATCATCCTCTCAACAAGATTTTTCAAGGAGTAATATCTCTATAATTACAAATATAATTATTAAGACACATAACACACATCAACACATTTATAGGGATTCACATAAATTCATCAAAAATCATTCCCCCAAACCCCGCCAAAGGGTTAAAACTGAGGAGATATCCCTTCCCTTAACCATCCTACATCTTGGTCATTGTTAATAAAGGATAAAATCATCCCCATTTTCAAGTCTCATTATACACCCATTTATTCACATATTTCATCATTTTATATTTTTTTACTTCATATTATACACCTTTTTCATTTTAATTACACAAGCCAGGTAAACCATTTCAATTTCAACAACTTACCAAAAACCGAGTTTTACCATGCATTTATAAAATGATGCATGTCATAAAATAATCTTAAGTGACTATAATGATGCATTAATAATCAAGTACACTTTCATTCTGGGTCACGAGTAAAATATTTAAAAATCAAAAAAATAACTATCACATCACACAACAAGTGAATCCCCTAGGTGAAATAACACCCCACTGTAACAACACACATTTATAACATCAATCCCACCATGGGTACATGGGATTTACCCCATACATGTGTTAGCTAATCCCATGCACAAGATCATGATTGAGTAATGAATCTTCCTATTCTCTTATCCACCATTCCTTAATAGTAACTCAAAATAATGGAAAACAAAATTGGGCTCTAATACCATATTGTGACGTCCCAACCCGGGTTCGACACACTAGTTCCCCGATCTGGTCAGTCACATGACCTTTGGAACACTCTCCCATATGCTAGACACTGCTTACTAGTAGTGAGGGTATAATATCGATCATGGGGAGACTATACCCTCCTTTTCATAGTGATAAAAAAGTGAAAATAAATAAACAATAAAATCTAATTATATAACCATAACCAGAATAATACCAATATAACATGATGAATAAAACAAGAAATAAAATATCAAAAACTGAATAGTAGAAATGTCATGCCAATTATGTTTAAAGTGTAAATATGAAAAACCCAAAAGAAATAAATACACAGACAACTCCCAAGTAAGTTCTGAACAATGTATAGTTACCTCAGCCATGATCTATCTCAAATCATCCATCTAAAATGGGGCCTTTTTCCTTGTCCTATCCCAAAAACATGAAGTCTTTTTAGGTACTGACCTGGAACCCTCAATATAGTGTGAGTACAACTTAGTAGTCCACCACCAATTGTGTCTAAAATAATATGTACCAAAAAATTGTATGCATTTGAATAAATAATAAAATACTATCAATAAGGTAAATAGTTTTATATATTCAATTATTCTTTATTTAGCCACAAAAACCCCCGGGTTCCCAAGGACACCCGAACTCTCAATGCATACATTGGCATATTCTATAGTATGAACCATATCAAAATAATCAATTCACAATACATTATAACACATGGGATTTCATTATCTATTTCATTTCAATTTATAACCTGACTAATTGTAAATGTGGTCAAGTGCCAACATTTTGGGTCAATATTTCCATGTCTAAGACCCCATGGGATTTTAATGCATCAAACCTTATCCCACAATCATTTATCAATTTATAACTATGGTATTTTGACATATTAGGTTATATCCCACACACTAATATCAATTTATCACTATGGTATTTTGATGCAGCAGATCATGTCCCACACACGTATATCATACAATCATATGTATCATAATTTTTCATGTATCACTGTATCACATATATCACATTAATAATGGTTAATTAACATTAACCCTATCATCACATTTTACAATCAAAACATCTATTAATTAATTCAACAATTAATTAACCTATTTCAATAAATTTCATAATCACAACAATTCCCATCAATTAATTCAATAATTTATTAATGTAGTTCATCAATGTCATAATCAAAACAACTCCCATTAAATAATATAACAATTAATTATTACACTTAATCAATTATATAATCATAACAATTCTCATTAATTAATTCAATAATAAATTAATCTAATTTTCAATCTCAACATCTCATTAATTAATCCAACAATTAATTAATCCCATTCAAAATCTCATTATCCCATTAGTTAATTCAAAAATTAATTAATACTATTGAAAATATCGATATACCATTAATTAATTCAATTACAATATCAATATATCATTAATTAATTCAAAAATTAATTAACTAAATTCCAGTAATTTTAAAATCATCACATTCCATTAAATAATTAAACAATTAATTAATATAATTTCAAGTTTCCATAAATTAATCAATCAATTAATTTATTCAATTCAAGATTCAATTAACTATAAGGACTCGACCTTATTATATACATAATATTGAATTCAGTCAAGAAAAAACTTCCTTTTACATTGAAGATATTTTCAAGTTTATAACTTTAGAGAATTAGTAAAATACATTCATAACATTACACATTATTACAGAGTGGATACCATAAAAACAGTTTCCATTTTTTAAAAATATAAAACATTAAAAATTAAAACAAGACTCCTTGGAAATTCTTCAAAATTTAACATGGATTAATTCCTTTTCTTACACATCCATTAACCTATGAAAATCATTTAAAAACTTGGGATGAGAACAAAAGCTCAGTAAGGGATGGAAAAGAAGGAAAGATCACATTAGTCCATGAATACTTGTAACATATGAAAGCATTTTCAAAAGAAATTATTGTCACCCATATATACTTACTTTGTGTAACATGAGATTTACACAAGATCCAAAAAAACATGAGAACATAAATATAATAATAAAGGTATCTTGGGGAATTACTAACATAATCTTGTAACCTTTCTTGGATACCTTATAATCTGTAACCCTTACGGCTACCTTACTTTCTGTAATCATCGCAGTTACACTTGGAGTAAGCATATGACTGACCTACAACTTACAAAGTACCTGATGAATTAGAGGGAAATATAGGTCCTACACTTAATCATAAACAATTCCCAAATACTAAAACATAACCATACAACATTAATAATTGCATAAATACATTACTTTTGAATTTTGTAAAACAGGATTTAAAAAGAGGATTGTAAAAGAAAATCCCTTTATAAATATCATACAATTGAATAGAGACTTAATAGAGTGGATGGAGTATGTATATATACTATAAATACACATAATAAAAAATAATATAAACAGAACCCATCAAACAAACAACTTAAATATCACATAAATAATGATATAGAAGGTTAACCCAAATAATGGAAATCAGGTTAAGAATTCCCTTACCTCAGGTCTGTCTTTCTTCAAACTTGTTTAAAATTCCTGTATAATGGTTAAAAGAGTGTTATTAGTAGTTTAAAGAAACATTTTCATGTTTATAACATCTTATATTATCATTTCATAAAATCATTTCACCCTTTAATTGTAAGTATTTTTCTCCTTACATTGTTTTTGGGTGAGTTCTTAACATGATTTCCATGATTGGTTCATGGTGGATGTTCCTTTCGATTGGAAGTGAAATTCCAGAATTGGAATAGAAAGGTATTTACATATTTATAGTAACATAATTTATACCATTTATCATTTTGATTTTTAATATAGGGATGATTCATAAGTTAAAACATTAATGATGTTCGTTTAGATCATTTTAGTGGTTCTTTGATAATAACGACCTCATTTTGTTTTATAAATTAGAAGCATGAGTACAAAAGAATTCTAGAACCATGGGTGATTCATAGCACATATATTATAACCTAGTTCAACCATAAAATTTTTTTGATGACCATACTTGAATTATTTAAAGAAAAATGAAATCACATCGTCCAGGATGTCGGTAATTCGACACATCATGGACAATGTTTTTAATTCTTTGAATAAGTGGGAGAGGAGAAGAACAATGATGATGAATTTTCCATGAACATTAGAACATCCAGAATATACATGATTCTGGATATGTCATGCCTCTTGGATAAGATAGGGTGAGTAAAGAAGAAAAAGGAATCATGAAATAAAAGAAAACTTGAGAAATTTGTCACAAAAATTCGACAGCCTAACGGTGTCTCTTAAAATTTCATAAAAATATTTTGATGAGAGAAAGGGAATATCTAATCACTCATACATAATATAGACAGTAAGGGGGGATTTGGAATGAAATATCCCAACATAATCCTAAGGTAAATGAAGAGAATAACATAAAATTAAAGAAAAGAAAGAAAATAAAAGAGGATGTTTACCTCTTGATCTCTTCTCCTTGAGATCCTTCTTAAGGGCTTTGGTTTTGGTCTTTTGGTGAGACCAGTAACTATAGGATGTGGGGAAGATAATTGGGAGGAGTATTAAGGAGAACTTGGTCATGGATCAAGGCTTGAGAGGTGTGTGAATAAGATGGGAGTGAGGGTGGTATTTATAGTGGAGGAGAGGGGGTATTTTTCATTATTTTAATCATTAATATAATATTTTTGCCCAAGATTATGAATAGTATTAGTTCATGTGACCTCAAATAGTAATAATGGCATGTGAGTTCGAACCAAGTGGTCTTTCATCACTTATGATGTTATAAATAGTGTATTTTATTGATAATTTTATTATACGATATTTTATCCTATTTGACTATTCACCGAAAAATCAAGAATTTTGAAAAAATCCCAAAAATTTACCCTAACCATTTTTTGACATGCATAATTAAAAAATGAAGTAATTTTTTGGAAATAATTTTCTAAATATTATTGATTTAATTTTTAAATAAAATCATACTTAATTCAAAAATTAACTATTCTAATTCTATAATTACTTCTATATCATGATGAAATATTAACCATGATGTTATTATCTTAAATCCTTAAGAAAACAAAATAATAAAAATATTTACTATTCATTATGGTCATATTACTATTCATATTAATATTCATAAGGGTGTGTTACTATTCACCAAAAAAACAAGTTAGTTTCAATAGACTCCAAATAACATACTGAACACAATTGTAGATGACAGTTTCTTGAAACTCAAAACCTAGAAGTGGAGAAGTTATGTTTTAATGGCTAGTTAAAAATATCTACTTTAAACAAATTTCCATGCATTTCTATTTATTTTTACAAAAACATGGGGTGTTACCTTATCCCCACCTTCTGGAAATTGTTTCCACACAATTTTATTTACTTATTAAACAACTGAGGGTACTTTTATCTCATAGCATTTTCAGACTCCCATGTTGCTTCTTCAACCATGTGGTTTCTCCAAAGAACCCTTACCTATTGTATTACCTTACTCTACAACACCTGTTACCTTCGATCAAGAATCTAAACTGGTTTCTCTTCATAAGAAAGGTTCTCTTCCAACTGAACTTCTTCTGAGCTCAAGACATATGATGAATCTGGCACATACTTTCTCAACATCGAAACATTAAAAACATTGTGTACCTGCAACAAACTCGGAAGCAAAGCTACATGGTATGAAACTGTTCCAACTTTCTCCAATATTTCAAAAGGACTGATGAACCATAGACTTAGCTTCCCTTTCTTACCGAAACACATCACACTTTTCCAAGGAGTGATTTTAAAGAAAATATGGTCACCTACCTCGAAGGAGAAGTCTTTCCTTCTGTTATCTACATAACTTTTTTGCATGATCTGAGTTGTCCTCATGTTATACTAGATCATCCTCACATTCTTAGACACTTCTTCTACTAATTATGTCCCCATAAACATTCTTTCACCAACTTCATCCCAAAACGCTGGAGTCCAACACCACTTCCCATACAAGGCCTCAAAAGGTTCCATCTGAATACTAGAATGAAAACTATTATTATAAGAAAAATTAACTAAAGAAAGATGTTGATCCTAACTTCCTTGATAGTCCATTGAATAAGCAAGAAGCATATCCTCCAAAGTTTGAATTATTCGTTCTGACTGCCCATCTGATTGAGGATAAAGAGTTATACTGAAATTTAACTCTATGCCCAATGACTTCTGAAGTCCCTTCCAAAAGTTATAAGTGAACCTAAGATCTCGGTCAGATACAATGGAAAGAGTAAATCCATCTGACCTGAAAATATCCTTGAGGTACAATCGAGAAAGCTGATCCAAATTCATTGTATCCTGAATAGAAAGAAAATGTGCAGACTTTATTAGCTGGTCAACAATAACCCAAATCGCATTGTTACCTCGGGAAGTCTTTGGTAGTATGACCACAAAGCCCATGAATACATTCTCTAATTTCCACTCTAGCACTAGAAAAGGTTGAAGCATCCTATTTGGTAACTAACACTCTACTTTAACCTGTTGACACATCAAACATTTCATGGTAAAATCAACAATATCTCTTTTCATTCCATCCCACCAATAATACTCCTAAAGGTCTCTATACATCTTAGTACTTCCAGGATGAATAGAAAATGGATAAATATGAGCTTCGCATAACAAATATTTCTTCAACTAAGAATCACTAGGCACACACAACATTTTTACAAATATTAAAACACAATCTTTGTCAAGGTTAAATTCTAAAAACTTACCCATTTTAACCAATTCTACCTTTTTCTATAGCTCACAGTCTTCCTTCTGTGCTTGCTTAATTTGGTCTAACAATGAAGACTGCACTGAAACCTGAAACATAATAGAGGTATTCCCTACACCAAAAACTTCTAAGCCAAAATTTATCAAATCATTAATCAAGGGATCATGTTCCAAACGTAACATGGTTAATGATGCATGATGTTTCCGACTTAAGGCATCCTCTACTTTGTATACTTTTCCAGGATGGTAATTGATCGTGCAGTCATAATCCTTTATTAGTTCTAGATATCTTCACTGCCTCATGTTTAATTCCTTCTGAGTGAATATAAACTTTAGACTTTTATGTTTAGTATATATTTGGAATTTGGTTCCATATATATGTGCCTCCAAATTTTCAAAGAAAAACCCACAGCTACCAATTAAAAATCTTGTGTGGGATAATTTAGCTCATGAGGTTTAAGTTGTATCAATGCATAAGAAATTACCTGATCATTATACATCAAAACACAACCATGTCCCTTCAAAGAAGCATCACTTTAGATGAAAAACTCACCATTTTGTGAAGGTAAGGACAAAATTGGAGCATTCACCAATTTCTTCTTCAATTCCTGAAATCAAACATCACATTCCTCTGTCCAAACAAATTTTACCCCTTTCTGTGTTAACTTAGTTATCAGGCTAGATAACCGTGAAAAGTTCTTAACAAACCATCTGTAATAACCTACTAACCCAAGAAAACTACTAATCTATGTAACATTTGTGGGTAGTATCCATTCATCAACTACTTTTTTGGTAGGATTAACTATTATTCCATATTTATTTACAATGTTCCCAAGAAAATAAATTTGTTGCAACCAAAAATCACACTTGCTGAATTTTCCATATAATTTCTTTTCTTTTAATGTTTGCAAAACAACCCTTAAATGTTTTTTATTCTCCTCTTTATTTTTAGAAAATACTAGAATGTCATCAATAAATACAACCACAAACTTATCCAAGAACTCATGAAATACTCTATTCATAAGATTCATTAATAAAATAGGTGCATTATTTAATCTAAAAGACATAAAAATAAATTAATAATGCCCATATCTAGTACGAAAGGCTGTTTTTGGGATGTAATCCTCCTTCACCTTCAACTGATGGTATCTGGATCTCAAGTCAATCTTGGAAAAGTACTGAGCTCCCTGGAGCTGATCAAAAATACATCGATATGAGGCAAAAGATACTTGTTTTTAATAGTGATGTTATTCAAAGATATATAATCAATTCAAAGTCTCATGGAACCATATTTTTTTTAACAGACAAAATAGGGACTCCCCATAGTAAAGTGCTAGGACGAATGAAGCCTTTGTCAAGAAAACCCTGCAATTGATTTTTCAATTCAAGAAGTTCTATTAGAGCCATATAATAAGGGGGTTTTGAAATTGGCTTAGCATCAGGAACTAAGTCAATTGTGAATTCAAATTCTCGATTAGGTATGAAACCGGGTAATTCATCAGGAAAAACATCAAGGTATTCATTTACCATTGGCACGCCATTAATTTGAATAGTTCACTTGTTTTCAACAATATGAGCAAGATAACTTTCATTTCCATATTTCAATGGTTTCTTAGCTTCCTAAAATGTTATCAATTGTATGGGTTAATTCTTGTATACAAACTGAATCTTTTTCTGAAAACAAATTCTTTAGATCTACAGTCAATCTTAGCATGATCATCAGAAAGACATTCCATCCCAAGAATAACATCAAACTCGACTAAGGGTAAAAAAACAAGGTTTGTAGGTAAAGTATTTCCACAGACCAAAATAAAAATATTCTTATAATTCCTCTTTACTATAAAATTTCCCCCTGTTGTTTTAAAAACAATTTCGAGTCTCATTTTTTGAGGTGATATTTCCAATTTAATAGAAAATTTATCAGAGATAAAGAATGTGTAGACCCCGTATCAAACAAAAATTTAGAAAAATTTGAGTAAACAAACAATGGACCTGATACAACTTCATTGGATGGCCTGACATCTACTGATATAGCTGCAAAAAAATCTCACAACACCTTTCTACTTGTAGTCTGGCTTTTTTTCATCATTCAGATCTCTCTTTGGGTAGGCATTTTCATAATGACTCATCTCACCACATTTAAAACACTTTACAGTCTTCTTTTCAGGATTAGTCTTAGGATCATTTTATTGCAATCTCAGGCGATATTTCCAAACTTACCACATTTAAAACAATTCCCAGTTTTTATAAGACATTCCCTTGGGTTTTTCTTGCCACACTTTTCACAAAATGGAAATTGGATTTTCTTACCATCGGATTTCTTTGGTTGATTCTTACCCATTGCTTGCCAACTGGACGTCTTCTTATCTTTATTTATAAAATGCACGTGATCATTAGAAAACTCCATCTCTACCTTCTCATCACATCAAACAAGTTTCTCATAACTTTTGAATTCACGGGAGGCCAACACCCTTCGATACCTTGTCTTCAATCCTGAGTAAAAGCTGTTGATTTTGCTATCAGGATCTAGAATAAGATTTGGGGCATATCTCGCCAGTCGAGTGAAGTTCACTTGATACACAGCCACTGAATCTTCCTCCTTCTATTTTAATTCAAGGAATTTATTCTCCATTCTAAGTCTCACCACCTTAGGAAAATATTTTTCAAGGAAATTTTTTTTAAATTCATCCCACTCTATGGCATCAAAATCCTCTCTACCCATGATATTCCTTACCATTGACCACCACTGATCAGCTTCCCCTTCAAAATGATAAATGGAAAGACTTAACTTTTTATTGTTTGAACATCCCATAACATCGAATATCTTTTCAAGGTCTTTAATCCATCCTTCAGCTGCTACTAGATCAGAAGATCCATTGAATGCAGGAGGATGTTGTCTCATAAAATGTTCCAATACTGTCATGTTCCATTATGGTACCTCTATTTCTTCTCTTGCATGGATTCCACCACCATTTATTTCCTGTGTTAGTTGATCCATTACTATCATAAACTGCTCGGTTCCAATCCCAACCATTCTGGGCTGTAGTTATGGAAGGATGTCATTCTGTTGGTGCCTCTCCTCTTCAGCATCCCTATTCCTCTTGTGGACAACCATTATGAATAAAAATATCTTAGATGAAGAAACATGGTAATCTTTAAATTCTAAAACATTTCAAATTAAACATAGAGTGAAAATCATTTATGGTATTCTATTAACATCACCCTAACCCCTAAAGTTATCTAAACCATCATCTGATACCAACTATAAGGACCCGGCCTTATTACATGCATAATCTTGAATTTAGTCAAGAAAAAACTTCCTTTTACATTGAGTATATTTTCAAGTTTAGAGCTTTAGATAATTTGGACAATACATTCATAACATTACACATTATTAAAAAGTTGATACTATAAAAACAGTTTCCATTTTTTTTAAATATAAAACATTAAAACTTAAAACAGGACTCCTTGAAAATTCATCAACATTTAACATGGATTCCTTCCTTGTATTACACATCCATTAATCTATGAAAATAATTTAAAAACATGGGATGAGCACAAAAGCTCATAAAGGGATTTAAAATAAGGAAATACCACATTAGTCCACGAATGCTCATAATGTATGAAAGTATTTTCAAAAGATATTCATGTCACCCATATATACTTACTTTGTGTAACATGATATTTACAAAAGATCCACAAAAAACATGAGAACACAAATATAATAATAAAGGTATCTTGGGGCATTACTTACATAATCTTGTAACCTTTCTTATCTACCTTATAATCTGTAACCCTTATGGCTACCTTACATTGTGTAACCATCACAATTACACTTGGAGTAAGCATACGGTCGAACTCCAACATACTAAGGGCCTAATGCATTAGAGGGAAATATAGGTCCCACACTTCATCATAAAAAATTCCCAAAAACCAAAACATATCCATAAAACATTAATAATAGCATAAATACATTACTTTTGAATTTTGTAAAACAGGATTTAAAAAGAGGATTTTTAAAGAAAATCCCCTTATAAATATCGTAAAATTGAAGAGATACTTAATAGAGTGGATGGAGTATGTATATATACTATAAATAAACATAATAAAACATAATATAAATATAACCCAACAAACAAAAAATTTAAATAGCACATAAATAATGATGTAGAAGGTTAACCCAAATAATGGAAATCGGGTTAAGAATTCCCTTACCTTGGGTCTGTCTTACTTCAAACTTGTTTAAACTTCAAATATAATGGTTAAAGGAGTGTTATTATTAGTTCATAGAAACATTTTAGTATTTATAAAATCTTATATAATCATTTCATAACATCATTTCGCCCTTTAATTGTTAGTATTTTGCTCCTTGCACTTTTTTGGGTGAGTTCTTAACATGATTTCCATGATTGGTTCATGGTGGATGTTCTTGTTGATTGGAAGTCAAATTCCAGAATTGGAATTTAAAGGAATTTATATATTTCTAGTACCATAATTTATACCATTTATTATTTTGATTTTTAATATGAGGGTGATTCATAAGTTAAAACATTAATGATGTTTGTTTAGATCATTTTAGTGGTTCTTTGATAATAACGACCTCATTTCCTTTTATAAATTAGAAGCATGAGTAAAAAAAGAATTCCAGAACCATGGGTGAGTAATAAAACATATATTATAACCTTACTCAACCATAAAAATGGTTTCATGACCAGAATTTAAGGATTTAAAGAAAAATGAAATCACATCGTCGACGATGTCGGTAATTCGACACATCATGGACAATGTTTTTAATTCTTTAAATAAGTGGGAGAGGAGAAGAAAAATGATGATGAATTTTCCATGAACATGAGAAAATCTAGAATATACACGATTATAGAGATTTCATTCCTCTTGGATAAGAGGGGGTGTGGAAATAATAAAAAGGAATCATGAAATAAAATAAAACTTGAGAAATTTCTCACAAAAATTCAGCTGCCTAACAGCGTCTCTTAAAATTTCATAAAAATATTTTGATGATAGAAAGGGAATATCTCATCACTCATACATACTATGGACAGTAAGTGGGGATATGGAATGAAATATCCCAAAATAATCCAAAGGGAAAGGAAGACAATAACATAAAATGAAAGAAAATAAAGAAAATAAAAGAGGATGTTTACCTCTTGATCTCTTCTCCTTAAGATCCTTCTTAAGGGCTTTGGTTTTGGTCTTTTGGTGAGACCAGAAACTCTAGGACGTGGGGAAGATCCTTGGGAGGATTATTGGGAAGAACGTAGGCATGGATCTAGGATTTATAGGTGTGGGAGTAAGAGGAGAGTGAGGGTGGTATTTATAGTGGAGGAGAGGGGGTATTTTTCATTATTTTAATCATTAATATAATATTTTTGCCCAAGATTATGAATAGTCTTATTTCATGTGACCTAAAATAGTAATAATGGAATGTGAGTTCCAAAAAAGTGGTATTTCATCACTTATTATGTCATAAATTGTGTATTTTACTGATAATTTGATTATACGGTATTTTATCGTATTTCACTATTCACTGAAAAATCAAGAATTTTAGAAAAAACCCAAAAATTTACCCTAACCATTTTTCGATGTGTATAATTTAAAAATGAAGTCCATTTTTTGAAAATAATTTTCTAAATATTATTAATTTAATTTTTATATAAAATCATACTTAATTCAAAAATTAACAATTCTAATTCTATAATTACTTCTATATCACGATGAAAAATTAACCAAGATGTTATTATCTTAAAGCCTTAAGAAAATAAAGTAATAATAAAATTTACTATTCATTATAATCATATTACTATTCATATTACTATTCATAAGGGTATGTTACTATTCACTAAAAAACAGGTTGGTGCTAATAGACTCCAAATAACATACTGAACACAATTTTAGATGACAGTTTCTTGAAATTCAAAACATAGAAGTGGAAAAGTTATGTTTTAAAGGATAGTTAAAAATATCTACTTAAAACAAAGTTCCATGTATTTCTATTTATTTTTAGAAAAACTTGGGGTGTTACATTTACAACATGATAATTGTAATATAACAACATATATACGGAATTAGAATCAAGACTATGGGAATTATATTTAGGCTATGTACCTCAAGATTGTTGACAAACTCTCACGAATGAAAATACCCAATTTGAAGCGGAACAAAGATGATCATGATGAAGAATGGTATCTATATCTAAAACCTAGATCCAAGATCAAAAGAATCGAGATCTAAACACCTTAGATCTAGATCCATCAAACCTAGATCATGTTCTAATACCAACAGTGGATAAAAAATCTTTCCTTTATCTAGAAAGAGGAGCAGGATATATATATATATAATTGGGAAGAAACCACATACCCTGGAACATGAATATCTTCAACACAGGATTCAAATTGTCAAGAACAGAGGTCATGTCCCTAAGAATCCATCCAGGAATATCGAAAAATGAGAGTAATATGTTTGGGACATGTTGGGATGAATTAGAGTAAATACAGGGGTTCAGAATTTTTAAATCTAAATTTTGAGTTAATAAAAACCATGCATGGTTTCCTGGGTAGGGTGAAATTACTTAAAAAACCATACACCTATTTTAGGTGGGGGTGTATGGTTTATCCTAAGATGGTGCATAGAGTTATGAGCCATTCTAAATGCATACAAATCCCCTCTGTTTGGGTTCACATGGTTTATTCGGATGAGGAACAAGGTTTGGGAAAACATTGTCCCAACCGTGTAGTACCTCTCCTCCTTCAAAATTTCTCAAAATTTCACCCAACAACTCCCTAAGAATTAACCCTAATAAAAATTACTCAAAAAAAGGGAAAATAATACCTATAAATGTTCCCAATACTTATCTATAAAGTGTCAGGATCTTACATAGACCCAAAAATCATGCCGTATCTTGACTCATTCAAATATTTGATCATCTCAACTGTAATCTCAAAATTTAAACCAAGAGATTCTTCCATATTTTATGATATCATTTTAATGTGATAATAAATGAATCATCATAGATTATTTCATGTTCTCAAACTCATATGCATGAATAAAATCACCAAGATATAGTGCAATTATTTGTGACATTTAATTCTTCAACTATATAATAGTGAAAACCTTACATTACAAAACTTCTTCCCTATGGTGTGTACACTCCTAAAATGAGAAAACAAAAAAGATATGATCCATCACATTTTTGTAATAGTATATTTATTTCATCATGAGTATATTCATATTTTTAGTGATATAGAGTTCTAATTGACACTTCTTTATGGTCTGGAAGGTTATCTTACAGCCCAAAACTTTTAATGGATTCTATCCATTTCATGCTTGTAGTGAAATTCTCCTTCCACATAATGATACCCTAAAAATTTATAGAACCATGTAAATTAAAAATTTGTATTATGTTTCACACTTTTGTAATACATTATATCTCCATTAAACTTAAAATCACTTCCTCTATTTATTTTCAACCCTGTATAACACAAAGGGAAGCTGTGATGTGTGAACATAAACATATATGGATACTATAGTGAGTTGATAAGCCATGTGGCATAATTAAACAGTTGTGTCAGGGATCTCATATTTGGAGTTAACAAGTGGAGGTTAAAGATGATTATGTGGAGGCTGGTGGATTTTATGATCTATGATAATTAGATTCCTCTATTATTAATTTATCCTTTTAATGAAAGGTGTCCAATATTTGGAACATATTCATCCCACTTTTAATCCTTGAAAAATCGGCCACATATTAATAAGTCTAGATGTCCTTACCGCAACTCAAGTTGGATGTGGGGTTAAAAACTCACAGCACTAAACATAGACTGCCCACACATGTCACACCTCACCCTTTCATGGTTCAAATTCACCATTGTAGGAACTCTAAACCCACTAGGCCAAGAACATCTATGCACTACCAATGGGCGATAAGGATTCCCTTTCTTACATACCTATCACCTAAAGCTCATGAAACTGATTATCTCATATATTTACTTGACCCTTAGGTCCCACACATGTGGTTAAGGTAATCCTAAAATGTCAGCAGGATAGACATATTGTTTATAAACATACAACAATAATACATAGTAATTACTAAGTATTAGTTTTCTAAACCAACTCACTTGTTTCATCAAGATGTTCTTCATGCAGAAGTATAATATACTCTCTCTTATTTTACATAGAATTAAAATTTATATATCCTCATGTAAAAAAATATTTTCATAACCTTTATTATCTTTCTTAAACACCATTATATCGTGAAACATCAATGTATCACCTTAATTCTTCATTATAATAGACAATGTGAACATCTTCAAGTTCCGTCGGAACACGTATAAGATATTAAGACCAGTTCAATAGTCATCATACTTACATGGAGAATTGTTCAAGCATGATATATAATTATAT
The DNA here is from genome assembly GCA_963277665.1 of Viscum album. Classification (NCBI taxonomy): domain Eukaryota; kingdom Viridiplantae; phylum Streptophyta; class Magnoliopsida; order Santalales; family Viscaceae; genus Viscum; species Viscum album. Next base: position 501,354,236 of record OY728140.1, read on the forward strand.
AAAATGAGTCCATAAAAATTATCCACATATCACCACTTCATACAAAAAATGATATGACCTTTGATCTTCTAATTGATGGTTCTACCACAAATATTCAACTTCTTCAAATATTTCCTTTCAAAATAATAAGATATAATATGAGATTATTCTTTTTCCAGTACTGAAAACACATCCAATATTTTTTTATTAGTGTCGGAGCTCCAAAAATAATGTATCAACTTAATTTACATAGTTTCATAGAAATTTAATTTCAATCTTTAAAAAACATTATTGGGAACACCAATGAAATTCCAAGCTATTCATCTTCTTAAGTAAATATTGACACCATATTAGCACGTTGTCAACAAATACAAAATAAACACAATGTTTTATCATCATCCAAATCATGTTTCTCAAAATTTTTTCAAAAATGATGTTTTAAATGAACATTTTAAAACTAAATAAGTTAAATAAAAATAAGATTCTTGTTTAAATTTCTTACCTAAAGTTTTAAAAAAATATAAATTTCATCCCCATGAAAATGTCATATAAGATTTAAATTTAGGAACTCATACTCATAGATATGTCTAAAATGAGTTCCAACATCTTTCATTTGTGTCTCACCTTAAACCCCAAAACCTTAATGATTCCTCTGATAATGAAAATTAGAATCTTTAAATTCCATATTAATTAAATAAACTTACTCCAAAATATGTAAAAAAATCTCATGAAATGACCTAACAGTCATTCAATTATTATATCTAAATGGGATTTTAGAAATTAGTTGGATAAATATGTTAACATCACAAGAAAAAATGCTTATCTAGTATCCAATGTTTACAACCAAACATATGGAATCAAATACAGTGAAACCATTGCACCCATTGTTCGGTTAGAATTAAAAATAATCTTATTGGAATTGGCTTTTTATCTTATTTTAAAACCTTTTCACATGGAAATTAAAAGTTATTTTTAATGGTTTTATCTTAAAAACAATATTTCGTAAACAACCACCTTGTTTTAAAAATAATATTTTTTCAATTTCTATTTTCAATCTATCAAAAAAATATGGTTTAAAAAAATAGGTCTTTATAAGAATGAATTTAAAATTATCTTCTATCGAATGGTTTTAAAATGGGAAAATCTGATCGAACTATCTTTTTAAAACAGTTCTAAAATGATTTTTTACTCTTAAACATTTATGTTGATGATATTATTTTTAGCTTTACTAATGAATCTCTATGCCTTAAATTTTATGATTCAATGAAAATGGAATTTGAGATGAACTTTATGAGTTAACTCAAATTCTTTCTCAGTTTTAAAATTTCTCAAAATTCCTTTGGAATATTTTTAAACCTATGTAAACACAACAATTAAATCTTAAAATGAATTGCAATTGATCATGTTAATTAAATTACATAGATTTCATCTATGGAGGAGGAGTGGTTCTTGACGATAGGGCATCAATCATACTTTCCTTTTCTGTGCACTTTGGATTTGTTCAGTCTCTTTTGGACAAAGCAATGGATATATTAACATCTCTCTGCCTTTTTATTTAAAGGGAATTTAGCTTGGAAGTGGTGGAAATAGATTCCAAGAATCTTCATGACTCTTTACATGGCACACATAATGCCCCTTAAAAAATCTCTTATATTATTTTAAGATGATGGTAGATCATTAAGATCAAAATTAATGTTTTACACATATGGAATGAGGGAAATAAGTTTACAATGTTTCTGGATTCCATGATTGTTCAAGACAAATCCATTTATTTTTTCAATAGCTTGACTTCATTACCTACAGAGGGAGTGAACCTGATTAGAGAAGACATACTTGGTCTCCATGTCTTTATTCCTCCATGATCTCAAGTTCCTGGCTATCACTTATATTTTTATTTCAATTTTCTATACAATGTTTCCAAAAATAAATAATTATGATGATGATGATGTCTATTCTATGGAAAATAATAGTCCCATAGGTATAACTTGTTTGCAAGTGTTAGATGATTCCAGTAAAATGGTGAAAAAAATATTTATAAAAGTGTGATTGTTAGTATAATTTATCTTATTATAACATAGATTGATATCATGTTGAGTGTTTTTCTTTGAACTAATTTTCAATCATATCCAAAGGAATCACATTTCAAATATTTCAGGTGTATTTTTCATTATTTAAATGGAACAAAAAATATCATTTGGTTAAATCTAAAAGAAACTGATATTGAATTAACTTCTTTATCCTATGCTGATTTCTGATGATTCAAACTAAATAGGAAACGTACCAGTGTAACTTTCTATATACTAGGAAATTACCACATCTCATGAAGTAAAAAGAATAATAATTTAGTGTCACTTTCAATAGATGAAGTATAATACATAGTTATTGGGTGTTGTTGTTCCCAAATACTATGGATGCAACACTCTATCTTAGAATTTGAGACTAAATTTGACCATATCCTTATAAAGTTTGATATTAAAATTTCTTTCAAAATTTATAAAAATCATATTCATCACTCTCTCACTAAACACATTGGCTGAAGACACCATTTCCTAAGAGAAAAATTTTAAAAAGGTGATTTCGAATTAGAATTTGTTCACAAATTATATCTACTCACTGATATTATAACCAAACCACTAGCCCTTGACCATTTAAAATTAATTAAAGGTGAATTATTAATGGTTATCTTGTGACATTATTTCATTTTATCTATGTCTATCTTGAGTTTTATTTAAAAAATATTTCTAAAATATTGCTTTAATCTTATTTTAAACATGAATATCATATTTCATATTTCTATTCAACCTTGGATATAATCCATTTATCTCAAATATTATATCATAGTAGGGGGTCCTATTACCACTTTAATTCTTAAATTTTCCTTCAGAGTTATCTTTTTTTTTAATTTAATTAATTATTAATTTTCAGACAATTTTCTATTATTTTCAAAAGATCAAATGTTATTTCAAAAAATAATTACATTATAATATTGACACATTTTTATAAAAAAAAACCTTCAGGAATGTTTTTTAATCTTTGGTAATTTTTTTTCAAAATATTTTTCAAAAATATCCTATTAAAAAATCTTATATTAATTTTTTTGATATTAAACAAATTTGTTTTTATCTCTCTTAAAGAATATTAATGATGTGTAAAAATGTTATAATACATGACACTAACATTTTCTATTGAGTTATGTTTGATGAAATTCCAAATAAAATAAATATTTTCAATGTATTATGGTTTCACTACAATGTAATAACCTCTAAAAGTAATTTCAATTGAAAAAGTATGTAATATTTTTTATTTTCATTATTTTCCTTGTTTTATCACTTCTTCCTTCACTTTATTTATTTATTTTATTTTTAACATATTTTTTTCTAATTTTATATTATCTTTTATCTATTTTATTTATTTTCACTCTTATTTATTATTTTGACTATCTATTCTCTCTATAATGATCCAATTATTTAGAGAGTTTGGATGGTAAGAAGTGTTTTCAAATTATTTTATTTCACTTTCCCTATTTATTTTTTATTCCCTTTTAATTTTTCAATCTATCTCTATGTATAAATATTTTATTATTTGTCATGTTTTGGAAATTAAAAGGTGTTTTCAAAATATTTCTGTTCTTTTAGAAATATCTCTCTCTCTCATACACTTCATACTCAAAATTAATTTTATTTTTTCCAAATTAACCATTTCTTGTTTCATTAAAATATTTTTGAAAAGTTATTTTCCCACTATTTTCTATATTTTTAATAATCAAAAAGTGGGAGTGCTTGTTTTTTGGACTTGAATGTGGGAATGTTTTTCTTAAAATGGGATAAATTCTCAAAAAATTCTTTTTTTATTTGAAGGAGTATTTCTTAGTTTTTTTTATAAAGGGGGAGATTTTAGAACATCTTTTTATTGTCGTTAATATTATTCTTTAGGAATTTAGTTCTTGAGATTATTGAATAAATTTTTTATTTCAAGAATTTATTTTGTATCTCTTTCACTCTCGATGTAAACTTAATTTATCTATTTATTAAAAGTATTTATGAGCCTAGAAAAGGGATAAAATGTTTTAAATCTCCCTCCCATGGTATTTTAATGATTATAAATACTCACCTCTATTTATAAAATTTTCATTTAAGTGAGTTTTAATATTTTTATTGAATTGAAAGTCGTTGAATTTAAGGAAAATTTATGTTTCTTTATTTCCTCAATAAAGGAATCATAACTTATATTTTTAATGAATGTAGTTGGAATAATATTATTATATCCATAGAGGGGCTTAAAATAAAGTGGTGGTGGTCATAATTCAAGGTGGTTATGTGAAGAAAACACCAGCTAGCCTATGCAATGCACTAGCTACTTTGTTCCACGATGAGAGTAACCTAAGTGTGCATAAGGACCATTGGCTAGTTGGTGGAGGAGAATCTGCAAACTATTGGATCAAACACAGTAGAAAAAATCTTTTAGAAGTAAATTTTCTAATTAGTGGTTAACTAGTGAAGAAATAATCTTTTAACAGGCTTCTAGATAGCCATTGTCTAGTACCAGCTCACTGGTGAGGGACATCCAATACCCATGAGTTCTATATAGACCATCAACAAGTTGGTGGTGGCTACTTGAAATCAGGTGGCATCAATCCGGAATTTCTAAGAACATCCTTTATTGGATTCAAAATTCATCAAACTTTGTCTTCAATTGATTTATGAATTGAAAAGTTCCAGAACCTTCTTGCTTCTGTTAGAACCTATAAATGGACTCCCTTGGCCTCCTAGAAGATCACGTTGATAACATTTCTCCCATTAATATTCTATCAAGGTCAAATCGAAAACAAATTTATTGAATTGTAACAACCAATTAATTATTTAAATAAATAATTTTTTTTCTTATTAATTTCTCTTAATTATATTTATATAGTTATATTAATTATAATAATACTAGGTAATTTTTTAGTAAAATGAAAAAAGCATTATTTCTAACCAAATTGGTTTTTCATGCATAATATGATTTTATATTAAATATTGATTTAATGATTATAGAATTTTAATTTATCAAAATTAAAATTATTTTTAATTATGAATGTCAAAACTATATTATGTTAATTTTTTTATAATTTTCTAAAAAGTTTTATTTTTCAATGAATAGTGAAAATACATATTTTTATTGAAAAACATGTTTTATTTGTAAGTATTTAGAAAGTTCCATTTTATTTTGGATTATTTTTAAAATATAATTAGTTCCTTTTGATTAAATAAATCCAACAAAATTTATTGGAATCAACATTATATTTGAATTTTGTGAAAAATATTTTTATACTTAAGAAGGCATTTTTTTTAAAAAGCATTTTTCATCACTTTTTTATGTTTAATTTTAAATTAAATATTGAATGAATTGAATTATTTATAATATATTCCATATTTGTAATTATCATATTTAATATTTTGTAATAATATGAACTTAATTTTTGGTCATAATGAATTGTAAAAATAGTAAAAAACTGTTACTACACTTAATATAATAATAGATTTTTAGAGGGTTAGACTTGAGTATTGAATGTTAAAATGAACTATAAACTTGTATAGATTCTATTGGATGACCATATTTCAACTCCATACCATTTTATATTTGTAAAAGTTCAATTTTATAGCCATTTTTCTTGATAAATATATTCATATATATTTTAATCCTTTTAAAAATTTCATGTGTTCCCATTGCCCCACTTAAAAAGGAGACCCCCAATCCTCTTTTCTACACACATAAAAAACCTTTGAGTTCATTAAATACCTTACCAAATATAATACTCTCATCCATACACTACACCTAAAATCCATGGTTTGATAACAAAATCAACCTAAGAAGGCTTTGGGTATAAACCTAAAGGGTTTGTCTAAAGAAGAGGTATAGTAATTAATAAATATTATTTGTTTTTTTATTAATTTACCTCATTAAAATATTATTCAACCATGATGAAATAATAAAAACATTATATTTCATATTCTGAGATGTGTTTTTTATAAATGTAATAACCTATATCCATATCATTCTTCCATCAAATGGGAAATAAAACCATCATTTGTGTGTACAGTGGACTATATCCTCACAGAATAGGGTAATTCAATATCCATAACCACATATAATGGATGATTATAATGATGGGTTTAATGAATATATATGTGATATTAAAAAGATATTTATCATTATATAAATATAATATATCATCTATCTATCCACTGAAAAATGATAATTTTGTTCGTGCATATGTTTGAATTAATACCTCTGTGAAGCAATGTGATTCATTTTTCTTCACCAAATCACATGGGTAGAAAATATAATTTTATTTAAATAAATAATATGTTATTTATTATACAATCATCATTATATAATGATAAAATAATATTTTCCTTCTTTATATCATTTTTTAAAAAAAATGGAAACATTACTCATGCATATATACGACCTACCGTCACTATGATTATAACATAATTCATTTTTCATAACCATATTTCACAAATGGGTTTAAAAATATGATTAAAATTTAAAAATGATAATTATTATATTATTATTATTATGGATATGATATAATAATGACCACTTTAACCATATTCATGTTTCTAAAGTCATTTTGGACATACGAGTTGAATATCATCAAAATATTTGATGTCAACATAATTGATTAAGTAATTGTATATAACAAGGTAAAAAATAAAATAGAAGGAATTATAAACCTAGAAAAGGTTCTTAATAAAGTAAATAAATAATATATGATATTATTTTGGATGATAAATAATGTACGTTGTGATTCATATTTGAGGAAAATGACACTTTACCTTATAAATCTCATTTTAAATGTTTCTAAGATTTATTTTGTAAATATTTTTCCTAAATGTAAATATTATTAAAATTATTTTATGAAATTTTTTATATATATTTATAGAAATTAATTATAAAAGAAAAATATTTTCCATTTTTTATCATCTTCAATGCTTTTAAAAATGAATCTTTTGAAGTATTTTAAAAAGAATGTTTAAAAAAAATAAAAAAAAGAGTGTTCTATTTTAACGTATATAGTGTTATTGGGTTTTCCCACCCGTATAACCGCTATTTTATTTTTTGATTCCATTAAAATATTTCATGTTTTCTTTAAATTCAAATTCAAATTCCCTTTATTATGTGTATTTTTAAAATGGTTTAAATTTGACATATATTTTAATATCTAGATATGTTTTCTTATGGGTTAATAAATATTTTTATGAGTGCGATGAGGGAAATATAGGATTTCATGGGTTATGATTATGTTATGGTTCTTAGTAATTTCTTATAATGATTAGTGACCAAGCTATAAATCAAAATGATGTGTGAGATTGATATAGATCATGATGAAGAGTGATGCTGATATAGCTCACCAATGCATTAGGTAAAGGGATAGAGTTAACTAATTATGTTTCTCCTAAAAGTTTATTATAATTTATTATGTAGGTTATTAAACTTTTAATAGTGATTGTAAGAGTATAATGGAAGTAATTTCCCAAGATACCTACATGATTTATATATTCTTGCTATGGGTTTTTACAAAAATATTATGATTTAGTAAGACAAACTATTGAGGTTAAGTTTAAAGGGAAGTTTATGATAATTATTTAGGGTGAAATTTATAACATTAGGAATAAGTTTTCATGATTTTTAATGATTGAAAAGAAACCTTTATTTTTTAAAATTTTCTATTAATATTCCTTACTAAATATTTTATAAAGAACTATGGGTAGTGAAGTTGATATATTTGGTAAGAAAATTATTATTTTAAGAATAAATTTTATATAGAGAAAATAAAATTTATATTAGTATTCAGGGATCAACAAGTTTCATTCTTCTTTTTTTGTTTTATATATCCCTTAGTGAGATATTTGTGATCATACCATGTTTTAAAATTTTTATTGTGGGGTTTTATGAATGAGTAGGGACAAGGATGATATCCAAATGAAAATTCTATAGATATTTCATTAAAAATACTTGTTATATGTTAAATGTTTTATATTGTGGGAAATATTATTATGAGTGGAAGTGTCCCTTTTGTGATATAATATTTATTTATGTAAGAGAAATGACTTAATTCTATATATATCAAAAATGTAAAGATCCTTTAAATGTAAGAGAGTGAATTCTTAACTTGAAAGTTAAAATTACGTAAGGTTTAGGTTGTGTACTTGTAATTGGTCTCAAAGGAAAGGTTTAGATAATTGTAGAGGTTTGTATTATAGAAATAAATAAACTTAATAGATCCTAATTTGTGTTTTTCATGATATTTCTTTTTAGTATTACCATATTTATTCATCTAAAATATGTTAGTTTAGAATGGTTTTCTATAGAGGGAATAGGGAAACTGAAGTAGGAAGACTCTAAATTAGTAACTTTGAATGGTTGGAAATGGAACTAAGTAGTTTTTTTCTATAATTGTTTAGTTAACATAATATATAAATGTTGGTGAAATATATAATAGATAGATACCAGTTATGATATAGAAGAATATGTTGTTAGTGGCGCATTTTATGAGACAAAACCCTCTATAATTCAATGGATCGTTTGAATCAATGATTACTGAGGGTGGGATTAAATATTTGGAAAATATATTTGAATTCATTCATTGTTTTTATCATCAAAAGATAACTATTTTTATTTACCATTTTGAAGGTAATTATGATCAATATCGGTCAATATTTAAGAATAATAGAGAAATAGAAGATATTGGCACTATGGAATGTAATAAATTTAATAACATTTTCCTTGAGTTGTATTTTCCTAATGGTTTTTAACATTATATGGAAAATAAATTATTGGGATTGAGAAGAAAGGAAGAAGATTCACTGGATGTGTATGATGTAAACTTCACCTGATTATCAAGGTATACTCTAAATTGTATTTGGGATCTTGATAAGAAAATTAATACATTTTAATCAAAATTAAAGAAAATATACTAAATATATTTGGAATATCATGATTCTAAATATTATAAGAAAATTTTTATCTATATTTAGAAGGTAAAATATAGATTTCTAAGGGTGATGAATTCCTTGAAAACAAGTATAAAAGGATATTTAGGTGGTGTGAAAATAGGGAGAATACATCAAATAGATCCCAAGGTAAGAAAATAAAATTTTCAGTTTTCTGTTAGTATGGTAAAAAAACACCTTGTTTAATGTATTATATAATCTGGGAAGTGATTTTAGTGTGGTGAGATTGGGTATATGGATCAACATTACAAAAAAATATATTTTTAGTGGTAATATAAATTTTTATTAGCAGTTAGGAAAGCATTTTAAATGTGATGAGATGTTCCATTATATGGATATGTGTCTGAAGAATAGAAAAAATGAAGGGAACCAACAATACTATAATAAAAAGGATGAGGATAAATCCTTTACAACTACTTTATATGATGTTGGACCATCAAATTAAGTGTTAACAAGTACATTACTTGTTTATGTAGATTATGATAATCTCTTTCCATATTCAAAATCTACAATATCTTTCATTTATGAGAAATTTTCTAGTAAAATAAAAATTTCACCATAATAAATTATGTTAGGAATTTTGGTATAAAAACCTATGGGTTGTATTATAGAATCAAGAATTTAAAAATATATCCTTGTTATCTTCTGTTGATTGGTATTCCCTATAAACATTTTTGCCTTGAATATTTTAGAATTTTATATTATTATGGGTATGGATTGGCTTTCAGTTTATCATACTGCAATAGATTAAAAATACAATGTTTTTATTTTATGAAAAAGGTTTCTGGTTGAATATAAAATTGAATTCATACCTTTGATAACATATTAAGAGGTTAAGAAACTATTAAATTTTTTTAATGAAAGTTATCTTGATCGTATTGTTAAAAATAGGGGAACAGTTTAAATTAATGATGTGCCAATTGAAAACAAATATATGGAAGTTTTTCAAAATGATTTAATCTGTATTATACCTAATTGAGAAGTTTATCTCACTGCTGACTTAGTGCATGATACTAATCCAATTTTAAAATATCCTTATCCAATGTCTCAAGTCGAACTTCTAGAATTGAAAAACTAGTTACATGAGTTTCTTGATAAAGGTTACACTCTTCATAGTACATCACCATGGGGTGCACTAGTTTTATTTTTTAAAAACAAAGTTAGTTATATAAGGATTTGAACTCCTAATAGAGTATTTAATAGCATGATTATTAAGAATAAGTTCATATTTCCTCATATTAATGACTTGATTTGTCCCCCCAGGGAGCTTAGTATCTTTTGAAGGATGATCACAGGTTTGAGTACCATCAGTTGAAGGTGAAGGTAGCTGAAATCTCTAAGATAGTGTTTCATTCTAGGTATGTACATTATGATTTTGTGGTTATTACCTTTGGGTTAATTAATTCTTTAGAAGTATTCAAGTATCTAATAAATATTTTTTTCCATAAATATTTTGATAATTTTGTTCTTGTGTTTGTTTTGGATATTTTTTTAATTCAAAAATTTACGAGGATCATGGGAAACATCTAAGGATTATTCGATAACCCCTGAAATAAAATATATTATGTGGAAAATTTTGTAAATGTGATTTTTGGTAACATCATATTTAATTCCTTGGATACATCATAAATAGAGATTGTGGAACTGTTTAATCCACTAAAACTAAATTTGTTAATGAATGGGAAAGACCTACAAATGTTATAGAGATTCATTGTATTCTTGGATTAGTTTTATATTATTTGAAATTTATTGAAAATATTTCATAGTTACCTCACCCAATGATAAATTTAATAATATAAGGAGTTATATTCATCTAGATAGAGTTATATAGTGAATGTTTCAAGGAATTAAAAATAATAGTAGTTAATGTTCCATTTTGGCAATACCATATAGAAATGGTGTATTTTTTATCTACAAATATGCTCTATTGAATTGATTGGGTTTTGTTTTAATATATATTGATTTTACAATTTCTTATGTTTCATATTAATTGTAACCTCATGAGTGAAATTATCCTATAAATGACCTTGAACTAGTAGTTGAAGTATTCACTTTATGAATTTGGAGACATCATTTACATAGAGTAAAGTGTAAAATATATACAGATCATTAAATTTTTAAGTATATATTTAATTAATAAGATTTAAAAAGGATAGAAATGAGATTGATGAAATTGATAAAATATTATTGTTGTGAAATTTATCACCATCTAGGTAAAGAAAAAAAGAGTAGCTAATTATTTGATACAAAAGAGATAATGTTGCATTAATTATGCTATATCTAGAACATGATCCTTTGGTTAGTGATTTTATGAATATGGGATATAAAATTGACCATAAAGGATCTAGTTGTGTTTTATTTTCATGTTTTAGTGCAATAATTATTATTATAAAGGATTGAGAAAACTCAGAAGGAAGAAAATTTTTTGTAGGAAAAGGAGGAATCATTCAACAAGGGTAATTTACAAGAGTTTAGTGTTGAAAAAAAAGATGTTTTAAGATAAAGGAAAAGAAATTTTTTTCTTGTTAACCCCAATTGAAGAAAAAATATAGAGTGAGGAAAATAGTTCTCTATTTATGATTCATACTAGAAGTAAAAAATGTATAGATTACTTTAAAAACATTTCTGGTGGGAAGGAATAAAGGAAGATATTATTGAATTTACTATGGAATGTTTAAATTTTCAATATGTTAAAGTTGAATGAAAATTATGAAGTAGATTATTCATCCTTTTTTAGCTTTGAAGTGGAAATGGAAAATTATGTCTATGAATTTTGTGAGTGTATTACCAAACACATCTCAATGTGATAATGTGTTTTTTATAATTGTTAATTGATTAACTAAATATTCTCATTTTATTATTATTTGAGATTTTATGGATTTAGATAAAATTTATTGACATTATTTAAAAAGTTAATTAAGTTATATATAATCCCTCTCTACATTTTATCAGAGTGTGATCCTAGTTTTACGTCTAATGTTTGGAAAATTATTTAGAAGTCATTGGCCAATAAAGTAAATTTCAGTAGAACTTTTCATCCTCAGACAGATGGACTATTAGATAGAATGATTCATACTTTAGAGGATATGATTTTATATATTTGAATTATTAATAGGGAATCTGGAATCAACATACAAAATTATTTAAGTTTTCTTGTAATAATAGTTTTCAGTCTAGTATACAAATGGAACCTTCTGAGGCATCATATGTAAGATGATTTTAGAATCCATCTTTCTAGGATAAAGTTGGGAAAAGAAATTTGTTGGGACAAAAACTTGAAAAAGAAATATTTTAGAAGGTGAAGATTATTTCATAGCACATAAGGATATATTAGATTATGTAGAAATATTATGTAGATAACTAGATAAAGGACCTTTCTTTTGAGATAGGCTATTATGTTTTTCTTAAAGTATATCAATGGAAAAGTGTTATGTATTTTGGTAAAAATTTAAAGTTAATTCATAGTTTATTGAACCATATGAAATTATAGAGAATATTGGACCTGTTTCTTATTAAGTGTTCTTACCTCTATGTTTATATCTGGTATATGAACTATTTCATGTTTTTTAAGAACATATGTCCCAGATGCATAACATGTTTTGATCCCTAAAGCAGTTAAGTTAGAAGAAATCTATTATTAGGAGGAACAACTAATATAAATTATTCAATGAAGAGAGAAAGTGTTATGGGATAAATTTCAATATTAGGTTATGGTTTTTTTGAGAAAACCATATGTTTAAAGAAGAAACATGTGAATCAAAAAACGTTATGAGGGAAAAAAATTCTTACTTTCTTAAGTAATGAAGAAAATTGTGAGGATGAAATTTATCAAAGGGGTAAGAATGTAGAAACCCAGGTAATGTTACAATAAATAATTTTCATGTCTTAGTAATATTCATTAATTATACTTTATAGAGTTATACTCATTATAAAAATATTAGATAATTTTCTAGTAAAATGGAAAAAAGATTTATTTTTTTATATATTGGGTTTTCATGCTTTATATGTTTCTTTGAAAATACTTCTTTATAAATTATAGAATTTTAATTTTCAAAAATTATAATCTTTTCACTAATAATTTAAAATTATGATTTGGATGATTTTTTGAAAAGTTTTATTTTTTAATGAAAAGTGAAAATATTATTTTTTATAGAAAAATGTCATTTATTTTTATGTATTTAAACAATAGAATTATGTTTTGTACTATTTATAAAATTTAATTATTTAATAATTATTAAAAATAATTAAATAATGGTTTTTAGTCAACATTATACTAGAATTTGGTATAAAAACATTTTTATTTTTAAAAGGAATTTTTCAGAAAAACTATTTTTTTGTTTTGCACGTTTAATATTAAATTAAAATTTTCTACTTATGTAATTTGGATTTGATAAAAAATATTCAATATTTTGAATCAAAATAATTTAAGTTGGGTAATATGGTCGATTTGGTTTTTTTCACAATGAATCATAATAATGGTGAAAATTTATTTCCACAATTAAGGTTAAAATAAACATTTTAGAGAATTAAACTTAAGAGATATGGGTTAAAATTACCTATAAACATGTCTAAATACATTTTTATTTCCATATTTATTACCTATATCATCTCATCATCATAAATGGTATATTTCGAATATATATTTTCTTGAGTAAGACCTGAATATTTTTTAATCTTTTTTTAAAATTCCAAGTGTGCCCTCTCCCCCACTTATAAAAGGAAAACCCATATACACTTTTCTCTACACTCAAAGAACATTTTATTATCATATAATTCCTATTAAATCCCTTACTCACATACCTTCCCACATCCAAGAGTCCTTTTTTTATCAGAAAACCAGCATATGAATGATTTTGGTATAAACCTAAAGAGGTTTTCTAATGAAGAGGTATTGTTCATAACATAACATTTTTTGTTTTATTTATTTTTCTACCTCCTTATAATAATATTAAACCATTATGAAAAATATAACACTATTATCTTACATATACTTAGATTAAATTTAATTTCATAAACTATATCCATCTCATTATTCCATAAAATGAAAAATGAAACCATCGTTCCTGTGTATGGTGGACTACAACCTCATGAACCAGTGCAATTCGTTTTCCATCACCACATCTAAAATATAGTTATAATGATGGATTTAATGTATATATATATTATTTAAATATTTATCATTATTTAAATATAATATATCATCTATTTTCTTAAATTTCTAACCATTGAAATATGACGACGTTATTCACGCGTACGTGTGAATTACCACATCCCTAATGATATGTGATTCATTTTTCATCACCATATCACATGGATGGCATATATATTTTTATTTAAAGAGATAATATTTTATTTATTATATAATAATATTTCTTTTAATAAAAATCAATACCTTGTTTTCCTCATGTTTTTTGAAAAATATAAACATTACTCATGTGTACGTACGACCTACCATCTCTTATATTGTAACATATTTCATCTTTCATAACCCTATTTCGTGTTTGGTTTTAAAAGAATAATTGATGTATAAAAATGATAAGTATTTTATTATTATTATTGTATATATTATAGAATAATGACATATATGACCATAGTCAACATACCAAAGTCATTTTAGATATATAAACTAAATATTATCAAATCATCTAATGTGACATTAATTCATTAAATATTTGTTAATACCTAAGTAATAAATAGAATAAAAATAATATTAAAATTAAAAAAGGTTCTTAATAAAGTAAATAATTAACATAAGTTTATTATTCATCAAGATAAATAACGTATGTGATTATTCAAACTAATGGTAAGGGACACTTTATCTTAAGAACCTCATTTTAATTCTTTCCAATATTTATTTTCTAAATATTTTTATTCAATGTTCTTATTATTAAAATTATTTATGAATGTATTTATATAGAAATAAATTAATTAAAAAAGTCATTTTATTTCACTTTTCACCTTCTTTCAAGGTTTTTCGGAAGGAAACTTTTTATGTATTTTATATATAATGTTTTGTAAAAAAGAAAAAATGAATGTTCTACTTTAATATATATGATGTTAAAAAATTTACCCATTACTGTAACTGTTATGTTTTAATTACTTGAAAATCATTCACATTTTTTAAATAAAAACCCCCTTCTCTTTTTTGGGGTATTTTCAAACAGGGTTTAAATGGAATGTATATTTCAATTTTTGAAAATGTTTTCTTATAAGTGAATGAATTTTTCCATGAGTATACTAATAGAAATAAAATTTTTCATGTGGTATGATTATGTTATAGTATTTTGAAATTTTTTATAATGATGAGTGAGTATTATATATATCATGATTATGGTTGATCCTGATATAGTTCAAGATGAGGGGTGTTCCTAATACAACTCTTTAATGCATGAGGTAATGAGATAGAGTTAACCAGTTAGGTTTCTCTAAAGAGATTATAGGAATTTATAGTGTATGTTATAATATTTGTTAGAGTGATTATAAGAGTGATATGTAAATAATGTAATAAGTTATAAAAATTATTTAACAATTATTTTGATAGGTTTTTATTGAAATCTATTGATTTTACAAGGTATGAAAATGTTTTTATGTTTGAAGGGAAGTTTACGCTACTTCTTAAGAGTAAAATTTATAAATTTGTGAAACAGTTTTCATGAGTTTTTATGACTCAAAAGAAACAATTATTAATTTAATTTTTATTTTAATATCTCTTATGAAATGTTTTATGAAAATATTTTTGTAGTTAATATGATTTATTAGATTAAAAAATGATTATTTTGTTTCCAATGTTTGTTTGTTAAAGAAAAATATTTATAAGCTTTCATAGACTAACAAGATTCTTTATTTCTTTTTATATATCCCTTACTCATCATTTTGGGATTATCCCACATTTTAAAATGTTTTTCATAAGGTTATAATGATGAGTTGGGATAAAGTTTAGTTAAATATAAAAATTATTAATATATGTCATGAAAAAAACTTGTTATGTATTAAAACATTTTTATTGTGGGAATAATAGATGCTGAGCAGAAATTTTCACCTTATGGTGTAGTATTTATTTATTTATTTAAGGGTAATGACTTAATTATCTAAAAATATAAATGTAAATATTATATAAATTTTAGAGAGTTAATTCTCGAATTAAAACTTAAGATTATGTAGTGATTAGGGACAGATCCTTATAAAAATTCCCGAACTCTATTGAAATTATCCCAGTGTTAAAAATATCTCTAGGCTTTAAACTATATATAGTATCTTATATTTTTAAAGATAATGAAAACCTGCATTTAAAATAATTTATGTTTTTTTATGTGCAAATGATTTTTTTCATTAGAAATAATTTAATAGGTGATTGTAAGGTCTTTTCATAAGTGTAAAGGACTAGTTAGCATCTTTGAATATTCTATGGAATATTTTTAGAGTTAATCTGTGAGATAACACATGATTATTAGGATAGTAGTTCCTTAGAGCATACATAATATTGTGACAAAATATATTATACTATTGACCAATGATTTTTCCAAAAAAATTGTATATATCCTAATTGGAGTGTTGTATGAGAAATCTAAGAGAACCGTTAGATCCAGGATGAGAAATTTACCCTAGGCATGACATAACATTTGTGTACATCGAGCATTTGGTGAGATACCATGTGAGGATAAATTATTTATTATTTTTGCTATATATTTTTCTGAAAATAATTAAATATCTCCCAAATGGTACATTTTATGAAAAATATGAGACCACAGTTAGGTTCGGGATGTGAGTCATACCCTAGTTGTGACATAACATTTACACACATCGGTATTTTGTAACATCTCACTTAGGGATATGTTTCTAATATTTATTTATGTTATTATATAGATTTAATTAATTGAAAACCCATTTTTTTACTTAATATTCAATGCATGGAATTGGACCAACGTTTTTATCACACAGGTTGTTCCAAAACCATCATATTTCAATCATTTTGACTCATTCGTCTTGGAAATACATTAATAGAGTGAATTAAACCACTCTGCAATAAATTTTCTGGTGAGACAATTATTAAAATGGGTTTTTTAATTTTATGTTCTGTTTTCTTTGATTTTGGGTTCTTGAAATATCTAAATGGTTTTAGCTTCAATATTGGTCGATTATATGGAGTTTGTGTGACATCAGATCCCCATTTCGTATGATCAGAGAAGCCTCTATAGGTCCCCTTACCCGGTTAAGGTCCAAAAACAGTCTCATTTACCTTCCTTATACCACTATTCACTTGATGTTGAAGAAGAAGGTCCATTTTATTTTTTTTTTCTTCCTTTTATTTTATTTAATATCTCCCATTTATTTCATATTAACAAATTATTGAAATAAAAATGGTGGAATTTAAATAAAAAGATAAGACCCAAAAGTACCGATGGATAATTCCAAAAATTATGATAGATATTTTTAGAAGTTATCAAAAGATAATTTACTAGAAATTATCAAAATATAATAAAAAAATTACAAAATGATAATTTCACAATATTATCGAATGATAATTTATTGAATAAAAATTATCAAAGTATAACCACATAGATTTATCAAGTGATAATTTATAGAATTTAGAAAAGATAAATACATTGAATTATGAGAGGATAATTATTAAAATTATCAAATGATAATTGCAATATTATCAAAGGATAATTATTAAAATTATAAAATGATAATTGCATGATTATAAAATGATAATTATTAAAATTATCAAATGAAAATTTCTAGATTATCAATGTATAATTATCCAAATTATCAAACAATTATTATGAGACAATCAAAGGATAATTATTAAAATTATCAAATTATAATTTCTAGATTATCAAAGGATAATTTGTAGAATAAAAATTATCAATTGATAATTGAATGGATTTTTCAAGGGATAATTTATTTAATTTCTATATGTTAATTATAAAGGATAATTTATGACCAGTTATCTAGATATAATAATAAATGGTAATTTTGTAGTAAATTATCAAGAGATAATTGTAAAAGGATAATTTTGAATAAATTATTAAAAGATAATTCTAAAATTATAATTTAGGATAAAATATAAAAAGATAATTATAAAGGATAAATTATAATAAATTATCAAAAGATAATTATAAAAGAAAATTTATGATAAATTATCAAGAGATAGTTATAAAAGTATAATTTATTATAAATTATCAGAAGATGATTGTAAAATTAAAATTTATAATAGATTTTCCCAAGTTTATTATTCTTAAGGATAATTTTTTATGTGAATGCGTTGTCCATGAATGATATTTCAGAAATTATCATGAAGAGAGAATGTATTATCACAAGTGAAATTTACTATTTTAGAGAAAATAGATTGTTTTTAATCTAGGAACACTGGAAAAACCTCAAATGTTGACATGAAAATGACCATGATAATAAGGATTAGGAGCACATATTATTGACTGTTGAGGTTTCCACTATATCTTGTGAACCACACAAGGTTGTTTATAGTTTTCCTTTAACATCAATGACTTTTAATTTAGGTAGTTCATTACCTTCACAAGATATTGTTTACACATATTTATATATTTAATTTATGTGTTGGATAATTTGATACCATGTGTAATTGTTATCACATGTGTGATGGTTATTGCATGTGTGTGTGTGTGTGTATTCTATGAGATCCTTTGTGATTCCATGAGTGACATCATTATAGCATTTTCATTGCTTGATTCTTATCGTATAGTGATATATTTTCTATTATGTAGTCATAATGATATATTATGTCATGCCTACTAGTGTTCTCATTATGTATGTATGTTACCATGCCTTGGGGGCTATTAGTGGTATCTAAGAGAGGTGGATCATCATGATGATAACGAGGTAGGGAAGATGTATGAGGTAGGAAAGGTGTTGTGTCAAGGGTGTGCTCATGGTAGCCTTGATTTTTTAAGTTCCATTCACCAAATGATATCCTGTTCTATGTGAGTACTAGTTATTCTCATCCAAAGGATCTTGGAAACATGGACTCCTTATGGGATAGTTGATTCCGGGTATCATCTTACAAAATTATAAGGAAAATGTATAGAATATGGTTTGATTCTTCTAACTCATTCCATTATTTTACAGAATGGATAAAAAGTAAGTACTTCCAGGGGTTGTGGCATCATGGTCAGAGCATGACTATTTAGTTTTGTGTTGTGTTTTTCTACCTATTGCACATTTATCATTATTGACATGCACTTATTATACAAGAGCACACTTGGTAAGGAATCATTGGTGGTGTAATACTAAGTCTTGTATTCACACCTTACTTAAAGATTTTGGTGCACCTATAGATTTCATTAGAGACCCAATGAAGGGAAAGGGCCCAATGGTGGATGGCTGGGTAGAGGATCATGGAGCCAGAGGTGAATGAGGATGAGTTTCTAATAGATATATATTTTTCTTCTTTGTATTCATATTTTTTATTTATTCTGGACCATCTTTCCACATAATGGGCTTCTTTTGTTTTCATGACATTTATGACATTTACTTTTATGCATGATTACTCTGATTATTTACTATATTTTCATTATTTATTATTGATCTTATGATGTAATATTGTGTGTATTATAGTGACTCAGGTTTTTACCTGTAATACTTTGTAATATTCCTAAGAATAGTTTTGGAGGAACTTGTTGATTTGGAATGAGAATATGGGACCCATAGATCCTTTATATAGTGATTTTAAAAATATTAAATATATTTTATCATGCACACATGATTTCTATTAAAACATGGAATAACTCATGAGAGGAGTCTCAGATAAAAAATCTAAGGTCACAATGGAATTCAGAACATCATTTTTACCCTCGGTGTGACATAAACTTTGTTAGTGTCATGTTTTTGATGGGGGTGACTTTGAAAAGGGGTGTTAAAGACAGAGTTAAATGATTTAATTAATTAAAAACAATCTAACATAATTCCTTCCCCTACCCTTATAATGTGTATCCAAACCTATAGGAAAAACCTCTACTCTCCTCTCCACTTTTGCAACACTGAAAGGACGTCAAATGGGAGAAATAAGGAACTACTGATCTTAGTTTCTGATGCCAATCATCATCAGATCGAGGAGCACCCCGATCCTGGTTTTCTTCTATACACTCAAAGCTTTAGTGATTCACCCTCGAGGTATTTGATTTTGAGTTTTTGTCACGATACCATTCATTATTCATTTTTTAATGTTCTAGAGCCCAAATAAAATTCATAGAGATCCCTCCTAGGTTGATATGTAGGTTTTGGGAAAACAATAGTGTGAATAGGGAATTTCTGAATGTGATTCTTGATTGTAATTATTGTCTAGATGATGTGTAGTCTAGAGAGAGACACTGTGTTTCCCTTCCTATCTAGGGAAGAAGATTTCTGGTGACTAAATACCATATACCAGTGTTACACACCATGAAGTTCCCCAACCCATTGGTTGGAGGACATGGCCATTGTTAGTAGTGTGAAAGTACAAGGTCATGTACAACTACATGACCAAAGTTTATAGACACAGGGTATCGGACATGCGCATGAGAAAACCACATGGGCTAGGTCCGGGTGAAGTGAGACACAGTATGTATGGGCTATACACGTTTTGTACCCCTATATGGGTTGTAAAAACATGTAGACATGATACACGACCAGGTACTCAGGTGTGATGACACATCGTGTGGACCCTTGTTCACACCGTGTACTCCTTTGGTATCTTCTTGAGTTATTAATAATTCCATATATCCTTCTATGGTACACAAATTTTTTCTTTTGAATATCCTCTTCTAAGGGGATTTCCACTTAGAATGTTATTGTGGCCTCCATTTGGAATATGAGATATGAGGTAGCATGTTACAAGGAAGACTCTTGTGTAGAGGTTCTTAACCATGGGCAGTGATTAGTGTGAATCACTAGGTTGCCGTCGAGGTCATTACCCTTCCCTTTCAATTTATGAATTGGGTCCCATGGACTCTTTATATTGGTATAGAGGTGATACCTTGTGGTATTAGGGTGCCCTCCTACCCTTATCGGTGTTGTGGTGCGAAGTTTGATAAGCGTGATGATCCTTTCAATGGTGCTTGACCAGTGTTGTAGATCATTGTGGTTCATAAGAGAGACGATAAGACTGGTACTCCCTAATGAAACTGGGGTTCAGGTTTCCCTTACCTCTCTCCCTTGGTAGATATGGGACTCCCCACACTATGGGTGCTGGTTATATACCTTTGGGTAGTTCTTCTGGGATTGGTACTCCCCTAATGGATTAGGGTGCGGGTTCCCCATATTGTTCTTATAGGTGGAGATAGCACACCCCTTCCATGATAGGGTATGGCCCCCCTATTCTTGTTGGATAGATAAAGCAATTACTCCCCTTTTGGACTAGGGTGTGAGTCCTATTTCTTTGGATTTGGTACAACCCAATCTTGTCTGTGTGTAGGTCCTCGAGATGTGATGTATATATAGAGTGGGTTCTCCCCTATCATGTTATGGTGTAGGTAATATATCCTTGGAGTCATAACTCCCCTTTCATTTCAAAGTGTGGATCCTCCATACATGTTGTTCCAACATAGTTAGAATTACCTTGTCTTTCTGGGGTGGAGGTCCTCTAGTATGTGGCTGGTACTCCTCTACAGTGTTAGGGAGTGGGTCCCCCATAGTAATAAAGATGGCAGAGTGGAATTCCCCTATCATTATAGGGTGAAGTTCCTCTATCTAAAGAGTGGTACTCCCCACATCGTGGGTGAGGGTCCTTTTTTCCTTTGAGTGGTACTCCCAAATCATACTAGTGTGTGGGTCCTCACTTATAGATTAGTACTACCCTGTCTCTGAGTTATAGAATGGACAAGGTCATAAATTGGAGTTAGTTCTCCCTTTTCTGTTGAGTATAGTTACATGGTGTGGGACCCTCCACTTTATATGAGAAATGCCTAGTTTAGATTTAGCTCTCAGTTGATAGAAAGATGTGTGGGACACTCCATACACAAGAAACATAGGTTTCATGGTTTAGTTAGGAGAAGTAATCCCTTGATAGTAGGGTAGTGGAAAGTTGTGGGTCCCTCCATTCTCTCTCATTAGAGAGGATACACATGGTTCTTAGTCTGGAGACGTTCTCCCCCACCTATTTCTAGTGGTGATGGGAGTTTCTCTCTACTTGGGTTCTTACGAACTTGCATAGGGTGTAGGTTAGTGATGGTAGGACCTCTGGTGTTAGGTACTACAAGAGGAACTTGTAGGTTTTACCTGATGGAGAACATTATATTAGACCTACCATATAGAGTGGTTTAGTTTTTTCTAATGGAATTTATCCCTCAGATGGGTTCCATCTAGGATGAATGAGCTCATAGAGTGTGTTATCATAGTATTGTGTTTCCTTTAGAGCCTCGAGTAGAATCCTTTTCCCGGTTATGTGGTCATAACATCATGAGACTTGGAGTCTAAGATGAGTATATCTAGGTGATTCCAGAAGCTCTTTCAGTGTTTTGACATTATGGGTTCACACCCCTTGTGGACTAAGTATAAATACATATTTCATACACACATATTAATTTTTGTTATTCTATTTCAATGGGAGTAAAAGACTCATAGAGTTTTCCAAGTCCTTTTTTTATTTAACTTCTTGTGGTTGGATGAGATTACTTTCTAGATAGGGGTAGAAAAGACTCGAATTGTAGATCATCTACTCACCGTGATGAGCCCCAAGTGCTTGGACAATGTTACTTATTTCTAGGTTGAATTGCGGGATGGATTTTTCCTCACCCTATTGTTTATGATTCTTTTGACTTAACTAACTAGTAATTTATAGTTGAGGATTGTAACACCCTAAGATTTCATAGTATGTTATTTCTTCAAAGTAATTCAATAACTTTCACTACACGCAACGCCGAGTTCAAGCACACCACGACTTACCAAACTAGCTGTTAAAAAGTGGTTATGAAAAGTATTAACTAAATTTTGAACTTTATATAATCCTAATAATTTTAGAATCCATATTATTAGTTTCTTAGACATAATGAAAAAACAAATTCATTTTTTTCATATAAAAGAATTATTTTTTAAAAAAAATGCAACTTTAAAACCTTTTAATGGAGAACCATTTTTAAATCCAATATTTGAAACTTTTATATAATCAATTTGATGAAATAAAATTCTTCTTTAGAATTAGGACATAATAATTTAGTTTCAATATATTTTTGGTGTTTTTCTGATAAATTTCATATTTGGGTGAATCGTGAAAAATAATATATTTTAACTGAAAACAACTTTTTTAATCAAAATAATTTGTAGTGTCAAATTATACATTTTAATGGTTTGTAAGTATAAATAGATTATATTCTTACCATTTAATCCAATGTTATTCATTGGAAACAATTTCACTTTGAAATTTAACATCAACTAGTATCAATCTTTTGTTAGTTATTATTTCTTAAAAACACGCTTTTTGGTTTTGACAACGGGAATTAATTTTAAATTAAAAAATAAAACTTATATATTTCTAATTAGGTAAAATAGACTTAATTTTTGAATTTATAATGTCAAAATTAGCTTAGGGTGAAATTTTGGTATTTTTCTAAAAACTTTCAATTTCTGATGAATAGTGAAAAACACCGAGTTATTAGTCAAAAACTGACTTTTTATTTAGAAAATTATTTGTTTTATTTAAATTTATTTTATGTAAATATAGATGCATAATACCTATATAAGTTCAATTTAATTCATTGGAGTCAGTTTATAATAATTTTATATATATATAAATTTTATTGAACTTTTTACCGTCTTTTACCCACCTCCTAGGAGCATTTGAAAATATACATAAAACTTAATTTTACATCTTCTATGAGTTGAATTTTAAAAATCTGAGAGACATAGTTGATATCAGTAAGCAAAATGTGGTTCAATAAGATGAAAATGATTTTTGGTGAATAGTAATTTTTACTTTTATTTACCACGGTTAAAAGTAAATAGGGTAATTAAGGGTAAAAATGATATTATTATTACCCTAACACATGTACTAATTCTATTGGATAAGTTTAGTTCGACCAAAAACAACCTTAGGAACAAAATATGATCCTTTTGGTTCCCTTGGATTGGATTAAGACATTTATTATTATTATTTAATTCAAAGAAGAGTTAAAAGTGTTAAATTCAAAGTTTAATAACTAAAACATTTTTAATATATGATTAGACATAAGATAAATTTGACTATAAATATTAATTAGAATTATAGAAAGATTTCATACATAATGGTATTTTATTTATATTTTTTATACATTAAATAATTTAATTTATCTATGACACAATGATGATGCAGTAATTACCTAATTAGTAAAATATTAAAACAATTGATATTATAAATATCCAAATAAATGTAATATGAGAATTTTTATGAATTCCATGAATTTTATAGGTTAATATGACATGTTATTGTTGGTTAGATGAATTTTTTTTGAAGCAATAATGTTGTTATAAATTTAGAAAAAACAAAATACCAAATAGTGTCAAAACTAACATAAAAGGGTTTTTAAAAACAAATATTATATTATTAATTGATATTATATTTCTAAGAATCTAAGGTTAGGCCAAAAGACTTATATAATGATATGTTTATCATTAATGAACCATTTGGGGTTCTTTTGGAAGTATATATTAAGTTTATTAACCATATAATATAAAAATACCTAGAGAGATAGTAAATGTAAAATTATTTAACTAAGAGTTACTTCTAAAAGAGAAAGTTAATATAGTGACCCAAACCTGTCTAAAACCTATTGGTTGAGTGGTTTTAGACCCATACTTACCATAGACTTTAAATAATTAATTTTTTATCTATTAGAAACCGAAAATGATTTTATTATAAAATAATATTTCTAGCTTTTCCTAAGGTGCCCCTCACCCCTCTTATAAAAGGGCACTCCCCCTTCTCTCTAATTCACACCATCAAAACCATTTGGATCAGCCAAAACCTACTGAAATACCCTCTCAAATATCCTAAATTTATCCTAGAGGCCTTCCTTTATTCATAAAGACAACTTAAGGATCCCTTTTGATCAAATCAAAAGGAAGAACCCAAAGAAAAGGTAAATATTTCATAACCACTTTCAAGATCCTTTCTTCTTCCACTTACTCTTTCATTGTTGTTTCCATTCTAAAATAATAACTCCAGTATATTCTATATAATGTGATGTTATTATAAATATTTTACAACCATATTCATTATTCTATCTGTCCTTTGAATGACATGTCACCATACGTGCGTACGTACGGCTTACCGTTTCCACGTCGTGGTGTAATTGTTATTCAATACATTATTATTTGGATGGGTATTAAAATGATGTGTAATTGGTGTAAATAATAAATATAACATGATAATTATTATTTATATATGATATAATATCCAATTATATATTATTTTAATATCAAAATAATGATATTGTCGCTCGTGCGTACGTATGGATTACCGTCTCCACGAACGCGATGAGATTCATTCCCCATCGTATCCATTCAAGACTAATTTTCATTAGATGATTAAAAATAGTGTTTAAATATATAATATAATTCTGAATATGAATAATATACATCCTATCCATAACAAACATTACTTATATAACAAATAATATAAAGGAAAATGAATCAGTTAACACCCGAAACGACGACAATACTAAGATATTATTAACAAAGAAATGTTAAAAGACCATATATGATATCATATTAATGTATATGGTTATTGTATAATTTAATAACAATTATTTCACCATTATAATGGATTTTAACCTACCCTCAACAAAGGAAAATTACATGGTAAGGGTTAATTCTATAATCTATTCATTATCTGAGGTTGTTTATATGTAATTATCTACTGGGACATCTTCATCATCCACATCCATGTTTCTTAAAAATGTATTTCAAAACATTATTACTATTTTATAGACTATGGGTTAAATTAATTTATACCCTTGTTTGATTTTTATTATATGTTTATAAAGGAATCTTTTTGTCATTTTCCAAACAATGTCCTTTATAACCTTTTCGACCAAATTAAGGAAAGAATGTCGTTTTTTAACTTATACGAAGGGTGCAGCTATTTTTTGCCATTGTAACATTGTCGAAACTTACCTTATAATCTTATAAGAATATTTCCAAAATAAATGTTTTCTTAAATAATTTAAAAATAGAAAGAGATATTTCTATAAAAAGGGTTTTGATTTCATCTATGTTAATATCCTTTGATGGATTTTAAGCTTATTTGAAGTTAATTTATTATGATAAAAAACTTCCATATTTTATTGAAGGTTTTGTGATATGTTTGACTATGGGTGTGTTATTTTTACACCATTCATGGTTTATTGATAAAGTAATGACATTTTTTATGCTAGTTTTAATACAAAATTTTATGTTATGTTTAAACCTTTACATATGAGGAATGCATTGGACTTAGTAAGTGAAGGGTGGAGCTCGCTATAGCTCCTCAATGCATCGGTATGTCTCATGAGACAAACTAGTGTCTTGGCACAAGGCCTTGACAAAAACTTATTTTTAGTCTTGGCACAAGGCCTTAACTATGTGGTTATGAAAGTCAAACATTATGCATTCCATCATTATGAAAGTGGCTATTGATATTGCTTGTGATTATTTGCTAGTAAAATATCCATGTGAATAAGTAAATGTAATTATTTGATTTTATCTTTTCCATATTATGCTGAAGTTCAAGTTTAAAAGGCCTTTGTTTTAGTCTTATACATTGCCATAAAATTTTATTCTTATTTATCAAAGTTTATAGTTTTCGCTAAATTATTTACCCTTAGTGAGCATTTGAGCTCACGCCTTTCTTATGTTTTATTTTCCCAGGATCCCAAGAAGTGGTTTATGTTTGACGTGTAGGGTTAAGATAAGGGAACAATGGAATTATCAAAAGGATTTTTTTTGTTGTATGTTATAAATTGTAATGTAACGTTAATGTATGTAATCTATTATCCAAGAATTCTAAAATGGTTGGTCTTTCGGGAATTGATTCCTTGTAATCATGCCAATGTATTAAAATAATGCACCGACTCTGTGAATCTAGGGTCGGGGCATTATAGTTGGTATCAGAGAAATTTTAGTACAAACCTTGGAAACTAGATTTAGATAAACTCTTATTAGAGCACATTAACCTAAGATAGACTTTGAGGATTAGTACAGAATAACTTCTTAGAATTTTGGTAGTGTAAAGATTTTATGAGTTTTCTAAGAAAATACATCGCTTTCTGGATACGAGCAGGTAGAAAAGGCTCTGGAACAGATGTACCTAGGGTTAAATCCAAAAACACCTCTTTAAGCTAGATTTGAATGGGAACAGGTGCACAATAATGGGTCATGCTGCACTCTTGGTTACGACACTCCCTGGGGATATGCTTAGGATAATTCTCATTTTCTTTACAAATCATTATGAAGGATTTACGATTATATAACTCCTCAAAGAAATTATTTTTATGATTATGGATTATATCTACAAACTTTTCAATTTATGTTAGGTATTTTACAAGTTTTGAATTATTCATTGTAATTCATAAACTGACATAGTGTATGCCATTGTATAGAAAAGGCGCCCAGTAGAAGGAATGTGAACTCTATCAATGCGTATGATCCAAATAGTTAGAAGGATCACATATTTCATGGTATTAATCCAAAATTTAGAATGGAAATAGTCTCCCATGTATTCTCAACATATGAATAAATAGTATCATGTGTTAATAAGATAAGTAAAGAATTCTCTGAGTTATATAGCATTGAAGGGAAGTAAGAGAAGAAAGGGATGGAAGAGAGAAATATGGATAAAAGGAAGAGGGAAAAAATTATTTTCCCATATGTTATAAATGTGGAAAGAATCACCTTGGTAAATTCTTAAAGGGAATGAGAGTTTTTTATAAGTGTGGAGAAAAAGGACACCAAGTACGTGATTGGAAGGGTAAGAAAAAAGTTTCAAATGTACAATGCTTCGTCTACAAGGAGTTGGGACACTACGCGAATCAATGTCCAAATCATCAGAGTAAACCCCAAATGCGGCTATTAAATAATAATAAAGTTATGATACTACCAAAGATGAAGAGGAATGATTAGATTTCTTACATTGTTATTAAAGTATTGTGTCGTTTAAGTATTGTATTAATGATATACATGTTATAAGAATTATAGAGTATATAAGTATTGTACTACAATACTATTTCATTAAGGACTTGAGATTGTGTGGAACCAAGAAAAGTGACTCAATAGTAGGTTAGATTTTTAGAAAATATATGGTTGGGTGAAAGATAAACCATAATATGGTTCTGATATTGAGGTAGTGATTTTGGAATAATGCATGATTAATTTGGATAAATAATATTGGATATTATTGATTACCTTGAAACTAATTAATGATTTGTATAATCCATAATTTTTGGAGTTTAAAACATTTTTGGATAGAAGGAGTATATTCAGTATTCTATAAAGAATAAGGGAGAATGAATGTAATCAATAAGGTTTTATGGTAATTCAGGATGTTGTAGTGTTTTAAAAGAATACATAATGAAGGTGTTCACATGTTATTAAGTGTAAAAAAGAATCTTCATTATGTTTAAAATCCTTATAAATGTTGGACTGTGAGTTTGGATAGAAGTATTTTGGATAAGTCTAGTTTGAGATTATTTTTGGATTGCCATAAAAAGGACAACCCGTAGGTCGGGTGGCAACCCGTCGTGTCCGGCAAGGCCGTGAGACTTGAACCTACAACTGAAGGGCGACAAGGGTGTAT
Organism: Viscum album; assembly: GCA_963277665.1. Classification (NCBI taxonomy): domain Eukaryota; kingdom Viridiplantae; phylum Streptophyta; class Magnoliopsida; order Santalales; family Viscaceae; genus Viscum; species Viscum album. The sequence continues at coordinate 501,382,970 of OY728140.1, forward strand.
CACCTACCACATGACAATGTGATGCCCTAGATTGAATAATGTAGTTTTTTTAAAAGATATGGTAGATGAATAATAAATTCTTTTTTTTTGAACCCTATACAAATAGGATAAATAGAATTTTTTTTAAGTTCTGTTATCTTTTAGAGTGAAAGATGAGTTTGTGGTAAAAATTAGTTAAAGGATGGAACTCTACTTATCAAGAATATATTTTTTTATTCTTTTATTCTATGAAAAAATTAATTCTTAAAATTTAGGTAAGGGATCATAAAACTAAAAATGTGTTATCCTAATACCTTAAGTTTTGTTGAACCGGTGATATTTTAAATCATTATAGACTTATGGCTTTAAGGCCCTCAATTCTACAATTGTTTGTGACTGATGACCTCAATAAATCCCTATAAATATTTATGTTTTTCCTCCAATTATGTATCTTTAATTTCCACCAATGTTCTTCTAATAGATATTATAATTCTGTGGTGACTTTTTCATTCCCTGTTTTCCTCTTATTAAGACTAAATTTTATTAACCCAATTTTTGATTTGGGTTTCCCACAAAGGTATTTTCTATTTTCAACCTTTTATTTTCGAAGAACAATTTCAAATTTCTAGGATGCAATTTATTGAAGGAGGAAATAATGAAACACCCCAAGATTTCATAGTACGTCATTTCTTCAAATTAATTTAATAACTTACACTACATGCAACACCAAGTTCAAGCGCACCACGTCTTATCCAATTAGTCGTTCAAAAGAGGTTATGAATAGTATTAAATAAATTTTGAACTTTATATAATCCTTATAATTTTAGAATCCATATTATGAGTTTCTTAGACATAATGAAAAAACATATTCATTTTTTCAGATAAAAGAAGTATTTTTTTAAAAAAATGCAATTTTACCGCCTTTTTATAGAGAACCCTTTTTCAATCCAATATTTGAAACTTTTATATATTAAATTTGACAAAATAAAATTCTTCTTTATAATTGGGATATAATAATTTAGTTTCAATATATTTTTGGTTTTTTTCTGATAACTTTCATATTTGGGTGAATAGTGAAAAATACTATATTTTAACAGAAAAAAATCTTTTTTAATCAAAATAATTTTTAGTGTTAAATTATACATTTTAATGGTTTGGAAGTATAAATAGATTATATTTTTATCATTTAATCCAATTTTATTCATTGGAAATAATTTCACTTTGAAATTGAACATAAACTAGTATCATTCTTTTGTTAGTTATTATTTCTTAAAAACATGCTTTTTGGTTTTGATAATGGGAATTAATTTTAAATTAATGAATGAAACTTATATGTTTTTAATTTTGTAAAATAGACTTAATTTTTGAATTCATAATATTAAAATTAGCTTAGGGTGAATTTTTTGTATTTTTCTAAAAACTTTCAATTTTTGATAAATAGTGAAAAACACTGAGTTATTGATTAAAACCGACTTTTTATTTAAATAATTATTTATTTTATTTAAATTTATTTTAGTTCAAAATAGATACATAATACCCATATAAGTTCAGTGTAATTCATTGGAGTCAGTTTATAATAACTAGTACTCGCTCGTGCTTTTGCACGGTATTATCAACTAATGCTATAAAAAAATATCCACTACTAAATTTAAAAAACATGATACCTTGATGAAATAAAATAAATCTTCCAATGATCTAGAAAAATAACCACTGCTCAGATCCACTACTAAAACAATGTACATGTTCCTGTTTTTAAAAACATGCATCAAAAGTGACATATAATTTAAGTACAATAAATTAATAATTGAGACAAAAGAAAATGATCCACTACGCATGCATTCCCTCAGTGTTACTCAGTTTCATGATGTTGTATTCTCCAAAATCTGGTAATAGTAAATCCACAAGAAACTTTAGCTTCCTACAATTTCATCCACCTCTGACCCCCACCTTATGCAATTCTCATCTGTCATGGCATCACTGACCCCCAGCTACCACTGGATACCAAGATCAATAAGAAGCATTTCGTTCCAAAAATCATCGTTGCATCTATAAGATGTTGTGGATACAAATACAAGGCAAATGTTAGGTCTTACTATAAATAGTTTTAAGAGAAATAAACACAAAGTTTGATTGACCAGAGGTTCAAGGAGCATCTTGGGCAGGTAGATACTTTCTAGCAAGTAGGGGAATCTTACAGCCAATACCTAGCCACTTTACTAGGCAATCCTCCTCAACCTAACCTTTCTATTCTACCAACCCCCTTGATGCCACCATCCAACATGGATCCTTCACTTTAATAGAAGTTTAATCATATAAGTTTCAAATAGACTACTCAATGATTAATATTGAATTCATAAAATTCAAAAAGAAAAGACTGGTAAAAATCAAATATAAAAGTGTGTACAATATACTGTATGTATTGAAGGTTTAAAGGAAAATATGTAATAATTATCTCATTTTACAAAAGGGTAACTCATTGAGTTTTTATTTCAGTATCATCCCTAAATGGTTTCTTATTCCCTACCTCAAAAGGATTCAATAAAAATTATAATAGCATGATTACAATCTAAAAATGATGGCATGTAAAATAAAAGTTCTGTATTTGATAACAAAAATCCTGAATTTAATTGTGATTTGATAAAAACCTAGACAAGTATCCCATTAGTTAATCATTCATGAAAAAATAAGAATTGTTTCTATTTCAATAATATATTTCAATGGATGCATTTGATGGGATCTCTTGAAATGACCAGAGAGTTACTATTAGAGAATAAGGTTAGAGAGATTAAAATTAAAAATTTATTTTATAAGAAAACATTAAAAAATCATAATAAAAATAATACCTTCATTGGAGTAGAGAATTTAGGAAAAAAATGAAAAATATGGAAATTTAAGAACTACAGTAAAAAATAATGATAAAAATAAATTTACATGAAAGAGACAGAAAATAAAAAAACGATGATACACATGAACATGAAAAAAAATCTTGGTAATAAACTTGAAAAACATATGATCACAAGGTAAAAATACATATTGAGTTAACAAATTCAATCTATATAATCAAAAACAATTAGGAATATATTTAAAAAAATAGTCTCCAATTTCAAAAAACATTACACAAAAAATAGAATCAAAAAGTGTAAAACCTGAGTAGGAATTTTATCTTAAGAGCCATCATTCATAAAAGAAAAGATATGCACCTTCTACTTACAACATCTAAAAGGACCTTTAGAAAATACTTTTATTTTAGTGGATAATTAGTAGTGCAGACCCAAAAAAAATTCATGATCTCTTATGGATATTGTCGACTGACACTTGAAAGCATTTCATGAATCCTATAGGAAATAAAAGGTTGGATAAAAAATAGTCAAGGTTTCAACATCAATACACAACAATAATAAACAATGAAAATCATTATAGTTTCTTGTCATTAAGAAACCAATTATATGACAATAATATAAAGTAAAGATAGTCAAGGTTTCAACATCAATATAGTAATGAAAAAAATTCAACCATCTTTACTATAATGAAAATCCATTCTCAAATGTGCTTGAGAGCTTCATCTTTAAAATCTAGCTGAGGGCTCCACCTTCAACCATCAAAAGGTATATATAATTATAGAAACAATAAATTTCAAGAAAACTATTTCCTATTCAATTTTCATTTTCATCTTGACTTGATCTATATTGAATTTCTTTTTCATGTACTATGATTAAGAATTATCTTAGGTGAAATCAGTTTTGACTTCTTCTATTTCACGGATGCTATATTATTCAAAATCATGTCCTAACAGTCTTTTCATTGAATTTGTTTCTAACAATTTGGTCAAAGACTATAGAGTAAAATGATAGAAATATAATAAGAACAGTAACGCCATTTAATATATATAATGGATATTACATAGTAAATAATTGGGAAAATTAATGGAAAATAGTATCAAATGTATGCATAATTTATTTAGAAATAATGTATGTGAAAGAGGTGGGGGTTAAAAAAAGGGAATTTGAGAGCATAAAAATGACAAGAAATGACAAATTTTGAAACTAAAGCATGCATTTTCAATGGATTAATGAAATATATAAAGGTTCAACTGAACAAACACAATTTGAATTGTATTTCATTTATCAACATAGAACATTTGTAATAGTATTTCAGGTTATATATGAATTAAGTAAACAAAAAAATGGGGTTGAGCAAGCCCTACTACATCCACATACTTGCAGTTTTGATATGTAGATATTTGTGAAAAAGTTGGCTAGTAGCAACCCTGGATGAATAAAGCTCATAAATCATTGACAAAGATGAATGCAAAATCAAAGAAAATGAGAGTGTATGGATGTAGCTTGGATGTTGATGACACACAAAGGAAATATGGGAAGGGGGTCATTCCCCCACATGATCAGAAGTTGTTTTTTTTTTCTCCATCCAGTTTGAGGATGAGCATACCATGGAATATTGAAAAATGAAAATGGACTCCATATTCTATGTACTTCATCCACTAATGGATGGTACACTAATTTTTGTGGAAACTACTAATGGGAAAACTATCCCTTTCCAGTTCAGATCCAAATTAAAAAAATCCCCATTGATGAATAAAGACTAGTTTTTGATGATTACATGCTTTCTGATTGGTGTTATGTTGAAAATTACTACATTAATGAGAAATCAACACTCTGTGGGGTTGGAATACTGTTTTTTGTGAAAAAATTTTAAGGGAACATGTTCTGGTTTTAGTGAGGTGTTTGGAGACCATCACCAGACTCAATACAATGATTCGTGTCATGGAAGATGTTCCCCTTCATAAGAACCAGCTGGTTTTCAATAGCAATGAGCCTGAGGATGGTCATGCTTTGGGAGAGTACAAAATAAAAGAGTAATCTACACTCAAGTTGGTTTGCACCCAGTGGGGTGAAATGAAAATATTTTTGAAAACCCTTATAGAGATGATGTTCCCATTAGAGGTGAAGTTTTAAGACAACATATTCAACCTCAAGGCCAAGAGCCGCGACATGGTAGGCTTCCCCCTATAAGAGAAAAGGCTATTTTACAACATCAAGTTTCTTACTGATGGCTATGCCTTAGAAAATTATGACATAATAGAGGAGTCCACTATCCATTTGGTTCTCCGACTCAGGGGTAAAATGATAATTATTTTTCAAACCCAAATTAGGAATAATATGTATATTTCTAATTGTGTTTTTAAATATTTAAAATTGTTTTTTAGGTAAATAAATAGAAAACAAAACAATGTGAAATAAATGTAAACATATATTTAAAAAGATAAATAAGAGCAGAATAGAGAAAAGATGATGAATAATTTATAGGGAGGGTGGTATTGACATAATAAAATCTATAAAAACAAAAGAAAAAATGTTCGAATATGTTAAAACGATATTACATACATACATGTTTGATTAACATCAACAAATATAACCTCCACATGAATTAATTGCGTATCTTCAGTAAAGCAATTTCATCTTACTATGACCGAAAGTGTGGGAATCCAATTGAAAAGCACCCACTAATATTTAAGAATGAGGTAATGTCATTAGGTTGAATAAAGAAGATGATGAATGTGGGAAGGTCAAATAATTTCAATAAATGAAAAAATAATACTGCATGTAAAAAAGTTCTATTAATTTCAATAAATCTTACCTCCAAATAATGTCATTACACCACCAAAAAAGATGTTTGATCCTGATATGAGTGATTCGAATAGGTAAATTATAAGAAAAAGGGGGAAAGGGGGATCAACAATTTATATGTAAAACTTAAAGAATGTGACCTCCACTGCAGTCAATGGTGATGAAACTGTCACACTTTTTAAAAAATGAATATTACAGTTTCAGAAAATTGACATAAAGTAGGAAAACATAATAGTCGAATGAGTAATCTAGAAGTAGTGTCATATAATCAATATGTAAATGGTTATGTATAAAAAAATATAAAAACAATTATGTCAATGTTATTCCAAATATGAATTTAGGTGTACCAAAAAACTACCTCCAGCAAATCACGTAACATGGTATCTAGAACTATTCCTATCAACCTACTTTGGTGATTATAAGAAATCTAGAAACACTTATGCATAATAAATCTAGAAACAATTGTACATAATAACATAAAATTCTTCCATGAATAGATTACAAACTCATAAATAAAGTGAAACACGATATAATATTTGACCAATAAATATAAGAATACATTAAAAAATATGATTCCAAATCATGAATTCACACAGCTAAGTAGAGATCCGTCCCACTTTTCAAAACATGAACAACATGATTAAATTAAGAACATAGAGATATGAAAATATCAAACAAATAATCTGTCTTGCAGACTGAATAATCTTACATAGATAACAGTCCGGAATTTCCAGCTATAAACTTCAGCTGAAATGTCACTTTCCCATTCAAAAAATTGTTCTTCAATGCAAACCCCCCTCCTGAAATCAATATAATCAAGTCATTGGAAATCATACAAAGGAAAAATCCCAGTAAGTGGACATATGCATTTACACATAAAACCAATAACAAAGAAAAAAGCAATGAAAGCAAGATGATCTCACATCAACCCAAAAAAAAATTAGTGAAATTGATATGATTCCAAACATGAAACAGGAAGATTAATACATAGATTGATTAAAAAATCCACAATATAAAATAGATCCATGAGTGGAATCTGAATAATAATGTGATAATAATCAGGTTCTCACATAACTTTCAAACAACCAACATTCTATAAATCTTCATCTCCAATCTCTAAAAGAAAAATATCAAACAACAACAAAAGGGAGGTTAATAGTGTGTAACTGCAAATAAAAAATGATGGATGGAAGGTAGGTTAATTGCATAATTTTATAAAAACATACCAATTACAGAGATCTGGATATGTAGGATATCTGAATAAGGTTTCAGTAATGGTAAACGGGTTCGCAAATAGATTTTCCAGTGACCACCACGATGGTTGAAGGCGAAGCCAAATATAGAAGGGATTTCTGAAAAGGATATGGAAGCGAAAGGCGAGGGAACTATGGAGCTGAAATATTAGTTATTAGAGATATAAAGGGATTTGTTAGGAAGAGGTGGAAAATTTGGTCAAGAATTTATCTACAACCAGATGCGAGAATGGAGTAATTGGTTTTCCAAAGTAACCTGAATGTGGTGGTAGATGGTGTAGGAGGCAGTGGTCGATGATGAAACAACATCTGGGAGTGATAAAGGGGTTATCGAGTATCTCCGGTAACCCGAGATATATAGTATGAAGAGGAGAATACATTGTTCCAGGATGAGGATGATGCCTGCATCAGGAGTAGGATGACGCCAGTGTCGATAGTTTGTGGGAACCCTAGGTCACAAAGATCTGATTCCCGACTGCGAGCGAGAGAAGGAAAACCACGGAGAGTGGAGTTAAAACCAGGAGAAGGAGGATGGCGCAGATAGAGGTCTACAGAGTGCAGATTGACCAGCAGAGGGAGGATGACAGAGGCGAGGGTTTGAGGGTAGTCGAGGTCATGAGGTCGCGATGCGTGATAGCTCTGCAAGAGCGGGAGAGGGAGGCGGAGAATTACTGTGAAGGTTCTCGAAGGCGATACACGTGGAAGTTGCAGTCAAAATTGGTAGCTGGTGATTGGAGATAGACGGATGGGAGACAGTGACTGCGAGGAAGTCGATGGAGGTAGTATAATGGATACCTAGGTCAAGACCCACACGTTTCTCAACAGAAGGAAATGCGGGAGCGACTCCGATACGTGGAGGAAAAAAATATAATCTACGGGGAAGAGGTACGTGGAGATAGGGGTGATTGAAACCTAAGAAAAATAATATGTGTAAGCAAAGTGAAGGGACACGTGGAAGCTGAAAATTCCAGGATAAGTATAGTTAGTAGATTTTATATATATATAAATTTTATTGAACTTTTTACCGTCTTTTACCCACCTCCTTGGAGCATTTTCAAATTTACATAAAACTTAATTTTACCACTTCTTTGAGTTTAATTGAAAAAATCCAAGTGATACAGTTGATATTAGTAAGTAAAATGTTGTTCAATAAGATGAAAATAATTTTTGGTGAATAGTAACTTTTTACTTTTATTTACCATGGTTAAAAGTAAATAGGGTAATTAAGGGTAAAAATGATATTATTATTACCCTAACACATGTCCTAATTCAATTGGATAAGTTTAATTCTACCAAAAACAACCTTAGGAATAAAATATGATCCTTTGGGTCTACTTTGATTAGATTAGGACATTTATTATTATTTAATTCAAAGAAGAGTTAAAAGTGTTAAATTCCAAGTTTAATAACTAAACCATTTTTAATATAGGGTTAGCCATAAGCTAAATTCGACTATAAATATTCATTATAAATCTAGAAATATTTAATACATAATGGTATTTTATTTATATTTTTTATACATTAAATAATTTAATTTATTTATGACACAATGATGATGCAGTATTTACCTAATTAGTGAAATATTAAAATAATTGATATTATAAATATCCAAATAAATGTAATTTGAGACTTTTTATGAATTCCTATAATTTTATAGGTTAATATGACATGTTAGGGTCGGTTAGACGAGTTTTTTTTTGAAGTAATAATGCTGTTATGAATTTAGCAAAAACAAAATACCAAATAGTGTCAAAATTGAAAAAAAGAGTTTTCAAAACAAATATTATATTATTAATTGAAATTCTATTTCTAAAAATCTAATTTTATTCCAAAAGAATTATATAATGATAGTTGTATCATTATTTGACCACTTGGGGTTCTCTTGGAAGTATATAGTAAGTTTATTAACCATATAATATAAAAATACAAATTGACATGGTAAATGTCAAATTATTTAACTAAGAGTTAAATCTAAAAGATAAAGTTAATATAGTGACCCAAACCTATCTAAAATATATTGGTTGAGTGTTTTTTGACCCATACCCATGTTAGCCTTTAAATAATTTATTTTTGAGCCATTAGAAACCGAAAATTATTTTATTATAAAATAATATTTCTAGCTTTTCCTAAGGTGCCCCTCACCCCTCTTATAAAAGGGCACTCCACTCACTCTAATTCACACCATCAAATCCATTTGGCTCGGCCAAACCCTACCCAAATACTATCTAAATTTTCCTCCCTTCATCTTAAAGGCCTTCATTTAGTCAAAAAGATAATCTAAGGATCCCTTTTGATCAAATCAAAAGGAAGAACCTGAAGAAGAGGTAAATATTTCATCACCTCTTTCAAGTTCCTTTCTTCATCCACTTCCACTTTCTTTGGTGTTTCCATACTAAAATAATAAATACAGTATCTTATATATACTTTTATGTTATTATAAATATGGTACAACCATATTCATTATTCTATCAATCCTTTGAATGAAATGTCACCATTCGTGCGTACGTACGACTTACCGTCACCACGTCGTGGTGTAATTGTTATTCAATACACTATTATTTGGATGGGTATAATAATGATGTGTAATTGATGTAAATAATAAATATAACATGATAATGATTCTGTATATATGATATACCATCCAATTATATATTATTTTAATATCAAAAGAATTATATTTTTGCTTGTGCGTACGTACGGATTACCATCTCCACGAACGCGATGAGATTCATTCCCAATCGTATCCATTCAAGACTAATTTTCATTAGATGATTAAAAATAATGTTTAAAGACTTAATATAATTATGAATATGAATAAGATACATCCTATCCATAACAAAAGTTACTTACGTAACAAATCATATAAGGTAAAATGAATCAGTTAACACCCGAAACGATGACAATACTAAGATATTATTAACAAAGTAATGTTAAAAGATCATATATGATGTCATATTAATGTATATGGTTATTTTATAATTTAAAAACAATTTTTTCACCATTATATAGGAGGTTAACCTACCCTAGACCATGGAAAAGTACAAGTTAAGGGTTAATTCTACTATCTCTTCAATATATGAGGTTGTTTATACGTAATTATCTACCAGGACCTCTTTATCATCTACATCCATGTTTCTTACAAATGTATTTCAAAACATTATTACTATTTTATAGACTATGGGTTAAAGTAATTTATACCCTTGTTTTAATTTTATAAGATGTTTATAAAGGAATCTTTCCACCATTTTCCAAAGAAGGTCATTTATAACCTTTTCGACAAAATTAAGGTAAGAATGTATTTTTTTAACTTATACGGTGGGTGCAGCTATTTGCCGCCGTTATAACATCGTCAAAGCGTCACTTACAAGATTATAAGAATATTTCAAAAATAAATTTTTTCTTAAATTATTTCAAAATAGAGAGAGATATTTATCTAAAAAAGGTTTTGATATCATCTATGTCAACATCCTTTGATGGATTTTAAGATTATTTGAAGTTGATTTATTATGATACAAAACTTCCATATTGTATTGAAGGTTTTGTGATATGTTTGACTGTGGATGTGTTACTTTTACACCATTCATGGTTTATGAATAAATTATTGACATTTTGTATGCTAGTTTTAATATGAATGTTTATGTTATGTTTAATCCTTTTCATATGAGGAATGTATTGGACTTAGTAAGTGATGGGTGGAACTCGCTATAGCTCCTCAATGCATCGGTAGGTCTCATGAGACAAACTAGTGTCTTGGAACAAGGCCTTGAAAAAATCTTATTTGTTTTCTTGGATCAAGCACTTGACTATGTGGTTGTGAATGTCTATTATTATGCATTCCATCATTATGAAAGTGGTTATTGATATTGCATGTGATTTTTCGACTAGTAGAATATCCATGTGAATAAGTAAATGGAATTATTTGATTTAATCTTTTCCATATTATGCTGAATTTCAAGTTTAAAAGGCTTTTGTTTTAGTCTTATACATTGCCTTATATGTTTATGCTTATTTATGAAAGTTTATAGCTTCTGCTAAATTATTTACCTTTAATGAGCATTTGTGCTCACCCCTTTCTTATGTTTTATTTTCCTAGGATCCCAAGGAGTATTTTATGTTTGAGATGCAGGGTTAAGCTAAGAGAATAATGAAATTCTCAAAATGATTATTTTTTTTGTGTTGTTTGTTAGAAAGTGTAATGTAACGTTCTTGTATGTAATCTATTTTTCAAAACTTCTAAACTAATCGGTCTTTCAGGACTTGATTCCTTGTAATCATGAAAATTTATTAAAATAATGCATCGACTCTGGGAATCTTAGGTCGAGGTGTTATAGTTGGTATTAGAGGATTTTTAGTACAAACCTTGGAAACTAGAGTTAGATAAACTCTGATTAGATCACATTACCCTAAGATAGACTTTGAGTATTAGTATAGAAGAACTTCCAGGAATTTTGGTAATATAGAGATTTTGTGAGTTTTCCAAGAAAATACATCCCTTTTTGGATACGAGTAGGTAGAGGCGGCTCTGGCACAAATGTACCTAGGGGTAAAACCCCAAAACATCAGTTTAAACTAGACTTAAATGGGAACAGGTGCACGACAATGGGTCTTACTGCACTCTTGGTTATGACACTCCCAAGGGATATGCTTAGGATAATTCATAATTTAATTGCAAATCACTATGAAGGATTTACGAGTATATACCTCCTCAAAGAAAATATTTTTTTGATTATGGATTATATCTACAAACTGTTCAATTTATGTTAGGTATTTTATATGTTTGGAATTATTCATCGCAATTCATAAACTAACTTAGTGTATGAAATTGTATGGAAATGGATCCCAGTAGAAGGAATGTGAAATCCAGCAATATGTATGATCCAAAGAGTAAGAAGGATCACATCATTCATGTTATTAAGCAAACATTTAGAAGGGAAATAGTCTCCCATGTATTCTCAACATATGGATAAATAGTATCATGTGTTAATAAGATAAGTAAAGAATTCTCTGAGTCATATGGCTTTGAAGGGAAGTAAGAGAAGAAAAGGATAGAAGAGGGAAAGAAGGGTAAAGGGAAGAGGGAAAAGAAGGATTTTCACATATGCGATAACTGTGGAAAGAATCACCTTGGTAAATTCTTGAAGGGAATGTGATTTTTTTATAAGTGTGGAGAAAAAGGACACCAAGTACATGATTGAAAGGGTAAGAAAAATGTTTCAAATGTACAATGATTCATCTGCAAGGATTTGGGGCACTACGTGAATCAATGTCTAAATCATCAGAGTATACCCCAAATGCTTTTATTAGATAATAATAAAGTTACGATACTACCGAAGAAGAAGAGGAATGATTAGATTCCTTACGTTGTTATTAAAGTTTTGTGTCATTTGTGTATTGTATTAATGATTTACATGTTATAATAATTATAGAGTATATAAGGATTCTACTACATTACTATTTCATTAAAGACTTGAGATTGTGTGGAACCAAGAAAAGTGACTCAATAGAGGTTAATTATTTGGAAAATATATGGTTAAATAAACCATAATAGGGTTCTGATATTGAGGTAGTGATTTTGGAATAATACATGATTGATTTAGATAAATTATATTGGATATTATTGACTACCTTGAAACCGATTAATGATTTTTATACTCCATAATTGTTGGAGTTTATAACATTTTTTGGATAGAAGGAGTATATCCAGTATTCTATAAGTAATAAGGGAGCATGAATGTAATCTATAAGTTTTTATGGTAATTCAGGATGTTACAGTGTTTTAAAAGAATACATGATGAAGGTGTTCACATGTTATTATGTGGAAAAAAGGATCTTCATTATGTTTACCTTCCTTGTAAATGTTGGAATGTGATTTTGTAAAAAAGTATTTTGGATAAGTCTAGTTTGAGATTATTTTTGGTTTTCCATAAAAAGGACTACCCGGAGGTCGGTTGGCAACCCATCACGTCCGGCAAGGCCGCGAGACTTGAACCCCGAACCGAAGGGCGACAAGGGTGTATCACCTACCACTAGCCCACATAATGTCCTAGATTTAATAATTTAGTTTTTTAAAGGTCTGGTAGATGAATTATAAATTCATTCTTTTTTTGGAACCCTATACAGATAGGATAAATAGAATATTTTTTTAAGTTCTATTATCTTTTAGAGTGAAATATGAATTTGTTGTAGAAATTAGTTAAAGGATGAAACTCTACTTTTTAAGTATATATATTTTTTCTTCTCTTATTCTATGAAGAATTTTATTCTTAAACTTTAGGTAAGGGATCTTAAAACTAAAAATGTGTTATCCTAATACCTTATGTTTTGTTGAACTGATGATATTTTAAATCATCATAGATTGATGGCTTTGAGGCCATCAATTCTACAATTTTTTGTGACCGATGACCTCAATCACTCCCTATAAATATTTAAATTTTTACTCCAATTATGTGTCTCTAATTTCCACCAATGTTATCTTAATCGAGATCATAATTTGGTGGTGACTTTTCATTCCCCTTTTTCCTCTTATTAAGACTAAATTTTATTAACCCAATTTTCGATGTGGGTTTTTTCACAAAGGTATTTTCTATTTTCAACCTTTTATTTTTGAATAACAATTTCAAATTGCGAGGACGCAATTTATTGAAAGAGGGAAGAATGTAACACCCCAATAATTCATAGTACTTTATTTCTTCAAAGTAATTCAATAACTTTCACTACAGGCAACACCGAGTTCAAGCGCACCACGACTTGCCAAACTAGCCGTTCAAAATGAGGTTATGAATAGTATTAACTAAATTTTACACTTTATATAATACTTATAATTTTAGAGCCCATATTATAATTTTCTTAGACATAATGAAACAAAAATTCATTTTTTCAGATAAAAGAAGTATTTTTAAAAGAAATGCAATTTTACCGCCTTTTAATGGAAAACCCTTTTTAAATACAATATTTGAAATTTTTATATATTAAATTTGACAAAATAAACTTATTCTTTAGAATATGGACATAAGAATTTAGTTTCAATATATTTTTGGTGTTTTTTTGATAACTTTCATATTTGGATGAATAGTGACAAATACTATATTTTAACTGAAAAAAACTTTTTTAATCAAAATAATTTGTAGTGTTAAATTATAAATTTTAATGGTTTGAAAGTATAAATAGATTATATTTTTTCCATTTAATCAAATGTTATTCATTGGAAATAATTTCACTTTGAAATTGAACATAAACTAGTATCAATCTTTTGTTGGTTATTATTTCTTAAAAACACGCTTTTTGGTTTTGACAATTGAAATTAATTTTAAATTAATAATTGAAACTTCTATGTTTTTAATTTGGTAAAATAGATTTAATTTTTTATTTCATAATATCAAAATTATCTGGGGGTGAAATTTTGGAATTTTTTTGAAAACTTTCAATTTTTGATGAATAGTGAAAAACACTGAGTTATTGGTTAAAACCTTCTTTTTATTTAAATAATTATTTATTTTATTTAAATTTATTTTAGGTCAAAGTAGATACATAATACCTATATAAGTTGAATTTAATTCATTGGAGTGAGTTTAAAATAATTTTACATATATATAAATTTTATTGAATTTTTTACAGTCTTTTACCCACCTCCTAGGAGTATTTGAAAAGTTACATAAAAATTAATTTTACCACTTCTGTGAGTTGAATTTAAAAAATTTAAGAGACACGGTTTATATCAGTAAGTAAAATGTGATTCAATAAGATGAAAATAATTTTTGATAAATAGTATCTTTTTACTTTTATTTACCACAGTTAAAAGTAAATAGGGTAATTAAGGGTAAAAATGATATTATTATTACCCTAACACATGTCCTAATTCTATTGGATAAGTGTAATTCGACCAAAAACTACCTTAGGAATAAAATATGATCCTTTAGATCCACTTGGATTAGATTAGGACATTTATTATTATTTAATTCAAAGAAAAGTTAAAAGTGTTAAATTAAAAGTTTAATAACTAAACCATTTTTAATATAGGGTTAGAAATAAGATAAATTCAACTATAAATATTCATTATAAAGATAAAATTATTTCTTAGATAATGGTTTTTTATTTATATTTTTTAGACATTAAATAATTTATATTATTTATGACACAATGTTGATGCAGTAATTACCTAATTAGTTAAATATTAATATAATTGATATTATAAATATCCAAATAAATGTAATTTGAGACTTTTTATGAATTTTACTAATTTTCTAGGTTAATATGACATGTTAGAGTTGGTTAGATGATTTTTTTTTCTAAGTAATAATGTTGTTACAAATTTAGAAAAAAAAAAAATACAACATATTGTCAAAATTGACATAAAAGAGTTTTTAAAACAAATATTATATTATTAATTGATATTACATTCCTAAAAATTTAAGGTTTGGCCGAAATAATTATATAATGATATTTGTATAATTAATCAACCACTTGGGGTTCTCTTGGAAGTACATAGTAAGTTTATTAACTATATAATATAAAAATACAAATAGATATGGTAAATGTCAATTTATTTAACTAATAGTTAAATCTAAAAGATAAAGTTAATATAGTGACCCAAACCTATATAAAACCTATTAGTTGAGTGGTTTTAGACCCATCCACACCATAGCCTTTAAATAATTCATTTTTTAGCCATTAGAAACCGAAAATGATTTTATTATAAATTAATATTTCAAGCTTTTCCTAAGGTGCCCCTCACCCCTCTTATAAAAGGGCACTCCACCTTCTCTATAATTCACACCTTCAAAGCCATTTGTCTTGGAAAACCCCTGCCAAAATACCCTCTCAACTTTACTCCTTTCATCCTAGAGGCCTTCCTTTAGTCAAAAAGACAACCTAAGCATCCCTTTTCATCAAATCAAAAGGAAGAACCCGAAGAAGATGTAAATATTTCATAACCTCTTTCAAGTTCCTTTATTCTTCCACTTCCTCTTTCTTTGTTGTTTCTGTTTTAAAATAAGAAATCCAATATCTTATTTATAATTTTATGTTATTATAAATATGGAACAACCATATTCATTATTCTATCCATCCTTTGAATGACATGTCACCAAACGTGCGTACGTACGACTTACCCTCTCCACGTCGTGGTGTAATTGTTATTCAATACATTATAATTTGAATGGGTATAATAATGAAGTGTAATTGATTTAAATAATAAATATAACATGATAATTATTCTGTATATATGACATAAAATCCAATTATATATTATTTTAATATCAAAAGAATGATATTGTCGCTCGTGCATACGTACGGATTACCGTCTCCACGAACGCGATGAGATTCATTCCC
Organism: Viscum album; assembly: GCA_963277665.1. Taxonomy (NCBI): domain Eukaryota; kingdom Viridiplantae; phylum Streptophyta; class Magnoliopsida; order Santalales; family Viscaceae; genus Viscum; species Viscum album. The sequence goes on from OY728140.1 coordinate 501,399,174, forward strand.
CATCGTATCCATTCAAGAATAATTTTCATTATATGGTTAAAAATAACGTTTAAAGACTTAATATCATTCTGAATATAAATAAGATACATCATATCCATAAAAAACATTACTTACAAAACAAATCATATAAAGGAAAACGAATCAGTTAACACCCGAAACGACGATAATACTAAGATATTACTAACAAAGCAATGTTAAAAGATCATATATGATATCATATTAATGTATATTGTTATAGTATAATTTATAACAATTATTTAACCATTATACAGGAGGTTAATCTACCCTCGATGAAGGAAAAATACAAGGTAAGGGTTAATTCTACAATCTCTTCATTATTTGAGGTTGTTTATACAAAATTATCTACTAGGACCTCTTTATCATCCAAATCCATATTTCTTAAAAATGAATTTCAAAACATTTTTACTATTTTTTAGACTATGGTTTAAAGTCATTTATACCATTTTTTTGACTTTTATAAGATGTTTATAAAGGAATATTTCTGTCATGTTCCAATCAAGGTTATTTATAACCTTTTCAACAAAATTAAGGTAAGAATGTATTTTTTTAACTTATACGGAGGGTGTGGATATTTTCTGCTGCTATAACATCGTCAAAACTTCCCTTATAAGCTTACAAGAATATTTCCAAAATAAAGTTTTTCTTAAATTATTTTAAAATAGAAAGAGATATTTCTCTAAAAAATGTTTTGATTTCATATATGTCAACATCCTTTGATGGATTTTAAGCTTATTTGAAGTTGATTTATTATGATACAAAAATTCCCTATTGTATTGAAGGTTTTGTGATATTTTTGACTGTAGATGTGTTATTTTTACACCATTAATTGTTTATGGATAAAGTATTGACATTTCATATGCTATTTTTAATACGAATTTTTATGTTATGTTTAAACCTTTTCATATGAGGAATGCTTTGGACTTAGTAAGTGACGGGTGGAGCCCGCTATAGCTTCTCAATGCATCGGTAGGTCTCATGAGACAAACTAGTGTCTTGGTATAAGGCCTTGAAAAAATATTATTTGTAGTCTTGGTACAAGGCCTTGACAATGTACTTATGAAATTATGGCATTATGCATTCCATCATTATGAAAGTGGATATTGATATTGCATGTGATTATTCGACTAGTAGAATATCCATGTGAATAGGTAAATGGAATTATTTTATTTTATCTTTTCCATATTATGATGAAGTTCAAGTCTAAAAAGATTTTCTTTTAGTCTTATACACTCCCTTAAATGTTTATTCTTATTTATGAAAGTTTATAGCTTCCACTAAATTATTTACCCTTACAGATCATATGAGCTCACCCATTTCTTATGTTTTATTTTCCCAGGATCCCAATAAGTGTCTTATGTTTGAGATGCAGGGTTAAGCTAAGGGAATAATGGCATTCTCAAAAAGATGTTTTTTGTGTTGTATGTTAGAAAGTGTAATGTAACGTTAATGTTTGTAATATATTTTCCAAGACTACTAAATTGATCAGTCTTTCGGGAGTTGTTTCCTTGTAATCATTCCAATATATTAAAATAATGCACCAACTCTAGGAATATAGGTTCGGGGCATTACAAGGATGGTTTAAGATGGAGTTTCTCTCTCAATGGTGTTCCCTCTGGCTAGGTTGATCAGAGTGTTTCCTTTATGTTTCTCCCTTCTCTTATGGGGTTTTGGGGTGCTTACTCAATATTTATATACTCACCCCTTTATAGGATTTAACCACACATGTTGTGTCTTTTTCAGAACAAAGGCCTTTTAGCGGAGCCCCCATAGGACCAGAGGCATGAAGATATTAGTGACCAAGACCTACCAAAGTGTTTACCAGAGTTGGGTGGAGTATCTTTCTGATTGTAACTTTTGACAGAGATCCCCTCCTTATAAATAGGTTGGATTATTTTACTATTTTCTTTTGATGGGCTTGTGTTTTCTTCATTTTTAGGCTTTTGTACTTTTTCTATACTTTGGTATGGGATAGATGTTTGCATGCATTTTAGCTTCTAGCTATTTATATCTCTATACTATTGCATCAAGGTGTTTGTGGGTGATTTCATAAAGGTGCTCTGGGAAAAGGTCTCCCTAATTCTAGTTATGCCTTCTGTGCTTGTCACCACAACGGGCCTATGGAGGCCGGTTTGGGGTAGTTGTGGATCAAGCCCTAACTTGGTTCTGGTTATGACAAATTGGTATCCAAGAAAGTTCATTCCTGGGGATATTGTTCAGAATACTCCCCTTAAGAGTATTTTTTGGGTTTCATAGAGATAGTTTTATGGAGTTTCACATTCGGATCTCAGGACTAATGTTCCAATGTTGGTGCAGCAGCTGACGTATTCATTCCCAATGACTCTGATGACCTTATTTTCAACTTATCACATTAGAAAATTAGTCAAAGGGGAAATAATGGAACATCAATAATATAATATTGGGTTTTGGTTTTTCATTCCTTTTCCTTCTTGAGTTAGCTCCCCAAATATACTCTTTTGATCATGACATGTCGTGAATTCTCTTTCAAGATTCCACCAAGATGAAATCTAGAAAAGGTTACAAAGTGGGATTGTGGTGATGATATGACACGTGATGAGGCATTAATGAAGGGAATTGGTTTCGAGGCATTACCTTTGGGTGGTCATCTAGTTGATCCACCACCCATTGAGTAGCTAGTTGTGCCGATAGTTTAGGTCGAGGATGCATGCAAGCTGAGTACATTGCATGTGTTCCATAGGCAGTGACCTCTAAGGTACTGAGGTGATCCATAACTCCAATAAATGTATGACTATCTCAAGTAAGTAATGTATTCTCTTGGACTAGTAGGGACACCTCTCGATTAGATGTTGGTCTTAGCAGAAAGCCTTCTACTGGTTTTGGATGGGTGATGGAGGAGTTTAGTGATACAATCCCACAATGAGGCGACACTCACTTGGGTGGACTTTGAAAGAATCCTCAAGGAAGAGTTTTACCTAGCCAAATTGAGGTTTTTGTCTATCAAAGACTCATGTAGCATTGATAGGGTTTCAATACTAAGGTGGATTACTTATCAATGTTTATAGACATTTCATCTTACTCCCTAGATATAGTGCAAGATCCATTATTTAGAGCCGATACCTTCGAGAAGGGACTCCATAAATATATTTGATTAGGTGTGTTCTTATTGTTCCTTCCCAAATATACGGGGGTACTAGATTGAGCTCCGGTAGTATAGAGATTCCTGGAAGAGGGGATAGTGGATATGACCCATAGTGGTGGTCACAAGGATGATGTATCTACAATATCTAGAAAATGGAAGATGATAGGATAACATCGTAGGAGGAATACTGTAGAGACCCAAAGCTTGACGTACACAGACATTACATTACTTTTTCGGAATACTTAATACATAAAAAAACAAACACACAAGGACCATAATAGTTTAGTGTCTTTGAAACTCAGAACATAATCTTCCAATCATGGTGAAAGATCTTCAACATCTCCCATAAAGATCTTCCCCTTTTGTTTTCTTACCTAAAACATTTATTTATATCCCTGGGAAAAGAAAACATATAAAGGGTGAGTTAAAATGATTAGTAATGGTAAGCATAGAGAAAATAAAACAAATCATATACATTTGAACAAAAAACATGAACATAATGTTTAAACATAAAAATCTTGAACAATGACATAAAACATGGTAGTACGTAAGGCATAGATCATAAAAAAACATTAATCATGGCAAAATAGCATGGGAATAAAACATTTAATTGTGTAAACCATTAATAACATGATATGATTTCCATTTTTGCCAAGGCATTGCTGCCAAGACCATCTTAGTGGACAAAGTCCCTTTCTGAATCGAGTTCACTCCCTATTCCAGTCCTGTAACACTGAACCGAATTAACTTACTATTCCAGCCATTTCTATATCATGAGCTATAAATCTTCACCCAATGAATTAGAGGAAGATATTGGTCCAATCCATCTCATAATGAAATCATTCTTACGTGTGCCACAACATAAACATAAATCATTCATAATAACCCAAAGACTAAAATGGGTTTCATAAACATCATCCCATCATAACATAATCCATATAAAACAAATGGATATCATTTCATCATAAGAATAATCAAACCATGGAAATAATAGAGACATTATACTTGAAACATGAACATATGAAATAATATCATCTTAGATGAAAAATGGTTTTGATAAAACGGTTGAAATGAATTCTTGAGGAAAATATCCGTTCTTCTTCAAAATCATTTTCCTTTCACAAAATGCCTTGAAATTTTAAAATAAAAAGACTTTGTTGAAAATAGTCATGAAATCTTATAGATTAATCTTCATGAAAATAAGGCGTTATAAAACCGTAAAAATCCATTCATGCCGTATAAGTTAAAAAAACATTCTCCACATACTTTTATCAGAAAATTCAAAAAGTACCTCGTATGGTAAAAAAATGATTACTTACATACCATGTAGTAAAAGTCAAAAATGGGTAAAAAAGACTTTAAACATACATGAAAACATTTTTAGAAAATAGGGACATGGATGATAAATATAACCCTAGTAAATACTTATGAATAAACAATCTCAGATAAAAACGAGATTGGAAAAGTTATCCCTTACAAAGATATTTTTGTAAATAAAATAGATCACTTATGTGTATTCACTATAAGGTCACATAAATAAAGTATAAATATGTGATAAGATATAAAAATTCATTTCTCACATAATCAAAGAACGACATAAACAAGAAAGATAAGATCAAGCCAAAGAACGGAAATTGGGTTAAGAAGTTCCCTTACCTCGTGTCCGACTTGACTCGATCGTTCTTTAATATCCTGAATAATAAACCAAAGTTAATTTATACTTTCTTAAGAACCTTTTTAAAGTTTATTATTGCTTTTATATCACTTATTACCATGTTATAAACATTATGTAACCATTTAAGTTAATAACGTTCGTTTTGTCGATATTTGGTACTTAGTCAAAAATGGACTTCTTATAATTACATTTTGTTCATGTGTTCAAAGGTTAATTATATCCAGAATGATATTCATGATTTATATATCATATATATCATATATATCCCGCATATACATGTATTTATAATAGTACATAACATATGGAGGTAAGAAATGAAATGCACCGGTAAGCCATACGTACGCATGAACGCTACTTTCATTTCTATTTCTTATTTTAATGGAATTAAAACATAATGATACATAGTTATTCCAGTATAATATCATATATAATATCATTAACTCAATCCTTTATACATCCCACATAATACATTAACGAATCACATCACTTTGAGGGGGCGGTAGTCCGCACTTCCTCAAATGAGATTATCGTATTTACCCACTATAGAAACCATAAAGGATTGATATAATTGGGAAATAAATAAGCATAAGGAAATCATAAACATAATATATATTATATATAAATACAGTGTCATCATAATGGCCACCATGAGAGGCGGTAGGAGAAAATCGTACAATCATCGTTTCGTGAGGCGTTATTTTTCCATCCACAGAAACATTATGTTCTTCATCCATTTGATGGAGGTGTGTGTAAGTGTAGATCGAATACTTCTCATAACAACATCCTAGTATATTGAGGATAATGTTGTGGTTACAAAATAAAGGATTAAAAAGATTTTAGGGGTTGGATAAGTAGAATAAAGGAAAACAATTTAAGAGAAACAGTTACCTTTAATTTGGGTAACTTCATTTGGTTTGAACCAAAAGGACTTCTAGAAGTGCCTTATGCCAAAGGTAAGGCTTCTAGGGGGAGGATAGGGATGTAGGGAACTTAATTGGGAAGAGGTTGGATGAGCCAAATGGCTTGATAGGTGTGTGGAATTGGATAGAAATGTTCTCCTTTTATAAGGGGGAGGAGGGGCTCTTTTGGAAAGTGTGAAAATATTATTTTATTATAAGATTATCTTCAGTTTAAAAAGGTACAAAAATCATTAAAGATAAAGATAAGATGACTCATGGTCGAAATAAAATCATCCAATCAGAATTGTACATGTTTTGGATAATATTTTAATCATTATAATCTTATTTATTTAAATCATTTATTAATGAGGTAAATACTGCATCATTATTGTTTCATAAATAATTTAATATATTTGATGTCTAAAAATTATAAAAAAATACAATCATGTAGAAAATCTTTTTATATTTCTAATGAATATTTATAGTCAAAAAGATAATTTATATAACCCCTTATAAAAATTAATTACTAAAAGAGTTTTGTTAATGTCAATTTTTTCTTTACATTAAATTAATTAATCCAAATTGTCATTATCACAACCAAGTGGCTCAATGGGGTCCCAAAATCGACCCAAGTATGCCCATGGTCGGACATTACTCATCAAATAATGTTAGGACAAGTGTTAGGGTAATTTTAAATTATTATAATATTCTTTTAACCTTGAATTACCCTATTTACCTTTAACTGCGGTAAATAAAAGTCAAAAGTTACTATTCATAAAAATTATTTTCATCTTATTAAACCACATTTTACTTCTTGATAAAAATCATGTATGTAGGATTTTTTAAATTCAATTCACATAAGTGGTAAAATTTCATTTAAATGAAAGAGTGTTTTTTAACTACCACTAAGTGGTTTCACTATTCATCAAAAATTGAATTTTTTTAGAAAAATACCAAAAATTCAGCCTAAGATATATTTGATATTCCGAATTCAAAAAGGATGTCTATTTTTTCAAATTAAAAACATTGAAGTGGAATTAATTAATTTTAAAATTAATTCCCATTATCAAAACAAATAGCGTGTTTTTAAGAAATAATAACTATCAAAAGATCGACACTTGTTTATGTCCAATTTCAAAGTGAAATTAATTCCAATGACCAACATTGGATTAAATGGTAAAAATATATTCTAATTACACTTTAAAACCAATTAAAAAGATAATATAACCATATAAATTATTGCGATGAAAAAAGTTGTTTTTAATTAAAATATAGCGTGTTTTTACTATTCATTAAAATATGAAAGTTATCTGAATAATATGAAAATTTTATCCAAATTAGATTTTTATATCCTGATTCCAAGTAAGAATTTTATTTTTGTCAAATTTAACTTATAAACATGTCAAAAACTAGATTTAAAGTGGGTGCGCCATTAAAAGGCGGCAAAATAATATTTTTTGAAAAATACTTATTTTACCCGAAAAATTTATTTTGTTCTCATAACATGTTCTAGAAAATGTGTAAGATGAATAATAATGTTATAAAGTTCAAAATGTAGTTCATACTATTCATAACGTCTAGTTCATAATAATATTATAACCATATATCGTTGTTTAGTGAAACCTGGTATCGCCTACAACACACGCTATCGAGGAAGGTCGTGATTGCGTGTAATGCAAGCCAAGTCAGGGTTACATGTTGTACAAGGCTCCTTCATTATTTTGTATAACAGAATCCAACCATATTTCATTTATACATTGAATATATATATATATATATACACTCAATTTTGCGTAGAATAACTACTATCAAACGAACTTGAAATTGTGTGTAACATGATCCAAGAATAGTGTTGTGTATACTGCAAGCTAATACGGTGTTACGTATAGCGCAAAGTAATCTTGGTGTAGAGTACAACACAAGACATCAATGAAATTGAAAGAATATTTTTTATAAAATCTCGGGGTGTTACATTCTACCCCCCTTAAAATAAATTTTGCCCTCGAAATTCGTCGGGGTTATAAATGGTTTACTACTTGAATGTTTCTTTAATAGAAACCCACATCGTAAAAAGGAATACTAAAACTTAATTTTAAAAAGTGATGTATGAAACATAACGGTTACCCAAATTAACTCATCAGTGGGTTTCCACATAGGAGAACATATGTGAAAATATGGATATGGAAGAGAAATCTAACCATCAAGTTCTGATGGAGAGTGGTAGAGAACATGGCTATGATAAAGACAGCAATCAAAAATCCATAAATTTGTGATGATCTAAGGTACCATCTGATTCATCAGATATAAGGGCACTAGGACAACATTTTTGGTTTTCAAGATCATTTCCCTAATGTTGAAATTTTTTCGAATTATAAGAAATACTTACTTGATTTTGGTACAATCTCACCATCGCTCGTGCGTTGAACAATTTCCAATTCACCTCTTAAAGAAATTAAGTTGAATTTGTCTTTTGAAAAGTGTTAGCAGATCATGAGATAGAATGATAGGTCATTCCATCTGTCTCAAACATAAAGTTAGCAATAATTATATACATAAGTCCATCTATGGTGAGATTAATCGGATATGGTTCCAAAATGGACTTATACTTCATCTATCATCCTTATTAATAAAATAAAACTAGTTTCTACTAACTAGGGACTTCATGTAGGCCAGTGGTAGGAGATAAAGGCATATCACACTTCGGTTGTGGGTTCGATTCCCACAGCCTTGTCCGACGTGACGGGTTATCGCCTATCCTGCAGGTTGTCCTTTTTTCTAAAAATACATTATTATAACATTCATGCAATAATATCAAAAAAAATTCTACCCTTAAACAATACTAACTTATGTCCAACATAATCCATTCCAATCTTTAGGCTTATCTTAAATACTTCTATCCAATCTTATAGTATAAATAAAACAATTACTAGAAAGGTCATCTACCTAGCATTGAATACAATCATTTATCACACGTATATCATAAAATATATATATCTTGTTGGTCACATTCCAAACATGTGAATTCCTTAATCATGTATTCTCTTGAAATATGAGTTACCATAGAACCGTAGTGAAAACATGAATGTTGTCAATAGTTAACTCTTTCCACATACAAAATCCCAAAATTATGTATACTCAAACCATGATATCACTTTGTCCTTGTACCATTCATGAGCTCATTAATACTATCAAACATTTCATTATCTCTTTATCCTTTCATTATGCACATATCATCTACCTTTCATAAATATTTGAATAACCTTTCATGGTTACTGATACCATTCAACATATACTTTCAAATACTTTAGGAAAAACAATAGTGTAACAATCCTTAGATGTGTCTTTATTCCATAGTACCATTACCTATACAACATAACTCTTGATAAACATAAATCATTCCACTACCTTCTTAAACCATTGACCGAGCTTGAATAATTCTTTCATCTCACATATCATTTGTAGTCTCTTCATCATCATCAACATAAATACTACCCATAAGACCATACTGATTCTCTTCATGTGACTTTCCCTTAGGTAATTGGTTTGCATAATGCCCATACATTCCACATTAAAAACATTTAATCGTTGTTGATGTCGTAGCAATACCATTATCCTTGTCCATGGTGTCAACTGAACCTTTTCAATTACACTTATTGGATTTGTGTCCTTCTTTTCCACACCCAAAGCATCTTCTAGTTCCTTTGAAACATTATCCTTGACGCCTCTTCCCATATGATTTACATGAGGGAAATTGAACTTTCTTTCCTCTATGATCATCATGAAACTCCATCTTTCTCTTATTAGTCAAGTCATGAAACTTACCAAAGTTGATATTATTGATCATATTATGAGATTTTGGATTAGGCATAATAACGATGTTTGGACTTCCAAATCCCGTTTCATTTGGTTGCTCCTGAATAATATCATTCCATTATCCATCATATCCTCCATTATCGTGAATCTTCCTATTTCTAGCCATTTTCTAAAACCCAAAAAGAATAGTGTGAGAGGTAAAAAAACATGCTAGGAAAATAACATAATAAAGGGGGATTACCTTCAATATATAACATCTTAGGTTTAATTTTAAGATCATTATCGTAATTCTAGGACTATACCCTATACCTATAGTTAACCTTAGAGACATCCCTATACATACCTTATAAATATCTCTAGGGATTTCACTAAAGTTTTCACATCCTAGTTTCCAAAGGTTAACTAAACCTTTCCTCTGATACCAACTTTAGAGACCCAAAGCTTGACGTACATAGATATTATATTACTTTTTCGGAATACTTAATACATAACAAAAACAAACACACAGGGACCATAACAGTTTAGTGTCTTTGGAAACTCGGAACATAATCTTCCAATCGTGGTGAAAGATCTTCAAAATCTCTCATAAAGATCTTACCCTTTTGTTTTCTTACCTATAATGTTTCTTTATATCCTGGGGAAAATAAAACATATAAAGGGTGAGTTCAAATTATCATTAAGGTTAAGCATGGAGAAAATAAAACAAATCATATACATTTGAACAAAAAACATGAACATAATGTTTAAACGTCAAAATCTTGAGTAATGACAAAAAACATGGAAGTATGTAAGGAATATATCATAAAGAAACATTAATCGTGATAAAATAGCATGGCAATAAAACATTTAATTGTGGAAACCATTATGAACATGATATGATTTCCATATTATCCAAGGCATTGCTGCCAAGACTATCTTAATGGACAAAGTCCCTTTCTGAATCGAGTTCACTCCTCGTTCCAGTCCTGTAACACTGAACCGGATTAACTTACCCTTCCATCCATGTCTATATCATGAGATATAAATCTTTACCTAATTCATTTGAGGTAGATATATGCCCCACCCATCTCATAATGAAATTATTCTTACGTGTGCCACAATATAAACATACATCATTCATCATAACCCAATGAATAAAATGGGTTTCATAAACATCATCCCATCATAAAATAATCAATATAAAACAAATGGATATCATTTCATCAAAAGAAGAATCAAACCATGGAAATAATAGAGACATTATACTTGAAACATGCACATATTAAATAATGTCATTATAGATGAAAAAGGGTTTTGATAAAACGATTGAAATGAATTCTTGAGGAACATATCCTTTCTTCTTAAAAATCATTTTATTTTCACAAAATGCCTTGAAATTTTAAAAGAAAAATACTTTGTTGAAAATAGTCATGAAATACTGTAGAGTAAGCTCATGAAAATAAGGCGTTATAGAACCGTAAAAATCCGTTCATGCCATATAAGTTAAAAAACATTTTCCACGTACTTTTGTTGGAAAAGTTAAAAAGTAACTCGTATGGTAAAAAAAAGAAATATTAATTACATACCATATAGTAAAAGTCAAAAATGGTTAAAAAGGACTTTAAAATACATGAAAACATTTTTAGAAAATAGGGAAATGGATGATAAATATAACCCCAGTAAATACTTACGAATAAACAATCTCGGATAAAAACGAGATTGGAAAAGTTATCCCTTACAAAGATCTTTTTGTAAATAAAATAGATCACTTATGTGTATTCACTATAAGGTCACATAAATAAATTATAAATATGTGATAAGATATAAAAATTCATTTCTCACATAATCAAAGAATGTCATAAACAAGAAAGAGAAGATCAACCCAAAGAACGGAAATTGGGTTAAGAAGTTCCCTTACCTCGTGTTCGACTTGACTTGATCGTTCTTTAAACTCATGAATAATAAACCAAAGTTAATTTTTAATTGCTTAAGAACCTTTTTCAAGTTTATTATTCCTTTTATATCACTTATTACCATGTTATAAACATTATGTAACCATTTAAGTTAATAACGTTCGTTTTGTTGATATTTGGTACTTAAGTCAAAAATGGACTTCTTATAATTACATGTTGTTCATGTGGTCAAAGGTTCATTATATCCATAATGATATTAATTATTTATATATCATATATATCTAGAATATACTTGTATTTATAATAGTATATAACATATAGAGGTAAGAAATGAAATGCACCGTTCATGGAGACGGTAAGTCGTACGTATGCATGAACGCTACTTTCATTTCTATTTCTTATTTTAATGGAATTAAAACATAATGATACATAGGTATTACAGTATAATATCATATATAATATCATTAATTATATCCTTTATACATCCCACATAAGTCATTAACGAATCACATCACTTTGAGGGGGCGGTAGCCCGCACTTCCTGAAATGAGATTATCATATTTACCCACTATGGAAACCATAAAGGGTTGATATAATTGGGAATTAAAGTAGAATAAGAAAATCATAAACATAATATATATCATATATAAATACAGTTCCATCATAATGTCCACCATGAGAGGTGGTAGGAGAAAATCGAACAATCATCATTTTGTGAGGTGTTAGTTTTCCATCCATAGAAACATTATGTTCTTCATCCATTAGATGGAGGTGTGTGTAAGTGTAGTTTGAATCCTTCTCATAACAACATCCTAGTATATTGAGGATAATTTTGTTTTTACAAAAGAAAATATTAAAAAGATTTTAGGGGTTGGAGAAGTATAATAAAAGAAAACAATTTAAGAGAAACTGTTACCGTTAATTTGGGTAACTTCCTTTGGTTTGAACCAAAAGGACTTCTTGAAGTGCCTTCTGCCTAAGGTAAGGCTTATAGGGGTGGGAGAGGGATGTAGGGAGATTAATTGGGCAGAGGTTGGATGATCCAAATGGCTTGATAGGTGTGTGGAATTGAATAGAAATGGTCTCCTTTTATAAGGGGGAGGAGGGGCTCTTTTGGAAAGTGTGAAAATATTATTTTATTATAAGCTTATCTTCAGTTTCAAAAGGTCCGAAAATAATTAAATATGAAGATAAGATGACTCATGCTCGAAATAAAATCATCCAATCAGAATTGGACATGTTTTGGGTAATATTTTAATCATTATAATCTTATTTCTTTAAATCATTTATTAATGAGGTAAATACTGCATAATTATTATGTCATAAATAATTTAATATATTTGATGTCTAAAAATTATAAAAAAAATACCATCATGTAGAAAATATATTTATATTTCCAATGAATATTTATAGTTAAAAATATAATTTATATAACCCCTTATAAAAATTAATTACTAAAAGATTTTTTCTAATGTCAATTTTGTCTTTACATTAAATTAATTAATCCAAATTGTCATTATCACTACCAAGTGGATCAATGGGGTCCCAAAATCAACTCAAGGATGCCCATGGTCAGACACTACTGATATAATAAGGTTAAGACAAGTGTTAAGGTAATTCTGAGTTATTATAATATTCTTTTAACCTTGAATTACCCTATTTACCTTTAACCGCGGTAAATAAAAGTCAAAAGTTACTATTCACCAAAAAATATTTTCATCTTATTGAACCACATTTTACTTATTTATAACAACCATGTATGTCGGATTTTTGAAATTCAATTCACAGAAGTGGTAAAATATCATTTAAATGAAAGAGTCAGTTTTTTAACTACCACTAAGTGGTTTCACTATTCATCAAAAATTGAAGTTTTTCAGAAAAATAACAAAAAATCAGTATAAGCTATATTTGATATTCCGAATTCAAAAATGATGTCTATTTTTTCAAATTCAAAACATATAAGTGGAATTAATTAATTTTAAAATTATTTCCCGTTATCAAAACAAATAGCGTATTTTTAAGAACAAATAACTATCAAAATATCAACACTTTTTTATGTCCAATTTCAAAGTAAAATTAATTCCAATGACCAACATTGTATTAAATGGTAAAAATATATTCTAATTAAACTTTAAAACCAATTAAAAAGATAATATAACCATATAAATTATTGCGACGAAAAATGTTGTTTTTAATTAAAATATAGCATGTTTTTACTATTCATTAAAATATGAAAGTTATCAGAATAATATGAAAAAATTATCCAAATTAAATTTTTATATCCTGATTCCCAAGAATTTTATTTTGTCAAATTGAACTTATAAACATGTCAAAAACTATATTTAAAGTGGGCGCGCCATCAAAAGGCGGCAAAACTGAATTTTTTGAAAAATATTTATTTTACCCGAAAAAATTATTTTATTCTCATAACATGTTCTTGAAAATGTATAAGATGAATAATAATGTTATAAAATTCAAAATTTAGTTCATACTATTCATAAAGGCTAGTTTATAATAATATTATAACCATATATCATTGTTTAGTGAAACCTGGTATCGCGTACAACACACGCTATCGAGGAAGGTTGCGATTGCGTGTAATGCAAGCCAAGTCAGGGTTGCGTGTTGTGAAAGACTCCTTAGTTGTCTTGTATAACATAATCCAACCATATTTCATTTATACATTGAATATATATATATATATATACTCAATTTTTCATAGAATAACTACTATCAAATGAACTTGAAATTGTGTGTACCATGATCCAAGAATAGTGTTGCGTATACTGCAAGATAATACGGTGTTGCGTATAGTGAAATGTAATCTTGGTGTAGCGTAAAACACAATACATCAATGAAATTAAAGGAATATTTTTCATAAAATCTCAGGGTGTTACAAATACTCATGCCCAAACTCAGGCACATGGTCCTGTAGTGTAGGAGAAGCACCATGGATTAGGTCAACCATAGGAGATGTACTGTTTCACTTAAAACAACAAAGAATATCATGATATATACTTTCGAACCCGTCACAATGTTGAGAGAGATTCATTCGACAAGCCTCCTTGGGAGAGGTAGTGTTTTGAGTAGAGAGTTTCACAAGATGGAAGACAATGTAGAGGAGTTAGGAGAGAAGCAGATGGTGATAGGAGGTTCGAGGTGTTGCCACCACCACCCTCAGGTGGCCTACACTAGGCTCAAGGAGTTGGAGTAAGCTAATGAGGACAGCTGAAGGAAGTAGATGCATTTGACCTAGAAGCTGAGAGGATGAATAATGGTACGCTGTGTTTCCATTCTACTTTCTGTAGTAGAAATTATTAGACACTATGTGAGGTAATCTTTCCTTTCCTCTTATTAATTGAGGTTTAACCAGAGTGACGTGTGGGAATCAGTATAACCCAATGTTGTTTTTGTGTGATGTAGCTTCGAAGGCACAAGAAAGAGGGGTCTTTACCCCACCAAGACATGTTTTTTAAACATGAGAAAAACTATGAGGGTGAGTCAGTGTCGTACAAAGAATATGGAAATGAGGTGTGGTAGTTGATTCCATATGACTTGTTTATTTAGGGATGGGTGACATGTTGGTGGTTACGAAGGAGGACCCGATAGGACCTAGTGTGAGTATTTGGGACACCCTTTGATGTTCATTAGTAACCTCTTTCACATGGTGTGAGATTTTTACGAGAGAAAATTGAGGTGGGATGTGATGCAGTTTGACATAGCTTTGGACTAATGAAGAATAGGTATGATTTACCCAGTGAGGCGTGTTTTTTTGATGTGATAAAAATCATGCGAGCGATTAAGTGCTTCCTAAAGCAGATAGTATTGATGTGTGGAGGCTGAGTTTCTTAGACTTATAAGTTCAGAATGAGGTCATTCGGGGGAGTTTTAGAGTAGGTCCTATCATTTCTAGTGGAATTTGTCTTCTCGGCCCCTTTTTTATTAACACCCCTAGTGTAGGGAGATCCTTTATTAGAATCATTTTTTAGTGTCAGAGTTAGACACTAGGATGTTTTCACAGTATAAGATGGTTTCCTACCATCCATACTCATCTTCTATGCCACTAATGGGTATGGTGTTGTTTCTTTTTTAGAGAGATGTGTTACAGATGGAGGTTCATAGACAAAGTTCATGTTAAAACCCATTAGTTACACATGGGAAGCCTTTTATTGTTTGGTGTTACCCTCACATTCCTAACATCAACCTTGCATGCAATATGATTGAGGATGTTTCAATGAAGCTCATCAAGGAGTGGATTTGAACTATGGAGTTTCATCGGTATTTGTGTGAATTTACCAAGGTGGTGTACTGCTAGACCCTATGATAGCAGATGGACCATGGTGTTTGGCACTTTTCCACCTCTCATAGTTGTGGAGATGTGTTCCTTCTTATTGCATAATTTTGACCTAGTTGGAGCTAGACATATGCATGGTTTGGCCTTGGTGATTCCCCTGATCGCGTGTTTGGAAGTTTCACAAGAACCCCTGGTGAGATTGATATTATGGTAAAACAATCCCAAATTGGTTGTATACTTGAGGTATTTAAAAATTCTTTTAACAAAAACAATGTTTTACTCTTTTGGGTTTTCTTTAAAATGATCAGACATACACACAATAAACATAATATCTAGTCAACTAGAATTCAAGTAGGGAAGACTTCCAGTCATACCACTGTAACTGGTTTGATCTACTATTTTCCTAGCATAATCAAGATCCAATTTATAGGTGATACTCATAGGAGTGTCACTACTTTTAGTTTTATACTTGTTAAAACATTTTATATCATATGTTTTATATATTCATTGATTTAAAATAATTCCATCTTTGTATTGAAAAGTTTGAAATACAAGAAATAATTTGACTTAACCCATTAAACTCATTTCAAATTTATTTTTCATCATTTTTGATAAACCAGTACAAAGTAAAAATTTCGAAGATATGAAAATAATATCATCAAAATATATTTGTACTACTAATACATATTTCAAAATTCATTTTTTGAAATGGGTAGGATCAACTATTCCTTTTGAAAATCCTTTTGAAATCATATTTTTTTTATCCTATCATACTAAGAACTATGAGATTTTTTTAAACCATATAAAGCATTGTTTAATGTAAAAACATGATTTAGAAAATTAGGGGTTTGAAAACTAGGGGTTTTTCAATAAAAACAATGTTAAATATAAAACCATTTTGGAATGCACTCTTTACATCCATTTGATAAATCTTGGAATCTAAATGTACTATATAAGAAAGCAGGATTCTTATAGATCCATGTTTGGATACAGGTGAAAAGGTATACTCATATTCAGCTCCTTCTTCATGACTATAACCTTTTTCAAAAAGTATATCCTTGTTTCGAACTATAGTATAAGACTTATCAACCTTATTCCTAAATACTAATTTTATCCCAATACTCAAGGTTTCCTTGGTTCTATATAAAAGCTCCCACATATTATTTCATTTATAATGATTCAAATATTCTTGTGCATCTACTTCCTAGAATTCATCATTAATAACTTCATTGATGTTCTTTGGTTCAAGTGTTGACAAGAGAGATCGATGTTCAATCTGATTTCTAACAAATGCTCTAGTTTGAGTTTATCTATTTAGATCACCTACAAAATCATCTAAATGATGGAACTTAATGGTTTTAATAGGCCTAAATAAATAGGGATTGGTCATATCTAGATTTTCTAGTTTAGGTTTTGGATGTTCTGGAAATTATTCAGAATTGGATGATTTCTCTAGTTTTTTACAAAAGTGTCTAAAGGTTTGGAATTTAAGTTTAGAGAAGTTAAATCATCCTCAAGATTTTCTAAGGAGGTATTCGGCTCATGTGGATCAGTTTCATCAAATTTTATAAGGACAGATTCTTCCACAGTTTCGGTATTCTTACTAAAAACTTTATAGGTTTTTCTATAGATGGAATAAATAAGGAAAATTACATAATCACTCTTGGAATAAAATTTTTAAAGACTATCCTTAGTATTAATAATAAATAATTCACAACCAAGAACTCTAAAGTAATTAACATTAGTTTTCTGATTATTCCATAGCTCGTAAGGGGTCTTCTTAAAGATTGGTCTGATCAAAACTCTATTGATGATATATTAGGATGTATTGATATCGTATTCCAAAAAATAGGTAGTTAGGTAATACTCAATAAGCATAGTCTGGGCTATCTCTTGTAAGGTTATATTTATTCTTTCAATAAATAAATTCTGTTGGGGTGTCCTAGGAGTAGAGAAGTTATGAGTGAAACTATTTTGTGAGCAAAAAGATTAAAAATATTGGTTTTAAAACTCAAAAACATGGTAACTCTTTAAGGATTTAATCCCAAGTCCACTAATATTTAATATATATTTAGTTTACTTGGTAAATTAATAATAAGATTCACATTTATGAGCTAGAAAATAAACCCAAGTATACCTATAGAAATCATCTACCAGAACATAAACACAGTAATTCCCATTAAGACTTGAAATCCTATATGGTCAAAACAAATCCTGGTGAACCAACTCAAGAGGTTGATAAATTGACATTTATTTCATTAATTTAAAATCAAATTTGTGTTGTTTCCTATTTTTATAGGGGTTATAGACTTTATCAGTTGGGAACTTAAGATTTTCTAGATACCTAACTAACCCTTTCCTAGTTAACTTCTTAAGTGACTGAATTTTTCAATGACCTAGTTTCTTATGCCAAAGCTACAAATTATTGTGAAAGGAACACAAGCATGAATAATTTGGATAAATCAATGAATTTAAGTCTATAATATAAACATTATAATTTCAAAAAGCAGTACAAACTAAAGAATTTTTGGAATTAAAAACATTCCAAGAATCATTCTTAAATTTAACATAAAAACCATCATCAATAAATTGGAAAATGCTGAGTTGATAATACTTTAAATCATCAACATACAAGACTTTAGAAATTTAAAAATATTTTTTTGTTACCGTTCTAGCCTATGCTGATGATCTTTCATTTTTTCATTATCATAAAAGGTGATATTTCCACACTAAACCTTTATAATAATCTAGAATAATGAATAATCTTTTGTCATGTGTTTTAAACATCCATCATCCAAGTACCATAGACTTATATTAGAGTAATTTAAGAATTTTTCCTATAAAAAAAGTTTGGTACCCAAATCTGTTAGGGTCTAGAAATGATAGAAATGAGAGATTTAGGCACCCATAATTGATTAGTGGGTTTCTTATAAATATATTTCAAACTTTTACAAATAAAAACTTGGTTGGATCATTTAAAAAATGATTATCATTAGATATTTCAGGTCTAGATTTAGGAAAAACAGTATCTTTAGGTATTCTTATATATCCAAGATAATATCCTATTCAAGTAACATATTTGGGAGCCACTTTTTTCTATGATTTGTGTAATTTTTTCTCTACCTTTTGTGAACTTTGTAAGATATTTCTTCAATTTCTCATTTGAAAGTTTAAGTTATGTGTTTTCTTTCAGTAGTTGATCATGTTTCTATTTTTCTATAGATGATTTAGACTTTATATTTACTATTAGTTCATGCTACCTTTTAAGAATTTTATACTTATCCTTTAATTCCTTAAAGGTATCTCTAACATGTTGTAGTATTTGAATAATTATTCATTGGACATTTTATCATCATCTTGTTCATTTTCCAAATTATCATACACATGAATAGGAAAAATACTAGAAGTATTAGGTAAATCAAGAACCTCATTAACTTCAATCACAATAAACATGTTGGTTTCATATATATTTTCTTTATTTGATGCATTAGTGTCACTAGAGATATACTAAGAAGCACTCTAGGTTTCCTTTATGGACTTTTTGTATCTCCTATCCTTTTTTCACATACTTTTTGTACATAATCTTTAGATAGTCATATTTTATGTGACCTTTAATTTTTCATTCATAGTATACAACTTCCTTAGTAGAATCATCATTTTTTCGATATTTCTTATAGTTTCCTTTATTGTTGTACTTTTCTTTATAATTTTTTTTATAAATAAATTTTTCTTTTGGTAAAATTTCATGTATCTTCTAGATAGGTTAGTCATATCCTCATCACTGCTAGTGGGTGATTCACTATCATTGGAACCGGAAGCTTGTGCCTTCTCTTTCCCTTTGTTATTTTATTATGTTGGTGTAGTAGTCTTGAAATCTAAAAACTTTCTTTTAGGATCTTCATCTTCTTCATGGTTTACTTTTAATTATTCTCTATAAATCATAATATTTCCAATCAACTATTTTATAGGCATTTTACTTATGTCATATGATTCTATGATTGAAATTGATGTTCCTCTCCATCTGTCTAGTAGACATCTAAGTAGTTTCATGATCTGATACTTATCAAATACTAGTGTTACAAGTGAGATCATTCTGTTGAAAATATCATTAAACCTGAGATACATGTCAGAGATGGATTCTTTAGACTATATTTTAAAATCATTATATTTAATAGTGTAAGTATTATACCTCATCTCTTTAGAATTTGAATTTCCATCATGATAAATAGACAGAGTTTCCCAAATCTTAAAATCAGTCATACATATAGATATTATTTTAAATTCCTTATCTCATTAAGAAAAATATAGGGCATTCATAGCTTTATAGTTATTATTATAAGAAAAATTTGTTGTATCATCCCATGTACTTCTAGAAGTATGAGGTATAACAAATTTAGTTTCTAAAAGAGGCAAAATATCAAAACCCATGCTCTTTATATGAATTTTCATTTTAATATTCCATTGGGAATAATTTATACCAATAAAAAAGGTGGTCTGTTAGTAGAATAACCTTCTTAATGATTATTTATTTAATGAACTAAATTTTGAAATGATATAAATTTTACGTCTTTAAAGTAAAACTAAAATCACAGTAAATATGATTTGAAAAACTTTAAAACTAGAGAAAGAAAACCTTTGATTAAAAATGTTGGTTAGAGTGAGTATCTCAAGAAGGGGGTTAATTGAGTACCAAATAAAAAAATTTGTCTAATGGATTATTTTTAAATCCCAAAAATGTTTAAATACTCCATAGTTTATTGAAATAAGTACTATGATATATATCATAATATTTCTATATATTTATCTAAATATTGATTAGCTATTTTATGAATAATTTACAATATTATTAAATCCTTTGAAATCAGTTTACTTGATCAAAATATTATATGAACACAAACTATGATATGTTACCAAAGTATATATTTTATTTATACTTGAAACAATGTTCATTTTTAAAGTAGAAGTAATGTAAAACATAATTAAAGCACATATTGGAAATAATGAATTCAAGAGGTTCAGCCTCAAGTCAAGATTTATTCTTATCCACTTAGTGATCACCCACCACCATGTAGTTTATATAAAATAAACAAGAAGATACACAACATGGGTCAAGTTTTAAAATAGTTTACAACTATCCAGGTCACACATAACCACTTACACATTGTTTATAGAAGTAAAACTAAACAATTTATAGAAGGAATACTACCACTAATCTATAAGGGTGTGTTTAGAAATGCCTGGTCTAATGAAATGCATCTTGTGACACTTGATTTGATTTCACAGTGGATCTTGAGTCATGTTATCTTGAAAAACATCAGGAAAACAGTGTCGTAGACTCTTGTTCCTTCACTAAAGAATGTCACTATATGTGATGGTGTTGTTTAGCTAACTAGTCAACTTTTTGTAGTAAGTTCAACTCTTTGTATGTTTAGGTAGTCTGATATCAAATCTTGGTATCAGTTCACTACATTCACTAACATATATCTTTCTCACCCATTCTTCACGAGGGAGTATTCTTTAATTTTTATTAGATTCAACAAGAAGAATATCTAAATCAATTTCTTCCTTATACAACACAGCATGAAACTCTCTTTAATGCTCTCTTTAAATCATTTAAGAGAAAATAATTAAAATCTTAATTTTAATTAACTTAAATAAAAAATAGCCACTAGAATAATGTAATTAAAAAATATAAGTGAAGAATAATTTTAGGAGTGGATCAGTCGGGAGGCATCAAAATGGTGATATGACACTGGAGTTATAATACTAAAGGTATCATATACTTAGTCTAAATTCTACCATGTTGGAGGCATCCCAACTAGCGATGTCTGGTCTGGTAGTGTGAGGAATGATGATGTCTTAGACCAAGCATATTTTATATTTTGGTGGTATAACATTGGTGGTGACTCGTCTTACATTGTCTTATATGTAGCCAAATTCATGCTTTAGTGTTATGACATATTGAAGGTGTGTTAACTGGTAGCGTCTTAGACTTTTTTAATTCTCTAATCCAACGACATAATATTCTAGCGGTGTGATATCTAGGTGGTATCTTATACTTAGCAAGATTTTGGTCTAGTGGAGAGTCATGGAAAATAATGTCTCAAGTTGGTGGTGCTAACCTCAACGTTGTCTCATCCTTATATTATTGTGTCACCTAGCTCAAAATATATATTACTTACAAATAAACATGAAACTCATTAATATAATAAAAATCATGATTTTGTGATCATTGAAACTAGTAGGTCAACGAATTTCAATAAATATTTCACCAAATATCTTGTTTTTTGGGTATTATTGACTGTTAAATGTGTTAATGGGAGATTGATAGTCTATTTTGAAAGAACAGACTCGGTTTTTAGATATCTAAAAATAAAGATACACCATAGGGTACCTGATGTGTAATGAACCGGACCCATGTATCCTAGATCCAACATTTTCTTTATTATAATAGCATAGAGACAAAGGTTCAAATCCTAAAGGATCAATTAGTTTAATAGTTTTAGAGAACTTGATACATACGTGATACCCATTTTAAATAGGGATATAAAATAGAAATCATTGAAATGTAAAACACTTGGCATCCTTGAACTCATTCCATGAATTCTTATTCATATCCTGAGGAAAGGAAACAAAATAAGGATGAGCTCAAATGCTCGGTAAGGTTTAAGTAAAAAACAATCTACTATAAATCAATATTCATAATCAACATGGAAAGGTAAATAACTAAACACAAATGTCATTAAAATAACATTACTATAATGATAAGATAATGAATAATCAATATGTAAAGGTAAATAATTGAAAATACATGTCATTAACTGAGAATTGAAATGCATCTAGAGATAATATCATATAGAAAACACCATACATAAATATAATAATTGAATTATAAATTAATAAAATGATTAATTATTGGATGTTATATCTCTGGAACATGATACCTTTACCCTCAACAATATTCACAAGATAGTTTAAAATTACTGAGTACAAACTCGTCTGGTTTATACAACTGATTTAAAACTACTGGGTTCAAACTCATCTGCTTTGGCAAACTAATTTTTCTCATGAGAGTTGTCAATGCATCAAGAGGCTATATAGTTCAAGATTCTTCCCATCACTGCATGTCCAAATCATTCCTCATATATCTGATAATCGATTAAATTAAATAACAACTGCCTTATCCTCTAATATCCATGTTGAGTCATGAATACAGATTTATCAATATTTTACCAGAAAAAAAAATAAATATTAATGTATAAAACTATATACAGAAATTATATATGGTGTAAGAAATAAACATATCTATGATAACAATATGTATATTCAGGGGAAATGTATTGTTCAATGATCATAAGTAAGTTAATTTTTCAAGGGAAAGATAATCACTAAAAGAATGAATCAAGAAGGTAAATTTCAATACATTAATTGGTAAAAATGATCATAAACCATCCATAGAAATAATAATTATAGTAAAAATCCAATATATACCCATTGGAGTAATAAAAAAGGGTTGTTGTCATTGATGAATAGAAATACCATAAAAATATATTTAAAAAAATTATTGAGAAAAATATCATTTTCATTTTCAAAATCAATTTTTATAACTAAAAGTTCAAAAAAATTTAAAAATTAACTTTCATCAAGTATAACATTTTAAAATTATAATGTAAGTTTAAAAACATTTTGTGGTCATGATGGTAGGAAATTTCTAACATGCCAAGTATGTAAAAATAAATACTCTTTTCATTTTTTCGATGAAAGAAAAATATGAATTACATTGAAAATGATATAAAGATTAATTTAAAAATATTTTGTAAAAGTAAAAAATGTGTAAGAATTTATTTAATAAACCATTTATAAAAGGTTAATACCTTTTTTAAAACATTATTTTAGAAAATATTGTTTTAGAAGAGAACTGATTTTCGACCAAAGGGTGAAATGAAGACATATTTATTATAAACAATTAATCAATTATTTAAGTACCAAAGAGTAGAAAAAATGATAATATTACTTGAAAAAAATCATGAATTACCAAATTATAAGAAAATAAAAGGGTTTTTTAAATAATAAATTCCTTCAATTTAAATTCAAGTATAAACAATCCCAATTAAAATGGTATTGAGAAATAAACCCTTACAATGATCATAATGTTTAAGTGAGGATTAATAAATGTGTGTATTATGTTTATCAAATGTAAATATACATAAAATTAGTAGAAATAAAAATAATATAGTCAAAATTCATTACAAACATAATCTTTTAATTTCAAAGACAAAGAAGGTGTAATATAACCCAATGAAAAGAAATTGTGTTATAAAAATCTTTACCACCTGGTAATGTTTAATTCAAATAGAATTAGATGAAACTATTCAAATTGATATTTAAAATACCATGAATTATAAATGAATAATTATATTTAATTTAAATGATTTATTATATGAAACATATAAAATAAATTAGGTTCATAATATTTCAATATGCCTCAATGAAGGGAAATTGAGATAAAGTCTGTTACCTCACACTTTATTTTGGTTGAACATGATTTTAACTCATTTATATGGTTCAAAACATGTTATTAACTTATAGAAAACCATATTAATATTTATAATATCATATATTTTCCTTTTCTAACATCTTATCATCCATTTGTTAATAATATGTCATTATTTTTTTTGTCTTTGGTGTTAATTGCCTTGTTTTATCATTTGTGATTTGTCATGAAAGTTCCTATTATTTTGCATATTATACAGTTATATGATCTCCACCATAATTATCATGATATAGTTATAATATTTATACTTAAATTATAATTTCAACAAAAACCATTAAATCAATTTTTGAGAAATAAATAATGTTACGATCACACAGATAGTAGGTCGTACGTATGCATGAGTAACGTTTTCATATTTCAAGGATCATTATGAAAAGGAGGTAAGTAATATTTTATATCTCTATAATGATAAAAATATAATAAAAACCATATTAATTATTTAAATATTCATACATATATCATCGATGTGGTGTGGTGATGAATATAGAGTCACATCACTTTGTGATGGTGGTAGTCCACACTTACACGAGCTACGTTATCATCTTTTAGTGAGTAAAAAATTAAATGATGTATTCTATTTTTAGAATATTAATTTAAGTAACGAAAATCCTAAATATGTAATTTATATCTTTTATAATCATTAATGTTATTGTTATCACCTTCCATGTAAATAATTAGAGAAATATGAATCACATCGCTCCGCGAGGTGGTAGTCTGCCATACACACAAGCGATGTTAAAATATCCCATATGAAATGTAAAGTAAAAATTTATATATGATATAATTACTAAATAGGTATAATTATGTTATAAATATAATTTATATAATTTATATCCATCATCATAGCACATCATGAGAGGTTGTAATTGAAAAATGAATGACATCGGTTCACGAGGCAGTAGTCTTCCATACATAAGTATGATGATTTTGTAACCGATTTGATGGAATTGGGGATAGTTTTATGTCATTAACTTAATATAAAAAATATAATTATATTTAAGATACTTAGGTTATCATATCATCAGGTTTTAACAATAATTGAAGGAGGTGGAGGAAGAAATAAAATAAAAACACTCGTTGCCAAACATTACCTCTTTTTTGGGTAATATCCATAGGTTTGCACCAAAATACTTCATAAGTTATATACATGACCCAAATAAGTATTATATTATGCAGGTATGGAAGTTTTTTAGTGATTTGGGTAGGTATTTTTTGAACCCAAAGGGTGTGAAGTTGTGAAGAAAAGAGGAGAGGGGTGTCCTTTATAAGTGAGGTGAGTGGCACACTTGTATTTTTTCCAAAGAAAAAGTGATACCCATGTTTTTCACATTAAAAAAAGTGTCCAAAATAGAGTATTTTCAATAAATATTAATTATAGGATCTAAATATATCCATACATAAGATTTTAGAAAACATTTCTGCCAATTTAACACTTATTTTTTTAGTTTAACCCCCAGTAAATCCATTTGTACCTTAATTGTGGTAATAAATTTTTATTGTTTTCACTATTCATTTTGGTTAATAATTAAATTGAACTTATTAAAAAATATAAATTATGATTATTCAAAATACCTAATCCATTTTTAAAAATTAAATTCACATAATTATAAAATTTTAACTTAAAATTGATCTCATTGAGGTGACGAGAATGCGAGTTTTTAATGATAAAATTTTAAAAAGTTTACAATGTTTTTATATATAAATTCAATATGAAAATGTTTATAATGAAATAAATTATATTAAAAGATATATAATTTAACTAATTTTACTTTAAAACAAAAACAAAATACTATTTAACATTATAAATAATTAAAATGAAAAGGAATTTTTCAATTAAAATTCAATATTTTTTCCTATTCTTTAAAAATGAAACATTTTAGAAAAGTACATAAAAAAATTACCCTAAGATAATTTTTATATTATTATTTAAAATATAATGTCAATTTATTTGAATATATTCTATAAAAGTGGTAGAAATTAATTTTAAATTATGTTTGTAATGGGCGATTAAAATGTCTTTTAGAAAAACAGAGTTTGTAAAGAAACATTAATTTTTATGTTAAATGATTCTTATTTTATTTCTTTTAAATAGATAACCATAATTTTCATGATTTAGTTATTACTATTCCTAAACTTACGTTTAATTTCTAGGTTATAATAGTCATGTTTAGATAATATTTTAATATAGTATCTTTGTTCAAACCCGGTGTTTTGTGCGTCATAAGTTGTCTAAGAAATTAATTTTTTTCAAAAAAATATATCCTAAAGTCTAAGGATTTTCTATTCTCTTTTATGCTTGGTTTTACCTATCACACATAATATAGAATATTATTTTCATATTTTAAAATATTTGGGTGTTTAATTCTACACGCTTAAATAAATTTTGTCCTTATAATTTAATCTTGATCTTAGTAATCAAGAGTTTTCCATTTGAAAACACCCTTATTTAAATCCCACATTGTGAGAAGGTTTGATAAAATATCCTCTTGATAAGGAGAATAGGATATACAGAAATCATAAGTAATAACACATAATTGGTTTCCAAAATCATAGAACATATGTGGGAAGTGAAAACATAGACATAGAAGAGAAAAATAACAAACAAATGCTAATGGAGTGCGATAGAGAACATTGATCACAATAAAGAGGGTGATATAGAGAAGGTTAATAACCATAAATCCATAAACCAAATATTCATGAAAATTTTCATTAATATCATAAAAATGAAGATAAAAAGAAAAAAAATTATTTCAAAATACTTTTCATAATATTGGGGAATTTTCTTACTGTCTTAGAATATAAGGAAATATACTTACCTAATATGTTTCAATTTCATAACAAAAATTTCATTCTTTGTTTATGCTTTGATCAATTTCTAATTCATCACTTACTTTAATAAATCAATATATAATTTTTTTAATTCCTAATGAATTAAAATTTACATTTAACATATCATAATATTCCAAATATAATGATAAGTTTTTCCTTTGATATCTAGTTACTATTATGAAAAAATAGTTAGCACATATTATCCAATATGCACAAATCTCCATATGACGATGTCATAAATTAATAAATAAATCCACATCCATAGATCAACTTAAACCATTCTATAAATGGTTAACCTTATTACCCTTTAAAAATATTAATATTAAAAACTTTAAAAAGAAGGTCACTAAATTTCCAAAATGAAATTATCATTAATCTCTCAATCAACATGAATTAGCTCTTAAAAACTATTAAAAATATTTTATATCACGTATGGAATGTTTTTCATAAATACCAGAAGATATAAAAAATGAATTCTCGTATCATAAATCTAATTCCATGGTTGAATCTGCATTATGGGATTTACCCTTGGCATGACCAAAGATTGGTCAGTGTGGGACATTCAAATGAGGCGGCCATTGAAGTGTGTGTTAGATAAACTAATTAAATTTGTTTATTTATTTGATAACCCTAAACCAAATAACTCACAAATGAGAACTCACAGGAAATATTAGACCACTATTGAGTCTAAAACGTGAGTTATACCCTAGGCGCCACAAAACCTTCATCAACGTCAGCTGTTTGGATTGAGTGCCATCATGGGTGAAATAAGTAAATAAATTCATATATTTATTTAATTGTTTTATTAAATAGACTTACCTAAATATTTTCTATAAATATATGGCTATGGACAAATTGCATAGTTAGAATAAAAACACTAGGATTTGATAGGAGCTTCCACTTGTTATTTGATAGAGGATTTAGAGAGGACAATAATTGGTGATCAGATCGAGGTGAATCGATTGACAGTAGATGAAAAGGATCAAATTCATCATTATTGTATATGTTATTCATCAATGAATGGTCCATATTCTAGGTAGGAATCATTTATTTTCATTTATTCCCATTTTTATTAAACCATTGATGAATATATTATTATCTACTTTTGATTATGCATTTTATTTTTGAATGAGCCTCGAAGATGAATTAAATTTATTTAATTTGTTTTATTCTGGTTTGTATCATGTTATCACCATGGATATTCCCAATTTATGTTCACTGGATAGGAACAATTTGTAATCAATATTTTCACCTTTTCCCATGTGTCTCTTTCCTATCATTCTTCACATTCTTCACCATTATACTATGAGGTCGTAATTCAACATTTTCAAGGAGGGTACAAGTTTGATCGAACCCTCAGAATCATTGTGCAAACAACAAGAGGGATGTTATTTCATGCATAGATCACATTAGAACCATAGTTGTGTGTTCGTGATGGATGTATGACGGGAAAAATAGTTGACCAAAGGTGGTTCGAGACTAAATTGGGGATCCCTATTTTCTCATTTGATGAGGGGAAATAACATGTTGTTCGATAGGATCAGTTCCGAGTAGAGATCTTTTGTAGGGTATCATGACGAAGGCTGCTTGGTATAGACGTGATGGTGTCTAGACTTGGATATCCAAAGAGGTGGTCAGATATGGTCAATGAATTGGGTGTTATTTTTTTAATAATTATAATAATGGTTATGAATATTATTATGAATGATAATAATAAATGTTAAATAAAATAAATTAAAAGGGAAATTAAGTTGACGAGGGTGTGAGTTTGTTGAACACACACGAAGTGGGAGGCACCACCAGTAGTTGGTCACGAATGGGGTGTGACCCCCCTATTTTTTGTGATTAATAATATATTATAATAGTTATAATGATAATATTGTTTAAAAAAAAGAGAATAAATGGATAAAATGAAGTGGAGAGACAAGGGGGTGCCTAGCGTGAAGGAGGGGGGTGCGTAGCATGATAACGATTTCCATATCCAATTTGATAATATAATAATTATATTAATAAATTTAATATTATTATATTTTTTTTATGAAAACCACATTTCAACCATAACGTCTTCATTTGATGTCAAATTGATGAACCATCCGCGACCTCATGACCCTGAATTTGAGGTAGTCATTTGAAGATCAAACACTACGGGAAAAACTGGGTTTTGCGATGGGATTAATTCTTGTCGCTAATAGTCCATCCCAGAGGTTATTTGCAACGGGGGGTTCGACCCGTCGCAAATAATAGGTTATTTGCGATGGGATTTGGGGTCCCATAGGAAATGTTAATGCGCGGTTTGGCGCAAGTTTCCCACCAAATCGCGGGAAGGTTATTTGCGACAGGAAAATCTACCTGTCGCGAATATCGACAGAGGTAAATGGGTTTTTGCAACAGGATGTTGTCCCGTCGCAAAAAAGTGTGTCGGCAGGACACTTTTTGTCGACGGTTCCCGTCGTAAATACCGGCGGTGGTAAATGGGTTTTTGCGATGGGATATTGTATCATTGAAAAAAGTGTGTCGGCATGACACTTTTTGCGACGGGTCCCGTCGCAAATACTTTTTCAACCACTGACAACAATTAATGCGGTCAAAGGTATTTGCGATGGTTCCCGTCACAAATAGAACTATTTATGATGGGTATCCCATCGCAAATAGTCCCGTCGCAACTAATCTAATCTATATATACCCCCCCCCCTCCATTTTTCTTTCTCATTCCCTCAATTCTTATTTCCTCTCTCTCTCTAAACTCTATTTTTTGAGTGAAAATTTCTCTAAGTTAGTTTTTTATGACAAAGTTGTGAAGTCATTTACATCAATAGGAGATCAAGTTTAAAGTTATTTCACATACATAGCTTATTTTAAATGTATTTTTATTTTAATTTCCATTAATACTTTGTTTTGGGGATTTCCAATGGTTTTATGGAGAATAGGTGAGTTTTCGTGAATTGGGTCAAACCGTGAGCCCAATTCCAGATTTAAAAATAAATTTTGTTTCTTTTATAACTTATTCATTTTTTAATATTTTTCACTCATTCCAACTCCTAAATGTCTTACCCTAATATATTAACACTCAAATTAAAATTTGGAGCCTTTGGAAATCTCTAACCAAGGTTTAGTTGGGTTTTTATTTAAGGGATTGGGCCTGCCCAGAAGCCCATATCCAGTTTTAAAAATTAATTTTATTTATTTAATAACTTATTCAATTTTAAGTATGTTTCGGTGATTCCAAGCCTCATATGAGCCCCTTACACCCAGTCGCTCTCCCAGACTCTTTACCCCCTCTTTGGATCTCTTAGGAATCGCGATTTAGGGATGAACATATTAGGGTTTCTAAAATCGTCCAGATTTGATGAGGTATGTTCATTCAATCATAACTCTCTCAATTCATAATCTTTTCCCTCCATTCCAATTCCTAAATGACCTAATAATTCTTTTTCGAACATCCCCTGAGTTTTGGACGTTTTCAATTTCAGATACTGGTGTTTTGGGGAGATTCATTCTAGATTTCTCAAGTAAGTTAGTCCATTTCATTTCCCCTTTCAAATTGATTAGGGTTTGATTCTATTTTTTTAGGGTTTCCTCTCTTTTTATTGAATTGAAAAATGACCATTGGGTAGGGGATCGAACCTAAGGTTAAATGTTGAGTTTTATTGGTCCAATTTCTATTTTTAGGTTTGATCTACCCTTCTTGAGGTGCGGCGGTGGTGCGTTTGTGTTTTCGCACAAAGGATTCAATGGTTTCATTTGATTTGGTGGGTGATTCTAATGTTGATGAAATATTTGTGTATTAGCATGCTGTATTTATCATATTTTTAGTTTTATATAATTTTATTATTGCTGCAAAAATTGGTTCTAATGATGTTTCTATTGCAATTGAATTTAAAATGCCAATTTGGTGTGAAATTGGGGGTTTTCCAAAAAAATGTTTTGTTTGTTTATTTGGGGATGCCCTATAAATACTTAGTTGTTTTTATTGATCTTTAATAAGGCATAAAATACTGTTTATAATTTTTATCCCCTTTGGTTATTGCTGCAAAAATGGGTTTTAATTGTGTTTGTAAAGAAAGTGAAGTGTTGGTTCCACTTTTGTGTGAAAATGAAGGTTTTACAAAGTTAACACTTCTTGTTTAACATGGGGATGCCTAAAAATTGATTTGTTGTTTTAATTGAAATTTATTGGGCTGCCTTTACTATTTTGGTAACTTAAAAGTGTGAGCATAGTGTACAAGTGGGTTTCTTAAGGGGTTTTGTGTGCAAAACAACACAGAATTTTGAGAAATTGATTTATTCAAATTCAAAGAGTTTGTTGTGTGTTTTAAGTGGTATAAAATGCGATAGCTACTATATTTGGTATATGTGACCAGTATTGGTGTTTTAGATTAAAATGGAAATTTTTTAAATCCTGAAATTGTTTGAGCACAAAGGGGGAAGCCCAGGTACCTAGGTGGGGCGGATTTGTACTAGTACGGCTAGTGGACCGGATGGGTTTTGTCCATGTTTCACTTAGCATTTGGATAACGACGGGTCTAACTAAACTATGTGGATGATGATTGGGGACAACTAGGTTGTGGGTATGTTCCCTACTAGTGGCTCGTGCACGAGAATGGATTTTACTATGGTTACATTACACCGAGGTACGAGGTACATGGGGCCCGAGACTATCTAGTGCCTAGGGGTGTTTCCAGTTTTGTTGCTCATTGGTTTTGTGGTATTTTCCCTTGTATTTGGGTGTCTTTGGAATTATATTTAATTAGATAACATTCCTATTTAAATGTGTTAAAATTCTGAAAGTTTTGTCTTGAAAAATGTTTTCAATTTTAAGTAGTCTTTTTTGGAATTTGTCGCCGCTTTTCATTGCATATTAAAACTGTTTGCTTTTTCACCTTGTATTGCATGCACCTTGGAATCATTGGGTGGTATCCTATTGGGCTTAGGCTCAAACCCTACTTACAGCCATTGGGTGTAAGTAGACTTTATTATTTTTTTGACTCAGGTAAAGGAATGGCCAAGGGTGATGGCGGTTATGGGTGTTAGTCCCCATCGTTGGGGCAGAGTTGTGGAGATGACTTGCGGGTGATGACCCCCTTGTCATGTGGAGTCCTTGAGGATGTCTTTCTATTTTCATTTTTTGTATTTGAACCTATTTTATTGTATTTAATCCAATGTATTCAGTTCTGGTTTTTTTATTAAGACTTGTTTGGCTATAAATTTCAGAATTTATATTATGGATTATTTTTAAGGTTTTATGCTTTCATATCCGGGTAAATCGTTCCCAAACATCATTTTATGATACCCGGGCACTTGTGCTAGTCCGTGGGGAGCGGGAACGCCCTTCGGGTCTTACCGTGGACCGGGTCGGGTGCCGATTTTGAAGGCGACCAGATTCTGTTCGTGACAGGTATTTATATTTTATTTAATTTAGTATTAATTTCATTTTTTTATGATAATGTTAATTATTGTTGATTAGTTGTAATTAAATTAGATTTAAATTGTTTTGTTATCAGTATTTATTTGTAATATTAAATTGAAATTATTAGTACTACTTCTTAATAATTAGTAACAATTAATAATCAGTAATTATTAATAATTATTAACGAAAATTAGTATTGTATATAAATAATTACTTATAATTAGTAATTAGTAGTTGTAAATTTTAGTTATTAGTGTCAATTAACGCTAATTAGTAATAGTTATATTTAATTAGTAATAATTACGGGTCATTAGTAATAAATAGGAATAATTAGTAATAAATATGAATAATTAGTAATAAATAAGAATAATTAGTAATAAATAGGAATAATTAGTAATATATAGGAATAATCAGTAATAAATAGGAATAATTAGGAATAAATATGAATATTAATAATAAATAGGAATAATTAGTAATAAATATGAATAATTATAAATAAATATGAATAATTAGGAATAAATAAGAATAATTAGTAATAAATAGAAATAATTATTAATAAATAGGAATAATTAGTAATAAATAGGAATAATTAGGAAAAATATGGATAATTAGGAATAAATAAGAATAATTAGTAATAAATAGGAATAATTAAAAATAAATAGGAATAAATAGGAATAATTAGTAATAAATTGTAATAATTAGTAATAAATAGGAATAATTAGTAATAATTAGGAATAATTAGTAATAAATTGAAATAATTAGTAATAAATAAGAATAATTGGTAATAAATATGAATAATTAGTAATAAATAGGAATAATTAGTAATAAATAGGAATAATTAGTAATAAGTAGGAATAATTAGTAATAAATAGCAATAATTAGTAATAAATAGGAATAATTAGCAATAAATTGGAATAATTAGTAATATATAGGAATAATTAGTAATAAATAGTAATAATTAGTAATAATTAAGAATAATTGGTAATAATTAGTAATAATTAGTAATAAATTGGAATATTTAGTAACAAATTGGAATAATTAGTAATAAATATGAATAATTAGTAATAAATAGGAATAATTAGTAATAAATATGAATAATTAGGAATAAATATGAATAATTACGAATAAATAGGAATAATTAGAAGTAATTAGGATTAATTAGGAATAAATATGAATAAACAGGAATAAATAGGAATAAGAAGGAAGAAATAGGAATAAATATGAATAATTAAGAATAAATATTAATAAATTGGAATAAATTGGAATAAATAGGAATAAATAGGAATAAATAAGAATAAATTGGAATAAATTGGAACAAATAGAAATAATTAGGATTAATTTGGATTAATTAAGAATAATTAGGAATAATTAAGAATAATTAGGAATAATTTTGAATAATTAGGAATAATTAGGAATAAATAGAAATAAATAGGAATAAATAGGAATAAATAAGAATAAATAGGAATAAATAGGAATAAATAGAAATAAATAGAAATAAATAGGAATAAATATGAATAAATATGAATAAATAGGAATAAATAGTAATAAATAGAAATAAATATGAATAAATAAGAATAAATAGGAATAATTAGGAATAATTAGGAATAATTATGAATAAATAGGAATAATTAGGAACGAATAGGCTGCAAATCATTTTTTTATTTTATCAAAGCCGGTTTAAGGAAAAATGGTAACCATACAAATCCTCAAAATGAAAACTTAAACATTCAATTAGGAACAATTAAAAACAATTGGGAACTATTAAGAATAATTAGGAACAATTACGAACAATTAGGAACAATTAGAAAAAATTAGGAACAATTAGTAATAATTAGGAACAATTAGAAACAATTAGGAACAATTAGGAACAATTAGAAACAATTAGGAATAATTAAGAATAATTAAGAATAATTAAGAAGAAAATCATTTTTAATAAATTTTAATAACTTCTAATAAGTTAGCACAATTTCCAGTGGATTGACGGTAGTCCTTTTGCTCGATGAATCTTATCCTTTCAACCTTCACTGACTCAGAACATTATGAAAATTATGCTTCTACGTATGCATGTCCAATATCGTATGCTCGAGTTTGAATATACATTTGTAGGACCACATTTTTTATAATGTGTTCAGGCGGTGACAGTTGCAAGAAAATGATTCATCGATGAAAATGGGTCTCTTTTGTCTCACGACTCATTTACTTGAAACATTCTCACACAGAAATCACAATGAAGAACCTACTCAGAGGTATGCATATTTATTCTTGTATGCACGAGAATGAATATGCATACCTCCGAGAAGATTCTTCACTGTGATTTCTGTGTGAGAAAGTTACAAGTAAATGAGGCTTCAGACAAAAGAGAATTCGTCAATCCACTGGAAATTGTGTCGCCCATAAATAATGGTAATTATTAAGAAGTAGTTGTAATTATTTATCCTTTTTTCGGTTAGATTTTTAATAATTTTAAATTATTCAAAAACAGTAATGATTTTATATTTTGTATAAAAATATGGAACAAGGAAGTCGACAACAGTAATTATTAGATAATAGAGCTTGGATAAATCAGCGTAGAAATCCAAATGGTTCTGGTTTAAATAATGTATATATTGAGGGTGTTGAAGCATTCTTATCATTTACATCATCAAAACCAGAATATTTTTTAGAAGGCATAATAAAGTGTCCTTGTAAAAAATGTCCTTTGAGAACGTTTGACACATTTGAAAAGGTTGGGGGACATCTCTTGCGGTTTGGTTTCAACCAGATTATGTTTTTTGGTATCAACATGGTGAATGAGGTTCCAGAGAAGATACTAATAACTTGACTCTAGATCCTTCGTGGTTTCAAAATTTAGTACATGATGTTACAGGTCTATCTGTTCAAAAAACGGATACTCAAGATGATATTGATTTAACTCCTAAGTTGGCACCATACAAATTTTATGAGTTGTTGAGGTCTGTTGAGGATGCATTATATCCTGGTTGCAAGATAAGAAATTTAGAAGCGGTTGCAAAATTTATGGCTATTAAATCAGATAATGAAATGTCAAACAACTGTTTTGATCAGATATTTTATTTGGTTAAAACACTATTACCTGAAGGAAATGTGTTGCCTATAAATTACTATGAGAGGAAGATGTTGGTTCGTAATTTGGGCCTTAGTTATTGGAAGATTCATGCATGTCCAAATGATTGCATCTTATATTTTGGTGAAAATGATTCGTTGGATAGTTGTCCCACATGTGGACAATAGAGGTATAAAGAATCTCAACCATGGAAGTATGGATCGATTCCAATAAAACAGTTGAGATATTTCCTCCTTATACCCAGGTTAAAGCATTTATTTGTGTCTCAAAACACATCGTCAATGATTTCATGGCACAAAACAAAAAATTTCAACTGATAAAAGCTTGAATCATCCATCTGATGGTGATTCATGGAAACATTTTGACAGTCTGCATCCGTCTTTATCTTTAGAAGCCTAAAATGTGTTATTGGGTCTTTCTACAGATGGTTTCTATCCGTTTGGTTCTTAAGGTAGTCAGTACTCATGTTGGCCTCTCTTTATAACTCTGTACAATTTACCTCCATAGATGTTGATGAACGATCCCTATATCATTTTGAACTTATTAATCCCAGGGCATCTGAAAAAGAATATTGATGTTTATTTTAAAACATTGATTAATGAATTAAATTCATTATGGAGTGATGGTGTTAGTACATTTGATGTTTCTATGAAACAAAATTTCATATTAAAAGCTACATTGATGTGGATGAGTACTGAAGTTTTGGTATATGGCATGTTATCTAGATGGAGTACACATGGTCTGAAATCATGTCTTTACTATATGAAAGACAATAAAGCCTTTATGCTTGTCAATAGAAAAAACCTTGCTATTTTGACTTTCATCATAGATTTTTTCCAACTGATCACCCTTTTCAGAGGAACAAATATCATTTCAGAAAAGGTACAATTGAAAGGGATGAACCTCCAAAAATAATCTCAGGTATAGAGTTAAAATCAGTTTTATTTTCATTACCTCCCATCACATTTGGTCCAACAGTAAACCAACAAAAAATTCAAGGTTTTGGGAAAGAACATAATTGGATAAAACGAATAATTTTTTGGGATCTTCCATATTGGTCTAATTTGTTGTTCCTCCACATGTTGGATGTCATGCATATTAAGAAAAATTATTTTGATAATTTATTTCATACAGTTTTGGATACACCTTGTAAGACCAAAGATGCTGTAAAGGTATGATTAGATCTTTTCCAAATTTGTAGGGGACCAGAACTTGAACTATTTAAAAATGTCAGATCACAGAGGTTAATGAATCCAAAAGTAGCTTATACACTGTCCAAATGGATTAACTTATTATTTTGTCAGTGGACTGCAGATTTGAGACTTCCAGATGGCTAGGCTTTCAATTTGGGCAGATGTGTTAATAATGGTTATATTACCAGAATAAAAATTAATGATTGTCATGTTATAATGGAAATACTTATACTAATTGGATTCAGAGGTTTGTTGAATTCTATGATTTGGGATTCGATAACAAAACTCTCATATTTTTTTGAGACATTTGTGCAGCGACAACAGACTATGATGCGCTAAGAAAACTGAAAGAAGATGTTGTTGTAAATATATGTAAACTAGAAAAAATCTTTCCGCTGGATTTATTTGACTCAATGGAACATCTGATATTACATTTTCCACATGAAGCTAAATGTGGAGATCCAATATAGTTTCGATGGATATACCCATTTGATAGATGCATGCAGAAATTGAAGAAAAAAGTATGTAACAAAGCATCAGTTGAAGGCTCAATTGCTGAAGCTTATTTACAAGAGGAAATTACTTTTTTATGCTCTCATAATTTTGAATCTAAACATCAATCAAAACAAAATCGCATGGGACGAAACTAGGGGAATGTTAATGACCAAACATACAATCAATTATCAATTTTTAATCACCCAAATCTTGTCATTGGTGGAGTTCATGAACTATGGATTTTAGATGATGAACATCATAGAGCTCATTCATATGTTCTACTCAACTGTGAATAAATGACATCATTTTTACTGTGAGTGCTTCTATCACTTATTCTATAATTTAGGTTACAGTATGTAAAATTGTTTTATTGGTAGGTTATATGATAATCATATCAAGAAACAACTTCCCCAAATTATAGCAGCTGATGTTGAAGAACGCAGACAAAAAAAAATTATCAATGGTTTCAAAAACAGGTAAAATAAATTATTGATGGTTTAATATCAATTCCATTTATTATTTATTATATTGATAACTGCTTTAAAATTTTTCAGGTATCTCATCATGCTGATAAAATTGATAAGTGACTGGGTATATTGAGTAACCCACCATAAAAAATGGTTAAATATTATAATGTATATGTGGTGAATGGTTTTCGATTTCATACACGTGCATATGGAGAATAAAAAATAATAATAAACAGTGGAGTTTTCTTGAGAGGATCGCATCACAGAGAAACTGAAGTTGACTTTTATGGAATTCTAGATGAAATTATTGAGTTGTGTTATCTAGGACAGAATTACATAACGATGTTTAAATGTTGGTGTTAGGATACTGAGAGAGGCTTGCGTGTTCATCTGACTCATGGAATCATCGATATTAAATATAAAAGTCTTATTGTAGTAAATGAGCCATTTTTACTGGCTCAACAAGCACATCGAATTTATTTCGCAAAGTATTGTGCTACTTCAAGAGACGTGAATGATTGGTGGAGCATAATAAAAATGAAATCTTGGTAAAATCAGTTTACTCAAACTGAATTTGGTTCCGCTGAAGTGGAAGGAATTGAAATTTTTCAAGAGACTACTCAAAATCCATCTTTCTTCACAAAGAGACGTGAATATCGATGATGACACCCCACAATTAAGGATCGATGATGATGAAGATATTAATGATGTTACAAATGAATTTGAAATGACAAGAGATGATGAAACTGAAACTCATATGGATATTGATGATGTTGAGGAGGAATATGAAGACATTGACATTGACAGCTATGGAGATGAGGATGAAGATGGACATTGACACAGTTAAATGCTGGTTATAATCATAACTAATATATATCTATATATAATAGTTATTTTCAAATATCTACTAATAAAAATCATTTAGTGTTTCAGATGGATCTTGATCTATTTTGTGAGTTGCAGGAGGCTGAGCTACCTTTGGATGAGGGGGATTTTGGATCATCTGACCTTCAGCCTATTGGAGGTTCAGAGGGTATGTGGAGGGGGTGCAGTCTTGCACGACTGATGATTCCTGACCCTATCCCCGAGTGACGTCCATGTCTAGGCTTAGATCCACACATACTGAGGTATGATAACCTGTATATTTTAGTTAACTTTCATTAATATATTTATATATATACTAATTGTTTGATTATTTATTCCTTTTTCACAGTTTTGATCATGTAACTGTTGGATAGGGGAGCCCTATCTTGTATAATTATTTTTCTCAGCCATGGATCACAAGGGATCAGATTCTCATTGATGTGCGTCTCGACATGTTCAATCATTGGCTGGTATGTAAATAAATAATATTTATTTTGAAATTTATTTTATTAATAACTTGATATTACAAATTATTTGTAGGGTTTATAGTATCCCATCAATGATAGCATACGTGAAGTTATCCACACAGCATGGAAAATGTCTATGTGTGACCGTTTCCGTCAGTTTTTGCACAATTTAATAAGAACGACCACTAAAAAAGTACGAGTGACAGAATTTGATAAGTCTTGTAGAGCCCACCGACCAGAGTACATTTCATCTCACATTTGTGATGTATTATGTTTACACTAGTTGGGTGGTATATTTTAGAGGAGATCTTCAGTGGGTCGGCAGAACTGGGGGAGACAGGAGGGGATGCGTCGAGCTGGAAGTCGTACATTCAGTACACATAGAGAGAAAATGGTAAGTATTTTTTAAAATATTTTATATAACATTAAATATAAACAGTTTATTTTATATTTTTGTAGGCAGTCGAGTATCCCGATATTATGGAGTATGATGTTTATCGGAGGATTTATAGTGATCTAGCCACTGGAGAGATTGGATGTGATTGTCAGCGTCAAATTGTGGTTAGTATTTTTTTTACTTTGACAATTAACTGCATATACTATTTTCACAATTTTAATTTCAAATAGGAATTGAAGGAGTCATATGAGGCTGCAACCTCTCAGACACAGGCTGAGAGTCAGGATGAGATGAATGATCAAACCAGTGCCCACTATTTTGATGAGGCGGCATGGATGCAGGCGACTCAGTATGGCTTTGAGAAGGGCCGAGTAGTTGGTATCAGCTCTCATTTGACTCCGGGTACTTATTATAGTACCGATGCAGTGTCAGCGTCCAGCTCGACAGGAGCTCATGGGGAGGCATCATCTTCTACCTCATAGTATCAAGAGCAGTTACGAACTCAGATTGAGCTTTTAGAGAGTTTGCAGAAGCAGTATGAAGAGATGTGTCAGTGGCAGCAGCAACAGCAGTAGCTGCACGAGGAGGAGATGCATCGATGGAAGAAGCAGCATCATGAGCATATGGAGTACATGTGTTGTTTGACTCGTAGTTTAGGGATGGAGTTTCCTACACCATCTCCTACACCTCTTCCACCTCCTCCAGAAGATGACCCCCAGCGATTTTTTTATGTTACAAACATTTGAATTCAAGATTTGTTGTAATATGAACTATTTACAGTTTATGTCTTTTATATTGGTCTAAATAATACATTATTTATTTATTTTTTATTTTTAATATTTTATTATTTATTATTAGTATTATATTTTTTAATATTTGTTTATTTTACTAAAAATAATAATAATAATATTTTATGATTTTTTTATATTTCTTTGTAAATATTGATAATTTTAATAGTTTTTTATTTTTTTATTATTTTAATAATATTAATATTAATTTTTCATTAATCATAATTTTATTAAATATATTTTTTTAGTATTATTTTTTTAATGTTTGTTTATTTTACTAATAATAATAATAATAATAATATTTGATGATTTTTTTATATTTTTCTGAGAATATTGAGAATTTTAATATTTTTTATTTTTTAATAATTTTAAGAGTATTAATATAATTTTTTCATTAATCATAATTTTATGAAATGTATTTTTTTATTTTCTTTAGTATTTGCGACAGGGACTTTCGATGGGCTCCCATCGCAAATAGTTTAAATATAAATTTTTAAAAATAGTATTTGTGACTGGACAATGAGCCCGTCACAAATACTATTTGTGAGAGGCCCGTCACAAAAGGTTTTTATATATAATGTATATAATTGGTGACTTATTTACGATGAGAAAGTTCCCCGTCGCAAATACTATTTGCAATGGGCCCATCGCAAATACTATTTGCAACGGGCCCATCGCAAAAGGTTTATTTATATATAATGTATATAATCAGAGTCTTATTTGCGACAGGAACCTGTCCCATCGCAAATACTATTTTTTAGGATGGTCCTATCATAAAAAATGGTATTTACAACGCTATTTTTTGCAACAGGGCCCCGTCACTAAATCCTATTTGGGACGAGATCCCGTCGCAAATTGTCTATCACAAATACCTCTAATTCCAATAGTGAAAGATGGATATTTAATTTGGTTTCAGGGATTTGGTCCAAAAGCCACCTAACTACAATAATAATAATAAATTATTGTTATTATTATTATTATTATTATGAAATATAGTATCCAATGTATCTTTTCCACACAGTGTGGAAATGATGATCCTTCAATGACATTACAACCCTGATATTGAGTTATTTGCTTTGAAGCCAATATCAGATATTTAATTTGGACTCATGGATAGGGCCCATGAGATTCCATTTGAACATGATGCGGTGAAATTATTATTTTTTTCACCAGGTGTGTGAATTGGGAAAGTGAATAGCCTATCCTGATCAATTTTCAGTGAGGATAAAAACCATGTGATCCATTTTTCCATTTATTTCCATTTGTGATGATGTATTGATGGTTTGATTTTTTTACCCATTTGATTGATGATGAGGCTCATGCGTTCATCAAGATTTTGGTTGAGACACATTGTGTAGTACCTTCACATGTAGTGTAGTAATAAATGACTAGAAATATGTGTGTAGATGAGGATATGGCCAGGCATAAGAGTGGGGCCAAACACCATGTGGATCCTTTACATACCGGGTACCCTCCTTTTTTAGGGAACTTCTACCTCTTGTATCTTCTTAATTTAGACACAGATTTTGGCTAGTGAGTATCATTTCCAATGTTTTTTATGGTGTAGAATGAGATGGAGGCCTTTATAGTGGATTTTAAAATATGATGCAAGATGTTCTAGGTGTGAAACTTCTTTAAGTGGCGCTTGATGATGGAAGGGATAAGACAAGATCATTATAGTTTAACCCTCTTGCGAAATCAGGGAATAAGTAGTCTATCTATCTACCACTAGAGTGGAACTCTCATGTGGAGTTAGGGCCTAAGTCCTCTACAACTTGAGTTGAACCCTTCTATAGAGTCAGGTTTTGGGTCATCTACCACTAGAGTAAAAACATCTTATGGAGTAGAGAGATGGGTCCTCTACCTCTAGAGTGGAACCCTCACGTGGTGTCTGGGTATGAGTCCTCTACCATTAGAGTGGAACCCACCTTTTTTGTATAAGGAATATGACATCTATATTTCTACCACAAGAGTGGAACCATCCTTCGAAGTCAGGGTATAAGTGCTCTACCCCCAGAGTGGAACCCTCTTCTTGTTTCAGGGCATGGTTCCTCTACCATGAGAGTGGAACCCTCTTGTAGAGTTGAGGTATGAGTCCTCTTCCACCATAGTGGAACCCTCCTTGGTAGTTAGGGAATGGGTCATATGGCATCAGATTATAACTCTCCCGATGGTACATGGAATGATTCCTCTATCTATATAAATAGTTGAACCCTCTAATTTTAATAGGGAATGTGTCCCCTACCTAGAGATTTTGGCCCCACGACAGTATGAAATAGTGGTGAGGTGTGGGTCTTCTACAT
Source organism: Viscum album (assembly GCA_963277665.1). Taxonomy (NCBI): domain Eukaryota; kingdom Viridiplantae; phylum Streptophyta; class Magnoliopsida; order Santalales; family Viscaceae; genus Viscum; species Viscum album. Next base: position 501,441,732 of record OY728140.1, read on the forward strand.
ATTTACTTCTTTAGATAGACACACAAGATGTTAGGCATCGAAGATTTTCCCTTTTTAGAACTACAGGCATACTTGTGGTTCTTTATTGGGCTACAGATATGGAGATCCCTTTTCTCTCTCGTTTGGGATTATTGTTGAAGATATTCTAGTTGTTGTGATATGGTTGTCATCTCATATACTGATTGAATTTCCTTAGATGATTTCGATTGACTAATTATATGATTTAATCTATCTATTCATCTTTAGTTTTTGGGGAATCCTATCGGGTATGTATATACTCAAACCTACATGGTTTATTCCCACTTTTTTTTGTATTATGTAGATGATGGATAAGTCAGAGGTGATTTTAGAGGAGTATAGTGATACTCAGGTTCTTAGAACATGTATGGCGGTCGGGTTTAGAGATTCATAGTTGGGCTCTCTCTGCATTTACTTCTTCAATTATTGTCATGTTGTACAAATTTTCTTGTTGAGCATATATTTTTCACATTTTATTTTTAGATTATGTTGTCGTGCTATTTTTTATTCCCTATAGCATATTACATGCATGTATTTTACTCTAGATTTTACTATCTTTTATTATTATTCCTCGACTATTTTTCATGGATATGGTTGGGTGTGTATTTATAGGTAAAATAAGAAAAGGAATCCAATATTAGTCACTCATTTCTGCACTTGTCAACAGCCACTAGCCTGTAAGGACGGTCTTGGGGTAGTTGTGGCTCAGCCTTCTGCTAGCTAGGATGGCCTCAATTGGTTAGTTCATGATAGATTGGTATCAAAGGAATTACCCAGTATGAAGTTTTATGAAACGACTTGGGTTTGATGTTTAGGTTCATCCTCAGATCAATGATTAGAATTATACTTGTGAGGAGTATTTGGTTAGGACTTAGAAAAACTATGTCAAGGTGTCTCCTGTATAGATTTCATGCCAAGGAACCTAGTGTTTGTGAATAAGTCAACGTATCCATACACAGTGACTATGATTACCTGTTTGTTGAATCAACACCCCACTAAATCATTTTTAGGTATCAATGGTATATACATAATATAGTATTGATTCATTTTACTATCCTTCATGAGTCAAGTATCCAAATATGCTCTTCGACCGTGGTACATCTTGATAACTTTCAAGATGACTGCATGATGATAGCCAACTAGAATTTTGAGATAATGTCATGATGATGACTGATTGAGCTGTGAGGCCTTAATTTAGGGACCCACCCATGAGTTATTATCTCCATGTGGGCATCAATACGTGATACCATTTTTTGAGTAGTGAATGGATCCTTATGTGGGCCAGGAAGATGATCATTTGTGTGTTGAGAAATTGATAGCTCCAGTAGGGTAGGCTAATGACACACATTCTTATCATGTTATGTGAGTTCCAATGATGAATACCACTGAGTTTCAATGATAAGAAAGACCCCACAGGTAGAAGTGGATTAGATCTAAGAAATGGACTACATTTTTGAGTGTGTGTGAACCCTGAATGATCAGATGGTTGAATTAGTGACCAATCTACTCCATAGAGTATCTTTAGGCTTCAGATGTATTGAATGATGATGTAGTTCTATTGAGTGGACATTGAAGGTTTTAGAGATATAGATCACCCATGTTTCATGGTGAATCGGGATCCCCCTTATCATGTGGTAGAGGACTGATATGAGCATGAGGTGTGAATGTCCCACTTGAATAGGACCCCTCTTGATGGTGGTTCTAGTAGAACAACTTTTCTATGGTGTCATGGGGAATTAGTAAATCCCTTTTTTGGTGGTGTTTGATGTGGATTTAGACATTGATGAAATATGGACACTTACCCCATTGAGAAGTGTTATTGAGATGTGGTTCAAAACTATGTTGGCGAGTCAATGTCATCAAAAAAGAGATTGTATCAAAGTGTGTGGTATGAGTTCCTTTGATTATGTGTTTTAGGTCCTTATAATGTGATAAGGTGTTAGAAAAACCCATTCTTTTAGTGATAAGGTGAGCAATGGAAGGGATATATTCATGCAGTGGGATCTTGTGGCTCAGTGGATATGAGTGTGGTTCAAGGCATGATATTTGTCTCCACTACTCTAGCGGTAGTTATAGCATAGAGTCCTAAGCCAGATTTCTCTAGATGTTTCCTCCTTTAGATACATAGAAATACTGGTGGAGGAATTTTTTCTCAACCCTTGTTTTGGAGTCTCATGCAGAGAGGATCGATGCACCCATTTTTACTGACGGTGTGACCTAACACTATGAGGATAGAGATCCTCACATTAAATCTTTTCTTAGTGTTAGTGGGACCCTATGATGTTTTCCTCAGTATGGGCTTATTTTTTACCATCCATGATCATATGATTTCTATATGTGATTTTACAATTGCTTCCTATTTTTTGGGATGGAGTTTTTCTCCATTGATTAGGAGTGATCCCTAAGCAGGGGCGGAATGAGCTCATTTATAGGGGGGTTATAACTGCTTCTTCATAAGTTGGCTATTATCAGCCTTGGAGAAGGTAATTCCTTGAGATTTCAATTTCCTACGATGGTGGAGAAGTTTGGGGAATCCTTATTAAGGATACTCTAAATTTACCTCACTATCTAGAGTTTTCTTTCTGTAAGGAATTACACTAGGGATGAACCATTATCTGTGATAGCGTATCAGATGACCCCACATAGCTATGAGATCTAGACATGCAGTTGGAGGAGTCTGTAGAGTAGGGGGCTCGTAAGACCTAATATGTTTTATTGGGTAGCCCTGTGTTGTTCTCCTAAGAGGATGATGAGATTTAGAGGTTAGGTGTAGACTGACATTACCCAATCTCAGTGTCTATCTTGGAGGAGCATCCACACTTGAGAATCATTGAACTCCTCACCCATTGGATAGAGAAGAATTGAATATTACATTTTGACCTCAAGATGGGTTATAACTAGCTTTATGTTTGAGAGGTGCATGTACCCAACATAGTTATCTAGATCTTCTAAGGTTTCAATGAGTTCCCAGTGACACCCTTTGCCTTTTTGAACTTCAAAACAGAGTTCGCAAGAAATAAAATTCATATCTTTAACCTTTATTAGGTTGTTTCATGATATTATTTTGTGACGGTACCCTCATTTCATTAGTGTTACAGTTGAATCCCATGAGGTAGAGGGGGCTGGTGCTAAACATGATATGGTATTTATAGTCATATTGTATCTCTCATGGAGCCAGTTATAGATTGGAAGTAACACTTATTGAGATTTGTTTTCTCAGGCATAGGAGTGAAATTGGACCCTACAGAGGTTGAGGCGGCATGAGCTTGAGTGCCACCTAGGGCATGGTCATAGCAGAAGATTCTCATAATGATATTTTCTAATTGTCTTAAATTGTGTGAGGTGACAGAACAATTGACCTCTTCAAAATTAGACTTTAGAGACCCAAAGCTTGACATATATGGACATTACATTACTTTTACAGAAATACTTAAAACATAAAAAAAACAGACTCTCAATGACCATATTAGTTTAGTGTCTTTGGAAACTCGGAACATAATCTTCTAATCATGTTGAAAAATCTTCAACATCTCCCATAATGATCTTTCATTTTTGTTTTCCTATCTAAAATCTTTCTTTAAATCCTGGGGAAAGAAAACATATAAAGGGTGAGATCAAATGCTCAGTAAGGGAAAACATGGAGAACATAAAACAACCCATAAACAATTGAACGTAAAATCATGAACATAAAACATCAAAATCATAAGTAATGACATAAATCTTGGCAGTACACAAGGCATAGATCATAGTAGAACATCAATCATGTTAAAATAGCATGGGAATAAAACATGTAATTGTGGCATCCATTAAGCACATTCTATGATTTCCATAGTAGCCAAGGCATTGCTACCAAGACCATCATAGTGGACAAAGTCCATTACTGAACCGGGTTTACTTGTCATTCCAGCCCTGTATTACTAAACCGGATTCACTTGTCGTTCCATTCATGTCTATCTTATGAGATATAAATCTTTACCCAATGCATTGGAGGGAGATATAGGTCTCACCCATCTCATAATGAAATCATTCTTACTTGTGCCACAAAATAAACATAAATCATTCATCATAACCCAAAGAATAAAATGGGTATCATAAACATCATCTCATCATAACGTAATCCATATAAAACAAATGGATATCATTTCATCATAAGAAGAATCAAACAATGTAAATAATAGAGACATTATACTTGAAACATAATCATACTAAATAATGTCATCTTAGATGGAAAATAGTTTTGACAAAACACTTGAAATGAATTCTTGAGGAAAATATCCTTTCTTCAAAATTATTTTCTTTTCACAAAATGCCATTCAATTTTAAAAGAAAAAAATTTGTTGAAAATAATCATGAAATCTTGTAGAGTAAGCTTTGTGAAAATTGGGCATTATGAAACTGTAAAAATATGTTCATGCTGTATAAGTTAAAAAAACATTCTCCTCGTACTTTTAACGGAAAATTCAAAAAGTATCACATATGGTAAACAAAATAAAGATTCCTTACATACCATGTAGTAAAAGTAAAAAATGGGTAAAAAGGACTTTAAACATACATGAAAACATTTTTAGAAAACATGGACATGGATGATAAATATAACCCCAGTAAATACTTAAATATAAACAATCTCGGATAAAACGAGATTGGAAAAGTTATCCTTTACCTTAGGTCTGATATGCTTTGTACGTATCCGAACCTCCTGTATACTCATTTAAATAATGACATTGACTTATTCCAGAATCATAGTCATTATTAAATATCATAAATGATTCACTTAGGTATTTATATTACCCGTTCATTTGTCAATTCCATGTTAAAGCAACATTTTGGGTAATATTCTTTTCATTTATCGTACGTGTTTGGACTTGTTGTTCTTGATATTATTATTAGTTATATCCTGATTTACTTCCAGAATGTAAAACATGATTTATATATCATATATATCCATTATATATATATATATAATAGATAGATAAATGAAATAGAACACACCATTCATGGAGATGGTAGGTCGTACGTACGCATGAACGCTGTTTTCGTTTCCTTATTGAATTGAATGGAATTAAGTAAATGAAACATATATGTACATAAATACAATATCATTATTATGTCATATATTTCATGATTATTTATTATATATACTTTATAATCATACTTGAATGGTTAATCATGGAAAATGAATCTCATCACATCGTGGAGATGGAAATCTATACATACGCACGAGCGATGATATCATTCTCGTAATTATTGAATGGTATTGGAGAGGATGATATAATATCTCAGAATTAGTATCATATTATAAAAACCATATATAATTATTCTTTACACCATTATACTCATCCACGTAAGGTGGTGGTGGAAAAACAGATTACACCACGATATGGAGACGGTATTCTGTACGTACGCACACGCGGTGATTTCATTTTCCGTAGGATGGATAGAAGGTGAAATAGGGTTGGTTCATATTTATAATAATATATCAGTATATGAGTGATACTGATGTTATTACTTTATTATGAAACAAAAAAAAATAAGAGGAAGTAGAATAAGAAATTAATTTGAAAGAATCGTTAAAGGATATTACCTCTTCTTCGACGCGCCTCTTCTAAACCTCCTCTTAGGGCACTAAAGTTGGTCTTTAAAGAGAATCAGGACCTCTAGTATGTTTCTAGGGAAGCGGAGAAGAGAAATGGGAAGGGGTTGGCCGAGCTTGAAGGCTCAAGGTGTTGTGAAGAGGAGAGGGAGGAGGTTCCCTTTTATAAGGGAGGAGAAGGGCACCTTTGGAAACCTCAAAAATATTAATTTAATAAAAATTCAAACCCCACTTAAAAACATCCAAAATGACTCAAATCCGAAGCTTAGATGAGATAGGGTTGTAATATCATCAACCAATAACATTTAGACATGTTGGAAATTTATTTTAAACCTTATCAACATGACTTATCCTTATTTAATCTATTTAATTTTATTTGTGGAGCATGTTAATTAGTTCATATATTATTTATTTTAATATTTTAAAAACCATTTATTTGATATTTCTCTTAATAAAATAATTACTACAACATTTTTGTATAATTATTTAATATACTTATTTGTTGCATAAAAATTAAAAATAAAATACTATGATGAATATAAATCTAATAGATTTCATAAGAGTACTTTTAGTCGAATTTATCTTCTAAAACACCCAACTTTTAAAATGATATATTTATTAAATTATGAAGGTGACAACTTTGACATCATTTAAAATAAAAAACTATAAATGTCAGAATCACTTTTATAAAGCTCCAAATGGTCAACAATTCTACCTTTGGATGATTATGGTTCATATGTACACTACCAATAAGTTTAGGACAGGTTTTTGGGCCTTTTAATGGGTATTATTATTTTAATAAAAACTATATTACTGATTTTTCACTAAATAAATAATTTTTGCATCATTAATTTATAATCTATTAAGATAATTAAATATCTCCTAAAAATTAAAAATAAATTACCATAACAAAGAAAACCATTTTACCTCTCAAATGAGTATTTATAATCGAATTTATATTCTGTATAACCTTATATTAAAAATACTTTAATTATTAAAGTTTGAGTAAGACATATTTCACTTTCTTTAAAAAAAAAAAAATTAAAGGTCTTAATCTCATCCAAGTGAGTTCCAATGGATTCCATTTTGAAATATGCCTTAAGACGAAATATAATCATCCAATTATATTAATACAAGTGTTAGGGTAATTTTATAATATTATATTTACCCTTAATTATCCGATTTACCTTTAACTATGATGAATAAAATTTACCGTAGTTACTATTCATAGTGACCAAAAATAAAAAGTAGCCTATTAACATAATTTGGACCTACTGATTCTAAATATGAAATCCATTTTTCCAAATTCAAATCACAGAAGTTGCAAAAATTAATTTAAAATTAATCTCGTTGTTAAGAAAACAAGTTTTAAAAGTTAAAACATTGCAAAAGATTGAAATGATTTTACCTATGAATTCAATGTAAAATCAATGATAATGACATAAATTATATTAAATGGTAAAAATATATTCTATTTATAATTTAAAACCATTAAATATTATAATTTAACCATATAAATTATTACGATGAAAAAAATTGTTTTTAATTAAAATATAGCATGTTTTTACTATTCATTAAAAAATGTAAGTTATCTGAATAATATGAAAAATTTATCCAAAGTAAATTTTTATATCCTCATTCTAAAAAAGAATTTTATTTTGTCAAATTGAACTTATAAACATGTCAAAAACTATATTTAAAGTGGGTGCGCCATCCAAAGGCGGCAAAACTGTATTTTTTGAAAAATACTTATTTTACCTGAAAAAATTATTTTGTTCTCATACTATGTTCTATAAAATATGTAAGATTAATAATAATGTTATAAAATTCGAAATGTAGTTAATACTATTCATAACGGCTAGTTCATAATAATATTATAACAATATATCGTTGTTTAGTGAAACTAGATATTGCGTACTATACACGCTATCGAGGAAGGTCGAGATTGCGTGGAATGCAAGCCAAGTCAGGGCTGCGTGTAGTGAAATCTCCCTTTAGTGTTGTGTATAACATAATCAAAACTTATTTCATTTATACATTAAACAAAATCTATACTTAATGTTGCGTAGAATAATTTCTACAAAACGAACTTGAAATTCTGTGGAACATGAGCCATGAATAGTGTTGCCTATACTACAAGCTAATACGGTGTTGTGTATAGTACAAGCTAATATTGGTGTAGTGTACAATAGAAGACATCAAATAAATTAAAAATAATATATCTCATAAAATCTCAAGGTGTTACATTCTACCCCCCTTAAAATGAATTTCACCCTCAAAATTCATTGGGGTTATAAATCCTTTACTACTTGAAAGTTTCTTTCATAGAAACCCATATAATAAAAAGGAATACTAAAACTTAATTTTAAAAAGTGAAGTAAGAAACATAACGGTTACCCAAATTAACTCATCCCTGGGTTTCCACATAAGAGAACATAGGTAAAAATATGGATATCGAAGAGAAATATAACCACCAACTTCTGATGAAGAGTAGTAGAGGACATGGCTATAAAAAAGCCAATAATCACAAAACCATAAATTTGTGATGATCGAAGGTACCATATGATTAATCTGTTATGAGGGCACTAGGACAACATTTTTGGTTTTCAATATCATTTCCCAAATGTTGAATAATTTTTAATTAAAAGAAATACTTACTTGATTTAGGTATAGTCTTACCGTTGCTCGTGCCTTGAACAATTTCCACTTCATCTCTTAAAGAAATGAAGTTGAATTTGACTTTTTCAAAGTGTTAGTAGATCATGCGATATAATGATAAGTCATTCCATCTATATCAAACATGAGATTAGCAAGAGTTATATACATAAGTCCATCTATGGTGATATTAATCGTATATGGTTCCAAAAATGGACTTATACTTCATCTATCATACCGCTTAATAAAATAAAACTAGTTTCTAATAACCAGGGACTTCCTGTAGGATAGTGGTAGGCGATAAAGGCATGTCACACTTCGGTTGTGAGTTCGATTCCCGCAACCTTCTCCGACGCGACGGGTTATCGCCCGTTTTGCAGGTTGTCCTTTTTCTAAAATTACACTATTATAGCATTCCAGAAATAATATTGAAAAAAAGTTCTAGCCTTAAACAATACTATCTGATGTCCAACATAATACATATGTCCAATCTCATAGTATAAAGAAAACAATTACTTGAAAGGTCACATAACAAGCATGTGAATACCATCATTTATCCCCCATATATCATAAGATATATCTTGTTGGTCACATTCCAAACATGTGAATACCTTAATCATGTATTATCTTGAAAAATGAATACCCATTGAACATTAGTGAAAACATGAATGCTGTCAAAAGTTAACTCTTTCCACATACCAAAATCCCAAAATTTATATATACTCAAACCATGATATAACTTTGTCCTTATATCAGTCATGAGCTCATTAATACTATCAAAAATTTCATTTTCTCCTTATCCCTTCATTATGCGCATATCATCTGCTTTCCAAAAAATATTTCAATCACTTTTCATGGTTACCAGTACCATAAAATTATTGAAAACCCCAATTGACCAATACATAAATATTACAATATTCCACGATACTATATACAACATTATTTTGGAATCCCATAAACACTTAATCATTCCACCACATCGTTGTCATATTCAACATCGCAAATAGTGATCACATGTGACTTCCCTTTGTCCTTTGCCTTAAGAGGTTGTTGATATCGATCATCATTAACCCTTGGATTAGGGAATCGATTAGAATAATGCCCCATTTCCTTGTACTTGAAGCATTGAAGTGTTGGTGGAGAGTTCACTGTAGTCTTTTCTCTATTCACGTCATTAGAAACCTTTTTCCCGTTACTTTGGCACTCAGCTGCTCGATGACCTTCTTTTCCACACTTGAAAAAATTTCTAGTACCTTTTAGACAATCTCCACCATGCTTCTTTCCACACTTTGAGCATAAAGAAACATTCACCTTCTTTTCACTATTGTTCTTAGATTTTTCTTTGAACTCCATCAAAACCATGGGATGGATATGTAACACCAACTTCCAATTCTACCTTGATAGCACAACACACAATTTCTTCATAGCTACTGAAGTCTCTTACAGCTAATACCCTTAGAAGACATGGTTTTAATCCACTGAAGAATCGATCAACTTTACTTTCAGGTTGGATGATAAAGCCATATGCACACCTTGCAAGCCTTGTAAAATTCACCTCGTATATACCAACAGATACATCATCCTTTTGCTTAAGCTCAAGGAAATCCTTTTCCATCTTTGTTTGAAGAAAACGAGGGAAGTACTTATTGAAAAATAAGTTCTTGAACTCATCCCATTCCATGGATTCAATTTCATCTTGGGGTCTCGTATTTCTTAATTAGAGTCCACCACTGGTCTGATTCACCTTCTAAATGGTAAATAGCCAGAATGACTTTTTCATGTTCCGAACAACAAAGTATAGAAAATATCTTTTCAATGGTACTGATCCATTATTCAGCAATAAGTGGATCAGAAGACCCACTGAAAGAAGGCGGACGTTGCCTCATGAAGGACTCAATAGAATATTGTTCCCTTCTATGCTCATTTGGAAGTCCAGAATGATTCATAGCTTGTGTAAGTATAGCAATAAGATTTTTCACTCCATCTCCCATAACATTGGTTTGTTCAAGAGGACAATCATTTCATTGTCCATTGCATTGATCAACATGGTTCCTTCGGGTTCCAGTCATCGTCTAAAACCCAAAAAGAATAGTGTGAGAGGCAAAACTCATGCTAAGAAAACAACATAATAAAAGGGGAGTACTTTCAATATCTAACATCATAGGTTTAATTCTATGATCATTACCGCAATCCTAGTACTATAACCTATACTTATACTTAACCTTATGGACATCCCTATACATACCTTAGAAATATCTCTAGGGATCTCACTAAATTTTTCGCATCCTAGTTTCCAAAGGTTGACTAAACCTTCGCTCTGATACCAATTGTAGACACCCAAAGCTTGACATACATGGACATTACATTACTTTTGCGGAAATACTTAAAACATAACAAAACCAAATGCCCAAAGACCGTATTAGTTTAGTGTCTTTGGAAACTCAGAACATAATCTTCTAATCATGTTGAAAGATCTTCAACATCTCCCATAACGATCTTCCCCTTTTGTTTTCCTACCTAAAACCTTTCTTTAAATCTGGGGGAAAGAATATATATAAAGGGTGAGCTCAAATGCTCAGTAAGGGAAAACATGGAGAACATAAAACAACCCATAAACATTTGAACGTAAAACCATGAACATAAAACATCAAAATCATGAGTAATAACATAAATCTTGGCAGTACACAAGGCATAGATCATAGTAGAACATAAATCATGATAAAATAGCATGGGAATAAAACATGTAATTGTGGTTGTAGGGTCTTGAAAAATCCGCGAAGGAAAATGAGAATCCCCTTTAATCAAAAAGGGAGATTCTACCCAATTTCCCCCCAAAGAATTAGAGAAAAGTGTGGAGAATACTCAAAGGAAGGCACAAGACTAACCGGTCCGTAGACTGGTCTAATGATATCGGGTCGCGGCCGGTTCCGCGAAGCACCCCCTCCGCAGACCGCTGTCGTTCGCGGAATAGAGGCGGAGATCCTCCGTGGACGCGAAGCAGGACGGGTGCCAAGTCGGTCCACCATCACAAACCGCCCCAGCCACGGACCACGTCGACCAGCCCGGGCCGCATCCGTTGTCGTTCGCAGAATGGAGGCGGAACTTTGTGCGGCCGCGAATCACTCCCGAGCTAGTTTGGTTCGCGGGGGGAGGTGCGTTCAATGCACCCGTGAGTTGCAGATTGACCAAGTCATCCATGAACCGGGTCTCCGATCATGGGCCTCCAAAAAAGGTGCTGCATAACCACAGATATATCTCTTTCCCCACTCTATAAAAGGAGATCGAGGGGGAAGAGCTGGAGGAGGCAATTTTGGGAGATCGGTCATATTCGGGTGGAAGGATTTCAAAGGAGCTTGGGATTTCACAAACAGCGAAGTTCAAGTTCGCGAACCAGAACAGGTATGAAGCTGGAAGAGAATTAATAAGGAACCGAAAACGCATAACAACTTGGTGAACTGTGAACCTAAAATAACAAAGAAAATAAGACCGCGAACCATGGCCCCTCCACGGATGCACTTCCCGCGGACCAAGGAGTTTATGCCCCTTTTCTGATCTGTCGCACCGCGTAGCACCCTCCTACGCGGGCGAAGCCCCGACCGACGAACCCCCAACTGGCGCTGCTCTTGGCCGCCGCTACTCGCATTGACCCCTCCGGGTACCAACCTGGTACGTGGGCCGAACCCGAAGCCGCGAACCACCCTAGTTTACGGGATACCTGCCAAGCCGCGAACCACCCTGGTTCGCGGAATGTCCATCAGTCCGCGGACCACCCTGGTTCGTGAACGGCCTCTCCACCCGCGTAGCACCTCCCTACGCGAAGGGCACCACCACACATATACTTGTGTGGCCCTCCAGATCCTTCGGAGTTCCCATTCCCCGAGCCAGATAAAATCCTTCCAATCCGGCCCGATCCTCCACAACTCCCTCATAGGCCCATTCTTCGGCCCCGAGCCGAGGCCTCCACCGGAGCCACCAGACCCGTGTGATGTAACCCTCAGGCGCATCAGCGCGCCATTTTAAGTTCACATCCCCATGGTAAGCAGGGGCAAAGGGGTTGCCCCGACCCTTGAGCGGATTTTTAAAGCATTCCTGGGTTCACATTCCCACAGTAATGCGGAGTCTGAGCCCGGGAGTCCCCTTTCTACCCCACCAATTGTTAGGAATGGGGCACTTCTCCCCTCCCTGGGGTGTGGCGGACTACCCATCACAAGGAATCCCCCATGCACCTCCGTACTTCCCCACGGCCATGGCCGAGGAAGGGAGTAGTGGGGAAGGGTGTTGCTTTGTCCTTCTTTGGGGCCAAGTCCCTCTCCTGCTGTGCTTTATCACCATGGGCATCCATCTCGGAGTAAGCCCCAACTTTTTGGGCTGCTCCATGTGTAAGCCCCACTCCACTTCCCACGGACGCACCTTTCGTGACGTGATCGGCTGGTCCCTGCTGCCTCTTGTTTCTCACACCGAGCATGACTCACATGGGCTTAGAGTAAGCATCGACCATGACATCCTCTTATGGGCCTCCTTAGAGTGTAAGCCCCAATCCATTACCCTGGGCCTCCTCAGAGTGTAAGCCCCGGTCCATTACCCTGGGCCTCCTCAGAGTGTAAGCCCCAATCCATTACCCTGGGCTGCCTCGGAGCATAAGCCCCACTCCATTCGAACTACGTGGACTTTGATTCCCCACCACAGGGATACGTAGGAAGCCTCCAAGATGTTCAATCCCGATCATCATCGGACCCTCAGGTCCACATTCACGTCGGTTCTTCGACACCCTCATTCAAACTACGTGGACTTTGATCCCTGTCTCCTTGGCAGGGTACGTAGGAAGTCTCCCCGAGGTTCAAGCCCAACAACCGTTCGATTCGACTATCTACACATCTGTTCACCGCACCAACCCTGGGCAGCCCAGAGCGTAAGTCCCACTCCAACCGAACTACGTGGATTCTGATTCCTCTCATAAGGATACGTAGGAAGCTCGTACCACGGGTTTGATCCAAATGCTCAAGTCATTATTTTTCCTCCCTGGATGACAATAAACTCCAGAGTGCCTGGTCATGAGGTTTTAAACCAGTGTCGTCTCAGTGAGTCTAGAATCATCGGGGTCATTAATCCAATGAGGGATGGTAAACCTCGGGCATAAATGATTCCGAACCCATGCGTCCAGCTGACCCTTGCCAACCAGGAGAAATTCGTGGATACTATGATTGGGTATAAACCAAATATTCGCGAACATATGAATACGTCTTAAATCTATAAGAGAGTCCTGGAATAGGCAATAATTCCCCCCAAAATGGTGCGATGAGCCCGACATCCCATCCTCTCGACCAATGTGAGTTCTTAAGCATCGCTGGTCAAACCGCCCAGGAAACGCCTGCCTTTGGAAAGCAGGTCCATGTATTACTGGATATGGAACTGTTGGGCATTTCGAGGAGAAAACAGTGCACCCGATATGAGTGATTAAGCAGAACTCAATCTTCTCTAATCAACCGTCGGGCAGCGCACGTTTCTCCCCCACGACCCCGTCGTGCGCTGCGAAACAAAAAATGGTGAACCCGACGTGAATCTTTAACCAAGAATGACGGATTTAACCTAATCCCACCATGTGCCCTCTTTATTCTCACAAGAGGGCCCAAGAAAGGTCGTTAATTACGCATGGGATCATGAGATGCTGCTTTGACGGGTTTGTTGTTTGTATTTGTTAACATGTTTTACAGGAACCACTCAGAACTCCCTTCGATCCAATGGCATCATGAAGGAACTCACAAGCGCGTGATTCCAATAATACAATGACTGGACCTCCTCACCAATGGAGGACCCCATCAGCTACCCAGCATCTTCAACGTTGGGTCTCAGATGCGTTGATCCGAGAGTACCACATGAACGGTACTCTCCCAATGGTGGAGGCAGCCATGCACGCCCTCCAATCCGCCAAGAACCGCCGGTCGCCCGCCCAGCAGCGTCCGCGAAGGAAAATCCAGACGGCCCCTGTTGTTGTCTCTAACCATTTCGGGAGTCTATCCCTGGAACGGGACAATGCGTACATCCCTTATCTCAGGGAGGCGGATGAGGTCGACGCAGAGGACTTTGTCCCCATTGAACGGGGGTTCCACTTCAAGGCCCCCGCCGGAAGACGTCATCGTGGTTACGTCACAACTCAACATCCTCACGATAAAGAGGATGTCACCCCGAGGATCTAGGCCCACGCTCCCCGAGCTCTGGCCCCTTGGACTACCCAATGAGGGCGGAAAACGTACAAACAGGGACCGGCCATCACCCTCATCTCTAAGGAGGAGCTCCACTGCCCAGTCACGGAGACGTATCACGAACAGGAACATACACCTATTTTCTCCTCCAAAACCCGCAATCTAGACATGACGGCATCATACGAGTAGGCGTGCATCCTCGCCGGGCTCCATCAAGCTCGTCGCTCACGCAGGACGACACCTACTCGGTAGACACCTCTCCCTGCCCAGGGTCGTGAATCCCACCAACCCGACGTGGTGGCGACCCAGCGCCTACAGGACCAGCTCCTAGCAGGTGCTCTTGATGCCTACCATCCTGGCATGGCGGTGATCAACGAAGCCCGCCATCCAGATGTGGCGACAATTAATAGGCGGGAACGTCTCCCTGCCAACAAAGGCCATCGAATTGATACGGTGGGGAACCAACATATGCAGGGCCAGCACCCTGCGGATGCAAGTAAAGTCCACCATCCTGATGTGGCGGAAAACAGAGAGATAAACCAGCATATCCCAACTTAGGGACAGATTCGTTCACCTGACCCGACACAAGAGAATTGTCAGTACCCACTAACCACCGGAGGACTGAAGAAGGATATTCCTAATCCGATACCGGAATGGGCCTTCATACCTGTTCCATCCAAAGATGTATCTCTGCATATCCTGGAAATGATGGAGGAGAAGGTATCGATCCCAGATCATATCTTGCAGATTTTCCATAATGTAATTGCATCAGCGACAACAACAAGGACTCGAGCTCATGAGCCCATCTCCCCAATTGAGGTGACTCATCTAAGAGAGGAGATAGCCTCCTCGGAGCATATCTGCATCCCTGCTTACACCCAGGAGGGTCGCCAGCTATATTTCACGACGCAAGGGCAACCGGATCGAGCAGCTTCACTCGTTCCAACTGGGGGACACCCGTCCATCATGGTGGATGCTCCAGATCAGGCATATATTCCTGCTAAAAGACAAGATGTTCGTCATCATATCCCGGCAACATCACGGGACCCAATTAGACAGGGACCCAAAGGTGAAGGTCGTTATCAACAGAAGACGGTCCCCGCTGCCCGCATGAAAGCGCCCCGAACATGCCGAAGGTAGCCGGAAAATAAAGAGCGGATTCATGAATCTGATCTGCTGGAAGCTGGGGTTCCCAATGCCACTAAGCGCATATCTAAGGCTCCGAACCCTGCCCACCCATTACCATATTATGGGAGCGGAAATAGAAGTTGCGAAGGTCCTCCCTGCAATGTCGCTACCAGCAGCTCTGAAGGTCCTCCCTAGAGCACCCACGGGGGCCTCCTCCACGGGCATATAATGGTCGGTCACGAGAGCTCCTCTTTTGATGCGAGTCATGGAAACCCTCCACATGACCAGAATATCGAGCAGCAAGAAGGTCCTCCACTTGCTGCGGTCCACCCTGAAGGTCCTCCCCAGGTTATACGCTGCAAGCACTCTCTATGCAGTGGGGCCACAGATTATGATAGTAGTCCTCACTATCATAGTCACAACTATGGAGGCCCTCCCCGCAGTGACGTCCCATCACGACAAGAAGCCCCCCCCCCCCTTATCGTGGCTTGCCCTGAAGGTCCTCCCCAGGGGTTACGCTGCAACGACACTCCGCACAGACGGGCATCAGATCACGGTGGTAGTCCTCGCCACCCTGATAACGGAGGTCCTCCCCGTAGAGACATTAAGCAATGAGAAGACCCTCCCCTCATTGCGGTACATTCTAAAGGCCCTCCCCAGGGTGTACCCCACAGATATTCTCCCTACGGCAGCTGTAATGGTAGTCCTCGCCATTGCAGCAGCTGTGATGGTAGTCCTCGCCACCATTGCCACCATTGCGAAGGTCCTCCCCGCAGTGGCCCCAAGCAACAAGAAGGTCCTCCCCTTGTCGCAGTGTGTCTTGAAGGTCCTCCCCAGGATGCACACCGAACGTCAAACCATGATGGTCATCCTCACCATGATGGTAGTTGTTGTGAAGGCCCTTCCCGTAACAATGTAACGCAGCCATGAGGTCCTCCCCTTGCTGCGACACGCCTTGGAGTCCCTCCCCGGGGTATGCACTGCAAAAGTCCTCTATGCAGTGAGGCGTCAAGCAGTAATGGTAGTCCTCACCATTGCGGCCGACTTTGTGAAGGTCCTCCCCGTAACGACATATCACATCGACAGGAAGGTCCTCCCCCTGACGAATCAAGCACATAAAATCCCTCGTATGTCGAGGCACTCAGAAGGATGGGATCAAGCATGTCAGATTCCCAGATAGTCGCTAACGACACCCTCCTTCAATTGGTAGACGTTACGGGGCCACGTTCATCTTCTGGACCACCTCAGAATCGCCCACATGACAATTCAATACCTACCGATCCCACTGCCTCTGACCGCACTATCAGTGAGCATCTCAGCTAGGCTGACCAGGTAGGGGAATCACTAGCGGGGGAGTATGCCGACATGTTGCACCTGAGGAAACGACTGGCTAGGGATGATATATTAGTTATGTTTTGGCCCACGGCCACCTCTCAATTCGACATACCTAGAAAGTTATCGGAAGAATGCGTGCACGACATCCCCTATGATGGGTATGTAGACCACGTCAAGACACTAGGAGACCTCCTGCATCACATCTACCTGGAAGCTCTTCCTTCGGCGCGGCAACAGCGACCCGAGAGGCGTAAAGGAAACATGGAGATAGCCTGCCTTCGTGCGCTGCACCAGTTGCGCCACCTCATTGGTGACGCCCCGACGAGAGTCTATATCAGAGGATGGGGAGAACATGGAGCTCTGCATTTCACTCCGCTCCCCGCCCATAAGAACCTGTTCGGCATGGTGTCTTGCAATGTCATCACATCAAGACAGTGATCGAGTGGGGTCCCTGCTCAGGAGAGACAACACACCCAACAGGGTCAGGCCTTGAGTAAGTCCCAGAAGCGTCAGGCCCGACGAGAACGAGCCATTCAAGAACTCCTGAATCAGGCCACCGAGAGCATACAACAGGCCTCTCGCCTAAGAGAGTCCAATCAGCCATCATTGCCTGCCTCCCCACAAGGGGTCGATTCACAGAAGAACTCGGCACCCAACCCAGTTCACCCCCGAATGGGGGCACGCAAGATCAGGCAGGTAGCAATAGCAGCAACCACTGTCGCAATCTAGGGTCAACCCCAGCCTGCAGGGCTGGGGGCATTTTTAACAACAAATGCCCCCGTAAGACCAATGAAAATGGGAAGAGACTCAACTTCTAAGGAACGGAGCCAACCCCAGCCCTCAGGGCTGGGGGAATTATTACCTCCTCAACAACAACCTCCCCCACGAAAATCAATATTCTCTTGTCTAGGGAGGACAGTCAGAAGAAGAGGTCCTGCCCTATCCCGTCGTTTAAATCATCGTCCCCTTCAAGATGGAGGCGTACCGTAAGGTCGCATCAAGGAACTCTCCGCGTCACCCTTCGTCAAGGAGCCCAAAAGCAACCCGAGGACAGGAGAGGGAAGGTTAGTAAAAGACGCGGGAGATCCTCTTCCTATTTGGAAGATGACATCTTCTCCGCCCCGCGATATGCATCCATCAACGCCATAGAGGTTAACCCCACGGGTGACATTGGAGATGATGCAAATCCGGATGGATCGGGAGACGAATGTTCCGGTCAGGCTGTGACTCAAAACGAAACACCAGGTGTGCAGACCGGGAACCATAGGGCCGACCTAAATATGGCCTCCCCTTCAGCTAACCCTCCTCCGCCTACCCTGCGAGTTTCCAACAAGGATAAGAATAAAGGACCGGTTACCCTCAACCCACCTCCTGCTCTCGATAAAAATGAGCCACTTACGCTCGAAGAGAGGTTCGCTCAATAGGAAGAGGAAATGAAAGAATTGAGGTGGCTAAACGTCGAGCTACTCCATAGGAACCATCTTATTGAAATCGCATCCCAAGAGGAGCCACATCATGCACTCCCAATAAGTGCACCTCAAAGACCAAGGTTTGCCCCAGCAAATGAAGCACAGTCAGGGCTCCCGCCCAACGAGGCACCCAGCCCATCCAACTACCAAGATGTGGATCTGAATGAACACCAAGACTTCCCTCCACTCAAGAAGCAACTGGAACGAGTACATCTGAACCCTCTGAAGGTGTCACAAACGGCACATTCACCCCTGGTGCCAACCAAGCTGGATCCTCAAGCAATGCCTCGGGCTACATCTTCCCAGGACCGGGCCTAACAGGATGTGAACCAGGGTCTCACCAACACCATCGAGGCACTAACAGCATGATTGGAAGCGATGGAAGGTCGACGTGTTCCGATACAGCCATAGTGGAAGCCCTGCCTGGATTGGGTGAGCAACACGCCTCCTCCACCCAATTTCGGGAGCCCTGTATTCCCTATTTTCAATGGATCAGGCAATTCGGAACAACATTTGATGCACTACGCGTCTTATTGAGGCCCTATGATGGGAACTTCGGAATAGCAAGAAGTAGTGAAAATCAGATGCTTCGTACGGACCTTGCAAGGACCTTCCTTCGTCTAGTATACGAGCCTGCCAGCCCAGTCAATAAAAATTTGGGAAGACCTTCGGCAGCAGTTCCTGTTCCACTTCAGCTCACGCTGCCTAAAACAACGGTCAGCGACCTCATAAACTGCAAGCAGAGGGAGAACGAGAGGGTCTCAGATTTCATTGCTAGATGGAAAGGTCTGACATACTCCCTGAACAGTCCAATGCCTCAAGACGAGTTGTTTTCCATATGCATCGATAATCTTCGAGATGAGCTGCGAACACCGCTCATACCAGTGGAGTGCACCACTGGCTTCCTCCATCTCTCAACCATTGCCCAGAGAATTGAGGACTCCCTACAGAGGACCGACTTGAAGTCCCAAATAGCCTCACAGGATCCTACCAAGAGAGCATCCAGAGCTGAAGCGTCCTCTATCACGCTCAAGCCGGCCCCTACACCTGCTCCACCGCTCAGGCCTCCGCCAAATCGTCAAGGGCCCCCTGTATATCAGTGGTCTCCTCCTCATAAGTAGGACGATCAGAGAGGATCGAAGCGGAACCAATTTGAGGAACGAAGACATGAAGTATACTCATTCTGAGAGGACCAAGTCCGCGGCTACTTCATCGCCGCCATGAATTGCAACTTGCTCCACCTCCCGGAGCCAAGAAAACCCGAAGAAGTCGGTCGTGATGACAAGTCAGATTACTGTCCCTACCATCGAATGTTGGGGCACAATATTCGGGAATGCTTCGTCTTCAAAGACCTCCTACAAAGGATGGTAGACTCTGGGTAGGTTGAGCTGAGACCACCCCCAACACATGTGGCGTACATTTCTACCGCCAACTCTAACGAGGGAGAGGGGTGGCAGGAAGTCACCAACAAGAAGGGGCAGAAATTTGATAACTGGATGACTCGGAAGACTATCAATCAAGCCCAGGGCATACTCCGAGCTCAACTATAGCAGCCAGTGTTACCACCAACAGCCCTTGATGCCACACAGCCGACAATATCAGCCTCACAACCCCCTACGAGCTGGTCATCCAGGCGTAATCAAAAAGGGAGGAGACAAGCGCAAGAGGAGCAGTCCGCAACGAGGCCAAAGTTAGCCCTGACGCTGTCAGATTTCATGCCCCCAAACATAGCATCACGGGCACCGACCCACTAAACGGCACCATCAAGGACAACTGAATGGGTTGACTTGTCAGAGGATGATGAGCCAATCTTTGGTTCCATCAACGTCATCCATCTTATGGAATCGTTCCCTGACTAAGGGTATGGTTATGAACCCGAGTTCCCGACGCAAAGGGTCGGGAGGGGAAATCACAGAGGCAGGGGATACCAGGGGAGGCACAGTCACGGCCGAAATCAACCCTACGGTTGGACCTTGACCCAAACCGTCAATATCGCGGAAACCTGTGGGAGAGCACTTCAACGGACTCAGCAGGAGAAAGAATATCCTTCCACCTCCACAAGCAGCCACTCTGGCCCCATTATTCTGCATTACCCATCAGAGGAGGAACAAGTGTCTAGTCGCCTAGCGCGCGCAAACAGACCAGCCGGGCCGAATCCCCAAAACGTGGGGACACTATTGACATCTGACCCCACAGCCGGTCCCTCCTTGTCACATATTCCAACTCCCAAGCTGCCCGCTAAGACTCCCCCACCAATGGAGAAGCGTCGGCCGCTAGAGAAGAAATACGACATCCTCAAGCAGCTGGCATTAGTACCAGCCAAATTGTCGATCCTGGATACCCTGGGTTTGTCAGCCGACCTCAGGGAGGCACTTATAGAAGCATTGCTCAGCCCCTAGGAGTTTCAAGCCGAGGTAGCTGCCACCGAGATTTACCGGACGAAGACTGGCTCGGCTGAATGCGATGCGGTGATTTCCTTCACCGATCTGGATGAAGATGCCATCATGCAGGGACACATCAAACCACTATATGTGTCTGGCACACTAGATGATGTTGAGATCCGCAAAGTCTTTATTGACAACGGCTCTGGAGTTAACCTCCTTCCCTTACGGACACTCCGTAAGTTGGGCTACAGTGAGGGTGATTTAATACCCTCGGCCACAACTCTTCTAGGTTACAACAAGAGTGAGCAGAAGCCAATGGGAAAAATTAAGCTAAAGACCCATTTTGGCGACCTTGTGGCCTATTCGGAATTCATTGTGGTTCGGCAGAACACAAAATTCAATGCCCTGCTGGAAAGGTCCTGTCTCTATAAGCACACGGTAGTTCCTTCATCCTACTACCAGTGTATCAAGTATTGCGTCAATGGACGAAGTGGAACATTGGATGTCGACAAGGCCCCTTTCGAGCTGTCCGAGTCACATTACATTGACGCTGAGTTCTATGAGCAAAAGAAGAAGAAGCCTTCGCACGATGGTATTGACTGGATCCCCACTCCAAATAGTCTGGAAATGGTTCCTGACGACCCCCTCAGGCATCTTGGCAGAGACTACGTACTGCCCATCAACCATATTGAGAGTCGGGGTTCAAGTCCGGACACACACTCAGCTGTCCTCATGACTTCGACCATAACGGTCGAGCGTGACAATACGGGAACGTCTGCCAACCCTCAATTTGGGGGCGAATACTTGAGCGAGGACACCCACAATGCCTCACCTCCGGACTCCCAGGAGCCCGAGTCAAGAACTCTCCCCCTTTCGGATCAAGAAGATGAGGGTTTGGGAGAAGAAGAGGAGGAAGATCTCAGGGATGCACCTCCCTCATTTGAGAAAGGTATCTCCACCACTGTGGACGAGCTCAGGGAAATAAACCTGGGTAACGAGGAAGACCCGAGGTCCACTCTTGTTAGTGTAGCCATGCCCCCCGAGGAGCACGAGGTATATAACTCCTTCCTGAGGCAACACCAGGATGTATTTGCCTGGAATTACACAGAAATGTCGGAACTCGATCCCGAAGTGGCGACGCATCAGCTAGGTCTGGCAGAAGACCATCAGGGCTATAAACAGGCCGCCAGAAGGACACACCCCTCACATGCTGCAAAAATAGAGGCTGAAGTCGATAAGCATATTAAAGCAGGCTTCATTCGGGAGGTCCAATACCCCATCTGGTTGGCCAACATTGTCCCCGTCAAGAAAAAGAACGGACAAATCCGCGTCTGCATTGACTTCAAAGATCTCAATCGGCACTACCTGAAAGATGATTTCCTGGTCCCGATCACTGAGTTATTAATCGATGCAACGGCCGGGTATGAGGCTCTATCCTTCATGGATGACTATTCTGGGTATAATAAAATCAGGATGGCCTGAGAAGACGAAGAAGCCACTGCCTTCAGGGCCCCTCAAGGAATATTTTGTTACAGGGTTATGCCCTCTGGTCTCAAGAACGTTGGCGCCACATATCAGTGTTCCATGCATTGTATCTTTAAACCATTCCATGGGAGATTTGTTGAATGCTACGTGGATGACTTGGTGGTTAAGTCCAGACAACTCTCAGATCACCTGTCAGATCTCGAGACCGTCTTCAACAAACTTCGAAAGCATAGCCTGAAGATGAATCCCTTGAAGTGCGCTTTCGGGTTTACCTTAGAGAAATTACTAGGCTTCATCATACACCATTGTGGCATCGAAGTAGACCCTGAAAAGACAGAGGTTATCCTTGACCCCCCCCCCCCCGCAATCTCACCGAGTTGAGGGGACTCCAAGGACACCTGGCCTATATCAGGTGGTTCATAGCCAACCTGGCAGGCAAATGTTTTCCCTTTACCAGGTTAATGAAGAAGGGGGTTACCTACCAATGGACAAATGATTGTCAGGAGGCATTCGATAGCCTAAACATGTACCTCTTAAGTCCACCAGTGCTCATGCCCTCAGTTGAAGGAAGACCTCTCATCCTATACGTGATGGCCCTAGAGCGGTCACTAGGAGCCTTCCTCACGCAGAAGAATGACGCCGGCAGTGAAAACAGTCTCTATTACCTCAGCTGAAACTTGATTGATGATGAGACTCGATACTCAAACATCGAGAAGAGTTGTTTGGACTTGGTCTCTGCAGTTCAAAAAACTATGACATTACCTGCAGCATCACGAAGTCCATTTGGTCTCGCGTAATAACCCGCTCAAGTACGTCCTCAGCCACCGATGCTAACCGGAAGCCTATCCCGATGGGCAGTCATCCTGCATCATTTGAAATCCGGTTTGTGCCTCAGAAGGCCATCAAAGACCAGGCATTAGCAGATTTTCTGGAAGAGAACCCTTCAACAGGGACCGCCGCACCAGACGTCGAGCTACCCGATGAAGACATCTTCTCGGTTCAAGAGGAGTCCCAAGCATGGGAAATGTACTTCGACAGCGCATCCTGAAGCCCGACAGGGAAAAGGATGGAGGATCCCAAATTTAACAAGGTGGATTTGGGGATAATACTCATGTCCCCGGAAAAGGCAGTCTTGCCGTATTCCTTCCTCCTGTCAAAAGGATGTACGAACAATGAAGCAGAGTATCGAGCCCTCATTGCAGGCCATGAGCTCTCACTCCAAGCACAAGTACAACACCTTATGGTAAAAGGTGACTCAGAACTGATCATCAAGCAAGTTAATGGTGACTATGTTATCAAAAAGGAGGAGCTGACTCCCCTCTTTGACCATGTCCGAGGGTTAATGGCGGAATTCTCTGCAGAACCATCATTGACCTATATTCCCCGGTCTCAGAATGTCCAGGTCGTTGCATTAGCCAACGCAGCCACAGCCCTGGCCGACCTAGACCGGGATGAAATAGTTATCAGCATTGCTCATCGTCGAATGGTCTTTTCATTTGTTCAAGCTAAGATGGAAGAAATCCACGAAGTCAGTCATGTCCCTGAACCATATGCTCCCACCACCGGCTGGATGACCCCCATTGCAAACTACCTTCAACGGGGGGAACTCCCATCAGACAGGGCTGAACGAGAGCAAATACGGAGAGGGGCAATCAACTTTTTCCTATATGGCGGCGCAGGTCAGCAAGAGGTCCTCTACAAATGAGGCCTCGATGGAGTCCTCCTCAGATGCATTGATGGAGAAGAAACCACTGCCGTCATGACTAAAGTACATGCCGGAGTATGTGGGGCGCATCAGCCGGGGTCCAAGATTTCCCATCAGGTCCGAAGGCTTGGGTACTATTGGCCCACCGTGGCACGAGATTGCAAGCACTTTACCGCAAAATGTCACTCATGCCAAATTCATGTCAACTTCATACATCCACCCCCGGAGTTACTTCATCAGGCTAAGTACTCCTGTCCATTTTCCGTCTGGGGAATGGATGTCGTGGGACCATATCCTCCCACCACAGCCAAATAGCTAAAGTATATCCTCACGACAACTGACTTCTTTTCCAAATGGGCAGAAGCTGTACCCCTCAAGGAAGTCGGGGCGAGAAACATTGTCAGCTTTGTGAAAACCAATATCATCACCAGATTTGTTGTCCCTCATACCATACTGACGGATAAAGGCACCAACTTATACTCTGCTGAATTGGAGAAACTATACCAAGAATATGGTATCAAGGCTAACCACTCATCCCGCTACCACGCAACAACCAACGGACAGATAGAGGCTTTCAACAAGACCATGACCTCTGTTATGTTTCTAGGGAAGTGGAGAAGATAAATGGGCAGGGGTTAGCCGAGCTTGAAGGCTCAAAGTTTTGTGAAGAGGAGAGGGAGGAGGTTCCCTTTTATAAGGGAGGAGAGATGCACCTTTGGAAACATCAAAAATATTAATTTAATATAAATTCAAACCCCACTTAAAAACTTCCAAAATGACTCAAATCCGAATCTTAAATGAGATAGGGTTGTAATCTCATCAAACTATAAAATTTAGACATGGTGTAAATTTGTTTTAAACCTTATCAACATGATTTATCCTTATTTAATCTATTTAATTTTATTTGTGGTAATAATATTATAAATTTTAAATTGTTATAAATAATTACTTATGTGTTGTGAATTGTCCTTAATTGTATACTTTATGACATTTTAGACCATATAAATTTCAATTTATAATTTTTAAAAATTTTTGTGATTTTTAAACAATTTAATAATAAGTAATTTTTATAAAATAACAATAGTGTTAATTTTGACACTATTAATTTATTTGAATTTAAATAAAATCCACACATAGGATATATTCGAAAAAAAATGTTTAATAGATTCCTAACATGTCATATGCATTTAGAAAGTATTTGGAGAATATTAACTAGTTCATATAATATTTATTTTAATATTTTAAAAATCATTTATTTGATATTTCTCTTAATAAAATAATTACTACAACATTTTTGTATAATTATTTAATATACTTATTTGTTTCATAAAAATTAAAAATAAAATACTTTGATGAATATAAATCTAATAGCTTTCATAAGATTACTTTTAGTCGAATTTAGCTTCTAAAACACCCAACTTTTAAAATGATGTATTTATTAAATTATGAAGGTGACAACTTTGACATCATTTAAAATAAAAAACTATAAATGTCATAATCGCTTTTATAAAGCTCAAAATGGTCCACAATTCGACCTTTGAATGATTATGGTTCATATGTACACGACCAATAAGTTTTGGTCAGGTTTTGGGCCTTTTAATGGGTATTATTATTTTAATAAAAACTATATTACTGATTTTTCACTAAATAAATAATTTTTGCATCATTAATGTATGAACTATTAAGGTAATTAAATATCTCTTAAAAATTACAAATAAATTACCATAACAAAGAAAAACATTTTATCTCCCAAATGAGTATTTATAATCGAATTTATATTCTGTATAGCCTTATATTAAAAATACTTTAATTATTAAAGTTTGAGTGGGACATATTTCACTTTCTTTAAAATAAAATAAATTAAAGGTCTTAGTCACATCCATGCGGGTTCCAATGGATTCCATTTCGACCCAAATATGGATTAGGACGAAATATAATCATCCAATTATATTAAGACAAGTGTTAGGGTAATTTTATAATATTATATTTACCCTTAATTACCCGATTTACCTTTAACTATAATAAATAAAATTTACCGTAGTTACTATTCATAGTGATCAAAAATAAAAAGTAGTCTATTAATATAATTTGGACCTAATGATTCCAAATATGGAATCCATTTTTCCAAATTCAAATCACAGAAGTTGCAGAAATTAATTTAAAATTAATCCCTTTGTTAAGAAAACGAGTTTTAAAAGTTAAAACATTGCAAAAGATTAAAATGATTTTACCTATGAATTCAATGTAAAATAAATGCTAATGACATACATTATATTAAATGATAAACATATATTCTATTTATACTTTAAAACCATTCAATATTATAATTTAACCATATAAATTATTACGATGAAAAAAGTTTTTTTAATTAAAATATAGCGTGTTTTTACTATTCATTAAAAAATGAAAGTTATCCGAATAATATGAAAAATTTATCCAAAGTAAATTTTTATATCCTGATTCCAAAGAAGAATTTTATTTTGTCCAATTGAACTTATAAACATATCGAAAACTAGATTTAAAGTTGGTGTGTCATCAAAATGCGACAAAACTGCATTTTTTGAGAAATACTTATTTTACCTGAAATTTTTTTTTGGTTCTCATACCATATTCTAGAAAATGTGTAAGATTAATAATAATATTATAAAATTCAAAATGTAGTCAATACTATTCATAACGGCTAGTTCATAATAATATTATAACAATATATCACTGTTTAGTGAAACCTGATATTGCGTACTACACACGCTATCGAGGAAGGTCGCAATTGCGTGTAATGCAAGCCAAGTCAGGGTTGCGTGTAGTGCAAGCTCCCTTTGGTGTTGCATATAACATAATCAAAACTTATTTCATTTATACATTAAACAAAATCTATACTTAATGTTGCGTAGAATAATTTCTACAAAACGAACTTGAAATTGTGTGTAACACGAGCCAAGAATAGTGTTGCCTATACTGCAAGCTAATACAGTGCTGCGTATAGTACAAGATAATATTGGTGTAGTGTACAATAGAAGACATCAAATAAATTAAAGAGTATATCTCATACAATCTTGGTGTGTTACATAGACTATGTAATTGGAGTTATCCGCTTACTGCAACTGAGGAGGTATGTGTCTGACCCACTATACAAACCAAGTCGGTAAAGTTGTTCCATGAGATTGAATTTCCATTTTTCAAGGATCTAGTGGTATTTAGTAAATATAAATAAAGGCTCTCTTTGGGAAAATTCGTTTCTTTTCGTGCGTGTATGTTGGTATAACAAGAAACCGCCATCGGAGCAGGAGAGCTAAATGTGGGATCAATATTACCAATATTTCCATAATTTGTGTTTTTTAGGGATGAAAATATTTAAATAAGGAAATAATATAGAGGCTATTTTATTGGCATGTAAGAGTTTGTGATATTTATAAGAATATTTTTCAGAGCCGTGTACTATGTCGACGTGTGATTACGAGGCCCGGTATGGCTAGAATTAAAATTATAAAAATATCAAATATATTTTATATCATGTGAAAATATTTTTTTATAAATAATGGAATCCCTCACAATGGGAGTCTCATATTGGAAATATAAGACCATAGTCCTGCAACGTAGGATTTACCAAGGGTGCAACCTAAGATTGGTCGACGCGGGATGTTCAGATCAGGCAGCTTTTGGGAGGTGCATTGGATAAATTAATAAATTTAATTAATTTATTTGATAACCCTAACCCAAATTACTCACAAATGGAAAATAAGTTGAGAATCATGAGACCACCATTGAGTCTAGAATGTTATTTTTACCCATGATGTGGAAAAACCTTGGTCGGTGTCAGGTGTTTGACTTGAGCTTCAATGTGGGAGAAATAATTAAATAAATTAAAATATTTATTTAATTTTTTATTGAAGAGAATAACCTAAATATTTTCATTAAATATATGTTTATGACCAAATTGTTGGTTTATCCACTTAACATTTATATTTGAGAGGCATTTCCACCCATTCTTCTTTGGAAGATTGAGAGCAGATGACGACTAAGGATCAGATTAATGTGAATCGATAGGAAACAAACACTATAGATCACCTTCATCTCTAGATGATATGTTCTTCACTAATGATCAGTCCATAATCAAGGTAAGACTCATCAATTTTGGTTTCTTCCTTTTTTGATTAATGTGTTGAATCATGGATTATTATATTTTTTTTGATTCTATGAATGTATTCCCTTTGCATGGGCCCTGTAGATGAATTAAATTTATTTAATTCACTTTATTCTTGTTTGTATTATGTTCTCATCACAGATATTTCTGATTTATGATCATTGGTCAAGAATGCTTATTCATCGATGTTTTAACCTTTTTTCTTGTGTCAATCCCCCACCATTCTTCATATTATTTGTCATTAGCCTATGGGGTCGCAGTTCAATATTTTCGAGGTTGGTTCAAATGTGATCGAACCCCCAAAATCATTGTGTGAACAACTAGTGGGATAATGTTTTGCGCACAGATCAGATAGGTTCCACGAGTGAGTGTCCATGATCCAGCTGTGATAGGGATGATAATTGATCAAAAGTAATTTGGGATAAGATTGGGGATCCCTGTTTCCCCAATTAACTTGTGATGATGACATGCGGAACAAAGAGATCAGTTCCAAGAAAAGGTCATGTGTGGGGTCTCATGGAGGAGGCTGCTCGGCATGCACATGATGATGACTGAAGGATTTCTGATGAGGTGGCCAGATGTGGTCAATACGGTGGGATTTTTTATTTCTGTTAATAATATTAATAATGTTGATGAATATTATTATTAATGATAATAATAAATGTGAAATAAAATAAATTAAAATGGATATTCAATTGAAGAGAATGTGAGTTTGGTATACATGCATGTAGTGGGAGGTACCAACTACAGTTGGGAATGAAAGGGTCATGACCCCCCCCCCCATTTTGTTTGGGTTTAATAATATATTATAATAATTATAATGATAATATTACTTTAATAAAGAAAATAGATGGATAAAATAAGTAGGAAAGCCAAGGGGGATGCCCAACATAATGGAGGGGGCACATAAAATAAGGAGGATTTCCCCATATAATTTTCTAATACAATAATAATAGTAGTATAATTAATATTATTATTGTTTTTTTATAAAAACCCCATTTTGACCCCAACTTATTCATGCATCCTCAGATTGTCAACCTTTCAGTGGCATCATCACAGTGAAATTGATACAATCATTTAAAAACCGATGTTGGATATTAAATTTGGTCTCGTGATGCGGGTCCACAAAGTTCCCAATAATAATAATAAATTATTATTATTATTATTATTATTATCGAATCTAGTATCAAACATATATTTTCTATACAGTTTCAAAATGATGAACCGTTTGAGGAATTATGACCTTGATATTGAGATGAATGTTTCAATACCAATATCCAATATTTAATTTGGATTCATGGATTGGGCCCCCGAGACATCGTTTGAGCATGATGCGGTGAAATGAATTTTTCTCACAGGGTGTATGATTTAAGAATGTTAATAGTCTATTCAGAGAGTTTTTCTTTGAGGATCACAATTTTGTGATCCTTTGGGGGAATCATGGCCATTTTTTATGATGTATTGGTTGTTTGAAGTTTTTACCCATTGGACCAATGACAAGCCTTGTGCATTTGTTATGCTTTTTTGTAAGACAAATCATGTAGTATGTTTACTCGTCGTGTTGTAGTACATAGACAATACGATATTTTTGGAGGAAACAACGATGAAGATAAGCATGACCAAACACCATGTGGGCCCCTATGATGACCCAGAAATCCTAACCCACTTTTTTTTAAAATATAAAAAAAAAATCATTTATTTATTTAGAACAACCTAAGATCTCAAATGTATAGAGTTTAAGAGAGTCTTGATATATTATATAATTCTCATTACGCAACCTATAAAATACCAAAACTAATCTTTACATGGATTGAACACCATAACAGGACCTCAACCACTATCTTGCTTTTATGTTTCCTTAATCCCTATGAAAAGATATTTTGAAAACATAGGGTGAGTGACATAAATCTCAGTAAGGGGTTTCAAAAACAAAAAGGAAACCAAATAGATTTTTGAAATTAAAAGAAAAACATGTTATAAAGTTTTTTAATGAAAGCATTGGGAAAACATGTATACTTTTAAGAAAAATATAAAAATGTTAGTGAAAAATGATTTCAATTTATATATAAAACATTTATAAAATCTTCTTTGATCATTCATAATGTAATAGTGATTTTCACATGAAAATCTCAAAAGCATTCATAATTAATTCTCAAAGAAACCTTGGATCATAGCACAGTTTCTCAGTTCACTCTCGAGACATGGTGTACATAGTACAATGATGGATTAGGTTCACTCCCTAATTTTATAATGTGATTGGGATAAACCTCCCGCACAGGGGATAAACCTCTCATGCACTGTGATGTGCTTGGGATAAATCTCCCACGCACTATGATGTTTTTAGGATAAACCTCTCAAGAACCATAAATGATATCTCATGAAATTACCATATTACCCAATGAATTGGAGTGTTATCAGGGCACACCCTTCATATAATTAGAAGAAGGTCCCATAAGGGTTTTCTGTTTACTCCCCATCCATTTCTTTCATAATATCTAGGTGTGACTCTTTGGAATAAAAAACATCCTAACATATATTTTTTATCTTGAGGACCATTGAATTTTTTTAAACCGTGAACTTTGAAAACCATTTCATAAAAGAACTTTCTTAATCATACGTGTGTCATAATAATAGTGGTTTCTCATTAAAAATACTTAATTATACTTACATGCATATGTATGAAAATTTTTTACATAAAATATACAAATATATACCTTTATTTACATAGATAAAACACTGTGGAATACTTAGAATAATAATAATTTTTCATAAAATGTCTTATACATATAAATTTGTATATATAAACATTAAAAGTAATATATATATGTGTGTGTGCATTTAAATAATTCTATTTCATATGAAATGATATATATATATATATATATCCATTTATTTGGAAAATAAAACACTGATTTAAAAGTTTGATAACCTTGATTGCGCTAATAGGGGAATAATTAAACTTCATGTAACATTAAATTAATTTTAATAAAGATATATCCATGGGAAGATGTGTTTTTAAAGATGCCATGATATATATATATATACACATATATATTACTATAAACATGGATGATTTTGAGAATAATATGTCACATGCAAACCTTAATTTCTTATACATAAGTATGAAAAATAATTATATCACATGAGGTATATTCTCATGAGTACTTACATATATTTTGTTGATTAAAAAAATTAAATGACTAGCATGTATATATATATATATATAATAGATTTAAATTCTAAAACATGAACATGAGGAAATTGAAAATCATATACATGAATATAATATATATAATTGTTTTTTAAAACATGAAATTATAAACAATACATATATATGTATATGTGTATTTATATAATAAAAAAAATTGGAATGATCATACTTGATGAAAATAAATTACCTACAACTGACATAATTTTTCATATGAAAACTGAAAAAATAATATCCATATACATAAATATGTATATGCATGAAATCTTAATAAACCATTAGAATATAAGTGTTAGTAATTGATTAAACTGACATATAACATTCGAATCACTGAAACTAATTAAACTGCATGACCATATTTTTCATAAACAGATCTATTTACTTGCAACTAGTCTTGGAATAAATTATGTTTGCAATAGGAATCATAAATAGAAGCATAAAAAGGGCCCCTTGCCTTTTGGATGTTTCCACTATTTTTCAACGGGAAAACAATTCCACAATAGAAAGGGTTACTAATTAAATTGGAAATCAATTTGAAAATACAAGAGTAAATTGATTTTCTTAACCATATTCCATGAAAAAAAAACCCTTACTATTCATATATATCCATTTCTTCGGAATAGGAAAAAAATTGCATACCAAGGGGTATTGATTAACATTTCAAACCAATTGGGAAAAAAATTAATTAGAAACAAGAAAAAACTGATTAGTATAATCTTTTTTTACAAAATAAAATCCCCTGACTTTTCTATGCGGCTCAAACCAAGGTGTAAAGGAAAAGTACCTACTGTGAGGGATCTTCAAATGAGGACATTACACTATAAGGGCCTAATAAAAAAAGAGGACTACGAAGGAAATCCTTCATTAGAACCTCATCCCCACGCGAAATCGTTTTATACCTAGACACCATACATCGATAAGAAAATTTTCAATGTGAATGTTGGATTCTACCTCCGACATGAAGTCACCAATTTCCCTTAAACCACTCCCCTAATTTAAATGGAATAGGGTATTTTTGAACCAAAACCAGAAATGAAAATTAAAAACTCTTAACTCCAACATTCGTCAGTTTTTCAGAAATTCGACTCACCATCACCGAGAAGGATTCATGGGTCGGTGTTTCCAGGTCCAAGATGACAGCCCGAGGCGGCATTGGTCTCCTGTGTGGGTTGCAGGTCAATAGTTAGTAGGGGTGGGTCATCTTTGTCCAGACGATACCATCACAAAGTGACGTGATTCCAGAAAATGTTGTTTCAAACATCGGATGAGGCATTATGGAAGCATTGGCTTCTTTGCCGGATACATTGGCAGGCCACCACTCCAACTAGAGAATATGATGGTTGTGGATCCGTTAGTGCCACAAAGAGGAAAAAGATAGGGGTGGGGGGCTTCGTTTGTGTGCTACTCCCTCATATCTCCTTATTTTTCTATGTTACATTTTTATCAATATTATAAGTTATTATTATTTTAGATATATATATCTATAACTAATATTCTAAATATACATATATGTTTTTAAAAAAATTAACCTTATTTCAACATTTATCAGTATATTCTTTTATATATTCTAATTATTTTTTTAATTTATAACCCTTGCTATTGATTTTTCAAAAATAAATTACAATTTATCTGTTTTTATTAACGAATAATTGATTATAAAACTTTAGAATATAATAATAATAATATTGAAACAAAATTCCTTTTAAAATAAACATAATTTTATAATTAATGTAATATTTTTATTACATTATAGATACTCACAAATTACATTTTCTATAAATATACATGTAAAAATTTTATTTCTAAAAATTTGTATTTAAAATTAAATGTTTTAGTACATAAAATAATATTTATTTATTTCAATTATTATTCAAACTACTTTTTTATCCTAAAAAAATAAATTAATTAATATTACACTAAAAATATTAATTTAAAAGTGAAAATATTATATTTACTAAAACTCGAGTCATTACATTCTACCCCACTTAAAATAATTATGTCCTCACAATTCTATCACTGCACTTAAATAAATTATGAATTTCAGTATTTAGAATTATGAAAACTGGGAGTGCAAGATCTTTGGTTAAGGTAAAACCCTATAGAATTAACGATATGCCTCCAAAAGTTCAAAGGGTTTCTCTGTATCCTGACCTCTAAAGTTATCTATACCTCGGCTTTGATACCAACTATCACAACCCAAAAAACTAGACCCACTATTTTTTAAAAAAATTAATTCATTTATTTATTTAGCACAAACCCAGATCACAAAGGTATAGAGTTTTAGAGAGTTTGGATACATTGGATGATTCTCATTACAAAAACTATAAAAGGAAAGACCAAAACTAATCTTTACAAGGGTTGAACACCTTACTAGGACCTCGACCACTATCTCACTTAAATGCATCCTTAATCCCTATGAAGAGAGATTTTGAAAACATATGGTGAGCGACAAGAAGCTCAATAAGGGTTTTCGAAAACAAAAAGGAAACCAAATAGAGTGTTTCAATAAAAATTAAAACATGGTACAAAGTTTGTCAATGCAAGATTTGGGAATATGTGTATACTTTTCAGAAAAAATAAATAAACATTTTAGTGAAAAATAATTTCAATTTATATATACAACATTTATAAAATCCTCTTCGATCATTCATAAAGTAATAGTAATTTTCACTTGAAAGTCTCATAATCATTGATAATTAATTCTCAAAGGCACCTTGGATCATAGCATTGATTCTCGGTTCACTCCTGAGACATGGTGGACATAGTCTTATGATGGATTCAGTTCACTCTCTAATCTTATAATGTGTTTGGGATAAACCTCTTACGCATCGTGATATTCTTGGGATATACCTCCCACACAATGTGATGTGCTTAGGATATCCTTCCTACACCCCATTATGTGCTTAGGATAAACCTTCCTCAAACTAGACATGACATCTCATGAGACTAACATATTACCCAATGCATTGGAGGGATATCTGGGCTCACCCTTCATATAATTGGACAAAAGGCCTAAAATGACATGAATATATATATATATATATATCCTAAATTCAAATTCTAAAACATGAACATGAAGGAATTGAAAATCATATACATGCATACATAGTTGTCATATCGCGTTGTAGCGCCCGCGATAGCGCTGGTGCGGTGCACCACCGCTCTTGGCGGCTGAGTCGCGTCCCAGTACGCTATCGCGTGGGTCGCGCCGCAATCGTGGCGTCGCAGGTCGCGCGCGACCTTGACCGTTGCGGCCGCGCTGTGTTTTTGCGCGCAGAAAACCGAATTATTTCCCCGCATCTGGTATGCTCTGGGGCTTGCACCGCCGCCGCCGACCCCTCCTCCGACTTTGACCACCCCAATGACAATGATGACCAGGCTGGTCGTTTTTTCCCCTTATCCCCGATGACGACGCCAAGAGCAAGGTCTTCTGCCGCTGACCCCTCCTCCGACTTCGACCACACCTCCCCACCCCAACCTCGACGACAACGACGACGACGACCAGGCTGGTCGTCATTTTTTTACTTTATCCCCAACGACGACGCTGAGGTTGAACCAGTCGGGTTTTAGTTTTTTTACTATTTTTCCCATGTTACGTTGGGCTCTTGCGGCTTCCACCACCCTTTGCGCCTCTACCATCTCTTTTATTTTGTTTTTTGTTTTTTTGTTTTTTTAATTTACTTAGTTAAAACGTTCCATTTTGCACCCTTTTTTTGCTTTTTTTTATTTTGTTATTATGTATTTATTATTTTTATTCCTTTCTATATTTTATTTATCATATTTTAATATTTCAGAATATATATTTGATTAGAATTATATAATTTAAATTATATTAATTGACCCGCAATTGGATAAAAAAGCGGCCGCGACGCGATCCACGTTGCCGCTATCCCGCACTAGGACCCCGCCGCGTCGCGCCGCGATCCGAGATTGATAACTATGCATGCATATAATATATATATATAAATGTGTTTGGAAACCTGAAATTATAAACAGAACATATATATGTATATGTGTACTTATATACTAAAAAAATGAAAAATTTTAATGATCATCCATGATTAACATAAATAACATGAAATTGAAATATAATTTTTCATATTAATGAAATATGAAAAAAATAATATTCACACACACAGATATATATATATATATATATATGTATATGTATTAAATCTTAATAAACCATTAGAAGATAACTGTTACTAATTGATTAAATTCACATATAGCATTTGAAACATTAAAACAAATTTAACTTCTTGAGCATATTTTTCTTAAAAGAATTTTTTTAATTATAAATAGTCTTAGAATAAATTATGTGTGCAGTAGGAAACTTGAATAGAAGAATAAATATTACCCCTTTCCTTTTGGATGTTTCCACTGTTTTACAATGTGAAAAACAATTTCACAACAAAAGGGTTACTAATTATGTTGGAAATCAATTTGAAAAATGCCAGATTAAATTTATTTGATTAAATGTATTCCATGAAAATAAATCCCCTTACTATGAAGATGACTCCACTGCTTCTCAAAAGGAAAAAAATGCATACCAAGGAGAATTGATTAACACTGAAAGTCAATTGGGAACAACTTTTAAAGATACGAGAACAAACTAATTTTCATAAATGTGTTTTACAAATAAAAATCCCATTACTTTGATATGTGTCTGAAACCAAGGAGTTCAAGAAAACAGACCTAATGAAAAGGATCTTCAAATATGAAAATTACACTACAAGGAACTACTGTAAAAAGGGGACCACGACGGAAAACCCTCAACCGAACCTCATTCCCATTCCAAACGATTTTATACCCGTACACCAGACATAATCAAGAAAAGTTTCAGTCTGAATGGTGGATTCTCCCCGACATGAAGTCCGAACTTTACCTTAAACTATTCCGCTAATTCTAATTGAACAGGGTATGTGGGAACCTAAACCAGAAATGAAAATTAAAAACCCTAACTCAAATGTTCATAATTTTTCTATAAATTCGACTCACCATCACCGAGAATGATTTATGGGTAGGTGTTTTCAGGAGAAAGATGACGACCTTAGGCTTCATTGGTCTCTTGTATGGGTTGCAGGTTCATCGTCGATAGGGAGTGGGTCGACTTCATTCACCCTCTACCATCATCGAGTTATGGGATTCTCGAACATGTTGTGTCGAACATCAGATGAGGCATCAGGGAAGTGTGGGATTCTTTGTTGGACACATTCATACACCAACGCTCTAGCTCGGGAAGACAAAGGTTGCGGTTCTGTTAGTTCCATGAAGTGGAAGAGGACGGGTTGGGGTGGGAGGGGGGGCTTTTGGTGTACGCTACTCCCTCTTCTCTCCTTATTTTTTTATATGACAATATTATCATTATTATAATTTATATTTATTATAAATATATATCACTATATATAATATTCTATATATACATATATACATTAAAAAAAGTAACGTAACTTCAACATTTATCAATATATTCATTCATATATTCCAAATCATTTTTTAATTTATAACCCTTTCTATTATTTCTCACCAAATTTTAAAATTATCTATTTTTGTTGACAAATAATTGATTATGAAACTTTAGAATCTAATAAGTATAATATTAAAAAAATTGGCTTTATAAAATAAACATAATTTTATAATTAATATAACATTTCTATTACATAATAGATACTCCCAAACTATGTTTTCTATAAACATACATGTAGAATTTTTATTTCAAAAAGTGGTGTTTAAAATTAAATGTTTTGGTACTTAAAATAATATTTTATTATAATAAGTTTGTTTATATATTTATTTAAATTATTTTTCAAACTATGGTTTTATCGTAAAATAAAATAAATTAATTAATTTTGCACTTAAAACATTAATTTAAAAGAGAAAATATTATATTTACTAAAACTCGGGTCGTTACAGCCCCTTAAAAACTATGTACCCTCCTTTTTTAGGAAACCCCTACCTCTCGTATATCCCTCGTTTGGACTCGGATTTTGGCCTATGAGTAGGCTACCTTGGGTGTATTTTTATGTAGAATGTGATGGTGGCCTTAGTGGTAGATTTTTATATACGATGAAGGATTTTTTTTAGTTTAGTGATTCTTTATGAAGCACTTGATGATGATAGGGATCAAACATGATCATTAAAGTGGACCCCACCTACGGAATCAAGGAATGAGTCCTCTATCTATCTACCACTAGAGTGGAACCCTCCTATGGAGTAATGGTATGGGTCTCTACCACTATAGTGGAACCCTCCTATGAAGTAATGGTATGGGTCTCTGCCACTATAGTGGTACCCTCATGTGGTGTCAAGGCTTGGGTCCTCTACCACTAAAGTGGAACCCTCTTATAGAGTAATCACATGGGTCATCTACTACTAAAGTGGAACCCTCTGACAAAGTTGTGGTATGGGTCCTCTTCTAGTAGAGTGAAACAATCCTAAAGAGACGGGATATGGGGCATCTAACACTAGAGTGGAACCCTTCTACGAAGTCCAAGTATGGGTCATATATCATCAGAGTGGAACCCTCTTATTGACATGAGACATGGCTCCTTCGTCTATCTATCACTAGAGTGGAATCCTCTTATAGATTCAGGTTATGGGTCCTCTACCACTAAAGTGGAATCGTTCTACGATGTTAGGAAATGGGACATCTACCACCAGAGTGAAGCCCTCCTACAGAGTCATGGTATGGGTCATCTACAACCATAGTGGAACCCTCATATGGAGTAAGGGTTTGAGTCATTTACCATCTGAGTGGAACCCTCCTGGTGAAACAAGAAATGAGTCATATATCTATCTACATAGTGGAACCCTCCTATTGTATATGGGAATGTGTCCTCTACCTATAGATTGTGGCCCCTCTACTATGTGATACTATGGAAAGGTGTGGGTCCTCTACATATCTATTTATTTAGACTATAAGGCCCCAGCCTTAAACCTTACTTAATCTTGAGTTATTACAAGATTACACATTGAGGATCTTTTCAGGTTTAGAGTTTTAGAGAATTAGATCATGAAACTTGCATTACATTCCACATTTAAACAAAGTGGTTACATAAAAGACAATATTCATTCTTCCCATCAACGGAAACCTATTTAAAATAAAACACGGATTCTTTTTGACACATCCTTGACACTATCATCACATCATATACCTTTCCCTTGACCTGTGAAAAACATTTCAAAAACTTGGGATGAGCATAAAAATCTCAGTAAGGGTTATAAAAATATGGAAAGGAAACATGAGTTCATATATACATAAGAATGAAATCATACTTTACCCATAAAACATAGGCACTTTAACATACCTCATCAAATCATGAATAAATCATAGAAATCATAAGACATAAAGGTAACTTGAGGCATTCATAACATTCTTACGTAGGGAGTAACCCTCTTGGTTACGTTTGGAATACCCATCACAGTATATTCCCTAAATCTCTTCGGAGAAACCTTATCGTTTCACTCCTTCACGTTACCCAATGCATTGGAGAGCTATATCGGGCTCACCCGCCCTTAGTTTATCACGGAACCACCCGTTTTAATAACAATGCCCAAGAACCATAACATAAATGTATCACATAAAACATGCATAAAGGAAATATAACATTTCCACATTTCAATCACAATATAACATTTCAGGATATTTAAATAACGAATCCATAAAAAAAACCATTTTCAAAACCATTTAAAACATTTAGAAGAGATTTTTGAATCAAAGTGTCCCATACCACCATGAAGCTTAAAATTTTAAACCATTAATATCCATATAAATAAATCCTTAAAACCATTTTGAAAACATGGATATTAATAAGAACAAATAATTAAAACATTTAAAACGATATTTTGGTTAAAGGGGTTTTACCAAAATTAGTGACACTTGAATACAATAATTGAGGAATAACATTTAGTCAGAACTTTATAATATCATGAGAATAAATGGATTCATGATATAATACTCCAAAGGACAGTATATACACCATATAAGAGTGAATTGGTGCATAACAACAATGAACCCTCAATAGAAATGTCGAATGTGATGAAATCCCTTATAAAGAAGGTATCCTTAAATTAAAGACAAATAAATCTCAAAAATATGTGTGACAAATATAAATACACCCAATATAAGTGTATATTAAGTGTAAAACAATAAAAGGTCATTCACACATATTCAATGGATGACATATTCAATGACTACATGTTGAACCTAATGAAATCGAAATTGGATTAAAAAGTTCCCTTGACAGCCTAACGGCATCACATCAAAATGAGTTGACGAGAGATAAAAAAGTGTATCTAATCACTTGGACATAAAATTTACATCAATAAGGATATATGAGAACATATCCCAACATAACAATATGTAAATTAAAAGACCCAACAAAGAAGTATTTTAAGAAGAGGAGGGTGAAAGGTTCCCTTACCGACTTGGGTATCTTTCAAAAGATACACCCCATGAAAGAAGGACAATAAATCATTGATGTAAATACTCATAAAGGAAAGTATATTACACAAAGTGTAGAATAATGGCAGTACATACACCACTCAAAGAAATTGTGGCAAAATGTAGCATAAATCTCATGGGAATAAATGTGAGATGAAAAATCCCTTACGAAAACTCGGTATCCTAACGACGCCACATAGAACTTCCAAAAATGGATTGATGAGATCAAATAGGGTATCCCATCACATTACAACAAAATGTACAGAAAGAGGAATATGAAATAACATCCCCCATCATAACAAATAGGAGCTTAAAAGAAGTGACATAAAGGGGAGTACTTAAAGAGAAAGAGAGAGGTTAGATCTCTTACGAAAATTCGACAGCCTATCGGCGCCACTCAAAACATCCAAAATGGATTGATGAGAGAGAATAGGGTCTCTCATCACATGAACATAAAAATTAAAGTAAGATTAATATAAAAGAACATCCCAATCATAAGAAAGATGAGCTTAAAAGAAATGACATAAAAGAGTGTACTTAAAAAGAAAGAGAGTTGTAGGATCCCTTACCTCGGGTCCGACTTGACTCGATCGTTCTTTAATCTCCTGAATAATAAACTTGAGTTAATTTATACTTCCTTAAGAACCTTTTTAAAGTTCATTATTCCTTTTATATCACTTATTACCATGTTATAAACATTATTTAATCATTTAAGTTAATCATGTTTGTTTTGTCGATATTTGGGTCTTAAGTCGAAAGTGGACTTCTTACAATTACATGTTGTTCGTGTGGTCAAAGGTTCTTTATATCCAGAATGAAATTCCTGATTTGGATATAATATGTATCATATATATCCAGCATATACATGTATTTATAACATTACATAATCATTTAGAGGTAAGAAATGAAATGCACCGTTCATGGAGACGGTAAGTCGTACGTACGCATGAACGCTACTTTCATTTCTTTGTCATATTAATGGAATTAAAACTAAATGAGAGGTATGTATATTTTAATTACAGAATTATATTCATCATTTAGATATATCATTAATTATATATATCCATTATATACATGTACTTTTAATAGGACATTACATTTGGGGATAAGAAATGAAATGCCCCGTTCATGGAGACGGTAAGCCGTACGTACGCATGAACACTACTTTCATTTCTATCTAATAATTTAATGGAAATAAATAATAATGATATAGAGGTATATTATAATTCCAGTATAACATCATATATAATAACTTTAAATCCATCCTTTACACGTCCCACATATGGCATTAACGAATCACATCACTTTGAGGGGGCGGTAGTCCACACTTCCTTAAATGAAGATATCGTGTTTACCCATAATGGAAACAATGAAGGTATTCCAAAAATGAAAAATACAGAAGCTTAAAGAAAACATAAACATATTATATATCATATATAAAAATAGTGACATCATAATGGCCACCTTTGAATGTCTTAAATGAGTATTGAACAATCATCGTTTCGGGAGGCAGAATTTCGCCATCCACGGAAACCGTATGTTCTTTAACCATTTGATGTAGTTGTGTGAGAGTGTAGCTCAAATAAATCTTATAAAAACATCCTAGTATATTGAAGATACTGGTGTTGTTACAAAATAAGTAAATAAAAAGAGTTTATAGGGTTGGAGAAGCAAAATAAAACAAATGAACAAGAGAGAATGAATTACCTTTAAAAGTGTAACTCCTTTTGATTTGAGCCTAAAGGCTTCCTTTGAAAGGATGCTTCCCAAAGGGAATCCTCTAGGATTAGGAGAGGGATGTGGAGAGAGTAAATGGGCAGGGGTTGGCCGAGCCAAAGGCTTGAGGAGTGTGTGAAATGAGGTAGAGGTGGGGGCCATTTATAAGAGGAGAGGAGGGGCACTTTTGGAAAGTAAAGAAATATTACTTTATTTGAAAACGTGTTTCGGTTTTAAAAGGTCCCACATTGATATAATTCGTGGATAAGGTGATAAGGGTTAGAACTCCACTCATCCAATTGGTTTTGGACTTGTGTAGTTCATAGATTTTACATTATCTTTCCATTTTATTTAAATCGTCAAATAATGATGTCATCACTGCATCATTATTATGTCATAAATAATTTAATTTATTTAATGTCTAAAAATTATAAAAAAACTACTATGATGTAGGAAAGCTTTTTATATTTCCAATGACTATTTATAATCAAAATTCGGACCTGTGTAACCCTACTTAAAAATTGTTTTAGTAAAACAACTCA
Source organism: Viscum album (assembly GCA_963277665.1). NCBI lineage: Eukaryota > Viridiplantae > Streptophyta > Magnoliopsida > Santalales > Viscaceae > Viscum > Viscum album. The sequence goes on from OY728140.1 coordinate 501,483,751, forward strand.
TGTTTGTGTCAATTTAATTTTAACATTAAATAAAAAGTTATTTATGTCATTTCCCAACCAAAGTGTCTCCAGTGGGTCCCCAAGTTGACCCATGGCTTGTATTGGTCGTCCATGACACAACCAATAAGTTTGGGACATGTTTCTAGGTCACTTTATATTATTAAAGCATTATTTATACCTTAAACTACCCTAATTACCACTAATCGCGATTAAGAACTTAATAAGTTACTATTCACCAAAAAATTATTTTTATCCCATTGAACCACATTTTACTTCTTAATGACAACCATGTATGTCGGATTTTTGAAATTCAAAACACAATGATTGCAAAATTTCATTTAAATGGAAAATCAGTCTTTATAAGTACCACTTAGTGGTTTCACTATTCATCAAAAATTGAAGTTTTTCAGAAAATTACCAAAAATTCACCCTAATCTATATTTGATATTCCGAATTCAAAAATGAAGTCTATTTTACAAAATTCAAAACATATAAGTCACATTAATTAATTTAATAATTAATTCCCGCTGTCAGAGCAAATAGCGCGTTTTTATGAAACAATAAGTATCAAAAGATTGACACTAGTATAAGTCTGATTTCAAAGTGAAATTGATTCCAAAGACCACTATTGGATTTAATGGTAAAAATATTTTCTAATTTCACTTTAAAACCAATTCATGAAGATAATCTAATCATATAAATAAATTATATTAAAAAGAGGTTTTGAATTAAAATACAACATTTTACACTATTCATTAAAAAAAATGAACTTTATCAGAAAAATACCAAAAATTTACACAAAGTAAAATTTAATGTCCCGATTCTAAAGAAGAGTTTTATTTGGTCCAAAAGAATGTATAAGAGTGATCAAAACTATATTTAATGACAGTTCTCCATCAAAAGGCGATAAGTGAACCTTTAGTGAAAACTAGGGCATATACGCCTAAAATTGAATTCTTTCTGTATTTTAAGCCTTTATCTTTTATTGGATAAATGTAAAAACATTTAAAAACATATATAATCATATTTTAGTTATTTCTATCCATTCCCTCCATTACAACGGCTACATGTTAACTACCATTTAAAATAATATTATTTTATTATTAGAGTGCAACGTAAGATTCCCAAGAAACTCGTTGTTGCGTGTTGGGTACGCCATCGAGCATAGCGTCCCCTTTAAAGTCATTTAAATATTTTATTCACAAATATGGATAAATATGAAATGTCATATTCTTTATTTACCTGGGGTGTTACATCTTTCCCCCCTTTTGGGAATTGCGTCCTCGCAATTTTAAAATTGGGCTTAGAAACATCCTTGAAAGTCCCACATCGGAACAAAAGTCGGTAAAACAAACACTTTAAAATAAAGAAAGATAAGTACAAAGGTCACCCGAGTTAACCCATACTAGGATTCCAAGTATGAAAATATGGACATGGAGGAAAAAACAAAGGGTCATGTTCTGATGGAGAGTGATAGAAAACATGTTTAGGAGAAAGTTAACCACGATAAAATCACAAACTTGTGATGGGTTAAACGGTATTCGATTCCCCAGTAGGAAAAGTTAATAGACAACATTTTTGTTTTAAGTTACTTTTTATTGAGGAATTTATTCATAAGGAAGCATAATCACTTATCATGTTGACTTTCAACTTTTATTAGATTCCTTACACAAAATCATATTTTCTCCAAAAGATGACTATTTAGGAAGACATGTTCCCATTAATAGTACTATAATCAACTTCTAGAGAATCACCTAATCCCTAAAAGAGAACTATATACTTCCCATGTCTCTATACTTTAACCAAAACCAAAACCAAAAAGGCTAGTACAAGATCAGATAATCCAGAAAAGGATAACCATTTATAAAAAGAAAATCTATGATTAATCTCCAAAATTTGTCCAACAAAACCCAAAGATCAACGAGGACCATTAGATAAACAATTTGTCCATAAAATTATTCAAAGTAAAACAATCTAAGATTGAAACCCAAATATTTGAAGGATTTAGTCACATAGTCTTCCAAGTTAAATCGTAACATTTATCTCCAAACAAAATCAGTTGCTCTTAAAGTCTCGCATTGAAAAGTAATTAACCTAATCACATATCCTCCATGATAGGTTAATCATTTTCATTGATAACCCAAAATAAAATTACTCTTAATTCATAAAATCATATAACTAAAAAGAATCAGTCAAACTAACTAGGGACTTCACGTAGTCCAGTGGTAGGCGATAAATACCAGTCGCACTTTGGTTGTGGGTTCGATTCCCGCAGCATTGTCCGACGCGACGGGTTGTCACACGGTCTGCGTGTTGTCCTTTTTCCAAAACTATATAATTCTCAAATCATTACCCAAAAAGGGATAAAATCATCAAAAATAACCATAACATAATTTAACCTCAATTTTATCTCATGCCTTTTACTTCAATCATAACATATAGTAACCCATAATTACCACAAAAGTAAGGATCATATAAACCCAAATGGTTCTTTATAACTATGTCCACAAAAGAAAATATAACTATTACTTGAATAAAATTTTCCTATATTAAACATCAGGGTTACACATAATATAAAAAGTCTTCTAATGTAACCCCATCATCAAAAGAGACTTAATACTCTTAAGAATTTCACCCTAACTCTTGAAGCCCTTATATGTTGACATCTTACTCATTCAACATTCTTCATGATCCATTATCCATTCCTTTCCAACTTATTCCGAAATACCTCTTTCCTACAAACAAAATCATGAATCATATCCTAAGATTCCAAAATAAGAAAACAATAGTCATGAAATAGTACATACCTTTGATTGGTCATTGTCAGTTTCTTCATCCTCAATCGTAATGGAATTAGGTATTGGTAAACGAATATTGGTACGCTCTTGGTGACCCCATTCACGAAACTTCTTCATAGGACATGTGTTTTCATAATGACCATGCACACCACATTTAAAACATTCAATTGATCCCTCAGAAAGAACTTCTTTCCCTTTCCTCGAGTCAACTGGATGCTTCCTTTTTCCATGGAAGGTTCTTGCTTTATGACCTTCATTTCCACATCTATAGCATATTTCTGTCCCTTTGAAACATTTTCCTAGGTGTTTCTTTCCACAACTTTTACACATAGGTTTTTGAACACACTTACCTTTATGATTATTACCTGTACTTCCGTAGGGATTTGTTTCTTGCATATATGATGCCTTAGAGAAATCTCCAAGGTTTAGGTGGTCAATCATGACTCCAGATAGTTGGTTGAGGATAATAAAAAGAGTTCTCATTGAAGCTCCCATATCATTCAGTTGCTTGCTCAAAAAACTGTCACAATTTCCTTCACATCCACTGTTACTTTGGTGCCTGCTAGATCCAGCCATTTACTAAAACCAAAAAGGTCAGTGTGAGTATATCAACAAAACCATCATGTACTAATGAGTAAGATAAACACTAAGATATACTTACTCATTCAATTTATCTAAAACTGGGACTCTTTCTGAAATCCTAACCATTATGGTAATGTCACTTATGCCTAAAGAATACTCTAACCTCTAAAGTTATCTAAACCGACCTTTGATACCAACTATAAGGCCCCAGCCTTAAACCTTACTTAATCTTGAGTTATTACAAGATTACACATTGAGGATCTTTTCAGGTTTAGAGTTTTAGAGAATTAGATCATGAAACTTTCATTACATTCCACATTTAAACAAAGTGGTTACATAAAAGACAATATTCATTCTTCCCATCAATGGAAAACTATTTAAAATAAAACCGGATTCTTTCTTGACACATCCTTGACACTATCATCACATCATGTACCTTTCCCTTGACCTATGAAAAACATTTCAAAAACATGGGATGAGCATAAAAAGCTCAGTAAGGGTTATAAAAATATGGAAAGGAAACATGAGTTCATATATACATAAGAATTAAATCATACTTTACCCATAAAACATAGGCACTTTAACATACCTCATCAAATCATGAATAAATCATAGAAATCATAAGACATAAAGGTAACTTGAGGCATTCATAACATTCTTACGTAGGGAGTAACCCTCTTGGTTACGTTTGGAATACCCATCACATTATATTCCCTAAATCTCTTCGGAGAAACCTTATCGTTTCACTCCTTCGCGTTACCCAATGCATTGGAGAGCTATATCGGGCTCACCCGCCCTTAGTTTATCACGGAACCACCCGTTTTAATAACAATGCCCAAGAACCATAACATAAATGTATCACATAAAACATGCATAAAGGAAATATAACATTTCCACATTTCAATCACAATATAACATTTTAGGATATTTAAATAATGAATCCATAAAAAAAAACCATTTTCAAAACCATTTAAAACATTTAAAAGAGATTTTTGAATCAAAGTGTCCCATACCACCATGAAGCTTAAAATTTTAAACCATTAATATCCATATAAATAAATCCTTAAAACCATTTTGAAAACATGGATATTAATAAGAACAAATAATTAAAACATTTAAAACGATATTTTGGTTAAAGGGGTTTTACCAAAATTAGTGACACTTGAATACAATAATTGAGGAATAACATTTAGTCAGAACTTTATAATATCATGAGAATAAATGGATTCATGATATAATACTCCAAAGGACAGTATATACACCATATAAGAGTGAATTGGTGCATAACAACAATGAACCCTCAATAGAAATGTCAAATGTGATGAAATCCCTTATAAAGAAGGTATCCTTAAATTAAAGACAAATCAGTCTCAAAAATATGTGTGACAAATATAAATACACCCAATATAAGTGGATATTAAGTGTAAAACAATAAAAGTTAATTCACACATATTCAATGGATGACATATTCAATGACTACATGTTGATCCTAATGAAATCGAAATTGGATTAAAAAGTTCCCTTGACAGCCTAACGACATCACATCAAAATGAGTTGATGAGAGATAAAAAAGTGTATCTCATCACTTGGACATAAAATTTACATCAATAAGGATATATGAGAACATATCCCAACATAACAATATGTAAATTAAAAGACCCAACAAAGAAGTATTTTAAGAAGAGGAGGGTGAAAGGTTCCCTTACAGACTTGGGTATCTTTCAAAACATACACCCCATGAAAGAAGGACAATAAATCATTGATGTAAATACTCATAAAGGAAAGTATATTACACAAAGTGTAGAATAATGTCAGTACATACACCACTCAAAGAAATTGTGGCAAAATGTAGCATAAATCTCATGGGAATAAATGTGAGATGAAAAATCCCTTACGAAAACTCGGTATCCTAACGGCGCCACATAGAACTTCCAAAAATGGATTGATTAGATCAAATAGGGTATCCCATCACATTACAACAAAATGTACAGAAATAGGAATATGAAATAACATCCCCCATCATAACAAATAGGATCTTAAAAGAAGTGACATAAAGGGGAGTACTTAAAGAGAAAGAGAGAGGTTAGATCTCTTACGAAAATTCGACAGCCTATCGGCGCCACTCAAAACTTCCAAAATGGATTGATGAGAGAGAATAGGGTCTCTCATCACATGAACATAAAAATTAAAGTAAGATTAATATAAAATAACATCCCAATCATAAGAAAGATGAGCTTAAAATAAATGACATAAAAGATTGTACTTAAAAAGAAAGAGAGTTGTAGGATCCCTTACCTCGGGTCCGACTTGACTCGATCGTTCTTTAATCTCCTGAATAATAAACTTGAGTTAATTTATAATTCCTTAAGAAAATTTTTAAAGTTCATTATTCCTTTTATATCACTTATTACCATGTTATAAACATTATTTAATCATTTAAGTTAATCATGTTTGTTTTGTCGATATTTGGGTCTTAAGTCGAAAGTGGACTTCTTACAATTACATGTTGTTCGTGTGGTCAAAGGATCTTTTTATCCAGAATGAAATTCCTGATTTGGATATAATATGTATCATATATATCCAGCATATACATGTATTTATAACATTACATAATCATTTATAGGTAAGAAATGAAATGCACCGTTCATGGAGACGGTAAGCCGTACGTACGCATGAACGCTACTTTCATTTCTTTGTCATATTAATGGAATTAAAACTAAATGAGAGGTATGTATATTTTAATTCCAGAATTATATTCATCATTTAGATATATCATTAATTATATATATCCATTATATACATGTACTTTTAATAGGAAATTACATTTGGGGATAAGAAATGAAATGCACCGTTCATGGAGACGGTAAGCCGTACGTTCGCATGAACGCTACTTTCATTTCTATCTAATACTTTAATGGAAAGAAATAATAATGATATAGAGGTATATTATAATTCCAGTATAAAATCATATATAATAACTTTAAATCCATCCTTTACACGTCCCACATATGGCATTAACGAATCACATCACTTTGAGGGGGCGGTAGTCCGCACTTCCTTAAATGAAGATATCGTGTTTACCCATAATGGAAACCATGAAGGTATTCCAAAAATGAAAAATACAGAAGCTTAAAGAAAACATAAACATATTATATATCATATATAAAAATAGTGACATCATAATGGCCACCTTTTAAGGTGTTAAATGAGTATTGAACAATCATCGTTTCGGGAGGCAGAATTTCGCCATCCACGGAAACCGTATGTTCTTTAACCATTTGATGTAGTTGTGTGAGAGTTTAGCTCAGATAAATATTATAACAACATCCTAGTATATTTAAGATACTGGTGTTGTTACAAAATATGTAAATAAAAAGAGTTTAGAGGGTTGGAGAAGCAAAATAAAACAAATGAACAAGAGAGAATGAATTACCTTTAAAAGTGTAACTTCTTTTGATTTGAGCCTAAATTCTTCCTTTGAAAGGATTCTGCCCAAAGGGAATCCTCTAGGATGAGGATAGGGATGTGGAGAGAGTAAATGGGCAGGGGTTGGCCGAGCCAAAGGCTTGAGGAGTGTGTGAAATGAGGTAGAGGTGGGGGCCTTTTATAAGAGGAGAGGAGGGACACTTTTGGAAAGTAAAGAAATATTACTTTATTTGAAAAAGTGTTTCGGTTTTAAAAGGTCCCACATTGATATAATTAGTGGATAAGGTGATAAGGGTTCTAACTCCACTCATCCAATTGGTTTTGGACTTGTGTAGTTCATATATTTTACATTATCTTTCCATTTTATTTAAATCGTCAAATAATGATGTCATCACTGCATCATTATTATGTCATAAATAATTTAATTTATTTAATGTCTAAAAATTATAAAACAAATACTATAATGTAGGAAATCTTTTTATATTTCCAATGACTATTTATAATCAAAATATGGACCTGTGTAACCCTACTTAAAAATTGTTTTAGTAAAACAACTCATGTTTGTGTCAATTTAATTTTAACATTAAATAAAAAGTTATTTATGTCATTTCCCAACAAAAGTGTCTCTATGGGGTCCCCAAGTTGACCCATGGCTTTTATTGGTCGTCCATGACACAACCAATAAGGTTGGGACATGTGTCTAGGTCACTTTATATTATTAAAGCATTATTTATACCTTAAACTACCCTAATTACCACTAATCGTGATTAAGAACTTAATAAGTTACTATTCACCAAAAAATTATTTTTATCCCATTGAACCACATTTTAGTTCTTAATGAAAACCATGTATGTCGGATTTTTTAAATTCAAAACACAATGATTTCAAAATTTCATTTAAATGGAAAATCAGTCTTTATAAGTACCACTTAGTGGTTTCACTATTCATCAAAAATTGAAGTTTTTCAGAAAATTACCAAAAATTCACCCTAAGCTATATTTGATATTCCTAATTCAAAAATGAAGTCTATTTTACAAAATTCAAAACATATAAGTCACATTAATTAATTTAATAATTAATTCCCGCTGTCAGAGAAAATAGCGCGTTTTTATGAAACAATAAGTATCAAAAGATTGACACTAGTTTAAGTCTGATTTCAAAGTGAAATTGATTCCAACGACCACTATTGGATTTAATGGTAAAAATATTTTCTAATTTCACTTTAAAACCAATTCAAAAGATAATCTAATCATATAAATAAATTATATTAAAAAGATGTTTTGAATTAAAATACAACATTTTACACTATTCATTAAAAAAAATGAACTTTATCAGAAAAATACCAAAAATTTACACAAAGTAAAATTTAATGTCCCGATTCTAAAGAAGAGTTTTATTTGGTCGAAAAGAATGTATAAGAGTGATCAAAACTATATTTAATGACAGTTCTCCATCAAAAGGCGATAAGTGAACCTTTAGTGAAAACTAGGGCATATACTCCTAAAATTAAATTCTTTCTGTATTTTAAGCCTTTATCTTTTATTGGATAAATGTAAAAACATTTAAAAACATATATAATCATATTTTAGTTATTTATATCCATTCCCTCCATTACAACGGCTACATGTTAACTACCATTTAAAATAATATTATTTTATTATTAGAGTGCAACGTAAGATTCCCAAGAAACTCGTTGTTGCGTGTTGGGTACGCCATCGAGCATAGCGCCCCCTTTAAAGTCATTTAAATATTTTATTCACAAATATGGATAAATATGAAATTTCATATTCTTTATTTACCTGGGGTGTTACATCTTTCCCCCCTTTTGGGAATTGCGTCCTCACAATTTTAAAATTGGGCTTGGAAACATCCTTGAAAGTCCCACATCGGAACAAAAGTCGGTAAAACAAACACTTTAAAATAAAGAAAGATAAGTACAAAGGTCACCCGAGTTAACCCATACTAGGATTCCAAGTATGAAAATATGGACATGGAGGAAAAAACAAAGGGTCATGTTCTAATGGAGAGTGATAGAAAACATGTTTAGGAGAAAGTTAACCACGAGAAAATCACAAACTTGTGATGGGTTAAACGGTATTCGATTCCCCAGTAGGAAAAGTTAATAGACAACATTTTTGTTTTAAGTTAATTTTTATTGAGGAATTTATTCATAAGGAAGCATAATCACTTATCATGTTGAATTTCAACTTTTATTATATTCCTTACACAAAATCATATTTTCTCCAAAAGATGACTATTTAGGAAGACATGTTCCCATTAATAGTACTATAATCAACTTCTAGAGAATCACCTAATCCACAAAAGAGAACTATATACTTCCCATGTCTCTAGACTTTAACCAAAACCAAAACCAAAAAGGCTAGTACAAGATCAGATAATCCAGAAAAGGATAACCATTTATAAAAAGAAAATCTATGATTAATCTCCAAAATTTGTCCAACAAAACCCAAAGATCAACGAGGACCATTAGATAAACAATTTGTCCATAAAATTATTCAAAGTAAAATAATCTAAGATTGAAACCCAAATATTTGAAGGATTTAGTCACATAGTCTTCCAAGTTAAATCGTAACATTTATCTCCAAACAAAATCAGTTTCTCTTAAAGTCTCGCATTGAAAAGTAATTAACCTAATCACATATCCTCCATGATAGGTTAATCATTTTCATTGATAACCCAAAATCAAATTACTCTTAATTCATAAAATCATATAACTAAAAAGAATCAGTCAAACTAACTAGGGACTTCACGTAGTCCAGTGGTAGGCGATAAATACCAGTCGCACTTTGGTTGTGGGTTCGATTCCCGCAGCATTGTACGACGCGACGGGTTGTCACACGGTCTGCGTGTTGTCCTTTTTCCAAAACTATATAATTCTCAAATCATTACCCAAAAAGGGATAAAATCATCAAAAATAACCATAACATAATTTAACCTCAATTTTATCTCATGCCTTTTACTTCAATCATAACATATAGTAACCCATAATTACCACAAAAGTAAGGATCATATAAACCCAAATGGTTCTTTATAACTATGTCCAAAAAAGAAAAGATAACTATTACTTGAATAAAATTTGCCTATATTAAACATCAGGGTTACACATAATATAAAAAGTCTTCTAATGTAACCCCATCATCAAAAGAGACTTAATACTCTTAAGAATTTCACCCTAACTCTTGAAGCCCTTATATGTTGACATCTTACTCATTCAACATTCTTCATGATCCATTATCCATTCCTTTCCAACTTCTTCCAAAATACCTCTTTCCTACAAACAAAATCATGAATCATATCCTAAGATTCCAAAATAAGAAAACAATAGTCATGAAATAGTACATACCTTTGATTGGTCATTGTCAGTTTCTTCATCCTCAATCGTAATGGAATTAGGTATTGGCAAATGAATATTGGTACGCTCTTGGTGACCCCATTCACGAAACTTCTTCATAGGACATGTGTTTTCATAATGACCATGCACACCACATTTAAAACATTCAATTGATCCCTCAGAAAGAACTTCTTTCCCTTTCCTCGAGTCAACTGGATGCTTCCTTTTTCCATGGCAGGTTCTTGCTTTATGACCTTCATTTCCACATCTATAGCATATTTCTGTCCCTTTGAAACATTTTCCTAGGTGTTTCTTTCCACAACTTTGACACATAGGTTTTTGAACACACTTACCTTTATGATTATTACCTGTACTTCCGTAGGGATTTGTTTCTTGCATATATGATGCCTTAGAGAAATCTCCAAGGTTTAGGTGGTCAATCATGACTCCAGATAGTTGGTTGAGGATAATAAAAAGATTTCTCATTGAAGCTCCCATATCATTCAGTTGCTTGCTCAAAAAACTGTCACAATTTCCTTCACATCCACTGTTACTTTGGTGCCTGCTAGATCCAGCCATTTACTAAAACGAAAAAGGTCAGTGTGAGTATATCAACAAAACCATCATGTACTAATGAGTAAGATAAACACTAAGATATACTTACTCATTCAATTTATCTAAAACTGGGACTCTTTCTGAAATCCTAACCATTATGGTAATGTCACTTATGCTTAAAGAATACCCTAACCTCTAAAGTTATCTAAACCGACATTTGATACCAACTATAAGGCCCCAGCCTTAAACCTTACTTAATCTTGAGTTATTACAAGATTACACATTGAGGATCTTTTCAGGTTTAGAGTTTTAGATAATTAGATCATGAAACTTGCATTACATTCCACATTTAAACAAAGTGGTTACATAAAAGACAATATTCATTCTTCCCATCAACGGAAACCTATTTAAAATAAAACACGGATTCTTTCTTGACACATCCTTGACACTATCATCACATCATGTACCTTTCCCTTGACCTGTGAAAAACATTTCAAAAACTTGGGATGAGCATAAAAAGCTCAGTAAGGGTTATAAAAATATGGAAAGGAAACATGAGTTCATATATACATAAGAATGAAATCATACTTTACCCATAAAACATAGGCACTTTAACATACCTAATCAAATCATGAATAAATCATAGAAATCATAAGACATAAAGGTAACTTGAGGCATTCATAACATTCTTACATAGGGATTAACCCTCTTGGTTACGTTTGGAATACCCATCACATTATATTCCCTAAATCTCTTCGGAGAAACCTTATCGTTTCACTCCTTCGCGTTACCCAATGCATTGGAGAGCTATATCGGGCTCACACGCCCTTAGTTTATCACGGAACCACCCGTTTTAATAACAATGACCAAGAACCATAACATAAATGTATCACATAAAACATGCATAAAGGAAATATAACATTTCCACATTTCAATCACAATATAACATTTTAGGATATTTAAATAATGAATCCATAAAAAAAACCATTTTCAAAACCATTTAAAACATTTAAAAGAGATTTTTGAATCAAAGTGTCCCATACCACCTTGAAGCTTAAAATTTTAAACCATTAATATCCATATAAATAAATCCTTAAAACCATTTTGAAAACATGGATATTAATAAGAACAAATAATTAAAACATTTAAAACGATATTTTGGTTAAAGGGGTTTTACCAAAATTAGTGACACTTGAATACAATAATTGAGGAATAACATTTAGTCAGAACTTTATAATATCATGAGAATAAATGGATTCATGATATAATAATCCAAAGGACAGTATATACACCATATAAGAGTGAATTGGTGCATAACAACAATGAACCCTCAATAAAAATGTCAAATGTGATGAAATCCCTTATAAAGAAGGTATCCTTAAATTAAAGACAAATCAATCTCAAAAATATGTGTGACAAATATAAATACACCCAATATAAGTGGATATTAAGTGTAAAACAATAAAAGGTCATTCAAACATATTCAATGGATGACATATTCAATGACTACATGTTGAACCTAATGAAATCGAAATTGGATTAAAAAGTTCCCTTGACAGCCTAACGGCATCACATCAAAATTAGTTGATGAGAGATAAAAAAGTGTATATCATCACTTGGACATAAAATTTACATCAATAAGGATATATGAGAACATATCCCAACATAACAATATGTAAATTAAAAGACCCAACAAAGAAGTCTTTTAAGAAGAGGAGGGTGAAAGGTTCCCTTACCGACTTGGGTATCTTTCAAAACATACACCCCATGAAAGAAGGACAATAAATCATTGATGTAAATACTCATAAAGGAAAGTATATTACACAAAGTGTAGAATAATGGCAGTACATACACCACTCAAAGAAATTGTGGAAAAATGTAGCATAAATCTCATGGGAATAAATGTGAGATGAAAAATCCCTTACGAAAACTCGGTATCCTAACGGCGCCACATAGAACTTCCAAAAATGGATTGATGAGATCAAATAGGGTATCCCATCACATTACAACAAAATGTAAAGAAAGAGGAATATGAAATAACATCCCCCATCATAACAAATAGGAGCTTAAAAGAAGTGACATAAATGGGAGTACTTAAAGAGAAAGAGAGAGGTTAGATCTCTTACGAAAATTCGACAGCCTATCAGCGCCACTCAAAACTTCCAAAATGGATTGATGAGAGAGAATAGGGTCTCTCATCACATGAACATAAAAATTAAAGTAAGATTAATATAAAAGAACATCCCAATAATAAGAAATATGAGCCTAAAAGAAATGACATAAAAGAGTGTACTTAAAAAGAAAGAGAGTTGTAAGATCCCTTACCTCAGGTCCGACTTGACTCGATCGTTCTTTAATCTCCTGAATAATAAACTTGAGTTAATTTATACTTCCTTAAGAACCTTTTTAAAGTTCATTATTCCTTTTATATCACTTATTACCATGTTATAAACATTATTTAATCATTTAAGTTAATCATGTTTGTTTTGTCGATATTTGGGTCTTAAGTCGAAAGTGGACTTCTTACAATTACATGTTGTTCGTGTGGTCAAAGGTTCTTTATATCCAGAATGAAATTCCTGATTTGGATATAATATGTATCATATATATCCAGCATATACATGTATTTATAACATTACATAATCATTTAGAGGTAAGAAATGAAATGCACCGTTCATGGAGACGGTAAGCCGTACGTACGCATGAACGCTACTTTCATTTCTTTGTCATATTAATGGAATTAAAACTAAATGAGAGGTATGTATATTTTAATTCCAGAATTATATTCATCATTTAGATATATCATTAATTTTATCTATCCATTATATACATGTACTTTTAATAGGACATTACATTTGGGGATAAGAAATGAAATGCACCGTTCATGGAGACGGTAAGCCGTACGTACGCATGAACGCTACTTTCATTTCTATCTAATACTTTAATGGAAAGAAATAATAATGATATAGAGGTATATTATAATTCCAGTATAACATCATATATAATAACTTTAAATCCATCCTTTACACGTCCCACATATGGCATTAACGAATCACATCACTTTGAGGGGGCGGTAGTCCGCACTTCCTTAAATGAAGATATCGTGTTTACCCATAATGGAAACCATGAAGGTATGCCAAAAATGAAAAATAAAGAAGATTAAAGAAAACATAAACATATTATATATCATATATAAAAATAGTGTCATCATAATGGCCACCTTTGAAGGTGTTAAATGAGTATTGAACAATCATCGTTTCGGGAGGCAGAATTTCGCGATCCACAGAAACTGTATGTTCTTTAACCATTTGATGTAGTTGTGTGAGAGTGTAGCTCAAATAAATATTATAACAACATCCTAAAATATTTAGGATACTGGTGTTGTTACAAAAGAAGTAAATAAAAAGAGTTTAGAGGGTTGGAGAAGCAAAATAAAACAAATGAACAAGAGAGAGTGAATTACCTTTAAAAGTGTAACTCCTTTTGATTTGATCCTAAAGGCTTCCTTTGAAAGGATTCTGCCCAAAGGGAATCCTCTAGGATGAGGAGAGGGATGTGGAGAGAGTAAAGGGGCAGGGGTTGGCCGAGCCAAAGGCTTGAGGAGTGTGTGAAATGAGGTAGAGGTGGGGGCCTTTTATAAGAGGAGAGGAGGGGCACTTTTGGAAAGTAAAGAAATATTACTTTATTTGAAAAAGTTTTTCGGTTTTAAAAGGTCCCACATTGATATAATTCGTGGATAAGGTGATAAGGGTTCGAACTCCACTCATCCAATTGGTTTTGGACATTTTTAGTTCATATATTTTACATTATCTTTCCATTTTATTTAAATCGTCAAATAATGATGTCATCACTGCATCATTATTATGTCATAAATAGTTTAATTTATTTAATGTCTAAAAATTATAAAAAAAATACTATGATGTAGGAAATCTTTTTATATTTCCAATGACTATTTATAATCAAAATTTGGACCTATGTAACCCTACTTAAAAATTGTTTTAGTAAAACAACTCATGTTTGTGTCAATTTAATTTTAACATTAAATAAAAAGTTATTTATGTCATTTCCCAACCAAAGTGTCTCCATGGGGCCCCCAAGTTGACCCATGGCTTTTATTGGTCGTCCATGACACAACCAATAAGGTTGGGACATGTGTCTAGGTCACTTTATATTATTAAAGCATTATTTATACCTTAAACTACCCTAATTACCACTAATCGTGATTAAGAACTTAATAAGTTAATATTCACCAAAAAATTATTTTTATCCCATTGAACCACATTTTACTTCTTAATGAAAACCATGTATGTCGGATTTTTGAAATTCAAAACACAATGATTGCAAAATTTCATTTAAATGGAAAATCAGTCTTTATAAGTACCACTTAGTGGTTTCACTATTCATCAAAAATTGAAGTTTTTCAGAAAATTACCAAAAATTCACCCTAAGCTATATTTGATATTCCGAATTCAAAAATGAAGTCTATTTTACAAAATTCAAAACATATAAGTCACATTAATTAATTTAATAATTAATTCCCGCTGTCAGAGAAAATAGCGCGTTTTTATGAAACAATAAGTATCAAAAGATTGACACTAGTTTAAGTCCGATTTCAAAGTGAAATTGATTCCAACGACCACTATTGGATTTAATGGTAAAAATATTTTCTAATTTCACTTTAAAACCAATTCAAAATATAATCTAATCATATAAATAAATTATATTAAAAAGAGGTTTTGAATTAAAATACAACATTTTACACTATTCATTAAAAAAATGAACTTTATCAGAAAAATACCAAAAATTTACACAAAGTAAAATTTAATGTCCCAATTCTAAAGAAGAGTTTTATTTGGTCCAAAATAATGTATAAGAGTGATCAAAACTATATTTAATGAAAGTTCTCCATCAAAAGGCGATAAGTGAACCTTTAGTGAAAACTAGGGCATATACGCCTAAAATTGAATTCTTTCGGTATTTTAAGCCTTTATCTTTTATTGGATAAATGTAAAAACATTTAAAAACATATATAATCATATTTTAGTTATTTCTATCCATTCCCTCCATTACAACGGCTACATGTTAACTACCATTTAAAATAATATTATTTTATTATTAGAGTGCAACGTAAGATTCCCAAGAAACTCGTTGTTGCGTGTTGGGTACGCCATCGAGCATAGCGTCCCCTTTAAATTCATTTAAATATTTTATTCACAAATATGGATAAATATGAAATGTAATATTCTTTATTTACTTGGGGTGTTACATAGACATTCATAGGAGATGTTGGGAATTAGAGATGGTACCTTTTTAGAGCTGTAGGAAGACTCACTGTTCTTAGATAGGATGTAGAGATAGAGATCCATTTTATTTCACTTTTTGGATTCTTATTGAGTATACCTATGTTTTTTATTATGGTTTTTGTCTCATATAATGATTTAAATGACTTTGTTGGGTTGATCTAACTACATATTTCGTGTCTTCTATCGCTCCCTCTTTAGTTTTCAAGGCTTCATGCTAGGTAGGTATATTCTCACCCCTACATGGGATATTCCCACATGTGATGTGTCTTATGAAGATGAAATGAAGGTCATAGGTGATTCTAGAGGAGCATAGGGATACTCGAGTGCGTAAACCACAAATGGTGGTCGGTCTTGGAGATTTGGAAATGGAAACTCTCAGAATATACTTTTGTAGTTATTTTTCATTTTGGGGCATCTTTTTTTGTTGGGTATGTATTTTTTCCTTTTACTTTTCAGATTATGTTATCGTACTCTTTTTTATTCCCTAGATGTTATTACATGCATGGATTTTACTATAGATGTTACTGTATTTTTTTATTATTCAACAACACGTGTTCATTGAGATGGTTTGGTGTTTTCATATAGGTACAATAGGAAAAAGCCTTCAATATTAGTTATGACATTCAATTCTTGTTTCCATCCCCTAGCTCATAGAGGCAGGCTTGGGGTAGTTGTGGCTCTACCTTCCTCCCACAAGGTAGGCCCTGGTGGGTCGGGTCATGACATGTAAATGCCATCATTATGTATTCTCTTAAAAAATAGTAAAATTCAAAATCTCCATAAAGCCTTGTGGAAAACATTTATTCTTCTTTATTACATAAATAAAACATAGATTAGTAGATAAATTCCTTGAATCCAAAAATGTTTTAAACTCCATCAATGATTATATAAACCACTTTTTCAATAAATCATTATTTATTTCCAAGGAATTCAGTACAAACGATTTTATATTATCTATATCAATAGTATATTTATCCAAATATCATTGTATCAATATCTGGAATAGAATAAGGGTTATGTTTACCTCAATCCTGTGTTTTTGAATAAGTTTAATATACCACTGATTCATTTTTCTTGGTCATCATTATCATTCAACACTAACTTTCAAATCCTTAATAAACAATTACGGTCGTACACTCCATATATATTTCATAATTCTTATAACTATGATATCATTAATAAAATACTTTAACAATAAAATTCAAGGATCCAAATAAAAAATAAAACTAATCATTCCAATCCAGTTGTATTAATGATATAATATTGAACTTGGTCCCTTTTCTTCTTCTAATGTATATTCCCTTGAAGATTTTGGAATTCATTTTCTTAGTACCCTGTATCCTTATAGTGGAATAATTGAACATTTAAAAGTTATTTCCTGCCCTTGAAATCACAAGAATTTTGGATTTTACCTCCACACTAGTAGAAAAATCACTTTAAGCACGTACCAGAGTGTTTCTTTCCACAATTATCATTTGTTAAAAAATCCATCTCTCTCTTTGTCCATTTATACATCATTTTCTCTTTTGGGTTATTTATCTATTTATACCCTATAAAAATATAAGACATGGATAATTATTTCTCTATCTTGAAATCACAAGATATTATGCCCTTGTATAATGAGAATGATTGGGATACTAGTTCCCTTTGAATAATTGACTCAATTCCATTATTAAAATGGTCAATATTGATATATGGATTATGTAAGTAGTCTGTAGAATGTCTGGATAACTTTGAAAAGTTAGATTCATACTTAGAGAAAACTATATCTTTATTTTTTCTTAGATTCATGAATTGTCTCTCCATATTTGATCATTGCTCATGAGTTAAATACTTTTTCCAAACGATTAGCTTTAAATCCTTTAATTACATGTTTTATATTTCTTATCCATTATTTATATTTTGAATTAAGGACCACCATTGACCTTCATCTCCTAAGAGACAATAAATATTTAAGATAACTTTCTCCCTTTAAATACGTACCAAATAGATAAATATATTCTCTTAAGAACTTATATGTTTCTTAGCTAAAAATGGATTATTATTCCCATTGAATGGTGGAGGGTTCTGATGTATGAAGCGACCCAACATAAGAAAATATCACTATGAAAATATGTCTCTCCATCTTGGAAAGGTTATTTTTCCTAAACTGGTTAAGATGACCTCATATATCAATAATTTTATTTATTTTTAATATTAGTTTCATCAACTTCATCAGTAGGGAAATCTCTACATTGGCCATGATTATTGATACCCTTCTTCCTTACAAGCTTTATTTAAAAAAAAAATGTTATATAGTGGATTAGCTCATAAAATTATGAATTTTAAATCATAATTTATAATTATAAATATGATGTAAATTTTAAAAAAATTTAAAATTTATGAATTTTCAATCTCATAATTATAAACTTGGTTTCTTTGAGCATATATTTATATTCAAATCCATTGTAATGATTTATAAAGAAAATGGGAATTTTCCTAAGAATATTCCCAAGTAGTGTCAAACAAGGTGCACAATAATGCATGTTTTCATGCACTAGGTGATGAGTGGGCCAAGCCCATTGTGACCTTCCTAGAGTTATTACCCCTAGGAACATCAATTCTCAAACCACATCCACATGTAGTATCCACAGAGGGATGTATTACTAGGAAAAACCACATAATATCTACCATACCAAAACATTAGGACATTCTTCTATACTTATAATCAAATTATATCGTAGGGTTATGATACCTAATATATGTTTTATTAAATCTATTTCAAAATTGTTCTACTATACTTCCTCATATACCAACTGTAATGACCCCAACCCCAGTAACATTGATCCAGTTTCTACTTTATTACATTGAAATAGATATAAAGGCTGAAATCATGAAAAACCAATCAGTTTAGTAGTTTTGGAAAACTAGATACAAGAATGATATCCATTTTACATAGTGATATAAAATATAAAGAATAGAAAGGTAAAATACATGGTATCCTTAAACTCATTCTAATAATTCTTCCTCATATCCTAGGGAATTAAATCAAAATAAGGGTGATATCAATTGCTTAGTAAGGGATATGAAATGCTGAAGCTGTCATGAATCAATAAACATAATCAGCATGAAAAGGTAAATAACTAAACAAAAATTCCATTTAAATAACTTGAGTTTCATGTTAATATAAGGAATAATCAAAATGAAAAAATAAATAATTGAAAGAAACTCCCATTAAAGCAATAAATGAGAATAGAATGCATCTAAAGATAATATCACAGAAAAAATATCATGGATAATAATAATAAATTAATTTTCAAAGGAAATTATTAATTATTGTAAATCTTGTCTTAGTTACATAATACTGATTCCATAAAGACCTTTCACTAGATAGTTTAAAACTACTCGGTAAAAAATCATCATGTTTGGCCAACAAATTTAAAACTAATAATACAAACTCATATGTTTTGGCCATAATATTTTTCTGATGAATCTTTTAAATTCATCAAGGGGATTTATAATTATAGGCCCCACCCATCACTTCATGTCCAAAGTATTCATCATATGTTGAATAATTGATTCAATTCACGAACAATGTTTCTTATAATAAAATATCCTCATTGAGTAATGAATATAGATTTTTCAATATTTCTCCATATAAAAAATATAATTCAATATAGAATACCATATGTAGAATTATACACAGTTTAAAAAATAATCATATCAATGATAATTATATGGATATTTAGGGGAAATTTAATGTCTAAAGATCATAGGTGGGTTAACATTTCAAGGGAAGGTTAATGAATTGAAGAATGAATCCAGAAGGTGAATATCAATACATTACTTGGATAAAATGGTACTAAACCATCCATAAAAATAATAATGAGAGTATCAATCCAACAAATACCCATTGGATTAATAATTAAGTGTCGTTGTCATTGTTGAATAAAAATACCATAAAAATATCATGACAAATATTCTTGAGAAAAATATTCTTTTCATTTTGAAATTAATTTTTTAAAACTAAAAGTTAAAAAACAATTGAAAATAATTTTCATTGATAAAAATGTATCAATATTATAAATTAATTTTTAAACCAATGACTAGTAATGATGTAAATAAATTACATTACATGCTAAGTATGTTATAACAAATATTCCTTTCACTTTTTTCAACAAAATCCAAATGAGAATTTTTAAGAAAATTCACTGAAGATTCCTTTCAAAACATTTTTTAATATTAAAAATGGGTAAAAATTTATTTAGGAAATCATTTATAAAATGTTAAAAATCATTTTTAAAATATCATTAGAAAATATGTTTTTGGAAGAAAGAAAATTTCTGACTGAAGAGGAAATGTACTCAGATTTCCATAAAAATATTTTCTCAATTATTTAAGTAACAAAGAGTGAAAAAATAGTCCAATTAATTGAAACAATTATGAATACCTAGATGGGAATAAAATAAAATAATTTATTATAAAATAATTTCCTTCTATGGAAATTCAAGTATAAGCAATCTTGACTAAAATGAGATTGTGAAATAAACCCTTATAAAGATCGTAATGTTGAAGTTATGATAAATTAATGAATTTATTATTTGAATAAACTTTAAATACAAATAAAACAAGTGTAAATACAACATAATATGTTCATTAGTCAATACACACATTTTATTATAATATCAAAGACAACAAAGGATTAATATAACCCAATGAAAATAAATTGTTTTTTAAATTTTTTTAGCACTTGGTAACTTTTAATTCAAATCCCCTTAGATGAAATAATTTAAATTGATAATTAAAATAAGATTAATTATGAATTAATAATTATATTACATGTAAAATGGGAAATATATACACCATATAATATAAATTAGGTTCATAACATTATAGTATTCCTCAATGAAAGGAAATTGAGAGGAAGTCCCTTACCTCATTATTCATTTTTGTTGAAAATTATTTAATATCCTATATATTTGGTTTAAACATTTTATTAACCTATAAAATAACCATATTAATATTTATAATATCATATATGATCCTTTTAAATCATCTTATCACTCGTTATTTTATAACTTTTCAATATTTTCATTGTTTTAGGTGTTAATTTTCATGTTTTCTCATTCATTCTTTATCATGTAAGTTATGGTTCTTGTGAATATTATATAGTTCCATAATATTGAGAATAATAATATTGAAATAAATTTATTATTTACACATCAATTTTACTTTTAATATTATTCATTAAATATGGATTTGAGAGATGATTTATGTTATGATCATGGAGATGGTAGGTTGTACATACTGATGAGTAATGTTTCCATATTTGAGGATAATTATGGTAAGAAGGTAAGTAATATTTTATCTTTCAATAATGATAATAATATCATAAATAATATATTAATTCTATAAAAATACTTATATATATCATAAATGTGGTGTGGTGATGAAAATTGAGTCACATCGCTTTGTGAAGGCGGTAGTTTACACGTACACGAGCGGCGTTATCATCATTAAGCGAGTGAAAAAGAAAATGATGAATTATTTTTAAAAAATTATGAATATGTAATTCATATAAGAATAATTTCTTCTATGTCATGTAAAATAATTAAATTTATCTGTATCATCTTCCATGAAAAGCATTAGTGAAAGAGAAATTACATCGCTTCGCGAGGCGGTAGTCCACCGTACACACAAGTGATGTTATAATATCGACTAAAGAATATTAATTAAAAAAGGTATATATTATATAATGACTAAAGAGGTATTATTATGTCATATATATCATATATATAATTTATATCCATCATTATACCCAACTATGAGAGGTGATAATGGAATGATGAATGACATCAGTTCGCAATCTGGTAGTCCGTCGTACGCACAAAAGATGATTTCATAACCCATTTGATGGAAGTGGGGATGGTTTTAGGTAATTACCCTAATATTAAAAAATAATTCTATATTTAATATAATGGGGTTATTATATCAGCATGTTTTGTTAATAATTTTTTTAGGTGGAGGAAGAAAAAAAATAAAAAAGCTCGTTGAATAACGTTACCTCTTCCTTGGGTAATCTCTTTAGGATTCCACCAAAAGCCTTCATAGTTTCAATTTCTACTCAAACTATGGATTCTAGGATTGCATATGGATTTTCAGAATTTTTTTGGGTAGGTATTGTCCATTTTTTTGTGAAGCTGTGACTAATAGAGGATAAGGGTGGTCTTTTATAAGTGTTGGGAGTGGCACACTTGTAATTTTTTAAAAAGAAAAAGTTATACTCACATTTTTCACATTCCAAAAGAGTCCAAAATGGATTATCCACGAGGCATATACATGTTAGGGTCAAAATATGTCTAAAAAATATATTTTTGACCAGTTTTTTGGTTAATATTACCCTTATACTTTTAGTTTAACCTCTTGTATATCCATTTTTACCTTAACCATGGTAATTTATTTTTACTATTTTCACAATTAATTTTGGTCAAAAAATAATTTTAACTAATTAGAAAATATACATTATTATTATTCCAGATATTTAATCCTTTTTTGTAAATTCGAATCATTGAAGTGTAAAAATTTAATTTAAAATTAACCCCACAGACGCGATGAGAAAGTTATTTTTTAAAGAGAAAAGATTTCAAAGTTTACAAAGTTTTTATAACAGAATTCAACATGAGAAAGATTTTAATACCCTAAATTGGACTTATAGATATATAATTGAACTAATTTTACTTTAAAATCAATTAAGAATATAATTTATAAATATAAATAATTTAAATGAAAATGCATTTTCAGTTAAAATTATGTATTTTCTCTATTCATCAAAAAATGAATCATTTCAGAAAAAACTTCACCCAAAATTGATATAATTTGGAAATTATGATTTAAAAAATGAATTTAATTTATCAAATAAATTTTATAATAGTGGTAATAATTAATTTTAAATTTTCTGTACAATGGAAGACTAAATATTCATTTAGAAAAATACATTTTTTCATAAAAATTTTCTTTTTTTTCTTTTAATTTTTTTATATTATTTATAATCAATAGATAACCATAATTTTTAAATTTTTGTTAGTATTATTCATACCCTCCAATTTTTTAGATATTATAAAATGGTCATGCCTAAATAATATTTTAATAGAGTATTTTCATTTAAATATTGTGTTGCATTCATCACAAGTTATCAATGAAATTAAATATATTTAAAAATAAAATTATAATAAGCTATCAACATTTTATATTCCTTTACAATCTTAGTGTTGCATGTCATATGCGCTATTGAATATGATTTTCATATTTTAAAATATTAGGTTATTTCATGATGGTTTAGTACTGGGTACCTCCTGAAGGTTGTAGGGGAGGAAATTACTCTAGGTGTGCTATTAGGTGTTTGGTGACTATAGAGTGGGTACCTAGTAGACACAGTGCACTTAGTTACATTATGGTGGGTAATCTTTTGGTTATTACTTTTTTAATTTTTTTTTGAAATTAATAAATTTATTATTATTAATTCTTTTAAAAACCAATTTTTTCTCTTTTTCTACCCAGCAGCTGCTGAGATCTTCCCCACCTATATTTTTTATTCCTCTCTTATAAATTCCATATTAACTTTATTATGCTTAAGTTTTGTTTATTATTTATTTTATGATGGTTTCACTAGTAATTTTATCACTCATATTCCCTCTATCATTTCTTATATTGTTTCAATGTGTTTTTTCAGTTATGCATAATTCAAGGACTATTATTATAATTTTCATCTTTGATTGATTAAGGCTGAATGAACTAGTGGAATCCAATTAGCAAGACCATGTTAGATGAAGGTTATTTATAGATTTATTTCCCTTTGGTATATAATAATTTGGAATGCATCATATGGAATAAAGAAGTTTCACTTTGTACCCATGCTATAAAAATTAATTTTAATCAAATTATTCACTACCTGTCATATATATTAGTCTTGTTAGACCATTTTAAGTTCTCTTGAGTGGTGTGAATTGAAACAATATTCAGAGATTCCCATTTTTTATGTGTTTTGGAATGAAAACCCATGACTCTGGGCTAGGGATTAGTGCATATGCTTGATACATGCCTCTAGGATCCTTTTGGGGGAATCCTAGGATATTTCATAATGGAGAATTACTAGAGAACATGGTATGATAGGGGTGGGATGAGCTTTTAGAAATGATTTGAGTGGGTTTATGTATTGATATAATGAACATTCACGTGTTAAATGAATTAAAAGGTATGTTTTGGTTAAATGTGACCACTCATTCACTTTGGTAACTTTATTGTGGTATATCATTTACCCTTGATGCGTTGCTGGTACCTTATCCTCATAGTTCCACTAAGAAGGCGGTGAATCGTTCACCTTATAATGTGATATTGATGCATCATTGTCCACCTAAATTTTTTTCTTTGTGGTATATCATCCACATTGAGATTATCGATGGTTTTGTATCATCCACTTGAGGATTTGTAACGCCCTAAAATTTTGGAATACTTTCTCTTTAACAATTTTAAGGTGTTTGATATCTTGTTACACACACAACACCAAACCTAAGTGATTTTTTTATATTAAAATATAATATTCAATAAACATTAATATAGTTAAATGAAATTAATAATATAAATGAATTTGTTAAAATGTGTCTAATTTACTCAAGGGAATACCATTAATTATTGGGAAACTTTATTTTAAACTGAATTGTAAAACTATATTTTTTAAAATTTTTTAATACTTTTTAGGAATGATATAAATAAAATTTATTGATATATTTAAGTAATATTTAGTAAAATCAATTAATGGCATCCATTAAATGGTTAAGTAATGATAAATAATACTAATCTAATGAATAACAGTTAAATAGAAATGTTTTTTTAAAATAATGTTTTATTTATATATGTTTTTTATAAAAATATGGAATAATATTTTTTATTCATAAATAAAAATTAATTATTAATCATACATTTAGTACTAAATGGTAATAAATGATGATAAAATCATTTAAAGATGAAGCATGACAATTAGTAGTAAATTATTTTTTTATACACAATTGGATTTGATCTTAATAATTTAAATTAAATAATATTAATGAATTATTTTAATTAAATTATTATATAAAATATTTTATCATATAAATTAACATTCATTTAATGGCTGTAACTTGGAAAAATAAGAATAAAATCATCTTTATACTGAAAAATACATTATTCAATAAATGATTTTTTCTTGTTCTTTACATGGATACTAGAATTAATTTTTTCCACCTCAAGTAATTTTATCTTTTATAATAGGTTCCATATTTGGAATAATAATAATCAATATTATTTAATAATTTCAACTTATTTTTTATCATAATTACTAATTACCATGATAAAAATTTATCACTATTATAAAGGGTAAAATGAGTTAAATAGGGTAAACATTATAAGATAATATCTCAAAATATCTAAAAAATAATTTATTTAATTGGATGAATTTATTTCACCCAAAGTCATCACATCTTTTAAAATATTGAAATGTGGTTCCATTTCCCATTGATAATGACCTTGATATTATTTTAAATAAAGAATAAGTAAAGAATGTCACTCTATTTGTTTTAATATATCTAATATATTTTCATTGGGGTAAAAATAATTTACAATTATTTATTATTAATATTAAAAAATTATTTTTAGAATATTATTTTTAAAATTTTTAGTGATGGAATAGATACCTTGAACGCTTACACAACGCTGACACAATGCTTCTGCAAGCAGTAGAAAGATAATGTAAATAATTTTATAAACATTAAAATAATGTTTTTTTGATAAATAATGATGTTATATTAATTTTATGGATAATTAATAATTATTAGTAATGGTGGAAGTGTTTATAATACAATTACATTGTTATCATGATTCCTTTAATGTCAAAATATTTGAATAGTTATGACAATGACTTTAAATGAAAATTAATGTTTAAAATAGGTTTTATATCACTAAAAATTAATATATATCCTATATTTAGTCACTTTTATGGGGTATGTTTTATCATATCATGAATGGTTCACATATGAACTACTTGAAAATTTTAAAATTATTATTTTTATCATTAAATACTAAGTCTTTATGAAAACAATATGGATTTTCCCTATAAAAATGGACTTAATTTATCCCTTTCAAATACCCAATTAATTTTGGTTTTATCTCAATAATGTAAATAAATACCTATAAAAAATTATCATTCCACATTAACATTTCCCTTTTGTGACCATAAACCTATCCTCTATAGGCATTGAGTTCAATCGAAAGGAGGATACCCGAAGAAGAGGTAATTTTCCTTACTAGCATATTTCAAGTTTCTTTCCTCTTAAACCTCCTTCGAATCATGTATAACAATTTTATAAAAATAAAACAATTAAATTTATTATACGGAAATATTTTTTTAATGTTATAACCATTTTATACCTCCTTTCTAACCTATGTAAAATGAAAGCTTTTATCTTGCGTATGTATGGAATATCGCCCCCGTAAAGCGATGTGTTTTATTTTTTATCACCACCTCACAATTATAATTATAATGAAAATTTTAATATATATATATATGATTATTATAACATTATTATTATTTAAATATAAAATATTAACTACATACTTACCCTTGCATCCATTGGAAAATGATTACATCATTAGTGTGTACATTTGGACTAACACCATCATAAAGCGATGTGATTTATTTTTCATTAATTTTTAACATGGATAATAATAACAATTTATTTAATGAATATATATTATATTTATATTATTATTATTATTTTATAAAGATATAATATTTTTTAGCTTTCTTCAATTATATTCTTTGGAAAATTAAATCATCACTCATGCATATGTAAGGACTATCGTATTCACAAAGTGTTGTTGTTAATTTTTCATAAATGATTTATATTAATTGTAATTAAAGTGTATAAATTTTTTAAATATTATAATTTTTATATGAATTTAGATTTTTAAAAAATTACCAAGGTGCAAGTTCTAGAACTATTGAACAAAAACATATATGGAAAATACAGTTGTTAAACCCTATAATGTTAATTTTAATAAAGAATTATTAGAAAATTAGTAATTGTAAATTATAATTGAATTATATATTGTTAGATAAGTGTGAATATGGTTATTTTATCGATTTATTATAAATATAAATTTATTATATATGAGGTTAGATGCATGTATGAATAATGTGAGGACCTGAGGTAAGGGTTTATATTACAATCTCATTTTTATCAGGATTGTTTATGTTTCAATTTACATTATGGGAAATTAAATCTTAATTATATCTTAAATACCATTAAGTTTATTATAATATATTTATTTTGAGTATTTTCAAGTATTATTACAATTTTGACCTCTTTGGTACTCAAAATGACTAAAAAATGGTTTTTATGAAAAAATTACCAAAGTTATTTTCTTTTGGTCGATAATATTTTTCCTCCAAAACCATATTCTTGAATTATTTTGAGGAAGTTTTTACATATACTTACAATATTTAAAATTTACATTTTTATAACCTTTTACTTTCTTAAATAATTATTAACAATATTCTTTTCATAGTTTTTTATTTTACTAACTTTTGACTTTTTATAGAAGTGTGTGAAAAATGTTCGATTTTAAAGTATATAGAAAATATGAATTTCCCAATGTTATGTAATTCATTAAATTTAAATCTTCATTTGTAAGATTAAAATGTTTTTAGAAAAAAGTTATATTCCCATTTTTCTAGGAATTTTAGTTTTTACATTTATCAAAAGAAAAGGGGTGTTTTCTTGATTTTCAAAGTGTATTTTAAATTATTTTATAAACTAGATTTATTATCTATGTAAACATACTTTAGAGATTTTTATATTTGACTAGGGATATTATATTATTAAAAAATCTATATTATTTATCTGGATGGCTTTTTTATGATTATGTTTTTAGGATGATTTCATGAAACCCATTTCTTTTCCATTATTTTATTACATTATTATTAAATGATAAATGTTTTTTTTATATTTTGGAACACTTATATATGATTTTCATTATGCTATGGGTGGGACAATAATAATATATCCCTCTATGTAATTGGGTAGATTTTTATGTCTCATGAGATGATATAAATTTGAATGAGGATTGAACCCAGTTTAATAAGTGAATCTTTCTTGTTTGACAGTCTTAGCAGTGATCCTTGACTAAGGAAGTGTTTTTTAAGAATATGTATGTGCCACAATATTTTTTAGTAAAATGGATCAATATAGATTATTTATGATTACACACTCTTATATCTCATTTATTTTTTGATGAAAATCCCTTGACATTAATTGGGATTTATAGTTTATGACATGTCGGGTATGATTTCATAAGTCATGATCATGTTCTCATAGCCTTATGATTATATTATCCTCCCTTATAAAAATTTATTGTAATATTTCATGATATACCTTATTGATAATTTGATCCCACCCCATGTCATGTTTCCTTTCCCTAGGTTCTAAAGAAAGGTTTTATGTTTGGTATGTATAAGAAGGGTATTGTGAAAGAGGAAATATATGGGAGATATTAATGATATTTTGTTAAATACGTTTATTATGTATCTATTTTTCAATGAAACCAACACTTTATGGTTGTGGGGAATGTATTATATTGAGATTTATTAAATAATAATCTAAAATGATGTAATGTTTGTTTATGTAATTCATGGGATGTCTTAGTGGGTATCAAAGTAGGGTTTAGTTATTTTTAAAGATTATGTTATGAGGAAAATGGGGATAAAACCTAAGATAACATAAGATGAACTAAAAGTGAGACAAGGTGAACTTAAAGTGTCACAGGTTTATAATAAGGTGTTTTAATTTAGTAAATCATTGAATTTATTTTTATAATTAAATAATTTCCCAATATGATTAACAATTCTTGAAACTCAAATTATTCCTTTTGGTTTTAGTAAAAGGATGAAACAAAGAAAAACCAAGTAAGAATCGGATGTGAAGGATAATGTTGTGGTTTTAAAAATGAGAAATTGAATGCGATTTGGGATGGAGTATAAACTATTATGGTTATTTATAACAAATTATCTCAAATAATGATTAACAATACGAACTTTGGTGAGTTTCATAAAAAACTAAATAAGAGAAAAACATAGTTTAATGCAATTTTAAGTGAAAAATGATTATTAAAGTAAGAAAAATCAACTTTTTTACATGTAATGAACTTGGGGAGAATAACCTAGAGAAATGTATCAATATAAGTGGAAGATGTTTCATATGTAGTAAATGAGTGTATAGAGTAATAATCTATCAATGAAAAAAATAAGAGTTCAGTTAGCTCCACATATAGGAGTGAAGTTCTTCATAAGGTATCAATTGAATACTTTAGAAGTGTGGGGTATATGAACTATAAAAATATAATACAAAAGAAGAAATATTATAAAATGAATCACTGAGATTGTATAGATAAAATATTAGAAAAATCATGTTCTATTACTGCTAGATATGAAGAAATTATGAAAAATATAAAAAAAAGCTATGGATTATTTTAATAATATCACTTATTTTTAACGTAAGATACATTATTCAACTAATATTAATGAATCTCAATAAATGATTCATATTTTAGTTATTTTGAGAAATTATTAAGGAAAAATGTAGTAAATATTATTTAATGGTTGAATGGTTGAAGTGTTTAGGGATATGATGTAATGTTATTTAAGGGTTGGTATATTTTGGAATTTTTATAAGTTTAAGGGAATTTCCTCCACTATTTATTTTTTATGTGATTATTGTACTTTGGGATACATTTATTGAATTTTCAATGAAATTTGTGTTATAGTTAACCCTGATGTTTAATATCTATTTTTATGAAAATAGTTATATGAGGAAGACTAATTTTATATTTTAAAGGCATATATTGAGTGGTATCAATAAAATTTATGGCTAATAATATCTTTTATATTGAGATAATTATGGTCAATTGAGGTAAAATGGATATTATATTTTGGTAAAAAATGTTTTAGGGAATAGATTAACATGATATTTGAAATTGATTTGATGATTAAGTGATTAAAGTTATTTTTGAAGAAGTTCACTACATTCAGAACATTATGTGATTAGGATAAACAAAATATTCTCTGGGAAATGGGAATTTATTTACGAAATAATGGTTGAGTTATATTTAAGAATAATTTATTATTTTTCTATTATTTTACAAAGATTAATGTTTTTTTATGAAGATAAATATATTTTTAGGGAATATTAGATTAAGGAATATACATTTTTGAAATGTTACTTTTTAAGACATTGATATAGTTTAAAGATAAATTTTATGTTTATTTTAGAATAATATGTGATCAAATTTATTGTATTTTTGGGTTTTGAATTTTGGGGAGATATATTTTGGATGTTTTTAAGGAGAATTATTTATGTAATTACTTAATTTAATCATAGGGTGTTATTTTTGAGATTTTGGAGATTAATTTATTATTTATCTATATGAAAGTTTTTTCATATTATCATTACTAATGGTAACCTTTTTTGGATTTCATTAATTTCTAGAGATAGGAGGAATAAGTTTTCATAATTTTATTGATATTATGATCTATAAAAATTTAAATTTAGTGGTTCTAGAATGAAAAATTATTCATGGTGATTTATTATGTGATAAGGTGAAGAGGTGAAAAACTTCTCAAACCACAAATAAATGATAAAATTATGGGAATAAATCTAGTATATACATTTTCTCATTTTCTCCACTAAAAAAGTGAAATAATTATTCAAACTCAAGAAAGAGAATGTTAAATCTATAAAATTCTTTGTAGAATGTATCAATTATCTATCAATTTATCCCTTTTAAGCCTAATAACATGTATTATATTTATAATGTATACATATTTTAAGAAATATTTAGGAAATGATGTGTCTAAAAATATTAACATAGGAAATAAAGTCATTTTAAAAAATAAATATAATCAATGTAGATAAAAGGTACTTATTTCTACTTATACATATTTATCTTCTACTACTTGGAATTGATTCTGGAAATGTTTTAAAACTTTTACCATTATAAATGAGGATAAAATTGTGTGGTTGTAATTTATTTTAATGGCGGTAGAATGTAACACCTTGAGATCTTATAAAATTTTCAATTTAATAATTTTGATGTGTTTAATAGATTATGAAAGATGAAAAAAGAATCTTGTGTAGAAAATTAATTTTTAAAATATGAAATTAAATTCATTATTTGATAGTTAAATTAAATTAACAATATTAATTAATTTGTTAAAAATTTCCAACAACACTTACTGAAATACCATTAATTCTAATAATATGTTTTTTAAACTGATTTGTTAAATTGTGAATTATTATTAACATTAATACTTTTTAGGAATGATATCTATATAATTTATTGATTGATTGAGGTAATATTTAATAAAATAAATTAATGATATCTATGAAATAGTTAAGTAATGATAAATAAAATAAACAAAATAATTTAAATTTAAATGGAAATGTTAAATTTAAAAATGTTGTTTTATTTTTATATATTTATTTAATATATAATTTCTTTTACTTTGTGTATCAAACCAAGGGAATTCTATTTTTTATACATAAAGAAAAATTAATGATAAATCCTACATTAATTATTACAGGGTTAGAAATTAATATAAAATCATTTGAAAATGAAATATGAAATTTTTTATAGAATTGTTTTGGTAAAATGTGTTTTAATAATAATAAATTAAATTAATAATTATATATGAATTATTTTAATGAAATTTATAGATATTATACTATAATTTATATTAACATCCATATATTTTTTGTTACTTGAAAAAATAATGAGAATGAATTAATTTTTACTCTTAAAAATACATTTTTTTAAAATGGTTTTTATGTGTTTCATGAAAAAATATTAGTAATAATCTCTACCACCTATAGGAATAAAAAATTGTAAAGTAAGTTCCACATTTCCATTAATAATAATTAATATTTGGTAATAATTTCAACCTATTTTTTGACTTAATGAATATTAACCATTATAAAGGTTTATCATTACAAAAAGGGGTAAAATGGGTAAAATGAGGTTAAATCTATGGGATAAGGTCTCAAAAAATCTCAAAAACTTACCTTTTATTTATTAATATGTTATTATTTTAACTAAAAATTTATTATATTTGAAAATATTTCAATTTGGTTCTTTCTTCCATTGATAATGACTTTTATATTATTTTAAGTAAAAAATAAGTACAAAATGTCACACCCATTATTTTAATATCTCTAATATGTTTAAATAGTGGTAAAAAATGAATGGTTCTAAATAATATTTTTGAATATGAATAAATTATTATTATTATATTAATTTATTTTTAATTTTTAGTAATGGTATAATTACCTTGAATGCTTGTGTAGTGTTGACCGAACACTTGTGGAAGTAGTTGAAAAATCAAGTCATTTTTTTGGATAATTTATGGTGTCTGTGAATTTAATGGATGCGTATAAATTATTTGTTATGATGAAAATTTTTATATTCGAATTAAGTTCATATCTTCATTTCATGAAGGTAAAAATATTTTAATTATCAATAAAACGACTTTATATGAAATTTTACATTTAAAAATTATTTTTAAATAATTAAAAATCATAAAAAACTATAAAAAACTTCTTATAAACCTTTGAAAGACACATATGAGTTTTATTTTATCTGGATAATATTACTAAATACATATCCACACATACAATTACACATTTCCAAGCCTCTTTTTAGGCTATAAACCTCTCCTACAATGGCTTTGAGTTCAATCGAATGTGGGATACCCAAAGAAGAGGTAATTGTATTTGTCGATCTATTTCAAGTTTCTTTGTCATTAGACATCCTTAAAATCATATATAACCATCATAAAATAATAAAATAAATATAACTAATATACTCAATTGTTGTTTTATAATGGTACGAGCAGTTTCTATCTCCTTTCCATTATTTGTGGAATGAAAATCTCACTCATGCAGACGTGAAAAATACCACCCCATGAATCAATGTGTTTCATTTTTTATCACCACCTCACACCATAGGTAGAAATGATCAAATTAAATGATATGAATATTTTATAATTTAATTATGATTTTTAAAGGTAAAATATTATCTACCTTTTTACCCACCCATAAAATGTAAAATGATAATATTGCACATTCATACATGGGACTACCACCTCCATGAAGTGATGTGACATGTTTCTCATTTTTTCATAACATGAATTATAATAAGGATATATTGAAGGAATATATATTATATTTATGATATTATTATGATTTTGAAAGATATATTTTTGTTTATATTTCTTTCTTTCCATTCGTAAAAAAAAATAAAAACATCACTCATGCATATATAGGGACCACCACCTCCATGAAGTGATGTAATTTATTTTTCATAAATACTTTATATGAATGGTTATAAAAGTCTTAATAATGTATAAATATGATATATTTAACATGATTAAGATTATAGGGATAATGAATCCATGACAAAGGTTCATGTTCTGGATCCATTAAATCAAAACATACGTGGAAAACAGAAGAGTTAATAACTCGAATGATACTTTTAATAAATAATTATCCATAAATGGGTAATTGGAAATTAATAAAGAATTATATATGATAAGATATGTATTAATATGTTCATTTTATATATTATTATAAATATAATTTTTTTATACATGAGGTTAAGTGTGTTTATGATGAATGTCTAGACCCGTGGTAAATGTTTATTTTATAATCTCATTTTTATTAGGATTATTTGTGTTTAAATTTCTATTGTGGAAAATTTATGGTTATTTATCTATTAATACAATATATTTTCAACTCCTCTCTTTATTTATGGGGTTTAAAAGTATTAATACCATTTCCCATGATTTGGTACTCAAAATGTATGAAAACTATTTTTAATAAAATCTAATAATATTTTTATTCTTTTAGTCAAGAATATTTTTCCTTCATGTCCAAGTTCATAAAATTATTTTATAAACGTTTTTACCTATACTTAAATGATTTTAAAGACAATTTTCATTATATTTTTATTTATTAACCAATTATTAAGGGTAATTCTTTCAATGGTTTTTCGTACGACTTACTTTTTAATTTTTACGAAAGTATGGAAGGAATGTTCTATTTTAACGTATAAGATGGGAATAGAATTTCCCAATATAATATACTTACTTAATATTTATTCTTAATTTAAATTTTAAAAGGGTTTTTAAGTAAAATATTATTCCCATTTTTCTAGGAATTTTAGTTTTTTAAAAGATTCTAAAATAAAAGGGATGTTTTCTATTGATTTTAAAAGAGTATATTATATACTTTTATAAAAGAGATTTTTCATTTATATCAACTCCTTTTAAGGATTTTTATGTTTTGCTGGGGATATTATCTTATGTTACCATCTAATTTTTTATAGATATATTATGATAAATATTTTTTAAAGATGATTTGAGGAAACCCATTTATCTCCCCACATTAATTATGCTATAATGAAATGATGAATGTTTTTATAATCTTGTGGCACATTTATATATTGTTTTCATTATGTTATAGGTGGGCCCAAAATTATATAAACCCCTAATGAATTGGGTAAGTGTTTGTGTCTAATGAGATATTGTCAACCCGAATAAGGGTTAAAACTTTTCTAGTAAAGGACTATATCAATTATCATAGTCTTAATAGTGAACATTGACTAATGAAATGATTTTCTATGCTTATGTATATGATAAAAGATTCATTGTTATTATTATGATATAATCTCATGGTTTATGATTAATTATTGATACTTCCACACTATTATGACTTATGTCTATTATTATAAAAAAGAGTTATTCATTAAATCACAATTTATGGTCTATGACATGTTGGGTATGATTTCATAAGTTATGATCATTTTCTCATACCCTTGTGCTTACCTTATGCTAAATTATGATCATTTACTAATATCAATTTTTTTTAACCTTACTAAGCATCTGATATCACCCATTCTTATGTTTCCTTTTACCTAGGTTATGAAGAAAGTTTTTAAGTAGGTTATGTCTAGAGAGGGTACTCTATGAGGGGATATTTATTTGATATATTGAATAACATTCATTAAATTAGTTGATTATGTATATAGACATCAATGAAATTAAACCATTAATGTTTTGGGGAGTGTATTGTTATAAGATACATTGAATATTATTCTATAATGATGTAGCATTTTTGTATAAAATTCTACAGAATCCTTGGGATTTGTGTTGTTGGTATATCATCCACCTAATGTAGTGGTCTTGGTGGTGCATTGTACACTTGGGGTTTGGTTCGGGTGGAAGATCATCCACCTAGATATTGATGTTTATGGTTCATCATCCACCTAAATAGAGATAGTTGTTGTATATTTTCACCATTAGAAGTTGATTTTGGTGGTGTATCTTCCCCCCATGGTGTGTTGTATTGGTGGTGTATCATCTAGAATAATTATTTAATGGTTGTATATCATCAACATAAGGATGTGTTAGGTTTGGCTGGAGTGGAAAAAATTTTCTAGTTAAGTGTGGGAACTTTTAAAATGAGTGAATTCATAAGTCTAGTTCCATAACCAGATAAAGATAACATAACAAAACAACTAATGTCCATAAGTCAAAAGGCAAAGAAATTGTAAGAAATGTAATTGGAAACAAACACTACAACAAAACAGACCTTTAACAGCACTGGCCTTTATCAGTTCCACATATAAGGACCAATGAAGGTCACATTTATCAGTACTAAAAATAGCACAGATAAAGGGTACCTTTTATCAGTGTTAAAAAACCACTGATAAAAGGAACCCTTTATAAGCATTTTTAGCGCTGATAAAGGGTAACCTTTTTCAATCCTTTATTTCTAGCATTGATAAATGGTATACTTTATGTTTTATTTTTTAGTACTGAAAAAAGTACCGAATAAAATGAAATAAATAAAGAAATATAAATTTAAAAAATATTTACAATTTTATGAGTTAAATAATTATAGATAAAAATGAATAAATTAAATATACATATATATAAATTATAAAAATTAAAATAGTACATATTAAATAAGTATATATGAAAAATGAATAAAACGAAACAAACTAATAAAAATTTAAAAATGATAATTAAGAAAAATATTAAACATTCCATTAGTTAAATAATTATTGATAAAATAAATAAATTTAAAATCGATATATATATATTATAAATATTAATAAATAGTATATATTAAATATTTATATATAATATGAATAAACAATAATAATCAAATAAGAAATTTAAAAATGAATAAATTGTAAAAATTAAATAAAAAATATAAAAAATGAATAAATTGAAAAGTTGTTTAAAAATTTATTTATCAAACAATTCTTATTAAAAATTAATAAGTATAATATATATATAGAGTAATTATAAATAGTAATAAATAATATATAATTAATATAAATATATAGAAAATGAATAAAATTTAATAATTAAAAACATATTAATGTCTTATTCACTTTTAATATTATTTTATTTTTCAATTTAATATATATAAAATGTGTGTTAAATTTATTTCACATACATATACATAATTAATAAATTTTTATATTCAACGAACACACAAAAATATTTATGTAATTAATGAAATACTATATAAAAACACATACACCTAATATTTATGTAATTTATTCAATTTTATTTTATATTTTAGAATTTAATTATAACATTATACATTTAATATATTTTTTAATCAGTCAATTTTATTTATTTAATTTTAATTTTATTATAGTTAGGTATTATTTATTCATTATTTTATTTTTTAATTTAATCATTTTCTATTATTAATTATATATATTTATTTACTATGTTTCGATATTTTCAATATGTATTTATATTTACTTCAATATATATATATATATATCCATATTTGTTTAATAATTTATTTTTATTTTATAAATAATATCCATTTTTTCAATATTTTTAAAGTGTAGTCATTTTTAATAATTCAGTTTCACTCATTTTTAGAATGCATGTGTTCAAGACTATATATTCATTAATAATGTTAAAAATATATCTATAAGTAAATATTTATAAATAAATATATTTATTAATGTATATTTACTATATTTAGAAACTTATCTATTTATAATTATTACAAATAAATAAATATTATTTTTAAAAAAAGTTTTTATATAATTATAAATAAATAATAATATATAATTATAATAAATTTATTTAAATAATAAATATACTAAATATATAATAATATTTATATTTTTATTTTTAATATATATGTATATATATATAAGTTGAGGTCGAAGCCTCAGTTTATTCAGGGAAAGGGGATATATTACAAAGAAAAAGAGACAACTGAATGAAGGGATCTACTCTGTGAGACTTGGACTCCATACCTCACCGAGACCAATAGGGGTACATACCACTAAGCCGTACCTTGAGGGATATACATATATATACATATATATATATATATATTAAAGTATTAGTCATATATTTATAAATAAATA
The DNA here is from genome assembly GCA_963277665.1 of Viscum album. Lineage (NCBI taxonomy): Eukaryota > Viridiplantae > Streptophyta > Magnoliopsida > Santalales > Viscaceae > Viscum > Viscum album. The sequence continues at coordinate 501,521,295 of OY728140.1, forward strand.
ATCATATATTTTAATAATGAATATATATATATTAAATAAATATATAATAATATAAATATATATAATGATATAAATATATTTATAATTTTAAATAAATAATTATACATATAATTATAAATCTATATTTACTATATTTATAAAATTATATATTTATAATTATAAGTAAAGAGTATAATTTAAAATAAAAGTACTAATGAAATTATAAGTAAATAATTATATATTTAAATAATTGTTAAATTATAATACAAAAATATAAAATTATATAAATATTTATAGAAAATATTTATTTATAATTAAAATTTTAAATCTTTTATCCATGCTAAATTTTTAGCTCTGATAAAGGATCATTTTATCAGAGGTTTTTTAGCAGTGATAAAGATCAAGCTTTATCAAGGACAAAAAAGCACTGATAAAAGGAATCTTACGAGTGCTGAAAATTTAGCACTGATAAAGATATATATTTTATCATTTTTTATCATATATAAAGTTAGATCTTTATCAATACTAAAAATCCCTGATAAAAATGCCTTTTATCAACACTTATCAATTTAGCATAGATAAAAGGGCTCTTTATTAGTATTTTTTTCAAAGTGCAGATAAACGTATCATTGATGAATTTAAAAGAATCCTAATAGCGACTCATTTATCCATAATTATCAATCTCTCACAGAACTCTTGTTCTGTCAGTGCTACTCCTCTATGTTCTCTTGGTTGAATCAAGGCTAGAATCTAAGGTATGTTATTTCCCCCTTTTCCTCTCCTCTAGTTTGATTTTTTGGGTTCCAAAGTTTGTATTTTTGCACTCTTCTTAACCATGAAGAACCTTGCATCTCAACTCTCTCTCTCTATCTCTCACTTACCTATACCTAAAAAATTCCCCCTTACTCTCTAACTTCATACGAGACCACTACAAACTATATCCCTATCCGATGTTGCAACTAATTATGATTTTCTTGATGTTTCTGTTATTTTTTTCTTACTATCTTTTAGATAGTGTGGATTTTCAATTTTGGAATCCTATTTCCAAAGTATGGAATCTACATGAAGAAGAAATTTTTTTTAAGGCAATAATTAGAATCATGAATATATGTGTATCTATTGAGAAAATCATTTTCTTAAAATTGCATTTAATGATTGGTTCAGATTTTCACTTAATTAATATTTGATGATTTGCATTGCATAAGTGATATAATAGAATGAATAAATGATGTTTGTTCCTTTTTCATAAAATGATATAATCTTATGGTGGTTCTTTTGTATTTTCTTTCATTTTATTATTTCTTTTGTTCATACCTAATTTGAATATAAATCTGAATATAATTTCACAAGCATAATATAACATTGAATAATGAGATGATGATATACTACATAAAATAATTTTTAAAGGTTTTATCTTAACATTTTTTAAAATATTATAAAATTTAGTACTGCTTAGCATTATTATACTATATTTATTGTTTTGGTAGTTTTTACCTTAAATTAATTCACAAATTCAAGCTGGTTAAATAGGAAAGTTTTTGTTGGGATTACATTGTGGTTGATGGTATGTTGTGATGGAATGTGAATTATATTTTTTATGGAGGTCCTAAAACTTTTTCAATATTAGTTACAATGATGTGTTGTTTGATATTGTTCTTTGATTATGGTTATAGATTACAAATTAGTAATCATTGTCAATTCTACAAAAGACCATGAGTTTCAAAAATATATCTATGTAACTAAGGATTCTTGTTTGGTAAGATAGATATACAATACAATACATTTCATTCATAAAAGTCCACATTTTCATGCATCTAGAATGAAAATTGTTACTGTCTTGAAAAGAGATAAAATACTTCAATAATTTAGTGCAACATGCCTTTATTGAATTTTTTAACCTGCCCTCAGATGCTTGATTTCCTTCTATCTCTTGATAATGGATTGGACTCCCTCTTTCAAACTGGCCTTCCTCCCATCATTTTGGTTCCAAAGTTCCTTGATGACATATCACATTATCGGCTTGTATTCATTAATCTCTATCAAATCCACTACCACAACATTGGATATGATATTTCCCTAACCATTCTTCAACCCTTTCATCCTTTCATCATCCTCATTTACTACTCCCTGAGAACACAAAAAAATGAAACATAAAAAATTAATCAAAACACAATGAATGAATTATAATGGTTTCTTGATATTCATTTTTTATGTGACACACTCGGTTACTTTTCATAATTTTTTAAGAAATTGTTCATTGCAATTGGCACATATGGAGTAAAATAAAGCTGAATTTATTTTCAGCAGGTTTATTTTGCTCAAAATATTTCAATTGTAGTGAATAGGGTTTCTAGAAAGGCTAATAGAAGATATAATTTAGGCTCTATTTGGGGATAAAAAATAGTAATTTAGAAAAATTAATGTATTAGGGAATGACTAATTTTTTAGATTAGAAGAATTCGAATTTATTTCAATTTCTATTTTAATGTTCATTCCTTAATTTTTGAAATATATAATATTATAATCCATAATTCAAATTTCATTTAGGTTATTTTTGAATATGATTGGGTTTATAGTATACATGGGATAAACATGTTTTTAAAAATTAATAAGTGCCAGGTTTTATGTAAGGGTTACAAATGGTATGTTAGAATGTGAGTTACTATAAACATATTAGTGATTCATATAGGGATATTTTTGGATGCTAGGGGTCTGAGGATGAATCACATGGTACCTATGTTGTGGTTATTTCCATAGGGAGATAAATAATTTTTTCTTCTCCTATGATTCAAATTTTAACCTATTATTAGTGCAATTATTGGAATATCTAGGAACAGCCATGGTAGAAACTTATTATATGATTAGTATAATTCCTTAGTATGAAATGAAGTCCTTATATTTAATTATCAGGGTATCCTGGTTAGTAGAAAATGACTTGACTTACATGTTTATTTTGAGTGTTACTACTTTGAACATATTCAAAAATATAGATGTTGTATATTTTAGGGTCCCTATTAGTATTTACTTGTTTATTTTTATACTCACACCCAACACAAGAAACAAATTGGATATAAAGATCTTATATTTTCGATAGAGGCGAGGGAAAAGAACTAGTTACATTGATAAGAGTTAGTTCATCTTAGTGAGAATAAGTTATTAGTCACATGATAGTCTCATTGATATTTTAGTATTTTGAGATGAGATTTAAAATTTTTAATTAAATGTGGTAATTTAAAAAAATTTAAGGAGACAACTTTCATCCTCACCAGCTTCATCTCCCGAATTGTTATTATTTCATTTTTCTTCTTGAGACACATCCCCCATCTCTTCTATGTTTCTTGAACAAGTATTCATAGTAGTCATCCAAAATGATCACTATTACCCACTATGAGATAATGTTTTTTAGAGTAGTTCAAAAAACATAAGTGGATGTCTATAAGAGATGAGGGATGAGTATCAAGCAAAAAAATTCAATGATAATTATTTAGGAGATGAAGCAAATGAGAATGAAAGTTGTATATAAATTTCACCTTTGGATGAATTCATATGATAACACCTACTAAAGTGGGGTAATTATTTTCTTAAATTCAATTACTCATTTCCTTAAAAATGGAAGTACACTAATCATTTGAAAAAAGTGTATGAATATATGATTTAAAGAGTTTATCAAGTTTTCCATATTGTATGCATGCAACCCTTCTCAAATCCTTTCTCCTGGTTTACATTGTTGTTATTCAAGAAAAATTAAATGTTTGACTGTTCATGTAGACATTTTCTTCTGTACATGTTGCTATTACCAATCCTGTGGAAGAAAAAACTCTTGATTATGAAACTAAAGAATTAATAGGGGATCAACAACATGTTAATGTAAAAAACAATAATGATGCAACATCACAATGTTGAATAAAATTATCAAGGCAAGAAGATTGGGTAAAACAATTTGAGGTTGGTTGGAATCAACATGGCCAACCTATTAACCAAAAAATTTCAATGTTCATTAGTTATCTTGGGGTCATAATGTGGATGAATGTGTCGATTGATAGGGATTAATAATGCCACATCTAACCTATAAAGAAGGAAATACTTTGTAAATATATAATAGTTATGTTATGATATACTTCCTATATTTTACCAAAAAATTATATAATGAAACATTGATTTAATTTTCATTATTTCTTATAAATTTTGTTTATTTTAGTATATTTTCATAATAAATATACCTTAATGTTTTCTAGAAAATCCTATAGAGGCTTTTGGACTCTTCTTATGATGTTACATCTTAGGGATGTTGAGGGGAAAGTTAATTCCCACCCATTAGTTGGTCATGAAATCATTATAAAGCTAGAAACATAGAAAAATTTCATCAATCATCATAATAAGAAACCATTTTAGGTTCATTAGAGTCTCTAATATATTATTTGACATTATGTATTTAATTCAACTTGATTCAAAACTGTAATTTATAAAACAACAAAAGAATGCTAAAAATAAATCACATTATTCAAAACTAATGTACCCCTATCATAAAACAATGAATATGTATTCTTCATTAGAGAATAAATTTTTATCTATTAAAAATCAACAATAAATAGTTAATTATGTGATATAAGACAAAATATTTTTCTTTTGTTAAATGAATATTGATGGATAAAAATCCGATGCTACTTCCATCCCATTTCATGTGCTATGGAAGGATTTTTGTGTAAATAATGAGGGTAAACTAGTTGATGAAAACACAAAAAAATAGCGTCGAAAACATGTGTAAGTATGAAGTAGTTGTTATTAATTATAATTTATAATAGTGTTATATAAAAATTTCTTCTTGTGTTTATATTTTTTTATATGGTTTAGACACAAGAAAAAACAACAACCACAATTGAAGAAAATACACTTTTAGTACCTTTCAAGTTGTCATGATAATATGATCTCTTTAGAGGATTAGTTTTTAGAGTATCTCCTTAAATATATTTCGAGAAGATAAAACCACATAAAGAAAAATATAATATGGTGAGATTATTTCAGAAACAAATAGGCTCACTAGAAGATATAATTATTTTGTTTAGTTTAGGAGACCTATGTATGAGAAAGCATCAAAGAGAACCGGTGGTGGAATATAGATCTTCAAATAAACCAAAAAATACCACTATATTTAAGGCTAGTCATTCCCCCAAACTGCACACCTTACCTGGGGTAATTAATTTTTTCATTACTCATTCCCCTAAAGGCGTTTCAAAAAATATCTTATAACTATATATTACTAAAATTATATAGGGTATATTTGTATGTGATTTGTATCCATCAATACCCACACAACTCCTTTTTATGACGGATATAGTGTATAATATTTTGGGAGAAAAGAGAAGAAATAATGACCTGCCAAAAGGTCACATGAGAGTGGGGATTGAGGTAGCTCATGATTAGACTGTTGAGTTTCCTATTCCACTTGATAGTCTATATATTACAATGGTCAATGATGCAACTGGATCATTAATAGCATGTATATATAATTTTATATTGATATATGAGTTATGTCTTTAAAAAAATCATAGGAGAAACTGGTAATGATTAATGAAAAAAGTTTTTAATTGAGGTATTACATTTCATATGGATAAAGTGATAGGGAAATGGAAGGTCAGATTAAGAAAATCTATTGAATCAACCAATAAATCAAAATGAAATTCTGAGAGAATGTTCTCCCCACCAGTTCCAGAGCAACATTTATTATCATTACAAATTTATGAAAATACCACATTTAGATATAAACATATTTCATACATTCCATAAAAAAATATATCGAGCTTCAATGATAGAAATAATTGGTCTCAAGACTATAAATTAGATTCTCCAGAATTAATAGTTGAGCACCTTGGTTATGAATACATACATAAAGTAATTTTTCATATTGATTCTATCTAAATAATGAGATAATATATTTAGTAAAGTTAAAAACTATTCCTATTTTTTCAGGTGTTTATATTACTACTATATAAAGGGAAAATCATGGGAAGCATGATTTGTATTCATTAACCACAATATAGTTTATATGTCAAAAATACTTTGGATAATATATAAAGTGAGAAGAAAATAGATGAGAAACTTGAAGTGTTTGAGAAAAAACCATCAAATGATAGACTCTTTTTGATGCCTAAAATGATTAAGTTAAATTATAATATTATAAAATATATTTTTTAATTTTTTCATTACTTATTTGTTTTTAGGCATTACTGGATGCTGATCAGAGTAAATCTAAATACCCCAAATATATTTTTTGGATCCAATTCATGGATATCCATCCAACTAACCACACATGATGTGTATTGTAATTTTTTAATGCACATTAATCACTATTTTATAGATAAACATCAAATCATATGTTTCAGTCTCGATTTTGATAAGATTTTTTATAGTAGGGAATTCACTAAATATATGATAAATCATAAAATGAATTTGGTGTATGAAGAGATAAAGATAGTGGATTACTACAAATGAAAAAAATTAGGGTATATATAGAAATATTTAACTATCAATAAATTTCAATGTAATTTACTTATCTTGTTCAATGTTTATACAGTTTCTGAAGAAAGATATTGAAATAGATTATGGATACTATGTTTTCAAATTGATGAGAGAGATTATAATGCATGAAAAGACCACCATCCCTCAATAAATAATTTCATAATGTAATTAGAATTTCATTAAATATACTTCATAATCATTTTTTCTATATTTTATCACTATTATCATGATTTCTAACAACCATTATACTCAGAATAAGAAATATATTTGTTTAGATATGAGTGGGAAATTTACATGATGTTAAAATACATGCTAAAAAAAATTTAGGTGCTTTTGTGATCTAGTACGAGTTATGACATTAGAAATATATTTTCGGTGTGAAACATTAATTTCATAATGCTTATATATTATTTTTGATTTGTTTATAAAAGATAAATATTATAGAGGAAATCAATTTGTTTAGAAGTTACGACCTCTAAAAAAATTGTTGGGAAATGGTAGAGGCAGAGGTTGAGTTTGAGTCGGAGACTGATGTAGAGGAGGAGGCAGAGGTGAAGACCAAGGCAGAGACCAAATATGAAACCGATGTGGAGGAGGAGTAGAATAGATGGATTAGAAACAATAAAATCTCTGGGTAGTGGATTATAATGAGGATCATACTAATATTGTGTTTGATACAATTTTTGAAAAGTGCATACAAAACTTTTCACTTAAGATAAGATCCTTTGTTAAAGTATTTTATGTGGATTATGGAAAAAATGTTATCCACCACTTTTTCAAGTGATTTTATATAATAATTTATATAGAGTAATTTTATTAGAAAAAAATAAAACACTACTCATTTTTTCAAACTGATTATCATTGTCTAAATTTATATTATAACATTCCAAGTAAATTTAAATATCACTAAAGTTTGAAAGAAACCCCTCATCAAGAACAAACTGAACAACCAAAAAAAAACATATGCATTTTCTTTCCCATGACTTCTCTACACTACAGATAAATGGTCTTAGTAGTGTAGCCAATAATCACTTGAGAGTTATAAAACAACAATAAAATCATTATAAAGGTATATAATCCAACTTAAATGTTTGAATAAATATGTATGTAATCAATCTTTAAAGCCATCATGTGTATGAGAAAAATAATGGAGGATGACCATCATTAATTAGGAGATCATGGTCATTGAGGATGGTTGGTGTCAAATGAAACATAACATTATATGAAATGAAACTGCCATATGAAAAAAGTTAAAAATAAAAAACTTGTTTCAAATGAAATCATAAAGAATCGAAAATCCAAACAAACACCCCTTTAAAAAGAAGCTATTATCTTGATCCAAAACCTCTAAAAAAATAAAGAAATACAAAATTTCATCAACTAGATAATGAATTTTATGAAAATAATAATATAGTGGTTTCACTTTGGTGGATGGATGAATTATTTTGGTTGTTCAATAATTAATTATATGTATGATATAATATAGAAAATTGTTGTGAAATCCATACGAGTAACATTCATTATGTCAAATGATCTATATTCACAATATAATTAATAAAAAACTCATCATTATTCTCATTAAAAAATACATGAGAATATGGATATTCTCATTTTGATGACCAAATAATTATGATGTAATTTTAGTGTTTATCATCACCATGAAAACACATTAAGATTATTTTAAAATTGACATTAAAAAAAAGAGAAATGGAATTCTCAAAACTGAGAAAATTCATTTATATTACTTTGATACTTTAGGAAAATGATCTATATGTCATTTTTGACGCGTAGTAATCATTATCAGGGAAATCCAATACATGATGTTCCTGTTATGACTCAAAGTATACATTTTTAGTTTAAAATTGACATTTTGATACAAAAAATTTCCACCCACTGAAAACCAACAAAATTCTCTCTTATATTCTTCATAATTTAGGATAATGATTAATAATTCATTTATGATGTGTAGGAATTAGTCTCACATAAAATCCACACATAATGTAACTTATATGACTCAAAGTGCAAGTTTCCAGTTTGTAGTGACATTTTAGTAAGTGGAATACTCAAAACCATGGACACACTTTTATATTGTATTAATACTTTATTATAATGATACATAAGTCATTTAGGATATATGGGAATTATCATCACCTAAATATGATGAATAATGTGACCAGTATAACTCCAAGTGCATCCTTTTATTCCAATTTGACATTAATTTTAGTAAAAAGATAATTTACATACTAAAAACCGAATAAACACATTCATAATATTTTTTCACTTAATGAAAATGATTCATAATTCATTTTATTTGTGTAGGAATCAACTGTACCTCAATCCGATACATGATGTCTCAATATGACTCAAAGTGTCTGTTATCAATTTAAAATTGATATATTAATACAAAAAGTTCCACTCACTAAAAACCAATAAAATGTTCTCAGATTGTATTGAAAATTTTAAAAAAAATATTCATAATTCATTTTTGATGTGTAGGAAATAGTCCCACATAAAACTAACATATGATGTGACCTGTAAAGCTCAAAGTGTATATTTCCAATATCAAATTAATTTTTTGTAAAAAAAGTGGCATACTAAAAACCAATAAAACACATTGGGATTTCTTTGTACCTTTTTAAAATAATAAATATATAATTTGAGAAATGTATTAATAAAATAAACCTCAATCTGATACATGCTATGATCGATATAACTCAAAGTACATATTTTCATTTAAAATTGACATAAATTTTAGTAAAAAGGAAAACTGACCTTCTCCATACTAATAATACACATTTTAATTGTTTTTAAACTTTAGGAAAATAATCCATAATTACTTTTTGACAAGTAGTAATCAGCCACACCTCAATATGATACATGAATCTCCTTGTATGACTCAAAGTGTCTGTTATCAATTTAAAAATGACATTTTAGTTGAAAAAGTGTCAGTCATGTGAAATTAAGAAAAAGGGAATATAAATTCTTAATAATTTAGGTAATTGATTCACAAATAATTTTTTATGTTTAGGATTTTTTTCTCATATAAAACCGGTATAGGATTTGATCAGTATGAGTCAATGTGCGTGTTTCTATTTTAAAATGACATTTTAGTAAAAAAGAAATGTTCCATACTAAATTCTGATAAAACACATTAGGATTGTTTTTATACTTCATAAAAATGATCCATATGTAATTTTAGATGTGTATGAATCATTCGTACCTCATCCTGACACATGTTATGACAGGTATGACTCTAAGGGGGTCTTTTTATTTAAAAATGACATCAATTTTAGTAAAAAGGACAACTTGCCTTATCAAAACTAAGAAAAAGCATTTGTATTATTTTTATACCTTAGTAAAATGATCCATATGTAATTTTTGATATGTCGGAATCAACCTCACCTCAATATGATACCCGATGTTCTCACTATGACTCAAAGTGTCTGATATTAGTTTAAAAATGATATTTTAGTTCAAAAAGTGTCACTCACAAAAAACCAAGAAAACACACTCATATTTTCTTGATAATTTAATAAAATGATTAATAATTAATTTATGACTTGTATTAATTAGTCTCACATCAGAAATATATATTATATGATCGATTTGAGTCAAAGTACGTGTGTCTAGTTTAAAAATGAAATTTTTGTAAAAAATACTAGTGATGTACTAAAAAAATGAAACAATGCGTTTTAATTGCTTTGATACTTTAGGGAAATAATCCACAAGTCATTTGAGGCATTTATTAATCATCCACACCTCAATCTGATGCATGGTGTTATTGGTATGACTCCAAGTGTGTCTTTTTATTTAAAATTGACATCAATTTTAGTAGAAATGAAAACTGGCCTACTAAAAACAAATAAAACACATTAGGATTATTCTTATACTTTATAATAATGATATATAATTCATTTTTTATGTGTAGGAATCAGTCTCACCTCAATCTGATACACTATGTACTCGATATGACTCAAAGTGTCTGTTATCTGTTTAAAATCAATATTTTAGTCCAAAAGGTGTCAATCAATAAATAATGAGCAGACATGCTCATATTTTCTTAATAAATTATAAAAATGATTAATTATTCATTTGTGATTTTTATTAATCAATATCACATTAAACGAATACATTATGTGATCAATATTTGTCAAAGTGCATGTTTCCAATTTATAATTACATTTTAGCAAAAAATACATGTGACATACTCAAATCTAGAAAACATATTCTGATTGTTTTGATACATAATTAAGATAATACATAAGTAATTTTAGATGTGTTATAATCCTCCACATGTCAATACAATGCACAATGTGACCGATATTACTCCAAGTGTGTCTTTTTATTTAAAAATGACATCAATTTTAGTAAAAAGGATGACTGACCTACTCAAACCCAAGAAAATGCATTCAGATTATTTTGATACTTTAGGAAGACCATCCATAATACATTTTTGACATGTAGGAAATAGTATCAACCTAATTTGATACATGGTGTGGCCGATATGACTCAATGTGTCCATTACCGGATTAAAGTTGACATTTTAGTTCAAAAACTATCGCTCACTGAAAACTAAGAAAACACCCTCATATTTTCTGAATAATTTTGGACAATGATTCATAAGTAACTTTATATATGTAACAATTTTACTCATTCCAAACTGATACATGATGTGATCGGTATGATCCAAAGTGGTTGTTTCCAATTTAAAATGATATTCTAGTAAAAAAGACATGTGACACACACAAAACCATGAAAATAGATTTATATTATTTCTATATGTTAGGAAAAAAGATACATATTTCATTTGAGACATGTAGAAATCAAATCCACCTCAATCCTATGCATGGTGTGAATGGTAAGACTCAAAGTGTATCTTTTTATTTAAAATTGACATCAATTTTAGTAAATAGGAAACCTGACCTACTCAAAACTAAGCAAACACATTTGGATAATTTTGATAATTTCTAAAAATTATCCATATGTTATTTTTGACATATAGAAATTAAACTCATCTCAATTAGATACATGATGTGGCCATTATGACTCAATGTTTCTGTTATCAGTTTACAATCAACATTTTAGTTCAAAAAGGGTCACTAAATGGAAACAATGAGAACACTCTTGGATTTTCTTAATAATATATGATAATGATTCATAATTCATTTTTGACTTCTAGGAATTCGTTTCACATCAAACTGATACACGATGTGATTATTTTGAGTCAAAGTGTGTGTTTCTTATTTAAAACGACATTTTAGTAAAAATGATATATGATTTACTCAAAACTGAGAAAGCACATTGGTATTGTTTTGATACTTAAGTAAAACCATTGAAAATTCATTTTATATGTTTAAGAATCATCCACACCTCAATCCGACACACGGTGTGGCCAGTATGACTCAAAGTGGGTATTTTCATTTAAAATTGACATCAACTTTAGTATAAAGGACAAATAACATACTCAAATTGGGAAAATGAGTTTATATTGTTTTGATACATTAGGAAAATTATCAATAATTCATTTTTGATGTATAGGAATAAGCCACCACTCAATCCAATACATGATGTTCCCAGTATGACTCAATGAGTCAATTATCAGTTTAAAATATAAATTTTATTGAAAAAAGTTTCACTCATTGAAAATTGAGCAAACACGGTTATATTTTTATGATAATTTATTAAAATAATTCATAAGTCATTTTTAACATATAAAAATTGGTCTCATGCCAAACTGATGCATGATATGATTGATTTGAGTAAAATTTTGTGTTTCTAGTTTAAAATGAAATTTTAGTTATAAAGACAAGTGAAATGCTCAGAACTAAGAAAATAAATTTACATTATTTTGATACTTTATTACATAGATCCATATGACATTTGAGATGTGTAGAAATTAGATACACCTCAATTTAAACCATTGTTTTACTAGTATGAATCTAAGTGCATATTTTTATTTAAAATTGACATAAATTTTAGTAAGAAGGAAAACAGACCTTCTCAAAACCAATAAAAAGAATTCAAATTATTTTGATACTTTAGAAAAATGATTTATAAATCCTTTTGGATTTGTAGGAATCATCCTAACATCAATCTGATACATGATGTCCCCGGTATGACCCACATTGTACGTTATCAGTTAAAAATCAACATTTTAGTTCAAAAAGTATCACTCACTAAAAACTAATAAAATTGGTTAGACTTTCTTGATAATTTAGGGAAGTGATTCATAAGTCAAATGTGATGATTAGGAATTGGTCTCACTTCAAATTGACTCATTATGTGACTAGTATGAGTCAAAGTGTGTGTTTCCAGTATAAAATGACATTTTAGTAAAAAAGAAAAGTGGCATACTCAACACCGAGAAAACATGTTTTGCATTGTTTTGATAATTTATTAAACCAATCCATAATTTATTTGAGATGATTAATAATCAACTTCACCTAAATCTTACACATGGTGTGACTGATTTGACTCAATGTTTGTCTTTTTATTTAAAATTGACATCAATTTTATTAAAATAGACAATTGGCCTACTAAAAACCAATAAAATACATTCTTATTGTTTTGATAATTTAAGAAAATGATCTATAAGTCAGTTTTACTATATAGTAATTAACCTCACATCAATTGGATACATGATGTACCTAGTATGACTCAATGTGTCCATTATCAGTTTAAAATCGATATTTTAGTTCAAAAAGAATCACTCAAAGAAAACCCCACAAATGTGCTCATATTATCTTGATAATTTAGGAAAATTATTCATAATTAATTTGTGACATCCAAGAATTATTCTCACATAAAACCAGTACACAATGTGATCGATATGTTTCAAAGTGTGAGTTTCTATTTTAAATGAAATTTTAGTAAAAAAGACAAGTGGCATACTCAAAAATAAGAAAATTCATTCTAATTATCTTGATACATTATTAAAATGATCCATAAGTCATATGAGATTTGTTGGAGTTAGAATCACCTTAATATAATGCACAACGTGACCAGTATGACTCCATGTGTGCCTTTTTATTTAAAATTGACATCAATTTTAGTAGTAAGGACAACTGAACTACTCAAAACTAAGCAAACACATTCATATTTATTTGATACTTTAGTAAATTTATTAATAAGTCCTTTGTGGGGTGTATGAGTTTTTTACACCTTAATATGATACAATATGTGCCCGATATGACTCAATGTGTATTTTATTAGTTTAAAATGGTCATTTTAGTTCATAAAGTGTCACTTACTAAAAACTGAGCAAACACACTTATTGTAAATTTCATTTCATTTAAATTCTATATTGGTACTTGATTTTATTTATATCAGGTGGTGTTTCTAGTGCTACGGTGTGCTGTTATTTCACATTGCACTGGTGTTGTTGTGTTTTATTAAGATATATTGTAGTATGCGCCTTTATCATTTCTTTTAAAATATTTTATAAATATATCATTTATCATCTCTTTTACAAATTATTATAAAGGTACCATTTATCAACACATTTAAAAACACTAATAATGGTACCCTTTATCAGTTCTCCTATAAACACTGATAAAGGTACCCTTTATGGTTTCTAAATAAAAGCACTGATAAATGTTTCATTTTATCAGTGATTTTTTAGTGATGATAAAAAAACTATAGATTTCAATCTCTCTCTGGCAGTTATCACTTCTCTAGTACTGATAAAGGCCATTTTCAGTGCTGTTAAAGGCTAATTTTGTAGTAGTGAAAAATGATGACTATGAAATGCATATTTATGAAGATGTGAAATACTTGCATCAAAATCAATAATGATGTAATTTATATTGTTCATAAAATTCAATAGTATTATGTGAGGGTTATTTATATGGATTTTCATGGATACCTCATGTAGTTTCTAGATTCTCTATATTTTCACCACATGGGTGGGTTGTGATAGAGAATCTCAGTTAGTGATCAAACCTTTGTGAATGATTTCTTGAAATTTTAATCAGGTAGTGGAACTGGTTGCATTAGATAGTCCCTACTCTAAATAATTGAGTGGGGTTATTTTTTTTGTAATTATTAAATATTGAAATTATCTTATTCTTTTTTAATAAACGTTTTTCCCCTACAAAGTAGGACTAATTCTAAACTATGTAAATATATGTTTTATTTCTATTTTATTTTCGATTATTATCCTCTTATTAATGTTCTTATCCGTTGTATATGTGAGAACTAGGTTTTGCGGAATAGGTGTTAGAAAACTCATTTTTTATCTCATCATAAATGTGAGTTCATTCAAATTTCAAAAGTTATAAGACTTTGTTTCAAATTTTAATGCTTATAGAGGGGGATTCTAGGTCAAAGGTTCCAAATTTGACAAGTGGTATCAGAGTTTGATTGCATAGTTTAGTATGACTAAAACCTAGACAAGGTATTTTATAGCTTGGTTAATTTACATTATTCAACTCTTTTACTTGTAGAATAATTAGGTTAAGAAGTTATTGATCCCACTTATATGTTTGGAATATAGTAGGTGTTCATTGATTCAGAAAGGATAGAGATGGAAGAGGGAAGGTCAATATTGAGAGGCTTGAAAGGGAATATTTGGGATTTTGGAATGTGTTAATAGAGGGTTTTATACTATAGAAGGATATTGATCTTATATTGATTGGATCGAAGCTATAATGATCAAGAATTAAGGATTTCAAATGATTTAATAGAAAGAATAGAGGATTGTTTGAAAATCACTGGCATGGAACATGGCCTATAAAATTCATGATGTGAAGAAAAATTTAGAACTTATGAGTACTATTATTGATATCTATGAGAATCTGACTATAATGAACATAATGTTTAAATCATAGAGGCTATTATACATGAAAATATTAATATTAAACCCATTATATGATCATCTCAATGACTTCAACAAGATTTCGATTCATCTTGAATCGATAACAGTCATGTTTTTAGATCTAGTGTGGGTGTTTATATTACTTTCATCACTCTATAAATCATTTTATGTGATTGTTACCATGAAAATTAACAATAGAATTAACCATTAATGAGTGGTTAAATAAATTCTAGTTCTTATTTTTCATTTTGAGTTTTTAGGTAAGATGTTATATATTTCCATTGGAAACTCATTCATTGTATAAGGTAGGGTTGTGATTCCCTAGATGAAAATTCTCATGTATGATGCTAAAAAACATAATTTACAACATTATTCAATAAGAAGTCAGATTTACCAAACTAAAGATACATATATTTCAGTAATTAAAATATCACATCTCACAAAGAGTCATATAACCCAAATAAAAAATAGATTTAGTGTCTTTGAGGATCAACTATATAAGAAAATTATTTTATAAATAAAAGTGTGTGCACAATCGCTTGGTAAGGGAAAAATTATCAACATGTCTTCAAGATTTAGATTATAAGAATATAAGGAAACATGTATAGGGTAGAAATATATATTAAAAAAAATAATATGTTATAATAAGAGTTATACATAATCCATGTTAGTACGACACATAATATCAAATGAGAAATCATATAACAGGATATAAGAGTGAAGAATCATGATATAATGAACGTAATCCATGGATCATAATCATTAGCATAAAGATAATAGATTTCATGGAAATATAAAATAACAATACACTATGGCACAAATATATGAAAAATTAATTATTACAAGATGCATTAGGAACAAAAAACCAATATCCCATTAGAGGGATTAGTTTTCTTAAACCTACATCCCTTTAAGGACATAGTTTTCAAAAAACTACAAACCATTGGTGACTCAGGTTCCATAAACCTATGGTCTATTAGTGACTTAGGTTTCACAAACCCTTAGGTCTATTAGTGAATTAGGTTTATCAAACCTATATTCCATTAGTGACCAAGGTTTTTCAAGCCTATTGTCTATTAGTGACATAGGTTTCATAAACCTAAAATTCATTAGTCACATAGGTTTCATGAAAAAATGGTGTATTAGTGACTTAGGATGCACAAACCTAAATTCCATTAATGATACAAGTTTCAAAAACTTATGATCCATTAGTGACATAGGTTTCTCAACATTAACTCCATTAAACCATGGACATGATATAGGCTTCATGAATACATTCATTGAACATTTCATAAGACATCCAAAGAAGGAATGTGTATGTTATCATAAGAACATATCCCAAGTGTAACATTAGGAATGTCGAAGTATGTAAACATAAATACAAAACACTCTTTCATTTTTTTTAATAAATCACTTTAAAAAACAATATGAAATAACCCTTTTGAAAATTCTTGAAAATACTTTAAAAAATATTTTATTAAATGTTAAATATTTGTGGCTTGTAAAATATTTAAAAAATTATCCTTTCAAACAATATTTTTTTAGAAAAAAAATTATAAAAGAATTTTTTTTTCAAAAAAAATTCCTTCAGATGACATAAAAACACTAAAGTGTTTTTTAAAAACTGATGTATTTCAACTCTATTTTAAAAAAAATAATTTTTAAATAGTTTTTTTATAATTTTAAAAATTAGAACATTATTTTCCATTTTTTTGAAACTCATTAAGAGATAAAATAATTTTTAAAACCATTTTAAAATAGTGAAAGTATTATTTTTATATAATAATGATCATAATGGTGAAATAAATAATAAAATAGTTTTTACTAATCATTTTTTCCATATTTTTAAAAGAAATTGGTATGGGTACCATTAAAAAATAATTTTCAAAAATATGAAGTGAATTTTGTGAAGTAATTTACTTTCAAAAATAATCTTCAATAATAGAGCCTTAAATAAGACTATAAATAAGTTCTCTAAGAAATGTGGAGTGAAAAAATACAAACATGAATGGGAAATATTTTTTAATATTTAAAAAACACCTTTATTGAATCCCAAATCAGAAAGAGGGTGGTATACCTTACATTTGAAAGTAGTTAAATTGAAATAAGAATATTTTCATAAATAAAACATTTTTAGATTTCAAAATAAGAAATAATAACATTGGTGGGTGGAGTGAGTATGAATATAGAGGAAAAAGAAAACATTTAGATAAAATGTGAATTATTTTTAAAACCATCAAAAAATTTAGATAAATAAATCTATAAATTAAATTTACCATTAAATTTGTTTTAAATGAATTATTATATCATCATATAATAGAAGAAAATAATATTATAATACCATATTCAAAGAGTAATGATTATGACTTAAGGAAAGAGGTTAATTCATTAAAACCCCTTACCTTCTACTACCAACTTCCATGGAGAATATTTAATATATTATATCCTAAAAATAACCTTATTAATCACATAATTCATGAACTTATTAATATATATTACCCTATATTCACTGCAACTATAACAAGTTATTAAACATTTATTAGTTATTTATATTTTATTTTCATCATCGAATATTAGCAATTTTGACTACTCGATGAATTATTTAAAGTGTTTATGTTTATCCCACTTATTTATAATTTTTAGAATTTTATGTACTATAATATATTATTTATAATTATTTATAAACTCCTGAATTCTTCCCAATATTATTTTAGTTGTAACGTGAAAGGATGAAATCAGTGATGAGCATGTTTTGGTAATTTTTTATGGATAAAAGTGGTGTCTAAATTAATAAGTTCAATATTAAACATTACATAACATAATAAAAAACATTATTTACACAATAATATCTTATTTATTGCATAAATGTATTCTTAATACCATCCATATACAGTGGTTATTAAAAAATAACTACATCTCTCCATGGATGCGGTTGACTGCACGTTTACACATATAATATTTTCATTTTTTAGAATGTGAGAAATATATAAATGGATTACCTTATCAAGAATATTAATAATGAAATAAATATAATATTATTTTATAAAATGAAATTTTAAACCACTATTTTAAGGTGGTTATAGAAAAGGAAGCACATCACTTTGTGGAGGTGATAATCCGCATGTAACACAATCGAATAGAAGACATTTTACACATATGAAAGATGTTATTCAAGATCCTATTGTGAAGAAGGGATACAATTATCATGTTATTTTCAATGATTAGTCTATCTTTGATATATTTAAGATTTTCAATTATTCCATTATAGATAGTATGGTTCTTCTTTCGGGGGAAAGATTTTGAGATTTAATGATTTTGTTCAAAAGTTAACTTCTGTGTGGAATTTTTCTGATTGGAGATGTATATCCATGGGTATGGTATTATTCCATATAATTTTCCCATAAATGTATATTAAGTGTTTGTATTGGGTGATCATATCAATTTCTCTAAATCTAGGTATAATTTTCTTTCAAGAATGGGATTCTCAAGTTAACCCATTTTTATTGAAGAATACTAGGGCTCAGGTTTAGAAAACAATTTTTGGTCTTAACTGGATCCTATATCATCCTAATATCCTATTTAACATATAAAATACTATTTTAATTCCAATAAATATTTATAGAGCCATTGAGGAACCCAATTTCATGAATTTTTCTAGGGCCCTGGTGAAGGTTGACTTAAGTATGTGCTTAATTAATAATATTATTCTATCAACATTGGATGATGAAATACCTCTAAAAGTGGAATATGAAATACTTAATCAATTTTTCTTAGGTTATCAAACAATTGGTCATGTCAAATAAACATTTTTTGTGCCCAAACTTACCCATGAAATATGGTAAAAGCGGTAGCTTGTACAACAACATGGGTTATCGAATCCTATGGGACCGAAGAAGTATCCTATAGACACTGTGATTTGATGGATAGATTTGGATATAAAGTTTCCAAATTGGGTTTGAATTGATTTTATTATTAAAATATATTTTTTTAGACATATGTGAGTTCAATTTAAAAATAATTTGTGGATCCTTGGTTATCACATGGGGTGTATTTGATGAATTTATTTTTAAAATATTTCAATGTCTTAAATTCAATCATTTTCTTTCAAAAAAATATGAACTTCAAAAATCACTCCAAGAATTTTGAGTCTTCACTATCCTAAATATAGTCACATACACACTTAGAGTATCATATTACTAAAAACTCCACGTTAGATTATGTTTTTAGCACTCGAGATGTGTGTCCTTAAAATTATTGAGTTAAAGGGAGATGGTACATCACTGAATGAATATCTCAAAAATAGAGTTGATTAAAAATTATTAAGATAGGAAATAAAATCATATACATCCCATTTCTACTCCCATGAATAATCCCACTATATTTTTTTCCCTCCTTGATTCTATTCTATTAATGGAAGAGGGTAGTAGACTCATGAGGGTGGAATTGGAGAAGAAAAAGAAATAATAATCACTTAACCATTGTGTGAAGAGTTTCACAAAATATTATGGGAATAACCTCACTCCATAAGGAAAAGAAATCAATGTGATATAGAAAATGAAATAATAAATTAATAATAATAATAATAAATTTTATTTTTTAAATGATGGTGAATGAAAAACTTACATGGGAAAATTGATAATGAGATTACAAAATGAAAGCATGAAATTACAATTGAAAGGAAAAACATTGATAGAAAGGAAAAAAATGGATTATAATTACCATAAAAACAAACTCCTAATATATTAATATTTGGAGACTTAAGTCAACCCATAATCAATAAATTTCTTCTAAATTAATTTAGAGAGTCAAATATAGGGTGATAAAACCAAGGAAAATTTAACGTTTCAAAGTTGACCAGGAAAATCATCTAGATTCATCCCCCTTGTTGACATGTGAATTTTTAACTCTATATGGAGGAATGTGATGGGTTTATTGAAGGAAAATATCCCCATTCTAGTTTTGTCTAATAGTTTTACAAATTTAATAAAAATTGGTCCATCTGTTTGGATGTTACAATCAATCTAGTTGGATGAATTTATAGGAATTAAAATCTGGACCATCATTTAAATGTCATCTTGGGATCCCTTTATCTACCTAAAAACATCATTATTATCTCTAGAAACAGTTTAAGGAAATTTTCCCATAAATTTATCTTTATAAAGTTAAAATTTTAGCTTCATTGGGCTTGTATTGTCGGACACACTTTTATTTGATGGGCCTTAGGCCCATTATCCATTGTTAAAAAAATTATGCATTTATTCCTAAAAATATTAATCTTCCCTTGGGATTAATCCATCAATCCTAAAAGATAAAATTTTACAAATAAATTGATAAATAATATCCCAAAATATCAAATTCATGAAATTAATGAAATGATTTCCGAAAATAAATGATTGATTGGTCCCAAATTTTATCTTTAAAAATTAATTGAAATTGTGATGAGAAATGAAGTTCAATTTATAAAATGTGATAAAATTGATGTTTATGTACTTTGAAACACATGAATAATAAGATAAAATCATTTAATATTAGCCCTTTTCAGTGACTAATCACACCCCCATCTTGAGTTTATTTGGTCCTGAGCAATTTTTTTTTCATAAATATTAAATTAAATTCTATATTTCATAAACATATTAACATACATTTCTCACCAATAGACATAATTCCAAAAAATCATGTAACCACTCAAAATAATTTCACACAATATAGTCTCACAAGAATATCCCAAGCCCAATCCCATTCCTTTGTTCAAATTCATTACCACATTTCATCTAATTTCAATAAAGAATTATTATGTGTTGTGCATCACAAAATAAATATACCCCATATTATTTCTCAAGGGTGAAATGGAAGCACTATATGGGAATCACATTAAACCTTAAGATGAGTATCATATTTTTTTTTATTTTTTTGTTTTTGTTTTGTTTTGTTTTCGTTTTGTTTTTTAACCCTAATATATATATAAGGACCCAATCTATACAAGAAAACTATGGAGTCATGATACCAAAGTACCAGATGCCACACATGTTTCTAATTTTATGATCTACAATAGATATGTATGTCCAAACTCTAGGAAAGAAAACTATGGAGTTAAGATCCCAATGTTTCAGATGCTGCACATTTTTACAAATCATTTCTCTAAGCAGTAATTTTTTCCTTTTTTTAGAAACTCAAATTATACTAAAAGTGACCCCAACCCATATTCTATTATGAAAGGGACCCAAAAAATCAAACTTACACCCAAAATACAATGGATGTGCATTGTTTAATTTGGATTAAAAGTTTGAAAATTTAAATTCTTAAAATCACATCGGGCAACCGCACTTTCCAAAAACTATCCTCATGTATTTAAACATGCATTAAAATAATAATCAAGTGATTAAAATGATTTTACATTCAGTTTTCATGTTTCAAAATGTACATTAATGAATTCAAGGATAATGAATAGGTTTTTTATTTAATTTAATTTTTTATCATTAAATATATTTTTTTCAAACTCACATATTTTCATGCCCCTAACATAGAGTGAAACATCCCTCAGTTTTGAAAGATAATTGAAAATAGAGTTCAAAATTGGGAAGAAATAAAGGATATGTGATTTGAAATTAAATCATTGAATAAAACAACATGGTTTTACTTTGATTACCCATCAGAAATAAATTGAACAATTGGGATTCATGTCACATGTAGACTCCTCAGTGATGATTGATGGATGTTTTTTAACATTATAAAGTAAGGGTTTAATTTGGAAACTTTAAAGTGTTGTAGCTTCAAAATTTCATAAACAAGAAAAATTAGACCACATTGTAAACCCCAAGGGGTTCCCTTAACTAAAAAAACAAAAACACACAAAATAAAAAAAATACACAATCTGGGTTGCCTCCTGAGAAGATTTTAATTTAAAGTATTTATCTTGACAAGGACCCCAAACTTATCCAATACCAACTTACAAAATTTTAATTACCCCATATATCTCCACTTCAACTTGATTGAGATTGATCCCCCCTTGTGGATTTTAGTAAGGTTATAAAATTTATTCAAGAAAGATCATATAGGTCCAGTGAATGATCTAGTCCAATGAATATTGAAATTCTTCCATCCAATTTCATTCCTAATATTGCATGATACATCAAGGTTAACTTTATTTTCATTAGGTTCAAAAAAGTATGAAGTGATTAAAAAATCTCTTTCATTATCCCATGTGTTGGAAGTATTGATATAGGATGTATAGACCTTGAATTCGAGATTGGTTTGGATAAAACGTCTATACATGTGTATGAACATGGAATTGAACTTGGTTTCATTTTCAAAGTTTCTCAACAGAATCAGTTCTCTTTGATTAAAAGTTTCATCCCCCCAAATTTTGTAGATGAGTTTCAATAATGGGTATGGAATTGAAACTTGATATTTCTTCCAATGGTTCAGTGATCCGTGTTTCTAAAAATTTATCAATGGAGTTATATTAAGGAAACTCCTTACATGATGTCATATTTTCCTCTTTGGAATCCAAAAAATAAATTTCCTCCTGATTTAAATACCCTTCAAAAATTCCTTGATCCTCTTCATATACCCATAATAAAAATGTTTGTTCTTAATTAATTCTATGAGATGTTTTTCGGAAACTAGAAATATCACCAAAGATTATGGAAGAGATATTCAATGTAGAGATGGGTTCTTCACAAGTTTTAATTATTTTTAATTCCAACCTCAAAAATGAAGCCTCATAATTAATTATCTCCATTTGATCACACAATTCCTCAAGAAGTTTTTGTTGATTAGGATTTTTGGGAGTGTGGACATTGTGGACATCCCTAGGATTGATATCTTCAAACATCCTTGAAAGGGCGGTTAATTTATCCTTTAAAATTTTTTCATCCAATTGATTTTAAATCTCATCGGGTGTGGGGAATTCATTCAAGGGTTGATCAAAAAAATTAGAAAAAAATGTGACTCCCAATATTTATTATCTATTTTATTACATCTTGGGTTTACCTTGGGGTATTGTTGAATATATTCCATTATAGTAGGATAAAATGAGTATTTTATATTATTTCAACACACACAAATAGAAAGGGGAAAAGATAATAAAATTGGGATGTGAAAAGAGAAATGGGGAATAATATAATGAGGTTCTAAGGTGACTTTCTTGGTTCCCCAAAAATGGCGAAAAAATTTTGTTTCACCCAAATTTACCCAATAAATATTTTTAAATTGATTTCTTATTGCATTAAATGGGTTATCGAATCCTCAGGGACTGAAGAAGTAACCTATAAACACTATGATTTAATGGATGGATTTGTCTATGAAGATGAACACTTGGGTTTGAATTGGTTAGATTATTAAATGATATTTTTATATACATAAGTGTATTCAATTTAAAAATAATTATTTTATCCTTGGTTATCAGATGGGGTGGATTGGATGATTTTCATTTTAAATTATTTCAATGTTTTAAATTCAAGCATTTCCTTCAATGAAATAAGAACATACCAAATCACTAATAGAATTTTTAGTCTTTATTATCCTAAGGATAATAACCTATAAACTTGGAGGACCATATTGACGAGAACTCCATGGTAGAGGATTTTTTTATCACTCGGGTTGTGTATCCTTAAAATTGGTGAGTTCAAAGAAGAAGGTACATCTTTGAATGAAAATCTCAAAAATGGAATTGATTAAGAATTATTAAAATGGAAAATAACTTATAATAAATACCCTTCATAATATTATGGATCAACCCACTGGAGGGTTAAAACTCAATTGATTTTATACTATTAATAGATGTGAGTAGAAGACCCATGAGGGTGGAATTGGAGATCAAAAAAAATAATAATCACTCTAGTGTTGGGTGAGGAGTTTCACAAAAGATTATGTAAATATCCTCGCTTCATAAGATAAGAATATAAATGTGATATGGAAAATGAGATAATAAATTAATAATAAGAATAATAATAACTTTTATTAATTAAATAAAGATGAAATAAAAGCATACATGGTAAAAAATGATGATGTGATTACAAAATGAAAGCATGAAATTACAACTGAAAGAAAAAACATCGATATAAAGTAAAAACATGGATTCTAATTACCTTCAACAAAATATACTTATATAGGAATATTTTTATCCTTATTTTTACCCAACATCAATACATTTCTTCCCCATTAATTTAGAGAGTAAAAGGAGTGTGAGAAAATCAATAGAAATTTGATGTTTCAAAGTTGACTAGGAAAATAATCCAGATTCATCCCACTTGTTGACGATAAAATTTGTAACTGAAGATTGAAAAATCAAAAGGTTTAGTAGAAATAAAATATATTCTTAAATGTTTCATATAATATATTTCAAAATTAAAGTAAAATTAGACTATCAGTTTGGATGTTATTCTCGATCTAGTGGGATGACTTTTTGGGCGTTCAATCTATCCCACCTTTTAAATGTCAACTTGGGCCCCATTTATCTCTATATAAAAATAAGAAGTAACTATGTCCACAATTTAATGAAATTATCCCCATAATATTTTCTTTTTAGAGATAATATTTTAGCTTCATTAGTCTTGGATTGTGGTCCCCACTTTTTTTTATGTGCCTTAGGGCCATTATGCACTGTTCGGAAAATTTATGCATTCATGCCCAAATATCATCATCTTACCTTGGGATTCATACATCAATACTAAAGGATAAAATGTTACAAATAAAGTGATAAATAATATCCTCAAATACCATATTCAAAAAATTAAATAAATGGTTTCTAAAAATATATGATTGATTGGGACAAAATTTTCACTTTAAACATGAATTGCACTTATGATGAGAAATGATGTTCAATTTATAAAATGAACTAAAATTGATTTTATAGATTTTGAAACATATTAAAATTAATATATAATCAATTAATATGATACCCTTTTAGTGAATAATCACACATGAAAAAAATATGGTTTTATCCTGTTGATCTTTAAAATAGAATCATGATATATCTTATAGGAAGTGATTGAGGAGTTAGATAGTGAAGAATAATGTCGATAAAAGAAGAATTTCACCTGTTAAGAAACCTATGTATGAGGATATGGCTGATGATTTTAAGGGTCATACCTCTTCTATAATGATAATGATTGGTCCTGAGTTTAATATTGGAACTGACACTCTAAACCCTAAAATGAATACTAGTACTGAGGTAGGATCACATCAAGGTAGGTTGGTTCAACAAACAGGTTCAAGTCCTATCTTGGATGGGAATGTGCGGGTGGATAAATCTGCTACAGACCAGGGTGATGATGGTCTGCATCAAGAGATGTTAGTTATAGATAATGTCCATATCCATCATGGTTCATTAGTGGACATCTCTACATAGCCTCATTTGGGGAAGATATATAGGAAGTTGGTGGATACTAATCTTTCAGGCCTGCATGATAATGGTTTCAATCAAAAGGATGCTCAAAAATATATTTATTGTCATTAGGAGATCCATAAAATCTTTAATTCATTAAGTATATCTAAGAAGTGTGGAAATAAATCTAATAATGAAGTCGCAAATGGACGCACCCCTGAAGGCAATACAGAGTGGTGGTAAAGCCTATTTTAAGCACATAATCATTAATAGATAGGTATAGGTGGCTGACAGTGAGGCTTCCACTCCTAATCCTTCGAAGGGAAGGCCACATCATGAATACTTTATAATACCATGGATTGTGTCTACCAGATTTTATTCTAAGTTATAAACGAAAGCCAATGAATAAGTCCTTTAGATCTTAAATCAAGTTAAGTCCCAATATGAGTGAGAAATATCTAATGAATCTGAATATGGAAATCACACATCCTATTATGATATTTTACTCTATTTTATGATGGATGAGGAAAATTTCCTCTATTTGACCCCACCCATTTCCTTGTGTACTTTTTTGTTTCATTTTAATAAATGGTCAGAAGCTTTTCTTCTATCTATACTTGTTTGGTATCTTTATGATATAGAGGATTTTGGGACTTCCCTTAGAACAAGGGGATTCCAAAGGTGGGAGAGGAGTTAAGGGGAATTAAAAATGGTAGAGGATCAATATGAAATATAATTTTACAATGAAGTGGAAGGGGTGGTGGGGGACCCCTTTTTAAAATGAGGAGAGTGGAATTTATTTAATAAAATAAAAGGACAAGTCAATATGTAAAGGAAAAATGGATCCAATAATGAAAAATAATGAAGATGGGATGAGTTAAGGTCAATAAAACTCTCATCCAATTTTTTAATACATTTTAAAACTTTTTTATGGTCTCTCAACATCTTTTAAACCCCTTTTAAAATAATATACCTTTACCATAGAAACTGGTATTTACCTATGTAATTCATTTTTTTATGAATAAAAATTTATCTTATTAAATAATTTATACCAACTAATTCAAAATATGAAATCCATTTTATTAGATACATATTTAAAATTAATAAAATTTAATTTTAATATTGGAGAACATAACACATGAAAACCATTTTTTGAAAAGGTGAATTTGTATTCTTAAAATTTATGATTAAGAAAAAATTATCGATATTGTGGATGTATATGTAATTAATTGGTTTATTATTAAAAAAATAATTATTATTTGAATTTAAAATATATCTCCAAATGAATTCCATGTTGATAAAACGTAATTGAGAGAAACAGACCAAAAATTATTATTTTTAATATAAATATTACCTCAGTTTCAAAATGTTAAAAAACAGTTTTCTAAATTTGAAAGAGTATTTATTTAAATGAATAATTGTAATCCTTAAATATATTTTGGTTATAATTTTTTTTATAATTAATAAATCCACACTTATTTCATTGTAATGTAAAAAACACCATGGTATTAATAAAAACTATATTTTTCCTTAATCACCGAAAAATTAGTCTTTTCATAAAAATATTTAAAAATAATACTAACATAATTTCAACAAGATGAATTCAAAAATTATGTTCATTTTATAAAATTAAAATTATGAAATTTATAAATTTATTTTTTAAATGGAATAAAAAAATATAAAGAAACATTATTTCTATTGAAGAAAACATGTTTTTAAAATGTTTATAATATTATTGAAAATTAATTTATAATTTAAAACATATAACATAATAGTTAAAATTTAATAACATTTTAAAATTGGTAAATTTAATTTATTATGATAAAATAGAAAATAATTTTTAAAAAAATTATATTGGAAAGAATGATCATTTTTAATATCAAGTCCTATTAACTATATATCCTTTAAATGTATGTAATTTTATTTGAGTTATAAATTTTTATTTACAATTATAATTATTTTAATTTTAATAGTAATATTCATATAATATGTTGTGGACCATTTTATATTGGTATTTCATGTAGATCAAGCTATCAGACATAGTATTAATTTAGAGAAAAATATATTTCAAAATCTCAGGGTATTGAATTCTCCCCCTTAAATAAATTGTGTCCTCATAATTTTTATTATCACTCTCGAATAAAAATTATCTAAGGAAAATTAAAATATAGAATGAACTCAAGTTATAATTTCTTATGAGATATAAACCTTACAGATATAGGAATCATATCTTTTTCCTCAGAGTAGTCTTATCCAAAATATTTACCTTTTCTCTCACCATTTGAGGCCAAAGTCTATCATTATTCTGTATCAAGACCCATATTATAGAATTTTCTTCAAAAGGGTGTTCAGGATCATCCTTGAATTGATTTATTATCATATGTTATAATTAAATATCTAATATTTAGTGAAAAATTATATGACATAAGACATCTGAAAATTTGGAGTGATGAATAAGTGTACCTAGAACCAATTTATTATCACTATTCACATTAATAGTAGTCAATGAATAAAATTTTTATTATTCCCATAGTCTAGGAGGTCTCTAAAATTTATTATCCATGTTAGCCATTGGATTTTTGTGTTGGTTTTCATGATTCCCAAATGCCTTACATTTCAGGAATTGAAAATTCTTCTACTCTATCGCATTGATCAACTTCTTTGCCCCAGCTCAAAAATCATGAGTTTGATGTATAATAATTCTACACTAGATACGTTTTATTTTAACATTGATGTATTCTATTGGGGTTTTATTTACATATTTTTGAATAATATGATGTTGAATATTATTTTCTTTATCATCTTTATCAGCTGATCTACATTGAAACCCCCTCAAACTCTTCTTTGGTGTGTTTGGATGTTTAGAAAAACTAAAATTGTTAATCATAACTTGAGATAGTTTGGTGAGAATAACCAAATGATTTTCAACACCACATTTTATCCCATTTTGTTTCTTGTTATGATAAACACCACTTTTTACATAACACCCATTGTTATATTCGTTTCTCCTTCATCTAGAAATTTATTTAATCAAACGAAAATTTTGGGAAGGGAATATTTAAAATAATAAATATTAAAAAGGTAGGTTTATAATAAATATCTCATCAATGAAGAGTGTACCATAACTTATGAATCACTGGTCTTTAATATCGGTTATTTATAGTTTATTTAATATTAGGTTCTATAGTTTATTTATTTTTAAATTCCTCATATTTTTTAAGAGAATATGAATACACTAAATCATATCCTTCGGGAGTATCAAGTCATGTGTGAAGTTATATATTTTTATCATTCATCAAGTGAAAATTGAGTTGATACCCAATATACCCCTTTATGGGTTACCACCCTCAGGTACATCTCTATATGATCCTATATCCACTTTTAATATCCATAAAGGGACACAAATTCTAGAAAATAATAGAATATCTACATTACCAAGAAATAATGTTATTATCCTTCACTTGGGATTATCCCTAGGGTTTTAAATAATTTTTTTGAGGCACCCTAGACCTACACTATGTGGTCCAATGGTAAAAAAACATTATTTTAGAAATTAACTTATACCCCAATTGAGAAAATCCAAGCTAAAATTGCACAAACATCACATTGGTATTACCTATCACAATAATCTCACATAACTTGGATAACCTTTTGGATTGGTAACTTTGAGGAATAATTATATAGGATAAATAATTTACAAAAATTTTGAACATATCTATATAATTGATCCATACTAGACACTATTATAAGCTTCTCATAGGTTTCTATCATCTTCATAACCCAAGTAATTGGAAACACAAGAAGTGGATGAGCTTATATGATCAATAATTTTAAATATAGGTGATAATAATAAAATATCATAAGTAATCATAAGATGGATATATGTGTATAAATTAAGACACATAAGAAAATTTTACTCAAAAAAGAATATATCATATATCACGGAGTAATTAAAAATTCATGAATCATAATAGTGTGGAAACATTAGACGATAAAGATGATATATGAGAGAAAATTATCATGATACCTTATAAATGTGGTACACAAATTATTATAGGGAACATTAATTTCATAATACATATGACAAGAGAGTAATAAATTAATATAGAACATTTTTTAAATATGAAACATATATTAGTATAGTGAACATTACATTTGTGAGCCACACCATCATTACACACAATTATGAGTAACTAAAACATACTCTTGAATAATTTATCTCATGAGATATAAAATTTTAACCAATTCATTGGAGGGATATATTAGACCCCACCTTCCATTTATATATAGTTACATCTTCCATAATAAATCAATAATTCTTCATATCATAAAGAAACCATGGAGAGAAAATATTTTTTATTCAAAACAACATAAATAAACCATGAAGAGAAAATATGTTTCATTTATCACATAAAAAAGGACTCATGAAGAATTTTCTTCCATATCCTCTTTAAATTCATTCACATAAGGAAATCATTAACATGATAAACCCATTTAAAATAAATATATATCCAAATAAATCCAATAACATTCTAGGTAAATAACCTTAAATAAAGTGAAATCAAATGGTATTTTCACTTTTTTATTAAAGGGTATATGGTTGATTCAATAATATTCCAAATAAATATTAGTATAAAATCTTGTTGAAAAACATTTAATAAAAGGAATAAAATATATAGTGTTCATAAAGAAAATCCATTTTGAGAATTTTTTTACCTATTCACGGTGGATAGTTATCAAGATAAAGATAATGATGGATCAGAACTTTGATAGAAAAGAACATTATATAAAAAATATAGAGAATGGAGGTGGATGGTAACATTTCATGAATATCATTGATCAATCAAAAGAAATATTAAAGGACAATTACATATATGAGAAACAATTTTTAGGAGTTTAATCAAAATTAATTTCAAAATAATAAATATCCTTGATATTTTGAAATAATTTTAAATGAAATATTTTATAAAGATAATAGAGAACTATTTTCATTTAGAAAACAAATAAAATTTATAGATAAAGTTTTATATAAAATGGAAAATTAAGTATAAAGAGTTATTTACCTTAAAAATGTAAAAAAAGAAGTCTTTTATCTTTTAGGAAAATTATAGTGACCCACACCTTTCATACATGGATATTACATCTTATTAGATAAATATTCATTACATAACATAATTATCCACACCAAAATATATATGTGTAATATATTTGGAAACATGGATACAAAAACAACTAGTTCATAAGATATCTACATCATCTCTCACTTAGTTCTTCATAACTAGAACCCTTATTAGGCATATCATACTAAATACATTTCTTTATAACATGGGGAAATAGAACATTATAAAGGGTGATCTCAGAAGCTTAGTAAGCGTAAAAAAAGGATATACCAATAATTACTTAAAAATGACATGATTACAATGGCATGAGAACATGATCATAACATTTGAAAACCATAACCTTTATTTCATAGATCATAATCACGAGTCATGGTTAAAATCTTGAAAGATCATAAAATGTGAATCATAAAGGAATAAGAGAACATAACCCATGAGTTTATAACATTGGATTAAGATATAATCTTATAGAATACACATAATCATATAAAATCCTTTACTTTGTATTTACAGATCACTATATACAATATCGTAATGTATTGGGTTCTCTTACCAAACTATCGTAGTAGTTAAGGTTCACTCAAAAGAAAATCAAAGTGGATAGATTCACTTATTGAATTGGGTTTACTCCCCATTCTAGTCCTGTTTATCTCATGGGATATTCATATTTACCAAATTTCTTTGAGTGATATATAATTCTGGTTGCACCCATCACATAATAAAAATGAAACATATTAGTTTCATAAGACCATTTAACATTCATCATATCATCATATCATAACTTATGGAAAGAACACAAGTTTCAAAAACCATTTCATTAATCCATCATAGAATAACCTATGGAAAATAAATGGGATTCATAAAAACATCATCATCATAATCAAAAACCATTATTGTAATGAGTAAGGATGACACTATTGGATAATATGACTGATAAATCATAAGAAACACTAAATTTTTTAGTCGTTGATAAATATAAATACCATAAAAATATCATTAAAAACATTCTTGAGAAAAATAAATTTCCAATTTGGGAATCACATTTCAAAACTAAAATTCACACAACATTATTAAAATACATTTTCTTCAAAAATAAACTTGGAAATTTATAATGCAAGCTTCAAAGCCACGATCGATCATGATGATAGAAAATTATGTTCAAGTCGTATATGTTAAAAAAATGTTTCTCTTCAAATTTTTAGTAAAACTCCAAATTAGATACTTAAAAAAATGAAAAGAATATTCCTTTTAAATAATTTTTTAATAAGTAAAACATGGATAAAAATGACTTTAAACAATAATTGGATAGTAGAAAAAAAATCTTGCAAAGAGCTTTAAAAAACATGAACATGGAAGAGAATATATTTTGGATCAAATAAATTAAGTTTATTTTCCATGAAATATGTATTTCTGACTATTAAGTTATTAAAGTGAGGATAATTAAAGAAAAACAGGTATTCTCCAAAAATTAACATAGGAGAATAATATTAAATATATTTATCATATTATTGTTATAAAATTTCCTTAATTGAAATTTAACCATAAAAATATAAAATAAAATTATATTTTCACACACAAAAAATTATAATTTATTAAATATTGGGGAGGGTAAAGTGCAAGAGGGACCAATAAAAGGGACTATAGTAGTGAAGTAAAAGAGAATTCCTGGTGGAAAGTTCAGCACAAAATGGGGTAAGTAAACTAGTATTAGAAATATATATAGGGGGACACCTAGATAGCCTTTTAAGAAAGAGAGTTGGAAACTCTATTTAATTCACACCAAGTGTGAAGAAGAGAAATCCCTTTTGTGATAAGTGTTTTAAATATAAAAACCAAAAATGTAATTTTCCAAAGAGAAGATTTGAGACCTTTGAGAGAGTCCCATATGATCTTTAAATTAGTCTCCACCATAACCAAAGAAATATAGTTTACTTGGATAATATTGAGGCCACTAAAAAATGAATTGCCCTATGTAGGTAAAAAATCAACTTTATTATCGAAACAATTGAAATAAAATTATACATTCCCTTTAGAATCATTAATGTAATCTCTACATTTATTATAACCATGGCTACAAGAGCTATCAATATTTATCTTGAGTCCATATTTGGGAGGAATCCATTGAATCCAATTCCCCTGTGAGGAGTGGTTTGAAGTAGTGGAATAAGACCTTCTCATATTAATATTCCTCAATGAGGGAAAATATTCCCAATAATTCAAAATCTAGGAGATATCCATGATAATAAATTTATCCTTGTTAACCAAATCTATTTTCTAAGAGGGGGCTCTATTATGGATGCTTATGTTCCTTGCTTCCCAGATACACCAACATCCAGCAACAAGGAGGATGTTATGTACATTCTTCTCTTGATTATTATTACCCATAACACTAAACTTGTGATGAAGGAAGGCATAAATGGAATCAATGTGTGATGAAAACATAGTTAACTCACCAGAATTGATCCATATCATAATCTCTCATTCACTAGGAAAAAAGAGATGCATGGATGATTCCTCCTCATGAACCTGGAAACAAGATCACATTGAGGCTAGGTAGACACCCTTACCTTTATTCACCACATCATTAGGTAATTAATTATTGTGAATTATCTAAACAAATAAGTTGTATTTATTAGGAATATCCTTGCACTAAAGGAGGCTACCCCATGATTCAATAGTTTGTGTAGCTTGTAGCGTGCACCTGTATGCCTTAGTGGAGAAGGTACCCGACATAGATCCTGTGAAGACACAATCATCTAGAACATAATAAATTAATGATATAACATGTTAAATTGGATTTATACGTACCTCATAAATTAAAATAGGTTCATAACATAACATACATCTCAAAGAAGACAATTTGATGTGATAAACCATTACCTCAGGTCCTACATCCTCAGTACATGTTTGAAACTCATGTATAACAAATATAGACATATTATAAATATATTACCTAACCATAATAATATATATCATTCCATATATGATCTACTTATAACCTTTTATCACTTTTTTATTAGCAATTATTTATTAAAGTCAATGTATCGTGTGTTGACTGCTTCGTCTTCCATGTATGTTAGGTTCGGTAGTTTTGGTCATTGTACATTCACCATGGTTACATTTTATTCAAAATTTAAATCATGATATAAATATACTATATATTCATCATATTGATATTTAAATTCATCCATGAAATTTATAGATATAAAATTTACTTACACCATTCAAGGATATGGTAGGTCTTACACACACACGAATGATATTTTCATTTTTTAGAGGATGGAAAGAAAGGTGAATAATTATTCACCATTATGAAATTTTTATTATATAATATATTTCATATATATTTATCAAATATATTATTATTACCACCCATGTAAAATGGTAATGAAAAACATGTCACATTGTTTCATGTAGGTTGTAGTTCACACGTATGCACACATGACTTAATGATTTTCCAACGGATTGAATGGTAAGAAGGTATATGATATATTATAATTATAGAACCATAAAAATCATCAATATTACACAAACATATATATATATATATATAAAATAAATCCATCATTATATCTATCCTTGAGAGGTGGAAGAGGGAAAAAAATTACATCGGTTAGTGAGGTAGTAGTCTGTCGTACACACGATCAATGGTTTCCCTTCCCATTTGACGGAAGATGGGATGGATATTGGTTAATAAATTAATATAATAACATATAGGTATATTTAATATAATGGTGATATTATTTCATCATATTTGAAAAATATTTTATGTAGGAAAAAGATGAAATGAAATGAAAATGCATGCTTTAGAATTATACCTCTTATTTAGACAACCACTTTAGGTTAAAACCTACATCATTACTAAGAGAGTTTTTCATCAAACCAAATACTATAGATCATGGGGAGGGATTCAATGAAGGAATTTTGGTAGTTATTAGACAATATAAAGGTATTTTTATGTGTTTAGAGGAGAGGATAGGGGTGGATTTTATAATTTAAGTGAGTGACATACTTGTAATTTTTTAATGTTTCCAAATAATTCTTGGTCATTTTCATGGAAACAAGGCCCAAAAATGGAATAATACCCAACCTTAGGTAATTTAAATTCTATATATTTCCATAAATTAGAAATTAGACAGGTTTTTTGGTCATTTTAATCCTTATATCTTCAGTTTCACCCCAGGTAAACTATTTTTTATCCTTAATCATAACAAAAAATACTTTATTTAATATTCATTATGAACAAAAATTAAGTTTTACATAGTAAATACTATTAATTATTCTTATTCCAAATATTAAATTAATTTAATTAAGTCCAATTCATATAAGTGTAAGAATTTAATTTAAAATTAATCATACAAATGTGATAAAAAGTTGTTTTTTATAGAAAAAGTTTCCTTAAGTGATTATATCAAAATTCAACATAAAATTGATTCAAATGAAATAAGTTGGATAAATAATAATATAATTTATCTAAATATAGTTTTAAAAACGTTTAAAAAATGTATCTTTGTAAATTCATTAAATGAAAGGAAAATTTTAATAAAATCCGTATTTTATCACAATTCATATGAAAAGTTAATATTTAAAGAAAATTATTAGAAATTGAATTTATTATAATTTTGAAACATTGATTTTAAAAATTAGTTTCAATTTTTTTTTAAAATTTTATGATGAACTGACTCGAATACCCTCTCAAACTGGTACTTTACCCGATATTCCACATACCTAAAGGGAATTCCTTATCCCCTTGGGTGAAAAAAAGCACCTGAGAAATTGATTAACAAAACAAGGGAATGATTTATCCCTACCTAAAGAAAAAACATGGAATATATAGATTTAATAGAGAAAATAGTGTAGAATATAAATACATGACATAACTGAAAGCAAACAGTGGAAACCAAACAACTCAAATTTAGAAACAATCTCCAAATAATATTTCAACAACATAGGACTAAAAAAGAATTAAAACCATCTACTCCATGTGAATATGTGGGTAGATTTCCACTATCTCACCACCATCCACCCAACTCAGATAATAGGAAACATTACCACCTCACTATGGCGACTTTCCTTTATCTACATTGAAAGACATAAGAAACTCTATGCACCACTAAAGGGGTATGTTGGTTGCATGTTAATAGGCTTAATGGGATCTCACCCAGTTGTTCCATATCATATCTCTAAAAAAATAATCCAAACATTCTTGAACTTCAAATAAAACAAGGCATAATATCAGTTTAATAGTTTTTTTATCAAAATCTTGGAATAAATAGTTTAATTTCCCATTTTTCCAAATTTATAAATATTGTAGGTAAATCCATTTCAAAGTATTTCTTATTAATATATCACAACAGATAACTGAAGTCAAAACAAAGAAAATCATGTATCATATCTCATTTAAAATCTATGAATGTATAAAAAAATAGTACAAGCCAAAATATAAATCCAAAACTGGTCAAGAATCCTAGGTAACATCACACTATGGATCATAGTAGGTTATGATATCTAGGACACACACATTTCCCTACATAGAAAATCACACATCCATCATACCCCTAGACATATGCATTAATCTTAGAGAGTAGAGGAACACCCCAGAAAGTGAACCCAACCAATAGAGTCTATTAAGTCTCTAGAATAACATGCATATAATGAATCTTAAATACCCTTGATTAAACCACTAAATAGTGTTAATGAACAAGTACTATTACTAAACCTTCCACCTATTCACACAATGCATCCCAAGTTCTTTATATTCAAAATCATTTCATCAAAACTTGTTCATCAAACCATGATTTTAAAGCCATTCCAAAAAACTATTTCAAAATGAATTGAAAACCATTTTATATTTAAAAAAACATGGGTAAACCCATCTTTTATAAAAAACCATTTCCACACACACAAAAATCAATCAGTGATGTCATGAAATTTCATTTAATTAAAACAATTTATCAAAATTGAAGAAATGCAGTTCAACAACACATACTATACATAGAACCACCCACCTAAAAAAATGGTTTTCATAGGCCCAAAATATTATCAAGAAACAAAGATGAACCATCAAAAATAATATAGTCTCTATAATCACATGCACATTTTATAATTGACTCAATTTATGAAATTTATTGGTAGACAATAGGAACCAACACATAACTCAAGAATGCACACCCACCACATTACAACTTATAAAGGAGGTGCCCCCAGATCAAAATTACACGATGGATCTAGAAGGAAACAATAAGAAACATCATAATGGGTAAATGGATCTGATTACATAATGAAATGGAACAACCAAGATCAATGGAACAAATAATCATAAAGGATCACTCACCCATACAGATGAAAACCAACCACAATTTTGATAAATAACCAAATGAATCAATTTGAATTGAACGAAGACTCCCAAAATATCTAGAGTAGGGTTCCAAGTCAATAGACAGAGGAGTAGTAGATGAATGAAATGAAAAATCAAAGGATTATCACCCTAAAAACCCCGATCATGAAAATTAAATAGTGTGTAATCCCTTTACAAATCACATAATCCACTAGGATCACATACCCCAAAAAACCTATCACATTTTTATTAAAAACATATTTTTATTTTTACATGGTGTGTAACCTTTACACGGTGTGTAGTCCCTTTACATGGTGTATCAGCTTCAATATATATTCCCCCATAGAGATTATACATCCTGTATTCCAATTACACGGTGTGTATCTCTCTATCAGATTCTAAAAACAATAGATTCCTTACGAAAATCTAAAACAACATAGGGTGTTCTATAAACTAGGGGAGAACCCATAAAATACATTATCATATTTATACCCAGACTCCATAGATTCAAAATAACATAGATGAAACCCCTTAGGGTACCCTGATTTCAGGATGGGCCCGTAAGGGGCTCTGCAGCACTGGGGTTTCCCCTGTCGCCACCTTCCTTCTCTCGTGGCAGATGGCTTGCAATCTCCCCTTTAGATCTCCTTCACTGTGAGGTTTATGAATTTTCTACTTCTATGGGTTTCTTGGGCTCCGGGATTCTCGACACTGTCAGATCTGGAGTCATGAGCGGAAGACCGGGTTGTGACAAAGGTCGCTGGATGTTCCGGCATGCGCCATTGGCGGGTTTGTGGGTTCGATGGCGGTGTGGATTTGGTCCTGGGTCGAGATTTCTCGGTGGCTTGGGGATTGTAGCTTCAATCTACGGTGGATGTGAGTGACTTAGGGGTTTTTGCGCTCTTCTCTGGTGGGTTTGAAGGTGGCGATGGGCTATGATGTTAGTTTGATTTTCTTTGCGGCGTGACCTTCCTCCGGCGTATCTATGTGGCAGAGGATGATCTGGAGATGTTGGTTTTTGTTTTTTTTCATTTGGTTGATTTTACTTTTGTTGTGATGGAGTTTGGATGGTGTGGTGGCAGATGCGGCAGCGTCAGAGGTTCCCTACTGTGGTGGTGGGGTTGTCTTCTGACGATGATTACGATGATCTGTGAAGGTGCTAGTTTATTTTGATGCTGTTTTGATTGCTTGAAGGTGGGTTTGCAACCAGTCTTTGGATATTCTGCTCTATGTTGGTGTTTATGTGGTGATAAATTCTTGCTGCCGAGTTTGGAAACATCATCTTGTTGTTTGGAGTGGCGGTGAGGTCCTCTGTGATGGATGGGTTGGAGTGATGACTATGACATAATTAGCAGCGATGATGGTGTAGGGCTGGCGATGAAGCTTTCCGGTGGATGGTCTCCTACGTCCTTCTTCGGTGATGACTCATGATGATAGGGAGCATGCGTTGGGCTATGCGGTTTATGGAATCTCAAGGATCGAGGTTCGGTCATGATGCCCCTCGTTTATGAATTTGAATTTTGAAATGGTATCTGGATCATGTGGTCACCCATCCTCCGTTTGAATTTTGAATTTTGTGTTTGTTCGGTTACCAGTAACCCTTAAACTGGCTCTTTAGAAAATGAAAAAAAGGCTTCGTCATCAAACAAACATACATCCCTAAAATATAGATCATTTTACAAAACAAATGATCACCATACTCAGGAGTCTTAATATTCACCCAATTAAATAGGAAAACAAGTAAATAGAGGGGAATTACCTTATAGATGTTAATGAGATGTTACAAACTCCCCACCATAATACTTTACATCCTTAGGAAGACATGTGGAATAATTAAGTCCGGTAAATATGTGAGGCCATTACTCCCTCATCATTGAATCGTGCTCCCATGTATCATGAGAATTTGATCCATTCCTCCATAAAACTCTGACCAATGGAATAGACTTTCCACAAAATAATTTAACTTCAGAGTCCATGATATCCACTAGTTGTTTCACAATAGAAAAATTAGTCCTTAACCCAATCTCTTTCTAGCCCAGAATATGAGTGGGATCAAGATGGTTTTTCCTAAGCTGTGATATGTGGGAAATATCATGAATTCAGGTCAACTGAATTGGAAATTCAAACTAATAAGAAACTTACCCAAACCTCTCAGTAAATATAAATGGTCCACTATATCTCGGAGCCAAGTTTCCATATTTCCCAAGATGATGGTGACCCAACCGAGGAGAAACTTTAATAAAAGCCCAACCACCTATGAAAAACTACAATGGATGACAATGTTGATCCACATAATATTTCTGCTGACTCTGAACTGTATCCAAACACCGACATATATCTTGAATCCTCAAATAAATCTCTTGAACCAAACTCAGTCCCACTAAAGAAGCTTCACCTACCTCTGTCCAACATATAGGTGACTAGCATTAGAGACCATACAAAGCCTCAAATGGATCCATTCTTATTGATTACTATAATTTTTTCTTATAAGAAAAATAAACCAGCCCCAAATGGATATCCTATGATCCAAAAAAAATATAACTAAGTCTTAGTGCATATCCTTTAAAATCAAAATAGCTTGGTCCATCTGACTGTCTATATAAGGATGATAAGATTTACTCAATATGACCTAAGTTCCCATCACCTCTTGGAAAATTCTCTAAAATATTAAATTAAACCTAGTATCACAGTCTAAAACATTGAAATAAGGAACACAATGTAAACTAACAACACCATGTACATGCATCTTACCCAGATATTCAACATTTTTAGTGTTTTAAATCATAATGAAATGAGATGACTATGTATACTGATCAATCACTACTAATAAATAATTTCTCCCTCAGGGAGACCGTGGAAATCCAATAATAAATTCCACTGATACATCGTCCCATTTCCTAACCAATGATAAAAGGGCATAAAGAAAACCATATAGTTTAAGATACTCTATATTAATTTTCTTAAAGGTATAATAGTGGGACACATAATCAACTATGTAACACTTCATACCTAGCCACCAGAACAACTATGTAATGTCATAATACATTTTCATAGTTATCGGATGAATACCCATGCAGATCTATGATAATTTAACCAAAATGAACACCCCAAAGATAATGGAATGAAAAAATGATCCCCAAAACATAGAATACCATTTGAAGTGAGAGACCAAATTGAAATGGTCTCCCCACCATATAGGGTTTCTCGAATTCCTATAAACTCTTCAACTTGCTATTGAATCTAAAAAATCAACTCAAAGAGACACGACGATACATGAATAATGTTCATAACCACACCTAATATATCC
This sequence comes from Viscum album, assembly GCA_963277665.1. NCBI lineage: Eukaryota > Viridiplantae > Streptophyta > Magnoliopsida > Santalales > Viscaceae > Viscum > Viscum album. Next base: position 501,561,693 of record OY728140.1, read on the forward strand.
TCCTAAGAATACAGATGAAACAGAGAAAAAATCCCTATAATGTTTCACTCCTCCAATTCCAAAACAGCTTATGATGGTTCTTTCTTTCTAAGAGTGTTTGCAATAAAATTTCAATTCCCTATGGTGTAGTCAATTTCAAATTCAAACATCTGAAGGTATTCCACCCATCACCTCTATCTAAAGTTTAATTATTTACCATAAAATATATAACTCAAACTCTTATTGTCAGAAAAGACTATGAACCTCCCCCCTAAAAGATAATTCAGCCAACACATAAGCCCATGCATAACTACTAAAATCTCCAAATCATGAGAATGGTAATTATTCTCATGCGGTCAAAGCTGTAGAGATCTATAAGCTACCACATGATCATATTACATAGGCACACAACCCAAACCAGTACTTTGAAGCATTACAGAAAATTACATACCACTTAATAAGCTCAGGTAAGATGAGAATATGTGCTAATTTTAGAATTCATTTCAACTCATTGAAAGAAAACTGAAACTTTTCAACCCATGGGAATTTCATCCCTTTCCTCATAAGATCAATCAAAGGTGATGCCAACTTATAAAAAACCATTGAAGAATTGTCGATAATATCCTGCAATACCAAGAAGTCTCTTAATCTTAAATACATTATGTGGTTCTTCCCATGACAAAACTACGTTTACCTTCTCAGAATTAACTAATAATCCATGCTAAAAAATCATGTTCCCTATGACCTTCACTTCTCAGATACAAAAATTTCATTTTGAAATATTTCCATACAAATGGTGAATCCTCATAATTTCAAAAACCAAACTAAAATAGTGATTGTTCTCATGATCAGTTCATGAATAAACCAAAATATAAACAATGAACACTACCAGAAAAGTTTCAAGATACTAATGGAATATACGATTCATAAAACCCAAAAAAAACTGCATGAGCATAAGTGAGACCCAACATCATCAAAATTATTCTAAATTTTTATACCTTCTCCTAAAATCTATCATTGGTATATCATGCTGCCAGACCTTGTTTTGATGATAACCTAACTGAAGATCAATATTTGAAAACCAATTTTCCCCCATTAATTTATCAAATAAATATTCCAAACAAGTCAAAGGATAATTGTTCTTAACTATTACCTAGTCCAAGTTTCAATATTCTACACCCAATCAGAGTGGCCTATTTATCATCTTACGAAAAGTCAGTAGGGTCACCCAAGGAGAAACTCTAGGATGAAAAAAACCCTTTATCACAAGATTGTTCAAATGAATCTTGATTTTTTCACCGATGCTGGTTCTATATAATAACAAGGTATCGATATTAGATGAATCCCTATAACCTTTCAATCATAAAATCTACCTCCCTTCTCGAGTAAGCCTAGATAAATCATCTAGGAAAAAACATCATGAATGTAACACCCCGCCCCTACCTCATTGGCTTGAGGAGGCGGTGAGGGCTACTTAGCCTTAAGCGACATTCCCAAGATGCCAAAGGCTGACAATAAATACCGAGGGCTTTAAGATCAAGTTGGGGAATGATTTTACCTTAAGACAAAACCAACCATACCATCCACTAACAGCCACTATATGATGCATGTCAAATAAATTTCCAAATCATGCAGTCCCAATAGACAACTAAGTTGTTCCACAACACAACTCAAAATCAATACAACCCGACATGTCTACAAAACATTAGAGTACACTGTGGAAACTAAACAACCAAAAACCACAAGCCATGACACCACCATAGCTCCACACCAAGCTCTAAGCTCCACCAAGGGATCAAAAAGCTCCACTAAAGGAGGGTGATGCCTTACCTTTGCCCACGTCACGATACAAAACATATGCAAAGACACCAATGTGCCAAAGTAGGGGGTGAGTACTAAAACTCAGTAGGTTTTCCCCTAATGAATTCCCTACAAACTCTACTAGGATAAAACCGTTAGCACATTTATAAAATAGTTTATATAAAATAAATCACAAGTGAAACCATTTTCATAATCCAAACATACCCTTACCAAGCCATCACACCCAAAACAAGCAACCAAGGGAAAGCCAAAAAACATGCCACAATCCATTTCACTATCCATACATTATCATAAAAATTTCCAACTTGCAAAGCAATGCACAAAAAACAACCATAACAACCAAACAACCAAATGGTGGAGCTTTCGTCCAACCCGTTCACCCATTTACACTATGCGACATTTCCCATCCACTTACCATTGATGGTGGCCCTTCCGTCCACTATCCATCCCCTTTTTATAGTGTTACTTCTCACCACTTCCACACAACATTTCAAACAATCCAAACCAAGCATATAAACCACCAAGGTCACAACCTCATGCAATAAACCAATTCCATTGCATATCAATCCATTTTAATAAATAATCCATTTATTGAAAACCATTTTCCATGCAAAAACAATTTCAATAAAACAACCCTTTTTATTGAAAACCCTTTCTATCAATAATTTTCACAAATAAACCATAGCATCCCATTTTAAAATCTCCATTTTAAAATACACAAGAATATCATTTCACCATAAAACCCCCCTTTTACAAATATCCCCAAAACATCCCCATAGGATTTCCAACCAATTTCGCATAACAATTTACAATTAATTGTCAGCATAAAAATTAATTATAACAAGGAACCACAAGTTCTAACCAAGTGGAGTTGAGAGATAAGACACCTACCTTTAGGGTTCCTAAGAAATCGATCCACAAGAAACCACACCTCTAAACCGGTGAACGCACCACCGAAACCTCTCTAGATCACCTTAACTAACCATCACAAGCCTTAAAATTAACATCCAAGGAAAAACTAACCCTATATCTACGCCCAAAAAGTATAGATATAGAAAACCATGAAAGATAGGGATGTAGATCTAGAGGAAACACATGAGAAGAAAGAGGAGAGACTTACCCGGAAGCAATCACCTTCAAACCACCTTGAATCCTCTTTGAAATGCTTCCAAATTGAGTGGGAGAGCACCCTTAACCCCTGAGAACCCAAAATCCTAAGTGAAGCTTGAGTGGGAGGAAGATTGGAGTGAAATGAGGCAATCCTGAGTGAGCCTGGAACTTATAAACCTAACTTTAAGTGGTCGCACGGTTAGCTCGCACGATTTGAAAAACCATGCACTAACTATGCATACGCAACTTCCTCGAGGGCAAGGGTCTTCACAGTTTCCTCACATGGTTTGGAAAACCATGCATAGGCCGTGTGAGGACTATTGTCTCAAGAACAAGGGTCTACACAGTTTTCTGGGGAACCCGCACGGTTTCCACTAACCGTGCTCAAACCGTGCACCCCTTTAAAGGCCTCCAAAGCCATCCAAAACCATTCCAAACTCTCCCAAACTTTTCCCAACTCATCACATGCAATTTAAACACATAAAGATTCATAAAAAAGGCCACACACCTCAAACCGGGGGTGCTACATTCTCCCCACCATTGGACTTTCCATCCTCAGAAAGTAGTGAACCCACCCTTTGTCGAAAGAGCTCGGGCCACTGCTCGAACATCTCTTTCTCCCGATCCCAAGTTTCCTCTTGAACCTGACCATGTTGCCACAAAACACGAACTAAACCAATTCTCTTACCACACAAGACGTTCTCTTTCCAATACACAACCCACACTGGCACGTGCACCAATGAAGCATCCGGTTCTAGCTCAACATGATCCCATTGAATCACATGGCACGATCTGGCTGATACTTTTTCAACTGTGAGACATGAAACACATTGTGCACCGAACTAAACCGTGGCGGAAAAGCCAAACGATAAACCACCTCACCAACCTGATCAAGAACCTCAAAGGGTCCAATATACCTCGGAGATAGATTTCCCTGCTTCCCAAACCGATGATGTCTCAACCTACGAGAGATCCTCAAGAACACATGATCACTCACCTGGAACGAAAATGGTCGTCGATGATGATTCACATACGATTTCTGATGACTCTGAGTAGTCGCTATTCTCTTCCTGATCAACTTGATCTTCTCCGTAGTCTCCTTGACAAGGCTTGGTCCAACCGTCGAGGACTCACCCATTTCCACCCAACATAGTGGAGAACGACATGGCCGTCCATACAATGCTTCAAACAGAGCCATCTGTATGGATTCCCGATAACTATTATTGTACGATAACTCAACCAATGACAATTGATCCTCCCATGAGCCACCAAAATTCATGACATAAGCCCACAACATATCCTCCAGAGTTTGTATTGTTCTCTCAGATTGACCATCCGTCTGAGGGTGATACACCGTACTCATTGTCAACTATGTCCCCAGGGCTTGCTGCAAGTATTTCTAGAAATGAGATGTAAACCTCAGATCTCTATCTGATACAATCAAAACTGGAACACCATGCCTCTTTACCACCTCCCGGATATAGATTTTGGACAGATCCTCCACTGTATGAGATTCACGAATCGGAATGAAATGGGCCGACTTCGTTAGCCGATCCACTATCACCCAAATGGCATCGTGCTTTCTGACTGTTCTTGGGAGACTTGTAACAAAATCCATCACTATCTACTCCCTATTCCAAACATGGATTGGTAAAGACTGCAACATTCTTGCTGGCCTCTGATACTATGTCTTGACCTGCTAACAAGTCAAGCATATCGAAACAAACTCATCCACACTTATTTTCATACCATCCCACCAGAACTATGCTTTCAATGATTTATACATTTTATGAATTACAAGATGAACAACCCACTTGGAATAATGATACGCCCTAAGAATATCCTCCTAAAAAGAAACTGTTACAACAATCCGATTCCGAAAACACAAAACTGAATCTTCATTCAGTTACTAACCCTCAATGGTCTCCCCACCATTGAGTCTCGACCCCATGGTCACACACTCAGAATCAAATATTTGTACCTCTCTAACCAGGCCAACCAAGTCAGGAATCAAAAAAACCAGAAAGAAGACCGCTCTATCGCCCTGGTCCTCACATTCCAATCGTATATCGGCTATAACTGACATCAACTACCAATGGTCCGATGCCTGTTTCACCATCTGAGCATATGATTTTCTACTTAATGCACCCGCCACCAAATTTCCCTTACCTAGTGTGTACATCAAGTCAAAATCAAACATCTAGAGATATTCCATCCATCTCCTTTGCCTCAAGTTCAAATCCCTTTGTGAGAAAATATGCTTCAAGATCTTATGGTCTGTATATACAATGAATTTCTCACCGAAGAGATAATGACACCACACTTTGAAAGCATGGACCACTGTTGCCATCTCTGAATCATGAGTTGGGTAGTTCTTCTCATGCACCCTCAACTACCATGAGCCATATGCAACCACATGATTCCCTTGCATGAGAATTCACCCCAACCCTGATCCCGATGCATCGGAAGACACCACGTACCCTTTTCTTGGTTCTGGAAAAACCAAGATTGGTGCTAATGGAAGACGACCCTTTAGCTCTTTGAAACACTTATGAAACTATTCATTCCACTGGAATGGAACATTCTTCCTTTTCAAAGCTGTCATCGGCGAAGCCAAACGTGAAAAATAATGAAAAAAATGCCGATAATAGCCAGCTAGACCAAGAAAAATTCGTATCTAAAACACATTCTTTGGAATTTTCCATGAGATAACAATCTCTATCTTTTCCGGATCCACAGAAACACCCCTTTCAGAAATTACATGGCTAAGAAAACGAACTTCATGTATCCAAAATTCACACTTTGACAATTTTTCATACAACCGATGATCCCTCAAGATCCCCAGCACTGTCGCCAAGTGCCGCTCATGCTCCACCCTTTTCTTTGAATACACCAGAATATCATCAACAAACACCACCACAAATGAATCTAGATATCTCTGAAATATCCGATTCATCAATTCCATAAACACCGATGGCACATTCGTTAGACCAAAGGGCATAGCCACGTATTCATAATGGCCATATCTACTTTTGAAATCTGTTTTAGAAATACCATCCTTCCTCACCTGCAATTGATGATATCTCGACCTCAGAACGATATTGGAGAACCAATGGGATCCCCTCAACTGGTCAAAGAAATAATCAATTCATGAAAGTGGATATCTATTCCTTATTGTAACTTTGTTAAGTCTACGATAATCAACACATAGCCTCAAGGTTCCATCCGCCTTTTCACAAACAATACCGGCGCTGCCCATGGAGACATGCTAGGCCGGATAAACCCTTTGTTTTATAACTCTTCCAAATGAATTTTCAATTCCCGCAATTTAGTAGGTGCCATCCTATAATATGAAAGTGAGATAGGACTGGTCCCCAGAAGGAGATCAATCATAAACTCTACTTCCCTTAAGGGAGGTAACCCAGAGAATTATTCAGGAAAAACATCCATGAACTGATCCACCACTGCCTGAAGAACACTCTGCTCAACACCGTCAACCGATTCCAACGACAAAACCACCAAGTGATACAATAATGTACCCACTGCTGGTGCCAAAAAACCCATTGCACCCTGCCTTTCATGCTTCTCTCCTCTAAAGAGATGTCTAACACCATCGTGTGTCGTAAAAGACACTGTTCGTGCATCACAATCAATGTGGAACTTAAACACCACAAGCCAATCCATTCCCAAGATTACATCATACCCATCCATCTCAAGCATTGAGAATTTCCACACTATCTCAACCTCGCCCACAACGATACAACATTCTCTACACAAGAAGTCTCGACACTCTCTTCGACCCAGAGGGGTTTGATGTTTCAAAACTGAGGGAATAATTTCTACCCTTAAACCCAACAAATCAACCACACATGCAGCAATAAAAGAGTGTGAAGCACCTGTATCAAACAACACTTGCATCAAGGTATAATTTAAAAGAATTGTACCTCGCACCGTGGATGATCCCGACTGATCATCCACCATAAACTGCTCAGCTCCAAACACATGTTTGCTTGCCACACTCTTCTTTTTATTGCTCTAATGAGGCATCATGGTATTCTGAGAATCACCATAACTCACTTTAATCTACTAACAAGGGGTATGCTACTGTCCCCGTCCCGTCGAAGCATACGACGTCTGCGATCCCTGAGGAGTGTCACGTGCACCTGACCTTGGAGCATTCTGACAATAACGTTGCAGATGCCCCATCTGCTTACAATTCTGACATGCTTGAGGTTGTGCCATACAATCCCGCTTGATGTGGCTCATAGAACCACACTGAAAACATCTCAGCTTGCTCTGGGACTTTGGAGGAAGATTTACCGATCCTGTTGTCGGATTATATGCCACATTCCTACCCTGGGAATAAGTGTCTCTCCTTCGCCTGAACCCAGCATTAGAGTTCCCACTATTCCCCATGGGTACCACCATGCTTCCCCCGACCGGAGCTCCCAACAGATCCCGCTCAGCCACCGAGGCTCTATTCACCATCTCTGTGTAATCATCTATACACAACATAGCTATCTTTGAACGGATTTCTTATCTTAACCTAGCTTCAAAGATCCTTTCCTTCAACGACGTGCTACCCACCACCTCGGGTACAAACCGCACTAAGTTCATAAACTTAGCTGCATAATCTGTCACAGACATAAGATCTTGATTCAAACTGAAGAAATCAGTCGTATGCTAAATTCTGAACATATTTGGGTAGAATTGTTTGTTAAAAAATTCCTCAAAGACTTCCCACATCATACCCTGGTCTGTCCCCACTTGGACTACCCACTCCCACCACTGAAGGGAAAGATCTTCCAACATATACGTGGCCAAATTCACTTTCAGCTCTACCGGTGTTCCCAGGAACTCAAAGATCTTGTTTATTATATTCAACCATGCTTCTACCCTTTCCGGCTCTGAATCACCCCTGAAGATGGGTGGATTCTGCCTTTGAAACTGAACCGCATGATCTATATGCCTTGGTTCATCTGTTTTATTTCCACTTCCCACAGCTTGGAAAGCTTGCACTATACTTTGCACTAGCTACTGGTTCACCTGAGGCTATGGTGCTACCACATTCTCAGAAACCTCCTCCGATTGGTCTCTACGATGCCTACCCAGTGTCATTTCTATATACAGAAAACAAAAAACCATGAGTCTCACTTCTATAGAAATCACAGAATCCCATTTCAAATCACATTACACAACACTATCACAACCAGGCTTTCCACCAGTTCACATTTTTCTACATGTGCCATGTTTCACCATTTTGAAAACCAAACCATTTTCAAAATACCAATTTATTCACATTAAAATTTCACATATTCTTATCACATCATAAATCATTATATCCCAATGAAATATGCATCCCAGAGGGAAGTCATTTCAACCATGCATTCCATGCTCATCTCATTGGCTACACCCACAACAATGAGATATCCAATTCCTATAAGTGTCTCTAAAACACTTATGTACCCAACTCCCAAGTAAACTGAATTTCAGCATAAAAGGGTTAGCTATGTCCTTTTATGCTATACATTCCAAGTTCTGACAATCCTATGCTGTTCTACCATCCTGACTCAAGGGGTATACCACAACAAATGTCAACTCTAAATCCGAGAATCAACTCCAAAGGACCGAACAAACTGATACCACTTGTAACACCCCGCCCCTACCTCATTGGCTTGAGGAGGAAGTGAGGGATACTTGGCCTTAAGCAACGCTCCCAAGACACCAAAGGCTTGCAATAAATGCCGAGGGCTTCAAGATCAAGTTGGGGAACAATTTTACCTTAAGAAAAAACCAACCAAACCATCCACTAACAACCACTATATGATGCATGTCAAATAAATTTCCAAATCATGCATTCCAAAAAGACAAATAAGTTGTCCCACAACACAACTCAAAATCAATACAACCTGACATGTCCACAAAACATTAGAGTACACTGCAGAAACTAAACAACCAAAAAACCACCAGCCATGACACCACCACAGCTACACACCAAGCTCCAATCTCCAAGCTCCACCAAGGGATCACAAAGCTCCACTAAAGGAGGGTGATGCATTAACTTTGCCCACGTCATGATACAAAACATCTGCAAAGACACCAACGTGACAAAGAAGGGGGTGAGTACTAAAACTCAGTAGGTTTTCCCCAAATGACTTCCCTACACATGCCACTAGGATAAAACCATTAGCACATTTATAAAACAGTTTATATAAAATAAATCACAAGTGAAACCATTTTCATTATCCAAACACGCCCTTTCCAAGCCATCATACCCAAACCAAGAAACCAAGGGAAGGCCAACCAAACACACGACAATCCATTTCACCATCCACGCATTAGCATAACAATTCCCAACATGAAAATAAATGCACAACAAACAATTATAACAACCAAACAACCAAACAGTGGAGCTTTCGACCAACCCGTTCACCCATTTATACTAAGCGGCACTTCCCATCCACTTACCATTGATGGTGGCCCTTCCGTCCACTATCCATCTCCTTTTTATAGTGGTACTTCTAACCACTTCCACACAACATTTGAAATAATAAAAACCAAGCATATAACCCACCAAGGTCACAACCTCATGCAATCAACCAATTCCATTGAATATCAATCCATTTCAATAAATCATCTATTTATTGAAAACCATTTTCCATGCCAACAACATTTCAATAAAACAACCCTTTTTATTGAAAACCCTTTCCATCAATCATTTTCACAAATCAACATAGCATCCCATTTTGAAATCTCCGTTGTAAAATCCACAAGAATAACATTTCACCATAAAACCACCTTTTTCCAAATATCCCCAAAACATCCCCACAAAATTTCCAACCAATTTTTCATAATAATTTACAATTAATTTTTAGCAAAAAAATTAATTGTAAAAAGGAACCACAAGTTCTAACCAAGTGTAGTCGAGAGAGAATCCACCTACCATTAAGGTTCCTGAGAAATCAACCCACAAGCAACCACACATCCAAATCAGAGAACACACCACCGAAACCTCTCTAGATCACCTTCCCTAACCATCACAAGCCTTAAAATTAACATCCAAGGAAACCCCAACCCTAGATCTACACCCAACAAGTGTAGATCTAGAAAAACACAAAAGAGAGGGATGTAGATCTAGAGGAAAACACATGAGAAGAAAAAGGAGAGACTTACCCAGAAGTAATCACCTTCAAACCACCTTGAATCCTCTTTGAAACGCTTCCAAATTGAGTGGGAGAGCACCCTTAACCCCTGAGAACCCAAAATCCCGAGTGAGGCTTGAGTGGGAGGAAGATTGGAGTGAAATGAGGCAATCCCAAGTGACCCCGAAACTTATAACCCTAACTATAAGTGGCCGCACGGTTAGACCGCATGGTTTGGAAAACCATGCACTAACTTGCGCACGCCACTGCCTCGAGGGCCAGGGTCTGCACGGTTTCCTCACCCAGTTTGGAAAACCGTGCATAGGCCATGCGAGGACTACTGTCTTGAGAACAAGGGTCTGTAAAGTTTCCTAGGGAACCCGCACGGTTTCTACTAACCGTGCTCAAACCGTGCACCACTTTAAAGGCCTCCAAACTCATCCAAAACCATCCCAAACTCTCCCAACCTCTTCCCAACTCACCCCATGCACTTTAAACACATAAAGATTCATAAAAAAAATCCACATACCTCAAACTGTGGGTGTTACAATGAAATTCCCAAAGAATAGGGTGAAGTTCAACAAGAGGAGAAACATCATAGGGTGAAAGTTCCAAAATAGGAAAAAAACTCATGATCTCCATACGGGAAGGCCCTGTATGATCATACCTTAGATCCCACTCTCCATAAAACACTTGTGATCTCCCATCGACTACAAGAAATGAGATGTTCCGATGATAAAAATCCATATAAACATGGAGAGAGACAATCCAATCTATACTGACGATGATGTAAAATAGATCCTAATCGAAAATAAGAAAATACTAGAATAACTCTACATCAACTATCAATAACATATAAGGACACTGAAACCCCTAATCTTTCCTTTTCCCAAGAGGTTTAGCTAACTCCATACCAAAAGTAATGATTTCATTTTTAAGGATAATCATATAAAAAAATGGCTAGATATAAATAAGTTGGAATCACTAAAATCAAAAAAGAACTCACTACTGAAGATGCAATAAATATGGTACCTCTCACTATTGTTGGACATGCATATACCTCTACTGGAAACTCATCTACTATGTGAAGGAGATTCACTCTAGAGGCTTGTGGATAGAGCCATATAGTCCTTAAAGCATCTAAATATGTTACTATAGCCTTTGGAGCTAATGATCCTGGGCCATATCGAAGAGTAGACATAGCCTGAAAAAAATATAGATTTTCATCGCATACGAAACTATTACATATATTTAAAGGTGAAGGAAAATAACTCCATGTTTTTCCATTATTTCCACAATGATAGAAATTAATAGGCACATAACTAGTTGCAACTATAATTGCTGAAGAAGTCTACTACTGAGGACCACCTACACCACTCCTACGATGATCCTGCCACTTCCTCAACTTCCCTAGTGAACCAATGAATCTATCACTAGGTGGAAGATAGAAGGTGGAATATTCAACCTTTACTACCATATTCATTTATTCCATCATAGCCCTATCCACTGTATCTACATAAGTCAAAAGCTTTAACATAAATACCTTTGATCGAATGTCTGATCACAAAACTGTAGGTACTCATGATCTTTCATATGTTCATTATCATCATCTGCTGGTGTAAAAAAACTAACTCATCAGAATTATTATTGTGTGATAACATATAATAATATCCTTACTATAAATATAGGAACTTTATATATTCCTCTATAATCATTAACTCTATACAAAACTACTATAAAAAAAGTATCTTGAAACCATTCCAATCTAATCCCACATTCATATCATCTTGTACAATGGAATCCCACCAATTCTTGTTGGATCCCTAAAGTTTGAACACCACACACTTCACCTTGATACTCATAGGTGTATCCATAATGTCAAAGATCTAATTGATCTTATCCAACTAGTCCTCCACCTCCTAAGTTTCATTTGTACCCTTAATGGATGGTGGGTTCTCATGCAATATCTCTAGTGATTGATCCCTTTCTCTAAAAACTCTTGACTATACCTTGAAAATTGTGTTGTGAATTTATGGAACATTATGGTTAATAACATGAACTTACAACTCGAACTCCTTGATAAGATTCTGGTCAAGAGGATAATTCATATGAGTAACATCAACTACACTTTCCTGAGGAGCTCAAGGAACATGTCTATGAGGCATACTTCTATACACCCAAACAAAAGAAACTGTCCGAAAATAGAAAAATATCTACTCGAACAAAAAAAACAAAAGAAAAAAATGATATTAATACAAAAAAGACTCATAAAAGGAGACACACATCCCAATATTCCATGGAAACATGAGTCCCATTATAGAAAGATCTGGTCAGTCACTCACCATAGTATACCTATCAAGTCTTGGTAATCATATCTCCATCCTACTAAACATCCCAGGATAATGAATCTTGGGGGCAGACCACATCTGATACCAAACTTTAATGAACCTACCAAAACACCATATCAAACGGGTACTCTACACCATATTCCACATACCCAAAGGGTATTCATAATCCTCATGGGATGCCGACAAGCACCCAGGAAACCAATCAATAAATAGAGGGAAATATTTCACCAAAACTGAAGAAATAACATGGAATAAAAAGATACAACAGAGAAAAAATGAAAAGGATAGATATATTCTATAACTAAAAGAAAATAGTGTAAACTAAAAAAATAAAGAGTAGATGGAATATCCAAGTAAAATTACAACCACATAGTACTACCAAAATAGTGAAACCAACTACTCACTAGGAATGCATGGGTAGACTTTCATGTTCTCACCACTAGCTACCCAACTAAGTTGGCAAAAAACCTCATCAACTCACTACGAAACCCTGCCTTTCCCTTCATTAAATGACATAACAAGGTGTATGCACCACCAAAGGGGAACATTGGTTGTGAGATAACATGATCAATACGATGTCACCCAAGTTTTCCATATCATGTCTCTAAAAAATAATCTAATCATGCTAAAATTTAAAGAAAAAATGATAACAGTTTAACAATTTTTATATCAAAAGCATGGAAAAAAATTTTAATTACCAATTTTTTCACATTTCTAAATAAATCAGGAGAATCAATTTCTAAGAATTTAATATCCTTATTTCTAAGCAGATATATCCTTTCTAAATGAAGAAACACATGTATCAGATATCATATTAAATCTATGGAAGTTTAATAAAACATTATAATCCAATATTAGAATCCCAAATATTCCAAGAAGTATAGGTAAGATCATGCCAAGGATCACACTAGGTCAGTATAGATAGGAAACACTCGTACCCACAAAATATAAAATCATGCGCACATCAATCCCCTAAAAATATTCATCGATCCTAGTAATCATTGGAACACACCAAAAATTGATACCACCTAATAGATTCTATAAAGTCTTTAGAAATAATAGGCTTAGAGAGAAGAGTAAATCACCATGGAAAAAGTTGTCAATAACAATAAAAAATGAGGACAATTGCTAAATCTTCCACATATGTACACAATGCTTACCATATTCTATATTTTACAAATAATCCCATCAAACCATTTTCATAAAACTAGGATTTGAAATCCATTTCACAAAACAATTTCATAATGATTTTAAAACCCTTTTTTATTTACCAAAACTAGGGGAAACCCATCTTTTATAAAAAACCATTTCTACATGCACAAAAATAAATTATTCACATTATTAAATTTTATTTAATTAAATATTTTATCAAAATTAGAGAAATTTTCATCATCAAAACATGCATGAGATGGAACCACCTACCTAAAAACTCAGGTTTTACATTCCCACTATAGAATCCACCAATTAAGAGGTGCAAAAAATGATAATAGAGGACCTATAATAAACCTAAAAATCTTAGAATAGATTAAATTCACTAAAATTATTGGTGGATAAGAGGAACCAACACATACCTCAAGAATTCACACCTTCCGCACAACAAAAAAATAGAGTAATGGCCCTCGGGAAAAGATCAGATGATGAATATTGAAGGAAACAAGAAGAAACATCACCATAGGTAAACAAATTCGGTAATTTAATGCAAAGATGCTACCATGATCAAAGCAGTGAATAATTAGAAAGGATAACTCACCCAAAAAGACATAACCAAACCATAATATTTATAAATCACCAAATGAATTAATCTGGATTGAAGAAAGACTACCAAAATTGTTATACAAGGGTTCTAGGTCGAGATCCAAAAAATATGCAAATAAATGAAGTGAAAAATAAACTGAGAAGAACCCTAAAACCCTACTAACAAAAATTATAGGGCCTTTATTCAATTTACACTTAATTTAATCTATATGGATCACAAATACTGAAAAACCCATTGCCTTTTTATTAAAAACACATTTTTAATTTTAATACGTCACTTAACCACTACATGGAGTGTACTACCTTCACACTCTGTACTAGGTTCATAGAAGCTTCCCTATAGAGATTAAAGATCATGTATTCAAATTAAACCTTTTGTATTTCTCTAGAAGACTATAAAAACAACATATTCCTTAAAAAAATTTAAACCACCTCAAGCATTCTCTGAACTTGGGGAGAACCCGATAAATACATTAACACATTTATAACTAGACTCTATTAATTCAAACAAACAGAAATCCCCAAACGTTAGGTTGTTTTTCCAAAAAATGATCTCTATCCTCATGAGTCCCAAGACCAACCAATTTAAATATGAAAATAGGTAAGTAGAATATAATTACCTTAAATTCATTAACATATGTTAGTGGAAAAAACAAATTTTAAATTATGTGAACAAAATGTGTTGAAAATGGATTTATTTTTTATGTTATGCCTAGAAATATTATTATATGAATGATAAAAAAAATTATTGATTAAATAATATATAAATTTCATTAAAATAATTCACCTATAGTGAATAATTTAATTTATTATGTTAATGATATATTTCATGTAGAAAAATATTTCTTCATAAAAATATTTATTTTATTTTAAAATGATTTATATTTAAATTTATAATTAATTGATAACATTTGAATTTATTTTATAAAATTTTAAAAAATAAATTTTTCATATTTGAGTTTTTCTTATTCATACCAACAAATACCAAGGCTAGGTTACAATGGTAAACAATATTACATTTCAATTAGGCTCAGGGTTGCACATATCATAAGTTGTTGAAGATAATTTCATTGAAGAAATATATCATAAAATATCTGGGTGTTAAATTATACCCCCCTTGAAATGAATTTCACCCTATTAATTTCATAATTATGATACAAAAAAATTGAGGATACTTATTAATTTTCATATCCTCAGGTTCTCATAAAACTTCCTCAAATTGGTGATTTTTCCGAAAAAAAACATCGACAATGTAAGTGGTCTTGTTACATAGAATATTCCATCTACAATCCAAAATTTCCACCAATTTTTTTTTCATGTGAAATATATTTCTATAGTGGTATAAACTTTTATTTAAATACATGTTAAGGATTAGGAATTTAATTTCCTAGGATAGATATATGAAACACATCATGAACTTGAGAGAGATTTGGTTGAAGTTTCAATAGGTTAGCTACCATCCCAATACAGTCAAGAATCCTGAAGGGGAAAATATACTTAGGGATCATATTTCTTTTCTTCCTAAATCTAATAACCTTATTTAATAGAGAAATTTTTAGAAACACATTATTACTAACTTAAAACTAAAAATTTCATCGATAATTGTCAGTACTACTTTTCTATCTCATCTAAGATTCCTTGAGGTGTTTTTGAATAGTTTTTACTTTAACTTAAATTTCTTCATATATCTTAGTTCCCAATATCATTATTTCTCTATCTTTATCCACAAAAATTAGAGCTATAAACTTATTTCAATAAGGGTATTCATAAGGAGCCATCTTAATACTCCAGTGAAAGCTATTTCTGAAAGAAAACTAGACTAAAGGGAGGTATTGATACTAACCAACATTGAATTCCTAAAAAGAATATCTCAAAACATCCTCTATGATTTAAAATGGCCTATTAGAATTAACATCTATTTTATGATGATAATATGTGATAAAACATAACTATGTATCCAAATATTTAGAAAGACATCACCAAAACATTGAGGTCAACCTTAGACCTATATTTGATACAAAATAATGTGGACTTCATAAAATCTGACAACAAACTTAATTTATATCTTGGAAATATGATAAATAAGTAAAAATATTTGGATAGAAATGAATTTTGATGAATTTTTAAAGAAACTACCTACTACCCAAATAGAATTATGACCTTAAGATGTTTTAGGAGTCCATTGAAAAAATTCTTGGGGATGTTTTTCCATTTAAATTATGGTATGGGTAATAGTTAAAACAACCCATTAGAATTATTTCTCATGTCCTTAAAATGATGAAACCAGGATACAAACTCTTCAATATCTTTCTTTATACCATCCCACCAGAAATAATATTTTATATCTCTATACATCTTTTTTACTTCCTAGATGAATAGAGAATGATGAACTCTAAACCTCTTATAATAGAACCTTATTCAAATATGGTTTTAATGGACCACATACATAGTTCATGTACCTCATCATTCCATCACAATTTTTTTTGAACTAAGGAACATTTATCACCTTTATTTGTAGTCCCAGATCTTTTTTTCCCTCATTAATCCTCAGATGGATAGATGGTTGAAAACTCACATGAGAAAGATTATAATTGTCCCCTTTATTCAAGATGTATAGATACATGCTTTGAAAATTCATAAATATTTCATTTTTGTGATCCTCATCATAGATTATCTAGAATGATCCTTTCAACTAAAAAAATCAAACACCTAGTTCACTTTCCCATAATGTTAATGTATTGAGATATCATAATATTTAATCAGATTCAACCATTTTCTATGGTGAATACTCAATAATTTTAATGTGAATATGTGTTTTAATCATTTATTGTTAGTATATATTTAATAAATTTATTTATAAAGATAATTCCTCCATATAATCAATGAATAAATTACCATAACTAACTATAAATCATGATTTGGGAAAATTTTCTTATTAATCTTCAATTTTCATGAGGTATAAACTATCATTATATCCTTATGTATCAATACACATCCTATTCCATTATTTTATGTATCACTAAAGTTTGAGAACCCTTATCTAATATTGGGTAGTGTAAGAATAGGTGCATAGACTATCCTTCTCTTCAATTCCTAATAAATTCCCTCACATTAATCTATCTAGAGGAACTTTTCTCCCTTTTGAGTTAACCTAGTGAGTGTATTTTATATCCATGAAAAGTTATCCATAGTGTTCTGATATTATATATCCAAACCAAAAAAACTACTGATATTAGTCATAATTTTCGGTTTGGGTAAACATTCAATAACTCCTATCATTGATGGATCCATTAATATACCCTTACTTGAGATTACATGACTTAAAAATGAATGTTTCTGAAGAAAACTCCATACTTGGTAAATTTTTTATACAAATTATCCTATATACATATCATTAGTAAAATTATCAAGTGACCTTGATTCTCCTCCTTACTCTTTTAATATATAATAATATCATTTATAAACACTACTGAAAACTGATCAAGGTGATTTATAATGAATCTATTCATTAAATCCATGAATATTGTAGGAGAATTAATGAAAAAAAATGTAATAACTATATATTATTTATGTCTGAACTTATTATGGAATGATTTCTTGGGTATATCCACCTTATTTACCCTCAATTGATGATATCCAGAATAAAGATCAATCATGGAAAAGTATTGAGATATGTGCAGTTGATCAAACAAGTAATCAATACGTGGAGGAAGATAATTATATTAGATTTTGATCTAATTTAAGTTCATAATAATCAATAAAAAAGAATCATTAATCCATATTTCTTCTTAAAAAAATAATAGGTTCACCCATAGGTGACATAGTTGTCCAAATGAATCCCTTATCAATATTCTCTTGTATTTTATTCTTTAATTCCTCCAACTCAATCGGGGTATATGGATTCTTTTAAATATGTGCAATACTAGATACAATATATAATGAGAAATCAACTTAATTATTTGATATAAGACTAGGAAAATCCTCTAAAAAATAAATAAAAAAACTCTCCTACAATAATAATATCATCAATGTTGAGTTTCTACCCAACCATGTGAAAACAAATTCATTTTAATAGGAATCAGGACCCATAAAATAGATTCCATTAGATGTTCATATTTATCGTCGCACTCATATAAGATCATAGGTTAGTTCATAATATCAAACATGACATCCCTTACATGGAAATTAATGTGAGATTTATTTTGGGAAATCCATTCCAAGCTTATGATAAAATAAAATTCAACTAGAGGGTGAATAGTGAAATTTGCAGTAAGTACATTCCCAAAAAAATGGACAAGAGAGTAATCGTAAACTTGAGATGTGATCATCATACCATTTATGGTTATAACTGTTAATTCAAAATCTAAATATTTGGGTGGGATTTTTATACCTTTAAAAAATTATTTAGATGTAAAATAGTGGGTATATCTAGAGTCAAATATGACATTAATAGTTCTAGAGTGAATTCTAAGTTTACCTTTCACCATGTCATTATCATACACCTTATGATAAATAATGATTAAATGATATTTCACTTTGTCTCTATGCCTAATATGTTATTGAAATCTATCATCATAGTTAAAATTTATATTTTATAACTAGTTTTCACAATTCTGATAATCATTTCATTTGAAACACCAGAGTGTGGGTGGTTCATATTGTGTTGTTTTTTCTCTATTTGCATACTTAGATGACTTATTCCCTTTACTATGACATTAAATTGCATGATTTACTTTCCTTAAAAACATAAAATAGATAGTATTACCCAAAAGATAATTTATTCCATGTTTTATTTCACACTTTGAACACAAATTATAGAACATCTTATTTTATCCATGTTTTTTATAATATTCTTGGAATTATATATTTATTTTCTAATCAAGACCCTGAGATTAATGTGTGAATCCTATATCCCTTTCCACCTTGATAGTACATCAAATTATTTCTTCAATGCTAATGAAGTCCCTTATAGATAACTCCCTTGAGAGAATTGGTTTTATACCACTGAATAATCCATTAACCTTAGTTTCAGGTTGGATGATAATTCCTGAAGTGTAGCTCAAAAATATTGAAAATTATACATCATGGGTATCAATAGATTTGTTATAATTTTACTTTAACTCAAGTAATTCCTTCTCTATTTTGATATTAATAATATGATGAAATTAATTATTGAAAAATAATATCTTAAACTCACCCCACTCTCTGGACTCAATTATTTCATTTTTCCTCATATTCTTGAAAAGAGTTCACCATTGATATACCCCAATTTTCAAATGATAGACAACTAAAATGAATTTAGCATTATAAAAATATCAAAAAGTATATTTTTGATGGTACTATCCCATTACATAGAAACCAGTGGATTAGAAGACCTAGTGAATTAATATAGATGTTTCCTCATACAGGATTCAACAGAACATTATTCCATTCTTTCCATGTCTAGAAGTTTAGCATGATTAATAGCCTGAGAAAGGTGAATAAGAATAAAAATAATAATTTTAATTCCTTCTACCATAGTATTTCATTTCCCATGAGTAAAATAATTTCATTGTCCATCACATTTAGCATTTACATGGCTTCTTAAGGTTCAAGGCATTGACTAAAACCAAGAAGAATATTATGAGAAATAATAATCATAGGGGGGAAACCATATAATCATGGAAAATAATTTATATAATGTCTAAATTGTGACACCATATTTTCAATCTATTAAACATTAGGTTTTACCTAGGTCATTCATGATCATTATCTTTTCAAATAAATTATGATGCTTCATAAGGAAAATATGAATAACCTAAGAATATTCCCCAAGAGTTCCAAACTGGGTGTGTAGTAATGGCACACTAACCATGAAGAAGAATGATAGAAAAGATATAATTGACCAACTATTTTCGGAGGTATTAACACTAGATGCATATGTTCCAAAACCACATACACTTGTAGGGTCTAGATATGGATGTTTTTCTTGTAAAACCGCTCTCCTTTGTTTACTATAACTTTAGGAATTATCTTATAAATTGGATTACCCTAAGGGTTCTCATTAATGTTTTCTCATCCCAGTTTCCAAATATTAACAAAACCTTACTCTATCACTAATTATATCGACACATAATTTTCACACATAGATATGACATATCATTAGAAGAATATTCATGAAATAACATAACGATGCATGAAAAAATCATATAAGACTAGTAACTTTGGAAACATAGATGCCTAAAAAATGGTTAATAATATATCTACATCATCTCCCTATTAGTTCTTCATAACTAGAACCCTTCTTAGATATATCATACTTAAAACCTTTATTTATTACTTCAGGAAAGGAAACATAAGAAAGGGTGAGCTCAATATCTATGACATTATAACATTGGAATAATAAATAGGTTTTTTTCATACACATAAGCATATAAAATCATTTCTGTAGTAGGAAAATCTCACCGTTGAGACTATCTTAGTTGATTGGGTTCACTCCCAAAACCATCATAGTAGTCTAGGTTCTATCTCAAAACTATTATAGTGGAAAGATTCCATTACTGAACTAGGCTCACTCCCTATTCTAGTTGTGTTTATCTCATAAGATATCTATATTTACCTAATGAATTAGATGTAATATTATTTTGGTGCCACCTATAACATAATGAAAACAATACATATGTGTTCTATAATACCATTAAATATTCATCATATCTCTATATCATAACCCATGTAAATAAAATGGGTTACATAAACATTTCATCAATCCATCAAATCATAAACCATATAAAATAAATTGGTTTCATAAAAATATCATCATAATAATCATAGAATACATATATAAAGAATAAGGATGGTATCATTGAATCACATCCCCTATAAAACATAAGAAACTCCAATGGTTGTTATTTTTTATGAAAAAAAATACAATTAAAAGATCATTAAAAACATTCTTTAGGAAAATAACGTTTCCACATTAAAAAAAACTTTAAAAAATCCAAAAAAACATTATGAAAATATTTTTTATTTTAAAATAAACTTGGAAACTTATAAAGGAAGCTTCAAATTATTTAATGGCTAAAATAGATGTAAAATATTTTCATTCCATGTACATTGAACAAATATTCTCAGCACATTTCTAGTAAAAATTCAAAGTATCGCATTTGAAAAATGAAAATATGATTCCTTTTAATTATTATAAAGAAACAAAAACATGGTTAAAATTTACTTTTAATTTAAGAGAAGTAAAAATATCCTTTAATACATTTTTAGAATACACAAACATGGAGGAGAATATATTTTTGGTCGAAGGAATAAATTCGTTATTCCCCAAAAACATTCCTCTAGTATCTTATGTTCTTAAAGAGAGGAAGATAAATTTAAAACATGTATTATCTAGAAATAAACATAAGAGAATAAAATAAGATATATTTATCTGATAATGATCATATAATTTCCTTACTGTAAATTCAATTAAAAAAAATCCCTTATTAGATAGGATTGAAACATAAATCTTTTACTGCATTAATAAATTTTGAACCATAGGACCCCTGAAATAATAACATAAAATGAAACATTAAATATCCAAAACATAATAAGATTCATGATAAAAACTATTAAAGTGGTTGTGTATACACCATATAAAATAAGAGCAGTTCATAACATAAAATATGTCTCAAAGAAGACAATTTGAGATGATAAACCCTTACCTCAAGTCGTACTTACACCGTACATGTTTGAAACTCCTATATATTAAATTTATAAATGTTATAAAAATATTACAGAACAAAAAATATATATATCATACCATATATTATTTACTTATAAAATTTTATCAACCATTTAATAATAATTCTTTATTAAAATCACTATTCTTAGTGATAAGTGCTTAATTTTCCATGTATTTTTTGGTTTTGTAGTTTTAGTCCTTATACTTTGATTATGGTCACATCATCCCCATAAATTTAATCATGATATAAATATCACATATATTAATTATATTTGTATCTAGAGTCATCCATGAACTCCATACATACCAAAATGAATTACACAGTTCATGGAGACAGTAGGGCGTTTGTACAAATGAATGATTTTTTGATTTTTTGAAGGATGGAATGAAATAAAGGTAAATAATAATTAAACTTTAAATAATAATTATTATATAATTTAAATTATATATATTTATTAAATCTATCATTATTATCACACATGTGAAATAGAAATGAAAAACAAGTCACATCGCTTCATTGAGGTGGGAGTCTGCACGTATGCACAAGTGACATTATTGTTTTCCAACAAATTGGAAGTTAAGAATGTAGATGTGATAATATAAATAAATAAGTATAATTATATCATATATATATCATATATACATTATATTTATCATTATATCCTTCCCTGAAATGAGGTGATAGAAAATAAATGACATTGATTCGTCTTCTGTACACACAACCGACACTTTTGTATCCCTTTTAATGAAATAGGAGATAGATATAATTTACTACATTAAAAAATTAAATCTAAGTATATATAATATAAAATTGTTATTTTTCATCATGTTTGAAGAATATTTTCAAGAGGTAAATGAAGAAGTAAAATAAAAACACATGGTTCACAAGTATACCTCTACTTCGGAAAACTTCTTTATATTTATACCTAAATCCCTCCTATAACGGGGTTTTGATCAAAACATAGAATCTTGGAAATTGTTAGCAATTTAAGAAAGGTAATTTTTTGTTATTGGATAAACTTTTATGCTCTTTAATTATGAAGTGTAGAAGCATGGAGAGGGGGTTCCCTTTGATAATTGATGTGAGTGCAACACTTGTAATGTTTCAAATTTGTCAAATAATTCCATGTCATAATCTTGGAAATATTGCTGAAAAATTCACTATTACTGAACCATAAATGACATAAGGTTTAAATATGTCCATAAAATTGAAATTATATAGTTTTTAGGTTATTTTTACCATTTTTTATTTAGTTTAACATGCAGTTAACTTATTTTAACCTTATCCATGGTAACATATTTTTATTGTTTTTACTATTCATTATAACAAAAAATTAAGTTTAACTTCTTAAATATTTCTAATTACGAATTATAAAAATATTTAATTCTTTTTATTAAATTAAATTCATATAGGTTTTAAAATTTAAATTTAAATCAAACTTAAAGATGAGATGAAAAGTAGTTCTCCAATGAAAAAGTTTTCTTAAGTAAAAAATGTTTTTATATCAAACCTAAACAAAAAATTTATTAAAATAGAATAAATTGAAAAAATAATCATATAATTTAATTAATTTTTTTAAAAACACTTTAAATAAAAACATAACTTGGTAAATTCCTTAAATGAAAATGGAATTTTAATAAAAATCAATATTTATTCACTATTAATTGAAAAATCAATCTTTTCAAAAAATTATAAAACATTGAATTGAAGATAAATTTTAAATATTTATTTGAAAAATTAAATTAATTTATTCAAAGAGGATTTATAAAATTTGAAAATTTTTATTTTAACAGAAGTGTTTAAAATGCGACAAAAGTTTTTTTAGAAAAAAAATACATTTTAAACATAAAAATGAATTTATTCTTATACCATGATTAGAAAATATATTAGATAAATAATAAAATAATTTATTCAATATATAATATATAAATTTCAATTAAATCATTCACAAGTATTGATTAATTTAATTTTTTAAGATAAAAACACATTTTACACATAAAAATTGATGTTCAGAAAAATCATCTATTGCTTTCAAAAAAATATATTTTCATTTATAATCAATTAATAATTAATGAATTTATTTTATACATGTGTAAAATTTATGTTGATCATACTTTGTTTATTCCAATTCATAAATTATAATTCCATTTTAATTTTTTAATGATATGTTATATTATAGTTCATTTAGACTAAATATTGCGTGTATCACAAGTGATCAAAGAGATTTTTTTTGAAAAGAATCATACAATGAAATATCAGGGTGTTAAAAAAAGAACACTACGGAAAATTTGTAAAAGATTATTTGTTACTTTTAAAAAATTAAACTAATTATAAAATCAACTTAATCAATTATTTATGCATAGATATGGAAATTAAAAAATCACTTAATAAATATTTCCATTAAAAAGGGAGGTTCCAAACTGAAAAGAAATAGTATAGTCGATTTCCTTATAACTAGTGAAGAATGAGAAAAGGGGGAAAGTGAAATAAGTATAATAAAATAGAAACTAAAATAAAGATAAAAGGATAAAAAATTATTTTAATTTCAAATAGGAAAGTATAAAAATTCACAAAATGGATTATCTTTCAAAAGAAACCTTGACTTGAAAATGAGATTGGTTCCATAACCGTCATGGTTGGGGTAATATAAGAATCAAAGGATCTTGAGAGTAACATATTGAAATTGAAATAAAATACAATGAAATGGATGATATTTAATACATGAAATTAATAGGGTAGTGAATACACTATATAAAAGAAAATACTGATGTGAAATGGTCAACATGTCTCATGTAATTAAATTTCAGACAAAGAACCCCTAACAAATTTAGAAAATTTCTTGTCAAAACCCCTAGAAAGATATGATTTAAAATAAAAATTTTAATACCATAAATAATGATAGGATAAAGTTAAAAAAATATTTTAAATGTTAATTAGATACACCATTAAAATACAATATGGTGTAAAATAATAAATGTGATTAAAGGGGTGAAAATTTGATACAAGAAACCCATACATTGTATTCCCACTTAGTAGAAAGAGATATAACCTCATATATGAAAAACATAACTATATTAATCACTTATTTAAAAATATTATTAATAACGATAACCTTTTTTAACCTTTATATATAACTATTTTTTACTAATATATTAGTTGTTATCTATTTTCAATACCGTGTGCGAGTAGTCTTTATCGTTTTACAGAAGTTTTGTAATATCAATGTAGTTATATTTTATTATTACAAATTTAATAATTCTAAGACCCTAAAAGGTACAATAATTGATGATTTATAATTATTTATAATGTTATAATTTAATTATATTGGAGTTTTGGTTATGATCCTTAGAGATTAATTTGGCGATGAGCTTGTTTTGATGATTTTTAATGAACAATTGTTTGTATCTTAGTTAATGAGTATAAAATTAATGTTACCACTATATAACCAAAACCATATATTTATTTAATTATTTATTATTTATAATCCAAATTTAACTTCTCATAGTCATTCATAAAACTATTTTAGAGTATTGTTCAAGTTGGTTGTTAAATCAACAAAAACATGAACAAACTATAGATTAGTGGATGATTATGTGATGATTTAGTTATATTGTAATTTTTATAGAGGAATAATTAATTATTTATGATTCATTACAATGATATATCAAAATTTATGAGTATTAAAATATGGTGTGATGTATTCAAAAAATATACAGATATTGAGTAAATTGTTTTTTGTATTATTGTGTTTGTTTGAGACTGTTGAATTTAAAATGATTGTTTATTTCCCATATAATTAATAGGTAGTAAAATGTTATTTAATATAAAATTAATAATTTTATAAAAATCATATTTAACTGTTAGACTCAATCTTATATCCATCCACAGAAGGTATAATAAAATATAGAATACACCGTTCTAAGGAGGTGGTAGTCTGTATGTATGAATGGATGGTGATTTCCTTTTTTATAGAATAGGTAAAGGGAGTTATATGGTTGATAATTTAATAATAAAAAATATTTTATTAACAACATAAATATTTATTAAATTCAATATTTGGATCATTTGTGTAAGGTGGTCAAGGAAAATTAAACATGACACTTCATAAAGGTGGTAGTCCACATATATGCATGAATATCATTTTTGTTTTCATTAAGTTAAAATGGAAAGGGTTTTTAATAGTTTTTACATTATAATATTAAAATTTAGTCTAAAAACAATAATTATTTTATTATAAAGGGTTGAAAATAATATATTTGTAAAAGTGATATTGATAAAAAAAATTAATTATTGAAAAGTAGTCCTTATGTTGAGGACTTGGGATTTCCCTTAGAAGTCTTCTTATAAGTGGAATTATTAAGCCAATAGCTTCTAAAGTGAGGCTTAAGTAAAAGGAATAGGATAATAAGGGGTGTAATAAGGGTATTTTTTCAAGGGAAAATAACATTTTTTAAGTGATCTTAAAGGGGTGTTAAGAGGTCCCCTTCATAAGTGGATACAATGGAATTATTGTACATATTTCAACTTTTTATAAGGGGAGAACATATTTTATGTAAATAAGACTAAAAATGGATTATAATGGAGTGGTATATTATATAAGATCAATGATACCTCAATAATTCATTTGAAAACGTGTCTATGAATTTTTTTAAGTCCTTTACTCTTATAATTTTCACTTCTATATTTTTTTATTTTACCGTGGTATCTAATTTGTACTTAATTTACTTAATTTTAATTCATAAAAATAATGTTATATTTTTTCAAATTAAACTTATAAAATTTAAATATTTAAATATTTAAATGAAAATAAAAAATATAAATAAGAACTATTTTTATTGAAAAATGATTGTTTAAATATCAAGTGTCTTTAATATGATTTCAAATCAATTTATCTATAAATAAATATCGACATATTAGTTTATAAATATAAATATTAACTATTTAAAAAAATAATTGTGATCAAATTATTTTATTAATGTTAAAAACAATAAATATTTTTATTGGTTCTTTGAAAGACATCCTTTTTAAAGTATCAATCAGAGAAAAATATTAATATGTAATTATTTTAATTGATCATTGAATTTTTATATACAAATGAATATATTATTCATTTAATTTTAGTATAACATGGTTTATTTCAGTAGGATGTTTCATTATTTTGGTGTTGTGTGCGAGGAAAGCTATTGAAGATAGAATCTTGAGTCATTAAATTATACCCCCTTAAATAAATTTCATCCTCATAATATTAATTATAAACCACTCATGAAAGTATGTGAGGGTATTCTTAAGATCTATATCATTTATGATATAACTTCTAATATGAAATCTACTTTATGATCTTAGGATACATTATATTACTTAAATTTTCTCAAACAAGATTAATATTTCATACAATCATATACCCATGTATATACATAACCAAGTATATAGATACCCTAGTCATATATTATTTATAAAATACCATTCCAAAAACCATTTTAATATCTATGAAATTAAACCACAATAAAAACATATACTCTTTTAAAAAATAACCCCTTATTTAACCACTAAATGGTATTAACCACAAGTTTATAAATTCACAATGTAGTGAATATAAAACATGATAAAAAAATGTGATAAAATTCACCAAAAATATCATCTATTTATTTTTCATTAAATAAATAATCAATGTTAAAGCTATAAATACTATTTAAATCACTTTACTCAAAATCAATCAACCCTTTAATAACACAACATCATGCATACATTAAACTTAAGATATCTCTGTACCTCAATCACGTGGGATTTAATAGTTATCCCGAAAAATAAAACCGTATCATAAATTAAATTTTCAAGGATATTGATTCCATTTAATATATGTTTAGAAAGATATAAATCAAAAATAATTTATAAAAATCCTTATATTTTTCACTTAATCCTAATAACTTTTAAAAATACAATAATGTAATCGATAAATATCACTCAAAAAAGATAATAGTTAAGAGAATCAAGATTTAATTTCTATTATTATATCAAACTCATTATCTTAGATAAGTAAAGGAATGTCAACTTTTCCATCATAAAAATTCTATACTAATATTATAAAACATTTAAGTATTAAGAAGACATAGTTTCTTCCAGATACATAATTTTCTTAGCTTCATTTATTTCATATTTTTTATACCAACTACTAAAACCTAAAATGGTTATCAATAAAATTAGAGGAAATGATAATAGTAATAAGAAAATTCATTCTAAGATTTATTCTCTAATGTAACCTTCATTTCATCCTTTGATACATTCAGTTAAATATACTTTTATTTAAGTTAATATCTCTAGTACATCTTTGACTAATCCTAAAAAGGAACTTCCCCAAAATTATCATGAACTTTCTAAACATATTCTATGCCTGAAAATGATTAAAATATATGATCTCAACGTTTGACATACACTTTATCCATAAAATAACATATTAATTAATATGTACATTAACTGATGAGTCTCAAAATTTTAATGTTTTTTATTTTTAGTCTTTCACAATTTGGTTTTCCAACATTGATATTTTGAAATTCTTAATAGTTGTTCATAAATAGAACATGAGTAATTTAAAGAAACTTCCATGTTAGTTTTAAACTAGGTGTTTAGTTTAGAAACTTTATCATGTACTAGGTGGGAATTGATTTAATACCCAACATGACCTTTTCTAGGATATTTCCCCTATGTACATCTATTTGATAGACTGCATCCACTTATAGTATCTTGAAAAGGATGCCATTGGTATGAAAAAAATACCTGATCTATAATTTACTGAAATTTTAGGATGCTATCCTCTTCATATATAAGTCCCTTATACATACCACTATATTTTAATATAAATTTCTCTTATCCAATTCCACAAAAAAACTAATTCTCAAAAAATACTAAACACTCCATTGATACCAATTAAGATACCCCAGACCCACACTCCTGAGTCCATTCCTAAATACACATTCTTTTACAAAATAATTTTGATACCCAGTGAGATGATTCAACCTAAACTTTGAAACAATTTACATTGGTATTACATATCAAAATAATTTCACCCAAACCAAAGGACCTTTTGTTTTAGTGTCTTGAGGACTAGTTAAATATGAAACATATTTTTGAAAAAATATATAATAACATCTCCATAATTGAACCATAATGAACACCCTTCTATGATTATCATAGGTTACACTCATCTTAATAACCTGGGGGAATGTAAACATAAGATATGGGTGAGATTATATTCTTAGTATGGGAAAACATAGGAGATGGAAATAAAATATAACAAGTGATCATAAGATGATTATATAGTTAAAAATAATTATTCTAAAAAAATTATTCTAAAAAATCATATATGATAAATCACCATATAAAGAAAGAGTCATGAATCAAAAGAGTATATAAATATTAAAAAATAAAAATTATTCATGATAGTCTGACATTAATATTCCTTAAAAATGTGGCACAAATGTTAGTTTAGGGGACATTACTTTTATGGGACACATTATGAGAGAATAATATAATAATTTTGGACATATTTTGAATATGGCATGTAAATTTTTATAGGGAACATTACATTCATGAGCCACACCATCAGTTCCCATATTTATGAGTAACTAAATCATACTTATAAATAGTTTATCTAATTAGATATAAAATTTCATCTGATGCATTTAGGAGTGATATTGGACCCCATCCATCTTCCATCCATACTTATGTGTTCCATTATAAATCAATCATTCATCGTACGATAAAGAACCCATGGAAATAAAAATTTGTTTCACTCAACACATTATAAAGAACCCATTGAAATAAAATGGGTTTATTTTGTCTCATTAGAATGAAAAAATAGAAGAAAATGGGATTCATATCCTCTCAAAATTAATTCACATAATGAAATCATCATCACGATTAACCCTTGGAAAGTAAATGGGAATCCAAAACTATTCTATAACTTTTCCAGAAAAAATCTTCCAATCAAGATAAATCATATAGTATTCACACCATATAGATAAAGGGAATATGGTTGAGTCAATAATTTACACAATAAATCTGCATATTCAATCCAAGTGAACATCTATTAATCAAAGAAGATAAATATAGAGTGTCCAAAAAGAAAATGCATTGGAATAAAAGTTATTCCAATTCACAATGGATGGTTAAAAAGACAATAGCAATGATAGATTATATCATTTATTGAAAATAACACCACATAAGGAATTCGTAGTGAGAAGACAGATGGTAATATTTTAATAATATCCTTGATAAGTCATAAGATATATCCAAGTATAATGAATTAGATGAAAATACTTTTTAGGAGTTTCAGAAAAATCACTTTGTGAATAAGAAATATCCTTTATAATTTGAAATAATTTTAATATAAATACTTTATAATACATGGAGAAACTAATTTATTTTAGAAAATGTGAAGACCTAGATATAAAGTTTCATATAAAACAAAAAATGCTGCAAGAAGATGTGTTTATATACAAAATATTAAAAATATATGATTTAACCATTTTGATGAAAATAAACCATATAGGAAACATTAAAAAAATTTCCTTTGTACATTTAAATATGATTTATTCATATAAAATAAACTTAATTAAATATTGAGGCATGGATAAGGAAATTCATAAAATCATCCAATTAATATATACATTGAAAAATGAGGTCCCCCTAGAAATAAAAGGTAGTATAACCGCCCCAAATTTTTGTGATTTTTTTCAAATTAATTTAATCATTTAAATATTATTCATTTCATGCAACACTCAATATAACTTGTGTTATATAAAGTCCCAAGGTTTGTATTGTGTTTCATACAATAAAAAGTTAATATTTCACTACACAAAACACTTATATCATTTTTTGGTACACACAACACTATGTCTGTCTTGTGTTACATACAATGATGAATTCCTATGATATCTTTCATTACACGCAAGGATGAGTTTTTGCAAACTAAAATATTTTATTAATATCATCATTAAAATATTATTATAGATAACACCAAGTTATTGGAATGTAACATTTTAATAAGATTAACTAAATTGTAAAAATATTATTTAAACATGTATATAAAATGAATTATTTGGTTATCAATTAATTAGAAATGAATGTATGAACTATGTAAAAATAATGAAATTTACTTTCCAAGAAAGCTATTTTCTTATGTTAAAACACAATTTTATATCAATAAATTAAACAAACTACTTTTGATAAATATTTTTATTAGAAAATATATATTATATATTCAATCAAACGTTTTGACACTCATCCAATAGATTTGATAGGTGTAAGATAAGAATAAATCCAAATTTATGAATAAAATGATGTATTGTTCTAAAAGATAATCTTACCACCTTTTAATGGTGCACCTATTTTAAATATAATTTAAGAAAACTTTATAATTTTTATTTTAAAAAATAAAATTCTTTTTGGAAATCGGAATTTCAAAATTTACTTTGGGTGCATTTTTTGAATTTTTCTGAGAAGTTTCATTTTTTAATGAATAGTGAAAAACACTGAATTGTAATTGAAAAATACTTTTTCATATAATTTATTTATATAGTTAAATTATATATTAAATTGGTTTTTAAGTATAATTAGTTCAATTATTCAATAATAAATGTATTTTAGGACATTGGAATCAATTTCACAATGAAACTGGATATTAAATCATTTTAAACATTTAAACTTTTTAACTTTTAAAACCCACTTTCCTATCATGTATACATGATTAATTTTAAATTAATTACTACCAATACAATGATTTTAATTTGGAAAAATTTATTCCATATTTGGAATATGAAAAAATTATAAATTATAATATGATAAAATTTGGTTTTTTCCAAAAATAATAGTGAATGTAATTAAAATTAATTATAGTGATTAAGGTAAAAATTAGTTTACTAAGTGGTTAAACTTTAACTTAAGGGGAAAAATAATCTATAAACATGTAAAAATTGAATTTTAAGTGAATATATCAATAGTATCATCTATTTTATTGAACATGTATTATTATTGGAGGCATATTATGTAAGTGAGACATCTCAATACTGTTTACCTTTTTATATTTACAAGAATGTCACTCCTCCACTATAAAAAGGATATCACCCTATTTTTTTCCAAAAACTGGCCAAATAAGCTCAAAATTTACCTCTTATAATCCTATTGCCTCACTTTGGGCATAAATCAAACCAATTTAGTTCTTTGGTGAAAATCAAAAGGAATTACCCAAAGAAAAGGTAACATCCTTCAACAAGCACTTTTTTATTCCTTTATCAACCAACTCAATTATTATTATTTTATGATTACATGATAACCTCATTATACTCAAAATAATGAGATAATTTTATTTTATTTTTACTACCTACACTCACACACACACTTCCATCAAATGAGATATGTAATCATCATTCATGTGTATGGATGACTATCGCCCCACGAACCAATATCGTTTTTTCTTCCACTACCACCTCCCAAGGTTGGTAAGAAGGATATAATTAATGATTCTATATGATATTTATGATTTATTTATTCTTATGTAATTATTTTAGAATACATAAATTCATGATTTTCATTTTTTGGGAATATAATAACTTCATTTGAGGATGTGTGGACTATCGCCTCCTCAAAGTGATGTGATTCATTCATGTTTTATATAGAATGAATTAAAGATGGATTTATTTAAAATATGTGATATATATTAAATAATAATACTACTATAAATAATATATATATACAGACATATGTATATATATATATATATTTCATTTACTTTTCTTTCTTAAAAAATATGACAAGAAAATGGAAACAACATTCATGCATACGTTCAGACTAATGTCTCCATGAATAATGTATTTCATTTCATATTTATATCATTTATATGTTATTATAAATAAATATATACTGAATATATATTATATTTATATCGAGTTTTACATTATTTAGATAATTAAATCTTGATCTAAGTAAGTGGATCAAGAATAACAAGTCAAAACCAATATGAAAAAGAAAGCAATTATTATACAAAACATAACATTAAAATGAAATTGTTAATATACATGTAATATAAAGTCATAAAAAATAATATTTGGTATGAAATATAATAATATGATTCTATGGTAGATGTATAATAAACTTATATTTAGTATACAGGAGGATTAAATTTGTATGAAGAATGTCAATAATTAAGGTATTGTTTTTCTCATCTCACTTTTATTTCTTTTAGATATATGCTATATTCACCACTAATTTTATTTTTCTTGTGTATATACTAACCTATTAAATGTTAAATCATGAATTTAATTTATTTAATGATATTAAAAGTTTTAATTGATCTTATTCTTTTGCTATTCTCATGATTCAAAAGTTACTTAAGTAGTATTGGTATTTTTAGGCTCACTTTTATGTCTTAGAGACTTATGCCACATTCACCACTCATTTATTTTTGTGTGGTGTATATACTACCAATAAATTTATTCTATGATTATTATATTTCAATTTATGGTTACTTACTTATCCATTTTATTAACTCTATTTCATGGTTTTATGGTTCAAAAGATACCAAATTGGTAAGGTAATTTTGTCTCAATTTTATTTCTTTAAGAGAGGTTAGGATATGAACCTATATTCTTTTACAAGGTGTATATACATAAAGTTGACATGTTATAAAATGAATCTCATTTTTAATGATATTTTAAGCATATTTTAATATCATTCTCTCTTAGGAATTGTGATTCAACGTTGCTAAAGTGATAATAGTTTAGTTCTATAATCTCATCGTTATCGATATTGTTTATGGTTATTTTTCTATTGATGAAATATTATGATCCATATTTGTATAACTCTCATTAATTTTCTTATCCAATGGTTATTAATTATATATTCTTGTATTGGTTCCATTTTTTCCACTCTTTTTTACTTAATATGATAATGAAAATGTTTTAATGAAAATATTAATTTATCTCTCTCTTCTGCCAGAAATCTATTTTATTCAAAAATATTGTTTTATAAAAATGTTTTTAAATGAACCATTAAGATTATTTAAAAATAATTAGATTTAAATGAATTCAAATATTCCTTTATAATTTTCAAATCTATTTTCTAAGAACAATGTTTTCAAAAATGTTTTATGATTTAAAAATATTTTTTCAAAGTTGAATAGATATTTTCTTTAAGAAATTATCAAAGTGATATTTCAAAATAATTCTCTATATAAGAGTACATCCTTATATGTATTTTATTATTTTTTGGAGATATGGTCCAAGAATACCACTCATATTCTTTCTTTTAATAATTTATGTTTTGAAGGATGAATTTTATGAAACTGTTTCCTATTTCATAGGTTATAACATGTTAAAATTCTTATGAAACCCAATTCTATTCACAGGTTATCCTATGATGAAATTATTATGAAACATGTCTATTTTTTTCATAAGTTAAAATATTAATAAATTTATATATTACACATTTTATTTCATTGGATATGATAGGATTTTTTTATGATCCTGAGGCACACATATGTATGTATTTATTATGTGACAGGTTGGACCTATATCTCCCTATAATGAATTGGGTAAAGATTTATATATCATTAGATAATAATTAGAAAAAAGTCAACATCCTTGATCCACTATGGGAAGAAGGTGTATCCTGATCCACTATGAAGAAAGGGTTACCAATGGGGGTGGTGTTGTGTCCCTCCCATGAGGTATATCCACTAATGTGTGAACCTGGTTATATGTTCACAATATTATAAGTGAACCTTATTACATGTTCTAAATGTTATGAATAAACCTAATTACATGTTCATAATGTTATTCATGGACCTGGTTGTATGTCCATATGTTTATGTGTGGACCTGATCACATGTTCAGAACGTTATGAATGAACCATATTTCCCGTTCACAATATTATGTGTTAACTTGATTACATGTTCATAATGTTATGCATGGACCTGGTTTCATTTCCATATTTATAAGTGTGGACCAATTTACATGTTAAAAATGTTTTGAGGGAACCTTATTATGTGTTCACAATGTTATACTTGAACTGGATTACATGTTCATAATCTTCAGTATGGACCAGGTTGCATGTCCATATGTTTATGAGTGGACTGATTACATGTTCACAATGTTATGAATAAACCTTATTAAGTGTTCAAAATGTTATGAGTGGACCTGAATGCATGTACATAAGTTAATGTGAGGGTCTAATTTCATCTCCTTAACTTAATAAGTGAAGTTTTTCTATTTACACATGTTTGCATTGTTATAAGATGATGTGTACTCCATAACTCCATGTCTTATTCTTATCTTATGCGTTTATAGATTATGATCTTGATTTCATTATGATTCATTTAAAATTAACTTATAATCTTTACGCCATGACTCGTGTATATGGTCTTTGATATGAGAGGTATGATCTTCAAATGTTGTTCTCATGTTATCATACACTTATGATCATTTTATGCTTAAATATCTCCTTTATTTACCCTTACTGAGCATCTAAGATCTCCTTTTCTTATGTTTACTCCATCCATGTTATTAATAATGGTTTTAAGTAGGAGTACTAAATCAAAATATCTTTATGGGAAACATTGAAGGTATTTGACCGAGTTAGAAAATTTTGATCCAAGTGTCCAAAGACACTAAACTATTACAGTCCTCAAGAATGTACTTTTGTAATGTGCGGAATATTTATCTAAAATGATGTAATGCATGTTAATGTTAATCTTGGATAGTTATAGTTAGTATCAAATTAAAGGTTTATTCATCCTTTGGAAACTAGGAAAAGAAAACATTTTGGAGATCCCTAGGGATATTTCTAAGGATATGTCTATGGATTTTTCTAAGGATAAGCCTACAGTTTCATAGAATTAAAATAAGAAGTCATGATATAGGCATCCAATATGTATTTTTTTCTTGATTATATGTTTTTATACTATGATAAGTGTTTCTTACACTATGCTTTATGGTCTTAGATAATAACATGAAATAGAAGGAAATGGGTTATCATTGAAGGTTTCAGATGTGGAATGTATGAGAATTATTCAAATCGATGTCCTACGTGGGAATCTCATGAAGAGAATCATAATGGTGGTATGATTATTAGTTATAATACTGAAGAGAACGAGACTCCAAACTACATGTGAAAGTTATGGGATGTTCTAACTGTATTTTTTACATTAAATGTAAAGATCATGGTTAATTTTAGGTTGAGGAACCTAAAGACTTGATTCATATTCTATATTCTTCGGAAGGGATATTAAGGAATATGATGATGAAGCTTGAGTAATGGTTTTAGAATAAAGTTTTATGAATAAAGTATATATATTTTTGTAATTAAAATATTATGTTATATGAATCATGAAATATATAAGTATTTTAGGATATGTTGAATGGTACTGATGACCTGGAAAATTGATTTAATAAAAATGGGATTTTTTTGATTAAGGGGAGGTAACCCTTAATGTGTTCCTAATGTTGAGAATTTTTTTTATCTTGGATAGATAAATTATTGATTTGGATAAAGTAAATTGGATAGTATCAATGGCCTCAAAACTAATAAATGATATGTTGAGAAGGTAGTTTATGCAATCATGGGTGGAGTTTATGACATTTTTTATTTAAATAATATATATAAAAATATACGTTCTATATATAGAATGAAGAAGCATATATGTTTTCAATATGGTTTTATGGTAATTTAGGTTGTTACTATGTTTTAAGAGAATACATGATAAGGGTATTCACATGTTTGGTATGTGACCTTTATAATGGTTTTTATTTTCATCTTTCTGAAGTTTTACAAGCTTAACCACTTATGGAATGGTTTAAGTTAAACATTGGATATGGTTTTAGTGATTAATATATTATATCATAATATGAAGATTGTTTCATAGTGGATGACCTAAGATAACCATATTTCTATGATGATAACTAAGGATAAATGAAATGATGTATCATACTATTTATGGATCTCATGATCTTTTAGTGATTCGAGCATAACCAATTCACTTTTATCTCATGGATTAAGAGATGAAGTAGAAATTTATCATGGTTGAACCAAAGGGTAATATTGTGTATATGAAAGTGAATGAATTCATCTAAGTATATATCCTTGTGAAAATTATTTACTTATAAGAAAAATATCATGAAACAAAAATGTTATCCTAGAAACTTTATCTTCGATGAATCAAATGGTCCCTTATATCATTGATTTTTTTTATTTTGGGATTGTTAACTTTTTCTAGATCACAAACTTGTATTAATCAATTCTATTTATCACCCTCCATCAGTATTTTGGTATTAGTTTTCTCCATTTCCATGTTTTCACTTTCCACATATGTTCTACTATGTGTAATCCTAGTTGTGAGTAACTTTTGGTAACTGTTATGTTTCCAACTTTCACTTTTTAAAGGAAATCTTAGTATTATTTTGTTTTGAAGAGGGTTTCTATAAAATGAAATTTCATGTATTAAACCTTTGATAACACAGATGAATTTTGATGGGGGAATTAATTTAAAGGGTGGTATAACATAACAAACTGAGATTTTGTGATTTTGTTTGAATTAATTTAATCTTTTTAATATTTTTTATTTCATGCAGCACTGAATATATGTTGTGTTATATCAAATTAGTAAGTGTGGATTGAGTTTCATGTAACACTAAGTTATAATATCACTACATTAAAAATTTAGATTATATTTTGGTATATGAAACACTATGTTTTTCTTTTTGTACACATAATATTGAGTTCCTATGATTGTTTTCGTTACACGCAAGGCCATGTTTTACCAAACTATAATATAGTATTAATATTGTAATTAAAATATTATTATAGCTACCACCTAGATGTTGGAATGGAATATAAAAATAAGATTAAATATATTGTGAAAATTTTATTTACAGATCTATATAAAATTAATTATTTGTTTATCAATTAGTTAGAAAAGAATGTAATAACTATCTGAAAATAAAGAAACTCCTTTTTAAGGAAACTATTTTTTATGTAAAAAATCAATTTTATCTCAATAAATTAAACAATAAAAAGTTTATTATTTTTTTGAATAAAATATATATATTACATATTCAATAAAAAGAATTACACTAATCCAATATTTTTTATGGTTTATGATAATAATAAATCCAATTTTATGAATAAAAATAGAGATTTTTCTGAAAGTTAATTTTACCATCTTTTAATAGTGAAGCTATTTTAATTACAATTATTGACACTTTTATGATTTATATTTGTTAGAATAATTATTATATTTTTGAATCAGAATATCAAAATTTATTTTGGGTTGTTTTTTGGTATTTTTATGAGAAGTTTCAATTTTTGATTAATAGTGAAAAACACAGAATTGTAATTGAAACATGATTTTTCAACAAATTTATTTATATAGGTTAATTATATTTTAAATTAGTATTAAAATATAATTATTTCAATTATAAAATAATAAATCCAATTTATGTTATTGTAATAAATTTCATATTGAAATTTGATATAAAAATATTTCAAACTCATGAGCTTTAAACTTTAAAAACTCGCTTTCCCGTCACTTCCGTGGGATTAATATTAAATTAATTTCTTCCAATTATGTTATTGGAATTTGGAAAATGGAATATATATTTGTAATTATAATAATTTATAATGTATAATAAGGTCAAATTAGTTTTTGGTGAAAAATATTAGTGAATGCAATTAAAATTAATTACAATGATTTATGTAAAAACGAGTTTACATAGTGGTTAAACATTAGATAAAGGGGTCAAAGAACCCAAAAACATGTTCATAATCCATTTTATGAACATATTTGGACCACTCCACAACTTTTATAAAACATGTGACATTATTTTAGGCAATTTATTTATGGGATACCTCTCAATAGTGTTTACCTTTACATGTTTACAAGAATGTCACTCCTACAAAATAAAAGGGAACTCCACCCCCCACTTATTGGCATCAAACAAGACCTTGGGATCATAAAAACACTGAAAAAATAACTTCCAAAATTCCCTCCTCTCATACTATATTCCTCACATTGTACATAAATAAAACCAAGTTATTCCTTTGGATCAAACCAAAAGGAATTACCCAAAGAATAGGTAACATCCTTAAACAAGCACTTTTCATTACTAGAAATATGGGCATTTGAGCCCTGTTACCTATAGCGACTGCCATTGGCGGTCGCTAAGTCTCCTTAAAAAAATAAGTGGCTTCCGCCCCCCCCCCCTCTCCACTCTCGTGATCCCCCCCACCTACCCGAACCCTTCCCCCCCGTCCCCCCCCCCCACCGTCGCGCGCCCTCCCTGCCGCCCCGCCGCCGCACGCCCTCCTCGACGCCCCGCCCTCCGCCGGACTGCCCTCCGCAGCCCCGCCCTCCACCGGCCCGCCCTCCGGCCGGCCGCCCTCCGCCGGCCCCGCCCTCGGCCGGCCGCCCTCCGGCCACCCTCCGCCCTCTGGCCACCCTCCGGCTGCCCTCCGACCACCCTCCGTCGGCCCCGCCCTCCTCCAGCTGCCCTCCGGCCGCCCTCCGCCCTCCGGCTCCAGCCGCCCTCCGCCCTGCGGCCTCCCTCTGCCCTCGAGCCTCCTGTCACCCGCCTCCGGCAGCCCGACAGCCCTCCGGCAGCCCTCCAGCCGCCCTCCAGCAGCCCTCCGGCCGCCCTCCGCCGTCCCCGCCCTCCCCGGCCGCCCTCCGCCCGCCCTCCTCCCTCCGGCTCCGGCCGCCCTCCGCCCTGCGGCTGCCCTGCGGCCTCCCTCCACCCGCCTCCGGCAGCCCGGAAGCCCTCAGGAGCCCTCCGGCAGCCCTCCGGC
Organism: Viscum album; assembly: GCA_963277665.1. NCBI lineage: Eukaryota > Viridiplantae > Streptophyta > Magnoliopsida > Santalales > Viscaceae > Viscum > Viscum album. Next base: position 501,601,386 of record OY728140.1, read on the forward strand.
CTCCCTCTGGCCTTCGGCCTCCAGCCCCTCCGGCCTCCGACCTCTGCCCTCAGCCCTCCGCCCCCTCGTCCCTCCTCCCAGCACCCCGAACACCCCCCCCCCCCCCCGCACCCCTCCAACCCCCGTCCCATTCGTCTTCGTCCCCTCCCTCACCGCACCACCGCCACCCGTCCCCTCCTTCACCGTCCCCTCCCTCGCCGCACCAGCTCCGGCTCCGGCTCCCCACCGCTTCTCTCCCTCAAAGAACCGTCGTCGTCTCCCCTCCCTTCTAGGTTTGTAGCGCAATCAGGTATGACATGGGATTTCACTTACATTATCATTTTATAAATGGTTCACAAACAATTAGTTAGTATTTATTTTAAATATATTTGATATCAAAAATGAAAATGTAATAAGTCTTATGTAAATGTTTGTTATAGGGATCTTATTATGGATAAGAGTTGGATTGATTTTCCAAATAGAACGTCTAGAGAGTATTTCAATGGCATTATGTAGTTTATTGACTTCACCAGAGGATTTGAAAGTGACTATATTAGTTGTCCATGTAGAAAATGTGCTAACAGATATCAATTCACACGAGATACTGTAAAGGATCACCTATTCTTTAATGGATTTCTGAAAAAACATTAGAGTTGGACTAGTCATGGAGAAGAATATGTTCATTGTGAAAATACGGATACAGTTCAGATGGATGTTGATGAAAGGATGAATGATCCAATGCATGAAATGCTTACTGAAATGGTACGTGGGTTGGATCCTGAAGGCATTGACATTCAGAATCTTGAGACCGGTGAGATAAATCTTCGCTCTGGTGCAGATCGTGATTCGAGGAGGTTTTATGAAGCAATTGATGATGCAAAAACAGAATTATATCGAGGATGTACTTCTTTCAATAAATTGTCGTTTATCGTGGAGTTGTTGCATTTGAAGACTTTGAATCATTGGTCAGACACATCATTTGACATGCTGTTGGTGTTATTGAAAAAGGTTCTTCCTGTCGACGCTAAGATTCCTGAGTCGTATTACCATGCTCGTAAGCTGACAGAGAACTTAGGTTTTACATATGAGACCATAGATGCATGTGCAAACAACTGTATGTTGTTTAGAAAGGAAACTGCCCATTTGAATATTTGTACGATTTGTGGTGCTTCCAGGTGGAAAGAGAACAGGGGAAATCAGACTCATCAAAGTCAGATTGTGATACAGGGGAAACCGATTGCCGTAAAGAAAATGCGTTACTTTCCCCTTAAACCAAGGTTGAAAAGATTTTTTATGTCATCTAAAGTTTCTAATTTAATGAGATGGAATGCAGAAAGAGTTCATGAAAGTGATATGTTAACCCACCCGGCAGACTCTCATGCATGGAAGGATTTTCATAAGAGACATCCCGACTTTTCCAAAGATGTTCGTAATATCCGATTGGGATTGGTAGCAGATGGTTTCAATCCATTCAAGTCTATGGTTGGTGCAACTCATAGCACATGGCCCGTGGTGTTGGTTCCGTATAATCTTCCTCCGTGGCTTTGTATGAAGCAACAATTTATATTACTTTCCACTCTTATTGATGGACCTAAAAGTCCGGGGGATAAGATTGATGTTTACCTTAAACCATTGATTGATGAGTTGAATGAACTTTGGGGCAATGGTGTGATGACTTATGACTGTGAAACGAATGAAATGTTCAAACTGCAGGCTGCTTTATTGTGGACAATCAATGAATTCCCAGCTTATGCAAATTTATCAGGCTGGAGTACAAAAGAGGAATTTGCTTGCCCTTGTTGAAACAAAAGTAAAAAATCTGTATGGCTTAAGCATTCCAAAAAATGGGCATACATGGGTCACATACGTTTTCTCCCCCCTCAGCACAGGTTCAGAAAGGACAGAGTGGCATTTGATGGTTCTAGAGAGTTCAACCCAGCACCAAAGATTATGACAGGAGTCGAAATGTTATCGCAGATTGAGGAAGAAAACATCTGCAGGGTATATGAAATTCAGGATTGGGTGGCTCCTCCGGTATGTAATATTCGAGCTGCGGGTAGGCAGCGCAGTCACAATTGGAAAAAGAAAAGTATTTTTTATTGTCTTTTGTATTGGAAAACTAACATGCTGAGGCATAATTTGGATGTCATGCACATTGAAAAAAATGTTTGTGATAACATATTGTGGACTATTTTAGGTGTCAGTGGGAAATCAAAGGACCATGTTAATACACGCCGTGATTTGGAAGAAATGGGTTTAAGGAAACAATTGCATTTACAGTTAGCTGAGGGAAACAAGGCATATATGCCTGCTGCACAGTATACAATGACTAAAAAGGAGAAAGAGACATTTCTTTCCATTTTGAAGATTCTCAAGGTCCCTGATGGTTACTCTTCTAATATTTCAAAGTGTGTGAATCTGACGAGTGAGACATTGCAAGGGTTGAAAAGTCATGACAATCACATACTACTTCAGAAGTTGATTCCAATCGCAATTTGTGATTGTTTATCCCCCAATGTTGTTCAGCCGTTGATTGAGATGAGTAATTTTTTTAGACAGCTTTGTTTAATAAATCAACAAATGAGTGATTTAAAAAGTTTACAGGACCAAATTGTACTTACGCTTTGTCACTTTGAGAAACTATTTCCCCCCTCATTTTTTGATGTTATGGTCCACTTGAAAGTGCACCTAACTGATGAAGTAATGGCTGCTGGTCCAGTGAAATTCAGGTGGATGTATCCTACTGAGCGGTATTTGAGTACATTGAAACGATTTGTATGCAACAGAGCTCGTCCGGAGGCATCAATATCCAATGGTTATTTGATGGATGAGTGTACTACTTTTTGTGCAGAATATCTTACGGATGTTGAAACAAAATTAGATAAGCCCTCTCGGATTCAGGATGGTCCAGTTAGAGAATGAACCACATATGATATGGACAACATCGAGTGGATACAAGCGCATCGATATATCTTGTTCAATACTCCATCAGTTGCACCATTAATGCAGTAGGTATCTTATCACTTTTATTGTTTACCTTTTACATGTTTTGTTTGCATTAGTTGATCATTTAAACATTGCGTTATCATTTGCAGAAAAAACATTAATGAGATAAAAGAAGAGATGTATCGTGCAACTGAGTTGCAAATTCAACAGTCTCATTATGCGTCATTTCATGATTGGTTTAAGGATTATGTATGTATAAATTGATTTTCATTATGAGTGAAGTATTACACTAATTTCTTTCTTCATATATCATTATTGAATTCTATGAATTATGTAGGTTCATAAGATGAGGGAGTTAGGGGACCCCACGCTAACTAAAGAATTTATCCAACTGGCTGAGGGTCCATCTATAACGGCTCGTCGTTATAAATCTATAGATGCTAATGGTTTTTGATTTCGCATTAAAGATGTTGAAGACAAACGAGAAACACAAAACAGTGGCATCGGTTGTCCATTTGTCGATTCTGGTTATTACTATGGTCAATTGATAGACATCATTGAAGTTGTATACACACACGGGTTGAAGTACATATTGTTAAAGTGTAATTAGGTTGATCCAGTGCATGGATGAAAAGTCGATCAATATCAGTTTTCATTGGTGAATTTTAACTATATGTTATACAGAAATGATAACGAGTTGATAATGAACCTTTCATTTTGACATCACAAGCAGAACAAGTATTCTTCGTTACTTTGCCTTTGAATCCAAGTTGGAAAGTTGTTGTCAGAATGTCTCGGCGAGGAGTGTTTGTATTTGAACAAGATGAACCCGAGACTGTTCCTTTTGTTTCCCAACAGCTTGATCAACATACCGTAGTTCAATGTGAAGAAGATATTTATTGGGTCAGAGCGGCTGTTGAAGGAGAAACGGTCGATTTGCATGCTTAATGAAAGGTATAATTGTTTTCCCACTATTCAGCCAAAGATATCATAAATTATCTAAACATTTTATAAATCCTTGTAAGTTTTAATCCTCACTTTTTGAAGTTTATTCAGTTATAACTATTTAAGGTGATTTAACTCATGTTATATTGATGTTATTATCGGTGTATCTTTCCATTGAGGTATTCTTAATTTTTTTCATGTGCTGCTTGAATTTTTATTAATTTAATTTGAAATTTGGCTATGCATTGATTGGTTTTGTACATAATTTTTATATCTGTTTTGTGAACTTTATGATTCTTTAAATTCATTCCCAAATAATTATTCAATCACTTTTTGTTTGATTAACAATTGTACAAGTTTGGTTTTTTTAAAAACAATCCAATTTATCATTTGGACATTTTGGATAGTCCCCTTACTAATGTTTTCCTTTACTGCAGGAATGTCAGGGGAAGAGGCAGAAGATCCACATCATCCATCTGAGTCATCTACGTCTCAGGGTCGAGGTATGTTGGAATTTCATTGTCTCTATTTTTTATGTAATTAATAAACATATATATATATTTATAACATCTGAAAATTTGTATATAAAATTGTTTTCAACAGGATCAGACCCGACTGCTTCTTCCTCTCGCAGGAGAGGCCCTGGTCGTGGCATATTATCATGGAATTACGACCCGACTTTTGATGTTTCATTTGATGAGGTATTTCATCCTGTGGGACGGAATGCCCCTGCATTTATTCGTTAGTTGGGTCATATCATACATGATCCACATCGATTTCCATTGACCACGCGTGACTGGGCTTCTATCCCTCATGACACATTAGACCGTCTTTGGAGGGAGGTTCAGGTAAGAAGACCATTTTACTTTATTCCCTATGTATAAACAATAATAACATATGGGATTTTTTTCTTTAATAGAAAAATTTGAAAGTATGTCCCGATGAGATTCGGCCAGTGTGTATGAGTAAATGCCGTAAGATGTGGAAAGACTATAAAGGCAAAGTCAAGAGGGACCACTGGGTACCAAATGTGGGTGCCCCAGACATTCTAGAAAAAGTCCCGAGAGGTGTTCTCCTGGCTCAGTGGCGTGATTTAGTTGCATATTGGTCCACTGAGGGTGTTGCGGTTTGTATATTTATTTTGGTATATATATTTTCAAGAATGTGTGATTTGTTTGATATTTGAATGAATTGAATGTAGGAGGTGTCTACACACCATTCTGAGAATCGAGCGTTGCAGGGACCACCTCACAGGCTCGGGACTCGTCACGTGTCTCAGATCCGACATGAGGTATTTATTATTCATTTTTTAATTTTTTTTAATTAATACAGTTTTGTGTTTATATTATATTCATATATAGTTGCGGGAGCAAGGTGCACCAACAGATAAAATGTCGGTGTGGATGAGGACTCGTGATCGCAATGATCCAGAGGCTGCGACATTGATAGTAAGTGCTTGTACTCATTACCAATACTTACATAAAATCTTTATATTAATATATGTATATATATTTAAATATTTCACAGGCTCAATTTGAAGTTGAATTAGAACATCTGCCAGAGGACCAGCGACAACTTCCCATGCAAAGGGATGAGATCTTTCATCGCATCATTGGTCGGGACGGACATGGATATAGTTTGACCTATGGAATAGGGATTCCTCGTTCTGTAGTGTCACGCGCTATGGTTGTCGGTCCTGCTGTTTCTCAGATGTCACAGCAGCTGTTAGATTTCGAGGAACGGTTGCGGGCTTCCGAGGAGGAAAATGCGCAATTGACTGCTGCAGTTAGAGCACTGCGGGAATATGTGCGTCTGGGTGATGGTGCAGGGGATCACACGACGCAGGTTTATACTATATTTATTTATTTAATTTAAATTATTTTTGTTATGAAAATATTCATAATGTTTATTTGTTGTAGGACCTTGGCCCACCAGATGGACGTCAGTGATGAACACGCATGACGCATCACGAGGTGTGTTTATGATTTTAATGGTAGGTTTGTTATTGATATTTATGTTGGGTTTCTAGTGAGTTTTTTTGTGATTTGGATAGCTTTTTTTCATTTAATTTTCAATGTTTAGAATTGTATGTTCTGTAATAGTTTTTAAAAAAATACGTGATTTCTAATATAAATCATTAAACTTGTTTATGCCGAATGAGCTGAGTTCACTATCTGTAGTCCCCGACCTACCCCGGACAGCCCTCCCCGCACTCCGGACAGCCCTCCCCGCACCCCGGACAAGCCCCCCCACCCCGGACTGCTCTCCTGCACCCCGGACAGCCCTCCCCGCACTCCGGACAGCCCTCCCCGCACTCCGAACAACCCTCTCCGCACCCCGGAGAGGCCTCCCGCACCCCAGACAGCCCCCCGCACCCCGAACAACCCCCCCCCCCCCCCCCCACTCCGCACTCCGAACATCTCTCCCCGCACCCTAGACATGCCCCCCCACCCCGGACATTCCCCCACTCCGGACAGCCCCCCCCCCCCCCCCCCCCCGCACCACATACAACCTTCCCCGTACTCTGGAAAGCCCTCCCCGCACCCTGGAAAGCCCTCCCCACACCCCGAACAGCCCTCCCCGCACTCCGGACATCCCTCCCCGCACCCCGGACAGCCCTCCCGCACCCTGGACAGCCCTCCCCGCACTCCGAACATCCCTCCCCACACCCCGGAGAGGCCTCCCGCACTCCGGACAGCCCTCCCCACACCCCGGACATGCCCTCCAGCCCGGGTGAGTGAATTGTGACGTGGTCGAGCAGACGGCACGTCAATCGGCCGCACCATGTGCCCGCGGTGACCGGGAACGCCGTTCCGGTGTCATAAACGGCCAAAACGGGCGTCTCACGCTCAAAGTCATAGAGGACGACATCGGATTGACCTGAAATCACAGGGAAAAAATCTAATTTTTATTCGTGATGTGTACGCGCAGACGGCACGTCTATCGGACGTGCGGTCTGCGCGGTAGTGCTCATTATGCGTTCTTTAAGTGTTGCGCGCGCTTGATAAACGCGCGTGGGGGGTCCAAATGGTCCAAACGAGGTCCGAATGGCCTGAAATAAGACGACGTCAAAGGGTGAGTATATTGTGACGTGGTCGAGCAGACGGCACGTCAATCGGACGTGCCGTGTGCCCGCGGTGACCGGGAACGCCATTCCGGTGTCATAAATGGCCAGAACGGGCGTTTGACGGTCAAAGTCATAGAGGACGACATCGGATTGACCTGAAATGACATGGAAACAATCTAATTATTATTCTTGATGTGTACGCGTATACGGAACGTCAATCGGACGTGCGGTCTGCGCGGTAGGGCTCATTATGCGTTCTTTAAGTGTTGCGCGCGCTTGATAAACGCGCGTGGGGGGTCCAAACGGGCCGAACGAGGTGAGAATGGCCTGAAATCAGACGAAATCAAAGGGTGAGTGAATTTGGACGTGGTCGAGCAGACGACACGTCAATCGGATGTGTCATTTGACCGTGGTGACCGGGAACGCGTTTTCGGTGTCATAAACGGCCAAAACGGGCGTCTGACAGTCAAAGTCATAGCGGACGACATCGGAATGACCTGAAATCACAGGGAAACAATATAATTATTATTCGTGATGTGTACGCGTAGAAGGCACGTCAATCGGACGTGCGGTTTGCGCGGTAGGGCTCATTATGCGTTCTTTAAGTGTTGCGCGCGCTTGATAAACGCGCGTGGGGGGTCCAAACGGGCCGAATGAGGTGCGAATGGACTAAAATCAGACGACATCAAAGGGTGAGTTAATTGTGACGTGGTCGAGCAGACAACACGTCAATCGGCCGCACCGTGTGCCCGCGGTGATCGAGAATGCCGTTCCGGTGTCAAAAAACAGCCAAAACGGGCATCTGACGGTCAAAGTCATAATGGATGACATCATATTGAGCTGAAATCATAGGTAAACAATCTAATTATTATTTGTGAGGTGTACGCGTAGACGGCACGTCAATCGGATGTGCGGTCTGCGCGGTAGGGCTCATTATGCGTTCTTTAAGTGTTGGGCGCGCTTGATAAACGTGCGTGGGGGGTCCAAATGGGCCGAACGAGGTCCGAATGGCCTGAAATCAGACGTCATCAAAGGGTGAGTGAATTGTGATGTGTTCGAGCAGACGACACATCAATCGGCCGCACCGTGTGCCCGCGGTGACCGGGAAAGCCGTTCCGGTGTCATAAACGGCCAAAACGGGCGTCTCACGTTCAAAGTCATAGCGGACAACATCGGATTGACCTGAAATCAAAGGGAAACAATCTAATTATTATTCGTGACGTGTATGCGCAGACGGCACATCAAGCAGACGTGCGGTCTGCGCGGTAGGGCTCATTATGTGTTCTTTAAGTCTTGCACGCGCTTGATAAACGCATGTGGGGGGGGGGGGGTCCAAACGGGCCGAACGAGTTCCGAATGGCCTGAAATCAGAATACATCAAAGGATGAGTGAATTGTGACGTGGTCGAGCAGACGGCACATAAATCGGCCGCACCGTGTGCCCGCGTTGACCGAGAACGCCGTTCCGGTGTCATAAACGGCCAAAACGGGCGTCTGACGGTCAAAGTCATAGCGGACGACATCGGATTGACCTGAAATCACAGGGAAACAATCTAATTATTATTCTTGAGGTGTACGCGTGGAGGGAACGTCAATTGGACGTGCGGTCTGCGCGGTAGGGCTCATTATGCATTCTTTAAGTTTTGCGCGCGTTTGATAAACGCGCGTGGGGGGGGGGGGTCCAAATGGGCCGAACGAGGTGTGAATGGCCTGAAATCAGACGACATCAAAGGGTGAGTGAATTGTGATGTGGTCGAGCAGACGGCACGTCAATAAGATGTGTCGTTTGACCGTGGTGACCGGGAACGCGTTTCTGGTGTCAAAAACGGCCAAAACGGGCGTCTGACGGTCAAAGTCACAGCGGAAGACATCGGAATGACCTGAAATCATAGGGAAACAATCTAATTATTATTCGTGACGTGTACGCATAGACGGAATGTCAATCGGACATGCGGTCTGCGCGGTAGGGCTCATTATGCGTTCTTTAAGTGTTGCGCGCGCTTGATAAACGCGCGTGGGGGGGTCCAAATGGGCCGAACAAGGTGCGAATGGCCTGAAATTAGACGACATAAAAGGGTGAGTTAATTGTGACGTGGTCGAGCAGACGGAACGTCAATTGACCGCACCGTGTGCCCGCGGTGACCGGGAACGCCGTTCCGGTGTCATAAACGGCCAAAACGGGCGTCTGACGGTCAAAGTCATAGCAGACGACATCGGATTGACCTGAAATCACAGGGAAACAATCTAATTATTATTCGTGAGGTGTAAGCATAGAAGGAACCTCAATCAGACGTGCGGTCTGCGCGGTAGGACTCATTATGCATTCTTTAAGTGTTGTGCGCGCTTGATAAACGCGCATTGGGGGGGGGTCCAAATGGGACGAACGAGGTCCGAATGGCCTAAAATCAGACGACATCAAAGGGTGAGTGAATTTTGACGTGGTCGAGCAGACGGCACGTCAATCGGACGTGTCGTGTGCCCGCGGTGATCGGGAACGCCGTTCCGGTGTCATAAACGGCAAAAACGGGCGTCTGACGGTCAAAGTCATAGAGGACGACATCAGATTGACCTGAAATGACAGGGAAACAATCTAATTATTATTCGTGACGTGTACGCGCAGACGACATGTCAATAAGACGTTCGGTCTGCGCGGTAGGGCTCATTGTGCGTTCTTTAAGTGTTGCGAGCGCTTGATAAACGCGCGTGGGGGGGTCCAAACGGGCCGAACGAGGTGCGAATGGCCTGAAATCAGACGACATCAAAGGGTGAGTGAATTGTGACGTGGTTGAGTAGATGACACGTCAATCGGATGTTCCGTGTGCCCGCAGTGACCGGGAACGCCGTTCCGGTGTCATAAACGGCCAAAACGGGCATCTGACGGTCAAATTCATAGAAGACGACATCAGATTGACCTAAAATCATAGCGAAACAATCTAATTATTATTCGTGAGGTTTACGCGTAGACGGCACATAAATCGGACGTGCGGTTTGTGCGGTAGGGCTCATTATGCGTTCTTTAAGTGTTGCGCGCGCTTGATAAACGCGCGTGGGGGGGTCCAAATGGGCCGAACGAGGTCCGAATGGCCTGAAATCAGACGACATCAAAGGGTGAGTGAATTGTAACGTGGTCGAGCAGAAATCACGTCAATCGGCCGCACCGTGTGCCCGCGGTGACCAGGAACGCCGTTCCGGTGTCATAAACGGCCAAAACGGGCGTCTGACGGTCAAAGTCATAGCGAGCGACATCAGATTGACCTGAAATAACAGGGAAACAATCTAATCATTATTCGTGAGGTGTACGCGTAGACGACACATCAATCGGATGTGAGGTCTGCGTGGTAGGGCTCATTATGCGTTCTTTAAGTGTTGTGTGCGCTTGATAAATGCGCATGGGGGGGTCCAAACAGGCTGAACGAGGTGCGAATGGCCTGCAATCATACGACATCAAAGGGTGAGTAAATTGTGATGTGGTCGAGCAGACGGCACGTCAATCGGATGTGTCGTTTGACCGTGGTGATCGGGAACGCATTTCCGGTGTCATAAACGGCCAAAACGGGCGTCTGATGGTCAAAGTCATAGAGGACGACATCGAAATGACCAGAAATCACAGGGAAAAAATCTAATTATTATTCGTGATGTGTACGCGTAGACGACACGTCAATCAGACATGCGGTCTGCGTGGTAGGGATTATTATACGCTCTTTAAGTGTTGCGCGCGCTTGATAAACGCACGTGGGGGGGTCCAAACGGGCCGAACGTGGTGCAAATGGCCTGAAATCAGACGACATCAATGGGTGAGTTAATTGTGACATGGTCGAGAAGACGACACGTCAATCGGCCGCACCGTGTGCCCGCGGTGACCAGGAACGCCGTTCCGGTGTCACAAACGGCCAAAACGGGCGTCTGACGGTCAAAGTTATAGCGGACGACATCGGATTGACCTGAAATCATAGGGAAACAATCTAATTATTATTCTTTAGGTGTACGCGTAGACGGCACGTCAATCAGACGTGCGGTCTGCGCGGTAGGGCTCATTATGCGTTCTTTAAGTGTTGCGCACGCTAGATAAACGCGCGTGGGGGGATCCAAATGGGCTGAACGAGGTCCGAATGGCCTGAAATTAGATGATATAAAAGGGTGAGTGAATTGTGACGTGGTCGAGTAGATGGAACGTCAATCGGACGTGCCGTGTGCCCGCGGTGATCGGGAACGCCGTTCCGGTGTCATAAACGGCCAAAACGGGTGTCTGATGCTCAAAGTCATAGCAGACGACATCAGATTGACCTGAAATGACAGGGAAACAATCTAATTATTATTCGTGACGTGTACGCGTAGACGACATGTCAATCGGACGTGCGGTCTGCGTGGTAGGGCTCATTATGCGTTCTTTAAGTATTGCGCGTGCTTGATAAACGCGCGTGGAGGGGGTCCAAATGGGCCGAACGAGGTACAAATGACCTGAAATCAGAAGACATCCAAGGGTGAGTGAATTGTGACGTGGTCGAGCAGACGACACGTCAATCGGACGTGTCGTGTGCCCGCGATGACCGGGAACGCCGTTCCGGTGTCATAAACGACCGAAACGGGCGTCTGACGGTCAAATTCATAACGGACGACATCGGATTGACCTGAAGTCACAGGGAAACAATCTAATTATTATTCGTGAGGTTTACGCGTAGACGACACATCAATCGGACGTGCGACTTGCACGGTAGGGCTCATTATGCGTTCTTTAAGTGTTGCGCGCGCTTGATAAACGCGCGTGGGGGGTCCAAATGGGCTGAACGAGGTCCGAATGACCTGAAATCAGACAACATCAAAGGGTGAGTGAATTGTGACGTGGTCGAGTAGAAAACACGTCAATCGGCCGTACCGTGTGCCCGCGGTGACCGGGAACGCCGTTCCGGTGTCATAAACGGCCAAAACGGGCGTCTGACGGTCAAAGTCATAGCGGACGACATCGGATTGACCTGAAATCACAGGGAAACAATCTAATTATTATTCGTGAGGTGTATGCACAGATGACACATCAATCGGACGTGCGGTCTGCGCGGTAGGGCTCATTATGCGTTCTTTAAGTGTTGCGCGCGCTTGATAAACGCGCGTGGGGGGTCCAAATGGGCCGAACGAGGTGCGAATGGTCTGAAATCAGACGACATTAAAGGTTGAGTGAATTGTGACGTGGTCGAGTAGACGGCACGTCAATCGAACGTGCCGTGTGCCCGCTGTGCCCGCGGTGACCGGGAACGCCGTTCCGGTGTCAAAAACGACCAAAACGGGCGTCTGACGGTCAAAGTCATAGCGGCCCACATCGGAATGACCTGAAATCACAGGGAAGCAATATAATTTTTATTCATGACATTTACGCGCAGACGTCACATCAATCAGACGTGCGGTCTGCGCGGTAGGGCTCATTATGCGTTCTTTAAGTGTTGCGCGCGCTTGATAAACGCGCGTGGGGAGTCCAAATGGGCCGAACGAGGTCCGAATGGCCTGAAATCAGACGACATCAAAGGGTGAGTTAATTGTGATGTGGTCGAGCAGATGACACATCAATCGGCCGCACCGTGTGCCCGCAGTGACCGGGAACGCTGTTCCGGTGTCATAAACGGCCAAAACGGGCGTCTCACGCTCAAAGTCATAGCGGACCACATCAGATTGACCTAAAATCACCGGTAAACAATCTAATTATTATTCGTGACGTTTACACGTAGATGTCACATCAATCGAACGTGTGGTCTGTGCGGTAGGGCTCATTATGCGTTCTTTAAGTGTTGCGCGCGCTTGATAAACGCGCGTGGGGGGGGGGGGGGGGGGTCCAAACGGGCCGAACGAGGTCCAAATGACCTGAAATTAGACGACATCAAAGGGTGAGTAAATTGTGACGTGGTCGAGTAGACGAAACATCAATCGGTTGTGTTGTTTGACCGTGGTGACAGGAAACGCGTTTCCAGTGTCATAATACATCAAAAACGGTGTGAGACGGTCGAATTCGGAGCAAACGTGCTCTGAATGACCTGATATGATAGAATTTCTTAAATTGGGGGTTTTAAATTATCACCATGATTTGATGTCAGATTTAATTTTATTATATGTATATAATAACTGAATAATTATGTTCAATTTACGTTTGTTTTGTTTTTTTGTCTTATTGTAGGTATTGAAGCAGAAGATTGAAATCGATGGACCTGCTCGGATCGTTGAAGCACGTTTATCGTTTATGATGATTTTGATGTTTATGCTGTTTGAAATTGTTTTCCCATTTTTTATGATTGTTACCTTGTTTTATGTCTGTTTTTCCACCATGAAGAAAAAAACACAATTGGTACATTTCATTAAAAAAATGAAAAATATTTTATTTAATATTATATATATAAATATTTTCATTAATATATATATATATATATATTTTATTTAATAAATAAATAAATATATTTTATTTAATAACTAAATATATATATTTTATTTAATAAATAAATAAATATATTTTATTTAATATTATATATATAAATATTTTCTTTAATATATATATATTTTTTATTTAATAAATATATATATATTTTATTTAATATTATATATATAAATATTTTCATTATTATATATATATATATATTTGATTTAATAAATATATATATTTATTTATTTATTTTGGTATGATTTTTAAATTTTTTTTTTCAAGTTTAGCGACCGCCAGGCGGTCGCTTTAGGCGGCATTTCGGCCACCTATAGTGACCGCCATTGGCGGTCGCTAAAGCCCTACAGTGACGGAGCAGATGCGACTTCCAATGGCGGTCGCTAATGTCCTTTTTTTAGTAGTGTTTGTTTTATATTTTTATACACCCCCTCTATTATTATTATTTCATGATTATAAAATAACATCAATATACTCAATATAATGATATGTTTTATGTTAATGTTAAAACCTTACACTATCAAACACTTCCATCAAATGGGATACATATTCATCATTCATGCGTACGACGGACTCCCGCATCACAAACTATTGTTTTTTGTTCTCCAATTACCACCTATCAAGGTTGGGAATAATGATAGAATTGATATTTTTATATTATATATATGATATTTATGATTTATTTATTATTATTGAATTATTATATAACACATAACTTCAGTATTTCCATTTTTAGGAATATTATAATTTCATTTGTGGATATGTGGATTGTCGCCTCCTCAATGTAATGTGATTCATTCACGCTTTACATGAAATGTGTTAAGGATGGGTTTAATAAATATATCATATTTATATGAAATAATAATAATACTATAAAGATAACACACACACACACACATATATATCATTTACTTTTATTTATTTAAAAATAGGAAAAGAAAATGGAAACAACATTCATGCGTACGTATGACCTACTGTATCCATAAAAGTTGTATTTAATTTAATATTAATATCTTTTATAGATTGTTATAAATACATATATAGTGAATATATATGATATTAATATCGTTTTTTACATTCTAGAAATATATAAATCATGATCTATGTAAGAGGATCATGAATAACAAGTCTAATCAAATATGAAAAATGATGTGGTCATTACCCGAAACATAACTTTAACATGAAATTGTTAATAAATAAGTAATATAAAGTTATAAAATAATAATATATTTTATGAAATATAAGAATATGATTCTATGGTAGTCATATAAAAAACTTATATTTATTATACATGAGGTTTGAATGTGTGTGAAGGAATTCAAGACTTACGGTAAGGGTTTTCCCGTCTCACTTTAATTTCTACGAGATATATGTTATATTCAGAACTTATTCTTTTTGTGTGGTGTATATACTAAAAATTGAAATTATATATCTTTAATTTCCTTTATTTAATGATATTAAAAGTTTCAATTTATTGTATTCTTCCAGGGTTCTCATGATTCAATGGTTACTCAAGTATTAATGGGATTTCTAGTCTCACTTTTATTTCTATGAGACTTATGACATATTCACCACTCATTTATTTTTTGAGGTGTATATAATTACCATGAATGTATTATATTATTATTAGATTTAAATTTATTGGTACTTAATTATCAATTTTATTGCCTCTATTTCATGGGCTTTATGGTTCAAAAGTTACCAAATTGGTAAGGTAAATTTGTCACGATTTTCGTTTTTGAGACACATGTTATGTTATACACCTATATTTTATTACAAAGAGTGTTTAATGAACTTTGAAATGTTTTATCATAAATATAATTTTTATTATTATTTGTAAGACTATTTTAATGTCATTATCTCTTGGGAATTATGATTCAATGCTACTAAAGTGGTAATATTTTGTTGCTACAATCTCATCATTTTTGAGATTGTTTATGATTATGCTTCCATTAATGAAATATTATAATACATATCTTAAGAAATCTAATGAATTTTATTATTCTATTTTTATTCATGATATATTCATGTATTGGTACCCGTTTTATACTATTTGGTACTTAATATTATTATGAAAATGTTTTTAAGAAAATATGAGTTTATCTATCTTTTTGGTAGAATTTTTTTTATTCAAAAACCAAGTTTTATAAAAATGTTTGCAATAATTTTTTTAATAATATTTAAATAATATTGTCAGAGAAATGGATTTTAATGACTTCAAATATTTTTTTCTATGTTTTCAAATCTATTTTCAATAAAAAAGGTTTAAAAAATGTTATATGATTTAAAAAGTGTTTTTCAAAGCATAAAGGATATTGTATTTAAGAAATGTTCAAAGTGATATTTCAAAATCCTTCTCTATATAATAGGGCATCCTTTGATATAGTTTTTCTTATAATAGGAATATAATCCAAGAATACCATTCATATTATTTATCTAAATGATTTATGTTTTGAAATAATGATTTCCATGAAACTCATTTCTCTTTCATGGGTTATACCATGATAAATGATTATGAATATTAATTCTTTTAATGGGTTAACATATGGTGAAATGATTATGAAACATATGTCATGATCCAACCCAATTCATGGCTCTAGATGTAATTATCCCAAGCCTTCCTCTATAGACTGGAGGGTGAAAAAAATCGCCAAAGGAATAGCTAAACATAGGGAGGCCTTTGATTAAGTAGCTATCCACACACACAACCTTATTAATAAAAAAGTACAGAGGGAAAGAGTAAAAGATGCAACACTACTATAAAGTAAACCATGCAAGCATGAACCTCTAGATGGTTTAAAATTTTTGAAGTGTAACTAGAAATCAAAGGGTAAAATTATTTCCCAACCAAAAATATGTCCCAACCTGAAAAAAAAACTGGAAAAGTAAATTGCTGAGAGAGCCCAACTCTTGAATCCCAAAATACAAACACCATATGCGGTCCAAATCACCCAGTATTCTTAAGATCCTCTAAATTCTCCAATGAAAAGTTTTTAATCTACATAGGTTGAGAAATGTGTAGGAACATTCCATACAAGAATGATTATATACATACCCAGTAGGACACCCTGAAAACTAGAGGGGGAGCAATAAGAGGTACAATAGGAATAAACGACAATAGATACAAGATATAGTGGAAGAGAATAGCTTTAACCAAACCAATAGGGAATGTAATATCATAAAAATACAATGGGATAAACACAGTGAGAAGATGAACTACCAATCAAGTCTTTTCCACCTATAACAAGAGAGTAGACTCATCCAGCAGTGAGAAGATAAACACAGAAAGCACATGGAATACCCCATGTGTCTTAACTACTCTTGGAAGAAGATTAAACAAATACATATTGCGGGAAAAAAGGAAATATATATATATATATATATATATTAATATATATGATTAGTAAAAGAATCTAAAAGGGGAGAGTAAGGGGATCTCCATCTCACAAATTAGCACAAGAATAAGAGTATCCAATAGTTCCAAATGTCCATCAACAATGCCCAACATCTCACACATCTTCCTAGATGTAAACTTCCAAGTCAAACCACGCCTCATCACTATGACACACAGTTGATAGGGTATTAAAAAAGAAGTATAGGACCCACACCATAGTGAATCATTGGGGTTCTACTCTATATGTATCCATAGAGGACCCATACCCATACTGATTGGGGGTTCCAGTCTAGTGTCACAAGGACCCATTACCTATACTGAGAGGGGGTTCCACTTGGTAAGGTAGAATCCATGTGCCCATGATGATTGGGGTTCCACTCTAAAGGTTGAGGACCCATTCCCTTATGTAATAAGGGGTGGGGGTTCCACTCTAGTGATCAAGGACCTACACTCTATCTGATAGGGTATTCCATTTGGAAGTTGAGGACCTGTGCCCTGGTATAATAGGGGGCTACACTATTGTAATCAATCACATGTGCCTTATCCAATAGGGGGTTCTACTTGAAATTCACTATAGAGGACTTTCACCCATGCTGATGGGGGTTTCACACTGAAGGTTAAAGACTCCACTATCTATCTCTACTGGAGGGTACAACTTAGTTGTGTTTGGCAATTCTTCTTGATCACTTCCATCATCAAGTGTCTCCTCAACAAGAATTGTGCCTATAAAATTTCACATCATATATCAAAATCCAAAACCAAGGGAAACATCACATTATAATAGGAAAAAAACTCAGGATAGGAAACTCACAGGCTAAAATCTGAGTTCAAACATAGGCGATACAAATTATTGAAGTTTCCTCAAAAGCGGTTAAGGGGTACACTACATGTGAGGGGACCCACACAAAGTGTGGTACTGATCCACCACCTTTTCATGTCTTTGGCCATCACATAGCTTCCATACCATGTAGTATTATATTCCGTGTAGTTGTACTACATGGCATGTTCGGGCTAATCAGGATCAGGTCGTGTTCTACTAGTTGTGTCCATGTACTTGGGTACACAGCCATGTTCGAGGCCATGTACATACTCATTGGTTCCCTACCATGTGATACATCATATGAGTTTTCCAACTGAATAATGTTTACACAACATGTAGGAGGTATACATGCCATTTCATCCTTAACTTTTTCAAAACCTTTACCGCCACCAAAAATGGGGATATATTCCGTGTGTTCATCCTTATACATGGAGTGTAGTTAGGTGTTTTCTAGAATTACATACTTGGTTCATGTGCATTGAATATTTTCATTATTCCATATATCCTACAAAAAATCTTCCTGAATAGTATAGATCTGGCAATGGATCATGGATTTCTATTATCTCTCACTAAAAATTGGTTCTGTTTGTCTATTGGGGTTTCATCATTCATTCTGTATGCACCCGATCCTTCTACCAATGATTTATTGATCTCGAATCATCATATAAAAAATCCATTCCTTGTAAGGATCCAAGTACTGGTCTTAGATCACTTATATGTTCCTCTCATGTGATTCTATCATGGTTCTGAGGGTTTGATATAGCTCGGATCTGACGAATAAAGTCGAATCTGGACTGCAGGGTCTAACAAGTGAAGAACATGAAGCAACAAAGAAGAAAATCACAAAACCAAAGGTTTAAAAATAATTTTTCAAGAATTATTTTCCAATGATTAAGAACATTCATCCTAGGTAATAATAATAAACAAATGTTTTTGTACTGAGGGCATGCAATCGATCAACAATTGCTGCAGGTCCAAGAACATCATTGGACATGAAAAATAAATTTAATCAAAAGGTGTAAATCACAAATTGATGATTCCGACATTGATTATGGATTTTTTTTATGAAAAATGCATCCAAAAAATGATTGATAAAAGTATTTTCATTCACTACATCCAGATCTAATTTGATCTCGTTTTTCATTGTCATTCGATGAGATTTTCAAATAAAGAAGGAAACGAGTGCTCTAGAAATTCTCCCAGGGTTTATGTGGATAACCCTATAGCAATTATCCTAGAATTGATATTATATATAATTTCTCTATTTCATAATGAAATAATTAATTAATTATTTATTTATTTCACTGAATGTACTACCAATGAGTGATGATTCCAAACACCCTATGTTGACCCATTTTATGTCTCACCTAGGGTAAAAACTGAGTTTGGGAGTCAACTGTAGTCTTAGATTTCATATCTGAGCACCCTTTTAGTAGTTATCATGTTTTATTAAAGAATATATCCATAATAAATATAAAATATATTTGATATTTTTATAAAATTAATTCTTTGTTCATTGGGCCTCGAAATCACATATCGTCTTAGTGCTTAACTCTGGTAATATAAATATAAATATTTAAAAGTATTACAAGGAAAAGGCATAGTATTTACCTAATTCCCTCCTTCAATTTTTTCCCTAAAAAGAAAAAACTAAACAAACAACTTGGGATTCTGAGAATGCACATAGCTCTCCAGCTCACAAGAACTATCCTACACATTCCCATACTGTAACAACATGTGAACTAAGGGGATGGTTTGTCCATGAAGGGTCCTCTACTTTCGATCCTTGTTTACCACTGGGTGCTCTGTAAAGGTGGCTCCATATTAGATGTCCAACTCACCCCAGTTGATAATTTTCATAGGTTCAGGAACGTATCTCCTTGTATATGACACATGGATAACATCGTTCGCCTAATACAGTTGTGGGGGGAGGGAAAGACGATAAGAAACCCTATAATGACCCTAACATTTATGAATGAAATTCCTTTTTTAATTAAATTTATTATGGATAAAGAAAACACATGAAATAATTTTGTTTTATTATATCCAATTGGATTTAAATGAATTTTAATTATCCTTACAATTGATAATATAGACGTTGAACATTGGTCACATGACTAGTATAAATATAGGGTTTTAACAAATCCTTTTGGCATAGACAAAGGAAGTGATGACCTCAACCAGTATGATCGTACCCTATAAATCCCATTTATCATATTTCTGAGGGAGATGGCATTTTTGGTATTTTCTCTAGACCAAGACCAATCCGAGATAAGCATGATCAAAACCATTTATGGGAGAAGTTCAAGCTCATCGAGATCACGTCCCAAACCATGTTCACCGAATGGTCCCAAGAAAGCCCAACCATCACACACCTTACTCTTAGGAAATATGCTGGTGTAATAAAGGGATATGTAACAAGACCCTAGCATTATTATTATATATATACTTATTATATAGAATTATTAATATACTTATATTATATTATTGTTACTTTGTAAATGATTTTTAAATCACAAATAGTATTTTTGATTTATATTCAACATCAAATTAAGAAAACTATTTGTAATGAATTAATGGGTTTTTAAATAAATAACATTATAATAAAATATTGTTATTAAATTTATTTTATTAAATAAAAATTATCGTATAATTTTTATGAACCCAAATGTAATTTTTATTAAGGCTTAAAAACTATTTTTGTCAAAACCCGTCAATTTTCAATAAATGTTGGTTTTATTTTAAAATTGAAAATATACATATTTTTAAATTTATTTAGATAAAATTAATAATATTTTTGGAACCAAGATGTAAAAAGTAACCTATGGTTAATTTTCATAATTTTATGAGAGAGTTGAATTTTTGGTAAAAATTAGATACCTTAAAAATATATGATATGTTTTACGACATCATAATGGCCCAATAATGATTTAATTAATACTATAAAATGAATATTTAGAAATATAAATGGTTTTTCTATAAAATAATAAAATTTTAAGTTTATTTTATTTTTTATAAATCCTTAGTGAATCCTCTAAAACATATAATATATTTTAATATTTTAAAACCATTTCCTTGAATGTATGACTCACATCCACATAAGAAGGATAAATATTTTAATATCTGCATCTCTTGGATTTATAAAATAATTTATACCACTCCCATTGGATGGAAATCATGGGAAAAACCATGGGATGTTTTTTGGTTTTTAATATTTTAGTGTGTAGTGTCTGAAACCAAAATAACAAAGAATTACCCCACCTTTCATATAAAAACCCACCCAAGTACCCAAATCTCCCAATAATCTTCTTCCATGCCTTTGGAATCACACATCCAATTATGGTTTCCTTCCTTTCACATTTTTATCCAAGTTTCCTTATATAGTTACACCCTTTTATTTCAAATTAAAAATGATGAGGTATATTTTAGAACCTCCCCCATACTACCCTTATTATGTTTAAATGATGATATACCCCTTTCTCTCTCATTAATCCCTCCTGTGAACACACGTTACCATACTGAAATTCTGTAAGGAATTTCACTCTTCTCATTTCCATTCAAGAATTTATTTTATATCACAAATATAAATTCCATTTCATATGTTAGGGTATGTTCTTAAATATCACTTATAATGCACATTTCATGTCAAAATTATGAGATACCTATTTCTCTCTCATCGTCCATTTTTTATGAATTTCTATATGACATCGTTATGCTGCCAAAATTACACCACAATTTTCTATACCAAAATCATCGAGTAGTGAATACCATACCCATTTCTCTATCAAGGGTATTCACCTTTAAGCACATATATGTATTTATTGGAGACTTACATATATTTATTCCATATTCCATGAATGATTGAATTTTATATTATCTATTTGGAACACTTATGTATGAAATGAAATGTTTATGAAGGGCGTGCCATGATAATTTTTCAATGCATTGTGTAATGTTTAGTATCATGATATGTCATGTGCAATGAGGGTTTACTCAAGATAATTCGTGTGAAATGAGGGTTTTCTCATTCTAATCTATGTGCAATGAGCCTTGGCTCATGCTAATATCATGTTGTATGTTGTTTCCACATTTCCATGATATGATTATCATGCTTTTTATCATGCCTTTATGTTCATGTTTCTTTTGCGCTCCATTGATTTTCTTATTGACTATCATGTATGGTCTTCCTCATGTTATACCATGTTTATTCCCTTACTCAGCTTTATAGATCACCATTTTCTTATGTATATCCTCGGGTTATCCCATGTAATACTATGTATGAAGGAATATTGTGGTCATGTAAAAGAAGTTTTTGACAAAGATGTTTATTTCAGGTTTTAAGTTGTTATATAATGTTCTTAAGCCCCAAAGACACTAGACATCTTGATCTTCTGATTTGTATTAAGTGAAATTTTATGTACTAAATCATGTTTATATATGAAATAAAGAGAAAGGTTGTCATATATTATATTATTTATATTATATATTATATATTATATATAAAGTATTATATATTATATATTATATATTATATATTATATATTATATATAAAGTATTATATATTATATATTATATATTATATATTATATATTATTTATTATTTATTATGTGTTATATATTATATATTATATATTATGTATTATATATTATACATTATGTATCATATATTATCTATTATCTATTATATATTTAATATCATATATTATATATTATATATTATATATTATATATAATATATTATATATTATTTAGCATTTGTTATTTAGAAGTTACTATTTACTATTTATAACTTACTATTTTTTATTTTTTATTTTCTATTTATTATTTACTAATTTTATTTACCATTTATTTCCATATTATATATTTCATTATTTATTATTCATTTGTATTATATTCATTATTTATTAATTAGTAATTATTAAATATTAATAATTACTTATTAATTATTAATTATTGATTTTTGATTATTGATTAATCATTATTGATTAATTATTATTGATAAATAATTATTTTGTGTGTATCTATTTGTCATGTATTATTTGTTTTTCCAAATAATATAAATATATATGTATATTAAATTCAATTTATTGACCACATGAAGAGCTTGGTGGAGTGGTGAAGTATAGAAAATAAGCAAGAGGTAAGGGGTTCAAATCTCACCCAACTCAGAATTTCAATATACAGAATGGGCATGTGCATGGACATGGACTTGTGCATGGAGATGGGCATGAGCTTAGTAATAATAAATAATAAATAATAAATAATAAATAATAAATAATAAATAAATTATGAAAATAAATAAATAATTAAATAAATAATGTAATTTCAAATATAAATACATTAATTAATTAATTAAGAAAATATTAAATAAATAAATAATAAATAAATAAATAAATAAGTAGTAAATATATAAAAAAATAAATAACTAAAGTGATTATGAAAATTTATTTATTAATTAATTACAAAAATAAATAAATAAATAAATATTAAATAAATAAATAATAAATAATAAATAATAAATAATAAATAAATAATAAATATTAATAAATAAATAATAATTAATTAATTACCAAAATAAAAAAATAAAAAAATAAAAAAAATAAAACAATAAAAAATAATTAAAAAAAATTAAAAAAATTAAAAAAATTAAAAAAAATTAAAAAATTTTAAAAAATAAAATAAAAATGATTTAGTGGTGATTTAAAGCACTGATAAATTATTCTATGATGGTTTTACAAAACCACCTCTAATTGATTGCTGAAACGCGATTTAGCGGTGGATTTCTGAAACCGTCACAGAATGATTAAGCGGTGGTTTAAATCGTCGTTAAATGTAAATTTTGGTGTAGTTGAGTTCAAGTAGGACATATCGTGACTTCACACAACCAACAATCCAAAATCGAGATTAACAACTGGCACTTTGTTGCATGACCAAGGAAATCGAGGAAGAGGAAGATGAAATCTCATGAAAGTCCGTCTGATAATGGTGATAAGGGAAAAGAAGTCCCAATTTCCTTCGTACAACAAGTGTGGAAAGAGGCACCAAGGGGAATGCCACAAAGGGACTGGGAGAAGTTTTAAGTGTATAAGGACAGGGGAAAAATTATCCAATTTCCACACAAAAATGGTTAATGTGATGGATGGAAACAATGTTCCATGTAAGGAATCTTACACACTTCTTTGTCATAAATGTGGAGAAGTCAAGCATTAACTAAGAAAATTCTCTATTGCAAGGGTTGAGAAGCATGCTGAGCATTGACAATCTCCATGATCAAGGGAGCATGGAACTTCCTATGCTAATATTGATAATGTTGAATGAATTACATGTAACCACTACTTCAAAGTAGTGTATGTCGTAATGTATTTCAATCCATGTCCTATTAGTATATATTTTATGTTTTCAAAGAATATTGATTTTCCACCTGAAATGATAATAAATCATGAGGGAAAACTTCTATAAGTATTGTATCACGTGTTGAAGTTTATGGGAATGTTCTTCTTGAAAATATTATAAGTCTCCCATTGGTGTAATTTGAAAAAAAGTGACAAATTCATTGCCTATTACTCAAGCCAGTTGAAAATTCATGAGCACAAGTATCCCATGCATGATCTAGATTTGGGAGCTATGATCTTTGCATTTAAAATCCAGTGGCATTATCTCTTTGGAGAAAAGTGTGAAATATATACGAATCATAAATGTATCGAATATATATTCACATATAAAGAGGTTTATATGCACCAATGAAGATGGTTAGAGATTATCAAGGATTACGACTGCTAAATCAGTTACCACTCTGGGAAAGAAAACAACATGGGAGATGCTCTAAGTAGAATGAACCTAGAAATTCTATTGTTAATGAAAAATGAAAAAGATAAAATCTTCTTAGATTTGATTAATATGGACATGGGAATCATAAATAAGGGAACATCATCAATCCTTTCACAAATTATTGCTCAACCACCTCTTTTGGAAAGGTTAAACAATGATAAAAAATATGATGGTGGAATTCAGAAGAAAGTGAAAACTTAAAAAAAGGTAAATCCTTGGAGTTCAATGTTAATGATGAATGGATTTTGATATTTTGGTCGAGACTATGTATTAAATAAAATCCTGAGTTAAAGAATGAACTTTTGGATGATGCATATAGCTCTAATTTCTCCATTCATCCAGGAAACACAAAGATGTATCGAGATCTCTGAGAGAACTATGGGTGGGAAAATATGAAGTAGGAGATGGTAGAATATACATCAAAGTGTCTGGTATGTTAGAAAGTGATGACTGAGAGGAAGAATACTAAGGGTATGATTCAATCATTACCCATACCAAAATCTAAATGGGAAAACATCACAACATACGTTTTCACCGGACTTCTAAATACATCTGAAGGAAATAATGTTGTATTGGTTATTGTGGAAAATCTTACAAAGACTGAACACATCATTATGATTCAAGAGGATTTCTCTCCGGATCAACTGAAATATATATATATCAAAGAATTGGTAAGTCTACATGGAGTACCACTATCGATTACGTCTGATCGATATCCAAGATTGACCTCTATGTTCTTAAAAAGACTACAATATGATTTGAACACTTAGTTAAACAATGACACAACCTATCACCATAAAACTGATGGCAAATCTAAGTATACCATCCAGAAACTTGAGGACATATTGAGAGATTTCTCAGTTTACTTCAATGGTAGATGAGACAAACATCTTCCTTTGGTGGAGTTCTCTTAAAACAACAATTTCCATTCAAGCATCCAAAGGTCTTTTTATGAAGCCCTTTATGGGAAGAGGTGCAGGACTCTAGTATGTTGGGATGAATATGGGGAATGAAAATTTATAGGTCAACAAATGGTCGAACAAATAGTGGAGAAGTTTAAGACCATTCAATAACACATCAGAGATGGACAAAGTCAAAAAAAGATCTATGATGACAATCTTTGACAAGACCTAGAGTTTGATGTTGGAGACATGGTATTCATCTTCATATCTCCATGGAAGGGAGTTATGAGATTTTTGAAGAATATAAATATTATTCCAATGTACATCAGCCCTTTTGAGATACTTGATCACATCAGAGTAGTGGACTATCAACTAGCACTACGACCAAACCTATCTCAAGTACATGATGTATTCTATGTATCAATCTTGATGAAGTACATACCTGACCCATCACATGTGTTCAATCCAGAGGTGGTTCCATTGGAGAATGACTGTTTCTATGATGAGAAGCCAGTGAAGATCTTATAATGTAGGGAAAAATATATACAAAATAAGATAATGACACTCGTCAAAGAGTTATGGAGAAACCAAATGTTTGAAGAAGAAATGTGGGAACTGGAGGAGTTGATGAAGCAGAGTTACCCCCATCTGTTTTAGTGTTGGAAAAGGAAATTTCAAGAGAAATATTTCTTAAAGGGGGGAGTTTATAATGAACCAAACATTTATAAATAAAATTACCTTTATTTTAATTAATTGTCTTATGGATATAGAAAATACATGAACCCATTTTGTTTTATTATATCCAATTGGAAGTAAATGACCATTAAGTATCCTTACCATTGATAATATATGAACTGAATAGTGATCACATTACTAGTACAAATATAGGATTTTAACAAATCCTTTTGGCACAAATAAAGGAAGTGATGTCCTTAACCAGTAGGATTATATCCTATCAATTTCATTTATTAGAGATTTTGAGGGAGGTATAATTTCTGGGATTTTCCCTAGAACAATACTAAACCAAGATCTAACAACTTAAGGATGAGAGAAACCGTTTATGGGAGAAGTTCAATCTCATCGAGATCACGTCCCAAACCATGTTCATCGAATGACCCCAAGAAAGCCCCACTATTACACACTATACTTTTAGGGATTATGATGGTGTAATAAAGGGATATGTAACAATACCCTAGAATTATAATTATGTACATTATTTTTTTTATATAAAATAATGAATATACTTTCATTCTATTATTTTTACTTTGTAAATGTTTTTAAAGAACGAATAGTATTTTTGATTAATATTAAAATTCAGTTAAGAAATATATTTTTACTAAATTAATTTATTTTTTAAAAAAATATTATAATGATAAAATATTATTATTAAATTATTTTTATTAAATAAAAATGATCATATTATTTTTATGAAGTTAAATTTAATTTTTATTATGGCTTAAAAACTGTTTTTTTTCAAAACCCATCAATTTTCAATAAATGTCAGTTTTTATTTTAAAATTAAAAATTCACATATTTAGAAAATTATTTAGATAAAATTAATATTATTAATGGAATCCGGACATCGAAAATACCCTACAATGAATTCTTCATAATTTTATGAGACAATCAAATTTTTGGGTAAACATTAAATATTGTATAAACATACTGTGTGGTTTATGACCTCATAATCTTCCAACAATAATGTAATAAATAATCTAAAATGGATATTTGGACAAATACATATTTTTAATTTAAAATAATGTAATTTTAAGTTTATTTGCTTTATTTTATAAACCCTTAGTGAATTATCCAAAACATATTATATATTTTAATATTTTAAAACCATTTCCTTGAATGTATGACTCACCTACTCATAATAAAGGGAAATATTTTAATAACTTTTCCCCTTGCCTTATAAAATAATGTATACCACTCCCCTTGTCCATAATTGTCACACCTCAACCCTACTGGTTAATAATGTGAAATTATTTTAAATTATACTGATTTTTATTTTGAGTTTCGGTAGTAGGTGTGTCATGTTTTAAGTTTTCAGAAGCCTTTTCACATTTTTGAAATGACCACGTGGATTCCCAAGTGGGTTCGAGTTAAAGTGATCAGCTTGCACACAGTTTATAAAACTGTGCAATGAGCATGCAACTCGACCTTGTAGTGGGAAGCGTCAGGTGGTTTGGTTTGAGTGTGGTTCACTAAGTTGCGTGTCTAGCCACATGCGAACTGTGCGGTTGCCTATAATTTTAAATAAATAAATTTGATGATGATAAAATGTGAAATAATGTAAAATGAGGTAATATTTAAAACCTAATAATAATAATAATATTTTTGTATAGATAATAATAATATTATTAATGTTGTTATTATGATTATATGATTATTAATATTATTATAAATGTGGTCATTAAAATTTTGTTGTTATTATTATTATTAAAATGGTTATTATTATTATTATTATTATGATTAAATATTTTTTTATTAAAATTATTATTATTAAAATAATTATTAATGTTATTATAAATATTATTATTATGAATACAATTATTATTGTTGTTATTATTATTAATTTTATCATTATTAAGTTAATTATTATTATCCGATTATTATTATTATAATTATTGTTAGTATTATTTCTATTTTTGTTTATTGAGTTATTTTTTTATGTTTTTTATTTTGTGCTTTTTTTAACCTATTTTTTCCCTCCCTCACCCCTCACGTTGCACTCCCCACCTCCCTCACCCCTCACATCCCCCTATGCTTCCTCCTCTCCAGCGACCTCTGACGGCCACACCTCTATTCCGGCGTTCCCTCTTCCAGTGATGGAGTCCCCCTACTCTCTCCCTCTCACACGACAGCCCCCATACTCTCTCCCTATTGCGGGCGACCTCCCCTCCGACCAAGTGCCTCCGGTGCACGTCCCCTTCTCCCTTCAGTTGTTGTTGTTGTTTCCTCCAATGAGTTCTCTTCCATATCTTCTCTATTCCTCTCTCAATTTCTTGGGTTTTCGGGTGTCTTTTCTTGTTTTTCTGAACCATATATATTATGGTTGATGTGTATTCTAGTTTTCTTTGGATATAAGGTGTGGGTTTGGTCCCAGATTCTTTGTTCTACATCCCTTCAAAGTTCTATTGCATTTTCATGCCAACTAGGTAGGAGATTCCATGTTTTTCTCCCTTCAGTAGAAAATTCATGATGCTTAAATTCATTACTGGATTTTTAAATATGATGTGCAGCTTCACACTACACTAAGTTATTTTATTATAGTGTTTTTAAATTTTTATAACTTGTTAAAAAGTATGTTTTGAGACAATTTTTGGTTTATGCTTATATGTGTCTATGACAATGTGTTTGATTAGGTTCCAAATATTTCTTTTTATTTTTAAAATATGATTTTCACCTCTATGGAACCATTTTTTATCTTATTATATCATTTTGTAATTGGGTTGATTTTTTAAAAATTGTATTTCAAAGTAATTCTTTGAAACATGTCTAGGTTCATGTGGACCTATGTTGTTTATTAAAATTCCAGGTTTTCTTTAAAGTAGAATTAGTTTTTTTAAGAAACTTTTAGCCTTAAATGTGTTTTTGTAGAAAGGTTGAATTGTGAGTTTTTTCATGTGTGTGTGATTTCGTAGTCCCATGTCTTGAGGGTTGTGGTGAAATGTTTTGGAAAGGTTCTCATGGTTTTTAGAGGTATTGTTTTTGTTCTTCGAATAGTGTGAGTAGTTGGATTTGGTTTGAAGGAAAATAGTGATTTTTATGAAAATGGATTTTTGGTGTTTCTATGAATTTTAGAGTTTGAAATTGGATGTTTTCACATCCATGAGTGCAGTAGGTGCACACATTGATGTGACCTCAAATTAATATGGCACTTTGAATGATGTTTATCCAAAAAACTGGGTCCTGTAAATGGTTTTTGATTTCTAAATAATACTGGTTCCCTGAGGTGATTTCAAAAAGTGTTTTAAATGATATCTTAAGTGGTTTGGATCATTTGGCCTCAAAGAATGTCTTGGTGAATGTTAGTGAAAAACGTAAAGTCCCATTCGACACTGCTCACTTTAAAAATTGTGTTTTCCATTAACATTGTTTTTATTAAAAGTTTCATTTGTTTTTTAATCATGTTTTGGTTCCTTTGTTTGGATTAATTTTATTTTAGGGTATTATGATGTTTATGTATTTATGTTTCTTTTTAATTAAGGTGTCTTGGTCACCGCTTGGTGGTTTTGAGTCTTCGAGTCTAAGGCGACTCACTTGTGTATTCATTGGTAAGTATATATATATTACCATGTAATGTGTATATTAATCCATGGAAGTGAATATACATGTATGGGGCTTAGTGTGCCTATGTATATATATGGAAATGCATACATAGGTGAGTGGAGAAGGGTATATGAATATAAGAATATATGTAAGGATCCCCTTTCATGTGTTCATGGACATGAGGGTGTGTGCATAGGGTCTAGGTGTCCTTATATGTATGTGAAGATGCATATGCCTAGTGGGGGAGCATCAGCTCTTAGTTATAAAGTACCAAGGGCCAAATGTTCAGTTTGGTTCCACTCTAAGGTAGTCTTCCATATGAATTGACCTTTATATTTAAGAATCATATATTTTTTAAATCTCCCACCTAGTTTTCATATTAATTATTGATATAAAATTGTTAGTAAAATTTTCTATCTTGAATTTGAGTGGTTGATTTCTTGTGATGTATTTTATTAAATAGTTGGGTTGAGATTTCCCATAAATTGTTTGCTAAAATTTCCCTTTGAACATTATAAAGGTATTTCTGATTTAGAATGGTGATTTTGGATTCTTAAAGGGGTTTCCAAGTGGGTTTCTAGTTTTCAAAGTACGTGCATTTTATTCTTTAAGAAATGTTTTGGCATATGAAAATCATGTGAGGCCTCATTGACAATTTTGTAAAACTAGTTATCTCAAGAAAAATCTCCTTGTATTTGGTCCCCTTACTTTGGTTGAGTTATATGTTATGGGAGGTCAGTCAGGTATGACTCCCCAATAATTAAATTGTTGAAAGCTAGGGAACATATTCCTTGGGTGACTCGGGTGATGCCTTTGGTGTGTTTACACACACACACACACACACACAAAGATATATATATATATGTCTGGGATATTTGACTCTCAGCTGGTATTGGTTGGCTCAACCTTTATTTTATACATGTTGACATGAGAACCCACTATAGTGAGCGAATTTTTGGTGAACAATTGTTGTACTAGTATAGATTACTCTAGTGTCCCATAGAAGAGGGTTATTTTGTAATCTTTGCTATGGGATTGGGCCCCTCGATTAGGCCAGGTAGGGAAATGATCGGGCATTTGGGTGTTATGAAATCATCAGGTATGGCATGCCTTTGAGATGAGTCATATGTATAGTATGTTCGAGACTATTCACGGGCTCCTAGGTTCTCCCATGTATTTTTTACATAGTTGTTTTTAGAGGGTGATTGTGGTGCATTGTTGGGATAGTTATTCATGTGCTCTATTTTCCATTTCCCTTATTGTGTGGTTGTTGTCCTTACTTCCTTGTGTGGTGTAACCTCTTTGAGAAAGTGATGAGTTGTTTTGAAAGTGTTTACAGAAAATAACTTAAAATTGATCTTCACTTTATTTCTTCCTTTTTATGTAAAATAAAACTTTATTTTTCTCTAAAATATTAATGTCTATTTCATGAACAAGAACCTAGTTTTAAATGTAAAAGGTAAATAGATTGTGGTTTCTTTCAAATAAGAAAATGTTTAAAAACCTAGTTCAATACATTGTATTTCAATCTTGAAATTGATGGATATTATATTTAAAGGAAATTAATATGAGAATAGATTCTTTGGGAATGCCTACTAGGTTTTAATACGCATGCCTGTAATTTTTTATTTTTTTTAGATCCGGGTTTTGCGTCTTGATTGGATTCAGTCACTATAGTGTGATGTTGGTTTGAGGTCGGTGGTGGCTCGTAGGGTCACACAGAGGTATGCGCAGTTTAATTTTATTCTTCTACTAGTTTTTTACTATCAGTATTTATTCATTTACGTGTCTTTTATTTATGGGAAAAATCATTCCCACTTATTTAGTTTTGATTCTCGACACTAGTTTTCATCCCTGGGGGGATCAAGAATTCCCTTCGAGACCGGCCTGAGACCAGCTCAGGTGACCGATTCTAGGTCAACCTGGGTTGGTTCATGACAACTGGTATCAAAGGCAGGTTCTTGTTATTTGGGGTGTCTCGCAGATTGAGATTATGACCATTGGGGCTCAGGAGGAAGGTTATGGGTTGGTGCCTGATCACCACAACTCATGACAAGACCTAAGTTACCAGGGGTAGTCTATGATTCTAATTTTTGTCTTGGGTTATTTTTTATTGATGGATGAAAATGGAGGTGAATCAGGTTATGTTGCAACCTCACATGGGGTGGTGACCCATGAGGATTCCAAGTGCCCGATTCAATTTTCTCTTAGTGTTATGCCTTACTTGGGGCATAGCTCACCACCATGTTTTTAGGTTTGGCATAGATACTAGTTCCGCATTACAATAGTGTGTTGTTGGTTGTGTTTCATTTTGATTTTAGATGATGTGAGTGTGTTTTGAAATTGAAAGTATACTTTTAAATTGATTTTTTTTGGAATGGGAGTGCTTTCCTCAAATGGTTTTAAAATGGGAAAAGTGGGTCTTTAAAGAGAATGTGTTTCGATTATGAAATTTTGGTATGTGTTTGGATTTGATACGGAAAATAGATTTTGGGACCTTGGTGTTCTTTATGGAGGGTCACATGTGAGTGAGTATGTATGGAGAGTGCGTGGGGGGGGGGGGAACATGTCTTTGGATGATGTAAGAGGGATTGGATGAACACACATGTCATGGTTCATAAGGTTCCATAGGTGAGTTTTGAAATTTCATAGAAATGGAAGTTTTGGAAAAGTAATTTTTACTTGTGTTTGTATATGTTTGGCTTATGAGCATGTTACCTTTAGCTTGGGATGTTTCTTTGATTGAGTTTTGTCTTGATGCTGGTTTTGATGGTGTTTTCGTGTTGTTAGGATTATGTCACCCATAATTCCTCCAAAAGTTGTTAATGATCTATGTCAAGTTCCTAGTTCTCTTTATTTGCATGTTTATAGAGGTAATCAAAGTACATTAGAGGAAGTTAGGTAGTTCGGGGAGATAGAATGTGTCTTCAGGTTGTAGGGAACTCCTGAGGGTGTCAAGGTTGTTACAGTATTAGGTTTGTTTGAGGGACCGATTTTATACTAGTAAAGATGGGATGTCTCTTTTTCATTGGAGTTTAGGTTGTAGTAGGTTGTGGTTGGTTTTGGAGAAGGTTACACATTTGGCCAGTGGGGTGTGCTAGATGAATCTATTTCTAAAGTATATATTTCATAGGTGTCTGCTTCTAGTTCATTAGACCATTCTATTAAATTCCAATAATGTGGCTAGTTCAAGCATTCTTAGCCACCGCGTTTCATCCCTCTAAAGTCTTAATACCGTGAAATTTTTCAGGCCACTGGGGAGAGTTCTGAAATAAGTGTCATTCGGGAGGAAGGAGTTGTGGACCAGGGGATGAAAATGCTTGACTGTGAGGTAGAAGATGCTTCATCCATCAAGTCCCCAGCCATAGGTCTTGGGGTTAAGTTTACGCACATTCATAAGTTTCTGAGGGTGTGTGGATCCTCGGTTCGGATAATTTTTTCAGCTTTGGGATGAAAATATCCCAATTTTCCTTATTATATTTTCATCACCATCGTAAGATCATCCATGTTATGGTGGCATTATGATCTTGTTCCACCACAGTCCAAGACGTCTTATCTTCTCACAGCAAGGTTTCTAAATCATTTGGATTTCTTAAATGGTTTTGGGACTATGAAAAAACAGACTAGTTCTGATTTTTAATTTTCCTTAATTGTGTCTGTTAGGGGGAAGTGTGGTTTCTTAATCCCTTGTTTAGTTCTAGTCCCTCTTAGTGGGTTTTCCTTTAGTGTGTTTGGGTTTTGTAAGGGATTACTCTATCTCAGTGTCCCAGTGTTCTGGTTTTCCCCACAACAATTTCAATCCTGGTGGTGGAGTTGTTCTGTTAGTGTTAAGAAGGTGTATTGAGTTCAGTTTGGGAGTTCTTGCATTCCCCCCCTCGGAGGTGGTGTATTCGAGTTTCAATATTTCTATGTTAGTGGATTCTTATAGCGGGGAGAACCCCCCCCCATGTTCTGTAGAGACCCGAAGCTTGACGTACATGGACATTACATTACATTTGCGGAATACTTAGTACATAAAAAAAACACACACACAAGGACCGTAATAGTTTAGTGTCTTTGGAAACTCGGAATATAATCTTCTAATCGTGGTGAAAGATCTTAAAAAGCTCCCATAAAGATCTTCCTTTTTTTACCTAAAACCATTATTTATATCCTGGGGAAAAGAAAACATAAAATGGTGATCTCAAATGCTCAGTAAGGGTAAAAAAAAGAAATATCAATCACATCATATACATAAGCACATAACTTTTTGAAATCTTAACCTGCAAAAGAGAAGATAATTTCATAACATGGGGTAAATCATGGAAGTGAAATGTAATCACAATAATCATAACTTAAAACATGAAACTTTGTGGCATTCACACATAATCATAGAGAATCATTTCTTGTTAGTCAAGACTCATTGCCAAGACTATCTTAGTGGACAAAGTCCCTTCCTGAACCGAGTCACCCTCGTTTCAGTCCTGTTTCACTGAACCGGTATAACCTACCGTTCCAGACATGTCTATCTCATGAGATATAAAATCTTTACCCAATGCATTGGAGGGAGATATAGGTTCCACCCATCTTATAATGAATCCTTTCTTATGTGTGCCACATAATCATAAATCATACATCATCGCATAACACATGTAACAAAAATGGGATTCTTGAAACATCATGACATCATAAAACAAACCATATAAGGTAAATGACTTCATAAAAATAATTCTATCACAACATAATCAAATCAATGTAATAATAGGGATAAAAACAGAACCCTATATTATCTTATATGGAAAATAATTTTGATAAAACATTTGAACTCCATTCTTGAGGAAAATATCCTTTCTACTTCAAAAACACTTTTCCTTTCTTAAAATGTCATAAAATTCTAAACTAAAAGAAGTTGATTAAAAATAAACTTGAAAACTTGTAAAGGAAGCTTCTTGGAAATAATGTTTTAAAAATCCATTCATGACATATAAGTTAAAAAAAATATTCTTCTCATACTTTTGTTGGAAAAGACAAAAAGTACCTCGTACGAAAAAACGACAAAAGATTCCTTTCATATTCTTTACTAAAAACTCACCGAAGGGTAAAATTGGATTTAAACAATTGTAGGTGGATGGAAATAATATTACATATTTAGGAAACATGTATGTGGATGATAAAATACAACCCAGTAAATACTAAAGTATAAACAATCTCGGATAAAAATGAGATTGTGATATTTCCCTTACCTTAGGTCCGATTTGCTTCGTAAGTGTCCGAACCTCCTGTATAATGATTTAAATAATGTCATTGACTTATTAAAGAATCATATTCATTGTTATTATATAATATATGGTTCACTTATGACTTTATATTACCCGTTCTTTTGTAAATTCATGTTAATGTAGCGTTTTGGGTAAAATCGTCTCATTTGACGTTCGTATTTTAACTTGTAATTATTCATATGATTACTTAGATCATTATTAATTAATTATAGAATATATAACATTATTTATAAATAATATATATTCAAAATATACATATATATAATGGATCGATAAATGGAAGGAAATACACCGTTCATGGAGACGATAGGACGTACGTACGCATGAACGTTGTTTTCTTTTCGTTATTGAATTGAGTGGAATTAAGTAGATGACATACATATATATACACATAAATACATTAGCTTTATAATGTCATATATTTCATTATTATTGCTTATATATACTTTATAATCATTCTTAAATGGTTAACATGGAGAATGAATCTCATCTCGTCGTGGAGACGGTAGTCCGTACGTACGCACGAGTGATGATATCATTTCAATAATTATTGAATTGAATTGGAGTGGAAGATACAATATATCAGAATCATTATGATGTTATAATAACTATTTATAGTTATTATTTACACAATAATACCCATCCATGTAAGGTGTTGGTGGAAAAACATATTACACCACGGCGTGGAGACGGTATTCCGTACGTACGCACGCGCGGTGATTTTGTTTTCCGTAGGATGGATAGATGGTGAAATAGGGTTGTTTCATACTTATAATAACATATCATTATATGAGTGATACTGATGTTATTACTTCATAATTAAACAACCTAAGAAGAATAAGTGGAAGAAGAAATAAAGTTGAAAGAATCGGTAACGGAAATTACCTCTTCTTTGAAGCACCTCTTTGAGACCTCCTCTTAGGGCACTAAAATTGGTCTTTGAGGAAGACCAGAACCTCTAGGATTATTCTAGGGAAGTGTAGAAGGGATTTTTTCAGGTTTTGGCTGAGATTGAAGGCACAAAGTTGTGTGAGGAAGAGAGGGAGGGGGTGCCCTTTTATAAGGGAGGATAGGGGCACCTTAGGAATATCTCAAAATATTATTTTATATTAAAGTCAAAATCGGTTTATAATGGTTCCAAAGGGTCTTATTTAGAAGGTAAAGTGGGTATGGGTCTAAATACTATCAACCAATATGATTTAGACAAGTTTAGGTTATTATTTTAACCTTATCAATTAGATTTAACTCTAAGTTAAATAATTTAACTTTTACCGTGACTTTTTGTTTCCTTACAATATATGGTTAATAAACTTACTATAACATGCCAAAAGAACCCCAAGTTGTTTATTATTAATATATATATCCTTATCTAAGGAATTTGGCCGAACCATAGATTTTTAGGAATAAAATAACAATTAATAATATAATATTTGATTTAAAAACTATTTTGTGTCAATTTTGACACTATTTGATATATGATTTTTGTGAAAGTCATAACAGAATTATATGTTCGAACCAAGTTGATTACATCAACACTAATATATCATAGTAACCTATAAAATTATTGGGATTCATAAAAAGTCTCAAATTACAGTTATTTTTGTGTTTATAACATCAATTATGTCAATATTTCATTAATAAGATAATTACTGCATCATCATTGTGTCATAAATAAATTAAATTATTTAATGTCTAAAAATTACAAATAAAATACCATTATGTAGGAAGTCTTTTTATCTTTCTAATGAATATTTATAGTCTAATTTATCTTATGTATAACCCCATATTAAAAATTCTTTTCTTATTAAACTTTGATTTTAACTATTTTAACCCTTCTTTAAATAAATTAATAATAAATGTCCTAAGCTAATCCAAGTGGGCCTAAATGGTCATATTTTATTCCTAATTTTGTTTTCGGTCGAATTTCACTTATCCAATAGAATTAGGACATGTGTTAGGGTAATAATAATATCATCTTTACCCTTAATTACCCTATTTACTTTTAACCGTTGTAAAAAAAAGTAAAAAGTTACTGTTCACCAAAAATTATTTTCATCTCATTGAACCAAATTTTAGTCCTTGATATTAATCGTGTCTCTCGGATTTTTGAAATTCCATTCACAGAAGTGGTAAAATTAAGTTTTATGAAAAATTCATTTTTTTAACTACCACTTTGTGGTTTCACTATTCATTAAAAAATGAAAGTTTCCAGAAAAATACCAAAAATTAGATCTAAGATATATTTGATATTATGAATTCAAAAATGATGTCTATTTTATCAAATTCAAAACATATCAGTTTCATTAATTAATTTAAAAATTAATTCCCGTCGTCAAAACAAATAGCGTGTTCTTAAGAGATAATAACTATCAAAAGATTGACACTTGATTATGACTGGTTTAAATGTGAAATTACATCCAATGACCAACATTGTATTAAATTGTAAAAATATATTCTAAATATACTTTAAAACCACTGAAATTAATAATTTATCACTATTAATTATTTCGATTAAAAAATGTGTTTTTAATTATAATTTAGTAATTTTCACTATTTATTAGAATATGAAAGTTATCTGAAAAGTACCAAAATTTCACCTTAGGCTAAATTCGATACTCCGAATCCAAAATTAAATTCCATTTTGAAAAATAAAATTTACAAAATTTCAAAAAGTGGTTATTACTATTCATAATGGCTAGTTTCAATATCATATCGATGTTTAGTGAAACTCGTTATTGCGTACTACACACGCTATCGAGGAAGGCCGCGATTGCGTGAAAGACAAGTCAAGGATGCGTGTTGTGCAAGATCCTTTTGGTGTAGCGTACAACACAAGACATTAATGAAATTAAAAAGAATATTTTATCATAAAATCTCGGGGTGTTACATTCTACCCCCCTTAAAATGAATTTCGCCCTCGAACTTCGTCGAGGTTATAAATGGTTTACTATTCGAAAGTTTCTTTGATAGAAACCCACATCGTAAAAAGGAATACCAAAACATGTCTTTAAAAACTAAAGTATGAAATGTAAAGATTACCCAAATAAACTAATCACTGGGTTTCCAAATAGGTGAAAATATGGATATGGAAGAAAAATCTAACCATCATGTTCTGATGGAGAGTGGTAGAGAACATGGCTATGGAAAAGCCAACAATCACAAATCCATAAATTTGTGACGATCTAAGGTACCATCTGATTAATCAGATATAAGAGCACTAGGACAACATTTTTGGTTTTCAAGATCGTTTCCCTAAAGTTGAAGAATTTGAATTAGAATAAATACTTACTTTATTTTGGTACAATCTCACTGTTGTTCGTGCCTTGAACAATTTCTACTTCATCTCTTAACTAAATGAAGTTGAATTTTTTATTCACGAAGTGTTAGCAGATCATGTGATAGAATGACGGGTCATTCCATCTGTCTCAAACAAAAGGTTAGCAAAAGTTATTAAATATACATAAGTCATTCTATAGTGAGATTAATCATATATGGTTCCTAAAATGGACTTAGACTTCATATATCATACTGCTTAATATAATAAAACTAGTTTCTACTAAATAGGGACTTCCTGTAGGCTAGTGGTAGGTGATAAAGGCCAGTCGCACTTCGGTTGTGGGCTCGATTCCCACAGCCTTGTCCGACGCGATGGGCTGTCGCCCGTCCTGCAGGTTGTCCTTTTTCTAAAGATATATTACTATAACATCCTATCAATAATATCGAAAAAACTTCTATCCTTAAACAATACTAACTTGTGTCCAACATAATCCATTCCAATCTTTAGGCTTATCTATAATACTGTAGTCCACTCTCATAATATAGTATAAACGATTACCAGAGATTTAATACCATCGTTGATCCCCATATATCATAAGATATGTCTTGTTGGTCACATTCCAAACATTCAAAGGCCTTAATCAGGTATTCTCTTGAATACCCATTGAACCTTAGTGAAAACATGAATGCTGTTAAAAGTTAACTCTTTCCACATACCAAAATCCAAAAATTCTATATACTCAGTCCATTATATAACCTTCTCCTTATATCAGTCATGAGCTCATGAATGCTATCAAACATTTAATTTTCCCCTTATCCATTCATTATGCGCATATCATCTACATTCCAAAAAATATCTCAATCACTTTGAATACCACATTAGAACAATACATAAATATTCCAATACTCCATGATACAACATTATTATGGAATCCCATTACATAAACACTTAATCATTCCACCACATCATTGTCATATTCAACATCGCCAATAGTGATCGCATGTGACTTCCCTTTGTCCTTTTCCTTAAGTGGTTGCTCATGTTGATCATCACTAACCCTTGGATTAGAGCATTTATTAGCATAATGCCCCATTTCCTTGCACTTGAAGCATTGAAGTGTTGGTGGTGTGTTCTCTGCAGTGTTTGCTTTATTGACATCATTAGAAACCCTTTTTCCATTACTTCGACACTCAGCTGCTCGATGACCTTCTTTTCCACACTTAAAACATTTTCTAGTCCCTTTAAGACAATCTCCACCATGCTTCTTTCCACACTTTGTGCATAAGGAAACATTCATCTTCTTTTCACCATTATTCTGAGATTTCTCCTTGAACTCCATCTTTCGTTTCTTGTCAAAACCATGAGATGGATATGTAACACCAACTTCCATTTATACCTTGATAGCACAACGCACAATTTCTTCATAGCTACTGAAGTCTCTTATATCTAATGCCCTTCGAAGACTTGGTTTTAAGCCACTGAAAAATCGATCAACTTTACTTTCAGGTTGGATGATAATGCCAGATTCATACCTTGCAAGTCTTGTAAAATTCGCTTCGTATATACCAACAGATTCATCATCCTTATGATTCAGCTCAAGAAACTCCTTTTCCATCTTTGTTCTAAGAATACAAGGGAAGTACTTACTGAAAAACAAGTTCTTGAACTCGTCCCATTCCATGGACTCAATTTCATCTCTTGGCCTCATATTCTTGACAAGATTCCACCATTGATCAGCTTCACCTTCCAAACGATATACTGCTAAGATAAATTTATCATGTTCAGAACATTGAAGAACTGAAAATATCTTTTCAATGGTACTGATCCATTGTTTAGCAACAAGTGGATCGGTAGTCCCACTGAAAGAAGGTGGACGTTACCTCATGAAGGACTCAATAGAATATTGTTCCCTTCTCTGCTCATTTGGAAGTCCAGAATGATTCATAGCTTGTGTAATTATATCAATAAGATTTTGCACTCCATCTCCTATAAAGGGGGAGTACCCTCAATATCTAACATCTTAGGTTAAATTCTAAGATCGTTAGCACAATTCTAGGACTATAACCTATACGTATACTTAACATTAGAGACATCCCTAGACATACCTTAGAAATATCTCTAGGGATCTCACTAACGTTTTCGCATCCTAGTTTCCAAAGGATGACTAAACCTTTCCTCTGATACCAACTTTAGAGACTCGTATCTTGACGTACATGGACATTACATTACATTTGCAGAATACTTAGTACATAAAAAACACACACACACAAGGACCGTAATAGTTTAGTGTCTTTGGAAACTCGGAATATAATCTTCTAATCGTGGTGAAAGATATTCAAAAGCTCCCATAAAGATCTTCCTTTTTTACCTAAAACCATTCTTTATATCCTGGGGAAAAGAAAACATAAAAGGGTGAGCTCAAATGCTCAGTAAGGGTAAACAAAAGAAATATCAATCACATCATATACATAAGCACATAACTTTTGGAAATCTTAACCTGCAAAAGAGAAGATAATTTCATAACATGGGGTAAATCATGGCAGTGAAATGTAATCACAATAATCATAACTTAAAACATGAAACTTTGTGGAATTCACACATAATCATAGAGGATCATTTCTTGTTAGTCAAGACTCATTGCCAAGACTATCTTAGTGGACAAAGTCCCTTTCTAAACCGAGTCACCCTCGTTTCAGTCCTGTTTCACTGAACCGGTATAACCTACCGTTCCAGCCATGTCTATCTCATGAGATATAAAATCTTTACCCAATGCATTGGAGGGAGATATAGGTCCCACCCATCTTATAATGAATCCTTTCTTATGTGTGCCACATAATCATAAATCATACATCATCGCATACCACATGTAACAAAAATGGGATTCTTGAAACATCATGACATCATAAAACAAACCATATAAGGTAAATGACTTCATAAAAATAACTATCTCACAACATAATCAAATCAATGTAATAATAGGGATAAAAACAGAACCCTATATTATCTTAGATGGAAAATAATTTTGATAAAACATTTGAACTCCATTCTTGAGGAAAATATCCTTTCTACTTCAAAAAAACTTTTCCTTTCTTAAAATGTCATAAAATTCTAAACTAAAAGAAGTTGATTAAAAATAAACTTGAAAACTTGTAAAGTAAGCTTCTTGGAAATAATGTTTTAAAAATCCATTCATGACGTATAAGTTAAAAAAAACATTCTTCTCATACTTTTGTTGGAAAATCCAAAAAGTACCTCGTACGAAAAAACGACAAAAGATTCCTTTCATATTCTTTACTAAAAACTCACCGAAGGGTAAAATTGGTTTTAAACAATTGTATGTGGATGGAAATAATATTAAATATTCAGGAAACATGGATTTGGATGATAAAATACACCCTAGTAAATACTAAAGTATAAACAATCTCGGATAAAAATGAGATTGTGATATTTCCCTTACCTTAGTTCCGATTTGCTTCGTAAGTGTCCGAACCTCCTGTATAATGATTTAAATAATGTCATTGACTTATTACAGAATAATATTCATTGTTATTATATCATATATGGTTCACTTATGACTTTATATTACCCGTTCTTTTGTAAATTCATGTTAATGTAGCGTTTTGGGTAAAATCGTCTCATTTGTCATTCGTATTTTAACTTGTAATTATTCATATGATTACTTAGATCATTATTAATTAATTATAGAATATAAAACATGATTTATACATAATATATATTCAAAATATACATATATATAATGGATCGATAAATGGAAGGAAATACACCGTTCATGGAGACGGTAGGCCGTACGTACGCATGAACGCTGTTTTCTTTTCGTTATTGAATTGAGTGGAATTAAGTAGATGACATACATATATATACACATAAATCCAGTAGCTTTATAATGTCATATATTTCATTATTATTGCTTATATATACTTTATAATCATTCTTAAATGGTTAACATGGAGAATGAATCTCATCGCGTCGTGGAGACGGTAGTCCGTACGTACGCACGAGCGATGATATCATTTCCATAATTATTGAATTGAATTGGAGTGGGAGATACAATATATCAGAATAATTATGATGTTATAATAACTATGTATAGTTATTCTTTACACCATAATACCCATCCATGTAAGGTGTTGGTGGAAAAACAGATTACACCACGGCGTGGAGACGGTATTCCGTACGTACGCACGCGCGGTGATTTTGTTTTCCGTAGGATGGATAGATGGTGAAATAGGGTTGTTTTATACTTATAATAACATATCAATATATGAGTGATACTGATGTTATTACTTCATAATGAAACAACCTAAGAAGAAGAAGTGGAAGAAGAAATAAAGTTGAAAGAATCGGTAACGGAAATTACCTCTTCTTTGAAGCACCTCTTTGAGACCTCCTCTTAGGGCACTAAAATTGGTCTTTGAGGAAGAACAGAACCTCTAGGATTATTTTAGGGAAGTGGAGAAGGGATTTTTTCAGGGTTTGTCTGAGCTTTAAGGCTCAAAGTTGTGTGAGGAAGAGAGGGAGGAGGTGCCCTTTTATAAGGGAGGATAGGGGCACCTTAGGAATATCTCAAAATATTATTTTATATTAAAGTCAAAATCGGTTTATAATGGTTCAAAAGGGTCTTATTTTGAAGGTAAAGTGGGGATGGGTCGAAATCCTATCAACCAATAGGAGTTAGACAAGTTTAGGTTATTATTTTAACCTTATCAATTAGATTTAACTCTAAGTTAAA
The DNA here is from genome assembly GCA_963277665.1 of Viscum album. Taxonomy (NCBI): domain Eukaryota; kingdom Viridiplantae; phylum Streptophyta; class Magnoliopsida; order Santalales; family Viscaceae; genus Viscum; species Viscum album. The sequence continues at coordinate 501,644,239 of OY728140.1, forward strand.
TAATTTAACTTTTACTGTGACTTTTTGTTTCCTTACACTATATGGTTAATACACTTACTATAACATGACAAACGAACCCCAAGTTTTTTATTATTAATATATATATCCTTATCTAAGCCATTTGGCCGAACCATAGATTTTTAGGAATAAAATAACAATTAATAATATAATATTTGATTTAAAAACTATTTTGTGTCAATTTTGACACTATTTGATATATGATTTTTGTGAAAGTCATAACATAATTATATGTTCGAACCAAGTTGATTAAATCGACACTAATATATCATAGTAACCTATAAAATTATTGGGATTCATAAAAAGTCTCAAATTACATTTATTTTGGTGTTTATAACATCAATTATGTCAATATTTCATTAATAAGATAATTACTGCATCATCATTGTGTCATAAATAAATTAAATTATTTAATGTCTAAAAATTACAAATAAAATACCATTATGTAGGAAGTCTTTTTAGATTTATAATTAATATTTATAGTCGAATTTATCTTATGTATAACCCCATATTAAAAATTCTTTACTTATTAAACTTTGATTTTAACTATTTTAACCCTTCTTTAAATAAATTAATAATAAATGTCCTAATCTAATCCAAGTGGGCCTAAATGGTCATATTTTATTCCTAAGTTTTTTTGGGGTCTAATTTCACTTATCCAATAGAATTAGGACATGTTTAAGGGTAATAATAATATCATCTTTACCCTTAATTACCCTATTTACTTTTAACCGTGGTAAAAAAAAGTAAAAAGTTACTATTCACCAAAAATTATTTTCATCTCATTGAACCACATTTTAGTCCTTGATATTAACCGTGTCTCTCGGATTTTCGAAATTCCATTCACAGAAGTGGTAAAATTAAGTTTTATGAAAAATTCATTTTTTTAACTACCACTTTGTGGTTTCACTATTCATTAAAAAATGAAAGTTTCCAGAAAAATACCAAAAATTAGATCTAAGCTATATTTGATATTATGAATTCAAAAATGATGTCTATTTTATCAAATTCAAACCATATCAGTTGCATTAATTAATTTAAAAATTAATTCCCGTCGTCAAAACAAATAACGTGTTCTTAAGAGATAATAACTATCAAAAGATTGACACTTGATTACGACTGGTTTAAATGTGAAATTACATCCAATGACCAACATTGTATTAAATTGTAAAAATATATTCTAAATATACATTAAAACCACTCAAATTAATAATTTATCACTATTAATTATTTCGATTAAAAAAGTTGTTTTTAATTATAATTTAGTAATTTTCACTATTCATCGGAATATGAAAGTTATCTGAAAAGTACCAAAATTTCACCTTAGGCTAAATTCGATACTCCGAATCCAAAAATGAATTCCATTTTGAAAAATAAAATTTACAAAATTTCAAAAAGTGGTTATTACTATTCATAATGGCTAGTTTTAATAGCATATCGATGTTTAGTGAAACTCGTTATTGCGTACTACACACGCTATCGAGGAAGGTCGCGATTGCGTGAAAGACAAGTCAAGGATGCGTGTTGTGCAAGCTCCTTTTGGTGTAGCGTACAACACAAGACATTAATGAAATTAAAAAGAATATTTTATCATAAAATCTCGGGGTGTTACATGTTCTCCCATCAATATTGGGTAGTGGTTTTTCTTGAATTGGTCAGGTGTGACATGTGTTGGAAATGGTCAGCCTAAGGATTTCAATTTTTCTCAGTTTTAGGTGGGTATGGACTCGAGTTGTGTCAACTGTTGGCTTGATGACTTTCTAGGGGTAGAACTTTTTTTGGGGGGATAATTATCACACCTCAACCCTACAAGTTAATTATTTTATTTTATTTTAAGTTATTCTTATTGTTATTTTTAGTTTCCGTAGAAAGAGGGTCAAGTCTTATGTTTTTTGGAATCCTTTTCACCTTTTCATAGTGCTCGCGCAGATGCTCAAGTGGGTCTGAGTTAAGCTGATCGACTTGTGCATGGTTTATAAAACTATGCAACAAGTGTGCAGCTCGACCTTATAGTGGGAAGTGTTGGGTGGTTCGGTTTGAGTGTGGTTCACTAAGATGTGTGTGTGTCCGCAAGCGAACCATGCAGTTGCCTATAATTTTAAATAAATAAATTTGGTGTAGATAAAATGTTAAATAATATAAATCGAGGTAATGTTTAAAACCTAATAATAATAATAATATTTTCTTATAGATAATAATAATAATAATGTTAATGATTTTATTATGCTTATATGATTATTAATATTATTATAAATGTGGTCATTAAAATTTTGTTATTATTATTATTGCTAAAATGGTTACTATTATTATTATTATTACTACTACTACTACTACTACTACTACTACTACTATTATTATGATTAAGGATAATTTTATTACTATTATTATTATTAATATAATTGTTGATATTATTATAAATATTATTATTATGAATATGATTATCATTGTTGTTATTATTATTATTATTATCGTTATTAAGTTAATTATTATTATCATGTTATTATTATTATTATTATTATTATTAGTATTGTTTCTATTTTTGTTTATTTAAGTTATTATTTTATTCAGGTTTTTATTTTAGTTTTTTTACCTAGGTTTTTCCTCCCTCATCCCTCATGTCACCCTCCCCTCCTCTCCCACCCCTCACATCCCCCCTCGTGCTTCTTCCTCTCCAGTGACCTCCGGCAGCAACACCTCCCTTCCAGCGCACCCTCCTCTAGTGGTGGTGGACCCTACTATCTCCCTCTCACACGGTGACCCCCATTTCTCTCCCTCTCACGCGTAACCTCCCCATTGGCTGAGTCCCCTCAGTACGCATCCCCTTCTCCCTCTAACTTCTATTGTGGTTTCCTCTGTTGAGTTCTCTTCCTCATCTTCTCTATTCCTCTATCAATTTCTAGGGTTTCTGGGTGGGTTTTCTTGATTGGCCGAACCATAGATATTATGGTTTATGTGTATCCCAAATTTCTTTGGATCTTGGGTGTGTGATTGGTTCTAGATGCTTCATTCTACCTCCATTCTAAGTTATGTTGCATTTACATGCCAACGAGGTAGAAGATTCCATGTTTTTATCCCTTCCAAATAAAAGTCTTGATGATTGAATTATTTTTTGAATATTTAAATATGATTTGTATATTTACACTAAACTAAATTTGTTTATTGTAGTGTTTTTAAATTTTTAGAACATGTCAAAAAAGATATGTTTTGAGACAATTTTTGGTTTATGCCTATATGTGTCTATAAAAATTTGTTTTATTAGGGTCTAAATCTTATTTTTATTCTTTTTAAAATATGATTTTACCTCTATGGAACCCTTGTTTAACTTATAATATCATTTTTTAATTGTTTTGATTTGTTAAAAATATGTTTTCAAAGTAATTATTTGAAAAATTTATAGGTTCATGTGTACCCATGGTGTTTATTAAAATTCCATGTATCCTTTAAAGTGAAATTGGGTTTTTTGAGAAACATTTAGCCATAAATGTTTTTTGGTATCATGGTTGAACTATGAGTTTTACCTTTTGTGTGTGATTTGGTAGTCCTATGACTTGAGGGTTGTGGTGAAATGTTTTGGAGATGTTCTCATGGTTTTTAGAGGGATTGTTTTTGTTCCTCGAATGGTGTGAGTTATTTGGAATTTGTTTGAAAGAAAATAGTTATTTTCATCAAAATGGGGTTTTAGTGTTTCTATAAATTTTAGAGTATGACATTGGATGTTGTCACATCCATGAGTTCACTAGGTGAACACATGGATGTTCCCTCAAATGATGATGAAACTTTTAATGGTTCTTATCCACAAACTTGGGTTCTTTAAATGGTTTTTGATTTCTAAATAATATTGGTTTCCTGAGGTGTTTTCCAAAAGTTTTTTAAATGATATCTTAAGGGGTTTTTCCTAGTTGGCCTCGAATAATGTCTTGGTGAATTTTGGTGTGAAACATAAAGTCCCATTTTGCACTGCTCACTATACAAATAGTGCTTTCCTTTAACATTGTTTTTATTAAAAGTTTTTTTTGTTTTTTAATCATATATTGGTTCCTTTTTTTGGCTTAATTTTATTTTAGGGTGTTATGATGTTTATGGATTTCTGTTTATTTTTAATTAAGGTACGTTGGTCCCTGCTTGGTGGTTTTGAGTTTTTGGGTCTAAGGATTCTTGTTGGTGTATGCATAGGTAAGTATATATATATATATAGGTTCTCCTATTATGTGCATATTCATCCATGGAATTGAATATACATGTATGGTACTAGGTGTGCCTATGTATATTTATGGAAATGCATACATAGGTGATTGTAGATGGCTATATTCATATAAGAATATATGTAAGGATCCCCTTGAATGTGTTCATGGCCATGCAGGTGTGTTCATAGGGGATAGGTATCTTTATATGTATGTGAAGTTGCATATTCTCTATGGGGGAGGAGTGACTCTTAGTTAGAATGTTCCAAGGGCCGAATGTTTGGTTTGGTTCCACTATAATATAGGATTCCATATCCAATGAACATTAAAATTAAGAATTATATATTTGTTTCATTTCCCACCTAGTTTTCATATTAATTATTGATATAGAATTGTTAGTAAAATTTTCCATCTTGAATTGGAGTGGTTTCTTTCTTATGATGTACTGCATTAAATGGTTGGGTTGAGCTTTCACATCAATTGTTTTTTGGAATGCCCCTTTTTGCCTTTATAAATGTATTTTGGATTTAGAATGGTGATTTGGCCTTCTAAAATGGGTTTCCAAGTGTGTTTATTGTTTTCAAAGTGTGTGGGTTTGATTCTTTAAGTAATGTTTTGGCATACAAAAATCATGTGAGCCCCGGTTGACCATTTTTTAAAACTAGTTATCTCAAGAAAACTCTCCTTGGATGTGGTCCCCTTTCTTTGGTTGAGTTGTATGTTATGGGAGGTCCTCCGAGTAGGACTCCCCTGTGATCAAATGGTTGAAAGGCAAAGGAAATATTCCTTGGGTGACTCAGGCGATGCCTATTGTGTGTCTACATATATATATATATATATATATATATATATATGTCTCTATGATTTGATGCTTGTATGGAATTGGTTGGATCGCCCTTTTTGTAATAAATGTTGATATGGGAACCTCACATAGCGAGAAAATATTCAATGAACAATTGTTTCCCTAGTTTAGATTATACTAGTGTCCCATAGTAGGGTTTTTTTATTATCATTTCTATGGGATTAGGCCCCTAGATCAGGCCAGGTAGGGCAATGATCGAGAATTTGGGAGTTATGACATCATCAGGCAGGGATTCCATCAGGATGAGTCACATGTATAATATGTTCAATACTATTCATGAGCTCCTCGGTTCTCCCATGCATTTTGTGACTTATTTCCCTGTGGAGGATGATTATGGTGCATTGTTTGGATAGTTATTCATGTACTCAATTTTCCATTTCCATTATTGTGTGGTTATTGTCCCTGCTTCCTTGGGTTGTGTAACCTCATTGAGAAAGTGATGGGTTGTTTTGAAAATGTTTAAAGAAAATAACTTAATTTTTTTTTCACTTTCTTTCTTCCTTCTTATGTGAAATAAAACTTTCATTCTCTTTAAAATGTTAGCATCTCTTTTATGAATAAGTACCTGGTTATTTATGGAAAATTTCAACAAACCGTGATTTTTTTAAGAATAAATTTTGTAAAAACCTAGATCTACACATTGTTTTTCAAACTTATAATTGATGGATCTTTTATTTAAAAGAAAACGAATTTGAGAATAGATTGGTTGGGAATGCCTAGTGAGTTTTAATACTCACAACTATTGTTTTATCTTTGTTTTTAGATTCGGTTTCTTCATATTTCTGGAATTTGTTCTTCGTAGTGAGACGTTGGTTTGAGGTTAGTGGGGACCTGTAGGGTCACACAAATGTATATACAGTTTAATTTTATTCCACTTATATTTTTCTTTTTTTACTGTCAATTTTTATTCATTTACTTTTCTTTTATTTATGGTCCAAATTTTTTCCACTTGTTTTGTTATGATTCCTGACACTAGTTTTCATCACAGGGGGATCAAGAACACCCTTCGAGATAGGCCATAGACCGAATCAGGTGACCGATTTAGGGTCAACCTAGGATGGTCTGTGAAAAATGGTATCAGTGGTTGATTATTATTATTTTTGGTGTCTCATAGATGAAAATTAGGACCTCTGGGACTCATGAGGTAGGTTGTGTATTGGTACTTGATCACCACCATTCATGAAAAGACCTAAGTTACCGGGGGTAATCCAAGATTTGAGTCTTTTGTCTTGGGTTCTTTTAGATTGAGGGATGAAAATGGAGGTGAATCAGGTTATATTGTATCCTCACATAGGTTGGTGACCCATGTGGAGTCGAAGTGCCCAGTTCAAAATTCACTTAGTGTTTTGCCTTATTTAGGGAATGTCTCACCCCCATGTTGTCAGGTTAGGCATAGACACTAGTACCACATTCTGATTGTCAGTTGTTGGTTGTGTTTCATTTTGATTTCAATTGATGTGAGTCTATGTTGAATTTGAAAGTGGAATTTTAAAGTGAAAATGGTTGTAGAATGGTAGTGCTTTCCTCAAATGGTTTTAAATGGGTAATGTGGGTCTTGAAAGAGGAAGGGGTTTGATTTGGAAAATTTGTTATGTGTTTGGATTTGATAAGGAAAAGAGATGTTTGGACCTTGGAATTCTTTATAGAGGGTCCCGTGAGTGTGAGTATGTATGGAAAGTATGGGGGGATGGAACTTGTCTGCAGATGTTGTAGGAAGGATTGGATGAACGCACATGTGATGGTTTATGAGGTGCCATAAGTGAGTGTTGAAATTTAAGAGAAATTTTAGTTTTTTGGAAAAGTAATTTTTACTTGTGTTTGTATATTTTTAGTTTATGAGTCTATTTCCTTGGATTGAAGTATTTCTTTGATTGAGTTTTGTATTTATGCAAGTTTCGATGGGGTTTTTCATGTTGTTAAGAGTATTCCACGCAAAAAGTCTCCAAAAGATGTTAATGAGATATGCCCAGTTCTAGGTTCTTTTTAGGTGTTTCCTTTTTACCGAGGTAATCAATGTCTATTAGAGGCAGTTGTGTAGTTCTAGGAGATACAGTGTGTCTTTGGGTTGCGGGGAACTCCTGAGGGTGTTATGGTTCATACTATCTCAAGTTTGTTTGAGGGTCTAGTTCTGGACTAGGAAATCTGGGATGTCTCTTTGTTATTGGAGTTTAGGGTGTAGTTGGTGGTGGTCATTATTTTCAAAGGTTCCCAGTTTGTCCAGCAGGGTGCGCCGGATGAATCTTTTTTTTTTTGAATAATCTCATTCATTGGTGTTGGCTTCCAGTTCTTTGGACCGTTTTCTTGCATGCCACTAGTGTGGTCAGTTCAAGTATTCTAATCCACAATGTCGCATCCCTCCGAAGTATTACTACTATGAAACTGAACAGGACACTAGGGATAGTTCTAAAAGAAGAATCATTAGGAAAGATGAGTTGGGGACCAGAGGATGCAAATTCTTGATTGTGAGGCTGGAGATGCTTCATCCATCAGGGCCCCAACCACAAATCTCGGGGTGACACTTGGGCATAGTCAAGAGTTTTTAAGGGTGTGTGGAACCTCGGTCCAGATAATGTTTTCAACATTGGGATGGTAATATCCAAAAATTCCTTGTTCTATTCTCATTTTTGTCATATGCTCATCCTTGTTGTGGTTGTGTGATGATCTCGTTCCACTACAATCCAAGCATTCCTATCCACTCTCAGTGTGGTTTCTAACTCATTCAGATTCCTTGACATTCGTTTGGCCCATGAATAAATGGACCTATTATGATTTTGAGTTTGTTCTCAATTGTTTTCGTTAGGGGGATGTTTGGTTTCATGAAATTAATGGATGGAATTTTTGGGCCCTTTCTTAGTTCAGGTCACTCTCCATGGTTTTTCCTTTAATGTATTTGGTTTTTGTATGGGATTCCTCCATACTAGTGTACCGATGTGTCAGTTTCTCCCACAATGGTTTTAATCCTGGTGGTGGATTTGTTCCGTTATCGTTGAGAAGGTGGGTTGATTTTGGTTTGGTAGTTCCTATGTTTCCCCTCGGAGGTGGTGTGTTCGAGATTCAAGGTTCTTGGGTTAGTGAATTCTTATGGTGGGTAAAACCCTCCCATGTTCTCCCCTCAATATCAGGAATGTATTTTTCTTGAATTGGATGGGTGTGACATGTGTTGGAAATGGTCACCCTGAGGATTTTGGTTTTTCTCAATTTTATGTGGGCATGGACTCGAGTTGTGTTAACTATTCACTTGATGACTTTCTAGGGGATGAAACTTTTGTGGTGGAGAGAATCACCACACATTGACCATACTGGTAAATTATTTAAAATTATTTAAAATTATTTTGATTTTTATTTTGAGTTTCATTAGTAGGCTGGTCGAGTTTTAAGTTTTTAGAAGTCTTTTCACCTTTTCGCAGTGCCCACACGGATGCCCAAGTGGGTCCGAGTTAAGGTGCTCAACATGCGCATGGTTTATAAAACCATGTAATGAGAGTGCAGCACGACCCTATAGTGGGCAGTATCATGCGGTTCGGTTTGAGTGTGATTCAAAAAGCTACATGTCTGGCCGCAGGCGAACCGTGCAGTTACCCAGAATTTTAAATAAATATATTTAATGATAATAAAATGTGAAATAATATAAAATTAGGTAATGTTTAAAACCTAATAATAATAATAATATTTTTGTATATATAATAATAATATTATTAATGATTTTATTATAATTATATTATTATTAATATTATTATAAATGCGATCATTAAAATTTTGTTATTATTATTATTATAAAAAGGGTTATTATTTTTATTATTAATATTACTATTATTATTATGATTAAATATTTTGTTAATACTATTATTATTATTAATATAATAATTGATATTAAGATAAATATTATTATTATGGATATGATTATTATTGTTATTATTATTTTCATTATTAATTTATTTATTATTATTATGTTATTATTATTATAATTATTATTAGTATTATTTCTATTTTTTGTTTATTAAAGTTCTTATTTTAGTTTTTTAACCTAGAGTTTTCCTCCCTTATCCATCATGTCGTACTCCCCTCCTCCATCACCCCTCACATCGCACCCCCATGTGCTTCCTCCTCTCTAGCGAGCTCAGACAACCACATCTCCCTTCCAATGTGCCCTCTTCTAGTGACATCACCCCCTGCTCTCTCCCTCTCACATGGCTCCCCCATGCTCTCTCCCTCTCACATGTGACCCCCCTCTATCTGAGTCCCTTCGGTGAGTGTCCTCTTCTCTCTCCAACTGTCGTTGTGGTTTCCTCCGATGAGTTCTCTTCCTCATCTTCTCTATTTCCTCTCTCAATTTCTAGGGTTTTTGGGTGGATTTTCTTGTTTTTCAAAACCATAGATATTATTTTTTGTGTGTATCCCTGTTTTCTTTGGATATAGGGTGTGCGGTTGTTCCCGAATGATTTGTTCTACCTCCCTTCAATGTTCTATTGGATTCACATGCCAATGAGGTAGAAGATTCCATGTTTTTCTCACATCTGAAGAAAATTATTGATCCTTAAATTATTTACTAAAAATTTAAATATGATGTGAATCTTCACACAAATAATTTTATTATAGTGTTTTTAAGTTTTTAGAACTTGTTATAAAATGTGTTTCGAGATGATTTTTTGTTTATGCATATTTGTTTCTATGAAAATGTGTTTGATTAGGTTCTACATATTATTTTTATGTTTTTTAAAATATGATTTGTACCTCTATATCACCCTTTTTTAACCTATTATAACATTTTGGAATTGTTTTTATTTGTTAAAAATAGGTTTTCAAAGTAATTCTTTGAAACATGTCTAGGTTTGTGTGTAACTATGGTGTTTATTAAAATGTCATGTATTCTTTAAAGTGAAATTGGGTATTTTGTGAAACTTTTAGCATTAAATGTGTTTTGGTAGCATGGTTGAAATATGAATTTTACATTATGTGTGTGATTTGGTACTTCTACAGCTTGAGGGTTGTGGTGAAATGTTTTGGGAAGGTTCTCATGGTTTTTAGAGGGATTGTTTGTGTTTATAGAATAATTTTAGTTGTTGGATTTGGTTTGAAGGAAAATAGTTATTTTTATGAAAATGGGTTTTTATTGTTTCTTTGAATTTTAGAGTGTGACATTGAATGTTGGCACATCCATGAGTGCACTAGTTTTACACATGGATGTGCCCTCAAATGATGATGACACTTTGAATGGTGTTTGACTGAAAATCTGGGGTTCTTTAATTGGTTTTTGATTTTTAAATAATATTGGTTCCCTAAGGTGAATTCCAAATGTGTTTTTAAATGATATCTTATAAGGTTTGGCTCGATTGGCCTCGAACCATGTCTTAGTGAATGTCGGTGCAAAACATAAAGTCCAATTTGGAACTGCTCACTTTAAAAATTGTGTTTTCCTTTAATATTTATTTTCTTAAAAGTTTCATTTGTTTTGTAATCGTATTTTGGTTCCTTTGTTTGGATTAATTTTATTTTATTTTATTATGATATTTATGGATTCTTATTTATTTTTAATTAATGTGTGTTGGTCACCACTTGGTGGTTTCAAGTCACCGGGTCTAAGGTGACTCACCTGCATATGCATAGGTAAGTGTGTGTATATATATATGTAGGTTCCCTTGTTATGTGTATATTCATCCATGGTAGTGAATATACATGTATGGGGATAGGTGTGCCTTTGTATATATATGGAAATTCATACATAGGTGAGTGGAGAAGGGTATATGCATATAAGCATATAGGTAAGGATCCCCTTGCACACATTCATGGACATACAGGTTTGTGCATAGGGGATATGTGTCCTTATATGTATGTGAAGATGCATATGCTCATTAGGGGAGAAAGACCTCTTAGTTAGAAAGTTCCAAGGGATTAATGTTCGGTTTGGTCCCACTCTAAGGTAGGATTCCATATGCAATGACCATTAAATTTAAGAATCATATATTTCTTTCATTTCCCACCCAGTTTTCATATCTATTTTTGATATAGAATTGTTTGTAAAATTTTCTATCTTGAATTGGAGTGGTTTCTTTCTTATGATGTATTAAATTAAATATTTTGGTTGAGATATCACATCAATTGTTTGTTGAAATTACCCTTTGGACTTTATAAATGCATTTCAGATTTAGAATGGTGATTTGGGTTTCTTAAATGGGTTTCCAACTGTGTTTCTAGTTTTCAAAGTTTTTCACGGTTGATTATTTAAGAAATTTTTTGCCATACAAACATCATGTGAGGCCCTGTTTTCAATTTTGTAAAACAAGTTATCTCAATTAAACTCTCCTTGGATGTGGTCCCCTTTCTTTGGTTGAGTTGTATGTTATGGTAGGTCCAATGGGTAGGAATCCCATGTGATTGAATGGTTTAAAGGAGAGGGACATATTCATTGGGTGACTCGAGTGATGCATGCTATGTGTTTACATGTATATATGTCTATGTGATTTGATGCTCGATAGGCCTCAGTTGGCTCACCCTTTTTTATACATGTTGACATGGGAGCCCAACATAGTGAGAAAAATTTCAGTGAATAATTTTCAAAATAGTTTAGATTACACCAATGACCCATAGTAGGTGGTTATTTTGTTATCATTGTTATGGGATTGGGCCCCTAAATCAGGCTAGGTAGGGTGGAGATTAGGAATTTGGACATTATGATGTCATCGAGTAGGACATGCCTTCGGGATGAGTCACATGTATAATATATTATATACTATTCTCAAGCTCCTAGGTTCTCCCATGTATTTTGGCACTTAGTTGTCTGTGGTGGATGATTTTGGTGGCTTGTTTGGTTAGTTATTCATGTGTTCTATTTTCCATTGCCCTTATTGTGTGGTTGTTTTCCTTTCTTCCTTGTGTGGTGTAACCTATTTGAGAAAGTGATGAGTTGATTTGGAAATATTTACAGAAAATAACTTAAAAATGTTTTTCACTTTCTTTCTTCCTTATTAAGTGAATGAAAACTTTCTTTCTCTCAAAAATGTTAATGTCTCTTTCATGAGAAATAACCTTGTTTTAAATAGAAAAGGGAAATGGGTTGTAATTTATTTTAAAGAAGATAATTTCTAAAAACCTAGTTCTAGACATTGTATTTCAAACTTAAAATTGACAGATCTTTTATTTAATGGTAATGCATATGAGAATAGATTGTTTGGGAATGCCTACTGAGTTTTAAAACTCACGTATATAGTTTTATAGTTATTTTTAGCTCTGAGTACTACATCTTTATTGGATTCGGTCACCATAGTGAGACATTGGTTTGAGGTCGGTGGTGACCCGTAGGGTCACACAGAGGTATGTGTAGTTTAATTTCTTTCCACTGCTAGTTTTGTTTTTTATTTTTAGTCTTTATTCATTTACTTTTCTTTTATTTATGGGCCAAATCATTCCCACTTGTTTAGTTTTGATTCCCGACACTAGTTTCAATCCCATGTGGATTGGGAATGCCCTTTGTGACAAGCCATGGACTGGATCGAGTGACCTGTTAAGGTTTGATCAGGGTTGGTTTGTGATAAGAAACCATGGGAAACCCCATGGGATGGTTTTTGTTTTTAAATATTTTAGTGTGAAATGTCCAGAACCAAAATAAAAAATAATTCACCCACAATTTCTTTATAAATCCACCCAAGCACCCATTTCTCTTCCCTCAAACTCTTTTAAGATCATCAAATCTCTACTCGCTACTCCCTAGAGTCCTTCAAAGGCATCCCATGCTAGTAAGAAGCCTCTCCCAATCACACATCCAAGTAAGGGTTCCTTCCTTTCTCATTTTTATCCATGTTTCCTTATATTGTTACACTCTTTTATTTATAATTAAAAATGATGGGGAATGTTTTTAAACCACCCACATACTTCCCTTATTATGTTTTAATGATGATAAACGCCATTCTCTCTCATTAATCTCTCCCTTGAACACTCGTTAACATGCCAAAATTCCATAAGGGTTTTCTCTCTTCTCATTTCCATTCAATAATTTATATTATATTGTGCATATAAATTCCATTTCATATGTTTGGATATGTTCTTATAAATCACTTATATAGCTCATTTCATGTCTATATGATAAGATGCCTCTTTCTCTATCATCATCCCCTTTTATGAATTTCTATATGACTTTGTTATGCTTCCAAAATTACACCTCACTTTTATAATCCAAAACCATCATGTAGTGAATAATATACCTATTTCTCTATCAATGGTATTAACCTTTATGCACATATACTAATTGACTAGGGACTTACTTGTATTTATTCAAAATTCCTTGATCATGGAATAACTTATGATGTTGAATGATTCCATGTTATATGATCTATGTGGCACACATATGCATGAAATGACATGTTTATGATGGGTGAACCCTGATAGCACACCAATGCATTGGGTAATGTTTAGTATCATGATATGCCATGTGAAATGAGGGTTTACTCTTGATAATTCAAGTGAAATGAGGGTTTACTCATGATAATACATGTCCAATGAGCCTTGGATCATGCTAATATCATGTTTTATATTGTTTCCACATTTCCATATTATAATTATCATGTTTTATCATGCCTTTATGTTCTTGTTTCTTTTGTGATCCATTGATTTTCCTATTGACTAACATTTATTGTCTTCTTCATGTTATGCCATGTCTATTCCCTTATTGGGATCTATATCTCACCCTTTTATTATGTATTTCATCAGGTTGTTTTATGTCATGCTAAGTATGAAAGAATGTTATGGTCATGAAAAATATGTTTTCAATAAAGATGTGTATTTAATGGTTTAAGTTATTATGTAATGTTCCTAAGCCCCAAATACAATAGGCCTCTCAATATTCTGAGTTTTATTAAGTCAAATTTTATGTAGTAAATAATGTTTAAATATGAAATAAAGTGAAAGGTTGTTATAAAACCCTCCAACCCTCTACATGATCCTGAACGGCCCGATGAACCCTGGGGATAACATGCCTCCCTAGCCGAACCTCTAAAATCCTCATCATGGGGAGACTCTCTAGAAAACCAGGAATCCCTGATTCAAATACAAGGGCCTAAGAGGATTATCTATGTACGATTTCTATTAGCTCTGGGCTATCCTTGTCCACAAATGGATGACCTAGACTTTCTCTGTTGTAACCTCTACTATCTCTCGACCCACTAGATATGTCTCACCAATCTTAGTCCAGCATAAGGGAGAACTATAGGGTCTCTTGTACAAGTCCTCAAAAGGTTTCATGCCTATGGTAGAGTGGTATATTTTTATTATGAAACTCTACCAAGGGAAGGTTATTATAACACCCTGAGATTTTATGAGATATATTATTTTTAATTTCTTTCATATCTTCTATCATACGCTACACCAATATTATCTTTCACTATATGTAACACCGTATTAGCTTGCAGTATACACAACACTATTCTTGGATCATGTTACACACAATTTCAAGTTTGTTTGATTGTAGTTATTCTACACAACATTGAGTGTGTATATATATATATATATTCAAAATATAAATGAAATATGGTTTGATTCTATTATATTCACAAAAAAGGAGTCTTTCACTACACGCAACCCTGGCTTGGCTTGCATTAAACGCAATCGTGACCTTCCTTGATAACGTGTGTTTTACGCAATACCAGGTTTCAATAAACAACGATATATGGTTATAATATTATTATGAACTAGACATTATGAATAGTATTAACTAAATTTTTAATTTTATAACATTATTATTCATCTTACACATTTTCTAGAACATGGTTTTAGAACAAAATAAAATTTTCGGGTAAAATAAGTATTTTTCAAAAAATGCAGTTTTGCCGCCTTTTGATGGCACACCCATTTTAAATATAATTTTTGACAAGTTTATAAGTTAAATTTTACAAAAATAAAATTCTTATTTTGAATTAGGATATAAAAATATACATTGGATAAGGTTTTGATATTTTTCTGACAACGTTCTTATTTTGATGAATAGTAAAAACACGCTAATTTTACTTAAAAACAACTTTTTTCATCGAGATAATTTTTATGGTTAAATTATAGTAGTAAACTGTTTTAAAGTATAAATAGAATATATTTTTACCATTTAATATAATTTATGTCATTATCATTTATTTTACATTGAATTCGTAGGTTAAATCAATTCAATCTTTTGCAATGTTTTAAACAAAAACCCGTTTTTTTACAACGAGATTCATTTTAAATTAATTACTGAAAATTTTGTGTTTTTAATTGGAAAAATTGGTTTCCATATTTGGAACCAGTAGGTACAAATTGTGTTAATAGACTATTTATTTTTGGGCATTATGAATAATAACTACGATAAATTTTATTTACTACAGTTAAAGGTAAATTAAGTAATTAAGGGTAAAAATAATATTATAAAATTACCCTAAAACTTGTATTAATATAATTGGATGATTATATTTAGTCTTAAGTAATATTTGGGTCGAAATGGAATCCATTGGAACCCACTTGAATGTGATTATGACCTTTAATTTATTTTATTTTTAAGAAAGGGAAATATGTCTCACTCAAACTATAATAATTAGATTATTTTTAATATAAGGTTATATGGAATAAAATTTCAATTATGAATGATCATTTAAAATATAAAATGTTTTTATTTATCATGGTAATTTATTTTTAATTTTTAATAAATATTTAATTACCTTAATAGCTTATACATTAATGATGTAGAAATTATTTATTTATTGAAAAATCAATAATATAGTTTTTATTAAAATAATAATACCTATAATATGGACCAGAAACTTGACCAGACCTTATTGGTAGATTATATATATACCCTAAGAATCCAAGGGTCGATTTTTGGACCATTGAGAGCCTTATAAATCAGATTAGGACATTTAAATTATTTTATTTTAAATGATGTCAAAGATGTCACCTTCATAATTTAATAAATATAACAATTTAAATGTTGTGATACTAAGATGATAAATTCGAGTAAAAATATTATTATTAAAGAAATTATATTTATATTTATCATTATATTTTATTTTTAATTTTTATTCAACTAATAAGTATATTAAATGATTATACAAAAATGATGTAGTAATTGTTTTATTAAGAGAAATATCAAATAAATGGTTTTATAAATATTAAAATAAACATTATATAAACTAATTAATGTTATTCACTAATTTTATAGATTAATATGACATGTTAGGAATCTATTAAATATTTTTTTGAATATATCCTATGTGTGTATTTTATTTAAATTCAAATAATTGAATAGTGTCAAAATTAACACTAATGTTATTTTATAAAAATAACATATTATTAAATTGTTTAAAAATCACATAAATATTTAAAAATTATAAATTGAAATTTATATGGTCTAAAATGTCATAAATTACCAAATTATTAATAATTCAAAACACATAAGTAATTATTTATAACAATTTAAAATTTTGAATATTATTACCACAAATAAGATTAAATAAATTAAATAAGGATAAATAAAATTGATAAGGTTTAAAATAATTTCACAACATGTCTAAATTTAATTGGTTGATAATATTACAACCTGATATTACCTCATATACGAATTTGAGTCACTTAGGAAGTTTTTAAGTGCGGTTTAAGTTTATTATAAATTAATATTTTTGAGGTTTCCAAAAGTGCCCCTATCTTCCCTTATAAAAGGGCACCTCCTCCCTCTCCTACTCACACCACATTGATCCTTCAATATCGGCCAACCCCTGAAAATTTCACTTCTAGACTTCCATATAAACCTACTATAGGTCCTTGTATTCTTCAAAGACAACCTTTAGTGCCTTAAGAGGAGGTTAAGAGGAGGCGCGTCGAAGAAGAGGTAATCTCTTTTACCGATTCTTTCAAATTTCTTTATTCTTCTACTTTATCTTCTTTAGTTGTTTCATTATAAAGTAATAAAATCAGTATAACTAATATACTGATATGTTATTATAAATATGAAACAACCCCATTTCACCTTCTATCCATCCTATGGAAAACGAAATCACCGCGCATGCGTACGTACAGAATACCGTCTCCACGCTGTGGCGTAATATGTTTTTCCACCACCACCTTACTTGGATGGGTATAATGGTGTAACGAATAACTATATATAGTTATTATAATATCATACTGATTTTGAGATATTATATCATCCACTCCAATTCCATTTAATAATTATAGGAACGATATCATCGCTCGTGCATACATACGGATTACCGTCTCCACGACGCGATGAGATTCATTCTCCATGTTAACAATTAAAGAATGATTATAAAGTATATATAATGAATAATAATGATATATATGACATAATAATGCTACTTGATTTATGTATATATATATATTTCATCTATTTACTTCCATTCAAGTCAATAAGGAAAGGAAAACATCGTTCATGTATACATACGACCTACCGTCTCCATAAATGGTGTGTTTCATTTCATTTATCTATCTATTATATATATATATATACTGAATATATATGATATATAAATCATGTTTTACATTCTATAAGTAAGTAAATCATGATATAAATAATAATAATAATATCAAGAACAACAAGTCCAAACACGTACGATAAATGAAACGATTTTACCCAAAACGCTGCTTTAAAATGAAATTGAAAAAAGAATGGGTAATATAAAGTCATAAGTGAATCAAATATGATAACATAAATATTATTATGGTTCTGTTAAAAGTTTATAATATGTTTAATCCCACTATACAGGAGTTTCAGACATGTATGGAAGAAATTGGACCTAAGGTAAGGGATAATTTTGCAATCTCATTTTTATCTAAGATTGCTATATGTAAGTATTTATTGGGGTATATTTTTCATCCATGTCCATAATTTTTTTTAATAAAGTGTTTAATATTATTAAATTTATATTTAAAGTCATTTTTACCCCTCTTTGACTTTTACTTTGTGTTATAGAAGTAATCTTTCTTTTGTTTACCATACGTGGTATTTTTTTACTTTTCTGTTAAAAGTACGAGGAGAATGTTTTTTTAACTTATACAGCATGAACGGATTTTTATAGTTTTATAACACCTTATTTTAATGAATATTACTATATAATATTTCATGATTATTTTCAACAAAATCCTTTTCTTTTAAAATTTTAGGGCAATTTGTGAAAAGAAAATGATTTTGAAGAAGAAAGGATATTTTCATCAAAAATTCATTTCATGTGTTTTATCAAAACAATTTTCCATCTAAGATTACATTATTTAATATGGTTATGTTTCAAGTATAATGTTCTTATTATATACATGGTTTGATTTTTATTATTATTTAATGATATCCATTTGTTTTATATGGATTATGTTATGATGGGATGATGTTTATGAAACCCATTTTATTCTTTGGTTTATGATGAATGATTTATTTTTATTTTGTGGTACAAGTAAGAATGATTTTATTATTATATGGGTGGGACCTATATATCCCTCCAATGCATTGGGTAAAGATTTAAATCTCATGAGATAGACATGGATGGAACGAAAAGTTAATCCAGTTTAGTGATACAGGACTGGAACGAGGAGTGAACTCGATTCAGAAAGGGACTTTGTCCACTATGATGGTCTTGGAAACAATGTATTGGCTAATATGGAAATCATAACATGTGCTTAATGGATTCCACAATTACATGTTTTATTCCCATTCTATTTTATCATGATTGATGTTCCACTATGATCTATGTCTTATGCACTGCCAAGATTTATGTCATTACTCATGATTTTGATGTTTTATGTTCACGTTCTTACGTTCAAATGTTTAGGGATTGTATTATGTTCTCCATGTTTAACCTTACTGAGCATTTGAGCTCACCCTTTTTATGTTTTATTTTCCCCAGGATATAAAGAAAGGTTTTAGGTAAGAAAATCAAAGGGGAAGATCTTTATGGGAGATTCTGAAAATCTTTCACCATGATTAGAAGATTTTGTTCCAAGTTTCTAAAGACACTAAACTAATAAGGTCTTTGGGTGTCTGTTTTTGTGATGTATTAAGTATTTTGCAAAAGTAATGTAATGTCTTTGTACGTAAAACTTGGGTATATATAGTTGGTATCAGAGTGAAGGTTCAGTTAACCTTTAGAAATTAGGATGCAAAAACTTTAGTGAGATCCCTAGAGATATTTATAAGGTATGTCTAGGGATGTCCCTAAGGTTAAGTATAAGTATAGGTTATAGTCCTAGAATTACGGTAACGATCATAGAATTAAACATAAGATGTTAGAGATTCAAAGTACGCCCCCTTGATTATTTTGTTTTTCTAGTATGAGTTTTTCCTCTCATACTATTCTTTTTGGGTTTTATGAAATGGCAGGAAATAAGAGGATTCATGTTAATGGAGAATATGATGGACAATGGAATGATATTCTTCATGAGAAACCAAATGAAACGGGATTTGGATGTCCAAACATCATTATTATTCCTAATAAGCAATCTCATAATATGATCAATAATCTCAACTTTGGTAAGTTTCCTGACTCAGCTAATAAGAGAAAGATGGAGTTTCATGATGATCATATAGGAAAGAAAGTTCAATTTTCCTCATGTAAATCATGTGGGAAGAGGCATCTGGGAGAATGTTTCAAAGGAACTGAAAGATGCTTTGGGTGTGGAAAAGAAGGACACAAATCTAGCAATTGAAAGGAAAAGGTTCATTTAACACCATGGACAAGGATAATGGTATTGATAAGACATCAACAATGGTTAAATGTTTGAAATGTGGAATGTACATGCATTATGAAAACCAATTCCCTAAGGGAAAATCTCATGAAGAGAATCACCATGGTCGTATGGGTAGTATTTATGTTGATGATCATGAAGAGACTACAAATGGTATATTAGATGAAAGAAGTGTTGAGGAATACAATGATGAAGCTCAGTCAATAGTTTAAGAAGGTAGTGGAATGATTGCATGTTTATCAAGATTAATGTTGTATAAGTAATTTCATGGTACTCTGGAATAAAGAAACATATAAGGATTGTTACATTATTGTTTTTACTTAAGTTTTTTGAAAATATATGTTGAATGGTACTGGTAACCATGAAAGGTTATTCAGATATTTTTGGAAAGCAGATGATATACGCATAATGAAGGGATAAGGAGATAATGAAATGTTTGATAATATTAATGAGATCATGAATGATATAAGGACAAAGTGATATCATGGTTTGAGTATATAGAAATTCTGGGATCATTAATGTTTTCACAAAGATTATATGGTTATACATGTTTCAAGAGAATACATAATTAACGTGTTCACATGTTTGAAATGTGATCAACAAGATATATCTTATGATATATGGGGGATACATGATGGTATTCACGTGCTTGTTATGTGACCTTTCAAGTAATCGTTTTCTTTATACTATGATATTAGACAAATTTATTTTGGATAAGCCTAAAGATTGGAATGGAATATATTGGACATCAGATAGTATTATTTAAGGATAGAACTTGTTTTTTGATATTATTTATGTAATGTTATAATAGTATAGTTTTAGAAAAAGAAAAACCCATAGGACGAGTGACAACCTATCGCGTCGAACAAGGCTGTGGGAATCGAACTCACAACTGAAGTGTGACATGACTTTATCGTATACCACTGGCCTACAGGAAGTCCCTGATTAGTATAAACTAGTTTTATTTTATTAAGAATGATTATAGATTAAGTATAATTCCATTTTGGAACCATATACGATTAATGTCACCATAGATAGACTTATGTATATAACTTTTGCTAACCTTATGTTTGATATAGATGGAATGAACTATCATTCTATCAAATGATCTGCTAAAACTTCGCGAAAGATAAATTCAACTTCATTTCCTTAAGAGATGAAGTGGAAATTGTTCGAGGTACGAGCAACGGTGAAATTTTACCCAAATGAAGTAAGTATTTATAAGGCCCCGGCCTTAAACCTTACTTAATATTGAATTAAATGAATAATTCACATTGAGGATCTTTTCAGGTTTAGAGTTTTAGATAATTAGAACATAACTATTACATCTCAAAAGATTACAAAGTAGTCACTTCTACTAAGTTTCCATAATAAAAAAAACTCTTAAAAGAAACATGTCTAATTCCATGTTTTATATAGCATGACATTCCCTTGATCCCATCCTTGACCTTATTCCACATTAAGTCCTGTGAAAAACATTTCAAAAAAACTTGGGGTGAGCATAAAAAGCTCAGTAAGGGATACACGAAGAATGAAAACTGTTAGTTTTTCAAACATCAAGTAAACCATGTATACTCTATCAAAGTAATACCTTCACCTTCATGAAGTAGTAAAAACTCTTCACTGAATAAAGTATCATTACTTACCTTTTTGTAACCAAATGATTACCATAAAACCCATATAAAGAACACATAACATATATAAAGGTAACTTGGGACATAAAAATACTTAAGTGGAGTAACCATACGGTCGAATTCCACACATATCACTTAAATGGAATAGCCATATGGCCAATTTCCATACATAAATAATGGAATAGCCATACGGCCGACTTACATACCCAATGCATTGGAGGTTATAACGTAACCACCCGTCCTGGTATTCACGACACCACCCGTCATATGGTTTATCATGTAACCACCAGTCAAATGTCCAAGTACCAATATAAAATCATAAAACATAAAACCAATATAAAGGAATGATAAAGTTTCCACATTTCAATCACAATATATCATAATAGAATCCTTTATCAAAACCATTTTCAATACCAAAATACATAAAAGAGTATATGGTATTTATTTCATTTTAAAAACATAACGGCTTGTTGAGGAAGCCAAAGACCAAATAATACTCGTGGCGGTGGAAAAGGTCGTTGTCACCGCGTACGTTAAAAAAACATTCCTTTTTTTCGTTTAGTAAAACGCTTCGTAGAAAAAGATTCCTTTTGTATAAAAGTAAAATTCAAAGGGTTTTATACACCGTATAAAAGAAAGTTATGTATAAAACGAAATATGCCTCAATGAAAGGAGATTGAGATGAAGTCCCTTACCTCGGGTCCGACTTGACTCGATCGTTCTTTAACATCCTGAATAATAAACTTGAGTTAATTTATACTTGATTAAGAAACTTTTTAAAGTTCATTATTCCTTTTATATCAATTATTTCCATGTTATAAACATTATGTAACCATTTAAGTTAATAATGTTTGTTTTGTCAATATTTGGTTCTTAAGTCGAAAGTGGACTTCTTACAATTAAATGTTGTTCATGTGGTCAAAGGTTCTTTATATCCAAAATGAAATTCCTAATTTGGATATCATATATATCATATATATCCAGAATATACATGTATTTATAATATTACATAATCATTTAGAGGTAAGAAATGAAATGCACCATTCATGGAGACGGTAAGCCGTACGTACGCATGAATGCTAGTTTCATTTCTATTTCATATTTTATATAATGGAATCATAATGATATAAGAGTATATTATAATTCCAGTATAATAACATATATAATATCATTAACTTTATCCTTTACACATCCCACATATGGTATTAACGAATCAAATCACTTTCAGGGGGCGGTAGTCCGCACTTCCTAAAATGAAGATATCGTGTTTACCCATAATGGAAACAATAATGGTATGCCATAAATGAAAAATACAGAAGCTTAATGAAAGAATAAAAATATTATATATCATATATAAAAATAGTGACATCATAATGGCCACCGTTGAAGGTGTTAAATGAGTATTGAACAATCATCATTTCAGGAGGCAGAATTTCGCCATCCACGGAAACCGTATGTTCTTTAACCATTTGATGTAGTTGTGTGAGAGTGTAGCTCGAATAAATCTTATAACAAAATCCTAGTATATTGAAGATACTGGTGTTGTTACAAAAGAAGTAAATAAAAAGAGTTTAGGGGGTTGGGGAAGCAAAATAAAACAAATGAACAAGAGAGAATGAAATACCTTTAAAAGTGTAACTCCTTTTGATTTGAGCCTAAAGGCTTCCTTTGAAAGGATTCTTCCCAAAGGGAATCCTCTAGGATGAGAAGAGGGATGTGTAGAGAGTAAATGGGCAGGGGTTGGCCGAGCCAAAGTCTTGAGGAGTGTGTGTAAGGTGGTAGAGGTGGGGGCCTTTTATAAGAGGAGAGGAGGTGCACTTTTGGAAAGTAAAGAAATATTACTTCATTTGAAAATGTGTTTCGGTTTTAAAAGGTCCCACATTGATATAATTTGTGGATAAGGTGATAAGGGTTCTAAATCCACCCATCCAATAAGTTTTGGAAATGTCTAGTTCATAGATTCTACATTATCTTTCCATTTTATTTAAATCGTCAAATAATGATGTCATCGCTGAATCATTATTATGTCATAAATAATTTAATTTATTTAATGTCTAAATATTATAAAAAAAATACTATGATGTATGAAATCTTTTTATCTTTACAATTACTATTTATAATCAAAAATCTGACTTGTATAAATCCATTTAAAAATTGTTTTAGTAAAACATATCATGTTTGTGCCATTTTTTTACATTAACATTAAATAAAAGGTATTTATGTCATTTTCAAACCAAAGTGGCTCCATGGGGTCCCCAAGTTGACCCATGGCTTGTATTGGTCGGCCATGACACATACAATAAGGGTAGGACATGTGTCAAGCTCATCTCATATTATTAAAACATTGTTTTTACCTTAAACTACACTAATTACCTCTAATCGCGATTAAAAACTTAATAAGTTACTATTCACCAAAAAATTATTTTAATCTCATTGAACCACATTTTACTTCTTAATGACAACCATTTATGTCGGATTTTTGAAAATCAAAACACAATAATGGAAAAATTTCATTTAAACGGAAAAATCAGTTTTTATAAGTACCACTTAGTGGTTTCACTATTCATCAAAATTGATGTTTTTCAGAAAATTACCAAAAATTCACCCTAAGCTATATTTGATATTACGAATTCAAAAATGAAGTATATTTTAAAAAATTCAAAATATATAAGTCACATTAATTAATTTAATAATTAATTCCCACTGTCAGAGCAAATAGCGTGTTTTTATGAAACAATAAGTATCAAAAGATTGACACTAGTTTAAGTCCGATTTCAAAGTGAAATTAGTTCCAACGACCACTATTGGATTTAATGGTAAAAATATTTTCTAATTTCACTTTAAAACCAATTCAAAAGATAATCTAATCATATAAATAAATTAGATTAAAAAGAGGTTTTGAATTAAAATAGAACATTTTACACTATTCATTAAAAAAATGAACTTTATCGGAAAGGTACCAAAAATTTACACAAGGTAAATTTTGATGTCCCGATTCTAAAGAAGAGTTATTTTTGGTCCAATAGAATTTATAAGATTGATCAAAACTATATTTAATGATGGTTCGCCGTCAAAAGGTGATAAGTGAACCCTTAGTGAAAATCAGGGTATAAATGCCTAAAATTGAACTCTTTCCATATTTTAAGCCTTTATCTTTTATTGGGTAATTGTAAAAACATTTAAAAACATATATAATCATATTTTAGTTATTTCTATCCATTCCCGCCAGTACAACGGCTACTTGTTAACTAACATTTAAAATAATATTATTTTATTACTTGTGTGCAACGTAAGTTTTCAAAGAAACTCATCGTTGCGTATCAAGTACGCTATCAAACGTAGAAACCCATTTTAATTAAAATTAATATTTAATTCGTAAATATTAATAAATATGAAAATTATTTATTCTTTAATTACCTGGGATGTTATAGTATTTCTTTTAATTCAAAAATTCTTCAACATTTGGGAAATGATCTTGAAAAACAAAAATGTTGTCCTAGTGCTCTCATATCTGATGAATCAGATGGTACCTTAGATCATCACAAATTTATGGCTTTGTGACTATTGGCTTTTTCATATCCATGTTCTCTACCACTCTCCATCAGAACTTGATAGTTAGATTTCTCTTCCATATCCATATTTTCACCTATGTTCTCCTATGTGGGAACCCAAGTGATGAGTTACTTTGGATATCCATTTTGTTTCTAACGTTAATTTTAAACATTTAGTTTTAGTATTCTTTTTTATTATGTGGGTTTATATGAAAGAAACTCTCAAGTAATAAACCATTTATAACCCTGGCGAATTTCGAGGGTGAAATTCATTTTAAGGGGGGTAGAATGTAACACCCCGAGATTTTATGAGATATATTCTTTTTAATTTCTTTCATATCTTATGTTTTACACTACACTAAGATTATCTTTCACTATATGAAACACCGTATTTGCTTACAGTATACACAACACTATTCTTGGATCGTGTTACACACAATTTCAAGTTCATTTGATAGTAGTTATTCTACGCAAAGTTGAGTGTATATATATATATATATATATATTCATTGTATAAATAAAATATGGTCGGATTCTGTTATACGAAACAAAAAAGAAGTATTTCACTACACACAACCCTGACTTGGCTTTCATTACACACAATCGCGACCTTCCTCGATAGTGTGTGATGTACGCAATACCGGGTTTCACTAAACAACGATATATGGTTATAATATTATTATGAACTAGCCGTTATGAATAGTATTAACTAAATTTTTAATTTTATAACATTATTATTCATCTTACACATTTTCTAGAAAATGGTATGAGAACAAAATAAATTTTTCGGGTAAAATAAGTATTTATCAAAAAATGCAGTTTTGCGGCCTTTTAATGGCACACCCATTTTAAATATAATTTTTGACAAGTTTATAAGTTAAATTTTACAAAATAAACTTCTTATTTCGAATCATTATATAAAAATTTACATTGGATAAATTTTTGATATTTTTCTGACAAAATTCTTATTTTGATGAATAGTAAAAACACGCTAATTTTACTTAAAAACAACTTTTTTTCATCGAGATAATTTGTATGGTTAAATTATAATAGTAAATTGTTTTAAAGTATAAATAGAATATATTTGTACCATTTAAAATAATATATGTCATTTGAATTGATTTTACATTGAATTTGTAGGTTAAATCAATTCAATCTTTTACAATGTTTTAAACAAAAACCCGTTTTTTCGACAATGAGATTATTTTTAAATTAATTACTGCAACTTCTATATTTTGAATTTGAAAAAATGGATTCCATATTTGGAATCATTATGTCTAAATTATGTTAATAGGCTACTTTTTATTTTCGGGCATTATGAATAGTAACTTTGGTAAATTTTATTTACT
The DNA here is from genome assembly GCA_963277665.1 of Viscum album. Classification (NCBI taxonomy): domain Eukaryota; kingdom Viridiplantae; phylum Streptophyta; class Magnoliopsida; order Santalales; family Viscaceae; genus Viscum; species Viscum album. The sequence goes on from OY728140.1 coordinate 501,670,528, forward strand.
ACAGTTAAACGTAAATTAGGTAACTAAGGGTAAAAATAATATTATAAAATTAACCTAACACTTGTCTTAATATAATTGGTTGATTATATTTCGTCTTAATGAATATTTGGGTCAAAATTGAATCCATTGGAACCCACATGGATGTGATTAAGACCTTTAATTTATTTTATTTTAAAGAAAGTGAAATATGTCTCACTCTAACTTTAATAATTAGATTATTTTAAATATAAGGTTATACAGAATATAATTTCTATTATAATTACTTATTTTAAATCTAAAATGTTTTTATTTATCATGGTAATTTATTTGTAATTTTTAAGAAATATTTAATTACCTTAATAGCTTATACATTAATGATGTTGAAATTATTTATTTAGTGAAAAATCAATAATATAGTTTTTATTAAAATAATAATACCTATCAAAAGGACCATAAACTTGACCAAACGTTATTGGTAGAGTATATATATACCATAATCATCTAAGTGTTGATTTGTGGACCATTTTGAGCCTTATAAAATATATTTGGACATTTATATTATTTTATTTTAAATGATGTCAAAGATGTCACCTTTATAATTTAATAAATATAAAAATTTAAATGTTGTGATTTTAAGATGATAAATTCGAGTTAAAAAATTATTTTTAAATTTAGTATATTTATATTCATCATATTATTTTATTTTTAATTTTTATGCAACGAATAAGTATATTAAATGATTATACAAAAATGATGTAGTAATAGATTTATTAAGAGAAATATCAAATAAATGGTTTTATAAATATTAAAATAAACATTATATGAAATAATTAATGTCCTACAAAAATTTTATAGATGAATATGACATGTTAGGAATCTATTAAACATTTTGGTTCAAATATATCCTCTGTGTGTATTTTATTTAAATTCAAATAAATGAATAGTGTCAAAATTAACACTAATGTTATTTTATAAAAATAACATAAATATTTAAAAATTATAAATTGAAATTTATATGGTCTAAAATTTCATAAAGTACCCAATTATGAATAATTCAAAACACATAAGTAATTATTTATAACAATTTAAAATTTAGAATATTATTACCACAAATAAGATTAAATAAATTAAATAAGGATAAATCAAATTGATAAGGTTTAAAATAATTTCACAACATGTCTAAATTTGATTGGTTGATAATATTACAACCCTATATTACCTCATATACTAATTTTAGTCACTTTGTAAGTTCTTAAATGGGGTTTGAGTTTATTATAAATTAATATTTTTGAGGTTTCCAAAAGTGCCCCTCTCTTCCCTTATAAAAGGGAACCTCTTCCCTCTCCTTCTCACACCACTTTGAGCCTTCAAGATCGACCAAAACCTGCCCATTTCACTTTTCCACTTCCATAGAAACCTACTAGAGGTCCTGGTATTCTTCAAAGACCAACTTTAGTGCCCTAAGAGGAGGTTAAGAGGAGGCGCGTCGTAGAAGAGGTAATCTCTTCTACCAATTCTTTCAAATTTCTTTATTCTTCTACTTACTCTTCTTTAGTTGTTTAATTATAAAGTAAAAAACATAATTATAACTAATATACTGATATGTTATTATAAATATGAAACAACCCCATTTCAACTTCTGTCCATCCTATGAAAAACGAAATCACCGCGCGTGCGTACATACGAAATGCCGTCTCCACACTATTGTGTCATCTGTTTTTCCACCACCACATTACTTGGATGGGTATAATGGTGTAAATAATAACTATATATGGTTATTATAACATCATTATTATGAGATATTATATCATCCACTCCAATTCCTTTCAATAATTATGGGAACGATATCATCGCTCGTGCGTATGTACGAATTACCGTCTCCACGACGCGATGAGATTCATTCTCCTTGTTAAATATTAAAGAATTATTATAAAGTATATATAATTAATAATAATGATATATATGACATAATAATTCTACTAGATTTATTTATATATATATTTCATCTGCTTACTTCCATTCAAGTCAATAAGGAAAGAAAAACATCGTTCATGCGTACGTACGACCTACTGTCTCTATGAACGGTGTGTTTCATTTCATTTACCTATCTATTATATATATATATACTGAATATATATGATATATAAATCATGTTTTACATTTTTTAAGTAAATCATGACATAAGTAATAATAATATCAAGAACAACAAGTCCAAACACGTACGATAAATGAAACGATTTTACCCAAAACGCTACTTTAACATGGAATTGAAATAAGAATGGGTAATATAAAGTCATAAGTGAATCATATATGATATTGTAAATATTATTATTGTTTTTTTACAAGTTAATAATATGTTTAATCCCACTATACAATAGTTTCAAACACGTAAGGAAGAAATTGGACCTAAGGTAAGGGATAATTTTTCAATCTCATTTTTATCCGAGATTGCTTATACGTAAGTATTTACTGGGGTATATTTTTCATCCATGTCCATAAAATGTTTTTAATAAAGTGTTTAATATTATTACATGTATATTTAAATTCATGTTTACCCCTCTTTGACTTTTACTTTTTGTTATGGAAGGAATCTTTCTTTTGTTTACCATACGTGGTACTTTTTGACTTTTCCGTTAAAAGTACGAGGAGAATGTTTTTTTAACTTCTACGACATGAACAAATTTTTATGGTTTTATAACAAATTATTTTCATGAATATTACTCTATAGGATTTCATGATTATTTTCAACAAAATCCTTTTCTTTTAAAATTTCATGGCATTTTGTGAAAATAAAATGATTTTGAAGAAGAAAGGATATTTTCATCAAAAATTCATTTCATGTGTTTTATCAAAAATATTTTCCATATAAGATTACATTCTTTAATATGGTTCTTTAATATGGTTATGTTTCATGTATAATGTTCTGATTATTTACACGGTTTGATTTTTTTTATGATGTAATTATATCCATTTGTTTCATATGGATTATGTTATGATGAGATGATGTTTATGAAACCCATTTTATTATTTGGGTTATGATGAATGATTTATGTTTATTTTGTGGCATAAGTAAGAATGATTTCATTATGAGATGGGTGGGACCTATATCTACCTCCAATGCATTGGGTAAATATTTATATCTCATGAGATAGACATGGATGGAATGACAAGTTAATCCGGTTCAGTGATACAGGACTGGAACGTGGAGTGAACTCGATTCAGAAATGGACTTTGTCCACTATAATGGTCTTGGCAGCAATGCCTTGGCTAATATGGAAATCATTACATGTGCTTAATGGATGCCAAAATTAGATGTTTTATTCCCATGCTATTTTATCACGATTGATGTTCCACTATGATCTATGCCTTATGCACTGCCAAGATTTATGTCATTACTCATGATTTTGATGTTTTATGTTCATGTTCTTACGTTCAAATGTTTAGGGATTGTTTTATGTTCTCCATGTTTAACCTTATTGAGAATTTGAGCTCACCCATTTTATGTTTTCTTTTCCCCAGGATATAAAGAAAGGTTTTAGGTAAGAAATCCAAAGGGGAAGATCTTTATGGGAGATGTTGAAAATCTTTTGTGACAACCGGGTCCCAATGAAAGCACAACCAACCCGCCTTAACATGGCCGTCGGGTCTTGGCCCACCAGGTACCACCAGTTTCCCCACAGACACGTGGAGCCCACCCTAGGGTCCACCCACATGCCTGAACGGGTTATCTGACTAATGAAAGTCCCCACAGGCCAACACATATCCTTTCCAGTGTGCTTTGTCCTCACTCACACACACCCTGAGAAACTTCCCAGGAGGTCATCCATCCTGATCACTACTCCACGACAAGCATGCTTAACTGTGGAGTTCTAATCAGGTAGGATCCCAAAAAGGAAGGTGCACCTTGTTGACATGAGTCATATCCTTTAGTCATTTAACCCTTTATCATTTGGGGATGTTACATCTTTCACCATGATTAGAAGATTTTTTTTTTGAGTTTCCAAAGACACTAAACTAATACGGTCATTGGGCGTATGTTTTTATGATGTATTATGTATTCTGAAAAAGTAATGTAATGTCTATGTACGTCAAGTTTGGGTCTCTACAGTTATCCTCCCAGCACCAGCTAAATTCTAACATGTAGGTCCTCATCATAAACTCCAACACCTAGATTGTGCACCCGTTCTTCCCCAAACTCTCCACCAAAATCTTCTCCTATATAGAAAGGAAGTTTGTCGACTTCATGAGTCTATAAACTATCACCCCAATGGTGTCATGAACCTTCTTTTTCCATGGAATAACTATCAAAAATTCCATGGATATGTTGTCCCATTTTCACTATGGTATCTCAAGGGGCTAAAATAAACCTGTTAGAACATGGTGCTCAACCTTCACCTACTGATAGGTGAGGCACCTAAAGACAAAAATAGTTATTATTCATCTCATGTCGGACCAAAAAAACTATCATTGATGTTATCTTTACATCTTCCCCACACTAAGTTGTATAGATAGGGGGAAGTGGTGAAATCCCACATCAAATACTCTCACAACATGATTGGACCATTATTCACCCCTAGAACAAGATATCATCCTTACCTCATTCAGAATATCCGTATGGTAAGTATCATATAGTTATCTGGTCACGTAACTCCTCAAATTCAATGTCCCTCATCCAGGACTCTCCCACACACTTGAGAAGTGCAGGAGTCAACACCATCGACTGTAGAAAATTTGTACCCTCCTGATCTACCAGGGTCATCTACAAGGAGGAAAACTATTTCGAAGCCTCCTATGATAAAAAATACTAATTCTTCTTGATAAGGGAATATTATAAAACTTTCCACTTTATTCTAGTATAGAATATCTCAAAGTCATAGTCTTGTAGGAATATCAACTGACGTCAATGTCTCAGGTTTAGGTCTCTCTACAGGAAGACGTACCTGAGACTTTGATGGTCTAAGAAAATAACAAAGTGATACCCAATAAGGTAATGCCTCCAAATCCTCTGGAATAAAAATACCACTTTCATCTATAATTCATGAGTCACATATTTCACCTCATGGGGTCCAAAACACCTCGACCCATAATCGATAACTGCCTACCGCTGCATCAAAACATAGCTGATCCCATCTCCTTATGCATCATAATACACTATCAAATCCATGAATTCCACTGGAAATCCCAACACTGGATTACTCATCAGCCTCAACCTCAACTCTTCTATGTCCCTTTAGAACTTCTCAAACTAGGTAAACAAATTCCCTTTTTGTATCATGGCAGTTAAAGGGGAATAAATTAGGGATAAGTATGACAGAAACTTCTTGTAGTAACCCACCAAGCCAAGGAGGCTCCTCACCTCTATCATGAACTTGGGTGGGTCCCATGAAATCATTACTTTAATATTTTCTATTTCCATAGCTAAAACTTGCACATAAATTACATTCCCCAGAAAGTGAACCTCATGAATCCAGAGCTGGCACTTTGAGAGTTTCTGAAAAAGATGGTTCTCTAGAAGAAAATATAGTACCATCCTCAATAACTCTACATGCTCCTCCACTGATACAGAGTATATAAGTTTTTCATTGATAATTACAACAACGAAATAGACCAAGTACAGATAAAATACCTGGTATATAAAATCCATAAACATACAGGGGAATTCATCACACCAAATGGAATCACTAGGAACTCATACTGTCCATATTGACATCCGAATGTGAAATTTGGAATATCATCATTGAGAACCCTCAACTGGTGGTATGAGAACTTGAGATCGATCTTCTAGAACCATCTCTCACCTCACAACTGGTCAAAGAGTTCATCAATCCTTGAAATGGGGTACTTGTTCTTTGTCATGGCCTATTTTAGGCAATGATAACCCAAGTAAAGCTGAAAAATCCTATTTTATTTTTTCATGAACAACCTCAGAGATGCCCAGGGGGACACACTATTCCTGATGAAAACTTACTCTCAAAGGTCCTTTAACTATAACTGTAGTTCCTGGAGCTCATTAGGGTCCATATGATACTCCTCAGATGATATTAGTGCAGTTTTGGGATGAAATTCAATGAAAAACACCATCTTCTTCCTCAGTGGTAGTCTCAGACCATCCTTGGGGAAGACATCCATTTAATCCTTCACAATTTAAGGAACCTGGATTCCTAATGATCCTGATACAGAAAGGGTTATACTCACTAACTGATGGGTTATGGGATACATCCTCCATCTTGCATAACCTTCTTGACATGCCATGAGATCACTCTCACTAGAAAAAGGAGAATCTCGCCTCACTATTGCATATGCATCTGATGTGTCTGTAGTAATAGTCAATCTGGGATCAGACTATGTACAACCAATCCATTCCCAATATGATTTCACAGGGTTCCATCATTATAACCAAAAGGTCACATACAAACCTCTATCCACCAACTGATAACTCACACTTCTAGTAGATAAAAGATATAGAATATGTTTTCCCTGTAGGAACCTTAAGAAAAAGCTGACGGGCTAATGCCTCAACTAGGAGCTACTTATCTCACACAAAGGAGTATAGAGATATAGGAATTAATGGATCTTGTGCATACTAATACTAAATATATAGTAGAAAAGAACACAAATTGTACCTCAAATCATCCTGTTTGTGGTGGGATCATAGAAATCAAATGCTTATAGCTGTCCATGGACATGTCTTCCAGCTCCCTGATCCTGACATGGGCCACTCGTTGGTGGTGGTGGAAGGATATCATAGATTCATCCACCAAACATAACTCCTCATTCTCTTCTTCTAGTATTCCTCCTTGGGGACCACCCTATCTATGCATAGGAGATCCCTAATCACGATGTTGCCTTTAACGTGGTAGGTCATCATTGATCTGCTTGAGATTCTGATCATGTATTGTTAATAAGTATCAGGATATTTGACCTCACACATCATAGGTAAAGCACTGACCCTCTCGGGTCTTCCCTGGATCTCTACACTGTCCCTGACCATGTTCCAGAGTCTAATCATGAGGATACCTCCTACATTATGATCCTGGCACATGGAATCTACTTACTACTACAGATGATTCATCTCTATGGCTCCCACTACTAGCTCCATATATTTGGAGTCCCTATGAAATATATCTCTCTATAAATAATTCCCACTCTAACACCATAGAATAGGTGAAGATGAAGAACATCAAAATAGTATCTCAGATCTCTCTATGGAGTCCATGCTCAAATGTTCATCCTCAAAAGTTTCCATTCAGGATCCTATCATAGGAGTACCTTGTAAGGTCTAGGAAAATTTTCACATACTAATCCACAATCATCCCTCCCTGATGTAGCTCCAAAAGATCCTAGGTCTGAACTGATCATAAACAAGAGGGGTAGTACTCCTCATAGAAAAGATTCTGGAAATAGGTCCACGAGAGTGCCGAATCATCTTGTATATGCATAACAAGGCTCTACCAATTCCCAAATCCTCCTTCAAAGAGGCTAGCTTCAAGTGAAACCACCTGATCCATTAGGTTCTGAACAAGACTATAGATATAGACCGCTGACTCTAGGAAATCCTCTACTTCCTGAGGATCTGGCTCACTACAAAACCTCAGTGGCCTGTAGCACTAGAACGCACAGAGTTCCCTAAGCTTTCACACATCCTCAGCTTACTCTGCTGGAATGATCTATTTTTTGACAAGTGGAGGTGAATCCTACTTTCCCACATGAAATAAGGGGAACACCAGATGGACCTTGAACTGAGGCTCATTACTAATCGGATCTTCATCCCGATTTGGAACTGTTATACTTTATGGTTGTCATCTCGGAGGCATCCTATGATTTATAAAGTCATACCATGGTCAGATGAGCATATATATATATAAAACAACAATTGGTATTTAAACCAAGAAGGATAGTTGAAGACTCAATCCTATATGATGCATGTATCATTAATCCCTACAAAAAATGTCCCAATATTAATTGTCAAAAAGCATGTAGTCAAGGTCCTGGTGAATGGATATGTCAGCTTCCCACACCATCACTAGAATCCCTAGCCATATATCCACACTCAAGAAACATTGAAAATGCTTCCCTATACCCAAAAAATCCTTGTCATGGGACTAGTACGAACTGCATCCCAAGGATCTAACCACCTTTGATACCAATCTTTCATGACCTGACATAATTCAGGGCTCAAGATACAACTACCCCAAACCAACCTACATAGTCCAGGGGTGGACATAAGTTTTAAAGGCATAAATAAACTCGGGGAGGCCTTTTCTTAAGTACCTATATGCACACACACCCATCTCGTTGAAAAAGTACAGACGAAAGGAATAAAATATGCTACAATTCTATAAAGTAAAATAATAATGAATAAACCCCTACACAGAACAAAATTATGGTTGTGTAATGGAAATGTAAAGGGGAAACTACACACCCAACCAGAAATATGTTCCAACTTGAAAACACTGGACAATAAATAGTTGAGAGAGACTAGCTTCTGAATCCCAACATATGACCAGCGTGCACTTTCTAAAGAACCCAATATCCCTAAGCTCCTCTGAAGTCACCATTGACATAACCATCATCTGCATAAGACACGACATGTGTAGGAATATCCCATATAGGGGTGAGTTGATACATACCAAGTCAGTCACCCCAAAATCTAAAGGGGATCATTAAGTACTACAGTGGGAAAGAAAGATAGTAGATATAAGATACAGTGGAAGAGAACAACTCAACGAAAACCAAGAGTGAAAGTAATCTCATCCAAACCCAAGGGGATAAACATGGTGAGTAGATGTACTACCTATCAAGTCTTCACCACCTATATAAGGAGAGTAGAGTCATTTAACCATAAGAATATAAACATGTATTTCACATGGCATACCCCATATGTCTTCACCTCTCCTAGAAGGAGAGAAACTAAATATAATGTGTACATATAGAAGGAAATATATATTCTTAGATAAAGAATCCAAAATAAGAGAGTAATCGTATCTCCTTCTCATAGCTCATTCCATGAAGAAGAGTATCCAATTGTTCTAAAATTCCATCAATAATGCCCATCATCTCACGTGTCTTCCAAAAAGTTACCAAACAAGTCAAACCATTTTTTTAACTATGCCTCATAGTTGATGGGGAACAAACTTGAAGTAGAGAATCCACTCCCTTGTGTGTTAGGAGGTTTCACTCTATAAGTATCTATAAAGTACCCACACCCATGCCGATTGGGGGTTCCACTCTAGTGTCACGAGGAACTTCACCCTATACTGATAGGGGGATCCACTCGGTAAGGTAGAGGACCCATGCACATGATGATGGAGGGTTACACTCTAAAGGATTAGGACCCATACCACCATGTAATTGGGGGTTACACTCTAATTATTGAGGACCTATGCCCTATCCTATAGGGGTGTTCTATCCAGAAGTTGAGGACCCACACCCTGCACAATACGGGGTTAAAATCTATTCCTCAAGGACCCATGCCATATCCAATAGGGGATTTCAATCATATTTTATTATAGAGGAAAAAAAAACCTTGATTTTGGGGTGTACTATTTTGAAGGTCGATGAATCCACTTTCCAACTCTACTAGAGGAAACTACATAGTATTCTTAGGTGATTCTGCCAGATCAATATTGTCACCAAGAATTTCCTTAACAAGAACTGTGTTGGTAAAATTTCACATCATATATGCAAAGATAAAATTGAGGTCACCATCATGTTCTATGCAAAAAAAAACTACTCAATATAGACTACTCATGGCCCAAAATCAGAGTTCAAACATATGAGATACGAATGGTTGAAGTTTCCTCAAAAGAGGTCAAGGGGTACACGAAATGTGGTCCCACTCCACCACCTGGCCGTATACTTGGCCAACACACAGACCACATCCCATGTATTCATTAATTTCTTGTAGGTGTACTAAATTTCATATCTAGGCTAACCAAGACCGGGTCATGTCCGTGTACTTGGGCACACGACCATGTACCTATCCATGTACTTCTACACAGATTCTTTCTCGTTTCATCCATCACATGGGTTGTCTAATTTGTGAAGGGGTACATGGTTTGTAGAGGACTAAACGTCATGTCATCCTTGTCTTTTCCAAAATGCTTTCCACCTCCACTGAGGGGACTACATGTCATGTGTTCATCCTTATACACAGTGAGTAGTTGGGTTTTTTGAAGAATTATGGATCTGATTCATATGCAATGAATCTAGTCGTTCAACCACATATCCTACCTAAAATGTGCTGTATCTTATATATCTATCCAAGGACCATGTATTCTAGCCGTCTCGCACCGGAATTAGGCATTGTTTGTCTGTTGGGGTTTCTCCTTTCATTCCACACACAACTAAGTATTCTACCACCGATTCCTTGATATCAATTAACTGAATAAAAAATCAATGACTTGGAAATATCTTAGATCTAGTATTATATTTCCTATATGTGCCTTTCACATGATTTTATCATTATTTAGTGGGTCTGATCAGGATCAGTACCCCCTATAAAAGTGGAATTGGGACCGCGGGGTCTAACTGGTGAAGAACTCGAAGCAATAAGGAAGAAAAGAAAGAAACCAAAGTTTTAATTATCTTTGGGAAGTATTTACTATAAAATGATCAATAACAGGAATCAAGGGTTAGAAAAAATTGATAATAAATAATTTTTTGTACCTATTTGCATGTAATGAGCCAATAATTGGCGCAGATCCAAGAAAAATGATGGATCTACTCAATCAATTTAATCGAAGTGCATAAATCACCAATTGATGAGTCCAACCAAGATTATGGATCATTACTTGATGATGAACGCATATAAAAATGACTGGGAGAAGCTGTTGTGTTTGCTACATCCATATCTAATCTAATCTAGACTTTTCCTGTCCTCCAATGAGATTTACCAATGAAGAAGGAAGGGAGATCTCTAAAAAATATCACAGGGTTTATGTAGATAACACTAGAGAATTTAGCTAGGAGGTGATCTTATAGATCATTTTGTTGCGTCACAATTATACAATTAATTAATTAATTAATTAATTCACTGAATTTACCGCCAATGAGCGAGGAGTTCAAACACCCCATGCCAACCCATTTTATGTCATGCCTAAAGTAAACACCATGTTCTAGACTCAATTGAGTTCTTAGATTTCTGATCTTCTCTTCCATTTAAGAGTTATTTGGTTTTCTTCCATAAGTTTCATGAAATAAATATAAAATATATTTAATATTTTTATTAAATTAATTCAAGACACACTAAGTCTCATTATCACACTTCGTCTCAATTTCTAGATCTGTATACATGTATATATAAATATTCCTAAGTCTTACAAGGTAAAAACCAGGTCTCTACAACCTATCTATTTTTTTGTATTTTACAAGATGATTAAATATTTATGTTGCCTTTTCATTTCATTAGTTAGGATATGACTAATGTTTATGAGATTATGGCACAAATATACATGCTTTTATTATGTGATAGGTTGGACTTATACCTCCCTTTAATACTTTGGGTACAAATTTATATCTCATGAGATAATGATGGGAACATGTAAACGAGATTGATCCACTATGGGAAGAATGTTTAACCTGGTCCACTATAGAGAAAGGGAAACCACTAGGGTTGGTGTTGTGTCCTACCCTGGTGTTATAGGTTCCTATGCACGAACCTAATTAAATTTTCCATATGTTATAATTGAACCTTATTATGTATTCACAATGTTATGATCTAACCTGATTAGAAGTTCATAATGTTATTCATGTACCTGGTTTCATGTCCATATGTTTATGTGTGGACCTGATTACATGTTCAAAATATTATGAGTGAACATTATTAGGTTTTAATAATGTTATGAGTAAACCTGATTACATATTCATAATATTATGTGTGGACTTGGTTTCATGGACATATGTTTATGCATGGACCTGATTACATGTTCAAAATGTTATGACTGAACCTTTTTACATGTTAACAATGTTAGGTCTGATCCTGATTATTTGTTCATAATATTATTCATGGACCTTATTGCATGTCCATATATTAATGTGTGGACCTGATTACATGTTCACAATTTTATGAGTGAACCTTATTAAATTTTCACAATTTTATGCATGGACATGGATGCATGTCCATAAGCTTATATGAGGGCTCCATTTACTATCCTTAACTTAATGAGTGAACCTATTTTTATTTACACATGTTCGTATCATTATATGATTATGTATATTCCATAATTCTATGACTTATTCCTATGTTATGATTTCATGGATTATACTCTTGATTCCCTTTTGATTCATGTCTTATGAACTACAAATATTTATTACATGACTCATGTATCTTATCTTTGATATGTAGGGTATTATCTTCAAATGTTATTCTCATGTTCACATACCCTTATGCTCATTTTTTACTTATGTATCTTTTTTATTTACCCTTAATGAGCATTTGAAAGAACCCTTTCTTATGCTTCCTTTCCCTATGTTATGAATAAAGGTTTTAATTTGGAGTACTAAATAATAATATATTTGTGGGAATCATTGAAGATCTTTCACCAAGTTAGAAAATTTTGATCAAATTTTCTAAAGACACTTCACTATTATAGTTATCATTCATGTACTTTTGTAATGTGATAAATATTAATCTAAAATGATGTAATATCTATGTATGTTAAGGCTGTGTTTTTATAGGTAGTTCCAGTTTCCATAAAATTGGTAAATAGCGAGCCATAGGGGAAAGCATTAGGAGAAAATAAGTGAAACCTTAATAAAAACCATATGAAAGTGATGTGATAAGGGTTTTAGTGATAAAAGTATAAAAATTCCCCATATTGATTTTCATTCAAAAGAAATCTGTATTTGAAAATGAGATTGGTTGTGAAAGGCCTAGAATATAGGTAATGTAAGAATCAAATGAGTCTGACAGGAAGATCATGAAATGGAAAATAAAATCGCATTTAAGATAATATATCTAAAACTTTAAAGAAAAAAGGTAGTGAATACACCATATAAATGAAATAATGGTGTGAAATATAAAACATTTCTAATGAAATTAAATTTGAGATAATGAATGCCTAACAAACATTGAACCTTTCAAGTCAAAACATATTTATGGATATGATTTAAAATAAAAATTCACAACCATGAATATTGATAGGATCATGAACTAGTGAAAAGGGGGTTTTCATGTCAGTTTTTTTGTTTTTAATATTGGTTACCTCACGAAGTTATTGCAGGTGGTGTTGTAAATACAATTTTTCTGTCAATTTTTATTAACCGATGTTATAAATATTAAATATCAGAATGCGGTTTTGTGAGTCTTTTTTGATAAAAATTAATCGGAAAAACATTTATCACTATGTTTTTTTTCAAAAAATGGATGTGATAAATACATTATCACATCATTTATTACACAATTGACATGATGTGGTCTATTATAATTGTTTTTTAATGTTGGTTTTCTAAAAACAATTATAGGGAAATACCAAAAAATACATATTTAAAGGTGGGTTGTGACATAAATTATATAAAAACCAACATGGAAACCCATTTATCATGTTAGTTTTTGAAAAAAATGATTTGGTTAATACATTATCAAGTTGGTTTTTTCATAAGCGATGTTGAAACATCCCAAATGGGAAGCCACTATCTCATTCCCTAATCATGTGGGTCACATGGGCTCATGCACATATCCTCAACCCCTAGAGGATGACGACTAGAAAAGAGGTCCTAGGGTGTATTTCTAGGGAGACAATACCCTCATTACTAGAGTGTATCACAATGTTAATATACAACAGATAAGTAGAAAAAGTAGTAAACCATCCAAACTAAAGAGAAACATATAAGATAATAATATATAAACAATGTTAGAGGGACAAGGCAGATGCGAGAGCCAGGATATTCCTACCCCCCCCCCAAATTTATTAAAAAAAAGAGGACACTGCAGACCAGGGAGGGGCAGGGTCAATTGACCCATACCCAAAAAAATCCCCAAAAGGAAAACAAAGAAAGAAAAAGACACAAAATACAAAACACAATAGAAGAAGAGAAAAAAGAAAAAACTATAGACCAATTTCTCCATCCCCAAGTGGGTCCTCATTAGCACCATAACTAGAGGAAGCATCTGACTCCACCGACTCCCATTCAGATGATTCATAATGCTTTAAGAAGGTAGTGTAGTACTCTCTAAGGAATTGCTGCTCCACATTAAGCTTCTCCTTGATAGGCTGACCTCCCCTACCAGAGGAAAATTCCTTAGCTTTTCAAGATTCTCTCATGGACACTGTCTTTGGCAAAGTGGAATAGTCTTTCCTAGGTTTTCTATTTGGGGGGATTAAAGAGACCCCGTCCGATTTGTTTTCCTTCCCATATGGAATGGACACCTCTAAAAATTCCATATCCTTACCGATCATAGCCATATTATAATTCCTTCTTCAAGTATCCTCCTAAAAAAATTAGCTTAGGGATGAAGGAGGATTCCTGATTTAGGGAGTAGGCGGTAAGAACCTTGCATTACAGCATGCAAGCCACCACACTAGTTATGGCTAGCTGCAATCGCCCCTCCTCCATAGTCAGCTTGCAGACCTCCACAACCAGCTCTATAACCTCCCTAGGTTTAGTAGCCTCCCTTTGCTCATGAGAAAACCGAGCCAGAGCCCCATGCAATGAAGATTCACCAGTAGAGACTCCCTCATGCACCATCAAATCCAAAGACCCCATCCCATGCCTCGGGGATCCCTCTATCACCACAAAACAATGCTCCACCAACTCCCCTTGCCTAGGTAACTCCCCCTTCTTAGCCTCCTCCCCTATCTGGTCCACCCTTTCTCCACCACATAATTCACATACTCCATCCTTCATATCACCGCCAGGGACCATTGAAGCCTCACTTTTTCCTTCCTTATCCCCCGCTCCATGACCATGAGCCAAAATCAGGGGCAACTCCAGCACATCCTGTCTATGAAAAACATCACCACCTAGAGGATCCACTAAGGGACCATTTTCTTCAATAATGGTACTAGGACTAGCAGTATACATGACCCTAGTGTCGGCAACCTCCCCCATTTCCTAAGTCACCCCTACTCTTCCACATCCCCCTCTGCATCATAAATGTCCTCCAACTCCACATAATTAAGACAAAAAAATCTGTTACTCAAGGGGGAACCATCTGAGGCCATCACCTCCCTATGTCTAGCATGCCCACTATATGAAATCATGGCCTCTTGACCCTCATCCACCCCTCACAAGCTAGCAGAAACCCTCCAATTCCCCAAAAGTTATGCCACCTCCAGACCACCAAAGGGTGACGCTGTCACCAGCCCCTGTGCAGCAGCCTCCCCCACCGAGGATTGCACCTTCATTTCCTGCCCACCCGAAGCATATTCCTCCACTCTTCCATCCTGCCCCTGATCCTGTAAAACTTCACAGCACAGCCTAGGGGACCTCACACCTTCCTCAGTCTCCATTCCTCTTCTCTCACGTTCAATCACCATATCCTGCTTCAGTATCTCTAACACATGAGATACCTTCGGCCCAATGGATTTCTGTAGCATTGCCTTTAATGGAGGAGACCCTATCACAACATTTATTTGATCTTCTGCCATCACTGTCCATTCACCCTCCATGACTCCTGCACTTCTACCACCTTCGTCTGCAATAAATGCTAGATTGACCCAATCACCTGTATATAGAGCAGAACACAACAGAGGACTCCACAAATACCAGCTATTTAAAATGAAAATCCCTGACAATAGTGATCCACACAAAGACGATCAGTGGTTTTGAGTCATCCAATTCAATGCAAACTCTTAGAGAAACTGGGTAGAAAATCTCTTGAGTCCGGCTGTCTGAACACAAATACTGACCCACAAGATTCTTAAGCATACAAATAATGGTCGGATCTTGAAACAGAAGATGAAGTTCTGAGAACCATACCCATGAAGAAATCAATGGCGAGTCCTTGTTCATGTGAAGGTCAAAACTCCATCAGAAGAGGAAGAATCTAATGCCATTAAGGCTTTGAGGGGTCGCGGACCAAGCACATGTTATATCTTCCTCCATTGAGAACCGGATCATAAAATGACGTCCATCCAATAACCCTACCATCTCCCGAACTTAAAGGTTCCAACTTCCAAAAAAAATCTTTCAAAAGACTCCACATAGGGTCGTTGCTTCATGAACTGGGAAACTAAGGTCAAGCTATGAAGCATAGAGGCCACATGGAACTCCGAGTCCGATAATGGTAAGTGAGGGTAGCCTTACTATAAGTCAGGAACCTTCGGGAAAAGATCAATTCAAGGGAATGTGGGTAGATAAAGAGGCGCATTAGGAGAAATGAAGGCAAGATCCCTATCACGATCGAGCGAAGAACCCTCCCCCACAGGGGGGGAGGAAGGATCACCGCTTGCGCCATAAAGGTGCCATCGGGAGAGAAGGGGTCATCGGGAAAGCTTCATTTCTATAAAAATGTTAGAGGGAATCATAAATATATATAATGATCATGTAATGCCTCTAAAAACAACCAAAATTGGTCTACATGTAACCATTACCATATATGTATAAAATAAAATAAAATAAAAGAAACTATCCCATCCAGGATCGCCAACCTCAGCTCAGTCTTGTTCTCCCCAGCTCCAAATCCTAACACAAAGTCAAGAATCGAACTGTGGGTGCTTACCCCAGTCCCTACCTACATCCATGTAATCTACCTAGGTACACAACGACAACTTAAACATGGTGCATGATACAATCCATGTAGGTTACTTCCCATAATGTCTATAAAAAATCATAGCAGTGCAATATAAGCAAAATTAGAGTAAAAAATATATCTATTATGGCAGTACTAAAAGTAATGTTCCCAAGGGAAAAGTACCCAAAAATGTGTTACAGTACTACCATACAAGGCTCCCTGCAACATAAGTGTCAAGATCCTATAGCAAGTAAATGGCAAATAATAAGTATGTAAAAACCATTTCCTTTCTATATACACCACATATCATATTAACCATGACCACAACATAAACCTATATCCCATAACAACCACGACTGATCCATATAATTAGAAATATTATTTCAACCATGGCCCTTCCTTATAGTCCAGAGTGTCACATTTACCATGTCCAAGCCATATAATCAAAAGTGTCAGACCCCTCGGGGCTAGATCCAATGCATATTGAACCAAAGAATGATCATCGAATCCCAGGATAATCTTGATGGAAACTCAATTAGACTTGAATTGGGGTAAAATGAGAATGTCAAAAAACCCTATCCACTATGAGCCCAAGAAAACCAGATCTAAGGGGTATAAAGGCCCAAGGAATATTATAGAATCAGAATCCAAGGATCATATAGTTCCAAGGAATTCCCTACCACTATCATGACCCATGGTGTATCACACCCATGGAATCCCTTAAAATCTATCATCATTAAATTAAATTATAATTTTATAGCATGAGTTTACCCACTCAAAATGAAATTTAACATTTAATTACATTCCATGAGTTTAATCACTCTTATAAAAATTCAAAATCATTAACATTTCATGAGTCCACCCACCTATTTAATTTTTTTTTTCATAATCCATTCAAGAAATTAAATCAAGCTAACATCATGTTAACATATGGAAGGGGAGTGAAACCAACTTCTATTCTATTTATTCATTTAAATTTATATATTAATTTTGTTTTCTCTAACTATTCAAGCTCATTCAATCACCCATTGGTTGGTTCAAAAAAGTAAATCATGAATTCACACCTCATGGGTGACCTTGGTTGAGGAAAAAACCTACACATAAACACAAAGGAACTAAAGGGAATAACTAACATGTTCTAGTACAATCTATTCATTTATTCAATAAATTATTAGAGAATCTAAAAAATATTTGGTATGCATCATAATGGATGATAAACATATAAATAATCAAACCACATGTAAAAGGTATAGAAATCCTACATTAGGTCTATAGTAGAGTGGCCATCTAGTATCAGCTTCGGATTTGACTCAGATCAGAAGAAAAAATAAGAAAGGACAAAGAACTTAGAAATAGGAAATTCTAGCATGCCCAAAATAACTACATCAATCTAAAGATAAATGAATAACGACAAAAAAATGAAATGATTACACATTGTCATGGATCCAACGAGATAAAAGGGTATGGATTCCAAGCTCAGATGAAGAATTAGTGGAAAATCCTTGAATTCGGCATCTGAAGGTTATCTCACTTCCTCTATTGTCTATATAGGAGAAGAAAGAAATATATTTTAGGTTTTAACATAAATTAAGGAAAATTTGGTCATTTTGACTCAAAACATTGGGCCTCATGGTTTGTTTGCACAATTTTCCAAACTGTGGGACAACCTTGCACCATTTACTATAAAGAGGGAAACCTCACTTGATCACTACACATGGTTTGACTAACTATGTGAAAACCATGAAAAAAAAACTTTCAAAAAACAAATGGTTCTCCCACATAGTTGTGCTCCTCAATATCATGGTTTCCTCAAACTTTGTAGGTTCCTAATTCTCTCTACCCTACTCTCGCATGGTTAGTCAGGCTGTTTGGAATGTCCCACATTATTTCTACTAAACATCCAGCCTGTCTATGTTTCCCAAAATCTTGGTTCTAAGCTCCAAACAAGCCCCAATCACCCCTGATACCCCCATGACCTCAAATATTTTTCACATTAGTCCATGAAAAACGTATTTAAATAGAAAAAATATTTATACCTTTAATAAAAATACAATAACTTACAATCTTCCACAATGAAATCAATTCATATCCAAATTTACCTCTCAAGGGTGGTTAAGAATCAACTGAGAATAATTCCAACCACTGAGAACATACATCGGCCTCTTTCTACCAAGTCTCATCTTATAAATGGTTGTACTTTTATATCACCCATACTAGTGGAACTCGTCATCCTCGGAGAACTTTTTTTATACCACCAATGATAAGAATCAGATACTCCTCAACAGATGCATCTAATTGTAACTCCACCTCATCCAAATGCAGAATATGAGATGGGTCTAAGTGATAATGGGGAAACTGAAATATATAGAAGACATTGTACATGGCCTAGTACTTATGAGGTAACTACAACTGATAGGCTATTGTCCAGACTCTCTACAAAATCTAAAATAACATGAAATATCAAGGTGAAAACATACCCTATATCATAATCCATATGTGTCCCAACCACAATGAGATATGTAAAAACACATGATCCCCAACCTCATACTCTAGAGGTATTCTGTGGTGATCTCTCTAAAATTTCTATTGAGACTATGCAGTAGTTTTCCACTATTGGATCAAATGGACCTTCTCAAAAGTCTCCTTCATGAGAAGTGGTCTTAGTAAAGCTTCATCAACTACCTCTAACCTACATAGGGGTGATTAGTATGGCTTACTACACAAAACCTCATAAGGTTCCATCTATATAATTTCATGATAAGTATTATTTTAGTTGAACTCATGTCGGGGGTATGACTCTCCCAAGAGCTCCCAAAATCCATAAATCATGCCCACATCATGTCATCAAACAGCTGTACCATATTCTATGACTAGTCATCAGTTTGAGGGTGGTATGTCGAAATCCAATTAAAATTTTTAATTACGACACTTTAAGGTAAAGTGGGAAACTAAAGTTCACACACAAGGACAACTACGTACTGAAAGAGCTCACAAAATTATTAAGCACAAGACTAAGATTATTTGAGTCTGATGCTCTATATAATTCCTAGTGTAGAGTGCTAACCTGAGTGTCTAGATCCTTCCTGATAAATTCTTCAAGGTGAGAAACCATTTTGTCCATTATCTGGATGAATTCCTCCAACATGATTCTGCCATGATTGATGCCTCGGGTGATGATTCGATCTTTCTTGTCTATCCATGCTTCTTAATCCTCTGTGGCCTCAATCTGCAATCTCCTTTCATAAATCCTTAAAATCTCCTCATTTGAGGCATTTGGCTGAAGGAATTTTTCAATCATCTCTTCCTTGGAATGGAAGATGAGCTTTAGGCACTCCACACCCTCTTCTTCCATCACTCTTGGTTCTTTTCTTGGATCCCCACTTTCCCCATCTTGAAGGAATTTTCTTTCCTTACTTCCACATTTCTTGGCTGACCTAGTCTCCATCATTTTAGTCAAGTGAGAGTATTCTTTACGCCCCTTGGGTTTTTTCCCTGAACAACAATGTATTTCCCAAATTCACACTTTCCTTTTTGCCCCTTTTTCCTTCTTGGGTTGTGGATACCTTTCCCTTTGAACTGGTCCAGTCTGTCCACTAAGAGTTGGCTAAAACTATCATCACCTGAATCATCAGCCTCTTGTATCAATGATTGTTCTTGAGCTGATAGACCTTCAAAACAGTTTTTCACATCTACCCCCAGGCCTTCTTTAAGAGGCATCAACCACCATGAGGAATCCAACTTGCCTGATTTAGCCTCTAAGTCATTTGTCTTCTTCCCCTCACTCCCAGCCTTTTGAAAGGAGGACTTAGGAATGATATTTTTTAGGTCTAAGGGTCCCAAGACACTAACCCCATCCTGCCTTCCTTGACTATGGAATGAGTCTGTAGCTACATGAAAAAAAGACTTCCCCTGAAATGAGTTAACAAATGGTTCATCCTCCTTTCTGAATTCTCCCCCGAGGACATCACTAAATGGTATCAGACCTTTGGGCTGCTAGTATCCATGACCCATGAATTGAGATTGTTTGTTAGTGTCCTGCCATTGTCGACCTTTAGGACCCCAAGAGCCATGGACCTTGCTGAGTACCTTCGCCATACCATTATCAAAATTTCTATTTGAGACTAGATGCTCCACCACATCGACATGCAAGGAGACCTCATTATCCATTCCTTCCACCTGCACTTCCTCCACTCCATACACATGTAAGGGGATGATTTTCAAATCCTTCCTTAAATGGACTAGGACATCGACCACCCACAGCAAGGGCGCGCTGGCCTCTGCAACCTTCACTGCTCCTAGAACCACCGAAGAAGGCCACTACATATGCTGGACCTCCCAAGAACTACCCTCTGGTTTAAACCTCAACTCCTTTCCTAGACAGGTCTGAACCCTACCTGGTTCCCATTCATCTGGGACAACCCCGCACACCTCTCCAGACCTATCCAAACCTGCACTATCCGACTTCTGGATCACAATGGGGGTGACCTACACCTACGTCCTTTCTAGTTAGTGGTTCAACAAATTTTGAGTTCTTTGTCTGTGATGGTATCCAAGGATCGAATATCCTAGACGTTGACAGCCAGAGCAATACACTGGCCAAGTCTCGAAAACCACTTGTTGTTTCCATTTGAATTCTTTGCCAACTAAAATTCATATCCACTGTGTAGGAGACATAGAAACATCAGCCTCAACAAAAATGAAAGGGTTGATAGGGTGAAAAACCCTAACATTCCTACTATCCGAACACAAAAATCTACGAACCATGTTCCCTAACATGCTTATTGTCAACAAAATCTGAAAAGGAAGCAGCAAATCTGGGAAACTTACCCACACCGCCGTCATTGGTTCGTCCCGATTCATGTTGAATTCAAAGTACCAAAAAAGGAGGGAAAATCCAAATCTTCTGAGAGTTTGGGGAGCACTAGACCAAGATGCAATAAGATCACTCTCAAAGGAAAAACGAACCATCATATATCTCCAGTCAAGCAACCCAACCACTGCATGATCTTGAAGCCAGCATGATTCAAATATGAATCCGTTAAAGGCATCAAACAAAGTATGGAGACCCCTAAAATGAGCTACTAGTGTTGTCCTGAAGAGATCCAAAGTGGCATTGAATTCCTTCATGAAAAGCGTGAGCTGGGGGGAGACCTAGTGTAGGTCAGGACCCTTAGGGCACAAAGGAATCATTGAGAATGGAGGAAGGAGAAAAAGGTTGGTGAAGGGGAGAAAGCTCCAAACGTTTACCCCTCTCTCCTTCAGGGAGGGAGGGGTTAGCGCATCCGGCATCGGCGTTAGGGATTCACCATCATCCTCACTACGGAGTGTCTCACTTCTGTGAAAAAATTCTGAGGGTGGTATGTCATTCTCAAAATCACCTATGTAACCAATTCCCTCTACAATATTATTAAGAAAAGATATGCAAACCAAGCATACCTATTTGAAATAATATAACAAGGTACCTCATGAATTCATACTATCTCATGAATGTATAACCTTTCAAGATCATCTTCACTAAAGGTCTCTATGATTAGTAGGTAATGAGAAACCTTCATGAGCCTATACACAAAAAAACTCACAACATCACTACCTCAAGGTGACTTCATCAAACTAGTCATGTAATCTCTCATGAAATTATCCCACTTCCAATTGGGAATAGGTATATTCAATAAAATCCCAGCTGTTTTTTGATGTTCTTCCTTCACCTGCTGACATGAGGAACACCTTGTAAAAACCCAGATACATATCACTTTATACCTGACCACCAGTACTTACAATATAATTCATGATACATATTGGTGATATAAGGATGCACCAACCAAACTAAGGCATGAAACTCCCACATCGCATCCCCACATATGTCCACTAGAACCCAAACATGACCATGGATATGCATAATTTCATCCTCACCTGTGATCCAACCAGGAGGTGGGTCCTCACCTACCATAATATCCTATAGGACTAGTCCCATAGAATCTGATAACTACCTTATTCTGACTCAATCCAGAAGGGTAGAGGTCATAGCTAAGGATGAAATAAAAGTTTGTCCCTAACTTTCCTACACCTTTATGTTCAATGTAGAGAAAAAATCCAAAAATTTCCACATGATATAGTCCTCATGAAATTCTTGTAATATCCAGTTATCCAAAAGAAACTCTGTATATCAAAGACATTCTTGCCTGCTCCCAAGAAACTATAGCTCTCACCTTCTCTGGGCTAACTTATACTCCTACCTCTTAGATAATATTACCCAGTAATTGAATCTTATCCATCTAAAAGTGGTACTTTGTGATTTATCATATAAATGGTTCTCTCTCAATGTATCCAAAATGATCTTAATATTTTTGGCTTATTCACGTCTATTGTGAGAATACACTAAGATATATTCCACAAAACCACCACAAATGAATCCTGGTCAAAATGAAACACTCATTTAATTATCACCATGAAAATTTATAGCATGTTCATAAGACCAAAATACATAACCTAATACTTTTATATATTATACATACTAGGAAAAGTTGTATGATGTATGTATATAGGTCTAACATTCACCTAATGATATCCATATCTTAAAACAATTTTTGAGAACACCTCAGCTCCTCATCATTGATAAAAAATGTCATTTATTCGTGGAATGGGATAATGGTTCTTAACTATAAACTAGTTAAATTTAAGATTATCCACATATATCCCAAGGTTACCAACCTACTTTTTTTAAAAAGGAACATTGAGCCCCATGGAGAAGTATTGGGTCGAATAATTCCGTCGGATTTTAAATCCTCTAGCTTCCACTTAAGATCCTAAAACTCTATAGTAGTCATCTTATAAGGAGGAATTAGTATTGGGGTTGATATTTACATTATATCAAAGAATAACTCCACCTCTATCTCTCTCTCTCTTAGGAGTAAAACAAAAAATTCATTTGGGAAAACATCCCTAAATTGATAAAAAAATGAGGGAAATTTTCCTAATGCACTCTCTGATCATCTAGACAAAAACTAGCAATATGGGTTGTCATTACATCATGTCCACGATGTTTTGTATTAATGATGAACACCTATACATTCCATTCACCCTTGTGAATATAAAATCTAACCTGTAGTGATGTGAAAGTTACCCTCTGGAGATTGAAATCAACCTGGGATCAATAATCGACTAGCCAGATTATCCTGAATTTGATGTGAAATCCTTCCATATCAAGGAAAAAAATATTCCATATGAAGTGACACCCCCACCCCAATCTCAAGGGGGAACTCCCTGTATAGACATACATCATCTGTTATGATCCCCAATGGAGTTTCAAATGTCATAACATCCTTAGAAAACTGTATCAATAGACTAAGGCTCTCCACTATAGGTAAAGATATAAACTATGTGATGAAATTGTATCAAAACGAGAATATACAAATGTAGAGGCTACAAGGATCATAACTCCCATAGTAGATAGTATGGGACCCTACTCCTTGAGTGTAGGATATACATAATATATCAAGCCCGAACCATGGCAATGTGACACAACCTCACTACCTGGAGTAGGCCCACTCTACTATCTCGATACAACTAGTGCCTGGCTGCCTCCTCCATGATCACCAACACCTCAGCCTGAATGATCGGTAGTTATCTAGCTTAAATCCTAATGAATAGCTATAAAAAATTCTCTTGAACCTTGTGTTGAAGTTTACCCCTTCCACTAACTATTGAAGGGAAGGTCTTTCAAAATCATTTCCCATGGCCCATACTTCCACAATCTTGACACTATATTGGGTCATAATTGTACTAATTGTTTATGTTTCCAATTCTTCAACACCGATGAAAAAATATTGAGATACATGTACTCACAATCTTTATGGAACTCATCTCACTGTAAGCCTCAAAACTTCTCTTCCTAACACCAGAAGATAAATCACTAGGTCGCGAGACTACACTACTCTGATATATTCCTCTAACATCCCTCAGGTTTTTCTATGTAATCAGTTTCTGATTCACTATCTTAGTAATATTCATCAACCTAAACATGTTTACCTGAGATAAAATATAAATTAGAGACCTTCATTTAAGTGTCTAACCCTTTATATCTCATCAAAAAGGTATGTCGGTACAAAACACTTCAACTCTAAAAATCATGCCAAATAATCTGTAATGGTTATGGAGCACATCTCTAAAAGCATGAACTCACTAGACAAAGATTATCTCATAGTCTCAAGGTAAATGTAAAAATAAAACATGGTTTGTAAATTAGTGAAAACCATGTCTCGTACCATGTTATACTATTTCAAAATATCCCAATAATGCTTTCCTGATCCATGTAGCATATAAATCCCGAGCTTCACTCTCCTCTCAGGAGGTGTCTCAAGATGCTAGAATATTGATAGGGTAGTCCTGACACACATATTAGCATCCCATGGACCAACATACCCCAAAACCTTGGGATGATGATACTTACAGAACACAAGCATCATCTCATCCATAGACTAGGTAGGTTCTGATACTATTAGAAAAGTATACATAAAGTGTAAATACCGCTCGTAGAGCTATTTCTTAACACCAAAGTATGGTACACATTTTAGTACCTTATCTGAAACTATTGGAGGATCCACCAATAGCCTATGGACCACTACCTCTAGAGCGTGGTTGTCACCACCCTTCTGGAATATGAATGGAGGTCATCATCATGGAATGCCTCTATAATGTGAAACATATGCCTCAAAAATAAAGATTTTATATTTCACAACTAAAATCATTGGAAAGGTCAAAAACTTCCAATAAAAAGTTCATAATACATAGCCTTCTCCTAATGATATGATTGGTAAAAGGAAAAAAATCATACTATCCACTAGATACACCACCTCTTCCCACTATAAAGTTGGGTCTAGGTTGATTTCCCTATTTCACAATTTGATTTCCATTTTTTTACATCATTGAAATTTCTCATTTGAATGGTTGAACCAAATGGTGCAACACATCTAATCCATAAGGGAATATACTCCTCATGAATCAAAATATGTTCTCTACTCAATTAATAACATAACACATTCTATTCCATCTAACTCATGGTAAATGGCACAATGTTCCCTAATTAGATGACTAGGGTGTCTGTGGTAGCCTAATTAGGAAAACACTTTTTAGGTTACGACATGAAATCTATGTATAATCCATGTTTTCTAATTACCTTTTCAAATTATATATCATAGTAGTAGATATATCACATATGAAATATATCACAAAGTCATGTAGTGAAGAAATGCATCCTATAGGGCATGGAAAAATTCATGGAATTTGAATTCTAGTTGTTCCTAAAATGATGCATGAGATGGAATACCCCCATATCATTAGGTTTCAAAAAAATAGAACCCACAGTCACATCAATGAAAACATCACAATTTAATAGAATCACCTAATGATGGAATCAAATAAACTATAATCGTCAAAATCTAGATAAACAAAAAAAATTTCTTTGAGAAAATTTGTATTTTTCCCATACATGAGTTAGCTACTCCTAGACAAATATTATTACCAAATTAAAATACCTTCCGATCCCAGTATATTATCAATAAAAAATAGAAGAAACCCCCTTTAATACTAGTTTGTAAGGCCCCAAACCATGAGGCCACTGTATAGTGTCCTATGATTTGTTGGTCACATGGCCTCAAGAACATCTCCCCAAATGTTAGAGGCTTATGAATAGTATCAAGGTTCTAGGGTGTGTTTGTGAGGAGACTATACCCTTGTTTCATAGTGTAACATAGTGGTTGAAATCATATAGATCAATAGTGAAATCATTAAGAACAATGTATAAGAATAATGAATATACACTAGGAATTTTGGACTAGTAGCCCTTTATAGAAGAAACATAATAATAACTAATAGGTATATATAAAAAATGATAGAAGTGATCTCATATAAATATGATGATCATATCATGTCTCTACAAAAAAAAATACAAATTAGGTATATAGGTATCCAGTATAATATATGTACCAAAATAAAAAAAAACCAAAAATAAAAAATCCCTGCTAGAATCACGAGCCTCATCTAGGTCCTATGCTCCCATGATCCTAAGCATAGCACAAAGTCTTGAATCAAGCTATGTGTGCTTTCCTGGGTCCCCAGCTACATCTATAAAATCTATCTGGGTACCCAACGGAGGCCTCAATAGGGTGTGAAATACAATCCAAGTTAGTCAACACCCACATTGTCTATAACGAATCCTGGTTATGTAATTTGAGATAAATAAAAGAATATAATATAATAGGTATGGAAGTACTTAAAGTAATGTGTCCAAGGAAAAAGTCACCAAATAAGGGATATTGTATTTCCATATAGGGCTCCCTATAAAAAAAGTGTCAAACTCCTATAATAAAGAAGTAATAAAGAATAAGGAATTAAACACCACAACATCTATATAAACACTATATCATATCAACCATGATAATTTCGTATAACCTATATCTCATAAAAACCACGAATATGCCGCATAATTATAAATTTCATTTTAGTCTTGGCATTTCTGCGTAAACTAGAGTGTAAAATTTACCATGGTTGATCCATATAATAAAAAGTTTCAAACCCTTCCAGGCTAGATCCAACATATAATAAACCACAAAATCCTCATAGAGTCCCAGGAGAATATCAATGGAAACCCGGATAGGCTTGAATTGGGGTCCAAGGAGCTTATCAATGGACTATTTCTACCGCAAGCCCAAAAACTGAATCCAAGGGGTAGAAAAGCCCAAGTCAACCCATGGAATCAGAATCCCATAAGTGTAATGGTCTATGGAATTCTCTACCAATATCATGACTAATGGAGTCCTTTGAAACAATTCACCGTTCAATTCAATTACAATTTCATACCATGAGTTTACCCACTAATATAATATTTCCCATTCAATTACCTTCCATGAGTTTACCTAGTCATATAAAAATTCAAAATTATTCACATTTAATGAGTTTATCCACTCGTTTCTATAATTTCTAGATAATACATCCAAGTAATTCAATTAAACAAATATCATGTTAACACATGGAAATTGAGGAAATCCATCTCTTATTCAATTTATTAATTTCAGTTCATCTATTAAATGGGATTACTGTATCTAGGTTATCTCTTTCACTCACCCATTGGGTGGTTCAATAAAGAAAATCACAAAGGCACACCCCTTTAGTGACCATGAAAAGGGAAAAAACCTCCAACTAAACTCAAAGGAACTAAAGGGAATCCCCAACATCTTCCAATACGTTCAATTTGTTTATTAAATTATTTATTGGGGTGCCATCATAAATTCCAGGGGTGACACATTGACAAATAGTAAAATAAATCATGAAACCGCAAGGGAAATGTATATGCAACCTACTATAGGTTTGTAGTAGAGTTCTCATATAGTACCATCTTGTGATTCGACTCAGATCGAAAGAAAAACAAAGAACTTATGAAGAACCTAGAAATATGGAATATTATCTTTCACCTAAATAAATCATTTAATCTAAATTCAAACTAATAAATGAATAAATGGAAAGGATTGCTCAGCGTTGTGGATCCAATGAGATTAACGGCTCTCAATTCTGAGCTCGGATGATGAATTAGTAAAAAAACATGAATTTGGATTCCAAAAGAGATTTAATGTTAATTTATATCAATGGAGGAGAATAAAGAAATAGATTTTAGTATTTAACATAAATTTAGGGGTATTTGGTCATTTTTCCTCAAAACACTGGGCCACATGGTTCTACAACATTGTTGTCCAAACTGTGCACCAACCGTGTACCCTTCATGGTAAAGTGGGAAAACTCACCCAATCACTATGAATGGTTTCAATAACTATGTAAAAACCCTAACAAACACCACTATAAAAAACTATAGCTTATCACACACAGTATCTTACAGACATGATAAATCATTTTTATATAACTGTCATATCAGTTATAAAAGAACCAACATGAAAAATATTTTTTTAATTAAAATCAATATTATCGACCATTATATTAGTATATTAGAAGAATATAAATAGAAAAAAAATAGTATCATAACCATTAATCAATGTAACAAAATTAATGAATTTTAACATCACAATTTGAAATTTAACCTTTACACTGCACATTATAAATAAATTAAAACCCAGTCTGACTTATGAAATAATCCACCCAATATATTTTTATCTTTATTAACCCTTATCCAGTATATGGATGAGGGTTATAAAAAAAATAAGGATTAAAAAAATCATTTTACATGAATTAAAAATATAATCAATAAAAATTTAAAGGAATGGTTATACTAAAGTCTAACATTATGGAATTTTGTTATTTTCCCAGTTGAAATTATTTCAAACATAAATCTTATAATATATTATATAGATTCCATTATTCCTTCTTGATGATAAAAATTCTATTTCAAAATAATTTTTGATTCAATGTAACATTTTATATACTTGCATCCAAAATGTAGTTATTATAAACAAGAAGTAATTTTTTATAAATATTTGATATTTTGACCCTTCTTTATTATTGTCTCCCTAAAGTAATCACATGCCATGTCTGAGAATAATATGTATTAAATAAACATAAATTTAATTATAATATATAAAAGTATTGAAATAATCAAACTTACATGTTTAATAGTTTCTTAAAATTTTCTCACACAAAACCATGTATATAGCATAGTTAGTAAGTTATCTTCTCTCTTGGGAAAAAATTAAAAACATTATTGTGTAGTAAAATAAAAAAATATAATTTTAATGGCTGTTTAGTTTAGAGATATAAAAAAATATGAAATATATGTTCCGTACTATAGAAAATAATGAAGAATCCGACAATGAATTACATTGTTTTTAAATATTTCAGCAATATAAATTATTCTTTCTATATCTCTTATTGTCATCACTATAGGGGAAATACATTGTGGGTCCCTAAATACATACACTGATTTTGTATCATGCTACAGAAAAGTGTATAAATTTAACTAATACAAAAATGACATAAGTATTAAGTTTCAATAAATTAAAATTACTAAATGATATAAGATAATAGACATACATAAAAAATGATTATATTGTGATAATTCCAAATTGATCTCTAGTTACAAGATCCATTACATTTTTAATCAAAACCATCACATTAATTGCACTCACAGAAATGTTAGAATCCATTGGAATTTCATATAATTCCAACAAAAAAGATGAATTTGTTGATAATTTATCAAGTCTAAAAGAATTTGTGTCTAATGCTACAACAACATGTAACTATTATTGTATTTACATTATGTATTTACCATTAAGGTATTCATATAAATATAAATATATATATATATATGTTTTGAATTGTTAAAAATAATTTAACTGTAATCTGAAATACATAATATAATAGACACATACCTCAATGGTATTTTTTTGAAAAATTTCTAGACGGATAAGGTAAAAAATCGACAATACTTTATCCAACTATAGTGACAACATCTGTAGAAAAAGGCATTCTAGATGATCTATCTATAATATCCTAAATTATGAGGCTAAGCTTCTCTATCTCTATCTATTGATGTTAAATGGTACCCCCAATAAAATATATATTCCCATGACCAAAAATGTGATGCTAGTGATCCAAAACATATAACTCATAATAAATGAGAATCTATATAGGGGGAGCTATACAATTTTCATAAGTAGGATGAGTTAGAGGAGTGAAATCTACATACAAAGGTGGAAGAGTGGGATCAATAGCCTTAAACTATCTTTTCAAGTATTTATACATCAACTATAATGAAGCTATGATCTAGTATACCATCATCTCACTAATATCATAAACTTTATCTTCTTAAGTTTATATTTTTCTTTTATATATGTACTCTATTAAAGAAGCTTCAGAATGAATAAATTCACTTGTCGGGTATCCTCATACATGACCCAGTGTTAAGGAATTCCTAATACAATAGCCAAAATATCCTTATTACCCTCAACTATGACGTTCCCCTACATGCTATGCTCCTCTAAGGATTCTTGTAACCTCATCAGAAATATATTTCTCAGTAATTGAGGATTCAGTTTGATATGGATTATTAAAATATGCCTTCAATATCATAATATAACATTAAAAAGGATAATTCCGATGCAGATATAAAGGTCTAACAATATTAATTTCTCACACCAAATGAACCATTAAATGAAAAATGAAATCAAAAAAAAGTATGGAGGAAAATTTATTTCTAGTTTACACAGTATAGAAAATATATTGTTATCCAAATTTTTCAATGAATTAAAATTAATAAATCTATTAAAAATTTATTTGAAAAAATAAAACACCATCATGATTTTAATTCTGAAGCATATGGTAAATATTCCACACAATAAAACTTGTATGATTTGATTCATCATGATGTGACAATCATGATATTTCAAACCATTCAAATTTAAATATTTTCGTGACATAAAAGTATTTACATTTAAAGAATAACCTTACAAAACATTGATGCCATAGAGACACTGGAAAGAGATAATTTTCTCCATATTGGATAATTTATGACAAGCTATAGGTTGGTATATTCATCTTCCACTAGTATTTGGACCTAACTCCAAACATATTTCCAAGGAGATTAAGTCTAATCTTGCATTCCACCCATATTTATTATTTCCTTAAATATATATAAATATTTTAATAAATCTATCACATATGTTATTCCCCACATGAAATAAATCTATGTTATATTTGACATCATTATATCTCTAATATTAATGTTTAAAAGGTATTTACCTTTTCTTCAAAATATTTTTATCATAGTATAATTTTTGTGTCTTTTGGAATGTGACATCAATGTTTTCATGCTCTAAAAATACTAATTAGTGGAATTTTTTTTTGCTGGAATATCAAATTTTAATTATCCATTGAATGTACTTTTTTAATATTTGATAAGTTTTATCCATATAAAAATACTCTGATGACCCATGTGTATTGTTTTTCTCTCATATTATAGTAGATAATATGAAGATTATTTTTCACAAATTGGAAAAGATGTATGCCCATTAACAATGTATATAGAAATATTCCAATATGTTGGGAAGTCTTTTATAGTGAACATAATAATTTCATGTAGCTTAATATGCTACATTTTAGTATAAACATACACTCTAATACATTCCTCCAATAGAAGTTTCAAATCATTAATTATTGGTGACAAGATAACATCAATGCCATTTTTAGGTTGTTTTGGTCAAAATATCATTAAAATCAACATCATATATTTCTACATAATAAAAAAATTTAGTAGATAATTTTTAAATCTCCATAAAACATTACATAAACTATGTTTTATACTATGTCTTCAGTATTGATTCATTATATCTATGCGCATTACAGTCTAAGACTTCTAACTTCATTTTTAAATGTATAAAACTATTGATAAAATTTTATCCACTATAGAAAATCTGTTGGATGACGTAAGTATCCATCAGATATCTACTCATACACATTCTATATTATCATTTTTTCAACATTTAAATTTTCAAATAATCATTTCAAATGAGGAATTATCAGAAAATACCAAATTTCCTTAGCAGGAGTTTCTATAAATGCTAAACCCATCTATGATTTTTCTTTTAACTTAAAATGTGATGTCTTGCATTTAGGACACTCTGACAAACCTTCTTATTCATTCCTATATAGAAAATAGTAATTTGTCTAGACATATATATTCTTGTTTGATAAATGTATCTGGCATAATATTTTATTCACATTATAATGTGAATCTAGAAGATCATTTTCATTAGAGAGTATGTTTATTAATAGCTATAGAAACTCTGAAAAACTCTTGTCACTCCAACCATTTGTCACCTTCAATTTAATAAATCATAACACCATTGATAAAACTATAAATTATATAAAATTTGGATACAATGATTTTTCAATATCACAATGTAGGCACAAAATTATATGTTCTATCCCACTTTCTTTTGATTCAATATCACAAATCATTTCTTCAACTTGATTAGACTTATCATATTGAAAATCATCTTCAATAATAAATCTTGAATTCTTCCCATTTTCACCAAGAAAAATCCTAGTGTTTTAAGAATGATTAAAAATATAAAAAATTAAATGATATTTGATCTATATACTTTTAAATATCTTCATATTTAAAAAATTTAACAATATAGAAAAAACAAGTCATTGTTTGGAGCATTTCATTTATAAAATTTTAAAAAAGAATCAACACCTTCCTCATTTTCATTACTTGTTCACATTGCATTAATCCAACTAAAACTCATTATTACCAATAATTAATATGATGATTATGAAATAAGTTATTATGTTTTGAAATTTAATTTATAAATTTATTTTATAAATAATAATAAAAATGATATCATAAAATATTTCACCAATAAAATGAAGAAAATATATTTGATACAAAATATATCACTTTAGAATATTTCGTTATCATTACTTCATAAAAAATAAAAACATATCCTGAAATTAGCATGGCCACCTTAATATATATTATAAATTCATGACATTCAAAATCCATAATCCATTATACCTTCAAAATTCCCATTCACAATGCAGGAAAAAAAACATACCATATGCGCACATTAATAACTGCCATTATGCATAAAAACATTAATCAAATAATCATTTAATCAAACCTAAATCTAAAAAAAATCATTCATAATTGAAAAATACCTAAGATTAATGAATTATAGGAACTAAAAATTTAAATAGTGAATAGAATAAGCTAAAAAGAAAAAGAAAATTGAAATTGGAACTGTAACTATAAATGAAAATACCAAGGAATCATGTAAAATAGAAACAATAAACACATGCCACAAATTGATAACAGAAGGGGTGATTGATACAATGAAAAAAATTAAAAGACAATATACAGAGAGAAAAACCAGAAACTGATGGTAGTTTATGGTTGATCACAATGGTTAATTAAAACTGAAACAGATTCAAGGCTAATAAATCATAGAAAGCTAGGTTAGGGTTTTTTGTATAAGTGAAAACTGGTGGCTTCCACATGAATGATTGAACACAAAATGACTAATACCAATTTTCATACATTTTTTTAAAAAAAATCATGTCATTTATTTGATAACAATCATTAAAACCAGATTTTAAATATTGGTTATAAGATAACTATTTTGAAAAGATACTTCTCGTATTTCTCAGGTCGATGATAAAATATCTGGCATGAAAATTTGTTTTCCAAATTAGTTATAAATAACAAAATAGAAAAAATTTCATCTATAATGAATTTTTTACCAGTGATAAAAAGACAATAAATAGGTTTTAGATACATAATTTTAAAAAACTATTTATAATAAGTAATATGTGTCGAGTGATGAATATTTGATACAAGAAATACATACTTGGTAGAATGCCTTATAACCTCATTTATAACAAAAATAACTCTATTAATAACTTATTTGTGAACCTTATTAATACATATTACCCATTTCAACCTTTTTTATTGGTATTATATATATTTGTATTATTTAATTACTATTTAATTTTCAATATATAGTGTTAGTAGTCTTGATCTTTTTGAACTTATTTCATAATAGTGGTGTTGTTATTTGTTCTTCTCCCAAATTTCATCATTACAAGATCATAAAAGGTAATTTATTTGTTTCATTATAATTATTTATAAACTTATAATTTAATTTTATGGGAGTTTTTGTCAGTATCCTTAAATTATAATTCCATGATGAACATTTTTTGATTATTTTTAACGAGCATACATTGATATCTAAATTGATGAGCCTAATATTAATGTTATTATTCTAGAACCAAAATAAAATATTAAGTTACTCATTTTATCAAATATCATCATAATTTAAGTTCTTATATTCATCCATTATACTATTTTAAATAATTTTTCAAGAAGGTTGTAAAAGCAACCAAAACATGAACATACCTTGATTTATGGATGATTGTGCTATGATTTAGTAATAATATCATTATTATAGAGTAGTAATGTTATTATTTTGGTTTTATTATAGTTATATATCAAACTTTAAGACATATATAAATATGGGTAATGGATATGAAATTAGTACATTTAATAAATAATTTTTTTTCTTCCCTGTATGTTTGTTTTAAACAGTAGAATTTAAAACTATCAGGTGTTTATATTATCATTAAGGAGTTTTCTTATTTGATTTAATAGAACCTTAATAATTACAAAAACACTTCATGGATGTGAAAGTCTCCATGAACACATGAATGTCATTTTTTTTAAGATTAGGTAAAAGGGGAAATTTACTTAAAATTTATTCACATAGTATAATAAAATTAATTACAAGATAAATATTGATTTCATTATATAGGAATTAAAAAAAAATATATTCAAGAAAATGAGATAACAACAAAAAAGATATTTGGGAAAACTAGTACTCACATTGAGGACTTAGGTTATTCCTCAGAAGGCTGCTTGGAAATGGAGGTATTAAGAAACATTCTTATGAATAGAGACTCAATGAAAATGACATATATTATAGGTGATGGAATAAGGTAATTTTTACAATGGAAATAAAAATCTATTGATTGTTCTTAAAGGGGCAGTGATAAGTCTCTTTTTAAGTGGTGAGAATGAAATTTCTATAAATATTTGAATTTATATAAATAGATCACAAGTTTCACATTTAAATAAAATAAAAAAATGGATAATAATGCGTTTAATTATGATATAAGTTCTATAATGCCTCAAACATTCATTTTCACACATGTTGTAAATTTGTCTGTAAGTCATTTATTCTTAAAATGTTAACTTTTGACATTTTTTCTTTTAATGTGGTAAAAAAATTATATATATTTAAATTAATTTTAATTCTTAAATAAATTGAAACTTAATAAATAATTTGAAAAAGATAATTCCAAATATTAAATAAATTTTATCAGTTAAAATTTCTATGGGTAAGAAAAATTAATTTTATCGTCACTCCATGCAACTTATAAAAACTCATTTTAAAAAAAATGGAATTTCTAATTTTAAAATATATATGTAGGATATAATTATCAATGTATTTGATTTTAATGATATAAATTGGTTTGTTATAAACAAAATAAAATTTATCAGGTTTTGATATCAAATCAAAACCTAATTTGACCAAAATAATAATTAATTAAAAAAATACCAAAAGTTGATTTATTGGAAAATATTACTTATATTGTCAAAAATAGGTTTCCTGTATTCATAATAAAATTTTTAAATATATATTTTAAACCATCAATGCATATTTGATCAAGAAAAATGTTTTATAAGTTTTCAAGTTTACTCCACTTATTTATATGGTCATAAACACTCTGATTTTAGTAAAAACTGTATTTTCTAAATATCAACATAAAAATCACTTATTATATAAAAATATCAAAAACTCACTCTAAGATAATATTTACATTCTAAATTAAAAAATTATGTTTTTTTATAAAATTAAAATTATAGAATTAGTATATGTTGTTATTTTAATGTAAATAGAAAATATAAAGAAAAAATATTTTTATTGAAAAATAACTTATTAAAAATTTTGTATCTTTAATATGATTCCATATAAATTTCTAAATAATTAAATATAAACATATTATTTTTTAAATATAAATATTAAATATTATAATAAAACTTTAACTATGATTAATTTGATTTATTATGGTGACATACAATACATTTTTAAAATGGTTCATCAGAAGACATGCGTTTAAAATTATTAATCAAAGTAAAATAATAATATGTGATTATTTTATTTAATATTATCCTTTTATATAAAAATGATTAAATTATTCATGTAGTTTTAACCTATTGCAGTCCATTTTAGTTAGGTTTTTTATTAGTTCAGTGTTGCACATGCCACAATCTATTGAGGATATTATTAATTTAATGGGTCTAAAATCTTGATTAGTCACAATTTTCTCATGAAAATCCCAAAAAATAAATCAAGTAATCGTAGAAAATAACTAAAACTTTATATAATTCCAACTGAAGAACCCCAGACTCACACTCCCAAGTCTGATGCTAAAAACACCAAATTTAAAGCTCACATTGCTATCATACGAGATATCCAAAATTAAATATGCAAATATTTCAATAATTTAGAAATTAAATCTCACAAAGTACCACATGATCCTAATAAAAAGGATTTACTATATTTGAGAATCATATTCATAATAATTTTTTTTACAATACATATGAACAATTCTCTATAATATAATGATAATAGAACCCTTCAAGACTCCTCAAAGGTTACACTCATCTCTATAACTTAAGGAATACAAACATACAAAAGTGGTGATATCAAATGATATTTAACTAAGGTTTCTTAAATCTACATTCCATTAATATATCATGATGTGTAAAATCATAACAAATTTATTGGAGGGTGATATAGGACCCCACCAATCAATCGTCGAAACATAGGTGTGTCACAAATCTACATTTCATTAGTGACTAAGTTGTCAAAAACATAAATTCCATTAATATCTCAAGGGGTATGGGACCTTAAAAATACATTGGAGGGTTATATAAGACCCCAATAAACAATCATCCCAACATTGGTGTTCCACTTGGAATCAATAATTCATATTTCAAACATCATTTAATTGACCCATTGATAAGAGATTGGTTTCATGAGTAAATTAAATCAAAAATTCTTAAGAAATATAGAGAAAGAAGGTGGATGGTATCAGAGGAACAAATCCCATGTGTAACATATGGAATTTCAATGGATTTTTACATATAATTATAACATAATTTTATAATTATTAGATAAATAAATTTGAGATACAAGAAGAAATATAACATATTTAGATGCTTTAAAGTTCAATAAAATATTTTATTTAAAGTGAAATACATTGATATATATATAACACCATTTTAAACCAATTTTTTTTAGAAAACAAATTTTATATAAGAAATATGTTTTTTAAATAAATTTCCTTAACAATATAAAAACCCATTGAACACATCTTTGAAAACACAAGCCTTTAAAATCACTTTTGAAATCAAGAATTTATTTTAAAAAACAAAATATAGATTTGAAAATTAAAAAACGTTTAATTTTCTTTTCAAAATCATTGACATTTAATATCATTCTGAAATCTATTTTAAAACGTATAATTTAAGCATTATAAAGAATAATGTTCATAATGGTGAAAGAAATCATAAAATCATTTTTAGAATATAATTTTACCATCATCATAAAAAATGATGTTATGAGTCATATACAATTGTAATATTCAATACAGTGAAGTGGAAAATTTGGAAAACTCTTACTGTTAAAATTAATATTAAATAATAGATCCTTGAAGAAAACATAATGGTTTTCTATTAGAAATTTTGATGTGAAAGTAACAAATATGAACTTGACTTGGTAATCATTTTTAATTGTTTGAAAAAAAAAATATTATTGAAATCCACATCATAAAGAGAGTGATAAATATTAAAATTTAAAATAGGAAAAAATAAATTTGATGATTACTCAAAATAAAATATATTATGATTTTAAAATAAGATAGGATATCATTAATGAGAAGAGCTAATTTGGATATTGAAGAAAAAGATATCATTCATAGATAATAAGAATTATTATTAACACAATAAAATATTATGAAGAATAAATACCATCAATATAATTACATAAAAAATGAATGAGGAAAGTAATTATAATATCATTATATAATATAATAAAACCATCTTTTAAAACCATAGTCAAAGAGGAAACATATTGACTCAAGAAAAGAAGTTGAGTCAAGATAACCCCTTAATTTTTACCAAAAACTTCCATGGAGACTCTTTAATATCCTAAATCATAAACATAAACATATTAATTACCTATTTAAGATCCTTATTCATATTTATTACCCTATATACTATTCACTTATAATAATTTATTATACATTATTTAGTTAGTTATAGATTTTGTCATCATAAGATGTTAGAGATTTTGATTGTTTCACGCATGCTATAAAGTGTTGATTTCAATCCCAATTATTTGATACATATTTAATAATTCCTAGATTATTTAATGCAATTTTTTTTATATTCCATGATAATTTATACTTTTTTATATTCTCCAAACAATATTTTTAGTTATAACTTATGAGGATGGAATTGGTGATGAGCTTATGTCAGTAATTTTTGACGAACAAAAGTTATATCTTAACTAATTGGTTAAATATTAAAATTTCATTAATAGAACAAAAAAACCTTATTTAGATAATAATATAACATTTATTCATTAATTCTACTCTTATAAAATTTCATGAAGGGTGTTGATTATAAATTAACAACATCACTCCATGGAGGAGGTAGTTCATACCTACACGAAGATGAAATTTTCATTTTTATTATAATGAATGAAAGAATGTATATTTTTATATTTATAAGAATATTAATCATGATATAAATAAAATATTATTTCAAGAAATACTCCTTTTTAACTCTCCATTTAAGTTAGGTAAGGAAAATCAAACACATATCTTTGTGGACATAGTTGTCAGCACATAACACAATCACCATTTTCATTTTTCTCATGATTGGGTGGAAAGAAAAGAATTGTTTGTATTTTAATTATCATAAAATTTTATAAATATCATATTTTTAATAAAATTAACTTTTATAAATACCCATATCTTAAAGTTATCAAAAAAATATGTTTCCTAATGGAGGTGGCATTCTGGATGCACGCATAAATGAAGTTATGGATTTCTAAGGGAAAAGTACAATGGTTGATAATGATTATTACCTAAAAAATAAAATTAGTTTTACAAAATATGGATTTTATTATATAATATTTGATAAATTATATTTTTAATTGAAAAATATTAAATAAAAGAGGTTATTGAATGATTATTACTAACATTGAGAAATCAAGCTTTCCCTTGGCATTGCTCTTGAAAATAGAGAATCTAGGGATTTCATTTGGATCAATGGGATTAAAATAGTGGGATAAGTCTCTAGGGTAAGTAATAAGGGAAGGGGTTCAAGATTAAATAGGATTTTAGGGTTCCCATAAATGGATGGTGGAAGGACTACTTTATAATCTAGAAGTGTGGCATTTTATTAATAATATGTAAGGATAAGTCCTTATTTAAAGATTAAATTCATCGAGTAATGGAACATAAGGTTGATGGAATGAGTTATTGTCAAACCATATCTCGTAAAAATCTTTTTAATACATTTTTCTTATACATTTTAGGTCTTTTTCCCTTGGTTAAACCCTTTTATAGTTATTATACCCTTATCAAAGTAACTAATTGTTACATAAGTAAATAATTATTTATATTTAAATTTAAAATGCTAAATATTACATAATTTAGATACACTGATTACAAATATGAAAACTATTTTATTATATACAATTTTAAAGTGTGATGAAAATTAATTTGAATATTATTTTATATAATGTGTAGAAACAATTTTGATAAATAGTGTAGTTTTATGATTAAAAATTATGATTAAGATAAAAATATCAAAGTTTTTTATTATAATAAAAATAATAATTTTACTATTAGAAAACAATATATATGTGACTTTAAATTAAATAAAAAAAATTTAATATTGGGATAAATTAATTGAAAGAAGTAGACAAAAAATAGTTTTTATAAAAATAAACTTTACTTATGTTTCAAAATATTAAGCATACTTTTTATAAATTTGACATAGAATGTTTTTAAATTAATCATTTTAATAATTAAATTTATTTTTCTACATAATTTTTTTTTATAATTTTTAAAGTGATTCTTAGTTTATGAAAAAAGTAGAAAATGCTACGGTATTATTAATTGTATTTTTCACTGTTCACC
The DNA here is from genome assembly GCA_963277665.1 of Viscum album. NCBI lineage: Eukaryota > Viridiplantae > Streptophyta > Magnoliopsida > Santalales > Viscaceae > Viscum > Viscum album. Next base: position 501,710,957 of record OY728140.1, read on the forward strand.
TAAAAACCAGTATAATCAAAAATATATTTAAAATGAATCACAATATAATTATGAAATTATAAATTCCAAAATGATGTTTTTTTATGAAATTAAAATTCCAAAATTGAAAATGATAGTATTTATATCAAAATAAAAAAATAAAAAAATAATTTTATTAAAAAAAGATATTTTCAAGTGATATTAATATTATCTTATATAAATTTATAATTTAAATAATATAAAATTTTTAGTTCATATATAATAATATTTTAAAATTGGCTAATTTAATCCATTTGGATATGATATAAAAGACTTTTAAAGAACTATTATTTGGGAAGGAGAAATACTTTTTAATATTAAATCATATTAGTTATTTATCCCTTAAATTGAAATGATTTTAACTATGTAATATCATTTTATTTACTATAGGTCTCATTATTCTTATAATTTTATTAACAATATTCATTTAATATGTCTTGGATCATTTTGGTTTGGTGTTTCTTATGGATTAATCTATTGAACATGGTGTTAATTTAGAGAAAAATATATTTCAAAATCTTAGGGCATTATAAGGGGTGTTGAGTTACACAGAAAGGTCTCAAGATAGGGAAAGGAAGAATAATTAAAATTTATAGAATTTTAGCTAAATTTAGTCCCACATATTGGAATTTTAGTAATAAAGGCCACTTGAATAAATATTTCATTGATTTTATCATTTATTATGGAAGGTATTATTCTATTAGGGAATTAAAAAATATCGTTTTAGTAGATATGAATGGTCTTTTGTTTACTTTCCCCAATTCACATGATTAATAGATCATAGACTCTAATGATTGTTTTTATATTATTTCTGAGAGTAAGAGTAAAAGAAATTATACTTCTAAAATATTCTGAAAGGTACATCTTGTAGATGATGAAACTCTCAAGATTTTGGGAAAGGTAGATGTTTCTAAGAAGAACCATAATTGAAGCTTATTAAAATTCAAAGGAGTGTGGCACATACCAAGGTTAAGGAAGAATTTGATTTATGTTAGATAAATGGATGATTTGGTTCTGCATATTAGCATTTTTGATAGATTAGTAAAATTCACACAATGTTACATGGTGGGGGCTGTTGGAGTGAAATAAACTTTGAATATAATGGTAATTTCAAAAGGAGTATCCATTCCAGACAAACCAACTTCTAAAATACTATAGCATAAACTACATTGTAACTTAAGTTAGAAAGAGATGAAAATAATATATTGTAATGGAATACTAAATATCAGAATCATGTAGTATGAGACATGCAAAGAATTAATGTTTTGGAAGTTTTGGAAGGTATCATTCTAAATGAAAGGAAAGGTAAGAAAGTATAGGAAGTTAGATCTTGTTTATAAAAACTTATGAGGGATAAATCTGGACTATACTTGTAGAGGGTCACACAATTATGTTTCCTTCATTGATGATGTTTCATGAAATGTGTGGGTGTGCTTTATCAAGAATTATTAAAAAGTTTTTAGAACCTTCAATTGATTATGATCCATGTGGAGAAAAGGATAATAAAAGTAAACTAAAATGTCTGATGTCTGAAAATAGAGGGGAATATTGAAGAAGTGAATTTTAGGGGTTCTAATGTTCAGATGGAATATAGTTTGAGATGATAGAACTAAGATATCTTGATTAAAATAGGGTGACAGAGAGGATGGATGAGGATTTAGTAGATAAGGATAGGAGAATGGGTATAAATGATGGTTTCTCCAAGGTGTTTTAGGAAAATGGTGTAAACTATAATACCTACTCAAGGAATAGAATTCCATCCTCTCTATTGTGGTATGAACTTTGAGAAGCATATTGGTTCAAAAATAAAATTGTTATTCAAAATATCGAAGTCTTTGCTTCAATTTCCTTAGCCTGCAATGATTCCAAAGAAAGGAAAAAGTTATAGGATATGTCTTAAGTTTGTTTTTTATACTGTAGGATGATGTAAAATTTGGATTTCAACTATGGGATATGAACGTATAGAAAGTTTTTAGTTTATAGAATGTTATATTTGATGAAGAGATCTTGTGGAATGATTAAGGTTAATAATATGTTGTATATGAAATCATAGAATCATCACATGTAGTGGTTTATCTGAATAGAAGTATGAATTTTCTGGATGTTTTGAAAAATTTATAGAGTACATATATTATAGAAACACCATACTATTCAGAAAATTTTTTATATGAAATAAAAGTTCTAATAGTGTTTCTAAGGAAATAATTACTACATAGCTTGGGGACTACACAATCATGGTTTATATATCATGATGGAGAATCTTGAGAAGTAGTGGCTCTAGAAAAAGTTGAGATGTTGGTCTAATTGTTGAGGTATAATAAGATTCAACTCCATGTGTGGTGATATAGAAGTAACTTACACTACTGGTTTCTCAATGATGATGGAGAATATGGAAATCTAAAATAGGATATAAGTTTGAGTGACTCATATCAATGGTAGTTATCAATGATGGATGAAATGGATTCCTTATTTGTTTTAGAAATATAGGAACTAATAGAATGTCCCATTAGAAGGAGGGTACTTAAGAATAAGTGGGGTTATCGATAAAAGGAGGAATAAGAAGGTATAAAGAGATATAAAGTAATTATTTTGATTAAGGGTTTTCAAAAAAGGAATGGTGTATATTTTATCACAACATTTTCTCAATTTTTTAAATAGATAACCATTCATATTTTAATTAAAAAAATTTCCATGGTAGGGTTAGATCTGGATTAGTTAGGTATTAAAACATTATTTATTCATAGATATTTAAATAAGAATATGTACAAAGAGGAACCAAAGAGTTTTATAAATAAATGTAACAAGGATATTTTTTACAAGATAAAATGGATCCTTTATGTTTTGAAGAAATAACCAAGTTAATGGAACTAGAATTTTGATTCCTTGTTATTTTAATAAAACATCATTCATAGTAATGTGAACCATTATTGCTAACCGAAGGTGTATGGTGATGGGAGTTTCATTATTTTACTTACATATATGGATGGAAAAGTTATTTAAAATCTTATAAGGTAAAATATTGATGAGATAGAGGATAAATTATCTAAAATTTTCCATTTTAAGAATATTGGTAGTATAAAATATATTTTTCGACACATATTCTAAGTGAATTAATATTCAGAAATTTGTTTTTTACTTAGTCTAACTACATTCAGAAGGTGTTGGAAGGCTTCATAATGAGTGAGGAAATATCTATTACCTCTCCCTTGGATGTAAACATAAATCTAATCAAGGAGAAGGAACCTAAAATGAAACAAAAGGATTAGTACATGACAAAGGTTCTATTTTTACTAGTAGTTATAGGTTTGTTGTATTACATGGATTTCACATGGATGAACATTGAAAATGTAGAGCGAGTTATTGGTAGGTTCATGGATAATCACATAATATAATACTAGTAAATAATCTCATGGATCTTATGTTATATCATATATTCTAAAAGTATGAATCTTTGTTACAGAATTAACAAACCACTGTAGGGGGTTTTAGATTCAGAATTTAGAGGATATTAAGACACTAAGAGGAGAATCACTTGATATGTTTTCAATTAAAGAGGAAAAATTGTGATTTTTTTTTTCTAATTCTCAAATATTAATTATGTTTTAAGAATATAAATATAGTATGTTAAATTAATATATGCTTGGAAGAATTTTATTTGGCTAAAGGGGTTCTTAGATAGTCTTGAAAGTAGGCCAAATTTTGGGATGCTGTTTTTTATTCAAAATTTGAGACACAGTTAGCTAACAATACATTGTTTCACTCACATAAAAACTATATTCAGTTGATATTTTATATTATTTTAAATTTATTAAAATACTAAGTTCTTGATATATTAAATTTTGAGGGAGTTCAAAATAAAAAAGATATAATGACTGGGGTTTTAGTCCAGAATATACCAGGGCAATGTCATGCCTCAATTGGGATGGGATAACCAAATAATATTGGGGGAACCCTGTCACTACCAAGGAATATTGAGTTTGGAATGTATTCTTAGATTATGATAAAGTAATAGGCGGAAAAACCTAATATTTTTTTCCAAATTGGCATGTTGAAAGGTTCTATTAGGGTGGATACCATCTTCTGAATAATTGTTAAAACTTGTAGAAGGAGAAAATATAAATGTCTACTTTTGGAACATTATGATGATGGTTGAATAACATAACCAAAATTCCAATTTATATAAGTAGAGTAATAATAATCATAGAAATAAGAAGCATCAATGATGAGTCTGGAAGACGTATGTATAGATATGTATACAGATTTCATAAGAATCAATTTTTATGTTACATAAAATATTATCGACATTCACAATGGATAGATTAGGGTTCTTTCGAAGTCAATGTTGGTAGAACTTATTGATTTTCTAGTTGAATTAACTATTCACTATTTGAGTTATTAGAGGTGGGGATTCACATTCAGAGACAATTTTTTTTTATAAAATCTCCAGAAATATTCAGAAGGTGGGAGAACTATTTGCACTAGATTATCCCAACTATAACTAGTTGGGTAACATTTTTTGTTTTCAAAATTTTTAAAATTTAAATATTAATCTACTTAATTAATAAAGATATTTTATTATTATCCCACGGAGTATGGATAAGTTTGAAAGAAATATATACTTTTTTTCCCTTCATAATTTCATTTTGGACATTTTTTTAGTGTGTACATGAGAATTGTAGTGTGTGTATGAGTTGGTTTTATTCTTTGTTTTAGTATCATCATAAACATAAATTAATTATAATTTCATATTTTCTAATTTTCTTTTGGAATCTTTCAGAGGGTTCTTCCACATTATAGGTTCCTTTCCCAACAAGGTGGGTAGGGGCGGTGTATTATCCACCAAGGGGCAGATGTTTCCTTGTTCACTAGGAAATGTCTCATTCATAATTATCAATATATTATTGATGGTTTGTTCATTTAGATGGCTTGTAAGAGTGATGAAATTATCAATTAGTGATACTAGATGGTGATAGATCATTCACTCTAACCATTATACAATGAGTGATATATAATTCATCCTTGAGGTATGTTTAGACCATGGGTGTATCATACCAATATGGAACTTGTCAAATAAGAAATGGTCACATGTGGTTTTTCAGATGATCACTCTAAGGTGTGATATGATATTTATTTATTCTCATTATTATCAATATATATCAACCATAAATGTGTTTTTACTAGATTTATTAGGTACATAATTGGTGGTTTGTTTTTAAGTTATTATGAAAACGTGATTGGAAACCCTAGTAACTAAGGGAAATTTTTTGATTCATGAAAAAGGTATTGTAAAGAGACATTTTTATTTATTTGTTTGAGTGGATATTAGAATATAGTGTTGGTAGAAAGTATCAAGCCATAACTCAAGACTAGTTTTATCGGTGTATCCCTTATTTTATAAAAACAAATTATGCTATTGTATATGATTAACCCATGAGAGATCTATTTCATGGTAAATGGTTCATAAATGATGTAAAATATCTAATTTTTATATTTCATGATTACTGATGTTTACTTTTTGATAACACTTAGTTGTGATGTATATCTTATATTTCCTTTTTTTAAGTAAATACTTATTGATATTGATTCTGATAAATTTTATTATTATATGTACTTGATGGTATATTCTTCCAATATTAAATTTGATAAAACATGCTATTAGTCAACATCTTTAGGCATGCAATGTAACACCCGGATGTTTTTATAAAATATTTTCTTTAAATAATTTTTATTCTTTAGTAGATTTCTTTTCAAAAAATCATTAGTTTAAACAAACTGCAAGATTTTATTATTATAAAAATTACCATTATAGCCTAGCCATTTGGTTAACAAGAATAATTATAACTAATTTAGGAAAATGCATTATGAATTTAATGGTTATCAATTATTTATGAAAAATATAAATCAATTAGATATTTTTATTTTTGTGTGAATTACTTTTTGTAATGAAATTAATGAGCTATATATGTCTTATAAACTTAATAAAAATATTTTTGATATTCATCCAATGTATATTTTAGTCATAGGGTATGAATAAAACCCTATTTTATGTATACAAACCTTTTTTAAGGTTAATTTTACACCCTTGAATAGAGAACCAATTTTAAATTAAGATTTTGACACATTAATAATTTTTATATGATAAAATAAACATGTTATTTTGAAGTGATATATAAAAATTTACATTGGATAAAGTTCTGATATTTTTCTGACAACTTTCATGTTTTGATAAATAGTAAAAATACACTAAATTTTAATTAAAAAACATTTTTCATTGAGATAATTTATATGGTTAAGTTATAGTATTGAATGATTTTAAAGTATAAATATAATATATTTTTATCATTAAATATAATTTATGTCATAATCATTAATTTTACATTGAATTCATAATTAAAAACATTTCAATCTTTTGAAATGTTTTAACTTTTAAACATCATTTTCTCATTTCAACAACGGGATGAATTTTAAATTAATTACTAAAACTTCTGTGTTTTGAATTTTTAAAATTTGATTCCATATTTTTAATTAGTAGGTCCAAATTATATTAATAGTATACTTTTATATTTGTGCATTATGGATAGTAACATTGGTAATTATTTTTATTACCATGGTTAAAGGTAAATGAGGTAATTAATGGTACAAATAATATTATAAAATTAGATTAACACCTATAAAAATCATATTAGATGATTATATTCGACCCTTATCATCTATTTTTTGAAATGTAATCACTTTTTGGCCACTTACCTATGAGTATAACATGAATTTAATAAAAACTAATGAATGTGAAAAATGTCACAATCTCATTTTATATAAGTATATTAATTTTAATATTTGGATAACTAGGTGATAATATCATCTATATATAGTATCTGTAAAACTAAAAGAATTACCTACATCATATTAATTTATTTATAATTTTTAGAGATTAAATAATTACCATTAATGAGGACACAATTGTGATGTAAAAATTATTTTATCAATAGAAATATCAAATAAATGGTTTTAAAAATATTAAAATAAATATCATATAGACTAATTAATGTTATGACCAAATTTTTTAGGTTCATATGACATTTTAAGAGTGTATTTAATAGTTTTTGTATAATTTATCTCATGTGGTAATTTTTTTAAGTCAAAAAATGAATAGTTTCAAAATTATCACTATTGATATTTTATGAAAATAACATTTTCTGAAATTACTTAAAAATCATAAAAATATTTAAAAATAATGAAGTGGTAATTATAATATATAAAATTTCATAAAAGATCTATTTATGGTCATTTAACACCATATAAGTAAATATTTATAATAATTAAATATTTATAATTTTATTACCACAATTAAAATTAAATAGAATAACTAAGTGTCAATTAAAAAGATATGGTTTAAATTGAAAAAATAACTTGTCCAAAATTTATTGTTTTATGATATTACCACCCTATCTCATCTAAACATTGAAATTGGGACATTTTATAGGTTTTTGGGTAGGAGTTTATTTTATTCTAAATTATTATCTCTGGAGTTTCCAAAAATTCCCCTCACCTCAATTATAAAAGGGCACCTCTTCCCTCACCTCTTCTCTTAATTTTAAGCCTTCAAGCTTGGCCATCCCCAGCCATTTTTCTTTCTAAACTTCCTTATTTTAATTATATAGGTTCTATGCATCTTCAAAGACCAACTCTAGTTCTATAAGAGGATATTTATAAGAGGCACATCGAATAAGAGTAGGTTCAGATACATACAAATCTTATTAGACCTAAGGTAAGGGATGACTTTGCAAAGCCCTTTTTTATCAAAGATTTTTTATTCGTGTTTATTTACAATTGTATAATTATCATATACAACCATGTTTCCTAAATATATATTTCTTAATATTATTTAAATCCTTCTATAATTGTTAAATGTCAGTTTTACCCATTGGTAAATTTTTACTAAATGGTATGAAGGGAATATATTTTTTTTCGTAGGAGGTGTTTTTGGAATTTTCCAAAAAAAAGTATAAGAAGAATGTTTTTTTAACTTTTACGGAAAGAATTTATTTTTAAACTTTCATAATTCCTTATTTACTTTAATCTTCCCCTATAATATTATAATTTTATTTTCCCATAAAATGATTTATTCTAAAATTGTGTGGCATTTTGAGGAAGGAAAACATTTTTGAAGAAGAAAGGATATTTTCCTCAGGAATTAATTTCAAGTGTTTTCTCAAAATTAATTTCCATATAAGATGAAACTATTTAAATAGGGTTGTATTTATATCCCTACTATTACTATGATTTCATTGTGTTTATGATGGAATGTTATTTAGTAAATCCTTTTGTTTTATATCAATTATGATGGAATGATGTTTAAGAAACCCATTTTATTTCATGGGTTATGCTATTGTGAATGTTTTTATGTTTTTTGAAACATGTAAGAATGGTTTCATTATGAGATGGTTGCAACCTATATCTCCCTCCAATGCCTTGGGTAATGATTTATATCTCCTGGTGTAGACATGACTGGAACAAAAAGTAAATCTGGTTCAGTAATATAGGGCTTGAATGAGGAGTGAACTTGGTTTAGTAATGGACATTGTCTACTATGATGGTCTCGGCAATGAGCCTTGACTAATATGAAATAATTTTTTAATCTTATTTTTGTATTCCAAAAAAATCATGTCTTATGTTATGACTATTGGGATTACATTTCACTTTTATGATTTATCCCATGACATGATATTATGATCTTTTATATGCATTATAAGATTTTCAAATGTTGTGTTTATGATTGATATTTTCCCTATTTACCCCTTACTAAGCATTTGAGCTCACCCTTTCATATTTTTATTTTCCACAGGTTATGAATAAGGGTATTAAGTAAGATATGTCAAAAGGGAGTCTAGTTATGAAGAAATAAGAGGGAGACAATGTAGATATTTTATGAACCAGTTATTTATGTTTTCTAGTTTTAAAGACACTAAACCTATATGGTCCTTGTGTGGTTTTATTATGTTATGTAATAAATATTCTTCAATGCTGAAGTAATATATATATATATATATATGTGTGTGTAAATTATGGTCCATTTTTGTTGTTATCAAATCAATGGTATAATTAAGCTTTGGAAACTAGGATGAGACAACCTTATTAAGAACCATAAGGATATGTCTAAGTATAGGTTACAATTCTATCCTAGTGTTTTAGAGATGTTTATGAATAACCTTGGATAAAACCTAAAGTGTCTTAAATTGAAATTTTATTCTTGACTATGTGGTTTTCTTATTATGATTAATGTTTCTCACACTATGCTTCTTGTTTTTAGTTAACAGTTGGAACTTGAAAGAACCGCATTAACACTGAATACGATGGGTAATGCAATGATTTTCCCCATGAGAAACCAAATGTTTTGGGAGATGGAATGAAAAACCTTATAGCCATGCTCACACAACATTCTGAAACTATGAATCATACAGGACCTCCAAATGATCAAAGGAGTGAGCAATATTTTGTTGAGTCCTTTAAGGGATAACATCTACCTTTATTAAGCAGGTCTTCTGATCCATTAGTGGCTGAATAATGAATCAATACCATTGAAAACATGTATTATGTTCTATGATGTTCCGAACATGATTATGTCATCTTATAAGTCTATCATTTATAAGGATATTTTTATCAATGGTGGAATCTTATCAAGAATACAAGGCAAAGAGATGAAATTGAGTCAATGGAATGGGACAAGTTCAAGAACTTATTTTTCAATAAGTATTGTCCTCATATTCTTAAAAAAATAATGGAGAATGAGTTCCTTGAACTTAAGAAAAAGGATGATTAATATGTTGGTACCTACGAACAAAATTTTACAAGACTTGAAAGGTGCACTTCTGGAATTATTATCCAACCTGAGAGTAAAATAGATTGATTCTTTAGTGTCTTAAAACTAAGTATCTGATGGGCATTATCCATAAGGGACTTTAATTACTATGATGGAATTGTTTGATGTGCTCTCAAGGTTGAGATGGAAATTGGAGTAACCCATCAGTCATATGGATTGATAAGAAGAGAAAAATGGAATTCAAAGGAAAATATATAGACCACACTAAAAAGAAGATGAGTTTTCCCTTATGCTCAATGTGTGGAAAGAGACATGGAGAGAATTGTATTAAAGAGACTAGTAAACATTTTTAGTGTGGAAAAGAAGGTCATTATGTAGTTGAATGCCAAATTGATGGGAAAAAGATGTCTAATGATGTGAACAAAGAAAAGGATACACAGAATGCACCTACTACACTTCAATGTTACAAGTCAAAGTAAATGGATCATTATGTCAATCAATGCCCTAATCCAAGGATTATTGATGGTGATCGATATCAACAAACTCTTAAGGCCATAGAGAAAAAGAAAGTCACATGCAATCACTATCAGCAACTTAGAGTACAATAATGAAGTGGTGAAAGGTACACTTACCATCCACTCTAATGTAGCAAATGTTTTATTTGATTTTGGATCCACCCACTATTTTATTTTTGATTAATTTTCTAAGATTATCACTGTATTACCTCAATAATTAGGTGTTGAGTTAGCTGTGACAACTTCTAATGGCACAAGAGTCATATAAAAAGTTTATAATTCTTCTATAGTTGAAGTTTGTGGGAATGTTATTCCTAAAAATATTGTGATCCTTCCAATAGTGGAATTTGATGTGATTCTTGGAATGTATTGGATTTCTCTATATGGATCTCATATCAATTTAAAAGGAAGGGAAGTCACATTTAATATTCCAGATCAATCTATGATCATCTATTGATGAAAGGATGAATATAACCTTCCAGTATAAATTTATTCAATCTTATGGGTCTTGATTCTAATAAATGAAGGTTATTTTTCTCAAATGGTTGTGGAGAAACTCATGATTAAGAATACACCTATTGTGTCGTAGTTTTGATGATGTCTTTCTAGAGGAATTTCCAGGTCTTCCACCAAATCATGAATTTGAGTTTTCAATAGAACTCATACTAGGTGATATGCCTATTTTAAACAAATATTATATAATGGCCCCAATTGAGTTGCAATAATTGAAGAAGCAACTCCAAGAGAATCATGATAATGGATTCATACACCCTAGTGCATCACCTTGGGGAGAACATGTTCTATTTTTTAAGAAGAAAGATCGATCAATGAGACTCTATAATGATTATCGAGAACCTAAAAAGATCACTATCAAGAAGAAATATCATCTTCCATGAATTGATGAATTATTTTACCAACAATGCAGAGCTAAATATTTTCCAAGATTGATCTTCGTTGAGGATATCATCAATTAAGGGTCAAAAAGGAGGATATACTAAAGATAAGATTTCATACAAGTTATGGAAACTATGAATTTATAGTAATGCCTTTTGGTCTTACTAATTCCCCTGATATCTTCATGGATATAATGAATAGTGTATTTAGATACTATCTTGATCAGTTTTTGGTAGTTTTTATATATGATATTCTTGTCTATTCAAAGAGAACGGAAGATCATGAAGGTCGATAGTGATTTAAAAATTATTTTAATAATTTAAACATCAAATAAATGGTTTTAAAAATATTAAAATAAATATTATATAAACTAATTAATAATATCTACAAATTTTATAGGTGAATATGACATGTTAGGAGTGTATTGAATATTTTTTTATAATTTATATCGTGTGGAGATTTTTTGTAAAGTAAAAAAAATTTATAGTGTCAAAATTGACACTATTTATATTCTATGAAAATTACATTTAATTAAATTATTTAAAGAACATAAAAATATTTAATAATTACAAAGTGATAATTATAAGATCTAAAATGTCATAAAATATCCATTTATGGACAATTAACACCATATAAGTAATTTTTTTATAACCATTATATATTTATAATTTTATTACCACAATTAAAATTAAATAGAATAACTAAGTGTCAATTAAAAAGATATGGTTTAAATTGGTAAAATAACTTGTCCAAAATTTAGTGGTTGATGAGATTAAAACCCAATCTCATCAAATATTAGAAATTGGGATATTTTGGAGGTTTTTGGGTAGGGTTTTATTTTATTATAAATTATTATTTATGGAGTTTCCAAAAGTGCCCCTCACCTAAATTATAAAAGGGCACCTCCTCCCTCACCTCTTCACTTTATTTTTAGCCTTTAAGCTCAACTATCCCCCACCATTTTTCATTTTCAACTTCTCAATTTTTATTCTAGAGGTTTTGGTAATCTTCAAAGACCAACTATTGTGCTCTAAGAAGAGATTTAGAGGGTTCACATTGAAGAAGGGGGGGGGGGTTTGGATTCATATGAAGCATATCAGACCTAAGGTATGAGATAACTTTGAAAATATTTGTTTTATCTGAGATTATTTATTCGTAAGTATTTACTAGATTATAATTATCATCCAAATCCATGTTTCCTAAATATTTTTTTTCAAAATATTCATTATATTCTTATATAATTGTTAAAAGTCAATTTTTCCCATTGGAAAATTTTTACTAAATGGTATGAATTGAATCTTTTGGCATTTTCAGTATGAGGTACTTTTTTAACTTTTCTAGAAAAAGTACCTGAAGAATGTTTTTTAAAATTGTACTACATGAGCATATTTTTATTCTTTCATAATTACTTATTTCCTTGAAGCTTCCCCTACAAGATTACAAGGTTATTTTCACATAAGATGATTTCTTCTGAAATTGTGTGGCATTTTGAGGAAGGAAAATATTTTTAAAGTAGAAAGTATATTTTCCTTAAGAATTAATTTCAAGTGTTTTTTCAAAATTATTTTCCATCTAAGATGAAACTCTTTAAATAGTTTTATATTTATATCTCTATTATTACCGTTATTTGATTATGTTTATGAATGGATGTTATTTAGGAAATCCATTTATTTTATATCAATTATGATGGAATGGGGTTTAAGAAACCCATTTTATTTCATGGGTTATTCTATAATGAATGTTTTTATGTTTTTAGAGAACACATAATAATGGTTTCATTATGAGATGGGTGGGACCTATATATCCCTTAAATTCATTCGGTAGTTAATTATATAGCATGGGATAGACATGAATGGAATTAAAAGTAAATCCAGTTTAGTAATACAGGGACGGAATGAGGAGTGAACTCGGTTTAGTAATCTACTTTGTCCGCTATGATGGTCTCTACAATGACCCTTGATTAATATGAAATTGTTTTCCATGCTTATGTGTGCATTCCATGAAATTTCATGTCTTATGTTATGACTATTAGTATTACATTTCACTTTTATGATTTATCCCATGACATGATATTATGATCTTTTATATACAACATACTATTTTCAAATATTATGTTTATGATTGATATTTCCCTTGTTTAACCTTACTAAGAATTTGAGCTCACCCTTTCACAAGTTTCTTTTCCCCAGGTCATGAATAAGGTCTTAAGTAAGATATGTCAAAAGGGGGTCTATTTATGAACTAAATAAGAAGGAGACAATGTGTATGTTTTATGAACCAATTATTTATGTTTCCTAGTTTCTAAAGACACTAAACCTATACAGTCCTAGCATGGTTTTGTTATGTTATGTAATAAATATTATTCAATGTTTAATTTATATCTATATTTAAAGTATGATCCATTTTAGTTGGTATCATAGAAAAGGTATAGTTAACATTTGGAAACTAGGATGAGAGAACCTTATTTAGACCGTTAAGGATATGTCTCAGTATAGGTTATAATCCTATCCTATTGTTTTATATATGTTCATGAATAACCATGGAAAAATCCTAAAGTGTACTAAATTTAAATATTATTCTGGACTAGGTGGTTTTATTATTATGATTAGTGTTTCTCACACTATGATTCTTGGTTTTAGTTAATGGTTGGAACCTGAAGGAACCGTATTAATGATTAATGTGATGGGAAATGAAATGATTGCCCCCCCTGAGAAACCAAATGTTATGGGAGATTGAATAAAATGTATTTCAGGCATGTTCACACAACTTTATCAAGCTATGAATCATGCAGGACTTTCAAATGAGCAAAGGAGGGAGAGACATTCTGTTGTGTACTTCATGAGATAGCGTCCACCTTCTTCCAGCGGGTCTTCTGAACCATTAGTGGATGAAGAATGGATCAGTACCACTAAAAAGATATTTTCAATCAGACAATGTTCTAAACATGATAAATTCATCATATCACTCTATCTTTTTGAAGGCGAACCTTTTCAATGGTGGAATCTTATAAAAAATATGAGCCAAAGAGATGAAATTGAGTCCATAGAATGGGATGAGTTCACGAACTTATTTTTCAATAAGTACATTCCTCATATTCTTAAAGAAAATATGGATAAGTAGTTCCTTGAAATTAATAAAAAACTTTATGAATCTATTGGTACCTATGAAGAACATTTTACAGTACTTGCAAGGTAGGCTTCTGGACATATTATCCAATATGAGAGTAAAATTGATCAGTTCTTTAGTGTCTTAAAACCATATCTCTGATGGGAATTATCCATAAGGGAGTTCAATAGCTAAGAGGATATTGTTTGATGCTATCTCATGTTTGAGAAAGATATTGGAGTAACCCATTATTCATATGGGTTTGATAAGAAGATAAAAATGGAATTCAAAGTAAAATATAAAGACCACACTAAAAAGAAGATGTGTTTTCTCTTATGATCAAATTGTGGAAAGAAACATGGATATAATTGTTGAAAAAGGACAATTAAATTTTTTATTTGTGGAAAATAGTTTCATTGAGTAGTTTAATGCTAAAGTGATGGGAAAAAGATGTCTAATGATGAAAATAATGAAAAGGCTACATAGAATGCACCTCCTACACTTTAATGATACAAGTGAAAATATATGGGGCATTATTCCCATAAATGCATAATTCAGGGGTTATAGATGATGCTCGACATCAAAAAACTCTTAAGGCTAATGAAGAAGGAAATTCACATGTAATCACTATCAGCAATGTGGAGTACGATAATGAAGTGGTGAAAGGTACAATTACTATCCACTCTAAAGTAGTAAATATTTTATTTGATTCTATATCCACCCACTAGTTTATTTTTGAAGAATGTTCTAAGGGCATCGATGTATTACCTCAGTAATTAGATGTTGATTTAGTTAAGACAAATCTTAATGGCACAATAGTCACATCAAAAGTTTATAATTCTTCTCTGATTGAAGTTTGTGGTAAATTGCTTCCTGAAAATCTTATGATCCTTCCTATAGTGGAATTTTATGTGATTATTGGCACGGATTGAATTTCTCTATATGGATCTCATAATAATTTCCAAGGAAGGGAAGTCACATTTTATATTCTAGATCAATCTATGATCATATATCAATGCAAAGATGAATATAATATTCAGTAAAAATTTCTTCAATCTTATGGGTCTGGATTCCAATAAATGAAGGATATTTATCTCAAATGGTTGGGGAGAAACTTGCGATTAAGAATATTCCCATTGTTTGAGATTTTGATGATGTATTTCTGGAGGAATTTTCAGGTCTTTCACAAAATTATGAAGTTGAGTTCTTAATAAAACTCATATTGGGTGCTATGCCTATTTCAAAGACACCTTATAGAATGTCCCCAATTGAGTTGCAAGAATTGAAGAAGTATCTCCAAGAGAATCTTGATAACAGATAAATATTCCCTAGTGAATCCCCTTGGGGATCGCCTATTCTATTTGTTATGAATAAATATAGATCAATGAGACTCAGCATTGATTATCGAGAACATAACTAGATCACTATCAAGAAAAAATATCATATTCCCTACATTGATGACTTATTTGACCAACTATGCAGATCTCATAAATTTTCTAAGATTGATCTTCATTCAGGATATCATCAATTAAGGTTCAAAAATGAGGATATACCAAAGATAGCATTCCGTACCAGGTATGGACACTATTAATTTATAGTGATTCCTTTTGGTCTTACTAATTCTCCTATTATCTTCATGTATCTAATTAATAGAGTCTTTAGTGACTATCTAGATCAGTTTGTGGTAGCCATTTTAGACAATATTCTTATTTATTAAAATAAAAGGAACAGTATGAATATCACTTTAGAATTTTACTAAAGACCCTGAAAAATGAGAAGCCTCATTCCAACTTTACCAAGTGTGAATTTTTGATTTAGAACATTTCATTTTAGGGTCATATAATATCAAGAGAGGGCATATCTACAGATATATCAAAAACAGAGGTCATTAGAAGATGGTCGAGACCAACAATGGTAATTGAGATCCAAAGTTTTATTTGTTTTGTTGGATATTATCATCATTTTGTGAAATATTTTTCATGATTATCTAATCCATTCACCAACTTGACCTTAAAAGGAGTTAAGTTCATTTGGATGGAGGAATGTGAAGACAATTTCAAATAGTTGAAAAGAAGGTTTTCCAGTGCACCTATGCTCACACTACCTTATAGTGGATAAAGTTTTGTGATCTACAGTGATGCATCCAAGAAGGGGTTGGGATTTTTTATCATGAAAAATGATATGGTGATAGATTATGCTACACAACATTTGAAAATTCATGAGAAAAATTTCCAAACTTATGATTTGGAGTTTTCTACAGTAATTTTTTCATTAATGGTATGGAGGAATTATCATTATAGTGAAATGTATGATATTTATACTGATCATAAAAGTTTAAAGTATATTCTCACATAAAAGGATTTGAATATGTGAAAAATAAGATGATTGTAGTTGATTAGTGATTATGAATGCTCAATACATTACCACCCTTGGAAAGCGTACAAGGTGGCAAATGCTTTGAGTCAAAAAGACCATGCTAGCTTATCCATGATTTGGATCATGAAAGATCCAATATTTTTGGATTTGAAAAGGATGGATCTTGAAATTTTAATAGAAGGGGATAAATCTTATCTTTCTAAAATTAATGTTCAACCATATATTCAAGTGATGATTAAAGATGCATATAAGGAAGATGTAGAGTTACAAAATAAGGTGAGAAATGTTCCTAAATTCAACCATGATTGTAATGAAATAATATGGTTTGGGAACCGGGTTTGTATTCCTCCCATACCAGAATTAAAGAAGGATCTATTGGATGAGGCTCATAATTATTCATTATATATTCACCCTATAATCATAAAGATGAATAGGTAACTGAATGAGTACTTATTGTTGTATGGAATGAAAAATGATGTCGCAAAATATGTCTCTCAATGCTTGTTTTGTCAGGAAGTTATAGATGAGAGATAGAAGTCCACAGGGATGTTACAACCATTACCCATACCAAAATAGAAATGTGAAAACATCAATATAGAATTTTTCATCAGACTTACCAAAACATAAAAATGCAATACCACTATCCGGGTTATAGTTTATCACCTTACAAAGTTGGCACACTTCATTACTATTAGAGAGGATTTCCCTCTTGATAAACTTTTCATGATTTATGTAAATAATGTTTTAATATTGCATGGAGTACTACTTTCCATTATATCTGATTGTGATTTAAGGTTTACCTCAATGTTCTGGCGAAGTCTTCATCATGATCTAGATACAGAGTCATGTTTCAGCATTTCTAATCATCCTCAGATAGAAGTTTAATATGAGAGGACAATTCAAACCATGGAAGACATGTTGAGATCTTTCTCTATGGATTTCAAAGGTTGTTGGGATAAACACCTACTATTAGGGGAATTTTCTTACAATAATAGCTTTCACTCAACTATTCAGATGGATCCTTATGAATCCCTGAGTGGAAAGAAGATCAAAACTCCAACTTTTTGGTATGAAGTTTCGGAAATAAAGCTATTAGGACATAATCTTGTTTATGAAATGTAAGAAAAGGTTAGATCTATTTAAAAACACATAAAAGCAGCTCAGAGTCGAGAAAAACGTTTTGATAGAAACCGAAGAAAAGACATAGAGTTTGAAGTTGGTGATAAGGTGTTATTATTAATATATCCTTGGAAGAGAATAATGAGATTTGGAAAGAAGGGCAAGCTGAGCCCAAGGTGTATTGGTCCTTTTGAAATTCTGGATCGTGTTGAGAAGGTACCTTACTGATTGGAGCATCCACTGAATATCTCTTAAGTTCCTGATGTGTTCCATGTATCTCTCCTGAAAAAGTACATACCTAATCCCTCATATTTACTCAGATCAGAAGTCATACTGCTGTAGAAAGAACTTTCTTATGAATTACAACTGATAGAGATTCTAGATCATAGCGAAAAATTTCTCTAAAAGAAGACCACTCGCTTGGTTAATGTTTTATGGAGGAACAAAAAATTTGAAGAAGCTATATGAGAACTTGAGGGATATTATGGGGTAGAGTTATCCTCATATATTTGTTTCCAAGTGAAAAATTTCGAGGGAAAAATTCAATTTAAGGGGGGTAGAATGTAACACTAGGTTGTTTTTATTGAATATTTTGTTTAAATAATTTTTTTAACAGTAGATTTATTTTTATGCAATCGTGAGTTTAAACAAACCATGTGATGTCCTTATTATAAAAATTACCATTATATCCTATCCATTAGGTTAGCAGAAATAATTATAATTAACTTATGAAAATTATTTATGAATTAATTGGCTATCAATTATTTATGAAAAATATAAATCAATTTGATATTTGTATTTTTGAGTGAATTATTTTTTAAAATTATATTAATGAGATATATATGTTTTATATACTTAATAAAATATTTTTTATATTCATTCAATAGATATTTTATCCATAGGGTATGAATAAAACCCTCTTTGATGTTTAAAAACCTATTTTCAAATGGTGAATTTTACACCTTTGAATGGTGAACCCATTTTATATTTATATTTTGACACATTAATAATTTTTATATGAAAACATAAACATGTTATTTTGAAGATGGGTATGAAATTTTACTTTGGATAAAATTCTGATATTTTTCTGATAACTTTCATGTTTTGATGAATCATAAAAATAAAATAAATTTTAATTAAAAACAACTATTTTCATTGAGATAATTTATATGGTTAAATTATAATATTGAATGGTTTTAAAGTATAAATATAATATATTTTTATCATTCATTATAATTTATTTCATTATCATTAATTTTATAATGAATTCATATGTAATTTTTTTCAAACTTTTACAATGTTTTAACTTTTAAACCCCATTTTCTCATTTCAAAAATGAGATTAATTTTAAATTATTTACTGAAACACTTGTGTTTTTAATTTAAAAAAGTGTATTCCATATTAGGAATCAGTAGGTTCAAATTATGTTAATACTATACTTTTATTTTTGGGAATTATGAATATTAACTTTGTTATTATTTTAATTACCATAGTTAAAGGTAAATGAAGTATTTAAGGGTAAAAATAATATTTTAAAATTACCTTAACACCTTTAAAAATCCTATTGGATAACTAAATTTTACCCTTATCATCTATTTTTCTAAAAGTAATCACTTTATAGCCACTTAGTTATGAATATGACATGAAAGTAATAAAAACTAACGAATGTGACAAAATGTCACAATCTCATTTTATATAAGTATATTAATTTTAATATATGGATAAATAGGAGATAATATTGAATATGGATAGTATATGTAAATATAAAAGAATTACCTACATGATAGGAGTTTATTTATAATTTTTAGCGATTAAATAATTATCATTAATTATTACACAATAGTGATTTAAAAATTATTTTATGAACAGAAATATCAAATAAATGGTTTAAAATAAAATAAAATAAATATCATATGAACTAATTAATGTGCTCCAAAAATCTTCTAAGATCATATGACATGTTAGGAGTGTATTAAATATTTTTTTTCGAATTTATCTCTTGTGTGGATTTTTTTAAAGTAAAATAAATGCATAGTGTCAAAATTGAAAATATTTATATTTTATGAAAATAACAATTTATTAAATTACTAAAAAATAATAAAAATATTTAAAAATTACAAAGTGAAAATTATAAGATCTAAAAATTCATAAAATATCCATTTATTTTCAATAAACACCATATATCTAAATATTTATAACCGTTAAATATTTAGAATGTTATTACAAAAATTAAAATTAAATAGAATAACTAAGTGTCAATTTAAAGGATATGGTTTAAATTAACAAAATAACATTTCCAAAATTTATTGGTGATAATATTACAACACTATCTTATATCAACTTAGAAATTGGATAATTTTGGAGGTTTATGGGTAGGGTTTTATTTTATTATAATTTATTATTTATGGAGTTTACAAGAGTGCCTCTCACCTCAATTATAAAAAGGAACCTCCTCCCTTACCTCTTCACTTCATTATGAGCCTTCAACCTCGGCTATCCCCTTCCCTTTATTCTTCTCAACTTCTATATTTTCATTTTAGAGGTTCTGGTCATCTTCCAAGAAAAACTCTAGTGCTCTATGAGGTGATTTAGAGGAGGCACATCGAATAAGAGGAGGTTTGGATACATACAAAGCAAATCAGACATAAGGTAAGGGATAACTATACAAATCTCATTTTTTTCTGAGATTTTTTTTCATAAGTATTTATTGGGGTATGATTATAATCCACGTATATGTTTCCTAAATATTTATTTCAAAATATTATTTATATCCTTTTATATTTGTTTAAAGTCAATTTTACCCATTGATAAGTTTTTAATAAATGGTATGAATAGAATCTTTTATCGTTTCGGTATGAGGTACTTTTTGACTTTTCCAAAAGAAGTATAAGAAGATTTTTTTTAAAATTTTATAGTATGAACATATTTTTATAGTTTCATAATTCCTTATTTACTTGAAGCTTCCCCTAAAATATTACAAGGTTATTTACACATAAAATGATTTTTTCTAAAATTGTGTATGATTTTGAGGAAGGAAAAAAAAATTTAAGAAGAAATGATATTTTCCTCAGGAATTAATTTCAAGTATTTTCTCAAAAATCATTTTCCATATAAGATGAAACTCTTTAAATATGGTTATATTTATATCCCTCTTATTACTATAATTTGACTGTGTTAATAATGTAATTTTATTTATGAAATCCATTTGTTTTATATCAATTAGGATGGAATGATGTTTAAGAAACCCATTTTATTTAATTGGTTGTTCTATGTGGAATGTTTTTATGTTTTTTTGGAACATGTAAGATTGGTTTCATTATGATATGGGTGGGACCTATATCTCCCTCCAATGCATTAGGTAAATATTAATATCTCATGGGATAAACATGGATGTAAAGAAAAATAAATCTGGTTTAGTAAAACAACGATGGAACGAGGAGTGAACTCAGTTTAGTAATAAACTTTGTCCGCTATGATGGTCTCATAAATGATACTTTACTAATATGAAATGATTTTATATGCTTATGTGTTCGTGCTACGAAATTCCATGTCTTATGTTATAGCTATTGAGATTACATTTCACTTTTATGATTTATCCCATGACATGATATTATGATCTTTTATATGAAGCATAAGATTTTAAAATGTTATGTTTATGATTTATATTTCCCTTGTTTACCCTTACTGAGAATTTTAGCTCACCCTTTAATATGTTTATTTTCCCCAGGTCATGAATATGGGTATTATGTAGGATATGTCAAAAGGGAGTTTAGTTATGAAGAAATAAGTGGGAGATAATGTGGATTTTTTATGAACCATTTGTTTATGTTTCCCAGTTTCTAAAGACACTACGCCTATACAGTCCTAGCATGGTTTTGTTATGTTATGTAATAAATATTCTACAATGTTAATGTAGTATTAATATGTAATGTATGGTCCGTTATATGCAATGTGGAATTCATGAGGTGCATAGAAACCAAGATTAGTTTCGATGGTTGCGAACTTGATTAGGGATATTATGGGGGGAATGGGGGATGATAACTAGATTGATAAGGAAAATAATTATTTTTAAACATGGTGATTTTCATGGTGCCTATATATATGGGAACATAATAGTTTCACGTGTGTATAAGTGATTTGTAGTTTTCAAATGTGTGGAAGAAAAGGAATTTATGAACATATTTTCTTTTTCCTGTGAAATTTGATGAACTTATTTTCAGTCTTAAAAATTGATTCATGATCAATTTTTTTTTACAAAAAATACCCCCTTAATAATTGTATTTAATCCACACAAAATGAATCCTCTTATGATGCAAAATAGATTTTATAGAAATTTTATATCACATTAATATGTGTATGGAAGCTGAAAGTTATTTTTATACCATTATATAAATGGGTTCATACCAATTAATTGACCCACTCAATTCTATGAATCATATAGAAAATTATTTCCATTTTTAGGTAAGCACACATTATCATGCTTGTTCTTCCCACAAGTTAAATTATTTGACTCATCCATCTAATAATTTCAAACATATTCCATTTTTAATGTATTTTTTCTCATTGAGTTATTACACATGCACAAAAGAGTACTTGTTCCTATGACTTTATGAATTTCACTTGTGTATAAGCAATAAAAAATTTCCACCTTTTTATACATTTACATCCTTTCACTATGTTATAAAAATAACATGCTAATTTTTTTCATAATATAGGAAATGGTTCATACCTATCTTATTCCAGTTTATAGAGTATTTTTTAATGGTAAACTTCCATGGTCATTTATTTTTATGCTCATCAGTGCTACAACATCCATCCAAAAAATTAAAATTTATTAGACATCATATAATTGGGAAATCAAAATAGTCATAGTTTTATAGAATATAATTATATGGATTTAAACTTTTGGATAATGTAATGCTGTCAAATATATATAACAATCAAGAAAACACATGGTTTAGTACTTCTACTAGTGATAGAAAAGTAAACATCATGTCAAATAGATATGTTTTCAGTATGAAAAATTCATATGAAATTCATATCTTTTTATAAAACAATCTAAAATTTTCTTACCAGTTCAAAAAATGAGAGCATTAAATAACTAGTTACTCCACTATCACAATATCTTTTATAACTTAACAGATGAATTATTGTATTTTATATTAGGACCTTCTTCCCGAGGGAAATTTTATAGGTGATATAACATGGACATATTAGGTTCACTAAATATGCATGGAGTATAAGATAATACTCAAGGTGTTTTGATTTTATGTGGCATTATGTCCCTCCCAATTCTCTATATATTTAAATTTTTATCTAATTCCAGAACATATCACTTTATAGTGTGATGATATAAATAGATTTCACCTACAAAATGAGGAATTTGTAATCAACCTTTGGGATATCCATAATCTAGGGAGAATTACCATATTGGTAGACATGTAATATATATTTATTCCATTATTGAATATATTTATATATGTGGATCAAATTATTATTTTGAATAAGGAATTACTGGAAGCATCCAAGCTTTATCTGAAGAAGTATGTCCAGCTTCATCTTGAAATATTTGTTTTAGATTATGTTGAATTTATTTTGCACCTAATGGTGGAAAAATTATGTTTTGGAGACCGAAAAGTTTCCCAAACCCCCTCACCCATGGGAAAGAGGGTTTTTTACTACCCAATGTTTGAATAGGATTGTTTTATAAAATGAGGCTTTAAAGTTAATTTAGGGATGAAAAAAAATCTCATGTTGGTAGGATTTCAATCTAATTTTTTGAGTAGATATCTATTAAAAATTAGAGACATTTACATGATCATTTATATTCACACTTTTGACAAAGCCACACTTCTATAATATGTCTATCATATTAATCCGGTACTTCTAGTCATTTTCAAGTTATTTTGAATGTATATAAACATTAGTTGGTGAGAGAACTCTTATCAGGTGTCCTACCAACTAAAATTTCTATATATATGGGTAGTATCCCATATCAAGTGCTATGAATTATGAATATTAATTTCCATTTCCTAGTCTAAATTCAAGCCACTTAAACTAAACATAACCATAATCTATCATGTACTAATGTGTCACATTGTTCCTACTAGTGCACATGGAAACAATATCCAGTTTTTTTCTCTAAATGATTCATCAATTAGTATGATAAAAACACAAAACAAAGACAGTCTTGAGAATTACTAATACTTTATGGAATTACTTCCACTTTATTAAGAAAATTTATTATCCCTTAAAAAATATCAGTGGAAATAGAGAAAATATATCAGCCTTATGTTTGATGTTTAAATTAATGAAAATAACTTGAATATGAGTTTTCTATGTACTATAACTCAATCACATTCAAAATAGGCTTTTTAATTCATTAATTTTAATTAACATGATACATTCCTTCTAAAAATTTTCATAGTCTCATGAATATTATGAAACCATTCCATAGTCTATAGTGAAATGATTTTTTTGGGAATTATAACAAAATGAATAAAAATATATCATCATAGAAAGATAGCTATATAACTTAGTTCGCCAATAATTATGTCATGGTTGTTTTCAAAATTTCTATATAACATGATATTGATAATAGAAACAATATGTTTTGGATTTATAAATCCTTATTCAAAATGACTTGTCTTATTTGAAAAAATAGTCAAAATGGAATGGTGAGAATGATTTTTACCCAAAATGGATTTTCTAAAATGCCTTGGCCAATCATGAGGTGTGTTTTATAATGTTTTTGGTTCATAGTGTGCTCAGAGTACCATAATGGAATGCATTATTTCATGGTTCAATATATGGTTTGTAGTATTTTAATGAAAATTATAATTTTTTAAAGTTTTAAAAACCTTTCATTAGCACAGGCCTTCTTGGCCTATGAAAAATCTAAAAATAGGGAATTTTAACCAAACTTAAAATGATTTGGTATATATTTTTAGGTCAGAAAGACTATAGTGATAACACAAGAGGGGGTGAATTGTGTTCTTTTAAAAAATTCAAAATTTTGTCGATTCACATGAATAGTAGATAGAGATGGCGATGTTTTTGTATGAGATTATATGCAGTGGATATAAACAAGGAACAAAGCACAAAAAATTATAGTGTTTCAGGGTATAAAGTTCCCCTAGTACACTCCACTAATCACCCTCTCATTAGTCTTGGTGAATTTCACTAGTAAGGTCCTCGTATCGTAAGACATATCCACAACTGAGTGCAGGCAGTTGTAATTCTTACAAAAAAGGCTTATAAAATATATCCTTATGGTTCTTTTACAGGGAACTAATAAATCCACAGCTTAGTGCGAGAAGCTTACACTCCACCATGACTGAATATGAGCTGACGAAACTCAAGATAGATAAGATGTATTTTGATGAGAAACATATATATCTCGTAGATGCAGTATCACACAACTGATAAAAGAAGGATCTTTGAATTCAGAATAAAATAAACGTTGAAATATATTTGAGTAGATCTGGTTGCACAAGAGATCATAAATTTTAAGAACATAAACAAAAACAGAGCATCACACTTCCATAATTAAACATATATATCTCCAAAATGTAGTCCTTGTTTCTAATATGCTTGATCACTGTAGCACTGTAAACAATTTTCACAAGAAGAATTCAACGAATAATATTTTCATAGATATCTGATAGGTATTGAAAGATCTGATAGTTTTACATATGATACTCAGAGAGATATATAATAATAAATTTCCAGCACGATATCATATCTGAAAAAGATTCCTGATAAAACAAATGAATTCAAATTTAAAAAGTATATTCTAGGGTAGTCGTAACTTCCATTAAGAATAGGATAGAAAATCTATGTTGTAAATGACTCTTTAAATCATTTAAGATGAGTTTTGAATTATTTCAAATCTATCTTAAATCACCCCGACATTCCACAAATACTTTTTCAAAAAGATTCAATAAAGACGTAAATTCAATTTTTCAACGTTGAAAATCCAAACGTACGGTTCCTTCACAAAATAAAAAAACAAAAAATATAGGGTTCAACTTCATAAATTAGGGTTGATGATCCATATATTTATCTATTTTATCATAGATGATTGAAATTAACATTGACTATCCATACATTCACTTTTCCCTAATGTAATATTGATAAAAAAAGTAAGGTTTACAATCCATACATTTGTAAAGTTCCATCATTACGTAGGGTTATTTAACCATACGTTTTATTTCTGACAAACTTAATTTTATTATCCAAATTTAATGTTCCTTAACCATGTGTTTATTCAAACATAAGGTTGATTAACTATATACATTGATACTTCAATATAAACATAAGGTTTGTTCCATACGTTACTTTTTTCGACGTATTAAATGAATAGTCTTTCCATTAAAAGAAAAACAGTGAACAATGTTTCCAGAATCCGCTTAAGAGCATTCCGAACACTTTAAATTATATTTCTTGAATATAAATAGTTGAATATTATTTCAAGATAAAAATTATAAAGAATATAAATTTCTTGAAATACACTCAAAAACAAAATCATTAGTAAAACAAACAAGGGTATTTATGAGCATAACAATCAATAATATTTATACATTATTATTAAGATAATACATGCCCAAAAATCTCCCCCTTTTTTATGATCACAGAACCCAAAAATTAAAACTATAATCTTAGCAATATAATTTATAATTAAAATAAAATAATTTCAATTTGACAGAATTATTTTGGTAGAGAAGAAATATTTAAATTTCCACCCCAAAGGTAAATTTCAAAGAAATATTTATGTTTATCTAAATTTCTCAAATAAATAAATGTTGTATTTATCTAAATTTATCAAATAAAAGAAGTTTTGTGTTTATCTAAAATTTTCCCCCTTTTTGTGATATCAAAAAGAATGTATATAAACTAATTAAAACACATTTAAAATTGAATAGAATGATAAGTGAATGTTAAAAGTAACTATAATGAATAAATAGAATTTTATTTTGGCTAATCGACAAAAATATAAAAAACCGATAAAATAATAAAATGTAACATATAAATTGAAAACTAGTTCATTTATAAATAAAGGCATTAATACAATTAATATTGTGACTAAAAAAGAAAACTGGCATTATTGTGGTTCAAGGTAGGATAAAAAAAGTTAAGTACTGGATGGGTTTGAATTTTGAATGGATTCGAACATCTATTTTAACTCATCCATAGAAAATATTATATTCTTAATTAAACTATCTCTTAGATAAATTATAAACATCCTTGAGTCATTATTGACACATAGATTCTCCATTATGTTGACCTTTAGAAACTCATGAAGAATTACCTCTTGCTTTATAAATAGTTCCATATTTTCTGAAAACTAACTCAATATCAATCTAATGTTAAGATATCCTTGAGTTAACTGATCAATAATAAATTTATGATTCTCCAATAAAATAGAAATAGTGAACTATTTCATTGAAGTTCTTACATACGAGAATTCATGTATGCCATAACAGATGTAATGGCCTGAAATCTTCTAATCAAATCTGGACTTGTAGAAGAGGTATGAGTATATGTACTGGTCTAATTCACTGAACTTTTTACTGATTCAAATTTACATCCCAAGTACCACTTTTAATCTAATTTTTTTTTTCAAAATAGTTTTAGATATGATTTCCCCAATCTCATTTAACATGTCTATCTCGAAGGAATCAAAATCCCTTCTAGAAACAGTATTCTCATTATGTTTCTAAATAGTTTTCTTTTCAATTTCAACCCCCTTCCAAAGAGTGGCATTCTCTTCCTGATACTTGTTGAATTTAATAACAATTTAATCAACTTGATGAGATAGTGAATCAGATGTACCCTCATATGCATTCATAGCTTGATTTTCACCCTTAATAGGCATATTATATTCTACTGTTTTCATTACTGATTCTTTACACGTAAAATACTGATTATCTAAATCTTCAGTCTGAACACCATAAATCTGATCTAACTGTCCCACAGTCTGATCTATAATCAATGGTCAAATTTTTTTATTTGATTCCTACAAAATCTTTGACTAAAAATTTTCATTTTGAGTATTATTTTCTTGAACTATTTCTACTTTAATTCTCTCTTTCACATGTTCATTAACCAGATCCATAATAATATGATCTCTAGATTGAATCTACACTAAATATTCCTCTTCGATAAT